>JAWUZG010000001.1:26880000-31680000 GCA_036785705.1 Acanthornis magna
CCTGACTTGACTGTAGAAAATGTATTATATCTGTTTCTAATTTACATAGCATTTGTATTTAGGCACACAAAAATAAATACAGACAGTCAAAGGCTTCATTAAGTCTGGAGAAAGTGATAGTTAAAACCAAGCAATCACCTGTTGTGACAAACATCTCATTTCTATGCCTCTCTCTCTACACCACACGTGTGTACAGGGGTGGATATCCCTTATTTCATCCTCAGGCTTCTGCAAAAGTTACTTACAGGGTGACACTCTGTTTTCTGCCAAGAACAGGCAATTTGGGACCTATTGGCTACAAAGAGACACAATTGCTCAGAAAACTCAACTGATACTTTCTGTTAAAATGTTGAGACTTGGGGCTGGAGCAGAAGCCAGGCTGAGCGAATGCCAGAGGCTGTTATGGCATAGCAGGACTGGAGGGTTGGTGACAAGATTTTAATAGCACTGTGTAAGAGGAAGGGACACATCAGAGTAAGACTCCTTTGAGAAGGATCTCAGCTGCTCTTTTCCTAAGGAGCACACAGTGACCTCAGTATTCCAGCAACCCTTCCTGCTGCTGCCTCAATAAAACTGGTTTTACCTTCGGTGTAAGCACTTCCCAGGGACAGTGACCCCACATCTGCTTTTAGAATGCTTGTGGTACCTCTAATAACCTCTCTCCAGTGCTCAGGGAAGCAGGGAGACACTTGGCTTCCAATGGCACAGGTCCACCAATACCAGTCTGGTGCTCATGCCACAGTCCCTAATTAATGGAGAAAAGTATTATGCAGCTGAGATTGGCACAATTGGCAGCTCTGGTAAACTGGGAATCTAAGGATAAATTCCAGCTTTCTCGATTTGACTTTAAAAAATAAACTTTTCTGTTTCTGAACATCCAGCTCTAGTACACCAGTTCCCTAGTAGCATGACCTGAACTAAGGTTATCAGTGTGTGGTGATTGAGGGCTTTCAGCACATAAAAATTATTCAAGTTATCCCACTATCTTGAAACAAATTGAAAAACATCACAAACAATACCAAGCAGCATAATTTTTATTTGGTGTTACAACAGCTGTGCGCAGTGCCCATGCTTTTGGGCACCACATTTTACTGTTTATGACTTTTTTTTTGAAATCTAAACAGTCGTGTTCAGACAACTCCATGTGCTTTTTCAATACACACATTGTGACCCCTGCATTCAGCCTGTCCAGTTAACACTAGAAATATTTGTCAAGGCAATTAATTTTTTCATCTTTGCTATAATTAGGGAGCAATCAAAAGAAAAATTTTACTTTAATCTGACTGATCACATGTACTGTACATACCTGTTCCAAACCCAACGTACTCAGAAGTTTCTAATTTAATGCACTCTCTTATTCAAGTCAAAACGCTGTACATCTAAGTATCCACACAATCGTACATTCCTAATGATTCTTCTTTACACCTTTATTTTTAGACATCTGTTTTTAAAAAGGAATAAAGAAGTTGCCCTGCAGATCTGTATTTCTTTAGAACAAAACATTATACACTACCTTGAAAAATAATTTTATCAAAACCAAATTCAAATCACTGTCATGTACAATTTTCAGTTAACAGTTCACATTGAAATTGCACTTTGCAGATAGAAGAAAACTAAAAAATTAAAACATATTCTATTTCCTTTCACAGGAGACTGCCTCTTCAGGATTTTTCTTCCGTGAATGCTTGTATTTGTCTACATACGCTTTCACTAGATTTGCCACTTTTGCAGAATTAACTTCTCCACTCTTGCTATGACAAACCTACAATAGTTTAAAGAACAAAAACATTTGAAACATTTCTGTTGCTTTGCCCCACATTATTCCACATTATTTATTTATTTCCCCCACACCCTTGATTTTTCCATCCCAGGCAGTACATATCTTAAAACTCCTAATACTTTCTGATTGCTTCCCAAATACTTCTGAATTCCCATTCAACTCTTCCACACAATAACCAAGTTCTGTTCTGAGAAGCCAAGTAAAGCTCTTGTGGATGGAGAAGGACAAAAGGTATTTTTGCTTCTCCTTCCCCCCTTTCCAGCAGCTAGGAGCTGTTCCCACAAGAACACCCAAAGCCTGCCCCACAAGAACAAGAAATCCATTGGCCTGCTGCCGAAATGTGTGCAGCTCAGATTACTGGACCAACTTACTTTATCTACAGCTTTCCGCACAATTTCTTTATATTCCTCCTTAGTGATATCTTTGTTTTGGTAGAAAGGTTTAATAGCGAGTTTGACTTCTTGTGCTGCTTTTTCTTGAATTAACAATTTCTGAAGAGAAAACAAACTTGAAGGTTATTTTTCACTGCCTATGTACCTTTATCAATCACAAACTGAAACTTTACAGGAAAAAGGTTGCTACAGAAGATTAGAAAGCCACCCCCCCCCCCCCCCCACACACACACCTTCAGCTGTCATGGGAGCTGCCTATGGTCTGCTAAGAACAGAACGTTGTTTCACAGCAACCCAAGTAATATTTGTCATACTGCTGCTTTTTAATGTAGTCTTCTTTAAAGAGTCAGTTACTAATCTGTGTTCTATGGCTGCCATAAAAATATTACATACATGATGGTATGGACTGTATTACACTGAAGGGTTATTGCCAAAACTTGCTATTCTTAGTGTATCAAAATGCATTTATATAAAAATTAAAGTTTATGTGTTTTAATGTAAATATATAAACAGTGTATATATAAACATATGCTGAACTTTGAACTTGCCTGGTCCTTCTTCGAGCTATCTGCACTGGCTTCCACTGTTACAGTTGCTTTATTTTCTCCCAATTTTAGAGGTGCATTAGAGCTCTTCATGTGACCTGATGACGTTGCATTACCCGAATTTGGTCCCTGAACTGTTCCCACGTTTCCCAGGACTGCTGCTGGTGCAGGCAAGGCGGGAGCACTCATGCTGTTACTTACATGAACAGCATTTGGAATACCCTGTTTTAAAAAGTTATCAGTAGTTAATACATCATTCTTTCATATAGCAACATGCCTTTTAAGGAATCTCAGCTGCTATAGAATGAGCACAAATACTACATGCTTTGGTTCATTACCTAATTTCCACACTACCCATTATTATGGAAGGTACAGATATTACATTAGAGCTACTCAAAGAAAAAAACCAAAAAGTAAAAGCTTGAGAATTAAAGCATCTTCCATGTCACCACCGTGGCTGCCAAATTCTCTGATCCCAGTAATAAAGTACCCTGCAAACAGGCACGGATGGTGTTAGTACAGGGGGAAAGAGGTTTATGGCTCCAGAATAATTCTAATTTACAAGACAGGGTTGTGATAAGTAAACATTTTCTAAAAAAAAAATAAGCACCTAAAAACACATGCAAAAGGTACCTAAGCCACACTTGCATTTCTGCAACATATTAACGGTGCTTTGAAAACATCTCTTTTCATGTTTATTATCAGCTTGAACTTGCAAATACATTTCAAATGTAAATACACAGGCTAGAGATGAAATGCTGGTTTGAGTACTGATGCCTAAAAACAGGCTACCTGAAATAGAGGCCAAGACAAAGTTAGGAGAATAAAAAGCAGACAAATCTATTCAAGGCCTTCAAGGTACATTCAGGGCAAGCAAAGCCCCCTCGTGAGGCTACACCCAAAAATGGATGCTGGGTCACCAGCTCCTCACCTTTTATAAGTTCTGTCCCATTAGCATATTGGCTCTTAATTCTCCAATCACCCCCCAGGTGATGATGTCAACCACCCAAGGTCCACTTTCCCCAGTCCACTGTTGTTTACGTATTTTTGGGCTCTAGGGCAACAAATGTGTCCTTGGATTTCTATTCAGAGGAAATTGTTTTGGCTAAATGTGCTGGGAACAGAGGTTTTAGCTTTTTATAAGAAGCACAAAACTACACCAAGCTACAGATACATGAAGAATAAAATCTAGAAATTCTTACAGCATCAGTAGCAGGATCTGTTTTTCAGGAAAAGCCATTTTCTGGCCATTTCTAAATATCACTGAAAGGCACCGTACATACTTGGGAATTTAGAAATTAAGTAGCTCTCAGATAGAGGCCATTTTTAGCAAAAGCCCAGAACATCTTCCCGACATATTTCTGGCAGGCTACACTAAACACTGCTTTTCTTCAGGTCATCACCATTACTCTTTACACATCTGCATTTACCCAGATGGAAAATAATGAAACAGGAATTTGAGCTCTTTGGAAAGGACAGAGAAATGGAGCTGTTATAATCAGCACGCTAACGCTCAGTGTGCTCTCTTCATTTTCCTTTCAACAGGAAGGGACAGGTGGTGTCCTGCAGTATTCAGTCATTTCTATTGTGCTACCACTGAGGAATTGTTGAGTGAAAGCTCAAAGAAAAAGCAGTAGTAGCTCCCAAGAGCATTCCGGTCCACGGATGCCATTCCACAAAAGCAGGTAAGAGCAACAAGCATAACATGGGCTTTACAAGAAGGAATTGTGTTTTGCAGCAAGACTCAGTCTTTACAGAAACATATTTATTGCTGCATTAGATACTAATTTCAGAGGTTTGCAGGCTATGTTCTGACTTCTTACATTTCTGGAGGTTAAACCTACTGGATTTCCAATTGTGAAAATATTTTAATTACAGACAGGAGGCATTAATCAAATCAACAAACCATCTACCAGGATTTTAGTTCAAGCACTACCTTGCTGGTTTACTTTGCAAGTGTTGTTAGAGGTACTTCATATGGCCTGTAACCCCACTCAGTATTTCCCAAAACACTTAACTCTCTTTGTTCTAAGTTAATGAATGTGAACAGATGACAACAGTGAGAAGTGAGAACAGCGTAGGCCATTTATCAGTTCACTTCAAATCTTTAGAGATGATGCATAAAAACATCAGGGTTAGAGGGTTAGAAATCGCTTGGTCTAAAACATCACTTCTTCAACCTGGAATGCAGGGGAAAGCATTTTAGGTTAGAACAGGCAGCAGCAAAAGAAAAGCACAAACCCCAGTCAACTCCTGAAGAGCCCTTTACTTATCACAAATGCAGCATTACATCTTCTTGCAGGGCCATGTGTTCTCCTCCAAGTTGTTCATATTCCTTTCCCTGATATAAAAGCTCTTAATATAAACAGCTGGCTACAGGAGGAGCTTACATACACAAGAGTTGTTTTAAGATACCTTGAGAGTCATAAAACGATGGTCTGACCTGCCCTAAGTATGGGAGAGTCTTCTTGAAACTGGAGAAATAAAGTGGGAGTTAGGTCTCAAACAGGGCATGCAAAACCAGGAGAATTGGGCAAGAAGGGGGAAGTAAAAAACACCAAAGAGGCCTCAGAAATTATTAATAAAACCGCTCAAAAGATTAAACAGAATATGAAATGCATGTGTGGGGAAGTCACTGAGATGGTGACAGCTGGAAAATGGAAGCGTGAAACAAATGGGTGCCATGCAGTACTTGGCAATTTTCCTCTGCTGATAGACCCCATGGGATGAAAACTGCAACACAGAAGTTTAGGTCACTTCCTACATGCTGCTAAAAGGGGATTCAAGCATTTCCTAAAATTCTTAAAAATCAGGTTTGGAAAGAGAAAATTTAGTTTTCGAAGTAGGTCACTTCTAAGATGAAAAAGATAATGGACAACACTGATGAAATTTTTCAGTGTTCCATTACCACAGAAACCCAGTTAGGATGTTATATGTTAGTATGTAAAAGCTACAGTCTCTGAACAACCCATATGCTCATCTATGCTTCCACTTCAAATTTGGTGTGGGGTGGAAGAAAACAGGCAAGAGAGAAAGAAACTGCAAGTATAAACTTATGGTATTCAAGATAAAGAATCCTTCACTGATACTATTTCACCACTGCTCTTGCCATGGCTTCTGATAAAGCATACCTGCAATTGTCTTCCGTCTTGCTGTGAAGCAATGTAGTTGACTTGTTGAGATGGTGGGGGTGGAGGTGGAGGCGGAGGTAATCCCTGAGAAATATTTGTGGGAGCAGCTACCTGTATGAGAGGCACTCCGGTAGGGAGATGCATTGGCATTGGAGGGTGGATGTTGAAAGGATTTCGTTGCATATTCATCAAGGGAGGATGGACACCCACTGGATACGGGAAGATATTCATAGGTTGGTGCTGTGCATTCACTTGTGGCATTACATTCATTTGTTGTTGCATCATATTTATTGGTAACTGAGAACCATCACTTTGCTGGTTGCCTTGGTCTTTGAGGTTTGGATCTGCCAAAAGAAAAACCAGACAGCATATCAAGAAGAAATTCTGTACTTCATAAAGCGAAAGGGGAGTCCAGTGTCTAAACTCTTAATTAAGGATGGATTATCAAAAAGCTTTCTATTATCTGAGTATTTTCAAGATATTGCGTTATATTATTACACAGCACTCACCATCCCAATTGTCATGAAACCAAATGCTAGCTTCCAAGTTTAAAAAGTTCAGGGTACTATGGAAGCCTGCATTTTGAATTTGTTTTCTCTACTTGTTCCCATAACACAGCCAATAAATTATTTCATCACAATGAAACCACGATTTTTCACCAAAGAGCAGGAAAACAACATAATTTATTCAGTTCTGCATTTGGCAAAGGTTAGTCCCACATTACCACATCAGCAAGTCTCTGCTCCTCTTTGACTGATTCACAACACCCACTGTACAGTTCTGGTAGTTACAGAAATACTCTGCTGGGATTTTTCACCTTGAGCAATAATTAATACTCAAACAATTTCAGAGATACTCATACTCGGAAAGAGTTGTTCAAAAACCCCATAATGGTATAAGAGGTAAAACCTCTAAGTTAAAATAATGTCTTGGGGTAGCAGGTAGCATTTCTGAAATAAATTACTTTGATATCCCATCTTCTCTTCAACAGAAGTCAAAAAGTTAAAATCTAGACACAAGCTACAAGCCTCCCAGAAGTCAAGCAATTAGTTTGGAGAAATGATTGATAGGCTACAATTTAGACATCCTTCCTTAGAATCCCCTCCTTGAGGAACCCTGTCGTCTAATTCACAGGGATCACAATTTAAGGCCTTAT
Organism: Acanthornis magna; assembly: GCA_036785705.1. Taxonomy (NCBI): domain Eukaryota; kingdom Metazoa; phylum Chordata; class Aves; order Passeriformes; family Acanthizidae; genus Acanthornis; species Acanthornis magna. The sequence goes on from JAWUZG010000001.1 coordinate 26,887,005, forward strand.
GCACTGGCCCAAATCCTCATTTTTAAAGATAATGGGAAAACAGAATCACTGAGGTTGGAAGGGCCCTGTTGAGACAGTCTGGTCCAACCTCCCTGCTCAACAGGGTCAGCAAAAGCAGGCTGCCCTGGAGGACCATGTCATTCAGAACCATGTCACAGTGGCAAGCCAGCCTGTTTCACCCAGTTATGAGAGATTGTTGTGATACTCTCAGGTTTGAGAATACTCTCAGGATTGAACCTGAAATCAGGTTCCAAAAGTGAGTAACAGCATGATTGTTCCTCAACTATGTGAAAAAGTCTTTAAATCACAAAATGCTTTCAGTTACAGGTTTGATAAGTTTTCCCTGCTGCAAAGTGAAGGGTGACAAAGTTGCCTCAAAACTAGGAAGCCACTGATGCAGCTGTCTCTGAGAAGAGTGAGAAAACTGCTGGCATGTGGGATGAAAATGGATAAAAATGAAAGGCAAAACAAGGAGACACTACAGAAGTGCAAGCGTGGTTATCTTCAGAAATGGATTTTATAGTTTTTGAATTAAATTCACATCTATCTTTAAAGATTATTAATGTATCAGGGCATTAATAAACTGTGGATGATGACTTACTATTTAGAATCAATCAATCTCATCCACAATTAACTTACTTCCTACCAAAAAGTTTATTTCTGTCAGGGCAGTTGCCTTTTAGATATGAAACCCCCTCAAAAACTGTTTAGACTTCTATTGATGTTTTAGAGGAATTTTAATGCTGAAATACAGTAAAAGCATTTTTGTAAAGCATTTAAAGAGGACTATGCTTATTTAGGAGCAAGATAAACATCAACATAGTAGTTTGTCATCTCTAAATCTGCCATCTGGATCTGCACAGGCAAATTCATGTCTTTTTGAAACAAATTAGCCTTTTAAAATTGTGCAGATGCTAAAAGCAACCACAAAGAAAATATGCTTTCTCTTCAGCGAAACTGATTTTCCTGAGCAGCACTCTTCAGATGCATAGTCCTTAAACCTGAACTTAGACTTTACGCAAAACCAAAAAGCCATCAAAACACAAGAAATCACCAAACTCCACACCTTTACCCCTCCATATTGCAAAAAGAGTATGGATTCACCCCAAATTATTTTAAAGAACTGATCAGCTCGAGCCAGGACAATGGGACTAGGATTTTGCTCAGCTACTGCATCTGTGACTAAGCTATTACATTTCAAAACCATTAATACCTTGTTCAGGTGTCTCCTCTTCTTGTCTCATTCCCCATCCAGACTGTGGGCTTGATGAATTGCGTCCCCTTCTCGAATAATAATTCTGCACATCAGCAGGTAACGTCTTCCTCACAGCCCAGCTGGATGCAGATGTCCACCCAGACCTGTCAGCAGGCGTATCGAATGAATGTTCTTGTTCATTCTTACGCTTGAATGGCTGCTGTTCTGAGAACCTTGAAGCTTCATTCCCAGAACCATTTGAGTTCCCTGAGAGAGTTTTTCTGTTTTGCCAGTGATTTTCACTCTGTTCTCCATACATGAAACCACCTCGCCCACGCCCACCTCGGCCACGCTGACCTCTCCCTCGGTTTGGAATCCAACCCGAACCAAAGTTTTTATTCCAAGACTGTCCTGAATTATCCTGCCTGCCCTCTTCCCAATGTGGTTTCTCTCTCTCTCTGTTCCTGACTTCAGGAACAGAGTTTATCCTCTCCATTACCCAGTCTGGACAATCATTCCGCTGCTTGTCTGAAGAACATTGATCATCATTGCTTTTTTCTGTATCGTCCTTCTCTTTTTTAAGATTTTCATTCTGTTTCTCTTGATCACTTCTCCTGTATCGATCATTTCCTCTGGGACTTCTCCAGCTGTCACTTGCCCATCTCTCTTTCCATCGAGGTGAATGACTTTCCCTCTCACTTCTAGAGAACGAAGAACTTTTATTTCTAGTTCTAGATCGCGATCTTGATCTAGATCGTGACCGTGACCTAGACCACCTCCTATTTCTTCTTTCTCTGTCACGATCTCTTCTTTGATGATCTCTATCACTGCTTCGAGACCTAGATTTTCGCCTTGGAGGTGAATCCTTAGTTCTTGACCGAGAAGATGATCTCCTGCTTTCCCTGACAGTTTCCTTTTTGGGAGATCGAGATGGTGTTTTTTTCTCATCTCTGAGTGTGTCTCTCTTTGGAGAACAAGATAAGGATCTCCTTCCCTCCCTCACAGTTACCTTCTTGGGTGATCGTGAGCTTCTGTCTCCAGCTGTCTCCCTTTTAGGGGATGGTGATTGAGATTTCCTGCCCTCTCTCCTAGAAGGAGACCAAGTTGTTGATGGAGAGTGAAATCTAGATCTTCTGGTTCGAGCCTTTTTCTCTTTTTTGAGCTCTGGCTGGCTCTCTCTTTCTTGAGGAACAGTTTCATCTCTTTCATCAGAACCTGATGCAGAGTTTCCCACATCACACTGTACGGAGTTTACTTCTCCTTGCTCTGTACTTTCAGCTGGTGGTAACTGCTCAATCTTAGGTTCATTCTGGTCACTGCAAAATGAGTCACAATCCATTGGTATCATTTCATTGTTATCTTCACCAAAATGTTTATGTTCATCATTTACCTGGGGTGACTCTGAAGTTCCACCCTCTTCACTTTCTGAAATGGTGTTCTCTTTTAAGGGTTGTTCTGATGTACTGTCCATAGAAACACTATGTATTAATGCATCTGATTCTTCATCTTGAACAGGTTTTGTATTTGCACAGTCTACTACTGGTTTTTGTTCAGTCTCTACATTATCTATTTCCATGGCTTCAGTGATGCCTCTGGCAACATCAGGATGCTCAGGCAACTCACTTCTGGGGCTCTCCAATGGCTGATCTTTTCCCAAAGGTTCCAGATGTTCCAACAATTCATTTTCTGGACTAGCTATGGGTTGACCCACTTTTGTCGAAGTTTCTATGTTCTCTGTTAATTCTTTTTGAGGACTACATGATGTCTGATCTACTTTTTCAAAAGTTACATGGTCACATACATCATCTTTGGGACTAGCTACCATTTCCATTTGTTCAACAGTATTTTCCCAGTTGTCCTGATTGGCAAGATCTGCATTTTTTTCAGTAGCATCTTTTACTTCAACTTCCTGACTTTCACTTCCTATGGTTAGTACTGGGAGTTCTTGAAGAGAAAAACTTATATCTGCATTGCCTGAAGTATTTTCATCTCTGTCACATTCTCCTGCAGTTTCCTCAATTTCTGCATGTTCACTACAGCTTTCCAATCCATTAGAAGATTCTGTTTCTACATTATTCTTCTGTGGAAGGCTTCCATTATTGCTTTCATTATCTGACTGATGGTCTTTATCTAAAGTTAGAACTGCTTCAGGCTCAGCAATGTCATCATCTTCCACCGAGCCACAGGGTGATTTTTCAGAACGTGCAGATCTTCTCAGTTTCTTTTTAACTGCAGGTGTTTGTTGTTTAACTGCTCTTTTAGACTTGCGTTTTGGAGCCTTCTCTGGCTCTGAATGAGTTTTATTCAGAGATGGGTTATTACTATCAGGGGCACTGCAAGCAGAACTGCTTGATCGAGGGGAGCTCCGAGACTGACTCAAAGCCTCGTTTTTGCTGTTTCGTGCAGACCTTCTCGTAGGAGTAGTAGTAACCGATTTCCTCCTATTTCCTCTAGTGCCAGATGAACCAGAAGCTTCCTTTTTCTCTTCTCCTTCTTGGGTACATGCAACAGCATATCCTTTGCCTAAAGATTCTAATAAAAACAGAACACCTTAAGATTAGATAATAACCATTTGTCTGAACATAGTTAAGAACATAAAAGAGCCTTCTGCAATGTAGCAGATATCCTCAAATAATACAATTTAGGATTTAGTATGAAATATTACCACAGCTTTTTTTTTTTTTTTTTTAATGAAGACTGGTTGTTTGGAAGAACAGAAACAAGCTAACAAAGTGACACATCAGACATCTGAATACACACTTTAGAAGCAGAGCTGGCATGGCTACATGGACAGTGATAGCATTCACAGTGAAACTGTTATTGACATGGCTGCTCAAAGATAGTCAGCATTTAAACTGTTAGAAAAGTAATGAATTAACCACACAACATTGTTAGCATATAGCAGTTCCTGTCACTATAACACGGGCTTGTTGGTAGTGAAGCTCAGTACTAGAGAAAGGGACATTTTCCAACGGCCATTGGATGATCACAAGGGCAGCAGTTGATCAGATGCAGCAATGACAGTGCAAACTTATTCATCAGTTATAGAACAAACTGAACTTAAATTCTGCCACAAGACACCCACGGTGCCTGCAGCGCCTAAGGAAGTGAATAGGGCATGCAACTTTTGGGGCAGCCTACAGTGCATCAAAAAAATGAAAGCTCTACAAAGAATGACTAAGGCACACCTAGCAAGCAGCTCAGCTCTTGTGTTGACACTGCACTAATTTCTTTCATGCCATCTACAATTTGACAAAAGCCTTGGTAGGAAAGCCAAGGGTTATATTCACTGCACATGGAAGACTGCACTGTTGATACCTATGAAAGCTTATGGTGGACAGCTCAGGAATTAAAGATTAATGATATTAAGTAAATATATTTGAATGGAATACTTCAGAACTAAATTAATTTCTTGAGATGTCCATTAATTTGTTTCACACTTCGTATAGATTTCAGGAAGCATCAAGAATGCGGTGTTTAAATGAACTTTTTTACAGCTTCAATTTAATACAAAAATAGTGCAAACTTACTTAGAAAGATTAATTGCTATGGATTTTGCAATGAATCTCTCATATCACAAACATGTGATTCTAACTCTTTGTACAACATTATTTCCCATGCTTTTGCTACGCTAAAATAAAAAAGCCTCTTTCTACACCATTTACTACTTCATTAGCAGAACAAAAAAACCTACCACTGTATTAAATGCAAACAATAATCTCAGAGAAGGAACTCCATAACCACCTTGCTATTGCTAGCCTTTAAAAGAGCACAGGACTATAATCGCATCCTCTGACCTTCCTTGCAAACACACAATGATTTGCCTGAACATGAAAAAAAGAAACTTAGTGGTTTTAGGTTTTGCATATCCAGTGATTTAAGATAATGAAAACCAACAACAAAAATTGTATAGAAGGTACCATGTATTTAAAAGAAAGTAACATGACAGTAAAGAACTTCCAAAGGAATTTCAGGTGACTGACACAATTTCAGATGTCTACTCTAACAGTTTCACCAATCATTTTGTTATAAAGTGACTTTACAGTGGTTAACCAGCACTTAGCAACAGGTGGCTGTCTCACACTAATTACATCTTCAAACCTATCACAATGGCCAGGAAATCAAGTCAAATAATTTTATATGACATTACAAATTTTTGATATGTGCTAATTTTCTTAAAGGGAGAAGAAATCATCTTGCAGTAACTAAAAAAAAAAAACCAAACCAGCAGAATACAAGTGGAATGTGGGAATCCTGACAGAATTAAAAGGTGAATTATTCTTGTAGCACATTCAAAATCTACATGTGAAGCACAAACCCCTTTTAAGCATGCCTTACTACTTGTAAAATTTTAACAGAAAAGTTTCACAAGCTTTGGACTTGGACTAAATACAAGGCATTTCAGCTCACTGAATCTTTATTGAAAAATACTCTAATCACACAAAAACTGCATAATGCCAGCATAAATCATAGTGGTATTTGTAGACTCACTAATGCATTTTCAGGTCAAATTAGTAAAAAAGATTGTTTAATAGTAACAGATTACTAAAACTGCAGCAACTACAGGGACTACAGTTATATGATCATCACTGATATCTGTATGCCTCCTTGCACAACCCTGAAAGCTACTGCCAACTGTTACTCTGATGCAAAACTGTATACTTCAGGTGTGAGCAAAAAGTGAGGGGAGTGTAAAGAGAAAAGAAATGCTTATGCTATGATCTTTCAGGCACAATTTAGTAAGAAATGCAAGAACCAGTCTGCATCTTTTTTTGAATGCATCTATATTCTTCACTGTCCTCTTCACCTTTTTTAAAAGTCAGTGTCCATTTATATATATATTTGCCATGCATCTCTAACAGTATTCAAGTTATGTTTCTTTTTGCCTTTGTCTTTACCTTTTTTTACACGTGTTGGCCTTTTACTCAGATGCTGTATAAAAAATGAATGGGGGGAGGAACACTCAGTCAACAGAATGTGACCAATATCCACAAGGGACATCTTCATATCCACTATCCCCTGGTTTTACTAAAAAATTTTAAGACTCTTACTTCCTGCATGCTCCTTTAAGTCTTTAAATAAAACTTGAAGATGACTTAAAACTCTGAATCTTAAAACATTGTAGTATGTTGACATTAATCTTAAAATTCAATCTTTGTCCACAGTACAAATATCAAAATTCTAAAAAAGACAACTGATAAAATTCTGTTCTAAATATAGTTTTTTTATACTTCCGGTGCATCCTAACAAAAAAGACTGACTAGAGAAGTAGAAAGGGAAGTCAAGAGGTATGAGCTAACATGCAAACTACTAGAAGAAAAATGGTTAAGGATCAGTTACATTGCACTGTCAAACAGCAGACACCTATCCATTTTTCACTGGGAAATGTGGAGGTGAAATACATATATTTTAAAGGAATAAAGAATATGAATGAACAAAGCAACTTTTTAATGATCTTTCTACTACTTAATTCCTTCCAACAATTTACTTCCACACAATTTTTGTAACCCAAGAGACCCAAATCCATCCTATCTCTTTGTGTACTAGTCAAGTGAAAGTGGTGTCATTGCCAGTTCAAAGAAGCTATTAACTCTAGCGTTAAAAAATAGGACTCCTTTGTTTCCACTTCTTTGAACTTGTGCAGCCTGTTGGAAGAGAAACTACATTCTTCCTGATTATGGAGACAGAGGCTGTTAAAGTCACTGGAGGAAGGCAATTCCTTCCATGTCTTGTCTTCTGCTACTTTCCTGACAGACCCTGGAGCTCTAGTGCTTTTGCAAGCTTTTGCCCTATAGAGCTTGTAGGCAAACTGAAAAAGATCCATACATTTCACTGCTTCCTGACTAATGTTCTTCTCGGCCAGACAAATTTTTTCTCACACTGCACCATATACCTCTGAAATACACCATTCATAACGCATCAAAATAAGATTTATCCTTGAACAATGGTAAAAGAAGAAAGAAGAGCATGAAAGAAAAAACTGTTGCAATTAGAAATGGAACTAAGTTACATAAATATTTATTAATTTGATCTTCAAAAATTAAGTTATACCAGCGTTGGGGTGGATGACTCATGGTATGTATTCCAATTTCAGAAATTAAGTAGCTGACTTTGAAATAGTACCTAACTACATCAAGACAGATTTTTTCCCTGTTAAGTGTAACTATATGTTCTGTTTGATTTCTGATAATCATATTTTAACAATACTCCACATGAGCTATAAATAAAACTTACAAAAAAAAAGTTTACCAAAGTTTTCCAAAGGCCTGATATTTGTTGGAAGAACTCTCCCAGCCACTGTAGAAGAAGTGAGAAGAAAGGTCTCAGCATCAGCTCCATAAGATATTAAAGGAACTCTGGAAAAGTAAAAGCAAAAGCAGTAACATTAGTTATTTTAGCTGTTCGCAGCAAGTTTTAGAAACAATGCACAATACCAAAACACATTAGGCAACTACCACCCTTCCAACTTCATCACAGTTGGAGAGAAACACAAAGCTGACAGTGAACAAAACTTTCTTTCTCATATTTAATTTCAGACTCATTTTACTGCCTAATCTATTAAAACTGTTTGAACAAGGTGTGTTATGTTAAAGCAATACACATCTGACATTCTTTAAAGTCAAACATAGAACAGTAATAGCCTACTCCAAAGTAGTAGGTTGTACTACTGGAAATAAGAGTCTGAGTGCTGATTTAGAACTTCAGCAGAACACCAGCCTTTTCTGCAGAAAAATGAGAAATAGTCTACATGAGAATTTAGGAAAGGCTTCTTTTTTTTTCATACAAACAAAAGAATTAGATACTTATTCAGACTCCCTCAGAAAACCTTGGGCAAAAACAGAGTTTAGTTAGAGAGCTACAATTTTTACGTTATCACTGAATTGGAATGGAACTTCCCTTAAGAAAATGTACATGTATGAAATTTAAATTTATTATTTAAATCCTAGATGCAATTTTTTACTTTTACTAAAATTTAAAAAACTCTTCCCTTGCTATTTTAACTTTAGTCTTTGTTTTTATGCCAAAGAGAGTAAAGAGATATGTAGTGAAATCAATATCATAGAACCAATTTTTTATTGTGTAATTTTAAAATCAGGTTTTTTTATGGTTCTGCTTTATATTCATGAAAGCATCCTCAGGGCATGTTTTAACACACATCTGTTCTCTGACAAAAAAACCCCACAAAATTATTTTATGTTCTCTGTTTCACTTGATACAACTCCTGTTAGCTCTTTCTAGAATTTTTTCATACATGATTACAGAAGAAGTGATAGAAACAACCCATGAAAGTAGGCTACAGGGTGGTCTGGGGAATTAGAATCAGATTGATGTTAAAGCAAACATAGCCTGATATCCAGGGACAGAAATCATTTTTAAAGCACATTGAATATTAGCTTCCAAATAGAAGATAAATTCAAACTCGCATTTCTGTGAAAAAGTGACATATTAATGTGCACAAAGGCAGTGGACATTAACATGTTTGTCATGTCATACAAAAAAAGTATTAAGGCATACAAAAAAGAATCTATTGACATAAAAATATCAATGAGCAAATACACAAAATTTTAACAAGTTACATGCAAGCACTATTTAGTTTTATGAACATTATATTCTATCTACAGAGCAATTTGAATTAACTGTACTCCAAACTTGAAGTATTAAGATCCACTATGAATCCAAAACAGACCTTTCAACTCTAGCAATCACAGATGAACAAGACAATTCCAGTTCTTGTCTCTTCTGTCTGATCACATTGTCTTCTGTGAATTCTGCACTGAAAGACAAATTTCATACAAGAAGTTATAAAAAGTAACTCTGTGCTATGACAATTTTGTATTTCAGTAATTGCTTCTACCAATGACTTTTTTAAATTTAACTATATTAGAACTTTCAACAGTCATGATTAAACTATGCATTGGTTATTGCTTAGAGGAAAAACACAGTCTCAGTAAACACAAAGTAAGTCCTAAATAAATAAAGAAGATGGAATGGAAAATAGGAGATGAAATGTGTCTGCTGGGGAGTTGAAGGATGGAGAAACTTTGCATCACTGACAAATTAATTCTGTGGCACGCATGGTAAAAAGTGCATCTTTTCCAGACTGCCAAAACCATAAACACATAGTACTTTTTTTTTCAATTAGGCCATATTATCCAAATAACATTCTTTTAGACTGTTCTTTTCCTGCCATCTATTCAATGAACAATTTTTTTATACACCCATCCTTAAGTATCAGGCTTAATTAAGTATTTTGCTTATTGCAAAATTTCTTCATGGATGTTTAAAGTATTCCTCTTAGAATCAAGGCACAACAAGATTGTTTCTGATACAAACCAGGATATTTACTGTTAACTGTTTTGGTGATGCTGTTGTACTAAGAGGGCTAAGCCTTTCCTATCCAAGGCTTCAATTCAGCAAGTAATTTCAACATGAACTAAAAATAAAACTCTTCTTAAATCAATGAGATTATAATATTCAAGTGTGTGCTTCTGATGCTGAACACATAACAGAAATTGGGGTGTGCCCTTAACAGTACTCATTTTAAAATGTTTGTGTTTATCCTTTAACTGCTCTTCATCAATGAATAAAAACCCTGGCAATGTTCAAAATATTTCAAGGCAGTATATATACAGGTAGGAGCAGTGGAAACTTCAGAATCTACAATACAGTAACCCATCAATTTCTACAAAGCACTAGTACACACTAACCAGTCATTTCTACAGCTAAAAAAGGATTCTTCACTGCTACCACCGGCCAAAACCGTGCTGAAGAAATTAGTTCTGATGCACTCATTCCAGCAGGTCTGTCTTCTGGGCTACACAAAAAATAAATTATGAATTAAAGACACCCAAAATAAAATAAGTAACACTAAATACATGAAGATGCACTGAAATTAAATTAGGTCAGCAAGATTTTAGCTCACAGAAAGCAAACATTATAACAGCTCCATAGGTATATGCAGAGATTTGCAGTTACAGCAAACAGATTTTCTCTATTCAGTCTCTAAATCTTCAACACCTGCACTTTGCAGATAAACTTCATATTTTATATAAAGGAAAATCTTTAATGCTCCCCACAGACATTAGGAATAAATAAGCCTGATCTTCACTCTTGCACAATTCTGCTACCTAATGCACCACAGTAAGTACAGCTTGAGCTGTACTTCAGACCCCTGCACAGCGGTTCATCAAATGTTTTAAGTGACAAGGAAACCTAATGAGGGTAGCTGGGATTCTCCTTTGTCTTCAGTTAGGATTACAAAATTGAAGATTGATTGGTATGTCTGGTTACTGGGCCCTCACACAGAGGCACAACACTTAGAACCCACTTTGTATTTCAAAACATACCATCCCTACCACCACCTATTTATGTTGCTAACACGGACCAGCGCTGGTCCATTGCCATTTGCAGGTGTGCAGGGAGCTCTGCTGCTGGGCACTGGGCTGGCTGCAGGGGGAAAACTAAAAAACAAACCCCAACAACAAACCAACAATAATCCTCCAGATACTCTTCCCACACTGACAAACTTACTGGTCTATTTGTGCCACAGCACCTAAAGGGTTCACACCACCTCAAATATGACTAAAACTTTCCTGTTCATTTCCTGTGACTGATATTTTAAAACAGGAATTTAGAATACACCCATAATTTTAATTCAGAAATATGAAAAATAAACTTCATAATGGGATGTATATAAATACGTGTCTTAATATGCAGTCATTAGCTGTATGCTCCGTCAAACTTTAGCAGAGATAGTTGCTTTTGCTGGGAACATGCCCTATTTCATCAGCGTGCAAATTGTAAGTTTTACTTAAAAACTGTTTGGTTATGTTTTATTTTCAGAATAATATAAATTTCGAACATTAACCTTTCTCCCGCCAATTAAAAAGAGCTATCCAGATGTTCCACAAATGTCCTTATGAAATGGTTGTTAGTACATCAGGGCTTTCTTTTAAATTGTTTTAAATTTTGAACATTTCTTGGATAATTGAGCCCTGTGTCTCCTCCTGAAGGTTTTTAATGGTTCTACTTTTATTTACAAACTTTTTTTTTGCAACAGGTACTCTTTGAGGCATTAATGCTATTAAACACTTCACAATAAATCAGTGAAACTAAAAATGAAAGTATTCCCCAACCAAGAAGTCAAATAAGAGGCTGATCTACTGTCAAGCCGTATCTTTCCAGTTCAAAACCTCTTTGCTTCAATGAAAGGTACCTTTAAGTTTACAGGGCAACAGAACCAAAACTTTCCAGTACCTGACTTAGAAGGGAAAAACTGGAGCTAACAATATTCCTGATAACTATTGTGTAACGAGCACCAAATAGAAGTGACAACACAAGCCACCAGCTACTGAAAATACATGTGATGTGCCCCATACTACATGAAACAAAGCAGCAGGCAAACCAGGGACTTGAACATAGCTTTTCCTCCACATTTTCAAACTTCAGGCAAGACAGAATAATGGCAAATGATGGCATTTACACTTCAGAATTAAATTTATGGCCTAAACCTTTCATGCAAATTCATTTACAGGTACAGCCATAAGTAAGAAAGACCTGATCAGAAACTTGTGTCCCAGAGACACAAAGTATTTTTGAAAGGAGGGATGGTAGAAATCAAACAAGAGCCTTTACAGCTCCTTACAAATCTGGAATCTGATGATCCCTGTTTATAGGCTAAGATTATGAACAAGTAACCTGGAAACAGAAACATTCTTTTCAGTAATCTTACATTTTAAAAATGAACAATTTGATGCAAAACATAACATCTATGGCAGATTCACATAAATTACTTGGTTGATTACATCAACTTATTTTATTGAAAATAATAAAAACCTTCATAGAGTGGTGCTTGGCTGACAGCTTGTAACTGAAACCATCTTCCTTTGGTGAAGATAGATGAAAATGGGGTTCAGGATCTTATAATGTAACATCCTAATCTAAATGAAAATATTTACCACCACAAAACCAAGTTTAATCTGAGAAAGAATCTCATATAACTTAGCATTATATTCTAACTACTTCGAGACAAAAAGAGACAAAATAAAAAAATTTGAATCATACTAAACAAATAGAAGTTAACCTCAAAAATAAGCAGGAAGGTAGTCTTAAAAATGTTCTAATGAAAGAAAGCATTTACAAATGTTTCATTATCATAACCAACCTTGTTTATCTTCACAGACAAAGCTTCCTTGTTTTGTTTGTTGTACAAAATATTACCTGTGGAACAAGGAACAAAATTTTGATCTTAACTTTAGCATATTAGCTCTTCATTGTTTCTCAAAATAATTAATGCAATGGGAGGATAACTAAATATGTATCTCAAGTGCATTTGGAATGTTTACATACAAACTGAGTAAAATGAAAATGCATGCACCTTCACAATAGCCTTTTAGACAGAAAGCAGTTTTTACCTCTTCAGATAGTTGCTTCATTTCCTAATTTATGAACAGACTTAGCAAACAATATCTACTGAATAAGCCCCTCAGAACAGCAAACCCAAAAAATACAGCTAAGTGCTGCATGTGTCCAAACTCTCACCAGAAAACTTCTGCAAATAAAAGCTAGCCATTAGCTGTTCCCCAGCTGCATGGTGCAGAAAGTTACCTGGGGCTGAAACCAAATCCATTTGACTTGTGACTGAAATTGAAGAGGCAGTTTTCCAGTAATATAAACACAGGAGTTTCACATACTGCAATTCTGTTCTAGAAATTCCACACTTCTACTGCTTGGTATTTGGGTTTTATATACAAATGTAAGGAACCAAAAAAAATTAAATTGGCTCATCAAGAAAAGATACTCTAGAGTTCCTTAATAAAACACAACAATTCTAGCAAATGGAGGACAAATACCAACTTACTGTATTTTTTCTTCACAATTCTACTTAATTTTACTGCTAATGGCCCTCTGTCTGGACATACAGCTCTTCTGCAAGATCAACAAAAGACATTAAAAAAAGCTACTTCTAGGCACATCTTAACAAAACCTTCTATTTTAAGGTATTTTCATTTTCAAATTTTTATTCATTTGCACATAAATCAAGTTCTAACTGCTATTTAAACCTGAACTTGCATCATGAGTATCATCTTCCACATATTAAAAGCCACAGTGCTTCAAAAAGCTTACAGATTGAAAAAAACCACCAATTTATACAAAAATTAATATCCTGTATTAAACCAAAATGCTCAGTTTTGTTTGATTTCATGGCAACATGTGAAAGATGTTATAACCTGCTTCCTTTTAAGAATATCAAAGTCTGTATTGATTCAGAATGGTGAATCTTATTTTGAGTCAAAAAAGGTAATTTACCTCCAGTTATCTTTTCAGCAGTAAAGTCTGCTTCACATTAAACCTCAAGAACTCTGTATTTTCCATACATTCCATTAAACTGACTTTAGATAAACACTATTTAGTAAAATTCATCTGTGTAATCTTAAGCTTCCCCTTGTACAATGCAGCAAATGCAACAAGATAAAGTTTATCAAAACAGAAATGTTACTTCCACATAACAACAGAAATGTTTCCTCTCAAGCTTACTAGAATAAAATCAGTTCTTAACTACAACTATGCTTTACAGAAGAGGAACATCACCAATGCTTATGATAACATGCAAGAAAAGTGGATGTTTGGTTAGATAAAGACTTATATTGTCAAAATCTGATCTAGCTGTAAAACCTTACTTCAAATTAATATAAAATTTGTCAGAATTGCTTGGAAAATGCAACTTTCACAGAGCTCAATGCAAGAAATACACTGCCCTTTATTTCTTCCTTGCTATTTTAAATATGCAAGTGAGAATTAGAGCAATGATAAAGTAAAATTAAACTACCACTGGTGAAAACTAAGTTATTTTAAAAGAACAATAATTTTACAAAATTTTCAGGCTGTACACTTTAAACTAATTGATTTTATACATTTTGAATATTCAAATTCAAATGCTTGAAATTACATGGACAACTAACCTCACAAAACTTCTCATCTTCTCATGGCTGTAAGTTTCCTTACTGCAGGCACAGTTTTCCTCTTCTTCCTTTCTCCTTGGCTGTTTTTGAACCTGAACCTGTATTGTAAAATAGTCAAATCAATCTAGAATCTCATGATACATGGGCTTGAATTCATACAAAGACTCTTAAGACTCTTAAGACACAGAAGTTAAGCCCAAACAGAAGGACTGGAAAGCATTTCCAATCTCACTTCTTTGTCTTCACAGTTTGGAGATTTCTTTTTCATTTGTTTTTCATGAAAGAGAAAAAATCTACATCTTGATTTGTTATTGACAAGGTCTGAGATGCATACTAAGTTCAAAAGACCAAATAAGCCCTGAACATTCAGACTACCATGGCAAGTGTCTCAGAGCTATTCACTAGTTTTCATTAAGAACCTATAAGCTAAGTTTTTTAAAACTAAGTTGGTTGTTCAAAATACACAAGGTTCAGCTTGGGAAAATGCTGAACTACCACTAAACTTAACATGCTTCCTCATAATTAAAACACACCCTATTTTCCTCTAGAGTAAAATAACTTACACGTTTTATACAGCATTGAGTTTTTTCCACATTTTGAAAACACTGACAGCAATACAATTTTTATTTCACACTATGAAGTTTCTTCAATGGCTACATTGCAGTTTTTTGCATTATGAACTTCATATTTCCTCATTTCCAAAACGTGGCTTTTTATGCAACTCCTTAAGGTATCAGCATTCTAATTCTGAGTATCACAAAGAAAAAGCTGCAGTGTCCTGACATAACTACTGATGATGCTGACCACTGTGTCTGCATATCTTGGTACACATTCCATTTATCCCTACTGCTCCAGTTGCTTTTTTTCAGAGCAGGACATTATTCTCTGCCCACCTGTTTACTCTGCAGTTCTATGGACAGACAACCTTTCAAACTGTATTTTGATACAGCCTTTACATTCTTCCAAGTGTAAACTTCAGTTTATCCTATTTCAATTTCCTTGATTCTTCAGAAATAAAGAAGACAAAATATACAAGCATAGTCTTCTATGAGAAGGAAGCATCTGTGGTTGCCAGCATGGCTCTTTTACAGGTGACTACCTGGGCCTTGAGAAGTACAAGAAATGAGTAGTGGAAGCCTGTTTTCCAAATGTCACAAAGTGCAAAACCAGCAGCTTATGAATTACTCATAAGCGTATCTTCATCACAAAATTTCCAAATTGTACTCAGAATTATCAGCATCTTTCTATATACATTTTTAAGGTCATCTATCCGAAGAGTTTTTTTCCTACTTGATAAACTACTCTCCATATCAGTATTTTTCAGAAGAATTGAAAGCTGAATAAAAAATTCAGAGATTTGGGTCAAACAATGCTTAGCATTAATTGATTCCTCTTGCCTTCATGTGTTTTTGTCTGGGAATTGGAGGCTGTGAACACAGAAGATTCACCTCAGCAAAAAAAAAAAAAAAAGGCAATATTACATGATAATTGGTACAGCAGTTGTTTACAAAACATAGTTTAAAACCACTTTGAGACCAATTACTACACATCTATTCTTGGATATATCACGAATGCTCAAAGATACTAGAAAGTAGCAACAACAGCTTTATGATTGTTATTACTATGGTAAATACTTTCTTTGAGAAAATAATTAAGAACAATTCCTAGCTTCAAATATGTAATAGAAGCATTAAAGCAGTAATTATTTGTCAGGAAAGCTCATTTAACACAACAGGTATGAATAAAAGGCTGCAGCATAACTCGGATGTTCCTACAATTGAAGCTGTTTAAGAAAATAAGTCTGGAACATACCTTTATCTGGTTATCTGATGCATCCAGCGTGCACACTGCTTGAAATGGTCTGCGATCAATAGGACATGAAGCCTGTGTCTGAAAAATTAGTTTTCTTATTACAAACTTGGTAATGAGCTAAGAGAAGTCTTGATTTTCTATACTTTTATTCACTACATTACAGAAGTACACAAAATCCCAACTTGTTCACAGTAAGAATGCATTTGGACCCATCACCCATACACTCAGTATTTTGTTTCACATAAGCAGATTGGCCTTTCAGAAAAAATCTAAGGGAAACAAGAATGAAACTCAGAAGCTATGTTTAAAAAAAGGAAAAGTATTTAAAGCATTTGACACCAAGTTACCTACATTTTTTCTTCTTTTAACCCCTTTTAGGTAACTGATTTTATACCAGTATCAGTCCTGATTTCAGCTGGGATACATTTTTTTCTTAGTAGCTGGTACACTGCTTTGGACTCAATATAAGATTAATGCTGATAACACACTGGAAAGCATAATATGCAAGTGTCCTCTATATTTAGTATTGTTCTAACGTTTTATTTCTTAATTTTATTTTCAACAGAAAGTGTGTTCAGTTGTCTATCTCCCAAAACATAAAACCGGTAAGGCCAAAAGCAAACAGGGTAACACTTTCCTCATCTTATCTATTTGGCTACACCACATCATTTTTGTTGCAGTCAGCAGAGAGAACAGATTCCTACATGTAACACAACTAAAGTTTTATAAATCACTTTCAAGAGAAGGGAACTGAAGGGTCTTTTACCCTACTGTTAGATGGAAATAGTGATTTATTATTTTCCCTGATCACCTAAATGCCCTGTTACTGAGGCTGCACTACATCAGATAAAGAATACAAATACAGAGAACAATAACACATTATTAACCATGGAAATGGGAAACTTCAACTTGGAGCTCCACCCAAGTGGATCATGCAGTGAATCAGCTGTAAGACAAATCCACATTGGATATTAACTTTTGCTGTGAGAGAACTGTTTATTCATTTTAATTCCAGACATTTTTGCAAGGGGGGGATGCTCTTTGTTTGGTTTGGGGTTTTTCTCATCATTACACCCCCCACACCCACCTTAATTCCACTGGCCTTCAGAGGCTCAGTTCAAAACACTTGCAAAACAAAATAAAAACCCAAAACACGCACCCAGTCTCCAGCCCTAATTCATTCACTGAACAAGACCCAGCATATGAACTGCATACCCTGAAGAGGTATGTAATTTCTGCACTTTAGAGAGCTACAGGGTATCTATGCAAGCAAGATGCAGCACTAGAATTGCATAAAACCTGCATATGAACTCTGCCCTGAAATTCAGTAGTGAACTTCATTCTTGTGTTTTCATTGGGGCTTCTAATTTTCCAGTTAATTCTGTTCTTTTCTCAATTTCAAAGAGTGCTCAACTTCTTTGTCACCTACCAGCCCCCAAAACATTGAGCATCAGGAACTTTCTGAGCTTCTGATTTCAACTGAAGTAGAAAGAATCAAGTTAGACTGATTTAAAAAGAAAACCCGCCAAACAAAACAAACAAAAAACCCCCCCAGGGGTAGTTTCATGAACAAGTTGTTGAACAAGAATGTAAGCTAGAGCCATTACCTACCCTTTGATGCTCTGGTATTTTATGCTAACTAAAAACTTCCCCTTTTGGGGGCTACCATTGTTCCCTGCAGTGTCATGGCCCCAGTTAAGAAAAGCATATTGGGTAATTAAACCAGCTCCCTAAGGACTCAGATCATGAAGACAGTTTTTGTCCTGTAGTCAAGGTAAAGCTAACCTACAGTAACAGAGCAACGCAATGTTCCATCAGGATATTTGATAGCATGCAATGCACCGTAGCTGCTGAATCTGCTGCAAACTTCCAAGGTATACACTTCCAGTCTTAGATATACCAGACTGTAAAAGATAGGTAGGAGGAAATTAATTTTCTTAGCCATTTTTATTCTCATTTCAGGATCTATCTTAGTCGAAATATTTATCCAATACAACCTCTTCCTACATTAAATTTACACATGAATGTCAAATTACCTTCCCAAGTTTAAGTCACTGTAAGTTACATTTATTCATTGCAATAAAGTATCATAGAATACTAAGTGCTACTAGTAGCAATCCAAATACCAAGTGTTTCTGCTCCACTAGAAAGATATTCAGTGGTCAGTTCTTCTGGACAAATATTTAACAACTTAATACAGTTATACACAGTGGTAAAAAGGAAGGAAACATTCTGAAGAGTCAAAAGCTACCATTAGGTTCAGATATATTCAAAACCAGCAGATGCTCCTTCCACTCCAACTCAGTTGCTTTTTGTAGCCTTAGCATTTTCTGTAAGCTCACAATATTATCACAAGAGAAATTCTAGCAAACTTGGGACATTTGCATGTGTACCCCCAGCCCCCAGGTGAAGTAGAATTTTTGGGTACCCCAAGGGAAAGCAGAGGTTACTTCTGCCTAAACATGCATCACCTGTCTGCTAACAAATAAAACCAAACCTTTAAAATGGAAGAAAAAACCCCTCAAACTTCCCCCATCCCTTTTCCCAACAGCAAGACAGGATTTGTACTGCTACAGAAAGGAAAAAAGGTTTAAAAAGTCGACATTCATTACAAGAAGCAATTATGAGGAGTGGTGGCCCTTAACTCATCTCTCATCTTTTTTGAGAAGATGGTTCAGTAACAAACGTGTTGAGTCTTCTTTTATGAAAGCAGGTTAGCAACTCCACTCTTCTGAGATTTCTGTTCAGGGAGCATTATAAGTAATAGTGAATGTCCACCGTACTTTTTGGTGAAAAAATATTTAAAACAAGAAAGAAGATGCTGAGATGGAACAAGCCCAAGGAGCAGCTATCACTTTTATTGTGCACAAGGGAGAAGGTATGTGAAGTGTATAACCACAGAAGACCCACAGATTCACACAGTATCTTTCTTTAACATAGCTTTAAAAATCAGAACGTGCAGTATTTAATGTAATCATCAATATCATTAGAACCTCACAGCTGGTATTAGTGACTTGCTCTGCTTTGCTTCCCAACAGTTATTTCCTTGAAAAAACATAGACTAGTAGCTCAGCACACTTCAAAATGTCTTTGATTGTTTTATTCTCCACATGAAACTACTGAGTTTTCATGTTAAATCTTATAACTCCACAGTGATTCATTCTTTTACCCATCCTGTGATACCTGAAGAATTCACTTCACAAAAAATGAAGGCATTCATGAAAATCAGCAAGCCCTGAAAAGCTATCCACGAGCAATATGTTTGGCTTTCAGATTTAAAAAAAATAATTTTATTGTATTTTATTAGGTTTTTATGACCCTCTAGAAAAATCTTACTTTAGCTCCACAGGCATAACTTAATTTCTATATTCCTGTAACTGCTACAGCCACACAAAACTGTGATCTCTAAACTCAAGGAGTAATTGTCCCCTATTTTAACTGCATCACTTCAAACAGCATTTGAACAAACTGAGGTAGGCAAAGGGCCAAAGCAGTTACTATATTCCAGCTAGGACTTTTCAGAAAGCTATACAAATAGGTGCAAGCTAACCCCAAAACATATTTGGCTGATAAAATAACTTTGACATATATCCCCATCTCACCAAGCTCCACATTATGAGGTTTCATAACAAGTAGTAACAAGATGTGAGCATGGAATTCAAGTTGCTGCAGTTAAGCCCATCCCCCTAATTTTTTTAAGTGGCTCATAATAAAGTCTGTTCTTCAACTTTTGTATTTAAAAGCTGATACAAAAAGAAACATGATCCTGCACTCTTAGATAACCTATTAAACACAAATAATACCAGATTTTCATAACTAAATTCAGGCCTAAACATGAGATTTAGAATGTAGAAGGAATGTCTGTATATTTCACTTCACCTTGTAATAATAGTACAGTAAAAAGCCCACAATTCCACATCCAGCTTCAGTGAGCAGGGAGACCATTACACCATGTAGTGAGAAACATCCTCTCCACATTTTGATGAAAGAAAATTAGGAAGACATCAGAAAATGCAGTTTTCTACAAGCATGTAAAAACTTAAGATTACTTTCTTTTAGTCTAATTTTAAAAAGCAAGTACATTAAAGGTTTTATGGTTATGCTTTAAGAAAGCACTATTTCTGACAAGAGTCTTTTTTGGGGGGAAAAATCATTGATGGATAGTAAAGATACAGAGTGCAAATGAACAGAGATTACAGTTCTAACACCTAATCAGCAGACTGATTTACAAATTACTGATTTAGTTACAAATCTAAACAGCTCCTTTCTCACTACCCATATGACACATTTGGCTAGTCCTTAAGTTCTAATTCAACATTGTCAGAAAGTATTGACAAGTGAAGTTCCATTGTATTGACACTATTGGAAGAACTGGAGTAAAACGAAAACCACTCAGGCTTTTGCACTGCACTTAAACAGCATTAACATTCGTAAATTGCTACATGAATGTACTTGCAAAATCACAAAATGGTTGATGTTGGAAGAGACCTCTGGAGGTCATCTTGCCCAACCTCCCAGCTTAAGCAGGGAAGGAGCCAAGAACAACTGTATACTACAAAGCAAACACGTAATTTGCCAAAAGGTATCTAAAATCTGCATTTTCTGAAACTATTTGATTAATACAGTTTTTCTGTACACCAATTCTCAGATGAACTGTCTACATATATATCACCTTGGGTACACTTGAACAATAACGTTTTTTCCACTGTTATTTTTGGGGTTTTAGGCTGTGTTTCTTTGAACACTATTTGTTTTTTGGTTCATTAGTATAATCTTAACCTTGCCCAGAGTGCTCTGTAATGCAGATCACTGTGAAGATTGTTGCCACACAAACTGATTCCTTCCTATATCCTTTAGAAAAAAAGGAATCCAGATCAGAATGAATACACATTAAAAATCCGTGTTATCATACAGGTAACTCTCCTTACCCTCAGAAGAATATACATGTGCAGTAGTATACTCCACATACTCAATGATCCAAACCTTTTATGAGCACAAAGGCAATGACTGCTCTAAGAACTGAATATCAAAAACCATGAACAAAACACCTAAGAACATCCACTAGAAACATAACACAAGACAGCTCTTTGTGCCAGCTGCTTAGTTTTATTTAGTCAGCCACTGATCCTGTACAGGGCCTACCTGAATATGCTCCAATGCTTTATGAGAATTTATGACTGTATGTACCCACTTTCAAATTCTCCAAATGAGGAAAAAATAATGAGGGAAACCAAGACCAGAGTATGAGGATAAATAATCTTGGTAAGTGAGGGTCACTGAAATCATTGTCTGTTACACAAACACTGTAATAATGCAGACAACACACTGAATCTTTTCTTTAACACTCTTCTCTCATGGTTCAGAAGAGGTGTTAATAGAACAGAGATAGAAATCTCTGGTACATTTATTAGCACTCTGAAGAACAGAAAGGAAGTTAAGAAGCCTGCAGTAAAGTAAATATTTATTGTCTCTAAGATTGTTTTCTTTGAATAGAATAGAAAAAAAAGTAGAGACTTTGCTGTAACGCATACAGGCATGATACTACTGCTGCTAAAGCAGTTGTCTTAGCTGAGGTGGTATTAACTACTTTGTGCATGTTTGCCACAGATGCCTAGTTAACTTTCCTTTGCATCAGTTTTACTTAAATCCTTTCAGAACCAATTGCTATAAACTAAAACATGTGCTTAACACCGAAAATACAAATTCCAAGTTTATCAGAGAAAATAAATTTAAAAAAACTAGTTTTGCCCCAACTAGTTTTAATATATTAGTAGCATGACAGACAACAGAAACACATTAATGTAACTGCTTACTTTGGTGTAACACAACATTTCTGATGCTGTTTGAAGACTCTAGATACGGGATTTTTTGTGTTGGCTGCACCCTCCCCCCTTTTTTAATGTGGCCAGAATAATGTTATCACATACAAGATCTTCATACTGAAAGCAACCCTTCACTTACACTGTCCTTCCACATTCCCACTGAAGGGCATGTCCGGTAACCTCAGCTCCAGATTTAGCACCTTTTATTTTTTATGATCTTCCAGCAGAGACTCACTAAAATACCAAGCCTCAAGCTTGGAAGCCTTCACTAGTAAATTACACCATATTGGTTTACAGAAGTGGCTGATGGCTGGCACAGGATGAGGGACATTTATGTTAATCTTCCTGTGCCTACTGAAAACAGCCCCCAGCAGTCTGCCAACCCAGTGCTGCCCAGCAATGACTGGGAGAGCACTGGTTAGCATGGCCAAAGTCACACAAGTTGACAGTCTAATAGTATAGAAAAGTTTAATAGTATAGGCAACTGAATTCTCTGCATAGCAATGTTCTCAGATGCCACAATTAACACAGCCAAAGAGAGCAGAACAATTCAAGGGAAATTTTAAAAAGTTACTCTGAAGTTTAACTCCTTGGTGATTCTTGGTCTGCCCCTCACTTTCTTTTAGGAGGTAGACACCTTTCCTCAAAGGGAAAGAAAATACAGCACTGACTCAACTGTAACACTATTTAATTCTGAAACTAGATGTTCAGATTTAGCCAGCAGGATCTAATGTATCAGACCTGTTCTGTGGCAAGTTTCCTACCCCCCTTTGGCCTTTGGAACAAAGGGAATTTGTATATATTGCTTTTATTATTTATTGTTTTTAAATACCTTTTTTTTTTAATCTATATTCTCTCACTCACTTATTAAAAAGCAAGATGTTCAAAGTGTGATGGCTGCTGCTTTCAGACAGAAGACCTGCTGGTACAGGACACTTGACTGCAGTGGCAGTGTTGAAAATCTCCTGTAGATTGAAGATGGAGCAGAACAGTAAACTCTTACCTTCTACCTAAACTACCCTGGTTTTGATAAGAGTCTACGCAGTTATATACAAAAGCCATAAACTCTCAGGAGAATGATCACGTACAATTTGGAAACAACTGTTTAAAGAAGTAGTTTCTCCTGTTATATTTTGAAGTCCAGATGCAACACAGAAAAATAAAGGAAATATCCAACCTCAACACAGACTGATGGCAAAACCTCTAAGTGCATGGAGCACAACTGAAGATACACAAAAGAGCATATCAAATAATGTGAATATTAGCCTTTTTTTTAAGATTTCATTCAATAATCTTATTCTCAATTTTGTTTTTCTCCAGCACTTAAAGGAAAAAACAGCATTTCTAAAAGCAATTTGTTTATACCCAAAAAAATACTTAATCTTTAACCAGAATCAGGTAGTGTATTTTTTAAACAGCAGATAATTTTTTTATCTTTTTTATATCTTCATTATTCAAAATAATTTAAATTATGATTATGTTCAACCAAGAACCAGAGAAAGCTAACCCTTACGCAACATTTCTCAAAACCAAACACATTCAGTTACTAAATATTAATAGCAGAAAAAAAGCACGTGGCATCAGCATGTTTAAAATGGTGACATGCTTATTATGTTTCTATCATTCCAGTCCATAAAACCTCATCTGCTTCTCACAGCTGAAGCCTCTGAACTGTCACCCAGTTTTCAACACTTCTTTTGCCACTTTACTTTTAATTAAAACTACTAGATTAGTGCAGTTCCATAAACTCACAGGCCTGACTGTCAAGTAACCTCAGAAAAGGAAGCCTGGCTGGTTTTACCTATCTGATGTCACTAATAAAAAGCAGCAGCAGCAGAAGTCTTACATAGCTTTAGAAATAACCCCCACCATTTTTCTGGCATCACATCTACTTTACCTGCCAACTCTTAAGAGAAGTTGCTTTTATTCTATTTGAATAGCACTTCAAACCACAAAAAATAAAACTGACATGACAAGAAAAATGTCATATCATTCATCTGCCCCTTTAGAACAAGAACATTTCCTCATTGGGCTTAAAAGCATCTGTTAGACAATGTGAACAAACTCAAATCCAGCAGCAAGCCAATATACTGTACTGCTTCTCTGTGCATGTCACTGTTTAATGCTTTTCAGCTGTCATTATAGCAACCAGCTAAGTCAGTCAGGGTAAAATTGCAGATGAGAATTTCCTCTTCCCTTACAAATAAAATGCCTGCAATGAATCAATTGCAAAACAGAAAATCTGGCAAGAGGAAACTTTGTTTATTATCTGGTTTGTAAATCTAAAGTAATTTTCATGTAATAACCTTTTTTTTAAACACTCTGAAGTTCATATAAATTGTTCAAAAAATTGTGCTACCATCTGCGTTCAGCAATAAATAGCACAAAAATTAAGGTTAAAAATATAGCAAGAATAAGCATATCAAATATATACATACATACAAGTGATACCAACCTTCTAAAGGGAATACTGCAACCAAAATCATCATTTACTTCAAAAGAATGATATTGCAAAGAAACCAAACAGTGGTCTCACTAAAATGAGAAACCAATTCAAATGCACAGAAGCAGGACAAAATGAGATTCCCTCTCATCCCAGTACAAAGCAATATTAATTTGGTCTTTCATACTGACAATGGAAAAAGTTACAGGAAAGGTAAAGACTCCAAACTTAATGCAATGATTGCATGACATAGGTGAGGCAAAAGGGACTAAACAGAACAAGGTCATCAAGGATTTGTTGAACAAGACCTTTTTCTTTAAGGTTCCAGAACTACCTACAAAGTTAGTGACATAGAACAAACAACAGCCATCATTAAAATGAATTTGTTTTTCAGAATACCACTAAACCTTTTAGCTGAATTCTCTTTAGAGTTAGAAAACTAAGCTTTTATCATTCATTTTGTAAACTAACATGACTGGTCTCAGCCCAGAGTTGACACTCTGACAAACAGCCTAAGGCTTATCACAAATTAAGATTAAGCTAATGACAATGCAATGTTACAGCATGTACATAATACTGTGTGATCTTCCAAACAGCCAACATCAATTTCTTTATTTATCCCTAATCTCTAGTAACCATTAAGTTACTCTAGTAAGACTGTCTCGTGAAAGAAAACACAAAGTCCTTTATTGCATTAAGAAGAAAGTTTTCCAAAATCTATTTACAAATTGATCATCAAAACACTTTTGTGCAAAGCCAAAATCCGTAACTTTCTTTTAAAAATATCCTTAGGTATTACAGGCAAGAGATTTCACTGAAAAATAAACACACACCTTGGTGCTCAGTCTTACCTCAGCCCATTTAAGAATACAAGTCATGCAGAAGGTATGACTGCAGTTCTCAGGAAACCCAATCTCTTGTTCCAGAAGGCAGTTCAGACAGATGGGGCACATGTTGCCATCACACAATAAAGTGGAACAGGAACAGCCTTCTTCGTTTTCTTCACCTGGTATTATTAACACGGACACTTAGAAGTTTTGCAGTTTTTGAAACAAAGTCCTTCGAGATTTGAATAATAAAGAAGTAAGAAGATACATTCTTTCAAGTGCTCCTCTGGCCAGCTTCTTGGCTGCATTAGACCTGAAAACTTGAATTCAACTTGCTTGTAACTACAGAAAATTGTTTCAGATGAAAAAGCTATGCAACTTATTTCACAGTATACTGTACCAGTATTTGCCAGTAAAACAAAGGAAAGTTAATTCCAGGGCTATTTCAACAAAGCAGGCATCACAGTGTTTCCTATTGTGTATTATGTAGTCATTTAGACATTATTCTCCTAAGTTCTTTCTCCTTGTGTGTTTGCACTCTTTCCATGACGTAAATTAGACCATCATATTCTATATTCATTCTTATATACACATGGTTTACCTGTATTTTAGTTTTTTGTCTTAGAACTATCTTAATTTGAGTATCTTCAAATATTTAATGATATACATTAAATAAAAAATGCTCCCAATTTTGTTAGAGTTAGAAAGTGTTTTCAGAATACAAAAATGTATGAGCTCTTCTTCAAGGAATTTTACTCCAAATTAATTATTTTCTCTGAATAACAACTGGTATCAACATTTTTGTTTTGCTACTAGAAGATAACAAGCAAAAAACAAAGGAGACAGGAAATTATTTGGGGACCGCACAGGCCAAAGCCAAATATTATGAGACAGTAGTTATGCTTACACAACTTCTTTCAAAACAAGCAGCATACTAATTGAGAAAGCAAATGGAAAAAAAAAAAAATCAGACCTTCATAGCCTGAACCTGAATAATACACTTCAGTATTTTCACACACGCAGACTTTACCTTCCATGCCTTCATGCTTCTGATCCTCTGTATCTTGAATACATTGCTTTCTGTTCTTCATCTTACAAAATGTAGTCTGGAAAATGAAGAAGCAGTTAATTTAGATTGCAACCTGAAAAAAAAATTGATGGGTATTCTCCATTTCACTATAACTTTCTAAAGTAGAAACACATGATATTAGAAGTTAAGAGGTCATTTACAATCCGTTTGCAATTTATGAGTATCATTATTGCTGTCGACAAACTGATGCTTCCAACTTCAAAATTTGCTTTTGTTCAACAGATGCAAAGTATGTGCACTGCTTTAAGACTACCACTAGTGCTTTTATTTCTAAAAATTATATGTTTTGCTAACTTTCCATGCAAACCACCTCATGCAACACTGCAGTAACTAACACCTGCAAACTGCCCTATGCAAATGGTTGAAGCAACAAACTTTAAATGCACAAGCACCAGAAGAGCTGGCTGCTTTACAAACCTAGTGTCACTGTAGTAGCAGTGAGAAAAATAAAAACAGCTTATATTTGCATGACAAAAGCAAAAAAGAAATAATTCAAACTATTTGCACTCAGTAAACAATGTAGAGAAATTTGTATCAAACAAGGGACAGGTCACAAGCACAGGTGCAGTGGA
This sequence comes from Acanthornis magna, assembly GCA_036785705.1. Taxonomy (NCBI): domain Eukaryota; kingdom Metazoa; phylum Chordata; class Aves; order Passeriformes; family Acanthizidae; genus Acanthornis; species Acanthornis magna. The sequence goes on from JAWUZG010000001.1 coordinate 26,913,728, forward strand.
GCATCATGACTGAGAGTGCACTTTTTAACTGCTCTGTGAAGGAGACAGCACAGATAGAGTATATCCTAGTGATCCACATCATAACGTTTGAAAGAATTTGACCGTGCATAAGAAATAGCAAGTATATGTTCTTTGGAGGCTTACTTAATATATGTCGAATAGAAACAGACTTGAAAAAGGTCTCTATACCTAGAACTGAATCTCCTGCATTTCAAACTCCTGTAGTCACAGCAGAGATGGTATAAACACCTAAACATCCAACCCAAGCCCTAGAGGGAACAGCAGTTTTTTCAGAACTATTTGAAGCTTTAAAAATTATTATCTGTAAGGAAAAATTAAAACTCCAGAAGAGACTGAAGGAATCAGAAATTATCAAGATCTGCTACTTAAGCATTCAAACCTGAAGCAAACCAACTGAGGTTTACTCTCAGTCTTCAATACCTTTGCTAGACAAAGCAGCAGGACAGAGCTGAAAATGCCACCATCACACTCCTTCACTAAACTTCCTCCTATTTCACTCAAACTACCCTACTTTCCCTTTACCACCAAGATATCCAGAAGAGGGAGAGAGAGAATTTGCTTCCCCAAACTTTTCTTCTGATCAAGTCTCTACGGCTTGATCTTGGCAGCAGGAAGTGTTTTAATGATCATTTCTTTATACTGAGAAAAGCAATTCTGCTGCACATTCCCACCACATATACTTCTTTTCTTAGGCAACCCAAGAAATCAAGACTCAGATCTCTGAATATCAAAACACAGACAGTTTGCTAGAGAAATGGTCAAAACTGTGAAACTAATTAGAAATTTGCAATTAGAATTCAAAATGGCTTCAATATTCCTGTTAGAAATTACTTTTTAATTCCCTAAAAGGAACACGGGAATCAACCCAGCTGAGGGTAGAGGAAAGTGAAGGGACAAGGAAAGAAACGCATAGCTTTAAGGGATTTCCCCCCCACACCGCTGTTGCATTTTTATACCAAAAATTACTCCAAAAGGTATCATTAGGATACATGGCATCAAGCGTAGGGTGGTTACCAGCCCTAATACTAACACCGACTGAGTTGCAGCCAATGCTGTAAGCTACATGCAAGCTCTGTTGGCAGAACAACCACTGACCAGACCTCCACCTTTTGCAAGCTAAGCAATAGGAAACCCAACCAAAGTCAACCCACTCCTTTAAAATTTAATGACTTCAACAAGGAAAATCTGCATGAAATTAGGACAGGTAAGACCACCGAAACCACATTCTAATTTAGGAGATTGTGGTCTGTTGCTTTCACTCTGATTTGCATGAGTAGCTTTGGCCCCAGAAAGTGTAAATCATGCAGTAGTGTGTGGTACTGATGCTTTTATACATAAAACATAAGAACATCCCTTCTGCTCTACATCTTAACAAAACCTCAGCAATGCTTTCAGAAGCACAAAATTCCACAAACAGGTGGAATGTACTCAAACACGTCTCAACCCTGCAAGTCCCAGGACACCTTATAGCTGAGTCAGTTTCAAAACAAGATCAAGAATTCCGCACTCTGCATACATCCACAGAAAAGTATTTAAATAGACACAATTTAGATACCAAATTAAGCAGTAGCTTTTGAGTTCATGCTTATTATAATAGAGGTCTTGAATTCACTACAGCAGACTGCAGAAACAGAACACAGAAGCTCTTCAGATTTGTTTTTCCCCAGAAAAAGTAACCTTTTACTCTGTTGTACTCTTTCTAGACACAGACATCCCAAAAATTCTGACACATTTCCAGTAATTAGAAAAACAGAGATCCTAAAATTCTGACAGAATATCAGTAAATCCAAGACGTGTAGCAAATGAAAACATTTATGTGGTGTTACCCCATTCTTCTAACAAACCTATTATTTCAACAGATACTGAGTGCTGCTAATGCATTTCACAGATCACTTTGCAAAGCACAACTTTGTCAGTTTGACACTGCACTTCGCACAACACAGTAGAGGAATTTCGAAGTATTTCAGTATAAATACTGAAGTATTTATAAATAAAGTAAAAGATAACAAAATTTATATACTATTTAGCAAACTAACTTTGGAAAGACTGTTTTCTCCACTTTAAAAGGGGCATCACAGGCATTAGAACAGCAGAAAAGTTAACACTGGACTGTTATTAAACTTAAAAAATTAAAAGCAGAGACAAGGAAAAGAGAACCTGGTGGTTTAGAAAGAGCAGACACTACAGAAAACAGAATACTTATTTGTCCCAAAATGCGACTAGACAGCAACAAGCACTATACTATGTTCATGCAGACAAAAAAAACCAAACCAACCAACCAACCAAACAAAAAAACCACAAAAAACCCCAAACAAACAAACAAAACCACCCCTCTCCAAACTCTAGAGATACAATACTTTTAAAGAATGCCTAAAGACAGCATAGCATTACAGCTGAGATGGTACCTTTCTGGTGCTTTTAAAGTCTCAGCAGAATTACTTTGTAAGAGAAATACCTTATTTTATTTCATATTTGAGATAAAGACAATGGTATTCTAGTATATTAAACTGTGAACAGTGACCGGAGACATTAGCACAGGTACACAACACTACCTCATCTCCCTGTTCTCTTAAAAGAATTAAATGTTTAAGTTTCCAGTCTATTTTGCCAAGGAAATGAAATTCCTGGTCTTGTTTTCATGGAATGCATCTGCCAACCAAAGTGTATAAACAGAGTTGACTGTGTATTGTGGCAACTGATTTGTCACTGTCCATCTGAGGAACACAGCTTCATTAAGTACTTACACAGCTCCATAAAGCAGACTAAGTGCCATGCACACACTAAGCTATTTCCTATATCACAAAAGTACAACTGTGATTCACACAAACTACATCACACAACTCACAACCTAAAAATACAGATGTATTTCAACACTAATTCATTGTGCACACGGAAAGAAGACTTGGTCTGTTCAAAGTCATGCCTCAATTTCTTAATGAATCTATTATATTAAAATTATAAATAAACATAGAAAAATCATTGGATAAAAAAATTATAGAAGCCTAATTATAAGTGACACATGAAATTAGCACATGCCTCCTTTTTGCCTAACTACACACAAAGTCTTTACAAGCATTCTTTATACCCTGTAAATAAAATGCAACAACTAAACACACTCTTCCTCCAACATAGTAACAGTCTAGACACTCATCTACACAGAAGTACCCTAGTTCAACTGGAAAAGGGGATTGAAATCAGGAACATAAACACAACAAGGTCTCCAGTGAGAAAGTGCAAAACTATGTCCAAGGCAGTTTACTCATTTCTGCAACAGATTTAACTGAAGAAACATTTGTAATGGACCTTTCAGCTTCTTAGATACATGTTGCATTAATACAGAGTATCAACTTATTTTAACTCTTCTGTTTCTACTAAAAATATTTTATTTTAAAAATTATTCGAGGGACTCTTAGTTATGCTTTGATTTTTTAATAACTCAAGAAACAATCAGTCTCAAATATGAAACAACAGTCAGACATATATTTAGTACACAGAGTTTATCTGCTTAATAAACAACAGTAACACCCTTTACTCCCATCAAAATTTTGGGCAGTAATAGATAGGATGCTGTTTCGCCCTATGCATTTTCATGGTAGTTAAGAAACCTGGGAAGGAGGTTTAAGCTGCTCCCTCAGCAAATATGTTTTTAAGGAAAACAGATCTCAACAACTAGCCACATTCACAAAAACAGATTTTTGTTGGTGGTTTTTGTTATTGTAGTTTTAGTAATTAATGACAGAACATGTATCCTCTGAAGTTCTTCATAAAGGCTCACTCTAATCTCTGGACAAACTGCTGATGAAAATTTTGAAACATTTTGCTGGAAGTCCTGTGCTAAGAGATGGGCTAAGAAAACACTTATGATTTGCAATGGCAGTTGAACATTTGAAAAGCTTTTGACCTACTTGTATCACTATGTCTAACACAACACATATATCAAGAAAAAGAATTTTAAAAACCCCCCACAGTACTGGGTATTGGCCAAAGTACACCAAGAACCTTCACAGTTGTTTTAGTTTTTATTTGGAAAAACTTCTGATTTGTCAGAAGACCCTGGAAGGTAGACTTGCTTCAAGTGACAATTGAGTAATGTTGTTTGTCCTTCCATAAATGAGGGCTACACTGAGAACCTGGAAGCACTTATCCTGGATTTACTCCTTTGTGCAGTAAAATCTCTTGGCCCAGCACATTAGTGAGAATAGAACCAACAGTGACACTTAAAAGCAGGCTTTTAAAGAGGATCTTTACTCTTTGTAAGCTCAAATTGCACCTTGTCTGCATTCCCAAATCAACTGCAATAGAACCAACAAAGATGAGGAGAAAGAAAAAGACTAGTGCTATGCCTTGGGGAATGAAGAGATAAATCTTTTTCTATAGGTGGTTTAAGCCTATTCATGTAGATCCAGTGTCTTGGAAAGAATCACTGCTATTCAGGCAAGAAGACACTGCTGATTTAAAGACTCTTTCCAGACCCTCTAAGGATGCAATTACCCAAGAGAGCTGAGCTAATCTAATCTAACAGCCTGCTACCACCTAAAGAAGCAGCTATGTTTCTCACCACCAGCAATGGTGAGCAGACTCACTAAAAGCCACAGGAGTCCAAAGACACTGCAAGTGACAGAATGAGGGAGGGAAGACATGAAAAGGCATTGCCCCTTTTAGCAGTGGTAAGGTGCAAGAAAAGCTCAGACTTTGTTGTCAAACTGCACCCCCTTCAAGGACACAGCAGTACCTAGATGAGCTGCCAGGTCCCTGAAAATGCAAGGTAAAGTCACAGGAGAAAACTGCCAAAGCCAAAAGGCTAGAACTATATCATACTAAAACAGTACACTGCTATCTGTTTCTCTTCCCCTTCCCTACACAAAAAAACCCCCACCCAAAGCAGCACAGTGGATATTGTCCTCAGGATTTCTTTTATCACAATCTAGCAGCAAGTGTACACCACTGTACACTGGCATGTACACTTCAATTGCAGATGCTGTGGCTACAGTTATGTCCCTGCTAGAATCAATGTTTTCATTTTTGTGGCCCACTCAACAATAACAAATTGAATAGCAGCTGCAAACACTCAACACTCATGTCCAGTCAGCACTGGACAGGACAACATCATAACTGCCTCCTAAGCAGGAAAGGCAGCCACAACTCCATCAAAATGTGCTTGAGAACTGCTGCAGTGATTATTATCTAGTAACCTGTCTGACCATCCAGAAAGTCAAGAGTTTCAAGGAAGACTTAGATCCTGACAGTGGACATACACACACAACGTAATCTCCTTCCTGTATAATGCTTATAAACTGTCTCAAAACCTGCAGTACAGATATTTCCTAGTTAAATCAATGGAATAGGCAGTGTTCCTCATTGAAGTTTAACAAAAGAGCACCTGCAAGACTTAGGCAAAAGATCAGAATAGTAAGACCTCACATACTTGAGAATATTCTATAAACTGTGGGGGATATCATGTCTTTCACAGAATGTTGGGTGTTGAAGTGCTGCTACAAATCAGATTGAACTTCAGAGTTTAGCAAGCAAAACACTTCTGCTTTCTGGACAGTGCAAAAAGGTACCACTTAGCAGTACCACTTCACATACCTGTGCCTTGACAACTTATGCTGATCCCTCAATTTCTTTAGCATTCTATGTTTACTTACTGAAGAATACTTCACTCATCATAGTTATTCAGATGTGTAAGGGTGAATAACCATGTTCTACTTAAAACAGTCACTATCCAAAAAGCTGCACTACAACACAGAACTAGACAGATTACGAACTTGAAGAAAAGGCCAACATACTTACATTCCAAAACTTGTACTTTGCTATTAATATCTCTAGTAATTGCATGGAGCCCATATAATGCTCTTTAATACAACCTTACCAAAGCTGTAAGAAACCCCAACCACAACAGAATTACTACCCAATAGATATCAAAGAAGTTACAATCACCAATGAGAACCTATGAAGGAACTTCCTATCTCTCTTTGTACTGGGAAACTCAAACATGAGAAAAGCACCCCTTCAACCCCAGAATCCCAGTTACGCAGCTGGCCTCCCAATCTACCAACCTTCATGTTCCTTTCCTTCCCCAAGTAACCAGTTCTCATTAGGTTTTAGCTAGTAAGAAAGAAAAATAAGGATGTAGGTTACAGAAGAACTATTAGCCTGGAAAACAAGCAGTAACAAAATGACAGTCAAAAATCTTGTACTAAAATTTAACTGGTAATAAAGCTATTAGTCCTCAGCCTAATTCCAAATCCCATCCTTTCCAACTGAAGAAATCATCCAAAAGAGTGAGCCATTTAACCATCCTTAAGCAGTAGCTAGCTTAAAGCAACACCAGGCACCAAAGTTTGTGAAATAGTGTTGTATCACCCCTCCTTCCCCACAAACATGACACACACGGGAGAGCTGATTTGCCCAGACTCAGGAGCATCCACATAACTACCGGAACAATCCATATAAAAACCGATGCTTCCAGCTAGTCAGAAAGGTATGACGTCTGACCAAAACAGCTAAAGCATCAAATAGATATTAATTCTCTTCGTCAAAAACACACAAAAGAGGTTTTCCCTGTATTCATCAGTTCTCACCATGCTATCACACAAGACAGAGCTCCACTTTCTGAGGAAGCTCATGAAGAGCTGAAGGAAAACTGATTACAAGCTTGCACAGCAGTTAGCAGTTTTAGACAGGACAAATCTGAGTATGGTACTGAACTAGTTACTTTACTGGCACTGATGGGTAACTAGCTATAGGAGGCAAATTTAATTTCTCATCTTTCTGCATGTCTACTACAAAACACTTTGTTCCACTAGGACAGATAGCAGAAGTTTAGGATCTCTCCTGAACTCATTTTAAGGATGGTGATAAACTGTACTTCAGTAGATTTCTCCCCAAGTCAATGTAAATCAATTAGCCCACAGGATTTTCAGTATCTGGCAGCAGCTGTGAGGTTAACTCTTCAGAACATGTGACATTACATGCTGAAGTACTGCCAAGTGGCACCTCTATCAGTATGTTTTAGGGTGACCACTGACAACCACGATGGTCCTGCATTTAGGTAAGTTTAATTCACAGACCAAAAACTAGATAAAGCTAAACTTGTTAGTCAGCAAAGAAGAGAGTAAAAATATTTAAAAAGGCACTGAAATGAGTTAGTTGTCACAGTGCAGTTTCATTTGATTCAAAGTATATGTTCCCAGCTGATCAATCTAACCAGTAATTTAAAGTTATGCTTGTATCCCAGCTGGTTCTTTAATGACACTTTTCAAGTCTGTGAGAAAACCCCTTTCTACTCTGCTAGAGGACAAACTATGTAACTCAAGTCTCTGTCAGCTCTTGACAAAGCAAAAGCAGCAAGGGCAGAGCCATGTAGCTTCCCTACATGCTGAACTAAGGCAATTTTGCAATGTAGCTCCTCTGTAAGTCTGCACTGATAACACTGCTTTCCAAAGATGTTCTGAATTATATAAAATAATACCAGACCTAATCTTTACAGATGTGCACAGCTGGGTTCACAATAGCCATAAGAAGGAAACATTCATTGGAGCCATAGTTAACTCCCTTGGGATATAACAGCTTGATTTATACAGAAGACCGGATGAATAAAACCTTCTGAAGACTAATACAAGGTGATGAAATGTGTATTCAGAGAAATTAAAAGCTCACCTTGTTTTTCTTTCCTAACCAATATTTTCAATAGAAGGCAATGTGCACTGTGCTGTTGTTACTTCTGTGTATGCATGCGTATGATAAGACTCCCAACAGAGTCCAACAACCAAAGCTGCCCCTGTAGGAAGAACATGTGTTTGCCACTGGCTAAGTCACATCATTTCATATACTGATAATAAAACACTGAAATACTATAGTAATTACCATAACACAAAGAAATATGAAAGAAAATAGTGTACGTAATATTCTCTCACAAAATGTACAATTCAGCACTTCAGTGTTTCTGTGAATAAGAAGAAGAAGTCTGTGAATAAACCGGGTGAAACTGAGATTTACAAATAACAGGAACTCATTAGGGATTACGTACAATTGTCACGGTGCACATGGTTCATGCAACTAAATCAAATCAGCATAAACTCAGGACCTCGCCTTCTGCTGTTCAGCCTCCTTAGTCACATGCATACTTTTGCAGCTGGAAGGGATAGCATTACATATCAAAGTCAGCAAAAATGGCTTAGCCATTTCCAAGAACAGGGTTGCTTTTAAAAAAAAAGTACTTTTTTCTAGCCATTTGGAAGCACTAGTATTTTCATGCTTTCCACCAAAGAGCAGATATTTGGCAGCGGGTCACAGAGAGTAAGAGCATGCCTTCCACGCAAGTAACCCTTCCAAACACAGCCATGTCACAAATCTCGGGGAAAAAAAGCTTGCATTTAGTCAATAAATCCTTGCTAGTCGTTGTATTTAATTTTTTCCCCAATAAACTCGATCTGTGCTTAGCATACACAAATAATTTTAAGTTCCTACCCCACTGCTACATGGCACATGCAACATTCCCACAAGATGAATGAGCATACTTCAGTCAGTGCTATGGCAACACAGCAGGACTTGTTACAGTCATCTCTCTGATGCTTAAGAAACTAGAAAGACCATCTTTAAAACCATCCTAATCATATCCAAATAGCCAGACTAAAACATCAGGGATGCAGAAGCTGAACCAAAAGACCTTGCAAAGACAGAAGCAGAGAAGGCTAAGACCTTTTAACAGCGGAAGGAAAAATGATGGGCAAAACTGATGGAGTAAGCCTGAGCTCAAGTGAAAAGCTCAGGGGCAGCAGGAAGAAGCACATTTAAGATGCAAAAAGTAATGGGGCAACAGAATGAGAGTGGCAGGTGATTAGAAAAGTGTCTTGAGCTGTAGACAAAAAGGATGAATGTAGCAAAGGAAGAAACAGCATGCAATTGTCCAACTACAAACTACCACTGTTTTTTCTTTCACCTACACCACAGTAGTCATATCTCTTAGTTCTGAATGTTGAACCCCTGCAAAATGAAGGGCATTCTTCTAACAAAATTTATGTAATGCACAGGCTCCCCTATAACTTTATGGTTTAACTTACACGGAAAAAAGGGGACTACAGAAGATTGCATAGAACCATCCATACAGGCTTGATAAAAATATCCTGAACTTCAGGCCTCTATTAAAAGCATGCTGTTCTTTCATTTTAAGCACCAAATCAAGGGTTTAGAATATGACATGTTCATCATTTAAAAAATCGCATTTCCTCAAAAAAATTTTCAGATTACATGTAAAATATACAGACACCGAGTCAAAAACGAACAAAGGAAAGAAAATAACATACCCATTTAAAAGTACATTTTGCCTCTCTCAGGCATACACTTCAAAAAAAACCACACTAGATGAAAGCTATGGTGTTAAAAATACAGTCCTCAAGCTCCTTCTGGCTATGAATAACAGTATTTCATAAGCTCAGGTCAAAGACCTACACTAACGTCTTACAAAACCTGAACAAAAAGAAATGTTGTATTTGTGGAAAAAGAGAGTATGCAAAGAATTTATGACTACTAAAATAATTTTAAGCATAATTGTATTTTGCACAAAATCTACAATACCTACAGAATAACAATGCATTGGACATCACTTCAGAAGTAGTAGAAAGAGGGGGAGTAAGCAGTTTCAATTTCACAGCCCTTAATCAATGATAACTTTGAAGATAGCTAAAATAAAGATAGAAAACCGCAGCCAGGAACAGAAGGCAGGTATGTAAGAGAAGGTTTACTTAACTCAAGTAGCAATGCAAAGAAAGGTAACACAAACTACTAATGCAAGATGGCAGTGTCAAATCAGAGCTTGAAAATACAGCCTGAACTCCATTACCTTTCCTTCCAATTTGTGAAGTGAGTCTAATACAAAATCATACTAATCACCTTTTTAGCCTCACCATACATATGACATCAAGAAATTATCTACAACACAACACAACTTTACTCTGAATTCTTAAGTAACCAACATAGGCTTTGTAATAATTTATTATTCTATGTCATTGCAAATCTTCAAAAATAATTTAAGCTTCCCATATCAACAATGCTAGAAGCTCTCTATAATGATGAACTCCATTGTCATTCAAAGTTTCTTGCCAGAATACCAACCACAAAATAACCACTGGAACCCGCAAACCTATCCAATACTTGCATAAGGTACTTTTCTTGCTTTGACTGATGAAACTGCATCTTAAAAATCACAATTGCATAGGTTTAAAGAGAATAATATAATTTACTTTCACTGTTACAGTTATCTTTATTTGATAACATCTCTAAACCAAAATTCCAATGAACTCAAGATAGCCCTAACATTTATTTTCTCCAACTGTTTCACAGGACTTCCAATTACTTTTTGTTACACCCATCTCTCCACAATGGCCACTATCTCTTACCTAACACTTGACAAACTAAGGAAGTTTAGCAAAAAGCAAAACTGCATATAGAAAGTGCTTATTCAGTAGCTGTATAGAAAGCAGAGAATTTCATTGGCCCTCCTATGCCCAGAATTGCTGAAGATACTCACTCTGAATATCAATTAGGCCAATTAAGACCGCACATCTACCTTCAGATTCTACCTTAACATCCAAATTTTTAATATCAGTACAACTCAGTTTCATGTAATTGTCTCCATCTCTCCTGTGGCATACCAAGAAAAGCAGAAGTTTTCATTGCTCCAGTTTTGGCCTGTGTTGCTATCTGAAGATCCAGACATAGAAGAAAACTTCTATCAGACACTGATTCCATGGAATTTCACACTCTTTATTACTGCTGACAGTCTAACAAAAGCCAGGTAGTAAGTAGAGAGACAAGAAGGATTAACTCAATTGACATTTCCAAGCAATGTCGTACTAACTTGGAAAGGTTTTAAACACTAAATGCATCACTCAGGTTTACTCACAGATAGTACCTATGAAGGCAGATCACTGTTAAGCAGTACTTTCACCCCTAACAACTGCATTTTAACTGGAGCTCACCAATCCTTAAATAAAAAAGTGCACTAAGACAGACATCATTATTATTAGTGTGTATTAGAAAAGAGTCTTTTTGACATTATTTTTGAGTTAAAATACCAATTCTGTGTTCTCATAGAGGAAAAAAAGGAAGGGCAATACTACTGTTTCATTAAAACAAATTAGCAAGTTGTGCTGTCTCACTAATAAAAAATAAATAGGTGAAAATACTCATCTTAGCACAACATACACAAATGTAAGACATAAATGTACAATGCCTACAGGGGTGTGTGTATGTGTATGTATATTTCCTGAATAAATTAAATGCAGTATTTTGATCATCCTTTGTCAAGTCAGTTAACAATTTCCCTAGTTTAGAAGCCACAACTTCCATACTTAGTTATCCTGAATTTGTTGCTCCGACTAAAAGCCTTTAGGAAAGTTGATGCACTGCAAAAAAAGGACATAGGAAAGATAAATTTTTCAAGAAGAGGCAGCTTCCTCTTTTGATTTTTTTTTAAGCTCCCAACAGAGAAAAACTACTTGTTGAATCTGGTGTGGGGCACTTAAGTACAGATTATGCACACTCAACCTCTGAAAGCCCTTTCAAGGTATCACCTTCATCATGCCTTTGGTGCTCCACCAGAGACAGATGCAGAGGTGACAAACAGCTGTTTGAGACAGCAGAACTGCAGCTTTAGGGAACAGAAAGGCAGACGCACATTCACTTTCCATCTTCTAGCAGCTACAGCCCTCCCTTTGCTATTTCACCACCATAGCTACTTTCCTGCACAAGAGAATCATCCTGCTCAAGTAGTCCAGGGTATCAAAATTAAGCAACTTTCTTGCAAATCGCGTCCCCATCCTCAACTGTTGGGTGAAAACAGATTAAACACCTACAGAAGATACAGTATCACTGCACAAAGATCCTCTCCTATCAACCTCACTGCCTTTCAGGGCAAGGTGGACTAGTACACACAGATAAAACAAAATGAGTCTACATTGCCGAAAAGCCATAAACTAGGCCTTGTTTTGAAGTGTTTTTAAACATTTGCAATTAGAGATCTCTGGCATTGATAACTACAGAGGATGCTTAACACTGTATCTCCAACTTGTTAAAAAAAAAAAAAAGGCAGAAAGATTGCGCAATGTTAAGATTTATAAAATCTACTTCAGCCTTAAAGGGTTTAGCAGATTAACCGTAACCATTTCAGAATTCATGCAGAAAAATTGATAACAATGCTTGACAGCTCTGAATAGTCAGTTTAGCCATCATGAGGAATTGCTCTACATGTTTTTATAAGCTTTAACTGGAAGGGCAGTTTTTCTCCCTCACCTTAGGCTGTTGGCAAAAAAAATCTGAACACTGAACAGTGGACTGCCAGAAAGACAGGCTTCAAGAATTTTGGTGTATGTATGGCAAGTCAGCCCATCAAACTTTTTGCACCCCATTAACATAAAGTTTAAACGTTTAAATACATCATTATTTGAAAGACAAATTACCCTTTGATTACTATATAAAGCAAACTTAAGTAATTTAAATTTTTGCACAGGTTTTTTAGTACTCAGGACAGTGGAAGACTGAGAAGATTCTGCAAAGAATCCCTATAACAGGGTAAACCCAAAAACCAGTAGATGTTTGTAACCTGAGAACAACCATCATGCATGATGAGCAGAATCATCTGCAAGTTTTATAAAACCAGGGGCTAGAAGCCATGCAACAACTGCATCAAACCACAGCCAGCCGATAGCATAGAGAAACTCTTTATCATCGAGATGTTTCAAAGGCAATAGCTGACTAACTGGAGAACAAGATAAACTTACTCCTGCCCATTGGGTCAAACTCAACAACCTTCACATCACATGACGGAGAACCATAAAATCATGGCCAAAACATTCACCATATACCTGGAAAGGTGTTTCTAAAGGTAATCTGAATACGAGGCAAACTAGTGAACCCAGGCTGACTGCTATTCAAGAAAGTCAGAAAAAACATTCTTTTCCATGACCATTTGGAAGAGAGAGATTTCCTCACATTGATGCATCTTTAGGCCACAAAGCTGTTGTCTGTTCTGCTCACTCCAAAGCAGACTTTAAGGTCAGTCAAACATGAAAGAAAATGGGTATATTTCTTACTTGTGCAATTTGTCACCCTGGAACCTGACACATCAGCAAATGTAAACTGCTGAAAGGAAAGATTCAGAAAGACTTAATATTCTAAGTCTAATATTCTAAGACTTAATATTCTAAAAGTCTGAACAGCCCTCCTCACCTCCAATATGTCTCGTCTTATCCTAGGAAATCACAAAAACAAACACTGTGTTCCTAGAAATGCTAAAGGAAACATTTGAAAAAGTACTTGGGATCATTTCCAAGTATTTTCCATGCCACAGAAGAGGATGCTATCCATTTTCTTTTAGTACTGTGAGTTTCTAAATACAGCTTTTCCAGTTAAAAACAAGAGACATGAATTATCACATATAATCAACCAAATAATAACAAATTTTTGTTAGTCTGTCATTTCATTAAGAAGCCTACTACTTATTTCTGCTAAGATCACATGAAATCATGATAAAATTATTCTCCCATGTGTAGGAGTCTGAATACACGGTAAAATTTAAGTTAGATTACACTTCCCATAAAACTACGATCCACTGAAAAGAAAATCAAATGCCACCAACACATTAGTGATCTACAAACTTAACACCGGACACTCAGTTAGCTAGATTTCCCTTTAAGGTTACCAAAGCTATAAAACCACAAACTTAAAATAGCTGTTCAATAATCAGGGACATTCCAATCCATTATATAATTATTGCTTAGATGGGCACAGCCTTAACGGTCTCTTGACATTTCAAATAAATTACTCTTTGCCAACAGTACCTAGTTACTGATACTAAACACACAGTCACAACCTGGCCTTTCTCTCTGTTATCTCATTCTTCCTAAGAATTTAAAATTAATTAGTACTCGAAGATGAAAACATCGTGAGAGGGCGGGGACCAATTTTAATCCTAACAATACTGCTTTGTTTTGAAGTTATAAACGTGGAGATGGATTGTCAAATATGAGTTACATTTGGGGCTCAAGCTAATAATATTCTTTAATACTCACCAAAGGGAAAAAAAAAAAGAAACTAGGACACCGTGTACTATAAAACACGAGAACTGGAGATTATCTCACTGGCTCGGTTAAACTGCTTCCAGGCTCCAGCGTTACCCTGCGCAACTTTGCTGATGTCCAAGTCAGTCGTGATCCCACGGCAGCACAAAAGCAGAGCTGGGCTTTGAGCTGAGCCTCTCCGTGCAACTTCCTCCACTACTCTGAGGTCCCCAGTCACTCCAGAAGCCGCTCCTCCAGCAAAAGCCGCGGTGTTTACAGCTCCAGGCGGCCGGTCGTGCGCCCGCCCCGCCAGGACGGCGGTGCTCCGCGGGCCGTATCTTTGTTCAGCCCCGCTCACGGGTCACCGGGCAGGGCTGCTGCTCCTCCCGGTGCAGCTTCACAAAAGCTTCGGGCGCGGAGGGGGCCGGCGGATCGCCCCGGCCGCCCCGCTTTGTTTCCCCTCTCGCCCCAGGGGGCCGGCGGGCACCGGGAGCTGGACCCGCGTCTCGCGGCGGCGACCGAGCGCCAGCACCGGGCCGGGCCGGGCTCCCGGTCGGCGCCACGACGCGGGCGGCGAGGAGAAGCAGGGAGGGGAGGGAAGGGGGGAAAAACGCGGCCGGAGCCGGCAGCAAACTCCGCCCCAGCCCGGAGGAGCGGCGGGAGCGCCCCAGCCCGGCGGGCTCCGCGCGAGGGCGAAGGCCCAGGCCGGAGCGGGACCGCAACACCGCCCGCATGCCCTCCCCTCCTGGCCCGCCAGCGCCCAGCCCCGGCCCGCGGCCCCGAGCACTTCCCCTCGCCGCGCGGAAATTCCCGAGGGAGGCGGCCGACGCCAACCGCCGGTACTCACCTGGAGCCGCGGCGTCCCCTGGCGCGGTCTGTGGCCCGCAGGGAGCGGCGGGTCCGGGTCCGGGTGTCCGCGCCCCTCCGCCGCCTCGGGGCTGCCGGGACTCGCGGAACCCCGCGCGTTCAGCGCCCGCCGCGCCGCCACATGTCCGCGCGTGGCCGGGGGAGCGCGGCGGCAGCGCCGGCGGGGCCCGGGCGGGGGCGCTGCTCCGCTTCAGCAGAGGCGGCGCCCTAGCAGCACAGAGACGCCTCCGGACCGCCCCGCACCGCCGCCCGGGGAGCATTATGGGATAGGTCCTCCAGTACCGCCTGGGGGGAGGAACAGGAGGTGGGCACTGCAGTCACGTGATCTGACGGCACCGCCCCCGGCAGGAAGCCAATGAGGCGGGGCGAAGCGGAGGCGGGGCGGGGCCGCGCGCCGTGGGCGGGGGCGCCCTCTGGTGGCGGCACGGCGGCCGGGCGCGGCCGAGGGATGGGTGGGCGTCTGGTGACGTAATCTGGCCGCGACGGGGGACGCCCGGAGTGCCAAACCTATTTTGTTGTAAAATTTATTTTATTAGTAGCAGTAGTAGCATTTTTATAAAATTAGGCAACAAGCGCACTGGACGAAGCCCTGTGACCACAAGAGTGTTTAATGGGGCAGCGTGGGTCCGGCCCCGCAGGGAGAGGAAGCAATTCCTGGAAGGCCCCCCAGGCGCCGCGGGGTCAGCGGTGGTTGGTGGTGGGTGCGGCCTGTGGGCCTCACGGAAACAGTGAAGTTTAATCCTTGTACGTTTCCATAACCAGTTATTTTAAAAGCACTTTGCCGTGGTGCCGTACGTCCTGATTATGGCAGACAGGAAAGCAGTTCAGCGCAGCAGCCACTGCTGTGCGCTGGCCCTGTTACATCTGCATCACAGCACTGTCAGGCTGCGTGTGCTGGAGGCTCCTCCACGCGGGCTCAGAGGGAGTGGAAAGCTGGGAAGCGCCGTCGAGTGCCAAGCCCTCAGCTGAACCCCCAGGGCAACACACCTGCCATAGCAACGAATGACAGGGAAGGGGAAGCAGCTCCCCCAAATACGCAGGTTTGGTTCAGTGAGTGTCTCCCTGTGTTCAGAATGAAGTCACAGCCTGAATAGAGTAAAATGTGTGTCAGCATCAATCTGTCAAGAATTATACCTTAATAGTTGCCATGATTACTGAGAGAGTAGTAATTTAGGATCAGCTAAGAAGAACTTGAATTAAGTAAGAACAGCTTGTGGGACAGAATGTAAGAAGAGTTACAGGAAGGAAGGAAACTGCTGTGTTCATTGGAAGGCTGCAGGAGAATGTAGCAAGAAATAAGACTACTCCCGTAGTTTGGGAAACGTAGACTTAGCAATGGAGATTAAATATTTAAGTATGATTTTAAAGTGATTAACAAATTCCCCAAATCTTCAATGGGTTTATATTAAAAAAGGAATAAGGTGTTAGGAAAATTGGAATTAAAAAAACCCTTGTCACAGAGGAAACACAAGTGCTGTATTTTGACTACACTGAGATCTTGAATGACCCTAGAGCTAGACACTGAAGCAATTAGGAAGGGAGAACCATAGCAGCAAACCAGCTGTGTGTTTGCCTAGCCAACCACAAGGGTAAGGTTTTGTTGCAAGGAGGGCATGCTGTACACAGCTACTGTATGTTACTCTTTGTTACTCTTGAATCTTTTAATTAAAATTGCTACTAAGTCACTTGGGGCTCACAGATGCAGAGAGAGCTTGGTAGTCGCTGTTTCTGTCACAAGTCACGAAAATGTTGTTGTCACCCACTCATCTGCACTGATCATGTTGCACGGAAGAGCCAGACAAGCTGAAGAAAAATATCTCTGTAAGGGAGGAATGCAAAGAGAAACATCACCTCTGATGTGCTGTCTGTACTTCCATTTGATCCTCTGATTGTCTATCTCACATCCATCCCAGCACTGGCCTTTATGGCTACTCACACAACTTCAAGACATGTAGTAACAGTCGAGTGGCTTTGGCCCTCTCTCACCCACCTTTTGAGATGGATGTGTTCTGTACACTCTTTATGATGAGGGGGAAAATCTGGGACTTCCCTCCTGTCAACTCTGGCAAATATGTCTTTAGTTTTCTTATGTGTACATGAAGTTGCAGCCTGCAGAGGTTTCCAGTCCAATCAAGGCTGAAGAACAGTGCTGTTCAGTTGAATGTCTGCTCCCAGAACCAGTCCATCAAGGATGAGTGGTCAGTCACTTCTGCCAAAAGTGAGCATGCGATATAGTTCCTTCTGTGTGCTCTGTGCCTGCTGAAAGGGGGAGTGAGGAGTTTAGGTTTTATTCACGGGTATAGAAAAAGGGGGTCATGAACTCTGATTTTCTGTTAATCACAGCAAACCCTATGATATAGGCATTTTCATGAATTTATTTGGCCAGTCATTCATGCAACGATTAGTATTTTTCTGAAAAATCAAGACAGGAGTATGATTTGACCTGAAGGGATAGCTGAAATATCATTGGGAATTGAGATGAAGATGGCAGGAAAAGAAGTATTAGCTGGGGCAAAGTTGATAGGAAGGAATACAGAAATTGTTAAAATTTCTGGATTAGTGGATGAGTTGTCTGCACCAGCCAGTTTTGCTGAAAGGAGAATCTTATGTTCAAAATCTTAAGATCTGGGAACCAACCTTGTGATTTTTGACATTTGATAGTTTTGTTTTCATGCTTTACGGTGGTAAAAGCATAATGCCTTTAGTCTGTTTTAATGTGTTTTAAAGTCTTCACCTTCTTCAAGTGTTCTTCAAGTGACTGACGACAGAGGTTGTCCTTAGTCAAGGTGGACACCACACCAATAAATCCTTTGTAAGTGAAGGATAGGACTAGTGGAGGCAGTTACTATTGCCTATTGTCTTTTCTAGGTAGGTATGAGTAGGGCTGTTTCTTCATTTTCCAGCTAGATCCAGCATGTTCTGCTGAAAGACCATGAGTAAATCTCAGGCTGTAGGAGACACATGATTTTTAGTGGTGCTTTGGAGGCCCTTTCTGTGTGCCCTGTGTTTTGTTTAGGAGATTTACTCTGCCCAAATTTTCAGTTTCCCGGTATCTCAGTTTATTCCCAGTTGGAAACTTCCCTGAAGCGGAGGCTCTCGCCAGCTCATATTTCTCTGGGGATGGCAGCATGGTGTGGAAACACGAGCAAAGCTGTATTCATGGCACAGCTGTGAGTACGATCAGAAGCCAGGTGTGCCAGAGAAAAACTGGAACACATGCAAGGAGAACAGTGTGAATGGGGGCATGGCCATTTGGAGAGGGGAACAACAGGGACTGTGATGTAGAAATAAGGGTGGTTTTAGGGTGAGGGAGAGAGGAAGATGATGGCAGAACTGACTGAGAGATTTTGATCACAATGTGGTAGAGCAAAGGAGGGGAGGTGATGCTTGATTAAAGTAGGGATGTGTCAAGCATGAGACTCCTGGAGGACAAAATGGCAGTTATCCATGAGTGCAGATATTAGGATTGTCATAGAGCACAGAGGGGGAAGATGGAGACAACTGCTTATTTAAATTCTTAACTGGGAAGCATTCTGTGCCATCCTACACCATTTGCCATTTATACAACATTGCAATGAAGGCACAGGTAAGTGGCTTTATTATTTCTTTTTTCAATTTAATGAGCCTGAGGTGGTATTTATGGAGTCTTGAAGCTGCCAGTACTACATTCTGTTTCTGGAGGAGACAAGGTGAAAAAATTTTAGCATAGGGGGTTGTTCTTTCTATTGTGACATTGTTGGGACCAATCAATTAAAGCCACTGCAATATGCTATGCCCACGGAACAGAAGAACCATGGATGATATAATATTTTTGCTGTCTGATTTCAGATGCTTATTTAAATAATAAATGATTCATCTTGGATTTTGAGCTTTTAAAGAATGTAGATATATGCAAATGGAAAAAGGCGGACTCTGAGAGTTTATTCAGAGCTCATTCACTCAGTCTATTCTTCAAGATCTCTGGTGGTGGACTATCCTTCCAAAGCGTCCTTCCCCAAGCAGGCCATTTCTCTAGTTTAAAATTTATACTTTTGGAAAGCTGTTCTGATCAATATCTATGATCCTTCCTGCTGCATCAGAAGCCCATACATTTATCCCTGTCCACCATAAGCACTGGTATCGGATTGTCCCCTTTCTCTTTGAAAAAGATTTTTACTTGCTTTTACCATTTTTAATTCCTTTTCAATCTCTCTCTTAGGTTAAACAACATTGAAAGGCCAACTAAAATAAAATATATGGTGCTTTGTCTGCCCTATCCAAGGGGCTTGATATTTTGCTATAAAAGGAAATGAGACTGCTTTGGCAGCAGTTGTTCTTGAAAAATTAGTGTTGGACATTACCTTCTTAATTTTGAAGTAATTAGAAATCATTAGCTTGATAATCTTTTCACAGAGCTTTTTTTGGGTTCTCTCTCTCCTCTCTTTGCAACAATAAATTGTTGTTATTGTTTTAATTTGAAATTAAACTTTGTCATGTGTTTATATATTATGCAAAAAAAAATTTAATTAAGTGAAAATAAACTAAGTGGATTAGCTCATTATTCCACTAATGTGGTGTTCTGAAGTCTCTGGCACTGGCATTCTCATCTCTTTTTAAGGAATTTTTAATTTGGAAATTCTGAGATATATCTATATATATCTGGATATCTATATATATATATATGTCTCTAACTAAGTAGGTTGTATGTGTTCTTTGTCAAGATGCCTTGAATACTTGGCTGCACTGAGAACATTATTTCAGTGATAGAGCTTTTAATTTTTTTCTTGTTCTAAAAATTGTTTGATTGAGAGACTGTTTTTTTATTTACATGCAGTATGTCTTTGCTTGCAAGTTTCGTTGTTTGGAAATACAGCATGATAGTCTATAAATAAAAGTAAGTGGGATGAGTTACACACACCCGTGAAGAATTGCAGACTTCTTTTTAGCCAAAGGGAATGTAAAAGTTTGGTCTAACACCTAAAAAAAATCTCTTTTGAGACTATAGTCAGTCACAGTATAGACAACTGTTATGTTTCCTTTTTTCTTCTTCATTTTCTTTTTTTTTTTTTTCTTTTATTTGTTTTAATAAAACACAGAATCACGGAATATTCTGGGTTGGAAGAGACCCACAAGGATCATCAAAGTCCAACCCCTGGCCCTGCACAGGACAAGCCCAAGAATCACAAGTGCTAGCAGCCATGTTGGAAACAGTGTTATCAGGCTTCTGCTTTAGATTTTTGTTTGCTTGGTTGGTTGTGGGGTTTTTTTTGGCTTCTAACTCATTCAAAGGTACTGATCAGCTACTACTGACTCTACTACTCACATTTGAACCAGCTATGTTTGCCATTTGGTAACGTATATACAGACCTCCTTGTTGGCCTAATCTGTGGCAAAACTGAGTTTCAAAAGATGGGCAGGATTAGATCAGATAAAACTTGACAGCACACATTTCAGATTCACAGTATTTCCATATCCAATATCCACACGTCAGTTCCTGGGAGTTTACTGTTCAACTAAAGTATGTTCTAGCTCTGAAGCTGAAGATCTTGGACAAAACCCTAGGATATCAGACTTTCTCAGTTCTTTGTGGGTAGCAGCAATTCCTCCTATCCTTTGTATAGGATAGGAGGAATTTTGTAATAGCCTTGGCTGGAATTTTTCTCTTGTTATTTCTCTTGCTTTGATTGTGCTCCATGGAGATAGACTGGAATTCTCTGGAATACATCCCACTGTAGAAATGAAAGATGCTATTAACAGCAATACTGAATACTTTGAAGAAGAAAAGGCTTCCTGTGTTTAGGGCTACGAGGAAACAGGATGTGAGATAACTAGCCATAATTTATAATATATAGCCATATTGTTTCCTCAGCAAGAAATGGAATGGGTGTTATCCTGTCATGGAGACACCATTCTTTAATTATTCCAAGAGTTCCCAAGAGCATTTTGCAAATATCCTAGTACTGGGCTGTGACCAGCCACATTTAATCAGACTTAAGACAAAAATCGTTGGAGCTTTTAACACTAGTATGTGCATACCTTGCAATTTCTAACAAAAATCCATCAGTGCACTCCTTAGCAAAAATAGCCAATGTTCTTTCCTTGTTCCAAACTATGTGTTCTAATTTGTGGTATGATGATCTGTCTAACCAACGTAGTCCATTGAACTTAAAGAGGACCGTATTACATAATGTATCTCTTCAGCAACCTGAACAGGCTTACTGGTTTCACTCAAACTTGGTGTGACAGGTTGAGATAAATATTGTTTAAAGTGTTGGGTGTAACTATCACCCTTCTTCTTAGAAACACGATAGGAGATAGCTAAATAAAAGTACAGTTAAACTCAAATTAAAGGCACACATGGGCTTGAACTCATTGGATGGAAAGGTTTTGCTGTGGGACTGTGTGTGACAGAGTGAGAGGAGGATGAGAGGGAATGATGTTGACTTGTGTCATGGTTTAACCCCAGCCAGGAGCCAAGCCCCAGACAGCTGGGCTCCATAGATGGAGGAACTGCTTTTTATTGTGTGCCAGCACTCACAGACGTCAACAGACTTAGAAAAAAGTGTTCCTTCCCAATCTTTTTTTCTTATTTTTGCTTACCTGAAGGGATGAAAACATCTCATCTATCAAGAGTTTATGCAATCTGAACCATATTGGAGAACACTGTAATACTGCAATCTAATAGCCCTGTTTCATGTGAATCAATATTTTTGTACTCACATGAATATCTAAAAGATTTTTATTTTTTAAACAGATGCAAAGTGTCCATTAGTTGATTTTTTTTCATGACAGAAATGGACAGATTGATTTTTTTGAAATTCTGTGTTTAACCTTGAGAGGTTAAGAACATTCTTTGGCCTTTGCTGGTTCTGCTGTAGAAGAGCTCCTTATATTTCATTTTAAATGCTGAATCTTTACACAGATTTACTTTCTCTAAAGTATTCTCTAACTACTACAGTTCAAAGGTTTTGAAATCTTTGAAATCTTTGTCTCCCTTAGTTGTCCAGCATGTTGAATCCTGCAGTGTCCTTTGCCCTTCCCTGAGATTTTGAATACACCAGACTTCTCAAAGTTTCCTTCACTTGACACTCCTCCTATTGAGGAATTCTGTATCTGTAACTTTGTGGTTTAGTGATGGCTGTAGCAGGATGAACAGGAGTCTCTGAAATCCAGCCTACCATGCCATCAAGTTGTGATGCAAGAGAAGTGAAAAAACTTGATGTAGAATGTTTCAGGACACACTGATGTCTCCAGAAAATGTCTTGTCTTTTCATACCAAGAGACATTACCTTCCTCTCCTGCCTAATCTGTCCCTCTACCAAGGGTTTCCATTTTGAAGAAAAACCACCCCCAACCACGCAAAATACAAATAAATCCCAAACTGATGGTTCTTTACAGTAATCTGCCATATAGTTTGAAACATTGTTTCTGCTCTCTCTCCATTTGCAAAATGGAAAAGCGGATAACCAGAGATGGTAATATCCTCTTTCATTGCTCCACGTAAGTCAGTCAAGCTTGTCTGGAAGTACCCAGAGAGGGCAGGAAACAATCCATGTTCACTTGGTAATGTTTTGGTGAGGTGGTGATGAGAAAAAAATTACTTAATTGTTTTGATTTTGAGATAGTTCTTTTCATCTTTTCAGTAAGTCTGAGTCAGCCAAGCCTGTTGATTCCCTGTGATTGGTGCATGGCTTTTCTTCACAGAAGGCAGGAAACAGAAATGTAGTTCAGTGTCTCACAGGTGGAAAAAGGCATTGCTCTGAGACAGCAGCTCTCAGGAGCTGGGCAGCTTCTCAGAGGACTCTCAGACCATTTCTTCTATTAACTACTTTTAGAGTTGTGTATGTTTCTTTAAATGCATTCAGAAAATGTCACGTCCTAAGCACAACAGGCAATAATCCAAGTGACTAAAATAAGAACAAAACTTGGCCATAATTTTTTTTAAAAATCATTTCAGGCTTCAGATAATTTGCTGTATAGCTCACATGAATTACATCAGTTGCCAACACCACCACCATCAGCTTTTCCAAACAGTCATTTAGTTTTGTATTATTATAAAATACTTTATCTTGATAGCATAATTTGGACATTAGTGATTTACTGCACCCAAACCGGGCTATGTTATTACAGTCCCTAGACAGTAATCCCCAGCTGATCACCCAGCAGAGTCAGCCGGGAGGTTGCTAGCTAATGGTCCAATACAAACTGAAGTGCTGTTTGCTATCTAATAAACACATTTGTTCATAGCAGACTTGCTAATAAGGGCACAACTCAAAAGAACATCCCTTAATCATATATAATACCACTGGAGTATTTTTAGTGCATACTAAACAATCTTTTTACCCAAAAGAGGAACTAGACATCCACTCTACTAAAAGTACACTCCACTTAAGACACTCTGAGAACAGTATGTTCAAAATTGTGTTGAAATTAATTATTTCTGACATTTACCCCAAAATAACACTTTAACAAGCCTCTGCTTGTCTGCAGCTGCTCAGGATGACATTATGGAAGAAGGCAGCTAGGTGGAGGAGTTGTTAATGTTATGGTGCTCACACTCATGCAGCCTCCATCGAGGCTGGGCTAGAGGAGGTGGTTGCTATATGCTCTGAGAAGTTTTGTTGAATTGCTGAGATTACCCACAGGTTATAAAATTAAGCAGAAATATAATTATTTCCTAGGTCCATCATCACATGCCTTGGGATTTTTCTAGGCTGTTTTGGTTTATTTTGTTCTATGGTTACATTCAAAAATACTTTTGGCACTTAAGCCAGGATTTTTTCTAGTGAGGCTTTTTCCACCTGAAGTTTATTTGTCTTTTGAATTTAAAATGCTGAAAGAAAAATTTACGCAAAACTCTAAGCACTTTCACACCCTGTAAATACTAACCAAAAATAGGGAAGTAACCTTCCCAATAGTAATTCTGTGGCTTGAGCACCTTCTGATACCCCCTCTGCTGCAGTCTTTGGCCCCTGAGCCATATGACACACTGCATGCTGCGGGGTCTCTATCCTTGCTGCTCTCAGCTCTGTATGGCAGAGCAGCGAGGCTCCATGGTATGAACACATCACCCAAGCAAGGCTCATAGGACGCAGAGGTGGAAGACCAATTCTGAAGTAGTGTCTGAAAGGAAAAGCCATCATCTCTTCAGCAGACCCAGCAGATAGAAAAAGGAACTGGGTTGTAACTATCTTATGATGTCAGAAATCATAAAGGGTCTGAGCCATCAAACCAAATTAGCCAGCTATTGAAGGAAAGAATGTCTTAATTAGGTTCTCCCCCCAAGACTTTGCTGCTACCATAGACCTGTTTAGGTGGAGTGCCTGCAGGTAACTGCTCTCATTGCCCACAATTCCTTAGTGTGATGTTGCCCTTCCTGGTCTGTGTAATTTTTTTTATACGGGATATATTCTTGTGATATACCTACAGTGGATGGTCATATATCCATTTTTTTATCAGACAGAATTCACAGAATCGTCAAGTGCTTGTTGTTGGGAGATACCACTAGAGACCATCTGGTCCAACCTCACCTTGCTCAGGAAGGGCCACTTAAGGCCAGTTACCCAGGACCACATCTAGATGGCTTTTGAATATTCCAGAGATGGAGACCGCATTCTCCCTGGGCAACCTGTGCCCTGATATTCAGAGGGAACCTGCTGTGTTTCTGGTTGTGTCCATTGTAGCAGATTCTGTCTCTGGGCACCACTGAAAAGAGCCTGGCTCCATCCTCTTTGCACCTTCCCTTCAGGTATTTGTACACACAGATGAGATCGCCCTGAGCCTCCTCTTCTCCAGGCTGGACCGCCCCAGATCCCTTGGCCTTGCGTCATATGTGAGGTGCTCCAGTCCCTTCATTATGTGCGTGGTCCTTAGCTAGACTCTCTCAAGTAGGTCAATATCACTCATAGTGGGGAGCCCAGAACTGGACGCAGTGCTCCAAGTGCAGCCTCCCAGTGCTGAGCTGAGGCGAAGGAACACCTCCCTCAACCTGCTGGCAATACTTTGGCTTACACTTGCCTTCTTTGCAACCAGGCCACTTTGCTGGCTCATGTTCAACTTGGTGTCCATCAGGACTTCCATGGTCTTTTCTACCAAGGTGCTTTTGAGCAAGTATGAGAAAAAAAAGAAAAAGAAAATGCTATCAAATTAGAAGAGTTGTTCTATAAATTTCCAAATTTCCAAAAGAGCTAAGAAGATCCTATTAATGCCATCTTCCCAGGTTAGTGAAAAGGAAGCATTATGAAGTGTGAATAAAATAGTTACATTTCTGCTGAGGGAGTGCTTCATTTATTTTGTAGCTATTAATAACACTGAGCTGTTAAGGGGAGTCAGTAATGGCCTGCTCAATTCAACATTAAAATTGTGACTGAGTCTATACATGATCTGTGACAAACTTTGTGTTTTCAAGTATTGGGGTACACTGCCCACTAACATGCTAAGCACATAGTATAAGGGTATTTATTTTTGCCTACCAGCTTCTTTCCAGCTGCTTTAAAGTCTGTAATTGAAGTGCCAAAGAGAATTCAAATAAAATTTTGTACCTTTTTAACAACACTGAGATCCAGCACTGAGACTGTACCTCTCCAGCAGAGAGACGTTTCATGTTCAGCCAGCCCCTCCAGAATGTGGGATATGTTGAACATTCTCTAGCCCTGCAAAGTCAGTGTTTCCTTGATGCCATTTTCCCTATCACAGCATCAAAATACTAGCTGCGGGAGGTTGGTGTTATGGTGGCCTGGAGAGTACTGCTTCCCATGAAAGCAATTATTTTGCTTCCCCTGCATGCTGATCATCTTTCCAAAAGACTTCCAGAATAGGTAGGGAACCATTCTAAGGCTGAGATGAAATTACCAGATGGCAGCTGCTGGCTTCTGGATGCTGCTTTTTTTTTTTTTTTTTTTTTTTTTTTTTTTTTTTTTTTTTTTTTTTTTTGTGGTGGGAGAGATGGACAGCCTTCTTGTGCCACTGCTCAAAGCCATGCAGCAAGCTCTCCAGAGAGGTTGTTCTTGAGGTGGCCCTGGAGCAAGCTGGATCCCTGGACTTGCATGTGGCAAGGAGACAACTCCTGTCAGCCAGTTTGTTCATGGTCCCCTTCCCTTCCTTTCCCCTAGCTCCTGGGAGCACTTCCTGTGGCAGTAGTTTGTGGGGATTCTACGCTAGTTTTTGTAAAGCAAATTTCTAAGTTTTAGAGGAAAAACGTGGATTTTCGTTTGATTCTGAACTGGCTAATAATTCTTGAAAATTTTAAATGGAAACAAAACCTGCATATGCTAGCTACAATTGTCGATATTTCTCAAGCTTTAGTTACCTGGATAATTGTGGGAAACGATGCAAATTCATTTTTAAATAGGACCTCTTCCCCAAATGAACATCAGGATGAGCAGTTGGAAAACCCCATCAGAGACCCTTCCTGGGGCAGCTCTGGTAATACGGGCAGCTCTTGTATTGCCTGCAGCCGCAGAAGATACCCAGTAACACAGCCAGCCGCACGGTGGAGCTAGGTTTGAGGAGACGGAGGTCAAAGCATCCCAGGAAATGCTCCTTCTGGCTTTGGAAGGAGAGGTGCTGCCTCCCAGAGTGCTGGCAGGTTTCCTGCTTGTTGTCTTCCAGACATAAATGATCAGTAGGCTTTCAAATAGAGAGCAAACACACAGAGAAAAAAAACAAACAGCTGACAACAGGGAAGAGGTTTAGCAAACTCTTCAGCAAAGCTAAATAGCGAGATTGAGTGCCAGCCAGCACAGGACCCCAGCTACACACCTAACTCCTGCAATGGAAACATAAGATTAGGGGAAAAGTTGGATTTTCTAAATGTTGAATATCGTGACTAATTTCCACCAAAAAAACATATTTCGAAAACACAGCCTGTGACTCGGAATAAGGCTGCAGTTGTTTCTGTGGACACTGCTAGCACTGAATGAGAGGTTTAACTGAGGAGTTGCATCCTGCATCTTCAGAAAAAAAAAAAAGCAAACCAAAAGAGGATAACTGCAGCAACTCCTTTCAGACAACTTTTCTGTTCATTGCAATGAAATCAGTTCAAAACTAATTGTCATGTTAAGTATCAGTTAACTGCACCGTTTGAAGGAGATGC
This sequence comes from Acanthornis magna, assembly GCA_036785705.1. Taxonomy (NCBI): domain Eukaryota; kingdom Metazoa; phylum Chordata; class Aves; order Passeriformes; family Acanthizidae; genus Acanthornis; species Acanthornis magna. The sequence continues at coordinate 26,940,749 of JAWUZG010000001.1, forward strand.
AGAGTTTCTCTCTCCTGATGGAGTTTCCCAGCAGCCAGGCAGGAGAAGCTGTAGGTGGCACCATGGCACCCTGCAGGAGGGCAGTCTGTTGCTGGGCAGTTCTGACTCATGACTGAGCTGGTGAGCAGAAACCACAGACTCGCTGGACACGCCACTTTTATGTCACATCGCAATCTCCCTCCCTCCAGCAGTCCTCCTGGCCTCTATACATTACCCATCCCTGGCTTTCCCCACCAGATAATCACCTACCCACCCTTCACAAACACTTCATTGTACAGCACTGATACCACTGGATTTTGCTGTAGTTTTATTCCAGTTATCCTTTTTTAGAGATGGCTAAAATCTGTGATTGAGCACAATGATTATCCCTTAGGGAAAGGGACAGCCAAAGATATTATTAGTTCCTATTAAGTGGCAATGCCAGAACTTCACAGGATTAGGCTTTATATGACCGGATATATTTAGCAATTTAGCAGTACTGTAAGTGAGGATGTGCATCATTTCCTGGGATTGTCAAACATTTGATGGAACTCTTGGAATGCAATGAATAATATTATTACAATACTGTACTTTCTTAAACATAGCGGGCATAATTAAAGTCCCACCCACAGAGGTCAGATCCATCTGACTCACTATTGTTAAGAGTTAAGAGACTTCCATTTATTTTAACAATGGCTTGTTTAGAATGTGAAGTCAATGAATTTCTTGCCTTTGTGGAAGGTGTCATTTTACTGTGTCAGGGACAATGTGGAATTCTGGAGTAAAGTTATAAATAGAGTACAGATACTATTGGATCTGTTTGTCACTTAACAAAAGTTAAATCTGCTTTGATTAAATCAGTGAAATTATTATTTGCATCAGTATATTATCTGGTCTGGTATTTTTAGAATGGGTCTATGCCTTTAAATGTAGGATTGCTAAACCATTAACAGTGTAGACTATATGTAACAAAAACAACTTTAAAAATTCAGGGTTAGGTATTTTGCTTACTTCTTTCATCACAGTGAATGAGTTTAGAGAAAAATTTATATTTCTCATTTTTATGTCTGTTTTACCATCTGGAGCTTTTGCAGAAACACAGAACTAACGCACTGTATTTGTATCAAGCATTGTGTTGGGACTTTTAAGGGGATCCCATAGTAAGCAAAAGAGTTTGAACTATTATTACCAGTAACAGCAAAATAATTATTAATGAGAGCCCTTAGCAAAAAACAATCTTTATTTTTTAGGTAATTAGTCTATGGATTTGATGGCTGTCTGTGTAAAATTAGTTTCATGGGTTTGCTGATATAACCACTTAGATCCAGATCTTCAGAGGCATTTCACTTTGGAAATCCAGGGCAAGCCTGGTGCTCGTGTTTATTATTGGGAGCCTAAATAACTTTGTGGAGTCAGACATTAGTCCTGCTAATGGAAACACATTAATCTGTACCTAACTCTGTTACTGTGAACAGTCTGGTTGGCAAGCTTAGAAAGAAAAACAGTGAAAACCAAAACTTTTTTTGCTCTTAGAATAGGGAAAGAGGGCTAAAATGTTCCATCCAGTGACAGGGAAGATAACAGCAGGTGGGTGGCTTTCCACACAGAAGCTCATGCTCCTGCAGATGCTTTTGCAGGGTGACCTACCCAAGGTGCAGGGATGGACAAGACAGCCAGCAGCTGCAGTGGGGATGCAGGTGGGCAGCTCTCCTCACCCTCTCAGCGAGAGAACCAAGACGTGGCAAAAAAGCAGCAAGTCCAGGCAATGCATCTTCAGGCTTTCTTGAGGCAAGGAACTGAACCACCACAGAGGCCTGACATCTCTGACAGAGATGTTCTGTAACCCAGTGCTCCACTGCCCAGCACACGCCATCCCCATGATTACCCCTGGGGAAGCTTAGGGCTGGCAGTGCTTGTCCCCATGGTCACCACACGCTTGGTGGGCAAACCATCACCTTACTCATGTCCATATTTACTGATAACTGAACCAGGAGCAGATTTAATCAGCTGGGGCTGCAAGTATATGTTATAATACCTTTTTTTCATACTTGCATGAGAGAAACATATCAGCACACATTGCTGCATGTGGTACTAGTGAACGTGCTGGAGAACAGAGGCAAAAGATGCTGGCAGCATCTGGCAGTATGAACAGCCAAGATGCAAAGGAGTAGAAGGGATAGTGCCTGAAAGCCACTTTTCTCAAATCATTGTACAGATCTCTGTTGCGGTGCTGCAATTTTTCTCCTCAAGCTGAAGGCGAGAGGGCAGGGTTCAACACAACACTGGAATGAGTCTAGATTTCATTCATGATTGATTTTGCTGTCTTGCTTACATAACCCACCTAATCCTGCCTCCTAGCTTGGTAAATCACAGCTTGCAGTGCACTTCTTAGGCATCAACCCAGAAGATCATGATGTAAAGCAAATCTCATTACCCACCAGTAGTGCAAGAGATAGAAAATGAAAAGTAAAGAGAATTATAATGTTGCCACTTCGGTGGAATCAGTTTTATCTTCATTTCTATTGAGTATTAATTCTTAGACACACAAACACACTGTGCTGGGGGGTGGGGGTGGTAAATGAGGTAGGAATTGGAGTACAGGATTTTCCCTGACTGGAGGACATAGATCTCAGGCTGAAGGTGTGGGATTAGTGAGTCAGGGGCCATGCCTATTCCAGTGTCCCCAGTTAAGCCCTCAAGTAAGTAGGCAGGATTTACAAAGATATATTGAACCTTTCAGAATAGCACTCTCGCTGATATATCTTGGCTAGTAATATCAATGTGAGGCACTTAAATATATGCTCTTATTTATTGATCTAAGCAGGAGATGAAATCTTCTAGCAATTTATTCCCAGTGGGAAGACTGAGTATCTGGGACATCTGACCTTGTGCACCCTCCTTTGGTACTGGGGAGGTGCAGGTTTGTCTTTCATTCTTTTGTGCAAAAACAAGGACAGTGCTGAAAATATTTGGGTCAGGAGGGAAGGGAGAGGCAAGGCTGGTCCCTACATCAGTCACTTCAGTCACAAAGTTACATGAGTAACTTTGGTCTTGTTTCTTCAGACATTTGGGCTTTTTTCTTACAGTAATTTGCTCTCTGCTGGAATTGAAATCGGGTATGGCCAACAGGCACATGGGGACTAAGGGGAGGGGTGAGCAGAAGCACTAGGGTGGCAGTCATTCACAGGAGGCTTATTCCTCAGAGTGTCTGAGGAAGCGGTGCTAGCTAAATATTGGCTGTACTCCAACAATCTGCACCTGGAAAACTGTTCTCCTGGGGAAGGGCTAAACTAGGTGTTCAAACCAGCCCCTGCAGGCCTCAAAGGTGAAGTAAGGTAGGGTCTCCTAGGGAGACAGCACCATCTTGCCTAGGCGTTCCTTCACTGAGATCTGGATCCAGCCCTCGACAAAGCAGGGACACGGGATCTTTGCTCCAGCCTGCAAAGGATGGATGACATCAATGCTGTCAGAGCGTGCACGACCCCATCTCTCTTCGACCAGTTCTGATTAGGAACCTTGTGTTTTGCAGCAGTAGCAGAACAAATGCAATCAGGAAGGCCATGTGAAATCAATTTTTGTTTAATTATTCATTGCATATTTCTATGCTGTACTGAGAAAATAATTCGAAACCCTATAGTACCCAGCAACTTTCAGCTGCTTTCCTGAAGGTAAGCGTGTGACTCTGGTTTCAGTTGCTACTGTAAATATACAATTATTTATAAACTACCTCAGAGGGACCATATGGTCCCCTTTTGAATAAAAATGCACAGACGGAGCTGAAAAAAAATCAGTGAAAGAGAGGCATAGTAAATTGATATGTAGCAAACCATCTGCTTCCATGTGCAAGTGATGTTATAACACACTGCAGGAGGCACAGCTAAGACAACTGTAGAGAGCCAACTCCTTCTTGGTGTTTGCAGATCTTCTGCTGGTCTTCTGCCTAGTATCAATTTTGTGCTGTTATTTGTTCCAGCGATATACCAGGAAAGCCATATTGGCTACCTTCTATGTGCCTGGGACTTACAACCCTTTGAGGTTTCTCTTACATATGCCTGCCCAGTGAACACCCCTCAATTTGATTTAAGTTGCTTTGACTTTTGCTAGGTCTATGAAACACACTGAGTATTGCTAATCAACTGTGCTAAAATTAAAATGTTTCGAACAAAGCTATTTCTGTACAACAGCAAGAAAGCTGATGTAAACATAATTTATTAAAATATTTCCATACAGGTCCAAAACTTTCTATGGCTTTTCTTGGATGATGTCAGAGTAACGTTTGTGTTAGTTCTCAGTTATTACAAAGGAGCTGTGAAAGCTGCAGAGATCTGGTTTGTGTTACTGCTATCATAATGTCAGGATACCATAAGTACCGGTGCCAAATGGGAGTGTTGTTGATGTCACTTGGGTTACAGTGCAGCAATAGGAACCCTTAAATGGGTCGCTGGCTCTGCAGGGAGAGAGTGGCTCGGTACCAGCAAAAGAGCAGCATAGGTGGTTGTGGGTGTGAGCAGGTTTTCCCATGCTTTGCCTCATTCAGTGTTCCAGGAGCAAGGCTGCTGGCAGTCCCGCAAAAGCACAAGGGCAGTGACTGAAAAACTATGGGTTTGTTATGGCAAGAAAAGAATGACAGGCAGGACAGCAGTCCTAGCACCAACCCCATGAGTTTGGGAACAGTTCACTGAGCCTGTCTGGCACATATGGTGAGTTACTGCTGCTCTCCCATGGTTTGTGAACTCGTCTGGGGGCCAGGAAGCTGTCTCTGCCCTTCCTGCCCAGCCTCTGAGAGCAGGCAGGCAGAGTGAGGATCGCCTCTGTGTGTGAGGAAAGGAAGTCTCAGGTCTGAGCTGCCCCTGTGAAAATCCGATTATGGCTACATTGCCTGGGCAAGGGGGAGAGGGGAGGCACCTGAAAATACTTGGGAACTTTATAAAAACTCAAGAAAAATACAATTTTCTATAAAAAGGCAAAGGGAATGAACATTTAAAAGATATAAACAATGTGCATTTTCTGAGTTATTACAGTTATAATAATATAAATTAATATAAATATTATAATATAATTATCACGATTATTAAAATTCATTCAAATGGCTTGTGTTTTGACTTGGGAATTCCAACCATGGGGCAGAGACTGAGTCAGACAAAAAAGGACAGAAGCATTAAAAAGGGAATTATAAATAAACTGATCTGCCTTATTCTCTTCCCCACTCCTCCTCGAGGCTGTCAAACACAGAACAACAGCCAAACAGGCCTTCAGGCCAGTGTCTCCTTGCCTGGCCAGCTCTGAGGAGATGGTGAGTCTCCTGTGGGCAGTTTCTTCCTTTGCAGTGTTTTTTGTGTCTCTCCTCAGAGGACATTGAATAAAGACTTCACCATCTTGACTGACTGTGCACTGGGGGGCAGTTGGAGACTCTCTCGTGAGAACCAGCAGCATAAAATACTGAGATGAGAGAGCAGCACAGTACTAAAAATGAAAGCATGGCTCATCTAGGGACCTATATTGCCACACAAAGCTTTCTGACCCTCTGTCAATCTTTCCTTACTTCAACCAGTAGTAAAGTTATGTATGTGCAACCTTTTCTTCTTACTCCCCTTCTAGACTTCCCAGGTGAGGTGCAGCTTGCTGGAGCATCTCTTTACAGAGTTTAGCAAACTTCTTTGGCTGTAAAGCAGCTGACGAAAAAGATGATCCTTGTAAAAGCACTATCTTCTGACTTGAAACAGAAAAAGCAGTAGGTATACAGTGTCTTGCAGAGAAGTTAAGGCTGTCACAAGTAATGTCAGCTGGGCTGCTAAATATGACATGCACATATTAGTGCAGTTGTATGACTATTTCTTTTCAGCTGTTGAAGCAAAACATGTGGTGACTGTCTTATCCCAGCCTTAACCATCTGAAAAATTATTCCCAGTGAGGCTTGTGTTTGCCCTTCATTAACTTGGCTGGGTGAGGTGAATTTGTTTCATGGGTCATCAGAAGTTTGGACACTAGAGTAACACTTCAGTTTCTGTGTGTTCAGATGTAAAACAACAGTGCAGGAGGTAATACTTTTGGTGACCCAATTTCACTGGAGCTGAGAACAGATATATTTTCTATGGCATGCAGTATAGCTGCAAAGCCTACTGGTGAAGTGCTAAACTGCTGTTGTCTGTGCTGATTTGCCTCCTGACTTGGATAAGAATGTCAAATTTATGTCAGGGATTAGTCTACATGTCTAGCCTGCAAGGACAAACCCTATAGGCAATGATGGTTTTGCTCTGCTGGCTGTGGAGATGAGGAAAAATAGCAGCAGTAGCTTAAGACAGGCTCATAAATATGTGTATGCAAAGTAATGTTTACCACAAGAGCAGACAGGACTTTGATGCCTAGTTGTGCAATTCTCAGTAGCCATCACTAGACATGTTGGCTACCTCCTCACAGCTTGGGCCTTATGCATTAGGTGGCATTTCACTGAACTCTAGAACCACAATTGCACTTGCCTTAAATTTTTTTTATCTTCAGTTGAGATTTAAAGTAATGTTGTTCTAAGAGACCTGGAACTTGCACAACTCCAGTGCGGTAGTTTTCATTCCTAAAGATATTTTCCTTGGTAGTGCTGTCTGTTTTCCTGGGATTTTGTTGACTCTCTATATCTTTTACAGTTAAGATAATTTTTCATTTCTTACCGAGGTTGGAACAAATGAAATATAAATCCTTTATCACCTCTAAAAGATGCAAAGGCTTGAAGCCTATGTAGCATTTATCTTGTCCCCTCAGACTCCACAAAGTAGTCCATGTATAACATAGTATCTTAGCAGAAATCCTTTAAGGCAGTTCTTCAGATTGTGAAAGTCTAAGACATTTTATCAGTTTATATAAATCTAAGGTGAATTCCACTGATCACAGTGGATGTCAACCATTTCACAGCAGGCTGTGAACCTTGGATAGTCTGTGGAAGTAGTACCTGGGATCAGCTCTGTGTATCTAATCAGTAAATTAGTCTGGTGTGCTTACCACTTAGTAGTGGTTGCTAGCACACTTTGTGAAAAAAGCTCTGTACCAACCCAAGACCTTTGTGGCTAGATTTCTTTGCTCATAATACTTGGCACTTGAAATTCTTGTGAGATATTAATTCTTTAAAAATGTACAGTGTTTGTAAATGGGTGCTATATATCTAATCTGGTTCCTTGTAACTAGACCATGGGTTTTCTGTCTTGGACTCATACAGATCTTCCTGGAAGGTCTCTGGGATTGAAAATTTGCTTGTGGGAGATCCACAGCAAGGATACATAAGACCTCTTTTGCAGCTTTGAGCCATAGAACATCCCAAAGTTGGTACTTCCCCAGCAAGGCAGCAGAGGTGTTACCAGCTGTGTGTTGGGACAATGCTGCCTTTGGTGGAGGTTCACTGACGCAATACCTATAACGAAATGGAACTGGAAACACTGCATGTTCTTCTTGTGGGTCAATGCCCTCTTCCTGTCTGTCCCCTTATGAAAAGTACCTCTCAGAGCTGGCTTCGATGAATCCTGCTCTTTGTGGGTGTTTTTTCCTGTCTCAGCGGTGCTAACCACGTTGTTTCCTCAAGGGTAAGTGGGTAGGTAGAGAGTGTGTTGCAAGACTTGTTTTCTAGCTATTAGTTTTGACCTATTTTGTTTATTGGTATCTGGACTGTTTGTCCAGATGCTTGTAAAACAAAAAATACCCCCAAAAAGATGCTTTCCAATTTTAGACAACTGTCCTGAGCCCTCAGTTAGTATTCAGTTGTCGGAAGTATGGCTAATTTTTGCAGCAAACAGGACTAGTGGTCCCTTGTGCTTGATAGAGGGTTGTAATGTAAATACAGAAATGCTCTTGCTTGAATGAACTGATTTATTATTGTGCTGTCTTTTAGGATAGTGAAATTGTCCCTAGTGAGGTCAAGGTGCCAGTGATGTGTTTGCCTCACATGCTGAAGGGGAGCCCCACTTGCCCAGTGCTTTAGCTGCCTGCGTGGGGTTTGCAGACTGCATGGGGTGCATCTTCTGCTCTGTACACCTATTCATCATGGTGCATCTAAACTCATACTCTTGTCATTCATAGGGACAAGCTTTCTCCTCCCAGTTGTCCAGGGCATGAGTCCTACCAAGAGCTGAATTTCCTCTGGTGTAATCTGTATCAGGGACATGCTAGAGCATTAGATGAAGGAAGATAATTAGGTGGCATGCATATACCTGAGCACATTTCCTTAGAGAGCACTCTGCATCTTGGTGGGCAGCCTTGTACAAAAGATTTCAGGCCATTCTTTATTCTTTGGCCCAGAGCAGAGGTGAGAATATCATGTCCAGAATATCTCTGGGTGAGACTGGTCTGAATGGTACAGCCAGTGATCACACGTTACTCTAGGACATCAGCATCCCCTGTGAGGATGACATGTCTGCTTCTGTAGTGATAATGAATGTGTTTTGAAGCCATCCACACAGCTAGGACTCATTTATTTTGTCTTTTCTTGTCAACTGAGTTTAATTTTTCACAGTCAGATCTCTTTAAGAAAACAAACAATTTCTGCATCTCCTAGTACCTCATTCCTGGGATTTATTCAATGAACTACAGGGACTGTGGATTCTGGTTAAAGTGATCTGCCTCTGGAAATGGAGAAGCTGACCCTGCGTGTTCTGAACAGAAAGATGCCAATTAGTTCTCTACTCAAGTAAAAATTTAACAAAGACTTGAATGTTCCTGTGCCTGTTGCTTTACAAGATTGTTTATCAATTTACAGGGAGGCCACGCTGCTTTTTCAAAGTGCTGCTGGAGGGCTGCCAGCAATAGTAACAGAAACTGTGCTCATTGTTTAAATGCCACTGGATGCAGGAATAGCAGACTGATGCCTGCTTTCCTTTCATTTTGTGATGATCTAATTGCAAGAGATATATAATTCCTTGTTATGTCAGGGAAGTTGTTTCTCCAGCATCTGGTACTTCTCTGATTATCTGCAAATGGTATCTGAAAATTAATAGGAAATCCAGCTATTATATAAGAAGTACTACTGGGAACTGCTGCCTGCACCAAGTCCAAGAAGACTGCAAGTACTGGCTTTGTCAGTGAACATATAATTTTCTTTTTTTTCTTTTTTTTTTTTTTCTTTTTTTTTTAACATCCTAGTAAATTACAGGCTTTGGTTATGGTTTGAAGAAATGTGTTCTACAAATGTTGTAGCATCTGTATGCTGCTGTTTTTACTGCAGCCATTGTACAGGTCATTAATCTGATCCCACATCGTAAAAATTTCTCCACCCTCTTCATGAGTTTCTTTGTTATCGTAACACTTTCCAATACCTTGACGCCTAACTCTGCTATGTTCCCTTATAATTACCTGCGGTAGAACAACAGGTTTTTTTATCCTCAATGCACTTGGCTCCTGCAGCAGTGCTGCTGAGCACCACACTCACCCCATCTCTGCGATAGACTGCACATCCAGCTCTGATGGGCTGGTCCTGGTGGCTGAGGAGATACCTGGGCAACAGACCCAACTTCCTCATCCTCAGCAGCTGCTCACCAGGACAAGCTCATGGCACAAGCCTGAAGAGGAGAAATGGCAGCTGCTCCCACGTCTGATTGTTGATTTTCACCTCTGTAATCACTGTCAAACACCTCTGTGCAAGGGTTGTTGCCATCCAGTGCTGTGCAAGGGGAATGGTTAAGCAAACCCCTCCTAAGCAAGGTGAGGGGACCCAGCAGGTTTGCCTGGGCTACGGGGCAGGTCTGTAGCAGGCAGTAACAGGGATGGCCCAGCTGTTGCAAAGCCTAAAGCGAGCACGGTTGGGAAAACAGCGGGGTTTGGAAAGAATAATTTTTGGGAACTTGAGCATGAGTTCCAAAGTGTCCAGGAAGGAAGAGCGTATGGGAGCATGTCATGGGCATGGTCAGTACTTGGTACATTCAAAGAGTTTAGTCTGAAGTGATGATCTCTACCAAAAACTAGGTAAATTCCACCAGCTTTTCGTACCTGGCAAGAGGACAGTGCTTAAGGTTTGCTGCCCAATGGGCAAACACTGTCCCAAAGGTACATACGTCCTAGGTAACCCAAAATGTTATTGTATTCCATATCCATCTGTATCCAAAAAATTGGTCTCTTTTAGGCCCAGCAGCATGGCCAGAACAGCAACTATGGGGCAGTCGGGAGGTGCTGATCCTTTTAAAAGGTTTGGGTCTGACACCATTTTCCCTTTGTCTCCCTGTGTGCAGTTGGCAGTGGGGGCTGCTATCTTGGAAGGGGGTGGTACCCCACCAATTTGGGTGTCTCTTTGTTCCTGTGGAATTTGTGATTTAGCAATTTTGTATTTAGTGATTATTCACTGCTGGTTTTTGTCTGTTGGTGTTTCTCTTGTTATTAAACTGTTATTTCTTCACTTACATCTACTGGTTTTCATTCTTTATTGGTGGAAAGGGATTAGTTGGAACTAAGGGGAGGTAACTCATTTTCAGACTGTCCACCTCCTTAAATTGTCTTAAACCAAGAAAACGTGGCAGGCAGGAGGAGGTGGATCTTGTCAAGTCTGGGAAAATGACCTGACACTTAGAGCCAGGTAGCATTTTTAAGGAGGGGAAGTTGTTCTTGTCTGCAGGGTACATTCCAAATCATGTTGTTGATACACTTCCCTCCATTTTTCCAGGACAGCAGCTCCCATGGGCCCATAGCTCAGGGAAATCACAAGGTGGCTTTGATCTGCAGATTGGCTCTCAGACAGGGCTGGCCTGTGCCACAGTTTACTTTCCTAGTCATATTGTCTAGGCCTCAGCCGATCAACACCATTTTCTAATTTCTCACATTTTTCGGGCAGTGAGCTGTGACAAGGTTGAGTCACACTAAACCAGCAGCACTGTCCCTTGCCAGTGCCATGATATTTAGTAACACCAACAGCTTTAATAGTCTCAATTTTCCATAACTGTAAGCTGAAAGAGAAATGCATGGCACTTAATATTTGCAAAACAAAAATGCTGAGTTGCTTAAAAACTCCTGTCTAACCACAATGGGATCTGTGTTAGGAAGTCAGTATTTCAGCCAGAGATCCTTAACACAACTGACTGTAAAACAAAGGATGCTGCTCTCCTGCATGGGACTGAGAACAGGGAAGGAAGCTACCTTGTACGAATCAAGTTCATGTCCAGTTTATTATGCGTTTTTTGTTAAATGTCTTCGGAATTGACTTATCACTTGTGCCTGTTCCCACCATCTCCGCTTTCTCCACACTTCCTAAAGTTGGCATGAGTGCTTATTTCCAGCTCTTAGTGTAATGGGGAATGAGACATCTTAATAGAGGCTTGAATTTGGGCTTCAGCTTGTAGACTAAATGCAATTTTGCATGAATTTAAATCAAACTAAGACCCCACTTGAACCATATGGGGTAATGTCTTCCTTCAGACAAAAGTATTGCTTGCCCTAAGAAATAGTAATCATTCTTTTTTTTTCACTCCCCAACAGGGACTGGTCAGATGTACTCAAGAGATCTGCCTGACTTTAGGGATACGTGCCAAAAGTAGAAGTGTGTGGCTGGAAAGGAGACTGGTGTTTTTAACTTTGGCTGCGTGGTTTTGGGTGAACTTCAGGTGAAGATGTAAGACTGCAGTGCAGAAGACAACAGGTATTTGTGGTAGTGTCTGCAAGCAAGGAAAAAAAATAACTATAATTTCTCTTTTTCCCTCTGCCCCATAAATTATGTTCTTATGTGTTAAGGTATGAGATTATTAAGCTTGGCTGGGAAGAGAAGTGTGTGCAAAGGTGTGCCAAACAGAAGAGACTGTTAGACCAGGTCAGTGCAGAAGATTGTACCTCTGTGTTCTCAGGTTTATGGCTTTAAGATACATCTCTGGGCTTGGGGACCAGACAGAGAAAAGTCTGGCAGGGGTTTAGTCACTTCAGGCACCAGTTTGACATCTGAATTCAAACCCAATTTAACATCAACCTTTTAAGTTAAACTGCCTGACCCGACCTTGAAACAAACTGCCAAACACTCAGACAGTCTTCAAGGAGCAGGCAGAAACAAGTACTGGCCTTGAGGAATGCTGTCCTCTTCAGCAACTGCGGACTGTGGTAACCATCTGCCCCAGCTTCAGGTCTCTCCAAAACTGTATCAGAAACTTCACCTTAATGCTCCATAGCTGTCTGTTGATGCTTTTCTCTATAAACTGCACAAAATCTAATGTAGTTGGCTTTGCAAGACTGCATGCCCTAAATTCACTGAAAATACTTGGATAAAGAGCGGGAGCATTTGCTGTTCAAGGCATTAAAACGATACATAGTCATCCCTTCGGAAGAATGAGTATGGCCCCAACATTAATTTAGATCACAATTTTAATGTTTAAAAACTAAGAGGTAACAGAGAGATCATAGAACTTGATACATTTTATTTACACACAGAAACTGAAAAACTGTATTGTTTATTTGGATATGAGCAGCACAGAGTTAACAGGTGATGTTAACAGGAGCAAAATATTACCAATGACTCACTTTAACAATCTATTAGAGATGAGCTTGTATCAAGCATACATCACTCAAACAACATTGTTTATACTGGGTCTGTGTGAGCCTTAGCATATGTTGGGACACTAAAAACAGGTTTCTATAAACAAGGTAAAGTTCAAGTCTAGTGGAAAAATACCTTTACAGTTTATATTTTCTTGGCTATAACACTGAAAACAAAACGTACACTTGTATTAATTTGAAAAGCTCTGTAGAACTGACTGTATATAGGGATTTTTCCCCTCAAAATTGTGCTCATGGTAAAAGCAAATGTTATTTCAAGTTTCATTTTCATCCAAGCCCATAAAGTAAACTTGGAAAAAACCCACAATTATTTTTAGATGCATTTCTTAGCCTCCATTATTCAGCAGTCCTGAAAAAATGTTTCCATGCTTCAGCAGTGAGAAAGTCTATGCAAGGCCTCTGATGGATGTGCTCTCAGGACATACCCAGCCCTGCCCTCCCACCCCCCTCACTCCTGGACATGCAGCTGTCCCACGACCTCTGCCTGTTCCCAGTGTGGGATGTGCAAGCGTCCCTGGCCAGGGAAGCTCTTGGCAGCCTCGGGTGCCAGCGTTTGGTTGTATGAGAGCAGCGGGGTCTGTGGGGGAGGAGCAGCCCCAGGACTCTGCAGGAAGGGAGGGGGCTGGAAACGGCACCAGTTGCTCTGCTTGCTGCCCACCCCTGGCTTGTTGTACTTTTTTTTCTGAACTGCAGGCATTTCTGATAGCTGAAAATGGAAATGCAGAAGCTCTGCCCTGACTTCTCTTTGTACTAGTTGGGTAAACACATGCCTGGATATAACATGGCATAATGCTGGGTCAAATTGCTGGCTGCAGTTTGCCATGGTTTCCTGCATAAAGCCTTTCCAGCACTTTCTTACCAACTGACCTCAGCTGAGGAGGTACAAGGTATCTGGGTACCAAAGGGGCCCTTTAACAAGGGAGATATTTTACCCAACAGGAAGACTGGCAAACTTGCTGTTGAGAAAACAGGGAGTCATGCACTGGAATTAATCCTGGCAATTTCACTGGACCTTTTATTTTTACTCTAGGGATGTAATTATAATTTCAAGTTTAGGATTTAACTTGTGAACTCTTGGGAGAAAGAAAAGGATATACATTTTGCTAAGAAGCTAAAGTATTTGTATTTCTATTAAAATTATTCTTAATATGCAGAGACTATCTCAATGCTTCTATTCATAGGGGATAAACAACTGCAAAAATATACAGCATCCTATTTATTTACAATATATATGTACATAAAAATGAAATTTCCTACAATACAACACAACTGCATAGATTTGTCTTCAGAAACATAAGTATGTGTACAATTTGTGAATTCTAGACTTTCCAGCCCTGTACCTTTTATTAATTCATTATCTTTTTTTTTTTTTTTCACAGTTTGTTACAGAAATCCTTACATTAGATACAAATAGAACATTCTTTGCTGTACGTTATAGGAAATAAGGATTTTCTGACGCCAAGGGCTCTGGGGATTTGTTTACGAAAGCACCCTGGCACCAGCTGATAAAGCCATCTCGTGGAGCTGCTGATGGAGCTGAGTACATTCTGTGGTGCCTTTCTCCTACAGGCACTGGGGTGGGCAGTAGGATTGGAGGTGGGACACCACCACATGAAAAGTTTTATTTTGACCAAGGTGCTCTTTAGCCTTAATGTAAGGTTCAAGCAAAGAAATGTGTTCATTTAAAGATAAGCTAGACATACCATTAATTGTTACTGTTTAATACTCAGTATCAGAGACCTGTGTTGCGCTTATGCATTGTAAGGCAGATGTATAGACAAAACCCACATATCATCCAACCCACACTTGCATGTGTGACCAATTAAGAGTGGAGCACAGGCTTTGTGTACGTGGCTCAGAAGAGCAGCCCTCAGAGCAGATGAGCATCCCCATCCCTCACCTTGCAGGATGAGACCAACTCTTGTGCCCTAGGCCTGCACACCTGCCAGGCACCACTTGGTCTGTGTCAGCTCTACAAAAGGTCTGTGCTGGTGCACAGATTTGGCATTGGCCCTCTGACCAGAAGCAAGCATCACCCAGAGAGGTCGCTGCCCCTGAGATACTGTTCCCAAATAACAATTTACTGTGTTTTACTAACCGGGCATGTTTGCCATTGGACAAAGAAGGGCAGCTGTATTATGGCTGCTTTAAGCCCGTAACTATTGTCTTTGCAATGTGCTCTGGACTAGGAGAGGCAGCAAGGCTGTCTTTTAAGTGTAGGATTAACTCTTACAATCTTATTAGTAGTCCCTGCTTCTAATTAGTCCTTTCTTGTCCCTCACCACTTGATTGTTGCTATTACACAAATGAGAATTTTAAAGTTTTTTGTTGTAATTATTAGGAGCAATTTTGCATCTGGTCTATGACACTTGCAGTGCTCACAATAGTGATAAACTCTCTATGAAAAGAAAGCATGCTATCACCTACTAAGTAGATATGGTACTCTGGATCCTATTAATTTTACAACAGAGAAACTCCTACAGCATTTCACTGTGCTCTTAAAATCCTAACTAAAATGTGGGACTTGTACAATTGTGGCTACAGGTTCACTATTCCAAATGAACTGAATAACAGCAGTACATTTTACAGATAACCTCATACAAATATTGTCATCCATCACTGATGTTGACAGTTACAGCAGGGTCTATTGCATTCTGTTAAGAATGTATAAACCTGATGAGAAAACAAAAAGCACGTTATTTCACGTTCATTACCACAGACATCAATAAACACATGATTCCTTTCCATAAATATCTATAAATATGATGCCAGTAAATCAGTCTAAGCAAAATTCCCTCTTTTTTTTTTTTTTCCTTTTTTTTTTTTTTTTCTTTTCTCAAGAGACTCAGAAACAAAGTCTGTTTAAAGACTTAATATTTTGGGTATCTATTTTTCAGTATATAAGACATGCTTTGGTGGTCCAGTACCTTGGGTAATTTTACTCTATGCACACTCAGCTCATTCTCCCTATTTTTTCAGTAAAACTCCAGTATACAAATAAACTGGGAAAAAGGAGAAGGCAGAATAGCAAAGAGGAGAGAGAGGAATAATGATGGAGGAGATTTAGGAAGATGGAAGGAACAATCAGTGACCCAAAAGGCCTTCAAGTTGAAGGAAGTTGGGTGCCAAAACTCAGTGGTTGGTATTTCAAACAGCAGACTACAGACTATTTGCGGGGGATGGAAGAAAACAGGAGGGAGATATCACAGATGTGACCTTGCTGGAACCCTGTGCAGCAGATCAGACCTCTAGCTAATACCTGAATACTTTAAAGTCATTCCCAGGATCTCATCTCTCACAACCCCCCAATGCACAGAGCTGTGCAGCTCATTAATCAGTAGCAGAAGAAAGATAAAGGGGGAGAAAAGCAGGAGAGCCCCATAGCATCTTAAGGATAACACTGTACAGCATTCTCAGGTCTGAGTTAGGCTTTTTAGGATAAAATCCAGAGAGATTATAAGGCACCTCAAAACCTGAAATGCAACCTCAGCAAGCTAAATCAGAGAATGCAGTGAGATACTGGGCTCCTGCTGCAGTGACCACTGAGGGTTGGGTGCCTGCAAAAGGAAAACCACAGATTTACATCCCAAGGTGAGAAGATGCCTGGAGTGAGATGCAGAGAGATAGGAACAAAGCATAGGCTCTTCTCCCCAGAGCTTGCCCAACACCTGGTCTTGTAGGCTATGGTATGGACTTCTCTGTGAATAAGGGCAGGGATCAGTCCCATCAGGAGAGAGTGCAGAGAGAACTGGTGACCTGCACCATCGCAGGCAAGAGTCTGAGACCAGCCACAGGAAAGCACAAGGGACCTTAGCCTAGGGGTCCCAGGTAGCTCAGTGGTTTTTATGTTAAAGGCTGGGCTAGGGGGTGCTTGGGAGAAAGGGTGATGAATAAAGGAGCCTTGCACTGCAGTCTAGCAGGTCACTTTGCCGAGAGGGAGAAGGCTTCCGGTTTTGTTCTTGCTGCTGGGCTACTCCAAGAACTTAGGGAGACTGTGGAATCCACTCTACCTTATTACTGGATCACAGTGGAGTATCCTCAGAGGCAAGTACCTTACTGCCTCCACTAAGGTACAGATGTGGAAGTCAGGGCTTAGTACGCTTACTTTCTGCAGCATGAACAATCTGCATCTCAATGCCCATATTCCTAGGAAGGGCCCAAACTAACCTCTCTGGATGTTACCTTTTGGAACCAACTTTCAGGGTCCTGAGATGTGTTCTGTGGTCTCAGCTGTCAGTGACTTCAAGCCATGTAGGACAAGGCAATGGCAACTGAGTCAATTCACCAGCTCACAGAAATCGCAAGATCCCAAATACTCTATCCCTAACCTTAAAAAGAGCAAGTTGCAATGATGGGTTCTTCACAGCTGATGATGCTCTGCTTCCACAGTTACAAAGGGAGCTGTCAAGGAACCAGCTACAGGGAACAAGAGGGTCACTGCATACTGACAGGTATGGCTCGAGCATACCAAGGGCATCACAGCCCTTGGGCATGAAGCTGGGCTCCCTTTACCCATCAGTTCCTTCAGTGGGAGCCACGTTCATATTCTGAGACCCTTTTTAGCTCACATGGTGAATGACACAAAGTGAACACGTTTATGCTGCTGGCAGTGCACTAATAGAAGATGTCTGCTCAGGATGGTGAGTGATCACCTGCTTAGCATTTGAGTCTCTACAAGTAGTTCTCTACACCAGCTATAAGGCATTAGGCAAATGCTTATTCTGTGGACAACAGTGTTTCTGCTAGTAGTAATTGAACATTTTTTAATTGTTATGGAGAATCACTGAAAAATGTAAATGAAACCTTCTAAATATAAAAGGTATTTCTGTTCATTTAAAGAAATGTTACAGATTTCAATTTCCATTAGAAATCCAGTAGTTTTGCAGAGTGAGTCAAATCCTGCTCCCACTGCTGTCAAAGTCCCCACTGACTTCAGTGGGAGGAGGGTAAGACACAAGAGAGGAGCCAGTCCCTACACGGTATGGAAAAGGCATGAGGTATGATTAAATGCTTAGGTTTTGATAAAAGTGGAGCTTGGTATTTTTTTTTCTGAGAGCAGTGGGGCATTACTAAACAGTTTAATGCTGAAGAAAATGCAGACTTCCTATGGAAATCTCCAAATGTCTGCTTTTCTTCAGGCTCGAGTACTCATGGTTTGGGGTCAAGTTCTGGTCAGCCTCCAGCTCAAGTGTGCCAGGGGAATGCTGGCTGGCGGTGGTGGCTGTCCTTCTCCTGCTCCCTGCACCGCATCACGAAGACACACACAGACACACACAGTCTGTTGCCCAAAGCCATGAACAGGCCAAGCCCTGGGGATGGCTCCCCCACCAAAACATCAGAAAAAAGCACCGGATTTAGGACCTACGCTTACACAGCGCTCAGTTACGCTCTCGTGGTGCTTTTCATGTCTGTATCCAGAATGCTACACTTAACCCAGTGAGGCAAATGGTGTCTGAAACAGCAACAGAACAAACAAACAAACCAACAAACCAGGTGCATACAATTAGAGAGCAGAGTTTTGGCTAAAAGAGGGGGGAAGGATGTGAATGGACAAAACTCCAGTGGGAATTGATAGCAGCAGGCGCTGCTGCCCTAAAGGAGCAGAGCTTGTGGCTGAAGGGCTAAGAATAATAATGGAACAATGTAATTCATGGATGGAAGAGGGGAAACTAATTGAGATGAATTTCTATGAGCGATGCTCTATAGCGTCTCATGGACAATTAACACAGACTTTTTGCTGATCAGAGTGATATGCCTGTTGGAAGAATGGGTCTGTTTTCTGCAAGAAAATACACCCATAACAGTATTTTCAGTACTGGATAATCATTATTTGGATTTGATTTGAGTAAACTCACAAAAGGTGGAATAGACAACAGAACGGATGGTTGCGATTTTGGTGTGTAGCAAACAGGGGTATCTTCTTTTGAGAAGGTGAACTTCAGTGGCCTTCGGCACTGCCTCCCGACTGTACCCAGTCATAGATGACCAAGGGAATGCTCACTAGGGAAAACAATACTCCCAGGGCCAAGAAAAGAGAAGCCTGGGGAAAAAAAAAAGAGAGAAAATTAATAAAAGACAATTTAATTCAAGTATGTTAACTTCTCTTAAGGAGATTTACAAGGTGATGTATCAAAGTTTATCAGCTAAAATGAGCTAGCACTTCTGGTAAAGACAAGACCCATAGATAATTAGACAGATTAGCGTCATTAATAATTACTCACTGAACACCAAACTAATTTTTTTTTCTCCTTTCAATTCACTTCTTAAACACTGATCATCCCTTAAGAGGATTAAGTGAGTCTGTTTTTAGGACTGATCAGCTCTGCTCTTTCCAAAGCCTCATGTGTAAATCAGTAAATTCTTCCCATTGGATATGTTCATCAAAGTTCAAACCTTTTGTTGTGGTACCTGTGGATGCAGCCAAAGTGAAAGATATTTTCTACCTGTCTGCTCAGAGAAGAAAGGTCTGACCTTACAATACTTCCAGTGCATGCCCCTTTAGACTGGGAATACACAGGAGTGTTGCATCTTTTCAGCTGCAGCTATCTCTGGGGCTCATAGGAAATCCTTCCAAGGCCCATTCCCATCTGCTCATGCATGCCAAATGGCTAACATAACATTTCAGCTGGCTGCTTCTGGTGGAACCACCCTAAGTCTGACTCAAGTCCATTAAAACTATGAGGAATACTGCAAATGGAGCACTTTGCAGGATTTCTGTATCAACACACAGAAACAGAGAGAGGTGGCTGGGCTGAAAGGCTTGCTGAGGTGGGCTGGAGGAGTTCCTGCACCCTGCTGAGAGCCACTGCTGCTTGCTAGCCAGGGGAGCCCCTCACCCCAGAGAGAAGGGCCCCCCAGGGTGAGCAAAGGAGAGGGGTGAGCACAGCTGCCAGCTGACTGAAGCACACAGGGGACGTAACAGAAAGAAGCTCACACATATGTTCAGGTTAGGTCTGCTTTGCACCTAGCACATTACAGAGAATGGAAACATGAAAGTGTTGCATTGATGGGAATGGAATGCATACCCAAATCCTCTGAGTCAACTTTGATCCATCTTGCTGCGTAATTTTTAAATACAACGATGAAGGAAGAATGAAAATCAGCATATTGGCAGAAGTGACCCCTGCAAAATTCAAATGAATGAGTTTTGTTAACTGTCAGCAACAGGTAAATATTATGTTGCTGATTAGCAATGGTTTTTTATTAGTAGTACAAAACCAGGATACTGTACCTACAACTCCAAAAATATCCTTCATGGATGGGATAAAAATGACTAACAGGTTGATGATAACCAAAAGAACAAAAGTAACCAAAACATGACGGCATAAGTCAAATTTTGTTTTTCTGGCCATCTCAAATAATGATGAACGCACCTGTAGGGAGAGAAAGAAAGTGCTCTGTCAAGAATTGTCTGTGAGCCAATTCAAAGCTTCCTCTGTTTATTTTAACTGTTCATTTTAACTTCCCATATTTATTTTAATCTTCATGTGACAAGTGCTGCATAGATCGGTCAGAAATTTTGGGTTGCCTGATGTAATGTCCTTTGAAATACTCCTTAAAATTAATTTCGTATTTCAGAACTGTAGGTACATGTGCATGTGCTGTAGGATATTCCTATCTTTAATATGCCTTTTTGAATCCTTCTGCACTCCAAAAGGAACTTCACCTCTGCGCCTGCTCTAGCAAAGTGGTGTAAAGTAAAAGAGGACCCTTGTAGATTCAATTTAAAGTGATTTAAATGATGACCAAAAGTGATTTATTTATTTACTGAATAGAGAACTTCTCTAGAAGTTAGTGGGAGTCTCGCATGAGAAAAGACTAAAGCAAGCTCAGGCTCTTTTTGTAGGTGCAACATTGTGGTCTCAGCCACCACTGGACTGTGGTTTGAAGAAATGTGCTGTGTACAACTTCCAAACCATGCAGACCTTTTTACTTACAGTGAAAAACAGCACCGGCACAGTGAGTATCACCGCCACGATCACAGCCAAGCGCACGGTCAGGATGAGGATGTCATCTTTGCTCTGGTATTTGTGAAGCAGATCTGACTGCACGTTCTCTATGGGAAAGACAGTAAGATAAGTGTTCTGGCAAAAAGGCAATTAGTCCACAAAAATCATTGCTTAACAACAGCCTTCTTGAACAACAAGTGATTTATCTGTAAACAAAAGAGTATGGAATGAAACATTCTTGAGTTAAAACAGCACTTTGAACAAAATCCCAATGATCCCATTATTCCAGATTAATCCTTTGGAGGCCTAATTTAGGAATGCATCTTAATTCATGACAGCACATGCCTAAGTCTAAGGTAATTTTCACTGTAGAAAAGACAACAGTGAGACGTACATGAAAGCTTGCTTACATATATACATATATACAAAAATAGGTGAAGTGAAATCGGCTATTTTTAATTGGTTCCGTGGACTTTTTTTAAAGTTTCAAATGATATAAAAATAAACACATGCACTGCAATGGCTGAACTTAATATAAACTGCAAGGTCTTGAGCTAAATTAGTCTAAACAGCAAATAAACTTCCAGCAAAAAGCAGTGCCCCTGTTCTCAACCGAGAACAAAGCCTATCTTGGGTCAGCTCTCAGCGGGACGCTCTGACATTTGCACTCAAATCCCTCAGCAGCTCCTCTGAGGACTGCCAGCAGAGCCTGCAGCTCAGCCCCACGCTGGCCAGCGGCCCTAGCAGCCAAGACAAATCACAGGGGGTGCTTAACGGGGAGGTGCTGGCAATGTTTTAATACAACCTCCTGCCAAAATGTTTCCTTGAAGCTGTGGTAAATAGTGCAGAGCAGGTCTGCGTGTACTAACCAGCAGGGAAACCAAGTTGCTGAGGGACCTATGTGTTGGCTTTGTAATTTTTAAATATCCAGCAGCAATAACCTAAGGGGGTGGCTGTTAAGCATGCCACAAAACACACTTGCTGCCCCTTTTTAGGCCCATGTTTTTGTTTCTGCCTGCTAATCTTAGAAAGATGGTGGTAAAATATAATAGCTCTTAAAAGGAACTCAGTGGCCATGTCTAATTTACCATCTTTGGCACTTGGTAAAACCTCATGTATTCCTGGAGGCAGAGAGATCTGTCCTGTGGCAAAATGCCTACGCTCCCCCCAGGGCGCCCTTCTGGGTAGAGACCACAGGTCAACACCACCTATGCAGTGCTTGAATCCCCACCAGGAGAAAGAAAACGCTCTCCCACCTCCCTGCAGATCAGGAGTGGGGTTTTCAAGCCGGGCACATGCACAGCTTCTGCGACACAGAGCTTACTCTGCTCCTGCAAGCACAGACTGCAACTTCTGTACCGCTCACGGGCTGCAGCCAGGTAGGAAGTGAAGGGCAAGGCTTACAGTTGAAGGTCTGTTTTCCTTTCAGCTAGATACACCACAGAGCCCAACCACACTGTGACCTTTTAGGGGAAGAAAAACACCTCTTTTCTGTAATTCTGCAATGTAAATATAGTCATCACTGCAACACTTTTGAGAACACAGCAAACAGACAAGTACTATTGGCGTAAAGAAGAAATGGTCACAATAAAAATACTGTTCTTACCCAGGTAAGGGTAGAGAAGAGGGTTAGAACACTGTAAGTGAACATATGAAAGGTAAGGTCTTTTCAATCTCAAGGGGAAGAAGGAAGGAAATGTATGGAGGAATTTTATATTCCCTCAGTGTCTTTTTTGCAGCACTGACACTGCAGAAGCCCCAGCAGAGCTGTGCAGCTTCCACCTGTGGGCTCTCAGTGCTGGAGAGCAGGGATGCTTGACGTGGGGAGAGGCACACAAGACACCCCAGGGATTCCTCCGCCATTCCCCCTCAGGAGGGCCAGAAGGACGCAGCCCCTACCTCCTCCATGGACTCCAGACCCTCGTCCTTGAGGGATGTGAGAGATTCCCAGAGAGGAGCGCCACAGATCTGCCTCCTCAGATCCCTGGGGCAATCACATCAGAATCTCCTCCCTGCCAAAGCGAAGGGGTCCATGCTGATTTACACCCACTTGCTCCCTGGGGCTGCTAATTTGGTGCATCTCTACGAAAATGTGTTAGATGGGAGCAGCTGGATGAGAACGGCTGATGCTGTTGTCACTTGCAGCCTATTTGTGGGTTTATTGGGAAAATTAGAACAGATGACCTCGAGTTACTTCAGCACATGTATACTCAAGGCCTCATAATCAGAATGAGAGCCTGAGAAAGCAAATATGAGATAGGTACACCTTTGAAAAAAAAATGCCACATTTCATATTTACTTGTTTTCTTTCTCTTGCAATTGGTGGCTCACAAGGGACAGTATCATGAATGAGGAGGTTGTAACAAAAATATCACTTGGAATAAGGTGGAGAAGACTGATGGGTGACTCTGAGGTAAAAGGCAAACATCAGCTTTGTCACCTGTCTTGTAACCCCTTAATGGTCCATGGAAAAAGACACTACTTTTCAACATTCTTGTTATATTGGAACATGGGAGTAGCTTCCTGGGCAACATTCATATTTTATCTGACTTAACAATTGTACCTTTAGGGCATACATATTGTATCCTTTAGTGATACAACATAATTTGTTCGTTAACTGAATTGATATGCATGGAAAGAGACAGGGTGGGAGTCTCAAACACTGAGATAATCATCCTTTGGTGGTTGAGCTGGGACAACACTCAAAGCTTCCCCACCTTCACTGCAAGTTTGTTTAACCGAGACCTAAAGAGGTCAGCTCTAGGGACACAGGGAAAACATTTGGTCTGTTGCCTCTATGATGAAAGTGTTACTAAGAAAGTGAAAAAGCTGTGATGGCCGATTTGTTAGTAATTTCCTAGGACCTGCTCTCAAATCTGTCTCAATTTTTGCAAATATGCATGCTTCAGCCATTACCAATGCATACATCATTCAGGTGAGGACCTTGGAACAAAATCTTAGTGGGGCCCAGCTAATCCCCAATTCTGTAAAACAAATCTCTCCCTCGTATTTTGAAAATGCCTTTTGCAAATAATACTTTCACTGGTGCTTTTCATCCACAGGGGAAAAGGAGGAAAGGATTTATACCTTCAATATGAGAACTTTAAGGAAAATTATTTGGAAAAGTATTTTAATAAAAGTAGATGGGACTTTCCTTTCCAGCTGGGATACACTATTGATTTTACATGTATCCCCTTTCTACTCTGATCAGTAAAGAACTGCATACTTACCGTAGAAAGTCAAATAGCCAAATATGGCAGTCATAAAGTACATCAGAAACATGGCAAAAAATGAGATATTTGAAACCAACTGCATTTTTTTCTGTGAACGGCTGGAGAAAGAACAAGAAAAGAACACATAAGAATGGTTGGGCTGGATTTTTCAATAGCTGTTTCAAAATGTATTAGGTGTTTGCATAAGCATAATAATTCTGGGGAGGCTGACGAATGCATTTTCATTTAAAACAGAAACTCATTGACAGCTACACAAGGAAGACAAGGACTGGGGAAAAGGACCCTGCTTGGGGCTTAAGTCAAAAAACAGTGGGTCCGACGTGTGGCTCTGCTCCACGTCTATACCTGCTTAAACAGTGAAGCCGTGTGGAGAGAGGATGACCCTGAGACACTTTGGTAATTAAATTGTCAAAATGAAGGAAGTATAAAATTATACAGAGAGAAAAAAAACAAAAATGTTCTGAATGACTGCAGAGAAATTTGTCTCCCCATTGGCAGAAAATACTGGATCTATGCAGACCTGTAAAATAGGTTAAGTGTAAACATTTAATCTTCAGATATTTATTTAGAAATATTCGCACTCCAGTACCTAAACTTAGACTTCTAAATCCATAAAAGGATGCCCTAATAGGTACCTGGGAACCTACTCAAGTCACTTGAAATGTAAAGCACCCAGGAAGTGGCTGAGGGCTGAGGGCAGCCATGGGTCTGACTGACCCTGACCTCTCCCCTGGGGCTCTCCCATGGCCCAGAACCATTGTAGCTGCCCAGGGCTGCCAGCAATGTCACAGCAGGGCTGCTCTCCAGATCCCCACAGCCCTTCCCAGCTGGAGGCGTCAGTGAGACAGCAGTACCAACAAAGATCTTTTAATATCAGCGAGGCTGAAAGCACTTCTATTTTCCTGGTACGGCAACAGATTTTTAGTTGCACAAATGCTGTGGAACAAACGCTGTTAGTGGAACACACGCCTCTCCTATGCCAAATATCAAGCGGCAGAACTTGGCTCTCCCCAGGCTGCTGTGTACTTCCAGGGAAAACTCCCAAGTATTGCATTATTCTCCACCTCCCTCACTCCCGCCCCAGCAGCACAGCATGCCTGGGAGGCCAGATTTCCTAGCTGACAGCCATGCTTGTTGGCTTGTTGGGTGTTACTAAAGCACATCTCTGAGCGGCACGATGATTCAGAGCACCTCTGTGCTAACATTTTCCATGTAAAACGGTTCAAAACAATAAACTCTGCAAAAAAAAAAAAAAAAAGGGCTTACTCTTTAAGTTCGCTGTAAATCGGGAGAACTGATGGGTGGCACACAAATGCAAAAGCAATGGTGGGCAAAGCGTACACGGTCTGTTCAGAGAGAATTTCAGAAAACAAGTTAAGAAGAAGTATTTCCCCCAGTGGTATGAAGAAATGTTCTGTGTTCAACTACCTCAGCTCCCAGCTCACTGGACTCTTCAACTGAACATTGAGAGCCTTTCTGAGAAGGCAGAAGACCTGTCAATTAGCACGTATTTAATGAAATGTGGAAAACAGTGCACTTTCAACAGGAGGACAAAGTCTTCGCATTGGCGGCACGAGTGCAGCCCTGACTGTGCTCGCAGAGCACAGAGCTGGAGGCCACTCTCTGCTGGCTTTGGGTTTGCCTGCCCAGCTACTGCCACCTTTCCTAGCACAGTGTCACGCGTAAAAGGGACGTATGACGGGTCACCGCTACGCTACCCTGCCTTGGCACGGAGAGGGTGCACACCCATGGTGCTAAGGCTGAAGTCCTGAAGAGGAAGCCCGTATCCAGACTGTAAGAAAAGAGAACAGGAATGCAGAACTTACAAATAAATGGATATTTCAAGGTACCAGACTGAATCCCTTAATTTCCCAGGCCAACGAAAGGACTAGGAGTGCTGTGGAGGGAGCATGCTTTTTCTTGGGGAAAGAGAAAGACCATCGTGTCACCAGGAAGCTCAGGAGGCTTCCAAGTGGGACCTCAGCCCCTTCTCCACTAAGAGCTGGAGTGGGTTTCAGTCCTCAGCCAAACTTCACAAATGATCTTAGTGCTCAGGCACTTCCATTCTCCTGAGGGAACAGGTATGAGCAGAGGTCACAGGAAAAAACAGGTCCTCCTCTAAGGACAACATGAGTCCATTTTTACATGCAGTTCGGTCCCGCCCTCTGAGATCTGCTTGTGCTGGTCACAGGCATCCCCTTCCCAAAGAAGACATCCTATGGGATCTCCAGGCCTGACAGATTCAGTTAAATGTGCTGGTTGCTCTCCAGAGGCCCTTCCTTGCCCAGGCCTTTGCCACTTTCCCCTCACTCACAGCACAGTACCGCAGATGTGGTATCTCCATCTGTAGAGATATTCAGAATCTGCCCAGACACAGCGCTGGGTGGCCCTGCTTCAGCACAGGGGTTGGACCAGGTGATCTCCAGAGGTCTCTGCCAACCTCAGTTATCTTTCTATTCTGTGAAATTGTCCTGTCTCTCCTCTCACACAGCGAAGTTGCTAAAATGACTGGCAAATTGTTGGCCCTAAGGGCAAACCTCTGGAGTTCAGCTCCAGTGTGCCTAATTCAGATGGACCGATCCTTCTGAGGGGCCTCCATTGGCTCTGAGGCAAATGCTGACACTCACTGCAGAAGAAAACTACCTTTCAATGCTTTCTAAAATATACCTACACCTAAGCTGCCATCGCACACCAAGTTAATTAATTCTTGGTCCATCACACAGGATCTGGGGTGATGGTTACCCCCAGCTAAAGAAAAGTGCTTGGATTAGCTTCTTCAACTGAAGCTGGTGGGTTAAATTAAAAAAAAACCAAACTTTTTGCACACCTCCGCTATAAATGTGCATTCCCTATGAATGCAACTGAGGCCCTGAGGACCACACCCTACTGGCTAAGGTGCTGTTTCACTGGGAGCACTGTATCCCAGCAGAGCTGACAGGAGCCATCCTCCTGCTCCCAGTTACAGACAGCTGCTCTCCCACATTCTCTCAGACCAACTTTTTTCTGCAGCTGTGTGGTGATGGAGGGAAGCATCCAGCTGAAAGGCAACCAAATTTTTGCTGGATTATCTTTTCCATATCTTTTCCATATCCTTTTCACAATCCAGTTCACCGCATGGCTACAGAAACATGTACCCTGTCACGAAGAAATGGTTTGTGTGCAGAAGGACAGAGTTTATTTCTGGGTTTGGATGCAGGTGTGGCTTATTCAGCCTCTGTTGAGGGCACAGTTGCAGCATGGATAGTAAGCAGCAGTGGAAAGGAAAAATCTCCTGAAGAAAGCAGTCACTGTCCGGTGGTAGCTGAGGCTCATGGCCTTAACACATCTACCACCAGGGCAGGACAAGACTGCAAGGAGGCACATTCACCATGGCATCTCTGTGAGACTGGGCAAGGAGACCCACTGTGCATTCACCATTGGATCACAAGTGGAACCATGGAGAATCAGGCTCTTTGTGGTGCTGATCAGATTAAGAACATGGGGTGTGGATGCATATATTATGTGAATAAAAAGTAAATATTATAAAAAGAAACATACCTTGGAATTAAAGATAACATACTTTGGCTTACACAAATGTTCATGTGCTGAGCTATTTGCTACCATAGATGATGTTGCATTTAGCTCTGGCTCTTCACAAGGAATTTGAAACTTCTTGTAAATAACCTAGAAAAAGGGCAGAAGATAGCTAATTGCTAAAATAGTAATAAAAAACGAATTAAAATTAAAACATCAGTGAGACTGTGGGCATCCTGGCCTGTATCAGCAACAGAGTGGCCAGCAGGACTAGGGAAATAATCATTTCCCTGAACTGAGTACTGGTGAGGCTTCCCCTTGAGTGCTCTATGCAGTTCTGGACTCCTCACTACAAGAAGGGCATTGAGGTGCTGGAGTGATCCAGGGAAGGACAATGGAGCTGGTGAAGGGCCTAGAGGGAGGCATAAGAGGAGCTGCTGAGGAAGCTGGGGGTGTTTGGCCTGGAGAAACAGAGGCTCAGCAGGGACCTTATCACTCAACAACTGCCTGACAGGAGGCTGTAGCCAGGTGGGGCTCAGCCTCCTCTTCCAGTTAAGAAGTGACAGGATGAAAGGAAATGACCTTAAGTTGCACCAGGGGAGGTTCAGATTGGACATTAGGAAGTTTTTTTCATGGAAACGGTTGTAAAGCATTGGAAAGACTGACCAGGGAAGTGGTGGAGTCACCATCCCTGAAAGTGCTTAAAAAACATGTGGATATTTCACTTGAGGACATCATTTAATGGTGAACACGGTGCTGGGTTGACAGTTGGACTTGATGGTGTTAGAGGTCTTTTCCAGCCTTAACAATTCTATGATTCTAAGTGACTCATCCAACAGAGAAAGCAAGCTGAACTCACCACTACCAGGAAAAATACCATGCAGCTCAATGAAAATCCACTGGTATAGCCAAGGTATCCTGAAAGAAATTAAAAGGAAGAACACAGAATAATTTTATTATTTTATTAATTGTACCTTGGTTTTTGCTTCTTTTTGCTTTTTCATGAAAAGTTCAAATGTATTATACATTTAATATGTATTGTGAACTTCTGGGCAGGACAAAAGCATATCCTGCTGGTGTGGGAGTCTCCAACAGTCTTGAAAGTCTCCTAGCTTTCAGGCAGGCCTGAGCCTTGCTCTGACCTGTTTTGACTTCCTCAGGGTAACCTTTACACCACTTTAACCAACTTTACTTTTAAAAGAGGCCGTGATAATTGAAAAACAAACCTGAAAGTGTGCAATTGCAATCAGAATGTGATCCAGGTTCCCTGATATGAGTCACATCAGTTGAGTTTGGGTCATTGTCTCAAAAGTATGATCCCAAATGGACTTTGGTGCCAAATGTTGTTACATGTTTTTAAAAAAATTCACTGTGTACCTACTGGCATCTCAGTGGATTCAAACACATCTGAAAATGCAATTCTCTGTACATATCTTAAAGTCCAATACTTCTATTTAAACTCACCACTAAAAATTTTGATGCTGATAGAAAAATAACATTTTTTGTAATTCCACGGCTTGAGAACTTGTTTTTACAGGCCACACATAAAAGAGAATTATCTTATGAAATGCAGACCCTCTTAACTATAATTTTTTTAATCAATTTCCAAATTTCTATGGATAAAGTTGGTTTATACTGAGCTTAATCACTGTGATAATTTAAGCCTACTATTTTCAAAATGCTCAGAACACAGATTATTTCTTGATAAGGAAAGCTGCTTAGATTACAATGAGAGCATATTTTTCTTATTACAGTTGAATTGTCAGTTTGGCCATCAGTGGCACAATATCTGGGTTCCTTTTTTTGCTCCCCATAACGGCATTTTCATCTTACCTAAGTTCTTAAGGAGACATAAAGGAAGGATTATGCAGAACGTCACTATGACAACAAGAATACGCCCATCCACGTACCATGCCCTGTATAAAACATTAAAAAAACATACCATGAGCACACCTGAAACATTCTCTGGTTTTCCTCACTCAGTCATCCTCTTTGATTGCTGTACTTACAGAACTATCTTTGGTCTCCTTACCCTACAAGCTCCTACAAAAGAAGAAGGGACCACGTCTTGGCTTTGCAGACTCATTAAGTATCCATGGCACTGCTCTGACTCTGGTAGGGCAGATTTCCATAGCCACCAGATGAAATATTACCCTACCACTGAGATCAGCGTGTGGCACCGAGAGGCAGAACAACCACCTCCGTAACCTGATCTAGGCCACCCTGCCAGGACGATGAAAGATTATGCAAAGGGCCACAGCGCACAGTGGGGCTGGGGGGGCCACCACGAGCCATTTTCTAAGCCACCCAGGCATGTGACTGGAGTGGCAAACCAGGCTCCAGCAGGATGGCATGCACTAGCTAGGCAAGTCTGTATCTCCTCTGCCAAAGTGCTTTGCATTCTACTGGAAAGCAAAAAACAGGAGAAGGGACAGTGTTAGTGATGTTCTGTACGACCTATTTCCATTGCTCGGCCCAGTTTAGTATGAAAGCCTGAGGGATGGAATCTCTACCACCTTCTCCTGCTCTGCAGCACACCATATAATCCAGTGCGAGGGGTATTTACTGCTATAAAATAATGCCACCCCTCTACTAAAGTAGCTGGTAAATGCCAAGGAGTGATAAGGGGCCGAAATCTAAGTATCATATTCTGCAGTTGTCATCTGCTAGCATCAAAGAATTTCACCCTATGACATTGCTTCAAGGGCAAAATCATGTAAGAGGCTGAGAATGCAGGGAAACACATAATATCTTTAACTTGCATTGTTCCAAATATTTTCAAGGGTTGCCTAACACTGTAAAATATTGGATTCTATCATAGGAGTTTTGTATATAACACAATTCTTCATGAAAATCTGGTGTGTAAAGAGAACAACTAAAGCTTTCATTTTCTATCCCATCTTCTCCTTCCCAAATTTGTCTTGGCTTTTATTAACCCCCTGAGATATTCCTGTGAAAATCTACTTTGACAAACTTAAAGGGTATCCAATACTTGAAGAGCTTTTGTAAACATATGCTTAAACTTTACTATACAATGTTAAATTCTATAGTCTAAGTACCAAAACTAATTCAACTTACGTAAAAGTTTCTTCTTTTCCCATTAGAAACTTTATGGCAGAAGGCAGCTCATTTTTTACTATGAAGAGATAGCTCAGCATTGCTGAAGGAAGAAAAAGGTCATTTTAGAAAATGGGTAAAATATTTTATGGAACAAGTACAGGGAAGCATCCTGAACCTTTTCCCACATCAGTGTCCAACGAGAGAAGACCCCAAATTATGACTGACTGTAAATTACTGATCACTCAGTAATGCAGTAATTTTAAAGGGCTGCATGCAAAGCCACAACTATATTGAGGAGCATGAAGATCCCTGGATGTCATGGAGACAAGAAACCTGACTTGTTTGTAGCTGTAAAATTATTGAGATATTTCTGGGATTTGTTTTTCAACATTCCTAATTTCCTTTACCTCCAACATTCTGAAGAGACGTAGATCCAAAGACAATCATTTTCCCTGGGGTACCAAAGATCTGTTCACCAAGCTTTTCATACACCATGCAGCCTGCAAGAGAAGAAGAGGAGAAAGGGAAATACACCGCTGAAAGCTGTTGAGTCGAAACACTTATGATTAATTTTCAGCCAAGCATCTGTCTGTGCAGACAAACCTGCCCTTTGCAAGTAAATAGGGAGCTCTCTTGTAATTTCTAGGGCTGAAAATCATGTAGGAATGTTTTCTTGACTTCTATAAATGTTATTGTTGGCTACCAGTCACTTCTGAAATGGAAGCTCTTAATGAGAGTATTACACCCCTTTAACGAGTCTGTCTATCCCCTGAGTGACATGATAAGTTCTGCTATCCCCATCCCGGCACATTAAGTTTTGCACCTGCAGTGAGAGTAATGTAGAAAGGCTCCTCTCCATAAAAAAACCAGCAAAGCAGGATCCACAACCCAACACTGGCAGCCTGGACACTCACTACTGCCATTCTGCAGTTCTGCTTGCCTTGACTGAGTGATCCAAATAAGGACAGCCACTGGATTACAGGATCATTTATGACTTCTTAATGACAAAGCCTTAACTTGTGAATTCTCAGCATCATATGTTTTTGGTAAAAGTAAGGAAAGGTGTAAAATATAACTAAAATTTCTTTTCAAATATCTGTCAAGCTTGTGAAACTCCTTTAATAATTGGTTTGTGTTTCCATTAATGTTTTTTCACTTGGCTGTGATATAGGCTGAGAAAAAGACTGGGTATTGTGAAGATGGTGAGATACACAGGAACAGAAAGACAAATATTGCAGATGTTACACTGGGCAGATGATTTTTAAAATGTATCCCATTATCTGGTTTTCTCTATATTACCTTACAGCTGACATTTCTGCTTTGAAGTTTGTATAAAAAAGAAGTTTGAGTTTGAATGTACCAGCAACATAGAAAACAGAGCTTAGATTTTGGGAACTAATGGGCCACAAATATGTCCACATTGAGGCACATGTACCTAGTTTAAATAAGCTGTTGCTGACGTTATACATGCTGTTACAGTAATCATGTGTGTCCAAATTGCATATTTAAATATTATAGTATTCTTGTGCACACATTGTTTTAAAAATATGGTTTCAGACATCGTTAACAAGGAAAGAGACTCTTGGACTTCAGAAGACAGTGTCATTTGACATAATACTGTAGGCAACTTCTAATTTCTGTGTTTAGATAGTGTATCTGTGTTAGTTACACTTCTCTCTGTGAAGGAACTGTTCCCTTTTACGTAATTCTACGAAAACTCCACCACAAAGGTTATCAGGAGTTTCACACTAACCACTAAGGAGAAACTGTATTTCCAGGTAAGCTTCACCATAGGCAAAGATTCATTATATTTCATTTGCAATTTGCCTTGTAATGCAAAAAGCTATATAAGCTGTTCCTTCTAGCTCACTGAAGACAACATTTCCAGGCAGCAGAATTCATTCTTCATCTTAAATTTTTCTCTTTACAGTGATACTATTCTCCCTTGCCATACCATAAATTCTTGCTAATTCTGGGTTCCTGACCCAAAATGTGTCAGGCCCTCCTACTGTGTCAGCAAAGTGATAGAAACTCCACCTTACACAAATGGCCTCATTTGAACACTTGTCACCTCTTGGTTTTTACATTCTACTGAATGGTGTAACATCTTAAATTACCTGTTTCCTTTGAACACACCAACAGGAGATGTATTGAATAAATAGACAGCAGCGTGACCGAAACCAAAAGCAACCTAAAAAAGAATGGAAAACAAAGCTTACCACACAAAATGAGGTCTAACACTGCAATATTTGATGTCAGGTTGTATTCCCATTCACTCTGAGATATTTTTATTATTCTTCTGACAATGCAAAAAGCTCTAAAATACATGTGATTCACACTGTGTTTGCAGTTCCACCATGGAGGTAGAAGACCCTGCACATAGGTGGATACAACCAAATAAAACTTAGCAGAGCTGCAGAGCACAGCCTGTTAATGAGTTACACCTCCCCGTATTGAAAAACGCAAGAATAAAGATGTCTTATCAGATAGGAATGAAGATTTATCAGAGCATGGACAAGCCAGATATGCCACTCAACATCCCTTCTAAAGCTTTTTTTTCTGGAAGCAGAGCCAAAATTTAAGGGAAAGTCCTGTATTTAAAGATTTCCATGCCAAAGGGAAGCATCTTTTCCAAGGACACATTTCCTATGATACTAAAGGGGTGCCCAAATGGCTTTTTATGTGCCTCACAGTGCCCAAGGAGGGGGAAGATATGGAGAGCTAGGGCTTGACTGGTTTCCCTTGGGAATAAAGGCTGCAACCAAAGGCTTGTATTTGTCCAGGTAGAGATTCATGTTCCCTCACTGATGTCAGTCCTGGTCTGACATATCCATAATTTAACTTCCCATAGAAGAATTGCAGGAAGTAATAACCAAACTGTTTGTGTAGGGAACTTGCTGGCACAAATGATAATTAGTCAGTGCCGGGGGCCAAGTGCATAAAAGCACATTTTCTCATTGCTCAATGTCTTTAATCCAAGCACCATGCGTGCCTTCGTCTCCAACACTCTGACACACAAAGACCTGATGATGTTTTCATGATGTGTGTGAAGAGCATTCAGACAATCTGTTGGCAATTCCTCCTTTTATTATGACAACTACCCTCCAGACACCGAGAAAAACAAGGATAAAATTTAAGAGAAAACAAAATGCTGCCATAGATAGGCAGCAACAAATCTTTTTCATAGGAATACATAGAAAGAACAGAATAAAAAGCCTTCTCCCCCCACATTTTTATTAGTTTAGACTGGAGATACTTTAGTGCCAAAGAATGACCGACTAGTTTCTTGGGGCCAGAGGAGCAGGGAGAAACATAAAGAGGTGATAGAAGGAACTGTCCTTTTGCCAGCAAAGAATGATGGTTGACAATAACAACACACTCTTTGTGTCTAAGGGTGTTTCTCCTTGAGAAGTTGGAGAAGGGAAGGAAGACTATACTGGCTGAGGTCACTCTGCTCCATTTTTGACGTATTTGCTAAGCCCTGCTCCTGCCTGCGTTCCCTGCCGAGCTGTTCCGCCCGTCTGCCTTCAGCCACGGCGCTCAGCCCCAGCGCTCGGCTGCTGGGGCTGACTCACTCCCAGCCCCAAATGGCTACAGCTCTGCATGCCAGCATCCAGTCTGTCTTCATGTTAAAAGCTCCCGTTTTCCAGGCACTGAGCTCATGGAGCCTTTGCAGTGGTAAAAATAACACTCCCAAGCAGCCAGGTATTTATCTGATCTGTTGTCCTTAGCTCCCCATAGGGTTCCTACAGACACTTGGCATTTTCATTAGCACTGTATGAAAAACTTGTTTGTGCTAGGACTGTGGTATGGACAGGAACATTCATGCCAGAACCACCCCTTGGAAAGGAATGAAAATGACCACACCACTCGCTCTGCACAAATTCAAAACAGGAGCTGGGGAGCTTGCACTGCAGTCCCAAAAGCACTCCTCTACTTTTTATTTTGCCTGCTTTCAAAGAAGTGCTGGTAGCTATGGAAGGAAAGAGAAGATGCAAAAGTCACCTTCCCCCAAAACAATAAACAGTTTAGACCAGCGGACTGATACAGTGTTGGGAAGAACGAAGTGCTTCTGTGATGCCACTGCTGTCTTCTCCCATGTGCCACATTGACCAGGCAAGCTGAAACCTCTGCTGTCCCCAGCCCTCTGTGAAGTACCAAGCACTGGGGCCAGAAGACCTGTGAGTCTCGTGCAGTCACAAGAATTATTTCACTGAGCAGTTCTGAACCCTCAAAAGGTATTAGGTGCAGATGATGGAAAAGTGTGGGGTTTGCTCTCATACAGCCTCCCCAAGGGCTGGTCTGCCAGCCTGCCCTAAACCTCTGCAGGAGTTACACTGGGGCTTCGTGACCCCTACCAGACACACCCAGCAGAAGTGGTTGCAGTGTGAAACTTCAGCTGTAGTCTCATACTACTCCTGATCTAACAAGCCCTTCTGCTTCAGCAAGGTTTTTCAGATCATGTGCACTGCTGGGCTAAATGCAGGCTAAAAACACCATGTGCTTGGCCAGTCCACATTTCTCTGCAACATGATCCATCACTTTGGTCCTGGTTCTCAAGGGTGAAACCACAACTACTCCTGCCATCCCCAGGTGGCCCAGCTCATCTCTAACTTCCCAAACTTTTTGTGTTATCTTTCTGTAGCAAAATTTTCTCTCCTTTTGCATACAGGAAATAATGCTTTCTTTTGGTTTAGGCTGTAGTTATCAGTAACACTGGGATTAAGTTCCTCCGAGTTCCGCCCTCAGTAATTTTGCCTAGAAAGCATAACGCTTTGTTATGGCACTGTTAAGCAAACGTCATTGTCTTGTTTATTTTGCACATCTTATGCCTAAGATATCAGATCTGAATTGATCCAGATGTTCATGGCAGTGCACACTTCACACTGTAGGAGCTCAGAAGTTGTGAGAGTGGAAATCAGGCTGGGTCTGCTTTGTTAATGCTGAAAATGGTCCCTTAATTTTTCTTCATCTGCTTTTTAATTTTCAGGGATGATACATGCCAATACTGGATAAAGTAACCTAGAAACTTTCCAGAACTCTACTATTTAAAAGCAGTGAACTCAAGTTCTTTCTCAAGTGCAAAAAGGAGTGAAAGTATTGTTAGGACTCTAATCACCTGCAAAGCAGAAATTATCTACCTGCGACAGTGACAGCAGGACTATACATTTATGGGAAAAAAGTACTGAATTAGAGTGCAAGAAAAATCTAACACTGATGGACTAGGTTTAACGCTGAGATTATTGCATGGGAGCCAAACATTTAAAACCGTTCAACTTTCACACAAAACTACAGACACCACATTAGGATCCTGCATCTCCAGGCTTCAAAGAGGGAAGTTCTGCTAGCCTTTTCAGTTAGATCCTGCTAACTTACTTCCTTTGATCTCAGCTGGCTGCTCTATCTCAACACAAACAGATCCAAAGGCATCATAAAGCTGACAAAAACTATTACCCACTCTTAAATACACACAGTTAATTCTATAGAGAACAATGCTGTCATTTACTGTATAAAATCTCTATATTCATGTTTGGCAGTCTTTTGTATAATGTGTTGATACAGATCTACACACACACTACTTGGGTCGGGCTCAGTCACCAACACACATTGCTATAAGCTTCTCTGGCGCTCACATCACCTGTCTGATCTACTTCACTTAAAAGAATCTGCATTTTTACATCCTTTAGAACAAACACATTTCACTTAACTCATGAAAAACTGCAGAAAGAATGAGAAGAGAATGGGATTTTAGAAAACTAAAGCAGTAAGGAGAAACTGAGGCTGCTCCTTGGCTGAGACCCTATTATCACAGAAGAAGTGACAAGGCTGAAAAGAAGCAACTTTTCTTTCTCTCCTTACAGCAGTTATTGCAACCACCAGTTTGTACTCTCAGAGATGAAGCATGGGTGGAATATTACATAGAGGTTAGAGTACTGGGCAAAAAACCCAGCTAAAATAAAGTAAACTCTCTCACTCGGCTAACAAAAGATGTAAATTACAATCCAGATACTTTACAGCCTAGTTTAAAGACAACACAATTCTAAGATGTTCAATGTTCTTAAAGTAAATGGATTAACTCCTTCAATTATTCCTAGATTCTACCCAACTACAGCAAACTGTAAGCTAGCAGCACGGATCTAGCAATCCTGGCACAAAACCCCAGAGCAGATGGCTATATGTACCACTTCGGCCATCTAGTCTGCTTTTTACAGGGCTCATATTATGTATTTCCCAGAATCCTAAGAAATGACAAAAGTTCTATATTTTTAGATTTGACATTCAAGAAATGACATCTCTTCAGAGCAATCGGTACACTCAATAACTATGTTGAATAGTTCTCAAATATTGTAAATTATTGTATTTCTTCCCTCAATGAACATTTATCATTGAAATCTGCACACAATTCCCAACTGATTTCTTAACAATCACTTTTCACAATGAAACGTCTCATACTGAGATCCAGAATAACACTGTGTCTTAGTCATTCAAAGGCACTGTTTCATTTTTAAACTATTAAATTTTCCTTTATAAAAAGCCTATTTTTTTTTGCTGGAGTTAAGTAGTCTACCTCAGCTCTTTTCTATACTAAAATCTTGGCTATATTTATTTTGGCTTTCAAGGACTCTCACATAAGAAACTGAAGAAACTGTGGGAGTGAGATGAAAATATTATATGTAACATATAAAGGAATATAAATATTCTTGGTTTAAAAAAGTGTTTATTGCATCATGCTTTGAAGAAAGCTCTGGAGATCCTGTGACACAAGAACTAGGTACTAGCCCACTGCAACTATTACTACTGAATATTTTTTATATCTATGCAGCTTGCGGAGCAGAGGAAAAATCCCTGTCTAGGTCTGTAGTAAATAACATGGACTTAATTTTCTCTAGCACTACAAGTAGTGGCTTTTTCCCCCAAAACATTTGACTGAAAAAAAAGTCTGAAATTTGTAGCTAGTATTTTCAGGCTTGAATGCTGCACTTGATTACAGATGAACTATAAATCCCTCCACTTGCTGGCAGTGCACACATTCTTTAAACACAGTGAAATTCCATGGAGATCAGCCACTCACCACATGAATACTTACAGAAAAAGGAGAATTCCCGTGTTGGCCAAGGCAAAAGCAAGACCCAAAATCCCACTGCCCATAATTGCATTGCTAAGGTTGAAGACGGACATTCCCAGGGAAGTAGTTCCTGGGATCTGGAGAAGCAGAGACAGATGGGTCAGCAACAGCTTGGAACAGAGCAGGGAAATGCACCTCTGCTTCAAACCCCATGTTTTGTGATTATCAGACATAAGTAACTACTGCCATGGAAACGATTTAATAAAAATTGGTTTGAAAGAGGAGAAAGTGTCACTGAGCTCTGTCACAGCTACACTGCTTGCTGCCTGATGGATTTTGTAAACTGATGTAAATGGTGCAGGCAACACACAGCTCATACTGACCTTCCAATTTTAAACCCCATCTTTCACTACACCTGAGAAACATCCCAGGCATGTAATTTATGTATGGTAAAGCCATAAGGAACCACTACAACTTCCTGCCCAACCCAGGCAAGAAGGATTCCATTGTTTCACCCCAACCAATACGCTTGGGGGTTTTGTTTTGGGGTTTTATTTAAGTACTGATCCCAGGCAGTTCCTAATGGAAATTGAATTCTGTTATAGTTGTGTGTGCCTAGCACTTTTGAAGACAATGTCTAAAGGCCTTTCATATACACAAAATGCAGTTCATT
Source organism: Acanthornis magna (assembly GCA_036785705.1). Classification (NCBI taxonomy): domain Eukaryota; kingdom Metazoa; phylum Chordata; class Aves; order Passeriformes; family Acanthizidae; genus Acanthornis; species Acanthornis magna. The sequence goes on from JAWUZG010000001.1 coordinate 26,978,720, forward strand.
TTGACAGGGAACAGAACAGTGAGAGAGACTTACATATTCATCACATCTCTTCTTCTCCAAGTGGCTGTTCGTGAGACTTCTCCTGCTTTCTCGATCCGAAATAAACTTGCTGAAAGAAGTCAGAGGATTTATTTCCAGCAAGTGCTTAGAAAATGTGAACATACTAATTCCATAAGCAGCATGTGATTACAAAATACACAATATGTAAAAACTGTATGTGAAAAGAGGTCAAACTCATAACTGTTCAAAGAGCCAGATTATGCCTCACTGATGCAGTGTACAGTGGGCATCAACAAAGGTAACATCAGCACAAGATCAGAATAAATGTGTGTATACACAAAATGATCTTTTAGGCTATTTAGTAAAGCAGCAGAACCAATTTTGTGGATGGGAAAAGTAATTTGTTTGCACAGATGCCAAGAGGAGATACTTCTCCAGGGTCCTGCAGAGGCACACGTGACCCATACCCCCCTGCTCCCAGCCCCTGCATGTGGGGTGAGTGTAACTAACACACTCCATAAGGCAAGCAGCCATTCTGTGAGGCTGAGTGGGTTGCGTTTATTCCTCTCCCTCATTATCAGGCCCTGAAGGTCCTGTGAATCAAGTAGACAAACCAAACAGATTTCTTCTTCCCGTCCCCATTGACCTCAAGACTCCTGGGCGTCGGCTCAATTGCTTCCTTCCTTGCCAGGCTGGAAGAGGCACATGGCCCACCAGGCAGTGGTGATGGCCCCTCCGCAGAAGGAGGAAGTGTAACAGCATCCTGAGCACCGACTGTAAAATCAAGCAGTTATGAGTCCTAAGTGGGGAATTTGGGACTGCAGCTGCTGCTGGCCAGAGACAACCCCTGTCCTCTGCATCCTCCAAGGATCAAGGGAGTAACTTACGTTCTTTTATATGATTTTTGAGTCTAGATTATGATTGTGTACAGATAGAACAAACCATGTTTTAAGATTTGACTCTATCTGCTGAGGGTCCATGTGATTAGACATTGTAAGTCAAATTGTACTATAAATTCTGCATTATGCTACTTTTAGATAGAACAGCATTGATTCAGCTTGTTGAAATCCTGTGCCATTCTAATCATAAATTCTGTGCTACACTAATCATAGTGCCCTGCTAAAAAAATAAAGCTTTAATTGTAACTATGAACAACTGTCATCATCATTTTGCCAAGGATCCCTAAAAGATTTCATCTGTCCCCTCACTGTCAGGTGGCACTGCAAGATTCTACATTGCCACCAAAACCCAAAGTTGCCAGGTAGGGTTGGTACGGCTGGAGTTAAGAGTAGGAAGATGTGCCACACATCTTCCAGGCAGTGCTGGCTGGACAATCCTGAACCAGGCAACCTGCTCTGTTGGTGCACTGATCTGGGCTACTGGATTTTCATGTAAGTGTCTTTCAAAACTCAATGCTGAATTTGTCATACTGTAAAATTAAACACTTCTGTGCAAGGAAACATAGAACAAACAGCTTTTCTTTCTCGTTATCCTTTACTTGTTCTGTGTCCTTGATGTATCTACATTTAGGAACATACTGTCCTCCTGTGGCTGTGTTGGCATCCTTGGGATTTACGACACTTCTGATTTGGATGAGCTGTTATTTTCTCGCAGATCTTCTCTTCAGCAAACATTTTAATTTGTATAAAGCATTCTTTCAGCTTTTCATCTTTTGAAAGTTTATGCACAATTAAGTCCCTGGCATCTTTGTTAATCCACAGATGGCTCTCAGTCTGCACTGGCTAATGCCTCAGCCATCGTACATGTTGTTACAATGCCATTTAAATACAGAAGAGCAAAGAAAGCTAAGCCTCTGTGAATGAAATGGATCAAACCCAGAAAGGTTCGAAATACACCCAAAAAACGTGATTAAAACCAAAGTTATATTGAAAAATTGATATATTTTATTTAATAGTAAAAGAGGCAGAGAGAAGGAAAAAGAAATGGAAAAAGATTTGTGTGGGGGGGGGTTGGGGGGACAGGGAGAGAGTGACAGGGGTTAGATAGAAACATGTCACCCTGCTGAGGGTCCCAACGATGTCTCGTTGCTCCCCTCCATTGGATCTTCCCAGTGTTGAGGGTCCCCTGCCGCCGTGCCAAAGCGTATAGAATCCAGTGGGTTTACATACATTTTGGGCCAGGTGGGAACAGCCACACGTCTCCTCAGAGGGCTAGGTTTTGACACTGTCCCTTGAAATACTGTGGATCTGTTGCATTGTCTTGTGGTGTTCTGGTGTAGGGTCTGGGGATCCCTTTGGGGGGCCTTTGATGGGCCATGACACCCCCTTGGCCATCCTTCACATGGGTAAGCTTTTCCCAGGGTGAAGGGGCCCCTGCAGCTGAGCTCCTCTACACAGCAGAGGAGAGGCTTTTCCACTACACACCCGAAACCTCTCTTCTCCCTGCACCCTGTGGTGTCAGGGTCTGTGCTGTGCTGGCAGCTGATAGCCATGGGGCTATGGTCTCCAACGCCAAGGTGCAAAGCATGATGCCTCTGTCAATGTATTCTTTTCTTGGAGTCACTTCATCTCATCTCATCCCCATCAGCTCAGTGAGCAGTCCAGGGCCTCAGTCAGAAGGCTTATTCAGGGCGTAGTGGTCTTCGCTGCAGCTTTTGTAAAACAGTTTTGCAAACTGTGTAACAGGCAAAAGTCCTTCATGAAAATGTTTAAGTCATAAACTGTAACATTTCAGTCTCCAACACACGTTACATACCTAACCATGGGCTGTCACCAAGTGCCAGAGACCATTTTAGCTGTAGGTACAATAAGCTGTATCTTCCTAAACTGAAACAGATAAACAACACTGAACACAAACAGCAGCACTGCTGGTCCTTTCCCACAGTGGGGAACATCTACTGGCCAGGGATGTATAGCTCAAACTGTGACTCAGGATTGTGCATCACCTCAGTACAACCCCCATTATTCAGGTCGGTAATAAATCCATGAACTTGTAAAGACAGAACTTGAACAAACTTCCCTACTGCCCCAGCTGTGGCCTAATTACTAGTGATAAATAAGCTAGCACAGCTTCTAAGGCTATGCCAAAATCATGCAGCTATAATGCTGCTGACTTGGCTTCTGCAGCTGATACACTGGGCCTTGTGGTTTTAACATTTTGTGTTTATGCCTTAAATCCAGGCATAGCTGGCAAAATGCAAATAGTATTTTATCTGGTTTTTTTGCAATTTTGACTCCTACCCATTGGTTTGCTTTGATTTCCTTTTTATCAATAAAAAAGAACTAAGGACTTCTCCTGCATTTTTTAAATACTAACTTCAGTAACTAATTTGCTGCAAAATATAGACATGATGTCAGATTAACCAGCCCTAACGCAGTTGGAATAGATGGCTGAACCTCCCCCACCGTTTTAAGAAGTGAAAAGCAACCACTTTTAAGACAGACTGATCCGAAATTAGCTTTCCAAAGCTCACCTTGTAGGTATTTCATCCTCATGGAATAAAATCTCAACCTGATTCAGAGCATGTGCTTTTTCGTGTCTGTTTAAAGCCCGTCTCTTGAATGCAGGCAGCAGAGTGTGAAAGGTTTGAAAAAGACATTCCAGCTCTCTCTCGAAACACCCTGCAGGCAATTTGTACAGGCAGGAGCACAGAGAAGAGTTTTGTCTCTTTTGGATTTGTAACTGCTGCTGGGAACATCAGTGGACTTTGCCTTCTTCTGTCATTTATGGAGATCATGTGTCATTTTAGATTTTGTCAAGAGTTATGATAGAAGTCACTAGTCTGCTCCCCCCAGTTCTGCTCATCCCCCTGCAGCCACTTCCCCCTTAATAATTACAAAAATAACAAATTTGTAGATACTATTATTATTGCCTTCTGGTATTGAAGTTCCATGAAAATTATTGTTAAAAAACTAACACACGATAAAGACAACTCTTGAGTAACGTTGCTTGAATATAAAAGCGACCGTGGGACTTTCTGTTAGAATACTTCTGACAGAATAAACAGCTTCTGCAAAGCTGGCATCTTCCATGGCCAACAAACATGTTATTTCCTTCTGGATGGGACTTTGAGAACTACTCTGATTTGATAAATTGATCCAAAGTACTTTCTTCTGAGTTAGGCTGGGCAACAAGCCCACTCCATTTTTACTGTAGAACTATCATCTCCTATTACAACCTGGGCTCCTCATCCACCCCACATTTCCCATGTCACGCTGCCTTTTTCTCCTTTTTCACTGTGTGATATGTACTGGAGGGCAAATTCAGACATGAGAATGGGACTACTGGGCTCCTAAACCATGAGGTAGATACCATTGAGCCCAGCTTTTTTACAGGGGGCTTCCCAGCCCCTTCCTCCCAGCCCCAGGACGGCTCAGCAGTGATGCAGTCTGGGGGGATGTGGGGCTTGCCTGTGCTGCATTTGCTGTTGCAAGCAACTTAACCTGCAAGTCCAGAGGAGAGGTTTGCCTTGGGACAACGCTGGGTACGACCATACCACGTGACAGAAAATTATTTATTTGAGAGTATTGCTGATTTTAATGAAATAAAAATAAAATTAAAGAAAAAAGTTGTGTGGAAGGTAATCCAATGAATTCAACGGAAACAAATTTTCCCAAGATATTGCTTTTTATGAGCATTTTTTTCATTTCAGGGTGTTTTCTCCCCCTATAGCATATGAACGGAAACATATGTTGGAATACTGGAATTTCTAGTTAAGCTGTGCCATGCATCTGCTCTGCTTAAGAGATGTGCTTAGAAAACAAGCCATTCATTGTCACAGAGTGTTGTATATTTGACCTTTAGGAATATGACAAAAATGAAGTGAAACGCCTGTTCACACCGGCCTCTCCCAGCCCTCCCAAGGATCAGAGACCACTGTGAGAGGTGCTGTGGCAATGCACTGTAGGACTGTCTGTGCCATCAAAGCCTTGAGACTCCCTGACAAGCATGAAATCCATTTGCACTCTTTGTTGACTTCATTTCAAATGCTTTACCCATGGTTAAAAGACATAACCTGTTCTTATGCATTTCTGCTTTCCTATTGTGTTTCCTGTATCACAGCTGAGTATGAACAGATTACACAAAACTTTTCAGATACATTAATGAAACATCCTGGCCAAGATGTAATGAACTCATCCTTGCGATGCATGAAGCCTCACAGTTGACTTGGAAAGAATATCTTAATCTAATTATTTTCCTGGTTTGATTTAGTGCAAAGTAGAAACTTAGCCTTATTGATAAAGTGGTTTAAAAAGGATGATGTTAAACTATGGTTTCCAAATTTAATTTATTAAAGGACTTCAATGCGAAATGTTTGATTAAGGTGATACCCCCAAGCTAACCACTTTGGCTAAGCAGAGTTAGCCAAAAACCATTTAGCTATCTCGGATATGTTTAAACATAATTAAATTGAAATGGTATTTTACAATGCCTTAAACATTTGTTAGGGAAAGCTAGTTCTGCCAGGATGACAGAACTTTATCCTTAGGCAGCTTCTTAAACTGCATGCTAACTTGAGCAGTGGCAAAGATTTCCAGGGCAGGCAGGAACAAGAAATGCAGAAGAAAACTTGATCTGACCTACACTATGAAACTTGGACCAGATCTTGGTATACCTACTAACAACCTCGTTAACTGAACAAGGGGTGCTGATAACTTACTAGCAGCTGTAAACCAAGGCAGGCATTCAGACATCAGCTTCCTGAGGGCACTGCCATAGTTATAGCTAAGGAGTAAGTTATCTAAATAGTGGTTTAAAATTATGTGCAGACATGGCAAAGTTTTATAGCCAGGAGACATAGTTAAAAGTCACCAAATCCATGTCTGAATTTGATGCAAATCTCTGAATTGACATTCCCAGAAGACATTCCTATTCAACATCTGCATACAAAGAAAAGCCCCTCTCAGTACAGCCCCTTCAAAGCAACATCTCCTCCCTACATATTTAGATCCAGAAAAGGCTGGAAAGCCAAAAGAACCTATAGGATTCATTTCTAAGATCAAGAAATATTTGTAGTTTACAACCAGATTTGGAATCCTCTTCTGCCTGGTGTACCATCTCCAAAAGACCCTTAAAAACTTTGCTCGACACGGAGCTTGCAATATCATGTGCTGGGAGAAAAAAAATGTTTAAAATTAAATACAGAGTGCAAAATCAATCAGGTAGAAACAACAAAAAATAAGTTAGTTGAAAATTACAGATCTAATCTAAAGCTCAAGTGAAATCAACAGAAAAAGTCCCACTGATTTCGATTGACTTTGGAGTTTTACAAGGCCTCACATCATGTGCCAGGCAGCACAAAACATATTATTCCCTATGCCTGTTAACTTCTTATTCCATGGAAAAAAGGTGTTTGCCAAAATAATTACAGAAAGGGATTAACCACATCCTTTCAGGATGCGTTCAGCACGGGTGCAGAGCAGGATAGGCCTGCCACACGTGACGGCATGGAGGTGTTTGCACAGGGCAGCAGCTGTGGGGGGCTCAGTGACAGCCTCAGCCCCAGGGGGTGCTGGCAGGGCTGCACTGGTGCCCATGTGCTGCTGCACTGGAGCTGTGGTCAGTGCGAGCTGCCTTCACACTCTTGGTTTGCACATGGAAGAGAACATGAACAATCTGGGATATACAGGGCAAATATTCATGCATGGGATGTGAGTAGCTGACCCGTGAGCGCCTGGGCAGAGGGATAAGAGAAGCATCACAGGCTAAATCCTATCGCCAAATGATAGATCTTCCTTCTTCAGAGGAAGAAAATTCTCCAGAAAGGAACAGAAAATTGTGAAATATATTAATCGGCCCTAAGAGGCAGAACAGTAATGAGAAATTCTGCCTCTGAGTTTCCGACCCTCTTTCCTCACTCTACTTTTCTTCTTCCTTCTGCAGGCAGTCTGGATCCAACCCAGATCATGCCACGCTCACTATGCCCTACCTCCACAAAGCACACCGTGACCACAGAGGAGCAGGCACACACTGCACGCTCCTTCCCCACCCTCCATAAACATTCACTGAGACATGAAGCACCAACAGGGTTTTTCCCTGTAACAGCTACTGGTGGCATCAGCCAAAGTGCTGGGGAGGCACAGCCAGCCCGGTAGAGCCACTCCTTGTCTCAAGGATATAAATCCTCGACAGGCTCCAGGGAGCGAATTTACCACTGCCAGCCCCTAAGCTCCTCTGCTTTATGATGTGAACCAGCAGGGAAAAAAACAGGTTCATACTGGAACTGTTTTGTTTTGGCAAAGTTGGAGGTGTTTTTTGTCTTGCTCTCACTTTTTTTTTTTTTCTTTTTTTTTTTACAGAAGTGGTTTGTGTTTCGTTTTGGCACTTTCCATCAAAGCAGTTGCATCAGAAAATTCCTGACCAGCTCTAATCTTCATCAGCACAGCTGCGCTGCGGTCACAGCACCACCCACCCTGCCGGTGGCGGCCCCAGGACTTCCCCAGGGCAGGCGGTGGGGACACGCTGGCACTGTCCTGCTGGGGGGCCTCACCCATGCCACCAGCCTGGGCCCCCTGCTCTGTCCCACGGTATGGCTGGCTGGTTTTGCTACATGAATGGTGTGGACAACACTGGGTGCTTATTCCCACACCTGTCACCAAGATTCTTGTCAACCCACACCCTTGTGAGTCCCACGACTGACTCTAACCTCACATGGGAAAAAACAGCTCTGAATTTTGTTTTAACACTAGAAAGTGAGTTTCTCATGTAGCCGGAGAAGATGCTGCCAAAAGGAAGAAAGAGCCAGAGAAGAAGATTTAAAAGACCATAAACATAGGTAGTGGCAGCCCTGCAGTAGAGAGCAGAATGATGTGCCGGCACAGGCTTCCCGTCAGGGCTGGATCGTCATGCAGGTGCTGACTGGCCCTGTGCTCCACCTTGGTTTGCAATATTTGAACAGGAAGTTTGATCAAAATAGAGCTTCCTATTTTACAGCTCACAAAATACAAACAGGGTCTGTCAGCAGGTCTTTGCTGTTAACTGGATGGCTCAGCACCTGTTGGAGGCTGGCAGGAAGGGCAGGAGAACTGCTCTCTGGTGGAAAAGGCAGCTCTTCAGAAATTACTGTAAGCTTACAGAAAAAGCCAACAGCCTAATAATTGTACCGATAATAATTGTAACTAATAATTTTCACCAGTATTGATGCATTTTTTAAACTTGATCTCAGTTAGGTGTAAGACTGTTTTACTATCTTCCTGCCACTTCTGACTCGAGGGAGCAAACTGCTGCCCAGTTTATCTTGCCAAATTGCAAACACGGACTGGAACTACATCCACTGCCAACCACACCAGCTGTAACTCCCCAGAAGCTTGGATACATGGAGATGGCCAGACAAGTTAAAACTGTCATATCAGAGATCGAAGGTCAACTAAGAGACTTGCCCAAAATTGTGCCATCGTATTGTTATTAATTCTTTGCTGTGTGCAAGCAGACATTCCAAAATGTTGGCTTTTTGCTACATTATATGTTTGTGAATTTTATTAGACTAATTTGAAATATTCAAAATGATGAATAAATTGCTACTCTGTTTGCTTTATCTGCTATTGCAGCCTATGCCCAACAGATGTTACGTATGAAATTCAAATTACATCTTCAAATGGAGCATGACTTGGTAATGAATAATTCAAGACATATACTGAAAATTAGAATGGTGTTTTAAACCGCGTGTTTCTTAGCAGAAGCAACGTCAGTGGAAAAATACTCACCTATTTATCTGGCCATTTTCCACCTCTGTGAAATCATTTAAATCATTGCTGATGTTATCATCTTCAGGGACAGTCATATTCTGCAATTCAGTCAGTTCTAATCCAGCTTTGAAATGCATGCTGGGTGAGGAACTGTGCCTATCCGAGTGGTTCTTCAAATACTAGTGTTTGGTTGGTATCTTGTGAGTAAACTGCAGCCACAGTGTCAGCAACCTAAACAAAAGAAAAAAATCCAAGATGTATACCACCAACAGCAGGCAATATCACCAGAAGAAACCAGTGAAACCTGCACAAGAGGGACCATCCATACCAACCAATCTTGTACCGTTAGACAGACCTCAGGTTATGACCTAAATGCATTGCAGCACAGTAGTAACCTTGAATGTCTTAATGAGATCAACCTCACTAACCTTACAAATCTACCCTGTCCTGCAATCAGTTGCTGAAGACAGTATTTTTTTAAAAAAACAAGTGTGTAAACCAAGCCTGCTGGTTTCAGGAAAAAGATTAACCTCCTGAAAATTAAGGAATAAAACTTATTTGCTTGTCCAAGTCCCGATTTGATATTTGGCTTTTGTCTTCCATATGTTCTCCATTCTTACCTGAAAATATAAAATACATGTCCATGCTGATGCTAAGTGGGATAGAAAGGGGGATAGTGTTATCCCAGTACTCTGTTCTATCGTGTTCCAATTGTGTTAAGGATTTTTGGGAAAGAAGAGGTGACAAGAATGCTGTAAGTTTTTGTATGGTTAAACTCATTATGAAGAAGAAGAGAAACAGAAAAAACCCAATTCCCTAAGCTCATGTATCACAGAAAGAAAGAGTAGTGTGTACTTTGTGTCAAGCAGTTATTATCTAGAGATCAGGTGATCTCTCCTCTGATAGATGTGTTCCGCAAAATCACTGAGAGTAACACCAAAGGCAGATCAGAGAAGCCTGCTACAATGACACACTTCCTCATCAGCAATGCAAATCAACTGAAAGACCAATATTTTCCAGAGTCCAACCTCTCTCGGCTGAGCTACAACTCCAGTGTGGTAGTGAGGCAACAGCATGTTACTCACAAACAAGCTCCTGCACCACAACTCTCCCAATTCCCATTCTGTGAATGAATTTCCTGCCGTACTGCCAAACAACTACTCAGCCTGGGGTACACGGCGAACCTTCAGATGCCAGATTAATTTGGGGGTATTTTTAAATTCTCGGGGCTACCTCAAAGCCATCAAACTGCTTGCATGCAACCAAAGAGGCTTGAGCATCCCCAGCTCTTGCAGGGCGAGACAGGAGGATGTAATTCACTTGTTCAGTTATGACATCTGCCTGTTTCAAATCAAGCTTACAGAAGCTAGTACTTCTGTTTTATACCACATCCCCACCACGCAGGAGACAGCTTTGCAAATGAGCAGTTTTTTCCTGGTAAATACTTTCTCAGAAATGCCATTTTAAAGTTTACATGTACTCTTAACAGCTCCTCAAGCGCCTACCCTGTCCAAACTTCGGGTGCCAAGTTTAAAGGCTAGCAGCAGGACAGGATCCCTTCTCTGCTAGTGGAGGAGCAGCTAAGCGTGTGATTATGTGGCAGACAGGGCCTGCTGCAAGGCTAGAGTCTGGGGCGTGCGAACTGGGTACTTTTCAGCTCTTCTGCAGCAGAGATTTCCTCTACAGATATCAGGAGAAAACTGCTCAAGTATTAAAACATTGGCACAATAAAATATTGAATAAAAAACCAAATTGATTTAGGCTGCTGATAAATAAAGGCAGACTGGCAAGCAGAGGGTGGTTTTAGTATTCTGGAACAGTCTTCCTAGAGGCTGCAGGGATAAAATAGTCTACCTATTTTGGAAGAGAAGCACAATCTTTTTATAAAAGGATAAAGCCACAGGAGACGGCGACTGCTGAGGTGGCAAGGACCAAGCCCACTGAATCTTGAAGTTTCTTGTGACCATGAGTTCCTAAAATAAACAATTTCTTAAGAGACCTGGCAACCTCTGTACCAGGATCTGTGTCCCCTGGCATTAAAAAACCCGTGTAAAGGTTCATCCGAGATTCAAGCAGGGAAGCTTTTCCTTTGGGCACCGTTTTGCATCATGATGCCCAGGAGGATTTTCAGAGCAGCCTTGACATTGCCTGTGCTTAATAAACTCCCCATTAAATGCTTCAAAGGCAGGTGCTGAAATTAGCAGCTGTGTAAAGTGTGAGGTAAGGAGCGCACTGGAGGGCTGACTGCACAGCTCACTGATGTGTGCCTCCAGCTTCACCCTCTGCCCCTCTGCCACTGAAACACTGTGGGCAGGCTGGGAGGAGCACAGTTCGCTGCTTGACTCCCAAGGAATCTTTGCAGTGCAAAAGTGACAAGCTTTGAAATGCATTTGTTTCAATCAAAACTCTGCTTCTACAGAAAATTAATTGAAGACTTCTCACAAGGACATGTAGTGATAAGACAAGGGGGAATGGCTTTAAACTGAAAGAGGACAAGTTTAGGTTAGAAATTAGGAAGAAATGCATTACTGTGAGGGTGGTGACCCACTGGAACAGGTTGCCCAGAGAAGTTGCGGATGCCCCATCTCTGGAACTGTGCAAGTCCAGGTTGGACAGGACTTTGCACAACCTGGTGTAGTGGAAGGTGTCCTTGCTCATGGCAGAGGGGTTGGAATGGGATAATCTTTTCCAACCCAAACCTTTCTATGATTCTATAAGACAGAGCAAAATCTTAGAGCAAGCTGAAGCACCAGCAATCATTTCAGCAGATTCCATATTTCAGTCAGACAGGCTGCTTCTGAAGCAGCATGACAGAGGGCACATCTCTGAATACGCCTCAGGTTCTTGCTAGCATAAGTAATTGACTAAAAAACCACCAAAACAAAACCCTGAAACAAACAAACAAAAAATCTTGAATGAAATAATGCACAGCACTTCCAAGTATGAGAAAATCTGATCTCAGTGTTAAAACATGAGGAGGGTGAGGAGAGAGTGGTGGGGCTAGGAACTGAAGTTTTCATTGTGATGGCATGAACTCATCACAGATCTTTGGCAAAGTAAAACCAACATGTCCTTAGCATCTCCACCTATAAAATTAAGATGGTAGTAGAGACACTAACACTCAGTTTATTAAGTGCTTGAAGATTCAGAGACAAAAGGCAATACAAGTGTGATACCAGGAATAACGCACTTTGCAAATCACAAATTTTTTGCAATGATAACTTTATCTTAGGGATAAACAGAAAAAACCCTTTGTCACTGCTAATTACTCTGGGCAACCTCCACAGTCTATGGAGTACAGATGGTCACATGAATTTCATCCCCAAATCACCTACTCTAAACATCAAGTTCACCCATGTGACAAATTGCAGTCTAAATAAAATCTAAAATCCCAAAGGTTAGGGCTCTTGCCAACCAGTTTCATTCCCTACAAGTCAAGTGTTCACTCCAGGCCTGTCACTTGGCCTCTACAGCGGAACCTGGTGCTGCTGGAGGACAACTGCCCTGATGCATGGGAGGGGTCTGCAGTCACACTGAGCTCTTCTTCCCTGCAAGTGCAATAGCTTTGCTCCAAGAGGGAGATTCAACACTGGGATAGTTGAGCTAAGCAAGTTGCCACCTCACATGTAGGTGCCACTAGTGCTGTGGGGAAAAAAAAAACCAAATTGCTTCAACTAATAAAAATTCACCATATGTTGATTCTGAGCTATATTGGAAGCACCAGGGTAGTATTTGTACTTTTACGGCCTTTCATTCAAGAAATGTCATAAAAGAAATGCAAATAAAAATGCTATGTTGGCAAGAGTTCCTAGGCTGAGCTTTATTCCTAATTCACATTGAAAGACAGTAAATACTCAAGTCAATAGTGACTGCAGAAATCCCAATCACTTCAGTCACTGTGCTACTACTCTGTCCAACCTTAAACCTCTCAAAAGAAAAACTTTCAGAGATCTGCCATCAAACCTCTTTTTCAAATATACACATAGTAAATCATAAAGGAGAAATCAGAATTTTGATCTTACTTCAAATTTTTCTACTCAGATGGGCAAACACTCCTTCTTGAAGAAGGAATCACCCAAAGAGAAAACTAGGAAAGACTCTTCAAAAGGAACCTCAGGGGTCTGTGTTTGGTAGCTGATCCAGCCCCTCTGTTGAGTAGACAAAGCACTGCTCTGGCCTAGGAGCTTAGCTTTCTCTTTAAACATCCCAGGATACGTCTTGCAAAACCCTTGTAAAACAGGTAATTTATTTGTTGTGTGCTCCTTGCAGAATATGGGAAAGATTACAACTGGTCACAACTGCAGGAGGACTATGAGATGACACATGAAGATAAAATGAGTTTATTTTTTTCAAGGACACTGAGACCTTCACAAGCCATTAAAACACATTCCAAGAACTGGGGTAATTTTCTCTGTTGACTTCTGAAACATAAAAAAAATCCCTGCAACTCCAGTTTTCTGGACTGTTAAAATTCCACAAGAGCAGTAATGTGATCAAAAACTTTATATTTGAAAAAAATATGGTAATACAGACAATCTAACTTTATTTCTTCTGGTTCATGCATGAATCCTTTCTAGGCTGTACCTGGAAGAGTTGTGATCTGAGAAAACACTTCACTGGAAATTGTGTTTCTAAAAGGAACATCATCACTCCTGGTAGTAATCATGATGGCTTAATTCACGTGCCATTTTTTTTTCTTCAACATCCTGTAAATGACATAGGTCAAAAAGTGTCATCTTAAGGCACCTGGCTGCCCAAAAGCTGACCCAGTATGCGAGAGACATTTGGGTAAGTGGTCAAGCTGGACAACATCTAGTCCATCTCTGGGTATGGTTTTTGCAATGTGCCCTTTCACACTCACTGGGCACTTCACTCACTGCATGCTTCCCGTGGCCAAACCCTCTTGGGGTCCGTAAATACACAAGACACACTAAGCACTTTTAACTACAGAATTCAAAATAATTTGCTCAAAAGATGAAATGTGACTCAACTTTCTTCTCAAAGGGAGTTTTACCAAGAACTCCTCTTGGTTGGTTATAAGTCATCAGAACCCAGCACTTGAGCAGCACACAAGCTGTTTTTATTCCTGCAAAGCCTGAGACGTGATATGTCTTTCTTTGCTCATACTTTTGAAAGTTCTTTCAAAGAAGAGCAATATGACCAGTAAGAAACCACGGATATAAATAATGAAGCACTGAGCCTGAAACTCTGTGTACGGACTATTCACTTAAATGACAAAGAGCAAGAATAGGCTTTATACGTAACAGTATCACATTGGGAGGCAGGGAAGCAACTATCTCCTTTTTGTTCCGCATTAGTGACACCTGACATGAGGAACATAAAGCTCCAGATTTACTCCTCATCTACCGGAAGGACAAAATGCCGAGATTAGAGAAGAGCCACTGAGATAATAAAGAGCTTGGAAATTAAAGACTGACTCACATCCACTGAGCAAACATCTGCAGTGCTCGAAATGTCATTGCCTCCAGCTCCTCGGCTCTGCCCCTCTGCAGCAGGCTGCAGCCCCTGGAGCAGCAGAAGGAAGCAGTTCACCCTGGCCCCAGTGGTATCCCGGTTGGGCCCAGGGTGCCATAGAGAACCGACACGGTGCTGGCACACACGTGTCCTGCCCAGTGGCAGTGGCGCCACGACGAGAGCAGCGTGGCAGCCGGAAGCCTTCGAGCTGCTGCAGCCGTTTGCTTGCAACCTCGCATCGCCAGGCTCCTCTCTCTGCAGCCCCCACGGCAGGCAGGATGGAAATGGTTAAAAGACAACACGGAGGGCGGGGAAAACAAGTGACAGAAGCCTTGGGAAGGAAGCTCAGAAAAGGATGCTATAAAACACAAGTGATGAGAACAAATGTGGATTTTCAACCTTTCTCTTGGTAGTGTGTGACCTTGTGCTGCAACAGGAAAATGTTCCCGCTCTGCCCCATCACTCTCCACACTGCCCTTCCATGCTGCCATAAAGAAAGGGAAGACAGTCCCAAATTAAGTCTCGACAGGCTACTCAGCTGATCAAAGGCAGGCAAATAAGAAACCATAAAATCCCAGTCTGATTCACCCAGTGATTCATTACTTTAGGCAAAACACTTAAAGATGAGCCATAAAGGAAAATGGTTTTAAGTACATTTTTGTTTTGAGCCCTTCCCAGTCAATTTAGGAAAGGCATTTGGCAGAGGAATATAGTCACATTTTTTCCTAATTATATTTCTTCGTGAAATCCTCTCAACAGTCTTGGTTTTCAGAAGAGATCCCACAACGCACCGCCACAAATAAACACACTCTTGTCTTCCACAGAAATGCTGCACGAGTGGGGCCTTATGGGTCACTGCGACAAAACACACTATCCAGATGTATTTGTAAGGGTTAAATAGCAGCTCTGAAATTCCCATTTAAATAAATTTTGTGCCACAGAAAGAAGAAACCTTTGTATAAGTTCATGTGTAACTCACTTTCCTTCTGCCCCAGTTTACAAGTAATTTCTCTGCCTCAGTTTTCTTGACTGTAAGAGACTCAGAGCAATATTTACCTGATAAGCTTAGACAAATATTATGAGCGTTAACTGCAAAACATGAAAAAGCTGCCATTTTTCCCAAGAGCAGCCGCTCAAACTTCTTGGATTGGATTAAGGTCACAGCAGTAAGTATCCATCAGAAAGGAAACTGAATTCAGGCTTAAAATATTTAAATATTCCCAGAACATCTCACTTGCCTTCACAATACAAACTTTTAAGTGGTGGTTATTGTCATGCTACTTGCTACACAGATTCCTACAGAAATGAGCAAGATGCTAACAAGAGAGAGAGCACAGGAGGAAGAGGAGTCCCATTTCTGCTCGGTCTGCTCTGCTCTTACCCTGCTAAAGAACAAGCTCCCAAAACAGCAAACACAGACAAAATGTAGGACAGAGACCCAGGATGAGCACCCTGCAAGCACGAAGGCTGAGAGAGCATTGCCTCCCCTTTAAAACCCTTGTAAAAAGCAGGATCTGGGCATGAAGGACAATTGATCCTCCATGTTTTACAGCAGACTGCAGAAAGCCTCAAACAACTCGGGGGATAATCCTCTGCACACGAGTATGTGCAGCTTGGCGCTCACTGCCAACATCTCCAGCCCGTTCTCACCCAGGCTGGAGAGCCCAGTTGGTCCAACTACAGCATAAATAGTCTCAAGTGACAAGACAGAGGATGCTGCAATGTGCTTCAGTGAAGTGCTCTCTCTATGGTGCCTCTTAAAAAGAAAAAAACCCGACCTTCCAAAAAGGCAAAGTCAAATAGGAGTCATTCAGTATGACAGTGAAGCAGATCCCATTTTAGTCAGTGAATTTCCACCGAGCCTCAGCAGAAGGCCTCTGCTTACCAGCAATATGGCAGTCCGGAGATTTCATGCAGGTTTTGCAAGTGGATTTCAGCACCATTTCGGCAGGGGTACCTAGCCTGGAAAGGGCAATTATTGATCCCTACATCCTTCAGCAACAGATGGAACATCCTTTTAGAGGCTTTTTAAACAAAGTTGGTGTTTTGGTAGCAAATGAAGTAAAATTTAGATGGAGGATGCTGCTTCTTTCTCCCCCTGTAGCTGTTTTTACTTCTGATGTATGAAGGTTAGACTCAGAACGTAGGGGGAGGGGGGTTTGTTTTTTTTATTTCTGGAATATATTTTATCAACTAACAAATATCTTTTTCTTACACTTTACTTTTAGAACAATGGCTGTTCTACGTTATTTTGCCTTTCAAGCACATGTAAAAGCCAAACAAACCTGAAGGTTAATGAAGCACCGCAAAGCACAGGTTCCTATTTCTAATTTGGACTAGAGGTTGGTAGAAATGCCCAGCAGCAGTCTGGGACACAACAGCCAAAGGACCTGAGGTGAGTTCAGTTGGTGGCACAAGGAGACTAAAGCATCATCTTCCATAGAACCAGCCGCTAGATCCGGGGTTTATTTCAGTCCTTCCAATGTCACATAGACAAAGCACGGCTCTACTCACCTCATCGTCTCCTCTTTCACACGGAGAGAGACACATCCTAGCTACAGGTTGCATTTACGAACTCTGCAAAACAATGGAACAAGCCCCCTGCCACAAGAGCGAGCTGGCCGTACACACACGTGAGCTAAAGCACACCCGAGCACTCACTCCGGCCTCTTTTTGTTCTCGCCGGTGCTCATTAAAAGCGACCACCTCAGCTGCTACTATGTATTTACGGCCACCCCGCACACGCGTGCGCGCCCTGGGCCCAGCCTGCATTTTCTGAATGCCGTGAAACTTGCGCTGACCCCGTGGCAGCGCTGGGTTTAAGGGAAAGGCAGGAACCTGTGGGGGCTGCGGCGCCCGCGACCCGGCCGTCATCAGGGGCAAACTCATTTATTATTACTATTTTCTTTCTCGCTGCCAGCGGAAGCCCGTAGCTGCCGACTGCCAGGTTTTTGTTTTATTTCTGGGGGATTTTTCTGTTTGTTTGCGTGTTTGTGGGTTTTTTCCGTGCCCGCCTCGGCAGTCGGCTAGGGCAGCATCGCCGCCCGCCCCAGCGCGCCCCAGCCGCGGGGCGATGCCGCATGGCCGCGCCGTCCCCGCCGCCCCGCCGCGCTCCCCCGGCCCCTCCCGGCTGGCTGCACGCGTTTTTAGCTTTGCCCCGGGCAGCACCGGGGCCGAGCAGACACGTTTTACGGGGCTTGGAGGAGGGCTGGGCAGCCGGCGGGGACAAAGCGCGGGCGGCGGCGGGCTCCGGGCTCCGGCCCGCGCTGCGCGGCCGCGGCGCGGAGACAAAGGCTGCGCGGGGAGCCGCGGCCCCATCCCTCCGACCGCATTAGCTGCTGCCTACCTTCCCTGGGAGCCGCGGGGATCCTCTGAGAAACGATCCACCCTTTCCGCCGGGAGCCGGCCGGAGCGCGCCGACAAATTATTATAGGGATAACGATAAAATTAAATTTTAAAAGAAAAAAAAAAAAAAAAAAAAGAGAAGAAGAAGAAAGAGGGGCGAGGATGGGGGGGGGGGAAATTAAATTGGCGAAACGAAAACGGCGAGGAAGATGCCCTTCCTCCTCCGGCGGCGGGTGTGCTCATGTGGAGGTGGGCGGGCTGGCGCGGGAGCGTGCAGGGCGCGGGAGCGCGGAGCCGGGGCCGCGCCGCCAGGTGCTGCGGGTCGCGGCGACCCCGGCGCGCCGCCTCCCGCTCCGGCTGCTCACACGTGTCCGGGCAGGGCACCCACGGGCCCCCCGACATCCCCAGCTACCTGGCCGTTCAGCACCTTTCTTTAAAAAAAAAAAAAAAGCCGACAACGATTTTTTACTCTTTTTACAACAACAGATGATAATTTTTCTCTCACTTTTCACTTCGCGGTTGGCCACAGGAGAACCCTTCCTGACAGGCAGGCCGGATTTTTGAAATGTCTGCGGCAGATCTGGCATTCTCGTGTTACCCGATTTCCTGTTTTGTCATGCAAAATGTATATGCTGAAAATGCTGCCATTTGTGCAAGAGGTCAGAGCATTTCCTGCTGGGGCAAGACACCTTCCTCAAAATCAACGGGGAATTCAATGCACAGATGATTTGCTGTAGCTTGTTATTTCCATACTAATCTCTAGAAAGCATCGTATGAGCTTTTTGGCTTGGAAAAAACTTTTTAAGAACTAACCTGAAGCAAGATGGTATTGCAGCTGTCCTTGGCTTCCCCCCCCTACAGAACACATGACTAGCATGGGATATCACAAGGCAAAGAATGAAAGGATGATGGAGCATGTGGGTTTGGGGGCAGTTCTCCTGGCCACCCATGGAGGGTAATCGCTTCTGGGAAGCTTTCATGGAAAGGCCTTCAGAAGCTTCTTGAGATGCTCGCTCTGAAATTTCCACTACCAGGTCTCCTAAATGTCAGGCCAAAAAGGCAGATGACATACATGAAGAATTGTGGTTTTCAAATTACTGGCTTTGCATATACAAATTAGATTCCTGTTTTGGTGCTTTCACCACTTTTCTTTTTTTTTTTTTTTTTTTTCCAATAGGGCAGTTCACAGAATGATAGAACAGTTTGGGTTGGAAGGATATTTAAAGGTCATCTAGTCCAACCCCCTGCAATGAGCAGAGAAATCATCAACTACATCAGGTTGCTCAGAGCTCCGTCCAGCCTGATCTTGAATGTTTTCAGGGGTGGAGCATCCACCACCGCTCCGGGCAACCTCTTCCAGTGTTTCACCACCTTCTTTTTCCTTATAACTGATGTAAATTGACCCTCCTTCAGTTCAGAACCATCCCCCCTTGTCCTACTGCAGCAGGCCTCCCTAACAAGTTTGTCAGTCTCTTTCTTAGAGGCCCCCTTTAGGTACTGAAAGTCCACAGTAAGGTCTCCTCAGAATCTTCTCCAGGCTGAACAGCACCAACTCTTCCAGCCCTTTCTCATAGGAAAGGTGCTCCATCCGTATGCTCATCATCGTGGCCCTACTGCTCCAGCATCCCCGTGTCTCCTGTGCTAAGGACCCCAGAGTTCTTGGAATGTGAAGCACTGTGCAAACAACAATTTAATTAACACCCGTTGCACCCTGCTAGGATGAGAGCCCTATCATCCCAGTATTGAGAGTGAAGCCTGAGGGAGAGCTAGCTGAGCAAGGGCTGCCAACAGCTCAGCCAACAGCTGCTCTTTCAACCTTACTCATGTGAATAAACCTATTGGAGTTCACATCAGAATCATATCTAGTTCCAGAGAAATTTCAGATTGACAAAGACGTGGGATTGGATTCCAAGTCAGAGGATTCACTCCCCATCCAGCCCTCACTACACGGTACCATGCCTGAAAGCAGAGAAGAAGGTATTTGCAATTCACTCTGACTCAATTAGACTTATATACCGTAAACTGAAAATCAATCTCTCCTCCAGATAACTGAATAAATATATCTATTATATAGTGGATGGGGTCAGGTGGTGCTGCTGCAGGGAATAAGAGGGAACTACTTTGTTTCTTTACAACAAAACATGTATCAGGCTATCAGGTGATTGATCATTGATTTGTTCTGCTACCACCTTTCCTTTCAGAGTTGTAAAGGCAGGCTATTTGATTCTTACCTTGTCATGCACATTCTTAGAATCAAGGTAATTATTTTCCATAGAATTTTAATAGAAATCTGTTTAATGTATCTTAACACAGCTCCACAAAAATGATAGCACTTCTCAGAAATGGAAACTATTTTACTTTACACCTTAAGTATTACAAATTTCTCCACTTTCCCTCTCAATATCTCCCTGATTTTTTATCACTGTTGTTTCTGCCTTGATATGCTGTGAAACCTTGATGCTTGTGGAAAACATCTTCTAGTTCTAGATTTTATTCTTGTAAGCCTTCTTGCAACAGGTTTTCATGACATTCACTCCTTATTGACCCACTCCTCCTGTGTCTTTCTTTTTATTCTTTTCACTCATAATCTCATTCCTATATCTGGTTTGGAGATATACCAGAAAGATTCAGGAATTTACCTTTATATTTTTCTTTCTGTTGCCTGTCTCAAACTGGTAGTTCTCTCCTTGGATGCCTTTCAGTGCAGTTTTATCTAGTCAAAATGGATCCTCTTTTCTTTCCTCTGAAATAATCCTGAGCCTTTCTCTGTGGTGACACCATTCTCTTCTTTCTTTTGTTCAGACCTGCAACTTCCAAATATCCCTTAGATTATATTTTGCCTGCCTAAAATGAATCAATAGCCATGTTCATTTTCAGAACTACCCTCTGAAGTGCAATGTTCTTCCAGAGTCTGGAAAATTCCCTGCTGTACTGTCCTTCAAAAATTTATGCTTATTGACTAACTTATACTGTCTAATGGAAACTACTAGTATGCAACAAAAAATATATCTATGTAATAAAAGTTAACTTAAATCAAAGGACACCGAATGCTTCTTTGGTTGGTTAAACTAATGCAAGTGTGAATATTTAGCAGTTTTCCCCATGCAGTTTCAGAATGCTGTTTAATTTGGCGTGCATTTCATTGAAAGTGGGGCTTGTTTGGCCCCTTTGTTGTCTTTTGCTTCCAAATTGCAGCAAAGCCTACCAGACATTCCAGACACAATTCTTGCACCTGAAACAAAGCTGATGACAGAGCATCATTAATTTTGTATGATTATCCATTCAACTATTTTACCCTTGGGCAAATATATGGCTACAGCCCAGGGGAGCGGAGTTGCTGGAGTTGGAGGTGGCTGTGCCTGGGGCAGAGGAATTCATGGCTGATGTGACAAGCCTGACAGGTGGAGCTGGAGGTGCTTACAGATTTCTCTTCACCTCTATTTTAGTACATCCATCATTGGCATGCTTGAACTTATGTGTTAGGGCTTGTGTGAAAGAGAGGAGAATAAAAGCGAACAGATAAGAAGTGTAAAGCCAGCTGAAGAAGAAAAATTCTGTGTTTTTCTGTAAAGTTGCTTGCTACCAAAAAGTGACCTTGAACATCTTCCAGGTTTTTGACTGCCCTTCAAGAATGGCAAAGAGTGATGAGGAAGCAAAGGGTGTAGGCAATGGCTATTTTTGTACCTGAGTACTACATCTAAATCAAGTTGAACTAAAATGCACGTAGAATAAAATGTTGGGGCCATTTTTTTTTCTTTTTTTTTTTTTTTTTTTTTTTTTAATTTTGCATTTTGTTTTGTTTTGTTGTTTGTTTGTTTGTTTGTTTTTTTGCTGGTCTTGGTATTTTTGTGTCCATTTGCTGCGGAGAGCCCACAATCTCAGGTTTGATAATGCAGTGTCTAAGCCATGGGGCTGCTCACAGGAGGGGGCAGTACTGGTCCTCTTACAGGAAGTAGCTTAAGTGATTAGACAGGGAGATCCCTCTCCCACCAAGGATTCACAAAGACTGTGGGCTCAAAAAGTGTTGCAGATGTGCTGCAAAGACAAACCAAATACTGGTACCTGCTTGGGCTGGGTGCGGTTCAAGCCCAAACATACCATGGCGCTTGCTGAGGTTGATGAAGCCTTTCAGGGTGGAACAGCAAGCTATTGACTGCACAGTACAAGTTTCTCCTTGGAAATATGGTAAATGTTTCAACAAATATCTATGGATTCTCTAGTCTACCATGTCAGGATTTGCTAGCAAACAAAAATAAAGGTTTCTTGGATATCTGTCACCATGTTAAAAACCCTCTGGTGCTAGCAGGGTCCCGACACCGAGTCTGTGCCATTAACAGAGGAGGATATTTTGCCTGGCAGCTGAGCAGGGGAGAACATCATTGACTACTATGCATAATGTATGATCTGTACATGACTGGTCTTGTGCGGTACTCTGAAAAGAACTGCCCACACTTGTCACAGATTTTGTGAACACTGATAGCATCAACTGTGTTTAAACGTGTTCAGCCGCCTCCAACGCTGCATGTTGAGACAATCAGTTTTCCAGGGCTGCGAAATCTTGCATGCACGTCTGTAATGCTGTGACCAGGAGATGTTATCGTTTGTTCGTTTCCTGGCCAAAGTATGGTATACAACTGATGATGAGTAATCCTGGTTTAAGAGGAGTTGTCCTCTGCTCTTCCTCTTTAGATTCAGGAGTTCACGCAACGAACCAGGTAGTTGTGCTTTTTCTCCTTAACTCCTGATCATCTGCTTTAACCCTTTTTTTTTTTTTTTTGTCAGAACAAGTGTTTTACTGGGATACAAAGTTTTCAAACCTCTTGCATGAGGCTAAGGAAATGGCAGTGGCTGAAACAAAAGAGATTTACAAATATTATAGATGCCTGTGGTGATAGTAACAGTTTCATTTAAACACGCTTTAAAAGTAGGTGTAACAAAATGCTCTTTTATTTACTTGCCTTTAAGGTGTTGCTTCTTGACGTCAGTTTATAGTGCTATAGACCAGTTTATATGGTCTGACTAGCCCATAATACTCTGATCTTTTTGAAATGATTAAGTTCAGGCTGTGGTGACCTGGATGCTGAGTTGTGTTATAACATAAAGATGAGAGCCTCTCTCCTTTTTCCCAAATGAGGGTGGGTTTTGCTGCACCATTTGTATAGAGTAACTTCAACAGCTTGCTTGGAATTCTGAGGGATAGTACCTGTGGTGTCATGTTGTCAGAAATTGTCCCGGCAAACTGCAGCTCCTAGTCCCAGCATATAAGGCTATGGAGAATGGGATGTGTCTAGAAATATGAAATAATTCATAACAGCTGTAAATTAAGTTATACTAAAAATACTTAGTTATGTATTGTATTAAATTATACTAAAGATAATTTATTTAATCTGGGACTGGCCTGCTAGTGCAGAGCCCAGTAATTGAATTCTCCTCTGTTAAAACAAGATAGATTAAAAGAGATATATATATCTGAAAGAAAAAAAAAAGAAAGCTTAATTCAGAATTTAGGTGCCAAACATTATATCTCTAAATCCATAACATTAATTAAAAGCTTTTGAAGTTGCTGAGCATATCTCACTGCTGCTTAAATCTATGGGAGTTGAGGGAACTCAGTATCTTTAGAAATCAGAGTGCTCATTTCCCTGACTCTGTGTGAAATTAGGTGCTGACCTGTAAGTATCCAGGTTGTACATACTTATTTTAGCATAATCATGCAATAATGTGTTCTGCTGACATCCCAGTATCATGAAAGGTCATGAAATGGGAGAATATGGAAAAAAGAATTTTTAAATTTTTTTTTCTTTTTTACAATTCCCATCTAATAAGATGACATAAGTTTTTCAGGATGGTGGAAAAACGATGAATTCTTTGAATCACCACAGTAAACAAATGACCAATAAAGCTTAGATTTACGCACAAGAAATTCACACTCAGGGAGTAGGGGTCTAGGTTAAAATTAAGTCCTTTAAGAACATCTTGATGGCCAATATTTTTTAAAAGAATAAACAAAAATAAAGCTATTGACATGCCTGAGGGCATTTCAGGAAGTGTGGCTGAAATCCATCAGAAAGAGTTTATTTAAAATCTGATGTTGTTAACACGTTTTTAAGACCAGGCAGATGCCTCATGTGGTACCCAGGACCCATCCCATACTTCTTCTGATATTTACATAAGTTTTTACAATTCTGTAAAATACAAACAAATTCAATACTCATTAAACATAAGTTAAATCAGTGAAAGCAGAATTTATTCCATCATTTACAAGGCTTTGGGTATCACATATTCCAGGCTAGTCCCAGACTGTGACAGGCCTATAGGCCCAGGCAATGCACTGTGCATGTATGTTCAGTGGTTATTAAATGTGCATGTCTTTAATAATACGTTTATGGAGGAGTAAAGTTCCATAGAAAAAGCATTTAACTAATGAAATTAAACACACTGGAATTTCATGTTATAGATACAGCAAAACTTCCTCATCTGCTGAAGCCAGGGAAGTCTCAAGCCCTGCTGGTGTGGCTGCTTCCCCCGAGCTTCCTGTGCAGCACCAGTTGTGCCTCACCGACAGGCTGTGAGCTCAAGATGCAGATAGGGAAGAAGGCAAATAGCAGGCAAAAATGTCAAAGTATGCAGCTCTATTAGCAGTCATGCTTAAACACATTCTGAGGTACCTGTGCGGTAACCTATTTCTCTCTCTGGTTTTGGGCTTCGTATAGCAGCTGTCATTACAGTAATGAAGTGATTAGATCTGCTCTGTTGCCTAATTACAGGACTAGAAATGGCATGCGTTCTTGCAATCTAGTTAAGTACTCCATATCTGAATCCTCTGATTTCAAGGATAGTGTTTGGGAAATTATCTTTAGAGTACATTTTTTTTTTTTAAGTGCACTTGATTGATGTGAGGAGTCTATCATATTGTAGAATTATTGATTACATTAAGTACTTTGAACTTGCATGGTGTTTTTCATCTCAGCAGCTCCTAGTATTTTGCTACAAAGGGCAAGTATTATTAGTCCCATTGCAGATTGAAAACTTGGGGAAAAAAAAGGAGAATACATTATTTAGGATTCCCACCAAATGTTAGAGCAAGATTAGCTTGTTCAAGACTAGATACCCTTTTCTTTAATGTACTTAAGAGGATCCTACAAGCAAAAGACCTTTTGTTTCATTTCTTTTGAATGAAAGGACCTTCCATACAGGTCCTGGTGCTATAGGTTTTGGGTACAAAATGATACTGCTCACAGCCTCCAGCTGGATACAGTACCTGAAACTTTTATTTCCCAGAACAATTCCCCACTCTTATGGACAATTCCATATGGTCATATTAATGGTAGAAACACAATATTACAAGACAGAAGACTTCACATGTCTGCCTTAATTATCAGTATTTGCCTCTATAGAGACAGACTGCCTTCATACCAACTTCTGACATCTTTGGAGATGGAAAACTGAACCTGCTCCTTACCAGCGTCTGTTTTATTGTCATCCAGCAGCTCTATATTTGCCCACTTAAAATGTGTTTTGGCACTGTGAGCTTAAATCCCTCTCCCATCTGGGTTTACATCCCCTAGTGTCCTATCTGGGGCAAGATAATCATTATCAGTGGAACATACAGAACTCAGACACCGGCAAAGGCTCTTCACACTGGAAAAGGGATTCAGTAGTTTTGATTCCCACTGCTTTCACTAATTTACAGGTCCCTCCTGTTTCCCCATTTTATGTTGCTTAGTCAGAAGATGAAGAAAACAGGTAACAGTAACATTTTAACAAGACTGTGTCAGAGGTAAAGAGCAATAAAATTTCTAAGACTCATGTAAAAGTCTAAAAGTTGGTTTAAAAAGATTTATCCTGACAAAAATAATAGAAAAGGTTCTTACAAGATCAGAGTGCAACACATATTTTGCCAGTAGACCTGGTATATAAAGCTCTGAGTATTCAGAAGGCAAAAGATATATTACAATATGTAGGATATATAAATTTGCATTATTATTTTATAGCTAAAATTTACAGATACGTAGTGTATATCATATATTAGCTGATGCAACTGTAGTGCTTATAATAAATACATTTTAAAAAACCCTCCTGCAAATGGGTTTAGGACTTGTATTTCATGCGAGAATTTGACTTTAGTTTTCTAAGTGTAGACCTAGTCCAAAATGGCCATTTGAAAACACTGCCTTCCTAAAGCCTGGCTTTGGCAGCAAGCCATAGCCTGATCCTGCAAATTTTGTGCACTCTGGGACTGAAGTCGCATTGGAAATATTGTTATGGACTAGCATATGTAGTCCAACGTGTTTTTAGTACTACCATCATGGCCTAATGCAGACGTAAAAGGAAGGCATAACTGCATTTTGTAATTGTGTTCTGAAATATTCATGTCCATCACAAATGCTACCTGGTTCAGGCTGTGGATGCTTTTCCAGAAGATTGTAGTCTAAAACTGCTGTTTTCAGAAAGGGTCATGGTGCTGGTGTTGCAGAGTCCCTCAGCCCTCTATGCATGTGCTGGGGGGCTGCGAGAAGTCAGCAATCACAGGCAGTGTTAGGGCTGGCCAGAAGCTTCCTGAAGACAGTGAAGGCAGAGAGATGCATTAAACATATGCTGTGCTGAAGCACTTTCTGAAATTTGGTCCATAATGGGGAGTCCAGGACGTAATGATGTAAATAATTGCTTGGAAGTTACAAGGGCCCAGGGACAAGGAGCAATCCATGGAGAAGCATACCTCTCTACTACACTGTGGTTGCACAGCCATCTCATTTCCTTTCAGCCAGGCTGGGGCACCCATTCAAGTTAGGAACAACACTATCCCAAGCCTTGAGCTCAGATCTGTTTGCAGAAGGGACGTTGCAAAGGCAGAAACAGGCAAGTGGTGCACAGATAGCTTTGGTTCTCTGAAGCCTGAGCTATCATTTTTAACTCATGAGAGTTGTGTACAACGTGTCTGGGACCTGACTTCCCACTGGAAGAGACTGGACAAGAGATTTTTAACCCCACCTCTTCATGTGCCCTTCCCAGACTGGGTGCTCAAGAGTCCCTACTGCACTGCTGTTTCCCTTCCCCAGAGCAGGACCCTCCCTGGGACCCAGGCAGCCTCAGTGGGGGCACACCATGGCAGGAGCAGCACTGGGGTGCTTGGGATCAGAGCAGGGGCACAGCGCCATCACACCTGGTGACAGCTGCCTCATAACACGAGGGAAGGGGCATCCTTTCTGAGCTTACCTGCAAAACTCAGGTAAGCTCAGAAAGGATGCTCTGTATGCTGACCTGCCGGGAGCATGGCAGCTCATTCAAGCTCCCAGCAGCAGCAGCCGCAGCCCTAAAAGAGCTACACAGCACTCTGGGTTATAAAAATGTATTTATTCCTGCATCCCAAGTAAATGGCACTGCTCCGCAATTTTTCTTGCGTTTTGCACCTTTTGTTTTTTCACACTAAAGCCTGTGGTTTAACGCAAAGGTGAGAGTTCAGAAAATCTGGATGCCTAGTGACAGATTTGTGACAGAAAAAAGTAGCCAAGCTCAGCCACAAGTTCCTCTCCTCTCTTCTTGGTTGAGACAGGACAAATCCAGCCCCACAACTCCCCCCAAGCCACCTAATGCTTGGAGCATGCCTAGCATAGAAAATGTCAAGATTTTGATTATGGTTTTAAGAAACTTGAATCAGGACCTTAAATTAAAGAGGGATTGGACTTCGGGGCATGCCCATCAGCACAAAAAAACCCAGCAGCCTGTATTACAGGGAACCAGGAAACTAAAAATACAGTATATCAGAACTTGATTCACATGCGTAATTCTGTTTGAAAATGTTTTGTGTTTAACCAGGGGAGTGACTGTTGTCAGTTGCTGAGGACCTCACCCTGTGCACAGTAAATATTCTGCAAGCAGAGAGGCAGCATCCGTGAATGATCAAGAAGCTCTCGAAGCTTACAGCACTATGCAATTATTACAGTCTGAGCATTTTTTAAGCAGGGCAAATATTTGCTTTCAATTTCACGGCTAGCTGTTGCTGGCGACACATGCAGCCTCTATGGGCACAAGCATTCACTGGCTCCTTGTTTGCATTTTGGTTTTCCGGCAGGAGAACGGTTTGGTGCCAAAAGTGTAGTATTACAAATATAAAATTATTTGCTTTTCTCTGACGTTCAGCTAGTTTGAAATGGCTACTGATGCTTTTCATTTAATTTCTCATGTGGATTAAACAAACATTTAATTTCTCATGTGGTTTAAACAAACACATGCCACTCACAACAAACTCTGCTGCTCATGACTCATTAAGTTGTGCTTCCTAACCAGGTAATCAATTGCCTGAAAATGTTGCGACAACAGAGTTGATGACCTGTGTAATGTGAAAATGAGGGTAACACAACCGAAGGCCGCCTTCTTCAGGCCTTTTGCACACAACAGTGCTGCGTTGGGACTTCAAAAAATGGAAGGATTTTTTTCTCGTCATTGTAATCTCATGCTTGGAATATTTTTGGATTGAAATTTATGTTTTTCCCCCTGCCCTTTCCCTTACCCTGTTTCCCTTTATTTAGGCTAGCTTGCATAACAAATAACATTTTATCACCTTACATAATGAGAAAGGTGGAGCACCAATGTCATTAATTAGGAACAGACAAAGCTTTCCCTTTTCAATACCTCCAGTGCATAACTCTTTGCTAATTAAAAGACCCTGCTGCCAGCTCACCTGCATTGCCCCATGCACTGATCCAGACCTCATCCAAGTATGCCCTATGGACACAGGAACAGCAAGCACACCCTGTACCCTCCCTCATTTTTGTGATAATATGCACAGTCTAGGTGGTCCATCTGGGGCTGTTTGAGTCTGGATACTTATTTGTGTGCTCTCTTAGAGTTTTGGAATCCACGCTGCACATTTGGAGAATGAAATAAAACTTTTAAAAACGACTTTTCAATCTTGTGTTGAACTATTCTTGGAAAATATTCACCTACTAACAAAAGTGACTGCCACCCCCCTGCATTTATCTGGTCTAAAAATGCCGTGTCATACAGAATTCACTCATATTTCATTTGCAAGTCTAGAATTTTCTCTAAGAATTTATTTCTTGCTGTGGAAGTGTTTATTTTCTCTTATGCCAGTGACGCTAACTCTTGAAGTGCTTATATCGTTGCCGTGTTGCTGCAGTAAAACTTGCCCTTGGTTTTCTACTCATCTGGATTGTTCTGTATCAGCACATCATGAGAGATGGCAACAAAGCAGGACACAACTCATGGAGATGGGGTGCGCTAACACCCTGGCAAGAAGAGGCCTGCACACTAAGGCAAACTTTTGAGCACACATGGCCGTCTCCAGGTAAGATACAGAAACAAACTTCAAAGCTTGGCAGAAGTGGAGGAAAGCTGCTCTAAGCCAAATTGGGTGTGTGTAAGTTAGGCCACCCAGCAGAAAAGGTAGTTGGTACTTGCTCAGCAAAATGGAGAGATTTGATAAATTTTTCCCTTGAAGTATGGGGAGGGGTAATGTATCACCTGTCTGACATGAGAATGGGGAAGGAGCAGCCAGTGATGTGCAGTGAAATTTAGTTTCATAGCAAACTTTGATTTGCTGCTTCTATTTCAGATCTGTACAAGAGCTTGTGCTCCTGCATGCTTTTTAAATTTCTATTGTTTTTTTAATTAAACCAGTTCATCTAATAGAAGATGTAATCCCTGCTTACAAAACTTGTCTTGTTTATTTCTTATGCCTTTTGGCTACCATGATGCTACATCTTTCAATACAAATATGTGTTGAATCTAACTTATTTTGATATATATGACAGCATATTCTCCTCTTTCATTTTTCATCATATGAAGGAGACAATATGCTCATGTGACAAAGTTCATGGTGGGAAGTAACAAAGTTAAATCATGATTCCTATGATTTTTAAAATGTACCTTTCTAATAATATGTGTTCCTCTGCTACACTACAGTTTTGCTACAGTCCTGTTTAACATGTATAGAAAGATTTCAATGTTACTTCTTTGACATCTAAATTGAAAAATCTTTAGTTTATTTCTGTTTCTCCCATATTTGGTTTTGGATACATAGCTTTGTCTCTTTTCTGTTTTGCTGTTCCAGGAGATAGATATGCACCTTTCAGACAAGTGGGAAGTGATTTATCTTTGATAGAAATATATTATGACATATAATACTCTTATTGATCTATCATGCTGTTATCTTCAGATGTGCTTTCCTTGCAGAACTGTTTTCTGTGTTCAAGACAGCGGCTGAAATTCTGATAATCCCAAACAAAACCTGAATCATGCTCGTAAGTCTAAATATAAAACTAATAGCAAGGTGTGATCAGAGTTTGCATATGTCAGCTTCATTTGCAAAATCAAATTCTGACAGGAAATAGAAAATAAGAAAATCATCCTTAAGAAGATCCCAATAGCCTCCAAATTTGAATATTATTATCTTTTTTTCAATTGATCCTCTTTAAGGATTAATACAGACATCAGGATGGTGCTTCCTATAAAGGAAACGTAACAGAAAATAATGTTAAAATGTCTTATATCACAGCAGAATGAAAAAAAAATTGTAACAAGAGGAGAATGAGAAGTGAATTTAAAGGAAATAGTTGCTTTTCCCTAACTTTGCTACTTAGCAGCAGCAGGCAGGAATTTTCCTAATTTTCTCTGGAGTATCAGCTTGGTCACTAACTAGTCAAAGGGAAGGAAACACAGCAATATTGTTCTGTGTGCTGTCATATGACTTTGCCCAGCGGATAACAGTGGCTTTGCCAGCCCGCGTGAGGCGCCGGGGGAAGCTCCGCATCCGCAGCATCGCCACTGCCCTCGTGCTCCACGGCCATTCCGTGAGCCCACGTCGTGGGGTGGCACCGCATCCAAACAAAGCATTCACACAGCAGCCACGCTGACTCGGCTACCTTTGTCTTCCTAATACTCCTGCTGAGAAGTCTCCTTCCAAAAGTGGCCATGTCTTCCCTGAAATACCTTCAGGTCCATGAGCTGAGAAGTTCCTTGAAACATTTACTGTGAAAGGGCATCTGTGAGAAATTCCTTGACTGGTGCAGCTGGAGGAACATCTGGGAATATTTGTAAGAGCCCATAATGCTGAAGAAATGGTGTGTTCAAAGGCCAAATGCCAGGCAAGAGCATCCCAGAGGCACAGCTTGTTTTTGCCATGCTTGGCCTTCCCAGCCATGCTGATGCCATGCCCTCTCTTACAGGTGCCATGTCTGATGCTGTGAAACACACACAGGTATTTCAGCCTGGAAAATATAATGAGAACAGCTTTGGTAAGGATCCAGCGCAGTTTGTAATAGGATTAAGTATCCACAGAAGAGCTGGGGTAACTCTTCTTATGCCTCAGGGCTTCTCCCTGTCACCTTTCTCAGCGCATTCCTCAGTTACGAGCATGTTTCGGTGCAAAGTTTGCGTTCCAATTTCTTTCTTCAGTTTGAAAATTAATTCTGTATAGGAGGTCTGGAGCAAAAAAAGCAAACAAATTTGTTTCAGGCTTGAGTCCAAAACTGCTTTAAAATAAGCATTAGTTAGTTAGTGAGAGCATTCAAGCTACTTACAGCATATGCCTAATTTGGATCCCCAGAGCCCCAAGCGCTGCGCAGAGAAGGCCAACTTTGCCTTTAAGTTCAGGAAAGGCTGGACCAAAGTGCTGCTCGTCTCCTCCAGCAGTATCATTGCACTTGGAGTACAGCTGCTTATGTTCCTGCAATAAAAGCAACCCTAGGACTGTAATAATGATGCTGTCAGGTTTGAAGATGGTTTTAATAATCCCCAGACATTCTTCTGTGTAGAAAAGTTGATTAGATGATAAGTGAAGACCTTCATTGGATTTTGGAGGGGATTTGCAGCTCTTTCTTTTTGTGCCTCAATTAATCCTTGCTAACTTTGTGGTTGGTGTAAAAAAAAGTGAAGGTAAATGTGTGATAGCTAGTACCAATATCATGAGATCACCATGGTTAAGACTATAAACCTCTTCAAAGCAAAAAATTTGTTCATTTTTGTGTCTTCCAGACAAGTGAAAAACTTGGCAACAGAAACGTGATCCAAATTACTTATTCAAAATCTAAACTTTCAATTTCTGTGTTGCTATGATCTTTAAAATAATTTACCACTGTCATCTGCCTTTGGTGCAGCCAACTATAAAGAAAAATGAAAACGGCCTCACATTCCATTAACATACTTCTTCACCTTGTTATTCTTTTCAACAGGCAAAGTTATCCTTCCTCAAAACACAGAAATAGTTCAGGCCATGTATTTTGTTCCACAAAGGCTGTTTTTAAATCCCCAAGAACAAAGATATTTCCTATGAGTCAAGGCAAATTCCTCCCTTCAAATGTGAGTATCGCCATTAATCTTTTGGCCAGAGAAAATACTTACTCTCTTCCTTCCTATCTGGTTCCTGGAAAATTGCATCATTCCTACCATTTTTAAAAAAAAATATTTTCAGGAAGTGATGTTACTAACTCAAGGTCAGAGCCTTCTTTATGACTTTGCAATTTTTATGGTATCCTTTTGATTCAAAACATTGTATCTGACTGTGAGTAGCAAAGCCTCCATCATCACTGATATGTTTTGGTAAAGAGCAACAATCCTAGGCTTCCTCAAAGCTATGATCAGGCTCACTATTTCCCTAGGGAATGAGGAAGTTTTACATTTTATATTTGTAGCACCAAAACTCATCAGTCTAAAAGCTTTCTACAAAGCGAGAGAGCCCTTTACTGGAGAGAGGCACACACATGCTCCTGTATTCACTCTGTAGCTGCTTAGGAGAAGGAGGAATGGTCAGCCTGCAGATTGCCTGTAAGGGCTGTGGTGGGGCTGCACCAGCCATTGCTGCCCAGCACCCCTTGGCTGCCCTGAGACACTTTGCCCTGCCAGGAGCCAGTACTTCCTTCTTTTCCAGAATTAGTTTCCTCATTGTCACCTTGAAAACCATGACAGGAAAAGAGTTAGTATCTCTGTCTAAGGGTCAGAAACAAGTGAAGTCTGAAAAGACTTAGTCATCCCTTTTTGGCTTATTTGTGATAATTATCCACTCTAAGAATCCATGTTTAAATAGAGTTGTGGACCTCCATGCTACTCCAACAAGCTACCTCCTTGATTTCACTGAGCAAATAAATGCTGGTAATTGCTCACAGTCAGCAGGAAAGGTTCTGGCCCACAGTGATTTATTTTATTGCTTATGTTAATGTGCCAGTGGGATAGAAGATAGCCTTGTGGGCACTAAGTAACAAGAGTTAAGTAATGACTCTGGTTGCCCTTGGAGACTGTCAACACGTACAGTTTTCTCCAGTATTTTTTTCACATGATTTCAAAATAATTCCAAATTATTATGAATACTTATTGAGCTGCTTTACAGGCTGGGCTGGCTGATGTTCAGTTCTTCACACTTTCTGTTACATGTACTTTATCCAGGATTATTTCCACAAAGTCCTTTCTTCCTTTCTGTTCAGGGAAGGCAAGGAGACAAACAAATAACCAGAAAATCACTTTGGGATTTCTGATGTTTTGCACAGGCGTTCTTCTCATCTCTGTTTTCATTTGTCAGTGAGTCTACTTTTTCTCTTCATCACCATTATGAAATCATTCTCCTTTTCTGTTCCTCTCCAGACCTCTTTTCTCTCCTGTGTTTCTTCTGGCTTGCTTTCCTCCCCTATGACTTGTGCTTCAGTGAGTCCCATTGCCAACTTCAAAAATGCAGTTGTTGTCTACCTTTTCACTCCTGCTTGTGGGAGCCCTTAGTGACACTGAACCACTTGTGAAAACTCTGGGGAGAGTGAGAAGCAGACCTGAGGGAGCAGCACTGTGATGGGTGCCTGGCTCACACTGGTGGCTTTTTTCCCTGTGCAGAATAAGTGGCTGCTGGCAGCTCTCATGCCCACCCCTCAGGCACCATGAGCCTTGGATCAAGCAGCCCTTTTGTTAGCGCACACTTGAGTTTTTGTCTTGGACACCTTTCTCTTTCATGCAGCAGCCAGCTCAGTGGCCTGCCCACCTCTTTACCCCTGTGTCTGCCAACTTTCCACATCTTCCAGCTCCTTGGAAGGCAGCAGGGAAAGCAGGCTCATGGCTAAAGGCAACGCTGGCTAATGGGAAAAAGCACAAACTCTGAGGATCGGCAAGCCAAATCAGTCTGCAGGACAGCAGGTAAGCATGGCCAAGCTGCAGCAGGAGGATGTAGAGAAAACTTTGTGCAGTTATGTTTTCAGTTATGTTCTCCAGCGCCAAAGGCAATCCATTGTTTAGTAACATTATTACATCAGTTGGCTGTCATACTCACACCATCATATTGCAATATTTGTCACTGTTTCTTTACCACTGAGTCTTCCAAATATTCCTCCTCCTCTTTTATACTTGTATAAAACATGGCAGTCAGTTTGTCAGACTGGGTGGAAAGGACCTATGTAATTCCACTTTGAAATCTGTTTGTCTTTACAGTCTATGAAAAGATCATGTGGAAGATATAAAGCAAATGGAAAACAAAGACATTTATTTGTGAGAAGAAAAGAAGTGTCAAGGGTTTGTAAACCCTTGTGAGAAT
Source organism: Acanthornis magna (assembly GCA_036785705.1). Classification (NCBI taxonomy): domain Eukaryota; kingdom Metazoa; phylum Chordata; class Aves; order Passeriformes; family Acanthizidae; genus Acanthornis; species Acanthornis magna. Next base: position 27,012,710 of record JAWUZG010000001.1, read on the forward strand.
TAGGAAAGTGAATGGTTTTAGGTTTCTGTAGTGGAGGGAGAAGGGAAAGCTACAATACATTAGTCTGAAGAGTGGGAGAAATGAAAGCAGGAAAGATTCTGCAGAGGAGCTGCTGTACTTTTATCTCTGTGTTATTAGACTAGGTATAATAACTCACTGTGCACAGACAGGGAAAGAACCATTCCAGTCCCTTCAGCAGGAAAAAGTCTGAATCACGTGGGCAGCTCAACTCAGATAATAGCAGAACTGACAGAAACAAAATAAACTGTAAAAGTACTTTAGATTCCATGTATTTAAGTTTACTCAGTATTTATAAAAACAAGAAGGCAATCAAAGTATTTACTCTAAGTAGTTGCTGATGCCTTTTTCAGAAGGATTTAATGGTTCTTTAATGATTCTGGATGACAAAGACTGTGTCTGATTCTTTCCAACACTTACCCATGTTTGAGTAAGAAAGGAAATACTTCAGAGGTTTAGTTTTGGTGAAGCTGCTGCTAGAAAATGCAGAAGGAAACTGATGTTCCCTGCCAAACTAAAGTTTGCAGGGGAAGACAGCTGGATATTCTAGTAGTTAGCCATGCTCAGACATAATAACCGTCATAGGACTTCTCCACTGGGACTTGGAGATAAGCAGTGTGTTGATCCAAGATACCGATTGTTAAAATGCGTTGAGAAATTCAACCACAAGATGGAAACTGGCTCGGTTAAATGCAGTAGAGAAGTGCTGCATTTGAACCTACCACAATGGGTGGAAATCTGTGGCAGCAAGGAAACAAAAACATTTGTTTTATGTTAAATTACAAACATGGTTTTGAAATACAGTGTGACCCAGCTGGTGACATGGCCTGTATTTTCTATAGTAGTTTATAGGAACTCACTGCAGAACTTAGGGCTAGGTCTTGGGGGGAAAAAAGGCTGCTGCACTTAGGTCTCATAATCAATTCAGTGTTCACATGAACTGTATAAGATCTGAAGGAGCCAGGATGTGAAATACAGCATACCTGAAATGAATGCTCTCATGGAGGAAACAAAGATTAAAGGCCACGTTGCAGTGGCTGTTAGAGTGAGTACAGGCTTCCATAGGACAATGGTGAGAGGAATTTGAGAATCATGGATCCTTCTGGGACTGAGAAAAACAATGTAGGTGTGGAAATCAGTATTGGCTCTTGTCTGGTTTACTGGAAGAGGAACTTGTATTCACTTCCCCATTTGAGTTTTTACTGTCTTTCCATGTAAGTGCAAATAGATTGGAATGGTCCTTGTACCTCTGTTCCCAGTGTGTCCCTGCAGACAAACCATGATCATTACATCAAGCAGGACTTGTTTTACTTCGAAATGTTTTCTGGGACACCCATGGTTTTAATAATCTGTTTAGAAGAGTGTAAGCCTTGTCTGTGCCTGGAAATACCGTCTTTGCAGTAAGGTGAGAGAGAGACCTTTGGGATCTGATCTTTGGGAAGAAAGCAAGTGCCAAAACCTGGCACAAGCAGAAAACATGCAGTTCCTCTGAGCTGGGTGACAGCAGCAGGCTATGGACAGTCCCCATGGGTGGTCAATCCGTGTTAGTGCAGATTTCATAGTTTTCTGCACTCAAGACACTTCGGCTCGATTTCTGCAGGCAGGCTGGTGGATACAGCAACCTTGCTACTCCTTGGCAGGAAATACCTGCACCCAGCGCTGGCCCCTGGTAACTTCAGCAGCTTCTTGTGACAGCTCAGTTTCCTGCAGCTGGTGTTCTTAGGAACTTTCTCACTTGTTTCCCAGAAAAACACATCCCCCATATGTCATTTTCCTTTAAGTCCAGTAATCCCCACAGAGCAACAGTTTCACAGTAGACGCCTCCCCAGTCGTGTCAGAAAAGCAAGCACAAATGCAAATATTTTAGGGGCACCTATTTTCAAACTAATTTTCTGAAGGTCTCCTGGATGCCAGTGTTTTCTGAGGGGCAAAGAGGGAAACTGTTCATGCTCTGCATGGCTGCTCTTCACATTTCAACAAAGTAGAGGCTCTGCTGTGCCCTTTTTGATCCCCATCTTGGCATTTTCCTTGGTGTTTTCCTCAACCATGGTGCTGGGGCATGCTCCTCATGCCTTGCCCCCAGCAGAAACACCTGCCAGTTTTATTCATTGCCCAAGTACCCAGCGGGGTTTGAGTGAGGCCTCCAGGTGACAGAGCAGCAGGCAGGGTGAAGTGCCTGGAGTGCAGCTCATGCCACCTCTCATGAGTCCTGTCTGTCTGTCTGTTCTGTGGAGTCACCTGGGCTCCCGCCCCAAGGTACATTCCACCAGCACGATGAATCATTTCACTGCACTGAGCAGGAAGGAGCAATATTGGAGGTCCACAAACTGATATTTATTTTAACAAAAAGTAGATGTGTGATGGACCGCATTAGCCCCAGCCCAATAACTCCTGAGCGTTTGAGAATATCCAGAGCACCTCACTTGGCTCCATTTAATTTTGCTGCAACCTGAGCTGTTTGGAGATGACGTGAAGACTATTAAAGATCACAAAAAATCTAGTTATATAAGCTACACTTCCTTTCCAAAACCCATACTGAGTTTCAACATCATTGCTAGTACCTATCCAACAGATATCACCTATCAAGTTATGTTCTGCAATTGGAAAACCTTTCTCCCTTTTTTGTTTTTTCTCTATGTAAATATTATTTAAAATTAAAATTACCATTTATTTCTAATATAAATAATATTTTCAAACATAACTGGTTATGACACCTGTTACTGGGATTACCTGACTGTTCTTTCAAATGATAACTAGCTTCAGATGCTTCTCCTGACATTTTCCATCTTGGTTTATTCTGGTGTTGGAATTTGGGCATACGGTGGCCGTGCTCTGCTCTGTTTCTCCAGAAGGGAAGCCTGGGCACACAGACTGAATGGGAGCTGTGCTGCCCTGCAAACAGGGATATATGAGCTAAGCCGCAGAGGACCTGAGGGCATGACCTGATACAATCCAGCTGCTGCATGAACACTGGGGGGTGAGATGGCTAGGCATGACCTTGGGACAGGACAGACTTGGCAAGGCCAGGGTGGAAAAAAGAAGCAAATTTCAGGGGAACTACAGGAAAGTAAAGGTGCCATCTGCCACCTGTACGGACCTCAAGACATTCACAAAGCTCAACATTTTGAATAAACTCGAAGTGACAATTTGACTCTCTTTTGGAGCAAAGACCTTGTGGCAGGTAGAGAAGCTCAAATCATGGTATTTTAGACACTATCCCAATGTAATTTCAGTTCCTTTTTTTAAAAATCATTGCACCATCTCATTAATCTCACAACACGAGCCATGTTTCCTTCTTGGGAGAAATAAGAAGTATGTAGAAAAGACTGCTTCTCATGTTGTTTAAGTTGATGGAATTGCCTCACTGTAAAGGTAAGCTTAATTGTTCAGCTTCTCAAACCATTCTATGGAAAGGGCTTCTGCACCACTACGAAGTTCCTGTGTGATGGCAGGCACCAGAAAAAATGAGCCTTTTCAAATATGACTGCCCTTTCCAAATGGCTAGGTTGGTGCTTAGGGTTCTTGTTTCAAGAATGGTCATCATGTAAAACCTGTTCAAAGTTATGCTTCAAATGCATGTAAGCAAATGCTGAAATACAAAATAAACAAGTGGAGGACATCAAATTGTGGACTCAAATACATGGCTGTGCCACAGTGCTGCCTCTCCATGCTCCAGGTCCCCAGAGCTGTATACAGATTAATACCTTCTTAAAGGCCTGCAACATTGTGAAAATGAGTAATTAGTGTTTCACAAAGATGACATTAAAATGAGAACTAGAAAGGAATTAAGACATCCATCCCTCATAAGGATGGGCTTTGGACTTTGAGGAAACACATAAACACTGTGAACACACAGAAAGCATCTTAAAAAACCAAAATAATAAACAGCTACTAAGTGAGGATTCCAGGAAAAAATACTATGTGATCTTGTAATTAATGCAACCTTAATTTAGGTATTTCCTACCTTCAGACCACTTTAACTATCCTTAATATTCCTTTTGTATAGTATTTTGCTGTACACAACACACTGAGTTACAACACCAGTGTCTCTCACCTAATTCTGAATATTTGGGACAGATATTCATATGACTTGATACACATTTATGGATAACTAAGAATACGTATGTTGTACTTGGTTTGTACCCAGTTTCCAAAATGGAAGCAAACCAGACACACCAGTTTTGGAATTTCTTACATAAGCAGTTAGTCTTCTTCTGGAGATTCAAATGAAGGAAAGTGGAGTAAGATTTTAGCAAGACTCACTCATTACACTTAAACAAGATCTAACACATTGGGTCTTGTCTCCAGCTATGCCTTTTCTACAAAAGAAATTACATAATGCAAGTTCCTTGTAGAATTTAATCTCTCATTTTAATGCCCAGACTTGATCTCTTTACCCTTGTAGGGTAAACTTGTGGATCCTAAGTTGTGGATGTAGTTGTATGCCATTTTTTCTTTCCCCCTCCTTCCTGAGAAGTGCTCACTAAGTTAAATATGCACGAAATTAAAAATACGCTTTTAACAGCATCTTTAAAGACAATCCTCCAAATGCCTCCCCCAAGAAAAGCATCACACCATTGCTTAGGATTATCTATTTATTTATTTCAGTTAAAACAAACATACAATGTTTCATTGAAACTGTGTTGCTGGCCACCAGTCCAGCCAGCAACTGTAGCTAGACTGCTGGCCTCTCCCAAGGAGGTGGGTATTTACATATGTACACGGATGTACCGCAGGATGCCCGAATTCGGTGGCCTAGAGAGTGTTAGAGCGCAGAGGTTGTTGTTAACTTGCTGCATTCAGGAAATCGCAACATCCATGGTAAATTTTAGAGAGAAAGTATACATGAACCTGAACAATGCTTTCTATGGACCCAAGTGATTCCTGTGTTTATTGCAACATATACATTTGTAATAAATACAATCTTAGTGTTTTCTTACACGCCTCAGGTGTAACACATTTCTTTCATTTCTGTAAGCATTACACTTGGTTGTAAAAAGCTCTTTCCTTTGACAGCTGTTATACAGATGTACATGGACAACTCATTGAAATGATGTAACAATCAGTAATGAGAGAGGAATATATACATAAATCCTGGACTCCAAGCCTACATTATATACATTATACTTACAGTATATACACACATACAATTTATGTACATAGACTATCATAAATATTGAAAAATAGTTTTAGTTTTAATGGATTAATGTTTTATAAATAACATGTTACACTTATGACTGAAATATCATGGAAGACAGTAATGTCTAACTGAGGTGACAGAACAGTGGTTTAATACTGAAGCTGCTCTTTTAGGTGGTTGGTAATGTAGGTAACTTTAAACAGACAGGTTTGGAAAAAAATAATAATTAAAAAAATCACACATTGGAAATCGACCCAGCCAAGTGGAACTCAACTGTTGCAGGTGGAGAGTCAGTCATCAAATTATATAACACATAATGTATAATCTGGAAATTGCTACATTCAGAGAATTAGTGACATGTACAATACACTATGAGGTGTCATCACAAAAATCTTCCTCCTTTCTGGTTGCCAAGGACTTTGTAGTTAGTAACTTCTCACTTACAACTCCTTCCTCTTCTACGGTTGCTTTGAGAAAGGAGGATATTTCTCACTTTCCTTCCTCTTTTTAAATGCTGGCAAGGGAAGCACTTCATCCCTTATGTGCTACAAATTGCTCAAAGGTAGACAACATTTTAATCCTCTTCCACCTTTGCACACTTGTGGAGGAAGAAGAAAAGCTGCCAAAGTACTGAGGAGGCACAAGCTCAGCACTTATGTAGAGATCAGGTAGCATGGGATAGTTAGCCATGGATGTACAGTACCTGAGGCAGAGAAGTACCTACGGAGAGTTAGTCAGTGCTGACTCCAGGATCATTAATTGCCAGTTGAGTACCACCGAATTAATAATACAAATAACACAAGAGGAATCTAACTTGTCATTACAGTTTTACACTATAGTCTTAATGACCAGTACTTACAGTCATGCAGAAGTATCAATATAAAATACCTGCAGTTGTTTTTCCATAGATTTTAAATGGCTGGGCAGAGATTGACATTATCTGCCAAATGGTGACTATTGTTTAGATTTGTTTCTGATTAATTCTGTAAGAGCAAAAAAGTCTCAGGCACTGTTTAATCAATGGATTACAGGCCCTTACTTGTTCCCTCTGACACAATGACCAAGTGGGACTTTGTTAGTCCGATTTTTACAACGTTGTGTCAGATGAAGACAGTTGACCACATTGCCATGACTATTTCACTGATAATCTCTATCTAGGCTTTTGTACCCAATATTGCTGTGTTTGAGAACCTCTTATAAGCCAAGTACGCTGTTATACAAATGTTGCCTCTCTTCAACCTGGGACAAGAATGAAAGAGTAAACATGCACTAGAAACAAAATAGCTCATCACAACCATACAGCACCTGTTTCATCAGCTAGGGCTCGTTTATCTATTTCTGAAGCAAACAAGTATGAGATGACTATCCAGCCTATGAGGTTATCTTTAATGCTACTATACAGTATAAATTGGAAGAGGAATCCCAGTTGTGTAAGTGAAGAGAGTTTGTACCAAGCATGAAATATTGGTGCAGCTGTTTTGTGAATTTGACTCAGAAACAGAATAGTCAAGTAATTCAAAATCCAATAATGGATGAGGAAATTGAGAAATACTGTACAGTTTCTGAATATTATACAACTAGTAGACTACATTAGAACATTTTTGTTTTCCTACAGAGTGTTTTAAGATAGATTGGACAGAAAAAAACCCCAACAAACATTGCTACAACTGACAATGGACCTTATTAATAAAGGGAACTTGAGGAGGAAGTTTTGTATTAATGGCATCATATGCTCCAGTGCCATTCAGTTTCTATCTACAACAGGAAAAAAAACCCCAAAAAAGCAAAAACCCCAAACCCTGTTTTACTCAATTGCACTACTGAGTACCTCAAGAAGGGAAATGTCAATGCCATCTTTACAATTTTAGATTACCCACGCTTCCCTCAAATGTACCCTTTTCTAAAGGGTGAGTTTATTTGAAGTTTGAAAATTTGCATTTCCACACCATTTTTGGTAACTCTAGTTACTTGTGCAAGCTGACAAATGATTTTCCAGATTGTTTTCACTCTCATTTGAACTAAATGAATTTCATGGGAAGCATTTAGTATCAGAGAATTTTGACCTGAATTGGTTCATTTTCCATTTTGGTCATTAGAGGCATTTTAAAAAAAAAATTTCTTCTAATTTTGCTTCTACAGAATCATAAAATATGTTGAGTGGGAAGGGACCCATCAGAATAACTGTGTCCAACTCCTGGCCCTGCACAGGGCACCCCAAGAATCACACCATGTGCCTGAGAGCATTGTCCAAACACTTCTTGAACTCTGTCAGGTTTGGTGCTGTGACCATTCCCTGGGGAGCTGTTCCAGTGCTCAACACCCTCTGGGTGAAGAACCTTTTTTAATATCCAACCTAAACCTCCCTGACACAGCTTCATGCTGTTTCCTCGGGTCCTGTCACTCATGACACAAGTGAAGAGATCAAGAAAGTCAAACTAAATTTAATTTAGGACACTAATTAAATATTTTTTCTGAGCTCTTCTATGTAATTTTTTCCTTCTTTTTAGAAAAATGTTTCTTAAAGTCAAAATAGTGCTTTTGAGGTCCATAAGAATTTTTGGTACAAAAAATAATAGCATTTCTCTCTTTCTCTCGCTCTCTCATTGGTTATTTAAACACTTTGCTGTAAATTAAAGAGTTCTTTCTCACATCAAATGGTTCCATTAGGCACATTCAAGTAAAATAACAAAATATCCAAGTAACAATGACGAAAGCCAAACATGGCTTGATAAAAGTCTACAGAGAGTTCTGTCCATTCTCTGGAATGGAATAAAGTTGTCACTTCCTTCAGCCAGACACTCACGTGGTTTGATGTTAATATCCACTTCCATCATGCAGAATAGTTTCTTAAAGACAGAGTTCAGATATTCTACAATCAGAAGAACCATCAACAAAGAATCTGCCTTTTAAAGGAAGCTGAATAGCTCATTTTCGTTCTCAGTAGGTATCTGAGTGAACACTGGCATTTGAAGTGGAGTATTACAGAAATTAAACCAGGGCAGTTAATGGCCATCAGATGTAATATTCTGGGTCCAGTCTAGAATAATCAGTGTCATACACCCAGTCATCACAAGTATACCACTTAGAAAGAAGAATGCAGCCTGAAAAAAGAAAACATAAAAGAAGCATTTCAGATTCTGCTACGACAGTGTGTTGGTTAAACCACAACATACACCTATAAATTCATGCCCATGTATAGCACAAATGCCATTGCTCACAGAGGACAAAATAAAAGAGACAAGAGATAAAGTCAATGACAAGGAGATAAGCATCTTTCTCATATTTAGGGTCCTTTACCAAATCAAAAAGTCAATTTATTTTCAGTATAGCAGACCTCACCCTCAACTAAGGGAAGTGAATGTAGCTGCTGATACATGACCAGTCAGGCTATGCCACTGTGCTGACTTGACTCTCTCACTATGTCTGATTTCATTCTGAGTTAGTATCTCTATGATCACTAAGAGCACCAAGAACAATCAACCCAAACAATTGGCAGAGATGAGCTTTTATGGGGAAAATGATGTAAATAAGTCTTAAAAGAATATTTATAGAATGTTAAGTCTTTTTTAATACAGCTCTTAGGGTGTTCTGTTGAAATCTGGTTCTTACCAGCAACAGAATGACCCAACTACTGCTGAGATTGGGGGCCAGTGGCTGAGAGAAGGCACTGAAGTGAACTGAGTCTTATGATAGCTAATTCCTTGGTTTTCAGTTTCTATGCAACTCCTTGCAACTATGCAAGATAGCATTAAATGCCAATTCACTGACTACCTTCATCAGTACTTCAAAATTCATTAATCATGAAGTTAATTAAATTTTTTGCTTTGAATTAGTAAGCAAGTGTAGTTACATATTTTTCTATACATACCCCGATCTTTTGCACTGACTTCATTGGTTCCTTCTTCACTAATTTGATATAGAAGGCAGAAGGAAGTATAAAGATCAGCATGGCAGCTGCAGAAGCACCTGTATAGAAAAAGCATGAAAACAAATATTCGTCAGCACATAAACATAGTCTAATTAGTTTGGAACTGCTCTTTCTGAAATGTGAAAGACTGCTTGACCTCACAAGGAAATGCTTACCAATGAATCCGAAGATGTCTCGAATAGTAGGGACGAAGATAACAAGCACGTTGGTAAATGCCAGAAGAGCAACGGTAATGGCACAGTGACGCCACCAGCTGAACTCCTTCCCTGCCCACATCAGCTGGGTAATGGAACTGCGGATCTTTGGAAAGCAGGGGTGAGGGGAGGAAAAAGAAAAAAAACAAAAAATGCAGTTTAGTCTTCGTTTCAGAAGACAGTGTATTTGCCACCTGAATTGGACCTTCTTTCTGAAAGTATTTTAACATCATTGTCCTGAATGCTTCAGGTTTTCATAGAGGGTGAAAGATATAAGTATTATGGAGAAAAAACTCAAGAAGAACATCTGTCTTGAACAAGAATAAATTCCAGGAAATTTTGTAACATCTAAGGATGCTGTTCAACAATACAGACATAAATGGCCAGATTGCGTCTACAATGTAGTTACAGAAACACGCTGACTTTCGTAAGCTGATAATACAACAGTGTAAGTACTTTCACAAAGGGGAAATCTGTTTCATTTCCCCAATAAAACCCATACAAGGAAAACAATAGAACTGAAGGTATCTGTATCTACTGCTTTGTATATATTACATATTTACTGAATTAACAGTATAGGATAATTCATCAAGCTTATTAGAATAAATTTCCTTTTTCAGTTACGAGAAAAACTCTCTCAATTAATAAATGAGAGTTGCCAAATCACTAAATGACTGCAGGAGTACAGGTGTTAAGAAATAGTAGCAAGACACAAAAAAATGACTTACTGGGAAAATAACTACAGGTACAGTGAGGGTTACAGCCATAAGTACAGCGAGACGCACAATAAGAAGGAGAACATCAGCACCCAGATAAGCAGAGTAGGTGTGGAGCAGCTCTGGTTCGACGTTTCCTATAAAGAAAACATTATTTTAGATTTAGTTGGCATACTTCTTAAACACGTGCTTCTGATCTAGAGTCTAAGCAAATTTTACAGTTACATCAATATGAATTGAAAGCCTCAAGAGCCGCTATAAGAATGTATCCATTTTACACAGTGATGACTTGGAGGCACTGAATCTGTTTTAATCCAATTTTAATCCTATGTCTTGGGCCTAATTCCATTACTGATCTCCTTTGGAGTGTGCACTTATAGAAGTACTAAAAAAACCCCAAAAAACAGTGTATATTTAGAATGCACAGTAAATGCTTGCTTGTTCTATCTTTAAAATAAAATGTAGGTTTGCAGAACCCACAGTATTATTAAATAATTTAAAAGAAAGCAGAGAAGGCAATACTCACCATAAAATGTCAGGTATCCGAAGAGAGCAGCCAATAAATACATGAGGAACATGGCAAAAAAAGATACATAGGACACATTCATCATTCTTTTACGGCTTCGGCTGTAAGAAAGAATAAGAAACATTGTTAGTAGTGAGAACATACTGCTTCATACTATGTTTGTTTAGTGAAATTACAGATATACATCTAACACTTACCCTTTCAGTTCTTCATAAATAGGAAGAATTGCAGGATGGCAGACAAAAGAAAACGTTAGGATTGGGACAGCATAAACAGTCTGGAAAAAAGAAGGTATGTTTCTTAAGTATCTCAATAGACATTAGAAATTTAGTTTAAAACATCATCAGTAGATTCTTCAGTTTTGACCTTATTTTGTGATAAAGACCAGGTATTCTTTACAACGGAAACTTTGGAAAAAGTTAAAACAAGTTCATATTTTCTTAAACCCAGACTCTGAGGTACCAAATAGTCTCAAATGTCACTGAAGTGCATGTTGAGCTGCGTGTATTTGCATTCAAAATCATGTTCTGCAACTCAAAGCCTTAAGCCATTGTACCTTGAACTTGGAATTGGGTATTACATTTGTGGAGATTCACCATGGTAATTGACAGCATTTATGAGAGTCAAGAATTCATGACTGGGAACAAGCCAAATGTCCTATTTGCACGCGCTTACAATTTTCTTCATCTTCTTCTGTAATCTACTTTTTAAAATGCTTAACTAACTTCCTTGAGAAAGGTTGAGAAATGCTGTGCTGAAGAATGAGAGATGTGTTTTTTGCCACTCAAACAGGCACCTCAAGCTCCTCTAATTTCTGTGTATTTGGAATGTGGAAACACCCAGTCTGCACGAGGTAAACAGTGCCCAAGTCTACTGGAACAGAAAGTCTTAACACATCCCAATTTTAAAACTGGGCAACTGCTTGAAGGAAAAACAGCCTAATTTATTATTTAAGTGCTACAAACTTAGTTATTTTCAACAGAGCATGTGATTTTCAGTCAGTTACCTGTGAATTGAAGATGAAATATTTTGGCGTGCACATATCATCATTTGTTATGTTTCCATCTACCAAAGGTGCCAGTGTTGCATTTATTAACGTCACGTTCACAATGTCACTGTCCATAGGACAAGGAATCTGAAACATCTTCCAAATTACCTAGAAATAAGGCCATGCATTTATTACTTTGACTAATGCAAGATGTGAAAATATTCAGAATCTGTTTAATTTCACTTTGAAATGCAGTTTTACAAGCGCTGAAAGTTTACAAGATTATACTTACAACAATCAGAAAGAAGACCATGCAAAGTAAGGAAAAGCCACTGGTATAGCCCAAATACCCTGTGATCAAAAAAAGATAAAAAAATTTAAGATACAATAAACAGAAACACCATTCAAGTCAAAACATTATGACAAAATATATTCTGTCAGTGATCTCTTCAGATTGTAATTTTCTTAGCATTACACAAAACAAGTTAATTATTCATTGACTTTCCACTAATCTCAACCCAGATCTGAAAGTTCTGAAAGACATGTTAGGGTCTGTATATACAGCAAGTCTGTAATGTTAAACTTTTTAACTTACAAAAACAGATGCAAACTAAAAAAACCCCACAGCAACAACTATATGAATGACTATAGGATTAATTATAATAGCATGCACTATCAGATAACAATAGCCTTTTCCCTTCTGTTTTTACCACTTTACTTAATGTCTAGCAAACAGTAATTTGAGAGAGTAATTCACATTGAGACTCTCAGTTATTAAGGTCCCACTACAGGATTCTCTGAATAAATAACTGAATTAACTGAATTATTCACATACATCACTGAATTACAGCCATTTCAGATAAAGCATCTAGTATGAACATTATGCTACTGTTTGGGATCTAAAATGAAAAGATATTGCCCAGGGTCAGCATCCCTATTCTTTGATGGCTGTTACCGGATAGATAGTAACAATATTATATTATTATTCCACCATTGACCAAAATAAGTCAAACTTTGAGATAAGAACAGAGACAGGCAATTACTGTTGAACTTTGCTCTAAAGCCATCCTATCTGCTGTCCTTTCATTTTCCAAAAACAGGTCTTTAATTTAGTATACTTGTCTTGACTTTTTTCCCCTTTCTTGAAGGAGACTGACAGCAATTACCTAAACACTAATTAGTCCCAAGACTCAAGTCTAAAGACAGCTGCTAATTCACATAGCATTTCAAGACTCAAACATTGTATCAACCCATTTCCCCACAGTATTTTTAATGGGTTTGTATTTGGATTGCTCTCTACTACTTACCTAGATTTTTCAGTAGGGACAGGGGAAGAATGAGGAAGACAGATACCAGCAGCACTAAATAGTCACCGTTGAGATACCATTCTCTGTAGAAAAAAAAGGTAATATTTGTAAGTAATCAAATGTTTAAAAACTATGTTTGCAGTTTATTCTTCACTCTTATCTTCTACAACATATGGCTTCTTAACAAATGCACTATCTGACGTCACAAAGGATAGCATTTAATTTCCTATATGGACCTAATGCCCTACAATAGCTTCTTATCTCACCCCAAGCCTGCATTGTGCCTTTCCTTTAGTGTCCTTTTATAAAAATAATATGCATCTGGAAGCCAGAAGACAGAAAAGTAAATGATTGGTTAGAAAAACGTCAACTGGGATCAATAATGGAAAAAATAGTAATTTTCTTAAGTACTGGTTCCCAACTCTCCAGATGTGTTAGAATATTGCAGGGCCCCAGCAGGGTTTCCCCTTTTAATGGAAATAAAATTCTGTTGGGTGCCCTGTGGGAGTTAAAGAAAAACAGGTGAGGGCTGAAGGTAAGGCAGTAGCTCAAGCCCACTGGCTGAGAAAACTCCAACAAGCACTGCGAGTCTCTTGGAGGCACATTAAGTCCCTTTCAGTAGGGAAAACATGAAAAGAACCTTTTTCTTTCAGAACATTTTTGCCATTTATTCTGTAAGAAGCAGCAGCTATTTTTTCACAAAATATTTTTGAGCATTAGAAGATTAACATCTTTTTTGAAATACATAAAAATAAAATTCTACAGGATCATCCTATATGCTTTAAGCAATTAAAGTACCAAATATTAATACTTTACATCCTGTTATGATATAATTTAACAATTACTGTTTAGGTAAACAAAAAAAATTAATAACTTAATTGGAAATTTGTATTTGCAAACTCAATGCTGAATTATAGCCTTTTATATGGTAGTGGAAAGATAGAATAATTAACCGACTTGCTCTGGATTTATATAGTAAATGCAAAAACTATGTAGTCATCTCTTTCCTCAGTTTTACCTGGGAGAATTAGATGTAAAAAAGGAGTATTTTAGAAACTTTAGATTTTAGAAACTTTAGATGTTTCAAATATAGTAGACTTGGGGCAAATTTAAAAGAAATCACAACACAGAAACTCCTTGCATTTGATACAATCATAAGAACATGCACTGTTATTGTGCATACCATAGAGAGGCCATCAGGACTTTCAGATCAAGGACTTCAAAGTTTTTCCGTGCTGAAGAGTAAAGAATGGGATTGTGCAATTTTAAAATATAGCCAAGTACTTCAGAAATTGCTAAACAAATTTTAATAATGGAGCTAGTATTTGTAATAATGTCTCAGAATTCCAGAAGCTCTTTTACAGTAAGCATTATTTTGGGACACTTAAACAGGTAAGTGCTTACATTTTAGGCCCCAGGCTGCCAGAGTGGAATCCATGCCAATGGTAGCCACCCAGACTCCCCTAAGCAATGCATGGAGAGAGTCAGTTAAATGGGGTTCACAATTGCCAGAGCACTGAGAAAATATTTACTTTAAATCAGTGTACAGCTACTTAGTGCCAGCCAACACGAAGACATTTAAGATACAGATCTCAATTTCTTAATTTTCTCTGCCAGATTTGCAGAGCAGCAGCTGTATCCAGTGGGATTCACAGACTTTAACTTTTCCTCTTGAATTGTAACCAATTTTGAATTCTTTACTGAAGACGGGACAGTAAAAATATTTGCCTCCGAGCCCCCTTCTAAATACTGGTTACTTCAGGGGCTCTCTTAAGAATTGAAAAATATGGACTTGAATTCAGCCAAAGGAGAGAAATGAACCTTCCCAGCAAAGAATTTGTGAACATAACACTACTAAGTAAATGGGGTATGTGCAGTATTTGAGTACATTAAGAAAAAAGAAAAAAAAGGAAAAAAACATATGGCTAGCACTGTTGTTATAACAATATCTATCAGCAAGCTGTATGAACATCACCAAATGGCTTGAACCCCTTGGGGAACACAGGCAGAAAAATGCCTACCTTCTGAACTCAGGCTTAGGTGTAAGTTGGAGTCTTGAGCTGCTCAGCCCTCTCAAGACTGGGACACTTCAGGACAAGGCACAGAAGTACAACTCTGAAGAGTGAGATTTATAGCACTTAACTCTATCCATCTGAACTCAGGCATCTTGTTTTTACACACCCTCTCAATATAGAGCGATATGATCGACTGTTCATTGGAGATGTGCAAAATGTGTCTAAGGCAGGTGCACGGAACTGATCAGTAAGAGGATCAACCTTCTCCACTGATTATACAAATACCAGCGTAACGATGAACTCAAAATCTAACTTTCAGAGGGTATGGCTAGATAAAATGAATCCTACTCAAGGCACCTCTTTTTAAAGCCAAGCAGGAAAGCCACTCTGGAGCCAACGTGTCTCCAGGACCAGATGGGCAAGGCATGTACCACTCTGGTCTTGGGCATATAAACTGTGGTTTAGATCAATGTTTAGTCTCTGTATCTTTCTGAGAACTGATCCTTAAGATATTCATTGCGTAACTGCACCTTAGTCTTATATTTAATCACTTCCCACAATATTAATACTAGAAAACCAAATTATTCAGACCAAACCAGTTTGAATGCAGTAAGAAAATAAACAAAAAAAGCAAAACCAAAACAAAAAGAACGAACCATTATCACATTTACCTTTCCTTATAAAGTCCATGTACTAATTGGTACATACATGAACACTTACCTGAGGTTCTTTACAGAACAGCTTTCTGCAATATGATGCAATACCTGCATTTTTCTACCCTTTTCCCATGTCAGGCTGGATCTAAATGAAGTGAAGCACTCAGGGGAAGGGAAAACTTACTGTATCTCTGTCTGAATAAGAAGCTACCCTATGGTGTACCGAACGTGGTCTTCATATAAAAATATATACAGTCTCCGTATTTGTTTCTCCTAATAGTTTCTCTGATGAGGAATTCTAACACCTACCCTGTGGTATCTTCGATGTTCATAAATGTCTTGATGACCAATGGTAACTCATATTTCACTATGAAGAGGTAGCTTGACATAGCTGTAGGTGAATAACATCATAGATCATTACAAATATAGAATATGCCACATGATGCAAGAATCACATAACATGTTTCATAACTTCACTTGAACACAAGCAGTTAATGAACACATGTTGTGTGACAAATAAGTCTCCAAGAATAAGCAGGGAACAATTACTATTGACAGTACAGACATTTTAAGATCTTGTCCTCACCTCCAATGTTCTGCATTGTAATTGATCCAGAAGCAGCAAGTTTTCCAGCCATACCAAAAGCCTTCATTCCCAACTGTTCATACAATAAAGATCCTACAAGAAAATAGAATAGATATACCATTGGAAGGGTGTTTTTCACAAAAATAGTGTAAGACAGAAATCTTACATGTTTGTAAAATAGTAATTTGCCATACCTCCTTCATTGGCAGTCTTCAAAAGAAGATGCACTGAATACAAAGAAAATATTGAGACAAACAGCAGGAGTATTCTGGGGAGAGAAAAACATGCAAATTTGTAATAGCCATAAATGACTTATTGTAACCCTATTAAATAACGATGTGCCAAACACAAACATTATCCGTATCAAAATATTATATAGGAAAAAAATGTAGATTCTAAGGTCAGTTAAAAGCGTTCTGCAAACCCAATTAATGCTGTATTTAGAAAGGATTTGACACTAAATTGCATTTCAGAGGCATACAACGAAATTCTAATGTGGGCTTGAACAACGATTCTATTCAGTGTCAAAGGGGCATAAGCATGGCCAAGAGTCAGGCGATTATAATTGGTTACATTTGATATAAATAACTTAACAAAGTATCAATGGGAATGTGTGTGGGTTGTGGGGGGTTGCATCCCTGTAAAAAATTGTTTCTCTGATCTTCCTATCCCTGTTCAACAGTGTGCCATGCACCTATTGAACGTACAGTTGAGGCTAACTATAGCTGAAGTGAAGATTATCTCTTGGTCTTAAAAGAAATCAGCTTTTCAGCTTAAACCTGTGTTATGTCTTTTCTTTATGTAAGGATGAAACTGCAAAAGCCTTAAAGAACTGACCGAAAATTCAGACTCATTGAGAGTGGAGTTTTCAAATGGAAATACACATCTATTGTCATTAAAAAAAAATTCTTTCCTCAAAAGTTAACTCTTCAGGTGTGCTTACATGGGAATCGCTAGTGGCTTGTTTATCTTCCCCACAGCTTTTACAGGCAATGCATATTATTTCCAGAAGCACATTTGCATCACCTAAAATTCGGATCTCTCAACAACAAATCTCTCCCACAACAAATGCACTTCCTGGAGTGGCACGCTAGGGGGGACTTCTCGGCTGCTGGAGAACACAGTGGAAAATTACAATGCATTAAAAAAGAACCCTGGTCTTTCTTATACCAATACAAGCATTTTGCTTCATAGGAAACCTGAGAATCAGCACATCAAAAATGGCTCAAAAAGGGTAAACTTCATTTCTCAAAGTACATTTCCTTTTGTGTCATTTTTTATGCCGGTGAAGTTAGTAAATGTAGCAAAAAGAACTGGAAACAAGAAGATCTGAGAAGCTTCACAGATCTGTATAGGAAACTTCTGTTACTGCGCCAATTCAACATTAACACATGCACACAAATAAACCTATTTCTGACAGGTAGAGATTAACTAGGATTTGACTCAGCCATCAACGAGGAACAGCACAGCTGAGATGTGCCAGGGTTACACCACTTTAAAACAGCACAGAGCTTGGACCTCTCAGACCTAATCTGTAATGGCTGCCCACAGTGTTGTCAAGTCCAGTCAGCAAACTCATCTTGAGGGTCACTCCATTTCTGGCTTTCAGACCATTTTATTCATTCATTTAGTGCTGACACAAGTGACAAGTCACAGCACTGACACAAGTCACTCCACAGTCTTCGAAGAACTTACTGCCTTAATCAACTGCATCTGGATCTGAATCTGTAACCTAGTTATTAAAGGATGCCTGTAATGCCCTCAGTGTCATCATAAATTCCACAGTATCATCTGTGATTAACTGCTTTCCTGCCTCCGAACTATCCAATCTACACGAAGCTTTGAAAGGTAACAAACTAGTTTGTCTTTGAAACCGCACTAATACAAATAGATTTGAATGCAGTATCCAGAAATAAAAGGCAACTAAATTGCCTAAACACCCGATTGTTACATTGCCAATTTGGAACATTTTTTTCCTCAGGAAAAAAGGACCCCCAAGTCTTTTCAAATAGCTAACCTCAAATTCTCTTTTCTCCTTTCCTCAAAGACATTCTAATGTGCATTACACTGATTATCTTACATGTGCTGCAGAATATCTTTAGAGCATGAAACTGATGTACAGAGATGAAGTATCTCTTCTAGATTCACCCTAAGTCGTTCATTCAGTTTAGCATCACCTAAGCAAGTGAAAATCTTAGTAAAAGATTAACAAATCACCATGTACTTAATATCCTTTTGATCAGAACTTTACACATTGGTAATTTCCTCAGGAAACTTGAGCACCACCCTGATACACTGTGAAACATCTGGAAGTAAATCTGACCTACTTTCTGGAAATCTGGCAGCAGAGTCAGGGAAATTTTGAACTAAACTCTTCACATGTTCTTGAACATTCAGCACATTCATCTGTTTCCAGGATAAAAACACAAAGTTCCTTTAAACATACCCACGGATGCTCATTTGCAGTCAAGTCACTGATGTTACATGTTGTGTGAGCTGAACTGACTCCAATATATGAAAAATGTACTTTCCCAAGATTTAAAAGCATTGTACATAACTGTTTCCTTATGTAATTTCCAATTACTGTAGTTCTGTCTTACACCTCAAAGCTTTAGCCAAGTAGACATGTCAATAAAGACATGCTGGTTATTCCACATCCCTCCCTTGCAGGCAGACAGAAGTTTTTATAGGTGTAACTGAAACCAGTTCCCTGAATTGAGTAAAAGCATAGCAATAAAAAGGACTTCTTTATTTGTTAAGTTCATTGTAACTCTGCAGGCACAATGATGTCAGTTGAGGAAAGTGAGACCACAACCCTGATTGGGACTTGGATAATGGGACTTTCAGGGGAAGTCTATCAGTTATTCATGGAGAAGCTACAGCTAAGTCAAGTAAAATTCACTGTAAAATGTTTTTGTGGTTTGCAGAACTTGCAATGAACCTATTTAATTTTCGCAAGTTCTTCTTAACGTATCACAATCTTTAAATTTAAAACAAGCCATAAATCCTAAAATGCAATTCTGCACCCATGAAAATGACTGGATATTTTCTAGGGGTCATACTCTTACACCAAGTATTTTTCCATTATGAATTACACAGCAGAAAGATGGGGGGTTTTTTATGAACCAAAAGATACTTACACAAAAAGAGCAATTCCAGTGTTAGCCATGGCAAAAGAAAGGCCAAGGATGCCACTACCCACAATAGCATTGCTCAGATTAAATACTGACATTCCAAAGGAAGTAGTACCCGGATGCTGAGGAAAGGGAGACAGGTAATAATTAATAGAAAGTTATTACTCATCTCAGAATTAAAACAAACATAGACTTGGCAATACGTTTTTGGTTTTTTTTTTTTTTTATTTGGAAAGTCATTGCTAGGTACTTACATACTGAGTTTCGTATTTCTTCTTTCCAAGATTGGAGTCGAGCAAGAAATTTTGGTTTTCTGGATCAATATCCGCATAGTGGCTGCAAAACAACATTGCATCATTAGTGACTCTCGCGGGCAACTTGCCGATCAGCATTTCCAATCCATTTCAAAGGGAGAAGCGCAAACTGACGGCACAACCCCGACAGAACCACCCCACCTGCCACCGTGCCTGCGCGCGGAGCGTCGCGCCCGTCGCTGCCCGCGGCGATTCCCGCTCGGACCGGCGCCAGACGCGGCAGCGCCGGGCGGCGGAGCCCCCTCACCTCTTCATGGCGGCCGGCTTGGTGGGGTAGGGGTAGCTGAAGTCGTTGCTGTTGGAGCTGTAGCTGCTGCTGTCCTCGTCGGGCGAGATGTTGAACTTGCCCATCTCGGCGCTGCTCATGCTGGCGGGGCCGGGGTCGGCGCTCGGCGGCGGCCGCTCTTTTGTCCTTGCCGGCGGGATTCGCCGCGCCTGCGGAGGGGGCGGGAGGCGACGTCAGTGCCGCAGCGGGCGCGCGGCCGTCACGTGGCCCCGCGGCCCCCGCCCGCCGCCGCCGAGTGGAAAAGTACCAGGCGCGCGGGGCGGGGGGCGCGCGGACAAAGGTGAGACCCGCGCCGGGGCGGGGGCGCGCGGCTGCCACCGCCCGGCCCGCGCCGCCACCGCCACCGCCACCGCCACCGCCACCGCCACCGCCACCGCCCGGCCGGCACCGCACCGGGGCGGCGGCACCGCCACGCCGCACTCCCCCCCCTCCCCGGCTCCCCGCCCCGATAGCGGAGCGCAGACTGATGCAACACCGACGGGCGATTGTCACATCGGCTGCCGGAGTCTCCCGGCCCGCGGCTATCCTTCCCTGTGTTTACCTCCCTCCTCCCCGCCGGCGACACCGCGCGTCCCGACGTTTTCAATGGAAAAACGCAAACCGGTCGCGAGACTGCGACGCGCCGCAGTCGCTTTGCGGGTTTGCCGCCTTTCCGGGATGCAGCGGCGGCGCGTCCCTACGCGCGTCTCGGCGGAGCCCGGCAGGGTCTTGGCGACAAGCCGGGGCGCTGCCGCCGGACAAAGGCGCGAAGGACGAGCCGCGCTCCATCCGAAAAGTCGCCCCGTTCCTCCTGGCGGCCCGGTAACAGCCAGCCCCTGCCGTACCTTCTGCGCAAGAGCTTGAAAGCGAGGGTTTCTCCCGAAGCCTCGGAATAAAGAGATGCTCCTGTCTCTTCTTGCAAGGGAAAAAAAGCTCTTAACTATAAAAAGTCAGCGAAAACAAGTCCCTAGGTAAATAAAGGTAGAAAAAAAAATCACGTAAAAAAAGCCAGCAGTATCAAAAGGAAAGAAAATATCGCGTCTGTGTCGCTCCGGCGTCGCTCCCGCTCTGACGGCCCCCTCGGGGCGCCGCCGCTCTTCAGGCAGGAATGTGGGCGCGTCATCGCAAGGGGCGCGGCGCCCGCCCGCTGCCGCGCCGCCCCCCCCTGCCCGACTGACCCCCTGCCGCCGCCCGGGCAGGGGCGGGGGGGCGTCGGGGGAGGGGACGCGTGTCCGACTGAAGGGTGGGCGCCGGTCTCTGGCGTGCTCCCGGCGAGGGTCGGGAGCGGGGCCGCTAGCACGTGAGCCGAGCGGCTCTCCAGTGTTTACATTGGGGCACTGGGTTACACGGCGCGGACAGGACGCTGCGGTGCTTGTCAAGAGCGCCCTGCCTGAGAGGTGCTTCGACCGGCCCGGCGCAGCATCCGCAGCGTTACTGCAGCACCGGCTGGCTACCGCTTCACCCAGCATCTGCCTCCCTCCTTCCACCCCGCGCCTGCCTGCGGGCTCCGGCGCCTCCCCGTAGCTGGGTGCGTGGCAGGGGACGAGATGCCACCGACCCATCATAGCTCCTCGCTGCAGTCACTCGCTATTTTTAACACCTAGAGCAGCGCACGTGCAAGCCCGGACACCGGGGGCAGCCGACAGACTCCCCGAACGTTTCCTTCGGAAGTGAACCAGAATGGCGAACTACCCCTAGTGATGTGATTCACGATAAACTCCACTGTAGGGAAGAGAGGGGGAAAACAGAACATCTTGCTTCCTTTTTGTTGTGGTAACCGAGAGCTTTGCTGTTTGGTCCTCTGTGGAAGTGGGCGGCGGGGCTTTACTGTCCGCCGCAGCCCCTCACATGCACGGTGCCAGGCCACAGTTCCGTAGGAGGCTTGGCAGGGGTAGTGGGGGCCCATTTGGCTGCTATCTCTAGAGGGACAAGGGGTTGCAAATAGCCTCCCCAGCTCCTGCCGTCGCGGGTCTGGTGCCCGCCTCGAGTGCGGAGGATGCCCTGCCACCGAACCGTTTGACCCCTCCGTGTTATCGCTCTCCCTCCCTTCTCCTGCCGCATCGAGAGCCCGTGAAGGGTGCGAGGGGCGGCTGCCTGTCTACTGTCCCGGGGCCGTGGCGGCCGTAGGGTCACGGGAGCAGCTCGCACCGTCGAGGGACCGCAAATCCCTAACCACCGTCCCCGCTCCTGGGCCCACTGCAGTGCCCTCGGCTCTAAGGGGGACACGAGGCTCCCCAGGGCTGAGACAGGCGGGAGGACGGTGACTCTCCCCCGCGACTGCCACGGGGACAGGCGGGCGGGAATCCTCCGGGCGGCGCGAGGCGGCGGCACCCGACCGCCACCGCCGCCGAAGGTTCTGGACCGCCCCCGCCGCCGCCGGGATGGGGGGTGGGAGTGGAAGAGGAGAAGGGGCGGGGACCGGCCAGGGCACGCGCAGGAGATGCAGGAGCCGAAAATTTTCCATCACTGCAGTCGTCCCCCCGCCCCCATCCGGCACGGTACGTCACACCCCCCCGCAGCCCGGCGGGGCGGGACCGGGCGGGATGCGCTGCGGCGCCTTCCCGGGCAGCCCCGGGGCTCGGGGGGGCGGCGGCGGCGCACCTGCTTCCGCGGGAGCGGCCATCGAAGTGTCCCCGGGGCTCGGATCGGGGCGTTCTGGGCTGGAGCCGGCTCCGGCCCTGCGCACCTGCCCGCGCACGGCGCCCGCCTTTCCCCCGGCTGCGGACGCGGCGGAGAGCGACTTGGGGTGCCCATGACCGTGAGGGGTGCTAGAGTCTCCCGAGGAGTGCCAGTCCGTGGCGTTTTCGACCCTCTTAAAATCTGACTGCACAACGGACAATTTGCAAAGGCTTCGGTAACCTGACGGGTTAAGGCGAAAGGCTGTGCTGCTCCCCTTCACGGCACAATCACTGCGATATGTAAATAAGCACTACTGCGGGGAAGACAGGGTGCACTCATTTTCCAGTGGGAATGGTGAATGCCTGGTACATTTTTCAGTCAATCCCATTCTTCGGGTGTCAGCAGTTCTGTGAAATTACAGTGTACATGACAGAGGTCAAGGTGACCTGTTTGTTGTGGGTTTTGCCAGCATAGCAACAGACGTAATGACGCCTTAGCGTTTTTAGGACTGTATCATCCATTTCAAGGCAAGCACACAGATTTGGTGCATGCTTAAGTGTCCCACATGCGCCCGATAAATACAGCAAGCATCTTTATAGATGTGATCTAGTTGTCGTGGACAGTACAGCTTTTTTAAAAGTTTAAACCAGATTTTTTAGCAAAATAAAAGTCTTACTCTACAAGTGCTCGATTTATTTTTTTTCTAGAACTGTCCTCATTTTATATGGAAAATGATGATGAGGCTTTGTTGCTCACTTACGAGAAGAAAGATTGGTAAAATGCACCCAGGAAGAAAAATTGCTGGTTTTCTAATAGCCCCATTATTGGAACTCTGCAACATGCGAGTGCAATCTGCACTGCTCCAGAATATTGAGTCTTTAAAATTTTACCCATGCAGTTTGTTTGCTGGTTCAAATGATCTGCTTTTTCAAGTGGTTTTAAGTAATGCCTCACTGATTGAATTATAATTTTCCTGACTTTGTAATTGCCAAGAATGTCCTTGGCAAAACATACATAGAATGTGTTTCATCCAATTTTGAAATGTATTTTGTAATCGGAATAATAAAAGTTAATATTCATCAGTTCCTCCCACCATAGTTTCAACAATTCATTTGTTTTCATTGTCATGCTTTTCTTTCTCCCTTTTTAAAAGTGTTCTTTTGTTCTTTTTTCCTGTCCTTTGTTTTCATCCTCCTTATCCCTAAGTCACCCTCATTTTTATACCTTCCATTTGTTTGCTTTTTATTTTCTTCTTTTGTGTACCATTACACATTGGAAGCTTCCTTACAAAGTTTGAGAATTTAGGATAGTTAAGAATGAATTTTTAACTTTTAGTCTGGAGATTCTGTTCCTGCTTTGTGTTTTAAGGCTGTTGTAAAATAAACTGTAAGTTAGTCATTAGTTAGGTGTTGTAAAAATGGATTTGTGTTCAGTGATACAGGTAGAAATTAACTAGACTTTTCAATTTATTGTACAGGGAGGTAATGGGCGTTTTGTAGCTGAAGAACTGTCTTCAGCTGTGTGCTTCTAAATGCCATTTTGCAGCAGAGAGCTATCTGGATTCACACCTCTCTGTAACATCATCCATCATTTTTCATCCCATGAATGGTTTCTTTTAAAATTTGATTAGCTGTTTTTATGTTAGAAAAAGAAGTAGCTTGCAAGTGCCCGTGTTTTTTCTTCGCTCATGTTTTAGCAAATAAAAGGCTTTTATAATACGGGGGGTTCTTTTTTCATGCTATTTCTTCCTAAATATATAAATAAATCTTGAGAGATACCATAAAACTATCTGTAACACACACCCAGTACAGTCATTTATGTTTATGGTGTGCATGGAAAAGTTATGTATACAGTAATACTGTAAAAGTCAAGTCTATTCACATGGTTTTTAGATGATACTTCCTAAATTGCCCGAAGGATATCTAATGAAATATGTAATATGTCAAAGCACTCTGTACTAATAGCTACATAACATTCATTTTGTCTCTGCCTAGTATGAATAATATAAAAATCCCAACAGAGTAGGGATCAGCATCGGGTGAAATCCTCAGTCCTGCCAAGAGTTTGGGGAAGGATGGTAACGGGGAACAGCAACAGAGACCTGAGAGCTGTGTTGTGTCCTGAATGAAACATCTGCACTGCTGTCTACATGACAGATGCAGTCTGTCACGAGGAAGAGCTGGAAGTATGGGTGAGTGGGGAAAACGAGGATTCATGGGTTTGCTGCATAGACTCAGTGGTCCACAAAGATGCAGGCGGGGCTAATGGGCTCTGCCATCCTTCCAACCAGTTTGGTTCATGATTCTTACCTCACAGGGACTGCCTGTGGCATGCAATTAATGAAATTATAGGTTCTGATTATATGCTTTCTTAAACAAAACTTCCACCGAAGCCAAGAGGTATTACGAGTGCACAAGGAATGCAGAATTGCATATCCTGCCTCTTAGGCTTTGTGATGGTGTGTTGGAGTTACATATTAAACTTGGTTTAAGCCTTAATTTTTTCCCTCTGTGTTTATCCTAGTCTAGTTTCAGTTTTGCAATATGAAAACAACAAAATCACTATGTTAAGAATATAAGCAGCAGTATTCTTTAAAAAAATAGTACATTTACTATAATTATAACTTGGATTTAAGCCAAAAGCAGGGAGAGATTCTGAGTTTTAAAACCATCTGATTATGCTGTTATACTGCAATAAACTCAAAACAGTGAGAGCTGCATGAGATATGTAGTACTAGTCATCTGCAAGAAATTGTCAGCCTTAAATGGACATTGGCAGCTGCTATAAAAATAATTTTTACTTGATATTTTTAACTCTGTAACATTTTTAGGGGTTTTAAAAATAGCATTTCTCCATTAATCTTGATTCATCTTTTCCACTCAGCAAACTGATATTTTTTTCCTGTGTGAAATTTTCTTAAGTTTTTTAGGTTGTGGTGGGCTTTTTTATTTGTTTAGCTTTTTGTTTTGTTTTTATTTTAGGTTTTTTTTGGTCTTTTTTTTTTTTTGTATAGTACAAATCTAGAAAAGTTTTGGGAATGGTATTTGTTAATTAACTGAAACTCTTGTTATTTTCTATAACTCATTCCACATATTTTTGTTTAGATTCATACCGTAATAAGAGCTACTATTTTTGTTCTTTTACCATTTGCTGGTGGCAGAGAGTACAATCTAAGATATGCATTTGGATTCTCAGAGATGTTATTGCCATAATTCCAGAAGTCTGTGCATCAGTATCACTTATTATGTCAGCAGATCTTTGAGGACATTGTTTGTCAACCAAATAATGCTTCACATCTCTGAAAAGTTACTTGCATTTTTGTGGCTCCCTTAAAAATACTGTAAGTTTAAGAAATTAGATGAAGTTACCTGGGCTGGTTGCTATGCAAGAGCTGGACGCAGAAAGGAATAAAACTAGAACAACTGTGTAGAGATGAAGAGGTTTCTGTGCTTTACCATTTAGAATAAGTGTGTATGCCAAAGAAGAAGGCCAGTTAGGGCAGGAGCTCAACAAGC
Organism: Acanthornis magna; assembly: GCA_036785705.1. NCBI lineage: Eukaryota > Metazoa > Chordata > Aves > Passeriformes > Acanthizidae > Acanthornis > Acanthornis magna. The sequence goes on from JAWUZG010000001.1 coordinate 27,038,631, forward strand.
ACTGTATTTTGATGGATAACAAAGCCCCCGTGAACCAAGAAAATCAGCTCCTCACTTTGTGTTTCTTGTCAACAGAAAACAATACAAACATATTACAACTGGATCTCCATTCTGTGAATTCATGTGTGCAAGTTAGCATGCATTAACCTTGTTTTGGTAAAATTGCTGCTATTCCTGAACATCTTGAGGACTGGATCCTGTTTTGTGGTAGACAACCATTACCTCCTGAACTTAAAATTCTGGTTTTTATCTCCAGTGCATAAAGCACAAGAATACCTATTTACAGTATCACAGTAGGTCCCTAAAATCTGATACTTTGTCTCTGACAATGGCCAATAGAGGATTTTTCCATAACAGGGTAGGAAAGAGGATAGGACCTTGCAGTTGTATGTTCGAGCAATCTGATGTTTAGGATTTAGGATTTAGTGAACCAAAGGTTGTATTCATGTGTTTGCATTTCGCAGTTTCTGGTACTCATCTACATGAAATTATTGAATCAGTTTTGAACCCATGTTTGATATTTATCGTAAGCAGTGACAAAGCTTACTTAGGCATTTACAAAAACTTCTTCCATTTGCTAATTTTTCCCCAGACTTTTTCCTTAGCAATTAATTTGAGATTCCCATGTTTTGCACAGTAAGAATTGGGTTTTATACACCTTTGTTGTGCGTTGTTGTCTTTCTTGAAGCCAAAGAGTCCTAGTCAATCTTTGGTTCCCCTGGATTCCTGTAGTAGAGAAAATGAAGATTGTTTAAGATTTTATAGGTGCTTTCTCCTTTGATAGAGAATGAAATTTAGACCTGGAGTCTCTCATAAAGTGGCAGCAAGCAGATTTTACCTTGACTTTTTTTGTAGTTGTTCTGTTTTCATGCTGATGTGTGTTCATCTGCATGTTCTGTGGAAGGACTTTTCCCTCATCTTTTTAGATAGAGTGTTTGCTGTAGGTCTGTGTATTTTAAGTTGGCTGGTGTCCATGTGTAGAAAATTTGTAGCCATTTATTTTTATTTTTGAAATATGGGTTTTAGTTGCAAATATTTATGAGCTATATTTGTAAGCTCATTGCTTGCGGGAAGAAAAATCACTCTCCTACCTTAGTGTGTACAGTTTTTTGGTGACCAAAATGGACATCTTTAATTTAGTAAATGAAATCATCATGGATCAATTCCTGGCAAAAATTAGGAATGGTTTAAATAACCTAGTTTATACAGTCCTCCTTGTATGCAAAGAGAAGGTTTGAAATAAATTAGTAAAAAAAAAATTACATAGATTTTGTATGGCTGTATGGACATTTTTGTTTATATACATACCAGAGCATTTACGTGCTTGTGAAGACATCCCCCCTCCTGTTTATCTCCTGTGAGCAGAGCACTTTTAGAGAATATGCAGCTGCTGAGTCACGCTTTCACTGAATGACTGACAGCCCCGTTTCTCCTAGGAACTGTAGAGTTTCTCGCCTGTGTATCAGGCGAGTGGTGTTACGCCCCTTGCTTAGGAAATGAAAGTATGACACAGCATTATAGCTGTCTTCATTGAAAATGCTATAAGCAGGGGAATGGAAATGTGTTTAGGCAGCCATGTAGGGCAAATCAAAGTCTATCCACGTTAAATTATTTACTGGCAGTAATGATCTGCTATTAAAGAAAATAATATAGTAGTATTCATTTCAATGTGCTGAACTAGCAGTTTTGAAGTGCAGTTATTCAGAGGAAATTTTGTCTGAATATATGAGTAGTAATAGATCTAAAAGAGACATGGAGCTCTGTTGGCAATGTTTCCTCAACTCAGAAAGATATGTACATAGCAAGAGTGATTGTCTAAGCCTAAATAATCTACAATTTATAATACCAATACATAATGCTTATTGAATAGTTTGTGAGGCCAAAATATATTACAAGAAGCTGTAAATATTGCCTTCCTCTTTAAAAATGTAGAAAGGTTTTGTTGTGGAACCATAAATATGTTCAGTACATTTATTTCCCCGTCGTATATGATGTTTTAAATTGGCCTTTCTCTGAATGTTTAAGTACATATTTGGAGTGTGACAAGGAGAAGCCAGTTTACATTTACAGAAATATCTGCAGCTATTACTTACTTTAAAATCCTTTAAGTAGTTAGTTAGTTTATGTTGCTGTTAGAACCAGAATTACTCCATAAACAGCATGGCTCTTCATGTTTCATTTAGCCATTCATTTGCTTTTTTTTTTTTTGTTAAATGTATAGGTATAATCTTTTAACAGAGATAGAAATTTACCTTTGACCAATAACAACTTAAATGTCATTTGGCATGTAAATTCACATTTTTCTGAGATTTATTGTACTCCTGTGGTATTCCATAAAAGGTTTTGTCATGGCATTCAGCAGGGGAAGAGTGACTGCATTTATTTGGTTCCTGCTGTGCAAATGATTATTTCACCATTCTTCTGAGGGCCTTCTTTGGACAGAAAAAAGCTTATGGTATGATTCAGGTCATTTGGATTTTCTTGTAGCCCACAGATACCTCGGTAGCCATAATACTGAGACTTCACTGTGTGGGAAAGTTACTCATCTGAATAGTCATATGGTCTTCATGTGCATGATTTTGTGCATGTACTACAGCTTTTGCAAAACTAGATTTGGTAGATCTCATGTCACTGTATTTGTGATGAAATATATTGAAATGATGTCCCTGGAATTTGATGTGGGATTTTGACAAGCCATTCTAAGAAAAGGTACACTTTCCTTGTGGTATGACATCAAAAAGTAACTATAAATTGTATAAACTATTTGAAGAATTGTAAAATACAGGTGATTCTATAAATAACTAACATGTATAGAATACATAATGGTTTTTTTAAGTTCAACTCATGATTGGTGGACATGTGGAACAGCATATATAACTGACAACTACCTCAAATTAAGAAACAGAGAAAGCCTAGATCACAAAATCTGCTTTTTTATTCCACATAACATTCTGCATTGACTTGCGCAGGTAAGCACATGCGGGCAAGCTTAAGGAGGTGATACTGGCTTCTGTTAATGAATAAGGAAGCTACAGGATGGAATAGAATCCCTTCACAAGAAATTCAACATAATTTGAAATACAATATGGTTAAATATTTTTAAGTAGATGCACTAATTACTATCAAAATAAATAATACATTTTAAAAGAGAGACATGGTTTTAATGGAACTTTGGAGTAAATTGTGACTAGTAAACGCTATCATGATATACAATTTGTTCCTTTCTGTTCTGATTGCCGAGTTGTTTTTAATGTCATGTTAGTTTACAGAACTCCCCAAGGTCATGATCTAATTTGATATGATTTTCTCAACAGTCTGAAATAGAGAAGCCTCGTAGAGAAACAAAATTGTTGAGATAATATAAATAAAAAATTTGCTACAGGATGAAGGAAATGTAGGTTAATTATTGTATCAGTGTACTAGACATACCCATCATTTATGCTTTTTTCCCAAACTTTACATTCTTTATTTTAATATTGTTGGAATTGCGTGTAACAAATATCATTTGTGGTCAAATAAGAGCTTGGTGACCTCGACCATGAACAAAATGATCTCAGAAAGTATAAAAATTTAGATTTTTTTTCCCTCTTACAGCAGATTTATAGGACAATATCACAGTAGAGAGAATAATTGACCTCAGGAAAATCATACAAACATGTAAAAAAATTAAACAGAACTAACAGTTCTGTTTCCACCTCTCTCTGCTGAGTTCCCCTACCTGCAGGCAAGTAATGTTTTGTTCTGTTGTTCTTTGTCTGCTTCACTTCTTTCATTCCGCTTCAGGTCCAGGACCCTTACTCCTCAGATCAGGTTGCCACATTGCCAAACCTTAATGACACATAAAAACTGCTCTGTAGTTTTTGATTTTATGCAAAGTTTTGAAATGAACTTATAGGAAGGCTTGATAAAAAAAAAAAGTGAAGAGAGAGAGGTGGAGAAAGGCTTATTAGGAGTTGCAGAAAGGCCAGAAACTCACTGAGAGACCACATCTTCACTTTGTCCACTAAATTTCCATTGAGATCTTTTCATGGACCCTGTACTGCAGTACGCCCTAGGCTGAGTTCTCTCCTGCATATATATAATCTTGCTGTCAGTCACTGGTGCAAAATGGTTGTACACCATCTTCCCCAAAACTGAAGGACCATTGAGTCAGGGGACTGACACAAGTCCCCTCTGGGCTCATTTTTCATGTATTCCCAATGTCCCTTAAAATCTTTGATAGCCCAGAATGGGCCATACCTCTGCATCCCCCTTGTCCTGTCAGTCCTTTGCTGTTGTAACAAAATCCCTCCGAGCAGGAGGAAGAAGCAAAGGGTAGGACCTGGTACTGACTGGCTATGGGCTCGTGCCAGAGTCAGGGTATTGGCCCTTGTGAATTTGCTCCTATAAGAAACCTCCTTCTGTAGGTCAATGAGTGGTGAAGTCTGCATTTTGTACAAGCTGTAGCTGCCTTGTCCAGCCTCCTTGGGGCTCCCACCCTCACCCTGCCTATTTAAGCTCAGCTCTGGACATCCCATTCTTGCTTGTGTGGTTGTGTATGTGGAACTCTGTCCAGCTCTGTCTCTCACAGTCTGGGTTTGCCTTCCTGGTGGGCCCTTGAGCCGACACTACAGCCAGCCTTGTATCCAGCCCTGTTTCCTGACTGCACCTTGAACTCCCGTGATAGTCAGCCTTGGCCCTGGCGCTCTCCTGCAGGAACGCCTGGCTGCACCCCCTGCATGGACCATGGACCTAGTTCATGGTCTGTTGGTGAACTGTGAGCCTACCATCACCCTGGCCCTACCAGAGTGAGGGACTACCCTGTTTCTGGGGGTGCTGGTGGTTTCTGCCTGCCTGTCTTGGGGTTCCCATAGGCTTCCTGCTCATCCTCCCTTGTGGCCAAATGTATCTGTCTCGTTTCTTGATGGTGCCTAACTTCAATGACCAGCTTGGTAAAAGCATAGCCCCAGATGCAGCTTCTCTCTACATATTCATGATATACTAACATTTTTCCTAGAGAGATGGTACAGCTTCATGCTCCCTGGCTATATCTTTCATGACAACTTTCAGTTCTTGCAGCAGAAATAAATGGTTTTTTTCCAAAATTTTATGGCACTTCAAGATACCTTTTATTAGTGTAGGGATTTGGTACTTACATAGTAGTATGTTGCTCATAGTCAAAGGCCTTCACCAAGGATTTGGCCCCAAACCCTGCAGTTATTAACAGAAAGGTGTGTGAGTCTCTCTTTGTGGAGTCTCTACAAGCTTTTGCAGGTAAACAAAATACTTTCTTACTCAGTGCTACACTTGAAAAAAAAATTAAGTAAGTCTGAAGCTCCAGCTGCTTATGATGAGGATGATATGGTAGTAGATTATGATGATCTGTTTTTGAATGCATAGCTTAGTTAATAGGTTTCTATGTGAGCATCTAAACCCAGCATTCAGGAAATGACCTTTGCATATTAAAGTATAGCTGTTGCTCTTTTCTAACCATCATAAATCCACAAGCTAAAAGTATTGAAGAATAGTAAGGTGTTACATTAGTTCATAGAATGAAAGACATGCCAGTATATTTATAATAACATCTTATCTCAAGGTTTTTTATTCCTTATTATTGAATGAATTACACGGGGAGAATTCTACTCCAATGAATTAACACTACTATGCAAACACTTTCATTTTTAAAGCACATAGGGTTGTAGAACTGTAAGATATTGTCTTATCAGATTTCATGCTTCTGTACACACAAATAGATAAATAAACACTACCATATGTAGATGATCATTGCTGTATGAGACCACATGATTATTAAAAAAAAATTCAGTAGTAGAAGTTACAAATATTCTTGTTTTTATGTGCCTGTAAAATGTGTGCAACTGCAGTAACCAATCTGTGATTCTTTTAAACTTTATCAGGACTCGTATGACTAATTTAGCCTTTTATCTATCTGTGGATAATCATGTAGAAGCTAGGCACACAGGAATGCCAAACAGATAGTATAATTGGTAGTGTAAATCTGAGTGGGCAGGCAGTTGGATTTTCTTCAGTCAGTTCCTCCTAGCCACTGTCTTTGAAGCTGTAATCCTTCTGAGCCAAGCAAGGTCTCAGGTTCCAAACATACATTAATGCCATGATAAGAAACTTGCTGTGAGAAGGTTGTGCTGCACTGGGGTGTTACTGCTCCCACAGCCAAACTGGCTGGGAAGTTTCCTCATTCCTTTCAGTGCAAAGTCAATAGCTTTGCATTATAATTTTAAACAACACAAGCTGTTTTGCATGAAATGCATAAAGCAAGCTCACATGTCTTCCATCATTTCAACTCTGGACAGAGTATCTTTCGCTAAATTTGTGATCACAAACATCTGGTTACTGGTAACTGTTCTTGCAGCTGGGCTGAGCTGAAATACATGGTGTGTTCAGGCGTGCAAATGATGGGAAAAGGAGAAGACAAAAAGGATGATGGGATCTGCTTTACTTTTGTTTCTGATTTGACTTCGTTCACTGGGGCATGTACGTCCTGGCAATCGGTGGAGTCAGCAGGGTCCTCACAGGCATACAGGTATTAGGATCAAGACCCAAGTTTGTATTTTCTCATGCCCAGTGCTGGGTAGAACATTTGAAACTTATATTTTTGTTTAAATACTCAAATACAAATATTACCTTCTTTAAAACTACTGAAGCTGCAAGAGTGAAGGCTAACAAAACTCTTAGTTTTCTTCTGACAAATGAACATGTGTTGCTTATGACAGGAAAGTTTAAAAGATATAGGGTAAGAATTCTCAAACTTAAAATAATTGTTTATTCTAAATGTCATTAATTTCTACAATCAGTGGCTGTTAATACTGTGCCTAAATATACAGGCAAATAGTGTCAAAGTTTCCCAAGATGAGCTGACATAGGGTTTTATTATGGCATATGCATTCTGAAGTGTAGTATTTCACCCTTCTCAAAGTCTATAAATAAAAAAATATGTGGGCAGTAAGTGATATTCTTGCTTTCTCATATCATAAATCTCCTATTTCCAATGGAAATGAAATATTAAATAACTAACTTTTAGTCTTCCTGTACTGCTTTTGATCTTTATGTTAGTATATTACTGAAGAAGCTATTCCATATTCCAGATATAGTAAATAGTTACTGTGAAAAGTTAAATTTTTTTATGTGCTTCAAGTTACACAGAAGCTTGGTCAACCAATTAGTCATAGATTCTTTTTTTTTCCCCTGCATATGCAAAATCTGAAATTCTAACTGTTAACTCCGTTTTGGTGGTCCTTCCTTCCTTCCTTCCTTCCTTCCTTCCTTCCTTCCTTCCTTCCTTCCTTCCTTCCTCCCTTCCTCCCTTCCTCCCTCCCTCCCTCCCTCCCTCCCTCCCTCCCTCCCTCCCTCCCTCCCTCCCTCCCTCCCCTCCCCTCCCCTCCCCTCCCCTCCCCTCCCCTCCCCTCCCCTCCCCTCCCCTCCCCTCCCCTCCCCTCTCCTTCCATCTTTACACCTGACTCTCAAACATAATCTCCACTGTGTACATCTCACAGAGTTTTGTTTCAATGCCCAGCCTGAATGTTTATCAAAAGCACATTGTAAAATTTGTCCTTCACCGTTGCAAAGCATGGCATACTCTTATGGGCTTGTACTCAGGTGAGATAACAGTTGTGTAAACAAGGGGCAGATGTTGACTAACATCGAATACAAAAGGTGCGAGGCAGAGTCCATACTGAGGCATATTTTCTACTAATAGACTCTTACTACCTGTAGCTGATCACATATTTTATTCCAAACTATCTGTGCAATCCTTCCTTTAAATTAGAAAGCAGATTGTGACTTCCTGCGCATGTGCACTTGTGAATGAAATCAATGACAGAGATATTCTTTCTGTACAGGAGAAGTATTTGACACAAGGCTTTCACTTCTTCTGCCAGCTTTGACAATACCAGGAAATATTTTCCTGAGTAAAGAAGTAATTCAGTTAAAACCCTGGTTAGAATTTTATCTAGATGAATTTAAAAAAAAAAAAAAAAGGGGGAACACCGAGTCTGGAGTCCAAAGAGCAGGTTCTGGTTAATTGGAAGGCTAAGGATCCAATCTCCTTCCTTTTGTGGGTGGTGGTAAAATAGTTACTATAATTAATCTGTTCTAATTCTATAGCTAATATTCTTCTGTGGGAAAAATGTTACTTTGAAGAATGAGGTGAATACTTTATCCTAAAATGTTGTGTCTATGGAAGAAATAGTTATTTTGCTAAAGCTTATTGGTTCATTTTGTCTTGAAGCAAGTTAATCTAGGCCTTTAGTATAGCATTCATATACAGCTGTCAGGCATTAATTGTTGTGAACAATTGTCTTGTTACTCTTTCTTCTTTCTTTTTTTTTTTAAATATTTTCATTCTTTCCTAAGAAGTCATATTTCTACCTTTTACCTTTTTCTCACAGTTGGTGTAGACATGTTGGCCTTTTTAAAAAATGTAGGTAGTAATTTTTGGTTGGGGAGTACTAGGTTAACTTAAACATACACTGAAAAAGAAGGCTCCAAATGTGCTGAAATGTTTGTATTTTGCTTCTGGAGCAATTAAAAGGTTTTATTGAAGGTTACATTAAAGGAGTCATAGAAAACAGACAAAGTAGCCCTTAAAAGACATCTAGTCCAGCCTCTGTTCTCAAGACATGGATGAATAAATCATTCTTGGCAGAGATTAGTCCAGTTCTCTCTTCGTTGTAATTTAAGTCCACTACTGTCTGGTCTCTCTGCAGTCACCTTTTACACATCTGAAGACCATTTTCATGTCTACCCACAGTCTTCTCATTTGTAGATGAGGAAAAGCCTGGTCCTTTCCATGTTTCCCAGGCTCAGGGGGCTTTCCCTGCCTTCCTCTGTTCTCTCACCATTTGATTCCTGGCAACCTGGAAATGATGCTTCAGACTAAAGATAGTACTCCATCTGAACGAAGTCTTTCTCTTGACCCTTTTTGAGGATGATATTTGCTTTACTTGCAGCCTTGTGGCATTGCTGACGTGGTCATTCTGTGACCCACTGCCACCTCTGATCCCCTTTGCAGAACTGCCGTCCAGTCATCCCAATCTTATGTTTGTTCAGTCAGTTATTTCCAAGTGCTATGCTTTGGATTTGTCCATAGTGAAACGCATTCCATTTGTTTAATGACCACATGCATCTTTTTTCGGAAATGCATCCTCTCTGCTTCTTCAGTTCATCCTTCTGAATTCAAACCCTGTGGTGTGCATAGGTCTTAGAGCTTTTCCAAGCGCTGCATCCTTTGCAAAGCTGATACGAGTGCTATTAATTCCATTGTGCAAACCATTAATGAAAATACTGAAAACTGTCATATCCAGGGTAGGTACAGTCCAATGCAATGGGTATGAGGTGTCATGGCCAGTGACTCTTCATTACTGCAGCTCACAGGACAGGCATGGTGTGAACAGATGGTTATTCTACTGATATGCCGTGACTTGAGAGAGTTCAAGTGAAATTGTGTCCAGCCATCCAGACCTGGGGAGGTCTGAGTCTCTTCAGCAACAGAACTGATGAGGGTCCTCATAAAGCCCAAAGCTGAAAAGACAATGGCCTGAAGCATCAATGGCTCTCCCAGAGAACCAGGGGAGTTATATTTGCTATGGTCCCTCCATCTTTGTGCTTCTGGATGTAGAAATCAACTCTGTATAATAGAACTAGAACTTAAAAAAAATTTTCATAATTTAAACTGTTTTGTGGAAAATTAAATCGAATTTGGCCTAGTTTCTCTTAAAAAAAGGGCATTCTTAAGTGGGGGATGAAAGAAAGAGTTAGAAATATGAGAAGTAATTAGAAGTGTTGTTGGGACAAACATTCAGGAACTAGAGCTGTTTTAGTGCTCAGGGCAAACCATGGTGTGTAAGTTTTCCTATTCATGGAAAATCTTGTAAATTTTCACTTTTGAAAGCATAGATTTAATTTTTTCCCTCACTTAAATGCTATAAATGGCACGTTTCATTAGGAAATTGTATTTTTCTCAAAGAATACGGACAAGGATTTTTTTGCTTTCATCACTTCTTCTCTTCTAATGAAAATAAGGCACCAAATATATTTCAGTTTCAGAGTAGTTTTTTGGAATTTCATGTGTTTTAAACTACATTTCTGTTATAGTTGTTTTTTCAATAACTTCCAATAAATAGATACTTTACAAGAATGCTCTTTTGACAATATATTTTGTTGTGAAAACTGCCTTTCTTAGAAATTCTTGTTAAATCTTTCCTTTTCTAAGCTCATGATAAAGATGAATTTGCTGTTCTTGTTAACAATGATTGCATTCTTTTCCAAGGCCATTTACAAGAAAATAAATATTTTGAGCTGCATGTGTACTTGCCCTTTCCGTCATTCAGCTCAGCATATGAAACAGTTGAGATCCACAAGGAAACATTTTAATATGTTTTGCTCTCATCAACCTTGAAATTAGCTGCAAAAATAATGCACACTTATACATAACTCCTTTGTGTTAGGCATGGCAAGACAGGATTCCTGAGATTTTTGCAAGGGCTCTTTATGAGTACTTGCTTATTTAATGCACGTAAAGTTACCAAATACCGCACCTGCTATGTATTACATGGTTTCTAAAGTATAGCCCTGTATTTCCTTTGAAAGGAGTAAGGCATGGAAAAATTACCTTAAAAAATGATGTGTCAACCAGGTAATTTTCCCTTAAGATATAATTTATTCAGAGAGGTTGATTCTTGCTGCTGTGTTACTCAGTGAACAACAATACAGCCTGATATAAAGAATTGTTTTGCTTTATTTTGATATTCTTCTTGACTGACACTGCATTGTATATCAGCATAATAAAACCAGAATCATTCAATAGTATCTCAAACATTGGAATAATTAATAAGTGATTTTGGGCGTAAAAAATACTGAGTTCTGGCACAGCCACAATTTGAATGGATTGACCTGGATTTAACTCAAGGTTTGCTCAATACAAGACCAGTCTGAAAGAGAGCAAATGTAGTTACCAAATCAATGACATATTACCACAACAGAAGCATATTTGATGGAAAAAGGAAATTGAGAAATCCAAGACAATAAGATAAGGCAGCAGTCTCTCCATGGTTTATTAAAATTACGAAATGTGCAACCTAAGAGACTAACTTGCCCCATATTTTTGCAGCTCTCTTTCAGAGCTGGTATTTTGCATTTCAAGCATTATTGTTACTTGAAATGAAAAGTTGAAGCTTAAATGGATATTTTCATTTTTTTTCACTTTGTGATGTGTAAACAAAAGTTCAGACTTCTTTTTTGTTATTACTCTTCCACTCTTCCGTCTTTTACCCCAAAATCCAGGTGCTGTTTGGACTAGAACATTCTTGTCTTTTTGTTCTTGAGTACCAGGTGCTGCAGACTGACTGAAAAACATGAGTTAGTGGTAACTGAATGGTTAGGACTGGCTTTGTTAACCCATATGAGACTAGTCCACCTATTTATGGCATCTGCTAATGGGGTGACAGGACAGATTTACCCAGGTTTTTGTCACCTGCCTGCAACTTTCTTCCAGCTGTAAATATTTATCCCCCCTACCTACCTACCTACCTCCAGTCTCCATCAGAACAGAATGTCTGGTTACTCACTAACATTATTCTGCCAAAATGATTTGAGTGACTGTAAGTACTTCGTAGTGGGAGATTAAAAAACAAACAACAAAAAAACCTGAATCAAATTTGACAGAACTGGGCTAGAGGAGACTATGCATGCAGTGGCACCTCACTGGGGATGGAGGTCTGAAAGAGCAGCTTGGGAAAGTGTCTGGGTAACCACTGACTCTGGATGGGCCACAGCCAGAGTTGTTTTTCTGACAGGGCCTTCTTTAAATCTAGCCTCAACTTCAGTGAGTTTTCATTTAAGAAAAAAGTGTGAGGTGTCAGCAACATCAGTGAAATAGCAGCATCAAAACATCTAAAGGAATATACATTCCCAAGAAAAGGAGGAAATTTTTTAGCTGTAATTTGTAGGCTTTGGGGTGTGGGGGGATGAGTTTGTAACCTATTTTAATGCCTGCGATTAACTTGCCTTTGGAAGTCACAACTACTGCTAAAGAGTGGTGACTTCTCACCTTCACTGAAGGCTTTATAGGAACTTGGAGCAGTTTTTCACACCTCTGCACAGCTGGTTCCCAGGCACTGGAGGGCATTTCTCAGGATGTCAGTCTGTGTTAAGAAGAGAATGCCAGTTCAAGGAGTCCTGTCTCCTTGCCGTGCCTCTTCTGCCCGTCTCTCATTCCTGCCCCTACACCGCAATGTGTCAGCCTCTCCAGGCTTTCTTATGACCTAGATCCTTTCTTCAATTCACCTTCTCACAGAGCCCCACCAACAGCTCCGTGAGGATTGCTGTGGGGGCAGCGAACTGGTGTGGTGAAAGAGGAGGAACTCAGGTTTCTCAAACTGGTTTTGCTGCAGAAGCCAGTGACAAGTGAAGCAATCATTGAGACAATAACGTCTAAAATTATTCTAAAATCAGTATGTTAAAATGTTCTAGAAATTATTTGGAAGACTGAAGATAACTGGGCACAGGTGGGACTTTTTTATTTTTTTCAATTTTTTAAAGACGTGGTCTGAAAATAAGCACATTTATTATGCTTTTCAACATGACAAAACAGGAATATCCAAATTTTGTCTTTGACTTTAGGATCCAAAAAACACTGCAGGATGATGTATTACACTTAATTATTGTGGCCACTTGCATTTGAAGTTTGCTACTTAGAAGCATAAGAAGTAAAGCATTGAATGAACATTTTAGCATCTGTAAAAATTGCTCTTATAAACCAGCTGTTTTCACCTGGCCAAGAGCATGAGCACCATTGCAACTTTTTTCATTGATGAAAGTTGTGTAATTTTGGATAAAGTTTTAAAACCTGTATAATCTGGGCAACAGGGGGTTCTTTTTTTGCTATTTCATCCCATATTTGTGAAGTTCCTGCTGCAACAGAATCCCAGTAATTTGAGAATGAGGACGTTTGAGAACACTCATAACAAGAGCAATAATCACAGTTCAACTGGCCAGGCACTGATTTATAGTATTTTGTATGGGAAGATTACTAACAGGCAAGAGTCCAAAATTCTTTAACCGTCTTAAAAATATTTCCAAGAAAATATATGATTTTAATGTGACTATGCAGTATGTAGGAAACATGAATTGTAGAGATTAAGAGATCAGCAAAGAGTTCTCAGCAGCACAGATTTAACACAGGAAGCAATGGGAAAAGTCTAAGATTAAACCATCAGCTAAAGCCAGAACGGAAGTTGAGGCAAGAAAAAGAAAACATAGGTCAGTCACAGACATGATGACATCTCTGTGCTAGGAAGATGAGTCACAATAGTTGTAAAACCTAGGTACAAAATGTTCATTATAGATTCTGGAAAGTAAGTCAGAGTTGGTAATTGTGTCATGTTTTCACCATAGATAAATCTATTTCCTCTTTTGATTAAAAAGTCAAGGGAGAGCAAATGCAATCAGATAAAGCGCATGGTAAATCACAAAGTACCCACTTTAATTAGTTATAAAATACAATGATATGTCAATGAATTCTTTTCAGGTTGGGCAGAGAAGAGGTTTTCTTAAAAGTATTTAGGCACACGGGAAAAACACTGCAGAGTTTTAAGTGAAAAGAAAAGCATGTTGCTCTAACTTGTTTAGCTCTAGAACACATCAATGAATTAAAGCAGCTGAGGAAAGTGTCATGATCACCTTTGTGCTTTCAAGTGAGGAGAAATATAAATGCTGTGAGAAGTCAAATTCTCTGGCTTTGACTCAGGAAAGATCTCAAGCACCTTCTTTAAGCACAAATGTTCCAGTTGAAATCGTTGGGGGTGCCTCAACAACTTGCAAAATCAAGTTGTTAAAATGTTTAATGTTCAGGTTTTTTTTCATTGTAGGTTCTCCTACAGCACAGCAGCAAGCTGCTACATGTCTCTTGTAACTGTGGGTACAGAGGAATTTACAATGTAAGCATTTTGTTTCATATTTTGTGAAATATGTGCCCTCACTTCAAGTCTTTGCTGTAGATTCATTGTAGTACAGAAATACTGCAAAACTAACACAAATTCAATGGAGGGGATGGGGGATATTGCTTCTTTATTGTCAAAAGACATTTATTTGTGGGAGACTATTGAGCAAGAACAATTTATCACAAGTTTTATTGCTTTGCATGTGAGGTTGGGTAACTAGTTAATAAAACTGTATTGTTTGCTAACTCGAGTCACGGCATTTTTTAAAGGAAAGAAAACTTTTATGTAGTAATACAGAAATACTCTGGCTGTCATATTTGTAAAGGAAAAAAATCCACATTCATTTCTTAATAATAAAGGGGTTTGAGGTTATGCAAGTACACCAATGCAAGATGGTCTTTAGCTGTTTAAGAGACAGACTACTCCATTATTTTTTTCTCCCCTAGTTCTTCCTGTTTTGCTCATAGTAGTTTCACCATTTGTTTGTACTTACAGCCTCCTGCTTCTAGAGAAAAAGAAAGTACTTTTGAGAAGTCCAGTTTACTGCCTGCAATATATAAAACTGTGGTTTGCTTATATTTTAGTACAGCCTCTGCCCATAGTCTGTGCTCAGTTAATACTTTATGAAGCAGAATAACATCCTCTTCTCCTCCATTGTTTCTGTTGATTCTGTGTCTTGGGATTTTAACAGGAAGAGAGGTTCCAGTTTAAAGCCAGAGTTAGCAGCTAAGGGTTTCAAAAATACAGACTAAGCAATTACCACATAAGTGGCCAGCGCAGCTAGTTTACTGTGGGTCCAAGATTTTCCAAAATTTTCCTTTAAGCAGTGGTTCTGGTTACAGCTGACTTTAATAATCACAGTTAATACTGATTTTCTTCATTACATCCTGTTTGCAGCATTGAGAGAGGCAGAATCCTGATTTCTGCCAAGGATTTCCAGGCAACACAGTAACAGGCAAATGCTAACACTCCTGACAGTAATAGGGAGATTATCACTAATTTAAAAGACTGTAAACTGAGAATAGATTGACCTATATTGTTGGACTCTTCCTTAGAAATGCAACAAAAAGTAAATTTGGATCCAAAGTCTACTTGCATGGTTTCTGTATGTAGTTTTGATGCAGCAAATGATTCTAGATGTATAAAAGTCTAAAATAAAGTGTGCTAAAAAGAAGTGCAAACCTCACTTGTTTTGATTTTTTTCCCCCTGAATGTTTAAATCAGTGCAGAGCGGCCAGCCCTGGGAGGCTTCTGATCATCTGCTGGTCTGCATTGAGAGGCTCTGCATTGGGGCACAAGAAAAGGATTTTATTTTACAATCTGGAGAAGCAGTTGCAGTCTTTCAAAATATGGAAATTTGAATCACTGCAGCCTGTGAACTATTCTACATTCTGTGACACAAGGAAGAATGAATAAACTGCATCCTCCGTGCATACCAGACTCAGGTACAACAGCATTTGCTGGTATGAGAATGCACCTTCTGTTTACTCTTTGTTTAAAAAATGCAATTTGTGAAATTTATGCCTCTAATAGCACTTTATTTACTATTCTTTGGAAGTTACTTTGCTTTATAAATGTTCAAGTTTTCTTCAGCTTGGAAGACGCTGTTGGACTTTGAATTACGTGTCTCTAAGGAAGGAAACCAGTTAAAAACTAGTGGCTCTTTATCCGTCTTTCACACAAATATGATGATGTTACTCCAGTGTCCTGGGAAGAATAATATCAAATAAACCTCTTAGATTTTAAGGTGCTTTTGCATGAGGATAGGTAAGATTTGAGGTGTATGTGCCATGACTGATGATGTGCCACATAACAGAAGCTGGGTTTAAAGTTGTTGCTGCTACTGGAGGCTGGTGGCTGTTTCTTCAGAGCAGCTGAATGAGCCTTAGTATTTCAACTGTGTATCTGATAAAGAGAATGCTCAATGTTTGTGCTGAGTATTTTACCGATACGTACCTGTGTTGATTTTTAGATTTCTTTTTTCTTAAAGAAGTCTCCATTAACTGTTAACAGCTATCTCAAATTTGTAAAAAAAAGTACTGATATCTAGGTTCTTCACAACTATTAAATTGTTTATGTATTTAGTTAAAATTAGCTTCTTAGCCTGATCAGTTCTGTCATCATTGCACATATTGACATATTAATGGTAAGTGAATGTAAATGGGAGCATGAAGACGCCCAAACAAATTTATATTTCAATTTGCATGAATACTGTTTGAAGGTTTGGCCTGGTGTTGTTCAAAATGCAGTACTTCTGAATCAGAAGCGATAAACTTACAAGGGAGAGTGCTGGAAATAATCCATGGACATCTTGTTCTTATTAGACATGGGCTAAATCATTCTGACAGATTTCAAACCTGCTGAAATATTATTCATTAAAATTTTGGTGTTGATTTCAGCATTACTGGGAGCACATTTTGCTTATATCTTTGAGGATGACTCTCAAAAAGGGAGAAGACAAGTATATACGGTGAAAAACAGGGTGAGAAAAGAGTCAGAGAGCTGACAGTGTGAAAAAGAAAGAAACACCCTGGGAAAGCAACAGAGAAAAACGAACGAAAAAAATCCCAATTTTTGTAAGTATGTCTGTTTAGGACTGAGGCTGTGCCAAACCTTGGACTTGGAGGCTGTTCTGTCCTTAATACATTGCACATGATTGTCTGTAGCTAGAAAAACATTTTTTGTGGTTTTAAAAAAATTGAATTATCCTTATATGAAATAAAATAAACTATGAGTTTAAATGACAGAGTAAAAAGAAATGAAATTCATTTTGTAAGCCCTCAGAGAGTTTAAAAATCCCTTAGGTTCACAAAACCTCAAACTCCATAAGGTTCATGTATTCCCAGAGTAGGATGCACAATGGAGTTTCTTCCATCTGCTTTAATTAAGTTTTCATCAGACTTTTTCTATTTAGCTAATGATTCTTTTTTCAAGACATGCTTGTGTTAAGGGTAAGATCCAAAATACCCCATTGACAGTTCCTGTGGAGTCTAGATAGGAGATAGCCAAGGAGAGAGATTATAAAACCTTGTACCTTCAAAGGTGCAAGGCCATAGGGAGTTGTGTATTGTTATGAATGTTTATTTCCACACCTATGACTTGTTCCAGGTGGGCTCATGTGCCTTTTGGAATCTGCATCTTCATCCATTGGAAGTATTTATTGTGTTCGAGCTCCAGAGAATGTGGCCCTTAGTGTATTCCTTAAAATAAAATTATCTGCTGTTGGCTGCCTGTAAGTAATTCCCCACTCAACAGGGTGTTTTAGCTTGTTCCTCAGGAATACCAGTCCCCACCCTCTATGATGTCTAGGCTCCCAGCTTAGTACTTTAACAGACTAACAGTGTCCATTTTCAGAGCTCGGGCTGCTCCTGAGCACCGTGGAGGTGTCTCTAAGTGTTAGCTTCGAAAGCAAGCAAAGGCTTGCAGCACTCAAACCTGCAGTGGCCGTGTATCTCTCAGGTAAGTAATGCCTAACAAGTGGGTGCCAAAGCAGGGAGGGGTGTGGAGTTAGATAGTGAAACAAGTTAATGTGAATAGTCCATATCAGTAGACGCTGATAATCAGCAGAGATACCATGGGGCTGGGTGAGCATAAGAATGGCTGTGCTAGGTCAGAGCAAGGATTCACACAGCCCAACACGGTGTCTGTGATACTTATCTGACAGGGAGGTGTTCTGATCATGAAGGTGGTTTTTGAGAGGGAGCCTCATTACTAGTACTTCAAGTAGACTGACTCCTGCAACTTCCCCAGATCCAGAGAGCTTGACTTTAAAATTTGTGATATGGGAGACTGTTTTTGTTCTTATTCCTGAATTAAAAAATATTCCTACCTCCAAACTACCAGTAAACTTAAGTGAAAGGCCCAGGAAAAAATTTAGGAAGAGGTGATCTGGTTTCTGCTTAAGTCCATATCAACTTTTACCATCTTTGATGTTCCTTGCAAGGAACTCCACCCATTTAATGAGAACTATACCTTTTAGTTTGGTTTGAATTCTTATTTGGAGCTTCATTTAATAGCGCTCACTTTTGAATTGATGCAGTACAAAATTTGTGCCAGTCCACCCTCTCCATGACGCTTGTGATTTTACACATTTCTGGCACATCCCTCAGTCATCTGTTTCCTTGACTAGAGTCCTGAGTCATTTGCTTCCTTACTTGGAGCAATTGCAGACCTCTGATCATCTGTCCTCGCTCTTTCCCAGTTTTTCATTAATTTTTATTATTTTTTATTATAAGTATTATTAATTTCTTATTATATTTTGAGCCTTTTATTTAGCTTTGGAGTTATCTCTAGATTGTAGGTGGAAGTCAGAAGTCTTCCTTAGTGTTATTAGTCTGATTAGACAAAAGCGATATGTAGTGTTTCATTTTTCTTAGGGCACATTTGTTTACATGCATTTGTGTGAGTATATGCGAGTACTTGAGATTTGCTTCACCTGCTCTTCTACCATGGATAACACAAAGCTGTTTACATATTACTGTACTTGGAGCAGGTTTGGGAACTCAGGTGTCCTGCCTTCCTGGCCAGTACATGACCCCGTGACTGGAGACGCACGCAGGCTCTTTCTCACACTCACATCACAGGATCATCACTTAAGCTGTATGCAGTGTGACAGCTTCAGGGACACCTTACTGCAGCATGGCCTTGCCTCCTGCTTCAGGCCACCTCTGAGAGATGGCAGAGGTGGGTTTGCAATTGCTGGGCATCTGGGAGCAGGTTTTCCTTATCTGCTGTAATCACTAAGCTGTTGCGTAACAGGATTTCTCCTTCAAGTGAAACATCAGCTGCAATACTTCCTCCAGTACTTACTCCTGTATAGAAAGTGTGTCCATGTGCCACACAGCACTAGGAAGTGTGCTCAGTGGCACTGCATAGATCAGAGGCCGTGGGTCACAGAGCAATTGCTGGTGACTTTGGA
This sequence comes from Acanthornis magna, assembly GCA_036785705.1. Taxonomy (NCBI): domain Eukaryota; kingdom Metazoa; phylum Chordata; class Aves; order Passeriformes; family Acanthizidae; genus Acanthornis; species Acanthornis magna. The sequence continues at coordinate 27,057,501 of JAWUZG010000001.1, forward strand.
TCATGTGCAGGTAATAGATAGTGTACTGAAGAACTCTGCTGACAAAGACATTGGTGCATACAGGATTAGGCAGCAGGAAAGAATCATAGGATTTATTTGGGACTCAATAGGTGCACAAGGTTAATTTGATCTCCATAAGGTGTTGATGATATTGCGCAGAAAGTTGTTGAGCAGCAATTGCATCATCATTATCTACATCATACAGCATGCCAACCTGCATAAGAGATCAATAATATCCTAGGTGCTGGATATGGACTTACTAGGGGATAGATATTTCACTGAGGAACTCTCTCTATGGGTTCACAGAGGTGGTATTACTGTTATTCCTGTGTAATGCATGGACTTGGGACCAGAGGGATTTAGAGTTGGGGGGATTTAGGGAGGGATTGGAGGGATTTAGAGATCACTCAGAAAGTCTGACAGAGCCCAGAAGCTACCAAAGCTCGCTCCTTCCTTCCTTCCTTCCTTCCTTCCTTCCTTCCTTCCTTCCTTCCTTCCTTCCTTCCTTCCTTCCTTCCTTCCTTCCTTCCTTCCTTCCTTCCTTCCTTCCTTCCTTCCTCCGTTCTCCTGAGAAGCAAACAAATCACTTGTGAGGAACATGTTCATGGAGCTGGTTAGAATCTTTCTTTTGGTGATTTTTCTTTCCCTCTAAGCATCTCCAAATCTTAGTGCTTTCAGAGAACAGTTTTACAAAATAATGGATGAGTCATATTTCTTGTCTGTGAAAAGAAAAGGCTGTCTGGTTTTCATTTGAAGAGGAAGTAAATGAGCTTTCACAATCTTTCTTGGGGGCAGTTGATTTAAAATCTGGGTGATTGAAATTGGAAATCAACTGGAATAGAAATATTCAGTTTAGAAATGTATTAATAGAACACTAAGGTTGGGATTTATACCCATAGGGAACAGAAGATTTGTCTGTGCATTTGTTGGGACATTTTTGCTCATTGTTATCAAGTACAGGCAAGGAAACTTTCTGGTCAAGTATCTGTAATGTAACTATGAATTAATCAGGGTAAAATAGTGTACTGAAGTGTTTCTAGTAAAAGGATGTGTCCTATTTTCTTGGTTTGGTGTTTTGCTCACCTGTTGTTGTAGGTAAAAGCAAGAAAGGGCTGGAGAGAAGGGAATTCATCTTCATCTTTTCCAGAAGAGGAGAGGCAATGGTTTAATGTAATTAATGATTTAGTGGTTTCATGATCCATGGCTGTCCCAGACAGAGCAAATCACTCTGACTTCACCTCAGGGACGACAAGATGGAAGCTGGAGCTGCATGAACGCTGGTCCCATTGCCCACTGAGGTCCTATGTGGTGGTTGTTAAAGGAAACTTCTCAGATGGGACTCATCTCTAGATCGGTGTAATCACATTGTAATGAAGTTAATTTCTCCTGGGAGGGTCTGGTACATGTGGAAGGATATTGTGTTCCTTTACTTGTGTGTCGCCTCTCTGCCCACCTGAGATCAGAGTGAGAGTGACAATGGTGATGGCAGGGAGACAATTTGAGGGGTATAACTCCACGTGGGAACTCCCTCTTCTGTGTGCACAAAGCAATAGGGGCAAAAATTCACGTCAAGACAGAAAATAAAGTACTCATTTCTCACTGGAGTAAACTAAGAAGGTAAGAACATGAGAATTTGTATCTAAATTTGCCTATTTCAGTTTATAAGTATAATAAGTTGTAAGTATAAGGCTGTTGAGATGAGGTTTTCTTTACAAATGCACTATTACCTGTACAATAACAACACCCTGTTTTGTACAGCTGTTTGTAATTAGTAGAACTGTTGTTGAATAATGAAATAAACCCCACTAAATTAGCTGCAGACCGATATGCCTTTCTATGAGCAAAATAACAGGTGCTACTCTGGTTCATGGCAATCAGTTATCAGTGGCTACTGATATGTTAGAGTACCAGATAAACCTGTGAAATTGCCAAGGAAAGGGTTTTTTTGTTTTGTTTTGCTTGAAATCTCATAGTGAAATTCCCGGTAGGGGATCTTAAGCTAGAAATCCAGAGGTACCTAGAAGTATCTTCAAACAATGAGCAAAATTAATAATGATAATAAACTCTTTACGTTTCATGTAGGTGAAAATTAGTTTATTTTTTTGTTTTTCCCAAAATACATAATCCCCATTAATATCCATCTAGTAAGGTGAGTACTTTAACCCTTAAATTGTGTGAAAGTACATGTTTATTATGGTCTGCGTGAGCCTTTTTTGACCATGCATACAGAATAAGGAATGTCGCTCTCAAGGTCTGGTGCTAGTGAATACATGAGAATAATGGTGCTAACAAAATTCACATCCTTTTTTGACCCATGGCCTCTTTATCCCCTTTTGAGTGACTAGTGTTAACATCATTGTCCGCATGTATTCATGCACAGGAGCTTTTAATCTCAGCTTTTCTGTACTGAGTGGCTGTGCATATGTGGACATACCGTTGCTGTCATGTTAAAAGATGATGAAATGACTTTTGCACTAAGTATTTTCCTGCCATTTACTCTTTTCTGCAGTTAAACGTTCTTTTCAACATCCTTTATTTTATAATGTGTAAGCACTTACATCATGCTATTGAAATTACCTTTTGCTTAATATTGGAAGACTATGTTATACACATGAATATAATATGCATTATGCACAGGTACTAGTGGTTGTTAGTTACTGTTTTTCAAACAAGTTATATGTGTATTTTTTTTTCAAGTTATATAGTCATTGATGTCTGCCTTGAGCATTATAACTTGCTATTGTCAAAATAGAAACCTGCATGGTTATTCTTGCAAAATAGTGATAAAGGAGTAGAACTACCAAAAACGCACTGGAACACAGAGAAAGATATAGAATCAAAACATATTCTCAGCTATATTTAAAAAAACCTGCTGGATTGAACTTAAGGCTGTGTTTATATATGAAGTTGAGAGATATATTAGTTCTGAAGAAATTTAGTAATTTCTGTTTTATGAGTACTTTTCAGAGCCTAAATTGTATGGTTCATTGTTCAGATTGATTTCTTTGCATTATGGTCAATACTATCTTTTGGATGGTTTGTGACTAAGATCCTGCTGAAAATTTTTTACATTTTTGTGCCTGCAAAATGAGAGTTGGTTTTAATGTATGCAAGATGCCTAATCAAAATAGCATACAATATACCTCTGAACCAGATAAGGATGTAATATTTTTGGAAGCACTTGTATATTTATTAAACAACAATAATTTGCCTTTACTTTTTTGTCTAAGCATTTATTATTTTAATCTCATTTTCCAGAGACACTTCATTACAATGCTGTTTGTTTTATTGCTACTGCAGTATTAAAAATCCTGTTATTTATAAATAGAAACTTAATATGGGTTATAGTTCTGACCAAAATTGAATATAAACTCTCATTAGATTATGGCGCCTCATATAAGAAATTATTAAGGTCTCTTATGATCTTATGAACAAATGACCTTTGCATGCAAGAGAAGAGGGAAAGGGCAAAGGCAACACAGCTTGTTTTTCTATTGCACCCCATTTGTAGGCAACAGTACGCAGACGAATATGCAGTAAAAAGAAACAAAGTCTGAAAGTTAATACCCCAGGCGCCAAACACATGTCTGTGAAAGAGGAATGCAAGCAGACATTTCTATGTGCAGTACATTAATTCCTAATGGGCTCTTTCTCTCTTGCAAAGGTCAGATTATTGAATGGAACAGAATCCCAACTCAGCCAATGTATTACCTGCCTTGGTGTGTGTGGATTAAGATCATAGCTGGGTTTCCTTGCTATGGGATTAGCACCACGGAGTAAGTGGTTAATACTTCCACTGGTAAGACATGGACAGCTCAAGAGGTCAATCCCGCCAATGCTGGCTGTGTATAAATCTGGCTTTTTATACTGCCAAAGTATTCTCAGCCTCAAAGTGCTGGGTGTCCCCAAAACACCAGAAGGATGGGATGCTGAGGAGGATGCATACACAGGATCATACCCCTGGAGTATTTGTTCATATGGGCCATTCATATTTAATGCCCTGCTTCCCTTTTTAATTGCTGATGATGTGGAGGAAAAGATAAGTTTGATAATTTTAGTTTCTGAAGCTGGGGTGTGACACAGTCGTAAGGCCTGATATCAGTGCAAGCCTTGCCATAGCCTCCAGTGAATTTTGCCATGTGAGAAATGAAACCTGGGCAGAGCCAGGGAAAGGGTCACTAACATGCACTCAGGAGAGAATGGAGTGACTTTGTAGATGGCCTCCCTGCTCCTGACCAAGTGCACAAATCATGGCCAGCTGCAGGGGCAGTTTCTGGTTGTGGCCATCTGTCCAGCAGGGACCACCAACCTCACACCCGCTACAGCCACAATACACTGAGAAAATGTGTTGGCACCCACAGCTAAAGTCATACAACAGTCTGAGAGGTCAGAAATAGTAAGCAAGCCCTTGAATCTTTGCCTCTTCTGGGGCACACTTTCTTTCTAAATCAAGGCTCTTAGATTTTAGACTATTCTGTATTGCTATTTTCATACATTCCTCTTGGTTTCAAAAGTATTTCTTCTCAACTAAGAACCACAAAATTTCATAAAGCAAGTTTATGCAGGATTTAAACTATAATTAACCGGTAGTGTAGTAGTATTAGGTTAACTTTTGTCAAGGGAAGCTGAGTGGAAGAAGAGTAATTGAGACTGGAATTTCTCACTGCATTTGTTATCCAAATATTTGACAAAAATAAAAATTGATTTTTATATAAATAAGTAATTTTTCCAAGAAGGAGGTTGGTAGCATACAGTGCTACTGAATTTGTGTTTCAATGATCCCTTATGAGTAGATTTCTATACAAATGTATAATCAGTTTATACAGCTTGTTAGTATGGTGTGATTATTACAGATCTTGCATAACCGTGTTTATTATTTTTCTTCAAAATTTTCCTTTAACCTTTTTAAAACTAACTGAGACCCTTAAATGGTAAATGTAACATTTTATGCAGGTGATACTTACTGAAATAGCACTGTTTTGTACCATGCAGTGAGAATAAAAGTTGTGAAGAGTGTAATAAGTATATAATCATCCTAGATATTTTCAGTCACCTGAGTCTTGTTGGCTCTAGCTATATCATTGACTGAAAATTTTAAAGAAGGAGGAGAAAAGCAGATGCTGAAATTTTTACCTGATAGTTTTTCCTCACCCGTCATCCCTTTGTGAAAGAATGAAGTTTGTGCATTAGAAAGGTGCAGGATGTGAAATCTCCAGATGCTCAGAAAAATGTATTTCAGTGTTACGTAATGAAATCCGATGGGTGGAAATGGCCTTGAAATGCTATTTCCTTCCCTTGAACAACAAATGCTGTCATCAGTTATTTTTGATTAGCCTGTGAATTATGATCCTGTCAAGGCAATAGGTCTCTGGTTACAAATGCACCTTCGAGTCTAGTGACAGTCTTGTAATCATGAGTAAAACTTGACACCTGCAGTGGTGTGGGGTTATTCTCATGGTCCACAATGAATCATTGGGTCAAAACTTGCCTGTGTAGGACATGCTTGAGTCTTCAGCACCTGTGACATTGGCTGTGGTTGTAATGCTTTTGCTGCTGAGAGAAAACATAGTAACTCCTAGAACACACAGTTTGGAAAACTGTGGAGAAGTGAGAAAAGTGGAAATGACAGATGCTTAATCAGCAGAAAAAAATTCCACTTTTGTTTCTTGGCTACCTTATATATATATATATAGAGAGAGAGAGAGAGAGAGAGAGCGAAGTTTTTTGGGGAGGCAATTCAGCATATAATGATGATGCTATTCTACAGAAAAAAAATTACACTAGTATGTAAAAAAAGTGGAGAACAAACACAGCAACAATGGATTTGAAATAAATCAGGTTCCTAATTTCCACCTCCAGATGAGACTACTGATTACTCAATGCTTGTATTTCTTTAGTAATACAACAAGTAGGATACATTCATATTGTTACTTCCACTTTTCTTACTTCTTAGCATAGCAATCTAAACAATTTAATTCATTGCTGGTCACAATTTTCAAATATTTTGTAAGAGTTACCAGTTTTTTTCTTTTACCCTCAGGCTTTCCTCTTTCAACTTACATTAGACTCCACAGGCTTTTTATTTCCACTGTTGCACTTTGCTGAGTTCCTTCCAATTTGTGACTGTTATTCTGGTATTGAGGTATCCATATCTTGGATATCTTCAGATATCCAAGAAATACCAGCATATCGTAGTTCTGTAGCAACAGAGCAGAATTATAAGTTTCCAGGCCTATAAACATTTTGATATTCAGTATCAACTCAGTCTTTTCTAGTAAGGCTGCTCTTTCCTAAAGAGTCTAGTAGTTACTTCTATATGTATTTTTTTTCCTAAATTGAATCCCACTTGCTTGTTTTCCATCAGAATTTTTTATCTCATGGTTTTATTTGTGAACACTAATCCAGTTTTGATGTTCATCTTGCATCTCACTCATCACTAGAAGAGCAACCACCTTTGATGAACATGATTTCAAGATCTAGATTTCCACACCATTTCCAAAAGGGAATCCTGTGCTGCTTACTACTTTCTTCCATGCTTTAGAAAATGAAGTACAAATGAGCTTTCCACTGATTCATGGGACATCCACAAACCACCTCTGACTTTTTAGTGCCTCCTAGTCTTTCAGGAGATTTGCTGTCTACAGTCAAACCAAAGCAAGAACAGTACACAAATAAGAAAATAAAGAGAAGGGACAACTGCTCTCCACTCTTCATGAACTCCTCCTCAAGGGCCTGGAGGTGACAGACCCCAATAGTAGTCACAACCACCTATTGCTGACTGACCCTGCCCTTCCAGGATGATGGAAAATAACCCAAAAATCCCACCTGGATACCTAGTAGCAGTTGTGCCAGCACTGCCTTTGATGAAGTGCTCATCTGCCGTTAGTGCCCTTGCAACAATAGAGCTGTCAACCAACAAGGGGAAGCCACAAGCAAAGGAGGCAGTTATAGCTGCATGGTGAAATGTGCTCCCACAGACATATGGACGGCCAGGAACCTCCGTCCTCTCAGGGCTAAATACGAAACTCTTTTCTTTGATTTTGTACTTGCCTAAGACCCTCTCACAGGCAACAAACAAATTGTTCTAGTAGCGGACAGGGGGGAAAGAGGATTTGTGTTTAAGTATTTTGATTGTATTTTGTTATGGTTGTGTGGGTTTTATACTTACCTAAACAACCAGAAATATTCAAAAATACCCTGGTTAACCAAGTAATTTAGTTAACACTTCAAGGAAGGTTTAATATAACTCCCCCTTTTTGAGCAAACATCTTTTTCTACAAAATAAATGATGCGGCTGAGCCCCTCAGCTGATAGGAAAGAGTGCACAGGGCCTAAATCTCAGGACTATGTGAATCATGTCATCCACATAGTTGCGTGGTGCATATGGCTGCTGGAACAATTAATCCATCACCTCACTGCTCCCTGCCATTGGTGCCCACTGGGGACTTCCCATTGGGTCCAGGTTAGGCCACTGACCATCACCAACCTACCCAAGGAAGTGAGCTTGGAGGGCTCCAGCCTTAGGTGGGGAGAGCAAGCCTTCAGTGCTCTTGGGAGAGCAGTGGATGTTAAGGGCTGAGCTGAGACTCTCACAGGTGAGGCTGTTTTTGATTGTGCTGATTTTGCCTTTGTTGTCAGGAGTAAGAATGATGCAACCACTCAGAAATGTTGAAGCAAAAATACCCTGTCTTTAAAAGTAATTGCTTCCTTGCTTTGTAAACTGCCTGCTCTTTAAGCACTACGAATCACTGTAATTAATCCTTAATTCAAGTTGCTGTATCTATGTTACATTGTTATGTTTACTTAGACGTAAAATGCATTATTCTTTACAAGATAATGGCATCAGTCCACACAGTGTCTGTGACAGGCACAGGCAGCTCTAAGCTGAAACATTAGGTGGAGTGTTATAAGCTAGTTACATGCCAATATGTTAATTAATTAATCACAGGCATGTTTTCAAAGCATTCTTCATACCTCAGGTGGGGCTCCTAGGCTATTATGAAATGCCAAACTTCCCTTGGGGCTTTGAGGATTGCACTTCTAAATTCCTCAGAAGTTCAGGGAAGTAAAAGGGTATGTTTTTGGTGTGAGTCACTGAAGTGAGGTTGGAGATAAAGATTTTTTTGTTATGTTTTATAGTGGGAGAGTAGGGCAGGAACCAGCCAGCAAGCAAGAACTTCAGGAAGGAACTAGGTGGAGGGCAAAGCTGTATTTTTCTAACCCTATGAGCCTATTTTTTCTAAACACATCTAATTTTTAATATAACTTTTTTAGTTTAATTTTTCTGAACTTTCTTCATTTGAAATTCAACTCTCTGGTATATATCAGCCAGCTTCTCCCAGCTTCTGGTTAGAAACCCGTGGTTACCCTTTGTGCCAATAGCTTGTGCAGTATGGGACAAGTGAATATATGCCTCTTTCACTCTTCAGCACCAAGGACTTGAAAAGAATGTATCTTATCCTGTGTTTTCACAAACAAAACATTCTTCTTTTCTTTCAGCTTGTCTGTGAACCTGTGAGGTTCCTACAAGGCTGTATCTATAAATCCCCCCACAGCTTATTTTTTTGTAGTAAAAGAGGACCTGCCTGTCAAATAACTTCATTCCATTTAAGTGGAGCTCTAGGGTGGGCAGGAAATACAATTTGGAGATTTGGAAAAAAAGAAAAAAAAAGAGAAAGAAAAAAGGAAGTATACTTCATGATTATAGGGATTTCCTCTTATTTTATAAGCCACACTGCTCTAGATGGGTATGTGTTAGAGCAGTGTAATCCAGCAAGGGATGATCCTGAGCTCTGTAGCTGTCTGGCTAGCCCTGTGCTGTGAGAGCAAGGAACAAGGAGACATCTGAAACACATCCTTGGTAGTCTCAGTGAGACATGCACCTAAAAAGACCAGGCCAACTAGAGACTGGAGTGTGTTGGAGACCTGAAAAGGGCTCTCAGCAGGACTGGGCTGAGCAAATGTGGCTGGTGATGTCTGCATGTGGATAGTGATCCCCACTGTCTCATCCCAGCCTCTCATGCCAGAGGAAAAAGGTTAGTGAGTTGTAGGCCACCTGCTCTGCCTAAAACTTTCACTTGAATTGGCAGGAAGAGTAAGTGTAATGGAATTTTTTAAAGGGTTGGGCAATTCTGTTTATATCTGACTCACATTGCATGTAGATTCATGAAATTGTAAAGTGATTCCTGGATTAGATACAGAAGAGAAGCGCCTCACATGTTAGGACAAAACTAGTACTATATGGCATGTTAGAGCTGAGGGAAGGTCACTCAGTTTCGAATTTTTTCTAATTACCATTCCCACTCGGTATCTCATGCTTTACCTGCGGCAAAGTTGTGTAACACCCTGGGAACGCATTTATGCTTTCCCAGCGAAGGTGCAGAGGAGAGACAGCATTCAGAGAACCCCTCCTAAGTCCTGCACAGCTCAGCCTGGAATATGTTCAGGCAGGACTTTGGGAGTGCATCCAGAACTGCATAGATATCACTGATGGAGCGAAAAGATAGCCAAATAGTTGGTCTCTTTACTCGGATTCAAAGAATTCTCAGTCCACTGGAGAAATGAGAAAAGCAGGAAAAGTTTTTCCTCATTTGGAAACTTCACAACAGCTCCTCAGAACAAGGTCTCTGACATACAATGTGCAGTGAAAGTGCTTTGTGAAAGGTGCCTTGTTTCTGAAGAAATAAAAACTTCAGCAGAACTTCAAATATTTTGCTTGAATTCTCCTAAGATTTCAGCTGCTGATTTAAAAATATATCTTCAGAAAAAGGAGAAAAATTCAGATGAATGTTGGTGTGAAAGAGGATCAACCTTTCACCTAGATTTGTTCTGCACTAATCATGGGAATACGGGCATAAGCTCAAACAAATATGGAAAGGGAGTGGCTTACTGAAAGCCTTATAAATAAAGTACAAAGGTATTGCAATGGAATCTTTAAAATTGGTAGAGCATTTTGTAACCAGGAAAGATTTGGCAAGGATCTCCTATTTACATTCTACTGGATTCAGCTGTTTTTAGCTGTTCATTTGTTGCTTTCAGCTGAAATGGCTAAATGCAACCGCACAAGACGACTCTTCTTTTATTGATTTTAAAATTAATGAGTATTTCTGTGTATTCATCTCGAGTGTGATAGGAGAATATCCTGGATTACAATGTTAAACAAATAGTCTAAAAAAGAAATTGACTTTGTTTTATTTTTTTTTTCATTTTCGTCTTTCCCTGTTATGGTGTTTGCAAAAGAAGTATACAACAAATAGAAGTACGTAAAAAAAGAATGAGTTAAATAATGTACAAGGAGGGGATGAAAAAAACCACCTGCTTTATGTAAGCAAGTTTTGACTTTTAATAATGTATTTTGTTTAACTTTTCTAGGACTCTGCTGCCAAGTGGCCCTTAATTTACAGAGCTGTCATGCACTTGAATTCATTGGAACAGCTTGTTTGGAAAAAACTACATAACAAAACTTGGTTTTATGTTACTGGAAAGATGTGTGCTTTCTTTCAGTATCAGCAAGTGATCAGAGTTTCTATGGACCTGGTGCTAACAGAGTTATAACAGCATGAAACTTGAATGATACGGTGATGAATGAGCCTGCAGGTTGGGGGAAACAAAATCATGTGTTTTGGAACAGGATGGTGTTTGGTAGCCAAGGAGGATCCTGCCACTATATATGGTCACTATTTTGTTCACGTTCTGAAATTCAGGAAGAGCCACACCTTAGACGCTTACGGCTTGACACCGCGGGATGATAACTGTCACTTTGCATGTGGGACAAACACTCTGATATAATACTCTGGGCTGCACTTGCCTGTTTGCATGTTGCATCTTGTGTTATGTTTCAAGCTTATGATCACAAATAAGAACTGAATTTCTGCACCTCTGCCCACTGGTATTGATGGAGTGAGTTTTCTCAGAAACTATCTGTGAATAATTCTGGATGGATTTGTATCTCCAGAACAACAGGCTCTTTGCATTAGTAAATAGTCTAGCTTTAGAACTAATGAATATCTTTATCTGTTACTGAAGTCTTTATGCTTTCTTTCCATTGATAAAGACATGAAGACCACAAGTCCTCTGAAAGCCAGTGGGAAATGCCCATTGATACAATGGAGTCAAGAGTTGACCTTTGTTGCTAAGCACAGGCAGAAAAGCAGATAGAAAAATGGATTAAGTGGGAAAGAGGAACAGAGGTACATCTCTTGCAGGAAATGAATTATTATGTAGTAATTTATTCTTAAAGCTTAATTATTTTAATTAGATATTACATAGATATATACCTTGCTCTTTAAAAGTGGCCTGGAGGACATAAGTTATTGCCATTTTCATTTGAGCCTGGCAGACATGTAGGGTCCTGCATGCCCCAGCAGGCACTCTGGCTGCTCCTGAGCTGGGGCTTTGCTCTTCCACAGACCATGAGTGTGGCATTCATGATGGCCTGAAAAGACAGCCTGTATTCACCCGTCATTCTTCCCACATTAATCACTGCATGAATGCAGAAGGAAGCAGAAGGCTTATCTTCCATTTTGCATCTCCCTCCTTGCTGTCTGATAGTCCCAGTTGCTCTTGGTCTTACAGGAATCCAGCAATGGTGCTCTCTTGCTGCAATGGACCCCGACTCTGACTCCTTGGCATGTGTTGAACAGCCACAGTAGAGTAAGCCTTGGAAATGGCAGGCTTCTGTCTCTGAGATCAGAGCTCAGAGAGTATGTGTTTAAAAAATGGGTGAAACATTTCACCAATACTTGATTTTACTGTGGTGCCTGCCCTGCAGAGAGCAATATAAGAAGATGGACTACTGCTCTAGGAAATATCTCAAGGGACTTCTTGCATTACTTTGAATGACAACATACAGAATCAGCTCAGTGATTTTTCTTTAGGCTAAATGGTATTTCTGTATAAGAATATACGGAAATGCTGTCCAGTGCTAACACTCAACCCTAGAGGCTTATGTAGTCCCTGCACTGAAGACTTGCATCTTTATTTGGGTTTTAAGTGCATATTAAGAGCTCTGATATGAGGTCTGTGAAACAAGCAAAAGCCATACATATGAAGCCAACTTCAAAAGTTCCTTCACATCCAGAGAGTATTGGGGGTATAGAAATACTGAGAGCACGGGTTGCATACCTAGCTGTGGGACATGGACTGGCAGGGCCATGAGCTCATTGTGTGGTCTGCACAGGTTCCTAATTTATACCCACATTGAGTTCAAAAACCTCTTACCTGCTGAAAATTCCAGCAAATCTCTCTTTGTCTGCCTTTGGAATGTCATGTCTCCCAGGGCATGTCCGGCAAGCTTGGATCAGAGCTGCTTTTTGCAGAAAACATTCCCAACTGACTGTCCTCAAACTGATCTGCTAGTCTTGGAGTACACATCTTGACTGAATTTCTTTTGCATGAAGCAAATCCTGTCGATGTTCTCCAGGAGCACACCTAAAGGGACACAGGGTCAGGCTAGAGCTCTGCCGAAGGAAATCTGGAGTTGAACATGGTGTGCCTGTTGGAACCTCAAACAGTGACTCTCTTGCTCTACAAATCTGCCTCTCTTGGGACACAAGGCTTGCAGACAGAAATCTTCTCTTCGTGGTTGTGTTCTTTCTACTTCCTGCAGCTCCCTTCCAGCCCATTCTCATGTCTGCTTGCATTCTTCAAATCCTTCTTCAAAATCTGACTTTGCCATTTTCTTCCACTGTCACTTCCCAGTCATAAGCAAGCTAGCTCTGAACCTAGGGGAAACATGAAGCAGAACACAGGGTGGCCAAAAAGCCACAGGGTGGTCAAAAAGCCACAGGCCTTGTATCCCAGTTTTCTGGGAAGAATTAACAAGCAAGACAAAGATGAAGACTGGGCTGTTAACAATTTTTCTAATCTAGATCCTGTTCCAGTCCACACCAGCCATGAGAGCTGCTCTCTCAGCTGGATGAATGTTTTCATAAATTTTTTCAAATATGTGTGTTTTATTAAATTTAAAAGGAGTTAGTTATAAATAGGATACAGCACTCTGGGCTGAGATCTTCATTAGCCAATGTATACATAGAAGGGTGTGTATGCAATTTCCACTGTCCTGCATGACCAAAGTGTACATATTTTTACTGATGGAAAAGCAGCTAATCCAGTGAGGTTGAAGGTGGTTGCAACTCAATTTTTGCTCCTGAAAATGGTGGGGTGTATTTAATCTTGTGCATGCAAGTGGTATGGGTATATGTGGCCTACATCTGCTCTTAGGGACTTTCGGGGTAACAAGGTGCTTAACTACTCAGGGACATGCATGTGCACATAGAGCAAGAATGATTAAACTTGGCTGTGCAAAGGCCTCCTCCCTTCCCTGCTCCCTCTCCCCCCACATCTTCTCTCCAAAAGTGCATTAAACCACTTCCAAACTGCTCATGCAGTTGGGGATTATCATGCTCTGGGGATTGTAATTATTTGAGATCTGTATACTTCCCAAGTTCTGGAGGCAATTATCATTTGGCCTTATCCTTCAAAGTGTGTTTGCAGAGTGTGGAGCTCTTACAACTGTGCCTCTGAGATATTCCTTACATAACTCCCAAGTTATGAAAATACAGTGTTTAATTTTTACAGGCAATGAGACTGCTTGGTCTATTGTTTCCTGTTAAATTCACCACACCAAATTCCATCCCATGGGAACTGAAGCCAGTCAGTAACTGAGATGAGGATTTAGTCCATTCTTTTCTGTCAAAATTGGGATATTTCACATATTTGATAATGCATAAAAGAACAAATTCCTGAACAGTGCGTTGGCCACTTCTGTATTAAAATCTTACCTTAGATGTGTTCAGATTCCCATTCAAACTTGTCAAGTTATTTAACTTATTAATGAAAAAAAAAAAAAAGAAATACATGGTTTTTCTGTACTCATTGATCTTGTCTTTTGATGCCATGCCCATTATGCTACAATGCATCTGGAAAATGGCCCATAATTTTTCTTAAGGCAGGAAATAGTATTTATGGCTGTACAATAATATTTTACAGTATATATGATCAAAAGATTGTGAACTTCATTTTCAAACCAAGTCCAAACAATAACAGAAATTACCAAGGTACTGTTCTTTGTTTCACATTTCTCAGAATGTCCCTGGAATTCTGCCTTCGTTAGTGTATACTTCCCACACTGCATGGTTTGGGGTCTGAACAGATGTGCTACTGCCTGAGAAAGCACAAAACAAAGTGTGAAATGAAACAAATACTGAAGAGAAATATATCTGTAGGGAATAGCTTTAATTAATGGAACTCTGTCTGTATGTTGCCCTAAAAGGAGCAAAGTGTTGAGCGAGGGTGAGTAGAAATACTTGCAGGTCCTTTAATCATAACTTATTAGAAGTTACATGGTCTCCAGGTAGCTGAGTTCAGGACAGATAATCAAGCAGCTACTTTTTCTTTTCTTAGACAGTACAGTTCGTTGCCACTCTGCATTTTAGAAAATAATGTATAAGAAGATTCAGCAATTCATGTGAAATTTCAGGTAGGAAACTGACATGTAGCAGTGTCTTGAGAGACAGTAGCAATGAGTGCAGAAAAAAACTTCGGGCTGTGAAGTAATCTGCAGTTCTCCATACTTACGATAACTTCACTGGAAGGCAGGACCCTTACATAGCACTTGGATACCTTTTTTTTCCCTGTAATATATTTTCTTGGTGGCAGTACTTGAGGATAGTGAATGAGCTGATGTAGAGATCTAGCTGTGTATTTACAATCTGGTATTTTTCTTTAATTTTTCTTTTCCTTCTATCAATAAAAACGTGTCACTTTGATTCTGCTGAAAGGAGGGTTTTGTGCAGGCTTCACAAGGATTGTAATTTATTGGTAAGCTGAGGGCTGAAATTGAGTGAAGCTGTCTCTTCAGGATAGAGGAAAACCAGCATTAACTCTCATCTCAGGCTTTCCTACTGACAGTAAAAATCTGTGACTAAACTGAATGCAATTTGTGTTTGAAATATAGTCAAGCTCTTCTAAAAGGAATTTGGTTTCTTATCCATTATTTTCTTGATACTGCAATATTTGCAGTGTTGAAGCAGTGTTAAAGTAAGAAATCAGTGTTGTCTAATATCTATAGCTGACTGACGATGCCACGGTGAAGCTGTTCCAGTTACGGGGTCCTCGGGAAGCCAAGTGACTGAAGTACCTGGGTCCCCTTCCTCCATGGTGTTGCAGAGATGGGAACATGCTCTGCAAGTGCTTCTCTTTTTCACTTGTGGCAGGAGGAAAGATGAAACAGTGCCCAGAAACTACGAGTCCTACTGTCCTTGGCTTCAGCTGACCAAAGCCACCACTCACATTGTGTGACTGTCACACAACACGTGCAGGCACAGGTAGGAGCTTCTCTCTGGGATGTATTCCAGAGTCCTTGTGGAAATGAATGTATCATTGGGGAGGAAGCTGTCTGAAGTCTCCTGGAAGGTGATGATTGTAAAAGCCACCTTTGCCTTAGAACAAATGTAAAAATCCTGAAAAGATAGAAGTTGATGGTCATAGCACAATCCATTCAAGGCCATCTGGGATATAAGATGGATCACTACAAGGGTTTCAGAAGAGGATAAAAGCAAGGAATAGGGTATGTCTGGGTGTGAGCTGGATAAAACTGTGTGTAGGCAGTGCAGCTGGGATACCACAAAAGGAGGCAGAGACCATTGGAGAAAGCCAAGAATGGTCAAATGAGCTTCAGTAATGGGGCCCTAGAAGGGGAAAAAAAAAGAGGGGAAAGGTCATGCTTTTTGGGTGAAGTGCTGGCTGGTGAATAAAAGGCTTGGAATAAAGAGCAAAGAAATTCCTTCTTGCTGTTTGATGATTGTATTAAGAGAAATACAATTTATTGCCCATTTTCAGTAAATAAACAGAGTTACTACCCTGTTTATACACAATTCAATCTTTAGTTTCCTCAAGAAAAACGATCTGAACAGTAGTTAAGGACTCTGGCCCAAAGGGGTAATAGTAGCCTCTAATGGGAATAAGTAGAGGGTAGGCGGCACTCTTTCAACCCACTCTTTGAAGTGCAAACGGAATACAGCCCGTAAGAAAGGTACAGGTACACAAATATTTGCCTATTAGGTCTCTATTCATGATGGGCTCTACCCTATTGTACTCAGTTGTTTCTTTCAGTCCTCCGTAGTTCTGTCCCCTGATGTGTGACCTGCATTTGCAAGCAGTAATTAGAGAACCAGGTGGCCGTGTACCATCATCAGACATTCTGAATGAGGGGCAAGAGCAAGCTGTGTGTTCTGCAAAGGCAAAGTTCTGTGTATTGTCTCCAGAACTGGGGGCAGCTCAGAATCTGGGCCCAGATCCACCCAGAGCTCCTGTTACTGATTCACAGCCTGGGAGCCTGCAGTAACACTAATGAAGGGTTAGGGCTTTGTTACAGTACTTGATGGATAGAAAGTGTCATCTTTTGGAAACACCTATTGACAGAGCTGCCTTTCTCATTTACCTGCCCTGTAATCAGAATACAGCTGGGAAAGGACTTAATAACTATCACTTTCACATTGTGCCTGTCATGTAGTTTGATTGTGGTAAACCATTTTACAGGATTAATTCAATGTAATCTTGGATTTGCAGTTTTCTGAGATGAATAGAAATGGTGTATTTTTTTTACAGAAGTGGGCAGATGGACTAGGATTAAAGGAATTCTACTCCAGCCAGATCATCCTGAAGGAATGAAATACATTGTTCTGGAGGATTAATTTCCTCCTAGGTATATGCAGGACTGCAGTGAACACATCATAGGTGAAGAAAGGAGTAGGGGCTTTGCTTTGCTGGCCATGTGCAATGCCTTCCATTTTGTTTCTCTTACTGCTGAGGGCCCTATGTGCAGCAGAAATACACACCAGTCCAGTCCAGTGTATGACCAGAGAAGCCACCCAGGATGTCACTGGTGGCTCTCAGAAGACGGCCTGGGGAGGCAGGCCACAGGTCTGCAGGTAAGAGGTACTCCCAGGTGCCACCACTGACCCACACGTGGCAGCCAACAAAGGCCCTATTGAGAAGGGACAGAGAGGCAGGGCTGCGGTCAGGGTGGAGGAACATGATAGCAGCCTCTTGAGGCCAGGGAATCTGTAAAATAAACTGCTGGGCAACGAGAACGTGGAGGTGAGGAATGTGAAACCGGAGTCGAGTTATTTGGGAGCAGTGCCAGTCCAGTGCTGCGTGAGACATTGCTGGCCAACAGAAGAGGCATAGCTGGTTATAAAATACAGCAGTGACAGGACAAACCCTTTGTTGGTATAAATAACTTAAACTCTGATCAGATCAACTGCCCACTTACACCAGGGAACATGGACAGCACCTGTGGCCCACTGGCTGTTGCCCAGCCACCTTCCCCACCCCGCGCTTGGCCAGGCTGATAGAGTCTGTCAGCTGGGGCTGCATAGTTTCTGTGATCTCTTTCTGGAGGCACATGGCGAAATGAATTCTGCATCCCAGCCAAGCCTGTACATTTTCCTATTCGTGGTTACATCCCAGACACATTCTTGGCCTATTTCACCCAAGGATGAGGCTTAAGGCTGAATCAAGGCTGTGTCTGCTGGGAGACATGGTCCTGCATTCCCTCCTTGTACTGTGTTTGGACTCTTGTTTTCAACTTTCCTATACTGATCATAGTTATGGTTCTTGGGTTTCCCTTCTGCCAGGTCAGGTCTGGTTCTCCACAAGTGTTGATCTTGTCATAAAGGAAGCTCACAGGCCCATGCAGGCAGAGGGCAGAGGACCAGAAGGGCATTGCCCCTTTCTAGGGAAGTGTGTTCCCGGACCTTATCCTGCTCCCCAAACTCCTCCTTCAGCGTTAGTGGTTTTCCAAGTCTCTCTAACCCACCTTGTGGCTATACTCTGCAGATGTCTTCAAAGAGAATATACCAACAATTTCTGCAGAAAAATCTGCTGATCAGAAGGTAGGAAAAAGGTCAAAATACAGAAATGGCTTTACAAGCGCTTTCTGTGGGGCAGGCAGCAGGTCTGGTCTCCTCATGCTACTCAGTTCTTCTCTTTCTCCACTGTCAGATCAGCTGCTGACAGAACAGCCCAAAACAGCTGAAGATAGTGACTGGGTCATTTCATCTGAGGATAATTAGAGAAATAAATGAAAATGAAACGTGGATTGGGCAGTCAGTCTTCATATCAATGCCTATTGTTGTGCTGTTTCGCTCTTACAAATCATGCAGTGCGAAGTGTTAAGAAATGTTGCCATTCAGAAAAAAAAAGAAAAAAAAGATGAAAAAAACCCAACCAACCAACCAACCAAACAAAAAACCAAAAAGAACCATTTCCTTTTGATGTGAACAAGTAAAGTGTGTGATAGGCAATACCTGTTTTGACAACCAAGTCTTCCTATCTGACAAATTTTGTATATCAACTTCATTTATAGTTCATAACATTATTAAATTGAGTGCTCTGAAGTGCAACTGGAGTGTTTACGATCATAACAAAGGAACAAACAAATAGAAAATAGAATGAGAACTGTTTTAAAAGGAAGAAACCTGATTAATATTAAGACAACTGAGCTATTGTCTACACAGTGGTTTTAAACTTGATTTAGCTTGTAACAAATTGTAACAGTGCCCACCACGATATGTCTTATATCTAATGCTTTCCTTTGGGGTGAAATGGAGGAATAATTCATTCTTCTAACTTGTTCCAGATATAAAAATAATGGTGTTTTTTACTATTTATGTTACTAATAAAATACTATTTTTATAACAAATTACTGTCCTGTGTGTGTCCTTGAAGAACCTCTGCACCTCTGTGGAACATGACCAGCAGTTTATTACACTGGAGGGATGAAAAACATAGCCATAAAAATCTGTTATGTGTGACTTATGATTATCTCCTTTAGTTTACATGTGGCTTATGTGATGCATTTCATCAGCCTAAATTCTAATTAAAACGAAACAATAAACGCTAACTTTTCAGTCATAGTGTTTCTGCATCCTCTCTTTAACAGCAATATTTTAAGGAACATATCTGTAACTTCTCCAAGCTCTGGATCTGTTCTTCTTGTTTAAGAATTGGAATGGAGCTGACTAAATATTTGTAACCAATAAAGAGTATTTGGCTTATTTTTGGAGTAATTTTATTCATTCTTTGTATATATTGAGATGACTTAATTTATACTGAGGTCCTTGAACAGATGTTTTCACAGAACTTGCCTGAATTTTTAGTTAAAAAAATTATTCCTAAAAAGGAAACCATGTCTTGCTATTGGCTGATGTTAACTCTTTGTTATTCTTGCTGTTCCTAAGTTTGGTTCTGCCTGGACTTTACAACCATGCTGTCTGGCCTTGATTACCTGGCTGCTATTGTCTGGGAAAAGGCAAAATGAATACTTGAACTGTAGATTGTGTTCTTTGCCTGATCTCTGACATTTAAAAACAATCTAACAACCTGGAAATCTGAATGAACATTAAAAAAGATCTGAGTGGAAGAAAGGAAAAGGAGCTTACAATATAGAGCATCTCATTCCTTCTCTCACTTTAAGGATTCGTGACTTTAGCTCTCATTGAAATCTGTTGCTTTTAGTAGCATGTTGCCATAACCTCACGTATATGTGCGGATTAATTTGCTGTCAGGGAAACCTGAAAGTGTTCATCCACATTCCTGGCAAAGGGGCTCTCTTCAGAAGTACTTACTAATTCTGACTTCCTCAAGGAGTATCTGTCTTCCCCAGCATGTCACATCTTTTATTCTTGGCTGTAGCTCTCTGGCCTAACAAGGAAAATTGAAAATGGCTCTCACCTAAGTCATGCCTATTTGTGGTAGAGCATAGATTTAAAGAGCAAATCCTTCTTTTCCCCCTTTAAATGTAAAGCAGTGCCATGATATGTGATGACAGTCTTGATGAAGTATCTGAAATCCTGGCTTCTTGTAAAACAACATGTACACTTAAACAGAATAATTTCTGTCTTCTTTTCTAATATAAAAAACCTATTTAGCATGTAACTTTCAAATCCTTTTAGAAAGATGGACTTATTTGCAAAAAAATGCTTAAAGCATTAGAAACTGAAATTCCCACTAAAGTGCTGCTGTTGTTCCTGTGGTGTTTTGCCTGTCAGCTTCTGGTGGAGCCACTAGGGATCAAAAGATGGGGCAGGTCTAGACTTTTCTCTGCGAGGCTATATGCATTTTCTGTTTCTTCACCTGTAACACTTCCCTTCCTCACCTGTCCTCTGTCCCAATTTGTCTGTGCGTCCAGAAAAAGCTGGATTGAGATCTCTTCATTTGTCTACCAGCAGATGTCTGCTGCTAATGATTTTTTTCTGTTCTGTACTTGCTTGGACTGTACGTGACACAGCAAACTAGAGATTAAATGACCCATATTATGTTTGCAATCTCCTCTGCCATATGATCTCCGTTTAGGAATTTAGATCTAATTGTTCTTGTGTAGGCTGGTAGATATTCATCTCTGAGATGAATATAGGTAGGATAGGCAGTGCTTAAAATTTTTTGGTTTGTGCATTTCAATTTTTGTACTCTTCTGCCCAGAGCATAGGATCGACATCAAATGCTAGATCTAACTTCCATTGAAGTCAAAGCATGAGGGTGGGATTTGCTTCTTATGTAAGAATGTATTAATCTAAAGAAACAATTGCTCATCCTTGTTCTGTTTTGTCAGCTTCTAATATTATCTCATTAAAAAAAAAAAAAAGGAAAGCAAAGAAATGCCTCATATATAAATGCTTGTATTGAAGATATATTACAAATTGAAATTAAATGTTTTCTTTTGGAGTATCATCCTTGCTGTGCCTCTGTTCCCAAACATTTAAGATTTCAACCAGAATATCAACACAATGTATAATAGTAAGAACATTCTTTTAAAGTACAAGCTGAGGACAGAGGGAAAAATGGCTTCTTTTTAAATCAAGGTACTGTATTGTGAGAAAACTTCTGTACTCACTCTCTTAGTTCAGTTGGAAAATAATCACAAGTCCTTCATGTCAAAATTGAAGAGGTTTTCCAACTCAATCTATTATTCCTCAGAGCTGCTGCCCAGGAAACTGAATAGGAGATTAACAAAGTATCTGGCTAAAAGGATATAATTTAAAAAAAACAAAAACAACCTCTGTGTTTATAGTTGTGCAAGACCAGCCAATAGATCACTTGAAAGAGTGGAAATTGGAAAATGGCACTCTCCTGTTGTGGAAAATCCCATTGCTCAGAATTCAGATGTTTTGTAAAGGAGGGAATTCTCTTCAGAAGATTTGGCTGAATTTTTTACATTCTTGTATTATCTCATTCTGCTGGAGGAATGTAAACAGTGCTCATCTGTCAGTATAGCTGTTGCAGCTGGATGGTCTTTAGGACTGGGATTTTTAAAAAAATGAAGATGTATCCTGAATGTGGTGCATACAAACTGGCAGCTCTAAACAATAAAATTTCCACTGTGATGGGTGAGGTATGACAGACAATTTGCTTTGTGTTGCCCCATTGCTCTGTCTATTGTGACTTGCTGAGGAATTAATCCCAGGCTGGATATGTAATCAGATTTGATGCCTGACTTCCTGCTCCACTAAAGTGACCAATTAAGATGCCATTAATTAAAAGAGAACAAGTATGGAAGCCAAAAATAAAATTCCCTTTTTGTATTTTTCTAGTATTATTTATTAGAAGATTGAAAAGCTCTGCTTGTAATGATTAGAAAACAGTTGCTTTTCCTCGTCAGCATTATCTACAAAACAGTAATATTGTAATCCTGCATTACCCTGTATCTCTGGCTACCTTGCAGAATATGATTTTCTCAGCAGCTGTGAGCTTTGGACTGGGAATTGCACAGAGATTAGTCACCCTTCTGTTTTCTTACTTCTACTTCACCAGAACTACCCTTAGCCATGCATTCCTACTAATTCCTTTTCTAAATGTTATGACTCTGCTGCAAGTAGAAGTTGGTGGAGATACCTGAACTCAGCTTAAAAAAGCTGTTTCTGGAGAACAGTCCAGAGCAGTGTATCTAACTGTTCATCTCAGATGCAACTTTTAAAATTTGTCCTTTATACATGTTGTATTAACCACAACAGGGCACATGAGCAGGAACTCAGGACTCAGTACTGGAGAGCTGTCTGCTTCTTTGGCTTTATACTTACTCTGAATATTGTATTCTTTCTTTCTATACATCAGCCCAGCTCCAAGGTAAGAATTCATCTCCACCATTCTCTTCCAAGGAGTACAATTTTTAAGGCAGGAGGTGGTAGGTGAGAGTGCTGTGTCTGTACTTGGCAAGAATGGGAAAAGGGGTTGAACTTGATGTACCATTCTGTGCTCACAACCACTGTGTTTTGGGCTAAGCCTAACCCAGTTCACAGGCAGAGTTTGAAAGTGCTCAAAAAATGCATGAAGGCCTGAGCCTCATTTGGCTGATGAGAACTTGGACACTCCACAGTTTAAGCAACGGGGTGGAGATCTTATGGATCACTTGCTTGAACTTGCATACACAAATTTCTCCCAAATTGCTCTAAGTAACTATTTATTTATTTATTCATTCAGATTAGGCCCTTTCTCTTGCTCTGCTTCAGTCTTCATCCAGAAAAGAATAATAACAGCAATTGCTGCCTCTCCAGGATGTTGTGTAATGAGTATTCAAAGGCTTGGAAGACACCCATCTATGATGACAGCAGGGGTTAGTATGTAATGAGCACAACTAATTTATCTGGTCGCTGCAGATTCTGGTCCAGTAGAAGCAAACTGAGGGAACAGTTATTTTTGCCATCTTCTCCCAATGTTTCTTTATATGAATGAGAATTTAATGGAAGAATACTTTTTCTTCATGTATCTCACTCTTTGATTTCTGTCTTGTGTGCGTATTCTCTGCAAAGTTGCCCAGTCCAGATGTAGCGGACAAATTAATTTTTTGATAGTTGCTGTCATTTCCGAATAAAGTGGGATTTTCACCTCCTCTAAACAGTCTTACATAAATGTAGAACCACATTTATCTGTCAAAAACTAAAATGTGTTTGTACATGCACCCCTGTACAAAAAGTGAGAGTCATTGTTTTGGGTAGATTTAACACTGATGTATAAGATCAACTCAGTCATATACTTGTGAGTTAAAATGTCTGTATGTAAAACGTTTTAAAAAAGCATAATCCAATTGTGTGTTTCATTAACCAAATGACTAATCTCAGTAAATGTTACAACAGTGCTAATGGAACTTTAGCTCTAATCTATGAATACAGCATTATAATTTTACAAGAGTAGCTGTTCTTAATAAACATCAAAGTACATGTAATTATTATGTGACTTTAGCCCTTTTTTTCCCACGATACTATAGTTAATCTTGACAACAGCTAGTATTAAGTGCAGTGATTTAACTCCCCTGACGATAAAGTTTAAAAATAGCTTTGGTTCAGATTGTTCCACTCTGCCATTATCCTCCTTCACTTGGCTCAGGGGGGTGATCTTCATTCTCTTGTCTGAAGGCAGGGCTTGGACATGCTGGGCATTGCCTTTTGGAGGCTGTTTTGCATGAGCTTTGGGAAATGGAGCTGGGACAAGGGGACGGCATGGAACATCCCATTTTCTTGCACAAGAGCACCACCATTTTGAATATAAGCTTAGCTTGTGTTACCATTTGGAGGTTACCTTCGTATTTCTCTGAAGTTCATTGATCTCAAAAGAAAAGCAAAACAAAACCAGAGCAATTGTAAGATTTTGGAGCAGAGAATGCCTTCCTAAAAAAGCAGATGTGGAGCAGTGGAGATACTCTGTTGCAACTGGAACTGGGTAATGCTTTGTTTTGGTGATGGGTGGCTCATAGCGTGGCTGTGAAGCCTGCAACCTGCAAGATGCCCTGCGGCTGGGCTTCTGCAAAGGTGTTACTCTTTTGTCTAAATAGTCTTGATGGAGGCTTCAATAATAACTTGGGAGGGTGGGAAGAATTTAACTTAAATCTTCCACAATTGAAAAGTGAAAGGATCTACTTTTAGGGGGTTTGAGGGGCAGTTGTGTTCCAGGCAAAGGGGACAGGACAAAAGATCCCCTAAACAGGATTGGGGCTCATAATTTGTCTCTGCAGATCTCAGCCATATTCTTCCTCCTCCTTTGCACTATTCTTATCATCTGTCAAGCCCAAATCTGAAAGAATTATTTGAGAAATTCCCTTAAAATACAGATGAGTACATTGTGTACAAAGATCTAATTTCATTTGCTAGAACTTGCAGTCTTTCCTTCTGTGCTCTTTTTATCCTACCCTTGACTTCTCAAGCTGGTTTGAGCAGGCCATTTTCTGATAAAACCTATTACAGCACAAGTCTTTGTAACATTGTAAGAAGAAAATACAGAGCTGAATCATGAAACTAATGAAAGTAATACTTATCATAGTCCACGGACAAATAGAAATATATTAGTAACAACAGTATTGTTGTTGCATTTACTGAAACCTTTAGTTTATATTCAGGCTTAATGGGCAGATGCATTCGCTCTTTTTGCAAACAAAAGAGTATTCAAAACCCACAACTAGAAACAAATGATCACACACTGTACCTGTATTTCTTGAACTAAGAACAGAACAAAATCAAATGTTTTTGTCAGGCATGCTTTATAATTGTGCATTCCTGCGCACAGAGGCCCAAGCAGGATCCTTCTCAAATGACACAGATAATTATTATTTTGTTCCCAAGGGAAAGTGGTATTACAGCATCAGTATTATCCACTGGTAATGAGGTGCTCACAGATGGGAAGAGGAGGGGTAAGACAGATATAACATGAGTGACTACCCTGTGGCAAATATTGCTTTAAAAATGTTTTCATAACACTTCAAAGAGTCTGAGTGAGGGGATCATGTGGTAATACTGTCTAACTCTTGCTTTAAACAACAGGGACTTCCACCCCCAATCCTGTATAACCCTGTTAATATTGCTGGTAGTTCCTTTGCTTGGTGCCAAGTACATGATTAAGACACTGATTCAACAAATCAGAGATGATCACTTCACCAGAAAGCATCATATGATAATGAAAGGCTTCTGAGAGGGAGCTCTCATCACTTCTACAGGTCTGCTTTCTGTTCTTCCTTACCACAGTCTCAACCACCATTGTTAACATCTGCAAAGAGCTCTAAATAAGAACTCTCTGACAGTGTCTAGGCACTTTAACAGATGATTGTTAGACGAAGGGATGGGTGAATGCTGCCAGTGACATTTATTTGCTTTTTGTTCTCAGATATTATGTGGTGACATTACCTTTTTGTTATGGCTGAGAGAATGGATGCAGCAGAGCCCCAGACTTTACTGCCTCTTTGAGAAAGCTTCCTTGGAGCCTTTGCTTGCCTGGAGACTGAAAGGGTTTACTGATCTGCACAATTGTAGGAGCAGTTCTTCTGGTTTCACTAGAGATCTAATATGGAAAATGTTTCTGAACTGCTCCCTTTGCTTGTAACAAAAGCAGAAATGCAATTCTACTACTTGTAGAGAGATGTAGTAAAGAATCATTAACTACTTTTTTAATGGGAAACCTTCAACCTGCATAAAAGAATTGTCACTCTGCACCCAGGTGATACACTAAGTGCTGATTAGCTGTTCCTTCAAAACTATGGGGAGGATTTCTCTCAGCCTTGTATATGAAAGGCCTTTTTTTCTTCTCCCATGTGTGTGCACGTATGGTCACAATTTCAGTGACATAGTTGCTTCTTATTCTGTGCATACGTATTAGTGATACTTTTCCTTTTTAACTGGCAGCCAAAATGAATGTGGAAAAGGGAGAACTGCATGGACAAAACCTAGAAAAGGAAATGTGTTTATAACCCAGCTAATTCCAGCACATGAAAATTTCCTGATTAAAGCCTAGAATCTGTCTCCTACACTGATAGCATGTGAGGAGTAAGTGTTTTTGTGAATGAGCTACTGCACTAGTAAAGCCTTTACATCTCTCTGTTACTGCTGTAGAGCAATATGGCCACAACCATTAATCCCTACTTGGAAGCAGTGATCAGCAGCAGGGAAAAGTGGCATTTTCTGGTGGTAAGGCTCTCTTGTTGGCTGAATTAAAAGGTAAGATGCCTAGTAAGAATCTGTGTCCAGCTGCTGGGGAAAAGTGGCATTGTGATGGGAGCAGGGCCAAGGAGGGTATACATCAGAGGTGAGATGATCCTTCCTTTAAACCCTCTCCTGGAGCAGTGTGTGCATTGTTAAACACTTAAAGAAATACAGAGATCAGTTGGAGATCATGGTTCCTCTGCCACGGACATGATCGGGGTATAATTAAAATATGATGAAGGACAGAGAAGGCAAAGCTGTTCACTTTTCTCTGAGGAGTGAAGGTAAATGCAGTTATAATCTTCAAATGAGTAAAAAGTTACTGCAGAACAAAAGGCAATGTGGTAATGTTAGAAATCCACTGTTGCTAGGACAAGAACTAATGGCTTTACATCTAAAAAAGATGTTTAGGCAGGAAGGTTCAGTGTAAAAAGGTATTGAGAAATATCTTCTCAGAAAAGGTTAGCAAAATGTGGAAAGTGATTGCCTGAAGATGGGGAAGCTTTAAAATAGAAGTTTGAAAAACATCTGTCATAAATGATGTGTAGTCAGTCCTTATAGCACAAAGATATACTACCTGAGTTTTCAGGCCTCCTCTGAACTTTTGGGTTTTTTTGTGGTTTAAATGCTGGGTATTTTTTGGCCTTTCATAGAAAGGCTTTATCCATTGATTTTTTCACTTCACTTAAAAAAAAAATCAGCTTGCTCTTAGTATAGTTACTTTTTTCCTTAATAACATTTCATTTCTTGTTTATAAAATGATAAGCCATTTTCATAAAGTGTTCTGTCAAACAAAATGATCTCTGCTGCTTGAGGATACCAAATTGGCTCTTATTGTGAAGAAAATGCAGATGTTATGTTGCTCATCCACCCATGTTAAAGAGTTACTTAAGCTACAGTAAACTGACCAGAGACATTAAGATTACAAATAGACCCCTCCTGGATTTATTTGGGCTGCTTGTGGGAGCAGAGTGGGGCCATGTTGGTGTTCAGACATCTGGAGAACGGCACACGCTGCTGTGCTAAGAGTAAGTAGAAACTTCCCTTTACCAACAGTGACTACTTAGAGACTGATGACATTACGGGTGTAATAAATGAAGTCAGCTTTGCAGTTTTTTTGTGGGGTGACAATGAATTACGATATCTATCATATTATCCAGATGACTTAGTGTAATCATGTCTCACATTACTGTTTTTGCTCATTACTTTTCAATGTGCCAATACTTGATGCATTTTGGATTGGTGATGCTTTTGTAGTTGGATAATCAAATCACACATTGCACTTAGCTTTAATGGAAAGATTTTCTTGTCCCTCTTTCCTTTCCCCAAATTCAGCAAGCAGCAGACATTCCAAAGCTTTTTTCCTTTAACATGATAAATGCCTGTCTTCTAAGCTTGTCTCTGTCACAGATTTGACTTGCAGATCTCAGCAAATTGTGTCTTCCTTCTGCTCAAACAGATGTTACTCACCTATCTTTCAGCTTTGCCAGGTAAATATTTGCATGTTATATTTTGCATACAGCCTAGTGCAGCAACTGTAATTAAAACCTGGCAGAAGCCAGTGGAAAGGCTAAATGATCCAGGGATGCTGTTAATAGTAAAGCCAAAATAGACTTCTCAGAAAAGTAACCTGAGTCCTTTAGTGCACTCTAAAACCAGGGTGACCTCCTTTCTGAAGACCAGGTTTTACTTCTTTACATTTGTGGGGCATTTCATCACTTGCTTCAGAGACCTCAGTTGAAACGGTATCTTCAGTGCTCTTTTCTTTTACCTTTTTCTTTCCGTTTTCTTAGATATTCTTGGACCATTTTTCTTTGCAGTGTCTGTTACACAGAAGACCAGCACTGTCTCAGGACAGAGACAGTCTTTTTGTTTAAATAATGATCTAATGTTATTCATCAATGAAGAATTTTCAAGCATATGAAAGGGGAATGCCCAGATAAAGTGGTAAACACTTTAGCTATTATCTGCTCTATCAGACAAGTTTGCTCCATTTATTTGTTCAGAAGATCCTCTTTGATCCAATGTAAAGGCTTCACACTACTTGGTGGTAGTTGAAGGGGGAATCTATTTCTGTATGTTTAATGTTGCAAAGAATTCAGGTTCTTTAAAGATGCCATAAAATGTCCCCACAGTGCCTCGGGATGTGTGCTTGAAGAAACCTCCCTTTTGTAATACTATCTGTGAGATTCTCAGAAACTGAGAATCCTGGCCAAAATAACTCCAGAGGGACCAAGACAGGCCAAAACTAACATGGTTAAAAAAATTATCTCTATAAGCTTATATGAAACTTTTCTAGGAGGGATTTCTCTAGTGAGCATGTTGATGGAATTTTAAAAACTGAAATAAAATGACCATCGGTCCCTCAAGCATTTGCCCACAGCATTTGCCACAGTCTGAAGTAATTTGGCAAGAGAGAGTGGGATAGTAGTGTATAATATGATAAAGAACAGCTGGGTCCTCTTCCCTGTCATGAGCAGCTTGTGCCAGATTGCTGCATTCCTCATCTGCATGTTTGGGATGCAGAGTGAGTTAGATTAGAAGAAATTGTATGGAAGCAGTCTGCATAGTTTTGAACACATCTTCAAATCAGAAAAAATAATCTCACATAACTTCTGGTCACTCGCTGTGATGAAATCTAACCTCTTGGTGACACCCCGAGCTGATTTCCCAGGTGCCTGTCAGGCATTTTGGATCTTGGCAAGAAGTGCTCATTTGATGTTGCCTCCAGTGATATTTGGGAATTGAACTGCCCTGCCTCTTACATTTTATTTTTTTAGGATTCTTTTGAGAAGCACCAGTAAACCCTTACAGATACCAAAAGCTTTGCACAGGTGGTTTTTATCCCACAGTTGTTTTGCTCACAGTTTAAGCACAGGCTTTTGCAGGCAGAGAGCAAAGCAGGCTTGCTAAAGCATCTCCTGTCTGAAGGTCAAAATGCCCTTGGGACTCCCTGTAGTCTGTCTGAGCTGGATAAACTATGTTTTTTTCTTCACTGAGACCCTGATTTGGGAGGATATCGAAAATCTCTGACAGGAGTAAAAAGGAATTGCTGCTCTTTTCATAACTTCTTTTTTCCTCTCTTATCTTCTTGGTTTAAACCTAAGATGTTTTTTCTGTCTGTTCATGTTTTAAGTTTTGTTACCCATCCTCCATATATGCCTTTTCAAACATCATCAACACTGATGTTCTTAGAGTCTCTTTAACCAGCCAGAAAATAAAAAGGTGGTTTTTTTCTTTCTTCTATCCTCTCACCAGCTAAAAGCAAAACAAAAGAGTGTAGCTGCCTTAAAAAACTTTGTTCTATTTCCCTCAATATTTTTACTACTGTGAGAAAATACAGAAATTCCTAAACTGAGTTTTCTAGTAGACTTCCCAATGCTTTTACAATGATAGAGTTGGGACTGAAGTGCCATTACTCCGTTGTGGATAAACCATTATTCGTTGACAAAAAGAGGTCCAGAGCTGGGTAGAATACCCAAGAAGCTTTCTGTCTGCATCTCTGAGCAAGCAGGTGAAACTACTGACCTGCAAATAACATTTAGTTCTGTTTGTGTGTGACAGACTAGGCTAAAAATGGTTAAAAAAAAGCAGTCTTTCAAATTTGAAAATAATAAAATGCAGTTGTCTCTCCTAGGAAAGAAAAGGCAGAAGATCAGTCCCCCCACAGCAGCTCCTATGGGGGAGCAGGAAGTGGGGAGCTGCTTGGCCCAAATACAGTCTGGTGTATTTGGGCAAGAGAGACCGGGAAAAGAAAGGAGGAAGGAACTTTGATGCAATAGGAAACTTCTGAATTTATCAAGGCAGGTCCTCGGCCCAGCCCTGGTGCTGAGGCCTTATATATAGTCTATGCTATTCTTAGAGTATGCAGCAGAACAATGGTTCCATTCGAAGAAGCTCTTTTATAGCTTGCCAATATAAAGAAGGCTGTGCAAAATGATATGATCGTGTAATTGAACACTGTAAATAGATATGCTGACCCAAACCATAGTTTCAAATTAGATCACTTTCCTGCCGCATCTAAACTTTGTAGACTTAACAGAATGAGAAAGACTTGATTATTTTTTCTGGATTTATAAATGTTCATCTTACTTACATGTGATTTATGAAATCAAGCGATTTGATAAGACAATGATGGGAACATTTTTTCTGATCATTGAAGTAGAAGCTAGATTAATCCCTTTTCTGGTTTGAATTTAATGTACAGTTATGAAATTAAGATCTTTGTATCCTGCAAAATCCAAACCTCCAAAGTAAAGAATACCTTTCACTTTTGATGATGCTGCCACAGCTTCCCCTATTAATTAGGATTAATTTGGATTGTTAAAACTGGTTCTGTGCAATGTAATAGGACTTGTCGTACAGGCTTGAGTCAGATATAGTCTGCAATTGCATTTTGAATTGCAGGCTATCATGAGCCACGAAGTGTCCTGACTTGCATGGGCACATGGCAGCTGATTGATTCCCTGTATGCCATGGGAAATGAGTAGTATTGCACTATGGAGGTGGTTTTTTCTAGTTGCCTTCCTAATAGAGACAGATGTGGCCCAGTGCAACAGCTTCTTGAAGATATTCCTGACTGCATCAGAGTAAACATCTCATCCAGCTCCTTTTCACTTTCATTTTGAGCAGCACAGCAAGGGCCGGGATCTGCACCTGAGCACATGCTGGTCAGTGGCTGTGTAGTCACAGCAAGGCACTTGACACGGTGGGAAGGCTTTACTCTCAGCAGCAAATGACATACAACAGCGTGTGGCTGATGCAGAGAGCATGATGATAGGGGCAGGGGTGGCCGGGCCAGAGGTGGTGCCTGGAGCAGTAGGTTCTGCTGTGAGCAGTGTTGTGAAGCCTCCTGGTAGTCAAAAGCTGGGACAAGACAGGGAGTCAAGAAGGGGCAAACCTGGTGTTTTGGTCTGCAGGATGACAGCAGAGCAGGGGGTGGTTGAGCTGGGCAACATCTCAGAGTTGAACTGTGTGACCAGAAAATAAGATCCCAAAAGGTAAAACAAAGCCGGAGGATGACAGCAGTAGCAAATGGTCTGCATAACAGGCAGGCATTTTCTTTGATTAACTGATGCTGGATCATTGTGTGAGCAAGTAGGAGTGGAACAGGGCACCTGATCTTGGACAAAAGGTAATCTACACCTGGGAATCCCTGGGAGCCGTGTTCCCCTTTGAGATGTACAAAGTTTTAAATCATCCAGATGTCCAGCCTGACATGTGGCTCATAGTTAACCCACCAGGATCCTCTCTGGAGTGGTTTTGATGCAGCCTCATGAACTCACACTCGAAGAATATGTTTTGTCATGGGACCATGATACTTACAGCATTTAGATATTGCATGTGCCAAAAAGAAATCAAGAATGTTGAAGTAAAGAGCTTCTAAAGCACTACCATACTGAATTTTTATTACACAGAACCTGGGAAATTATTAGCAGGTCAGACCTATAGCCATTTCATCTCAGCTGCCTTTTTCTTGTGGTGCCACATACCCTTGCGTAGTATCTGGGTCTTCTGCTGAATTTAGTTTTGTTTCCATTCTGTAGCCTTAAGCTGTGGATCGAGTGTTAGGTTCATATTAAACCAAACAGCATGGTGAAGGTGTTGCTGTGAAAGAGGGGAGGCCCTGTATTTGCTAAGGACCAATAAGTAACTCCTTCCTGAGGTGATCGCTCTGGGAGGCTTTTGGAGGGAGATCAATTTTTCCTCTATTCAGTTTTGCTGTGGTGTTGGAATTCATGATAAATGTGGTGGTGGTTTCTCTACTTTCACTAGTGATTTAAACCACACGTTTTTAACATCACAGCTAGAAAGAGAAAATGTGAGTGTTGAGGGCTCAGCTGGGACTAGGACCCTGAAGTTGGAGCTGCCTGACTTCATTGTGTCTGGAGTCTCAGCTGGAAAGCTGTTTTGCGTTTGTTTGATTTGCATTGATATACTGTTACATCATATATGTGATACAATAGATTAAAAAAAAAGCCGTGTGGCTCTTGTCAAGAAAAAGTGAACTATGCACTTCCAGTAATTATTACCATATGATTCTTGCACTGTTTCTACATATATCATGAAATGCTGGTTTTTTTAATCAGAGAGAACACTTGAAACAACATGTTTATTGCTACA
Source organism: Acanthornis magna (assembly GCA_036785705.1). Lineage (NCBI taxonomy): Eukaryota > Metazoa > Chordata > Aves > Passeriformes > Acanthizidae > Acanthornis > Acanthornis magna. The sequence continues at coordinate 27,089,585 of JAWUZG010000001.1, forward strand.
ATAATTTCAGTTCCTTAGCCATATCCTATGTGTGCAGAGGATCTTTAGTCAAGAAAGTGAGCTTCAGATGTGATTGCTTATTGTAAGTTAAACAAATTCTTAAACAAATAGATTAAGCAAATAATTTTCCTTTTAAATTATTTTAAAACTGATGGTGATAATGTAAAACAGAGACAGGAACAGTCTTCCATGTGCAGTAATTTGACATAGCAAGTTGAACTAGTTGTCTCTTTACACTCAGATCTTATGTACCAAATCTTTTCTGAGTGAATTCATATAGCGCTTGAGTGTGAATGGTCATATTAAATCTTGTCAGTGACATTTAAAATGCTGTACAGTTTGAACTAACCTGCTTTAATACTCTGCTCCTTTAACTCGTCCTGTTATTGTCTGCTGCAGTTGTTGACTCAGTAGATTTTCTGATGTGGTCTGGGAATGAGTTCTTTTGGACTTTCACATTATCATATTACAATATACACCACAGATTATTTATACTGGGGGTTAATTGCATCATCTGAATGGAATTCATTTTCCATTGTATCTACAAGTTTGCATTTTAAAATAGTATTTTCTCTTATGGAAATTCAGAATAAAATTACATTGATTCTTGAGGAAATGAGCCCTAAATAATGATTCTATGAGTCCATGTTTCACGTTAAGCAAACACATTGGATTGTAATAAATAACTGGGAAGTGTTATTAGAGGATGAAATACATCACTTCTGAACTGTAATGGAATATGGAGTCTGTCCAGCTAAATGTAGCAGATAAATAAATAAATTAAATTGTATTGAGCTTTCTCAAAGAGACAGAGTTGCTATCCGTGCTTAGTATAATCTTAACTCTTCTCCCAGGCATTTCCATTTAATTTTAAAATAAAATCTAGAAAAAGTTCCCAGGACCAGTAACTAGAAATATGCAATCTCATTCATGAGAAAAACAAGTGGGAGACAGAACTTCATTGTGTGTATGTTTATTTTTTTGATTGGCTGTCAACACATAAATGTGAAAATAAATTGGAGGCATTAACTCATAACCCCATTTTTTGTCACGGCTTATTGGTGAATTTAAAACCTCGAAGTTCATTTTGGGTCAAGCAAACATTTCGCTTTTCCCCTCGGACAAAGCACCTCATTGACTTGCACGAGACATCGCGGGGCTGACCCGCAAGATGGAGGATGCAGGGCCTCCCCTGCCGCCGCAGTGCCTTCGCCCAATGGCACTCGGGTTACGGTGCGGTGTGGATCCCCTGCGCCGGGGCTGCTATGGCTGAGCGTCACCCAGCTCTGCGAGAGCGCTCTGCCTGAAGCACAGGCGCTTTGGACACCCAGCCTCCACACTTCCTTTCCTCCCTTTGAAAGCAATGCGCTCTGAATGCTCTTCAGCCACCAAGAACAGGAGAACTCTCTTCTTCCTCTTCATCCCAAATGACAAACAACGAGGGAGCTTTATTTTTTCCTCCCATCTCGTAAATCAAACAATCCCTTCCCTCAGATGGCCTCGCAGGGGGAGCCTCACCAGCCCTGTCTGCTGCGCACAAAAGCCTCTGAAGCGGCGCCAGGCCGGGATGCAGCAGGAAGAGCCGGACCAGCCACCCGTGCGATGGCGTGGGGCGGCGTGGCTCCTCTTGGGCTCCAATCGGCCACTCGGTGCTGCTTCTGAGAGGGGAAAAGTGGCTGCAGCTCGGGAGGGCTGGGGAGCGAGTCTGCCCTTGACACGAACACCTTTCCAGAATGCAGCCATGCCCTCCGGAGCACCCAGGCTGCACACAGATGCTTGTGAATGCCCACATTTGGAGCACATTTTTGCTTGACAATAGTGGCCTAGAGGTCTTGCGGAAGAAAGATGTTGTTTTCCATGGCTGTTTTGTATTTCCTCATGAAGATCTGGACTGCACTGGAAACAAGTTAAATAGATCTGTTTGATAGGCCTTGGGAAGCTTTGCTGATTGGCCCCCTGTTGTGCTGTTGAAAACTGGGGTGAGCAGGAGGAAGGATTTGTCAAGATGAAAAAAGTCCAAGGCCCCAGGCGCATATGTGCGTGTTTGTGCACACAGAACAAAAGGAAAGAGGGAATTACAAAGCTGTTAATTTGCTAATAATGAGCAGACAGTTGCCAAGGTCCAGTCTGTATTCATGTGCTGTGGTTAGTTGCAAAGCAGAAAGGACCAAAAGCAGGGGCTTAGTGAATCTTTTCTACCTCTGTGTTCTCTAGAGGTATCAGGGCTTGGCAGTTCTAGGCCCATACGGTGCAATATATCAAGCTATCATTCAAAAAAGGGAAATCACCCCAAATCTACTAGCATTCAGGAGTGGATTTGGTATAGGTAACCAGAGGTATAATCGTGCAAGATGCAAGGAGAAACTGAAAACCAAAGTGTGCTTTCAGAAAGTTAATGAATGAAAGGACTCTGATTTAATACAAAAATATTGCCTTCAGCTCAATAAAAAAAGTATTTTTTCCTTGTGTCAGTCTCTCTAGAGGTACTTTCTACCATTCAAAATTGCAACATTTTGGGGAACCCAGCATGCCTTTCTTTTTCTTATGCATGACACTTTTTTGACTCCTTATATATGGGAGCATCAGAAAACACCCACCTAGGCTGGGGTTAACGGGGGCTAGGAAAGTAAGCGCTCAACATACTCTACTGCAGCAAAAGCTATCTTTTGGGTCTGTTTTTTATTTTCAATCTGGGAATGAGGGGGAAGTTCCTGGAGGGTTACCAAACCATTACAGGTAGTCGAAAATATTTAACTCTTTTCTTTTAATAACAGAAAAACATTTGCACTTTAAAAAAATTGGTTCCAAATCTAGCTGTCTCCCTAGAACAATTTAACGAGTTACTGACAAGATCGGTCTGGGATGTGGGACATACTCCATGAAAACAACCTTTTCCCTTCTTCCCAGGCAGAAATTCCCTGCAGGTACCAGTCACCACTGTGGCTCTGTGTGCATCAGGCAAGACTGAGGGGAAGCTCTCTAGCTAAAATTAACACCTACCTTGCCCTTAAGGGGCGTTTTTTCTGATAAGTTATGACAGCTTAAAGCCTGCTTTAAGTTAGAGAGGGAGCCATGCCTCTTGGAGGGCTTTGGTGAGAGGTTTGTCTCCCGACGCCATACCTGTCCAGCCTGTGTTTCATGGCAATCCAGCTCCCAGCCAAGGGTTAGTTCTGAGAGCCTGCGTGGGTGTGCACATTTGTGGTTTAGCCAATGCAATGTTGATGGTTAACGAGGTAAGCACCCTCCAAGGTTGCTAATAAAGGATGTCCTCCCCCCTCCCTCTCTTTGACTGGTGCTGTCAGGACCTGTCTGGGCTCAATTCCACTGCTCCTCTATTGGTGAGAAGCTCCAGCTTCTTGGTTCAGACTCCTGTAAGTTCTTCAGGCCCAAAACTTGGGCCTAATATGTTTTCCTGGACATAAATCAAAGCAGAGTTAAAAATAATAATAAAAAAAGCATTAAAAGCTGTTTGTGTTTTAGAGATACCATATCATTCAGACTTCAAAATACAAATTCTGTTTAAAGTCCTTTTCCCTCCCCTGTGGTTTAGATTCATTAGTTGCTAGACTTCCTTAGTCTGAGCAACAGTTTTAGTATAGATTAAGAAGGAAAACAGGATCTTGGTTTGCATTATAAATAAGTCTAGATTGTGCATTGACTGCCAGTATATTTTTCTTACGCCATATCTGTGTCAGCTCGGGATGAACACTTCATCATTGTCAAGCCACCTGTGTGACTGTGAAGTGCCAGCTGAATCTCTCAGTGTTGCAAAGAGAAAATGAAGAGACTTTGATCCTCTGAATAGCTTCCCTTATCACCTAAAGATGTTGATTCAGATTAATATTTGCCATGACTTTCAATATGAAAAATTTGTAAACTTTTTATCTGCTGCGGTATTGCTCTACCAAGGCTATAATGAGATTGTGTGAAAATGATCTGCGGTGATTTTGCATTGCTCCTGTGTGCTGCAAGGGTTTGTGCTCCCCTGGCCCCACCTGGAATTCAGCAGCTTGAATTCCAGCTCGGCCTGTACTTTCTCGCCTTGATTCACCCCTGCCATTTCAGTGGCCACTGACACGTGAAGTACTGCACTGTTGGCAGTACTGGCTGCCTCTGGGTTCCTAAGGGAAGTATTGTAGTGAATAGTTCCCCAGTGTAAGCAGGAGTAAACATGTTTTTCTGTTTTGTTTTCTCCCTTTCTGGAGATGCCTGGATATCCTCATCTTCTGAGCTGCTGACTGAGGTCACCTTAGGGATCCCTATATGGCCACAGTCTAATGGTCTGGTGTAGTGATATTTTTCCCCAAAGGCTCTGAGTCTGTTCCCTAATCCCACTTGCAGTTTTCCCAGTCTCTCCTGTGTTGACATGTGTTTATGTGGCCAGCCGTATTGGTAACCCTTCTTTTTGATGAATCAGGTAACCAACAGAAAACTGATGATGAGACTGCACTGAGAGGGTGGCCTTTCTCCTGGCTATGTGCTCCCACTGGACATCTTCAAGGAACTAAATGCGCAGAAACTGAGCAGAACCACAACAAAACCTAAGTGATTTCAATTTTCTTGGGGTCTAGCTTTCCCATATTTGCAATCTGTGTGAATAATTGAGCCAGTATAAAAGGCAGGGCAGGGACTTGCACTTTTGGCAACTGCTCAGCTCTACTTGGCTCAACCCTGATGAGAAGCAGGAGTCCCATTTGCTAGCAGGCTCTGGCTGCCATGTAATATCTGTTGGTATGTTAGGGATCTGACTCATGTTCGCTTGACAAGCAGCTAAAATGGGTTAAAGTATGTTTCTCCCTCAGGCACACATCACCTTCTCTGCAGCTGGGGTCAGGACGCCACGTTTTCGGCTGGCACGCTGCAGCACACAATATGCTCTGCTCCTGGACAGCAATCTGTGGCAGTGGAGAGGAGTGAAGGCCTAGAGGGGAAACGCTTCCAGATGTCACACCCAGATTTGCAAGAGCTTATCTCCCAAAACCCACACTGTGGGTCAGGGACTTGGCATGGCACCAAGTGGGGCACCAGTGTGGGGAGAGTGGCCCAGGCTGTGAGCGCCAGGCTTGCTGTTGGCAGCTGCCTCATGGCAGCTCCAATGGCACTGCAAGGACCCTGCACTGGCTGTGACGAGGACTGATTAACTTCTGTATTTCATCAGGAATAATACTTTTGCCCAGCAGTGTAATGTGAATGGATTGTAAGCAGTGCACTGGGTCCCTTTCAGGCTCACAATATCAGAACGGTCTTTTTTCCTTGGTTGTCTCTTCTATCTTCCTATCTCCTCCCCAGCAGCCACTTCTCCAAGGAGTTATAACTCAGATCCTTTAGTTCCTTTTTCTAGCCACGTGCTTTGATCAATCTAGTATCTCTCGAAACATTTTCCAACATGTTTCTAGTCTTTCCACCTTGAATGAGCCTCACAGAAAAATGTAAATCCCTTTTTTCTTTCAGCAGATTATTTCTTGTTCCTCAGCTCTTCTGTGGTTTTCTTTTCTTTCTTTATTTTTTTTCTCTTAAGAATACTTAACAGCATTTTACATAAAAACTAGACGGACATGTTGTAGAAATTTATTGAGTATTTCTGCTTATTTCTGGCACAGGACCCAACAACTCCCCACTGAAATTTCTGTTGGATTTAGAGCAACAATCTCTGTTTGAAAACTTATAATGCTCCTTATGCTGGATAACTGCTGCATCTTAATTTTTCTCCTTTTAAGATACACACTCTCCCTCGCTGCTTCTCTTGTCACTTGTAAATGTCACAGTGTGAGACCATTTTCCCTACCTGAGCTCAGGAGCAGCACGGCGAATCTGGAAAGAGAATTGATGGTGCTGTGACTGCTGGTCAGTGTCTGCTGCTCCCTGTGTCCACTTGCAATTTGGACTCCAGCAGCCATCATGCTGGTTGTTGTTAATGCTCCAGTCTGTTCTCAGACCTGGTTCTATTGCAAAACACATACAAGGAGAAATACTCAAGGGACATTTAGCTCTGTTAAAACAGATCTGCTATTTTACAGTTAGATTTCTTTTTCTTCTCTACCATTTTCCTCTCCTTCATCCTCTTAGTGTGGTATGTATGTGAGTTCATATAGCAGTTCATTGCAAAATATACTAGATTTAAGAGCAAAACAGAACAAAACTCCCTGAACTGAAATTGCCTCTTTAAAGCTGCAGCACTAAGTTTGGCCATGATCCATTCTGGAGACTTTCCTTGGCAGAGACTGTGATGCAGACATCTCAGTTTGGAATTGCTCTTTTGGACACAGATTCCCTCAAGAACAACAGGAACATGATAAGCCAAGTTATGTTAGGCAGCAAAACCCACTGCAGTCCAGTGAAGACAATCTGTCCATTCACCTCATATGGACTTTTCCGGGGCTGCTTGCATGTAAGGGGGAGGGGAAGGGAAGGGGCAAGAGGACGGAAATTTATTTGGGGTTTTAAATCATTCTGTTTCTGAAGGATTCAAGTCATGTATGTGAAATAATTCAAGCTTCCACTGTGGAAAATTATTATCTTCCACATGTTTTTTATGCTGTGCTTCATTAAAAACTTGTTTCATTGTTGGGCTGTATTAAACTCTTACTGGAAAAATTCCTGCTCTTCATTTTCTGGCCTGATCCAGCTGACTTTAAAAGAAATCTGTTAGATTTAGTAGGTAAGTAGTGAGGTTAGAACAAGCAATGTAAAACAAAGTACGTGTTCTGAGTGATGCTGGACGATAGTAAAGAGATCTGAAGACTGAGGTCCCTTGTTGGAGCAAAGGTATAACTGAGCATGTAAATGTAGCCCATTCATTTCTAATTTGGACAATGAAGAGTCTAGCCACTTTGTACTGTGTGGCTTGGAATGACAAACAGGTGAGCCTGCCCTGCTTCATTTCCCACCAGGACATTGCTTGTTTGCAGGGCCACCTCAAAACCAATGTGTATTTATGTAGCTCCTCACAGCAAGTACTATGTAGGGGCATATACACTCTGCTGCTATTTAAAGCATCAATACCAAGTTAGTGCCTGAAATACCACCTCTGACCTGGTTGGCAAAATTGATTCAGTTCACTATGGACAGATTAACATCTCCTTGCTCTGCACTGACTTAATATCAAGGTCTCTGAGGCAAGAGTTAAGACAGGGCAAGGTCTTACCCCAAATATCTTTATCCTACTCAATTTAAATGAATTTGTCATATTGTTTTGCTGTTGAGAATGAAGGGTACTCAAAGGTTTGTGTAATCTCTGTTTGGTTTTTTAAAAATTATTATTTTCCCCTCTTTTTCTGAGAGTGAAGTATTTATTTCTGTTGCTTAGAAAGCCCAGCCAAAGCTCATCCATATTTCTGATGCTGGATGCAGTCCATGAGCAAATCATGATTCAGTTCTGCATTACATAGAGGGTTTTTCTTTATTTAAAGAATATAGTTTATAGAGTTGCATATGCTAGTGCTTTAAAAGCCCTTCCACTGAGCTCTTTCTTCATAGTACTCAAATGAGAACACAGTGTTTTCTGTATTGTTTGGAATAGCCTGGGAAACAATGCCTCCCAGTGTGAACAGATCTCCTTCAGTGCACTGGCAAACTCATCTCGGAGGAATGTGGTTATCGACTAACTCATGATTTCTGATAGCAATAGCTAAAAAGAGTGGAAAAGTACTCAGCTTCTTGCAGTCCAATAGCACAGCAGTTTACCGATGCGCATGAGAAAGTCGCTTGTATTCAAAATGGTCATAAATCCTATTGGCCCAAACACAGCATCCTGGCTGCCCAGGGGTGGGGAAACAGCTGTGGACCAAGGCCTCTGGTGGTGTAAGCTGGTGTGGCTCTGCTGATTCCAGTAAAGCAGTTTCATCTACACCAGTTAAATATTTAATCTTAATATACATTACAACACTACTACTTGGAAAAGAATACTTTGAATTAATGCTTGTGCTTGTGGAAAAACATTCAGATGGAAAATGTAATCATCCATTGTTAACATGAGTATCTGGATTCAGTGACTGAATGTTGGCATTGATTTGTGAAATATAAAATAAGGAACACACAGAACAAATACACTTGCATAGACACTGATTTTTTTTTTCCCTGGGGAAAGACTGGAAAGGGAGCAGGCTTTGAGCAGTGTCTCCCAGTGAGTGGAAGTGAGCTGAGGGAGTTCTTGGAATACTGTAAAGGGCAGTGACATTTGGTCTTGCCTCAACTTGGATGCTGCCCAGATTTTGGGAGGGAGCTTTTCTACTTCCACCCGATGTTCTGGTGAAGGGTGTGCTGGCAAATGTCTGATCAGGGATGAGGCATGGGTGGGCAGAGGGGAGCTCCCTTTTGCATCTAGGCCCCTGCTTCATTGTGGTGGGCCAAGGCTTCCTTCCTCCAGCAGCTGCTGTGGGCTGAGCTCCCCAGGGTTTGCCAGGCTTCAGGGACTAGATGCAAGTGGGAATGCAGCAGAAACTGCTGCTGCAGTGTTGGTACAGCAGAGTCTGGTTGTGCTTTCACCGTTCCTACTGTATTTCAGAGTGGTGCCTTGTAAGGAATACCTGAAGGAGAGCAAAGCTTTGCAAAGCTGAAGGAAAACACTTCCAGATATGGCCTCTTCTAGAATGGTTGGCCAGGCTGGGACTAGCAGCCTGCTATATTGCACAGTTTGAGCTAGAGAAATGAGGTTATAGCAATCACCAGCAAGGAACAGCAAGATGTCCCTAAAACCAAGGGGAGAAAAGGAGAGGACGCATCTGCATTGCCTGCACCAGTGGATCCCTCTTCAGTTGTGTGCTGAAGATGTGAGCTGCTCTTGCTGATGCTGGCACTCTGCAGGAGCAACCAGAACTCCCCAAAAGCCTTAGATCTGCGATGTGGAGCTCTGTGTCTGTACAGGAAGAGTCCCTTGCAGCACTGCCTTGGTGATTTCACTTAACACTCTTGTTTTTTATACAGATGATTTTCTTAAGAAATGTTTACCTAGCAGGAGAAACAGTAAAAGAAAACTCAGCATCAGCACAACAGCTGTGTAGATCATCATAAAGTTTTCACAGGTCTGGTACCACCCTGGGCCTCCTCCTTCCTTCTTCCACTGCCATCTCTGCTAGCTTTGATGTTAATATTTTAACCTCGTACAGAACAAGGGTATGGAGGGAAAAAGTTGAGCTCCCTTGTACCACCAGGAGCATGGGTTTCTAGGTCCCAGGCTGCAGCCTGCTTTTCGGAAGTTTTTGTTTTGAAACAAAGGGGTTTGAATTCCCTTTGCAGTGCAAGATATGTAGGAAATGTAGTTACTGCAAGCAGCCACACCATGGCACTAACAGTGCAAAGCGATTCTCAGCCAAAACCTAGAGCTCATGTCAAAACTTGCTGCACTAGCACATTTTACTACAACACAGGAATGTTAATGTGCTAAAATTAAATAATATGTTGCAAAGAAACGACATGTCCCAAACCACTGCAGTATGTATCTATGACACTGGGGGAACTGTTTTAGAGGTGTGTTTATAATTATGCCAATTTGTTTTTCCTGAAACTCCCCTTTTGCCATCATCCTGCAAAAAGTCATTCACAGTCCCAATCATTCTGTGGCCGTGGCTGCCTCTGACACCCAGTGTCTTGTGCAAGGAGGCGCAGGGCCAGCTGACTGTGCAGATTCAGGGAAGTCAGGCACTACGACCACCAACTTGCTTTGTAATGGGAGACCCGAGAAAGTGTTTCGCAGAGGGTGTCTACGAGAAACCAAGAACTGCACTGTCTCTCACCACTCACCCAGTTTATGTTTCAACCTGGAGCAAGGGCTTTTGGAGGCTGGGGTTCCTGTCATGATGGGGCCTTTGTGGAAGGACATGATGAACAGGTGCAAATTCAGTGGGGAATTTGTTCTCCCACTTGGTCTGAGTGGTGCAATGCATCGTGTTGTGACAGGTGATGTGGTTTCAGTCCCACATAACCCTCCCTCTTCTCCAGCTTGCACAAGGCTGGGTCTCCCTGGTCTAAGTTCTCCTTTAACAGCTGATCCAAATCTTAGTGCCTTGCTCTTAGAGCAAAAGATCATTTGCTCAGTCTCCATTTGTTGAAACCACAGATTAGAAGCTCAGCTGTGAAGTGGCCAGGCCGAAAAACCTGATGCAGCAGGAAGAAGTAATACCTGTTGTGTCCTTTCACCTTGTCCTTTGCTCTTCCTCTGTACTGCCAACACTTGGGTGCTCTGCCAGCCACGTGCGTTTTGAGGAACCTTTGGAGATGCCGGGTAATAACTCGTGCGGGTGGAGTGGTCACAGGGGCTCCCCAGAGAGGAGCTGCTGGCACAGGAATGTTCACACACAAGGATAAAAGTAGAGGTACATCATTACAGTTTTCAAATGGAATCAATGTATCAGATATTATTTCACTGACTGATTTTTGTTCAGTGAGGGGAAGGCATCTTAATTAATGTGTGTCATTACAGTGTAATATCAATATTTATTTAAAAGTTAGATTACTTTCCTATATCCCAAAGTCTGGAGAAAGCCATCACATGGATAAATGATAGATTTTCAAGCCAAAGGCTTATATTAATCATGAGCTGTCTCATTTTGCTAACTCTAATTTAGAGGAACAAAACTATGACATGAAAAAGTACTTAGGCAGATAATGAATGTTCTTTCACTCTGGAGTTTGGTAGTCCTGCATTTTCTTTCTTTTTGGTGAGTCACATTCCTCTGCCCCCAAAAACTTCTGTTTTCCTCTTACTAGGTAAGTGAACAAGGTAGGACTGCATGGGGAATCTGTCCCTTTGCCAGAAAAAAGCACCTGGAGCATCACTGCAGTGCAGGGATCAGCTCTGGAATTAATTCACCCAACATATAACTGAATTAAATCATGTTCTGGCTCCTGTGCTTGACAGGACCCTTCCAGGGGCTTCTGGATGCCCAGGAGGAAGCTGGAAGCTCGTCATGCAGACTGTTACCAGCCTGCCTGGGGAAGTGGCAAGAGGAACCAGGCTGGGACTATACTTCCTCCAAGGCTGCACGCAGAGACTGGCTGTGGCCCTGTCTCCTGAAAATCTGATTCAGTCACATCAGCCTCATGCAGGCAATGATGCAAACCTCAGGATGTGTTTTTTGCCACTGCCTGTGTGATTTTCACAAGCTGTTCAAATCACAGCTAGTAATGTCCGTTGTCGGTGGGAGAGGTGGTGGGAAAGAGGGGGAGGAAGGTTGTGTTAAAGAAAAGCTTGGAAGAGTATGTCTTTTTCCTGTCAGCTGAAATTTTTTTCTGTGATCAAAACTCTGGAATGCTTTTTTAAAATTATTTTTTGAAGGACAAACTGTTGTTGAAGGAAAAACAAAGCCATGAACCCGTACACCGTTTTCTGTGAAAAAGGAAAAAAAAGGCAATTTTGCCAAATCAATGTTTTCAAAAGCCATTACCACACTAACACTTCAGTATGAGCTCTCTATATCCTTGAAACTGCTACCCCAGGGGGACAGCCCAGGGAAGCACAGGCCCAAGGATCTCTGGAATATGGATCTTCCTCACAGCTCTCTAAGGCTGTTTTTTTGCCTGCAGACATCTACCTGGCCAGCTCCTCAGACACTGCCTCTCTGTTTAGACAGAATTGAATCTTTATATCTTCTTTTTTTTTTTTAATTTTTTTTTTTTTTTTAGAGTGGGTTGATTTGAATCAGGTCCTCACTGCTAACAGTCAGTGCATTCAGGATTTTTTTGTGTGACACTTTGAATCTCAGCTGTGCTCTTCCAGAAAGGGCCCTGCCATAGCTGTGCCTCTGTGCATGGCTGGGAATGAGCGTGAAACCCTCCAGGGATCAGAAAGCTGTGCTCGAGCCCAATAAAATACTTTTTTATCTATTGTAAACTGAGCGGGTGGGAGAGCCACCCAGAACAAACGAGGGAGGCCCAGACACCTCTACAGATAGCTGGGGCTTCAATCTTACCTTACAATTTGCTGAGGTATCAAGACTTCTGCTGTTCAAGGGTGCATGTCTGTTGTCTACTCCACAGAGTACAGATACACATTTTCTTTTCCATAAAGCAATTCAAATGTTCCACTGTAGGATTAGTGTAAATAATCCTTTCTGGTGAGTTTTCGAGACAAAAAATTGCCTATAAGATAATGCCATGAGGGCAATTCCTCTATGTATAATCCCAGAAAACCACTTGAAATTCTAGGCAATGAGAGCAAGACTCTTTAAAGTTAAGCGAGAAAAAAAGATCAATTACTCAATTTGCAGAGATGAGAAAGCAGCAGTGTTTACACTATTTGTTCTTTAGTGGCTCTTGTACCCAAGTATGTTCTGGATGTACCTGACTTCTGACAATAAGCATAATTAGATGTAGCAACTTCTTGGGCTTTTTTTCTTTTCATCTCTAAAAGATTCCTTGACTAATATTTATATTAGTTAAAGTTGTAATCTAATCTCATCTTCTGCAAGTCCATGCACATTCTAGTGGGTCAGGTTCTAGTGGGTCAAGTTATTTTCTGTAAGCAAGGTCTGTTGGGTGACTGATACTTGGAGAGCTTGTCGTAACTCAGTATAACACAGCATTCTACATACTGGCCCTACTTTCAGCATCTGGACATTGGGAACACCAATTAAAACCTGCTGTGATGTGACCACATCTTCTTCCATCCTTTCAGCTCCTGTCCAGCTCCTTGTGCCCAAAGCTCGAAGGGAAGTGCAGTACAGAAGGCACTAATACACATGTCTGCAGTCTGATCACTTGTACTGCAATAAGGAAATTCCCAGTTGGTCTAGAAAGGGAATTCCACCCCAGTGGCACTGCTAACTCCATGAAAAGGGAGAAAGGCAGAATTCGGTCCAGGAATCTCAATTCTGCACAATTTCTCTGCCATCACAAGGAGGAAGGCTTCCGAAGGCTGATGAACCTCCACCAGCTGAGGGCCATCTCCTCATTGCAGTCACACCTGCATGACTCCTAGGGAATGTGCATGCCTTATTAAACAGAAGGGACAGGAAAGTCTAAGCAGGAATTTTGCACGTTGATTTTTGTACTTTAGGTAGATTAACAGCAACATACATGAGTTCTTCTAAATTATGTAGCATATTTCAGCCTCTGATTAGGTTATGTTGCGTACACAATCCCTTTCTTGACACTTGACACAGCAGCTGCCAAAGTTGGTTTCTGGACAGGCCTGTCTTGGGAACCGTGTGCACTGGGATTTGGATAAAGGGTGCTCAGTCTGGGTGTATGTCTCTGCTTGCCCCTTCCATTGCAACTTTGTTGTGGTAACCTTCATGAAACCCAAACCAGCTGCTTCCTAGTTTTACACAAAACACATTAATTGGGACCTCTAGCTTTGGTGTAACAACCAACTCCTACTTGTAAGAATTGAATACCTATGATCCTCATTTCCACAAATTGCATGAAAGTTTAATGCAGGGATTATTAAGTATTGGTAAGTGAAAGCATACAAAAACTTCATAGTAAGTCCTTCATGGCCCCATGTCTACTAAAAATAACTGCTGACAGATCTGATTTCCACATGTCAAAGTGAAAAAGACTGTCAGGTAATTCACCTGTGTCTGTCACCGACTATATTCTCTGGTTGCACTTTTAGTCAGCTTCTTGCACAAATTCTCCCCAAAAAGTGTGTCATGAAGCTGCCTTCCTGAATTAGTTCCTCTGTAAGGTTAACAGCTTCTAAAACCAAAAGAGTCCCCAACTACAAATATAGCAGCAGGAGGAAAAGTCTTTGCATCCCCTTGATACATTTGACTCAATCATATCTCTATAAATGTATTTAATGTATTTATATATGATTCTTAGTACTCTTTTAACAAGTACTTGTAAATCTACAAATTCTGTACCTCTTTTAAAATCCACTAGCTTTTCAGAATTATTTAAGACATGCTGGAAGAGGGCATCTATATCTCTTGTGATGTATTTAAGTTTGAGAAGACCTGTCCCTGTGATTCACAAGCCACTGATTTACACAGTGGCACTAACCACGTGAGCACTATTGATTTTATTGTGAGGGTCACAGTCCAAACCCTCCCAGCCTGTCCTTGGCTCAGCACAACCTCCCAAGCCCCTGAAGTCAAGGGCAGAGGTTGTCTGACTGGGAAACAGGAATGAAGTCCTAATCCCTGTAAGCACCTTTTCTAGATAAGTCCTTGGTTCATGGAGGAATTTGTTGTTCTGTGTCAGCATAATCAGAGCAGAGTAGCTTCTCCCAGTGTATTCTCCCAGGCTGCAGCAGCTGGTCTGACTTGCTCGTATCGCTACAGCTCCATTTGTGAGGAAGCATTTACACAGGCACGTGTATCCTTTTTGTAGAGTCACCTGGCAAAGCTTTGCTGCCTTCACCCTGGGCTGTAGATGCTGGGAGCACGTGTTGGCTGTTTGGGTCTCTCAGAAGCAGAGTGATGAGCGTGAGGGATGCTGAGGGACTGAGGCTGAGGGTAAGAACTGCATTTGAACTGACAGTGGAGGGGGGGAACAGCTGGGAGTGCCGTACAGCAAACATTCCTTGCTAAAGAAAAATACTTTGATGCTTACAGACCGTAGATACCTGAGGTGTCGAATATAGCAGGCTCAAGTGCTGCTGCCCAGTGCTTGGGTCACACTGGTTTCAGCAGTTAAGGGGTTGATTTCCATGCCTACAGTTTTAGCTGATTGTCTTTCTGGAGAAATGAAGTAGGAACTAAGTGGTTTTGTGGTTCAGAAGCATAATTTTGTTTCCTAGCATGATAACCCTGCTGCTCTTCCCCAGGATGGTTGCTTTCTTGGCTTGTACCCTTGCAGCAGCAGCTGGAATAATATAGGCAGCCTCATGCCTCAGTTAACTCCGCTTTACATGACATTAAAGAGCATGCCAAGCCAATGAAAATGGGAACATGAGCAGTGGTAGGTGGTAGCCATTCATCTGCTCCTTGCAGTTTTGTCGTGTTTTCACTGCTGTACAGCCCCCTGTATTGGTCTGGTTGCCTCTGTCAATGGCAGAATAGACAGGGCCATGCAGACACAGTTATGGGAGAAAGAATGACCAATTGTACTGAGAGTTTTGTGTTTGGAGCTTGTGCTGCCATGCAATGAAATTTTCCACGCTTGGACAGGGAGGGGAGGAGCTGCTGTGAGCTGGTGGCTGCTTGAAGTAGCTGGGGTTGCAGTGAGGCTCAGCCTCCCTAGATTAAAGCGCTGTTTCATCTCATGTATGTCCGGTCCATGTTGACCATGGCATAACCATTTTACAGACACTGGACTTAGATACATCTTTGGGAATTATTTGAAATAAAGAGGACAAAGCATCAGTACTGTGTCTGCCCATATGCTCTGGTCTGTTCCCTTGTAGCAGTCTGTGAATCACATTTCTGTGGGGTGTGAAAATGATTGGAGACTGGGAAATCTCCTGAGCATTGCACAGAGCTGCTGAGTGACAGGAAAGAATGTGAGGGGTTGCTGCTGCACCACCAGTGGAGGGGCAAGCAGCCAGGGAGCTGGGATAGGTGCTGCTCCTAGGGATGGCTGGCTGTGAGCCACCTTCCTGTTGGTGCTTCTTTGGTGTGGTACCATGCTGGGGCAGATGTATTCTGCTGCACAGAAAGGCTCATAAACCCAAGCAGAGCATCATGTTAATGCAGCTCCCACTTTTCTGCACTTGGTGTCTATAATCCTAGATAACGACCACAGCCAAAAAGATACCTAAATCCTACCTGAATGGCACATTTAATTGAAAACTGACACCATATGCATTGGCCTAGAGGCAGTCTAGTTTTTACTAGCAATTTCCTAGAGGTGCTCCAAGTTTGGTGGCAGCACAACACATGCCAGCAATGCCATGCTGGCTAAGTGAATGGCTGCAAGGTGCTTCTCCCAACCAAGACCATGCACACATGGCTCAGCATCAAATCTGGAGACTTAATTCCCCAGCTGTGGGGCCAGCATGCTGATACTAGTCATCCTGGGCTGTCTTCCTATTCCAGTAAGGTAATCGAGTGTTTGCGGGAAAAGGTTTGTCTTATAATAAAATGGCTGATTGCCATCACTACTTAGTAGCTCCATGCCTACAGATCTTCTTGTGGGGTGTAAGGCAGGGATTTAGGTCTCTTCTCTGGCTGAGAGGATCCTCAAGCCAACTCCTTCCTGTTGGTCTCAAATCATTGGGCTATAAACCATTCTGTGGGGGCAGGATTGAGGGGGAGAAATATCATCCTTCCCTGTGCCTGCAAGCCTTGGTGAATGAGAGCACCACTGCCTCTATAAAACTTGTGCAAAACTGAAAAGCAACAATGGGAGGAGTGGTGTGCTCCTCTGCCAGCGCACATCTCTGAAGAAAAATGCTTACAGCTGAAAGATGTGGCCTGAGGCAGAAGTTTCCCACCATCTGAGGAAAGCAGTGCTCTACTGGGCTATTATGTGAAAGGTTGGAGCACAGCTCTGTCCTCCACCTGCCTTTTAATTGAGAGCGGAGAGCCTGAGTAGCTGAGTCAAACCTGAGCTCTGTGGTGCTTTTGTGAGTCAGGAGAGGCACCTTGAAGAGAAAAACTGTGGTGAGCACAGCAAAGCACAGCACTGCATGGCACAGCCAAGCCTCTGGGAGCTGGGACCGGCCAGAGCAAATATGCAAATCTGAATTTTGGATGCAGGTGCAGGAAGTGGTTGGCACATCCGCTGGCCATGAAGGCAGTGCCTTGACCGGCAGCTCATGATGGGCAGCTGAACGTGTCCCCAGAAACACCGGCAGCATCTGCAGGGCCTGGGGCCTTTTGGCACTGCCAGCGTGGGGACTGCCACAGGGGCTGGAGCACCACTCTGCCTCCTTTGCAACAGGAGAAGTGATCTGCCCAGTACCCATTGAATATTTTAACCAAGGATTGATAGGCATGGGACCCTGCTCCCCTCTCTTTTGAGGAAGAAATTTTTGGCTGCAGAAGAGGTTTCACAACAATGCTTTCTTGCCTTGTTATCATCATAGGCTATTTTAAAAGGCTTCAGGTTTAGACATTTTCCCTAGGCCAGCCTGTGGGCTCTGTGCCTTCTGTACCCTGAATGCCTACACTGCACCCATGGGGCACCCCTCCCATGGAGCTGGCTGTCCTGCTGTGCGGTGGAGCCCCCTGAGAGAGTGCCCAGCCCCATGTGGGTGGGTTCTCCTACAGCTGCTGCCCAAAGCCACATGTGCACTCCAGCTTGCAAGTCACTAACTCTTGCAAAAATATCACTCTGGCTGTTACTAGCACTGAAAAAAGTGGTTGACAGCAGTTGGACCTCCCCCACTTGTCCTTCTGATGTGAATTATCTGTGGCTGCTCTCACCTCGCCATGCTGCCGATGGGACTGTGCCGAGGTGCCGTGCGGTGCCGTGCCATGCTTACCTGCTTGGCTTGGGGACCAGCCTTCCCAGGCACATCTGAGTGCACTGGCAGAGTGGTAACGTGGTGCCATTTTGCCAAGATAATATTCGCCCTTCAGTTTTCCTTATCATGCTTTTCGTTAGTGGGTTGCAGAGGATGGCCTTTGTCTCAAATGTGAGGCAAGCTCTTGCAAAGCCAGGGAGGGACTTCCCAGTCTACCTCCCAGACCCCAATGTAGTTTTTAGGAGTCAGCCTCTTGCTTCCAAAGACCTAGCCTGTTCCTTCAACTTGTGCACTGACATGAAAATCCTACATGGAGCTGAAGGAAGGAAACAACAACCCAGATGACTGAAAGCATGTCTGAGTGCTAGTGATATATTTTAATAAGCACAATGCTGCTTTTTTATCACATCCCTCTCCTCTCCCCCTGTTACCCCAGGATGCTTTTAAAGCCTGCAGCAAGATGCCAAATTGCAGCTTATGCATTTCAGGTACCTAACTGAAAACAGATACTGTGTTCCTGCCAGCTGCCTCCCTGGCTGTGGCTGATCTGCCATCGCAGGGACTGCCAGCTCGTGGGGTACCCTGGTGGGCATGTCCCTCATGCAAGAAGCTGCTGTGTACATCATCCTACCCTTCAACTCTCCCTAAGAGCCCTGATACATTTTTTTCTCAGTCACTTATCTAACGTGGGGAGCAAGACCCCAAAAAGAAAATCAAGGGCACCCTCCAACTTCCCCTTCTGCCCCACTGTCCCACCATTAGTGTTCAGGGAAAACAGAACTGAAACAAATTGTAATGTTTAGGAACTGGCTAAAATTAGTATTTCTCATAAGTGATGAAATTTTCACCAAAGAGGGAATGATTTAAATTTTTCCCCCCCATAGGTACTGCTTTTTCCTGGTGCTGCAGATCACTTTGCCATACAGCTGGGAAAAAGATGTCCAAATCCCCTGCTTCCACCCACAGCAGAGTTGGCTGCTGCTTCATTACAGGAATTAAAAAGGGAGTTGGAAACACAATAAATGCATTCATTAGGCGAGTTTGCTCTTTACTTACTTGGACTTTTTCTGCAAACACAGTGCTGGCATGAGAACCCAGGAAGGCCATAAGAACCTGCATCATGGTTCCTACAGGATTTAGCAGGAGGGACTGGAGGTATTGCAGTCCCTGTATGGGCTCACTAGCAACAGCTCTGCTGTGCTGCAGTGAGGTTGGTCCGCATGGGAGACATGGAGACAGTCTGTGCCTCTGATGGCAAATAAAACCTCAGCCAGGGATGGTTGCCTGTGACAAGCAGTGGCACTGTTTCAAGGCTTCATGAGCCTAAAGAAAGAGGGTGGTTGAAGGGAGAGAGGTGTCCTTTATGTATCTGTTAAATAAATTAAGTTTGAGGGAGATCTACTATTGTGTACTGAAGAAAAGACGGTTGTTATGGAGCAAAGGAGCTGAAGCGTCTGCCAAAGTGTCTAACACGATTCAAAGCCTTTCGACTTCACATAAAGAAACTACACAGCTCAACTAAGTAGGCTGGTTACAGCCAAGCAGTCTCTTACACTTTAAACAAAAACTAGATAAAAGCTTCTCTCTGCCACGTGGCTGGCAATAATGTGCTGCCTCTGGACTCCTTGAACCTGACCTGGCAGGCACTAATTTATCTGCCTTGGCTGGGCAGCACTGAAAAGCCCTTCCTGACTTCAGAGAGGCTGTAAATATGCCCACAGTGACAAATACAGCTCTTGCGTACACTACTGTAGGAAAAAACAACTTGCATGAAGAATACCTGACTCTAAGTTGGCAAGATTTGGAGAGCATCAGTGCCAAACAAATCTTAAAAATCAGTAAAAATGTGCTACAGAAAAGAAAAAGCTCCATTGTGTAAAGTATCTTGGTGCTTTTAAGTGGTGATTGCTAGGGTGATACAGGCTGTATGTGTCCAATTTAGTATATTTTAACAACAGTAGAAATATTTTCATCTCTGGAATTCAGATACTGAAGAGAATCTGTGTGGTCCAGGGCCTCATACCCTGGGAAGGAGGGCCAGCTGGGGGCATGGGAAGTCCCATCACATGGCTCTGCAAGAAATCTTTTGGATGCTCTCTTCCATCAAAATGCTAAAAATGAAAAGCCCACTCTCTCTAAAATAAGCTCATTAATTTATAAATGAGAAGTCGTGTGTGGAAAGGGCTGAGTGCATCATTTCCTCCAATCAGTAGTGTGTCAGGTAAATCAGAGATGCTCAAAACGTGCCCACTACAGACAGTTAGGCTTGACTGAAGCAGTGGCTGGAGGGAGGATGCTTCCTCCTGAAACAGCTACTGGCATTAAAGCTGCCCTTTGCATTTATGTCAGGCAATATCCTGGGTAGAATTGTTGATGGGCTACAAAATATATATGTGCTTCTCTCATGACCCCAGTTCTACCTTGTTTTTTTCTGATTAGTTGGATTTTTGTTTGTTTGTTTATTTGTTTGCTTTCAGGATATTTTTCAAGCAAGAGCTCATTTTTCTATTGGAGGGTGATATATCCATCAGGATGGGACAATTTCTCACTGGCACTTGCCAAAAAAATTCATTTTAGGCACTCATTTGTTTAATACAGTAACAGAGTTTTATTTTAAAACATGTCTGCTTTTGTTTAGGTATAGCAAAATTGGTGGTTAGGAAGTAATGCTCATTACTGTTATTATTATTGTTAGCTAAGCCATAAGTTTTGAGTATGAGTCGGTGAAAGTAGGAAAAAGTCATATTCTAGTATGGGTTCATCACAAGACAGAGTTTTTTTTTTAAAGTCATGCTGGGAAATTGTGTGTTTGCTTGTGCTGACTACATTGGTGTATTTTAAAATGCTGATTTTTTAGCCTTCATTATTGGCTTCATCTCAGAAGTTAACTCCATGAGTGTGAGTAAAACACGTGTGTATACTCTAGATACAGCTTGGTGGGGTGAAGACAATTTGCTGGTGTCTGTAGACATTTCTCCATCTTTCCAACTACCCAAATCTATCTACCTGGGAGTAGAGGACCTGGTGTGGGAGGTGCAGAGGGGCAGCGTCCTACAGACCTGCCTGCTGACGTGGTGAGGGGCCTGATCCTGCCTGCATGAGGGCCACGAGTCCCTCAGGGAGCATAACACAGGCACTGAGAGAGCCCCTTGCTCTGCTTGCCTTGTTTTCCTGCCGGGTGTAGAACTTGGTGCCCATGGCATGCACTCAAAATAAGACAGAGGTTTCCCCACTGTGCTGGGGAGAGAAAGGAGGATGCCTGTGGGTTAGGATCAGGGGGGGTTTTGTAATTGTGATTCTGATCTCTGTGAATCTATAAATCAAAGCATGTTTTTTGGAAGTTTTTATATGTTCTGAATCCTTTCTCCAAAGCAATTATATGCTTTATTAAAAATTTTTCATAGGAAGGGAATCTCATATATAGCAGGGGTAAAGCAGGAGAGGTTCATTGTCAGAAGTCATTAATAAGCTCCAAGGGGAAGAGACTGTCAGGAAGAGGAAATTCTCTGGCATGGCAGAATGGCAGGTAATTAATAATTGCTGCAATTATACTAAGCAATAACTAGCATACATTTTGACTGTTCACCAGTGGCTTGCCAGGCTTCATTACTCCCAGGTGCTTTTTGGTAAAAAAGCCAAACCAGCAAGCAAATTTCATCATGTTTTGGTGTGACTTCAGCTCTTCATAAAATCCAGAAGTTGATGTTTGATACTGAGTCAGAACTGACCTGTTTTTTAATTTAGGGAGAGAAGTCCTTCTGAAGGCTTTTACACAGCTCAACAGGATTGTCACCAGAACTTGGCAAGACCTCCAATTTAAAAGAATTGTGGTGAAAGTATGTAGTGATTAAAAGATTAGAACTTTGTGTCATGTTAAATACGGGAAGCTGAAGTTGTGAGTAAAATTAGTGCTGCTTAGTGATCTCTGGTAGCCATTAAAACTGTGTGTGGACAATGACGTATTTATTTTCATTCATGAAAAACAGACGATTGCCTTTTGCGTGTAGTGATCCCATGGTATTGAGAGCTGGTTCATCAGTTGGCTTTTGTAGAGCCCAATGAAAAAGCACCTGAAGACTTCCTACATGGGATGGAAGATGTCTCAAAGAAATGACAATGTTTCTTGACCAGGGAAAGGTCAGTTACATTATGGCAGCCTCAATGATACGGGCTTGCAGTCTGCTGTTAGGAGAGTATGTACTGATAAGAGGAATGTGCAGCTCTAGCAAATTTTATGTTTTGGGATGGGTACCTTAGAACAATTTATTTGACTGACTGAGAATATCCACTGAGCTCTGAATTATGTGCCTTTTTATTCTGCTGTATAACTACTAGAGCACTGTCCAGTGTTTAATTACTGGAGCATTGACAAAGAGGCCATTTTCAGGGACAGTGTTTGAGCCAAGGCTGTGAAAGTGTGTGATGCTGTTGCGATGTGCACTATTTTCAGGTAACTGAGCCCTGGTGACCCAGGGTAGAAATTATTTCCTTGATTGTTGCACAGTGGATTATCTTTGTAAAATGTCTTGATAATAGAGGATGGCTAAAGAAATGTCTAGTGGATAATTTAGGGCTCAAAAAGTGTTTTAGACTATGGGACCAGCATAAAATTTTATTTCATAGCACACAAAATAATGATACAAATATTGTACACTAACAGGTGTTGAAAAGGAAGAAGAGGATGCAGAAATCATAGATGAGAGGGTGAATTTCAGAGGACGATGCAAAGCCTTGAGCAGAACTTGTTGCCTTGCTCAGAACTGGCTCTGAAGCTGTGCAGATGTGAGGGAAGTCACTGGTACTCCAGGCTCCTAGGTAGGAGTTTTAAGAGTGATGCTATTTTGTAAATGATTATAGAGGTGTTGATAAACCCAGAGCTTTTGGCCGTGACGAACTCCCTTGCAATGAGCTTGGCCAGGTGAAATGTTTTACAAGGCCATTGGAAAGTGTCTGGTCATTGCTGAAGGGGATTCCATAGTTAGACCAATGTGGTGTCATAAATATGACAAAACAGATGAAGACTCCAAGACTTTCACTAAAACAGAGCTGAGTCAGTGAGGGTGTCAAATACTCCCCCCTGACTCTCCCACTGAGCAACTGAAGTTAGAGGAACTCTCTCCTCATTCCAAAATTGCATGTAACCAGCACCACTGAATGTGTTTCTGGCTTGCTCAAATTCATCATGGTGCTTCTTGAAGTGCTATTAGCTTGTGAACATGTGGAAGCGGAAAGTTTTCTTCAGAGAGCAAGGATTTCTGCCAGCTCCTCTGTGCTTTAAGTATTCAAAATCACAACCATCCTGCTGGTGTAGCAACAAGAAGAGGTGCAATGATGGAATTTGGCGCATGGAAAATTTCCATACATCTTTTAGAAAGGTATGGTGTTTGTGCAGCATTTTTCTCAGAAGGCCAGATATTTTGCTTTCCTAAATTATCCATTTGACCCAAGCAAGTAGTATCAGGGTTTCTGTTGTGGTGGTTCAAAATGGGGAGATGAAATGTAGCACATTCTTGGTTGTTCACCAAGAGGGAGGGATGAGACATCTGACAGCTTGCGTGGATGCTGAGCTCTTTCCAGGACTAGAGAAACGAAACTGAACAATGCAAGCTAGCTGGCATGGGAATTGGGTTAAAAAACAAAAAAAGAAAAAAGGGAGGTATGCCTTTAAGATTATGAGACGCAAAGGTCATCTTTGGATGGTCTCCCAGATGCTTAGCTTGTGGCAATGTTAATAAACAACACAGAAAATATTAAAACATCTCTCTCCTTCCTTCTAGATGGTTATGCAGCAGGTTGTGACCAGCTCATGAACTGCGAGGTGGCAGCTTCCAGCAGAGCAGCAGCAAAGTGCTGCAGAGGCAATCAGATGCAGAGGGCAGCCCTGTCTTGCTGCTGCTAGCAGAGACCCTGTGAACCAGGAGCTGAGAGCTCCATTTCTATCTCCTTCCATTCTTAACAGGGGCTTTACTAGTGCAGTAGAAGTTTGTCATATTTGCATTATTTTTTTTTGATGTTAAGTAGCAGCTTTTTTCTTTTTCTGGTAAAAAACTCCCCAGTAATTCTGTCCCCCATCATCTTTCACGTTGCATGCAGACCTCTGTATCTTGATGACGGTTATATTCAGAAGGTTTATGCTGCTTTAATAAATGGTTTTAAATCCTGCTTAAAATTCTTTGCTTAATCTGTAATTTTTCAAAATGGTTTAAAAGGCCTTTGGGATTTTATTGCCCATCTTGTCTTTTTAGGCTTAAGGCCCAGGCATTTTTTGATAGATTATCTCACTGCAGATGTACTTTGAAACAGTTTTGTTTGGAGAGGTGCTGCATACCTACACCCTGGAATCTCCCAATGTGCATTTACAGCTGACCCCACCTACTGTTTCTTATAAAACTTTGTTTTGTTGGTTTGGGGAAAATATAGAGAGTCTACAATTCAAAAGCTGTGTTTTTACCTGCCTCCGAATTATTATTTCTGTTTGTTGCAGAGGGCTTAAGCCCTTTCAAGCCTGAAATCCCATTGGGGCTGCAATAAATCTTGAAGAGATGCTTCAGTGTACTCATGTCTGGTAGCTGTGCTGTCAGGTGCCAATGTTAGAATGGAGGTCCTGCTCACACCACAAAAACTGGCATAAAGATGGCGCATATTTTTGTGGAAAAAACTAGCACTTCACAGCAGCCTGAGTATAGGAGATACCTGAAGATAGAAAAGTTAAAGGTAAAGTCCCTTAAAACCACGCTTCTTTATCATGCCTTCTTAAACAGCCATGCCACAAAGAGGAACAAAGATAGCTATTAAATTAGAAAAAATATGTATGGGTTTGAAAAACCTCCAATCAAATGCAACATTCAATGTGAAGAGACTTAAATAAAAAGTGAGGCTAGTGTGGCACAGTGTTGGGCTTGGATGCACCTAGGATCATTTCCCAGCCAGACTCATCTGCTTCTGGATGTTTTTTTCTGCAGAGCCCTTTGGTTCAAACCGTATACTGAGCAGTCCCAGCATGGGTTGTCCTCTGAGCCCATTTGTCATTAACTTGTTAGCTAATGAGCCAGAGTCCTCTCCTTCCCCAGTTCAGATCCTTGCTGCTGCTGCTCTCCGGCAGCCAGACCAGCTCTCTTTGGTCCAGGGTGTCCCTGGACAGCTGTTGTTGAGCTCACAACAGTGCTGGAGCTCAGCTTGTCTCCTGCTGGAAGTGGTCTGGAGAAGATCAGCACCAGGAGGTCCTGCTTTCTGCCTCCACTCCTACTTAACAAAAGGCTTGTGGGAGAGACTGTAAAGGCAGGATTTTGGATGCATGTGGCCAGTACAGTTACATTTAATTTCATTGCTTAGCACAAGGTAAGGAGGTGTGCACTCAGATGTTTATAGATATCAGACCAGGCATACTCTGCTCTTCCATTGTAAGTTGGGCTCCTGTCTTGCACTCTCGAAATTACCCTGGACTCAGCTGTAAGTGGGTATTTATTTACAGATCCCCTGAATAGGTACCACTAGGACTGAGCCTGACTACTGATGAATGTGGCTATCTTGGTCATCAGAAGGGCTGTAACCTTTGAGTTATTGCTCTGTTAGAAAAAAATTGCAAAATTATTTGAGAAGGGTAAAGAAAAACATGGCTGGTGGTTGAATTCATGGTACAATGGCACATAGCTTTACTTTTCATATGGGAGTTCCCCTTGTAGTAGTAGTAATAAACAACAACAACAACAACAACAACAACATGTTTATTTTGTAAATTTAAATGTTTGAGAATGTATTAAACACCTACACCTGACCTCTTCCAAGTTGCTCTCTGGTTCTTTTTTTTTGGAGTTCTGACAACAGCACGAGTGAGAACCTGTTATGCTCCAGCCCACTGTTGTTTCCAGATGGTGCAACTCAATTAAAAAGGTGATCCACTGCAAGGAGTTCGTAACTAACAGGTTGGATTACTTATTTGCAGCCAGCACCACAGTTGAAGTCTATTCTTCACAACATACTTCCACAAAAATTATATTAAAAAAATACTTGAGACATTTGTACTATCTTTAACATATACCATATGCCTGCTGCTCCTGTCTGAAAGCATTACTATAAATCAGCTGGGGCAAGAATTTTCACAGCTCTTTTCATTAACATGAATAGTGGGACAAGCAGTGAATGAATAATACTCATAATTTCAAGCTGATGTTTTTGATTACAAAAGCTCATCCCATAACTGTATACTTCTGAATATCTCTCAAAATCTTCTGCTTGTTGCTTCTGAATATGCATGTAATGGAGATTGTAATTGTGCTGCAGCATTGTAAAACTGTTCAATTTGGGAGTCTTTGAAGTCTTGTACATCTCTATCTTCTGCAACAAAAAATGAAATCAGAACATAAAATTAACTTGTTTCCATCAAAATAGCCAATTCTAACTAGTACTCTTTTAAACAAGAGATGGAATATTATGGCAAATGGTAGTGCTATTTGAAATTGCCTGTATTTGCTCTTCTATTATGTGTGTGCAGTAATTGAAATTAGGTAGAGGGTGAATACCAGCAGGTGTCCTAATTTCAATTCACTTTTTTTTTTTTAATAAGCCAGAAATGCATACTAAAATATATGTACACATATACTGCTAGGAAGACATTTGATACACTTGATACAACTCTTACCTTTTAGAAGTTGTGAAACTTATTTTTGGCTGCTAATTATCCCCATTTCATGTATGTGAATAACAGCGGAGAATTAAGAAGTGAAAGTGTTTTGGTATAAAAAAAAAAAAGTCCTTTATATGTTAATGTGAATTCCAGAAGGTTTTTGCAGTTTGAATGTAATGCTTGCTGGGCAACTGCTGTTACTGAAATGGGCTGCAATAACAAGAGCTTATTAGCTAGCTTTGGTACACGGAGACTCGCGGGAGCCAGGAACTTCCACAGGGCACAAGTCAAAGGGGCACGTTTCAGATTTTTTCCTAAATATAGCTCTTTCTGGCAATCCCAGAAGTTAAACAAGCATTGGATGTTGTCATTAGAGTCTCTGGAGTGAGATTGGAAGTATATGAGAGGCTCCACCTTGAGCTCCCCTGGAGGTCAGGGCCAGAGAGCAGAGGTGAGGGGTAGGTGAGTTGGGGGTTGCACCCACATAGAATTGAGTAATGCCAAGTTTGGATAACTCAGTGACAGTCTATCTTGATATGATCCTGAGGGATGGGGCCAGAAAGGTGAAAGAAAATATGAGTTATGTCAATATGGGATTTATCTAGATTCCTTTCAGACTCTTGACTTTGGCTGTGCATAACAAGGATGTGCAGCCCCTCCTGTCTCATGCTGTGATTTAGAGCTGTATTCTTGCCTCTTGGTGGCTGTGAGGATTTTGACATGGACAAGTTTTCCAGATACTTATTTTTAAATTTTCTCTTTGCCTCTCTTTGAAAAAATAAATCACTCTTGCTTGCCCTAAAACCCATTTGGATATTAAAATAGCTGGATTTTTATTTTCTCTCATCAAATAGCTTGTGCCCTACAAATGCAACTTTAGCTTATCAGGGGCTGCCTATGGATTGGGGATAGGCTTGGCAACAGTATAGATGAACAGAACAGGGAAGAATGTCTCAGAATTTAATGAATGGTTTGCTTTGATGTTTCAAAAAGAAACCAAATTTGCTACATAGAACAATTTAAAAGAGAAGCCAAAGGCTTAGGGGTTAACTGGTGAAGTCAAACTCTTTTCTTCTTTCTCCCATCAAACATCCTGCAGTAACCTGGCTGGGATTCTTCCTGAGATGGTGGTTTGCAACCCTTCTCCAAACTGGACCTGTTCCCCCCCTCTGTGAGCTTGTTCTACCTGCTGGGAATAGGAAATTTGGTGGAAGGTCTCCTGCAGCTTTGGGGCAACAGCATGTTGTCTAGTGGCATGAAAAAAACAGTAACTCAATAAAGGTTAATATTTGTCACTAATAAAAAAAATTAAATGTTAATTAAATAAAATAAATGTTCTCATTGTACCTCAACTCTCACCCACCACGAGAGACACTATGGGTAACTTCTGAGAAGAACAGTCTGGGAAAACAGTACTGTTTGAATGCTCCTACTGCCCTTCCATTCCCTACTGCAGGTTTAGCAGCTGAAAATGTTTGCCAGTAGCAATATTTTGTGCAAAGACTGCTGTACTGTGTTTAATGGTGATGAACGGGAATTGACTCTGTCCTAATGTATTAGTTCAAGGAAGGAAAAGTAAGAGAGGTGTCTTCCAAAATCAGCTCTGAGCCACTGTGTACCTACCACAGAGCTATGAATACTCCCACAAACTCAGGGTGTGTTTCCATGCTGGGAGGTGCCAGTCCCCTCTGGCACAGGCAGGACTGCTAGTGCAACTACACCCTGGTACTGTGGCTGTTCCCTCTTACATGCAAACATACTTGTCCCTTTCCACTGGCACAGGGTCTGTGCCATGTTTTGATGGAGAAACTATTTATTCTCCTCTTCCAGAAGTGGTGGTCATGCCTTGGTGTCATTTTCATGGTGATTTAGTTTTGGTGATGGGTCGTCAGGAGGCTCCCCCTGAGGTGCCTTGCCAAGGCTTTGCTTGGAGTTGGCTTTAGGCCACCCTTGATGGCACCCACCCCTTGTGGAACTAGGCTGTCTGAATTGGGAAGGGAGAGCTACTGGGAAAGGTGTAGCAGGTTGGTGATTTCATGATGAGGAGCTTGGAAAGGCACAGATCCTCTTTGCACAGGGGTCTGTGAGAAGTGCAGTGTGGGGAAGCAAGAGTGTCTCCTGTAGCAGAGTCATGGCTCCTTGAGAGAGCTGTTAACTCACCTGTCCGATTTACATTCACTTGGCATCAGCAACTGCAGTAGCTATCCTGAGAGAGGACAAGTAACAAGGGGCCCTGGCCCATCCTGCTCCCCTCAAGCAGTCTGCTGCCTGTTCTGCTTGTACCAGGAGCCAGCCCTGCATTGGATACACTCTGGTGCTATGCTGGGACTTGGTGCAGCCCCTTCCAGACAGCCATCCCCAAGAATTTCCCTGGATCCAGCTCCTCATTCATGAAGAATGGTACTCATCACAGACCAACAACTGTGGTGAGGTAGCAAGTGCCTCCTTGGAGAAGGCATGCACAGGTATGGGGTTTTGCTACCATTAAAGAGCTTCCTCATAGTGAAGAATTACTCATGTAAGTGGATGAAACTTTGTTATCTTGGAGACCAAGTCAGAGCTTCATGCATCTGTCAGCCTCAGGAGACTAAAAGAACTTTCGCAGCCCCCTCTCTCATGCCTCTTCTGCAGGCTTGATCTTTACCCTTTGATCTCCGGATCTACAGCCTTGGAAAAACAAGTTTCACTGGGGTTGGGGCAGAGCCCTCACATCTTCCAGGCTGTAAATCTGACTATTGTGTTTGAGCATTGCCTGTGATGCTTCTTATCGAGATTATTGTTCCACCCTTTCCTGTTTGATTTCTTTCACAATTCCTTTTGAATGGGCTCCCTAGTAAAGAGCCCATCATAAACAAACACATCGAGCTTTGCACAATGCAAAATAACATTGATTTCCCAGTTTTCCTCCCCAGCGGCATAAAAAATGCACCCCAAATATAAAATGAAAGAATCCCAAAGGGATGGAAAGCATCCAAGAAAGTCATACCCTCGAGTGGCAAACCACCACTGGTGTAGCTAAGACCCACTCCCATCCAGTTTCCAGCTTTCCCGGTGTTTTCATAAGTGGGAGAAGGCAGTGATGTGTGCCCACAGAGCCCCCCACCCCACTCCCAGCAGCACCCCCACTCCAGCCCTCAGCAAGGTCTCATGTTGATTCAGTGTCCTCTAGTGGCAAACCTCCGACACAGGCACGAGAGCAGTGGGACATGGGGACCCTCTGCCTGGCTTCAGGAGAATCAGGAGAATGTGGCCTTGAAGTAAATATTTTGGGGGAAAGAGTCTATTGCACCTCATCCAAGCCGTGGATGTAACGCGTGCAATGTGTTAGCCAAGAAAGTCACAGTGTCACTGCCAACTACTCCAGTCCTTGGTGTAAGACACACCAAAGAGGCTTCTGGAGAGTGCTGTCATTAAAATACTTCAAGATTTTCTTACAGGTAAAGAAACTTTCAAAAAATTTTCAGGGGTCTTCACTATGAGTGACTGAGATACTTTGTTAAGGTAGAATTTACAGCTTCACTTAGGTGAAAGATAGAGAGGCTAAGCTGTAACAGTGAGAGGGAGCCCCCACCTTCCCTGCCACTGGCTGGGAGCCAGTTTTGTGGTGCAGCAGCAGCAGCAGTGCTCAGTCTAACAGAATGGCCCCCAAAATCTCTCTGTATCTCTGGGAATAGCACACTCATTCTTCATGTTTTCAGCATGTTAGCATAAATTCTCCTTGTCACATTCACTAGCCTTTAATTACTTAAACTGTCATAACAAAACTGCATTTAAAGTGCTTTCTTTGATCTGCAAAGTTCTACTGCATTTTCTTGTTCTTTGTTTTCCCCCAACCTCTATTCCCATCCTACCAAATTCTTCTGATCTCTGCTGTTGGATGCTATTTCCTGATCTATGATTAAGAAAATTCAAATTCCTTCAGACACTGGGTATGTTTTCTGTCTGGAGGTGGACTCTGGCTAAACTCATTTCTAGTGGTGACATGAAGGCATGACTTGTTATTTTGGCATGCAGCACAAGTCGATAGAGAAATCAGATCAAATGGATCGCTGCATTAGATGAGCTTCCTGGAAAAGATGATGCACTTTTAGTTGTTACCACCACAAGCTCCCAATTAAAAATATGCCATGACACTACCACTGAGGAATAATGATTCAGCTTCTCAGATAATGGTGTGTTTATCCACACCAGAACACAACATTTTTAATGCTGTAAAAACCCCAGAATATCTTTCTGTACTGTAAAACCATGTATCAAACCTTTGGCTGTAATCATTCTCTCACAAATGTGAAATCAAGCACTGTCTAGTGTTTTCCTTAAACAGACGCAGAAAAGCTTTTTCTTTCCTTCACCCCCCCACCCCCACCCCCACCTTTTTCTGTCCATGAAGGGCAAGGAAGACTTTATAATGCAAGGAAGATTTTATAATGTCTGAAGCTTTTCAGATTAGACTGGTTGGCTTGTTTTATTGTCTGTCTTGGGACAAATCAAGACTGAAAAATGACCTTATTTCTACTTCTGTTTGCACAGTGTTTTGCATCAGATAAACTGGTTTGAGCATCTCCAACATACTTTTTTCTTTAATAATCCATGTTGTTGGGGTACAATACAGGGCTAGTTCTTGGAGATCATACAGGAGCCCAGATCTTCTTCCAGCCTTACTAAGTATTGAGAACTTACTAAGTTCACCCAGGACATCCTCCCTCTCTGGTCTCAGTGAAATTCCCTTGCAAGGTGGAACCACTTCGGAAAACATGCATAAGGACTTCAAAATTAAGGCTGCTCTTGGGATCCGGCTAGAAGGTAATCAGCTGCTGCTGTCCACTGGGAGAAACCCAGACTTGGCTCTTTACCCTGGTGAGGCAGGCAGAGGATCTGCTGAGGATGGCAGATGGTTTTACCTGAGATACTAAAGCATCTCTGGTCTTATCACCTCTTGGACCAAACCACGTTTGTGTAAATAGAGGTTTGCTGCTTTCTGCCACTTAGGAATATGTTGGGATAGATGCTGAGCTCATGTCTGGCCATTGCCAGAGGTAGCCATCACCCCATCCCCTCTCCATCACAGCGGGCTGTAGAACTGGACAGCCTGGCCCTTCTGCACCATGACATCCCTTTGTGTTCCTCTCTTGCAAGGAACATCCACTTCCAATCCCTCAAACAGCATGACAAACCCCAACTTTGCCCACGTGGTTAAAAGCCTGGTGCTGGTTCAGGTGGTACTTGATGAGATTGCATTACTTATGCTCCACGAATGGATGGAAAAGGCAGGGCTCACACCAGGAGAAGAGTGCGAGGTTTCTTTAGTGCTCCACTGGAGGTATTTTGCCTCAGGCTCCTAGTTTCTGCTGTACATGGAAGCCCAGGGGAGCTGCGAGCAGCTGCCTCTGTGCTAACTGAACTGGGCTGCTCCTCTGCGTCTGCAGAAATAATGTTCCTCGTAACTCTTGTCAGTCTTTGCTTTTTCCCACCGTGTTCCTTAAACCTATCTACGGCTCCCTGCCCTTTCACCTAACTATTGGTGTGCAGGAGGCAAGACATTTTGTGTCTGGCTGCAGACATGGCCAAATAGCTAAATAGGCCAGAGGAAGATGGCTTGATTTGAAACCTTTCCTCTGGTGAAGATTTGGATCTCTTCTCTCTCTAAATGCTGATTTTCATGCAAGTCTTAAAATCATTAACTTTTTGAGGACTGTGAGGTCCTGTCAGTTTGCATAAAAACAAACCAAAATTGGTCCAGAAAACTGCAGGAAGAGCTGATGGAGAGAGAAAGAGAAATTACATAATCTTCATTTCCATGGGAACCCAGGCTAACAGGAAGATTTTTATCCTATCAGTCTACTCTGAGTAGTGAAAATAAAAAACAGATAATATGATTCGTGTAACTGCAGGCTGTGACTTCAGCATGTCTTTATGCCCTCATGTGTCTCCACCATCTACTTCTTGTGACCATTTGACCTGACCCTCATCCTTGTGCCAGCAATGCCGTCCCCGTGATCTTGCTGAGAACAGCAGAGCAGCAGTTCTCTGGCCAGCTCTCACTCCCACTCACTTTGTGCATGGCAGGGTAGGTGGAAGCACAACAGGGATGTGAAGGAATGTGTTATGTGACTGGAGTGTCTAGATCCTACTTTTATGTGTCCTAATTATTTTTTTAATGGACCAGAGTTCAAAAGCTGTCAAGGAGCCTCCCAATGGATCCATTGTGAGAGATTCTCAGTGAGCTGAGGCACCCTCGCATGAATAGCACTCATGGACCATGGTTTTAATTTGATCTCTTGCTTCAGACTACCTAAAATTTTTGCATTTATGTTCTAAATAGTTATTACAACTTAATACTCCTTTATTATTTTGTCTTTCCAGTCACCTCTTTTTTTTTCCTGTATCTGAGAGGAGATGAACCAGAATTTGATACCCAGGAAGAAATGGGAAGTTTCCACACTCTTCTACTAGTGTGGTGTCACCTTTCTTAGAGAGACAAGGTGATGTAGGCGATAGTGCATATGCTTTCTTCTGAATAGAGGTTTTGACAAAAGTTCCCACAATTAACTACTCAAACGTGGGGATGAAAGTCAGGCCTGATCGTGTAACTGAAGGAGTTACATGAGGGAGTGAAGAAGATCAGACATTAATCTTGCCCATAATGGTTTATTTAGTTTAATGAATGTGTTGTGTGACTCACTAGTCAGACGGACCAAACTCAGCTACTCAACACAGTGATACAATATCATATTAAATACTGCGTATGCATGTGGAAAGAGTAAGTTGAATTGCAAATGATTTGTAGTCACTCAGAAAATCATTGTGGATAGCTCAGTGAAAACATCCGGTACAGAGGATCAAAGGCAAATGCTATTTTGGGTTGGAGTAGCGTGCTACTGTAAGTAATATGATAACATAATGTTTCAATCAATAGTGTTTGGTAGGTTGTGTTCAGTTTCAAATGTAGACGTACAGCCAAGGAAGCACATTGGAAAGAACTAGATTTTCAGAGGTGGTGGTGCTGAAGAGACAGGTGGGTGCTGGGCCAACAGGCTCTCCTCCTGATACTGCTGTTGGACTGTGGGATATGTTAATAAAGACACCATTTATTTTGCCATAAGGCAGGCATCATTGAAACTGCTTTATTATGGCAATGGTAGATACTCCAGCACTAGAAATCTTTACCTCAGGGCTTGATTTTTTTCCTCCACAAGAGCTCAGGGAGCCCTCTGGTCTGTGCTGACATGAGGTTAGGATACATAGCAGTCCTTAGCCTTAAAATGCATCAGTTAGGATGAAATAAGAGGGGAAGGAGAACATAAGGAGAAAATGAGTGAGAGTTTAGAGATTACATAAAAAGTCTAGAAACACGTTTGAAGTAGAGGAAGAAGCATAGCCTTTAATTTCTTACTGAGGAAGACTAGTGAACATTAATAGACCCAGCAAAAATAGCCGTGTTCCTAGCTCACCCGCATTTATGTAGCCAGATTATCCAGCTTTAAAAATCACCAAATATAAAATATTTTGCCTGTGTCTGAAAACTTTTCATTGTCCTAGAAAGAAATACATCCCATGTGTCAAAACAACACCTGATTTTTTACCTTTGACCAGTCTACAAAGAAAAAGAAGAGTCTGAAATATTCCACATTGGTTTTTTCCCCCTCATTTCTGGTTCTGGCACAATTTTACCCAGGAGGGACTCAGTACATAAATGAGAACAGCAAACATTTTGATAAATTAGTTGTCTTAACAGGGACCAATGAATTTTATAATGAGCTAGGGGAGAAATGCAAAACATAACCAGTCTAAGATGGACGTAAATTATTGTGGAGAGCAGAATTTAAAGTTAAATCCATTGGGGAAATGTCTTTATTAAAATTCAGTTGATTGATTTATAGAATCATAGAATAGTTAAGGTAGCAAAAGATCTCTAAGATCATTAAGTGAAAAGTTCTGTGTCTGGTGAGGCAAAGTCAGATGTAGGATTACAAACAAGATGCAGGCATTTATGCAGCACCAAAGCAAATCCATAGGGATCTGGGGGCTATAACGCAGTGCAAACCAAACAGCAGAGCCAGAGCAGGAAGGATGGGGAGGCACTGCCCTTCCACTCTGCTTACTGAGCAGCACCAGTGTGCAGTGAGATAGACTGATTAACTATCCTCCCATTCTCTGGACTTGCTCTATAAAAGTTATTCTGCTATTTTAAAGGGATTCTGGAGCATATAGACAAGATCTGTAATAGCAAATGCAGATACATTAGATGGAGACCAAAGGTAGGCAAAAGAGAAACTCCTGAGGGTTTAGAAAACAGGTCCTGTGAAGAAGGCTGAGGACAATATGCAATTATTTAGGTTGAATGTTCTGTTTAAGGCAGCTGAGAAAGAAAAAAAATCAAACATGGAGAGTGGCTATTTTAGAGAGTTATGCTGAATATTTAGCTTGGGTAGCACATGTCTCAGAATTTCTTGTTGCAAAACCTGCTTCATGTTTGACGTCATGTGGCTGTCTAGGCCATGTGTTTCAGGATTGCATGACACTTTGAAATAAAACCTTGGAAGTAGGACAGCTCTGCTGCTGTTCATATGACTGCTGTGTTTGTTCCCAGAGATCTGCTATGGGGTTCTGGGTTTCAGACCTTGGGTGGGGGATGAACAGGGCACATCCTTGGCAGAATGTGGTATCTAGTACCTATGACAAGGAAATAAAAAAGGGGGTTTCATAGTGTTGTGCAGTATTTTTGCATCAGGAAATGGAGACTCTTTGACAAGAGGTTCCTTCCAAGGCTGTGCCTTGGCAAACAGAGGCCAAGTGGCTAACCCATGGGACATTATTTTCAAAAGCTCTTAGGTTCCTTTGTGCAGAAAAGTCTATTAATTCACAAAAAGGACAGGTAAAATGTTAATTACATGCTATTTGAAGACTATTTGGCAACAGCCATCTCTGAAGTGGCCAATCTTTCATGGTCTGGGAGTCAGAAACCAGAAAAAAGTGTGGCACTAGAGGGCTACAGGTCTTAAAGTACTCAATTTATTATTTCAAAGATTTTATGACCAAACATTGTGCTGTTTGCTTGATCTTTACTTTCTTCAACTCTTTTTTACACACACCAGTAAGCATGTTGCTTATTATATACAATCATTTGTATATATCTGCAAAATCCTGCTCTTATCAACTTACCAGCAATAGTTACCCAGAGGCAGAACTACAGAATGAAGCCATCCAGGACTGGTCTCTCCATGACTGTTTCAGGATACCCTGCAGCACCCATGAGGCTGAAGCTTGGCACCCCAACACACACTGCTAACCAACCCCCAGGTGCTGGAGCCTCGCCTCAAGTCCTGGGACTCTACATCTTTACTTTCAAATACGTGAACAGGAAAAGCCTTATTTTAGCAGTTCCCAGCTGCTGTAAGCCATGTTTTCCAGTGCTCTCCAGCCTGAAAGAATAATCCCCATCTGCCCAGCCAAATACAGGTGCAGTGGGGAACAGCTCAGATGGCTTTGTGCAAAGCTGAAGGGTTTTATTGCCTCAGATTGTACCTTTTGAAGGGTAAAAAATGGTCAAACCAGGCAGGTTAGTCATAGGTGGTACCATGAAGAAGATGCACAAATTTTTTCCAGTCACACTGGGGATGTGTTGTCTGAGGAATGTGACTAAACAAGTCCTATATGGGGGCAACAGTCACTGAAAAACCAAAAGCACCACAGAATCATTAAGGTTGGAAAAGATCTCTGAGATCATTGAGTCCAACACATTGCAGTGGTTGAATTTACAACTTTATCACCCACTGTGAGCAAAGCCAGTGTGAGACCAGGGCCACAAATGCAGTGGGCTATTATCAGACTTTTTAAAATCAGTTGCTGCCACATTTAGGTGTATCGCATAAACGTGGTTGAAATTTCCCCCCATTCTGCAAATGGCTATTTCTAATGAGGAATGATGGACCTCTGTGTTCCATAGCAAGGCATACAGGTCTGAAGAATCAGATGTGAAAGTCTGCAGAGGCTGGGACTTTCACTTATTTTGCTCAAATTTGGTCCCAATTTCAGAATGAAAGGTGTTGAGACAGTAGTGACCACACTACCTGCAAGGATAGCCCTCACCTGGGAATGCCTCCTCTGCCACAACTTTCTGGCTTAAAGGACAAGCAGGTCACCTCTCAGCTGTGTGAAGTGTCATTGATCTTGGTCTTTGGGCCACAGGCTGAGCTGCAGCCTCAAGTTGCAGATAAGGCCATCAACACGGTACTTAGCCTTGTGGAGCCCAAGCCAGCCGGGACCTTTTAGCACAGCAGCAGTACAAATGTTAATAATAAATCAGTGAATGGTTGAGAGATTTGCCCTAAAAGGAAATCTCTCCAGCTCTATTCTTCCCAGCAATGCTGTTTCTGGGAGGTTGCTGTGCTGTTTTCCTACAAAAAAAAAAGGCCCTTTTTTCTCCACAATGTGAGATGCCAAGTCTTGAGGTCCCACTGCTCTGAATAATTAAGAACAGAAAGTCCTTTCCTGCAATGTGACTTAGGCCTTGTGATCTGCTATGGTCTTCTGATTTCTGATTCTGACTTTAAATGACCAGGTTTTGAATTCAATATGAGGCTGAATAAGTAGTTACTCATACATGCAACCTGATTTCATCAAATGGAGCTAGCTGAGCATGACTGCTTAGCTGCTGGCGTAAAGAGCTCATGACCTGCCTGCAATGACAATTTGGTCATTTTTAGCAACAGTACATTTTCCTTCCTTTTCACATTTAGGGCAAGTATGTTCCTGGACACAGGAAAGAAACACAGTATCAGAAGCTCCTGGCGAAACAGAGGAGCTGACTAACCCAACAAAAACTGGGTAAAGAGTCCTCAGCTGAGCATGTCAAGCCCATGAATCAAGTTGTGTTACTACTTTTTGGTGGGTGTTTTTTTAGCCAGCATACTAATCCCGTGATTCAAGTAGGTCTTAGGAGGCAGGAGAAAGCAAGTCTGACCTCTTGTAGCCCCTGAGGGATGCCACTGTGATTTTTCCAAAGCAGCAGGTGTTTATTCCAGAGGCCTGGCAAAATGCAAACTCCGGATTAGAGCTGCCATCCTTGAGCAACTACTACTGAATTGGTAAAAGCTTTGCTTCAATAAGAGCTGGATGCAAACCAAAGATGGTCTCAGGATCTGACCGTGGAGGTCTTACCTACAATTCTTCCTGTTCTCAGTTGAAAAAAATTTTTGTGTTTGTTTTTTTGCCTGTAGTTTTGCTGTTGCGTAGTTCTGTGTTTCAGCCCAGAAATGGTAACATTTACTAGGGGCTGAAATACCTCATCTGTTACCTCATCTGTTAAAGAGGTGTTAGATAATGATACTTTGTCAGTTAAAGAGCAATTCAGGACACTTTGGATTTCATATGAAGACAGATTTGTAGATGTTAAGCCTGCTGAACAAACATACTTTTGCGGGCCTAATTTGATTGCAGAAGTAAGTAATGAACAATCAGAAAGTATGGAAGGCAACATAAGCATTGTGCAGAACCCTGCCAGAGACTGGGAGACAACCTGACAGAGACAAAACTAGTAACAGAGGTATCTGGGAATTACTTGGTATAAATCTCCCCTGTTATCAAATTTCCCTGTGGCCTCTACAACCAGTAGAAATCTATCTATAGAAAAGCTTATGGACAGCTGCCAGTAGATGATGCCTGGAAATCAGGCATGAGACAGCTGGTGCTTGACCTTGCTTTACTTGATCCTGATTTATAAAAAAAGCTGGAAATCTCCAGGCTCCCATGACTCCAGTGGGAATCACCCTTTCCAGCCCTGTGGAACAGCCTTCCAAAGAAGATCTATAAGCCACAAGTGAAATTTTCCATGTCCCCTTGTGACTTCCCCCAGCTAGCCATTGAATCATACTCCCAATGGGAGTTTCAAGGATGTCCATTGGTGGTGATTTTATGTATTTTTTTTTTTTTCCAAAATTGTCACTGGAGTCCTGGAATAGGCCATGCAATTGCAGCCTGAGAAAATCTACCTGACAACCATGCAACAGATCCAGAAAATTGCACAGCAAGACTTAAAAAGCTCTTAGCATATTGCCTGGGTGGCACAAGCATTTTAAGAGGTGCATTGATAATTATAATGATAAATGTGGCATATTGACTAAAACTTGAAGGAAAAAGAGTGAGTTATATAAGAACTCTCTAAAGCTTTAATCCAGGGATTAGAACCAAACAAAAAACTTTTATCTCTTTTCTTCTTTGCCCTCTGCTACTGTGGCCTCTTTCTCAACCTAGCAAAAGTAGCTGAGAAAAATTTAACACTTCACACTAATTTCAAGAATTCCTGGGTCTCCCAGTAGAGGGAAGTATTGTTTCATTTCCTTTGGCTTTGAAAATCTGCCAGGGGAAATAAGACAAAAGTACAGAGAGATCGATAATGTACAAAGAAGGAGATGGAAATGATCACTTAGACCTTAGTCTTGAAGGTATGCACCTTCTTGCATAAGCAGGAACTCAAAATAAATGAATGCATAAAAGCTGCAGGATCAGGCCCTGCATCATTTAATATGCATGTGAAGGACACAGAAACTGTACCAAGCAAAAGTCCTGCAATGGAAGCTAAAAGTGCAAATTAGAGTTTTGTTCGTGCTATTATCAGTGCTTTCCTGGATGATAGTCTGTAGCCTAAGCTTTTGCTTGTTTTCTTTCTGCTGTTATGTCTGTCAGCCCTAATTATCCAAGGGAAAGGGGGAATGAAAGATCCAAGTCATACGGACACTATGGCTTCCCAAGGCAGCTCCCAAAAAGCCAGCTTGAATTTCTGCATGATGCTGCCAGGCGAACTCATTCAGGGAGGGCTTCCCAGTTATTGTGCTGTCCTGTGGGTATGGGAAACTGGATCAGGATCATTTCTCCTGAGCTCCTGGAGCAGGAGGCAGGAGGGAGTCAGGCATGGAGCCTGCTCAGTGTACCAGCTCCTGGTGCTGTGCTCTGGGGCTGTGGACATGGTGCTTTCAGCTGGCTCAGTGGGAACAGAACTGTGCCTGAACCAAATAAAACTGATTTGGGTGCCCCAAACATGCTAAAAGTATTAGGACCAGAGTATGAACTCAGACAGGAGTTCTTAATTATTCACACACTCCTCAGTGTGTTTTTCCTCTGTGCTGATTAACTCTCCTGCAGACCAAGGTAGACAGGGACAATTTGGAGAGCATGGGTTGGAGGCAGAATGGACATAGTCATCTCAGTCAGGGTTGAAAGCAAATTTGTCCCTACGGACATGATCTATGTGGTATTGCATAGAGCCACACTACCTGAGTAGAGACAGCTTTGTTATTTCTGTCCTGTGAGGTATTATCTGCAGAGGGAGTAATGTGCTGGCTGGTGAGGGAGAGCAGACTGAACAGATCGTGCTGCAGAGCCTCTCTGCTCTTCAGAATGACCACACCTTATGTGGCTTCACTTTTTCAGGTGCTGGGATCAGCATGAGCCCCAGCACCATGGGCTGCAGCATGGGCTGGGTGCCCTGGGTAATCATCAGGGGCTGAACTGCTCAGGGATCCCATCTTCTGCTGCCCCATCTTCACACCTCTTAGGATCCCCTCCAAACTTACCCTGGGTGAAGCTTGTGGAAAATCCCAGAGGTGACTGCATGAGTGCTCTTTCCTATGGAGCAAATGAGATGATCCTGCAGTGGTTTTGAATAATTTCTCCCAGTATTTTGGGTGCTGTGATGAACTTAGCCTCAGTTCCTTAGCAATTCAGTGCTATTTCAAAGCTCTTTTTCTCGGCCATAACAGTGCTGCTGTTTTCCCAGTAAAGGCAAAGACAGGATTTTTGTGCACTTGTATATGATTGTTTCATGCTCTGTTATTTTCTTAATAGTCATGGCAGCAGTAATTAAGACTTTAATGACCGAAATGCTGTACTTATGAACCATAACAACTATGTTTTTTCCTACCTATAAATAACATCTAAAGTTGTTTTTCCTTTTTTCCCTTTTTCTTGAAAATAATGAGATAAAATTAGTCTTCCCCATATAGAGTCAAGACAGATGCACCTCCCCTCTTCCAGTTCAAAAGTATATTAGCCTAGGGACTGGCCTAGCATTTCCTCAGTTATAATTCGGGAAAACACTTTTTTCTTCCATCTAGAATCTATTGTGGGAAATTTGTCATTTTAAAGCCAGGTTTGTTTCTACTTCCCCACTTCTGCTGTCTGCCTAATGCCTCAGGAATCATGTGAAATTATTTTGCATGCAGCAGCTCATAGTGGCTTCCTCAAAACATGAGTCAAAGAATTGGACAGACAGCACCACACTACTCTCTGCACAGTGGAATAGAGCAGCAGTGACAGTGTATGATCTGTCTCCATACTCAGCTCTTATTCAATCAGTTTGAGGGTGATGTTTAAGAGACAGGAGTGGGTATGGCAGAAATACCTCCTCAGTTTGCTAGTGGTAGTTGTGAGGATCAGTATGTTATGCTTTGCAGGAACTCAAGACCTTGTTATTCTCTTTATACAGGCATGAACAATAGGGACACAGCAATGTGGAGATTATTCTGAAATACACATTTTTCTTGTGCACATTGTGAGTTACTGAGTGCAAAACTGTTTGACATTGTCAGAAATGTCAGAAAAATTTTCTTTCCTCATACAGAACATCAGATGCAAGCAGAAGCAGTTTTGTTGGTCACAATAGACAGATTAACTCAGAGAAGAGGTATCAGTCGAGTTTTTTTTTGGCATCAATTTTGCTCATAACCTGGAATTTAAAGGGTATCAGACAGCTGCCTTCAGTGGCCCTACATGTGATGACAGAGGAGCATGTGTTCACTGGAGGAAGGACTCCAGCATCTGAAACAATGCTTGCCCTCTTCTGTATTACAGCCCTTTGCTGGAAATGCCGGCCCATGGCAGAGCCCTGGAAGGGGCGTGTGAGTGCTCACCCCGGGTTTCAGATCACGATCTGCCTGCTGGGTTCAAGTTGCTCCAGTGAGCTCTGGAAAGGATGTCCGGGCACTGCTGGATGCAACATTGGGGCAGGTGATCCCAATGGCCAGCAAGCAACCGTGTCTGCTGTCACTAGGTTCACTCCTCCTCCCTCTTCTGGAAAGATTTATTGTCTGACTACTAGCAGTTTATAAGTTTTTGCTAATGCTGAAAACTCTTGTCAGAGATATGTGGCTGCATGCTTTCTCCAGGCAGAAGTGTCAGCAGAATTCTCCACAGGCACCAGTCAGGGCAAGTGTCTGGCTGTTTCTGATTCCTCTGACTAAAGGCTGTTGCTGGGTCTAGCATGGAAGCATGCCAGTGAGCAGTGCCAATTAGGAAAGGGCATTTAACACTAAGAAAGATCTAATCAGAGTCTATTAAACAAAGACACCTTGCCTTGTGTCAGCAATATGCTGGGCACATGGCTACAACTTCCTCCAATTGTGTGACCTCAATGATATGCAACTTTGTCCAACAATGTTTAGAATAGCCACCCACATAGGCTGGTTGTCTCAAAAATGACATTGTTCTAGGCTGGGGCTCATTAGTGTGATGAGAGACATTAAAAGAAAAGGTAAAATACAATTCCTTACGTTGCATAAATCTCAGGACTGGATTCTTGATCTTTTTTACTGTTGGGTTTCAGCCCTGCCTTCCTTCTTTCTGCCTATCCTATGTATGGATGTAACTATGGACAGACATGACAGAGGGCAACTGCTAAACATTTTCTTAAAGATGGCACAAAATTTCGTCTACTATTTCTACTACTACAACTTTACATGTTTGGTTTCTGACTGAGATTTACCTCTTTAAGCTTAAAATCTAAAAGAACTTTGGATATAACTAAGCAGAATGCTTTCAAAGAACATATTAATATTATCAGTAGATCAATGGAAATTGAATCCAAATGTATCATTTCACATTCAACTCATTTGTCCTGTGTGCAGGATAAATGTAAATATAAGGTGATTTTAACCCAAATGTTAAAAACATTGCACATTTGTTTCAATGTGTCATGTGCTTGGCACACCAGATTTTGTCTTCATGGTTTCAAGGAAAATCATAGAATAGTGACACCTCAGAAAAAAGCCCAGAAGAATCGATATTTTATACAGAGGTGACAGACTCTATGAATAAACCACATGCTTAGTGTGTGCATAATTGTTTTCCATTGTAAATTAATGCATGAGGATCCTTAAAACAGAAGAAGTGAAATAATTTCAGGAATATGTAGAATATGTTTCTTCCTGTTTTGGTTGTCACTTGTCTTTGGGTGCATGTGAATCTCTACCTGCTTTTAATGGAGCAAGTTCGCGCCAGCCAGTGCTAGATATATATTGCATCAAGCCTGCATACCTTAGCAGGGATGATCTAACACTTCAGGGCAGTTACCTCCATATTTACTAACTGCTGTGCATTGTCATAGGAAGACAATGTATTTTTATGGATGCTTTTGTTTTCCTTCGTTCTGGAGGGTTTTATTCAGATGTTTGTTTTCTCACAAACTATTTCCATCACTTGTTTCAGCCCCAAGTGACCAGTAACTCATACAATAGATGGTGCATTGGCCGCCTCCATCTCATGGGATTGTGTCTGCTCTCTCGCTGGCAAGCTGGAACTTTTCATGAAGGCTTGAACGAGTCCCTTGGGGATTAGACCTTTCTGCAGACATATATTAGTGTAAGCGTTGCTATAGCAATGTGTGTTTGTGTATTATTTGTCACAGCTTGCAAGTCTCCCCAAAGCAGCAGCAATCATTCTGATGAATTCATTTGCACATCGGTGCTTTTCAGGTCATCTCCTTGCATGAGAATTGTCATGAACAAAATGTTTCTGCACTCAGGAATGAGGAGAGCAAAACACATGGGTGATACTTAAGCAGATGTTGTAGAAAAGTTAATATTTTCCGACTTCCTCTGCACTCCAACTGAAGGCGAGAGGTTTTCATATATCTGTTCTGAAGTGGTTTGGTTTTTTTTTTTGAGTCCAGAAAAGTTGCCTTTCTTACTGACTGCTGAGTAAAGAACCGAAAATACTGTGCCTGGCTCCATGGTGCCAGAAGGCAATGCTCAGAAAGCCTTGTAGGGTCTTTGCTCCTGGGGTTTAGAATTTGTTGCTAGTACATATACACTGGTTTAGTTCATATTATTCAATGATTATGAGGCATATGAATATGGTTAATAGAAAAACCAAACATGGAATTGAAAAAAATCTCCTTTGGCATGGAAGTAATCTCCTACAGTTTGACTGTAGAAGACTTCTCTTATTCTAGCAGTTTGCTTCATGGTGTTTGCAGTGATAACCAATCAAAATATTCTATCAGGCTGTACTAAGAATTACAAAAAACTTTTTCACATGTGCACACAGCTGTGAGATCTTTCTCTGATTTGGCATTTAATCTGGAAGATGTTGACAGAGGACTGTGGTACTTGACTTGAGTGTTTTAACAAAACTTCCCTCTGCTGCATAAAAAACTTACCCCTGGTGGTGGTTGTGCTTCAGAGTGGCTGGAGTACAGACTGAGGTGGTGTTAACTGCATGCTCCCAATTTCTGAAGTTAAGGGTTGGCCCCTTTGCTGCTGGTGGCACAATGTTTATGGGACGGAAACTGTTTCAGTCCCATCCAGAGGATAATGGTGACACATTTTAAAAATTTTACTGAAATACTGAACTTGTCCTTGTCTTTCTTTTGTACCTGAAGCCAGGTAGAGTATTCCCATTTAACCAAAATA
Organism: Acanthornis magna; assembly: GCA_036785705.1. NCBI lineage: Eukaryota > Metazoa > Chordata > Aves > Passeriformes > Acanthizidae > Acanthornis > Acanthornis magna. The sequence continues at coordinate 27,133,182 of JAWUZG010000001.1, forward strand.
TATGTTCATGGCTTTGGCAGTGCACTTGACTGTATATAAGAAAATGAGTTATCCCTGACCAGGTTGCCTGAGTCACCCCACTGTGAATCTGTGAGTTTGAATGCAATTCAATGGATTTCACATCGCACTATGAGGTCCTGGGGATTGGAGACAATTTCAGGGAAACTTGTCTTTTGAGTAATCTTGTCTTTGATTTCCCAATCGTTTCTAGAGGCGCAGCTGCTTTAAATGCCAACTGTTTCAGCCACAATTTGTATGGATGTTTGCCCAGTTTGCTATGGGTGAGGTTAGTAGGATTTTTCAGTGTCTTGCAGACTCCTAACGAGCAATACCAGGAACAACCACATTTCCTGAATCAGCCTATGGTTTGACATTAGATTTCCTGGAGAAAATAATGGGGAAATAATTTTCTATTGAGCTTGTATCTGCCCAGTTACTCACAGGTGTAAAATCAGGGATAATTCAAATGTTTGTTTTCTTTGAGTCTGGATTGAAAAAAGGGCTAATTGGCATTTTGCAGAAGTTCTACAAGAACTGTAGAGTACTAAAGAATTATTAAGGGCAAAGGGGTATATTAAGACAGCTCAGGCACCATCAGAAGATTTATACCAATTCATTCTAGGTTCCAGATAGATGTAAGTTATATCACTCTGTAGATGAAGGAGGGAAACAGGTGGCTCTTAACCCCTGAAATGGGGCTTTGAGAATGTAAGTAGGGCACCTATTTCTGTCCACTAGTGATATATTAGGCTGAAATGCCTCTGAATGGTGAGGCGGTGTTACAAGCCAAGGGGAGACCATCAAGTGACTGTAGGAAACCGTAAATAAGGTGGGGTATATGAGAAAGGTCCTGCCTCAGCAGATACTTCTTCCTGGGCAAGTTCAGGAATGTTTTGTGCCAAGGCCTCCAACTTTGCTTAGGATAGACCAAGTTAAAGGTGGGGATTCAAAGAAGTGGCAGTCTTAGTGTGAGCACTTGCATGAACTCGTACACGTGGAGTTTGTTGCGGCAATCTGGAGACCGGGTCAATTGCTTGAGCTGCTAGTGAAAAAGCTAAACTCCACCATCTTGGAAAAAAAAGGGTGGGAAGGGTTGGATGATCTGTGGTGGAAAAGATAGAAGTTGCACCTAGGTCAGAAAAAGAGGATGATGTTGATGGCATGCATCCATCGCTTCCTGCCATCAGCAAGCTTCCCCCTGAGATGAAATACAGACCTTACTTTTGTGAATAAACAGTTGGGCCATAATTTATGTGTAGACAATCTGGTACTGAGGACAGGGTAACTTTCCCAAGCCTCAAGATAAATGAGACAGAAGAGGTGCGTGCTACATGTAAAGCTGAATGAATGCAGTGCACACTTTCCATTTGAGTGTGTGTAACTTTGAAACATCCACTTCAAAGTGTCCTGGAGAGCTGTAGCCAAGCAAGCATCCCCTTATGTTTAGTTTTGCTTCTGCTGGGTGATAAACACCTTCTGTTTCACTATTAGTAACAGCATAAGGTCTCCTCATTTTCTGTAGCAAAATTAGGACATCATATTGATTCTAAAGTTGTTTATCGTTATGTGATGTGTTGGGTTTAGAACTTGGCTCAACAGGTGGGCAAAGGGCTTAGGCTCCACAGGACACAGCTCCTGTCAGTGCTAATGCTCTGCTGCCGAAGGCAGCAGCACTGCAGCACTTGAATGCCCCCAGCACCTCTTTGTCCAGAGGATACTGAGCGATCAGTGATGTGTCCTGTGTAACTGGAAGCAACGTCTCTTCCACACATGACTTTTTTTTTTTTTTGACTTAACCAAATGTCAGAAATGAACAGGTGGAACCAAACACTAACCTAAGACTACTATCTAATCCATGTGTGGAATAGAAGGCTACCTGAGACCTCTTTCAGCTTCATGTATCTCATAGTCTTAAGAAAACGGTTTTTATCACCCAGGTTCAGCACAAGTTTTCAAGTGTTTTCAGTAAGTAATGATTTAATTAACTAAAACCATGTTTAGTTTTGTTTTTCCAGGATGCTACTAGATGCACAATATACCATGGAAGTATGGACAGTCTTGCCACTGCAGCAGCAAGGCTGAGCTCCACAGAAGGAAACTCTGTGACCCTGAGCTCACGCTGGATCTCCAGCCAAAGCACTGGGGCTATCTGTGCTGGGTGTGGGTGGGCTGGCCTTTGCCCATTGCCCGGAGAGGTGGAGGCCAGGACCTGTAAACTCCACAGGAGCCCACAGCACTTTGCCAGGCAGGTTAATGGAAAACAGATGGGGCTCTGACAGAATTTTGATGCAATTGCGCATTTTCAGTAAAACCTCTGTTGAAATTTCAAGTCAAATGAAATGAAATGTTCCATCTATAGCACCACCTAGACCTCTTAGTGAGTAATTGCTGACTAGCTTTATTTACTGCTCTGTCAGCCATTGAGAACCAGCAGGGTTTAATGTAAATGAACACCAGGCCCAGCTGCTCTGACTTACCTAGGCCTGCTGCACTTCTTTAAGATAGATGCTATTGAATACAGTCTTTGATTATTTATGGACTAGAGAGGATTTTGCCCTCTAATGAGTGTCCCTTTTTCTGCCCCCTTCTAAATCCAGACCTGAAATACTCATTACCTCTGTTTTTGTTTTCTTTCTATATCACTTCTGGCATACTTGACACATCCATTTAATGACACACCTCTACAGCCACTAAAATTTTTAACATTTTCATTGATTTTTTTTTTGTCCTTGAAGACATACCTTTTACTTTTCTTTAACTCCCCTCATTCATTTACTACAATTGTAATTGTATAAGTAAAACAGCCTTCTGACACAAGAAAGTTGTACCTCAAGTGTCATCAAGACAGAGTCAAGCTAATGCTGCAGAGAATGAAGGATGCCCAACCAGAAGGGAAGGAGAAATCAGGGTGGATGTTTGTGGAACAGGTGTTGATCATGTCTGGGGCTGCAGTGCCTCCCTCATTAGTGGACAGGTTGCAAATGCTGTCTGGCCATGGGCATGGTTCTCACATGAGCTCATTGATGCTGGAGCTGTGTGTAGACTGGTATATTTTGGGCTTTGAGTATACATTAGACAAGTATGTAACAGCAGCAAAACCTGCAGCTGCAACGATAGGAAGTATTTATACATAGTGTTACCATCTGGTGTGCGCTCCTATGCTATAGTTAGTAATATATTATATATACCTCCATACTATGCTTAGTTGCTGTACCATGTATCCCGGCTAATCCAAAGAATGAGGCATCCAAAATCTCACAGATAACCCCACCTTTAATGCTGGCAATTCTCTACCCGATGATGTCTGTGCAGCTCCATGAATAGATAGAAAACAGAGAATGCCAAAGGGTTGTCCTATGAAGGGGCTGCCATCTTGCTCATTTGCAGACATATGGATACACAAATTTCTCTCTTAAAATGGAATGCAGTTTTAGCAATACCTGTGTTAAGGCTACCACCTTGACTCTGCTTGATTTTCAAACAAAAATTCTTCTTCGGCTAGCCTAAAGCAGATAAAAAATAATTTGCAGTCTTTGAGAAAATCATTTATTATACATTCATGGATGGTCTAATAATGAAAGTCCTCACCAAGCCTATTGTCAACGTTACAAAATGAATAAGAAACTCCAACTTCCAGCATTCCCAGCAGTGTTAATAAGTTAGTGAGCAATACTGCCCTTACTCTCAGTTTGTGCAGCAGCTGCATATCACTATGACCAACATATTTTAACTCAAAAACTCGACATTTTACAGACACTCTACCTCTGGTTTTTTGGCCATAAAAAGGCAGTGAGTTATGCCATTGCTCCATAGTTCTGTTATTTTTTTGAGGTCATCTATATATTTTAGGTGGACTACATATATTCCTAAATCTCTACATTCAGCTGTAGATATGATATTTGCTTTTACTCTGAAGTAAAGATGCAGTTATAATTTCATACATACAACTCTTAATAATGGTAAAAGGAAGAGAGGTATGGTGGTGTGTTACTATTAGTTCTGGTCCATGTTAAAAGTCTCTTCAGCAATAAAGCAACATTATTTGTATTAGTCTGCTTAAAATAGAGAAAAATATTATTGGCACAATTTTCTTTAAAAAATGCAAAGCCAGACTTAGCATTCTTGAGGAAGTGTTTCCCAGTGCATTAAGGATACAGTACTCAAGTGAGCATATACTATCGCTCAGAAAGGTAACATTTGACATAGAATATATATTTGACATTCCTTTCCAGTTAATCTGGAAGTATACACAATTTATACACACACAGACAGACACACACAAACAAACAGAATTTTGTGTGAACCTGAGGAGGGAGCGGAGATGGCTTTCGAGTCCTTCACAGCCTTCTGAATTCACAGGTGTGCACTCAACAGATTTCTAAGTCAGAAAATGGAAACTCCTATTACATGAGCTTGGATTTGTGTAAGCATGATATACCCAACAGTCACACCTTCCCACTCCTTCCCTCTGCTAAGGAGTTAGCAAGACCTCTCTGGCTGCTTTTCCCTGGTGTGTACAGAGAGCATATGTAGTGAGTACTCCACAGCACAGACCCGTCATGAGCTGACTGTTAATTAAGCGTGAATATAACACAGAATGTGATCCTTTTTCTCCAGTCTTGCACAGCTGTATAGCATGATACACTTGAGATTGTCAGTAGTGCTGCTCCCTTTGCATAACTTAATTCTATAGGATGTTGCTGAATGCTGACGTATGCATAGACAAGATGAGGTACAGCAATTGAGCAAGTAATTCAAATTTGTGGTGTACAATGGTAACACAAAACTTTAAGGCATGTATTAAAAATTCTCAAGAGGAAAACATCTTGTAATTTATTGTAATGTAAGTAGTAAACATATGAATGTGTTTTTACACAGGTAGCAGTAAGGGCTTGCTACAGCTATATTTCAAACACTGGTGAATAAAAATGAACCTTTTACAAACCCACCAATTCAATATGTTTCCTTCAAAACAATATTAAATGTGTGGCTATGAAAACAAAGTGACACATAAAAAAAATCAAAAATCATTTACCACAGGGTAACATTTTTATGACTAGAGGAAAACAAAAAATTATGTACATAAATACATATATTTTTATATATAGCAAATTACAGTTTCCTGCACTGAACATTTATCAAATACACAAGTACTGAACAATACTGGATAGGGTGCTTTGCCACACCTTGTGGTCTCCTTAAATTCCTGTGAGAGTGGAAGACAAGTTTTTATGAAGGATACAACTTGTTCAGTGATGCAAGCTCACACAATAATTAAAAATTAAAGAACAAAAAAAACCTCTACAGCAGAAATGACTGATGTTTCCAGCACAGGCATCTTTAACAACAAAATGAGAATGCTCCACTGTTCTTCAAGCATGTGCCCCAACACAGAATCTGTGTCAGAGAGCTTAATTCTGTGCGACAGCTGTCACCTACTAAGGGCGACCAATTTGGGCAAGAAATCTAATGCTCAGCTTTGTCCACTGGCTTGTCAAAGCCGTTATCTTTCTGATAGGCAGGTCAGTCTATCAGGCAGGGAGGAGTCACCTCCCAGATCCCCTCCAGAAGCTGTACCCTTTCTCTTGGACCTGGGCAGCCACTGCCATGATCTTCAGGTCAAAAACAAGGCACTGGCTGTTTTTCTGGCCATTGCCTTTCCAAGGCTCTAGGAACTGTGGTTACTATCATGATGGGAGATTTTGAAAGGGGTGACACCAAGATATTTTTGAGGACTATGTACAAAGTTATTTTGGTTTTGAAAATAGAAAGCATTCACAGCACACATTTCATTTCACCTGGCCAGAAATGCTAAGCTCAAGTTCCTAATGCATAAATAACAATCCTTTTTGACAAGGATGACGTAGACTCCATTGGGTTCTTGTGACCTTACCAGAAACTGTCTTCAAAGTACTGCAGTTACTAGCTAGGAATAACAGTCCCATTTAGATGTTCTTCGGAGCACACAACACAAATATTTATGTTATAAAAAGCACTTGGTTGTCTTCGCAGGTTAATGATGTCTTGAACTTGGGGGATTGTAAATCCAGTCCATTACAATAAGAGTCATACTCACAATCATGAAGATTATGCCCACTATGAGGAAAATTAGAGCCTGCAATGGGAAAATGAAATTTTATTAATAAAGCAAGTGACTGAGCAGGCTGTAGCTCACAGAATGTCCCACTGGATCTGCATTAATGTAATACCCGGGGCCTAAGTTTGGGTTTTTCCCAGTGACTAAAGCCCAAATAATATTGTACAGGGCCACATGAATCAAAGTTAGTCCTGTGTGAATTTCAGTCCAAAAGAAATGGTTTTACACAGCTAGATCTGGAAACAACCCACTTTGTTACTGTGAACAATAATAAAAAATATAACAGAGAAACAATTTTTTAAATCTTTAAAAACAGATGTATTTTCAGTCAATGATCATAGTCTCTGACATTAAGAATATCTTCAGAGTTAATCCTTATTAGACAAACAGGTAAGCCCATATCTCTTATCTGACAGTATTTCTGTATATGTTCAAGTGATTCAGATGCTTGTAGTCACCTTTGCTTTAGCAGGGCTTTAGTTTACCGTAATCTGTCCACACTTAACAATATTGTGTCTTGTAAAACAAAGATGAATATTGAATGTGATCTCAATGCAGAATGTGAAAATTTAGATGTGTCTAACACACAGCAACATGAAGAGTGAGCAAAGACACATGAAAAAATATTCATAGTCTCTCTATAGTAACAATGACAAAAGACATTGTAGAAATAATTTCATCACAATGAACCTTTTATACTTGAAGTATGTATCAGTTGAACTTGCAAGTCTTTTGTGAACATATATATAGATGTATACACGCTCATCTGTTTATATTATGTGTCCACATATATATTTCATTAATAACTTTTCTGATTACATTTTCAAAGAACATTTCCTCAGTGATAGTTAAATGTGCAGAGAGTTATTGATGTTCAGGATAAAAGGTATTGCAGTGGCAGTCCAGCATGACATACAGACACAAGTTGTGCATAAATGATAGACCTTCATATACGTATCCTGTATGTCTATGGGTCTGTCTCAGAAGAGAGCTCACTATTACTTATTTATCTCTGCAGTAAAACTTCCTTAACCTTGACCTCAAATCTCCCTGTTAATCCACAGCTGGTTCTCTAGCATGAGCCAACAACTTCTTATCAACTGTCTTACTATTTATGCAAATGGAGGTGTTAACTAGAGCTTAGATGGGATTAAATAAGTCCTTTTTTCTAGTGGTTTAAGACACTTTGTCGTAAACACTTAGGTGAGTGTCAGGAACAGTAGGGCACTAAAGGCTTTGGCTTGTGAAGCCTGAGCTGATCCCACTGCCCAATCTGTATTTTGAATGAGACACATTTACGAGCAAGTGCCAGACATTGCAAGTCAAAGGTCTGAGTATTAATGAAGAGTGGAAAGCACACACCCTCTCACCCTTCCTTTTGCAATTGCCCCCAATTCTCTTACCCCAATCTTCTGGGGAGACCTCAGGGGTTCCTTCTTAACAATTCGAAGGTAGAAGGCACCAGGGAGGATGAAAATCAACATTGTGGCAGAAGAGGCTCCTGGAAGAGAGAGCAGAGCTGAGTGCTGCACCATCTGACAGAAAAGCAGAGTGGTGAACCTGTGAAAGAGCCTGTGGGGAGGCAGCTGCCCTTCTGAGCCCAACTGCACAAAAGGCTCTCTCAACACTCATGGAGAGCTGTAGATGTCAAAACACTTATTTGGGTGCTTGGCTCCTGAAGAGACTTGTTACTGAGAGGATTTTTTCAAAGGGGTGTGGCTGCTTGTGGTACAGATGTCTGCATGTCAGCTGGTGAAGCAAGGGCAAATAGACATTCCTGGGGGGGATGACCCTGGAAAGCAGGTATTGAAAAGAGAGCAGATGGTCTGTGCCTAAGAAGTGCCTACTCCTCTCTGCTCAGCAGAGTCTGGCATGGTGGCCCAGGTATGAAAGGCAGGAAGGAGCAAACCAGTTGCAGAAAACCCATGGAGGTGTCTTTCCCAAGGGCATCTTCATTCCTGAGTCCTCAAGCAGCTCAGAGCATGGAGGTTCTTCACAGACCTCCTTGGTCAGAGGCCAAGACTGACCAAAAGGAGGTGGTGGGGAGGGAACTATTAATGTCTAAAGAAATGTGTCACTTTTCTCCTTTCTCTAGTGCAACAACTTGGAAGGCAATACATTTTGTTCATGCTATAGGTGCTTGAAAACCAAACGTGATTTCCCTCTCCACAAATGGGAGTGGTCAAAATGGGAATTCCTTACCAGTTTTTATACTGGGATTATTGGATTCCTTGTGCCTCATGCAAGGTAACAACAAAGCTGGCTAGCCTGTAGCTTTGTCTGTCAGCTCTTTGGGAATTCTTATATCCCTTTTAATTTCAATTTGTATTTATATTACTCTACTGTAAGACTCAAACTGAGATAGCTCCTCAGTCCATGAATGTAAATATGCTGTAGAAAGGATAACAGAGTATACAAAAAAGTATTTATGAAACCTACCGATAAATCCAAAGATGTCTTTAATAGTTGGAACAAAAATTACGAGCAGATTATTAAAAGCCAGAATTACTGCTGCAATCAGGAAATGTCTTATCCAGCTGAATGGCCTTTTGGGAAACAACAATGCACTGATAGATGAACGGATCTGCAAGATGGGAAACAGCAGGGAAAGTAAAACAACAATTATTTTATCTTTGCTTTCAGTTTAAAAAAATGATGTGTGTTAGTTACTTCTGCTGTGAGAAATTCTGACTGAAAAAATGTGTTTTCAGTCTTTGATTCCCGTAATGTAATCTCACTCTGATGTATGTTTTTGAGAACTGGTTCACAGTTTAATGCAGAAACTCAAATATTTGCAGTGTAGAAGAAAGTCAAGTAAATAGGGTGTATTATCAGGGACATGAAATCTGTTCAACTGAAAGATGCTAATATCAGCAAAAAAAATCCTCAAAGAACACCCCACTGTAAGTACTAATCAGCAGGCAAAAAATACATGTGTGAAATATGAGTTGCCGTATTCCTGAACCTGATCCCTCTGAAAATCGTGCAAAAATTCTGTCATTTATTTTCAGAGAGAAAGAGGAAGCTGTTGTTTTACTTTCATTAAATATATGCATATATATATATCTGAAATGAAAAACTTATTTTTCAATGCCACTTGGAAATTATAATCCTAAAAGCTATTGCAGAGGATCCTTTTTTGCTCCACTGACTTTCTCACACAACACAGATTTTTTTGCTTTTACAACATAAAAGATGATAAGTAGAAAAAGGTCAAAAGCAAATCCATTTAGTGGGTGGAGATAGTTTTACTCTCAAGTGCCATGATTAACTTTAAAGTTGATATTTAGAAATTGAACAACAATATTTTTACACTAAAAAAAGCTCCAAATCCACTTCTGTTTGCTTGTTTTAAAATAACGTATAACTGCTTCTCTGTGAGTTTCGCAATTGAATAAATATATGGGGCTCTGTCAGGATAATCCATCACTTAAAAACACAGCATGAGTTCTGTATTTCACATTTTTCAGGTTGATGTGAACCAATATTAGGAAGAGGGAGAGATTGAAAATACTTTGTCCAACTTTTGAGCTGGTGGAAAACAGCTTTATTTCAGCAAAAAACTTCTGCCTGTATTCCTGTGAACTTACTGTCAGCATCTTGTGCATTATTCCTTTTGGACAGCCCTTAAAAAGGAGCTATCAAACTGAAGTTTTACAGGGGTTAATGGAACATAGATCTATATTTAATTTATTTTTCTCATAAAGCAACGCCTTTTTTTTTAAATAAAAGACCTTGACTACTTTAAGAAAATACAAATGGGGTGATTAATTTAAAAAGTAGTTGATACAATTATACTGCTTATTTGAAGTAAGAAGACCTGCTGAGCTGGCTATCCTGATTGAATGTGTAAAGCTTTTTGATATTCTGGTTTACAAGCAAATGATATTTTCTCAGGAGTTCTTTTAATAGAGCAATCATTGCTGTGGTATGTGACTGCCAAGCCTTTGCACACTATTTAGATATAAAAATGATAATGCAGAAAGCTAAAAATGTAAAATGCTACACCTGACAGACAGAGGCTTTTGCCTCCGAGCCCTTAACTTGTTTTCCCATGAAGACTGATCAATTTGTTAAGACTGATTTAAACATTTAACCACTGGTTTAAACATGATGTTTAAGGCAGAGCTCTAGAGCTCTCTAAGCTAGAAGGACTGATTGCACTTGGTGCTTTTTACCTGAACCTTTTAAAATTTTTTTTTGGTAGGCAACATTGAGCAGTGATCACTGCTCTTAGGCATTTGTCAGCAAGCCTGGAAACAGTACCTACGCAGAGCGTGCGCTGCATCCAGGACAACGGAGCAACAGGACCCCAGGGTTCCTCCGATGGGAACACTGTGCTGCGATGCAGCCTGCTGGGAGCCCTCCAGCAGCATGATGCTCTGCTTGTACATGCTGTACAAATGACACACCAGCCTCCCAAAACCAAATGATGAAGATCAGCTATTTTCTCCTCTGCTGCTTGGCAGCTCAGGGAAGGCATGAGGGACAGTCTTATACATTCAGGAGCCTGGAGTTCTGCTCACTGGGGGAGACTGTTCCATGAGGAGAGTCGGTCTCTCTGCAGAGTAGCTTGTTTAGCTGTGCCTTTCTGTCCCTACTACTGTGGTTATTGTGTTTTTCCCTGTGAAGAGCACACAGAAGCTCCAAAGTTAGTTCAGACAACTGACTATGCGGCTGAATCTTATGTGCCTCCTTTTTCTGGCATTTAGCTTCCTCCCATGTCCATAGACTCAAGCATGTAAGGTGATCACAGGGGCCTCTGTCCTTTTACTTTAGCAGCCTGGTCTGGGATCCCTGCACAATGCATGACCTGAGCTTCACGTGTCTGTCCGTCCTGAATTTGGATGCAATAGTAGGTGCCTATGTCTGTATTAGGAAATCTCATAAGTGGTTTCAGTATATCCCCAAGTCTTTGGTACTTAGCACTGCTCTGATAAATATAGTACAGAAAGAGCCAGAGAGACAGAGAAGTCATTCCTGATTTATTTATAAAGACTGATTTATTTCAGTCTTTTAAATTTCGCAACCCTAACTGCCTAAGGTCCATGCTATGGTCAAACTGCATATGAGATAACAGACCTCTTTGAAAAAAAAACTTCAGGCTTACTTTTCTTCAGTGTTAAAATCTGTCTGTACTGAGCCCATACAGTCAGTGTATATGGGTTAGCCCTGATTTCAGCTGTGTTACTTACAGGGAAAAGGACAAGGGGCACGGTCAGGGTTACAGCCACCAGCACTGCCAGGCGAACTGACAGCAAGAGGGTGTCGAAGGTGTACACTTTAGTGTATGTATGAAGTAGCTCATCTTCAACTTCTCCTACGAAAAGGAAGCAGAAAGGAGTTAAACCACTTAAGCAATACCTTGCACATGTAAAAGGATCTTTATACTGCAGCCAGATAAGAGATAAGATTAGCTTTAGCCCAGCTGCTGTCACTAGATACATGTTATGGGCTAGACATGAAAGAGGAATTTTCCCACTGTGACTGATACAAGTCCATCATTCAGAGATGATGAGGGTAATACAGCTCTGAGGTGATGCTTTGTACTCTAGTATCTTTGAGATGACTTTGAGAAAGTCGTTAAGTGGGTGTAGAACCTGAAGTAAAAATAATTTCTGTGATACGAAACATGAAACAACTCACTGAACTGGTAACAGCTCCCTTTGACCTCCCCCCAGATGTCCCAGCTCTCAAGCAGAGCCCTCTTGCCCCAGTGATAACGGGCAGATTGTGCTGTATCATTCACTTCTCTGCTGTATGGAGGAACTAACAAGGTAAAAAGAGGTGGCGTTTGCACAAAATGGTGTGCTAATAGAGGGACTACTCTGTTTGCCCATCGGTTAGTCTAGCTCGTCCAGATTTTTTTTACACTAGAATGATTTGCACCTGTTTTTCAGCATAGATGAAGCTGAACTAGTGGCGTCAGAGACAGATTGGATAGCACTTAATAGTGTCATGTAAAACTGTTGAGCACTGGTGTATTTTTAGTACTCTTGGCCTTTGCCAAGAGCCAAGTTTACAGCAGCTTCTTGTCTAAGTCCACAAAGCCAAGGGAAACAAAACTAGTTCCCCTCAAAGGTGCCTCTGAGTCTCTCACAGGTGAGGAACTTGTGGCCTGACTGCTAGATAAGTCCCACAGTTCAGTCAGAAAGTTGCACATTGTGTATTCTAATTGAATGTTGCTTACACTTGGATTCAGGCCCCCAGAAAATACATTAACACTTGAGTCTTTGCGATAGAATCAGCTGGCCTGCTTTAAAATGTGAGGGAAAATTCTGCAGAGAACAGGGTTTTGACCTACCGTAGAAGGTCAGATATCCAAAGAGGGCAGCCAGAAGATACATGATGAGCATGCCAGTGATGGAGATATTTGAGACATTCTGCATCCGCTTTCGGGAGCGACTGAAGTACAAAAGAAAGAGAATAATAGTCCTATAAAGCCTCTATTTGTACAGGGAGTGCTCTGAAGTATCTTAGCTCTCTGTCATACCCTCGCTGGACAGCAAGTTCATAGCAACTGTATTGGCTACATAGAGCTCTTGATGTTTTACAACTCTGTGCAGAGCAGCACAGACTTATAAAATGTGTGGAAACTCCATTTCTAGTGCTTTCTCAGTGACAACATATTAATGTGACAGATTATTTTGTACATCATTATTTATTAACTGTCAATCTCAAATGGTATATTTTAGATTTTTAAAAAATGGAGGGGCTAAATTACAGGTCCGTTAATAGTCAAAGTGTTTCAGCCATCTCTATATGAACATATCCTTATGTCTACACAGGGCTGTTCTGCAGGTTCGAGAACCCCTTGCAGATCAAATCCTTTCTTCATAAATCCTTTGGTTAAAGAAAATCTTCATTTTATAGGACCTGCGAGCATTATCCCAAGTCATATGAGAATTTTTATTGCTTCTGAGGTTAAACCTACTGAAATAGGAGGTAATGGTTCTTAGCCTCCCTGTGTCTTGCAACACACCCTCCTGTAATGCAATTATTACTGTTCAACAAATGCCTTGTATTAGCCCTTTCCAACTATTAAGTCTGTGCTGTTTTAAGCATTTGTATTTGATTTTTGATATTTGTTAAGCAAAATAGGCTGAGTGAAGAGCTTATGTAAGACACCCAAACCAATGGCATCCCAAGAAACTTTAAGAGTAAGCAGCAAATGACCCAGACACAGAACTCATTAAGGTATTATTAGAAACCAGAATTATCTGTTTCAGCGCAACCAAGCTCCCCAGTTTATTTCAGATCATTTGAAGGACTGTCCAGATTCCTCCTTTCCTAAGTAAATATTGATCAATGCAGTGGTTCTCTGTCACCAAAATCTGACTATAAGGTCAAAGCAAAGCCAATATCTCTTTACTATGGAAAACAAGAAATCATTATCATGTGGGTGTTTACACATCAAAAATCAAGGGACAATGTAGAAAGTGATCTCTATCTATGGTTAACTGGAAGTATTGGACAAAATTTAAGAACCTTACTCTTTCAGTTCACTGTATATTGGTAGCACCTCAGGGTGGCATACGAATGCAAATGCCAGGATGGGTATTGCATAGGCAGTCTGTAAAATAAAGCTCCCATTAGTAAGAGTGGTCACGGCTGTACCTCTGACTTTTGGCAGGCAGCAGTTAGCTGTGGTACAAGTGGTTAAAGACAAATCCTACAGAGCCTCCCTTACCCGTGAGTTGAACACAAAGTATTTTGGCTGGCACTTGTCGCTATTGTCACTGTGTGCTTCATATTCTACACCGCTTTTTGGGGAGGTATCTTTTGGCTCCTCAAGGCTTGGGAAGTGCCCAGCTGAGTTGTCCATCATGAAATTCACACCAGAACCGAGTGACTCATTTGAGAGCACGACCAGGTGCATTGGCACTGTGCCATTGGTGGTGGTCCAGTTTTGAACCCCATGGTCCAGGACGGGAAGAGGACAGGGTATTTGGGATTTCTTGAAGATTACCTACAAAAGAGTAGACAATGTCATCAGAAGAGCACCACTATAGGATGTCACATATCTGTGGTATTCCTACAGAAGTATAAACAGACACTCAGAAAGAGAGGAAGCAAGAAATCAAGTGCTACCGCTTCTGCTTCTTCTGCAAATATTTGTTATTACTCTGCCTCTGCTGTTTTTCTGCTTTATTTTTCATTCTCAAGTGTTTTTTTAAAACTGATCTTTTTTATTCTGACTTCATTTGTTCATAGGTTGTTGATTTGATTAATTTGCAGGTGCTATTCTAACATCTACATTAAATTGTCATGGTAAGAACTCTAACAGTGTTTAAGGATTACAGAGTCTGTATTTGCCTGGAGAAAATACCCAAAGAGCCACCTACCACACTGACAAAGAAAACCATACAGGTCAGCGAAAACCCACTCGTATAACCAAGATAACCTGTGCAGCAAGAAAAACAAAACAAAACAAAACAGAGCAAAACAGTTCAGTTACATATAAATTCACAATCCTAACAGGAATAAGAAATGAGTTTAAGTGGGGCATTAAGCTTACCTAAGCTTTTTAGAAGGGAGAGGGGAAGAATAATCAAAACTGTTACAAGTATCACGAGGTAGTTCCCATTAAGGTACCATTCTCTAAACAGAAAGAATAAAAATAAAAACAATCAGCATTGACATCAAAGTGAAAAATTTTCATCTGAGGTTCAGGCTGGGAAAAAGCACCTACCCAGAATTCTCCTCAAGTTTCATAAATGCTCTGATGACTTCAGGAAGTTCATATTTAATAATAAAGAGGTAGCTCGACATTGCTGAAAAAAACCCCCAAACAAAACAACACCTTGAGGAAAACTGCAGTTTTAAAAAAAATGACTAAAGTAGAGAAATTGGCTTTGTTTAAATAACAGTGTGACTAAACAAATAAATCCTTTATATTGTTATGAACAGGTTCTGAATGACATCTAGCATTCCATATTAGAACACAATACAGTTGCTACTGAATTTTTAGCATACTTAAATCCCTCTTAACTTTTCCTTTTGCTTTTTTGTTATAAATGTTTTTCTTCCAAGGGACACTGTCCATTCCCATTCTCTAGTAAGTTTAGTTGTTACTGCCTCTAGATTTCTACCTCATCCTTCCTAGTTTCATCTTCTTTCTTCCAGTATCTTCTCTATATATAAAGAAATCAACTAATTGTCAAGATTCCTGATGTAAGAGTGGACTTCCATACATCTCATTAAAAATGTACTGCCAGAAGTAATGCTTTTTTCATTTGTTTTATGTTGGCCACAGAGAGGCCTCTGGAGACCTATGATCAATCCAGACAAGGACTAGAGGAATAGCTATTCCTCTTTAATAGGGAAGCAGAGTTAGTTTCTGAATTCAACCAGTTTGTTACCTAGGCTTGGGGAATACCATAGAATAGCATCTTCTATGAACAAAATCAAAAAGTCTTTTGCAGTAGAGGGATGTGAATTACCTCTATTTGTGTAACAAAGTTGCTATAATAGGACAGTAATGATCTGTTCATGCAGATTTGCAAAACACAGTGAGTTCCAATAGACAAATCACCAAAAAATCTGCATACATTTAATTGACTAATGACACATTTAATTTAAATTTTGACTACCTCTCATTAAGGAATCTGTAAAAAATTACAAACTCCCTTGTTCTTTCAGATGTGGTGTTCTTCAGCCTCCTAAAAGGCTTCTTCCAGGGTAGTAAAGGAAACAGGCTTTGTTGAATGAATGTACAGTCCTAGCACTACTGTTTATATTGGTAAGTCTCCTGTTCTGAGAGGATGGAAGTTACCTGACAGATATTTCACAGGAAGTATCTTTGTGGGTGAATATATTTAAAAAATACTTTAAATACATATTTTAGGAATAACACAACCCAACTGTTATTTCAAGGTGAGAATTAATCTGAAAAATGAACAACTGAAGATCCTTTTATGGAGAAGTCAGAACCCTGTGCTGTTCCTGTTAGGTCAGACTAATCTTTTCTAAGTGGAAGCAGATGCTTCAACTAGATGCTAAGAAGAACAGTCTGAGCCATACTGAATAAAGAGAAATGGCCAGTTCCTTGAGGACAGTCAGCCAGGCCACTTTAGCCATCATTGAAGCCTCTTCACTGGCCATGGAGAGAATCCAGGCATCTGTCTTTCACCATACACTGAAGTGTCAGGTAGCTGAAACAGCGAGATTAATTCCTCACATCCCTCATTTTTGCAATACAATGTATGCTGTATCTGGCTCACCTCTGATGCCATTTAGCCAGAGAAGAGAAAGAAAGCATTTGCGTTCTGTAGAAGAGCATCAGAAGGTAGAAAGCTTTTGTCTCTTACCTCCAATATTCTGCATTGTGACTGAAATGAAAACACCACACTTCCCAGGCCAGCCAAACGCCTTTGCTCCCAGTTTTTCATATATTAATGATCCTGAAAAAAAACCAAACGAAACCATAACCAAAAGGAAACATGGGCCACTACATTGGACATACGTGATGAATTGCATTCCAAGGTAAAATACATGCATGCAGTAGGGACTCTGTCAATCACAGCCTGATTCTCCTACCTCCTTCTTTTGCTGTCTTCAGTAAGAGATGGACCGAGTAGAGTGACAATATTGCTACGCTGAGCAGCAAAACTCTGCAAGACAAAGCAGAAATCAGAATCCTATGCAGGACATCGGGGACACTCAGTTGATTTGAACATACGCTTGTTCATTCTCATGAAGTTCAACATGTAAATAATTTCAGTAAGTTTGTTCTTTGGTCTCCCAGTGCTAAATGCAGAGCAAAATGTCAACTGTAGCTTACTTGTCAGTGCAGTTGCACTTTATACACTCCAAAAGCCCCTGAAGGCTTTTGTTTAAGTTTGGGAAGTGGCAGTTCTGTGCTATCCCACAAGGACAGAATTTTATATCTTAACAAGATCCTACTAAAGTAAACAGATTTCTATGCAAGAATCTGTTCTTTGGACCCTTACCTGCCCACTGACCTCTCATTTTCATATCTCTCCTTAATCAGAGCTGTCAAAAGACCCCACAAAAATGAAACCCAAAACCAAATCATTACTGGGCCAACTTCAATGCTGCCTCCTGGCTGGTGACTGCTTTTGATTTCTGCCATATCATTGTGCAGTGGAGGTTAGTGGCCTGCTGTGCAAGTACATTAGAAATCTTGCAAAATGTTAAAGCGTGGCACAACGCTGGAAAACCTGCTCTTGGAGCACTCCTAGCTTAGTCTAGTCTGCTTGAAGGTACTGGTGCCTGAATTAATTAATTCTGATTACTGCCATGTTCCTTCCACACAGCAGGTGTATCCTCTGTGATTTCACCTATCTGCCTTTTGTAAACTGCTGGTGAAAAATGTAGCTTTGTATGATATTTTCAGGGCACAGCACTGTGGACAGCATATCTTATTACCATATCCATCTTGTCTTCAGCCTGCACAAGTGCTGGTGAGGAAGGGAATGCAATGATAACACGGCAGAGCTAGAAAATATGGATGCACCTTTTTCCATGGCTGAACAGGAGGCTGTGCCTCCACAACCTCTGCCAACAGAGCTAATGCTATTAGGCTCGTATCAGAATTTATAGCCACCCACCAGAATGAACAGACTTTCAAAATAAAGATATTACAAAGGTAATGGTTTTTTTTCCTATTAGTGAGGCTCAAAGTATCACGGTTTTCTTTCCAGGGATAAATTATGGACATACTATTTAGTACAAGTTCTCAAAGAAAGTTGGAGGGAAAAAATCCTACATTTTTCTGACCCTGATGCAATCAATTTTAGAACTGGCTTCCATTTTTTGCTCTGCAAATACTATATCTAAACCAGTTGAGTGCAGGTGTTTTAAAGCACTTACACAGAGCAGCATTTGAATCTACAATTAATTTCCAGTTAAAAATTCTACTGGCAAAACAGGAGATGTTTCTTAGCAACTGGAAGCTACATTTAACATTTTGAACGTTGTTGCTGTCAGAGTTACACAGTCCCTATAAGCAAGAAGCTGTGTAAAAACAGTTAAAGGATGCTAGAATTCTGTGATGTCAAACAATGGCCTATTGTCACACAGTAATATCATGCTTTATTCCAGTCTCAGGAGAGGTTAAAATTAAGGCTTCAGCTAAAATGAAAATCTGTTATTAAAAAAAGAAAACCAAAATTTTTCTTCTGATGCAGTTTGTCTCATTAAAATGAGCCAGAGGTTAGCCATCGATTGAAAAACTTCCCATGGCTATGTGTTACTGTCTATCAAAACCCACTCTGTGTAGATGCTGTTTGTCAGTCACAGACCAGTGCTTCATTTGTGCACATTGGGTACAAACAGACTTGAAGCAGCAACATTAAATTCTGTGAATGCCTTTGCATTCAAAGCATGCTGCCTTTTCAGATTAGATAGAATATTCTTCTTCCATTTTTACATATTGATTAGATAGTTGGGATGATGGAAACATTTGATTCCCTTGTTGGATTCCCATACTGAACTGTAAAGACCTTTATTTTAGGACCAGTATACTGTTCTTTCCTTCTGTTTTTTGACTGCACAGTATCAATTCACTGTTCTGTTCCTAATACGAAGGAGGTCTAAAATATTCAAAAAATAAAAGGGTTTTCAGCAGTGGATGGTTCCTTGTGGTGAAGCTAAAATGTTTTCATTACAGAGGATCTTAGAAGAATCTTCAGCTAACAAACCAAGCTTAACATACCTGCCTAACCATAAAGACTTCAGGTCCAGCCCCCGTGTATATTCTATTTGCTTTTCTTTCTATGTACTTACATGAAAAGGATAATTCCCGTGTTGGCCATGGCATAGGAGAGCCCTAAGATGCCACTGCCCATAATGGCATTGCTGAGGTTGAATGAGGACATTCCAAAGGATGTTCTCCCCCGGTGCTGTTGGGTGCAAGAACAGAAAATGGCAATTCATTTGTGTTTTACTGAGCATGACGGGTTAATTATCCTCATTGCTGGTTTTCCCTGTACTGCTCCCTTGATCCTTAAAGGTGGAGATTTTTCAAGGTTCTCGAGCCCAGAGGCACTTGCCGCCACAAGGAGTCTCTTTAGCCCAAAGACAGCTGTGCTGGTAGTGTTTGCCTCTTCCCACTCTTTTGCTGTCTAAGTGAGGAGGAGGCCTACATCCCTGACAGGCAACTAAGGTGACACAGTTACAGTGGCTCTGTTGGGCAGCCTGTATGTAAATACATGCTGTTATCAAGTAGATTTACCAATTACTGGCTTTTAAATCTTCAGATTAAAAAAAAATTAATGTAACAGATTATTGAATTTTTCTCCGAGTAGGATGTGCTTTTTACCTTGGGGAACTAAAAGTGTCTGTGGGGGAGGAAAGAGAGGAGCACTGAGTGCTTAGGGCTGGAGGGGGAAGAGTGGAAGAGGACAAAACCTAGGAGAGAGGGGATGGCATGTGAAGGAGTTACAACTGACACCAAGTGGAAAAGAAAACTGGGGAACATGACTCTTAATTATAGCTTACAACCACAAATAATAGTTTTGATTTTATGTGATCATTCCTTAATAAAATCTGTAACACAACTGATAAAATAATGCCTTTCTTTTCACCAAATCCACAAAAAATTGAATAACATTAAATCCTGAGCAGAGAGGTACTCAAATGCATACCCCAGGAGCTGGTGCTGGGCTTTCATTTGCATGTGGAGTTGTATAAAAAGTTGGAGATGTGCTGACTATGTAATGCTCAGCATCATAAAGCCAAAACAATAATGTTCTTTCTTTAAAGCAGTGGAGCTGCATATGGGATCATTTAGACTGATGCTGGCAACTAGAAATACAAGCACGTGTGCTCTAAGGCACAGATCTACCTGGCTATAGGAACGACAAAGTCCCTCTGAGCCAAATGTCCCATCAGGAAAACGGGTGCAAACCCACCCTGGCTGAACACGTCAGCTGAGATCAGATGGAGATGCTACTGAAGTTCAGGTGTGATCTGAGGAATTTTTTTTATTATTTATGAAGGAAAGATTCAGTTTTACTTTTAAGACAACAGAAAAGGTTTGCCACACTAACTGCTGGAAAATGTATTCATTCTTTGAAATCCAGAATTATACTGGCTCAGCTCCAGAGTAATTTTGCTTACTGAAACTATTAGAAAAAATGCAGGTCAATATGATCTATTTTGTAGTTATTCATTCATTCATTAAAAATGAATAAAACTTACATATTCTTCATTATAGTCTTCCAATTTCTTTTTATCCAGATATCCATTTGTAAGGAACTTCTGACTTTCTGCATCATCACTAGCAAAGGGACTTAACACAAAGAAAAATAAGAAAATATTGATAAAGCTTACGACACATTTTATGTGAGTAGTTCCTTTTGTCATCATTGGAAAATTTCCTTTGACATTGCAATGAATATTTAAAAATCCTTCAGAAAAAAACTGTTCTCCTGTAAAGTTCTCATGTCCATTGGCATGTTTAGTAGAGCTTTGCTTTGATTTGGAATTTAGTCTTAAACCCAGTAATCTTCAAATTATATTTGATCGCAGATGTTGGAAAGCCAAAACCCATCCTGTCAGCTACATACTAAAGCTGAGCACACACCTCATGCCTGAGGAACAAAGGGTCTTGCGACAGCCGTGTTGGAGGTTTGTGCTGGGGGTGCAGCAAGCTGAGAGCTAGAGACTGATGGCTGGTTTTGAGAGGTCTTTTCCCAGCCATGCAGGTACTGGTGCTATGGTGGGCTCCGCTGGAATGCCTGAGGCTGGGCTGTCCCTGCTGCCCTCCACACCTTGCCCAGGAAAGCATTCCCCCTCAGTGTGCTGAGGTTGCACTGCTCTGAGAGTGTGTTAATTCACACGTGTGCTATGTGAGGGCAGTAGCTGGGAATTGCCAAGGGGTACTCTGTGCTGGGAACCTGCAGATGTCACTCCAGGTGGTGGCTGCTCAGAGGGGACCTGGGCTGCCTTGCTGTGCTGGGCACACCTCCGGAGCACAGAGCAGGGAGGGTCAGTGCCGTGGGAAACTGCCCCAGATGCCATTAGTGAAGCTTGTTTATTGATTACTGCTTTCTAACCCTGACAGAACAGATAAATGCTTACCTCCTGATCGCAGCCTTTTCTGAATCAGCCAGCTCTGTGTAGTTGTCTTCGAGGCTTTCCCCACTGTTGCTCTGGCCATCAGGTTCGATGTTGACTTTCTGCAGCTCCATGCGATCCATTAGAAGGGTCAGCGCTTTCCAGCACACACTCTCGCTTCCTCAGGGTAAACAGCACCGCGCCGTCTGCTTGCAGGTCCTCTCTATCATGCAGGGGCTGCCAGAACACTCTGTTCTGCAAACAGAACACAACAGAACTCATCTGAGTTTTCTTCAGATTAGATAAACCAGTGTGAATTGTTTGGTTTGTGTTTGATCTTTGTAATAGCATTAAGAGGGGAAACTGTTGCAGACTGGGAAAATTCTGGGCAAGCATAAAAGTCTCTTTATATGCCAGCACTTGGTCCTCCTGGCTCCCTTCAAATGGTAAAGACTGCAGAGGTCAACAGATGCACAATGGATGTCCAGCATCTGGAAAAAATACAAAGCCAGCAGAAAATAATTTACTGAACTGCTGCTTTCGAGTTTTTAAGGAAGGGTGATGCAGAAATGCTTGCTTTAAAAAATGGAGTATAGCAGGCTTTCCCATTTGTTGTAAGATTAATGTTGTAACAGGTTTAAATGCTTTGTAGATTTGTTGCTTTCACTAGGACCTTGACAGAGGTGAGCATCTCCATATGATCATTTTTTGATAATTAAGAGGTGCAATTCTGTTAGGCCAGTTTCTGTTTTTCAGTGTACCAGTGTTTAATTCTGACTTGACCCGTCACTGGAAGCTCTGTCTCACACAGGATTATTACATGGATATAAGACTGATTACCTTTACCCCATCAGAAAAACTCCTGCCTTTTAAAAATCATATGAATAAATGCTCAACTTTATTTCTTGTATGGGCCAAATAAAACTGTACAACCCTAATTTACGAGAACTTCACCTCTGGGATTTCAGCAGCTGTGTGTTACAGACTCATCTGTAGATACACATGTGAATGTATTTGTTTATTGCCAGATTCAAGAGGAAAACACTGTGCAAGAAATGATGCAGTTCTGCAATACTTTTCCTTTCCCAAAGATATTCCTTGATGCATTTTATATCTCTACCCCACAGCTGAGGGGGCACCAGTGAAGGCAGCGAGCACAGATCAGAGAGCACATCGCTGGCACGCTTGGGGCCACAACTACAGCTCCCTGGCCATTTACCTGCTGCCTTGCAGTCAGGCACACTGGCCAGATTCATGACAATTTTCATAAATATCACATGCCAAATGCAGCTCAGCACTCCATAATAACAATATCAGAAAACACTGCAACAAATAAATTCTAAGGCTGGCTCTTTGTAACATCAAATCTGCAGTTATTTAGTAGCTTTTTTCCTGGGTTTGCGTTCATGGGTGTATAGGTCCAGCTTGATGACCAGACCTTCACTGTCCTCTGATACTGATCACATGCTGTTCTGAAGAACCTGCAAACATATCTACAGTGGCAAGATGTTGGAGTGCATGTGTTTAAAATGCAAATATAAACTTTAAATACCAACCCTGGAGGCTAAAACTGACTCCAGGCCAGAAATTAAAGCCAGATTATGTGCTTCTAACTAAAAGCATTCACCCAGACCAGACAACTGAAAAGGAGAAGCAATATCATAGTGCATTAGGAAATTTCCTACCAGAGAGATTGGCTGGGTTTAATTCTTTCTGCTGCTTCACAGAGTGTGTGTGTGTGTGTGAGGGGATGAGTGACTCAGGCATCAGGGCAGAGCTGCTGGCGCTCACATTCCAGTGCCTGGGGGATTCTGCCTGCTCAGGATATGAATAACTCCTAGAGATAAAAAATCAATAACACTCCACCCTCGCCCCTCCACCCCCAACAGAGCCCAAACAACTGTGGTTTCATTCACAGAACCATCTTCAAATGCAGACACTGCCCTGTCTGAGAAAAAGAGTTTTTCCAATTCTTGATGCTTATTTTTAAACTGTGGTATAAAAAGTCAGGCAAACAAATCTAACTGTGTTTATCCCTGTTCTGGTAAAGGGTAAAATCTCCCCTGTGTGCACTGCTGAACTGTTGTTGGAGAAATGTCTTTTCCAGAAGTGGCAGTCCAAAAAATACAGATCTTCAAAGAGATGGGAAATGGAGGAAAAGTAAGCAAAAAAATTGCCAGGAGTTAAGTTGCACAAAGATTAGATTGAGGATGAAAGCCTGTGCAGCACAGCAAACAATTTGGGAAAATTGAAAATACATGTTACAGCATAAGAATCATCTGGACATTGCCCTGTTAAACATTTACACAAGTAATCAGATTTATGGGTGTCATCTCAAGAGGCTGCGGAATTACTGCATAAAGCAGTGATTTTCTATTTTATTTTATTGTTTTTAATCAGTGAATTCCTAAGAGCCTCACTGTGGAAGAACAAAGCCTCAGGTTGCAAAATTAAATCCGCTGAGAACCTGCTTTCTTGCAGTTGCAACTTTTTAGGGAGAGGATGGTAGAGCTCAAGAGGTCTGCAAACCATGAGCTGAAAGCCATTGGCATAAATGTGGGGAGAATGAGACCCATGAAACAGGCCTGCTGTTGGATTTGAATCTTGCAAACACTAATAACTGTGGGTATGACCAGTGGTGCCTTTGAACTTTAGTAGCACTTGGCAGAGCTGGTCCCTTAGTTGGTGGCAATCCATCTTTTCAGGTTCCCAGCACTGCAGATACTGAGGGCTTTGGGAAGATGTGCAGGCACTGGCAGCATGTTCTCCCCACAAGTAACACAGAAGGGGCAGAGCTGTCACTTCTTCACCCAAGGGAGGCATGGGGTGACCCTGCTCCTCTGGAGTCATTACTCAGCCTGCAAGATATTTAGGTACAGGGGAAGGCACTGGCACTGGCTGCTCAGTTGTATCCCTTCAGGGGCTCGTCCTTGTCTGGATTGCTACTCCTGGGGGACAGCCAGGAGCCAGGGCAGGGATGGCGTGAAAGCACAGCCACCAAGGCTGGGCAGGCCTGGGCCCTGCCAAAAACTTAGACTGTAATATTGCAGGAGAAACACCAAAGTTCATCTGCTTTAGCTTCCCTCGGATTTAATGCTTTCTGCTTCAGAGTAATGAATTTGGTGCCTAAACATACAAGAGAAATCTCTTCGATTTCCAGTATTCCTCAGACTTGGCTTCAATACAGTGATGTTTTTGCTGCCTCTTGTAGGATTTGGGTGAGCAGAAAAAATTTTTCTTAAAATATGGTATTAAGATGGAAATACTCATTGCAAAAGAAATTCACCTATTATTAGAGTTTATAAAATGAATTTTCCTCTTGAAGTACAGGGTACTGTTTTGCATCATCTATTAAGTAATGGTTTTCAGCAATGATTCAGAAAATGATGAAATTTTTGGCATGTGATTTCACAATATTATTGATTTCTGTCCAGTCTGCAGTTAGAACATTAGGCAAATGGACAACCACTGGGCAAATAATGCTGGGTCACAGATATGACTAACACTGTCATGGGTTTTGCAATATCAATATTTGTAATCTCCATCATGGTATCTGATTTAGCAGATTTTGCCAGATTCTTCATCTTCATGACAGTGACTTTATAATATAATTGTCTATGTGGTCATTTCAAAATGAAATAAGTGTTGCAACTGTGAAATAAACAATTAAAATGTAAAACTTGCTTTCACAAATTCATTTGTTTAAAGCCAACTAACTCAAGAGCCTTGAAAAGAAATTCTCAGAAGTTAGCCAAGGGCTGCTAAGCAAAGCAATCATTCATTTCTTAATTGACTGGGAAATTTTGAACATTTTACTGCTTCTATAGTTGCTTAGGTTTTGATTTTCTGTACAAAAGAGAAGACTAAATTTCATTCCTGAAGAAATACTGAAGATATTTGCCAGCGCAAATTACCATGTCAGTAAATTTTAAGGAGTCCATCCTTCACATTGCACTTATATTTACAGATTAATTAAATTTATAATCTCCAATTTCTGGAGATGTAGCCAGTGTCTAAAATGCATTGATCAAATGTTATAAAGAAAAAAAAGTTTACCTCTGAGTAGAGAAGGTTCCTTTCCTCACTTGCTAGGCAGGTTATATCTTTTAGGAATTCCACCTGTAAGAAAAAGTTTACTCATATGCAACCTAGAGCAGTTGAACAGTGATTTAAAGACAAATGGGAGTGTATGGGATGAACCAATCAACAGCTGCTACACCCAACAACTCCCTTTGACAAACTTGCGTCAGCTCTTTTAAAAAAAAGGAGGAAAAAAAGAAGAAAGGTAAATCAGTTTATTGGAGCATACTGAGGGCAAACATCTCAGTTACCGGAGCTATTTGCTCTCTGAGCTTAGCCCTGTTACAAAATGCTTATCCTCAGAAGGCTGCACCCAGGCTTGATCACACTTTCATTTGACAGTCTGGATTTTTGAATAATGCACATGCATTAAACTTGCAGTAGCACAATAGTAATAAGCCTGGAAAATAAGTTCTAGGAGAAGTACCTGTGTGCTCCCACACTGCTCTTACCTCTGTGACTACAGAGCTACATCTTGCACTGACTGTCCAGACTTCGTCCTAAGTGTCTGCTTTAAAATGGATTGTGCTGTTCGGCCTGTGCCTTAGTTTCCCAGCTGAAATGCTTACTGTAATTACAACTGAGGAGGTGTATGTCCAGTGACAAATGTTATTCCTTTAATGGTGATACAGGCCTGTGAAGAAGTATTTCATTACCTATGATGTGCCCGTAATACTGCAGAAGTCACTGTAGAATTTTATCCAATTACATAATGACCATAATTAAAAACCACAACTAACCCTCCAGCCCTCCTTCCCATGTAGGCTTTGTGATTAAAGCCCTCAGACCAGCCTGACTGTGAAGGCAGGAGGGCCAGTGAGGGGATGTAATTTTTAATTCTTAGAGTTTCCTGTGGAGCACTCAGACTGCTTTAGCTCAGGCTGGGTGACAACCTGCGGGAACCCAACCCTGCTCCACTGTGACCGGGGCTTCTTCATCCTCGCTGCCAGCACCGGCTGTGGTGTGCTGGTTTCAGAGTTCCACTCCTCCAAAAAAATCTGAGTTCTAATATAGACTCAGACAAATAGTTTAACAAAAATAAGCTCTGTCTCCCTCAGTTCTGCATTCCCACGAAAAGACAACTGATTCTAAGGCCAGTAATGCCATATGATGCCAAAAGTAGCGCAATCCAAAGATTAAGAGGTGCAAGGTTTGGAGCCAGAGGTCCTATCTTGATTTAAACCTAGCACATAGCTGGAAAAATGAACAAATTCTTGGGCCTAGACTGGTTGAATGGACTTTGAATAGAAAGCTCCCTGTGTTTTCCATTTCATCAGTTGGGCTAATGAGGGAAACAGGCTTTCCCTCTAAGGCATATGGCAAAGAATAGGTGTCCTTAATGTATTAAGGCAGTTCTCAGCAGAAGTTTGGCACGAAATTGCCCTATGCCATTGCTAGGGTGGGAGAGCAGAGCTGCAGGGGGAGCTGGGGGAGGCAGCTCTGCTCTGCTTGAGCCTGTTTGCTTTGCACACTTGACAGGGCTGTGGGTATGGGCAGCCTCCTTTTTGCACTGCTGCTCATGTGGCTGTTTCATGTAACAATAGGGGAGAGAAAAACATTTCTTTAAACAAAGGAAAATAAGATTGCAAACCATAAAGAAAACAGCGGGGAGATTTGAGGACAGATGTACTAACAAATCAGCAACAGCTGTGAAAATTTCTTCTGATGCATTTTTTGAACCTGATTAAATAAATAATAATCAAGATTAGAGTTAATTTCCTTTTCAAATACCACAAGTATCAATGTCTGTGTCTGATTCCCACCAAGTCTAAGCAGTGTGGTGCAATTCTCTCTGTAGCCACATCATGGTAGTTGGGTGGATCTTTCCTCAGTGCATGGGGTTGGAGTCATCAGAGTTGATGGTGCTCAGCAGTGCCCCTGTCCCAGCAGTTGCTGCCCCAAAGAGTCCAGGCGAGGTGTACAGGCAGCTGGGGCTGGCAGGAACCATCCACATGCCTGTAATTTTTTTTCAGAGAAGAGCCAGCTAACAGGTTTTAACAAAGTTTTTTTGACTGCCAATTCTATCTGCCTATCCCTAACTAGAAAAGCAGTGCTAAGTCTTCATCAGGAAAGACTTCTTTCAGCAGACTACAAATGTCAGTGTCCAGTCTTCACACTGAAGGGAGGCACATGGTAACCCTAGGACTGCAGAGCCCTTTCTGTCTTGTCTTCAGCTTGGCTGTGTTTGATTTCACTATTTGTAAAGAAAACTTTGTATTTGCTAGGATTGTTTGGGGTCATGCAAGAGTTCAAAGAAAAAAACAACACTTTCTGTTTTCTGACAAAGAACAGGATTAAATTCTTGATTAGAATGTTGGAAACAGTGAAAAAAAGAAAGTACAACCTTGTGATATCCATCACACCCTTGCCTCTTGTAGCTGGACCTAGCTTTCTGTGTGACATGCTCTGCCACAGAGTCCTGCAGTCAGAGTAGCTCCACTTACATTGAAAGAAGGGCAAAGTCTACTCTTGGTTATTTTTCCTCCAAAAGCTGCTTAATAAAGCTCTTCTTTGTTAATTTGTGGGATCATTCTACAAGCTCAATAATCACCTCAGTGCCTATGGAGCACCCTGACGCTCACCAGGGAGTGTTTTCCCAGCCCAGATCCCTGTTCACCCTTTCTCTGAGGAAGCCAGGTTAACTGCAGTTAAAACTATGATGTTTGGCACATCTGAGGACCCAGACAACATTTCCAGAACAGAGAAAGCAGCAACAATCCTCCATAGCTATAAGTGTGTGTTTCCAGAGTCTTCTAGAGATAGAAGGGCATTTCCAGAACACAGATTTTTGGCAGAGCTGGAAGCAGTGGCAGTGCCATTAAAAAGGGCTCAGTTGTCCTTTGCCTCCCAGGCACAACCTCCCACATTTGCCATACCAACAGGTCCCATTTTCTGAATTCTAAAATGCTCTTTAGGGCATTTAGACAGAACCTATCAGCCATTGCTCAGAGCCGTTGTCTGAGGCAAAGAACAGTCAAGAACAGAACAGTGGTTTGGTTGTGTGAACTGGAGATGCTGGCTCAGAGTGTGGTACTTGAGATCCCCAAACATGGGAGTCACTGGGGAATTGCTGGGGGAAGTCCAGCATGTTCTGCTGCCTGCCTCTGCCCCAGCTGCTGTCCCCCGTGCAGCTGGTGGTCAGTCTCCAGGACCTGGGCTTGGGCAAGGCAGGTCAGGGCTGTGCTGCTGTCCTTGTGGATGCTTACATTGCTATGCCTGGAGCCTAGGCTGACAAAAAGGCTTTACAGCATGTAATCAGCTTGTACTGAACATACTGGAGATGTGTTTATCAAAATAATAAGTACATTTTTCCCTGTGTTTTGGCCTTGTTTTTTTTGGAACTTGAGGTTGTGTTAAATGTTTCATTAACAGTTTCCTGTTTTCTACAAACAGAAAACACCACTCTCACCTATAAACTAATTTTAAAAAAAGGAAAAAAAAGAAAAAAGAACATGCCTGTTTTGTAGTAACTGCTGCTCTCTGACTCATGCTACTTTTCCCTTGACACAGAGCCTTTTTCTGTCTGTGTTTGCTGCTTGCTCAAATATGATCTTCTGAAGTTGAAGAAGATTTTTTTTGGTAGCTCTGAGTTTAGTTTTCACTCTGTATTCACTATCACAGTGTCAGTCTGTAGAGAAAAGCAAAGTGTATTTTGCAATGTTGTTGTGGCTGTCTGCTATACACTCGTGCACTACAAGTTGAAGTAATCCTGTTGATGATAAACCAGCTGCATTCAAAGCACCTGACTCCACACACATGTATATAGAGGTTCAAATCCCCACCTTAAAAGGGTTAGGAAGTTTTTTGCAAGAATCTTTTCCACATTATTTGATTCGTGCTATGTTTTACCCTTAGAAATACCCATTAAAGATTGGGTTTTTTTCCCCAGTTTTTTTATAGTTTAAGGGCAAGAGGGGCAGTGTCTCCTCCTGCATCTCAAGCAACCAGAATTCTCACTCAGACCCTGCAAATTCAAGGCGCTGCATGATTTCAGCTGGACAGAAACATTTAGATTTTTCAAAATAGAAAAGTTTGGGAAAGGGATGTTTGTCTAAGCTGGGGGAAGCTAAAGGGAGGCATGAGAGCAGGCTGCAGCTACTTGAAGAGTAGTTACAAAGATTACAGAAAAAAGAGGCAGACTCTTCTCAGTAGGGCCAGACAGCCCAGACGTGGGGCAGGAACCACCAGAGTATGGGAGGTTCCCACTGCACATGAGGAGAATGGCAGTGCAGCTTGGGAACAGGTTGCTGAGGGAGCAGAGGCTGCAGAGTCTCTGCCCTTGAAGGTTTTTGAGACTTTACAAGACAAAATCATGCCTGAGATGACCTGGTGCTTGTGTCAGCCCCTCCTGTGGAGGAGGCTGGGCCAGCTACTCTCCATGAGTCTCTTCCAGCCAGGGGCTGATGAGTTGGTGAAACTTAGTGCCACAGACACGAGCACAACGATATCAAAGATGCTTTCAGAAATACCAATGGCAGGAATGCAATTAGGTGAGACATGGCCAGACATTAGGCAAACAACACTCCATGTGCCAGAAGTAAGTTAAAAAAAGGACTTACTGAGGAATTCAATAGTCCATTGACTTCTTGAAGAGATTTGCTGAAGAAAGTGAGCAGGTGTTGGCTAAAGTAGTCTTTTTGTCTCACACATACACTGTAAATACATAACTATTCACAAAAGAGCTCAGAATGCTCTTCTAATATATTAATATCCACAAATTTTGAAAAACAAAACTGAGGATTGTTGGTAAATGTGTTAAGTTTTGTGTAGCAGAATAACTGGCATGTTCTGAAAAAGGTTGCAACATCCTGTGGTTCCTTTCCAAAACCAGAATTTCTTCTTATCCCCAAGTTTATTTCAGTCTCTCTGGCAATAATGAGCTTCACAGGGCAAGTATGAAAAGCTGCATTTGCAATTTGCTACAGTGAACTAAAAGGAAGAGCTAAAAGAGAATATTAAATAAAACTTGTGATTAATTTTATGAAATAGGATTCCTAATAACAAACACAAGTTTCGGAGTCAGGACTATAATTTACAATATATTAACTGCTTTACTACTGTGCTTTTTGACTTAGTGTGCTTATAACATTAAGTATCTCTACAGACAGCACAGGATTATTTCCTTTGTGAGATTAGCACCTCTTCCTGTTGCAATGATTCGTGCCTCTGCAGAGTGTAAGTATTTACTGCTGTCCAATATTTTTAAATAAAAAGGAGAACTGGAGGTTCATAACACCTAACAAAAGGCAATTCACTGGAATGACTAAGAATGGAGGCAATTTACATCAGTGTCTGTATAGTCTCAATAGAGGGAGAGAAGAACATCTCTGAAAATTATTTGAACCCCCCAGAAGGAGCTTATGGTCACTAGCTAGCTTCTTTAGTATGCTTTAGTCAGCTGCTTAAAGGCTTATGGTATGAGTCTAGACTTTGGGAAGGATATAAGATATTACTCATACTATTTCAAAGAAATACCTACCACACAACTTTTTTTTGGTCTTTTTTCTATTTAAATGATGTCAGGAACCGACAAAAACATCCCCTGGATTTTTACCCCATGCCTTCTTTTGTTCCATACCTTCACCTAAAAGAGTTGCTTCAGTGGTGCCATTTTGCCGCTTCATTATTTTCAGAATATGTTTGGGAACATCTTGCACTGTCAGGTCAATTATTCCTGGCTTCAAGCATTGCCTGAACAAAGGCAGAGGCTACCTGAGGATTTTCACCACAAGCCTGTGCCTATTGTTTGCTTTGAAAGTGTCCACATGTGCTACAAAGAACATATTGTCCATGCTCTACATGGAATGAAGCTGAGCAAACAAAGCTGCATGGCAAAGGAATGATGAATTCACTAGTAGTGGATAGCCACTGCTGGATATTATGGAGTATAACACTATGATTTTATATGTTTTTCAATAAATAGCTGACTGTGTAATATTGAGCTATTATATCCCGTTCTGAAATGATATCTATGAGAAGTCTTGTTGCAATTTGTCCAGTCCCTTTTCACTGTGGCTTTTGTTAAGGGTAGAGAACTGCATTTTCAGCTGACTGCAGAGTGCCTGGTGTTTCTCATAGCTGCTGCCATGTTCTGCCCAGCTGTGAGCAAGTGATTCAGGCTCTCAAATGTACCACTGGTTTGGCACCTGTGACTTGGGCAGTGAGAGCTGCTGAGACTCAGGGGCTCTAGGAGCACCATATTAGGCATGGCTTTGGAACCCCTGTTGATTTTATATTCTGGAAAACCTGCAGGTCCGCAAAGAAAAGGAGTTCAACTTAGGATATTTTGATCTCCATCCCCATTTCAGGAGGCTAATTTTTGCAGCAGCTGCAATGACTTGCTACATACTGAGCAATTCATCAGAACCAGCCCACCTTAGGTCCAACCTGCCAGGACATTTCATCCAGATGGTTTCCACCTCTGCTGCCACATCTCATGGAGGCCCTTCAGCAGTGAGTAAGGAGAGGCTTCCAACAGGATTGCATGCTAGGCTAGCCTGCTTGAGGATCCCTCTTCCCTGGCCCAGTGACTGCCCCATTGCATGACCAGACACGTGTCCACTATAGCTTGTATCTGCAGTTATCTACTCTGAGATAAACACACTTCCAGTCTCACCGACTGCGAAGAGCTCACTGTTCATCATTTAATAGGGAACACATGGAACACATACATTCATTTTTGTTCATGTTTAGTGCGCCAGAGGAGCCTATATTTGTTTAGCAGTGCACAGTTCTCAAATGCCTCCATATGTGCCAGAAGGATGTGCTGGGATGGAAGGCCTGGCCATCACTCCTGACCCCAGGGTCACAGGGTGAAGGTCTGTAAGAGTTCTCATGCAACCGCCTGGATGGTATTAGCTGGAGTGCAGCCAGCAGGTCAAAGGTACAGAAGAGATTATTCCCTTCCTTCAGCCAATTCTGAGTTTTTCTCTCCCAGGAAGGAGTACAGCAAGATGGTGGTGGACTGCAAAGCATACAAGGAAAGGTTGAAGGAGTTAGGCTTGGTTGGCCTGCGGGAACCGAGGGTAAGTAGAGATATTACTGCTGTCTACAGCAACCTAACAGGAATATGAGAAGCGAGAGACAGGTTCTCCTTGGAAGCAGAGAGGCACAAGTTTTTATAAAACATGTAAAGAAACCTACTGCTGGATAACTTTCATCATGAATCTTCAGAACCCCTTGGCTAAA
Organism: Acanthornis magna; assembly: GCA_036785705.1. NCBI lineage: Eukaryota > Metazoa > Chordata > Aves > Passeriformes > Acanthizidae > Acanthornis > Acanthornis magna. The sequence goes on from JAWUZG010000001.1 coordinate 27,165,571, forward strand.
ATTCTGTTTATAAAAGTAACAAGGTGCTCATGTAAACTAGATGAGATTAAAATCAGCCTGAGTAAGCAATCAGATTTCCCTTTCATTAGCAGACTTTGTGGGAGACCAATATTGCTATTTGTGCTGTCTGAACAGTATGTAATTCTTTGCACCACTTAACAACCTTTCTCAGGCCCTGAAAACAAAGTCAACTCTTTAGAAGCACTGACAATGAGGTATCATTAAAAAGGTTTATCTTCACACAAGGGTAAAAGCACACCTTCGGAGACATATGGGCGTTGACACCTTGCAACAATTTCCCATTTATTAAAATCAATGAAAGAGAAGTGAAACCAATAAATTTCTGGCCCAGCAAAGTCTGAACCTGTTACACTCTTCCGGCAATGAGAGGAACATTCTGTACTCTCGGTGTACTCCCCAGGGGTCCTGCGGTTAGTCCAGGATAGAAAACTTTTATTCCTGGTTCTGCTGCAGTCTTTTCCTCCTTATTGAACACACCTCTAAGGCAGCATTCATGGGGAGCTTAGGCACCAGAATGGCAGGCAAGTCTCACACATCAATGTGCTTGGCACTGACATTTTCCCTGGGGACAGAGTGTCTTGTCTGGCATGGCCACTGCCTGGGCAGGGCTGAGCAGCTCAGCGCCTGAGCAACTCAGGGTCTATAAAGTCAAAGGTTCTTCACTGTTCAATCTGCCCAATCAATTTGAAATACACCAAGCATACACCTAATGGTGTGAGATGTGACAGCCTAACAAAGCTTCAGTTCTCCTCTGTTGCACTCCTAAGGGTTCCATGGGCTGGACAGACTGAGCACGGGCAGCACCGGTGCCTGTCTGTCCAAAACATGCCTTTCAGATAAACTCACAGCAGCTCAGAATCAGATGTTGCAATGTCCTTGGTGAATCTAATCCACTCTCTGCTCCCCAGCCCTCAGTCTGCAAAACTGGGAATGTAGCACATCCCTATTTCACTTGGACATCACAGGGATAAATTCCAGGCTAAGCAGGACAGGAGCACGCAAAGTCCCCAGGAAAAGCTGTCTGCCAGCTTTTTAATGATGATCAGCTATTGAATGATGTAGAAAAACCATATGAAACAAAAGATGATGCAAAAAGAGTTAAAAAGATCAAAACCATAATCTATGTGACACATTCTTTTCTTTGTTCTTTTGAAACTTCTATCTAGAAACTTATATCTAGAAAAACTTTGTCTCTCAATCAGTTCCACATACTTCTCTTGATAGTGTATCATACCCCATGGTAGTGACTTTCTATAATGCTTTATAGATTGTAAAAAAATAATTAATCGCCAGATGACTTATAGCTATGATTCATGTTATTGTTGTTGCTCATTATTATCATTTGTCATATGAGACAATGCCTGGCTGTGCACTTTTCATCTTTGAAAGAGAAATCTGGCTCAGCTCTGAAGGCTCCAAATTCTGTTTATTATACTAGCTGAAACATGTTTATTACACTGTCATGTTTTTATATCCCTCCTGCAACCTTGTGCAAAACATACTTTTGCGCTGACCAAACTGTGAAAATTCTGCAAGGCTTTGCCCTCTCTCGTCAAGCCATTGATCCACCGGGTTTAGCAGCCTCATGTGGTGGAGCCTGTATCTGACCCAGCAGTGTCCTCCCTCCCTCAGTACCACACCTAATCCTGAGAGGCCTTTCATGGGGAAGTGCCTTTATGAATTCCAGTCCTAAGATTTCCTGAGTTTTAAGCCCTATTAATTACTAAAAATGTGAATTGGAAAGAATAATGTACTACCTGCCTATATGGTTGTTAGTATAATGGTGTTTGATTGAGAGGAGAAGCCACAGGAGATATATATGTAATAGCTAAAAATAACAGTGATAAATAATGACAGCCCTATTTTCACGTTGCAGCTGCAGGGAGTTTCTGCATAACTTTGACCAAGAGGCTTTCAAGGCATTTTGGCCAAAGCCTTTTGGACCCCTGAGCTACACTGACTCCACAACTTGATGGCAGGAAGTCTGTCAAGTGACATTCTGAACACAAAAAACAGTCAAAGAAAGTCATCTTATGAGAACTCTGTTGCTATCTCCTTGATTGTGCACCACTTCTGAAAAGGTTAACAGGCTGTACCTTTTGATATCTAGAAATGCAATTGTTTCCTCCTGATTTCTGCAGTTGGATCTAATAAGTTACATTGCCTTCCCCTAAAACTTTACGTCATCAGGTTTGTCTGTGACTCAATGACCAATGGGATATTGCTAGAAACACACTAAAGGTTCATGGTTGCATGAACGTCTCCCAAACAGTTTGCTTGGCTTTGCAATGATGTCAATATTTATTGTCACTGTCACGGATCCAGAAAGATTACACAGATACAGCCAGGACACTGCACTTGCAGTTTGTATAAGGCTATATACAGCGCTGTGGCTCTGGCTTTGAATTTAAGAGATATTGCATCAGAACTGGTGTCAATGAGAGGAATTTTTCATTCAGTCCAAACACTGCTGGGAAAGGAAGGGAACCAGTGGCTGACGTATCTGGGTTCCCGTTTCTTGCTCCACAGATCCCAGCTGGGTTTGAGCCTCATAGGAGTGATGCTAATTCTGTAGTCCCACAACTCCCTTAAGTCAACATAAGCAAATGCTGATGCTAAAAGAGGCAGTGCCAGCTTCCCACTGACCCAATCACTGTTTTCACTCTCCTTGCTTCCCCAGTGACTACAAATAGTCAAAAATCCATATGGGAGGGAAAAAAAAAGAGGTTAGTTTTAACACAGAGTGGTGCCTTGTTCCCACTCACCGTGTGGCTGCATGAGCATCTGGCGGATGGGAGAGAGAAATGCAAATGGCAATGAGCAGGCAGATGACTGGAAGGTAAGCCGGGACTGGTTACCACAGTTCAAATGAATTCTGGAGCTAGCAAGAGAGTTACAGCACTTGTACAATATCTCCTCATGGCTAAACAGGAGTGGAGGGAGGGTGTGCAAAAGCACAAAGTGGACACCCCTGGTCTATTATATCTGGATTAGGCAGATAAGATGAAACAAACTTTCTGACTCAGAGAAAATGCCATCAGAAATGTTTAAATGGCTAAATGTAGGCTAAATGTACCTAAAGTACCCTTTACTTACAAAATGCTTCACATTATCTATGATGATATCCAAAACCAAGTACTGGTAATTTCTAATGAAACATAGCCTAGTCAAGATGCTCTTTTAAATTAAAACCATTGTCTCATCCTTTTTTGAAATGAAAATCACTTGCCTCATAAAAAGTTTTTACGTTTCAGAAAATTATATTGAGAATAATGTTTCTTAATAATGACTCTTATAATGGTATTACTTAAAACAATTAAATCAATTAGTTCAATAAAATTCTTCAACTGAACTGCAATATTTTGACACTGTGACTGATTGAGTTTACTGCCTTTGCAATTAATGAAAGATTGGTTCCTTTAGCAATTACACTCTTATTAGTCCACAGCGAGAACATTTCCCATTACTCATCCCCCACTGCTATCAAAGGGCCTTTAGTTCTGGCTTTTATTTTGCTCTTTAATCCTAAATTAACAGAGTTTATCAAAGTCCTTGCTCACTAGTACTCTTGGAGAAAACTTGATTTTGTATTTTATCTGTGCTAAAACTTTGTTGAAATAAGAAAATCCAAGAAGTAACTAGACACTAAGGCACAAGCACCTAATATTTTTGGTTTAATTAAAAAAACTGTAGTTGTGGCTGTTCAGGAACAAGTAAAGGTTATTGTCAAAACCTGTGATGAAAAAATAACTGTTTATTACAAAACAGCATAAAGAATCTTTTTATAGCCCAAGTAATCAAGCTTCTGTCCAAGTGAGAAAATTGTCAATCAAATTTTCAATTCAAACACAGCTGCTAAAAATCAGAAACTAGAAGCCAGACACTTCACTCCGCTTTGAGCACTAACTCAGAAGTGACTACAGAGGCTTGACAGTAGCTGAGACCTTGTAATTCTGTAGAGTTGTAAAAGCATCCAGAAAAGATGTCTAAATTGGATAGTTTTTTCTTTCTGAAGTTGAGAACAAATGTATTTACCATGCTGGTTAAAATGGTACTTAATGAGAAAAATCTGTCAGTATATCACTTGGGGTTTTTTTGTTTGTTTGTTGGTTTTTTTTTTTTTTTTAACAAGAAACCACAGAGTATTAAATGTGTCTTGACTGTCAGTACACAATTGATATTTTTTTTAAATCAAATTCTATTAGTAAAAGCTTTTTCCTGGCTCAACAGATTGAATGAACGTGGCAGGGAAGATAGTGAACGCGGTACAATGAACAGGCACCATTCCTGCAATGACTCATCCTTCTTCATTCTGTTCTTGCCTACTGAAAATAATCAGAAATTAAACATACAGGTATTGTTAAAACAGAGTGGTATTATATATTTATTTTGTCACCATTAGTTTCTCTTTTTTTCCCCCTCAAATGCTAAGAATTGTTTAACATGGTATGTTTTGTTGCTTACTCAGCTCGACTCTGTTAAGTATAGTTTGAAGTAAAATCTGGAAAGCAGCAATTCTCACAGGAAATTATTGTTTTGCTTTTATGTGCTGTATATTCATATACCACCATTTGTTATTATACTATTTTGCAAATGTGCACAAATATTGACTAGTAATTTCATAAATCTGAAAACCACAATTCCCAGGTGACGACCATGACCCTAGAAAAACCCTAAAGAAAACAACCTCATTACGAGACATACCTTGCAATAGATGTTTGCTTAACTGGAAATCCACAAGAGCAGCTGTCCAGTGCAATGGTACATATTTGCTTCTGAATCCTTTCTCAAAGACACTATTTAAACATGTTGATGAACTGAGCTGGATTTTTCCCCACCTCCATTCCAGCAAAATAAGGAGACTCAGAAGATAAAATTTGTTTTGTTGTTGCAAGTAGTGCTATGTGGTAAGTGAGAAATTTACTTTCTATAGTCCTATGTAATCATGAAGGTGGGAAATGTCCATTTCCTGTACAGATGTGATGTCTGTGTGTATTCTCAGTGATATTTCGAATTGAAAATGAATATATTTCTATTTCTAGCAGTGTTTGTGTATAGAGCTCCTTCTTGTCCATATTTGGCTTGATGTTAAAGATCTGCTACTCCAGCTTCACCACTTTGGCAAGAGGAAATAAATATTTCTTGTATTGAGACTGTAACTCCAATTCAAGCTATACGATGTGTTTCAGGTCTGGTTCTCATCTTTGTTAAGCTGTAAATGACTGAGAACTATAACAAGCGTTTTATGATGTGTGCAGCTGGACCAGCTATCACCAAAATTCGTGTTGCATCCTGAATAGGAGCACTGATAACAGAGATTTTTCAGATACCCCAGTTCTGTGCTAAGTTTGATGCTTTCAGCTAGAGGGGATAGCCTGTGCCTCCTGAGCCAGTCACACTTTATACTTTCTTCCTGGACTTGTTGTAGCCTTTAGTCTGCCACTGTGTGGATGGGAACCCCTTCAACCAATCAACAGCTTTAATTAGTAGAAGAAATTTCTAACGTGCTCTTCTCTGTTAGAGATATTTCTGCAACCATTATAGCTCCAAAACAAACGGCATTGGGAATGACCATGGCTGAGGTGGTGTCACTCATCTCCTCCACCACTGGCCAATGATGTAAATTGTCAGAAAGGACTAGACACAATGTCCCTTTTACTCCTGCGGGCAGCATTTATGCATGTGACAAACATCATTCTCGCGTGGAGGAAGGTCTGATCTAAGGGTACACTAAGTGACACAAAAATAAACTTTCTCAGAGTAGGAATGATATTTTCCATAGTAAAATAGAAACAAAAAGGTACAAGATGGGTCATGCTTTTAAGATGTGTGAAGTCCTGTGACACCTATTTCAAACAAAACTAAAAATGTCCATCAGCCACTTACTCTTTTGTTTGTTCTGTGTTTTCACTTGCTTTGGAGTTTGTAGGCAATAAACCATTAAACAGAAACATGGGCTGAATCCTGAGATATTTATTCAGACTAAAGTCTTATTACTGACAAAGATCTGCGTAACCTTGTCATTCCCTAATTTTTTCACTGTAAAAAAGGAAAAATACCAAAAAATCATATTCCTGCAGCATCCAGCAATTTTGCTTCTCTCGGGTTCAATAACCAGAACATTACCCGCTAATCTTGTTTAAAAGCAGGAGGGTAAAACCATCCTTCCTAACAAGACTTGGGGTGAGCTTGAGGAATAAATGTTTATTCCTTAGATGTCAGTCTTTGGTTTTATAGTGGAATTTTCTGGTTCTGGCTAACTTACCCCAAACCTTCTCATCCCTTGCAATGACTTTAACACTAATTTCTGAAAAATTATGTTTAAATTTTAAGATTTAATTTCTGCATAAATTAAAGAAAAATAAAAGGAGAAAATGAGCTGTATTGGGAATCACAGGTACTTCTTAAAGTAGATGTTACAGCTTTTGTTACAATGTTTTGAAATCTACTTACTTTGAAGAAAACTTTGTCTTGAAGCAAAATGATGGTTTAATAGTGTGTAGAGAAACTGTCCATGGTGGCTATGAAACCCAAACTGAATCATCAAGACCAGATGGTAATCTTGACTATTATTACTGCTGCTTGCAAGACTGATTAGCGATAGTGTGACACATTTTAAGTCCTAATATTCAGTTCTGATGAAAAGGAAAGTGTGACAATAATTTTCTCCCTATTTCACAATGATTTTAGGAAAATCAGTTAGTGTTTGTAGAATTTTTTTATTGGCTAATGCGCTGCATGAGCATCATCTTTTAATTGGATAGCTGAACTGAATGCAATATTATTAAAAATTCTTTGCATGTTTCTTAATTACATAAATTTTATATTTTTTATTTCTTCCTTCAAACTCTGAGCTCTTGAGCATGCTATGATTTAGCATCTGTTATTTTACACTAAGTTGTGCTTTCCATGGTATGAAAGTGAAATTCAAAATATTAACCAGATGATGAATTTTTCCCTTCTCTGTACTTTACACACATGAAAATCATCATACAGTGGTTTCGATTTTTTTGCTTTCTGGTGCTAATAGTTCACAGTAGTAGATTAAAATAATGTCAAATTATGCACCAAGGGTGTCTGTTGCACTTTCAAGTTCTGGAATTAAGGGTTCACTGGTGCTCAGTAAGACTTTTGGTAAAGATGTAACGCACAAGACTGTGTTTCCAACTTTAGCTGAGATTTTCTGTCATAAGAATAAAGAAGCCTTAGCCACCAATGGCTGTCACTAAGAAGTTCTGGATTTATCACTAAGCAAAAGTAACTAATATGTATTGATAACTTTACAGCATATTTTTATGACTTTAATATGACTTAGAAAATTGATATATACAATAAATGGTATCACACTGGTACAAATTTTTAACCATGGACCAATACTTTTTCCAATCTTTTCCATGTATTTTACTCTATACATTTATCATCTCACGGTTATACTTTGAATGTATTCTAAAGGTAATGCCCATCATGAAGCCAGAGGTGTCAAATGTTTCAACTTGTACACACCGAGTGCCTAAGGAATGGTGGGAGGCTGCTCTTAACACATTGCTCTGGTGGACCATGCTGTTTTCTCTTGGTTTTTTCAAGATGGCTCAGATGCTGTTTTCTGGGATCTATTTATTTGAAAAACTCATTTGTGTCTTGTTATAGTTACCAGGCTTTACCCTGCTGATATAACATGAATATTCACCTTCGGAGTCTGAAAATTTTCCAATAGGGATCCTTAAATGTAGAACTTATTCCATTCCTTCCAGTCCTCCTTTGTTCCAGTTCTTTTATGCACAGTGAAGGAAAAAGGTAGATAAAGAAATAACATGCTGACTTATTGTCTTAGGAAGATTGCTTTGTACATTGATTAATATGACTGAAGATAACTGGTATGGAAAATATGAATACAGTATTCTAATAAAAGAGGAAAGATTAATTACTAGTCTTCATAGTGATAATTATTTTGAAAAATGGGTAGGCTGGCGCTTTAGTTGTGTTCTACACATAGGCAGATGCCACAATACGAGCAAAATACATTATATTCTATTATTCCTTTGTTTATGTTATTGGACAGCATTTTCTAAAATTTTTAGTGTTGCTGCTTTTGACCCTAATACTGTAATGTCAGATATTGGCATGTATTTGGAATGAAGGCCTTACAGCAGAAGATTGAAAGGACATTTCTCATCTTCTAGTGCTGTAATATTTGATTTTGTAGAGCTTGAGGTGTCTCCTACGCAGGAACTGAGCAACAAGTTCGGCAGTAACATCCAAATACTGTAGCACTTAGAACCTGGAGCCACTCCCCAAAACACCATCAACATTATTTCAACAATATCTAGGACTCCGTTTAACAAGAAGTGCCCTAATTTATGCTGTGTAAAAGACCCAGCTTCTATGGTTTATTCCAGGGCAACATTTGAAATATATCATGCCTCTCTCTTTCTGACTGTTGGGGTAAATTCTCAAAAAATAGCCTTCCCTTCTCATTACCAGCTAATGATGTACATTTAGGATCTGTTTGAGTTTCTGCATCCATCCATGTTCCTCCTGACTTATGAGGAAGCTGTGTTTGTTCAGCCACACTGTTCATGCACTTCAGCAATGACCATCCACTCTTACTGGCCGACATGAAGCACAGAAGAAAGCTTTCCACTTAAAAGTATAGTCCTTACAAGGTCAAAATGCAAGTCCCAGTATAATAATCAGACCTTATGGGCAAGTTGGATAAACTTTTTTTTTTTTTTTTTAATGGTAAATTTTGTCTTTTCCACCCAGGCCCTTAAAAGCTACAGTTTGAGTAAATGTATATGTATTTAGGAATAATTTTGTAAAAGTTTTGCTTCAAAAATATTATTATCAGTTGTAAGGGATTTTGTCAAATATAAACATCTCCCACAAAAGTTTGTAAAAAAAATGCCCATGAAAGGAAAACATTTAATCAGGTTAACCTACAAATTTTTACAAGATTTGTCCTGACATACACAGGGTAGCTCATAGACAAAAATGTTATAAGAAATTTAGTCACTCTTTTTCAAAGTAAATGATTAGTGTAATAATAATAAATAATACATTTATTATTTATTAATAATAATAATAAATAGGTACCAAAAAATAAAAGTATTTGATTACTTCCAACTAAGAACTCCTTTCTTATATATTATGCTGGAGAGGGACTCAAATAATTGCTCAAAAAAGAATGCACTGGAGTCTACAAGTTACATTTCTGATGCCATTTAGTTAAATGGAATCATTAAATATAAGAACTAAGGACCTGGCTCTCCTTCATACAGAAGTGTCTTTATGTGACTCTCAGTACAGAAGGGGTGCGAAACAAATGCTGCAATTAATGCCTGACTGAATGACCACTGGCACCGACTGGAAGAGTGAAATAAAAGCTAACCCCCAAATTTTCCTAAAGATTTTTCTAAATGAGAAATCCCATAACTGTAATCAAAATTACTAACTACTAAAGAATAGAAACAAATGCATTGATTTTTTAATTTGATTTTTATGACTCAAGACTTCAGAAAGTTATTGATGCTGTGCTAAAAATACACAGGAAGAGTAGAAAGGCTTCTGCAGATTTGGTTTAGGAATAGTTTTCTTTGTTTTTTGGCCAAGTCATTACAGGAAAACAAGTATTTTTCATAGAAATGCTGACATAACTTTACTAATAGCACCTTTAACAGAGGTTGCTACAATGTGTATTTACTCAGGTACAGGATTAAATAAGAGATGTGAACTCACCATAGTAACCCCTGCATCACATTGCAGATATGCTGCTTCTAAGATACGGCAAATGTTTCTGAAGAAATACACATGAATATGAGGTAAACACCTATCAATTCTAAACTGTGTTTCAACAATACTTTACCGTACAGTATAACAAAAAGCAGTGTAACTTGATGCTCTGTAAATTAATGTATTACTGGATGGTGTTTTCATTGTGTTATGATTTTTGGCTCAAAATACAAGTTTAGATAACTCCCCAATTCACTATAGCAAAAATAGTGACAAACACAGTATTGAGCTCCTCCTAAATGTCACTGTGAATCCTTGCACTCCCTAGTAATCCAGGAAACTCACCTGTCCTTTTTGGGCCACCTCCTGCTATTCTGAGATCTTGCAATAATACCAATGTTCACCATAAGATCTTCAGCAGAGTTTTGTGAGTACAAAGTTGGAATTAGGTTTTCTTCTAAACAATATTTTCCCCCACTTTTAGATATTTTACTTTTTCCTCTTCATTATCCTTCTGCACATTGAACTTTACCATATATGTCCCTTCAATTTATCTTTATTCAGATTGGCTTTTCTTGTTTTGCATAAAAAACCTGTCACTGTATTTACAAAGTTGCTGCTAGTTTTTTTTTTCACTTAAGCATTTTCATTTTCAACTTCAAATCACTTATGCAGTGCCTAAAGTGAGTTCCTGATGATATCCAGTGGTTGGTATACATCTGAAAAGAAGTTTTTGCTGCAGGATCTTTCTTATACTTTACACAACAATTCATAGCAGAATTTACACCTGCAAGGAGACCTAAATGATCACATGGCTTTGGTTTTTTTCATGATATTAAGCAACCCTATTGTCTCTTCCCAGATTTCGCTTGTGGAGGGGGAACACCCACTTTCTCACATTGCCTGAGATGAGTGATAAAGAAGACAAATATTCTGCTTTGCCACCTGAAGTTGTCTCCATACATTCTTTCCTCAGTGTTCACCAACTTGCTTGTTGGGAGACATGTTGGGAGACATGCCAAAAGTCTTTTATCTGCTGGTTATGTGCTGTAACTTGAGCACAGGAGCCTCATGTGAGCTCCCTGGGAGCCGTGCACAGCTCTGGGCTACAAGCTCCCTCCTCTCCATATGTAGTCCATTGAGATCAGCCGGAAGACATGGAGACAAGGCTGCTAGCTGTACTAAATGCTAGTATGAAATAGGGCTGTCTTTTCTTGCTCTTTCTTCCAAGTCTACTTTAACCTACTTGGACTGAGCAACTACATTATTCATCGGGGAAATCTCTGATTTAAGATCTCTGCTGTTTTCTGAAGAAAGGGTGAGATAACACTGCGTGTTCAACATACACTCACATGCATGCAAACTGACATTGGTGATTGTCTGGTGCTGCTATACTAAGAAGATCTATAATGCATCTGGATACTCATTATCTGTGGAAACAGTGAGGCTTTACACTGGCAGATTTCTTAGACAGAATATTAGAAGAATAAAGAAACTTAATGTCATTATGTGATCGCCCTAGAACTGGCTGTCTTCAATACCTGTGAAGTGTTGTCCAATTTAATCATCAACAGAAATTACTTTCTACACTTCACAGCAGAAAGCTCAGTATTTTGCAGAAAACATGAGCAACACTTGATCTTTTATATCTCAGCAGCACCTCTCCCACAACATTAATGCCAGGCCAACAGAGAGGTGCTTCCCTTAAGAAGACTTTGTCATCCTTTCAATCCTGTCTGTTTTTATGAGAGAATAAACATTGAATCTTGGGATAGCCCAACCGACCTATGTCCACCATTTTGTTAAAATCACGTAATTTAATATCATATTTTTTTTTCTAAAATAATGAAAACCACTAGTTTTAATCTAAGAGAAACTCTTGGGGTTCACCTACCATTTGAATTTGCATTTTAACCATTTTGAGCTCTCCAAATTCAGCAGAATAAATGGCATGAAGAAGGCAGACACCTGAACAAAACAGTAAATGAGTGAAATTCATGTTTTTTGGACTACAGAGAAGAGAAAAGAAGACGCTACTGCAAAATATTCAGGTATCTCAAATACAGAAAATTTCTCCAAAATGCTGAAATCCATTATAACAAGAAAAATTATAAGATTCTTCAGTTATTCTTCAGGTGTATTTTAGATTGGTATCCTTCAATTCAGTATTCTGAATTATGTGTTTGAAATATTATATGTCTTAGGAATGAAGGAGTGAAAATTCCTGAGCTATATGAAAACAAATTAATATGCTAAAATGTACGGAGTATTATGAAAATGCATGTGTTTTTGCCAAAAGAAGAATGTGAAATCACACAATTATCATAGTGCTTAGAAACAGCTCCAATGGCATATATCTAAGCAAAGAAATACCAGAAAAATGAATGCAAATTTAAGTTATTAAAAATTATTAAAATTCAAATAATTCTATGTTCCATACTGAATATTAGGATGAGTCCTAGTAAGCAATGTAGCTTATTTTTTGTAATATCTTCAAAATATATGGATGAGATTTTACTTGTTTTAAGCAGCATTGTTTCTTCTAATTTAAATTAATGAGTTTTATTTCTGCTGCTTTACCTGATTTGGTCGTATTTATTACTAGTTTATCATACCAGCAGCTTTCAACTCTTTTATATTTACAAATATCTAACGAATTTTGAATTTGTAAGGATTGTCTCCAGTGAATTCAAACCTACTGACAAAATGCTGGTTTTTCTTAGGTACCTCTCATGGGCTCCCAGAAACTGCCAGCTCCAGATAAGTTTAAAGGTTAAAATTCCTGCCGTATTTTATAAAATTTCTGCTGCCATGCTAGAAACTCCAAATTCTTCCACTTAGCTAATCACCAAGTGATTTATTAATTTGACATGTTCCCTTCATTGGTCCTGAGAATTCATGCTGTACTAGAATTAAGTGGTTCACCAAGGTCTTGTCTCTGTGGTACAGAAATGCAAAAACTCCAAATATATTTTGGATATTTTTGGTAGCAGAGGCAGAGTTTTAGTTAAAATCTCAAAACATTTTATTAAGGCAAAAAACCTCATTGTCAATCAGCATGTCTATATTTTATCAGAAGGAAATGCTTTTTTGTTCTTACAGACTGTTCATTGAAGATGTTTAAAAATATGTTTAAAAATCTACTAATGTAATGCATCCCCTCATATGCAACTTATTTTTATTACAGCACCATTTCCCCATTGTTTTCCTGTATTTTTTCACAGAATTATTTATAGTTGGGGTAAAGGATGGTGTACTGTGATTGAATGACTGGTCCCCAGTGCTCCTGTGCACTGGGGACATGTCCTGGTCCCAGGTAACCCTGGCTATGATGGGATTCAAGAACTTTCCTTTCCTCTTACTTGGGGTCTGAATGCTGCTTGGTGAATCCTCCACCCTGGATCTGTGTTCCCCAGGATGGGTGCCTTGATCCTGGTGGGAGCTGAGGCCAAGTGCCCCAGGGCTTGGGAGAGCTGCTCAGCCTTGCTTCCCACCAGGACTGGTGGCCTCCTCCCAGATGAGCCGTGCAAGGAGCTGTATTTTTTTGTTTGTGTCTTTGTCCAGCTGGTTGATCCAAGATAGATTCACACATACATTAACCACAAGTTTATGAGCTCCTGAAATGAGGAATTGCTGGTTGTGGCCCTCAGATGACTGAAACAACAACAACGACAACAACAATAACAACAACATGGTCAAAATATGTTCATTATAAAACGATAACATTCTAGATTCTTTCTCAAGACCCAGGTTTACACACTTCCTTAAGTTTAAGTGATGGAAGCAGCTATCACAACCTGTGTCAAAATGAGTAAAAAATCTGCCTACGTGGCTCTCCAAACAAGCATGACCAATGTATACCATTTTCTAAAACTAGTGACAGCCAAGGGTGTGATGTGGCCAGGATCCCATTCAGCTGCCTTTGAGACTCTGCATTCAACAGAGTTTCTATTTATAACTATTTCTGTTTATTGAAAATGGCCTTTGGCACCAGGACAGACCAGAGCTTAGTTTTTGGTCTCTGGATCCACTGGGGAGAGCCCTGTCAGTCTCCCACACCCTGCCTTTTCCCTGTACAAGACAACCACCACTTATGGAGCCACGGAAATAGTTCACGACTTCCTGCTATACATGTTGCTGTAGATATTCACTGGGAGAGCCCATTCACTAAAAATCAAATCATATCCCCTCCCCTCATTATTCTTCCCTCACAAAATTGCATTTCATCTTGACTTTTCCCCCACTTGCCTCTCTCCTGATGGAAACAATCTATTCCACATATTGCAACCTGATGCTAAAATTATTGTTTTATAGTGTTTAATGTTTTATTTTTCTTAAACAGAATTTCTTAAATTTTTTAATGGGGAAAAAAAATTCACATCAGCTTTGTAAAAATGGAATGTCAGCATTACATGGCTTAGAAAGTATCATGGATCTTTTGCTATTGCCGTCTCAGATTTCTGGACAACGTGACTTATTTCTTGCTGTCTCTGTGTTTTTGCATAGTGTTTTCAATTGCAGTATTTGAAAAAGAATATTTCTTTCTCTTTTGCAGTGAGCATTTCTGTTTGACATCATATAGTAATTCCTCATCAATGGCGCTTGAAATAAGTGAGCATTAAGAGCTGATATAATATTGTGTGGCTTACTGCTGAGAAAGCACCTCACACCACCCAAGGAAATGGGACGTGAGTGTTGAACAGATTTAGAAAATGACTAAGCCTCAGACTTCCTGGTACAAATGGTTCCTTTTTAACATTGAACCCCACAGTCATATCTGCCAATTTGTATTTCTTCCCTTTTTTTTTCTTTAAAATCTGTTGATTTGTTTTTTGGGGTTTTTTTTGGGGGGGGGGGGAGGGCTGTGTGGGCATAAGATTTGTTTTGTTTTGTTTGTTGTTTGTTTTTTTTCCAGCTATTTGATTTAAGGGAACAAAGAGATCAAATAATCCTCAGGTATTTTGCTTACTGTAAAAGGTATGTGTAAGTTCTTTTATTGTCCTTCTCCTTGCCACTGCAGTAACATTTCCATAGATTATCATTACAGATGTATTTTACAATAAAGTAATGAGTTACACAGCACAAACACATCCATTCTCTTAATTGAATGAGCTACAGCTTCTTGGCTGAAGCAAACAATAATATTATTTATAACTCAAATTACATTCCACAAACTATGCTCTCATCTATAAATGGCATGGTAGGGTTCCATATTGGCTTTTTTCTTTTTTTTCCTCCAATGACTTTCCTGTTGACCCCTCTTTTAATTTACAAATAAAACCCTGACTTTCTTGACTGCCAGCACTGAAAATCCACCCTGGGATCTGAGATCAAGCTGTGTCCTTTCTGCTTTATGCCAAAATAGACTCCGGTTCACCTCCTCGGTGCTGAGGTGGCTCGGCAGGGCTGGCAGGAATGTAAAGCAACAACAGTACTTTTGCCAGTAAAAAGATGAAGTGAATGAGTTCTCTCAGAAGTAGGAAGACACCAATTTTCAAGTCAGCTTTATAGAAAACATCTGTTCTTTGAAACAAATGCTCATAGGAGGGTTGGGGTGGGACAGCTCATTGCTTGATGTTCCTGCGCAGCCTTTTCCCCTTTGGTCTTTCCAGCTCGGCCTGTAGATCAGCCCAGCTGAGGTGTTTGTGGCTGTGGCTGCACAGCCCTTTTCTCCTGTCAGCAGTGTTGGACTCAGGTGTTTCTGCCCTCTTTACATCGTTTGTGCCCCTATGCTTGTGTTGATGCTGAGACTGTTGTGTGCATTGGGAGGAGAGGAACTCTGTGGAGGTCCCAAGCTCATCCCTTTGGAGCCAGGTCCCAACACAGCTCTGCAAACAGTTGGGCTGTCACAGACATATGCTCACCCTTCTGCTTCTGTACTTGTGGGGTATCAGATAAAATATAGGAAGTCAGTTTCCTAATTATTCTTTCCCAATCCTGGTCAAAGTTGAACATTCAGCCAGTTTTTTGCAATTAGCCATAAAACCTTCCAAAACTTTTTCAGAGTCAATCTTCCATATCATAGTCGGCAAATACATGTTCTCCGTGGGAGTCTGATGCATACAAAATCCTTTTGGACCGAGCAGAAAGACTTGACTTTGAGATGTTCATCTTCCTTTGGGCAGTGGGTGTCCCTGGGGAGGTCAGGACCCCACTTGCACTCAGACACAGGGATCAAGCCCTCTGCTGCCACGGAGCCTATCGTGGGAGAAGGGCTCACTCCTCTTAAGGACAGGAGTTTACACAGGGAGGGGAAATGTGGGCAAAGAGGGGGAGCAAGGCCAGACAGCAGCCAGAAAAGGTGCCAACAGGGAATGCTACAGGGTTTTTTCAGAAGCTGCAGTTATTCCTGCTGTCAGCCAGGAGTACTGGGACACATGCTAGGTGAGAAATACTCTCTTCGGAAAATGGTAACAGGTGAGGTCAGGTAAGGCAGGGTTGTATCCAAAGGCACGCATGAAGCCCCCTTCCCTGTCTGCAGTGGGTCTTAGCACTCTTGGCAGAACACAGGCTCAGCTGCTCAAGCCTATAATTCACTGTGTTTTATTTCTCATTTATCAAAGATTAGAGAGGAGGTAATGATGCATAACAGACTGCTGGCCCTGGAGCTCTTTCGGGTTGTGGACCACAAAATCCCAGATTCCAACTCGGGGAAATAATCAGCTAGAGTACTATTGGTTTTTAGGGACAAGTAAAGTTCATGGTGACCTGCTGACGTCTGGATTGTCAGCTGCCCAGCACTATCTGCCTCTCCCAGTGGCTGTCCCCTGCCACCCCATGCCACCAGCTGTGCTGGGAGCACTGAGCTCACCATGCAGAGCTGCAGCAACCCTTCTGGAGAGCCTGATGAGCATTGAGAAGCAAAGCTGAAAAATTATTTCTGCTTTATAACAGGACAGATTTAACAGGACAAAGAACGCTGAGCCATGGGGAATGTGCACTGGCATTTACAGTTCCTTCTGCAGATACATTCTGTGTAAAATGTGATTATCTTCACTGTCTCCTTGGGTTTGATGAAAAAGATATTTAGTGGAACTTTATTTTTTATCTTAAGTGTAATTTGGCCCACTGGATATACACTGACATGTAGACAAAGAGAAAAGGAAGATAATTATGAAAGCAGATTAAAATAGCTTCCACACAAACCAGAGATTTATGCAGAATTTAATCTAAAAGAGATTGCTTTGTGCTTGGTTTGTCTTTATTTTTAGTTTTATTTTTAATGCAGTTTTCTAGGCTACTTCTGCAAATAGGTAGTTGAGACCTCATTCTAATAATCACAGCCGTCTGAATATTCACTTTTTCTCCCCAAGTGGTAAAAATCTACATGTGGCAGAAAATATATCTGTTAACACAGAGCCTCTGTAAATCTTTCCTAACAGCCACCACGGAAAAGGTAATTCTTTTTCAGGAGTAAAGCCAAATACATGAAACCAAAGACATTCACGGTTAAGACATTGACTCTTTTTTTCTCTTAGCTCAATGCAATTTGTTTATGTATTACAGCATCTGGTGCAGGTTATGTAAGACCTGTTGCAAGAACTTGTGATATCTGATGAATAAAGGACAAAGTCTCAGTTAAGTTTTGAATTTTCAGGGTTTAGTGAATTCTTCTGCAACCCTGTCCCAGGTCTTACTGCTCCAAATGGTTCAATTGCAAATCATCTCTCTCTCTGATTAACGGAGAAACTTCTGTCACTGAATGCACAATTGTAATCAAAGGACATTCCTTGGGAAAAAGTGCTAAAATTCACATTAACAGACAAATCTCTTTTTGAATTAGACAAACTGCTAGATTGCATTATCAGAAACAGACTTTACATTTTATGAGTTTTTAGTCGCATAAATTAGAAGGATGATCCTCTGAATCAAAATTTTATCCTTAGCTCAATTTTTAATATTCAGATTACATGGATATCTATTTTGACATCACACAAACTAGTTAGCAATCAGAAAGCTTAATCTTGTTCATTTCATTCAGATGAGTATTCTCACTGGGGTTAATGAAGTGCTCATAGGAGTAATATAAACGTGGTTACTTAATTCTTGCCTAGATAATATTAAATCATTTGATTAAATCCCTTTTTTCCCCTCAAGGCTACTGACAATAAGAATTAACCAAGACTCATAAATGTCCAGTTATGATCCAGTACAAACCACATACATTCCTAAGGAGAAAAATAAAAAAAGGTTTCTTTAAACAGAAGCACACTTTTAGTATGAGAATGAAGACAGAATAATAGTCTGGATTACCATAATTAACTAGGCCGACTTTAAAAAACCCCAAACCCAAGTATGCAGACAAATTGCCTTCAGAAATTAATTTGCTTCCGCATAAAAATATCTTGCATTTTACTTGCAAATGTACACTTTTTCTGAGGACAAATGTGTGTTTGCTCATTTTATTAAATAATGCATGCTATTACATACTTAAGAGTATGCAGAACAATGGATTGAAGGGCACATGGACACCCTGACCATGGCACTTCTTTGTCTTCTTAGCTCTAGAACTGGCAATTGAAACACCGTGTCCCTCACACAGGTGAAATGCACTTTGGGAATACAGGCAATATACACTCAATTACCACTCTTTATTTTATGGATATAAAATTGAGAGCAGATAAGTGTTTTTAATCAACATGAATACATATTGCACACAGAAAACTGCATCAAACAAATGCTGCTGTCTCCACAGTGAAGAGCATTTATAGCAAGGATTGTACCTGAGAGCATGAAGGTTTGACAATCCCTACTAACAATCCCATGGTGATGATTAATAGTTAACAAAGACCAGGTAAAGACCTATAGTATATAATCAAGTCTAAATTTTATGCATATAAAAATCCATAAAATCCTACATAATGTTGCCTCAGTAAGAGACTGACATGTAAGGACACAACATGTTAACCTGTCCCATGGACAAAGCTGGGCTCTTTCTCCGGGCAGTACAATGGGAGGGGAAGAGCCATTCCATGTGGCTTCTGCTGGAGCTGTGCAGGCAGATCAGTAAACATGGGGTAGGGACAGCACCATTTATTTTCACCAAATCACCAATAGCCATGTCTAGAAAAATGAATACAAGATGTGCAACCTTTGGTATTTTCTACTTCTTGATTTCTTATTTGGATAAATAGCTATTACACGTTACTCTTTTGATTAAATAGTATTTCCAGGTTAACTTTTGTGGTTATTCTTCTCTTTTGAAATAAAAAATCAAAGTAAAATGAGTAAAAACCAATAGTTTAAATCTTTTGGCACTTTCGAATTAATTCATTTTTGGAAATGCATGGTTTCATTCATCTAAGTCTATACAAAAGCAGTCTACCACTAAAGAAACTCTACCACTTTCTTTACCTCAAACTTTCCAGGACATTTCACCTCCAGAGCAAAAACGGAGATGTTTTGAAAGAGGAAAACTTATGAGGTTATTGATGTGTGGTAATACAGCAAAAATAGATAAGAAACTGTCACAGTGTTCTAAGCCAATGTGTTCCAGCAGCTACCTCATCATCCCTGCACCAGGAAAATCAGCATGCCTTTTTTTCAGGAGTCTCTTAGCTCCCTTCTTTCCTTCCTCAGTCCTTCCTTTCAGCCCACTTGTGTTTTACCCTGTAAAAATATATGTTAGCCACAGGACAAGTGAGATAGTAGCATGACTTGGCAGGAAAAGTAAGAGAGACAAATATCTAGAACAAAAATTTTAAAAGTGCAATAAGAAAATGGTGGAGCAGACTGTGGAAGCCAGGCTGCTTGTAAGTACAGGCTGATACTGGGATCAGACTAAAACAGAGTATTTAATGTATGCCTGTAGTAATTATCAATATTAATATTGCTATATAATGGTTGTTAAAAGCATAAAACTAAGAGAATAAAAATTGATAGAATTCATACAAAGCATTATGATAATTTAAATCCTTATTATCAGTGTTTACTTATGTCTTAGGGTAGAATAATGAACTTTTAATTGCAGGCAAGCAATTTTATGTTGGAATAAATCAGAACTTGGGCACAGTGATAGCATTTATCCAACAATGCCCTTGATTTTGGCACTCATTCAGCATTTTAGATATTAAGTCTTAATGCAAAACATCTGAAACACACTGTTAATAGAGCTGTTAGGTACAACTCATATAGAATGAAATGTTCCCCATTCTCTCCCCTTTTTTGTCCTTTCAACCCACACAGGCCTTATTTTTACAGAACAGCTTCCCTTTTTTGATCTCCAAACTAAGGGAAAAATGGAGCCAAACAAAATAAAACACATATGCAACAAGCACAGTTGATTTCTGAGGCTGGAAGGGTGAAATGTAGAATGACTTTTTGTTCCAGGAATGTTTTGTTAAGCATTGAGAAATATTGTTTTCTAAAGGAACTACACATATTAAATGGTCTTGAACAGTATCATATCAAAAGTCCAGTGACTGTATTTTAAAAGCAGGAGATCTTAATCTTAGTCTAGAAGAGAGTAAGAAGTATCAGTGTTAATTTATTCTAGTTCCAGTGTGTATTAAACAAAATGTGACCTGTCCTGAACTTGAGATTCATTGAGAAGTAATATAAAATGTTATTAAACATGCTAATGGGATAGAAAAAAACCCCACCCTTGTGTCAACACTCAGACTCCTGATTGTCTCAGGCAGCCCGAGCCAAAGGTCCATTGCCAGCAAACTCCCCTTCACACACTACCAGAGGAGCAGCTCATGCACCTAATGTGGTCTGGGCTGCAGCCTGAGGCGTTTTCTTACCATTTAAAGGCAGATTTTTTGGCCCTTGCAATGTATGGGTGTGCTCATGGGAGATGTGCTAGGCAGTGAGCAAGCTGCTGCTGGGGGGATCCAGGTATAGGGAGCAAGGTTTAACTGCAGCTATGTTAAAATCTCTACCATAAATACTAATATTTGCCTGAGTTAGAAGATGGAGAACCAAAAGATGAGTAACAAGTTATTTACAAATGTGGTGTTACAAATCAAGGGAGGAGAATTATAGTGACATTCCAAAAAATACCACTCTGAAGAGAATGGAGCAGTTCTTACTTTCTGTATGAATATGGGAAATAAATAAGAGGAAAATTAGGCAATGCTATCTAAAAAAATTCTGATGGTTAATATTTTAAAATGCCCGGAACCCCAAACTTAGCCACCAAACCCCCATCCCAACACCCTAAAAGCTATGCAGACTTTGCAAATAAATTGCAAAGGCACTGGCAAGAATTTAGTATCAAAACCAGGAACAAGATCTGTCTACTTTTCTCATCTGCCTCAGCTACCTATCTTGCCATCTACAATGACTTACTATGAACATACGTACATACATACATATATGTATATACATACATACATACATATGTTATGTAAATGTTATTCAAATGTTATTCAAAACATTCAAATGCCAATAATGGTATCACCAGAGTTCATGTCTTAGCTTTTATTAAGCTAGCTCTAATTTAAACAGAATATTGCAAAGTCTAAGCAGGAACTAAATTTTAATTTGGATATATTTAAGAATAATGCAGTTTTTAATATTTCAACTTAGAAGCATTAATTCATGAAGTAAAATTGAATCTACTCAGGATTTCATGGTTAAAAGTGAAATTATTTGTCTGGCTTTGCATTTAATTGGGCTAATTAATGGCTGGATTCAGCATAGTTGTTCTATTCCCTAGTGTACCATATTTTACGTGAACTATATTATCTGATATTATGTTTTAGACTAAATTCTAGGGAAAAATATCGAAGATGAAGAGAAAATCTTATTTTACACAACCTGTTTTACAGTTAAGCATCTCTGAAACTAAGATGTTTAAATGAGCAGAACAAACTTGCTTTTTTTGCTCAATCCAATTTACTTTTATACAATCCATTTATGATTGATATTTCTTGAGTTTATATAGCCTTATATTCTTGATCTCTCTTTAAAGATTATTTTATAACTAAAGCTGAAATTCACACATCAACATACACATAGAAGTTATCTAAACAGAATTCTAAGGCTGTGAGTTCAAACACTCAAAGGATATAGAAATGCAAGAATCAAGACTAGCAGTGAATTCTTAGGTCATGTCCCTTTTATAAGTATGCACAATATTTAATGATCTTCCTCTCTTTTCTGTTGCTCTTCCCACTACGAATTTTTCCAGAAGTTTTTGTTTGGAGAGCTAGGGAAAGTATCTCCTCCAGCTCAAGAAGCCCACTGCTAAAGTTCTTGATTTTGTTCCAAAACTTGAAGAGATGTACCAGGTCATATTTTTTTCCTTAATATTGCTCACTCATTAGCAGTTGAAGCATGGAAATTATGTACAGGCAGATAAAGCGTTTTTCTTAGCTTGTTGTCTGTACTGAAAAAAATCCAGCCCAAATAAATCTGGACAAGGTTATAAGGAACTTTCATGACAGGTCACTAATGGGAAGTGTTGGGCAGTCTGATGTTAGTGGGGGTGGGACTGATTGTTCTGCCTGAGCTGCAATCCATAAAGAATATAAGAATATAAGAAAATAAAGAGCATAAATTCATTATTAGTTTGGTAGACTTTTCTTTTTAATTTTTTTCCCCACAATTTTCAACAGCCTGGAAGGTCCATGTACTTTCTTGTCATAGACAGCTCTGGAAATCTGACACAAAGGGTAAAGCACAGGAGAAGAAAAGATTGGATATAGGCACCTGAGTGGCATTTTAGCTGTTTTCACTTTTCTGAAGTAGCATATTGCTCTTAAGGAGGTTATAACCCTTTCTGAGCCCACAGACAAATCAATTTAGATCCAGTATGGTTAGAATACGCTATATGAGATGGGCTGAAGGTAATTCTAGGTTGAGGTCCAGTTTCCAAGCATTTTGAGCCTAGAAATACCCTGAAAATTGCAACAGTTATTAAAAAAAATTGCAAAAGAAAAATATTACAACTTTTTGTTTTCAACAATTGTGTGGTTTCAAAATTGACCACAGTGCTACAGCAATGTCAAGGAAGGGTTAAATAAGCTCATAATGAAATGACAGACCACAAGTCAGACATCTTGTCCAGCTAAATTGCCACAGGCTGCACCATGTGAACATGGAGAAAGAACTAAAAAGCTGGAGTCTCCATCTACAATGTAGGGAAAAGAGGGATCTATCTAGTGATAATTTAAAACTGTTCCTAGTTATGATTTCTCTGAGTTGGGACTAGTACAATACTTCATTGCAATCAATCTGCCTTGGCTTGCTAGAGAAAAAAATGCAACCAGATTCAGAAGGAGATGACCTCATGAACTTGAATACCTGCCCTGCCTTGTGGCTGTCATTAACCCATAGTTGTTGAACAAAGGGATCATAAAAGTTTTGTTGCAATTAATGACTGATAGCGAATTTTAAAATCCAGAGACATATCTGTTAAATTAATCAGCAACTGTTACCTTGCCCATGTTTATTTAGGCTTTACTTATTGTGAAATATGAGATGACATATTTTGCTTGTCACTGTGGAAATATTGATACCCTGCGTGAGAAGAAAATAAAATACCTAAAACATAGTTAAAATATAATTATTACTAATTATTGAAGTAAAAGAAACCTTTTGGATTTTGGAGCTGAAAAAGCTGATTTTGAGTTTGAAGAGAAAAATTAAACATTCAATTTATATGTGGAGTTCAGATTTTAGTCTGCAGTTCAAAACTATCTGCAAAAGCATGTGAGCAGATACATGATCAGCACTTTTTTGGATCATGGGCATGGGACAGGACTAATAGTATCAACTTGGAAAATATAGTAAAGTAGCATTAAGAATATACTTTAAAAGTAAAGGAAATTACAAGCTGACATCAAAGGGAGTAAGGATATTGCAAGGAAGCTACAATTTCCATTATACTAAAGCATCACATTTTAAGTTACATGAGAGAAGGAAATAATCTAAAACCTGACTCTACATGTACAAAATTTTACTCAATGTATATTGATTTCTTTGTGGAGCTATTAAAATGCTTTTTTGTTTACAATGTATTTGGTGAAATTAATTTATTTGCAGTTTATGAGTTTTCTATAACTTACTATGTTTCCTGTTTAAAAATTATTTTGTCAGCGTTGGTTTCTGATTTTATCAGTGATTGCTTAAAAAACTACATTTTGATGACATTTAAAATTGCAGAAACGTAGATCAATTGAAATAACTTCAAAGAGATTTCAACTAGGTATAAGCAGATTTCTAAGGCTGATTAAAGCTTTGAAACTTACAAAGAGTTTCCAGATAAAACAATTTATTTCCTTTAATTAAAAATAAAATTATTTTTTATTCCTTAACATAAAAGGTGTCCAAAAATTTCTGCATATAGCTGTTGCTTTGAATAAATCATAGAATCATAGAATTGCAGAATCATAGAATCAGAATCATGGAGTGGTTTGGTTTGAAAAGGACCTTTAGAGGACCTTCAACTTTAGCCACCTCATCTTGTTGCAGAAGGAAAGAAAACAGGGTGGGAAAATGTAAGCTATCAATTTCACAGTAGATAAGGTAGCACTGACAGCATTTCAAGATGCAATATTTTTAAGTGCGAGAAAAACACAAATATGAAGGCCTCATGAAAATCAAGCTGGAGAGCTGGTAACTCAATACCTCAGGGAATGAATAGATGTGACTTAACTGCTGTAAATTGTTAGTGCATGTTATAAACCCATTTATTTCAAAATTATATAAAAGAAATTTACATATTTTGGTACCTGAATAATAGATGAATACTTTCAGTTTTCAAAGTGCCAGGTTTGAGGGTTTGAAACCAAGTGTGTTGTTATTTTAAAATAATTTTAAAATTTTAAAATTTTCTCATATGTTTATTGGCATATATGTGGATGAGCATTAGTTTTCTTTTGTTTCATCCTTTAGACTACTGTGCCTTGATGTAAGGTGTGTAGGTATCAGGGTGACCACACAAAGAGGAAGGAGCTTTAGCAAATGGAGATACCTATTGCCACTCTGGGGTTATGCATTTTCTTGCATTTAAGTACTTGAAATTACTTAACATCTCAGTCCTGCTTTGTAATCAGTTAGTGTTTAAAAGACAAATATTATTTTAGTCATCTCTTAAACTCCACCATTCATCCTTAATTTCTGTTCAGTTCAAGGTTAATCTAAGTTTCTTGACGTGTCAAGGAACAAAACAGGGCTGACTTGTTTCTTAGAAGAATTGAGGAACTTAGAGAGCAAAATAGAAAAGGAAATGCCCAGAAATTCTTTCACTCAAATTCACTCTCATGAATCATCTCTTTCCCTCTCTCTCTCTCTCTCTCTATGTGTGATATGTGTCACCACACAGAGGTGAGACAAGTGAAAATGCCCATTATTACTTTGACTGCCATCTACTCATTCAATTTGGTAGCACATTGGAGTCATGAAGTAGAAAGTGTGAAATAAGTTTTTAAAGTTTCAGGTTCCATCTGTTTTTAAATTATAACAGCTATTTCAAATTTTCCTTTTGTATTCCTCAAAAAGAGACTTATTTTTTGGTGAAGCTGGGTCTCATTCTTTAGCTACTTAAGCCTTTGGTGGCTCAAACATATTCTTAAACTTGAAGAATTTGCAGTGGAGAAGACAATAACTCAGTAAATATGTTTAGCCCCCCTTTGTTTATTTAAAGGATACATTTTTCAAATTTCTGTGTTATGAAGTTGATAAGTCTCTGCTGTCAGGGCAAATTATTGCCCTGACAATATATTGTCTGAATTATTTTTCAGGCAGTTGTCCCCTTGCTCTGCTCATGCCATGAGTCCAGCAGGAGCTGTGTGGCCCAAGCTAATAGGCTGTCAAGCATGACCATGAATTGCACCCACACAGCTTTCATTTTGTTCAAAACATACGAAGAGTAAGCTGAGGCCTGCCTCCAGAAGACATTGTAAATATTGCTGGGGTTATTATCTTGAGTCTATCTGTGTGTTAAATAACTAACTGAACAAATAGTACAGCATTGTGTTGGCACTTACAGACAGTTTTGAAATACAGTAGTCTCTCTACGTAGATGCTGGGGGGAAGGAGTTAGGCCTAGGTTACCCTGAAAGGCATCTGCTTTTGCCTTGACATCTATGTAGAAATGTTAAAACTTAATGACAATTTTTGGAAAACCTTGGCTGTCCATAAATTTGCAGTGGGAATCAAGTGTAGAGGCTCTCTGTGTCATCATATTTGGCTTTTAGATTCCATGGGCTGAACATCGACTGCTTCTCTTGGTCTCTCACTCGTCTTCTCGAGTGGAGCCAAATTGCTGATTAGACTCATAGGCTTCCCAAAAGCAGAGTAGAGGGCAAGGATACACGGGAGAATTTCATGCTGTGGGGGACAGAAAACCTGCCTTGACTCAAGCTTCCCTTCCCATGACTTGTTTTTTGATTTTAACTAATGATGGTTTCATGCAGAATGCAGAAATGGTGCTGGAAATTAGAACAGGAATTCAAAGTCTGCTCCCACCACACTAACAGCTGAACTACACAATCATGTGTCCTTTTGCTCCCTTGTTTGCTAAATCACAGGTTTAGAGACTGGCATCAGCTCCTCACATGTCTCTAATGCTTAGCTAAATATCACCTTGCCCCTACGCAAGCAGTCCTGTATCACCCAGATACTGAAACATGCATCAATCTTATGCACACAGTTAAGAGGATAATGTAACATAATTTTGCAAACAAACACTAGACCAAGAAAAGCTCTTTAGTCTTGGGAGGTCAGGTAGAAAATTCATTACAGATGTGCCTGGTTTATTCCACAATGGCTTGTTTCCTTGATCTAGGAAGGCATTGAACATGGACTTCTCAAATGCAGTCTCATTCAGCTGGCTTCCACAGGAACAGCTATACTTCCAGAGATGCAAAATAGACATGCAGTGAAATCAGCTTGTTTAATGAAAGCCTCCTCAGTAATCCATGTTAAAAATGCAGTGAGTTTGGTGTAAATATTGTAACCTGGATGTCCATTGCTCCTGCCATGTTTTTATACCATAACTATTCCAACACTTCCTAGTTTAAACTACCAGATAATATTCAACACGCAGTATTTTTTCTCCAAAAAGGAACTGTTATACTCTTCCAATGGTGAGGTAAAAGGTGTTAATTAAAGCAGCTCAAAGGCAGCCAGAAAGAGCACGGGTTCACATTCGGGAGCAGCTAGTGCAGCGGGGAGCCAGCTCCTTGCTGCAGAAGGCAGCTCCCCATTTACGCTGCCCGGCACAGCTCTGCCTCGCTGGGAGGGCACATCTTGGCTCTCTGTAGGTTTCCCACCACTCCAGTTGGTGATCCTACTCTTGCTTGTAATTCCTGAAAGATGCATCTTTTAAAGACCAAGGTATTTTGAAACGCTTCTGTAATACCAGTGATATTATCAGAGATAATAGATTCCCTTTTCTTTTTAGACGTGCTTACAAACAATTTTTAAAAATTTCTAAAACATCAGATCACTAAGACAATTAGAAAATAAACTATGGTTTTAGATAAGGGAAATATCATATGGAGCCAGCAGGGCAGATGGCAGGAAACTTGAACCCTGACGTAAATTTTGAAGTTAAACAGAGTTGGTAGGTGGAGATTCAGTTTGTCAGCTACAATAGAAGGAAAACATTTTACAAAATAGCAAGATCACATATGTGTTAAGATGGCCGCACAGGCATCACTTCCTTTGCCCAAAGGTGGGGAAGAGGTGGAAGCTCCTAAGTTGAATAGAAGTTTTTGTAAAGAATGGGCAGGTGCTGCAGGTGAACGAAAAGGAGAGTGACAGTCAGAGACGTTGCAAAACAATGGAAAAGGAGTCAGGAGTTTCACATTAGAAATAATGTTCATTTAGCACAAAACTGGCTTTGCATCTGACCAAAACATACTCTGCATTTTGATGCAGAAATAGACGTGTTTACATTGCTTAATTGAACAAAGGCTTTGCCACATGTTTGTCATGCAAACTGCAGCTCTTGAAATCTTTGGAATTTGGTACAACTCTAACAAATGTTTCCATACATTTTAGTAGTCTGTTTTAAAGGCAAAACCAATCTTGGTATTCCTTTGCCACTGGCTTTAATATGTGGCTGTGCTGGAGAGGCTGTGCACATGCCATGTAGAGGAACTGCTGGTGCCTGGCAAAAGCAGATTGGCATAGAGAAGTGTGATCCGGCAAAGAGCAAATCCTTTGCTAATGAATCAGCATAAGCAGTTCGGTTTGGACAGAAACAAACTATAAAATGCCAGCTCAGCAGGAGCACTTCCTCGAATACATCAAAGCTGTTCCTTTCTACATGGCACAGCTGCGTTCTTTCCAAGAATTTCTAGGCCACTATTCTTGCTTTTCAGAGAGATTTTAAAAGCATACAATCACCCCCTGCCCCGAATGTCCACAAATGAGTAAAAAGGGATGTAAAAATTAGGAGCGTCAAAATATTAAAATCATCAATCAAGCATCAAAATATTAAAATCATCAATCATACAAAGCATAAACATAGCTGGTTACAGTCCCCCCTTGCATATATGGTGATTATGTTTAAAATAAACATGTTGCAATTTTTCTGGGGAAGTAGATATGTCGTACATTCTTATTTTCTTTATCTGGGTATTTAATGTCTTTTTCTCATAATGTTTAATTTCCTCTATAACTAAGGACTAAAGTTCTACTTATATTTGGCATGAACTAGATTTCAGCTGCATCAGTGACTGGGGGATTGTTTTGTCTATTTCAACAGACTGTAGAACAATCAGAAGAAATATCAGAAGTAACACAATAACTGAGTTATCTTACAGCATTTCTGAGGCTATGGACAAATTTTGTAAATGAATAGGAAAACATCAGGTCAATGCATTACTAATTATAATAGTGTGGTTGTGGTAGTGTGGCTGTCCCAGGGCAGGGCAGCTGCAGTGAGATGAAACCTGTGAGTCCATCTCCAGCTTTGTGAGGGACCGCCACAGCACACAGTCAGGGACATGGGGACACTGAGCATGTGCACCAGCCCTACAGCCTCAGCTGGGTGCTGGGCAGGAGCAGGGGAGTGCTCTCAGCCACAGGGACTGTAGATCTACAACTAGTAGCAGAGATCTGCAGGTAACACTGCTCCCATAGGTCTTCCCATTTTGTATCACACTGTTAAGACAAATGGTGGCACTGGCTACATGCCATGAAAAAGGCAGAGATGGTGTGTTGTGATGGAAATCCCAGACTTGTGGGAAGGGCTCACAGGCTGCATATGTTGGTGCAGAAGTTGGAGATGACAGAGCTGAGGCCAAGCCAGGCTGGGTTTCCATCTAAATTTCTCATCAGTTTTGGCCCTGTGTCTTAATTTCAGCAGAATTTTAGGTGCACTGGATTAGACTCGGGCATTGTATGGGTTAGTGATCTTTTGCAAAGTATTATATTTTTTACAATAACCAGAAGCATGCATTTGTCAGAAGTGGGATGGGAAACTTGTACAAGTGGGATGAGGTAGATCCACCTGCTAAGGTAAGCAGTGTACCATGGCTGTCTGGTGTTGCTGTTATATAACAGTACAAGGAAAAAGGTTTCACCAGAGCTGATGGGGAGGCAGGATGCCATACTCTGGGCCCCTGCTGAGAGCTTGGTGGAAAAGGAGAAGCTCTTAGGCATGTCTCAGGAACGTTCAAGCATCCAAGACTGCAGCTATTGCTGTAGACTGTCTCTGAGATCTGCCAGAGCACCACCTGTGGCCTTGGATTGAATCTTACAGAGGACACGTCATTCCTGTGTGAAAGAGGGATCTTCTCTTGGGAACAAACTGGCTCTTGCTATTTTTGGGTAAGCAAAGCGAGCCGTTTGTGAGATGTGAAGTACTTGTCCTGATGTCAGAAGTAGATCTGCTGAGACCATCTCTTGCTGTGCCAGAAAGAACCAAAATACGGCCTGGGAGATGTCCTAGAATATATAAGAATATATGGAGCAAAACAGAATAGCAGGATGGAAGCTATGAGAAAGAGTTCTGTGAGGTACTGAGAAGAGGACACACACAGAGAGGATTTTTTAAAAAAAAAATTTAAAAAAAAATATATACCATAAAATACGCAGCAGAAGGGCAGAGGTGCAGCTTCAGAACAAGGTTGAACTAGAGGAATTAAAAAACAGAGAATTCAGCAGGAAATGAAGTAGATAATAAGCACATAAAAATGCATGTGGTAGAAAGTGCAGAGGAAATACTTAGACAAAGGGAAGACAGTTTAACTTGGGAGCAAGGTACTCTGCTGTAGCCCTAACTTACTCCATGACCCTTGCAGGAGTCCCATACCTCCTTTACTCTGCATGGCAAACATGAAAAATTTTGTTGATGCTTGTAAAATTGTTACTAAGACCGTAAAAAATTTTCCATATTTAGTGGAAACAGAATTACAGACAACTCTTTAATTAAAAGGGCTGTGAATATCCTTCATGCTGTATGATTAAATACAATCGAGGATGTAAGAATGGAAAGTGGGGTTCTGTCTATATCCAGAACATGATTCAGGTTCTTCACTCAGCTTTAGGGACACTCAGCATCAGTAGGAGTGTTAGCACTCCTAAGTGCTCCTATGTCATCTCTGGATGTCCATAATCCTCATCATGGGTATGCCCATGATTTCCTACCAGACTAATTCAGCACCCACGGCTTTTTTGAGAGCACTTAAGGTCCAAAAATGAAGAAACCCTCCATGAAGTAACTTCTTGAATTTACCTTGCTTGACAAAACCAAGCTTCCTTCAGATTCAGCTAAGTCCAAGTATTGATGGAGATGGTGGTTGGTTTTTGCTATAATGAGTTTACAAGAAGTGAGAAGTTTAAGCTCAGGTCCCTACTAAGCCAGCTCTCTATTGAGCTGTGGTCAGTTCAAATCTCAATCCCCTGCTGCCCAAAGGCTATTCTGAAATTTGGGTATAAATCGGAGTGAAAGGAGTGGAAGGTGGGGAGGTTTTGAAGAAAAGAGTGCTTTTTCACGAGTCCAGAAGGAGATGAATAAGAAGGTCTGAGGGATCTGAAGGCTGTATTCTAAGAGTTTGACTTGGTATTATTGCAAAATCACTGTTTAGAGCTGGAGCTGTAACATTCATGTCCCCTTTTTCTTAAAATAGGCATTTAGAGTAAATCTGATTCCAGTCCTTCAATACATTAATTCTCCCATACAAAGATGGGGACAGCAATATCTGCCTTCTCACAAGCAGTATGTGCAACTAAATTCTTGAATGTGTATGGGGCTCTCAGATACTATTCTGAATTTTTCCGTACAGTCAGTAGGGAGAAAAGGAGTCAATCTCTCTTTAAATAAGGTTTTGAATTAGTGGGCAGCTAGTAAGGATACAGCAAAATATTAAAGAACTGCTCATGGTTTTGCAGCAATCTGTTATTAAAATGAAGTATAAGTGATAATATTGTGACAAAGAGTATGAAATTATAAGAGTCTTTACTAGATAGAACACGCAATTCTTTTTTAGCATTTTATCTCTCTGAATGGATGAATAAGCTAAATTCTGTATTTCTGAGAGGGCTACTTAAAGGATCTTCTGTTAGAGTATGTTCCACTGTTGATAATTAAAACCAGACAAATGTCCTGAAAATCCAAAAATATCAGTGTTCCTATCCAAAAAAAGGCTGGTTGGCACAATCCTGTCATTGTGCTTTTCTGATAAACTCCTCATGTAAAGTGATAAGCAAGAGATTGTGGTATCCCTGCAAGAGATGGAGGTTGCATTCTTTCTGTATCTTTTTCATGCCCTAATGTGACTACACATGCCTGCATTCTCATATTCACTCACTCTGCCCACTGGCATATAGTTATGTGACACATAAATATTTAATCTGCTTTACAGTGGAGTGGTCACGTAAGAGATCATATTTAAGGACACAGAGGGTCTTGTGACAGATGGGATCACAGATAAGGAATAAAGGCACACAAAGGAGCTACTGAAAGGTCAGAAGCTGCTTTTAAGAAAATGTATGACAGCATTCCTGAGAGAACCACCTACTTCCAATTCACTCAACATTTCATGAATGGCCTTGTTTATAGAATTGCCTGAAAAAACTTAACCAGTCTCACTTGTTTGCACACAAATTACAGCTCTACCTTCACAAAATCTCTGCTTTTGGAAAGTTCCCTTTAGCACCAAGTACACTTCTGTATATCAATAACTACTTTTTAGTAGCCCAAAACAATTTTGGAAAGCAAGCAGTAACTGAAAAAGTTTGCATTTATTAAATTTATTAAATGTATTAAATCATTACATTCCACTAGGATGAAGTTTTTGGCATATTTATGTTAATTTATATTCATTCACTGGAAACTGTCAGCAACATCTGATAGACTTTTCGGTCTCCTCATCTGAAGGTCCCTGCGGGCACTGGTGGCCCAGAAACATCTGTCCACTCCTACCTGGGAGGTCTCAGAGGAAGGGACATCAGGAGGAAGTGCTCTGCAGGGTCTAGCTTCTGGCTGCTGCTGGCTTTCATGTGAATTTACCAGATGGACCAAAATTACTTGGGACACAAAGCCAACACTACTTAGATAATAAACAACTCTGCCCTTTCTTAATGACCCTCTTCTCCCTCTCAAATCACAGATAATGCAGTTTATTTGTTCCCCCAATGCATGAATTAGGTACATTTCTGATGAAAATGTCTGGCTGAAACCTTGTGCAGATGGGATAGAAAAGATACTGATGGATGGGGAAAAGAAATGACTTTGGATATCAAGATATGACTCAAGACAGAACCTTCTACATACTGTGCATTTGTATTCGTGTCCTCAATGTCTTCCAGATTCCTAGACATCCTTCAGTGGCTAAAACCCTATTTTCATTTACCTGTTCTTATTTACAAAGGTTTCTGACATAAAGCTCACGTTTATGTACGTGTGGTCAGGTTGTTGTGTTGTCTTTGGTTTGGAGCTAACCTTGCCTGCCACTGCGGTAAGTGAAAGGTCACCCATCAGCTATTCAATTTTTTCTGGCTGGCAGGGAATTCAGAGAGTAGAGAATTTTAACTACTTATTGAGCCAACATGCTTCAATCCAGTTCTTATTCTGTCATTGCTGGAGAAGTAATACAGAACAGCTGAAGTATTTTTGTTAATGCTTTCTATATCAGAAGTCTCGATGTGGGACATTTATGGCAGACAGAGCATGTGATTTAACTTTACTTGTGGAGCTGCTGGAATTTCTTCATCTTCACAGTGTAACAGAGCTCATGCTATCCCTTGGGGTAATCCGTAAGAGCATCTGTTGTGCATAAAGAAAATGCTGAAATTAGTAGAAAATTCCATCTTCTGTGCTTCGGGTTGGCAAAGAGCCAGTCACCACTTAGGATGAGAGAAGACACCTTGGGAAATCAGTTCACACGTGAAGGCAGGAGAGGACTGTAATCCTCCACTGGAGTATCCTGCAAAGAAAAGGTGATGCAACTAATTTCAAAGGTATATTTCCTTGTTATTATAGAAGTGGGGATAAAAACAGTGTTAATTCACAAGAGAATTAATTAATTTTTCTATTTTTTACCTGAATTCATGAAAAGCCTGCAGCCTTCTCAAATATCACAGTTTCTCTGATTTTGTGTGAAAAATGAAACGTCTAGCCTGACAGAGCATCAACTAGTGGCTGCATTGCAGCTCAGCAGTAGTTCTTTTCCCCTCTTCTGAGAACTGTCTTCCATTTTGTTTGTCTTGTTTTTTCCACTTTCTCCCTCAACAATTTTTCCACCACTTAATTCTGATTTGACATATCTGTGATGACAGAGAAGTTAAGATTGATGACCTCTTATGTTCTTCTGGTCAGAGAAGATGAATCAAACTAAATTGTTTTGGTAGTTAATAAAAACAGCCCACTCTCTCTCTCTCTCTCTTTCTCTTTTTTTTCTTTCTTTTTTTTATCTCTGTCTTTTTTTTAATAACAGAGCAAAGAAGTTCAGGGAGCAAAGAATGACAGGGAATGCAGTTGGATGTAATGGGGTGGTGGTTGCTGAAAAACAAAGGTAGCTATGGGCATCTTGCCAGTTTGTTCAGACTGAGACTTAGCTCTTAGCTCAGGAGTAACTATCTGAGTCTTTTAAGTTCATAATGTAAACAGCTGTTAATTTGCTTTTGTAATCAGAACTAATATGATTTTAAATAGCCAGGCTATTTTTACTTTTATAATTGATCTTGGGTATATTTCTTGCCCTCTTTCATTCAATGTCAGTTAAGGAACATGTGATCTTTGGAGACCAAGGTATAGTTGTAGATAATAAATCCATTAAACCTGTCATTTTTTGGTTTTGATGGAAAATGCTTCAGAAAGCTACAAAAAGCCTACAACAGAATAAACCCACATATTTCTAAGCATTGGTATAAAAATTGCTACTATTTTTTACCAGTGTTTTTTCTTATTTTTGTAAGATTCCTTTTAGGAGCAGCCTTATCATGGATAACTTACTGCAGACATCAGATTGCTGCAGGGTTTGGGAGATCCCACCACAGATATTGGAAAGAGCAATCCTGGGCTGTATCATAGGTATTGCATAAGTTCTTGTAACTCTAATGACAATGGTCAAAACACTGAAGAATTTCACTGCACTTCATGATGGCAGGAAATACCCATGCTATCTCTAACACATTTTAAATGTTCTTTTTTCTTCTTTGCCAAGAGGTGAAAGGGTTTCCAGGGATTGGGAGGCAGTGTTAGTGCATGCTGCATGTCCCCCAGAAGGTATCCATCACTCATTGACCTCAAAGTGGTGGTGACTAGGCAGGGAGGATTCTGCTCTCTTATTCCCACATCTTCATGTAGATCGGCCTGCAGGTGCACATGGTTTGGGTGCGCTTGCACTGCTAAATTATGCTTTATTGCCCGGAAAATCACCAGTGTTTTGTAGGTCTTGTTTCACAGGTAGGGAGTCTTCTACACCTGGCCACAGAAGCTGTGTCCTTACACCCATTTCACTCAATTGTTCCATTCTCTTCTACCCTAGAGCAAGGCTAAACTGCAGCCCCCACCTGCCAGCTGCACCAAGAGGCTTCTGATTCTCTGCATTTCAGCTTCAGGCCTACTTCTTGCTCCTTAGGGGTGTCTTGAACCTTTGTGTTTGGCCTTTACCGAACTATTTCCTCTAAAGCTACTACAAAAAAAAAAAAATAAAATCCATTTTTAGGGAGGTGTATGGAATTGATGATCTTTTAGTGCACAATTAAAGCAAAAAACCTATCCATAGACACATGTTCCCTAGCTAGCTAGAGTATATGAGAGTACTCATGTAGAAGTGATACATAAAATTAATTAAGGTTTTTAAAATATAAATATATTTGTGCTTCCAAGCAGAAGTTCTGATGAGTTGCTTC
Source organism: Acanthornis magna (assembly GCA_036785705.1). NCBI lineage: Eukaryota > Metazoa > Chordata > Aves > Passeriformes > Acanthizidae > Acanthornis > Acanthornis magna. The sequence continues at coordinate 27,200,584 of JAWUZG010000001.1, forward strand.
ACAGTCTAATCATATGCATTTTGAGGGCAATAAAGTGGGGTCTGACTAAATCTCATGGATATTCTGTGATTCTGTGATTTCAAGTTCTGGATTAGTGCTGACATCTGCTGTTTATTCTTGCTATATACATGTAATGCAGGATGGGGAATTGCTGCCTGCATGCTTTCTGCTGACTCAGTTTCATGTTTTATTTCTTACAAGGTAACATTGATAGAAATCAAAAAGTAGTGTAGAACCTCCGTGGGTCAATAACTATCCATATGAAATTTTGAGACGTGGCATAAGGATCAGACAACAAAGATGAAACTGAATTTTTATCCTTTTAAATGACCAACAATACTTGAGGAGGGGAAAGAGCTTGAGATAGGTAGCCTAAGGAATGAAGCTGTCTATGTACAAGGTGGATATTTAGTCTGGAATGTCCTTAGTGCAGGGAACACTTTTCTGTTACAATTTCTGCTAGCAGTTTTCTGTAACTCTTTCTACAGGAGCCCCCAAAATGCTGGGGTCCTAATCCACAGCTGGCATAGCTGTAGGGGGAAGGGGTTATGGCAACAGTGCAAGAACCCCCTGTCCTCATCCTGCTAGCCTGCTCTGAGGTCAGACCCAGCAGCAAAGTGTCCAAGGATATTCAGCAGTCAGCCTGGCCACAAGTGTGGCTATCACCCCAAGAGACCTGGGCAGGTGTCACCACTCAGTGTCACCGGGACTTGCAAGAAAGAACGGCTGGGAGACACCAGCTGCTTTCATGTATATTGTTCTATGGCTGCCAGGGCCATTAGTCATTGCTGGGCTGGATCAACACTGCTTGATGTGCTTTGTATTGCCTGGGAGCCTTAACTCTTCCTGCTGCTGCTGGTCATTCTCCCTTCTAACTTCACCCAAAACAATGGTGTGGGACAAAACAGTTTTAGAGATTTGTAGTGACATTTTGTCATTATATTCATTCTTATATTCATCAGGGTGAATATAAGGATGGGAGGTTCTCTGGAAATCCCAGATTTATCACATTACTGCAACAAAAAGCCACTTCATGTTTCTGCTCTCCAGTGAAAGAAAATCATTGACTTAAAACAAAATGACCACATGTACTGCCCCAAATACAGCCACGATAACTGTCAGTTGCATTCCGTTTAAAAACCGTTGAAATTAAGTGCAAAAATATTCACAGTTTTATGTTTTGTTCACTGTGATTTGTATCATGAGTCAGAGAGATGCAAGATTTTCAGGTTATTTTTAAAATCAGAAGGGCTTTAAAATAGCATTTATATAATTTTTATATCTGTGTTGTGGTATTTCAGTCCATTATAGTCTACCCTTTCCAAATATTTTTTCTTTTAATTTTTAAAATGCTTCATTCCCTGTCCCACAAATCCAGGATCGGAGTTTTTCAGAGATTTGCAATTAAACTGGGAGAATTGGCAAAAGAGTGCTTACCAAATGATAATGCTAATTAATGATGTCATTGCTGAGGGTAAAGTTTCTGGAGCCTCTGGTGTTGATATTATTAATGGTTTTAAAATAAAAGAGAATCATACAGATTTAAAGTAGATATATGGAAGGAATTCTTTGCTATGAGGGTGATGAGATGCTGGAACTGGTTGACTAGAGATCCCGGGGATGCCCCATTCCAGGAAGTGTTCAAGGCAAGGCCAGACGGGGCTTTCAGCAATCTGGTCTGGTGGAAGGTGTCCTTGCCCATGGCAGGGCGTTGGACTCGATATTCAAACATTCCATGATTCTATGATTCTTCAATAACTTCCAGTGACTCTGGATGAAGTCAGTAGGGTTCCCTCAGGAGAAAAGATATCAGCAGGGTACAACATTGAAAAAAATTTAGGTCATTAATTCTAGATAAAGCCAAAATTTTAATCTCAGGAAAGCCATTCTAATATGCTTTGTACTATAAGACCAGGATTTGTATTCAGCTTCTCAAGAAAGTGAGGCCATTAACTTGGTGTGATAAAAAGACAGTAACATGCCTGGCACTGCAAATATTTAACTTTTGTTTTGCATATGAATTAAATAACAAGTACAGTCTCAAAATAGTTATTATTATTATGTAAAAATAGTAATAGGGAAATTTAGAAAAGCCACTGAAGTCCTATGAGTGTGCTTTACATGAGAAATTACAATTAGAAATAAATAGATAGCAGGTGACGCTAATTGTTTTGGACTGGAAGAGAACTGGGCCTTTAAATTCCAATCCCAATGAGTACACAGAGTGTCTCAGAAGTCACTGATGTTTTCACTAGCCCAAAGCTGGGGCTGGCACAATGCCTCCTTCCCAGGCCCGCACTGGGCCCTGGCCCAGGCTCTCCACATCTCTGAGACCATGTTTCCATCAGCCCATAGCCCCCTGGAGAGGCTGGTACCCAGTGGGATGCGGGGAATGGAGCTACCAGCTCTGCTTCTGCCGCTGAGGGTTTCTCTGGGCAGGTAAGAGCACAGTGCATCCAGGATCCCTGCCTGGCTCATCTCAGGGCTGCTGGCAGTGTGTGAGGAAAGGCAAAGAAGCAGATCCTTGCCTTGCTCTCAGCCCCTGCTCCACCAGCAGCGCTCCTGGCTACAGGAGGTGGTTGATTCTGTCTCTCAGTACACGAACATAGTGTTCTTTCCCGAAGGGAGAATGACTATAGGAAAGCTCCTTCATGAAGGCGCTTCCATTGCATTTTAATTACGTGCGTCTTCAGCAAGTTGTGTGAGTTGCTTTAGCTTTAATGACATGGAGTAATTCACCTCATAGAACTGAGAAAGCTGACAGCATGAGGGAACTACAAATCATGCCCAAGTGGTCAGGGATATTTTTTGCCTCCTGTCCTAGAGAGTCTTAGCTGTACTGAAAAATAGTTTTTATTTTTTTTTCCAAAATCCTTTTGGTTAAACATCCCCTGTCATATCCTCAAATATTTTTCTCATTGAACACTCAAAAAAATGGTATTTTCTGCCACTTAATTTTTTTTTAGGTCAAATTCACCTTTGGCTGGGTTTGATTCTCCCAAGGTTCTTGGATGTGACTACATAATTTTGGCATGGCTTTAGAGTACAGTGATCTCTAGCTGCTACCTTTGCCATGACTCTGACTCTCAAAGTGTGACTTAACATTTGTGGTCCATTAGAGAATTTGGTGAAGACCTGGAGATGATGCAAAGTATTACAAGAGCAGAGATAGTAAATGACATTATCCTGCTCTGGTGCCTCTGCATTATCCAAAAGAAGCCAGGGACAGGGAAAATAGAGCTTCAGTAGCACAATTATCTGATGCAATTGTATTAAAGTGTGAGGTGACCACAGTACTAAACTGTGAACCAATAAATTATTTTCATCACCTCTTTTAAACATTAGTTGGACTTTAAATCCCACGAGTTTAACAGGATTTGATTGAAAAAGATATTCTTAAAATTGCTGACTTGCAGTGCTTGTAACTAGTCTGGCCTGCATAAATCACAAAATCACAGAATATTCTGAGTTGGAAGGGACCTTCAAGGATCATCGAGTCCAACTCTTAAGTGAATGGCCTGTGCCCAGGACTTTGGCATTATTACCACTGTGCTCTAACCAGCTGAGCTAATCTGTCCATAAGTCTAGGCCTCCAAAAGGTCTCCTAAAATGATGTTCCCAATGCTGAGGAGTACTCAAGGACTGTTTCCTTGTAGAAATGTTGCAAGATCCTTAGTGGAGCAAGGATTATTTTTAGCTCTACTTTGACATACCCTAGCATGTCGGGCAGATTGCCATCACCCAGATTTAGACAGCTGGTTAGTTCTTCTCTTTTTCTCTAGTCTCCCATTTTTACTGACAGAGCTACACATGCAATCTCCTTGCCATTCCATAGATCGAGGGGATGATTCTTATTAATACTAATGAGGGGGTACTGAGAGGAGCAATGTGTAGAAGCAGTATTGCAGTGAGGAAGGGAACGATCTGTTCTGTTTCTGCTCCTTTAGGGCAAGTAGTAATGGGTATGTACTGCTACAATAAAGATTCACGTTAGGCATTTGACATAAAAGCCCCATCTTAGAAGGGCAAGGGCAGAGAAGTCGTAGAACAGGTGGCTTTGAGAGATGGTGTCACCTATAGATGACTGAAACCAAGCTAAACAAGTACTGTTGGGACTGATGTGGATGGTGTTGGTGCTCTTCAGTGATAGGCAAAGGCTTGGAAATTTCAGCCCTGCTGGCTCCTCCCCATGTAGATATTACTTTGCCACACTGGCCTTGCTTTTAGGTAGAGAAACTGCCATTACTTCCATGCCAAGTTTAATAGCTCTGTGCTACTGAGATTGAGTCTGGCAGTCATGAACTCGCAGGTGGATATCGACTAACCCTTCCTCACCTGCCCTGTCTCTGTGCAGCCTGTGCAGTGCTACAGCAGCAGGCTCTCAATGGCTCTTGGGGGCACCACATTTAGCACTTTGCTCTTCTCTGCAGCAAGGAGTCTTTTAATACATTGCAACAGCAAAAAAGCAGGAGGAACTGAACTATAAGTAGGATGCAGGAAGAATCATTAGTTAGGAAGCCAGTCTGCAGCCTGTGCAATCTTAGCTAAACTGCTGTGTTATTTTAAACGTACTGCTTTACAAAACCTCTCGTTTGCTCTCATAAACTCTCTCATTTGTTGTTTTTGCAGTTCCTATTGCAAAGATTCTCTGGAGTGTTAGAGTACTCTTGTACAAGAGTGAAAGGGGGCATCCATGGATATACTACACCTCTGCTCCGTCCCACTATAATAAGAAGCCTTCTAATGCTGTGAAGAGCTGCTCCCTCTTTTTTTTTTTGTGTTTGCTCAGCTAAGTAGTGGCTTTTAGCATGTATATCAAACTAAGCAAACAAAAGCACATGGTAAATGTGGTCTACCTATGAAGTAGTTTCTTCCTGCATTTTCAGGTTTGAACATTAACTGTGCCCAGCCAGGAAGGAGTATGAATATACAGACAGGAAAGACTTCCACTGAATTATTATGCAAGCTACTTAGCACATACACATTGCATTTTTCAAAGGGCCTGTTAAAATACTGCAGTGGTAGAAGTGATAGAATACACCCAGAATGGGAGAGGGGCTTCATATGTATCATTTAGCAATGGTGTATAATGGGTATAATATTTGTAACAGCTGCTAGGTGCTCTGAAGCTACACTACATTTATGGAATTTTCCATTGAGCTCTAAATATTCAGGTCACATACACAGTTAAATTTCCAGCAGTGGCAGTACAGATAAAAGCACTCCAACCGTATGCCATAATTGTGCTCTATTTAGAGAGTGCAGCAACTCAGGCATTTTCACAGCAGTTGTCTTAGATACGGTATACATTCTGTTTTATAAATGCCAATTCATTAGCGCATGTAACACGTAGCATGCTGCTCTTTATTAAAAAAAAAAAAAAGAAGGCTATGTTTCAGTGAGGAATAAAAATACAGAAAAAAGCCATTACTTAGAAGAAGGAACAGGAAAATGGAGAGGAGTGCCAAATTCAGTTCTGTTTCTTATACAAAGATCTGTAGAATATCAAAGTCCATTTTGTAAGAGGTTTCAAATAAGTGACAGTAATTTGAGTATCCATAAATTAATATTAAAAAGACTTAATTGTTAGGAAATTTCCACTTCAGGATATTGAATTCCACCACAAAAAGAGTATATCACTGACAGGACATGGTTTTAAAACACAGTGAACAAACATATGTATTTTGCATATTTTTTGTAGTGATGCTACACTAGGTATGATTCCAGGCTCCAAGAAAGAAAACAACGTTATTTTAATGCTTCATGCTGAGTTTTTTTTACATTCAGCAAATACTAAACCAGCAAGCCTGACCAAAACCAGATAGTAAACACAAAGAAAAATAATTCTATCACTGCAATGAATTCAAATAAAACACAAAAAAGAAAGTACTGGGACTAAAAAGCATATTTTAGCTCACTATTCCGGACAGAATGACAGGTTCACCTGCGGTACGACTGGTTTTGAGACAAGCAGCACAGCTGTGTGAGATCAGGTATTCATGAAAAGTAGGTCAGCACAGTCAATTGGATTGAGTTCCTAGTCTTGCTAGACTTATGAATAAAATATTTTTACCTTTTCCTACAACTGTGCTCCATCTTGAAGAGCAGATATATTAACCTATTTTAAGATTTATTATGATTGCAAAATGTCTCCATGATCTAAATGGGGACCATTAAGCTATATTTGTAAGTCACCTTTTTGAGGCCTTTCTTTTTAATTCGGTACACATTGGAGCAAGGTGGCGAAATATATCCCCCTTGAAACCACCTCTGCACTAGAGGCCAAAGAAAACAGAAACTTTTTGCTCTGTTCTTATCCCCTGTTGTGTCCTTTGCCCCATAGCAGCCGGGTGATGTGTCCCATCCAGAAGTTTAGACACACATCATCCAAGGAAACCTCAAGGAAGGCTGTGCAGAGGTGATGCCTGGGATAAGGGCGGGACTAGAACCTACCCACAACCCTTGGCTACTGAATATGTTTTCTGGAGAGAAGGAAACTATAGCTATGAAACAATATTGATGAGCCTGACAGGTGTGGCAAGGGAGCTTTACAATGTTACTGCACTGTTGTACATGTTTTTTCTCTCTTCTGGAAGTTCACAGTGCCTTGGCTGTGGCTGGGAGAAGGGAATGCCTGATTCATGTCATCCAACTGAGCTCACATCAGGTGTACAGACACTTGTTCCCTCCAGTCTGCTTGGCTTTGTGTCCAGTCAGTTGGACAGGGAAATGGGAGCTGGAGAGCTAAGTTTGCCTTGCTTCCCTCGATGGAAGCCAGGCTGTGTGATGCCTGCAAGCCCTGGCCTGGGTCATGCCAGGACACGGGGCTGGCAGAAAGGGCCAGGGCTCTCCAAGGCTCCTGGAGGGAAAACACAGCTGCTGCGTGGGCTCCTTTCCACACCTGCACATGTCAGGTTGTAGACTGCCACAGTTGATGTTTTTTCTCTGTCTTGTGCACACCTGGCTCATTTTTCTGGCAGGAGAATCAGGAAGGAGTATTATGCAGTACCTGAAAGGGGGTAAAGACCAATTATCCAGCAGCTCCCAGAACTTCTGATGTTTCTTCTCTACCCTCAACATTCACATTTACTGAACTGCCGGCCACATTAGAAGATGTTTGTTCCAGAGAACATAATCCCCAAGATAACAGTCTTACAAAGCAATTACAGTAACTTCCTCCTAGTTTCAAGACACAGTGAATTCTTGTCATCCTTAGTTTTTTGATTGTTAAGGGGTATCATCAGGTTTCTATTCACACTGTAGAAAGCATGGAACATTCATGGAATAATATTCAACCCCTGCTGAAAATCTCCTTCCAGCCACCTGCCCTCAGAAGGCCAACAAACAAGTATGAATTTCCAGCCTTGTTAAAACTAGCTCAGATTGTTAAAGAGACAAAAAAAATCTTCCCCTCTGGAAATATCATAGAACCATAGAATGGTCTGGGTTGGAAGGGAACTTAAAAATCATCTAGCTCTAACACCCCTGCCATGGACAGGGTCACTTTCCACTTTCTGCCTCAGAACTCTACTCAGCCTGGCCTTGAATACCTCCAGGGATGGGACATCTGCAGCTTTTCTGGGCAACCTGTTCCATATCTGGATGGTAAATTCCATGACTAAATGGCTTTACACAATTTCTATCCTCAAGTCTTTTACTAAAAAGGTCTGTACCGTGCCAGCTATATTTCTGGATGTACTGGACATATAGGTGTTGTTCTTTGCTTTCAGGCATTGCTTTGGGTTTATTACAGAAATATTCAACCTGGGTGCTGTAAGTGCAGGGAAAAACTGCATGCATATAAAGATGCAATCATGGAATAATAGTAAGACATTTTTAATAAGGTTCATGCAATGCCTTATAATAATGTGGCAGAAAACAAATGCAAAAACTGATTTTTTTTCTGTCTCTTAACAAAATTGCAGACATTTGAATTTGCAAAGACTTTTTGATTTATGAATTATAAATTTGAAATAGGCATTAGAAGCTGCAAACAGGGCTTGATCATCCATCAAACAGACAAACCTGATGGTCTGAGAAGGATGCTGATTTCATCAAGGTTGTGTTTGTCTGCTTTTCTCAGATACTTCTTTCTGTGGCCAGTCACTTCTATTTTCAATGATTTGTGCAGTTTCTCCTGTACTTGAAACAGGGAGAAATAATTTCTGCAAAATCAGTGAAAGAAGTCACAAGTCATCTTGCACTGACCCCTTTGATTTAATTTTGCCGTGTTCCTCTGCCTATGGTCTGAAACATAAAATAAAAACATTTAAAATTGAGCAGTCCAAGTATGCTGTCGCAGCATGAGGGCCACCTGATCAGTTATCCCTCAGGCCCTGACTCATAAGCTTCTGTGTTAATAAATTTTGGGACTGTGTGGATCAATTTCTGCATCCAAAGCTAATGGAAAAAGAAAAATCTTCTGCATTTTTTTTTTTTAAATTTTGGCATGATATTTTCCCCCAGAAGAAGATTATAGGAAGAGTTCATAGCAAAAATTCAAATAATGGCTCTCTTTAAGCAGCTGAAAAACTGTATGGAGCTAACCTTCATGTCCTTCTAAGCCAAGTCTCTTTAATCTTTCAAATCCAGTTCAATCTTATTATCAACTCACTTGGCAGAATTAATATACTAAAGTGGGCACTTTGCCAATTTTTTTTTAGAACACTCAGTTTCTATTATGCCAATTAAATTACAAATTATTTCTCTATAAAACTTAATCATAATTAATTAATTAATAGAAGAAAAAAGACCAATTAAGATTCAGTTGACGACGTTACAGCCTAAAGACATAATTAGTCTTATAAACATGAGAAAAGGATATTAAACACCTATATTTATGCTGTGACAGATTCAAATCTACATGGCACACAGTAAATGAGCAACCAAACTCATTCAAATCTGCTGGAAATGAGGGCCAATTCATTTTCACATTGAAATACCAAAACTAGATGATGCTAAGTGGAAATCTCCTAGTTCTGATTTGGATAAAAAACCATGTGACCTCTTTGCCTGCTCAGCCTGGAATGCCAAATAAGTTATAGCTTTAATAATTATCACGAACCCAAAAATAGATTGGTTATCTACTGCTGAAACACTGTTATCACATCACAGCTTCTAACAGAATTGCTTGGGCCTCAGGGGGAGGGATAATATTTGTAAACTGTTGTGCTAGTAATGTCCTGGTGACCTGAGTTCAGAACAAAAATGTAAGAATTATTTGTATTTATCTGTTGTCCAGGAACCTGTTTGCACCATAAACATTGTTACCATGCATGGGGATGTAAAAACACGCTGATTATTTGTGTGAAGTTAACAAGACTTCTGCAGACTTTTCAAAATCTAGTAGACTTAATTCTTCAAATTGGGACATGGCCATTACAAGTTAAACAAAGACAGCATTCTCAAGTGCTTCTAATACCATATGAATGGAAAATTCCAGATATATTTATCTAAAAATGCATTAAAACTAAAACATACTGCACATGAGCCAAGACTAAGGGACTCGTGTTGTTAAAGGATGCAATAAATCACTGCATTGAAGAAAGAAGAAAAATTTATTGATAAAACCAGCATTGAGATTTGATGTCATTTATCACCACAAAAAAACCCCAAAACCAACCAAACAAAACCCCCAAAAAAACCCAAAAAACAAACAGACAAAAAAACCCCAAAAAACCCACCCCAAAACCCCCAAAAGATTAAAAAAAAAAAGAAGGAGAGAAATATTATTATTTCACTGGGCAGCTAGTCATGTGTCTGCCCTTCTTTCTCCTTTGTAAAAGCATTATTGTTACCAGACTTAGCACAAGCTGCCTGTGATCTCATGAGGAAACTCTGTCTCATCTAGTGACCAGTTATACTTGGTCAGAAGAGATAAGTCAGGCTTTTTGTTTTTATTTTACTGAGGTATCCTCACTTCCTACTTGCTCTCTGGCACTTCTTATGAGAGAAACCAAATTAGGTTTGTGTTTCCATTGGATCAGTCCCACAATGCTTAAAATATAAACTTGTATTATGTACAGATGGGTAGACTTGTAGAACAACTATCATTGCTATGTCCTGTGGAACAGTAATGGTCTGGGATGGTGACCAAGAATTCTGAGGAAGCACAGCCTAAGTGGGTCTACGTTCACTTATTTCCTTTGTAGTCCACAAACCCTCACATGGGTCTCTATGATGCAGCAGTCGCTTTGCTGAATAATGCATCTGGTACTTTCATTATCTTTCCTCCTATCAAAAGACACAAAGACTACAAAAACCCTGAAGAACTGCCATTGCAATTTTAACAATAGCCTCAACTAGTGATGTTAGACAAAAGTGGTGAGAGAAGGACAGCCTGACGTGAAGCCCAGAGCTGTACTCAGAGCTGAATGTTTCTGAAACAGTGAAAAGAGGCACCACTCGCACAAAAAAATCTGATCTGAATTTATCTTGGCCACCTGCTTTCTCTCAACCAAAGCCCATCCCTTGTCCCTATGCCTTACTCCTGAAAAAGTTGTAATATCCACCTATGTGAAGGACAAGCTCTGAGGTGCACATACAGGAAGATGCTCAGATCTTCAGTGCACTTGGATCTTTTGGTCTATCCCTAAGAAAAATCAACTTGTTTTCTTTAAGTGCATTTGTGGTCTCATGCAAGAGCAGTTGCTGAAATGAAGTCCTGATCACTTTCTTTTCATGTGAATGTTTAACAGAAGTACTCTAGAAAAGAAATATGGCAACCTACCCTGGATTCTCCTGATCAGTTCTTCTTGGCTAGTTTCTCATTCTAATTAACACAATAATTGAATTAGCAAATCTGTTAATGGATTTTTTTGTCTATGCATTTTGCACTCTCACTGACCTCATCTGGATTGCTGGCAGTATGTACACATTCCTTTTAAAAAGATTTAACCACTGTGTGTCATGGTCCAGTGGGAAGAAAATTGTGTCTCATTATTCTCAATATTTAACAAAAACCATTTGAAGTAACAATAAACTACACAAACTGCCAACACATTAAAGTGCAGGGCTCAGCACACCAGAAGTTCTGTCTGCAGATGGGGTTGGGATGGAAAACTCTTTAGAGTGTGCTCAAGTCAATGCCTGAACTAAAAATTGACTGTTCTATTCCATCAGTTTGTCTTATAAATCGGTATTTTGTTTGTTCCAGAAATATTAAAGATATTCCAATGCACTTTCACAACTCAGAAATACATTAAACAGTACCGTCTTGAGTGCACAATGCAAGAAACTGATGGAAGTGACCTTTTTGCAGCCTTCCCGTTTCTGAAACATGGTTTTCCTTCAGATTTACCTCCAGATCCTTATGGTTCAGTTGAGGTCCACAGAACAAGCCAAAGCCCATGCCAGTGGCAGAAGGCCTAAGCACTAAGATTAAAAAGTGTGTCGCCAGCTTGTTTCAGGAGGTTTGAGCATGACTTTTCTGAGGGGTCCATATCCACCCAGCACTTGCTGCAGGGAAAATGGGAATCTCACAGTTAATGGAAATGCTTAAATCCAGCCTGTGTGCACATGGGGAGACCCTCGAGCGTTTTCAAGGATCCAGCCCAGGTGGTGTATGCTGGGCACTGCCCTGCACAAGTAGCTCAGCCAGAGCCGTGGGCTGCCCCTGCCCAGCAGAGCCCCCTGCCATGGGCTGTAAGCGTTTTCCGCCACAGGCAGCCCTGGGCGCTGGGAATCACCTCAATGGGATCATGCCCACCCTGAGCTGAAGCACGTGGGGCTGGATTGTCCCTGCCCAGAACATTCCTGTGATGCACATCAGCCATTTGGGACCCAAAAATAAGGAGCTGCTGAAAGTTCACTGACAAGTCCATGGATTGGGGAAATGGGATTTAGCTGAACTTCTGCAGGATGTTTGTTAGAGTGTGTTGTACATAAAGCAACCAAATTATTTCCAGATCCAAGGCAGATATGGAAATGAGTCAGGTGCTTTTTGTGTGGTGCTGCATTGATAGGAGCAATTCAGCAGCTTCAGCTTGGTGCTGGCTCTGCAGTGGGTGGTGGCCCTCCAGGGTCTTTGCTGTCCTTGGAGCAGGTTTCTCCCCTGCTTGGCCACTGGCTGCCCACATCTGCTGCTGAGTTGACTACAGGCCCCTCTTCCATCCAGACACCTCTTGCAATGGCTATTTTCCGACTAGAAAGACGTAAACATGCCAATGTGATGCATCAAAAATAAAGGAGAGCTACCCAGTAGAAATTGTACGCTCATTACATTCTTTTCCAATTTTTGACATTATAAACTACAGATAGTTATTTGCATCATGAAAAAGAGGACAATATTACAAATCTTATTGCAGCACAAGATTATGCTTCTTTTTTAAGGAGGAGTTTTATTTTCATTTTACTGTGGACAGTGAGTTTTTATATTAATGTTATGGGCGAATTTTTTTTCACATATGGAAAGCATAGTTAAACTGTGAAACTCATTCCAACAGGAAGTTACAGAAACCATAAATAAAAATGACTTAATAATGACAAATTCTTGACTAAAAGGCTCATCAGTGCCTGTTAAATACCCTGATAGAAATGTAAACTCCAGCTAAGCATGTTCCCAAAGTTGTAACTACTAGAATGGGAGGTGTTGTGAAGCAGTCTGTAATTGCTCTGCTTTTAATTAGCTCTTAAACTGACATCTCTGGTCACACCAGAGATGAGTTCATTCTGAGTGTGTAGAATTTTAAGTGTTTGACCTTACGCTCACACAATAACTTTACTCTTCCAAATGCTGATCTTGTCCTTGAAAGCATAATTGCCAGAGATATTCAGTAAATGCTTTCAGGGGATGCCAAACAGGATTGCTGAAGAGAAACCTTAGCTCATGTCACACTTTCAAAGGGATTTTGGTGAGATGTCTTTGGGAACTGACTTTAGTTAGTACCATTCAAAAGTTTTGTCACTGGCTTTTTTTCTTCCTTTGTCCAGAAACAGAGACCACTACCCTTCAAAAAGTGGTGTCTGAGTCCTTATTGTGCTATGAAGAGCTACAGGGACTACATCACCTTGCTCTGGAAAAGCATAGCTGGGATTTGAGAATATCTTGCATGGGTTAGTAGAAGACAATGGAAAGCAGACTTCAATTTCTCTAAACCCATAGTAAGCTCTTACATGGAAAATAAGACTGCAATATAAGACTGAAGAAAAAGACTGAAGAATAGCTCTTCCTGCCCTACCTTTGGGAGGCCAAGGGGCTTTTCTGTCGCTGATAAATTTGTTAGGTATGACAAAGGTGAAGGTGACACACTTTGGCAAACAACTGTACTGGTTATGCACTGCTTTAAAGAAGTTGAAGGATGTCATCAAAGTTTATGTATGTACAGAGAAATTAATCAGTGTTTGTGGACATAGAAGTAGATTTCTGCTAGTTATTTCTAATAAATCTGGAATTATTTTAACAGATTTATGTTTTTATTTGTAATATAAGGGAAAAAGAATGTTAATGTAATGTGATTTAGACTTTCATAGAATAGTTTCATAAAATCATAGAATGGTTTGGGTTGGAAGAGACCTGAAAGGCCATGTAGTTCCAACGTCCCTGACATGGTCAGGGACACCTTCGCCAGGAGCAGGCTGCTCAAATCCAGGCCTGTCCTTCACCATTCCGTAGTTCAACCATTCACTCACAGAGAGTTACAATGGACACTTTACTACAGCAGGAATACCCATCACTGCCCCTGCAGCTGCCCAGCCTGGGGATCAACAATTGCTCTGCCTGTGATTTTTACAGGTTCAACTAAGCAAGCAAATAAACAAACAGAGGGAAATTACAGTTTTGATTCTCTTCCTCCCTTGAATGACATAGCATCAAAGAATAATCTGGTTCTGTGGCATTGCTCAGATTCCCTCATTTCTTTGTTTTCAGGAGAAATAGGACTTAGTAATAGCAATAGGTATGCAAAAAAGGAGGTAAGTGAGCAGATGTGCAGAGAAAATCACTGGGTAGAAATCTCCCCCTTGGGCTACTAAACATATTGTATATGAACTCCTCATAAAAGCTCTACATCCCTTGGCTCTCTGATAGCAATTATGATCAACCTGCAACCAAGCAGCTTAAAAGTCTGCTCAGCAGCTGCATTTGCTCAGAGTTCCCAGAGGCAGCCATGAGTCAGTGGAAACAAATTCAGCCTATGTGACTTTGCACAGCCTTCTGCTCACAATTAAAATCAAGATGGATGGGATCCACTTCTCTGATTTTTTTTCCTCACAGGGGGACCCCTCTGGAGACCACACATGCACTGCTGCAGTTACAGTCCAGCAGGTCGATAGCAGGACAGAAAAGTGTGGTTAATGAATGATCCAAGATTACTGCCAGTCAGTGCAGTGTCATTATAAAAGGATGCAGAACGACACGTAGAATTACCTGAAAAATATTGTGAAGGCTCAACTTCTACAGAAATGTCATATTTTTACCCCTTTCCTCCACATTCTGGACAAAATCTATGCCACAAATGTCTTCATTCTCCATGTTCAACTCCAATGAACATAAAAGGAGGTTGACACTAAGCTCATCATAATAATGCCTTTAGAATGCATTAGCACTACATCTAAACAGCAGCCCCAGGAATGGTGCAGTACCCTGGCATAGGAATAATGCTGGTTTGAACCAAGCTGAGGACCAGCAGCAGGCTGGCAGGCTATGTTTAGTCAGCCTGTGTTGTGTTTTTCTTCTGAGACAGTGGGGGTCAGGATTGACAAATCAGCAGTGCTGGTTCAGGGCAAGTGAGTTTCTGGCCTTTGAGTCTCATTGTTTTGTCACACTGGTACAAAAGGAAATGAAGATATGTTTTTCTAAATTAACACAAGAAAAGAATTGGACTAAAAATGTCCATGTCTTGTGGCACTGTGCTCTTAAAACAAGAGTTTAGCAGACAGTTAAGCCAGTTTCCAGTGGAAAACAGGTCCAGCATTAACAACAATTGCTCCATCCTAACTTTTTCCAAACATTTTCCTATATTTCTCCAAATATCCAGGACAACAATATAGCAATGGCATGTGTCAGTGATGAGTACAGGTTTTAAGACAACACAAACTGTCCCACAGCACCTAGCAACATTAGAGCTATATCACATGGGGCTATATCATAGCTCTGCTGGCTTGAAGAGTTTCTGTGCTGCCTCTCCCTGACATCCCAAATCTGGATGCTGGCAGGTAACCCTGGGCCACAGTGCACCAGATTTCTCATTGCATATTTGGCGGCCTTGTTCCATGAGGTTTCCACCAGGACAATTTCCACTGGTTAGTTGGATAAGCTGCCCAGCAGCTGTACTGTGTCCAGATGCTAATATTGCCAGGGAAGTGCATTTCAGGCAAGACAATCAACTGTTACAGGGAGCTTTGGGAAGACAGTGTGGGGGTAAAATTAATAGTCCTTGGTACAGATAGACAGTCCCTGATGGTGGCAAGAATGCTGCTGAACACAGCCTTTCTGTTCAGGCCTGCATGTGTTCAATATCCTAAATAAGAGCAGTAGGCAGCTGTTTAGGGATGCTGCTGTTTGGTATCTCAAGCTCGCAACTCATAAATCAGCAGGACTGTCTCCTTGGAAAGGCCCTGATTGCAGGAACCTGAAAGCAGACCTGGGACACCTCTTATTTTGCTGCTGCTGGCAAGCAGTTTTAATCCTGGATTAAAAGATTCAGGTCAGAATGGATATCTTGTGGGATATCCACACCCCAGGACTGGCTAGGAATGTCATTGCTACTGGCACCAAAATGGATGAAAAATCAGTTTGTGCTGCAGTCACATATCAATCGGTCTGCAGAGGAGATTTACCCTGAATCTGCCTGTGTTCCACATCTCAAAAACATTTCATTTCCTGGTCTTTTTGGTGTCTGAGTCAGGAGAAATCAGACTGCTTGGACACTAAATTCTTTGAAGCACATAGAATAGTGCAATGTTAGTGTATCTGTTCAGTAAGTACCCATCAGTAACCTGGTTTAGCTGAGAGCTGCAGATATCACAGTGCAGCATCCCTAACCAGCTGCCAAAGGGGAGGCTGGTCTCCCAGCCCCCACAGCAGGTCAGAAGTCAGCATCCATCTGGTTCATCCCCCTACTGCCTTCCCTGCTTTTGGGGTCTCATCTGGGCAGTGGCCTGCTTTCCACAGCAGGAACAGAACCACCCCTTCTCCAGTGCAGCCTGGAAAATCCAGGCTGGAAATTCAAACGGATAGATTGCATAAACTGCTGTCCTAATCTTACTGCATTGGATTATTACTGCTAGTGCATGTCTTCCTATGGCACAGTGACATCTACAGTCCATGTTTAAAATGAGGATAGAATTTTACTAATGTCATAATGTGCTACGCTTTAGGTCTGTTCTGCTTTAAAAGAAATGCTGCCATTGCCTTTGATGTCCAAGAGCTGTACTGCAGGATGTGGCCAACGCAGTGTGTTCAAGTTCTGGACCAGTAGGACATGAGCTAGCTTCAGCCTAAAAGCTCTCTTCCTTGTTATTTTCATCCTGAGCCTGCCTTGTGACTACGCTTCCCGTAATAAATACACAAGCACGCCCTTCTTTTCTGTGTGAGTGCATTGATGCTCAGCTCTTGCTAATGTCGGTAATGCATCTCAGGCATTTGGCCATCACTTTCACCCCTTGCTCTTTTTTCTTTTAGAGTGCTTACAGGTTGCTGACCAAGGCAGCCTAATTAGATGTGTTTTCTTGAGGTATTTACCATTCCAAGGAAACTTTTTATTTCCAGCACTCCTGAGGCAAGTAACTTCTCTTTGCATAACTTCCTGTATGAACCTCCCCCCCCACCCCCCTTCATCTCTCTAAACTTAATTTCTTGCCCTGTTTATTTAGCATTAACCCATCATGCTGGGCTTTTTCCCAAGTTGTTCTCAGCCATCTGTCATGCTTTTTGCTATATAAATACAAAGTCAGATCAAAATGTCATCTATGTAAACTTTAGCACATTGAGCTGTTGAAAATATAATACAGAGAAATCTTGTGGTTCAGGTGAAACACCTGGAGCTGAACCAACTCAGACCATTGTCTGAGACACAGTGACTGTGTCAAAACAGCTGGGTATGGGAGATCTTTGCAGACCTTTGGTCTGGGTGCAGTTTCCAGCTCTTCTTACCTTGTATCAAGTTGCAGTTGGTAAAGTCAGAATTTTCCTCACCATCTTCCAGAGCTTGGTTTCTCATAGGTCTTAACATCAGGGAAATAGATACAGGGCTCAGGAATTTCCACAGACTGCAGCTGCCTTTTGAGATGCAGACAGTGTCTCCCAAGGGAAGTGCTGCATAAAAACAAATATGATCTATTACTTTCTCAACTCACCTGTTAGACTCATGCTGATGCATCAGGCATGGATACCCCATGGACACTGATCATCTGTCCTGGCATTTCTATCTAGCTGAAACCTGAAAATGTTTTCTTTTAATGTATCTGGTCAGGCCTAATTCCAGTAATTGACTAAGCAGAATTTAGATGGTTTTGTCCAAAATGTGTGATGATGATGCTCAGTGGCTGCCTGACTTCTCAGGGTGAGTAATTTCCGAGAGCATCTTATGTTTTGTCTGGACAGCCTAGAATAATACCTTTGTACATTTCCAAAAAATTATCCTGAATGGCCTGAACAATTTGGCATCTAAGTGAAATCTCCGATCAATCAGAAGCCAGAAAGTAGGCACCCCTCTGCCTCTGTTTTTGACATGCTCAGTCCTGCTGAGGCTCTCAAAATGTAGCAGAAGAAATCATTAAGAAAGGGCTTAGTGCTCCACGAAGTTGTATATACCTTCTTTTAAAATGGTGATGGACCTGCCTTTGCCATGCCATCTATTTAGCCTGGATGTCCATGGAAGATGGGAGAAGATATTGCGGGCATTCAAATTTTTGGGCTATCTGAGGCAGCTACCTTAAATATGAAGCAGAGTATTCAGGGTCTTAATTTTCTTTATTTGCTTAGAGAAAGTGCTGTCTTTGGATGTCAGTTCACCTAAGAGAGAATAAAGTGTTGTCTTTGGATGTCAGTTCACCTAAGAGAGAATAAAGTGTTGTCTTTGGATGTCAGTTCACCTAAGACAGAATAAGCCTCCCTTATCTTTTTCTCTGCTCTGTAATATCCCAAGGCAAGAATCTCTGCAGCTTGTTTATTAGCTTCAGGGTGAGGCACAACTTTTTGGAGACTCAGACAGCCTTTTCCAGATCTATTCTAGCAGTGACAATTTTGCTGCCTTCTACAAGACGTTATAAATTCTTTCTTAGTTTGGATAGTCCCTTCTTCTTCTCCAGCTCTTGCCTTCAGTGAAAATAAGAACTTCAGATCCATTTTAAGTCAGTTACAGTGTTCTGTTGCTGTGGCATACCACTGAACCACACTTCTTAAGATCTATATGTTTCATGTTCTTTCACTGTTAAAATGTTTAGTCCTTGTGTTATGGTGCCTTGGTGCTCATTTGCTGTCACTGTATTGACAGGTTCTTATGCTATTTCTGCTTTCAGCTCTTGTTTTTTTTGGGCTACAGTTTTAGGAAGACTTCAGCATTCCTATTGTTTCCATCTTCCTTTCCATGTTCTGCATGGTGAAATGCTGTCTGCACTCTTACAAAGCTGATGATTCATTCAAATTCTTGCATCACCTTTCAACATCTCTTTGTCTTGACTTGCAGAGTTTATTGAAGAACACCTGCCCTTGTGGTTTGTGATTTTAAGACTGAGATCTTTCCCTGGGTCTATTTTTCTCTTGGATGTCAAGTAAGACATTTTTGAAGTCCAGATGTTGTTTGTTTAGAGTCTGAGGATATTATTGGTGGGACTTAGTCCCTCCCTAAATGGTAAATTTGGCTTTCATCTTGGAACATTCTCAAACTGTGGTTTCAGTTTCTGTTTGAGCTTTACATACATAAATGCTTTGTTCTCCTGTGGGAGACAGCTTCTCCTGCTGCCTTCTGTCGTGGCATTCCCACCCAGCATAGCAGGGCCCCCTGTTCCCCACTTCCCACAGCCTCCTGGTGCTGTGTGAATCCTACCTGGGAGCTCTTCTTCACCTCCTGCACCAATCCCTCCTCCCAGGGTTCCTGAGCTGCTGGTGCAGCTGTAGTGTGGCCTCCCCCACTTTTTCACTTCTCTTCTACATATAAATGTTATTTGTAGCCAGACCAGGCCAAATTACCACGCTAATGATTTTGGACAGTGCCAACATTTTCACTGTGCTCTTATCTTACCTTAAGAAATTAATCACTGAGAAAAAATGTAGAATATGTTAAGAAGCTTTTAGAGACTTGATATTTGAGGAGTTTCATTACCTCCTAGAGCAAAGGAGGTTAAAAAAGTGGTGGAGGAGGAGAGAGCAGAGCTTTTAAAAACTTTTCTTTAAAGGTTTTTATTCTGCTATATCACCTGAAACAACCATGTACTGTTGATCACATCATAAATCAACATGGTAAAATTTTCCTTATGGTTGCCCAGAAAGGCATTGAGAATACCTGCAGCATGACTTAAGGGATGCGCAATACTTTGTGTAAAAATTTTAAGCAATAATACTTACAATTTGGGTAGAGATATTCAATAATAATAATAATAAAACAAATAAACACAAAATATGGTAGGCAGGGATAAATGAAATTTAATCACAAGAAATATTCACAGAACTGTGTCACTGGACAGTTTTTCCAAGATTCTTATAAAGTGCAGTGGATTTTAAATATTTCCAAACAGACACCTTGTCCAGTATTTCTCATTGTCTGAGTAGCTAAGAATCTGGAGTGAGATGACTTGAGGACAGCCATTCATAAAAATCAATACATTGCAGAAATTTCAAAGTTCTGAAAAGATTCCTTAAATGCTGTGGCTGTTGCAATTTTTGTTTGTTTAATTACAAAACATACAACAATCAAAGACATGATAAAATAAAGCAAAACAAAGAAAAGTTTTAGTTCACTTCTTGTAAAGAAGATGAAAGATTAAAGTAAAAAAGGCACATGCCTTCTTAAGCAGGCTAAAAATGGTATTTTGCCCTTAAACAGGGTAAAAAAGTTTTTTGGGATCAAGGATCCAGTTTAGATCCTGAAAATTCTGGAGGTTATAATTTAGCCCTCCATATTAATTTTTGTGAATATCTACCAAATGTGGGATTGGATGTGTTTTGAAATTAGGAGGATGGAATGAGAAAAGCTGTGGAGGCCGCAGGCCCCTGAAGAGTGGGCGCATCATCTATGCCACAGGTATTAAAAATTTAGTAGGACAACCTGCAGGGTCATCTCTGTTGTCTTAGCTGTGCAAAACCTCATTGATGTTAATGTGTGCCATTTGCCTTAGGAGAGAAGTTCTCCCACTATCTATGTGAGTTTTTGCACTTCAGTTTAAAGATTGACAGGAGGAAGTCTTACACTATTTCTAGACAGTGCTATAAGTTAATCTCTTATCAGCAATTACATCAGAATGAAACTTGTATTTTTGCAGTTTCTCCAGCTGAAATTAGTGGCTTATGTTTCAGTCTTTATTAGCTTGTACCAGTAACAATATTTTCTCTTGGTTTCCCAGTGAAATTTTATAATGAAAGACAACTATTAAAATGTCAATCACAACTTGTTCTTCCTAGGAATCTGCTGAGAGACAAAAGTGACAAAGAAGCAGAGAAAAACCCAGGGTGCGCAAGCTTGAGTTTGAAATTGTGTCTTCATGTCTACTGACAGTCGACAATGAATTTTGCAAATTAAGAAATGCATGGCAGAATATTACAGGGAAGGGTGTTGTTCTTAGGAGTCATAGATGTGAAGATTTTTTTATATGAGTTTATGTGTGGTAGGCCAGGGAGTGAAGTAGTATAGTTCCTATTCCAAAGCCCTTGTTAGACAAGGAGGAGACTACAGTGGTTAAGAAACCTGACCTAAGAAAGAATGAATAAGGAAATATTGCTCAAATTTTGCATGCAAAAGTAGTTAATGCAAGGGTTTCAAGCCATCAGTTGTTGAGACAAAGATTAACAAAGGACTGCATACACTTCAATCACGTTGGAAGACTTTCCTCAGAAAATAACTTTTGAACAGTATGGACATTTTCTTTTTCCTGAAGATAGATATTAACTTTATATTAACTCAAACTTTGAAACACTTCAACTTAGAAATCAGTATAAACTGTACAATAATATTAAATGGATTTTTCACTCCTAAATTTGATATGACATTATTTTAATGTAGGTAAGATTAATGCTCTTGTAGAACATCTAATCTGGCAGGTGGGGAGAAGGTGAAGCAAGTCAGACTGACAGGAGAGGTCAGAAATCGCTGGTTTTCTCCAGATGAGATATGGTGCCCTGATGATGTTCTGCCCAACATTCCATAATAAACCAGCAGCTATCATCATTGGTTTCCTCTGCATTTGCTTTACGACTATTCTACTCTGAGCAGAGAAACAGTAGGTTGGTTTGTGTTTGCTTATGATAAGTCTTTGGTGTATCTAGGTTTTTGACTTTTTTTCTTCTGTCCCATAAGTTCATGAACTTGTCTGTTTAAAGACTCGAAGGAATGCTGACAAACTTGATTGTTTTCTTTGGGGACATGTTTTCTAACACACAGTTTAACCATCAAGTTTTGCTCTGTAAATGACAATTTTCTCTTGGAAGAAGAACTACTGACTTTGCATTCCAACAAGCCAGCATGAGGAAGAAATGCACTATTTCACTCTCTGAAAGAATTTTTTAGGACTACAAAATGGTTTTTCATATGTGTTTCTGTTTGTTCTCACTGTCCCTTTAAAATGCATATTTTTCTGAGACATAATTTCTCCTTTGGAGTTAGGAAATCTCAAAAGTTCTGATAGCAGAAAATCTGATTTTTTTAAATTTGTTCTGTTTTTAAAACTAAGTTTCAATTTCTTTTGTATTAGGGTGGTTCAAAAGATCCCTGATATTAGAAAATGAGTTCAATTTCAGAAAGAAAACTTCCTATAAACTTTATAAAATATTTCGTTTTCTGTTTCTCATAAATAATTCTTAAATTGAATAGAAATAATTGAACAAGTGCTGAGTTTTTCATTTGCCTCATTTCAGAAATTTCAGAAATACAACCAAATTTTTGTCTAGTTCTTAATTAAGGCTAAGTCTGCAGTTTGTTTTTGCCTTAGCTGAAAGATTGGTGCCCCTGATAATGCAGCATTGCCAGCCTAATCTGCAGAGTTGTGACAGTTTCCAGATGAATGACATCCACATTTATAAATCATTTTAAATTAAAAACCAAATTAGCTGTCTCTCATGGTTACTTAAGGTAGGATGGGGCACATTGTCATATTACATTTCACACCTCACTTTTGCGCTGAGACAAATTTCTAATTTTGAAGAAAATATTTTTAAGAAGAAAGTAATCAAGATTTTTCTGTCATGGCAATTGCAAGGAAGGATAAATTAGCAAGAGATTAATTCAAAACATGTCATGAAAACACGGCTGATCACTAGTTAATGTTTACTTTAGAAAGGAATTTATTGTTAAAGATGATAAATGAAGAATGGAAACCAGAACACTGTCATATTGATAGGAAGTGAGGAGTGGAGAAGAAGTTGCACAACAAAAAGCAAAGACCATTTTCACAGTGATTTTCTGACACAATCTGTGATTTCTTGCTCTCTTTGGCATCATGCTAGTGCTATAGATTTTCTTTGTCCTCTTTGGTAGACATGACTTGTGACAGCAGTGTTACTTTCCAACTTTAGCCTTCTCAACAATATTAAGACAATCTGGCTCCTTTTTGGAGGTGTCGTTGAAGTTTGACCTCTTCAGAACTAGACGCTATCTATAAAATTTGTAAATATTTCTAAAAGATCCTTAATATTTTGTAGTTTTAGTTATGATAATCTAATAAGTTTACTTTCTTCATTCATTAAAATTACGAATACCAGGTTTCCTTTAACATGGTAACAGGAAAGATTTTGGCAGGTCAAAGGAAGCAGCTGTTGAACCACATGCAGTCAATTGGCTGATCTTCTTTTAGTCCTACACACCCAGTAAACTCTAAGGATTTACCTGTTGCATAAGAGATTTTGTGTACCATTTCTGAGACCGTGTAAGTATTTGTTCTAAGATAATTTTTCACTCACTGGTTGAAGTGTTTTCTTTCCTCTGACATGGATGTGCACTAAACAAATTTAGCCAGAATATTCTGCCAAAGAATTATTTACCTTGAATCATGCTGCTGAAAATTTTGCTTCAGTGTTCCAGTACAGACTTGTGAATATCATGGTGCTGTAAAGCTGTGACTCTCCAGCTTTTTGCTTTTGTGAGACAACCGAATTTTGCACCAGCCTGGGTAATTGCCCACGACTCCTACAGTTTTATAGGGCAAAAGTCCAACACTTTGAGGTCAGCAGCTATCACTTCTAACAATCCATTTGGTATCAGCTGCGAAAAATGCCTTGACTTTCATTTTCCCCTGGTCAACTTAGAGCAAAAAATGTAATGCAGAAGTAAAATTGTAGGGCACTTTTAGAAGCACAGACGCAAATGGAACTCTTTCAAAATTTCCCTATCTGAACAAATAATCTAAACATCTTGATTGATTAGGCGTAGAAAGAATGAAGAAGCTTTATAAGTGGAAACAGAAAACACTCCCAAAATTAGTTTAGTACAAGGAATGATGTTTTACACAAATTTGGCCAAATATTTAAAATTCTTTTACCAGCAAAAGTGAACGATGATGAATTTTCTTTCTAATAATGGTGTGGAAAAATGAAACTGGACAATATCAAAGACTTTGGATCAATTTCTCTGCTAAGATTGGGCACTCCATCAGTGAATTCAAGACATCCCTTAAAAAATTTGAGTAGTAGAAGTGTACTTTGTTCTAGGGAGTCCAGTAGAGATTTTAGTGTTACGATACACGTGTGTTTGGGCAAAATCCTGAGACTAAAACAGAGAAGGCTTGTGGCCATAGGCTTGGGGTAACTCTAGGCTCAGCCTTAGCTCCAAGTATAGATATAGCCTACATGATCAAAATGAACTTGTTATTGAAACACATGTAAAATGATAGTACTAACACCTAACTTTCCCAGTTCTTTCAGTCCAAGAAGAGGCTTATAATGCACCTGCTAGAGATACACAGGCAGTTACTTTCTTGTATTTAAAATGTCAAGGGTCCTTTCTGGGTAATGGATATGATCCTTATGTTTCAGAGCTAAATTTTGACCAACAATTTAAAGTAATATGCTTTCCCTAATTCTGTGCTTTTTAGACAAAGTCTTTAGCATCTTCAACATCTATACTGAAAATAAGTGCCACTTTGCTTTGTATCTGTGGACTTTTTGAGCTGGAGCTCTGAAACAATGTTTAAAGGATAAATATGACACAACTGGAAAACATCTGTGAAAACAGAAATGAATTGACAGTCTAGTTGGTACATGATGAGATACAGCCTAATGACTTGGCTTCACACAAGAATTTTTCATGCATGGCCAGTTTCAGAAACCTTAGCTGACACAGAGCTTCCTTCTTGAAGGCTCACTCAAAATAGGTATAATTACTGAAGGCCATTCAGTGGGTATAAAGGTTTCAAAGTTTAAGCTCTGAGTTGTGAAAATGGGGAGTGTGGAAGGATAAAATAAATCTGTTGGAGGAAACTGTATTTGGCTGAGTAAGGGTGGACAAGCAAGAAAGCTTTTTTCTGTTAGGGTTTTCAAGAGCAGCATTGCTAAAGAAAATACAGTTAAAGATCCCTTCTCTCTTCATTATTTTTTACTTATGCACAAATAGATATAGGCAATTTAGCCATGAAACTTGCTGTTCCATTCAAATTTGAAGAACAACCCTTCCCATCTATTATTTTTGACTGGTCTTCCTCCTCTTCCCTTCCAAACAGCTATTTTTTGCACTGGAGTGTGAAGCAGACAAGTAGAAAAGGACCCAACTTGGAATATTGTAAAAAAGCAATACTCTCATGAGCTGAAAATTAGCATTTGGATTTTATTCCTCCTCATATGGCTGGTGAGAATGAGAAGAGTAAATAACAGTCATTAGGGTTAAGCATTATTTTCTGTTGTTTTAATGCAGGTATTCCTCAAATCTGAGTAATGAGTCAGTCTGTCTCTGCTTGTCCACTCTCATTTGACCCAACTGGAGTGTGAGACGACTCAGAAACAACACTGAGTATCCATATAACTTAAATACAAGGAGGGAGAACTTGATTCATGCAGTTGGGCAAGAAAGGTGTTTCTGGTTGTAGCAAGGCATGAAGTATAAGATCATATAGGTATATCCCGTACCCGAACTTGCTGTATCCTTAGTTTTACTGGAATCATCATCACTCAATATTTTGATGAGGAAATGGCTGCAGCTGCTCACTGACAGCTGCTGCTCTGCTCTGTTCCTTCGGGCACTCCTGAATCAATGAGAGACCATCTGAGACCACCCTGGCCCTGCCTTGTCCTCTGCCTGCCTGCCAGTTTGGAGGAGTGTAAGGCTGAGACCCACATGGGTTCAGTACACATGTGGCCCTTACACTGAGCATGGTGATGCCAGGGCACCTGGAGTCCCTAGGAAGTGTTGAAGCACATTCTAAGTTCGTTCATCAGGGCTGCTATCCTGCTACCCTGTTTTAAGTTATAGAAACAGTGACCTTTGCTGTGTTAACTTCCTCATAACCTAAATGTCCTATTATTAGTGTTAACCAGTCCTTTTACACAGGGGTACAACCCCTTGAACAGTTGTTTTTACATCTGATTTTTCCAGTATTCTTTTTTCACCATGCAAACTCTGTGCTGAATTTCAAGTTCAAAATATTTTAGCCTTTTACCGTGCACAGATTTGATTTCCCCATGTGTAAAGCTACAGGCTTTGTGTAAAAAAGACATGCAATGATTTTCGGGTACATCCTTCATACCTTTTAAGTAATATGAATCCTCCTTAATGTCATCTGGAGTACGTCAAAAGCTGACGTCTTTCTCTCAAAATTTCTCTCAAAGTCTTGATCGTTATAGGTGAATTTTCAGTTTCTGGATTTTTTTACTCAACACCCTGGAAACCTGAACTGGAAAACATTGTCCATGGCACAGTATTGTAACTGATGCTGAAAATGGACATTATTTTTCTGTGTTCCTGTATTTTTGTTGAGCTTCTGATTTTGCTTCTCTGGAACCTGTAAAATTTATCCCTTTGTAGTAGTGGTGGGGAGCAGGGGAGGTCAATATTGGGGTTTGGGTCTTTGGTGATTCTTGTGACTGTGACTAAGACGCTTTGTCCAGATTTTCAGATGAAGCAATCATGTCGGAATAAAAGGCAACATGTTCCAGATCAGCAGTTAATATTCATATTACAAAAACTATAAGATCTGAACTGAAGAGGGAAATTCCATATGATACAGGAAAGATTATTTTCTTTTTTTTAATTAAGATTGCTGTCAAAGCCATTTCTCCTATCCTGAAAATAGAATCATAGAATTGTTTAGGGTGGAAAAGATTTTTAAGGCCATTGAGTCAAACTATTAATACCGCACTGCTATGCCCACCACTAAACCAAGTCCTGAAATGCCACATCTACGCATTTTTTAAATACTTCCATGGATGGTGATTCTACCACTTCCCTGGGCAGCCTGTTCCAGTGCTTGACAACTCTTTTGGTGAAGACAAATTTTTGATAACACCCTATCTAAACGTCCCCTGGTGCAACTTGAGTCCATTTCCTCTTGTCCATTACTTATTCCTTGGTACAAGAGACAGACTCCCCCTTCTCTACAGCCTCCTGTCAGGTAGACAATGGTAAGGACTCCCCTGAGACTTCTTTTTTTCCAGACTGTTTAACCCAGTTCCCGCAGCCTCTCCTCGAAAGACTTGTGCTCCAAACCCTTCACCATTTTCCTCCTATGAACACATTCCATCCAGCCCCTCAATGCCCTTCCTGGGGTGAGAGGCCCAAAACCGAGCACAGTACTTGAGATGCTGCCTCGCCAGTGCTGAGTACAGGAGGAGAATACTGATGAGATAGACTGAAGAAGCAAGATTTTAAACAGCCACCGTGAAAACTCTTTGATAAGCAAGATAAGCAATGAAAAAGCATTATTCATGTCCCAGGAGAAAGTCAGCAAAAAAATTTAAAATGCTGTAGCATTTAGTTCTAGAAAATGAGGAAATGCTTAAGTTGCCAGTCAGAAACAAAAAAGGAGGAGAAATGAGACATACCGTTCTTGTTCCTGTTTTAATGAGCTTTTTGTGGTTTATATTTTATTATATATTTTTTAGTTTGTTTTTAAGTTCAACTTATTAGGAATCAGCATATGGTTGAAATATGCTATGATTCACTACATATTGAAGATTATTTTTCTGTTTTCAATAATGACCTTTTAAGTTTACCATTTAGGGACAAACTTTTGGTACTGGGGTTGTTTGGGGATTTTAGGGGGATGGGGCAGTAGGGCTTGGTGTGTGGATGGCATGCCCACAGTACCTACTCTTTCTTCTGTTATCTTTTGTTCTTTGCATTTTGATGTCAGTGGTGTGGTATTGTAGCACTGTATGAAGCAGAAAGCTCTTCAAGGGTACCCATGGTAACAAAAAGGGGTGTATTTTCTGTCTGGTTTGAATCAGCATTTTCTATAGGAAATCCTGTTTGTCTGCTGTATCCTGCAAAACTTTTAAAGAGATGATGAAAAGTAAGAGCAGAACCTTGCCCCAGTATGATAGCCATATTGCAGGTCTTCTCCCTCAAATATTTTTCAGGTCATATGGTAAAGCTACAAGTGAAGAAGAGGAAGATTTGTCATTCTGACCTAGGAGACACTCATGGCCTTTTTGAAGAGCTAACCAGGTGAACACTGTGTTGTTTTCTGGGACTGTGATCTTGCACATAACATCCCATGGAAGAGTCACAAAATTTCCAAAATGATGATGGTGCTTCTTTTGAAATGATGGATCACGCCACTGAAATGGAGTGGGAAGGAGTAGATTAACAAATTCTCATTCATATTCACTTAACCTAGGGTTTTTCCTGATCAGATTTTGATCCATACCTTCTGACAGAGATATGGCAACTTCCTCTTTCTATGGCACTGCTGATCTCATCCTGAGTGATGTATAGCAGCTCTACTTGCCTCTCCATGGTTGAAATGTAAAATTTTACACTGAAAATCTGTGCCTTGTAATAGCTGTGTGGAACGATTTACCAAACTGTCAGCAGGAAATGCAGATGTTAACGCTGTAGTTGTCAAAGTAGTGCAATGCATTGATTAGAGCATGTATTATAAATGTGATCAGATTTTTCCCCCATTTTCTGAGTGGGGTTTCCTGAATACCTTAGAAGGTCTAAAATGAATAGAAAAAAAAATGGGAACTGGGGCAAGTTCTCTCTTCAAACTAATTTTGATGCATTAAACACACTTCCACTATGAAAGGGACTATTATACAATGCCAAGTTCAAACAACTGGGTTCTTTCATTCAAATGATGCTCTGTATCATGCTGAAATCATTACAGAGCTTGGTCACTGCAAGTCACATCCTTAAGAGGTGGCAAGAATAACCACATTAAACAGGGATATTTTGTCTAGACTTATTATTCTCTTTCCAGACTTCCTAGTTTCTTAAAAATCTTATTAAACACTAGATTTAATGTACTTAGCCTACTTGCTATCTCCAAAACATTAAACAATGTCTGTTACAGATAAAAGAAAACATACTAACTTTTCTCATATTTTTTTCCACTTTTTCTAATATGATTCTTTGTAGCTTCTTAATTGAAAAAATCCCTTCTTTTGAATTCTCTTGCAATTTCTAACAAAAGAACCTGAAATGTATATAATTTCCTTCCTGGTGATACACAACTCTACCATCTCAATTTCAAAACTTTCTCTTTATTTATATTTTAATATGAAAGCATGCCATGTATTAGCATGATTGTCTGTCATGTCTTGAAGAATCCCTTATTCTTAATTCTGTATCTGACCTAGCTTTGAAATCTTATCTTTAATAATTAAACAATATCATCAAATATTTTTTGCAATTAGTTGCTTGCAGCTGGGCATAGAGCAGCCTGGAAATCGTGGTGTGCATTTTTAGTAAAAAATATTTATGCTAGTCTGCCTGGCAGGGAGTGAAGAAGGTCTGTGGCTCTGGTCTGGTTTGTGATGCAGGTGAGAGCTTTTCCAGAGTTCACCTACAGGCAGTTTGGGAGCCTGGAAATCTCCTGCTGCAGAGCCAGGAGTGAGAAAATCCTTGGTGGCCAGGGCTTGAGCACTCTGGTGAGACATAATTCGGCAGAGGTAAGCCTAGTAGATGACAAAGGCCTAATTCAGACCAGCGCCTGGAAATTTGAGACAGAGAAATTAATATTGGGATTATAGTGTCATAAGATCACAGGATAATTCAGACTGGAAGGGTGCTCAGGAGGTCACCTGTCCAACTTCCTACTGAAAACAGAGTCACCTCTGATCTCAGACCAGGTTGCTCAGGGTTTTATCCTGCCAGGTCTTAAAAACCTGCATGGATGGAAAGCACAACTTCCCTAGGGAACTTGCTTCAATTCCAATCTCGCAGGGAAGACGTTGCTTCCTGTATCCAGTAAGAGCCTTCAATGACAGAGACACATTTATATTGTTGGTGACCATTGGAACATATCTGCCACAGGAACTGGGGAATTCCACATCTATTGTTACCTTCATGACTGGATAATTTTCTGGGAAACATGACTTTCATCAAAGATAAGATGATATTTTCTGTATATACAGCTGTTCCTTGTGGCTTTAATTTAACAAATACATGAAGACGTATCCTATCACCCAGCTGGAGGAGCTGAACAAGGTACTTTTCACAATAAAGGAATTGTTATTTATTTAAAATAACAATTTTGAATCTCTTTTAATTTAAATTGCTTAGAGTAAAGGGATTTACAGGAACTGAAAACTTGATTTAAAGATTTGTTGCCTTTTCTAATCTTTCTATGGCTTTTGAACTTCAATACTTCTGAGACATTCCTATGGCATTTAATTATCAAGTGACTTGGAAAAGAACAAGAATATTCTCAGAAACATGTGAATAACCTAGTTTGTACTTGTGCAAAGCCATTGGAAAACCTGTTGATTTAAAACATTAAAACAAAAAAAGGAGCAAACTGCTGTCTTTCATGTGATAGTAAGACATAGCATATATGGTTTTCTGCCTGAAACCTGCCCCCCTGCAATGCTTCAAAAGCTTTGTTTGCTGAGTGATACAATTCCTTGATACATTGATTATCAGGCTAATGGTACATGCTGAGAATAGGGACACAGAGGTACTTTTGAGGCTCTTCCAATATTTTCCTTTGCTGTTGCTGTCATAATAACATGCAGTAGGTGACTGCATGGTCAGAGAAAGGGCCTATTCCTGGAACACATTGTTATAATGATGCATTTAGGCCTTTTTGTACCACTTGTTACCCTCAGGTCTCTGAGAGGTTTCATCTTGAATGACAAATGCAGCAAGATCAAATTCAATGCTACTAGTCCATTCTGTAGCAACCCCCAAACCAGGAATGCAATGACACATGATGGACTGAACTCAGTTTCACACTATATATTCAGTGCTGGGCAATTAAAGCATGCAAACTTTGGATTATCCAAACTAGAAATGGTTAATTTCTGCTTACCTTCTCTAACTTTGGATGGTACAACTTACTCTGCAGATATATGCCAACATTGTTTATTTATCTAAAGCTATTTATCTAATTCAGCTGGCATCTACATTCAAGACCCAGGGTATAGTTGTCTGATTCTCCAAAAGTGATGGCAGCATCCTGTTCTCAGTTTTGGGTGCTAGAGAGTTACACTCTCACAGTTTGCCTGAAGTGCAGATGTTGCCTAATTATAAAGTACAAAGAGATTTCACTTCAGTGGAAATTTAGAAAAAGAAGGAGTCTTGTGTAATGCCTGCACACTTACAAAAAGGCTTTGTCTAGAGAGAAAAAAAAGAGAAGCTTGAATCTGAATCATATCCAAGGATTTTCTTTGTAAAAGAGCTGAATGAGTCCTAGCACTAAGATAAAAATCCAGATAAAGGGGAAAAAATTGTTCGTGGTACAATGTAGAGATAAGGTTCCATTTAGCATGTGCTTGCGTGGACACCTACAACTTGGCAGCTGTGCTGGTTGTGTTACCAACACTGAGAGTCTACACAGCCCTTCTTCCCATGGCCATGTTTCTTGCTGTGCTCCCTCCGAGGTCCCAATGATTCCTTCCTACTTCTGCTGTCCATCAGGAGTTGTGCAATGTCTGCCATACATTGTGTCAAGTATGACCACACACATAAAAATGTGATTGGGAGTAAAAGTGGACAAAACTGTGAGAACATTGATGTTCCAGAGCAAGGGCTTTGCAGTAAATAAATTTCAGTATGAGACATGAAAATTACTGTTTTAACTAATGTCTTAGTCAGTGATATATAAGGACCTTTGAAGTGGATCCCTACTGTTTTTTATATGGTTTCTCAGTTTCCATTGTTCCTTCTATGAAAATCACGATAATTATGATTTTATTCTGTTAAAAAAACATTTTTCCTGGCATGGCTTGAACACCTAGGACCTAATGAAAAAGAATTTTAATCTTTTTGGCCAGAAGTAAAACATATCATTGGAGATGAAATTTATATCCCTGTGACTGTTAACTGGAATAACAACATTTATTTTATGGTGTTGATGTAAATTTCTGGTGTGATAAATTGACTACAAAGATTTTTATATATGTAAAAAGCTTTAAGTGAAGCTGTGGTGTTCTGGGACACATTCTGTGCTATTTTGAAGATTAAAGAAAAACAAAAATTGAGAACAAAATAGGCACTTGTGTTTAGAACTCCACTTACTCCAGGAAGTGTTAGGGGTTAGAACATGATATTTTCTGACTTCAAGAAAAGATGAAGGGAAAGACAAAAGACCTTGTATGAACCTTATGTGAAGATTTATTGTTATCAGACAGATCTAGCTGAAATTATTTCCTGTTGCTCTGTCAAGACCAAATTTATCCCACGGATGCCCTTTTCTAGCTGTGCTGTTATTTATGCACGGTGTTATACACAAACCATGAAGTCCAATGCCCTTTACAGTCACAATAAAACTTTTGTTAGATATGGGAAATGAGGGGCATCACAACACCATGTCTCCAGCCTTGCAATTGTTGTTGATCTAGCAGGGTATATCCTGTGGTATTTCATAGAAACTCTGCAAACATCAGGTCTTCTGAAGGCTTTCTGTCCTGTTGCTTTGGTTTAAGATTTGCCATTTTCATATAAAGATAGAAACAAAATATAAATTTCTCTACCAAATTCTTTAAGAACATTAGATAGGTAGTGGCACCACAGACTAATTTGTATCTGTTTTGGAAATTCCAGATTTAGGTGACAAGTTACTGCTCATTCTGGTTCTGCTCACAGCTGTGTCAATAGAAGTCTACCTCCTTCTGTTGCCTCTGGAAGGGGTTTCCTCTGGAACTAAAATTAAACACAGAGAACACCCTTCTACATAACCAGACTGCTGGAGAAAACAGTCAATTTGTGGAAAGGGAGGATATAAGAAGTGTTCCAGATGGAAAATGTTGTCCTATGACCCAGGTATACCACAGCATGGGAACCCCCCATAGCTTTCTACTCCTGTGCTATTGAGTCACAGTAGCACAGAACAGACTTTTTTGTCTCAGAAAACAATGCAGTAGGAGGTCCTTTCCTTATTAAGGTGTGTGGCTACACAGCCGGAAGAACTGCTGCGCTCCAGCTTTCAAGCATTGAGCTCATCAGAAGTTTGAAGATGAAGACTATGAGTTTGTGACTTGCTAATAAGAAAAATGTTTGGAAAAGTTGCTAAATAACCTGAGATTTTTAAATTGGATTGTAAGTCTTCCTACATTCCAGGAGTAGGTGGGTTCCTGAAGTTTCTGGAACTTAGGATATTCAGCATAGGATTCATGTTAGTCAGCTCTGGATGTCCACAATGAAGATGACTGTGAGCTACTCATCCAGACTCCTTTTATAGTCATTAGAATGTAAGTACTTCTAGGATGCTGTTCATCTAATATTAGCATAGGTGTTCAATATAGCAGAGTTGATTAATCCTCCAAAAGTGCCCAATTCTTCCCAGTAAACATGAATTTAGAAACCTAACTTCAAGATCTGATGTTAGGTGATATAATTTCCACTCATAAGTTATCACGTTCTCTTCAGCCTACCATGCTATGGGAAAAGGAGATACTGCTCCCTTGCTCACCATATTTCTGTCACTTTCAAAGATGCTAAGCACTGAATGGGGAAAACAGGAACTATTTATAATTAATTTTGAAGGCATCCAGGAAGCCTTCAGAGGAAGGCTAGTTTTCAGAGGAACCCCCAATTTGGTGTGTAACTGCCCACCTTTACATCCCCTGTCAACATTTGAACCTCTATATTCAGCTTTGGGTGACTGGAATGGGCCACCTGGGCTCAAAGCAGGAATATGTTGCACACCTAGAATGGGAGACTTCCAAAATGTGTGTGTTTATAAAACAAAATAAAAATAGTGATGGAATGATGCTGGTATGAACATTATGGAGAATTCCCCCTTTTTATTTTGACAAAGCTATCACAGGGTTATGCTGGCACGTGGCAGCTCTGCCAAGAACCCAACCCAGAGGTCTACAGCTAAGTAACCTGCTGCCCCAAGAACATTTTGGTCGGAACACAAAAGTAGGCTGGGGGAAAGGAAGACCATTTATCTGTTAGGGAATGGAGGCCAAGAGAAATCAGAGAATGTCCCCAAAGTTTGGTGAGCTGTATGACCAAGGATTGCTTCTACTCTCAGCAACTTACAGGACTATTTCAGTTGATATTCCTTTCTCTTACTCAGATCTGCATCAGGATTATAATTTTAAAAATTCTGAAAGAAAACCAGATAAAATTGTACAAAGGTTTACCTCTTCTAATTTTATTTTTAATAAAAATAAGTTTTCTCATACTTTGACCACTCAGTTTGTGCTGAGATATTATTCTGTTTTCATACGTGCAGCCATGAAATTTTAGCTAGTACCTGGACTAAGCCAAGTTACAGTGGTATTTTACTGCACCGTAGA
The DNA here is from genome assembly GCA_036785705.1 of Acanthornis magna. Taxonomy (NCBI): domain Eukaryota; kingdom Metazoa; phylum Chordata; class Aves; order Passeriformes; family Acanthizidae; genus Acanthornis; species Acanthornis magna. The sequence continues at coordinate 27,234,572 of JAWUZG010000001.1, forward strand.
CTACAGTTATATGGAAAGAACTTAATCAGATTAAATGAGCAAAGGAAGAATCTGTAGTGCCAGACCACCTCTCATGAACTTTTGTGTATTTGTGCAGCTAATCTCTTAATTGGATTTTTATGAGGAATGTTTGCATATTTATCCAGCTTAGTTGTTTTATGCTATAGTCATGGCCCCTGTTTTCTCTGAATATCTAGAGTTCTATTGAACACTTTATGCAGTTCTTTACTTGGAAAACACAGGCAAACAAGTGCTATGGAAAATAACAATATACAGAATGTATCGTGTGACAAACTGTTACATTAGTACCCAGGTCATTACTACCAGACAAAGCTGCTTCCGTGAATAGCTGCATTTTTCATTCTTCATTCATTGCACAGGGAAAGAATGACTGAAAATGCTACTATCAGGGCTGGATTCCCTCCAGCCAGCGAGGTCATTGTTTGTAAAACCTTACAGGCACAGCGCAGGGTGGCACTCGACCAAAGCAAGGCCCTTGTAGAATATATGCAAAGATGTGGAATTTTCCATTGACCGAGACAGGTTAACAATCCTACAGAGGCATACTTTGGTAGGGGACCATAAAAATAACACTGCGATGGGTTGAGTAACATTCAGCTAAAGGTTAATGTAATTACCAGGAAAAACCCTCTGCTAATTACAGACTGTCCTGTCTTTTAAAGCTGTTATAATCACATTGCTTTCAGAACTGCGGCTGAAGCTTGGTTAATGCAGTCTGCTATTTGTGTGTATGTGACAACTTGAGTCAGCTCCACTGCTCCCTCAAAAATGCATTAAACAGTGATTTTACTGCCTCAGAAGTGATGAATAGGACCCTGGTAGGGCCTAAGGTGTTTCTGTTACTGAAAACAAAGGTACAGGATCAAAACAGAGGGCTGAAAACAGGTGCAAAGTGGGGAGAGCAAAGATCACTGTAACAACTGTTTCTGCTGGCTGGAGGCAGAGGTGGACTGTGGTCTTATTTCTCTGACCTCTGGTCATTGTCCCATGTGCCGTATCCCATGGGCCCCCCACTCCTCACAGCCTTCCCCTTCCAGAGCTCGGGCATTGCTAAAATAGGCAGTGGGAGCTGCCCACAGCAACAGTCTCTGGCACCTGAATTCAACTCTTTAGGTACTTTTTCTACACAGTGGAGGACTTAGTTCATTATAAAAACATTTATTCTACAGTGTGAGACTTAGTTTCAATGAATTAAGATATAAATACACAGGCTAAGCATAAAAAATACATTACAATCAAGTGCAGTGACTTCTAACCAGTTATCTTGCACTGAAATTACTGCTATAGATCAAAAAATAAAATGATGTACCCAAAAACCTGTGTACATATCTATCGCTTTGCCCTGGATCCTCCAGATGTGAATAAACAGAAATAGAAATAAGTACTTCCAATAATAATAATAATTCTATCAACAATGATAACACAGTGTATTTTAATTTTGCTGTTATGAAAAGAGCCATAAGACAACTTCTAAATGCTGGGGGTAGGATTCTTGCCTGAGACAAACAAACCCTGCTCAAAGTCTGTTCTGCAAAAGGAGGTCTTGATTCGATGTCTGTTTGATGACAGCTAAAATGAAGGAAATCAGTCCCTAAAAACAGCACAAAAGCCTGTACAAATGCTGAGACACATGGACACTGGGGTTAGTGTTGGAGCTTGTAATTAGAATAAAAATTGGGGATTAACTGCTGTTTCTGTCAACTGGCATCAGGCAGGAACCCAAAAGGGATTTGTTCGTAGCCATGTCCCTGAGAGAGCTCAGGAAGTGTTTGGGTCTGCTGGTTATGGAAAAAGGAGGCTTGGGAGCTATGACAAGGAGTGCCCTCCGGGTTTTGACTCTGGTGCACAGGAAAGCAAAACTTCTCTGTCCATAGTTTGCAGATCCTCACTCATGTTCAAGACAATACCTGATTCCACAATAATCTTCTTATTTAAACCAAATGCAAGGGACTAAATACAACTGAGCAAGCCAAGTGACTTGCATCTCTCCCAGCATACATTTCTGTTTGGCCCTTGAGTCATTATGTGGTTGCATTTTGGCTTGAGTGAGCACATTTTCTCTTACCAATTTTCCATACATTTTAGTAGCATTACAGAGCCTTTTGCATTTCCAGTGCTTATTCTGTAATTGAAGAGATTTTCTGAGCTGGAAAACCAACTGTTAACAACTGCATCCTTAGGTGACTTCATTTTAGCACTGGGGAAATGACTCTACACTGGGGAGCTCTTGTGAGACTTTTTGGTGCCCTTCCCCTCTCTTTAATGTACTTTTCTAAATTTGCTTTGCCCCTGAAGACCTCTGTAGGAAAGCAGCCAGAGCAGCAGCAGCAGCAGCAGCAATTTCAACAGCAGAAACCTGCAAAACCTATCATGCTTGTTCCCATAGCTGCTGCTGATCCCAAAGGCATATGGGGCAGCTCCCACTCCAGCTCCACGGCCGGAGGTACAGAGAAGACATTTTCCAGGATTTGTTGTAAAAAATCCTTTGAAGGGATCAAAAGGCCAATTTATATAATTCTCCAGCAGCTTTGATCACAAGTGCTCACTGGTGTATGGTGGAGAAGAAATGAAATATTAAATAGTGGTTTATTCCTTGCAGCTGCTCCTGGGTCTGTTAGACTTGAAATAAGCGTTTGTACATTTATAATGTTATCTAAATAATGACATTTTACTCTGATTAAGTGCTGTTCTGGCTGCTAGAAGATCTTTGTGGATATACTGATGCCTCTAAAAAAATGTATTCTCTTGAAAGAGTCTGCCCTCCTGAAGCACTTCCACAGGCCTCAGTCTGGTGGTACAGTCCCTCTCCTAGGGCCTTGCAACAGCCTTGTTCCAGACTTATTTCCAGATGAAGCCACTACACTGCTGTCTGACACTCAGCTAGGCTTAGTCCCAGCTTTGGGAGATAAAAAGGGAAAGCAAAGGCCATGTGAACCCTTTGCCCTAGAAATCTTTAATGATTCCGTTAAGATCCATGTTGTCCAGACTTAAAACATCACGAATAACATGGAAGTTGAAGTATTCTTTGTTCTATACCACCAAGCCTCTGTTAATTTGCATACAGAGAGCCTGCGTTTTTTGCATTATGCCTAATCAGAGATGTCTCTGACAGGCAGTCTGGTGTGTGTCACACTGCCAGTTTGCCATCTAGTGGCATAGCATAAAGCTAATTTTACATCCTATTTCATCATTTCGCTAGAAAGATGCCCCAAGAACACAAACACAAGACGATTTCAACAATCTGTTAGCAGAAGACAGTCCATACCAGTGATCCTCAGTTCCTAGACCTTGCACTTTGCCCCCAGGAGCAGAGGCTGGCTCAAGGTCTGGACAGTATTTTCACTCCACAGGAGAACAGCTATATAGATCCAGTTGCTGTTTAACACCTCAGGCCTTATTGTTTTCAGTGTTACCCTGGTCTTTTTGACTCTTTTTACACAAGTATCAGGGAATCTCAAAAGGTGGAACTGAATGGCACTGGAGAGAGCATTGTCTGTACGACAAGGGGTCTTCAGTGAGCATCCACATCAAGAGAGGATCAGTGTAACCTCAAGAGCTCCCAACAGTGGTTTGCTCAGTCTGCTCCACAAAACTATATGCTTCTCATGATTTTGCAAACCTCTTTAGGTAGCACATGCAGGCTGCCAGGGTGGTGGCAGCTGTCCTTTAATGCGCTGGTCCAGACTGCTGGAGACAGCATCGCAAACCACTTCCCTGAAAAGTCTGTGAGTGCTGCTGAGGGAAAGCTCATCCTTTCCTCACGGGGCTGCTGTGGGATGGGAACTTCATCCCAGCCAAGGGCTTCAGCTGGTCACTCTAAGGAAGGTTAAAATATCCAGGGAGGAAATCTGGGTTGTGGTGTAACCAACAGCTACAGGAGTAAAGAAAGTGATGAAAAAAGATGTCAGGGCATAGGTGACACTTGTACAGCATGACTCGGTTTTGTTTCAGTCTCCCATAAGAGTATAGCTAAGAATGTTTTTCCCTTCTATAATAACCCCCATGTTCTTTATTCCTTTATGTCTGATAGGTGCACAGACTATTGCTATATTAGTAATCACTTGGGTACTGTTTACTGGTTGTTGGGAAGAGACAAACTGCGGTTGCATAGAGACCAGAGTGCCAGTGCAGACAGTCACTGCCTGAAATCTCTGTCATCTGTTAAATTAACCTCCTCAGACTTTCAACAGCTATTATGGCAGCATGTTCAGTCACACAGGCCCCTAAGGACTTCAAGCAATTTTGATAAGCCATTCATTTCTGATTTAAATAAAGAAGGAACTGATGACAAGACAGTAAAAAAGAACCTCACTTTGGGAAAAATTGGCTTTGAGAAAAGTCTCAGATATGAAATTCCACAGGGAAAGGAAAACTGGGGAGAAACATTTATTTATCTCTTTGTACCCAAAAGAGCAAACAACCATTTCCATCAGCTGCAGAACTTAATTTTCTCAGTCTGACTGCGGCAGTGGTTGGAACAGAAGACTGGCTTCCCAAATAGTATAAATGAGCCTGTGAATGCAGAGATGCTAAATACCTGTGAACTGTTTTCTATTACTGCTTCTATCACATCCTTGCCAAGGAGCAGGATGGGAAAGACACAGCTGGAAGAGCCTTTTTGGAAAAGAGGCACTGTAACTTGACGGACGAATTTCAGTTTTGTAGAAAACTCAGTTCATATGAGCAGTTCATTTACTCTGAATGCTGTGATGTGAAACTTGTTGCCTCACTAGTTTAAGTGTGCTTTTGAAAGGCACAATAATCTCTCAGAAATATTGCTGACAGTTAATTTTTTTAACTAAGGATATAGGCAAGACAATTTTGGCTGACTACAGTACATTTAGTTGCAGAGCTGATAGCACTGGCTCGCAGACCTTGCATTAACAGAAAAGTAGCTGAGATATGCTCCCTTTGGTAGTTTTGAAGTCCAAATAATTTCTGGTATGTTGGAAAGTTCCCGTGGGATCAAAAAAGCCAGAAAAAGTACACTGCATAAAATATTGTGTAGGGAAGAAAAAAGAAGTTTTAACACAGGCATGACTTCTTCCTGAAAGGTATAGAAGTAACATGGTTGTGGATGGAAAATGTAGTCTTTTCTTTTGACAGTGATATAACACCATCAGAATTATCTGAACTTACAAAAAATAGTGCTAATAAGACAGTTAGCTGTGCTAAAATCTAAGATAGATCCCTTTGGTAAGATCCTGACAAAGCACAGCTAGGAGAGCTGGTGACAGCAAGAAGTGGTAGCAAATGCAGCTCTTTTTACTGCAGAAATATCTCACCCAATAATCAATATGTTTGCCTTCTCATACAGTAAATATGTAGAAATGTACATGCAATGATATTTGAGGAAGTCATTGAGTCCTTTATTGAAATGAGAATGACACAACAGTATTTTTCTTTTTGTGTCCTTCAGAGATGTGCAGTCTTGTATAGCTCAGTCTTGGAGTTGGGATGTAAAAATCTGTCCTTCCAACTCTTCTCTGAAAGCTTCATTTGGCAAGGTGTTTACCTGTGCTTAGATACAGCAGCAGGCTTATACAATGTGACTGGGTACCCCCTTACCAAACTCAGAAAATATGTGAATAGTCCTTTGTGGACTGACTTTATTCTGCTATCTTGGATTTGTTTTAATTTCAGGGCTGTGGAGAGGAAGAATCAGAGGCTTCCTTAGAAATTCATCTAATCATGTTTAGTTTTCACATTGAACTGTTAGTAATGGCCTACTATACTGTTTGTAAAATGGTTCTGATATTTGAAAATCGTAAGACAGTCATGACAGATGGAAACTGAAAGGTAACAAAGTCTGGCCTTTGTAAATTATGTGTGCATTGTATTCCACTTGATAAAAAAGCAGTTTTATATAAATTAAAATTAAAAGAAAATATTTCCTTTGAGATATATAATTTATGTTTGTATGTTTTTAGATTATTGTTTAGGGTGAAGTTTATTAAATTTTAAAGATATTTCCAGTATATGACTAAGCAGACCCATTAATATGGACACTTCAAAACCAGTCATATGGAAAAAGCTACCAACCAAATTCATTATTTTCAAACACAGTTTCTGGTTTGTTTTCTTTTTTTTTTTTTTTTAATTTTTAAATAATACCAATAATGGCAATATATTAAATAATGAAGGCATATTCATTTTATCTAAAAAAGTAATTGTAAACCAGGAAACCTCAAGAGTAAGTTCTCTACAGGGCAACATTTACTGTCTTTTAAAATGGGTCTGATTAATGGCAACCTCGTGTGAAAAAACTTATCTTAGTGCCTCTTCTGCCCTGTTTATTAAGATTGCTGTGAAAACAATTTCTCCTGTCCTGACAATAGATTCATAGAACTGTTTAGGATGGGAAAGACTTCTAAGACCATCAGGTCAAACAGTTAACCTAACACCACTGTGTTCACCACGGAACCACATCCCTAAGCAACGCATCTCCATGTCTCGTGGATATTTCCAGGATGCTGACTTTATCACTTCCCTGGGCACCCAGTTCTAATGCTTGATAACATTTTCAGAGAAGAAATCATTCCTAATATCCAATCTAAACCTCCTCTGGAGCAGCTTGAGGCCATTCCATTTCATCCCTTGTTACTTGGAAGAAGAGACCGACACCCGCAGCATCACAACCTCCTACAACTTCTTCCTTCATTGATTTAAGCCAAAACAAATCTGTATTCTTCATTCTGTTATAGTCTGGTTTCCTTCAGAGATCACTGGAAAACCTTTAGAGTTCAAATACTTCTACAGAACTCTGCACTGAGTTTTAAACTAATTGCTGTATCACTGATTTCAGTAGTGAGTAGTCCCTATTATATAATTAGTTTCTTAGTCTCATAACAAACTAGTCCTAAGAGCTGATGCTCCCATTTCTTTCTTTGAGGAATTACTTGATAATCAATGAAGAGTTCATGACTGAGAAGTTTTTTCTGACATTTGGCCAACTAAGTATTTGTGAGATTTTTGCATTTTAATGTAATCATAAGAGCTTGAGTGGTCTAAAATCACCCTGCAATTCTAATAGCAAAACCCTGACTCAGGGAAGAGTGGTTTAAAACAGGTTTTAAAAATTAAAAGTAGATTAAACTTTCTTATTAATTACAAGGAGTCAATTGGTGATTAAGGTCCTTTTTTTGCCTAGGCTTAGGCACCTGTGAGAAAACAACAAAACTATTTATATCATTCAGCTTCATTTTTAAAATACATACTTCCTCTAAGATCATCTGATATTGACACAAAAAATACTGCCTGCTTTGCTGTCCTTACAATTAAATCTGGGAATTGCACAGCTTAGTGTTTCCCCAAATATTAGTTATGATACAGTGTAGTCTCCATCTGTTCTGAAATAAGCAACACAGATTCTAATGCCCTCCCATGTGTATGTGTATTTTTAGTCACACATTCAAGTTTGTAATCCCTCCGCTCCAGTCTACATTCCTGACATAAAACATAAGGCTTGTTATTCAAAAATTTAAAATTATGTTTGTCTGTGCATGTCTCTGTATGTGTCTGTATTTTGAGTTCTTTTCTTAACTCTGGGGAAACAGTTTAAAATATGTCTGCAATAAGACATTTCCTATTTCTCTTAAATCTTCAAAAGTTTCTATTCTTGAATTGTGAGTCATATAGTTTATAGATAGCAATCAAGAAAACACCATTAGATGGAGAAATTAGAGGACAGAGAAACCTGAGCTGAAACGTCATAGAGCAAGTTATATTGGAAAGTACTTTTTAAACATGGATTTTCACTTTATAATGTTGATGTCTTATTTATGAGGATTTGAAGGACAAGCTGAAGTCTTAGATTGATTGGCAGATGACCAAAGGATGAAAAATAATGTCCCACATGGGGGTCTCAGTTGTGTTTTTGTGAAAGCAGTGCAAAATAAGGGAATAGTAAACCCAAATACTTAATTAGAAATAGAGGGAAAGAAAACAAGTATTTTCACTGAGTAGAGAAAATGTAACCACAGGGGAAACACAGCTTGTATTCAGAGTTCTTAAGTGTTTGCATTGCCCCTTACTTATTTTGGTGAAACTATTCGTATGCTGAGAACAACCACCTATTTAAGGAACAGTGAGAAACAGATATTCCAGCAACTCAGATATCACTGTAGCAGTTGAGAAAGACAGGACAGATTCCAGCTCCAGGACTGCTTTAAGGAAGCTGGAAGGTCTTTGTTCCCTGTATTCCAAATTCACAACATAAATCTAGTGTGAGCTGTAAGCGTGCAAATAACTCCATGTCGCCAGTGATAGAGACCTGTGTCTCAAAGGATGTGACTGATTGGGAAGGCAGAAGTGCAGGAATGCTTGCTGGGCTTGCCTGATGGCAGAGAGAGGGGAAATGGATGCAAGAGAAAGAATTGATACAGATGTTCTCAGTCTGGATGACTAGGGGAGTCTGAGGCCTCGTGGAGCACATGGGCATTCAGATTAGCTGCAGCTACTGCCTCTGTTCAGTGCAATGGACACATGGATCCGATGGCTGGGCTGAGGACCTGAGCTATACAACAGCCTTTCAGCACTCTGCAGAAGGCATTTGAGCAAGCCACTCAGTGCTTCAGATTCCCGTCTGTTTGTTTTAGAGAGGTGATGTGGAGACACACACACACTCAGGTTTACCTTGCCCCTGCACGAGAAGCCAAGTCCCAGATGGCACAGGGATCAAGAGTCCTTGTTAGAAGATCCCAGTGCATCCATGTCCACCAGAATTCTGGCCCAGCTGCCAGGACATGTCCTCATGCCCATGCTCACGACACACCCTTTATAGGAAGCAGCTTGACACTGGACAATAAAGAAAAACTTCCCAACAAATCAGTGTTGCTTTATGTCCTAAGACATAAACTCTTCTGTCTTTATTAACAACCTTTCACAAATATCTTCTCCACCAGAACCATTAGCTAATCCTTTCCCTGCTACCCCACCCCAAACTTTTAAGACAACTATAGTTCTTTGACAAAATCCAGTGGACTTCTAGAATTTGCAATAGACAAAGAGAAATTTGTTTATTTATTATTGTTTAGTGCCAGAATTCTTTCCCCAGGTCTTTATACTATAATTAAGAGCAAGCAGGAAAGTTTGATTCAATTTCTATCTGACTCCTGCTATTTTTAATGCCTCTGTTAAATTCTTTCTAAAGAAAGCTCTCACAGTTGCTACATATTACTCTCCTGAAGAGGTCTTTTTCATCTTTGATTCTACTTATAGTTCTTTATCACACTTCATGTGTAATCAGTAACTTCCTATCAAGGTTAGGTTGACAGATGCTTGCCAAATGCTGTAAATACATTAGTCCAATGAACATAGTGGCACATAAATATATTTTAGAGTTATTTTCCATTACATTCCCTTAACATTCTTTTATTTCTATTGCGACTGCATTTGGGGCAAATGTTTACAGCAGAGCAGTGCAGATGTGCTGAAGCTTGGAAACTACTAGAAAACCATGTCTGAGGAAGCTGTGTAGTGAGCTTTGCAGAATACAAATTTTTTAACTTTTAGAAACAAAGGAAACTTTAGAAACACATATGTTCTCTCTGCCAAAGGATATTACTAGATATTTTGGACAAGGATTCTTGAAGAAGAGAAAAGAAACAGAAAGTCAAAACGACAATTTTAATTTACTTCAATGGGTTCTAAACCAGAAATTCAAATACAGAGTGGACATTATTAAAAAATATACCAAATATCTAACAATAATTTCTCCTCCTTACTAGGCTTTCCCTTTTATTTAGCACTTGAATAGTTTTAGTTTTAAATGCCATGATCATCTTTGAGAAGTGCAAAATAAAACTGTGGCATTTGTAGGTTCTTCAATTAGAGTAATTACTGCACCATCTTTTTGTGAAACTAAGGAAATTAGGGTCTTAGGAAAAAATTATGAAGCAATACAGAATAAGATCATAAGCAGGTGGAGTAATTTTACTTGTAGTGTACTCTGGATGAAGTACTTGAAGCACTGTGACAGTTACAATACATTACCGCATGCACTGATCAGGCATGCTGTGATTTAATGGGTGACTTCTAAAGAAAATGTCAGAGTCAGGTAGAAGTGTCAATTAGTGAAACATTTTCTAACATCCTACTGATTCATTTCTTCACCTTTGAGTGTTAAAGAAATTGAAAATGTTGCACATTTTAAACTGCTCTCCACAAATTTGATCTTTCTGGGCTCCTCATGGTACATTTTATTCCATTTTGGTCATTTAGAAACAGTGTTCTACCAGAACAAAAAGGAAAATGGATTCACAGATGAGCTGTTATTTCACTATGACAGCATGTGGGAGGAAAAGTACATTCAGGTTACAGACCAAATACAAGGTATGCAAGGTTACACCTCCTGCTTTGTTCAGGTTTTTCTCAGGAAAGAAAAGTGGAGAACAGCTGCCACTATTGGTGCTGAAGGCATCAGGGAAGCACTGCCCTGAGATCTCCAGCCAATATTTCAGGAATTTCCAGTGATCTGGCCTCTGCCCTTTTATTTTTTTTCAGCCGTCTCTCGTTCAAGAAAGGAATCTGGGGCACTTGGAGAGTCCTTTCCTAACTGCCCGCTAGAGGTAGGATGAGTTGGTTTAACTGTGATCTGAGGATCACAAATCCCATGAGAGATTTGTGAGATTTGAGATTTTGAGATTTGCTCTCTGTAGCCTATAATAGCAGTGGGTTTGTCTATATAGGAAATTATTCAGAAATAACTGTTGTGGTAGTGCAAATTCACGCTCTGCATAAATTTGCTTTAACTTGCAAGTCTGCACAAGCCTTTATGCTTTATTATCTAAGTAAAGGTGATAATTGGTGTGAAATCAGCAAAGTAAAAACTCCCCAATGAACAAGACAAAAAGGAAACTAGGATTTGAACAGGAGATACATTTAAAGAAACAGCTCTTTCTTTTCCCGTGGGAGGTCTGATCTGCTGGTTCACACTTAATGTGTGAGGAGCAGCATGATGCTGTGCTCTGCACAGGTAAGTGTTACCAGAGGCAGTACTGATGTTTTACTGCAGCACAGGCCTCCTTTTGATGACTAAACATGATAAAACCTTGTGCTCAGGCAGCTAGACTGCCTCCAGGGGTGAGGTACCTTCACCTGATGTGCTGCTGTGCTGTACATGTGTACTGTCTGCTGTCATCTGCAGCTTGCTGTAGCCAGCATCCTGCAAGTCATGAGATCAGGCTTCCATGAGAGAGGAGAGAGGGCACCAGGTTTGAACAAGGTCATGTCTACCAAATCTTGGGTCTCAAGTCTATAATGAATACTGAGAGTCACAGACAGCTGAAGATATTTCTGTGTTCATGACTAACCCTCCCCCTTTGCACTGACCACAATGGGGCTTTTGGGGCTCCTATCACACTTGTTGAAAGCAGCCCATAAACTCAGCTGCAGAGCAAACAGGGCCTTTTTTCTATCTCTTAGCCTGCATGCGCTTCAAAATCTCTCCTGGAACTGGACAAAAATGTGGCATGAAATTCTCCTTGATTAAAAATAGACCTGAGAACATCTGCAGTAGCTGTATGTAAGTAAGACTGCAACAGTAAATTGTTCTGCTGCCAATTGTGATTTTATTGTGAGTTCTCCCTAGAATGTGCTTTTCTCTGGAGCTCTAAGAGAGAAATCTCCAATTTTACATAAAAATAGGTTTCTAGCTGGAATCTAAAAATGTTCTATACATAAAATGCCATACAGGAGGTTGGAGACCAGAAATTAGGCAAAAGGAACCCATAATGCCTTTCCTACACAGTCAAGATTTTCATAAAAATCTTATGATTATACAGTGATTATACTGTTAACTCTTCCTCCTACTGTTTTACAACAGTTTTAGGTGTTTAAAAATATTTTAAAAATTTTTAATCTGGCTTCCAAAATTTTTGGATGAAGACTCAGCTGTCCAAATTTTGTAGAACACAGGTTGGAAGGGGGCCTCAAGGATCATTTGATCCAACCTTTCCTGGCGTAAGTATGTTCTAGACAATATGTCCCAGCACCCTGTCCAGCTCTTTCTTAAAGGAGCCCAACACTGGGGAATCCACCACTTTCCTGGGGGAAATTCTCCATGACTGATTTGTCTCATTCTGAACAATTTTTTCTTGTGTCTAATCGGAACCTCCATGGGATGAACTTGTACCCATCATCCTTTGTCTTTTCCATGCAACTCCTTGCAAAAGGGAGTCTCCATCTTTACAGCCACTTACCTCTTGCAAAATATCAAAGCACCTTTAAGAGAAAACACTGGAATGATCTCTTGCTTTTTTGCTGAATATGGTGTTGTGTTTCAACTGCAGCCTTTTTTGCAAAGCCTGAGACAGTCTTCAGGTCATGTGGCATTTGAGGGGACACAGTGCTGTCCTGCTGCAGCATCACTCCAGGGCTTAGGCAATAAAGAGCGCTGCTTCTCTGGCTGTAGAGCAGCCTTACAACTTAATTCACATGCTGGGACATCTTCATTCATGGCAGTAAGAGGTTCAAAGCGCCCACTGACCTGTTTCCCAGGTTTTGAAGTTTTAGAATAAGATAGGATTAGAAAAGCTGTGCTATAAATGTGTACCCTGCAAAAAGGTCACTGCACTTCAGCAGAATAAGATGAAAGCCAATTTTGTGTCCCACTCCTGTCGCATGAGCATTGAGAGGTCATAGACTTGCCACATCCGTGACAGACTGGGAGTGCTCTTCCCCTTGACGAGAAGAGTTCAGGATCTCTGTTGGGTCCACAATCAGCCTTTGGCTCTACAAGATTTATGGCACAGAGCAACACCCCGTTTAGTCCTAGTTCACTGAAGAAAAGCTGATGAAAAAGCAAAGTAGAGACACAGCCCAATAAAGACTTTTAATTCTACTGGAAATGGTGGAGGAACTCTAGCTACTGTTTGTATTTTGGTTTGAAAGTGGTAGGGCTGGGTTTTGGAAAGATGTCATTCCTCTCCCTAATGTCTCTCCCAAGCCACTAGAGGGCCCCGCAGTCCGCCTTACAGAGAGTCTTTGGCATTTTTGAAAACACTATACGCAGAAACGAACGTGTTTTCCAGAATTTTTGTGCTTTCTCATATTGCTATTATCAATGAAAGGTGTAGGGTGAACACAACCACAAGAAAATAAGGATTTGGGGAAGAGGAGAGCTTGAAGGGTAGCATCACGATTGACTTCGTCTGCTAAGACCTTGCATGTCTTTCTGGAGTTTGGTGGGAGTGGTATGTCCTCAGCAGCACCTGCATTTCACACGTGTCTTTTCTATTTTATGGGACAGACATATATGGAGTAGATTCCCTGAGAGTGCACAGGAGGCTTTTGATTTCATACCACTGCCTACGAAGATGTTTGCCATATGTTAAACCTCACCTCAAGCCTTACTTCCATAGCTTGTCTTTTGGTTGTGGAGGAGTGAAGTAGCTCGGTTACACTTGCTGTAGAGTGTGAGGTATAAACAGGGTGAGTTCTTTAGTAAGCAAGAAAAGGCTCCTTTTGAATCACATTTCTTTCTCCTTGTAGAGTTGAATGGGGTGGGCAGGAATGCTGTTCTGCTCTGCAATTGCAGGTGTATCTGGGCAAAGAACTTCTGGGCTTTTGGTCATCCTGAAGAAGGGCACGTCCTTGTGCTCTGTCTCCTTGCAGTCCAGAGTAGCAACCAGGTCTCTGAAGGTGTTCAGACACATGCAAAGTTTAAAAATAACCCCAGAAATTTTTCATTTTTGTTCTTTTTTCCATTTGCTTTTCCCATTCCCTTTAATTAAATAAGCCTGCCACCTCACATGCCATGGTCTTGATCTGAGACATTTAGACAAAGATGTGTAAAATGTTGTTAAACTTTTGGCAGCCCTCTCAGGACTGAAACTAAAGATCATATGAAGAGAGAATATGTCATTGGGACCAACCATTCACTCACTCCTGTCCTACGAGAATTTAAAATGTTGAGCATTGAAACACAAAACTGTTGTCATAAATTCTATGGCTTTTGCTGAAAGTCTTATGATTTGATGGATGATAGCTAGAGCAACTTACTCCACAATCCAGAGAGGGCAAAATGGGTTCCAATAATAAAATACTAAAATTGCCAGAAACCTTCCTAAAATACTTTGCCTGTGACATATAAGGAAGCATACTGCAATGTGGGGTGGCTCTGCTGGCATTTGCTTTAAATGACCTGCATCATCTCAGTGGCCCTTCCATCCCAGAGTAATGAGTAGCTGTTCAGAGTGGCCTCTGTTATCCACTTAATGCACTGTGCCTACACTGCCCTGTCTTTTGGAGAGCTGTCAGTGGATACAAATGAGGCATAAAGTGTGTGTTTTCCTTTAGAGATAATTTTGCCTTTCCAGAAATGAATTAGACATTTGCATAAGAAGTAACATTTGAGAAAAATGTTACTTATGGATGCTGGGCTAGTGATTGTGATTTGGGATACTGCTAAAGAATGAACACTCCTTCCTGAACTTTTAAGCAAATATTTTCTTTATTAGAGGTGATCGAAAAGATATTAAGGTATATGTGAATACTCACCATGTTTATTGTATACAAGGACTTGTTAACTCACTGGCAAGACAGAATGAATGGCATCCATCTCAGATAATTTTTTATCATCTGACTCAGTCACCTGGACTCCTTCTATAGTACATAAAGAAAGAAAAACAATTCCAGAAAAATTGTTCACTAAATCTAAAGGTAGGTGACTAAAATATATTATGCAGCCCATGACTGAGAAGTATTCATCTATCTCCCTTAATTACAAAAGAAGTCTAGTCGACTTCATAGGTTATATATTATATATATCTACTTTTTGGCAACATGAATCCCACCTGTACTGTCGGTGTATCATGCAAATTCCGCGTTCGTTTGTGCTAAATTACCGAGCACAGTCTCTGTGCTGTGTATGTGGCATCTGCAGCACTTGGGGAGAGCAAAGCTTACCCTGCAGGCAGCTTTCAACACGTACAGGGGCTTGAGAGACACTGCAGCTCCCAGGAACGATCAGGTAGAGTTCAGTTATTCCGAAGGTGGTCCCTGTCCCAGCCTGGGACTCTGGAGGTGCAGCTGTGGGATCTCTTGAGGCACTGTGTGAACATGTGTAGCCAAGCTGCTGCTTGAGGAAAGCCTGACCCAAGGGCTTTGGTTCAAGGGTAGCAAATTTCCATGTCCTAAGCATCTTCACGGGCTGCCTACTGGGGCCTTCCTCAATCCCACCCGTCAGCATCCCTCCAGGAGTGCACAGTGTGCTTTGCACAGTGGCCTCAGCTGGAACACAGTAAGGAGGGTGACAACCAAAGGAAGGGTTTGGCAAATAATTTGAAATACACCATCATTCTTCACGGTGTAGATTAACCCACTGTCTGCTTTCTTCTTTGGTCTCCTACTGCAGATGTTTTGCTTCTGTTATGAGTGAATATTCTATTCTTAGAATAATAAAGCTTTCTATTAAGGAGTGGTTTGAATTAGCGGTAATTCAGATTTTTTTTTTTTTTATTCACAAGGGCATAAACAGAATTATAAAATGCTTTATAGTATTTTTATCCCTTTCATAAGCATATTTTTGGTCTTGAGGGATGTTAACACCAAGCTTGTTAGTTCCAAGTACCTTTCTTCTTAAAACACTTGTGTTTTAGGACACAGCCAGGTAGGATGACAGAATATATATTATTTTTATAGTTCATATGTTGGGTTGACAGAATGAAGAATGTTTTATCCCTGCGAGAAAATTAAACATTCCTGTCTAATTTAAAAAAGGGATTGTCTAAAGGACTTGCTGTAAGCCTTTATATGCTTTCAGGATCCTCTTCCTGTTCATTAGGAACTGTTCAGTATTCTTTTGCAATCAGCTTTCATCATTTATTGTGTCATTTCAATTGTAAGTGGTTCAAAAATGCCTAAAATGGTCTGTGGACATCTAGTGTTTTAATTGGATGGGGAAGAGGAAGGTGTTCTTGCAGCGAGGTATTATATGCAATATAAAATATCTCTGGGCAAGATACTGCAGTTTATCTTGCTGATTGTATGGTTCATTCAATATTGAATGAGGAGCAAGAATTCAGTTGTTTTGTTTTTGTTTTTAATAATGCTGCTGGGAAGTTTAGAAAACAATAGGAAGTCCATTTAATTAAAAAAAAGAATTTCATTCTGAGAAAAAAGAAAATTTTCTGAAATAGAATTTATCTCACCCTCCTTCAGGCTAATGAATAATAACATATTCAGCTGACAAAAGGTAACTTTAGAAATATGATATCATCACAGCTAAATCTTGTTGATTGATCCCATGCAGTTAGCAAGACACTTGTGACGGCCTCATACGAATTACTCTCTCCTCGAATTTCAGATCCACTTTATGTTTCTTTTCATTATTTATCTTCCTGTCACTATCTCCAACACTGGTGAGAAATACCTGGAATTCTGGGTCCATCCAGTGCTGGGTTCTCAAATGAAAGAGAAGCAGGGATGTACTGGAACCGAGTCGAACAAAGGAGCATGAAGGGATGGGAGCATCTGAGGCAGGAGGAGCGGCTGAGAGAGCTGAGATTGTTAAACCTAAAGATAAGATGGCTCCAGGGGGATCTTATCAATGGGTATAAATACCTGATGAACTAGAGCAAGGAAGAGAGATCCTGGATAATCTCAGAGGTTCTCAGTGACAGGACCAGAGGCAGAGGGCACAAACTGAAGTACAGGAGACTCCCTCAGAACACAGGAAAACACCTTTCTACAGGACAGGGAGGGTGATTGGACTCTGGCACAGCTTGCCCAGAGAGGTTGTGGAGTGTACATTCTTTATTAGCCTGGAGAAGAGGAGGCTCAGGGGTGACCTTATTGCTCTCTACAACTCCCTGAAAGGAGGGTGTAGCCTGGTGGGGGTCAGCCTCTTTTCCCAGAACCCAGAGGTCTTTTCCAGCCTAATTGGTTTTGTGATTCCATGATATTCCAAAGCCATCTGAACATGATCCTGGACAGTCTTCTCAAGCTGACCCTACTTGAGCAGGTGGGTTGCACTAGACCATCTTCTGTGCTTCTGCCGCTATTTCTTCAGTTTGACAAGAGCCAGAACTGTGGCTGAGAAGCCTTAGCGCTATTTAGTTTACATGCAAGAATGAGCTTCTGATAAAGGTTTTATGCTGAATTACAGACTGAAAACCAGATTTCTTCATTTCCACTGTGAAACAGAGCCAAAGCCAAGAATGGACAGAATATACATCCAGACTGGAGGTCTGTACATTAAAAGCCATAATACCTAGTCTAAATTATTTAATAGTAAAAGAGCATCTTCAGAGGCTGTGTAGTGTCTCTGTTTGTCCCCAGGCAGAGCTAAATGTTGCCTAAATCATTACTGGCAATGTTTCCAGTCATTAATGATCCTTACCATTAGAAAGAGTTTCTTGGTATCTATGTGAAACTTCATCAAGTGTTGGCCCAAGAATGCCATTAATGTGTCCTTTTGCCACACTGAGCTTTGAGCAGGGCTTGCAGGACTGCTGCCATTCCCTCCTCAGCCTTTTCTTCTCCAGGCTGAACAATCCCTTCAATTCTGTCCACCTATTCTCACTGAAGACACAGGAAAGAGTCACTGGGGACTTTGAATCCAAAGACTGGCACATACCTGCAGGTTATCTGCCTAATCTAAATGCAACCAAGCGAATTACCCAGCACTCTCAGGCTGACCCTTGAAAATAGCCTCTGGTGTGACATGCGGCATGTACTAAAGAAAATGATCCGACAAATGAACTTAGAGGCTTTTGGAACAATTTATCAACAGTAAAAGCAGTGTTTAGGTCAATCTATGTGCACCTAAATGAAACCAGTGTTCCCCACGAGGGGAGATGGACGCAGGGTGTCTAGTCCCTGGTGTCACTGGGCGTCCTGCCTTGTCAGGCTTTGGGACAGCAGTGCACTGCAGGTTCACAGCTGAGATGCTTTGACAGCTTCCTGTGTGGAGGAGCTGGTCTCCCTCCCTTCCTTAAACTGGGAGCGCTGGGAGAGCTGCTTCCTGTCCCAGGCACTCAGCTGTGTTCCCAGAGCTTGGGAGAGCTCTCATCCCTGGGGGCATCATTGGCACCTGCAGCACAGCTGAAATGAACTGGCCCAGAGGATGCACTGATGTTAACCAAGTTCACAGAGCACTGCAAACCCCCAAAATCATGCCCTTCTCAGCTCTGATGGGAGCAGAAACTGCATTAGCAAGCACTTGAGGCATTTTCATTGCTACCTCCGAGCAGTAGGTAAACCTTTGCCTTCAACCACCCGATCTGCCTGAGGAAAGTAGTAGAAAGCAAATGGATAAATACAAGTTAAAATAGAAAAGAGAGCAGGGGAAAAATTACATGAGGGGGATCCCCTCCATCTCATGGCCTCTTCTCCTGGGGTAGTCAGGCAGTGAAGGCATTGAAAGATGGATTTTACTTCTGTATTTGTTACAATACAAAGCTGAAAGAGTTATGGATGCACTAAATTCAACACAAGCAATTCAACTTTCCCCCAGGAGCAGCAATATTTACACAGAGACAAAAAATAAGAAGAAATAAGTCTTATATGCTGAGTTAATGAAATCTGTAGCTTCTATAAAGATAATAGGGCTACAAACAATAAACCAAAAAAACTGGTAAGAATTTGCAATCACAAAAATGTTGCTGCTGTGGGGAATAACAAGAAACAAGTCTGCTCTTACTAAAGTCTCTGCAAAATTTTTTTCTCACTCATTTCACTTTGAAAACACCTTCAGAAATAATATAAGGTATATATTCTGACATTAAAATTCCACAAAATGAATAGAAATTCACAATACTTTTCAGTGTCACCTAAACTGTATTTTTATTCAAGTGAACTCACTGAATAAAAACAGATAAAAGAGGAATCAGGCCCAAAATACTGACGCGGATAAAATAATTTAAATGCAAAGTGTAGTCTGTTAAAAGTAGAATGAACATTTGTATGTTCAGAAGTGTACTGATGCTTTCAATCTTTCTCATGTTACTGAAGTATGAACTATTTTACTCAAAATGTTGTAGTCTAATTCTTTTGTCAAACTCTGTTGATTTTAATAAGCTATCACCGTTGTAACAGGGTGCAGAATTAGAAAATTAAATATTCTAATGCAGTCATTTGCTTTTACAGATCTGTTTCAGATGTCCTTGATTACGCTTTGCTGTGGTCTTTGAAATCACCTTCCGTGGAGGCTACGGTGTTATTCCCAACCTCTTTGGGAAGTGCTGTCTCTAGGAATTGACAAGTCGCCTACAGCAGTTGGGAAAGTTTCAGCAGTTTGACAAATGAGACATTGGGGAAAAATGTTTATCCTAGAACAGAAAAAGCCTGGACAGCTTCTGTTACAGACTGTGGACTTTTCAAACCATGATCACCTCACTTGCAGCACCTGATTAAACCATATTTGGGACTACCATCAGCTTAGCTGTGATTCCCTTTATCACTGTCTTACAAAAAACAGTGCTGGGTGAAGGTCAGAAAAGAGATTTAAATTGTTTTTTGGATAATGTTATTAAGTCCATGTTTTTTATTAGGCATTCATATATACTCTCCGTTTCCCTCAGTAGCCAGAAGGTAAAAGAGATCAGCAATGGGGGTAGGCCTGAAAGAATAAGGATTTGTATGAAAAAGAATATAGAAACAGAATTGATGGGCATGTTTTGAGGCAAAAATGTAGCAAAATGGCTTGGGAAAAAAAGTGGAAGTAAAAAGATACTAGATATTTTGTGAGCTTTTTTTACTTTGCAGATTTGAAACAATAATCAAAATGATTTGTCACAAAGGTTAATTTCAGCATTTTCCAAAGTAAAATGCTTCACTTTCCAAACTGAAATTATTTTCTCTCTTTTGATTTCATAAAATCACTGTTTTAAATGGGCAGCACTGAAAAGCACTTGACTTACAACATTTCTGTATTAAAAAAAAATCCTTTTCAGATACAAATAATTCAAATCTCTGATTTTGCAACATTTTCAAAATGTTTCAGTTTTAGTCTGTTCAGGAAATCCTGCATTTTGTAGTTGCTAGTGAGTTAAAAAAGTAAAACAGACTATTTTCTTAGGTGATCATATTAGGTGGTAACACTCTGTATCATCACAAAGACTAAAAGATGCTACGCCCAGACTAACAACTGGGAAGCGGAAAAGGCATAGAGAATTTAATCACAATCCCCTGCTAGTGTTCAAGTATTTGGTAGAAGAACAGTTGCACTGCTTTTGATGGTAACATAATCAAAGGTGGAGTAGTAATTAATCACTGATAGAGCTGTAGCATAAACAGTCCTGTTTTCTTTGAGCGAAAAAGAGAAGTGGTTTGCTAACTTTCCCTGATAAGGTGGCTAACAATTTTACCTTGAAGTTTTGGCTTAATTTGCTTCATTTGTTTTATTAGTGGTAAAAAGAAAAAAAAGAAAGCCCTGATATAAGGAAAAAATCAGTGATAGAGGAAGGACAGTGTCAGCCATCTTTTCCAGCTTTTACAGGATTTAGGGTAGCACTGGAAGGAAAAACCACACCCAAATTTTATGGAAGAAAAACAATTTAATAAAAAGTCTTCCTGAAAGATACGTATTGTTTTCCCATCAATTTTCTTCCATCTAGAGCATCATTCTGGTTTGGGGAATTAAACTTGTACCTTTTGATGTAGTGGGGACATGCAGGTACTCCTGCTCTGCATTTGACTGGAGCAGAAACTCAACCAGCAGAGACCCTGCTTCAGGGGCATTGACCCTGCTCTGATATTCTCCAAGCTGAGTCTTCAAAACATGTTGCCACATGGCATAGTATACAGTTTGAAGCTGGTCTGGGCATCTATAATACCTGAATAAATTTTAATGAAAGAGCGATGGTAAGAATGCACAGTGTTTTGTGAGACGTAAGCAGTTCTCTGTAAATGGTTTTTTTTTTTTCACTTTTTACAACACAGATATTTGTCTTTTGTTGTACACTGAATTATCTGCCTTGCATTCTCATTCCTTCATTGTTTTATCATTAATGTTTTTGTCATTGACTATGATCATATCATTTGTCACAAATTTCTGCCATGTTTTTTTGCCATACTCCCTCATCTTGCCCCATTCCTTTTCCATGGCGGGCAGGGGTCTGGAGCTAGAAATGGGTGATGATGTTCACTGCCACAGCCTAAGGCTGACAGTATCCCCACACGGTGTCACCTCTGTGGATGACACTGCACAGATGTCAGATAGCCATGGTGCAAGGAAGGTCTCTCCAAATCTTGTCGTGTTCTTATAAAAATGTAAGTCAGTGGAGTAACTAGGGTATTTTGATGAGATTGGACCCCCACAAATCTAGAGGGGGTAATGAAGAGGGAAATGAAGGAGCAATACTCCTAGATCTTGTAATGTGCTTTTTCTTTCCTCAGTGCTGGGAGCTGGAGTTACAGGAAGAAAAGCTGCTCTAAGAGATCTTTGATCAATATCTAGAAATTTATTTGACAGATGCAATTAAAACTGAAGGTAGTAGATTCTGAAAAGAGTAGAACTGATCTAGTTTAATGAAGATATTTGACAAAATTATATAACATGTGGTACAAAAATAACACTTCTATTCATCTCCATAGTAGAAGAACAAGGCAACTTACTGTGAAATTGTAAAAAAAAACCATTTTAAAGCTGATAAAAGAAAATGTGTTGTTACACAGCATGCTGTTAGCCTGGAACTCCTCACAATTTCTATCACAGGCAGCTTTTGACTTTGCTTACCATTAATTGTGGAAGCACTGAGACAGCTGATAGTAAAATGCTGAAATAAACTCAGCACTTAAATGTGCACATGCACAAACATGAATATTCAACCATATATTCTTGTCTTTCATGAAGTCCTTATAACAGAGGTAAGTGGCTTTGTTTTCAATTAAATGTAAAATAAATCAATAAAAGATACTAGTCTTCAATGGAACTAGTCTATCTTTGTGTGAGATGCTTGCAAAAATAGTTATTTTTCCATTCTGCTCTAATTTCAGACCTCTTGCTTAAAATATATGTCCAAACAACATGGCTCTAAAACTCATCTCTAGTGTTGAAGATGACAATAATAATCTCTCACAATAACTCTGCAACTCTACAATAAGGTATAACAATAATAGTAAACTTTTCTCTCCTTTTTCCTTTTCTGTGGAGGAGGCATATTATATTATACTTTTATTTCATGCTTCTAGACTTCTATATTCAAATTGTTTACTTAAGTAAAAAGTATAAATATATTTTGTTTGTAAAATAGATTTAAACATAACTTTTTTAGAAGTGGGGGAAGCAGAAAGGGGTAAAACTGCAACTATCTTGACTTTCCCCATAGTTAAAGGAATCTGTAAGAAACTGGGAATTCAAAACATTGTTAATTTCCACCAATTTCTGTTTTACACTTGTGTCTCTCTGTCATTCCCTTTTTATCTGAAGTGTCTGAACAAAACTCACTGGCAACCATCTGCCATGGATTTTATTTTCATTGCACTGCACTAATAGCAAAGCTGTTTATCTCTGAGTGCTTTACTGCATAAAAAAATTGTCTAGCAGTGATTGCATGTGGGGTGACTCTCTCTGCTGCTGCGAAGAGCTCATAGAAAGAACGTGTGTTTCCCTCTAATGTAATGAAATTAAAATCCATGCCCAGCTGATTCCTGTGCCATACGTGGTAGCAGGTGTTTGTTGGCTGAGCGTGGGCCATAAGGACAAATGGCTCTTCTGTCACCTGTGGGCAGTGCAATGAAACTTCGATGAGAGCCACAGCTGAGGTCCACCCCTGGTGTTCACCACCACCCCTGTGCATGCAGCTGAAGGTGCTGGGGCAGGAACCTGAGAGATTGCTTGGAGGGAAGGGCAAAAGATCACCTCCAGTTCAGCTGCCTTCTGCCCAGCCTCTGCAATTGGAGGATGCTGGAAATACTCCTCAGAGAATAAAAAACTTTTCTCTCCAACCGTTCAAGCACCATGCCCTGGGGAATGAATCAACAGCTGATTTGGAAAATATTCTCATCGGCAAAATGCTAAATTTGTCTATCATACAGTGTTGCTTGCTGGCATTTAAACAAATTTTATACAAATATGTTTCTCTTGTTTTATTTATTATATTCTTTAACCAACCAGGTGGGTCTGATTTTTTGTCTATTTCTATAACTTTCTGTGATTCAATGCAGCCATTCTAGCTTATTTTATATATACCATTACACAACATATACCTAGATATTTTATTTTGTTCTGTCTAGCTTAAAATTTAACTCATAAAGGTTTGAAATTGAACTATTTTCATAACAGCAAAGTGAAATTTCCCAGAACTCTTCAATTACAATACTATTTAGAAAATATTTTTAATTTATTTTGATTTTATCACTTTGTTATTTATAGGTTAATGTGCAGTGCTAGGGCTATTCTCCCATGTGTGCAAAAATATGATTAATGGCCAGCAATGAGTTGGGTCTCAATGCTGAAGCATTTACCTATGAATTTTATGCACTGACCCCTCACCCTAATCTCTCTCTGCACACAGGGAAGATGGGGAGAGGTTTGGCCAGAGGGACTTAGTGTGCATTTTCCAAAGGGAGAAATAGTGTGGACCACACTAAAGGTCATTGTTATTTGCATCTCATGCGACCTTTCAGTAAGGCCCACTGCACACATGCTTGACCTTTCCGTGGTCCAGCTGCTGCAGAGTTTGCAAAGAACGTGTTTAACTCTGCTATTTGCAACAGGAATTGTATATATATAATGTGGGATAAGGTCTTGCACAAAGACCATAGGACCTAATCACCTCATATCCTCCAGATCCAGGATAGTCTTAATCTGTTTTTACTACTATGTCCCTTCAAGTAATGCAGCGATGATATTTTAAAAATGATTGTATTCACGTCCAGTTTGAGCCAAGGAGGAATGCAAAATTCCTGTTAAATGTGCTGTGCCCACACACCTGTGTGTTTTGCTTGACTTGCTGTTGATCTTCTCCCCTTAGCTGCCTGGAGTGAACACTGGGGTTGCAGTGGTTTGGGGTGCTCTTCATCCCTTTTATGTTGAAGGGTTAATAAAAGATGGATCTACAAATACACTGTGTACTACTCAGTGATGAAACTGGAAGCACTAGACAAGAGAAAACAAATCCTTATAATAAAGGGACTCTGGAAATAAATATACTATGGAAACCTTTCTTACATAATTGTATTCTGAAGTCATGTTATTGATGAGAGGAACTGAATGAGGGAGAATGGAGAGTCAGGCTGATGGTGGTCACCTTTGGAGTAATTTTTCTGAACAGGTGCCCTGTAATTTCACTTGGCCTTCATGTGCAAAGTTGATTAATGCATAATTTTGCTCTTTCTACCTTAGAACCACAGAATCTGCCTTACATATTGTTCTTCATTTCCATTGTTTCACTAAAGTGGCACAGCTCTGAAAGACCACTTCTGATGTATGAATTAATCAAGCAACCCATGGCTTAAAATAAATAGTTTTAGAAGGAAATTGGGAAGAACTTATATTACATATGCTAATTATAACAGGTCACTGAATGTAAGACTAAAAGGAAATTTAATATGGAATCTGTCTTGCCTAACTCTAGCTGTCAAAGCTAAATTAGGAAGACACAAGGGAACTCGACTATCAAAGACAGCCATTTAGCTTCTTTCGTACGAAGGGAGAGAAACAGACACCATCACAGAGCAAGTTTGTCAAAGATACTTAGATATGTATTTTAGATATACTTCACTGGTTATGGAAAATCCTAGCTGATTAGTTTAGACTGTGTGATGAACATGTAAATTAGATGAGGCAAATCTGTGTCTTGGTACTGTAGCAAAGCAGATCATGAGATAAGGCAACAGCAAGTTATTAACAACCATTGCTAACAGTAATGACATTCAAATCATTGAGATAACAATATTAAATAATTAAGAAATCATCCCTGAAGAATCAGCAGAAGTGTGTTATTAACTTACCTGCTTACAGTCTCCCACATTCACAAAGGCCAAACATTTATACTGTCCCTCTGCACAGAGATTGTTTACTCTTCTTGTCTGGTCAATAGGATACAGGAGACGCTGGGCTGAGATGTGTGGAGATTTGGTTATTTAGATCTGTCCGTGGTGTTTAAACTGACAGAGTTATAGCTGAAACACATTTAAAGTGAAAAGAAGCGGTCAGCATCAATGAAAAGATACAAGCTTTTGTTTGGAACTGAGGAATGATCATTCAGCAGTGACTGGAGGAAACATGAAAATGCTGACGTAGAACCCAAGAAGTCATTCAAATATTTGCTGTTTTCCTGCTTTGTGTTTCAGGTCTGAACTTAAGGTTGCTGCAAATGAGGCACAGTAGTCAAAGCATATTACCGGCCATAACGGTGGCAGACATTGGTAGTTGCAGTGAAATTAGAAATGCTTGTTTAAAAACCTTCTCTCAGCATTAACTCTAGTACTACATAGACAAAATACTAATTTTCTTGTTTCAGAATCTAATAGCTTGATTGAGTAAATATTTGTGATAGAAATTATTCAGAAGCTACTGAAAAATGACACTTAGAAAATTCTGGTGTACCAGCAGGGTTGCTCAGCTCCTAGGAAAAAACATCTCACCAGCACTAGATCAGCAATATGCTTTGTGCATCAAGAGCAATAACATTGCTGGCTACTTCTGCTCAGTGACTGTTCTTTTGGTTGAGAGCTGGAAAGAGAATTAATGAGCTCATGGTACTCCTTCCTGTCTTTGTATGTGGACAAGCAGGATGTGCTGAAACTATGAGAAAGGTGACAATTCAATTAGTTTATGGCATCAGAAGGCTGAAAATCTTTGCTTACCTGGAAAAGAATGGGGAGGTTATCTAAAAGATACTTAAATGCTGTGTAGCTGGAGAATTAAACAGATCTTGGAGAGTATTGAGGGGAAAAGACAGAAATGGCAAGAAATTCTTGTGGTGTGATTGTAACTTGCCTGTGGGTAAGAGGTGTCATCGAATTAGATGTGAATCATATGAACTTGGCACTGCACTGTGATTTTTGGCCTCTTTCAAACAGCAGTGAGTGCCTGTGCACTTGGTGGCTATATTTTCATGTTCACTCTAATCAGGTCTTGTATGTCAGTAATTTTGTAATTCTGTTAAAGGCTAAGCTTGAAGAGCAAGCTGTATGCAAATCCTGTGACATTGCTGACTTTCTGTCTGTGCTAGAAAAAAATGATAACACAAATACAACGAGTGGGGTGACCCTGCCTACTGACAGTATTGCAGAGCCAGAAAACATTTCTGCAGGGGCCATGAAAAGTGTGAGAAGCAGCAATAACTAGAAAAGAAAATAATTGTCTCCTCAGAATAAACACAGAGTGGAAGTCACCGTTTCCTCTAAGTGTTAACCTGTGGACATTCTAAAATCCAAATTTGTGTCCATCCAGATGGCAACGCCAACCACCGTTAAGAGAGTGTCCTGGAGTGCATGAGAGGAAGCTGCTGGGCAGCTCAGCATGCCATGGGCTGTTCTCCCAGCTGGTCCTCTGCCAGTCTTTGAGGGTTCTGGAGGCACACCTGCTGTTACCTCCACAGCCATAGATGAGGGAAGAATGGCTAACTACTTCCCTCTAGCAACTAGGAGTGTTTCTCCTGAAACCCGACGGATCTGCACTATCTCAAAAAGGAAGGTGCACTGGCTTTCTTCAGTGGGGTTTCTGGGCCCTCCATCCTCCTTTGCCATAGAGAATGGTGGTCTTGCAGGTGATGTGAAACGTGAGCCAGAGCTATAGTACATGTCATAGTAATGTAGCCAAAATCAATAGTTTACAGTGCAGTGAGTTTTCTGTTACTTGAAGCTAGGATAAAGAATATAAATCAAATTAAAATCAAGATTATTGGTCCAACAAGTTGAAAATAATATGCCTAATGTGTGATTTTCACTTAAAACATGAAATTGTTTTCTGATTCTTACTTTCCTTGAAAGAAAGGCATCACAAATTTTATAGTATTTGTTTAAAAGCAAGTTTCATATTACTCATGGATAAGACTTCTTGAGCCAGTAACACTTTATTCCTCCTCATTTGATTCTGTTCTTCTGGAGAATTGTTTCAGATATATTTGATTTGGAGATAACCCAAACTTGGGATTTTGTGCCTCTAAGAATTTTGTCCCCTTCAGGTCTTGCTCTTGATAGGTTTATTTCTTTTCATACACCCACAAAAAATATAATGTTACTGTTGTAATTTAGAGAACAGTAAACCAATTCCACATGCATTTGTTTCCCAAACTCTCACAGCAACTGAAAAGAACTGGCATTTTTGCCAGCTGCCCGCTTTGTGCAAAAAGAATGTAAAGAAAACAAGCAGAAATGTCAAGTTTAGGCAACAGAGGAGGCTTCACGGATTATACACTTTGGAATATTCTTTACAATGAGAACTGCCCTTCACTGGCTCTGAGATACCTAAGCTTTTCTGCAATTTAAAGACCTTGTGTATTTTGTAACATGTTGTGGTTGGCAGAACCATATTTTGTGATGAACATCTGTGGTTTTTATTGTAAGCACTTCCCTCTAGCACTGTATGGTTACGACTGAGTGTACCTCCATAAAAGTTCAGTGCCAAGTCTGATCTGGTGGACAAGCCTCAAAAAAAGGAGGTACATCTGTTGAGCACAATGAAATCTTCTCTTCCATCTGTGCAGAGGCCACACAGTGGGTCTCAGCCACAATTGTGCCCACAGAATGGAAGAGGGGCCTGATGCTTCTGTCATAGGTAATTTTGTGCCCTGGTGGCTTTGCACTGCCAGATAATTTTTCTTGGATAGGTTTCACAGGAGTCTGTGCCTGAGGTAGTTGTAGAGATGCACTTCGTAGTCAGCAGAGCCATGTAGGGCATGTAAGTTACATCAGGTATTTAAATGCTTCTGTTCACCAGCTAGCAAGGAAATCTAGACAACAGCTCAGATGCAGACATCAGCTAAAGAGATGATTGTGTTTTCTGTTGAATTTCACTGTGGGTCTGCTTCCCTTCTTCTCTACTGCTCAGCTTCTGCATTTTGGAACCTGCCAGTGCCCCCATCAGGAAACAGGGCCAGCAGAGCCAATTTCCATGGCCTTGTTGCTGCCAGCTGTTCCACAGAGCACAAACACCCTGTGGCCCTGGAGACATGGTGCCCTCAACTCGTGTGTTGATCTGCTCACAGATTTGTGATGCCTATCACTGATTTTCTCAGTGAAAATTTGACTATAGGTGAAAGTACTTAGAGACAAAGTTTTTCTGTAAAGGGTTTTGTCTGTCAGTAGCTCTTTGACAAAGCTTTTTACAGTGGCTCTTACACAGTTCTTCCCATATTTAAGGTTTCTTGTCTCATGGTGGTTAGATGTTATAATTTGTCACAGAAGTTTTTGTGAAGGAAGATATTTTTAAGGTTTATGTCCAGGCTCAGTACAGATGGAAGTGCATCTGATCTGTTTGTCTGGCTGAATTGCTGAAACATGTTTCACCACTAATCTGGAAAAGCTGAGGCTTTTCTTCTGAAAAATTGGCATGCAGAGGCAAATCTGGTCCCAGCACTGCAGATACATAAAGCACTTTAGCAGAAGGATAAATGTGGTTCTTCTGCACAGACTGTGCTGCTTCTCTCTGCAAAACACAATCCTTCTTTCAGAGGATCTCTGCAGGAAAGACAGAGTGGTGCTGATCCTGGGGGAAAGTTTGCAGCTTTTCATAGTCACCTCTGCAACTGATCCAATGCATGAACCCAAAGCCTGCAAGAAGGAGAACTGTTTTGCTTTTGATGAAAATGAAGGGCAATTTTGGAGACTCCAGAAAGTCATATTCTTATCAGTCAAGAGTTAGAAGAAACATCTGCTCTAAGTGCCTTTTTTTGGTACAAGATGGTATTTTGAGGTTGTTTTGTGCCTCTAAAAATGTCTGTGAAACATACATGGAGAATGGAGAGGGAAATTTTGTCTGAATGTGTTAAGGTGAGATATAAGCAAGCAGTGGCATTTTAGATTCCCTCAAAAGGGCTGAACAGTAGAGGACAAGGCGAAGGATATGAAGAGCCTTGTTTCCACACATCCTTCTTCTCAAATTATTCAGGATAGAAGTGGAACAAATACTTTTCTAATGGTGGTTTGGGAATATATAATCATTATTGTGTTCTTATACTATTATGATAGAGGCCTGATGATTCTTCAAATGAACTCCTGCAGCTGAGAATGCATTAATAAAAATGTCCTGCTTATCCTGCTTTACTAGACTTTCTGGAGTAGAAAACTGGGAATAGTTTAGTTTTTTTCTATTTTCCCTAAAAATAATTGGAAATAAATTAATTTCACTTAGAATGGGCATTGGAATCAATGAATAAAATATACTGTTCCCACATAGTCATGTCACTGAACAGAACAGCATTTTAATAGCAGTTCCCTTATTCCCCCTAAGCAATTATATGCTTAGGGGGAATAAGGGAATTTTGTGGTCTTTTATGACAGGATCTGCATGAGGGAGGAGAAACGTGCAAATTGTGACTGGATGTGAAAGCACAGCCCATCCCTTTGGTCAGAATTTCATGAGCTGTCAGACCAGGAGAAACCATCCAATATGAAAATCATTTCCCTTAGATAGAAGCTCAATGTCCCATACCGATGTGAATTGCCCAGTGCACACTTTAGAAACAGTGGAAAGAAACAGCTGCCTCTGGTAAGTAATTTCTCTGCCCTGTTTTTAAGATTGAACACAGCCCCCCCCAAAACTGCTTATTTTTTTAAGGACAGCACCTCAGCCTGAGGTGCCAAGTTGAGTTGTAAATGATGTCTCTTTAGATTCCTAACTTAGGGCAGTTGAATCTCACTACTAAACTTATGTGAGATGCAGGACTTCTATGAAATTAAATTTTTTGAGCTAAAGCATTTAATGGAAAAAACCAACAAATCTTGTGTTTAAAGTGATCTGTCATGGAGGATCTGCTGCATTTTCTAGTAAATCAGTACAACTGCTACTTGTATTTATACTGTTTTAAAGCCCTTTGCTTTATTTATAGCTTGAATTAGTCTAACTTTAACTTCTAGCTGATAGATCACATTAAACCCTGGCCTGCTCCAGTAAGCCACTGCATATATTTGTTCCCATGCAGTGCATGTGGGGATTTAGCTCTTCTTAATTCACTTGTCTCAGTATCAGGTGTCTAGTCTGAATAAATCATTTACTTTCTCCTTGTAGCCCACAGAGACAGATAATGATTTATCCAGGTTGTTTGGGGCATTTGTTTTCTGATGGAGGAAAAGCATCCTGGGGTGATGACACTTTCCTTTTCCTTCAGTTACAGAGGAGGCCTGGAAGAGGTGACTTACACCAGGTGACACTAGATCAGCTAAGATCAGGTGGAATAAATTATCTTCTGAGATACACTCATGACATTCGTAACCTTGGTTTCATTAAATTAAGCAGACTAAGCTGCTGGAAACAGCCTTTAAAGATCTTCTTAAATGATTTTTTCTCCTTCCTTCCTTCCCCCTCTTCTATAGTCTGTTATGTTATTCTCAGTTGAATTCTCCTGAGTTTCTTAATGCTCCTCTGAATGAGTGGACACCAGAAATGGACACTCCTGTCTCCAAGGAACATTCTCTCCTGCTCCTGCTTGGGATTCCCGTTTGAAATTGCAAGGATTATGACAGCAGAGTGCTTTGGACAATGCCAAATCACTCCTGCCTCAATATGATTGATTTCTCCCATGAACCTGAAATCCTTTCCAAATAAACAAATCCCAAAACATGGTTCTACAGCCTACATTCTTTGGAAGGATAAATGTTTTGAAGGACTAAGATAAGCCGATTTATTTTTAAATTCCAGATCTCAAGACACATAAGGCAGGCACTTTGTAGAAGGGTAATACTTAATCCATAAACATTGACCTTAGCTGAAATCACAGGGATGTGGCTCAGAGAAGACAGTATTTTGTAAACCATATGTTCTCCACTCATGGAATCACAGTGTAGCTACAGAAAGTAGTCATAAATTAACTGTTTGAATGCCTGACAATCTGTGATGCAGAGGAATTCTGCAGGAATTCTGCCTCACACTCACACATCCCTCGTATGTGCAGTGGCAGGTCTTTGGAAGGAGACCTACATTTTCTGTGCACATAAATGCCAATTTGGCTGGAATCTGATCTCAGCTGAAGCAGCCTGAATCTCAAGGAACATCACTGACTGTGCAGCTGTCACTCTAGGTTTACACACGTGTAACTCAGCCCGTTCTGAAATCTCAGTCAGTCTGCGTCTTCATGGACTGAGTGTATAATTTACTCAAAGTTTGTCTGCAAGAGAGAAAATGAGACAGAGAATACACAGAAAAGATTCTCAATGACACAGATGCCCTCTGAATCTTAGGAAAATGTCAGGTGCTTTTAAAGAAAGGATACAGAGACTGATTTGGTGCACTTTATCCCAGAATGTCCTGCTAAAGACACATGGATATTGTTGGGCTATGTAGCCAGTGGCAGACAGATGGAACCTTGTTGCTCTTCAGCTCCAGACCAGAAGCCACTTGACCATTGCCGTTGCTTGTGCTCAAAATACCAGGTCTTGCCAAGTATTTTTGTTTTCTGGAATGGAGTATAAAAGTAGCCCATGGTGAGAGGAAAAGATTGGGGTATTTTAACCCCATATATTTTTAAGGAAGTCTAAGACACTCCAGTGTCACAGGTACAAGCATGTCACAGGTACAAGCACCCATAAGGAAATATATAACTAACGTCAGTCCTTAAAACTAAACTGTGTTACGCTTGAAATTGTATATAAAACTGTGGTCACCTGCTCTCATTTCTGTTCCATACTCTACAAGTGCTCCTGGAAATCTTTTCTCTTTATCGTCTGTTTTTTATTTTATTTACTAAAGAATTCTGATTACAATAAAGAAAAATGTTCACATAATTCAATATGGTAATTCAAAGACTTGCTTTATACAAAATAATTGCCCTACATTTTTTCTTCTGGTTTATTTATTCACCTTCCCTCCTCTTCTTCCCACGCATGGGTCTTTTATTCAGCTTTTTTTCTCCCTGAGGAGTTAGAGATGAAATCACCATCATTAAACATTTAATTTTTAGTCCATATCCCTCACAGCTTCAGATTTACTCCTCTGAGAATGTGTTTTATTTTAGCCATAATGGTTTGATGGTGGTTACCAGAGGCTAACTTTAATAAAGGTGACTGAAGGATTTTCTAGAGAGTAATTTTCTTTTGGAAATACTCCAAAGAACAGATCTTTACCAAGAATGTATCAAAAGGTGAATAAATTGCAACAGAAAAAAACTGCAACAACAAAACTGCCACAAAATGTTTTATGCTGGCTATGCAGAAATACAGATTTTTTGTTTTATTTATTTTCATTTCAATTTGCTGTATGTTTAAATGTAGCATGAAATATGTATTTCCTACTATGCAGCATTATACACTTTCAAATTATCACAATAAAATGATCTTAAATCAAAATAGCCTATAACAACTATATAAATGTATGCAGAGTGCATCCAGACAACACGACTGGCTCCTTCTGGAGCTGGTTCAGCAAAACAACACCCAAGCTCCAGCAGGCTTTCAGGCACCTCAGCCAGCTTCCCTGGAGTTTCCTGTGCCCTGGAGATGCCTTAGCTCACACCTGAGCAGTGCCCTCTCTAATTGCCTGCTTGGCTCCCATTCCTCTGCACATTCCTACCTCTTTGCCCCAGCCTGTTTCTCTCTCCCTCCTCCCAGCCGCTCCTCCGTGCCCACTTGACAGCCAGCGGGAGAGTGATGTGCCCAATCTCTGCGGGCACTGAAGAGCCGAGGGCTGCCCTTGCCTTGCACAGGAAGGCAGCAGCCACATCTTCCACCCACAGCAAGAACTCTGACAGCCACGGGGCAGAGCAGAGTGTTGGGACTGGCTCTGAAATACATTGCTATTATCCAAGGATTTGGGTTTGAGGAAATATAATTATAGCAGGTGGCTTTAATGAAAATTGTTTTGGTGTGATATGACTCAAAAGCCCTAGCTCTAGTCACCATTTTCCCCTTAATATGCTAGTACACACACCAGGAAGATTTGAGTCAATTAGCAAGCCTCAGTCACAACTGACTTGGGGAGGAACAGCCTATCCACTCGAGACTCTTCAGAAGTGTAACTAATAACAAGTTGTCAGCTTACATTAATTTTTACACATCTTGGCTACATCAGAGACATCCAGGCAAAATCTAGTGTTCAGAGAAATGACATGGAGTTGAGGACTCCACAGGGAACTTAATCAGTGCACACATAATATTGATCACAAGTAGTTTTTCCATCGTCATGAGACTTCTCTCCTTGTGTAACTCTTTTAGAAGAATGTGTAGGAGAAAATATAATAGAATGGAAATTGCATCTGCAAAATACAAGAGGCAGTTGGAATATTTTGTGAAATGCTGTTCAGTGAAGCAAAACACCTCTCAGTACGAGTTCTCTGAAAGATGCATCCAATATGCATAAATGTAGGTGACTTTCAGCCACAGAAACATCGATTGTCACAGAATCACAAAATCATTGAATAGCCTGAGTTGGAAGGGACCTTAAAGATTAGATAGAGTTCCAGCCCCAGTACCATAGGCAGTAACACCTTTCACTAGACGAGGTAGCTCAGAGCCCCACCCAGCCTGGCCCTGAACACTTCCAGGGATGGGGCATCTACAGCTTCTTTGGGCAACCTGTGCTAGTGTCTAACCACCCTCACAGTAAAGAGTTTCCCCCTAATATCTAATCTAAACCTATCCTTTTTCAGTTTGAAGACATTTCTCCTTGTCCTGTCACTCCATGCTCTCAATCTTTCTCATAGGCTCCCTGTGGGTACAGGAAGGCCACAATTAGGATCACTTGTGAAGGGCTGAGTCTGCTCTCAGTCCAACCTGCATGACCTCAAATGAATTGATTTGACTTTATTGATGCAAATGGGATCCAAGGCTGCCATAATGTTTAACCAGGGGAAACCGTTTCCCTTTTCTACAATAGCATCATATTCTCAAAAGAAATTGCTAAAACTGATTATTTAAAAAAAACAAAAAAACTTTACAAAATGTACAGAAAATTGAAAATTTGTCTAGAGCCAAGCCTTCCAGACATCCACCTGATACCAGAAAGCAGCTATTCCAGATCTTAGTTTTTACACTTGGATTAAGAAGATATGCAGCAGGGGCCACACACAGAAAACAGAGGCAGAATCCCATTTTATCTGTGGAAAATCAAGGCACAGATGAACTCAGTAAATTTTCCTGAAGACACACAGATAATCTCAAGATATGGGATGCTCTCAGGGGAAAGACTGATTCCTTTAACTCTTAAAATACAGAGTTAGTTCCAGCATGAGTCAAAACAGCAGCCTAGGCCAAAGTACTCTCCACTTAGTTGGTACCATTTTGCGCTCTCCAGAGCTGATTTTATAATCTAGAGTTCTCCCACGCAGCTCCCTGCAAAGGTATCTGAGAGTCTCACAAGTGCCAAGTGTCCATAACCTAAAGGAGGGAAACATCATGATCCATAAAAAGAAATTGTTCAGCTCAACTCTGTTAAGACTGATTTATTTATTTATTTTTATTCCATCAAGTACATAAAATAAATTATTTAGGAGCCCAGTCTCATGCTTCTGATGGCTGAATGTGCCCAGAATACTGTAGTTTAACAGAGAACATATAATGTGGAAATCCAAAATTTAACAGTCAGATTTCATACTTTGGCTAAAAATTAAGAAGGATGTTGCTTTGCTGTTGGGATCTCAAGAGGTTACTGACTGTATTGAGGGCCCTAATTCTGGTCTTAGTCTATTTTATTGTGATTTTATTAATTTAATAGTTTATTCTGATGCTCTGATGCAACCATCTGAAAGAGAACAATCAAGCCTAAATCTGTATGAAGCTAACATATAGCTTCTATTCTTTAAGAGCTCCCACTTTAAAAAGAAATGTACCAATTAGTTTTTAATAAAATGTCATTATTTTAATAAAACAACAGTTTTAAGATATGTCTAACATCACAAGCTTGTTCATACTCTAATTTTGATTTTGTTAAGATGTAATCAGCAAATTATATTTTCAATAGGTCTGAATACTTACATGTGCCACTCACTAATGATATTTTAGCATCTTCCATGTTTTCCTACAGAGGTTGTATCATAAAAAAGACTAGGCAGGAAAAGTAGTAAGTAGATACTGTAGTGGAGGTACTCTGTCTTGCTCACTCTGCAGATTGTTTCCTTTTAGAGGAAGTGTGCAAGGATTTCCTATCATTTGGGGATGAAATATTTTACTACCTGAAATATTGCCCACCTGTTACACCACTAAACACTAGATGGTCAAATTAGATGTAGAATACACAGTGAAGGCAACCCTACCTTTGAAAAGGCAACATTGTCTTTTTCTTTCAAAATTTGTTACACTCTCACAAATTCAGGGAAGTGGGGATGCATAATTTAGTTCCACTTGGGTGCACTCTGCAGTGACAGGCCCACATTTGGAGAGGGGAAACAGACTTCTCTCATTTTCAAAAGTCCAACCCAGACTGTACAGTTTCCTCCTGCTGAGTCATAGTGAATTCTGCCAGCAACCCACTGACCATGTCTCCTTTTCATGCTGGACTGTGTTTACTGCAAAGCAAACTTTAGCCTACGAGCTCCAAAGAATGTATCTCTGCACTCCAAGGCCAAGTTAATCCTTCCTTCACTCATAGAAACTGGGAAACAGAGGAAGACTCATCTTGAATGATCAGCATTTACAGCTAAGGCAATATTGTGGTCCAGTGACCTGGAAATATTTGAAAAGTGAACCCAAATGACATGTTTGTGGAGCTGCTTTGAAAGCAATAGCATGGCTTAAGATTTTCCCAACAAGCTCATGTTTAGTGCAAGACAGTTTCAGGAAAAAATTACATTCACTTCTGCAATGGAGTGGCCACAGTTTGTCCCCCAACTTATTAATCAGTCATCCTGTGTATGACATTTTTTTCAGAGGCACTGTTGAGAAAGAGCAGATTTCAGAGGTACCATTTGTATAAACTTAAGCAGCAAAATCAAAACAAACTTCTGGGGAAAATTACTGCTTGCTTTCTGCTAAAGTTTCCAAAGGAAAATGAAGCACACATGAACAATTTCAATTTCAGATCAATTTGAATAAAAGACTTTGCGTGCAATCCCAGACAATCTCCAGTAACCTTCATTCAGGGCAGAAGATGTAATCCAAGTCATGGGGCAAAGGGGACCTAAACAAGCACTGCCTATGTAATACAACAGGCCTGGAAAAGACCTTGCAGCTCTTCTAGTACAATGCCGTAAGCTGAAGAAATACCAAAGATGCCTATAGATTTCACAGAAGTTGTGTGCCTAACTTGTTTTTAAAAATCCTCTAGCAAAAGAAGAAAAAGCTGCAACAGTGCCAGTCAATAATCTCCCCCATTGTTTCATAGTCCCTGTGGCCAAAACGCTGTCCTTATTATACAACCAAGGCCAGTTAACTTGTCAGCAGTGAGCAGGGTCAATACAATTTGTTCTTGTCAAATCTCTCTGCTGTTTTTACCATTTTAGAATGCTCCAGGCACTTATAAATTGGTTATCTAACCACCTATTCCAGAATCATTCCAGAAATTGGTGTTGCACTGAATAAACTGTAATTCCCTCCTTGTGGCTGGCTTTTTTTTTGAAGGTAGGTATTTTCTTTGCTTTTCTTGTATGGGACCTGCCCATTTTCTACAAGTTTTCAAAGATAACAGTGTATTTCAGAGTTTTTTTCATATTTCTTCAAAGATGTCAGGTTGAATGTCATCAAGACCTGATGGCTCCAATTACACTTAACTTATCCAGACATTTTTTAACTTATCACTATTCTGGTCATGCTCCTATTTTCATATTAAATTTACTGTGGTTAAATATCTGATTGGAAATTAACCTTTTTATCTGAAGACAGTGAACACTCCAGTACACTCTGAATTGCCTGTTAATTTATGGACCTTTACTTTGCCCTTCTTTTTCTTCTCATGTACTTATTTTACCTTGCATAACTTTGCTGCCTTTATGTTTGAAAATAATGTTAACACTTTACCCTCTGAGCTTTCTCCATTCCAATTAACTCATATCTAATTATGTTCCTTATTTCTACTTTCTGTATGACTTTTTTGATTTTAGATTCTTAGGAAGATCTTGATGCAGTTGTAATGCACTTTGTTCCTAATATTTTAAGTTATCTCCTGTAAGTTTCTCACTGTACATTTGATGTAGCTTCTATTACCTTTCCTGATGTGCTTTATCTCTTAGATTACATATTTCAGAAATTCAAGTCACATTTCTTTTTACTGATCTCTAGGCTTCTTTCATTGTGCTTTCTTCTAAAATTTAGCTCACTTCTCTTCTAGCCTTAACAGCCTCACTGATGCAGTGATTGCTGGTTTGTGGGTGACTAAATTAGAGGGTTTTGTTACTGATATTCTTAAATTGGAAACAATGATAGAAAACTGAAGTGCCTTTGTGCTTCAGCTGCGAAACTTAAAATTGCTCACAGACACAGTATATTTATATATATTGTTCATGTAAAGATTACTGACAATCTTGGAGGATTTTTGAAACATTCAAGAAACCCTGCTTTGAATATCAAAAGTCAATTTTAAATTCTGGCATAAATTGAATAATGTGCCTTATGTTGTCAGGTGTTACCTGAGTCTTTGCAGAGTCTCCTCAGGGGTAAAAGGCCTCCTTGGACCTCTTGACATGTGCACATCACAACCTCATTATGGTCTTGAGAAATGCCCATGAGGCAGAGAGAGGAGATACAGGAAAAAGAGGTTGCATAGGGACGCTGTATTTAAGTCTGGCTTATATTCATGAATCCATGTAGAAACAAAATAGAAACAAAACACAAAAAAACCTCCAGAAAAACGTACAGATGCTGCTATTATTCAAAGAAGGAAGTACTGTTGACAGAAAGCAAAGCCTAAACTCTAGTTGTGTCAGCAGAATAATGTCAGGAATATGCCAGTGCTACTCCATGGAGCAGTCAGTGATGACAACTTTTTCTCAGCAATAAGAGGCTTCAAATCCATACAGCCAAAATCAGCATTTCTCAGGCAGCCTGGAAAGGTCAGCTGGCATCAAATCTTCACCGATCAGTAAGGCTCCTTTCTGGCGACTACAGCACACAGATCAACTTCAAGGCCTGGCTTTGTATGTCAGTTTTTGGAGAACCTTTCAGCACGAATATCACAGAAAAGCACTTGTCACACTGAGAGCATGGCCTTTTGAAAGGATTCAGAGAGCTAGACTCAAATGGTCCATTATGGCAACATTCCTGCAGGCTAATGTATGCTCAAGGACATTAGTCTTCTGTTTTTCTGTGTGGTCAGTGCAGGGAGAAAGGCTTTGTGAAGCTCTAAACCGTCCTCTGGAGGAAAAGATCTCTCTTTGCCCCAAGCAGGTGGCAGCAGGCTACAGTCTGGGAGTTCTTGTGTTAAAATGCAATAGTCATAGCAGGAATGTCATCATCTATTTGAAAACACAGATATTGCATATTGATAAATACCTACCTGTGAATGTATTTGCTCCTTGAAGTACAATGCATGCTTACTGCACTTCATAAAAACATTCAAAAAGCATCCAAGGAAGGGGAAAGATCCTAATATACTATAGCCTACTATAATTCTTCCTGTTGCCAGAAATCAAAATGTTTGCAGCTACTAATGAACTAAGCTCCACAAAGATGCTCAGAGCCAGATTTTAAAGCAGACATTACCAAAATACCATTAACACAGTCTTCCACAGTGGTTATCAGTAATCATGAATAGTAGCTTACAGCTTCCTAGACATACATTAAGCTCCTTTTTTAAGTCCTCTATAAGCCTGGTCAAACTCCTCTCATAATCTCTGGGAAAGAGAAGCATTCCTTATCAGAAAGATAAGGCTAATCCTACTTTGCTCTGTTGGAATACCTGAAATGTGGCATCTGTACATTCTGTTGACAGCATGCAGTTGGTCTAGAGGAGCTGTTTTTCTTCTGCCCTCCATGAGAACACAATTTCCCATACTGGCTGTTTAGGAAACCATATAGAGCAACTGTCATCTTTTATATTTAGTCTCCAGAGATGCACATGCATTTTCCCCTCTTACTGTGTCAGTTCTTCTCCTCCCACTACAAGGGTGAAATATTAATTGGCAAAGCTGACAGCAGTACACATACTCTGCTGCAAATACACCTCTAAAGAAGAAAATGTTACATTCTGTCTTTAGGGCACAATTAAGTTAGTTACTTCATTTTCTGCAGAGGAAAAATAAAAATCCTAAGCACTCCTACTTCAGTGACAGTATTTCAGCTTCTTACAAGTGATGGCTTGGAGACAGTAAGGCAATCTACTCAAAACCACAAAAACTTAAAGAAATTTCCAGGTCACTAGTCCTCTGCCACTCTTAGAAATCAGTCCAATTATCCACTGCCTCTTAGGGAAATCATGGATTACTATTAACATGGTCTACCTACTGTGAGCAACGTGGCCTGAACTCATGATGTGATGACAATTAAAGATAACCAGAAAGCACTTTTCTGTCCATGTGTAAGGTCTTCCCATTTTTGGGATGAATGATCTGCACCTGCGTTATTGAGAAAACAGTTCTCGATGCAGGAGGAGACTACTGAGTATGAAAATTTAATATAATTTCAAAAGCCTGAGCCCCCACCAAGGTTCAGGTACTGGGTTTTTTTCTCACTTTCAATTTTTGACTTCTGTACACTATTTTCCCACCTTTAACTCAAAGGGTAGTATTCTTCTTCTGGCAAAAATTTCCCGCTGCAACATTTCTATTTTTAACAAATTGCAGCCTGTGCTGTCCACAAAAGAAGCTCATGGCTTTTGGGCAGCAAGAAAACAGCACTCCTCTGAGGCCTGGTCTTCACTCTGCCTGTTGAGCAGTTTCGATAAGAAAACGAGGCCCCCTCACACTGTCATCACTGTGAAATGCACCCTGCGTAATACAGCAGGTGACATATCCACACAGATAATGAAAGCTAGTGTAGTCCTCAATTCCTTGTAGTAGATCAGCATAAATTTTGCAAGTTATGCCTTACTGAGCACAATCTGTAGTAGAGCTTCAGGAAATATCCCCATAATTCTGAGTTATTATCAGAGACCATAGTATCTTGTATAGCCCTAATTGGATACTATTGTATATACAGGATAGGGAGAGATTTATTGGTATTTTTGAAGAATATGAAAATGACAGAGTAATGACAGGATAGCTTGGTAACATTTTTATGCATCATAATAATGAGAATTTTAAAACTTCCTCCTATCACTTTTCTTTATTACGGAGCAATTTTAAATCACCATGAATGCACCAAGTACACTGCACTTTGATTCTTCTGGCATGCTTTCCAACAATTTCTCCCTGCTGAATATAGAAGGAGCAGGGTCTGGCCGTGCTGGGGAGCTGGCCACGTGCATTCTTATCACTCCCAGGCACTTAGATGAGGTGACAGACACATGATTGAGATGGGAATGCATCACAAGCAGTCCAGCAAACAGCACTTTGCAACAGCAGCTTTCCACATGGAGCACCACTGAGAATTACTTTAATATGAAATTATAATGCCAACAGCCACACTGCCAACCCTATAATAAAATTCTTGATGAATAAGTGATGAGAATGTATCTTCTACACTCTTTAAGTGTTTTCCTTGCTACATGAGGGTAAGAAGCATGTTTTCACAACTGATATGAAGCTGGTGCGGTTGAAAGCCCTCTGACTCTGCATTTGGTGTGAATTACTAGGTGGGACTGCTAAAAGACAAAACATTACAGTGGTAAAGGGAAAAAAATGTCTGTTTTTAGTAAATGCGGTGATTTCTGACATTCTACTGTGTTTTTTTTAATCTGTAATGGGAAGGAAATTTTACAAAAATTATATGCCACAAATGTAGCAACAATAACAGCATGTTTAAATATAATATTAAAATGTGAAATTATATACAGGACAGCATACTCAACAAATCAGCACATCTCCACAGAAAATATGGATCATAGGGACCATTCACTGCAACATGATAATTTTGTTTAAATTATATGGGCTGATTATCCATACTCGAAAATAAAAAGGGGAGGGGATACACACACATTGAAAAATAGATGCACTATCTTTTTATGGGCAAAAAGGGAAGGAGAAGAGATAAAACAAAATTCTTTCATCCCCAAATTAGAAATCAACTGATAGGGTTGCAACAACAAATGTCATTCACTTGCATTCATGAAAGTAATTTTAAAAAATAAGATTTGAAATTATTTCAAGCAATAGTTCAAGCATATTAAGTTTTGCTTAGCAAAACAAGGTCAGAGAAGCAAGTATACCCTCTGCTCTTTTGCAAAACACCTCCTTCAACAGGATCCAGCCTTGACTGACATATCTGAGTGGTGAAAAAGCTTTGTTTCCCTTCCACCAATGCTATTACAGGCAGTGGAGGACTGCCTGGAAAAAGGCTCAAGATTTTGTTTGTTCTAAATATGTTAAAAAACCCCCAACCAAACAAAAAAACCACACAAAAACAAATCTAGTGTCTCTCAATGATTCTTGTGTCAGGTAAAAAGAGCAAAGAGGACAAAAGTCAGATATAGCCTGGTCTGAGGCTCTATCTAGTGCGATAAACCCTTCTGCTCCAAAGGCAAAAGGCTAATTTAGCTGCTCCAGGCAACAGCAGTGCTTATCAGAGCTAATTTATTTTGTGCTCTATTATTGCCACCATCACCTCAGCTACCAGAGAAAGTGCGAGAAATCCTTTTGTTTTTGTGAAAGGACATTTTGTCTTATGCAAAGGGCAGCAGTTGCTGAGGCTCTCACATATCAGAGCCTCCACTCCCTCTGGAGAGGATGTGTAAAGTTTGTTTGGATTTGATGAGCATTTTGATTTTAGGACCATTAACCCTTGAGGAGAGACATTGGCAGTGCACCATATTATGCAGCTCTCAAGCAAATGTGTTCACTCCTCCTCCACTGCTCTACCTCTCCTGATGTCCCTATCAGGGACATATCCTGTGGCAGCCTATTATGTTCAATGCATAGTTCAAAAGCGTAAATAAAAGCACTGAATTCA
This sequence comes from Acanthornis magna, assembly GCA_036785705.1. Taxonomy (NCBI): domain Eukaryota; kingdom Metazoa; phylum Chordata; class Aves; order Passeriformes; family Acanthizidae; genus Acanthornis; species Acanthornis magna. Next base: position 27,276,608 of record JAWUZG010000001.1, read on the forward strand.
AAACGGGATCTGTGGTAAGGTCTAAATGGGAATTGCAATTGAGTTTGTTGATTAAACTAATCTCATTGAAGAAAACATCTTCCCGATTATCTAGGAAAGGTCTGCATAATGCAATTTGCCTCTCGCTTGCCTAGGAAATACTTACCATTGACCCCTGAGAGAGAAACATTCATAGACACTGGACAGCCTCTCTATATACTGAATTTCTTTATGCTCACAGAGTTGTTTCACATCACTGATGGTTTCTATATCAATTTAGTTAAGTTGATGCAAGAAGTTGCAGGAATAGTCTTTCTCCTTTAAAAAACCCTAAAATATGCCATTTTGAATTATTCAAATGAGACAGAAAATATCAGTTAAATTAAAACAACCCACAGGTTTATTCCCGAATAACCTCATGTTTGATCAAAGAACACTTGAATCCACAACTAGTTTTTCCTTACATCTCAGTGATGTCAAACTGATTATATCATTCTTGACCCTCCTTGCCTTCCCTACTAAATGTAGACTTCATTAGGAGAACTAAATGAGAAAATATTATTACAGTTAATTATGTTATTCTGCAAAGGAAAGGAAAACAGAATCATCCAAGGAATAGAATCCACCTAACAAAATCAGAACATAAACCAGTAATTCACAAGAAAAATACTTTCTCCATTGCATCTGTTCAATTCTTTAATATTAATATTAGAAATTTCTTTTAAGTAAGAAAGAGAGGTATGATCCTTTTATCTATGACATGACCTCTTCAGCAAACTTGAAATACTCTTTGTTCAGAAACAACTATCAATAACACTCTTACACTTGATTTTTGTGTGGATCACTTTCATAGCTTTATTACCGTCAGAACTCTGTTAACATAGAGAACGTACAAAATACCATGAAACCTGTATTTAGGTAGTGTTTGCTTGGTTTTGTTTTGTTTTGTTTTTGTTTGTTTTTTGGGTTTTTTTAACATGTACCCACTGAGGACGAGCTAAGATACTAGCCTTCTTTTAAAATATCAAGTGAACTTCGGCTAAAATTATTTCTTGCCCTTGTCCCCCTCAACCTTGTATTTCTCCTTTTATTCACATCTGAGCCCTACTGGACAAGTGGAAAAAGAGTAACAGAGGGAAAAATAATCCTTAAATATGCACTTTCTTTCTCTATATGTTTAATGATTCAAGCACTGTTCACCAGAAAGAGCAAAAAGAAAGAAAAATCAAAATTGCTGAACCTGTAAATCAAAAGTATATCCTGTCTTCTCAAAAGCTACTACTTACCAGTGTCAGCTTGCATGAGTTAGGAGCCACTTGGAAGAGTCGTTTTAATTAATCAATTCAAATAATCCCTTACAGCAACTGTGCAGTACACGCAGAAATCATCTTCAGGAAGCCAGTCCTTATGCTGAAAACTACGAAGGAAGAGGCTGGAAAAGGTCCTGCACCTGCCACAGCCAAACGGTGTCAATTCAGCCTTGAAGACGAGAAAAGAAGTGTGTGCTGGGCGGGATGGCCAGTGGCTGTAGTCCACAGGGGCTGTCACTGCTGCATTACTTTATAGATGAGATACTGTAGAGATACCACAACAATACATGGGCCGTAAAGGCTTGTTTATATTTGCCCAGTTCAGAGACATAAGAGGTGCGTAGGAATAAGCTGTAGACAAGGTATAAAAGCACTCTGAAGGAGGTTGCTTTACTCTAGAAGGAAGAAATCATCTTGTGCAATCCTAAATTTAAGTTTTTGGTTTAATCACAATTTTGCCCTATGGTTTCAGTTATTCAGAAGAATGAGCTATATAATCTGTTAGTTCTTTGACACTGTCAAGAACTAGCAGTCCTCAGAAATCTGACTTTTGGAAGCAGTGATGCTAAGGATATAGACACATTGCTAACCTGGAGCACCACTTGCCTAGCAAGCAAGGGGTAAACTACTGGGCTAAAACGATGTAGTGTTGGCTGACATAGCCAAGTGCAGGTTAAAGGCTGGTGTCAGGGAAGCACTCCAGTTCACCCTCAGCTTCCAGCATGGATGGCAGCTGCTCAGTGTATTTGAGGGGCAGCCAGACATTGCATGTGTTCATTGTTAGTGAGGTGGTCTGAGTCACACACTGAATCTTAGCAAGGGCAGAGGAGATGACCATCAAGCAGCCTTACCTCTCTCCTGCCACTGCAGGTGGAGCACACGGGGACAATGTGACTGTGCAGCTGCTGTTCCACTCAGGACTGACCTGAGAGGTTTCATGCTGGCTTTACATGACTTCTTTACAACACACTCCACAAAAGCTGCTGCCTGCAGGCACGTCTGGTATGGGAAACAGACAGAGGCAAGGACAGAAATTCCCAGAGCTGCCTGCAGACATTACCCTTATTTTTGATCCATGAGACAGCTGGAACCAGTGCAACAGGCCCTTGAGTAGGCAAAGCTGCCTACCACCATAAAAGTGGTGGAGGATGTATATTCAAAGGAGCCCTCAAAAAAGACACAGTGTTAAACTAAAGCTTAGAGCTCTGCCTATGACCTTGGAAGGCATGGTCTCAGGCAATGGAAAGAAGACAAGGGAATATCTCACTCCAGGTGTCTTGCAGAGGCAGTGAGTGACCCCATGCCCAGCCATGGACATCTTGCCAGTAGCTTGGTACCCCTGCCTTGCTGCAAACTCAATTTAAGAGCGTGTCTGAATTGGTGCCAGAGCATTCAACACCTCACAGAACTGCGCTCTCTCTGCAGTAAAAGAGAGAGCTTTTTTGTAGTTACTGGAAACATCAACAGGAAATCCAGGACACGGGCTAATGGGGAAAACATGGTTGTATGACAGGGCTGTCAACAAAGCTTTTCTAGGAGAGTAGACCACAGCAGAGCTGCAGGTGTGGCATCTGGGCAGCCCCTCCTGCCCACGTGAGAACCAGGGTGCTGCAAGGCCATGGAGCAGGATGGCAGCACCAGCTCCCTGCTCACAGCCCCGGCAGAGCTCACACTGCAGGGGAGGGAAGGAACTGATGAACTGCACTGGCTTTCTGCAGCCTTCCAAGAAGAGAGGCTGGGCTGTAGATTATGGTCTTGGTGCTATATGAAAAACATTCATTAATGATTAAAAGTCTTCATTAAACTTGCACCCACTGAACTCAAGAGGCTATGACAATGTAAAGAAAGAGGAAAAAAGCCATTGCTTTCAAAAGCTTTGTTTCTACCACCTTGTTCATACTCGTGGTTTCAACCGTGAGCACTTTGAAGGAGTCAGTAAAATACAGACAGTTAATAGTCACAGTGAATATCTGCTGTTTAGATCAATGCTCAGTTTCTCTAGACATCTGTCAGGATTACTCTGATCCCACAAATCCCCATGCTTTTGCTGCAGGGCAGCAGCCCTGTGGAGGAAAGGCTGAAGGATCTCTACCTTTTTTTATTTAGGACTACCATTTAGGAGATTTAACATGCTCACTGAGTTCGATATGTGATATTCCCACTGCCCTGGGCTGGGAACGGCAGTGGAGTGCACCTGCTCAGCTGTGGCTGCTGAGGAGAAGTGTATTTGCCTCGCAGACATGCTGACAACTGCCTGTTTTCTTTTTCTGCCCAATTTGGAACTGACCATCAGTGCTCTTGTGTAAACACTGAAATCTGGGTCAATCAACCTCATGTATGGCAACAAGAGCATAACATTTGCCCAGAGCTGTAAGCGATCTGTACAACAGTCTGCAGAGTATCTGTCTCTCTGTTTCCCACTCTGCCTCACCACCATTTCATCTCATTGGCCCCGGGTCACTGATCATCTCCTTGCGCAACACGGAGAACATCCACCCACTCACCAACCATATATGTGAAATAGCAGCAGATCATGCAGCTTAGTTAAATATTTTTAAAAAATCTTCGAGAAGATTTTGTGTCAAACCTTTGCCACACTCACAGATGACCCAACCTGATTTTAGCGAAGACAACCACTGTTTTTACATCATACCTTATATGTAAAAATATAGATTTTGGATTCCTGCATATACAGAGACAAAAGAAGGAAAGAGCTCTATGACAGGACACTAACCTGCTTGACAACAAAAGCTATTTTTAAATTTACACAGATAAATGTACAAATAAAAGACACAAACTTCTGGTCATCTTCCTCTCCTCAATATTTATTATCCTCTACCTAGAAAAATAATTCCCATTTTCCATTTCCCTGAATATCTGAGTTAAAATCTCCAGCAGTTTTACAATTTCACATACTTTGTACACACTACAGAGACACTGTTCCCTGAGCTAATCTGTTTGTCAGATAGCTTGTCTTCAAACAATTAGCTACATCAGGATTTCTCCGTAGCAAATCAATTGCTGATAGCTTTGGCTCAGGCAGATATAGGCTTTAGCATGTTGACATGCCTCTCAAAATAAATCACAAAAATTGGCAAGTGGCCATTACAGTAAGCTTCTTGAAAATAAATTGCAGTTGCCATACCATGTAGCCCTTTGATTCTGATTTAGTTTATCCTTTACCCTCTATATTGCCCCAAAATAGAACGAGACAGACATGCTCCATTTACTTGTCTTTGGTAAGCTGTAATTACTTGAAAAACTCCTTTGAAGTTGCTACTTATCAATGTGAGGAAGATTGGAAAAGTCCAGCCCAGCCCCAAGGTAAGCAAGTTAAAAAACAAAACAAAATGCAAATGATAACAAGAAAAGCTAATAGAACAGTATGCTCGTTACAATAATGTGCTTTGTGCAATCTGTATTGCATAACCAGTTCAGGTCAGTCTTACCAGACTCATAAACTTTGACTGCGATACATTTGGGCAAGGAAGAAAGTACATACAAGACAAGGGCCAAGCCTAGGTAAAATCCGTGTTTTTAAAATCTGTGAATTTAAAGTGTGTAAAGTCTTTTGTACTTTTCATGAGTTTGCCCAAACATTGTATTTCGTCTTCTAAGAAAAAACTTTAGGAAGCAAATTTAATAAGGCTGCAGGATCCATGTGCCACTGAAAAAAATAATTATAGGATTTCCCTGATTTCACAGTTATTTTTGAAGAGAAGCCACTCACCCCTAAGATGAAGCAGGAGCCCTGGCAATGGTGGCAGATTTGTTCACCACATGTGATGTCAAGCATTAGTGAGCAGTGGAGGTTAAGACAACTGGTTATCATCAATCCAGTTATCTAAGCTTAAGTAGTGACTGCTGATTTGTGTAAGTCCTCATGCCTGACAACTTTCATTTTTTGACTAAGGCAACTGCAAAGGTAGCATGTTAACTTTTACCTGTTTTATTACATGAAATATTTGTAAACAAATACAAGCATGTTTCACATGTAACCTCATGACTAAGTTTTGGATTAAATTATTACAATGCCTTTCATTTATTGTTTTCCAGCAACTATTTGCAAATACATTATCAACTGAAGGCCACAAACATTTACCCAGTGCTGCTAGGAACTCTCATGGCAAATTTAATCCTTTTGTGCCAAGCAGTCCTAGAAAACTCACAATGTTTTTCCCCTAGTGATTCTGTGTAAAGATTGTATGAACCTATGAAAGGAAGTCTGGACATTTTTCTCCTTAGCCATGCGAGTTTGCTTCTGTGCTCACTTCAGAAGAGCTGAGTTATCAGCATGACTGGGTGTTGCATAGGGGTCAGTCTCTGCCTCTGCAGAGTCAGCTGCATGCACTGAAAATGTCTCTGAACATGCACAAGCAATTGTTGGGTATGGACCAGAGAGTAAAACCAAGGCTAAGCTTGCACTGAAAACATTCACAATAATGACAAGCTGTTTGCTCTTCTCCAATGAGGTATCACTGTTGCATGGTCTGCACAGAGAGGAGACGCAGTTCAAGGACTGACAAAACATACTTTTTTTAAAACATTTTATCTCTTTTTATTTGTTTGTCCTGATGGTTGCTACAGGCAAAGGAGGTATTCAGAAATGTAACTGCACGATACAAACACAGGCAGCAAACTAAGCTGGCGGCATGAAAGGTGTATCTGAGAACACGGAGTTGACAGAGTCAGAGTCAGATTTTGTTCGAGTGGTTTTTAAGATACTCTCAGTAATGACACTGTCATTAGGAAACAGTTTTACTTTCCCATTTTGACTCTGTTTTGGCTCGTGCACGGGTTCCAGGAAAACCACCCGTTTACCAGTGCTAGCCTTCTTCTCGTCAGCTGGCAGCTCCTGTGGCAGTGTGGAATTCAGTATGGATGAGTGGGCACTGCTTTGGTTCAGCTTCCTCTTCTTTTTTGCCTTACATTTACAGGGGCAGGGGGTCAGATAGAGATATAGCAGTACTAAAATAATACTGGCCACACAGGCAGCAAGGGTGGTAAAAGCTGTATTAAATGCTTCATGAGCGTGGGACCTATTCACTGTGAAATTGCTAACATTTATTCTGACCTCTATGGTTTCATTTAATAGTCTTTTCTTATTTATTGCAATGCAGGAATACAGCCCTGAGTTCTCTAGCTGGGCATCTGTTATCTCCAGGCTGCCATTAGGAAACACCTTGAAGTTATCGGTCTCCCTGTCTGGCTCCAGCAATCTATTGTCTGGACTAACCCAGACAAACTGTGAGTCCGCATCGCTGATTCTGCTGTCACAGTGTACAATCAGCCTGTCACCAACCTGGGCATCATGAATAAACCCAAAGGCTTGGAAAGAGCTGTTGACAGTACTTTCAGAGCAATTCATAACGTTGTCGTGCAGTAAAGGCAGTTTATTGTGACCTCTTGGGTCTGACTGCAACGAACAGCTGTACTCATTTTTGAAGTCCACCACTGAGCTGAAGTGCCTTTGATACCAGAAGATTAGCATGGAATACAGGACACAGTCACAATAGAATGGGTTGCCATGAAGATAAATTCCACTAAGTTGTTTGGCTGGCACTGAACTCAGGCGCTGAATAGGCATTGACTGGATGTGATTAAAGGAAATGTCCAGCAACACAAGGTCTGTCAGTTTATGTTTTCCGACGTATAAGTCCAGGGGGAAATGCGAGACCAAGTTGTAGCTTAGGTACAGTTTTTGTAATTTGTACAATCCTCCAAAGGCCAAAGACTCGATCTGTGTTATTTGATTGTTGTACAGCAGGAGAACCTCCAGCGCCTTTAGCTCCTGAAACACAGGGCTGCCCAGTGTTCTCAGGCTGTTGGATGACAAGTCCAGATATTTCAGATTCGGAATTGTGGAAAAGCTTCCAGTGCTAATGCTGCTAATGCTATTATGATTGACTATTAAAGTGTTCAGTTTGTCAGACAGCACTGGGACCCATTCAGGCTCCAAAATCCCAATTCTGTTATAACTCAGATCCAGCCTTTTCATACATTTATAAAGATTTCCTGGCACTCGAGTGAGGTTCTTATTTGTGCAGCTTACGATATCGCTGGCACAGATGCAGGCTGCTGGACACATCCCCGGGGCGCTGCCACAAACACTCACGGTGAACACCAAGAGGAACGCGAGTCCTTTGCAGTTCACTTTAAAAACTCCAAGTCGAGTAGGAAGTGTCCGCCAGTTTAAAGACATTGTCACTGTCTTTCAGCTGTCTCCCAGTGCTCCTTGCCACAGATTACATGTGCAGTTTGCTTTGCACTAGTTGCTGTCAAAAGAAGGATACAGAGGTACAGCACGTTAACATTTACCATTCATACTCTGCCTGATTTCTTATGCCTTTTGAAAAATACAGGGAATTAATCCTTAGGGTTTCATACAGTTAACTGTAAAATCTAGTTCTAAGGTGATGTAAGCTTAATATAGGTTTATGTAAACATGAAATTCGGCATTCATGTGTAAACAGATATACTGTAGATACAGTATTTTTTGTCTTCAAAAAGAATGCAACTATTCTTCAGTCTTGGACCAAGTAATGCAATTTCTGACAGCTCATTAAAAAAAAACCTGGAAATATTCCTCTGAGAAACATGACTTGGCAATGGCATCCCTTACCTGCTTCCAAATCAACACAGATAGAATTCCCAGTACAGGAAAGAAAAAGCCTCATCCTAAAATGTTTTTTTCTTGTCTAGTGGGAAGCAGTTACAACATGCTTCTGCTTACAATCAGAAAATGTCACATGTTTTCGAGCAAAGAATTTTCTTAGACTTTCTAGCTTTAAATGTCATATGAATTTCTTTTCATTTTTTTAATTCAGTAACATGCTTCAAATAGAAACAGCCTATTTTTAAAGTTACTAAAGTTGCTCAATAACAATATTTTGTATGCTGCTTCTACCTTTGCCAATACAAGTAATGAGGAAGAAATCTATGCCTAGCGCCTACCTCAGGCACAAGTTTTGGGAATGTTCAGTAATAATGAGTCATCTGTTTCTCAAAACTTAGTAAAGAAAAAAAATATTTTGCTCATATGCAGATAGAAAAACCCCAACCATTTTCTGAGGACATCTTAGAGTCAGTACAGTTTGAAGCAGGGATGTTACACTTGGCACAGTAGTGATTCTGTGCTAAGGGGTATGCTTTCTGCCATCTTCTGAGAAAATGTACACATACACAGCAGAGGAATGAACATTTCTGTTCATTCTTGCTCTCCCTGGTACCTGTTTAGAATTTGTCAGTAAATTCACAGGTGAGTTCATCTGCATGAATTATTGTCACCCCTTCAGAGTTCAGATGTGGTATTCAGCTCCCACATTATTATCCTCAAACTCATTTCTCCAATCTCACCCCCCGCTGGAGAAGCGTCTGAGCAGGACAAACCCTGCCATGTCTGCTCTGTGCTGCTGATAGTGGCTATGGCCAGCAGCCTGTGAACAGTGGGATGAGGAGAAAGAAGCAGTCTCAAATGGAAAGGAGGAGAATAAAAGAAGAAAATTGTATTCCCTGATGATGCAGGACGGATGAAGAAAAAATGAGTCCTGAGGAGACAAACATTAAAATCAAGTCCTAAATGGTGGAGGGCAGCAGGGTAGAGGGACAATGAAAGAAAGGGAGAAAGAAAAGAGTAAGAGATACATAGGGAAGGAAGTGCAAAACCAGGGGAGGTGGATGCTAATGGAGCATCATTGCTGTTACTCATGAAGCAACTGAGGAGGAGGCAGTCTGGGGATGCAGAAGTCAGTTAAGGCATATGAGACTGCAAAAGCAGATGAGGAGGGTGTAAAGGGAAAGAATAGGACTAAGCAGAAGACAAATGAGCTTCAGGAAGTAAACCTTAGAACACACCTCTCCAGACAATTTATATCTGCTACTTAAGAACCTAAGGTTACCGAAGCAATTAATTAATATATGCAAAATGCAAAAATTTTCACTCCCCCTCAATTCTTTATTTCCCTCGTCTGTAACCCTCTGCCAATCTGGCAGGCTGCTGTCTTCTAATGACAAATCTACTCTTAAGTCAAGTGGTAGAAGATCGCTATGAAACTAAAGAGCTGAACCTTCTAATGACCCATTAAGAGAAGAAATAAGAAGGCAGCATGGGGGAATGGGACAATTCACCTTTCACAAAAACTTATATATGCATTGGCTTTAGATGTTTGCATTACAAAAAAAGAAAAAAAAAATTAAGAGAATTGCAAGACTGCCAAGTCAAATGCTCAAAAACTGAAATGCCATTTTAGATTTCATATACAGTCCTTGGTTACATGATTGCTAAATTTTCTCCCCCAAAACCTTTCCTGACACTGTACACATGTTCTGAGGAAGTGTAGGGAGAAGAAAGGGTGATTACATCAAGAGCTCAGTAAATCCCTATACCTGAGAACTGGAGCATATCCTAGTCTCTGCCACAAAATTCCTGTGAGATCAGGCACATTATGTAAACTGGTAACTATTAGAAATAATGAACATATTAGACCCACCAGAAAATAAGGAACCTCTGTATGTTAAATTTGGGAAGGACTGATCTGAAGAAGTCATGAGATGAGTCAAAATGCTGTGACTCTATCGGCACTTCTGACTGCACAGGTTTCTCCTGCTTCCCTGTCAATACAAGGGATATAGTAACAGGTTCTTAGCCATAGAAATATAATAAAAATAAATTGATTGCCTTGAATTAAAGCTTAATATCAAGATTCATAAATACTTCCAGGCTTTTAGAGTCTCCTGAAGCCTGTAACTGCACGGGGTTTACAACAGGAAGTCAGAAATCCAGAGGAATATTTTTTTAACCAGTCCTAAGCTCCTTACTTAGTTGTTTTTGCTAGTTAGCTAGTCTATAGCAACAATTAACAGATAAAAATTCTTCCAGAGAGCGAGACCTATGAAGTATTAGAGAAACTACCATCAGAAAATAATTCTTCACCACAGTGTGAATTTGTATGGCAGACAGACATAAGGCACAGTGAAAACACACTGGCAAATGAAAAAAGTATTTAATAATTGCTCATTTAGTTAGTCAATTGTATGAAGCAAAGCATCTGAAAACCACATACAGCAAAACCACATGCTTAAAGACTGGATTATAAAGCATCAACAAAATAGAAGAACTGTTGCTGCAAAGGTTGTCCTTCCCACTAACATCTGAATGCCTGATTCTGCAAGCTATGCAGCCTAGTTTTTAATGTAACTACACTTGCAACAAGATGAATAACACTTAAAAAAATCAGCTCCCATGTATAACTGTGATCCTGGAGATACTCCAAATGGGACATAATAGATCAATGCTCAGGTTTGGAAGGGTTACCAAGTTTAATACACTAGATGACCTTGCATGTTTGCTTCTGTCCATGTCTACAATTATCTCATCAGAAACGCCAAGCTAGTCTGCAACCAAATCCCATGGGCAGATGCAGATCAGTGGCTGGTGTCTATCAGCATAATATCTTTGAGTTTTCAGGAGCAAAAGCAGTTGGCAAGGGCTGAAAACTGGATTGTCCATTTTCAAAGCTCACTGGAGTTGCAAAATGAAAATTGTTTCAGATAACTTGCCTTGTCTGGCAGAGCAAATCCAAATTATAGACATCCTAAACATACTACAGGACACACAAGAGTATTTAAAGGGTACTCTGATGAGCAGAAGCCTTTCTTTCCATGCCCAACTCACAGTGCAGTGCCTACACTCCCAACAGGTTCTTTGCTCTTTTGGAGAGTAGGACCCTTGAGGTGCAACTTGTTTTTCAACCTGTGTTCCCCATATCTTCTGCACAGATTACCCAGGATGGTCTGCAAAGCCAAGCATGCTCAACATAAATATTTATAGGGTATGTGATCATTTGAACTTACTCAAAATGACTGCATAAACATTTCTGGGTAGTTACATATTAAGTGGCAAGGAAGAACAAAGCCCATAATTAGCCCTATATTAATAAAAAAAGGCATTTTGCTTCATCCTAGAGGCACTACTTCAGATCTTAGAGTAGTCTTATTTTACGAACTTCAATATCGCATATTTTCTCAAGAGAGATATTGCTATTGCGTACTATCAGCTAACATGTGCCAACAGACTTTGGCCAAGTACCTCACCATTATTTCTGAATGAGCTGGGTAAATACCTTTTCTGATTTATAGTAAAGTGAAGGGCATGGTTGGGAGTTTTGTTCTTGAATTCTGATTAAAGAAATAATTTCTTTGTGGTGTTAAAGTGCAGTATTTTAAGTTCACTGACGAAAACACAGTACTTAGTCCCGGAGATGAATCATTTCAATAGTAATGGTGCACATGCTTCTTAACTGCTTGAGAAGAAATGCAGGACATAGGCAAAATCCTCTGTGGTCAGAAACAGCAGAACTGACTACAACTGATCAACTTCTGGTTCTCGGTTTTGAACTTTTTAATGTGTACATTTGTTGTTGTTTTTCATTTATTTCTGGAGGGTTGTTTGTTTGTTGTTTTGTTTTTAAAGTAATGAGCACCTAGACCTGCTTATGGAAAAGGAGAATGCCAGGCAACACACAGTCTCATCATCAGTTATCACTTGAAGATCAACAACGTCCTAAACACTCCTTTGTCTGGGCTCTCTCTCACTAATGTGACATTAATAATCTCTACACCAGTTTTCTAATCCTCTGTAAGTACCTTCAGGCTTATTGCTGTTTCTCCCACAGAACCTGTACACCAAAGTACCTCTCCCAGTTCATTTGAGATTTTGCTAAAAAAATCCTTATGTGGTACATCTCTTAATTTAAGCAGTGAATTGGACTGGAGATCACAATTCACCTGAATGCTTTTGCAAACACTCTTATTAGTCTTTTCACTGTTAAAAAAAAGGGATTGATAGATGCTATTCCTACTGTAAAGCATTTTCCTGTACATTGGTGATGCAAATAGTCCCACATCTGGCTGGTACTTTCTGCACAGCGAAAATGCAAATATTTGCACACAACCCTGCTGCCTGCTGCACTACTGCAGGAATAAAGTTGAGCCTTTAGAGGGATCAAGCACTCGAAAATATCAAAGACCTTGGTTCACCCTCCAGAAGGTTCACACCATTTCTACATCCCCTACCTGCCTCCCTTGTGCCACATCTCCCATGGCATGAGTCTCACCAGCCCACAACACACTCAATCATCTCTGCACCTCTCACTGACTTCCAATGTCACACAGGTGCTCTCCTCCTATAACAGTCTACATATCAGATGAATTAGGGCTGTACTAGTTAAATATAGCAATACATGAAATGAAAAAGTGATGGCTCAGGTGTTACTGTTTTCTCACAGCCCTATTTTTTTTTCTGGCTTGACATTTGACAAAGGTTCCTCATGAACTCAGAAGAAAAAGTGATTTTTAGAATAGGATTTTATTAATTCATAACAACAACATTATACAAGTATAATTATTCATGCTTTTAATCCCAACTTTGTGAATCCTGCTTAAGTACGTGACACAGCCATTAATTACAAATAGACTAGTGGCATCCTACACAATTACTCTTTTAAAAAGTTAACATTTATAAGGAAGGTCTGCATAAACTTGCATTCCTTGTATTTGTGATACTGTCAGAGGAAATATTCATACAGCAGCCACCTCACCTCAGTCTCCAGGCTCTACTCTGCCTTTATCACTCCTGAGTAGAAAAGGCACTCTCTGCATCAAATCTTCCTGACAGCTGTGCTCAGCGTCTCTGACTGAACAGATACAGATTACCCAAACATCGTAATCCATGAGATTTAGTGACATGATGGATGGAACAGCAAAGATTGTTGGTGAGCTACATCTGGGAGACATCTTGATACACTGGACTAAATCCCTGAACTGGGCTAAACTGTGCTCGGAGCAGGACCTAACAGTGATGAGAAAATGGCTTTACATCATATTTGCAGCAAGCTGATCCTGAGGTCAGCATGGCAAATGGAGTGTTCTCTCCGGCCAGCATCTGGCCAGACCTCAATCATGCTGAATTGGAGATTAATTTGTCCTAGTAACCCTAGCCAGATAAAACTATCATCTCCCACTAATCCCTCAATAAAGATTGAATTTCCTTGAAGAGAGGTTTATTTTTTTCTTTTTTTTAAAACCATGGTAACTCACTTGTCTTAAAGAAAACGGAGACACAGAAGAGCACCTGGGTGATGTACAACAGAACCTCAGTTGGGCTAATCAACAGTCTCTTTACAGCAGTACCAGCTACGTGAAGTCAACATCTCTGCAGCTCTTATCCCTCTGAGAGAGTACAAGGGAAATATGCATCAGTGAAACAACAAATTCATCCTTTTTGCCACGTTACTTTATAAATCAAACTGCAGCCAAGCTTGAACCTTGCAAATTACTTCAGTTGCTAAGGAGATCAGCAAATAATTAAGAAAAAATGCAAAGATAAGTGGCAGTGCCTATTACAGTATCAGTAACCAGTCTCCAAGCAATGTCAGATCTTACGAAAGTTTAGTTGCCCAGCAAAAAATCCTCACCACCTCCAAAAATTTGTCTGAGAGCTAAACTTCACAGAAACCCCCTTGCCTACGATTTGGGGGGCTCCTGCCACTCTCACGGCGGGGACTGTCCGCTGCAGCCCCAGATTGCCACCGGGAGTCGGCGGAGGGCAAAGTTTCGGCAAGCCCAGCGACCGAGCAGGCTAAACCGGCATCGGAGCGGGGGCACTCACAGGCATTCCGACGGGTCCCTGACCGACTTCCCCGGGCAGGCTCGGCCACTGCCACCGTTCCGCGGCGGAGGCACGGACCGCGTTTCCCCGCCCGCTGCCGGGCTGCGCTCGCCTCCGCCTCCGGCGGCCCCTCTCGGCACCGACTCCTGCCCCTCCGGACCCTGCCCCCGTCACGTCCCGGCCACCGGGGGGATGTCTGCTCCGCCACCCCGCCGGGCAGCGTTACCTGGAGCTTCCGATGGCCGCTTCATGTCCGGGGAGCGCGATGCCGGCCCCGCCGCCGCCTCCAGCCCCTGTCCCGCATGCTGCGCTCCGCTCCGCTCGGCTCCGGGGGAAGTTGCGGGACGCGGGGAGCGCGGCACGGCTCCGCTGCGCTCCCCGGCGGACGCAGGCAGTGCCGGCCCGCTGCCCCCGGGAACGGAGCTGCGGCCCGGAGCTCGGTACCGGGCAGCGGGGGAGCAGAGAAGCAGGAGACTCCTGGCGACGTGGTTGTTATCCCCTCCTGCCTCCGCCCTCCCGGTCTCCCCCGCCGCGCAGCACCCGACCCGGCGCTCCGCCGCTTTCCCCGCCGCGCTCCCGGGGCTCCGCGGCAGCGGGACTGAGCGCTCGGTGCCCCGGGGGAGGAGCGCACCGGCTGCCCCCGCTCCGCCCCTCGCCTCCCGGGGGCTGCCCGGCGCCCCGCCCCGCTCCGGCCCCGCTGCTCACCCGCCGGCAGCGGGGAGGCTCCGCCGCCCGGGGGGCTCTGCCCCTGCGCCGCCCGGCAGCCCCCAGCCCGGGGTGCGGCTCCTCGGTGCCCGGGCGGGGGGCGCAGCCCGGCTCTGCAGCCGCCCCGGGGGCAGCCCCGCTTTCCGGAGGGCGCGGCCGAAGACACGGTCCTCGTTAGAAATGCATCAGAACTCTCCGGGAGCGGATATGGAACCGCGGGGTTTTCGTCAGGGGAAGATAAATTTAAAAGGCATTGTGTTAGCTCTAGGAAACCGTCCTCCGGTTAATTAAATGGTCAAACCCCACGGAAGCTCCGTGGTAAACTAGGCTTTGATCAGAGCAGAGGAGTCTGTCAAATGATACAAGGGGTTCTCTAAAATTAATTGCCGTGTGGAGCGATTCTCTTGACCATGGAATCTGTGGGAGAACTGCTGCGAATCAAATGGGGAAGTGTGACCAGATGAGGATGAGGCAAAGCTGCAGCTGAAAGCCAGAGAACCCATTTCCTTCTGTTTCACACTGATTTTAACCTCCCCCGGCCAAGTTTCTCACGACCTTTCCGTCATAATTTAGAGTACCCTACATTTAGAGACTGAAACTGAACGTGGGCTACTTTAGCAAATACCAGAGATGGTGGACTTATTGTCATCCAGACATACAGTTTATAGAACAGTTCTCAGCAAATGGGCTTGCATATTAAAGCTGCTGTAAATCACACTTTTCTTTTAAGGGCATATAGCAAAGTGATTTTTAATATAAAGGTTTGTGGCTACATGTAAAGCTAAAGGGTTCCATCTTGTCCTAGAATTCACCCTACAGGCAAACTAAAATTTTTTAGTGTGATACAAGGTAAATGTTAAAGATCTGATTCATTATAAATCGAAGCCTGGTGAGATATAGGTGATACTGCTATTGATTTTAAAGACTTTTTGAGCACTACCTTACCATAAGAATTCAGGTTTTTATTCATCATTCTTATTTTGTGCTGAATTTCTATATTTCTATGCAGTTAGTCTGTACAGCACTGAAGCAATTTTGATCTCAAGGTTATAGATTCAACACTGATTTGTTTCAGACTCTCCAGTGGAATATTCATTTGTTTAAATAAGCTTGTTGTCTTTATTTAGACTAAACCATTAAACTTTCCTGGTGACCTCGATGTTACAAAATACTGGGTGAATTTAAGTTGATCACATTACCTATATAGTCTGAGGAAGAGGGTAATCACTTTTGTAGTCTTCCTTCCACTGCTTTCAAAACTGAAAATGTTGAGCCTGAATTCTTAAAGACTTGTGGAATGAAAATTCCTTCTGTGGTAACATATGGAATAGCTGTCCATTTGTGAGTTTTGTGCACACTTTGAAGTAAATTGGTTTTAAAATACTAAAAATTTTAATTGCAGCTTGTTCAGAAATCGGTAAGTGTGGAGGACTGGAAGGTGCAAAGTGACAGTACTGCTTGTAGCTGTTATTTAGATTCCAGCCATGAGATCTGGACATAGCGATAATTGTTCTAGGGAAGGCAGGATCCAGATCAAAGTGAAGTCCAATACTTACGGCAATAAGAATTTTGATTTCCAATTTTGTTTTTCTTGTTAATGCTGACTGGGATTTGCTTTTTATATTGGAGATCTCAGGGCCCAGATGCTCAAAAAATTGATGGGAGCTGTGATCATCCTTTCATTAACTTCTCAGCTTACAGAGAGAGGCCATCTGCAATAAGCAGACGTTGCAGAGAAATCATGATCAAGGGTGTATCGAACAGTCTGAAAGGAGTTCAGAACCACGGGATTCTTGTAAGTCTGGAAACAGCTGGTTGTAAGGCCAGCAATTCTTTGTTCCCACTGAACACAAACAAATTTGAACAAGGCATGATGCAATCTAATTCTGTGTGCTATTTCACAACATACAGGTGCTTTTGTCACTTGTTACATACTAGATTGCTTTCTAAAATCTAATTTGGATGAGAACAATTGGTATTTAGCTTTCCTCTACCAAGTAGCACTGATGTGAAAACCTTACCTCTTCAGAATCTTTGTTGATCATATATGGGCACGAGCTGTGTGAAGCTGACAGTACATTAATTAGAATGTGAAACCTCTCTTTTGATAATCTGTACAAATGAAAGGTTTCTGGCATCACCAGTAGAGATTCTTATTGCAGAGAATTGCTGATAGCTGTCTGCTCCTTCCAAAACCATCAGGATCCTGCCTGTGTTTCCCTGCCTCTGCATCAAACTATCTATTAGAGAGAAAGCTTTTCAGTGCGTGTTTTCACATCCTGTGCAGTGCCAGACAGACTGATGGGGCTGATAAGGCCTTTTAATAACAATATTTACCATGTGATCTTGATAGCCCCCACAAATACTGAAATGCCTCTAGTATCTTCAAAATTAAGTTTCTTTATTAAAACAGCAAATTTATTAGTTACATAATTAAACTGATCATTAAAAAGACTTTTTTAAAAGCTATTTGGCTACAGGGGATTTACAATACCTTTGTGAACAAGCAATATAACTACTGGGCTAGAGATTAAGTAGGAGGGGGGCACTGAAAGAAAGGAATATCCTCCATCTCTCCTCTAACACTCTGCTTCTGGCACGGGCATGATTTTTCTGCCATAGTGCTCATGCAGGAAGAAGCCAGCCTCCACTTTAAGGCCTGGTTACGTACATTATAGCCATTAGATGCTACACAATAAATAGAGTCAGAGAGTCATATTCCTTTTTTGGAATTCCCCTGTGATTCCCCTGTCTCCATCCTGAATTAATTCTGTTTCAGTGTAAGTCCAGTTAGGGTACTTAAGTGAGCTGGAGCTCTGAGCCCCCAGAAGAAGACAGGGATGCGAGTTGCACAAGGACTTTAACATAGATTTATGAGTACCTGGGGGGAAGAGTTATCTTCTCTTCTCCCAGGTGGCACAATATTTTCAGTAAAGTCTACACCAAACCTTTTGACAACATCTAGTGGTCCAAGCCCCTTAGTAGCAAACACGTGGGCCATGGATCCTGTCTGGACTTCACTGTGAGATACAAGCACAAATGCTTGGTCCTGTCAGGGCTCTAACACTTTTGGCATGCCCAGAAGCAGAACATGCCCTCTGCCCTGTCTGGGTGACTCTGGGAATCCTGCAGTGCCTCAGGGGATGGAGAGAACAAGATGAAAGTCTGGCAGGGATGGCTGTGGCGGACAAGTGTTTTAAGGCTCTTATCAGATGATAAGCAAAACTGTCACTTGAGAGTTGCAATTGCTGTTAGGACAGTTTATTTGGTCTGCTTGAGATGGAGTTCATTTTCCCCGTAGCAGCTCTCACAGTGCTGGTCTTTGCATCGGTAGCTAGAAAGGTGTTGATAACACACCAGTGCTTTGGCTACAGCTGAGCAGTGCTGGCACAGCATCAGCCCTGTCTCTCAGCATTTCCACCCCCACCATTAGGCTGGGAGGGCAAAATCCTGGGAGGGGACACAACTAGGCCAGCTGACTCAAATTAACCGGCAGAATATTCCATACCATATGGTGTCAGCTCAGATATAAAAGCTAATAAAAGGAGGGGGAAGGAATACATTTCATTATTTACAATGTTTGCCTTCCTGAACAACTGCTGTGTGTGCTGAAGCCCTACCTACCGGGCAGGGGCTGGACTTCGCTTGCTGATGGGAAGTAGAGAATAGAATTATTCTTTTTTTTCTTTGCTTGTGTGCATGCAAACTTTTGCTTTTGCTTTAGTAAATTCCTATGGGTAAGGATCAGTGGCAAGGCTAGCAAGGCAGACATCCTGGTGGGAGTCTTTTATAGACTGTGTAACCAGGATGAAGAGGTGGATGAACTATTCTCTAAGGAGCTGGCTGAGGTTTCATGATCGCCAGCCCTTGTTCTTCTGGGAGACTTTAACCTGATGGATATCTGCTGGAAGCTCAACACAGTGGAGAGGAGGCTGTCTAGGAAATTGCTGGAGTATTTGAAAGAAAACTTCCTGACTTGGGTCACAGCAAGCCCCTGCAGTGCTACAGGCTGAGGCACAGTGACCACAAAGTGGCCCAGTGAAAAAGGACCTGGGGTTGCTGGTTGGCAGCAGCTGAACATGAGCCAACAGTGCCCAGGTGGCCAAGAAGGCCAATGACATCCTGGCCTGTATCTGAAATAGTGTGGCCAGCAGGACCAGGGCAGTGATTGTCCCTCTAAACTTAGCATTGGTGTGGCCACACCTCAAATTCTGTGTCCAGTTTTGAGCTCCTCCCTTCAAGAAACATATTGAGGTGCTGGAGTGAGTCCAGAGAAGGGCAGTGAGGCTGGTGAAGGGTCTAGAGAGTAAATCATATGAGGAGTGGCTGAGGGAACTGGGGTTGTTTATCCTGGAAAAAAGGAGGCTTGGGGGAGACTGTCTCACTCTCCACTGCCTGAAAGGAGAGCGTAGCCCATCTCTTCTACCAGACAGCCAGTGACAGGATGAGAGGATATAGCCTCAAGCTGCACCAGGGGAGGTTCAGGTTGGACATCAGGAATAATTTCTTCCTTGAAAGGGTTGTTAAGCATGACCAAGAAAAGCAGTGGAGTCACCAACCTTGGAAGTGTTCAAGAAATGACTGGCGATCAGTGCTATGGTTTAGTTGTCATGGTGGTGTTGGGTGAAAAGTTGGACTGAATGATTTTCGAGGTCTTTTCCAGCTTTAATGATTCTATGATTCCTTTCGGCTCTGCTTTCCAACCAATTTGAAGCTGCGCTCGGAGAGGAACTCTTATGTTTCACCAGGATGCTACTCACTGGGCTGCTCAGTCTCCAAGGACTCAGACTCTTTTCTTCTTTTTTCTTTTTTCTTTTTTCTGCTGAAAAGCTCCTTTTTTTACTCCCGCATGGAATGAATGCTATTCGTTAGACTAAAGACAAAGAAATTGAGTGTGTCTTTAGACCAGTGTGGGGATGTGAGAAGATTGTACTCACTCCATACCTGGACAAGTGGTTCCTCACTCTCCACACTTAGGCATTCAGAACTCACTTTTCTTCCTCTCACTCAAACATGTTCTATTACTCCCTGTTTTCACTTTCGTAGCTCTGCAGGTCTAGAGGGGATGTTTCAAGACATCACCTGTCCACCAGTGCCATCTTTTCTCATTCTATCCTCAGAATTGCCATCAGCTGGTAAGTCCTGTTGAACAGGGAGTAAGAATGGCTAATGTTAAATTGAGCTTCTCATTAGGAGTCCATGTATTTCAGAATAAAAGCTTTATACTACTTTTATTTGTTGATACGGCCCTGGCTTCTGGCCCTTTCTACATTCAAATGCCTCTTTAGTACCCAAAATATCAGTTCCTCAGTTTGGCAGATTTGCTGTTACTTGCAGTCCTCTCCGATGTCTTTGCTTTCTCTTTGCTTTCATAGGACCAAAGATAGGAAAAAGATCATCAGATGCATCTTAAGTGTCTCTGTTTATCAAATTGATTTACTTTACTTGCTGTGTGCTGGCACCATCAAGTTTGTTTATAACTTACTGAACATGCAGTTTATATCCTGGATAATTTCTAAAACACTGATAGAGCTTAAACTGAGATATTCTCCATCTAAGGATGTGTTTCATACATTGTATGAAAAATAAATGAAAATTCTGAGATAAATTCTTATTTTGAGCTAGATTTGCTCTTGAAATCTAAAAGGTTGGAAAAATAGAGGTGTCAGTGGCTTTGTGGGCCATGTGGATTTTTTGGGTCCTTAACTCTTTGAATTTGCGGATCTCAAAACCACCCAAAGACCTTGTTAAGCAGTATTCAAATCTTCAGAGCAAATTTATATGCATGGAAGGCATTGTTAAGCGCAGAAGGATAATTTATTTTCATTTTCTATTCCATAGGCAGAACTTGAGAAAATGTTACAAATTAACGGTAGGTTATTGGTTCACTGAATTGAGCCTTTAATAGTAAGGACATTTGGGAAAGTAATTTGTCATGGCCTTGAGCAGTCTATTTTAAAGCAGTATGGTAGCTTTTCTATGATAACAGGTAACTTAACCTTTAAAATGCAGTTCTTCATGCAAATAGACCTGGGTAATGGACTTTAAAAGGTGATTTTGCATGCCCTCAGGCATTACTTATTTCTTGGAACATCATGTGTCTCTCATATATCCAAAATAAAGCAGGAAATCTTTTTAGAACACCAGATTTATTTTGCATTATAATGGGATGTAGTGAGTTCCTACAGAAACTGTAAAATATTGTCTAAAGGGAGAACATGCAAGTGGATTTTCTAATGACACCTGGATACTACCCAACAGCAATATATAAAGTATTTGTGAATAATTTAGATTTGCAATATCAGTCCTGAGGTAAAGGAAGATGGACAATCTCACTCTGAGCTTCAATTGTTCATGGATACAGCACTAGAGTGGCTATACTTATCAGGAGTTGTAGTTCAGACCCATTTTGTGGATATGCAGCACTGGTAGGAGATTGAGGAGGTTCTTGAAGTGTCTCTTGTTGAGTGTGTGACTCATTTAATTGGCTCCTACATCCTGCTCCCCCTCATACTTTTCATGGTGCTTCTGCACATTTTCTGCCTCATTCCAAGACCCCACATGCTGAATATGATAGATCATGAATGGTCAGTCTTAAACATGATCTGTCAGGGGAGTGTGCCTGGACTTACAGAGGGGGAGAGAGCACAGGAGGTGGTGCGTTGTATAGAAAAAAAATCAAAAATAAATAAAAATAATTAAAAAGCCCATCTAGAAGATCAGTACACTCTACAGCCTTCCTCTGCATCTTCTTCTCCCCACAGGACTCAAGGTGTGAGCTGTGGGCCTCCATTCTGTGACCCACCAGATCACAGTGCCACAGGATTCTCCAGACTGACACAAAGACACCAGAACCAGTACAGCAGTGCTGTGAGTTTGCTCAGGGGGTGTGTGTGGGTGTAGTTACATGTCTGAAAAGGACAGACAAGTTTCTGCACACAAATTCCTTCAAAAGGGAGTTAAAGATTTGTAACTCCTCATGACAATGAGTTATGAGTGTAAGTCAACAGAAATACTTTTTAGGAGATGTAGAACTAATGTTTTCTTTTTACCTTTTATAAAAGAACAAACCCAATCTCCTAATAATTATTATGATGTCTTTTGTCCAGCCTGTGTTCTTTTCAAATCAGCTATTTTACCATTAGCTTTTAGCAAGTAGCTGACAAAGAACATAGGAAAACCAAGTAGGAAAGTTGTGTATTTCTTTGGTGAACAATGCTTACTTTGCAAAGGCTTTTATGATCCATAGCTAAAACTGCTCTGACTTTGCTTCAGCTAATAGCAGGGATGAGCACAACCATCCATTAATATTACTTACTGTTGGAAAAAAAAAGGATATAAGGAAAAATCTGTTCAGAAGTCGCACTGTGATCCTGGACATGAAGGCAGCTTCCCTGCTTATTTCTTTAGGCAATATATCATCTGGAAATACAAGGACACATTGTCCATTATTTATAACCACATATCTTGAAAGCAGCAAGGGTGACTGTAAGGGTAGAATTTTGTTTATATGCAGACTCATGTTCAGTATGCTGCTTATTCTTTTTGCTACAATCATAAACCGGCGCAGTCCACTGCAGCAACTCCATCATGTATGTCCATATGTGTCTCCATGATGACCAGGTACTGCCTGCTTGTTTGCAGTGCCTTTGGGAATGCTGGGGTGGCCCCTCACCTGGGACAGGCTTCTGACCCACTTCAGATTTTGCAGAGAACCTTTCTCTCAGTTTCAGGACTGAAGTTTTTGCAATGTTGCACAATGCCGTTTCCTCTGAAGTAAACTTGAGTTTGCAGAAATTGGAATTCCCTGTCCTGCTCTCTCAGTCTTGCTTGTATCTTGAGCAGAGGTAGAAGTCAATATCAGCATCTGTTTTAGGCTAAGTTCATAGTAAGGGGTGCCTGAGAGTCCTCTTTAAACCCTGATATCGGTAAGAAGGGAAAAGCTCATTGAAAAACCAATGTGTTTTTTTAATTCAAGTATGTTTTGAGGCATATGATCTGACAAAAGTTATGAAACCTAATTATGGCTTTGATCATATCCCAATTTCAAAATAATGGTTAATTCCTGTATATAAATGAATAAATTTTTATTAAGAGTAAATTCAAGAACATATTATGTATTCTTATACTGTACTCAGTTGAGGTTGTGGTCTTTTCTAATAGGGATTCATTTCCAATACTCCTGGATGGCTGATAGCATCTGAGTGCTTGGGTTTTGAAAAGTGGAGAACTGAGAAAAAGTAATATATTCAGAATAATCAAAAAGTGTTTCAAAATAGCTTATACTTTGAACTTCAAATATACCTGAAAACAAATTGACAGGTCTAGAACTTGAGACTGATTTTAAAGTGGAGGAAAAGAGTATTTTGAAAAATGATTGCCCAACAAATGAAGGAGAGAAACATCTTTTTTATTTGTGGAAAAAACCCTCATTATGCTGCAATAAGAAGCTTCCACAATCCATTGCTTTAGTCACCACCTCCAGTACCATTAAGTAAAGCAGAAATGTTTGGGAGTACGGGAAAGCATATGGTAGAGACTTACCCTTTCTGTTTCCTTGTTTATTTCTATTCTCATGTCAATGTTCTGAAAAAGCAATTATTTATTTCAAATCGTGAAACAAGAAATTTTTTTTTCCTCTTTGCGTTTGCACTTGATTACAAACTCTGATTGAAGATTTTCATATGAATAGAGCATCTGCTGGGTATCCTGTCCAGATGGAATCTCCAGTGAAGCTAAAAAGCTCACGTTCACTTGCTTGGTTCTTCTTCCCACAGTCAGGGCATTTGCTTGTTACTTCTCCATTACCCAGTAATTATTTTTATTAAGATTGTAGGTCCAACATTATGTCTGAGACTTCCGTTCCTCTGTAAGTTTGGCTGAAACTTGAAGTCCCTGGGGAGACAGAGATACAGCGACAGTCAGTCTGTCTGCACAAGTCTCATTTCCTTGAGACACCATGTTAGAAAGAAAACAGCTGAGATGGGATTGCAGTGCCCAGTCCCTGAAGAATGAAAATTGGGAGATTCTGTACATTGGCTCTGCCATTAGTGCCTTTAAGTGCAGGGGATGGCAGTCAGCTTTGTAATGGTTATGTACATATGGTATAATTGATTTCAGCAGGTACTTTCACATAATAGCCACCATAGCCTCATTTATGGCTGGCTTAATTGATAAGAGACTGAACAGAGTCATGTTGGTAGGTATTGCTGAAGTTAAAATTGGGTGATTCTGGTAAATGACACTTTAGGGTCTTTTGACCTGCTCAATTCAAAAAGCTTTAAATATGCAGGAGAGAATGGAAATCCCTCCATCTATTATTTATTCAGGTAAACTCATCCCATCATCAGTTCCCTGAACTGATCCTACTTTTTCCTCTCTTGGGCTATATTTTTTGTTAATAAAATTTTTAAGATCTACCAGAAATTTAAAATACAAAATCTGAGGCTGCTGAAGATCTTCATGGTATCCAAATTACCTTTTTTTTTTTCTCCCCCAGGACATACTAGCCTCTCTCATTCTTGTCAGTAAGTAACCAGAAAGAAGAGATATATAAAGCTGATGTCAGAATGTGAGATCTGCCTTTAGCTGATTTTCTGTAAGTTTATTACTGTATGAACTATACTGTTCAAGGAAATAGAAAAAATGTCAGCCCAAAGTTTTATTTGCATTAGTAACTAAAATATTTTAAATGGGAAGCCTATACTCCAGACAGTGGAAATAAAATTCCATTCTAACCTTTGGAAGGAATTTTGCTCTTTTGCCCCAAGAACTAATCAGTTTTTATCAGACAAAGCCTTTATTATTTGATAACTCCCTGTGCCCTCACAGATGACTGTGCTTATTTTCCATCAGCCATCTGACTGCTGGAAGCTTGAGAAACAACATGTGGTGAGGTAAAATAATTGCCATGCTTTAACCAACCAAGTCTGCTTTTCTCTTCTGGTAAGTTCCTAGGGTTTTTTGGCTACAGAGAATACCTGCTTTTAGTGAACACAAATATTTCAATAAAATTCATATGCATGTTATTTTGAGGTTTGCTCCCTTTCTATGTAAATATGAGTAGCATTTTAAACTCCAAGTACCTTCTTTGGAGTTTAAATATAGCTCTCTGGTTTTTGGCATAACTACAATAATAATGGTCATATGCATTGGAAGGAGCTGCAAGGAGATGACAATTTGTGCCCCTTCTGTGGTTATTCTTGGCCTCACATAAATCCATTAATACATTTCTCTCTGGATTTCCTACAACTGATTTCTGTATTCATGCTTGTGTCTGGTACGATCATACGAAAGTCAGTGTGAGTGGAGATAATGATAAGATTAAGATCCAAGTCTGAGTCTGTTTTAAGTGCTAGTTCCTTTTTTGGTAACTGAAATGCAAAGGTTAATTTTCTAAACTTGTAGAGCTAAATTTTGAGTCAGTTTTTTTTTTTTTTTAATATTAGAACAACTTTGTTTTTTTCATCTTTGGCCACTGCTACCTATTTCATCTTGAACAGTCTGTACCCGCACAATTTTTTTAATCCTTGAGTTGTTTATGAGTTTTGTGATGTGACCCATGGCTTCCACCCAGCCAAACATCGAAGTGTGTTCTCAGACAATATGCATGAATAGTTTTACTGAGGTACCAGGTCATCTATGCTTTTTATTCCTTTGTTTAATAGGCATCATCAGTAGCTGCAGGATTATTTCATCTTTGTATTACTACAGATCTTCCAGCTGGGAAACTGGAAGGATGTAGCCAGTACTCATCCTATTTTCAAACCTTGCCTATTCACCTCTGGTGGTGAGATCCAGCAGTCCTCTACTTCTCTCACATTTTTCTGAACCCTGCCATAATTGTGGAGAAATAGCTCAGTTGTTTTTGAAGTAAATAAAGTTTCATTTGTTAGACAAAAAATATGTTTGGTATGTTTGGTAAAGCTAATGCCACCTGAGCCAAGCCACTGCTTTTGATACATGCCATTCCCAAGCTTTTGCTTAGATGAGGGCATAACAACATTTTATTTTATCCAGACTTGATTTTAAGTTTAATTTGGACTGACAGTACATGGCTGATAGATACTTGAAATTAGAGAGCAGGTATATTTTCATGTAAGCTTATGCTCCGGTTTGTTAGTTTGTCATATAAATTTTTCAGAAATGACCAAGGAATTAATTTTGGAAGGGCTAGTAAAACCTTATTTTTGGGATACCTAAGTACTTCCCATTGTAAGTTTCAAGTTTGGGTTGCTTATAGCCTTGTAAATATTTCACAGTTGGAGCAAAAATATCCCACATTGTCTATCTGCCTCAGTGCTTGGTTAGGAAGTGTCAGGCATTTCTGAGATGTTCTGAAATACATCTAAGGAAAAAGGAAAAATGAACAACCAGTATTGCCTGTGTTAACATTTATGCTGAATTTTTCCTTAACACCTCATTTTGCAGGAATTTGTGAGGAAGTAGTCAATTTGTAGATCTTTGAATAATTATATTAATAAACCAAACACCTTAAAATTTCTGCCTGGCACTGGAAATGCCCTAGTCTAGAATGGAGCAGGGAGAAAAAACTTTTTTGGTCTTGAACTTGACATCTGAACTTGGAGTCCAGCTCCTTTTTATTTTTTTTTTTTTTCCCTAACTGATCACTCCTGGGGATAGAACAGCCGGGAGAAGGGAAATCCTTCTGTGGCAGTAGAGGAGTGCTTAGAGGTGGATATGAGAGCAAAAAAGTTATGGAAAAAATAGTAGGCAATAGGGTGACTGCACAGTTATGAACTAAGGTAAACACAGGCAGGCTTATTTTTGGTTGACATTGCGTGATCAACTAGTGTCAGTCAGAAACTCTACTAAAACCCAAGATTTATCAAAAAATCAGGTAATCATGGTAGATGTTTAGATGGGAAGGAACTGTTGGAGATCATCTGGTCTAACCTCCCTGCTAAAAGCAGATCCAACTGTGAAGTCAGATTAGACCCAGATTTCTCAGGGTCTTAACTAGCTCCAGCCTCTCTGAGTAACCCTTCCCCATGTGCCACTTTAGCTTGTCCAACTTGAGAAAACTTTGAGCCTCTTTCTCAGGCAGATCTGATTGACAAGCTGTCTCCTGAGTGGAAGACTTCTGAATCACTCAATGCTGCCTAGTAACATTGGGTAAAATTGTTAATTTCAGTGTAAATATTGGCAGTGGATGGCAGATTTTTTGTGAGCTTTCTGACAGTTATTTTCTGGGAGACTTGTATAAAATGAGGTGTACAGGTAGCCTGCAGCATCTGCCTGGAGTTACAGACACCTCTGCTGTATTCCCCTTATTTTTGCTGCATCCAGAAATGTATCTTTTACTCTGTCTTCTGTTTTTTCCCCCAGTTTACCTGTTTCTGTCTAATGGGAAGGAGATCTTTCAGGAAATGAAGCCTTTGTTCAGCTGAGCCTGTCTCTGCATGAGCCACCACCTGCTCCTAATGGCCACCCCCCTCAGCAGATGTACTGTGGCAGAACTCAAGGTTCTCAGGGAAATAAACTTTGCAATTTGCAAGCACATCACCTAATACAGCAAGTTAGGTAAGATTTTTTAAGACCATTGCAAAAAAAACCCCAAACAAACCCAAAACCTAGGTTTTTTGCTATCCCTGTTATATAAAGTAATTAAGAATGTTTGAAAGATGTAGAGCAATATTTTGATTAATGGTAATGGCTCATTTCAAACTTGTATGTCTAAGCTGCCTAGATTAAAAAAAAAGTGCATGTGTCTTGTATCCAAAAATAATTTCAATTTACAAGTATGGGCAGTATTTATGTCAGCACAGATTTGGTCATGGCAGTATAGCATCTGGCATGTGGGATCGGCAGCACAGTCAGTTGTATGAAATAGCAGCCTTGGATTTTATTTGTGATTTTTGCCTATTTGCCCATTCATCTGCAAATGGATAAAAACAAGTCAGGAAAAAAAACTCGTTGCTAAGTTTGCCTTTCAAAGTGTAAGATGGTGAATACGTGGTTCCTTATGTGGATTTCATTAACACAGAATCCTTCTGCAGGTTTTCTAAGGCAATAAGGGCTATGCAATCATCCTGACCATGTATCTGTGTATCTCTGTTCCATGAGAACAAAGTTTTACTCTACCGTTCAATGTTAATAACATTTTCTGGGATGAACAGACCTTTTGTTATTAGGTTACTTAAATATAGTTCCTACTGCAGCTGAGTAAGGGAAACCTTCCCTGGGAGAAAAGCTGCAAGTTGCCTGCTCTGTTTGGCCTGTTGCTGGTCAGTCACCAGGGGAATGCTGCTCAGCAGCTCAGCACAGCATAGCTGGAAGCAGCCCAGCGCTGGGCTTGAGGGTGTGCCTGGTGAGGGGTTGTGGGGGAAGGTGGGTGACACAGGGGCAGGCAAAAGAGGTTCATCACAGGAAGAGAAACTGGAGCTATCATAACAAGGAGAAGTACAGCATTGCAAGATCTATAAGATTAAAAGCTTCAAGAATTCCTTTGTTGGAAGAACTTGATACTTTTTAATTTAAAAGTAGTGTGTCAAATTTAAGCCATGGTGATACTTTATAGTAATCTTTCCCTTATGGTGAAATAGAGGCTTCTATTCTTCTGAATCTTGACGCTTTGCTGGACTTCTGTGGACACACAGTTATGCTTTTAGGGAGTTTGTGTTTGACCTGGGATCAGTACACTAATTCCAAACTGATTAGTACACTGTATGCTCTAATTTTTTCTCTAATACACTTAATTCACTATGATATTTATATGCTGCATTAGTATCTAAAACCTAAAACCCCTTTTTGTCAGTAGTAAAAAAGCATGTATGACTGAATTACTGATGGATCATTTCTGGTGGTGAAATAATTGTTGTAGCATTAGATTGTATGGTTTCATTTTTAAAGTCCTTTTCTTTTAGATTTGATGGTTCTCTAGCCAACCTTCAGAAGACTTATGGGGAGCCAGGAAAGTCCTTTTGGAGTTCTGCAAGTTTCAGGTCAGGCAGAAGGATCTACTCTCCCCCCAGGCAACAGGTCATTTTTCAGGTAAAGACACTTTCAGGGACACCTAGTCCTGGAAAAGGGACAAAACATGTCAAAAGATGAAGTGAAAAATCTTGAACACCTTTGAATGGAGAAATGTCCTCAACTCTTCACAGTCTGGTAATAAAGGAAGTACTGCAAAGGAATTGTTTTTGTGAAAAACTTGCTCATGGGCATTCAGAGGACAAAGTGCTTCATATGGTATTTTGTGCCAGACATCTTGGGACCATTCAGTGTAGTTTTGGATCTCTTCCAGCATTTTGAGATGAAAGGATGAGAAAAGAATTGATCTTTCAATTTTTCTTAAATGAGGTTGTATTTGCATTGCTCTGCATTTGTTCTTTCAAGTGCTAGCTGGAGAGCAGTATCACAATGATGTTGCTCAGCTCATTTATCAATATTTATACACAGATTTGCAAAATGTTTGTGAAGGTGGGTCCTATGACTTTTAATTTCACAGATTAAATGTTTGGGGAACAAAGATGGATAATGACAGACATTCTAAATAACATCAGGTAAATGCAAGAACTGGAAGTATATGCATTTATTGCCTTTCTCCTTGCCATTTTCCACAGGGATTTGTCTAATAGTTGCTTCTGCTTTGATGTGGGAGATGCAACTTCTGAAGGGGTTTTAGAACGATGAATGCATGGTTTCTTCATGGGAAGAGTTGCCAACTCTTTCCTTGACAGTTAATAAAGTGATCTAATTAATTTTACATCTATTAAGAGGTGAAGACTTTAGTAAATGAAGCCTGATTATGGAAAAAACACTAATACCATCTCCTTCCTGAGTAGGTTTTGTTATGATGTTTCTGTTCTGGAGTGAAATGAGTATTTAACTAAATTAAATGGGGTTTACACAGAAATGAAAACAACAGGCCTCCTCTTTAATGCAAGGTAAACACTATTTCTGAAAGACTTGATTTCCTTTTAAATATCTATTAACCAAATGTTGATTTCCCAAATTTAAAACTAATATTTCCTAACAGCAAAATTATCATCAATCAATACTAAATTTCCAAGAACACAGACAGGCACATAATGCCTGATGAAATATGGTGGCATAAATGAAAATCATTTGACTTAAGAGGGGCAGAACCAGCAGCAGCATTATTTCTGTGACTCTCAATTCTTAACTATTCCCTTACTCCATACACTTCAAGGAAAGAAGGGAATGCCATGCCATTTTCTGTTGTCTGTGCAAGCAGGCAGAGAGATCCACATGGGTACTCTGCCGGTTACAATTGTTTTTAATGTGTGTTTTCCAGCAATGTATTCAGCCACAATTTATCAATACTAAAAAACAGGGTGTCCACCATGATAGTTTGTTTCCATATTTACTCACCCTACCTATAGCAACCACTGCTTTTTTCACCTTGATTTGGTATGGTTTATTTCTGGGTCTTTGGCCTCAGTTTGAGGCCTTTGGCATACCCATTTTGCAGATAGGCATGGTAGATGAAGATCTGCCAAGGCACTAAGAATCTAGCGTGACCTTGACAAAAATCATTGTCAAAGTCCATTATTATTCCTTTCTGCTACATCATGCCAACACATCACTCAGTAAGCCATCTCTGCTTAGGAAATTTAGCTTCAAGGCTGACTATGTTTGAGTAGGAACAAAAAGTCCTTCTGCATGTAATAAACAAAAAAGTTATTTCTGTTTTATGATTAATTCAAAGTTGATCTAGCTTTGCTTAAGAGTAATAAACATTCCTGAGATAGAGTCTGAAAAAGAGCAGAACATGCAATTGCAAGAAATTCTTTTGATTGTGAAATTTTGTGTTTATCCTGGATATGTCTAACATGCATATAATTTGATTCAAGCTTAGCGCAAGCCAGAATTAGAACAGCAAATTGCTTACTTTTAGGAAGAAGTGTAATCCAAGGCTTTACTGCTTACATTATGTGTGTAATTAGAAAAAGGCTATGGTTGAAGTCACTAGTTTAATCTCCAACAAACTGGAGCTTTTGGTAACCTACTGACATTGAAATCACAAAGATTGTAGGGCACATTTTAACTTATCCATAACTATAAGAATAATGAATTTGATTTTTTTATAGTGTTATCATAACTGGAAATGAAAGCACAGTTTCTTAATTATTTTACTTGTTTGAAAAGTTGATTTTATTACTCAAAGATAATGTGCAGATCACGTCTAATATGTGCATAACAGCAGTTCAATATTTGGATTCTCAGAGAAAAGTCTGCTTGTTTCATTTTCAGATCTGGCTTAGTGATAAGTTCTCAGTTGTCACAATACACACTTCAGCCTTTGTCTGCCCTCTGCCTGTTAATAAAATTTAATCTATATATAATTAATCTCTTATATAACTCACTGATCATAAATAGTGATTAAATTAGTCACCAAAAAAGCTTAAATTGTACATTTTTTAACCTTTTTTGCATACATTTCAATTAGATTCTGAATAATGGCATTCCCAATATAACTCATTTGAATCGTGACTTTCAAGTAAATGTAACCTTTACACTTGGAGATTCATCTTGACTTAAAAATCTCTTTTAGTTGAATAACTTTTATTGTGTTACAATTATTTGTAATTGTTTATTGTTTTCAATATGGAAAAATGTAAACAATATGTTTTTTCATTACTTAGTAATTAATTTATATATTGGAAGTTGTGGCAAGCTGCATTTGATTGGAAATTAGGACCCAGTGAGACAAAAATCAGATTCCTTTCTATTGAATTAGAAACCCTGCTTCACTTCTTTAATGAAAGCAATAAAAATACCAGGTACCTATATTACGCTATTGCATGGAAGAAATTCTGACAGTACTTAGTGGTTGAACTGAATCAGGAGAAGACCAAGTCTTTCAAAGATTTAGACTTAATAGATCCTCTCCATCTCATTTTTATTTCTGGGCTGAAAGAAGAAGAGAAGATTTATTGCTTTCTTGACTTTTCATTTGTCAACCAAATAATCTGATTCATGGGCAAAAAGACAATGTCCTGAAAAAAAAGTTTCCAATTTTAATCGCTTTCTGTTCTAGACAATCAACCAATATGTTCCATCTTTCTTTAAAATTCCTACAAACTTGTACTACTTCAATGACTATAATTTGTTATGGTTGGTTTGACTGATGGGTAGTATTTAGGGGCATAGCACTGTTTTCATCTTCTGGTTTTAGGCATTTAATTTAGTGCTTTGTATTTGGAATAATGGCAAGCACTTTCTTGACCTACCTCTTTCAAAACTTCAAAATTTGGCAGTTCTGTGCCAAAGTTACCCTTCTGTGTAGGGTTTTTTGATTTTTGTTGGGTTTTTTTATTGAGGTTTTTTCACATCTCAGCAGTGTTCTCAGCAGGTTGAATTCATCTACCATCTAAAATTTGACTGTAAATAATATATATGAATATTGTGATAGATATGATAGATAATTACTAGAAAGTACCTTCCAAGTAACAATTAATAATCTTTCCAATATACTATTTAATTACACAAGGATTTGTGACTATTATTAAGTTTCAATTAGTGCTATATTTTATGGTAAGAGCTGAGAGGAAGCCATGAATATGCTTCAGAAAAAGAATAAACAGATGATCCAATTCATTCTCCCATGCCAACAGTGTTTCATCATCATTGCTTTCAAAAGCATATTATTTATTATTAAGCAATATTTGTCGTCTCTAGAGGATCAGCTGTGTCAGTGAGCTAGACTGAATTTCTGGGGAGTTAGACAAGCACCAGAGCCCCAGAAAAATAAGATATAGAAGTTCAGAGTGAAATTAGGCTGTGAAGTTGGCTTGAATTTCAGAGAGGTTCATTCTCTGAGCCTTGAAGTGGAAGCTGAAGCAAGGGACACATGCTCTAGAATGTGGTCCTGTGCCTCATCAGTACCTGCTGATGGAGAAAGAAGTTAGTTATAGAGGGAAACCTGTGCTTCTATGGTGGAAAAGGTTTGCTACTTGTTCTCAGTCCTATTCTTTCTAGCTTATGCAGCCAAGAACTAAAGTTAAAACATGTTAGGAAACAAGAACCAGTCTCCAGCGTGTTGTGGCCACATCTCTTTGGACATAAGGGTATTTGGTAAAGGGAATTCAGACCAAAATATCTACAGCTCTAAAACTCAGAGACAGACAGGTTGTGCTGTTGCCTGAATGAGGAGAAACACTTCATGAAAGACTTCCTTTTGACTGAGTACATGTCCAACTATATGTAAAAAATATGGACAAAACAAGGGTATAATTGTCAGAACTCTTGAAAGTAGGATTGCACAAAGGAGTACTTCAAAGGTAGTGCACAGAAATCCAACTGCATATGTACACAGCTTGACTTTTTGCCATCACAGCATCTGCATCATCTCTGTAAATAATTTCCTGAGCAGAGTCCTTGGCATTCTTTTGTGTTATTTATTATTCAGTATACAGTTCATGAACCACTGGGGAGAATGAATTTGTCGCTGCATCAGAGATGCTTGACTGAACATAAAGTAGGAAAACTCCATGGTTCAACATGTTTTTCATAGATAATTATCAGCACTACATCCACAATTCCACTGAATTTGTGATAGAAGTGCTATTTGCAACTGGGCAGTAATAGATTACATACCAGAGAAATTAGCAGCTGGTTGCTGCCTGAAGCTATATGCTGATTGCAGCATAAATTTCAGTAGCTCTGTATGAGGAGAATGAAAGTATTAAAAAGTTTCCATTAACTCTTTCTGAAGAAATGTTTGCATTTGTTTCCTTCCAGAGAAGGAAGCTTCTGCAAAGCAGTCTACAGGGGTTTCCATTATACAGTGAATGCCGCAGGGTTTCTTCTTCCCCTGTCTCTCTGCACGCTAGGGAGGATCCTGCACCTCAGCTGGGGCAATCCAAAGAGCAGGCTGTGAGGAAAATGGATTCAAAGCAGCCCTGGGGAGAAGGACTCGTGAGTGTCTGTGGACAAGAAGCTCAACATGACCCAATAATGGGAGAACTCAGAGATGAGCAGAAAATTAGTTATTCCAGCTAGGGCCCCACTAGGGAAAAGTAGGAGCTAAAAATTAAGATTTTTCTCATCTGCAAGCTGAAGCGGGCTTCGCCCATCTTTCTAATGCTACACTGGGGGGGAAAAATCAGCTACATTTCTTGTCAGCAAAATATTTTAATATTGATCATAGGTCAAATAATGCTTTTGTTAAAAGTGTCTTTGTATCAGCGGAAACAATTTGTTCCTTTTTAGAGGAAAAGAAAGACAATGTGTCTCTTAAAAGTGTTCACTGCCCCAAGCTTTAGGAAAATGAGAGGAGAATACTGACAGAATTCTGTTGCATTTGCAACAGAAAATGTTATCAAAGATGAAAAAACATGGAAGTTAAAATATTTTGAAAAGTTATTCAGATTCAATGAGATGCTTAGCTAAAATATTGTCTCCCACAAGAAAAACAGCTTCCTTAGTTTTATAATCTTTCTTGGGAAAATTAGTCAAGGCTTATCACCTGATACTTTCTTTTTTTTTGTTTTTACCTAACAGAGCCAGAGTTAGGAGCTTTCACTATGGTGAAAGTTAAATTTTTAGAAATAAAATCTTGCCTTAATTGTACAGTAATGCAGCATCTCCATTGATGTAGACTGAAAACATACTAGTGTAGACTCTATTTTAGAATGTGTATAGTTAGGCAATGTCTGTCACATATTACAAAAATTGCTATATATGTAGTTAATATTTAGTCTTCCTTGTCTAGTGGTAAGGGCAATAAAATAGAACTTTTGTTCAATTCTATTAATAGCAATAAAAGACTTCAGTGAGATGAAAGTAAAAATAGCATACATTTCAACACTGCTCATCTTGCAATGCTTTAGACTACCTGCATTGTATGCACACTGTCTCAGCTTCTAATATAGATGCTGTAAATATTGGTTTTGATCAAGGGGACATAATTTTTCCTTGAAACTTTCTGCAGTTTATCATATTATGCCCTGCAGGTCTCTAAAACACATTTCTATTTGTTTAGGATATTGCCAGGGGGAATGAATCAGGTGGAAAAATAGATTATAATTTTATCTCACAGATGATTTTCCAGAAATATTTATACATTAGAAAGCTTAAAAGTTGTCAGAGAGGCAGACCTCTATTAACAGGACATCAATAGCCATCAAATTCTGTATGGTCATAGGATCTTTTTGCCTTCTTGTTGTCTATCATTGTGACAACGACATAGCCCAGTCAGAGAGGTTTGCAGTCCGAAACCACTTCAAGCTGTACTTCAACAACCTGTCTCAGTTCTAGATTGGGCCATGCCTTTCAATCTGTTTCTGGGAATTATCCAAAAGAATTATGTTTACTGTCTGTGATGAGCTTAGAGGTTGGATGTCTTTAAATTAAACTGGAAAGGAATGAATCAGCATGCTGTGGGTAGTAACTTAGAGGCAAGTGGGTTATTGGGATTTTTTTGGGTGTTTGTACTTGAACAAGACTGAATGTAGTTTTGGGTACTTCATACCAGTTTTTAAAAATATCTGACATAGTAGAATTAGTGGAATTAGAAAATAATGTACTTTACCTTGCCACTGGATCAACTAAGAACATGCACATATTAGTTTAAGGATCAGTGATCATCTGATCAGCTGGAGCAGGAGAAGTGCCTTAATGTAACCACATATATATATACTCTTAAGTACCTGTAAAATAGTTTACTTCTATCTGAGAGTTCTGAGAAATGTAATTGCCAGGCAGTGTCTAAGCCTTTTGCCAGCACTGTGAAATATAATCTTCCACACAGACAGTATTCTGCAGGACTATTTTCAACAATGGATCCTGTTTGAAAATATAACAGACTAAACCGTGCCTCTCTGGATCAAAACCTAATCAAACTCCCGTCTGCTAATGAGAGACGAGATCAGAACTGTGGAAAGCATATTGTGGACAGTCATCAAATAATTGAGAAAATATGTCTGATTTGGGGATTGAGCCAGACGTGCTGTGAATGGGGTTGTCAGGCACAAGTGGTGCTGAATAATGTGGGAAAGAAAGGGGTAGCTGTAATCATCCTAGTCTCTGGTATGTTCTCTAGACGTTTGATCACAACTAGTTGACTAAAAGTCTGTCTGACCCTGGAAGAAGCTGTCTAATATAGGTAGACTCATCTTTTCAGAAACCAGGGAAAAAGACAGGTTAGGCAATATTTTGACCACATTTATTCATCTCGAGAGGGACTGTGATAGTGTTAAAAAGAAATAGAAATCAATGCAACAGAAATCAGTTGAGATATCAAGTTTAGGAGCACTTTTCTTTCTATAATAAGAACCTGAAAATGAAGTATTAGAAAACTTGGATCATAACAGTGTGTCACAAACCTGGTTGCCCACTAAAGAAACTAGGCCTCCTCTGTGGTAATTAAAGTCCCTGGTAGACATAAATTTGACAGTACTGCTAATTACCCAACCTTGTTCACTGAAAAGGAGCTAGTTGCCTGTAAAATAGAATAAGTATAATAGAATAAGGATAATAGAAATGACAAAGACTCAGAGTTCAAGAGAAAAATAATACGGTTTGGATTAGGAGCGCAAGTGTCTTTATATAGTCTCTCCTATTTATGCAGAAATTTGTTCAGCAAACAATTGTGGGGAGCAAAAAGCTAATGTGACTCATGAACACTGGCCCTCCCATTGGCTTGATTTAGTTTTTCATTCTGAGTACTTCCTTTTTCATTAGTGATCACAGTGAACCTGTATTGTGTGTTTAGGACTCCTGCTCCTCATGATGTCCAAATGATGAGTCAGGCTGCAAGAATCATGCTGGCCTTGCTTAATAAAACATTACTTTTTGTAAAGCTTTCTGCCTGTTTTGTCTTTTATCAATAATGAAGTATTCATGGT
Source organism: Acanthornis magna (assembly GCA_036785705.1). Classification (NCBI taxonomy): domain Eukaryota; kingdom Metazoa; phylum Chordata; class Aves; order Passeriformes; family Acanthizidae; genus Acanthornis; species Acanthornis magna. The sequence goes on from JAWUZG010000001.1 coordinate 27,313,105, forward strand.
ATTCATCCTAAGTAACATTTTTTTCTGATTTTTTTTCCCTGTTTTTTTGTTTGATGGTTTGTTTGTTTGTTTGCTTGGTGGTGGGTGGTGGGGTTTTTTGGGGGTTTTTTGGGTTTTTGGGTTTTTTGCTGTTTTTGGGGCGTTTTTTGTGGGTTTTGGGTTTTTTTTTGTTTAGTTACTACAAGCCACGAACAGGAAGAACAAATAATTGGATAAGGGATTCACCAGTAAAGCTCAAATTTTTGCAAAGTATTCTGTAAGCAGCTGATTGTGCCCGTACAACCATCTGCATTTTTAAACATTTTTGTTTCATGTTCAGCAGGAACAGTATTGTTTACTTCCTAAAGGATAAGCAATTAGAAATGAATATAATTAGTACATGTGGCTCTTTTTTCCTGTCTCTTATCAGAGTCCCAACAAGCCATCCACATGCTTCAGTAGGTTTTATGAAACATTTGCAAATGACAAACAGATGGCCTTTTTGGGTTGCTGTATTAAACAGTGAAGATTAATATTGCCACTCTTCATGCAGTATGTTCAGTCATATCTTGTCTGCCAGAAGCTGGTTGTTTTCAGTGCCTCTGTCTGTAAATACTTATGGCCTGTTCTATAATTGAACAAATAGAGAAATAAGCAAGCTTGAATAATTTTCTTTAAACAAACTCTTAATATTCTTAAAAATATAGCTATAATAAATGAGATATCTCATAAAGTAGCAAGAATCTCTCCATCCGTACTGAATTAATACATGTTCCCTTTAAAAAAAATTATTTTAAGTGATCACAGTATGTTTGGATGGTTTTGCTGTCTGGTTCCCGTTGGAGGAGACAATGTTGTTCTGAGAGCTTGTGTCAAGTTAGGGAAAATAGCATCTGACCATGGTAAGGATATCAACTGACAGTGTAAGAATGACTTCCTATCCCTTCCCATGTAGAATTGCTTTCATAAAAGGTGGATCTTTCACCTAAAAATTTGTCTTCCCAACAGATAAACAAAGCATTGTCTTCAGGCGGGAAATAGGGTGGAATTGGATATTTCTAGATTTTCAGCACTTTGGACCATACTTGGCTAAGGACATCAGTGGTAAGGTGTGGATTTATCCCTAACTACTACTCTGCCTTGACTTCCCAAAGTGGAAGAGCTCTGGATGATTCAAATTTAGAAACAGGAATTTCTAAAGAATAAAAATATCCATGCAACATATTTTCTCTATCTTATATAGTCACATTTTCTAATCTTTGTTAACCATTAATTAGAAAACTAACTGGAAGTGTCATCTTTTCTCCAACTCCTGTATAGCACTGTGCACACTTAACATAGATTAACTGACAATTATTTAATCTCTTCTGCAGCCCTGAGGAAAGACTTGCTGGCTGAATAATTTTGATTCAGTCATTGAGACAATTTTTATCCACTTAATTTAATTTTCCCATTTTAAATTACAACAGAGAAATAATTTTGATATCTTATTACTTTGGAGGTATTGTATCTCTGCCATTCAGTGAACTTCTACCATGCTAAACTGTCTCTTTAGAGATCATAAAAGTGTCTGAAAAGCTGCCTCATGCTGTATTCTGCAGCCTGTTGCATTTCTCTTTTATATATATTCTTGGTCACGCTGATCAGTGGTTTCATTGTCTGTGATGCTACAAATATCTTCATCTTTCAGCCTCTCACAATTGCAAGCCTTCCTGGAGCAGTATTTGATTCTAAAGACTTCAGAAATTAAAAGTTGAATTGGAAAAATAAAGTTTTCTGTGAAAACTGTATGTTGGAAAGTGCCAGACTTTTTATTTACTTTGGCATTTTTTCATAGGTTATTTTTCCTGAGGAGTTCATTAGTTGGCTCTGACTGGATAATATGAACATTCTCGGCACTCTTATTAGTACTCAAGATATGACAGTGATGCCTCACCTCAAAGAAGTAAATTAAATTTGTAAAAAACCTACTGTTTCTAATACTGTGGAAAATCTCGCTACCTTGTACAGTTGCATTGTTCTGACCTGAAAGAGCAAGATCAGGAGTTCTGTGTTTCCAGACTATGGAATAATTTGTACTGCGTGGTCCACATCCCCAAACACTGCCCATGGCACGATGTCCACTGGCAGAAGTGAGCCTGCCGAATGGCCAATGTTCCCATGCTGCCACTCCTCCCTGAGCCATTTGATGCCACTGAAATTCTGCAGGCAGTTGGTGCTTAAGATATGAGAAGGCACCACAGTCTAAAAGGATGAGTAAAATCAGAATGGCCAAATACATAGGAAAAGGGTAACTTGGCCTTGACAGATACAAATTACTCAACTTTCTATGCAGGGAGTTGCAGGCTGCAGAATGTTGGCTGTTGGTGTTATTGCCCTGGATTGCACAGCAGCTTTCTTTGGAAATGATTTTTCTTCAGAAGAGGGAAGATGAATCTCCTTCTGAAGGTGATGATAAAAGTAAAGGGAGCCTAATAAATGAGGGTAGACTTAAACTACACTGCTAGTTTTTAGGCAGCTGAAATTAAATTACTTTTTTCTGTCATGCTAAAAATAAAAGAATAAAAATAGAGACTAAAAAATGTTCATGATTCCTGTATTTTTCTTTTAAGATTGTACCTTATTTGATCTTATTGCCCTGAAAGAAAAGAATGCAAAATATTCAAATATATTAAAATAATTTTTTTTCATTAAAAATTACCCTTAATCTTAAGAATTACTGTATTCTAAAACTGAATTTAGCTTACATCAGTTTTCAGATCCAGTTAGAATATCTGTTAAAGGGCTATGATTCAACAGACACATTTCTGTCACGTGTATATATATGTGATGTTTTATAAGCTTATTCAATTTAAACCTCAAAACCCCTAAATCAGGGGCACCACAATCACTCTATTTTGGTATACTCATGGGTCCCATAGTTGTAACTTTCTGTCTTTTTTAAACAGAAGCCTTGGGGAAATCTTTTAAATCTAAATTGTTTGTTGTATTATTTTCTAAAAAATTAATCGTGCTTCCACTAAAATAAATATGACATAAACACAGTTAAGGGCACAGCTGGGAAAACAACTTCGAATGAAAGAAGGTAAACCAGTCTAATTTTACTGAGTTTAAAAGTGCACATTTACGTGTAGCTGATTTTAATGGGCTTTATATTTGTTTATTTTTATAATTAGAAAGTAGTTCTTCCTAAAGGTGGATGGTTTCATTATGCTTACTTGAATAGCATGACTAATTTGATTTCATGCAATATTTAGCAACATATGTTGCTAAAAATAATCATGATAAGGCTATAACCATTTAACTATATTTAGGAATTCTTGAAGTTGTACATATAGATACATATATAAAAAAGGGTTTGGATAGTATTGAACGACGTTAGTGTGCCTTAGGTCATTCCTCATGAGTCTGATTTGCTAAAAGTAATCATGATAAGGCTATAACCATTTAACTATATTTAGGAATTCTTAAAGTTGTACATATAGATACATACATTAAAGAGGGTTTGGATAGTATTGAACGAAGTTAGTGTGCCGTAGGTCATTCCTCATGAGTCTGATTCAATGTTCACTGTGATTTGTAATTTCCTTTAGTGAGATTTGGGTTGTGCACTTCTGCGAAATCTGTTTAATTTTCCAACTTGGTACTGCATTAAGGCATTATCCATAGAATGTAAATGCCTCTGATGATAAATATGGAACAATGACTGATACTTCAGGCACCAAAATAAAATAAAAATACCCACACTAATTATACCATATTGATTTAAGAACAAAAGAAATTGAGATAATCTGTTGTTTTGATTAATCAAGAAAAAGTAAAAATAAAGAAAATATTTTCACTAGCCTCTGATAGCCAAAGAAAACTTTTTCCTGTATATTTATTGGATTCACTTTTTGCCTTTGAAAAATCATCTGATGACCTTTGTGTGTTTGTGACTTATAGAAAATTTTATTATAGAGACTCACCTTCTCAGTAGTTCTACTGATTGTTATTTCTGGGTATTGTCGGAGAATGCAGATGACTTACCAACTTGCATTTAAGAAACAGTATAGTAAAGAGAGCATGCATTTCAAATGTGCATGTCATTTATCTGTAAGCAAAAAACCAGCTCTCATAAAGCATCACATTTCTCAGTGCTCTCCAAAATTGTTCTAAATTTAAGTGTGGTTTCTCTGGCGAAAGAAAGCAGCTTTGGCTTCTCTTTGGAAAAGTAGTGTTCAAACAAATGTACACCATGAAGCCTATTTAAAGAGTGGTGAGTAACCCCATATCTGAGACACTGGACATTCCTGCCTGTACTTACTGCCTAACTACTCCTTTTCTCTCTCCTGCATAATATGTCACGTAATTTCCATCCTCTTTATATCCATAACCAAAAATGTGTATAACATATTCATCCCTGAATTGATTGCGTCTGCAAAATTCTTCAGTGTGTATTAAAGAGCAATGCAACCAACTTAATTTTTTTTAATTTCATAAAGAAGTAAATAAAATTATGAAGATGTATATCCTAAAGTTAGCTTTTAAATAAGACAGAAAATGTAATAAAAAAATACTAAAATAACAGTTTTAATATTGCTATGTCTAATAATATTTCAATCAATATTAATGCTACTATTGTAATTACAATGCTATTATTGCAGTTTCTCAGTTTAGTATCCTGATTTGAGAAAAATTAGCATGATTACTCTTCACATGGTCTGGACATTATTCCTAAAATGCTGTGAAGTGATTCTGTGGGTTGGTGGAGTGTGAAAAACGTAGGGATTACAGTGATTATTCAGCGCTGAAATTTTAATTGAAGGAAAGTCTGTGTGACTTTTGTACAGGACGTAAAATATATGGTAGCAAAATGGGCTTTGAAGTGCACATTTCACTCACTTGCGAGAGAAGCAGGCTCATTACAAAACGACCTCTCTTCCAGCAGCTCCTCAGTTGTGCTCTGTGGGCCACCAGTTATCTACAGGACGTGCTGTGGAATGCTCTCCAGAGAGCGTAGTGGTTCCTGTGGTGTTCTTTCACTTTGCTTCTATTCTTTTAATTGCATAGAAAGAAGTTAAAAATCTGTCGGTACTTTCCCAGTGCAGTCTAGCTTCACTGTAAAAAACCCCAGGGAGTCAGGGAGAATTGTTCATCCTAACAGGACTGGTTTGGCAATTTGCTGCACTGAAATAGTGAGGAAACATCCGAAGTCAACTACCCAGTAATAAGATGCACTTTTCTGGCAACTACTTCACATTGCTAAATATTTACAATATGCCTTAAAAAGAAAGCAATCAAAAATTAAAAAGAAATAAAAAATGTACATTTAGAGGCTAAATCCAATGTACTATGATAAACTGTAAGCGTACACGGCAATAACTAATGACCAAGGAGAGTATGTCTGCCTACTGTTGAAATTATTAAAGAAAGGGAGAGGTTGTGACTTGCTTTAAATGAATTTAGTTAATGTTTGATTTCCTTCTAAACGTGTAATGTAATTGCAAATGAGGTGGAATTCATTTTCTCTTAGAAGAACTGACGACTGTGTTTGCCATGATCTGTGGAGAAGGGGGTCTACAGACGATGCTTTTCCTCTGTTGTCACATGTTATGGTTCCCAGCTTTAATCCGCATTGCACCATCCTATAGTCCATACTAGAACGGTCAGTTTATGGTCTCCATTTAAAGTCAGCAGAGACAACATTTATGCCAGAAGTACTTTCAGATGCTCCTAATTTCTGTAGTCTCTTTAATTGATTTTAGAGGGAAAATCAACAAGCATAACTCTTTTTTTCTAATACTGTTAGTGATTGTTGTTCCACTTCCATGCAATTTGAGTTAAATCTAATTTCAAGCCATCCCAGCTGAATTACTAAATAATAACATTAAAAAAAAAAACAACCTGAAAAAACCCCAGATACACATTCACGTCTTTTCCTGATTGCAGTTAAGGAATGCTAAAACTAGAAAAAAAAAAGCTTGTAATTATTTGAAACAAAGATATATATTATTTATTTAGCTACTTGTAGGTATTCAGTCCTGAGTATAAATATTGGACATATGTGGACAGTCATCTCTTCCATTTTCTACAATCACTTTAGCATCATTGGCATTAGCAAATTTATATAAATTCATTATTTTGGATGTCTTTTAATATCAACATTTATTATCAAAATAGTAGTTGTTTAAGTAGACATGCCATGGTTCTATTACCTGGCAGATTCTAGTTCAACAAGGTAACCTTTCCTCCTTCATAAGATAATATATATAAATATTTACAATTTCCATTTTCTAGGTTCAGAATTTTTTGTTTTCTCCGCCTTCCAGCCATGACCCATTGAATTCTTTTGTAGGGAGCTTCGTAGCAGTAAGATAAATGAGAAAATAAAGGCAGTTTTCTACTTCAGTGTTTGATGTAGCCTTCATGTCTCTGGCCATTCCTCTTCGGGCGCAAAAGAGCTGGAAAACCAGCTTAATGCTGAGACACAAAGTTGAGATGTGTACGGCTCCAGTGTTTGGGACTGACATTTCTAGAAAGCAAACACTGTGGATCTCCTCCTGCTGCTGTCTGGTATGGGGAGCATTGGCAGGAGCAGTCTCGGGGGTCATGGCAAACAGACAGAAATTAAACCAATAAATAGTGCAGTTATGGTTGTGCAACATTTTAAAATTGGTTGGTGATTGACAGACCTTTTTCAGTGTTGCTGCAGCTCCTGCCCAGGGAGGAGGCAGATGCAATCCCCAGCACATTCCTGATCAGAAGGAAAGCTCTGTAATGGCCACAAAACTGTGCCTCATTGTTTGCAAATACAAATTTCAGTGCAATGACTTGATCTATGCTTCTGTTACTTACCCACTGATGATCCTAATAGCATCCGAAGAGTAAAAATACTTTCAATCTGTTATATTTTTTAAACATAGCTGTTCTCTCTCACAGCTGAAATTATGTAGTAAATATTTTTTCTAAATATAGCTTTTTTTCCCTTATTCAGTTTGCATACTAAGAAATCATTTCTCTGTGGCTTTGCAAACAAGTACTGATCTGTAGAGACAGAAGCTTGTCAGATGTATAATACATATGCTTCTCTAGCTAAAACATCTGTTATGTAACTTGTCCTAGGTCAGTCTGCTTAATCATGGCATTTCTTTATGCATCATTGTACTCTGCAATTGTCAAAGAAATTTTATAAACTTCGTTGAGGTAAAAAAATATATCCAACCATTATTTCCCCATAAATTTCTTCTGTGCACTTAAAAAAGGCCAAAGAATGAGGAACGATAATTTCTGGCAGTTGTTTAATGTGGAAAAATAAATGTTTGTGTTTGATGTATTTCCAAGCTTAAAAGTAATTATTTATACTATTGATGCAGTGAATGTAGAACAGTCTTACTTAGGTAATAACCATACCTTGATTTTATTTATTTTATATCCCTTTAGAAATGCTCTGGTCTAAGAAGCAATTAAGTTTCCATAGCAGTAATTACTTTTTCTACATCTTGAAAATTGCTGATTCTGGTTCTCCTTAAATCAATTGTAAAAATGCCAGTGTGTTTCAGAGGAGATTCATGATGCAGATGTACATAACACTGATCACATGTGGTCAACTAGTATTCAAGAAGAAATCCATCTGATCAAATGTAAGTGCGGGCAGGATGATGTGATGCCATACAACAGATCACAATGAGCCCTGATGAAGACTTGTAGACAGCTAAAATAATACAATTGTTCTTACCTTTCATGACTTAACCCCTCCCCCTTCAGAGTTCTTCTTTTCTAGGAGGATGAATATTAAGATCTCCTCTTGTAATCATCATGGGTCAGCATTCGGCCACCCACCAAGGACTGCACATTTTGCCAGAGTCGTTGCAGTATAAACAGTTCATATTTCAGAGGATAGAAATACTGCCTCAAAAATTCAGCTCTGTAAGAATGTGCAGTTAACATTTTTTGGTTTGTATTTTCACAGTTCAGCACGTTTGACTTCAAAACATCCAGCTGTATTTGTATGGGAAGGGTCTGTTGCTGATTGCAAGGAGACACTTTGAAGATGCTTGTTTAAACTAAATATTCGTGTGAGTTTATAACAGATAGGAAGATATTTAAACAGGATAATCACTCTTAAATTGACTTAGACGTATACTAAACTTAGAAGGGAGAAATAACTGATGTCCCTTTAAGTCAGAGTTATGTTGTCAGCTGGTTGGTCTCTGGTCATGTACAGGAACTAAAACAGCTAGAAATAAAATGCAGAAGTTTTTAACAATCTTTTCTAATGGTTCTTTCTCTCTTCCGAACATACATTATAGGCAAAGACTGTTGGAGAGTGCCGAGAGACCAGGGATACCTAGAAGGAAAATAGTTTTGTATCAGTCTTGCCACATAAAGGACATTTTTTGCATGTTAATTGAGGGAGTAATAAATTCTAAACAGTTATGTCTTTCACTGTGTCTGGGGAATATTTATTTCTAGGTGAAAACCTGTTCTGTGGCAGCAATAAGGCTGAGAGCATCAGCTTTTACTGTGTGTTAGCTTCTGCCTGATGTCTCTGAGAAGATTACTGCTTTATGGGAACTTCAAGCAGAATCTGTTACTGACATCAACACATTCACAGGCACCTGGGTCACCTGAGTTGAGAGTAGCTGTACATCAGCTGAGCTTCGGTCACTGACTCGATGCACTCCAGGACCACTGAGAGTGTGCTCCAGTAGCATAACCTACAGCAGAGGCAGCTTCAACAAGGGTGTTTTATTTCATGAGATGAACATGCTGGAGGAAAGTGAGGCAGCTTGCTCACCCGTCAGTTTCTTAGTTCTGCCTAAAATTTAGCATAAAATAGGAGAGTCAGCTGAGTCCTTTTGGCCTTTCAAAGTCAATCAATCACCTACCAGTTTATCAAATGGTCTCCGAAATACACCATACTTCTTTGAAAGATAATCATAAGCTCTGCAGAGTGGATATACCTGGAAATATGACTGCACCAAACTGTGTCATATTATGTTGTGTCTGGTGGCAGTGAAGTGAAAAGATCCTGGGCAAAGCAAGCAATTAAGGTCTTTGTGAGGGTTCAGGATTCACCAGAAATTAAGAAATAAAAGCTAACTGGAAAGCTTCATATTATAAACTGACAAAAATGATTTAATTTTGGAAGTTGTCTTGTTATTGAGTAAATGCAGTAAGACTTGCATATAAATGGATTTGCTTGGTAGCATCAGGACAGAGCTGTGAGCTGTATGTAGCAGAACAGTATAAAAGACAAAAATAAGTCAGTGTTCTCCTATGATAATGTACTCTCTAGCTTAGGCTTTTTGAACTGGCACAATTAGATCTCAAAAAGTCATAGCTCAACAAGGCAATGGCTAACCTGCCATTGACAGCAATAGGAATAGAAAAAATAGTGGTACTTAATCCTGTGATTAACTTGCTGATCATCATATTGTGTTGTGTCTTTTCCTCTCCTTGGGCAATTTCTTAAGAGAATCATGTGGCAGAAGAAAGGAAGTTAATTTGGCAATTAGAGCTGAGGCCAGGGTAGAGCAAGAGGATTTTTCACTGAGGAAAGGATCTGTAGAGCAAGACCCAGCAGCTGCTCTGTAAACAAAGATCAGAAAGGTATCATTTCTTGGTTATCACAAATGTGGCAATAACAAAGGTCACATGTGATGAGAATGACTGCGGCCCTTGATATGGTCTAACACCTAATACTCATCAGCAGGTTTATGGCCTCTTCGATTGAAAGATAAATTTGATATGACAAAGGCTGAACTCAGGTTGGCATAGGACTTGATAAGAGTTGGGATACAGCCCCTTGGGCTTGGTGCCACACAGATGTGTCAGACCACTGGAAGGGGAAGCTCAGTACCAGAATGCTGGACTCAAAGGAACACAGTGGCATGACTGAAAATCTGTATGTGTATTTGGAAAACTAAGGGAAAAAGAAGCAATGGAAAACATAATTGTTTTGTGAAATCCAAAATGTATTTCTTCTTCTTCCCTAAATATTTTTAGTCCGCTCAAACCAGAGTTTTGAATATTAACAAAAATCACAATGTATTTTGGTTTTTAAAGAAGAAAAGTCATGAATGTCAGCATCTTTCAAAAGACAGCATCTTTTATGAATTTAGAAGTAAAATTATTTGGGGGAAGGATTGATTTTTTTTGGTGTGTGTTTGCTTTTTTTACTGGCTTTCTTTTTTGCCTTTGTACTAGATGGTCTGTAAAAAAGAATTAAGCATTAAGAATTACTATGTGGGCTTTTTTATTGGTATTGTTTAAAAGACCTCTATCTATTTATAGTATCTATTTGTTTCTGTCAGTCCAAGTAAATCTCTCCTTTCTAATTAAAATAATGCACTCATTAAATAGAAATGCAAGGAAAAAGAGTCTCAAAACATATCAGTGTTACATCAAAGCAAAATATTTTCTTTGAAATGAGCTTAATAACAAAACAATCCCCTGCTGTTCCAAAAGTGAGTTTAAAAAACATTACTGAGTTAAAACCACAGCAAATTCTGAAAAGAATTCTTTCTGGTCTTATACCTACACTAAGTTTCCTAGGAAATATCAGCCCACAAAACCAACAGAGCCTGTCATGTATCGCTTATGAAGAGGCAACCTGACTCACTGGTGGTACAAGGAACGCCTGCATGGATGATGAGGTCTTCCTACAAGTTAGTTCTGCCTGAAAAGCCCTGTGTTTCTGTTAAAGTACTTCCAAATCCAAAGCAGCTGACCTGAATAGACAAGGTGCGCTAGGGTGGCATTGTTGCCCTAGGAGTACAAACACACACCTTTTGATCTGCTTGGAAGGTGGTCAGATCTTCTTACTTTGTATTATATGCGTCCACCTATGTTGAAACAGCTTTTGCAATATATATGTATAAGTTCAGGCTAGATTAAACCAAACACAGTCTTTGAATAGGTCTGGGGTCAATTGGGGTTATTCTCTTTAACAACAACAAAGTCAAATTTAGTTCACTATCATTTCATTAACTTGGTAAAACTCCCTGCAAATAAATCATAGCATATCATCCAAGACTTAGGTACAACAAGGATAACAGCCTTCCTTATGCAAAGCTGTTGCTATCACTGAAATGCTCAAATTTTGCTTTTGTGATCAAGAACCAGATTGAAACTTCAAAGAAACTGTTAGGGCTGTGCTTGCATTTAGATGGTGGTCAGTTTTTCAGCAGATCTGGAGAAGATGGTGAAACAGTGGAGTGAGCTTTATAAACCCTGGAAGAGACAACACTGCTACTGCTGCCATTGAGCTTTCTATTTTAAAATTGCTGCAACCAGTTTCCAAGTGGAAGAAATGTAAGAGACACCGTAATTACTAGGAAAAACAAGTAGGGTCTAGAATTTGCAGAATTTTAGACATTTCCTGATATTCTAGAAATCCAAAGGTCTGGTCCAAACACACCAGAGCTGTGCTCTGTGAAGGAAAATAGTTATTTTCTCAAAACTGTGAAAGTTCATACTATAAATTCCATGAATGGTGTATGACTATCTCAAGCTTTTTAGTGCAGTACTGAGATTTAATCCCTCATTACCTAGAGAAGGTAGTGCAGAAGCAATCCAGTAGCTGAGAGGACAAATTAGTGCTGCTTTAGTCACCTGGTCCAGTGGAAGGTGTTCCTGCCCATGGGAGGGAGGTTGGCACTCGATGATCTTTAAGGTCCCTTCTAAGCCAAACCATTCTATGACCCTAAGACATGCTCTTGGCCATGCAGACAAGTGTCATGGCATAACTCATGTTTGTATGGTAAACTTTCTTTTGCCTTGCCCATTTTGCCTGTTAGGAGTAGTCCCTGTCTCATGCACAACTCCTGAGCTATGTGGGCAGTTCTAAGTGTAGAATTGCTGCCAAACTCGATACAGACATAGCAACCGACTTCTGTCTTTATGTTTTAGGCTGGGTAAATGGCACCAAGGTAAAACTGCAATGTATATACAACTATCTGTTTGCTGCTGCTGCTGCTGTAGTCATGGCTGTGTGTAGCTGGAACCTGGAAAACTGCCAGCTGGAGATATGAGCTCATCGCCTTTGGTGCAACTCTCTATGTCCTTCAAGCTGAGGTGGTTAAGTTTTTTACTGGAAGGAAGCCTCTTTTATGCTGATTTGAAATATTATATTGAGGGCAATGTGATACTAATTTTCTCATTTCTCCTTTAACACTTCTTTTCCACTGTTGCCTCTAAAGGATACATAGTCCCTCTTCTCTTTCCTTGTCATAGCAGTTGTCATCTCCATCTTACTTCTCTCAACATATCCCCATATCTCTTTTTTTCCATTTTTAAATTTCACCCCTTCCTACACATTCAAATCGACCATACATCAGGTATTTTTCCAGACTATCCTGTGAGACACTTACTCTATCCATCCTAAAATGCTCTTATTATTGTGCATATTTGTTTGATGTGTTTTGAGATAATTGCTGCTCATTACGTAGGCTGCTTCTTTGTACTAAATCTGGAAAGATAAAGGAGATTTTTAAATAGTAGAAATCCTATTTTAAACTTGTTCTTTCCTTTTATACTAGCAAAAAGTATGAATATTAGAATTTTTTTCCCACTTTTTAGTTTTAGTTAACTGCCACGTACCTGAACTTGAGACAGCAGAATGAGAAAACTGCATTTTATACTGTGGCACATGTTTGAGCTGGTCCTAAGAGCTACACTGTGATAGGATTTTTTAATAATTGATAATTGAGGCCATTCTATTATTTTCCTCACATCTTGATGATATGTGAGTAGGCATGCACTTGAAGACATACATTTCTGATGCTACTGGCTCTAAACAGTCTTCAGACTTGTGTATGATGAGAAATATGTAAGTGGACAAGGCCTCTATCTCCACACAGATATGTCACATAAGCTTGACATTGCATTCTCCAAATTTTTCTGCTGATGGGTAGAAAACAATTTACAACTGTCAGCAAAAAATACTTCACAAAATGCAGTCTCAAATTTCACAAAAAGTGCAACTGCAAGAAGTGCAATGACTAGCGGTGCGTCTAGCCTTTTAATGCTCTCTGTTAAACACAAATGCTATTTAATGACACTAAGTATCTAGATGATCTACTGTCTGTTTAAGATGACAACTGGACAATTTTAGCTAATTACAACTCACAAAGGTCCTGTTTCTGCTGTTGTCTGGAAAAAAACTACAATTGAATTTAATGGGAAAAAGGCAGGACCTTGTTTACATCATACAATGCCATGAATTATTTCAGACGTGTAGAAGACATTGTGCTTTCCCGTAAAAGAATAAGTAGTGTAGGTAATCTTTCACTGTGTAATGACCTGATTTATTTCTTAAAATTGGTCGAAAGTGCATGGGCATAATTTTATTACTAGGCTTTTTAAATGACACATCTAGATCCTTAGGGCAGGGGCTGTCTTCCAAAGACATATATAAAACTTGGTCCTTGACTGGAACTTCTAAGCACCGTCATGCTGCAAATTATAAACACCTATAATAAAATACTTCTTACAGAATCTGTTTGGATCTGACTCAAGAATGAGTAAATTCTAAAGATTTCTAAAGATTCTGGAGAATAAACTCCCATCTCTTTTTGTACACACACTGAGCTTCCAGTAATTTGCTAATTATTCTTAAAATTAATGCAATCTAGAGACGGAAGGAAAAAACACAACAAATCCTCAGCCATGTGAACTTTTGAACCCAGATCTTTAATAAATTTGAGATGGTCACTTAATAAAGGCTTTTATCAGAGTTTCAATAGGCTTCATTCTGTGCTAAACTGCAGACAGAAAAATAAATTGCATACAATCCTTTGGGAATGAAATATGGTCAGATTATAGCTTCAAATATGTGACGTATCCCTTGCCGAAGAGCCTTATAGCCCTTATATGCTCCACTGAAAAAGCTGAACCTCTGTTTCTGAAGATACTTTTTGAGATTAAATCTACTAGAAGCCTCTACTTTATTACAGAAATTAACCTGAGAAAACCGCTGACAAGATCTCAGATTGTCATCGCTTAGTCTGAGTCAAATGCACGTTTTTAAGAGGGAAAAATAAAGAGCTTTATTTTTTCCCACAAGATAGGGAAAATCTCAGGATTTCAAGGACACTTTTATGATGGCCTAGGCTACAGCATGGAGTGAAGTCACTAAAAGGGATATAACACATTAAGACTGCATGGGCTGACATGCCATTTCACGTGATTTTGTTATTGTGGTGCCTGAATGGGCTGATCTAGTTTTGAAGAGCTCTGGTGTAGTATTTCAGATTACACTGGCATTCCTGTTAGGATATGCAGGTGGCAGCCTCTACACTATGTTTCCCTTTCCTTATTTTCACTTCAAAACCTTTTCCTACATAGTTTCCTACATAATTTGGGTTGAAGAATGATGTGAAGGGTGTATGGAATCTGGTGCTGAAGTTCTGATACCAAACCTAAACATGGCCCAGACCTTTGTACACAGTTATGAAAAACCAGGCTGATTCACTAGGCAGTCATATGCTCAGCATTTTAGCCTGCTAACCTTCTCTCTTCATGGTGTTTGGTATTTTAAAGGAAAAATCCCCCACAAATAAGCTAAATATTTGGAATTCAAAAACTTGTGCATGGTCTCTGCCAAGTTTAACTCTTGGGTCTGTCTCAACCAGTAGGCATTATTTCAATCAAAACAATTTGTGAGGAAATTCAACCTTGGGCACAGTTCAAGTATTTAGCTAGCTAGAGCTTAAATACTTTATTTTTCCAGCCATTTCCAAAGGAATTTATGGTTTTGAAGCAAGCCCTTCTTTCGTTGTGTTAAAAAGTACTGTTTGTACCTTTTGAATCCAAGGCTGGAGTTTTAGTGAGTCATAAGCAGTGCAGCATTTTCAACTTGCTGTTATTACTATGCATAATTTTACAGGACTGGCAGTCTAAAATATAAACCATATCTGTGTTATCATGGCTGTAATAATTTGAACAACATTTGTCTTTTGGAAGTCTTTCAGTATTTTTTTCTCAAGTTATTGGTTCCTAAAGGATTTTTTCTCTTAGTTTTTCTGAAGAATAGCTTAAAAATTACTATGCTGGATTTTTTTCCCCCTATTCAGACATAAGTCAAAAGAATTTTTCATCAATTTTGCTAGCATTCACTATAGAATTAAACCTGACATCGTAAACACTCAATGTACTTGTGGTAGAAAAAGTAGACCTTTTGAGCTTTCATTCTTCAAAGTGTCCACTTGTCAAAATCAGAAAGACAAGTGGAGGGAAACCACATGTTTTATGGTAACAAAAAAATATGACACAAAGGATTTCTCTTTTCAAACCTGGCATGTACTCCAGAACAGCTCTTGCCATGGGAACACTTGATTAATCTCAGCAGCTTTCACTTTTCCCAGTTGGGTACTGTCCTGTCACTTATCCAGGTAATTGCAAATACAGAGCTGTTTTACATAAAATAATGGGTGAGTGACTTGGTGCTCCTACTCATT
This sequence comes from Acanthornis magna, assembly GCA_036785705.1. Classification (NCBI taxonomy): domain Eukaryota; kingdom Metazoa; phylum Chordata; class Aves; order Passeriformes; family Acanthizidae; genus Acanthornis; species Acanthornis magna. Next base: position 27,328,527 of record JAWUZG010000001.1, read on the forward strand.
TTGCCAAGCTGCAGCAGCATACTCTCGAGTATATAGAACATTGCTGGAGAGTGCATTTACCCAAGGGAAAACATGCCCTGAAATAATTCATGATCCACCCTGTTCTAGCAAAATGCAAGGAACATGTTGTCCTCGAGCACGGTGACGCAGTTTCACTGACATAAAATTAGACAAGGCTGAGATTGGTTCCTCTGATGGCTGCATGATGGACTGCCTTTGTGGTTTCCTCTGGGAGCATTGGGCATGGCCAAAGGGGCAAGGACCCAAGCCTGTCACATGTTTCACATGGGTTAGTAGGGCCAGGTTCTGAAGGTTTCTCCCCTAAGGCAGTAGAAGGTTCACAGCTTCTGTGCATGCTCAATTAGTCCCATAGTTCATTTGAGTGAATTGAAAGGCAAGCTTATAATGTTTTGTCTCTCTCTTGTTTGTTTGTTTGGGTTTGTTTTTTAGTTTGGTTTTGTTTTTTTCCCCCTCATGGAGAGACATGAGGAGGAAAAAATGGAGAGAGAAAGAGGGGAAGAGTAATGAAGGTCAATTCCTCTGATACCTTCAGCCTTCCGCAGGGAAGATGGTGATCCCTCTCATCACTATTTCAACACTTTACAGCTTATTTTTCCAAATTCTTATTCCCACCCAGAACGAGGCCTTGAGTGGGAGATTAACCTATAATGAGATAATTATATGGAGAAGAACATTTTTATGCATATAAAATATTTTCATTTTAACTTGTATATAACATTTTTATATAAATTTTAAAATATAATTCAGGTGTGTAAGAGAACTGTCAGATATTTCCTGGATTCTTCCACAACTGAAGATACTGCAAATCAGTACAGCATAGCAGGCTAAGGAAAATGCTAATCATAGGACTAATTACCAACTCTCTGCCTATTGGAGTGCACTGTTGAGGCTTGACTGTGGAGAACAGTTTGGAAAAGCCATGCAGAGTGTGAGAATGGTCTAACTACCCCAATCTTAGGTCTTCACTTGCAAAGCAATGTTGCAATTAAAATGACTGAATAGCAAGATGCACAGGGAATCCTCAAGTATGCTTAATTATGCTTTCCTGTAATGCAAGAATCAGGAGGCTTTCAGTTCTTCTAGTTAAAGAGATACTTAAGAAGGCAGAAGAAAATAATGTTATGCATGTACTTGGACTAACCTTGGAAACCGGAGGTGTCAGCTGCCCACTGTGGAGAGATCCTTACTTGGTATTGCTTTCTAACCTTCTGTTGTGTGTGCTGAACTTTTTGAGGTGCTTGCCTCAGGTTTGAATTGTTAGTACTTTTTACCCTAGCATCTCCAACCGTGTTTGGACACATTGCAGTGTGATCTTTAGTAGTGCAATTACACTCTTCTCTTAAACTCTCATTTTTGAAGCATGGAATTTTTGGTGTCAACACCTGAGGAGGAAGGGGACAATGGTTCTGTCCTTCACCCACTGCAACACTGACACTGGGGGTGTCCCAGCCTTGTCTCGTGTATTCTTCACAGAGCCAGGACGAAGCTATTGCTCTGAAGGTGTTTTCAGCAGTGCTTGTGGTGCAGCCTGTGTTCAGCTTGGGAATGTTGTTTCTTTCCAATGATCATAAAGTCTTTGGGTTGAGCCCTCTTTTTGCTGGGCAAGCTGATGTCAATGTCGGTGGTGTAACCCAAAGAGCAAAGATCCTCTGCTGAAGGGCATGAAGGGGATCCAGCATCTGGCATAAAGGAATATACAATTATGGGTTGCATATACTTACTAAGCAAAACACATGATCAACACTGACTATCAGAACGTGTTGTCAGCCAAAGGCATAGTCGTCCTAGAAAACTATGCATTAACTGGCAACGTGTTGTAAAATAATGTGTAAAATATATAGGGCATACCCTCCCCACAAACCTTTGTGAGAAAATACAGTAGAAAATGAAATACTAACATAGAATTAAACAAAATTTTTCAAAATAAAAAAAATGTTTTTATAGTCAATAATATTTCTCCTTCAGTTTTTCACTTACTGATTTTCCATCCAGACTAATCTCTTGGGGCAAAATGTTGGTTTCATAGAGACCAGCTTTGCATTTATAAACCTCAACCCACAAAAATATCTGAGACTTTGCATTTTTTGCCATGTAGAAAAACAGGTTTTATTCTGCTTTTACTTTAAAATAAAACTTTAAAAACCAAGCTGCTCTTCAGATGTGTCTTTAATGCAAAAGTTTAGGGCCAGTACAGGCGCAAAAATGAAATTCTATGGCCTGGTTTTGAGAGGGCTGGTCTTAATCAAGTAAGAGCTCTTCCTGATTTTGTGTGCAAAATGATGTAATTGAAATCATTGCCAGTCTGAAATTCATTTGAACAGACTAGTAGAGCCAGCTTCTGAGCCTCCTGATGGAAAAGTCCATTGAACCTTTGTCATTGCTTTTGAATAAAAAATGTGCTGGACAAGTGCACGAGGAAACAAAAGAGAAACTTACTAATCAAAACCAAGGCCAACTACACTATTTTGTCTGCAGGGATGGGAATAGGTGTGTAGTGGGAGAGGAGTAGCACAGTTTCACCCCCTGCTTCCCGGTTGTCACAGGTTTCTGTGATTCTGTGATTTTGTCCCTGAGGCCACTCTAGCTCTGAAAAACAAACATGTGTAAGGTAAGTGCTAACCTGGTGGAGAAGGGGGGAATTTAAATCCAAACCCGGAGCTGGTAATCTATGAAGAGCTTCATGTTCATTAAACAAACAAAGAAACAAAAAAACTCATAAAAAACCCCAAAACAAAACCAAACCAAACCACTACCCCATGCTGTTTAATTGAAAAAACCCCAAAGCAGGTGGTTTCAGGTTCTCCTTGCTGATTTTTCCTGGGGCTCATTTGCATCTTGCAAAGAGCACCTTTTTGTCTTCATTTCAGTGTTTTCCAAATTGTTTCTGCTTCAAAACAGTATTCCATACTTTAGAGTAAAGTGAATAGCTAGAAGACATTTTTCTGGAAGAACAGATTTTTTTGTTTGGCTTAAATAAAACAGTTAAATGAAACTGGCCTAAATAAAAGAGCAAGTAAAAGAGTTTATTTACTTTGGATAAAAATGGGTTTAAATGCAGTCTTTTTAAAAAAACAATAACCTGAAAGTAAATTTTAAAAGTTTTAAAAAAGTGGGAGTGAATTTTTTGATCACAGTGTATTTTTTTCATTTATCAAAAGCAAAGGAGTTCAGTACATTCAACATGAACCTCCACATACTTTAATTGACTGGAGTCTTTATTTCTGATGAGTAAATTATCTGTCTAAAAAATCTGACAGCCTTCTGTATGAAGGTTTGATGTTACAAAAATCTGATACTATTCATTTGGATTGTCATGGTATCTGATCATTTTGTCTAAGATTTCCTCTGTTTGGCTGAAGGTAAATAACATATTGTGTGTTCTGAAAATGAGATTTAGGACCTAGAGTCTCTTTAGGTGGAAGACCTTCTGGTCTGACCACATGTCACACAGCAGAACAGCAGAATTTCTTTTTGCAAAGAAATTGGGAGCATCATATAACAGGAAAATCCTTTTAACTTGGCAGGTTTGCCACTTTAGACACTGCTCCTAATTTATTTGCTAATTTTCTATATTTTGTGTTCTGGAGATTTTCTGTGTATGCAGACCTACTCAGAACTTAGATGTGTCTTCAGAAAAAGATGAAGCACAGCTCTAAAGGGTTTTTTTGTGTTTCCCTGCTTTTTCTGACAAACCACATCTGCACGTAAACTTTAGGATTGCTGTATTTCCCATTACTAGATGGGATATTCTATTCAGACTTAATGTTGACCTTTAGAACTATGTGAATAGCAAGGACGGTGTGTATTTAACAAATTATTATCAGTGCTGCAATGTAATGAATGGTGAGTCTCAAACCTCTGCTCAAGAGACACCACATGGATATTTACAGCGACACACAGAGGCAGTCTGGCCTTCTTTGCAATTGCACATTCTCACAAGAACAAAATGTTGCCCATCACCTTCTGGGCATTTACGCAGTTTTGTCTTAGAATATACAGAGAACCCAAACATAGTGCAGACCCATCATGTAAGCAGATGCCTGTGCTATCATTATTTGGGGGATATTCTTCCCTCCACAAGGCAGGCAGAAGAGTGCAAGAAAAAAGGGGTAGTAGAGAGGTGACGTAGAACTAATCTCAGTTCATTCATCTAGAAGTATTTTGTGTACTTCTGATGAGAAGTAATTCCAATTACTTGGCCTATTTCTTATGTGTCATATTATCAGCACCAGATTTGATTAAAACTGCTATGCCAGATTCAATAGCTCAGCATCATAAGTGTGCTGCCTAATAAACAGAGTTTATATTTGAGATAATATTGCATTTTAGCTGATCAGATCCAAGTACATTCACAATATTATTTCTTATGCTTACAGGAATTCTACCTAGCCTATTTAATATGTCACATGGAGTTTAATTCTACTGAGATCAAAAACATAATCTAATCATCTTTCTAGCTCAATATCAGTTATTAGAAGTTTTACAGTTGCCCATAAAAACAGTGAAATATTTCTCTGCTCCTATACTTGAAATGCAATAGTCTAATGTTTAATCAATTTTTAATTTAAAATCTGTTGTCTAATTTAAACTTTGTGTTTTAGCTTCTGTGCTTGGAAATGGTATATAAAGTTGTCCCTTGTGCATATGGGCTGGAGAAGTTGCCATAATAATATTTTAACTCTCCTAAATGTTAAGAGTATTTGTGCCTAGGGACCTCCTTCAGTCCTTACAATGGATGCAAATGGTTGATACTGAGGTATGGATCAAGGCCACAGTGGAGCCCTGGTTATGGGAGTATGGGGAGAAAATGAAGGGACTACTCCTGATTAAGGACTGGGATATGGCTCTAGGTAGACAGAGCAAGAGCTGAGCCTCATGTTTTTAACAGCTACTTTGGGAATTGACACTGCTTTTAAGAGACACTTCTAGTGAACCAGCTTGGACTGACACAATCCAAGTTCTTTAGGTAGCCAGGCAGGCACCAAATGGGATGGAAGAGAACCTCTTTGAGGTCGTGGCAGAATCTGCTGTCTGCTTCCATACAATTTGCAGCAGTTACAAGCTAGTGCGACCCTGGAACTGTGCTTTTCTTAGTCTTGTCTTTGCTGAACAACATTTATCAGTTCTGCAAACAGGATACTTGAAAAAACATTACAACTTACACAACAGAACCTTAACTGGAGCTAATCAAACCTGATTAATGTGAAATATGAGGAATGCAAAAGGCTTATTCTCCAATCAGTACCTCATTCTTCAATGTTTATTTTATTTATTTGCTTGTAGAAATTATGTAGGACTGTCTATGCAGATAAAAATGAATTTTCTAAAGGACTTTCTAAGTATCATGATGGTTCAAAGTATCTCAGGAAGAAATGTATCCATCAAGTTCCTATTTCTATTGATCTGGTCAAAGTAAGCAAGTAAATATGTTTGAAAATAACTATTTTATTTAAAAAATGATGCATAAATAAATGTATCATTTATTGGTTTCTGAATGCTACAACTGTTTTGCACAGTAAACACTCAGCTAATATGTTTTCACTTGTCAAAAACCCTCCAGAGTTTTATACCCAACAACTATCATTTAGATAGAGATGATGCTATCTGTAGCTAAAAATATTCATTATACTTCCCTTATTTGGATCCAAATAGAGATATATTATGGTCAAAAATTATGACTGAAAAAATCTGTGTTGTGGGGAGGCCAGTTGAACCTTGTCATGTCCCACTCCATGTCCAGACTTCTCTCATCTCTCTGAGAGTTTAATGTGTGGAGGAATGACACAGCATGGCCTACAGAAGGAAAATCATGAAAGCGTGTGGATCTGTGGGTGGATAAATAATATACTGTTCTGCAGAAAGAATTCATGCAATAACAGAATAATTTAGCCTGGAAGGGATCTCTGGAGCCTCTCTGCACAAAGCAATTAAAACTCCAAAGTTTTATTAAGTTGTTCAGACCTCTGTTCAATTGTTTTTGGATGTCTCCAAGGGTGGAGATTGCTCAGCAGTTCTGGGCATCTCTTCCAGTATGTGACCACCCTTACGGTGAAGGGCTTTTTAAATCTAGTATCTAACTGGATTTCTCTTGCTGCAAATCTTGCCTAATTGTGCTCATCTTAACGAGAATTGTCTAGTTTGTAACAAATAGAAAGAAATAACCCCCTCCTGAAGTCTTTTTGGATGGGATTGAATGTCCTCAAGATGCACCTCAGACACAGAAGAACCCATATAACTGTCTAGAAGTGCTTTACGACCATTATGAAATGGCCATAAGGCACTTCTAGACAGCCAAAGTCAGGTGAGAAGGATCCTGACTAGTCTGGCAAAGACACTTCTGCATGTCGTTAGAGCAGACTCTCATGAAGAGTGTTATTGGAGCACCTTCTTACGGGGTCTGAAGGATTCTAGATAGTGCTCTAAATGCAGCTGATTTTGTTTTTTGGGATGACTTAGTACATTGCCTTGTTCCCCAGTTTGGTTATCTCCCTATGCCTTCACGAGAGATGCCATCTTCTTTTCTTGGCTGACTGAAACATTTAGCTCTTTCAAAGTGAGTGAGTAATTTGTGAGTTTCCTCCAAATCCCCAAGTCTGTAATTTGGAAGTGTAGATCTTTTTTAACTAGATAATTTTTAATGAAATAATTATTTCATTATACAGTCCATTCGTTACTCACCAATGCTATAAATGGCTCATTCTGTGGGTAGGTGCTATATATATAAGCATTGTCTTGAAGTACTTTCAATGCTATTTTTTGGTATTTTTAAGAGCTTTTTAATTATCATAGATCCTATTGCATGCATGTTGCAAATTAAATGCTTTTGTTTACCTTTAGTTGATTCCTTATACTTTATTGCATATTCATTTTTGTTTTATCTCAGTGTGAAATAGTCAAGTACTGGCATTGAAGCAGAATGATTCATATCATGAGTCTGAAAGAACTAGGCTTAGTTTAGTATTCCTTCTTCTAACAGAAGAACACTTCTGCTTTTGTTCAAGTTGTCTTTCTTTTAAAAAAAATTGCTTCTTTTTTCACACTAGGAATTTTACTTAGAGAGGTTCTTAATTGGAAGAAATAATGTTTGTTTTTTTATGCAGAGAACTACTGGAGGAAAAGCGGAAAAAAGCAATCAGAAAGGCAGAGAGGCAAAGACACAGCAGAGCAGCTGTTGAGAATGATGTGGAACGGAAAGTAAGTGTTTCAGCCAAGGGCTTACAGCCCTTGCAGGAGCACAGCAGCCTTCATGGAGGAGCAGCAATGGCACCGCCTGCCTGTGCTATCTTCCCTCTGCAAGAAACTCGCTTTAGTTGTAGGAGAAAGGATCATTGGTACTCCTTCCCAAGTATGACAGATAATCTCAGACTGCTAAACCTGGTTTCACGTTTAAGGAGCTTGAGAGACATCGTTTATGCCTGATATTATTAGTAATAACAATAATCAGTAGCATAATGAGAGCAATAGCATCCTTATCCAAACACTCTCCAAAAATATAGATTGCTAAAAATCTGTGAGTCATTAAATTCAGGCTGGTTCATGTTCAAGGGAAGTAATCACCATGTGACTCTTTCTTTTGTATATGTTGTGAATTTGACAAGGTAGTTTGTAAACTTATTTCAGAAATAAACATCGTACAAGAACACAGAGAAAATATTTTTGCATGTGTTTCTTTGGTAATCTGAACCTACTTGTGCAATGGCAGAGGTAGCCTAGATGAAAGCTTTGACACTGCAATTTTTAAGGAAAAGGCATTGGCCTGCCTTTCATTTTTGGGTTAATATCTTGGCATATAATGCTTTTCTTAAAATATCATTTGGGTTTGGTTTTTTCTATAGTTATGTGGATTGGAATAATATTTTTCTACTATTCTCTTAGGTACAAGGAAACTTAATTAAACAGAAACAAAGAAAATTAAAATAAAGCAAGTCTGCATTTGTTAGGACAGACGCACTTGTGCTGGGAAGAAAAGGATCCATTACAATTCTTTTCCAGCTCAGGGCTCTGAAGGAGGCTGTATGGTGTTTCCACAAACACCTCTCATTAAAGTTTCCCCTTCTGGAGGCAATGTCTGTTCCCTGGCTGAGTTCTGTGTTCAGTCTGCCAAGGTAATACAACAAACACACGCACAGCTCACAGCTCACAGCTGCCACTGTCCTGGCACCAAGTGGGGAAGGAGAGTGGAGGGAGCTTAGCTGAAATCCTAAGCAGTTTCATCTCCTCCAAGCACAAGCCCTCATTTCAGGCGGACAGTGCAGAGAGAAGGTGCCTCTGTCCTTCCTGCTCAACCTCTTTATCCCAGACTTCTCTCCAGCCTGGACATACCTGTCCTCAACCGTGTGATCAGGGTCCTTCCATTTAATTAAAGTCCTTTTCCCAATCTTGCAATGTAATCTTTGTCCAAGCCCTTTCAGTCTTTCGTGAGCCTTCCCAGTTGATTTCCCCATCTTTTTTACAAAAGTGCCACAACTCCATTTTTTTTGTTGCTCAATGAACATTTTTTTGTCTCATTTATGGCAGTTTCCAAACCAATATTTGGTGAGGATAAAACAGAAACTGGAAGAAGCAAAGTTGTGTCTAATTTTAAAGTATCCTTGCAGACAAGTGGGTTATTAACAGCTCACTCAGACTGGTCTGATGAAGCATAAACGCAGTAGGAACTCCTGTAGGAGAAAGTTGTCTTTACACTTTCTATGTATTTTTTCTGCTCTGGAAAGTTCTCGGGTATTTCAGTTGCAGATCTGCCCTATGCTTTCATGTCATCAGATTTTCCAAGTAAAACAGTCAGGTTTCATCAGCATTACAGTGCGAAACTTCCAAAGGAAAAGCCTGGCACTGAGGGCTGTTTTATGGCCTTTTCAAGTGTTCCAGTCTGCACATAGGCTGATGAACCCAGGAGGCAGCAAAAAACCAAAAAAAAGCCCAAATAGACCCAATGTTTCATGAGGAGGAACAGGTAAATGGCACAAATTCACATTCAAGTGGCAACATTTCTTGGACTTTTGAAGATTTCACTTTAAAACTACAAAAGCAGGAACTAATAAACTATTTCCCCACCTGCTCTGGTAGAGACAATGCTGAAGTGCAGAATCCTTGTACTGGAACACCTCAGAGTAGGGCACTTGTTCAAAACTCTGGCTTAACTCAGTTCCTTGCCCACAAAAGTTTGAACTAGGACCAGTGAAGTGGTTTTTTTTCATTCTATGGTCTGTCTTTAAAGGGTTCAGGCTGGATTATCATAATGATTTTGTTGGACCTTAGTGTATATTAATCCTGTCTGGACCCCTCTGGTGTTTGACGTTTTCTCCTGAGGCTCCTCGCTTGCGCAATGGTGTGTGCAGTCAGTGGAGACAGAGCCGTGTTGCTTCCTTTGGTGCAGAGCTGGTGGCTCATGTCTTATTTCATCAGTCATTTTGCCACACTAAACCTTAAGGCAGTTTTATATATATAAAACAGAAATATGTGCTTTTTTTTTTTTTTTTTTTTTTTTTTTTGCCATGAAGTTATTCTTGGACACGAACAACAAAACTGACGGCAATGGCTATAAAGCGTTCAGGGCAGGGTCAGAATAGCCCAGTAGCCCTTAGGAGCCTGGGAAAAATATCTGTCAGTCCACTGCTAATGATGTTCAGAGACAGGTTTGTAGGATACTTTTTTTTGACTCTATGGCAGCCTACAAATAGGGGATGAGGGGAGACAAAAGATGAACCCCTCATTAATGAGGAAAATTCTTGATGCAAATAACGATTTTTATACAAACCAGTGAGGTTTCTGACTTCCAAGGCAAGTGTGTAAAATGCCTGTTGTCAGATCCTTACACAGCCATGGAAAAGCCAATGCAGATGGTATTCTAAAGTCTGTGATTGAGAAGTTTTAGTAGTCCCTTGAGCAAGCACAAGATACTCTTGTAATTGGACTAATAAGCAAATCTTGACTACAAAAAAAAAAAAAAATTTGGTCATTTAAATCCAAATGAGGATGAAATGTGAATAAACACTGAGTTGGTGTGTAAAAATCCCAGATGGCTGCCAACAATTTTGCTATAAAATATTTATATTACATAAAGTCATGTATTTATAATTTTGTTCCATTTCCAATTCCATGCTCTTTTTTTCCTTGCTTTATTCTATAAAATCTTTCGAATATTGCTTGGTCAATTAAACAAACAATGTATAAAAATGCACAAAATTGTAAACGGTTTGTTCTTGGCCGAACTTTTAAGGATTTGCATCTTTTGCCATATATAATGTTTTATTTTATATTTGTCTTCAAATCACTCTCTTATGTGCTGAACCTCTCAGAAAATTAGTAATCATCTAAAGAGGAAATTTACTGGAAATATTTAATAGCTATTGGGGCTCTGTGCAAAAGCATCCCACTGACAGTGCTGCCTGTGCATTTTGCTATGATGATACTCCTCCTTCCTCTCTTCCTACTTGTTTGTTACAAGTACAAACTGGCAGAAAAAGAGAAAGACAAAAATCTACGCTTCAGAAATTGAGGATTTCCTCTGACTAGAAGTTTTCTTGATGATCTGTTGTGAGCAGCTCTAAAAAGTCAACTTCTTGCAGAAAAACTTCTAAAAATCGGTAAATTTCATGACATCACTATAGTACTGGGGCAAATAACCAACATGATATGGATGGTCTGTGCAAAGCTCATTGTAAGGGGAAAACTTTTCTTTTGGTTTCTGTGTCTAGTTTCTCTTCCTTTCCTGTTTTTTTTTTTTTGTTGTTGTTGTTGGTTGGTTGGGCTTTCTGTTTTATTTTTGTTTGTTTTGTTTTTTTTTTGAGATACTCTGTTCTTCTACTTCCTTTGTAATACTATTATTTGCAAAGAATATTCAGTTTGATTATTGATCTCAGTCATTTAATATTCCTGTATGGTTTGCCAGTAATGAAAAGTAGATGATCGCTTCTCTAAACTATTTGTGATTTCTTAACTACACTGGAAATATAAATACTTGTAGCTGGAGCCATGCACCTTCAGCATGTAAATTAAAGTGCCGGGGAACTCACTGCACACCACAGGCTTCCCCATGCCACAGAGAAACCTGAGAAACTAATAGTTGTTGAACTACTCTCAGAAGTTCTGCAAACTATGGACAAAGAGTTCCTGAGAAGCCACTTCCCATTGCCATGTGATATTTTCAGATGATGTTGTCCTGTGTAGGACTTGGCAGTCGGCAGAGTGGGCTTTTTCAGTCTGGATGATTCTGCTACTAAATAGGTGGTGGAAGCCTCCATCCAGTTCTTGTTCCATTGTAACAGGAAGACACAGCACAGGGCATCCAGTGGCTTGATTTAAGCAAGAGGACTTTTTACAGCTTTAGGAGAACACATTTTATTATAATGACATCATCACTCTTCTCTTGTTGACACTTGCTTGAGATAATGTTGCTGTTGACCAGACTGAGTCATCACTGAGCAAATGAATGAAAAATGCTCCTAAACAAGGGACATAAGATACAGTTAAGCACAGTGGTTATAAATACCACTTTGTATAAATCTATTGTTTAAGGTCATCTTGCCTTTCTCAGCATCATCTCCCTACAGTGATCTTTGTAAAGTTAAGTAACTTTTATGGCTTTATTCTTTTTCATATAGGGAGGGACCATTACTTCTTATTCCTATTTAATTGTTGGAGAATTAAAATCTAAGGCTTACAGTTAGGTGTGGTCTTAATGAACGATCTTTGTTTCAAATGGATGGTCGCAGTTATAATTGCCCTGTCCTGAACTTACTTGAGTTTGTTTCTTTACTTTCTCTAAATAAGATAACACAAGTTTCAGATCTTTGCTCTAATGAGCAATCAAATTAGCCAGAATTGAATCTCATACTTGTCTTCTCTAAATTGGATGGGGAACATGCAAGAACCTTGTTGAACTAATTATTAATATTTTCTCTTTATAATTAAACAGTATATGTTATTAGTGACCTTTTAGGCAGCTAGAAACCTCCTTCACAAATCTGTTAGAGGAATAAACATGTAAATGATATGATGACTTCATAAAGCTGAAGATCAATAAGAGAAATAATTCTGAATCTTAATTACTAATTGATTAATCGAATGAAATATTGCAGGTTCATTAGACTGTTGAGATTGGGATTATATGCTTGTACCATATGTGTAAAGGGTATTACACTCTGTGATTCACAAGATCTTTTGTTATCTTCTGTTCTAAATTATGAACTTGGAAGTCAGAAATTGAGAAATCTCTTCTTATGATGCTGTTACTAAAGGCTCATAGAAATGGACATCTAAGCAAATCTTTCAGCTGCTTATGATAATGTCTACAACTATGGAAGGATGTCTGAAACATATCCTTATATGTCAAAAATATTTTCTCTGTGACTTTGTCATTCTTGGCTCACTAGAGGAGGAAAACTGTGTTGTTCCTCAGCATAATTGAATTTTTTTCAGTATCAAGAATGTTTCTGAAGTGTAAGTGTAACAGATTTGAAAAATTAAACTTTGTAGAGGCTGCAAGAGGTATCTATACTGAGGATGGGGAGATTGTGTAGTATCTCCCTCCACATGTTATTTTGAGAGCCATTAAGCAGTATTAACAGGAGGTTGAAGCCCTTCTCCCATTTTGAAATTGCATGCAAAACCCCAAATTCAAGGAAAAAATAACAGCCACAGGAAGAACAATTTATCATTTGTAAGAGTAGACTGCAATGAAAAACAGCAGGGACATAGATGTGGCCTGTAAAGGGTGAGTTAGTTGCCACCCTTCAGACATCCATCTGTGCCACATAACACAAGAGGTGTTTGCGCTCTGAGTTTGCTTCATTTCTGAACACTGCTGTTCCCCAGACCCTTCTTCCGTGCATGTTTGAGAGTGCTGCAGGTAAACAAAGCATGGTTTCTATCTTTTGAGCAAGCATGTTTGGCATTCATAAAGAAATTATGCCTTTTTTGCCCTCCCTCTGCTGGCAGCTTAAAACTTTCTCAAGATTGTCTAGTGGATCAAGTAGGTCCTTCATGCTCGCAGAATACAAGAGCGGTCATTGCAGCCTCTCAACAGTGGGAGGGACATCTGCCTCCTAGATGTGTGCACTAAGAATGTCTGCAAGAAGGAGATCCAGCTTTGGTACTCTGCTCTGGCCAAGGCCATTTCCACAGGAAGGTGCTGCATCACCAGACTGTAGATGAGCTGAGAGGTAAAATCTAGCTTCCTTGAATGAAATACATAGTCAGAAAAATCTGGGGACAATAATGTTGGGTTGCCACTGAGACAGATGTCTAAGAACTTGTCCCTTATAACTACCTAGGTTTTGGGGCACATATTAGTGTCTATTAGGTAATAGAGACACATGCTCTTATAAAGTATCTAAAGTCTCTGAGTAATCCAAGGAGACAAGGAAAAAAGATCTCTAATCACAGAATGGAGACTATATGTTTTCTAGTCCTAGGATAACCTGTACCACAGTGAGTGCTCGTGGAAGGAAGCAGGCTCAGACCTTCCCAGGAACAAAATGAAATCAGGGTCTCCCAGGTTCTGGATGAGTACCAAGTTCCTGTTTGCTGCTGCACACAGCATAGTCATGTTTCCTACCTTTGGTGGGGACTGGAAGGGATAGTCCACGGAGTGTGAGGGGATGAGCCTCAGTGTGGGGAATCTACCTTCCTGACCATACTGTCTCCTACACAGATTCGACTTCAAGCTTAGGCCACCTTTTATGCAGGCTTTAGAAGGCCCGGTTAGTTATATCAGTCACTTGTCATATATAGGTAGGAAGTGCCAACCTTTAAAACAGGATTTGGGTTATGAATTCCCAGAGATGCCTAAAATCTCCTGTCCCTTCTTTTTAAGAGGGATTTCTCTTTTCATTTGGTAGTCAGCTTCCTCTACAGCTCAGTGCTTTGTGTATCCTCTCTGGGACACTGTTGGGCTTTGGGGGACAGGAGGGCTGTGAACATTGCATGAAGGACAGAAGCCTGAAAGTCAGGTGCTGCAAAAACTGACCTCTGGTCTTGAGTTATATTGGAGATGAACTCAGGGAGATCACTGACACAGTGAGGAGCCTGGGTGAGAAGGTTTACTCTTGACAGGATCAAAATCAGGGTAAAGGTTTGCTTTCCTTTTGAAAATCAATCAACCTTTGCTCATTAATATTAGCTGGAGGGTGCACATTAAAACAGTGCAGTGGAGATGCAAAAAATTAGCAGGATTATTCTTGTCAGTTTTAATCTTCAAATTGCTTAACAAACACTAAGGTTCAGCTTTTGACTGAAGCGTTCAGACACAGAGGTGGTGCAAGTGGTTGTGTCCACCCAGCACTCCTTGTAGCTGTGCTCAGGTGAGCAGTTTGAGCCCTCTGAGCTCTTTCAACATGCTAACTGAAAGCCTCTACTCCTGACATTGGCGTGAAAGGAGGAGGAATATCCCCATCCTTTTCCTATGAGCTGGGAACACTAGTTTCCAACCATGGGTAGCTGTGAATTACCAACCCACATGGCTAGTCAACTTCTCAATTTTGTAAATTGATTTTATCCAGTTTTCTGTGTTACAACTGGTATTAATTAAAAGTGGAAAGAGATAATATAAAAATTTCATTGAAACTATTAATTCTAAGTGTCAGCTGCTGGGTACATGCATCCAAGCATGCCTGCTTTGACTGTTGTGATCATATCACATAAAATTTGTTTTGGACAGGGTGTAAGTCCTGAAATCTCAGAGCAGGGTTTACAGGACAGATATATACATGCATCTCCAAGTAACACATTTTATCCTTATGGCTTACCACTTGCAAGATTTACTGATTTGTACTGTGCAGAAACAGGCTTGATGACAAGGTCCATGGATATATTTCTCTCAGGAAAATATATTCACCAGCTCCCTGTGTTTATAGGAATTACCATAAAATAGTAATGTATCCTCCAGACTGGAAAATCCTTTTGAGTCACATTATTTTTCCCATTGAGAGCCTTATGCTATTATTCAGTGCTTTATTGACCCAGCATGCTCACAGTTTAATGGATAAAGCTAATATTCTGTGTATTTATTTTAATAACTTTTTTTAGTATTTCATTTCTCATTATGTGATTTTAACAAATTTATAAAGTCTCCCCAGACGACTTCCTTGTTGTACTTTGTTCACACTTCTGGTATGATGAAATTATTCAGATTACTTATCAGTGCGCTTCTGGAAATGTGTGGTGAGAAATGATACAATGAAAGAATTTCTCTATGTTAACAGAAGAGCTGTGAAGGATCAAAAAGGATGACTTTCACCCAGGTATAATAACATAGATTCCATGAGAATAGGTCCTTAGTATATTCTGAAGCCTCATCCCAGGAGAAATTTAGTGGCAGAATAACATGATGTTGATGAAATGCCATTTTTTGAAAACAGATTTGAGAAAAAAGGAAAACTGAAAAAAGTTCCCATTTTAGATTTTTCAAATTCTAAGTGTTTTGATGTCAGAAGGAACCTTTTACTCTAAAATCTAATCTGGCCAAAAAATTTAAAAAATAATGTTTCAGTGAAAGCAACTTGATGAATCCAAAAAACATTTTTGAGGTGAAGCGTTCAGTCATAAAGTTTTGGTGGATTGCACCATTGTATTTCAGTTTGGGATAGGAAAAAGTTTGAAAACTGTAAAAATTTTCTGGTATAGATAAATATTTTCCTTGCCACGTCAGCTGACCCATCATGATTTGTTAACATCATTGGTATCTCTGAGCTCTCCTTTAGTTCTATAGAAGCTAGAAGAGCCAAATTTAAAGACTAAAAAAAAAAACTTCTGAAATATATTTGCAAAACTTAAGATGCTAGAAAATGGTAAGTGATTTTATCTAATTTTATAAAATCTAACATTTTAAAATGTATTCGAATGTATTGAAAAAACCTTTACATTTTCAGATAAACAGAATTTCTAAAGTTTAACAAAATGGTACTTTAGTTGTACGTCAGTGCAAAATATGGTCCATTTACTATGTATGATAATGTCTTTTCAGAGCTTTTTGACTGTGGTTTTTCTTTTTTTCACTGTGGCTTTTTGACTGTTGCTTTGCTGTTGGATCTTGCATGTATTCTGCAAATTTTCATGCCCTTAAGCATGTAAAAATCTGAGAACCTTGTCTATTTTTTCCTCTTATTTTGCACGATATTATTTTCTTTTACTCTTTGAACTTCTGAAAAATCTGAGATTTTTTTTGGAAGTGTCATGGCTTGATTAGCTACATAGTTCTTCTCCTTAATGGTTTGAGCTCTTTAGTGAAAGAAAACACAAGCAGCAAAGCTGTAGATACTTTGAACAGAATTGTTTTGTTCTTCATTCCTCTTCTGTCAGACTCTGCTCTCTTCTGGTGATGTAAATCGTAAGTTTATGGATAGACAAATACCTCAACTTCATGTACAAAGCAGGATGTTTATAAAGCCTTTGAGGATACCTTCAATGAGAAAGAAATAAGTGCTACTGCTGTTAATTTAGGATCACTTTAGGTCTTATTCTTATCTGGGCAGACAGAAAGTATTTCAGCATTGGTGGAAAAATTACAAAGCCTGGTGCTGTTGGTATTGGATACTGCTCTGTGAGCATTGCTCACGCAGAAGTGGATGGCAGAGCGTAAAACAAAAGCTGTGTAAATATTTATACTTTTCTCCCTTTGGCAGCCAAACTGGGGGGGGTAAGGGGGAGAGATTTGGCTCTAACCACATGTTTGAACTTCTTCAGGATTTCTGTCCAGAGGAAGAGACTGTAAAGGGATAAAAGGTCTTCTGTTTAGCAACATGCTGTCTGCAGGGATCTGAGAGGCAGCTGCTGCCTCCCCTTGCATCCTACAGCCAGGGTGTTCAGCCTGGGGCCAGAGAGCTGAGGGACAGGGTCTGTATTCTTCTTGGCCATGAACAGGGATTTGACAGCTCTCACACTCTGAAGAGCACTCAGTCCTTCATAGCCATTTGTCTGAAGTCTTTCTGTTAATTTTCTTTGCATTTTTCAACCAGGTGTGATTATGCAAAAGCTCCCTGTATCAAAGAATAAGATGCTGTGTCCTCCCTGCACTCCCCACCAGGTCAGAAAGGGAGCGTTGCTGTGTTGGTGAAGAGGACACTTTCTAGCACAGAACAGGTCTTCAATAGAAGACACTGAGAGCACCCATTTCTCTTTGTTTAAACCAATCTCTCTTCAGAGATGTGAGATGTGGTTTCCAGGCCCTCAAGCACAGACCTTTAGTCTGTAAACAGTGAAAAAGTAGTCTGACTACTTGACTGTTGAGACAATCTTCGGATCCATCTGAAAAAGTTTTTGAGCCCAAGCTGCCTGGTGCTACAGTACCTGCTCTGCTACAGGAGCAGTATCAGGACAGCTCTTTAGCATATCCACTAAAATGAAAGACGCAGCTTCTGTCTCATGCCTCTTGTTCCTTACTGCCTTCAGCAGTGGGGTTGCTTTGGAGTAGTGAGTGCTAAGCCATGCAACGAAGTGCTCTGTGCACCTTGTGCTGACACAGATGTTTTTATAAAATGCCATGTAATAAGGCAGAGAATTGCATGCTACATAAGAGTGGCAGCCCCAGAGCAGGAGTGAAATTTGGTTTAACTTCTAATGTATATTGGTGGTGGTCTTTGTAGAACCTACCTCATCCCTTCCTTCCCAGACCATGGGTAAAAGTTCAAATGAGTCCTGAAAGGGATGAAAGCTACTGTTTTCTTCCTCTTTATCTCCAAGCACTCCAGAGGGGATGAGTAATGTTTTTGTTCCAAGAAGATACTGTGCATATCATCTCTCATATATTCTGTTCTTTTGTTTCTGCATCATACAGGCAGAGCAAGAAGCAGTGAGAGTGGGAGGACAAATTAAATGAATGGTTTGCAGATGCTAGTCCTCACTTCTGAAGGAATGGTAAAATTATCACATTTGCTGCACCCAACTTAAATATTGGGGTTAGGGAAAGATGGCAAACTTCCCTGTTCCTTCCTGTGGCTAGCTTCTTTCCTAAGGGTAGAGGTATGTGTGACGAGGCACACAAATCTACCATAATACAGCAAAACCATCAGCTAATCCAGTCATTTCAGAATGTGCATTAACTCTTGGTAGCCTGGACACAGTCCCAGACCTGCTAAAACATTTTTGTTGAAAGCAGTAGGAACTAACAGATGTCGTTAAAATGCTGCATAATGGTGTCCTGCTTCCCTATAAAGAAGTTGCTGCATCAATCAATGTTACTCACTATGGAGATAGGGCAGTGTCCTAGTTTTGGCCAGGACAGGATTAATATTTTATGGTAGCTGGGGAGTGGGCAGAGCCAGGCCCTGATGTTATTCAATACTGACTCATGTTACTTGTGAGGGGCAGGAGTAGGGGACTGCTCTCTCGTTGTGGAACACAAACCAGTCCAATATTATTTTACTTTCCATGTAATTACTGTCTTTGCCTTGTACCCTTTGTTATTGGCACTGTTGCTGTTACTGTTTGTTTTCTTATCTAATTAATTGCTGTTTCCACTAAATTGTTCTTATCTCAGCCTGTGTTTTTCACCTTTGTGCCTCCAATTCTCAACTCCATCCCAGGAGCAGGAAGGGGAAAGGGAAGAGGGGGAGCAAGTGAGTGGCATCCTGTTTGGGACAGTCTTAGTAGGGGAACTGAATTGGAGAGTATTGTTCCTAAACCATGAGAAGCAAAACCAAGAAACATTTATTTTCCTTAAAATATGAACTTTCCAAAAGTGTGTCTGTTTTCAAACATCAAAATGTCTGGCTAGATTACAAGAACTCATCAGTTTATTGCGAAATGAAAACTGTCTATTAATATAAACGGGACCTCACTCCTTTATGTTTACCAAACCTTTGCTATAGGCAGTGAAAGTCAGTGGAAAAAACCCAAATTGATACATGGAAAAGAAACCCCTGACAAATGCCAAAATATGCCAGGCTAAATGTATGTGTATAAACACATTAGGTTATTTTTTTCTGTTTGCATCAGAGAATAAACAGTATAATAGGGCTTGATTTGTTTTCCCAGCCTTTGTCTGCAGCTAAGAGAGAAGTTCAGTATCTACTATGGCAACAGAAAGCTATGCTTGCTTGTGCTGGATAATTTCCCTGAAAACTCCTGCAATGCCTCCGTGAGTTGAAGCCCAGTGTGTGAAAAGGCCACTGGCTATTTGTAGCCTTGTCATGTCTTGTTCTGCTCAGAGCAAATCTGAATGTGTGTGATGCAGTGTTTTAAAGTCTGACAGCTGCTGTCATTTTGTGAGAGCTCCTGCAGGAAACTGTAGAGTTTCAGCAGGAAACTCTAGAATTCTCTAGAGAAATGTTTACTTCTTGTAATGTTTGCCAAAATAATTTTCAAAAACAATCTTGCATAGCAAAAGGCTAGATTTTGATCATATTTAGTCTCATTTAATCCAGTGATGTAAATAATCCCCATAATCCTAAAAAGTTGATTAATTAATTGATAGCTACATGAGCAAGTTGGACATGAGCCTAACCTGCTTCTGCCTCTATATCATTCTGCCTGCCTCCACCCCACAAATATGAAATTTCTGGAAGCTTCACCACGTATTGCAAACCTAATCTTTCCTTTGGGACTTTCAGAAACTTGATTCAAACCTAGACAAGAAGCAAAGATTTTCCTGCTATTTTGACATTAGAACTCTCTTTCTCCCACTGTGGCTCTGTTCCATTCCCTGCATTTTCTGACAAGTGGAAAAAGCTGTTTCATTGGTTTTGTATTAATACTTTCATCCATGGAAATAATGGAATTTATAGTATATATATATATGTATAAAGGTATATATATATGCATATTCACTGTCATAGAAAGAACAAATTATCCTTGTGACTTTCTTAAATTTGGAAAAGGGTAGTTTGAGACAAGTGAATCCCTTTGTTCAAGGCATCCGTTAGGGGAAAAAAAAAAGAAATGAGAAAACAATTGTAAACTTTGACTCTAATTTAGACTGAGGTATTACTGATAGCCCTACTCTTTAATTAGGTTTGCCATCCAGAATCTTTGTTTTTGAGACATGCTGCAACTAGTAAAAGTGGATTTAACTTAATTTTTAATTTTAAGAAATAATGGCAGGGGTTTCCTCAATTATATTTCGTATCTCTTACATTTCCTATCTTGTAGTTACAACCCTCACCCATTAAACCAAAGGCACTGGCTTCCTGGCCATAGTCTGTCCCTGTAGGAGACTGACCAGATTTAGTCTGGTTTGATGTGGGGATGCTCTCCCTCCTCTCCTCTTGTTTTCCTTCCCTGCTGCCTGAGTTATCAATGTGGGAGTTTGACCAAGAGAGTGTTTTGACCTAATTTAGGCTGAAAAACACATGAAATGTATGTCTACTGCACACTAAAGAGCTTTTCAACTAGTCAAAGGTTGAGTGCCATCACTGAGAAGCCATGGAATATGTCAGTGAGATGAAAGGCTATTCTTAATGGCAAAAAGAAGAGGAAAAATGTGTTAATGCAGGTGTAGCTGAGACTGTGGTGATCCTTTTTTTTAAAAAAATACAATTCTGTTGTCCATTCAGTTTTGGTTTGGTTTTTTTTTTTTTTTTTACTTTAAGAACTGTGAGGAGATGGAAAAGGTAAATGAGCCAGAAATACTGACTTTATGACAGTTCTTGTGTGTGGGAGGTTATTTCCTGAGAATTATCACTGACAGGATGTTTTTCTAAGGGTGCCGGTTGTAGCAGGTATAGTCATACACATAAGTTGCAAATTGTACCTCTGGAGCTGTGTAAGATTAAAAAAAATACTCTTGGTAAGAATAATAGGGTTTGGGTTGTCCTTCACAGAAAGCAAGGAGCAATTGTAACCTGAAAAGGCTTAAATGAGTTACTGTGGTTAAAGACAGAAGACATGGCAGCAACATGTTCTGGCAGCTGGAAAAGGGACTAGGTAGGTCATGCAGCATGTGCTGTAAAATTATAAGCTGTGGTAACTAAGGCTTTTGTAAAGTCCATACCACCATGTCTTTAATATTGCTGGTAAGTCCAGGTTGTCTAAATTTTGCTATGTAGATAATGAAAAGCAATTAAAAGATTAGGATTTGTAAAGACCTTGAAATATTGTATAGCCTGTTGATCCTTCCCTCACAGCAGGATCAATGACTTCATCACCATTCTTGACAGATGTGTATTGGTCCTGAAGGCACCTCCAGAAAAGTGCAATGACCACCTCAGTTACCACCTGTCCCCTTCTTTTTTAGTGTTTAATACAATTCTGCTGTTGCAATTTTAGACCATTATGTCTTCAAGATGAATCGGGAGAGCAAATTGCTCTATTCTTCTTTGGAACAGGCTTTTAGGTATGTTATGTTTTTTTGAGGTATTCATATATTTGAAGCCAGTTAGATTTTTATTGCTCTTACAAATTATCTCAGCTCTGTCACTCTTTCCTTCTTTTCTAGACTTTGATTTCTATTTTTGCACTATTCTGGACTCTTCTGTTTGTTTGCATTTTTATTGAAAGTGCTGCCCAAAAATTGTTACTTTTCTAGTCTTGTCTTACTAACAAGCAAAATAATCTTGCCTCACTTGAGTAAAGCAAAGCGGTTATTTAATCTCCCTTTCACAGTAAAAAATATTCAGTGTAAAACTGAAAGCGAAGGATTTAAGAATGTATTCAATGGAACCTAGCAATTCAATAAATTTGCTGTATTTACTTCCTTCGTAAGAATAAAACCTGATTAAATATATCATTTTCCCCATTGTGCTAAGTAAGGCATTTATCTCCAAGTATTACTAAATTCTGTAACTTATTTTGTTGAAAATTTGTTATGAGAAAATGGAAATAGCTTTTCATCCAAAAAATTCTAAACAATTTATCCTGTTCAGCATATTATATTAAGTATTCAAAGCAAGTTGAAATTGTGACTGCTGCTCTCAGAAAAGGTTAGCAGTGGACTAACAAAATGAGAAAATTACATTCTGACTCCAAACCAGGAATATTTATGTGTTTCCCCTGAAACGCCTAAAAGCCTTTATAGCTCCTATATAAAATGCTATGGTGAAAATTTGAAACTTGCTGAAGTCTTGAATTTTTCTTCGTCATCTTGAACATACTAGAAAATTACTAATATGGCTTGTTACCATCACATATTATGCACAAAGGAAACAAAATATGCTCAAGGTGAGAAAATGCAACTGCTGTTTTCATGGAAGACCAACTATTGTTGAGTTTCTACATTTGCCAGATTAAAAAAAAAAAAACAAATGAGTTTCAAAACAGTATAGTGAATATCTGAAATTTAATATAAGTACATGGTATTGTGACTTAGCAACTAATAAGAAGGTGGCAAACTTCTGCAATTCTATCCAAAACAGAGGCCCAGTAGGAGCTGTTACAGGTAACACCAAGCTTTCCCTTTAATAGACTAGGTTAACAGAATTGCTTTGACTCCTCTCTGACACCTGTGGGAGTAGGTAGCTATTCTGTTATAAAATGGAAAAAATCATATTAATTAAGATTCAGGCACAGCCCAAGGCCCAAATCAACACATACTTAGTGAGGTGATATATAAATAAAATTTACACATGCATATAAAACTCTACTCTTTATATACATATATAACCTGAAAAGTTTTTATTTATCAATGCATAGTGCAGTAAGCAGCATAAAATGGTGAAATGATCTTGGAAGCAGATGATGGGGTTCTTGTGTGACTTTATGCATGTTCTTCCCACAAGTAGCATTTTGTTTTAAATAGAAAATTAATGAAGTCTAAGGAGTAGGATAGCTTCAGCCTCAGACTAGGCAATCCCTTCTCTCAGAAGGATTTGTTTTGAGGGAACTGTTTCACAGGTCTGTTCCATGGCATAGCCTCAAAAATAAAAAAGAGCAAGCTCAGGAAAGAGTTGGCAAACTCCAGAAGATGTAGCTGGGATTGAGGGGTCACTTCAGATGGCTTTACTGCTGAAAGAAAATGTGTTGTGGAGCTGCATCCTGCCATAAACATCCTCCTCTAGGAAGGAGGACAGAGGCAACTGTGCTAGTTGAAAAGGTATCAGAGTGAGACATCATTTATTGCTTTCTGAGAAAGTCCAAATTTTCTCAGAGAGTACTGCAAATCTCAGGAAATTACAGCATGTGGAAACAGAACCAGTAGTAATTGTGTGCAGCCCAGGCTCCGTTGTGGTATTTGTGGCTATACATTGTGTGAGGGAATAAGTGTAGATAATTTTGTGTGTATGAAATCTCTAGGAAATTCACCTGAAAGAGTTGAATGCTAATGTTTCTTAGCTTAAATCAGGCAGAAAAGAGATGCAATCAATCACTTCTGGCCCAGGTAAGTGCTCTGGTTGTTCAGAATTGAACCTCTCTTTGGTGATATTCTCTCACTGTGAAAGTCTTCCTTTGCATCAGATTGAGAAATCTTGTGCATTAATGGAAGGAATTTAATATTTGATGGATCAGCATTTTCTCACTTAACATTTTATTGAAAGTTCTTAACCTTTAATGCCTAAACAGTCTTCCATTTTTCTAACTCAATTACATGTTTATCTCCCAACTCAGCAAGTCTGACATCTATTGGTGCCTGTTTGCATCAGGGTAGCCCAAATCAGGGAGAATACTCCTTGTCCTAAAATTATTCATGATTTATAATGTTTGCAGTAAGGAAAAAAAAGAGCATAAATCTAAATTTGTATGTTTACGTAATTTAGATGGGTACATTTTTTTGTTAAAGACGAATGATGAATAATAGTTCAAAGCCCTCAGAGGACTTAATTTTTGAATCTGTCTTCCTTTTACTTATTCAAGTATCATGCTCCCTTTTATCAAATGGCAGATAAGATTAAAAAGCCTTGGTAACCAGATGATAGAGAAATTAGGAAACACCATTTCATGTGAAACAATAGGAGTTGGCTGCATGGGTGATAAAATATCACTACAGGATTTCTGCTCTGAACCTGCCTCCTTTCTGTGCTGTACTCTGTTGTGCTTATTTCCAGGAGTGAGAAAAAAATTATGTTTGTCCCAGAAAAGTGCTGCCCTATCTCCTTATGATCCCCTTCTCCAGCCACATCCTGCTCTTTCTCACAGGCTATTACCAACAATCCTTGGTTGTCTCCACAGCTTTCCAGCTACCACTGTTTGAGACAAACACCTTAGCCCCCTTATCTTCTACAGCCTCCTACAAAGCTGAATAAGCAGGCACCTAGAGCAAATCACCTTCATCAAGCTCTCTGTTTGCCGGATTGTTTTTGTTTTCCAGTGTTTTTGTGCTGGCAACAGGGCAGGTGGTCACAGTTTGGTATTTGTGATCTATAAGTTATCAGAGCCTTGCCTCAGCCCTCAGTCAGCTGCTGTGTGTGATGCTGTTGACTGCTGCCACTGACTGATAGTTTTAAAGTATCAGCTCATCCATAAATTTAAGCCAGGCATGTGCTCATGTGCTTAAGCATTTTGCTGAATCAAAGAGCTGAGTAGACTTGCTCTTTGAAGACAGGGTACTTCTATGAGTCCATACTCTCTCAATATTAATAGTCTATCTGCAAATGGTTGAGATATAAATATTATTTCCACAGTGAGGGAGATGGAGGAAGCTTCCTTTACTTTTACCACTAGCCACAGGACAATATTTAAATCACAATGAGCTGATACAGGAGTAACTTCTCTCACAGCTCCTTCCTTGCTGATTCCTCTCTCACATATCTGCAGCCAGCAGAGAAATTTTGAGGAGAAGCAGAAGGAGTGTTTAATGCCCAGTCTTCTAAAAATGATGGACAAAGAGAATTACATGGTCCCTGGTGAGATCATTAACAGCTGTCTGATGGAACATCTCAGGATCAAATGAAACTGTATAACTTTAACTGTTTTTTCAGGAGAGACTTTTAAACTCTGCTACAAAAATTTTGCACTTGGATATTTAGCTTTTATAAAGAAAGAATAAAATTTTATTTCATTGAAATGCATTGATTATTAAACTGCTTCTAAAAATGCTTTTAATGATCCCCTTAAAAATTGCCTTCAGCTTTTGCCTTTTGTGACATTGGAAATTGAAAGCATTTTCCTTAAGTGCCTTTTAAAAAAAAATTTGGAATATAGCTTGAGATTATATCTGCTTTTTTTATTTTATTTTTTTCCCCCCAAGAACATATTTTAACTGGGCAAAACTGCTGTTCATTGAAATAGATCTTATTATCATGACAGTGCTTCTGCAAATCTGTAGACCCTATTATTATGGGAAATTTCCATCAGGAGACTGAAAGGATTCAGCACAGATTTCTAGAAATCATGCATTTGCAAAATGAATCTAGTACCATCTACGCACTTCATATGAATATGTGTCTCTCATAAACACAGCTAATCTTGCTAATTCATTTAGTCCTTTTAATATACCTTATTTATCCAGGTTTGCATCACTAGTTTCACCTTATTGTGCAATTTCAATATGTGAGCATATCTAGGCTTGTGCATTTTTGTGATTTTGCCTCTATTTCTTGAATTCATATGAAATAAACCCGTATGAAGAAGGGTAAAGAATCTGGTTCAGGATTTGCTGGCTTTTATTAGACACAAGATGAATCATAAATTTTCTGTTCTCTAGTCAGAGGAGTGTAATTTTAGGCTTAAGTTTCTGGCACAAATGTGTAATATTACTTTTTCTTCAGTAATGTTCTTTATAAAGCAGTTATTTTGATGATGACCTCACTGTTTAGTCCTTTAGGTCAGAAGAGTATTTCTATATGTGGTGTGTGTGAAGGGACAATGGAATGGAAGGCAGACCTGTGAAAACATGAAACAGATGTGTTCAGGATATTTGACAGGATCCTTGAAACATTTTGCCTCCTATTTTTAATCCATGTACAATGCAAATAAACAGTGCCAATGAAAAAAAAAGGGGGGGGGAAGTGGCTAACTACATTCAAATTATTAATTCATGAGGCCTCCAACCTCTCAAAGTCAACTCTGTGAGTTCAGCTTCCCTGAAGAGCAGGCTTTCCAAATACCAAAGTTGTTCTGAAAGGTGATTTACAAGAAATCAATTTAATGAATATTTTTGAAGAAAATCCCTGTCCACTTTTGCTTTTTTATGATACACAGACTCTGACCCTAATGCTTTTTAAAACATTTATTTATTTCTCTCCAGAATTGTTAGTGTTACTACTAGTTTGTTTATCTATTAAGAATTTGTCTGATATGCTGCAAGACTCTCAGATATCTATGTATATTAATCCTTCAATAAAAACAATCACTGAATATATATTAAAAGTTCCCATTTTTCTCATTTTTCTTCCTTTGGAACTGAGCAGTAATTTTAACAACAAGCATATACACCCTCGAGTTTCTTCAACATTATGTGGAAGCTCTGTGACTACGGGGGAGTCATTTTAATCCTATGAGTTCTTGTAATTTTCCCTCTGAAGTCAATGCTGCCTGGGTCTAAACTGTGGAACAAGGATGCCTCAGGAGTATTTCCCCTCTTCTTGATCTGCACAAATACCTCGGTTGGATTAAGGCTAGCTTTTTTTCTTCCCTGCTTCACTTCTCTTCCTTGATAAGCTTTAATTTCCTCAGGAAACAAATGTATTCATTTTGAATAAAATGAAACAAAATGGTGCTGTAGCAAAGCTGAGAATTCAGAACCAAGTGTGGAGCTTGCCAGTCTGCCAGTTCAGTATTGTAATGGTTAAATGTAGACATAATCTTCCAGAGTAATGGAGATCTTAAGCGTGCAATACTAAAACCAGAACAAGATAAATTCTATATTTTATTGTTCAAAAATCTGATAGATGCTCTTAGAAAAAAACAATAAATCTCATTAACAATCCCCCTCTTCTTTAATTCTCTTTTTTCTTCCCTGTACCCTTAAGTCTGGCTGGGAGTTACAGTTGTATTGTATTCTTAGGTACAATTTCTGGTTGTTTGCAGCAGCTGTGTTAAGGTTGTCACAGCAACCCAAGGCAAGAATTGACTCGCTTTTGAGATTTTAGCTTCTAACCAATGCCAAGAAGGAGAGGCTAAACTTTGTGTAACTTTCTACAAGCCACATGTCTATTAATTCTTCCTGTTGTTATTGACCTTCCCACTTTAAGTGCTCCAAATCAGCAATTTCACTGTAGCTAAAGTAACAGCTTACTCAGTTGGCTGCAAATAATATTTACTCAGCTGGGTGAAATGCACAGCTCAAAGACCAAATTAGTGTGTGAAATGTTATCCAAAGATACTTTCCTGCTCCCTAGATGTTTGATACAGAAGCAGAGACTAATGAGTCCCAAAGGCTCAAATCCCAGTCGCTTATTCTTCTCTCCTACCTCAATTAATGATTTTTTCTTCCAGTTTATTTTTAGAGCCTGAAAAATTCAGCAATGCATGTGTTTATTCAGATGCTACACAGACCGGAAGAATAAATAAGTATTATAGCTCTGTGTATTTCTTTTTCAATAAAACAAAACAACTAAAAAGTTCATTTATTCATTCAGCAGTCAGAGTAAAAACTTTGGGCTTAGCTTTCCTGCTCTTTCTTAGTAAACTTTTCCTTAATCTACATGTCTGGCTTTCTCTCATATAGCTGTTCTCTATGTATGCAAGAGCCTGATACCCATCTAATTTCAGCTAAATTTTTTTACTCCTCAAAGGCAGCAACAGAAAGATCTTAGAATAATTGGGAAAGGTTCTTTAAGCAGTGTAAAGAAGCTTAGCTGTAAATGAGAACCTTATTCTCTCTTATGGTACAGATGAATTTATCTCACTAAGATAATCCATATAAAGAAATTCAAAATGGTGCAGATGGCAAATTCTTCAAATGAAATCTAGTTTCCTTACCAAAAGAGATCATGGTCCCTGTAACCCTCAGAGCATAAAAGCAGAAACTGACTTCACCACATTTCTTTCTGAAAAAAAACACTTGAATTTCTTTTTTGATTTACTTTGCTTTTTGGTGGTGGTTTGATTGATTTTTGGTGGGGGGGTTGAGGGGTTGTACGCTGAAAGTGATTGAGTCACTAACACATATGCAAGAGGGAAATGTTACATCTATACTTATGCATATACATGTACACTTGGTTTCTCTTAAAAATGGCACGTTGACATTTATTTTGATTTTGGGTTGGCTTATTGCCTGTGTTCAACTCTTCCCTGTGATATGATCCAAAGATTGTAGCGCGTCCTCCACCATTCCACTGTCCAGAGCAAGATGTGCGATCCGAAAGATCTTAAAACCCTTCATCTTGTAGATACTGTAGCAGAAAAGAGTTATTAGTTGACAGATGGTGAATTTTTACTTTAAAAAAAAATATATATTTGTTCTAGAATTCCTCTCTGCAGTTTGACTATTGTACAGAACAAGAAATTTAATTTTCCTCCAGAAGTATTATTATTTTTATACAAAAAAATTTTGCCCATAAGGTCTGTCTTCTGTACATCTGTGTTCTGCAGCTGTTTTCCCACATTAAGAGAGATTTGACAGTTTTGTGTCTCTTGATCAATGATACTCATACTACAATAAGGTCACAATGGTATCTAGAGAGATACTGAGCAGGGTTCCTAATGAGATATCAGATTTTGCAGTAAATAAGAAGGAATGGTTCTGTTTTCTTCTCTTTGGAACAGCAGAATATTTTCTAAATAAAGTGTTTATGTACAGACTGGAAGGGAATGAATACAGATTTGCAATCTAGTCCTCTGAATTCGAATGAACACTGAACTTATAATTGTTGGATATTTTCATTTGTACCATGTAATTTGCAAAGTTTTAAAGAGAAAGTGGATTATTGTAGAGGCACACAAAATCTTGATCATGAGAATTCATCAGCTGGAGATCAATGAAAGGCACACACCAGCAATGAGACACTGGGTTCATTTCACCCCTAACGTAAAAGACTGAGAAAGATAAAGTAAGTACTGTGCAGTAATACAAACTATGTGTGTTTTCAGTCATAACGGTATATGAAATTTATTGACAGTGGTTTAGCCCAAGTTGAACTATTTATTTTTGCTATTGGTCTGTTGACAGTACCCAAGCTTGCTAGCTTAAAGCTGGTATTTCCACGCAGCACTCTGACTGCATCATTTTCTCTGACTGCAGTTTAGAGGTAACTTTGGCCTCCTCTCTTAAGACCAGCATGCTGTTCCTTTGAGCATCTTAACAGCACATTCCTTGAAACCAGCCCAGTCTGAGTGAGTGTTTCTCAAACATAAATGCATGGAATGTCAAAAAACATTCTCAAGAAGTACAGTTATGATGGTATTAATGTGTTCCCACTTCCGCTGAAGATGCTTCTGCTGTAAGAACGTCTACATTTTCATGGCTGCATCCTTTTGAGTCTTTATATTACTTTGCTATTTCCTGGTATCAAGATATTGTTTAAAGCAAAAATCTTTAGCAAAATATTAATGAGTTTTCATTCTTGTGTTAATAGGTTTGATGATTCCCCTTGTGTTGCTATCCTTGAGGTTACCAGGTTCTTTCTTGTTTGTTAGTCCATTCTTCTGCACTGGCATGCAGCTTTGTTTTACTGGCAGATTTCATTAGCACTTTTCCAAACTTCATGTTGCAGTCAGCAATGAAAAATTAAGCAGTTCTAAGAACAAAAGAAATTCTTACGGAGCCAGACTAGAGATCTAGCCCAGTGTTATGCCTTGGAAGTGGCAGTAGAAGAAAATATTTAGGGAGTGCATGTGCACTTTAACTCTACTTGTGGTCCATGAAGAACTAAAATGGCTAATTCAAGGTTGTCTAGTTACAATCCCCCTGCCTTGGGCAGGGACACCTCCCACCAGACCAGGCTGTTCAGAGTTCCGTCCAACCTGGTTTTGAACTGTTCCATAGATGGGACAGCCACAGCTTCTCTGGGCAAACAGATTTTGCCCTATCAGTGGCTGTGTATAATATATAAAAATATATATTCTCTTAATAGTAAATATTAATATACATAGAATCATAGAATGTTAAGGGGTTGGAATGAGCCTTAAAGATCATCTAGCCCCAACCACCCCACAATGTGCAGGGACATGTCCTCCTAGACCAGGTTGCTCAAGGCCATATCCAGCCTGGCTTTGAACACTGCCAGGGATGGGGCATCCTCTCCTCACTGAGCAACCTGTTCCAGCTCCTCACCACCCTCACAGTGAAAAATTTCTTCTGTATATCTAACCAAAATTTCCTCTCTTTCAATTTGTACCCATTGCTCCTTGTCCTATCACTACAGTTCCTGATGAGGAGTCCCTCTCCAGCTTCCCTGTAGGCCCCCTTCAGACACTGGAAGATTGCTATCAGGTCTCCACACAACCTTCTCTTCACCAGGCTGAACAGCCTCAACTTTCTCAGCCTTTTTTCATAGGAGTGGTGCTCCATTTTCATATTATCTACAAATATGTTAATATATTGGTATTAGTCTGATAATTATATATATGTGTATATATATAAATGCATATAGGTATAAACTCATCTATATTAATATGCAGTGCATGGACTCAGTGGTACTGGAGAGAAACTACTTATTAAATGACACATTTTTTGTAGCTGCAAGTTCAAGCAGCTGGATGACTTTTTCTGAGGTTTGGTTTATACCATGACTGGTATTTTTCTGACGACAACTTCTGCAATACAGCCACAGGAAAAAAAAGTCTCTTTTTATTTCTCTTTAGTCACTACATATTTCACAATTTGAACCTTATAATATCCAGATATGGCATAGTCGGATAAACTGATTTGTAATGTTTTCTTTAAATCTTTATTAATTACTTTTTTCTACTCTTCCATGATGTGATTTCACTTAGCTCAGATTGTCCAGCAGTTTCTTAACATTTTTATTAATAATAACCTTATCAAAAGTAGGATTTAAAACTAACATTTGATTTACTTGTCTGGTCTGTTTGGAAAGAGACAGCATTTATCAGTTCATACTACAGTTACTTATTGGCTTTCTCCAATGGAGAAATGTCATTTTGTAGTAGTTACTAGACCTGTCTTCACAAAACCAACTTCTTTTTATGTTGTGGAGGCTTATTTTCCTTAATTAGTCTTCATTAATTTTAAAAAGGAGCTTAATCTGGTGAGGCCTCAGCTGTAGTTATAGTAGACAGAAAAGGATTGGTAATTGTCTTCTCTTTTAATTTTACTGCTGCTGAAGGTGAAAAGATATAAAGCTATAACTTCTAATGTCTGATTATAGGAAATTCTTGATGCATGCCTTTGATTTTGCTTCATGGATCTTCATTAACCTAGTATCTGTTGACATACTGTTAGTCTGGCACAGCAAAATTTGAACTTACTTCTCTATCAGGCGTCTTAAGTAGTGCCTCAAATGCTTCCTGAGACAGACTATATCTTTCCTACCTTGTTACCTTCCATTTGTATTCAGATTTCTAGAGGAAACTACAGAGATGAGGCATTTGAAAGAAACAAAGTGTGGGCTGGGGGTATATATGTGCAGATTTAGGGTAAATTGAAATGGACACTAAGAAGTCAACTCATGAACTGACAATGTTAGAGCAAATGCTGTGGCTCTAGCTCAATCACTCAGTACTTATCAGCTTGATTATGTCTTTGTAAGGTTTGCCAAATACAACTCTTCATCACTACATGGTTTCTTCTTATGTCATGGTCGATTTTCTATCTCCATTGCACCTAAATACTGGAATGCATAACAGGGAACACCCGATACCACTTCATAAAGGAATTAACTGTCAGCTGAAATGTGAAATCGTGCAATAAAAATGATTGAATTGCAAATTGTGATGCAGTCTCTCCCTGCTTTCCACACCAGAATCTTTGTTAGGGGCTTCTAATTCTCTTTAATTTTCCTCTGGAAGGGGGAGGGAAGTGGGAGGTTGCACTTCAGCTTCTGTTTTGCCATGGGGCTCATCATACTAAAATCAAGTGGGTGATTTCAGTAGAAAGCTCTTTGATTATGCAACATGAAATAATGTAACAGTACAATTGCTTCAAATTCGTGGAATTATTTTAATTAACCCACGGTAATACTAGCCTTTAATGTGTCCAAAAACCAGCGATGATTTTATGCAAATTAGGAAAATGACATTGAAAATGTTCTTATATATAATCTGATTTTTCTCCCAAGGCATTCTGGAGTCCATTGTTGCCTGAAAAGGCTGTGACTACAGTACTAGCAGAAAAGAGAAATGAGGTTCAGGTTATTCATAAGGATTAGCCAAAGAATATAAAAGAGATGGTATTGTGATTAAACTAGGAACAAGTCAAAAAGTGTGAAAGGAAAAAGATTGTACAGAAACCAGTAGCAATTATTGGAGGCTTACAGATAATTTCTCTCATATTTTCTAACCGTAGTGAGGTTGGAGGTATAGACACTCTATGTAAAGCTGAAATTTCAAGATGAAACAATAAGATCAATTTTTTTTTTCTGGGAAAATAATAAAGAAGACAAGGACATTCCAGTGGATTAAATAAACCAGCTGTGATATACTTCCTTTGACAAGAGAGAGACAATTCAGCATGCAGACTGCTGTATTTCTAAGATTTTTCTCATGGAGATCTATTCCATTCTGGAAAGGAAGTGGTGCTACTGCTGCAAAGCCATGGACATTGGGGTTTTTTTAGAGCTCCTTGGAGCAGCTGCATAAAAATTATGTATATAGGTAGTGCTACTTCTGTGCCATTAGTGCTATATTATACACCTAAACATCCTGACATGTAATATAAGAGAGCACAGAAAGGAACAGAAGGAAAATATCAGCCATTTCTAATTTGTGTTAATATCACAAAGACAGAATATTTGACAGAAAAGAAGCCAACTGAAACTACTCAGTACCCATGAACATCGCTATTTATTAAGCTAACACTTTTCTCATTCACTGCCATGTGTAAAAAAAAAATGCATATTTTAATGTCAATAAACATTCCATCTGTTATCAGGGATTTTTTTCCAAGTATTTGAATGCCTGTGGCATTGCAAAAATGTATTATATTTTATAAATACTATTACTGTTTCATGCAGAGGACTGTAGAAAGGCCGCTTTTTTGCTAGAGGCTACCAAATATTGCTTTCTGTGTCATAATTCACAGTAATTTGAAATACTGATGACATTTAGCTTTGGAATATACTTTTCTTTTCTTGACCAGAATTTTAATGGTGTACTTGGCAGCTGCTAGTATAAGAAAAGCAAAAGCAATGATCATCATGTGATTTATTTTTGCTACAGGTGAACCCTGCAATTTAGCTCTTGTCAGCATGCAAATTAAAGTTGTCTTATGCTATTTAGCTCAGTTAGATAGCACTAATGTGATTGCTTATGCACCTTCTGTTTCATGGACTTGAAGTGCTCATTTGAGGCTCATCAGCAATAAGCTATCTTTGGTGACAGCTACTGTAAATGTACTCTGGGGAAACTGATTTAAGAAACTAGAGCTTTTCAAGGTAAATGTTTTGTGGTTTTGTTTCATTCCAATCCTCTGTGAATCCATCAGGATCCTATTTAAAGATCACTCTGTGCAAAGTTTGTGGGCTGCTACCTCTCAAGTTAATTCTCATCTTGCTGCAAACAATATGGCCTTGGGAAGAGTGAAACAAAACATTTGCCGGAGATTCAACCTCTAGTGAAAAAAACTCCAAGCCTGTGTTACTGAAGCTCATTTAGAGAGCAACAGAAAAATCCATTACTGTGCATTATGAAATCCGTTACATTTAAAATTGTGTTTAAAAAATTCAATTTTGGATACTGTTAAGGTTTTCTCACTGAAAGGCAATGAGCAACACTCAAGCTTAAGACACTCGCCCTTCTAATCAAATGAAAATATTTTTTTACCCATTAGAATTGTTGTCTCTCTCTTTGTCCCTTTTCTTTTAGTTGTAATTTTAGGCCAGAAGCTATGGAAGGGCCAGGATATCTGTTGGCTTAGCCCTGGTCTTTGGAGGGATGGTGTTTCCCTTCCTCCTCTACGTGCTGGTGGAATGAATGGTGCTGAACAGTTTTTAATTTGATTCAGTGTTAGTCAGTATTCAGAAGACCCTGCTTATCACAAAATTCTAAAATTCTGAATATTTCCTAACTTTTCAGGAAAAATAAAATGTATCTTGAAGTTTTTTGTGGTTTGTTTTGGTTTTGTTTTTCTTTAAATTTATGATAATGTTTAAATCAAATCTTTGAAAGGTAAAATCAAATTTTTGATCTTCCTGTATATTATTCCAAGGCCAGTTAGAGCACCGCACTGGTGTTGTCATGAGCTGGGAGTCCTGATGCCATGAGGAACAACAAATTAGTGAGGGGCTTTGCAGCCCACCAGCTTAACCCCAAAAGATATTCAGCCTTCTACTGCTTCCCCCAGATGGGAGGGGAAGCCAGCTTGCTCTGGGTTTTGTGAGTCTCCCAGACATGTTACTGCACAGCTCTTCTAATATCAGGCTTCCAAACCCTGTGGCAGTTGGGGTTTTGGCACCAACGCAGCAGAAACTTGCGATTTCCCACAGGAGGGCACGGCACATCGTGGGACTGCTCTGGAAGCAGGCAAAGCCACGCCAGCCAGCATCTGTGAGGCAGTGCACTGGAAGAACTGTGACAGATTTCCAGCCAAACTTTGCCTGTAGTTCAGCGAGAGTTTTTGGGAATCGTTGTTTGGAACAGACTAGCCTCTCCCACGCATCTCAGAAGCAGTGAGGAAATTCTCTGCCAACAGCTGTAGATCAGAGCTCTCCCTGGGGTCCCACAGGTTTGGACTTGTCATCACTTTTGCTTGAGGTTCACCCAGGGTACATGGCTGTGGGAAAAAACATTCAGTAGTGGAATATTATCAGTCAGTGGTGGAAAGTAAGTGGTTTTATGGGGAAAAAAAATCAACTTCACCAAAGTGAGGCTGGAGAAGATACAAGTGGCTGAGCACTTGGAAGGCTTGGGACTCTGGCATTTTGAAAATTCTGCTTTCTGCCTCATTTGTATTGGACCCAGATGGTGTGGCTGCTGTTTTCCTGTTTCAAGCCAAATCAGTGACTTAGACAGTAGAAATCTGCTGGTTGTTTAAACTGTGAGGAGGGCAAATGATAAATCATACGGAGGGAGATGCACACTTAACACTTGGCAGGTATTCCTCTGTCTCTTTTATTCTGGAATTTACCCACATTGTTTTCCAAGAAAATCGTAGCTTGAGGTGAAGTCAGTCCTTCCTGTTCCTGGAGCTGCAGAAGATCAAGAACCAAGAGTGCTGCTTAGCTGAGGCTCATAGCCAAGTACATGCTTGACCTCTCCTCTGGATGCAGCCAAAACCAGAGTGGTGCTTATTTTGGATGTTCCACTGTGTTATGGCAGCAGACAAGCATGTTTGCAGAATATCTGAAAACTGTGGTTATTTTATTTATCTACATTTCTTAAAGAAGCAGATATTATATTTATTTCCTCCCTCTTATATAAAGCAATTCATGTGAGAACATCTTTCAGTTCTTAATTTTTCCTGATGGTAGAACCTAACTCATTCATCACAAGGCCAAAGGTATTGCACAAGATAGGTCTCATCAACAAATGAATAAATCACTAGATTTGGGACACATAATATCCACAAATAGTCTTCTAAACTACAGTGATAGGATCAAATCTATGGTATTAAATGACCCAAACGATCTTTCCTGCATGGCTGGGGACATTTCTCACAAACTGTACATCTTGTTAGCTTGGCTCCAAGAGTCAGTGACAGTTTTATGCCTTTAGGGAAGCTATGGGACAGAAGGCAATATTTGGTCTGAAATAATTTGTATATAGTTTATAAATAAGAAAAATATGGTTCTTAGACTCTGTCTAACCCAACTCATGTTTGTCTTTTAAATGTGTTTGTAGCAGACAAAACCCATATAAAAGACTATGGGATATTGGCTTCAGTTTAAGTAGTGAGAAGACCTGGTTGTTTTAATTTAGCCAGTCCAGCAACAGTAATGTTTTGGACATTTCATATTTTTGCAGTGAGCAATCCTAATCAAAATCTTGCAGCTTTTATTCAATTAAACAATCAATTTCTACGTGGTTAACTTCAGATTAGCTGCTTCGATACTTCCCAACAAAAGGGTTTCCAAACAAACCATGATTGTTCCAAATGTGAGTGCACTAAAACCTTATGTAAATGGTAGCATGTTTTCTTAATTGTTTTATAGAAGGTGGTAAAAATCATACTGTCACATAATTAATAAACAAATTTCTTAAATGTTAGCACTGAAAACATTGAAGTTGTTCATGGAGCAATTTAAAGCCAGAAATACCGGCAGTATGAAGTGACCCTTTCTGTATGTATTCAAGACTCTTTAATAGCACTTCAGATTTAGTTTGCCTTCAGTATTAAATTTTGGGTTAAAGCTTATTAAAAATTGTTAAAAATAATACTAAACAAAATACTTTGACATGTTCCTTTCCTCTGGTTGTATACATTTGAAATATCAGTGAAAAATAAATTTTTTTTAAAAATCAAGTCCACGGTAAATCAAGGACCCAAATCTAGAAAATTTCCCTTTGACGTTGCTTTTTTTTCCTTTTTTTAGGAGGAGCTATACTTGAAGAGACTGAAAAATATATTAAGGTTGCTGAGAGCATTAAAGCACTGAACTTATATTGGCAGTGACTGTTCCTCCTCAATCGAGGAATATGATGCTTATTCACTCCCTGAAGGCTTGCACTGTGCCGAGAGCTCAGCAGAGGTGACTTGTTAGAGGAACACCCTTCATTCTGACCGCAGAAGGGGTGCAGCAAGGTTACAGCATATCACATATGCCATTCCTGTTAGTGTCAGCCTTGTGGGAAAACAGGTGATAACCATCAAGATGTATGGATTTTAAAATGTATTTCAAACAGATTCAGGCAGACAATAAGCAGCAACCCTGCCTAAGATTTGTGGAGTCTGAAGTACATGTGATTTTGAAGCAAAGGGTCACCCTGTAACAGCTGTAACTCCTAAAGAATATAAATGTAAACTGGCTTGTCAAGTGTAGTGAACAGAAACTGAAAAGACATGAAACCTTAACAGGCAGAATCTTTTGTCCTTTCTGTTATACATATCTGGTTATGGCCAGACCACTTGGGAACTCAGATTTGGGGGCTTGTAAGTGTATAGGCATGAGAGCACAAGTGAAAGTAGCCTGTGAGAGAGCAAGGAGAATGGGTAAAATTAACCTTTCTAGAAATTCCATAAAAATGTGATCGCCTCTCACTTCCCTGATCTTGTCCATGAGTTTTGTTACACTGATTTCCTCCAGACCAGTTTTACAGCTAAGCTATATGATGTTAATGAAGAGTGAAGTGTAGGTGAGAGAGAACACTGAGTGCTCCCACTCATTCTGCAGCAGCTTCTCTACTCTGAGGTGACAGATGAGGATGCCCTTTGAAAGCACCCTCTGAAACTCTCTCTGGTTGCACAGTGGGCTGTGGAGCAGAGGTTAGTGCAGTCAGAAAGACTGATGGCTTTCACTGAAGAGACTCTTTAAAGTACCTTCCCACACACATTCCTGGTTATATCACAGTGAATTTAACTTGTGACTCCATATAAGTAACTAAGAATAATAGAGTCTGATTTACTGCTGTTTCACTCTAGCTCTGGACTCAATTGAGTTACACAGGCATAAAATTCAATAGTGGAGAAACCCATAATGTGTGCCCACCCACATAAGTCATTTCCCAAGAAAATATAAACATCCTCAGTATGATCTTCTCCATAAACAAAACAAAACCCAAAAACCCACCAAAACAAACAGAAAAATGAGTTTTGTTTATGACAATTGTTATAAATGCAGAGACACGTTTTAAGCTGTTCCCCCCTGCTGCATAGATCCTACTGTAAACAAGCCACGAAGTAACTCCTGTGCATGGATATTGTCTCAAAAAGAGTGATTGCAGACCTATTTCCAATACTTATCTGTTTAAAGATTTCCATCCAGCATAAAGCAAACGTAACCCAGCTGCTTCTCCTGGCGGTACCCATCATACTGACTTTAAGCAGATTATGGTAATTAAGATAGAAATTGCAGGAACTTGCCTTCTAATTAAAATGGAAATGGAATTTGCAAAACAAATATGTAACAAACTCTGCTTTCTCCTATACCAAAATAAAATACAATAAAATCTGCACAGTATTGCCAGATGCTATTTTGTGCTGACATCATGAGCAGGAAGGGTGGGCTCCTTCATGCTCTTTATCAGCAGTGGACAGGCTGAAGAGCAGCAAGCAGCTCTACCCCCGGAAGAGAGCTTAGCCAGGGACTAATAGCTTCTGTCTTTCTTTGAAATTGCAGCATTTCTACTGGAAAGGTATTAAATGCTGCCTCATTTATAGGAACTGAAAGGAGAGAAAGCAACTTGCATTGATCTGAAAGGGTATCTTAAGCAACTGGACCAGTATGGAAGGAATCAAGAAGAGTGAAAGAAAGGGGTACTGGAACAGTGTGAAATGCACAGAAAAGAAATCCAGCAATGAGTTGAAGCAAAGCTGTGAGCTGTGTGTCATGATAAAGTATGTGTGACACTGCAGATGCCATACCTTGTTCTCTGATGCTTGAAGATGCCTTTATTACAGGGATGTGAACAAACGGTGTCTTTGCTTTATGTTTCCTGCTGCAAGAGGAGCAGAAATCTGGCTCTGACCCATCCTGGTGGGGATCACTGCTGCTTGCCAAGTGTGGAGGAAACATAGTGTTATGTCTTTGGGAATGCAGGAAGAACAAGGAAAATTGAAAAGCAAGGCCTGCACATGCTAACAGCTGAGCACACCCCTGGCTCTGTTTGTATTATCAGGCATTATATTGATTTGAACTGCCACCTATCAGGCAACCTAAGCCATGACATTAAAATTTTCTTTCTGTTTGGATTTAAACTGTGGAGCCCATACCTTGGGTTCAGAGACCTCGGATCACACTGTGAGAGCCTAGTTCAACTACTCACAAATTCATTTATCAGCCTTTGCCTCAGGCAAACCTTCTGTACCAGTGTGAACTCCTTTCTAAAATATAATACAAAAAAGGTAGCAAAGGGCTGTTGATTTTATTTGAACTAGCAAAAATGTGAACTCACTAGGAAAGTTTCTTTTGAGAAAATATTTTTTCTTCATGAACTTCAGATACCTCTGAATGCTCTCTGATGTAGGCCACCTTTTACCCTTGTTTCCTGCACTGTGTCCCAACTTCAATAGAAATAAGGGTGTTGGGCTGGATTGCCCTCCTGGTCAGAGAAATTAGAGAGGGGGTTGAATTCTCTCAGTAGAGAGAGGAGTTTTTTCAGAAGTGCTCTAACCTGAAGGCTAATAGAGAAAAATGGAGCATACTGTCACATCCAGAAAATACCTCAATTTTTGTAGAATCACGATTTGTGCCCCAAATACATCCAAAGAACTGATTTCTTAAGAAACCATGTGGATATATTGAATTCTTCTTCATAAAGGCCTCATACAGAGCACAATCTACCCTATTCACCAGTCAACAACCTTGCCACTTCCTCTATCACTAAAGCCCAGAATTAGTATTAGCAATGAAAAAACATTATTTCCTGTCTTGAAAGTAAGCACGATGAAGTACTGAGCACATTCATGATGGCCTCAATTTGTAACAAATCAAGAAAACCTTGATTGTACTAAATTGTGGTCTTTTTGGCTAACTACCACGCACCACAATTTGTCTAAGTTCACTGTGACGCAAAAATAATTTAAATTTTACTTTTGTGAGTATATATTACTTAAGGTATATCAGATCCATACTGATTCCACCAGCCTCTCACTAGACACAGGTGTTTCACCCTCTAAAGCTAGTAATTTTTAGGACAAACCAGCTTGATTATATTAAGTATATGAATCCAAGGTTTTTTAGATCTAATGATTTTGTTGATTGTGAAATGCTTATATGCCTGAAATGCCGACAAAAATCAGGCTTTATTCAGAAATGCTGTGTTCAAAGTCAAAGAACAATGCACCAATGGACTGTTTAGTTTAGGGCTCCCATGTTACCTGGAAAACTATTTGTTTTACAGGGGAAAGGTGAAAAATCGTGTTACTCTTAATTACCTCTGATCATTTTCGTGGATCTCTTCTGGACCTGGTCCATCAGGTCTGTGTTTTTCTTGAACTGTTGTTCCCAGAACTGGATGCAGCCACTCCAGTGTAAAAGGAGATACTGTGGTCTGCTCAAACCTGACACTTCAAGCTGAACTCACTTGTGTTGAGCTTGGCTGCCTGCCATGTGCTCACCCAACCACTCTGTCAGTCCCTCTCCTCAGCAGAACAGGGGGACAAAGTGCTTGGAGTGGTTAGAGAAAAGCTTTTGCAGAACAGCTGTTAGATTTATTCCTTTTTAAAATTACATATCACAGAATTATGTCCGAGTCTTTCTGTAGCAAGCTGCCACTGCATGGCAAATTTCATCAACACGAGGTCACTTTGTATATAATTATTTTTTAGTGTTGGATGTGTTATTTCAGATAGAACTCCAGATTTTGCCTGAATGACCTAATCAAACTCACAGTATTGTAATAATTTCAATAAGAAATCTACATTTTTTTTTCTCCTCACTATTTCGAACAACCTATTATTAAAGAGACCCCTTTCCACTGTAGTAATGGCTGTAGTCCAAAACTGTATTGTGCATGATACAGTGCTGGATTCTATCAGGTTTTAGAAACAGAAAAGAATAAAAGAGAAGTAATTTTTATGAACTTATATTTGCATTCAGCAAAAGGATAATGGGCAATGTCTTTCAATATGAATTACTGGCTATTAGAAGAATTACAGCCACAGGAAAAAGTGCAGTTAATTGTCTTTGTGGGAAATCTGGGACAAACAGACAGCTCGCCAAAGCACGGTTCTTCCTGAGAGCCCAAAGAGCGTTCCAGTGATTTTTCCTGTGAGAATTTGATGAGGTTCCCACTATATCAAATGAATTAAATGTTTAAATGCTGTCAGACTACATGTATCTATTCCTGTGTAGGTGCCTGACGCTAACAAGTCCGCAGCTACTCAGTACTGAGAATTTCTCAGTGTGTCCTGTCTATAGCTGGGAACTCCCATCCACTCTTTTGCCAGTTTGACCATCCACTGCTTCCTCAGAAGCTTTGCTGCTCCTTGAGAATGGTGTCCTTCATCACGCAGGCTTTGCCTCTTCTTGTTACCCACTTA
Source organism: Acanthornis magna (assembly GCA_036785705.1). NCBI lineage: Eukaryota > Metazoa > Chordata > Aves > Passeriformes > Acanthizidae > Acanthornis > Acanthornis magna. The sequence goes on from JAWUZG010000001.1 coordinate 27,369,553, forward strand.
AATCTTGTTTCCTCCAGCAACAGAGTACATGTGTGTAAAGCCATAAGTACCAACCCATGGAAGGATGCTTTATTTAGTTTCAAAATGTATTTCGAATGTAAAAAGTAGTTTCACTCTTCATGTCTAAATGACTTTGATTTCCACAGGCATCTCCACAGCTCCCCAGGATGGCTGCAAATGCTGAAGATGTGCTGGGGACAATCTGGGTACCATAGCAGAAGTTCTGGCCCCCAGAACATGCAGGTGTAAGCATCAGCTCCACTGCTCCTGCCCTGGGCTCAGGTATTCAGCTTGCCCACCCCAGCTGAATAGCTTCTAACTGGCTGTACTGCCTCTGGCTACTTGAGCGGCAACCTGAATTGCTATAGGAAGATATTTGGAATGAAGGAGGTACGAGGAAAAGCCTCACTCTGTTAATGCTGTTGGGATTTGTCTATGCATCTTTTGGGAATTACAGAACTCCTTTGCCTTCAAAATGCCTGTACTGCAATCATGTTTTGATCTTAGGTTTCTAAAATCAGTGAAAACAAAGGGGTGTGGCCTGAATGCCTACCCTTGTTCACATGGGGAAGCATGTGTCCTGTACCTTGTCAGCTTCTTCTCCCATGGAGTTACAGCCACAGAAGTGTTTTTGTACCTGTGCCAAGCCCTCAGTGGAAAATGAGGACACTCACAGCATCCTGTCCTGTAGCACACAGAAAGGAAAAGATGACATGCCGTATGTACAGCGCCTTAAGTACAAAAGATTGTACCTGCAAGAAATCCTGTCAAGATGTGTCTGTTGAAATGCCGCTCTTCTCTGTTTTACCTCACTGCCTCAGCCCCCACCCTGCAGGCACAAACACGCAGACTTAGGTGGGGTTCCCCAGCACCAGAAATGCAGAGAGGTTTTTGTCAGCCTTGCTTCTAAAAATAGATGTTGGGAATCCATCTGAGCTCTGAGGAGTTGTTTCGTTGGGTTTTTTTTTTTCTTTCCTCTTGTATTTCCTTTACTATAAGACAGAAATAGCAACCGATGATGTGGAAAGCCAAGATATGAAATGTCAGTGGCAAATCCTGCATCCACAGCAACATCAGGAGCACAAAAAGGTCTGGAAATGTCCCTCACAAAATCTCTTCCCAAAAGCATGTTCTGTTAGGCAATTGAAAGGAAAACCTCACTTTGGTAAATAAACTCCTGAAATGTCTGTGGTCTTGCCACCTTAAAAAATAGAATAGCTGTGTTTGTGTAGAGAAAACATAAAAAATTATTAGTTTTCATTTTGCAAATACACCAGCATTTGTTCATGACGAAATCCTAATGAAGTTTTTTGCTTTTTGTGATTTTTGAATGCTGGATGTGCAACCATTCAATCTTGGGAATTTGTGTTCCTTCCACTGCAATGATAACACAGTCTGTATATGCTGCAAGTGGATAATTTATTTTCAATCATTCACTCAAGGATAATTTCTGCTTTCATTAGAGTCAGTGCCTATAATTCAAATAAATATTGTCCTTGCAGCATTAGGCCCCCAATGTAGACTTTAAAAACTACATTCTTGTTTTGGTCATTTAAAAAACACTGGAGTGTGAAATATCATTCAAAAATTTAGTCCCTTGTAACTTTCCTGAAGAATGCTCACAGCCAAATTATGTCCCTTAGCTGAGTCAGTCATGAAGATGTGAAAATACAGTGTGATACAAATGTGTAAATTGTGGGAAGTTCCAGCCTCTTTGCCTTGCCTTTAATTTTAGCTTATGTCACAACATTTAAAGGCACAAGTATTCTAACAAATACAGATTTTTCTCTAAACTGTCTTGGAGCTGGGTCTTCACTCAGCTATTTTTAGCCTCCCAGCTCTCTTCTCACTCCTTTCTTATCTTGCTTTCACTGACAAGTCTGCCTGACTGGACCTGCCTCCACTCATCATAAAGGTGGTTCTGCAGAAAAGCTCCTCCCTTGCTGCTGCCTTCTAGGAGCAGGGTCAGCCAGAGCTGCCCTCTTTTGTGCTAGGCCTAGATGAAGAGCACTGAGTTGACTGGAACACTTTCAGAGAAATGTATTTTTGCTGGAACATGGTGCTTAGCTACAGCTTTTCATGAGGACACAATAAATTCACCTTTTCTCTTTTGTGAGACTTCTCAGAGCAGCAATCTATTATCATTTTTTTGTTTGAAAGCAGGAGAGAGAGAAAGTAGCAGAGGCTGGGGGAAAGAAGCAAGAGAATAAAAAACCCTTACATCTTCAATCAAAAGAGGGCTATTTCATGAAAACACTGGAAAATATCTGAGTTTTGTTTTGATGTGGAAAGTACTTACGAAATGAAATGGCATTCTCCTGGTTCTGCCCCATTGTGAGGAATACAGCTGATGAAGAAAACTCAGAATCCTCTCAGGACAGTTATTTGGTTACTGTTATTCTCAGAATTGTTTTAATTCTGCTCCTCACCTTAGTAGCCCTGCTTGTGCATCTCTCTGCAGGCCCTTAATACCGTGTGCCTTTTTTCCTTTAGAGTAAGCTAAAATTGGTCATTTAATGAAGCCCACCAATCTCTACTTTGGCTACAGGACAGAGTGTCCAAAGGGTTTGTGCTTTCCCATTGTTTGTATTTCCCAAACACGGAGCTCCCACTCATGGCTGTGCAGGCTGCCGTGTGCTGAGAGCCCCACAAACACTGGCTGCTGTCCTCAGAGGATTCTTCCTCTTCCATTCCAGGCTACATTTTACAATGCTTTTTCTGATTCTAGCAGACTGGGAGCCTAATTTTGATATGTGACTTCTGTTTCCTCTGCTTTGTGCAAGTATGTTTTCAGGTCAGTATTTTATGTTTTCTCTAGTGAAAAGACAAGCCTAGATTTGTATTTACATGGATTAGCAGTCAGGAAAAAGATCTGCTTTCACAGGTTTATGACATCTCCGTTTCACTATTAATATGCAGTTTTCTCAGGGCCTTCCCAAATGACCTGCTGTACAGGCAATAGCAGATACTGCGCAAAATGTTCCTGCCAAGCGCTCCATGTACTCCACAGAGCTGTAAAATGATGTCAAAGAGAGGAATGAAAGCTGTGCTGAATGATTTGGTGGAAGTATTTTCTTTCTGTTCAAAAAGGTCAGAAAGAAAAAGTCTAAAAAGGGTATGTCTATTTTTAAACTCTCTTATCTCGTGGGATTATATCAAAAACTTCTTACGTTTTCTATGGTAGGAGGTGATTAAATGAGCACTGAGGTGGTAAATGAATAATGATGCTTCCCTGGTTGCAGAGAGCTATTGAACAAATATTGACATGAAAAGAAACTCAAAGGTTTGTGTGCAACTGGATTCTACTTGTAGCTTGGTTTCCTAAGAAAATGAGAGTAAAGAATACATTCATGTGTCCAGTCATTCGTCTGTACCTCAGTCCTTCTCATAATAGGTTTTGAATAAGTTAATGAAATGTCTGCAGTCCTGTTTGCAAAGAGGATTTGGATATTGAAAGTCTTTAAAGTTTTATTTGAAAATCAGTATTTGGGTAAGGACTGAGAGAAGCATCCCCACCTACCTAAACCAAAGGAGGGCAGAAATGTTGCCATTGTGCATGGTGGGTCACTGGGGGTGAAGCCCTGTGCCAGCCTCAGTGTGGCTGCTTCCAGAGCATCAGTGACATGTCTGCATGCCAGTACAGGAACGAGCCGAGGTGTTTGTGCTGGGGCAGCAGGAGACGGGAGAAATGCTCATTCAGTTCTGTCACAGTGCTGCTTTGTGGACACCCTAATTCAGAATAAGCGGCTTTTGATTTACACAGTTGATCTAAAACACTTACCCATGTGTTTTCTCCCAGGGGTAAAGTCGAAATAATGAGATTTGAGCTTCTGCTCTAAGGTTTTCCTTGACGATCTATTTCCCTCAAGCACATACTGCCTCACAGAAGGGTAGTGTGACGTGTTTAGTGTGTGGGGTTTAGGTTTTTTTGCCTTGAAGACGTAGAATTTGCCAGAAAACTGTCCTGTTTAAAATTGACCCACTAAGTAACTTTCTAAAGTTAATGATCACATTTTAAATAATTACACCGTAGTCCTTCAGATCTCCACAGCATTTCCATAATAGTGCAATGCTGCCATCATTTTGAAATGATTATCCTCATGAAATGTAACTCTGGGATACCACATAGCCAAATGCTGGCAATACTCAGCAGTCTGTTAACTCTTTAATTGTTGATTACTTCAGAATACACTCTATGGTAACATATTTATTTGACAATTTGTTGTTCCTGAAGTTTCTACATGGCGCCTCTGAGGCTGTCAAAATATTTACCCTACCATATACACTCCCTGACAGTATGCATGCTTCCCTTACCCTCTTTCAACAATAAGGACTTCAGTGCACCTCTCTGGAAAAAAACTCAAGCTCGATCAGAAAATATGTTATACAACAGTAAATTAAGTAATAGGAGAAATATCCCAGATTTTATTTATTGATTGGATGGCACAGATTTCTAGCTACTTGTCTTGGAGCTTCAGCAATGCCTTCTTATCCATATGATGACCCAGAATTCGACTGAGGTAGATATTCAACAATTTTTTTCTAAGTACGATTGTAAGATATATGAATTTGTGTAAAGGAAATATATTTGGTGAAGAAATAGAAAAGGTATCAGGGTTGGATCCTAAATCCTAAATCTTTATTTTTCAAGTCCTGTTACTCCAATCCTGAGCTGGAACATACAATGTCACTAAGGTAGTTACTGGGAACAGTGCTAAGTAGCAAACTGATATATGAAAATTCCACTTTGTGTAACCACACTGCTTTTCTTTTTTTCAGGAGTATTGGAAATGGATCTGAAAAGGGACGTTATAAAATAAAGAAATATATTCTTCATCTTTATAATCGTATTGAAATAACCCTGAAAGCATTACTTCTACCCTCCCTGATTCTGTAGCAGAGTACAACTGAACTTTCCTTTCAAAAAAACCCCAACCCAACCCACCTCTCCCCCTCCAAAAACAACCCAACCTCAAAACAAAACAAAAAACCCCAACCAGAAGAAAAAAACCTGAAAACAAAACTAAATCCCCCAAACAAAGAAAAGAAATAAGAGACAGCACATAGGGATAAAAACATTTTTCCTATAACAAGACACTTGGAGAAAGTACCAGAGCAGTAACAATAAAAATGATTTATTCAAACTCTCATTCTTTGCCAAAGCTATTGAGAAGAAGAAATTGTCATATTTTGAATGTATAATTGCATTTTAGAAAGAGAGCATAAATAAAACAGCAATGCTGATCCTTCAGTCAGTGCATGAGCACATGGCTACAATGAGTAAAGAATATCGACCAAGGGAGAAGTCGAGTATGCTCAGTGCTTTTAAGATGTGTGCTCTCCCAGCAAACCTCAGCGTGCATTCAGGAAGCTCACATATTGTCATAAACACAGAAAACTAACTGAAAAGTTACTGACAAGTACTTACAAAAATCAGGCTATCAATCGTAACTTCAAATCATTATCAGAGGTGAAGGAATGTCTTATAATGTATATAAAAGTTATGAAGCTGTCAAAAGGGTTAGCTTAACATTTGGAGTATGAATGCTATCAACTTTGACAAATAGGATGGAAAAAACCATTTGTCTAGGTGCTGAATGTGGTAGATAAACAGTCAGGCTGCTTGTCTAAAGGTTCCTAGCTATGCCACAGTCCCTAATTTTTGTGGTGTGAGAGTTGGGATGCAGTGTTGCTGGAGGTAACTCTGTGTGCTGCGTATTCTAATGTGATAAACTTAGGCTTTTGTGCTACCCCAGAAACAGCTAAAAGATTCTTAGTCCCAATTCTGCTCAGAAAACTCAGCAACAGTCTTGATGCTTTGCAGATAATGATGCAAAAAGCCAAGAGCCCCAGGGCAGAATCCCTGCCTGCTTACAATAAATTCTTCAGAGTTTATTGAGAGTTAGCTGTGAGCATCAGGTTATTACTGAGTCTTTCCAATCAGTCGCTGCATTTTAGAGTGGTAGTGCTTGAATTCTTTGGTTTGGGAAACTACCAAGAAGAGGAAACAATGGAAATCACGTTGCAGAGGATGAGTGTTTTGCTAATTTAAGCTGTTGCTGTGTCACTATCTCCTACGCAGCCCATCATGGGCTGCATTCCCTTGGGAAGGGGCATAACGTTTCAGCAGTGTTTCAAGGACCCTGACCATCCTCATGTCAGAGGATCCTTCAGGGTAGCTGAGGCTTGCTTAGATTTCTGGGCAAGCTAAAATGTCTTCTGGCATTTCCCAGGGCTGGCAGAAAGATAAAAGGAGTCCCTGTCCTGGAGAGGCCGTGTTGAAAGCCAGAAGATTGCTCTTAGTGAGCTTGTGTGGAAACCAAGGACACCGAAGTAGATGCTTGAGAGCAAAGCATTAGTTTTGTTTTATGGCTGGGGACTAGAGCCTAATGAATTTCATAGCACATGGGGAGACTGTGGTGACTCACACTAGGATTGTGCATTTGTGCCTAAATTACATAAACACAGCAGGATGTCCATACGGCTGTGGAGAAAGAGCTATTTGTAACTGAATGCAAAAACAAGGTACCCCTGATGGCAGTCTTTATAGATTATTGTTCTCATCTGATGCATAATGTCTTGACTGGATCTCCCATACTGCAGCAAGACTGGAAGGGAAACATTATATTCAGTCCTTCCTTTTTTATATCTCCAAGATGCAACACAAACAATGTCAACATTTTCTTTAGGAACAGCACTATTTTTCAGGGCCTTGTCCATTCTCCAACATATCTCCTGGCCAGTGGATGTGGTTCTCATTTCTCATAGTGTCTGAGTTTGGGATCAGAAAGCACTCAGAGAGTTAACTTTGGCAGGTAAATCAGTTGTGAAACTTCCTTGGGAAATCAAAGGTTGGCTAATGAATACTGAATTTACTCCCTAGCCCTCTTACATTTTCTAGTTTGATCTGTAATACATGCAAAGCACTACGTATTAAGGGTTCTCAACATAATGAACAAAAGACTATCAAAAGACAATTGTTAGGACCATTACAGGTGATGCTTGAGGACATTACCTCCTCACCTACTGTCTCACGCAGTGCTGAGTATCAGTGCTTACATAGTTTACTAAGGTATCATATTTATGTTGCACCTGGTTAGTCATTTATTCTAATGATTTGTTTGCTCTTTAGAAATGCTGTTTAAAGTAGATTACCCTTTCATTTTACCATTAAAAATTAATATTAAACTCAGTGTAAAAGTGTCGTGAGAATTTCAAGTTATAAATTGTTCCCTTTTCTTTTTTTTTTCAAATGACTAGTCTTCATCTGGTGAGTCTGCCCACATACTAATGCTTAAAGATGAAAGAACTTGAGGAAGGTTGAGATTTTGTACCTTTGCTTCAGCAAAAGCCTTTTTTTTTTTTTGTTAATGGAGATATAATTTAATCTCTTGTTGTTATCTCCACTTTCTTAAAGAACACTGTTTCTGTTGGTTTTTTTTTCCCCAATGAAGTTGGAATTCCAAAAGGAATTAATTCATTTACATTGTGATGATAGTTGAGGACTGGGGAGAGAGTTGCTTAAATGGTTATTTTGGTGTTGTCTCTCTGTAGTAAATTGATGACCAGGGTCCAACTACCACAGTATCCTTGGCAACTACCAGCTGGAAGATAGTCCACGTCTTTTAATTTATTGAAGGTATCAAACAATTCTTTTCCAGTGAAAATATGGATGGATTTCTGATGTGAATGGAAGAATTTGTAGTAAAGCACACTCAGGAACGACTTTGAAAAATAAAGAATATTATTGTACTTCCCAACTTTCCAGCTACAAAAATGCCTTTAAAATATGATTTTTCCAGATTTCACATAGTAGTGAAAGTAGTAGTGTAGTTTGAACTACAGGGACATTTACCATATCACTTCCTCAGCTCTTCTGAAGTCACTGCAGCGAATGTTCATGCCAAAAAATGTCCTTGAAGGTAATTTAACAGCTGGAAAAATAGAGGAAGAACCATTCCCTTGTGGGCAATAAGCTCTCAGCAAAGAGAACTTGAAGCAATTTGCCAATTCTTCAGTGTTTCAGTTATGAGCATGTTCTGGGGGAGTAATGGGTTGGTTATAGTCACATTATCTAAATGACAGTCAAAATGCTAGAGAATGCCAGACTTTCCTGTGGCTGCAGGGAGCTCTCCTGGTCACTTCATGCTGCCACTCAGACCTCTCTGATGGGCACAATGCCCTTAAGCTTCTGGGCTTTCTCCTTGGGGACAGTGCAGCTGTGGGTCACCTTTCCCTATGGAAACCTATCTGTTACCACACCAGCACCAGCTATTTACTGCATAAGGTGATGTGTCGGAAATAATTTTTCTGCTTATCTGGGCTTTATTTTAATTTTCTTGAAATAGTCTCTTAAATTTTGCTGAATAGCATTCCCTCTTCAGTGTTTTTTGTGGACTATTTGCAACCTGATAGTTGACGTAGTGCTTTCTAACTAGCAAAATGCTTTGTTGTCATCTTTTTGAAATAAAAGAACTTGCATTTTCTGTTAATAAAGTCTATGTATTTTTGTAATTAATAGGCTTCTCTTTTTGAAGGTTGAAAATGAAATGGCTTCCAGGTAGGTATAAGCCTGTGTTTTTTTCCCTTAGATGCAAAGAAAGGGTTGAGTTTGGTAGTACAACACAGAGAGAGAAAGAGTTTAGCTGCCCAAATTAGAAGCATGGAACAATTACAATGCAAAAAATCTTGCTAGGTATGGTATTTTTCTGTCAAAAGTGAGGAGTCCCTGACAAAGTATCTTGACTAACCCAGCAATTACTGAAGTCCTTCTGAGTTGCCATGTCTTGATGGGGAAAGCACTGTACACCCCAAACTGCCCTGGTTAATTACTGCCTGTGACGGAAGGTGTCCATACTGCTCCAAAGGGGTTGCCCTACTGGTGGGAAGCCTTAAGAATCATCACAGCTGCACTACTCTCCATAATAGAACCCAATTTATATAATTTGATCTGACATACAATGATGCTGGTTCACGTATTGTCTGTGGTTCAGGAAGTCTGATTAAAGGCACAGGACTAAAAGAAAGACTGCATGCTCTGCAGTAGACTTTACAATGTTTTCTGAGTGGATTGAGTTTCAGACAGGACAGAAAGACCAAGGTAAGTGAAGGACCAAAGAGAATGATGGAAGTGGAGCCCCTTCACTGCAGATCCCAGCCAGAGCTGAAGCTGGGGTTCCTTGCCATGTTCTGGAAGGAGCCCCTTCTGCTCCTGTATGCAAAACTCTCTTGGTGTAAAAAGCAGTAGGGGTCCTGGGGAGAGTGAGAGAGAGAAGGACGGGGGAATGAGAGGCTCTAACACCTGTCCTGTGTCATTTATGTCAGGTAGCCATTGGCAAAACCACAGAAGCATCAGGGAGGGGAGGAGCAATTCTTGCGTGAGAGCCCATTTGTCAAGGTATGAAATTATGCTTCTGCTGAGATGTCCTCTCTTTTTTGGGTTTCTTTGTATCCCTGTCTGTAAAGTGGCGCAGTTGCAACCAAGAGCATTAGAAATGTCTGTCGCTGTCTAAGTGTCACTGAGTAATTAGGAGATTCCCTGCAAACTGACTGGGGGGAGAGGAAATAACTCCCACTTTATGTCTGACCCCATGAAACACTGCCTGCTGCTTCATTTAAATGATGATGAACAGGACTGCTGAATCCTGTGCTTCTGCATCAGCATTCGGTACACACCAGGCAATTCTGGACATTCCGTGCACATAACTCTAAGAAACAATTAATTTGTGAATCACAAAATGTTGCATAGGAGAAAGGTTTCATCAGCCTAAGCAACAGATTCTTTCAGAATGTGCAAAAGCACAGCTTCACAGACAGAAAGAAATTTTCACTGGAAAATGCAAATACACGTATTGGTCCAAGCATCTGAAAGAGCAAAGTAGGGATTTTCTAGTTTTCTTCTCTGAATTTAGAAATCCAGCAGTAAATTAGGCACATAAGTAATATTTTGGATCCCTTAAGGTCTTCGGGTTCTTAAAAAAAACCCCAAAAGCCATTATTTATAAAGGTTATTCACCTGCTGTGAATCACTTTTGCTACACAATTCTCAAGCTGCCCACAAGATTAACAAACGCTTGACAGCTCTCTATTGTCAATAAATAAGCATTCATATTATTGTTTGATGTAAAAGCAAGTAGAAAAGAAAATCGTTATTGCAAAACCACTAGGAAACACAGTGATGGGTTTGTGGCGTCAGCAATTGCAGGTTTTAAAATTATGTCCAAAGAGGTATGTGAGGAGGAAAGGATTAAAAATGGAAGACTTGTGAGGTGAAAAAAGTAGAGTTTAGAATTGTTTTCTCTCAAGATGACCTTGCAGCTGGAAGGTGCTAAGAATATTCAGTCTGGAAAAATCCACATTGTTTTCTGTCTATCTTGAGAAGCCAGCAAACATAATGCTGTAAAGGACTTAAAAAGCATTCTTCACAGGGCTAGAAGTAAGGGGGGAAGGCAGATAAGAAGCTTGGAGATTGTCAAACACAGCCTTGTGAAGATTTGCACCTGAATCAGGCCTTTCATTTGTAACAGGCTGGGTTCAGGCCTCTCTGCTTTTTGCCCCTGCCAAGATGAAATAAACTTAGCAGTGTATGTGTCCCTGTCTTGCCAGCAAAATAATGGAATAAACCTTTTCTTTGCACTTCAGCTGTGCATTGTGGCCATCTTGGTATTACCTGCATATATTCAGTTCACACAAGGTGACAGCTCAGAGAATAATTCACAGTACATTCTATATTTTGTGTAATACTCTCAGGTCTTACTTCCTTCTGAGATCTTTACAGTTGGAACCAGGTACAAAATGATAGTGCTATTCATTTAAGGTACTTTTTTTAAGGGACAACATGAAAAAGATAGCATTTTAAAGTTTCAGATTAAAAATAGTCAAGGGCATTTTTAATAACATAAATTTTATGACGGCAAGTATAAACCATAATGAGGTGACAGAAATATCTTGGGTTTGATTAGATAATGGTAGCAAATTCGTATTTAATTTAGCATGTACTTTAGACACCCAAAGCCTTTTTCTGGGAACAAAACAAGAATGTTTTATAATATTGTACTAATTTTAGGTTTTAATGGTGAACAAAGTACTTTAAAAATATACACTCATTGTTACTACGCAGCAGCTGAGAGAAAATAATTGGTGTTGTAGTTCTGTGCTTTGCTTTGCATTAGTGTGATGTGACTTGAAAGAAAAGTCATCAATTTTTTGCAAAGAGACAAATATGAATATTTGTGAAAAATATTTTAGTCACTATTTAAAAATATATTTTATAAGAAAGAACTCTGCATTCAGAAGAGAGTTTAATGGGGCCATATTCTTCTTTAAATCCACAAAGTCGTATAAAAATGGTCATAGAGGAATGGTTGTGTTTATATCTGTCACTATTGTTGAAATTTCAGTTGGTATTTTACCATTCAATAATTTCAATAACAAATACAGTGACATCTTTTACAGCTTATGGAAAAGGTCATTACTAAATAAACAGAATATGGAGGTATAAGTCTACAGAATGAATTCAGAAATTCTTATATTTTACTAAGATTTATGATGTCGTGGCTTATAAAACTACAAAGAAGATGAAAAAAATAATTATAAAAGTCTTTGTATGTGAGATGATGCTAAGCCCTGGATTTTAGACAGCCAGGCTATTTTCCTTTCATGGCTACTTTAGAGTTTTGTAAATTTTTTCCATGCCTGTTAAGCAATGAAAAATTAGGGTTATATAAAATTAAGACACTTTTGGTATTATCATAAAATAGTATTTTTGGAAACACTCATGAATTTTCTGTCACAGAAGAGAGCTGCTCTTATTTCTCACACAGTCCTAGTATGCAGAAAAAAAATTACCAAAATAGAATAAAAGAACATATGAACAGGAAAAGTCCCACAAAAAGAAAATGTTCGTGTGCCCTTTGAAGAGTGGGATATATATTACATACATAGATTAAAAATAAGCCATAAATAATATATAAGTAAAGAAAGCTTCTCTTACAATATACAGCTGAAGAACAAACCAGAATAAAGTAAAATGGTACTGAAGAGAAAAAGAGAAAGTAAGAGAACATTCTGTCTTTCCTTTTTTTTCTCCTCTTTCTCCTGTGGATATGTACTGTAGATCCTTTATGCTTCTCTCAATTTCTCAGTTTCCTGAGAGTCACAGTTGAATCTGGAAATAGAACAAGAAATTTGTATTTCAGTTTTCCATCAATAACCTGACATAACCCATGTTTGCCATTTAAATATCTCCAATACAAGTTGCCAGTGGAAAGAAATTAATCTTTTAGATAGAATTGTGCAGTTCAACTAGGCACTGGAGGGAAAGTACCTCCTTTGGCAGAAATGTATTATTTACGTAGCACCACAGGTGTACATGATCTTGTGCACTAAATCAACAGCACTAGCCAAATATGTATTGCCTCAGAGAACTGCTAAGCCTGTGTGTCTCCAAACAGCAACGAAGCAGGGAAGGAGAAATTAATCACTGCCTGGAGGGATGAAGAAATTGTTGATTGGGGTGGCAGAGGAGGCAGGAGGGAGGGTGCAGACGGTGCTAGTTGGTGAAATATGTGCAAACACAGCTCCTACTTCTGTGTTCAACGTATGGGATCACACACCTCTTCTGAAATCCAGAGAAAGCTCAAGAAGGAGAGGATATCTACTGGCGTTTCCCTGTGTAGCTATTGTCAGTTTGGTAGTAATTCACTTAAACCATGACAATAGCCTGGTTTGCAATGTCGGCTAAAAATGTTCACCTACAGCATAGCAAGGGAGCAGCTAAGAACTAAATAATGAAGGTCATGCTGTGGCCTAATGAATAGGAAGGGTAAAGTCAGCATGGCTGTGCTCAAGGGAATAGAGTTGGACCCATAATCTTCCAGCAGATTCCCAGCCTCTGTGAGTGGTGATACCTTCGTGATCCTTCATCCTTTGCACAGATCCTCCTTGTTAAGGTCTGAATAGTGAGAGATTCTTCTGCCCAAATCAATGTGCAAACGAGATCATATGCTGACTGTCCTGAACACCACTTGATGCTCCAGGTTTGCTTAGTAGTTGTGGGAGCCTCCGTACTGCTCACAGCTGTTACAACATCTTTCCCTGTGCTAAGTGCTGAATTTTTCATGACTCGCTATGTACTTTGACACACAGTTATGGTTATACTTAGTTATACATTTTCTTCCTTTTTTTTTTCTTTTCTTTTTTTTTTTTCCCCTGCACTTAGTGCTACTGTAACTGCTTTACACTGGTGCTTCCCCTTTCCTGTACAATCAGCTGCACCCCACATCTTCAAGTCCCTGTCAGCTCTTCTTGAGGCTCAGTTATTTCCTGGTGTCCAAAACAGCATTACGGCTATACTCTGCTACATTTTCTTGACAGCTTTACAACCCTTGTGGGTTGGGATTATTCCCATATTACATAGTATGGAAATGAGGCTAAGGACAGCATCACGATTTGCAAGCAACCTGTACTTCAATAATACTTTTAAATTTACAAGTAACTAGGAAAATATAATAAAAACTTTGTGTTCAGAGGAATTTGAAGCTGGAGTTGCATCTGTTGCTTAAAGCAGAAGGCTGACACACTGATGGCTCCTACCAAAACACCTCTTCCATATTCTGTTCCACTGCTGGTAGTAGAGAAACCTATTGCCCAGAGAAAACATGTAGCCATCAACCTGTTCCCTGAGCTCCTACAGGAGTTTGCCTTTGAGCAGGAGAGCAATCCACTTTGAGTTGCCTTAGTAGTGGTAATTTGGACATCAACTTTCATATTCTCCCCCTTCACCAGAGGCTGAACAGGTACAGTGCAAGGACTCCTGACTGATTGCCAACAAGGCGAGCGTACCCTTTAAGGGATCTGTCCATTTGTTTGAAGATGGTGGGGGGACTTCACCATGCACTTGCATTCTAGAAGTAATAAAGTAAGGAAAGGAAAATTCTTGCAGTATCAAAGGGCAGACACATACCACATTCGAGATTTTGGAAAAGGAAAGGCATTTGTTGGACCCAAGAAAGGATTTGTTGTTCAGAGGTCTGCTATTATATGTGGAAGTGGTCATTAGAGATTGCAGCCTAGAGCTTGTGAAACAATGCATGAAGGACAGGAAATCAACAGCTACCCCAGGATTAGTTCAGTATTACTTGAAGAGGGGTATTAGTAGAAAAGAGCCCTGGTGCCATCTGTCTTCCAACTGTCAAGAGCACATTTACTCTTCTGGGATGAAAATTCCAAGCTGCACAAATATGCTCATCAAAGGCTGGGGCATATTTGTTTGCCATTCCCATCAATCTGAAATCAGTAAGATGTGTTTTTGTAAAGTGAAGCTGCTCATTATAATTTCCACTGTTGAAGGCTGGCAGTGTGTGACAGTTTGTTGTGATTAAGAGATACAGTCTGGAGAGAAACCAAGGCTGTAAAATATTTAAAGTCAGCACTAGAACTATGAAAAAACCTTTAAATCATTTTCAAGAAATAATATTGGAGAGTCACAAACTTTCTTCTGGATTTCAGCACCTGAAGGAAATATCACTAAGGGGAAATACAGACTTGGGGTTACATTTTGTAACGTAGGTTGCGTTGCTCATTTGTCTTAATTTTCCTTAAAGCTGTCCTTTGAAGAAAAATATCAGCATGATCTAATGTTTTCTGCTGTAAAAACACACAGTCTCCAAGGCTCCTAGGTTCTGCCAAATATGCTACAGGAAGGACTGAGCAAATGTGTGTAAACTTCAGACTGGAGACCTGTGTGCTGTCTTGAGATCATGTGTCAGGGTTGCACCAATTTACAAAATCCAATTACACTATAAAAATGATACTATATTAATATAATATGAAGAATACTGTTGGTTGCTTTTTTTGGGATCGAACACATGGATTTTCAAGGTGATTGTTGTACAATATCTACTATTTCATTAGAATTTTTATTTATATATTAATATTTTCATTTTATTTCAAGTTGTTTTCCTTCACTTACCTGTTTCTTCAGCTAAAATGCTGGGAAAAGTGCCTTCTATGCCTTCCTGAAAATAAAGGACTGTTCAAGGCTTTGATCATATCTTCAGAGTTCTCCATTGCCCTGATGCTGTGCTGACCTTCCACTTCAAAGAAATAATGCCAGTTTTCGGTGTCTTTGACTTCATGAATTTGTAATATAGGCCTGGAAGAGGTCAGGATCCCATTATCCAGCAAAGACCACAGTCAGTTGCATTGACACAAGATAGAAAGATGGGTGCAGTCCCAAGACTCAATTTTAGGTAAGTCAGAGTTTCCTTTTTAGGTGATGTACTCCTAAATTTCCCCTAATTAATTTCCCTTGTCTTTCTGGCAAGTCATGCCAGGGCACTTTAGGAAGGTTTCCAGGTGGTTTTGTCTGCTTGATGTTGGCCATGTGTCATCATTGCTGTGTGAACAGTACACTTGGGGCAGTCAGTGTGGGTGAGGAAAACCTAGTTTCATCTACACTGGCATAAAAGTATATTTAAATGAATGTTAAAGCTAACAAAACTGAAGAATATTCTCTTTGACATTCAGCTGTTTGCTTTAAGCTGGGCCCTGAATTAACTCCTGAATGTAGTAAGTGCAACAGTTTATCCACAAAACTGTTGATCCCAAGGATTCTGTGGTAGTCACTGATTCATGATGGTGCAAATAATGCTTCTGTCTGTTGAATCAGAATCTGTGAAATTAATTGATAGGCTTGAACCCAGCTCCTTCTGGAGTATTTGCATTCTTTGCGGGACTCTTTGTTCAGACCTCGGTATTAAACTCTATGAAACTGAAAGATGGTGTGAAGAAAAGCGTATAGAAACACTTTAGATAAAAACCTGATATTAAAAAAATACATAATATTAGGAATAAACTATTTAGAATCCTGGAGCTGATCATGTTCCCCAGAGATTTACAAAGACAGTTGATGTCTTCAGTGCCCAGTTTATCTTTAATTAATCCCACTTCATCTAACTCAGGTGGGAGCTTGGTCATCTCATGTTTTCTGCAAAGTCAGTGGAGGGAGACAAAGATTTTCTGAAAGTGATTCTGCCTACCTAAACAGAACTTTGTAAATTCAGGAGACAAGGTCTTTTTGAAACTGAAGTTTCTAGCTGTAGTGTATAATTATTACGCAATTAATATATAATCCACAACACTCATGATTTGATACAAGAGGTCACCTTAGTATTCTGTTAATATGCCTGGGTTTATATTTTCAAATTGAACAATGGGTGCTCTACTTAAGTATCAGTTAAAGACATCACCCCACATTAGTTTAAGACCAGGTGTTTAAAGGTGTTTAGATGTCTCACTACTGTTGGAATCAATATATTTTGAAGTTCTGGACCCTTATGATGAAGTTCTATAAAAATCAGCCTTTATTTGATGGCCTATTGCAAGTTATGCTCATATAGGCTATTATAAAAGTCTTAGTCATATAATTTGTATCCTTCCTCTATGACTGTAAATCAAATATAATCAGCACAACCATGTTTCTTACCCTTCTGTATTCTATTAGAGACAGGGTTATTGCTTTGAATTATGCCAACTGAGCAGTCCAGTTATCATCATACAATACATTTCATCTTGACAAGGTTCTTGTGAAAGCCTCAGCAGGTTATTTGGATGCAGGCAAACATAATTTTCATAGATTCATAGAATCATTTAGGCTGGAAAAGACCTCTAAGATCATCAAGTCTGTCCATTAACTCAGTACTGCCAAATTCACCACTAGACCATGTCCCCAAGTGCCCCATCTACATGTGATTAAACTCCTCCGGGGATGCTAACTCACCACTTCCCTGGGCAGCCTGTTCCAGTGCTTGACAACCATTTTGGCAAAGAAATTTTTTCAAATATCCAATCTAAGCCTCCTGTGGTCCAGCCTGAGGCCACTTCATAGTGGCCAGTTTTTGTGTCTCTTTGTGGCAGATGTTAAGAGCTGCTTTCATTATACCAATTCTATACTCATACAAATAATGCCTATATAATGTAATTTCTTCACATGTTTTGTCCCTGTCTATGAATTATGGCTATTTGAGAAACAACTGTAAGAGGAAATAATTTTAATTTTGTTTTATTGATTTGTGAGTCTTTCCACAAGATTAATTTCCTATTACATTCAGGGTTGCTGTGTTTTATTCAGACTCCAAGACCTATCAGTAAATCTACACTTCACAGTGACTCTATGCTTCCTTTTGTCTTGGCTGAGCTGTTAACATACAGTCCTGTCATATATATTTCTGCAGCTTTGCTGACTTAATCAAAGGCAGCTTGACTACTTAGTAGGAACTGTTCTAAATGTGTCTCATCTGAAAATCATTTCCTCTGACAAGAGAAAATGTCTGAGTTGTAATATCAAAATTTAGTAAAGATTAATAATTTAGTTTGCATCTAGTTTGCAAAATCTGTTCTTGCTATTCAGAAGTTTTCGGTAAAGGAGCTTTATGTTTTGTAGAATTTTAATCTAAATACATTCTGAAAATGTGAAAAATGTATGTCACACAGACGCATTCATTTTTTTTAGTACATTTTAGTCTTTCTGCACTGATATTGTAAAAAGTATTCAAAAATTACTTACGTAAAAGGAGTGAATGCAATTAGCAAGTCAAATCCCCTGTGTGCTACCCAAACAGTATAAAACAGCCTCAGAATATTTAAGATTCAAACTCAATGTTTTTTATGAAAACTGAAGCAGATTTTATTTACTCTTTTAGCTTCCATGTAAGGATGTATTTCAGCAGTTGATGTTATTTGCAGTGATTATTATTCTAAATAGGAGCAGCTAATTTGTCTGTTAAAATAATTCCTTGCTGGGATATGACTTCATAGATGAGGCAGTGGGTTGTAAGATTCATCTGGTTTATTTTGTTTACATTTTAATTTAACACCTTCCCAAGACACGCAGAGAACCACAGACGTGGTGAGTCCTCAGTGAAGTAAAAAACTTCAACCACTTGAATGTCTTATGTTTCAAAATAGAAAGAAAAATAGTTTCCAAAACTTATCATGATCAGAATTCTGATATATTTACAAAACCTCAATTTCACAGCTGAAACATTTTTTTCCACCTGAATGGCATAATAAAAGCTTATCCTGCTCCTGTCTGAATATAATGTTTAACTAATATTCACATGGAGTGAAAATCGTGCTCTACTTGAAAAGAAAAGATGAACAACATTGCAGACTGCAATGAGTTCCTATAAAAGCAAAGCATCTGCAGGGAACTTGAAATGACTCTCATGCACAGCACCTGATTTGTAGTTACCATTTTTCTTTTTTTTTTTTTCCTGGAGACCTACCGCATGGAATGAAGATTAATAAAGATCTTGTTTTTTGATAAAATAAAATGCCATCTCAAATCACACTAGCAAAACTGACATGAATCTAAACTGCAAGTGTCAGAAGCAAACCTGGTTCAGCCAATTGGATCTCTCCTCATTTCACATCCAGAAGTGCCTGTAATATGCATATGCAGAACCATGGATAGAAAAATAATACATTTTAGACTAACAGAGATGGAGGTACAGCCACCTGCGTTAGACCACGGCCCCCATGGTCCCATCTCTCTCTTCCTCATCAGGCAAAATCTTGTTAAGCTGCGGTTTTACCAAACATGTCTACTACCAGCAGTAGTTCTATGCTCTTATTAGCTATATTCACATTGTCCTCATGTCAAAAGGCCAAACATCCCCAAGAAAATGGGAAGAGAACCATGTGGAGGAAATAAATCAAGTGAATACAGCAATTTTTTCTTTACTACATATTCTTTGTTATTTTATGTTGTAGAAAATTAGATTGCCTCCCATTGCAGAAACTCTTAACAGAGACCTGAAGGTGTCCTTAGTCTGTATTTTGTCTTTGTGAAGGCTGTATCCTATTCTGAGAGATTTCTTCTCATCTGTATCGAGTGCTGAAGTACCCAGGATCTGAAGTACTCTGTATAGCAGTAATAGGATCCTTATACGTGCAGGGTTTTCCATTAATTCTTTATCAGAAAATGTATTTCAGCAACCCCAGATTTCATATGTCCTTAGAGGACGCTCAGGAATGTGAATTCAGGTGGACTCTTCATTGTCTCACCAATATAACCCAAAGAGGAAAAACTGCTTTGAAGTATATCTAAATACACAGACATTTGGGAGAGGAGGCTCTTAGAGATTCTATGTGCCTAACTGTATGCAGAATAAATATTCCCTCATATTAAGATTAACAGAAAATTAAACTAGAGTTTCATGAAGTTACAGGAGTCCAATTAAATAATTATTCCCAAATTCTACAGCATTTCCAGAGTTTTTTCATGACTTCTCTTGGAGTTCTTCCTTTCTTTAAAATGCAAAGCATTACAATCTGGTCAGTGCTGTCTCTGCTAGGGATAGGTAAATAGGAATGAAAATTAATTTCTTTGTAAAATGCAGAATCTTTAAAATGTACTTTATCTTCTCTTTGGTTTGTTGAAATACTTTCTGGTGTGTGCCAACATGAGTTGAATCAGATTACCAAAGAAGTCCTATTGATTTCAGTGGGAAAAGTTTCAGATTTGGTTTTGAGTATTTAGGAAATAAATAAATAAATAAAATTTCCCTTCTTGATATAAATTCTTAGAAATTGCCTTTTTTCTTGAACTAGGCAGATTTTCAGTCCATAACTTGGCTTCAAACACCCAGTGCCTCATATCTAACGAGTGAAGAGAATATTTTTATAGAATTCAATATTTGTAGGGTTCTAGTTATAAATTCCACAGATTCCTTCTAAATTATACCATTTGATCTTTTTTCTTATTAACCTTATTAACATTTGTTTAACTACGGTACACTTTATGCTAACTGCAAAAGGTCTGAAAAAGATTGTGACATCTAAGAATTGTGTAATGATAGACACACAGAGAATATCACAGTACATAGTTACAGAAAGAATTTCTGTAATGAAAAAAATAGTCTTTTCATTTGACAGCAAGTTTTACTTTTTTAAGAAAAACAGATTTTTCAGTCAGCCCTTCATAAACAAATTCTTTTGAGAACCTGAAAGAAAAAACAGCTTCTACTGAAATTTGAACTATTCGATTTTTCAAAGATTTTCCCAATTACAGAAATTGTTTTCTGTAGGCTTTGATAATACGCTCACTGTGTATGACCTATAAAAACTCATTTCTACTGGTAGCTTTTATTTGAAATAGTGATAAATATTTTCTAAATAATTTTCCTAAACAACCATAACACTTTTTTGTATAATTTCTTATCATCCTAATTTAGGATGATTTTCCTTTAATTGAATGTCCATGAACTTTCTGGATCTTGATTTTTAATCTCTTATTTCTTATTTTAAATCTTCTCTTTTTGTAAGCTTGGCCCTTTTAAGCCTTTGTATTGTCTCTCTGTCTTCAATACCTTTAATGATTTTCATTCTTTCCTTCCACCTCTGTCGCCATGTTTCCTGTTTTAAAAGCTCTCTTTTAGTTCAAAACACTGCTGGATGACTTCACCACCAGGACAATTTCTGTATATAGGTTAAAATGGCAGACAACAAACTTTGACCAGCAAAGAATGATACTGACTTCTTGCTTCAGGCATAATAGTATTATTCAGTCAAGTTCTATTACTTCAGTGTTTAGCAAGTGCACCCAAACTAGATGTAAATTGTCAATTTGAGCATGAATAACAGAACATAAGTAGTTCCGCATGCGTTCTGATATTTAGAATCTCTTCTGAGGCACTGGTCCCTTTGTAGTCCATTTAGCCTACTGACAGCAGGCTTTCTTTTTTAGATGCCTTTTACTGAACATCAGCAGTTTTTCCATTGCTCATGGATTACAATTTGCAAGTCACTGACTGTTAAAATGCTTTTCACACATTTAAATAGTAAACTCTGCACACATTCATGGTTTCATTTTTTTCTACAATTACAACAGCACTGGTTTAGAAATAGATTTTGATAAGTTGCCATTGATGCAGAGCTCACAAAGACTTCCATATTGCACAGACTTACAAAGCAGCAGAATGACATCATGAGTGACCTGAAGAATAATCCAGCAGAAATGGTTAGGCTACTGCTATCCTACCTTGCAATATGAATATAGACTTGATGATCTACACCTTTGTTTAGTGCTTTCAGCTGTTACAACTTTCTCTCTAAGCAGAGACATGGATGTAAAGAGCTTTGTAATGATGGCGGCTATTTCACAAGGAGAAGAGTCCTCACTAAAGAGCTATACAGGTGAAGTTGGTTTTCTTCCCTAAGTGGTATTTATCTCTTTGCACCTCAGAGAGTTTGCTGGCACTGGCATATCTTAGTAGACTTGCGGTTTATAATACTCAGAATCATTCAAATTTGGTTGGAAAAGTACCACTGGATCGTACTTTTCAATGTGGTACTTCTCTGTAGTTTGGAGCAATTCTCGTAGTGACATTATATATTTATATACCTGAATAATTGTGTAAGGGGATGTAATATTTTGTTAGTAACTTTTGCCTATGAGACTCTTTTTGCTCGAACCTACATTTTTGGAGCTTGGGTTGTGTGGTTCTTTAAACACCTAACTAATGCGGGCCAGAGAGCAAGGCATACAAACAAAGGCCTAGACTTCCACATCTATACAAAACTATATGTGTGGAGAAGCTCTCCAACCAGAAAATACCATGCATAAGCTCTTTTAAGTTTACTGGTGTAAGTAAAAGGACAATCCAGCTATTTTTTCTGAACCTGCCCAAGAAGCCAAATGCCTCAAAGCCGGGCTCTAAAGGCACAGATCAATGTTTTGCTTTTTTGCTGCTGGCCTGAAAAAAATAGTTAATAAAACTATTCATGGTGTTATTACATATATGAATATACACATAAATTTAATGTGTTTGCATCTATTTACATATAAGCACATAGATGTTCTTGTATATGTACGCATCTGTATGTATATGTACATGAGTATTTGAAATATGTAAATTGTTTCATTTAGGGAAGGAGCATCTCAAGTGTCATTGCCCAAAGGGCAATGTTAGCAAAGCTAAGAAACTTCACGGTCTGAAGCGGATAAAACCAAGTGATAAGCAAGTAAGACAAATAATGGAGATCAGAAAGAACATCCTTGAACCACTATTTAGGCTTTATCCTGTGCTAAATGTAACCCATCAGGTAAAAAAGTCTTGAAATAATTCTGAAAATCTCTACTGACAAAAGCAAAATTCTTCAGTGTTCCCTTGTAGCACATACAATTTGACCTTCTTTTATTCTTCTTTTTCAGCAGTGCTAACATGTCCACTATTTGAAGCAAGGCTTTGAATTTTTGCTGAAAGGAAAAAAAAAAGGGTCGTTTCTTTCTTCCAGGAAATTCTCTTTCAATTTCATGGAACTATCACCTGTTAAACCAAATCACTGGCTCCTGCAGAACAGGCTGTACTAAGAACCTGTCAGAAGTGTGTGATCAGCAAAGGAAAAGAGTCAGCCCTGTTATTGACTGTACATCTTTGGCCCATGCAATGAGCCACAGCTTCCCTCCTTATTCCTGCCCCCACTGTGCCTGCATATTGTGGTACTGACTTCAGCTGCAGGATTACCTGTTTTGTTTTTTCAAAGTGACTTGAACCCATTCACAAAGCAAGATACACACAAGCTGGAGTTAAATTAGTGTTGCTCCTACATGTTCTATAAAACTTCATCTTACTCTGATTCTGAATGTCTGACTTGATAATAATTAGATTAATATTATGTCTGAATTTACAATAAATAACTTATAATTGTTTGCTTGTGGATGTATGTAAATATGAGCATGTAAGAAAATATGAAATAAAATCTTCTGGTAACTTTATGGTCTTTGCAGCAGTGATTGCATAAGGTACCATGGATGTTCAGTTCTCATTTTTCTGTTTCAAAAACAACAAAAAGACTGCAGGAGCAGAAGTTCTGAAAGGCAGCTTCTTAAAGTCTGCTATTTTTCTTTTTACTCTCAAGTCTCTGAACTAGCAGCAGGTTATTTTAAATTTATATGCTCTGGAAATTCTTTTGACTATTTTTCAAATTATGAGCAGTTGTCAAGGCTGGTCTCAGGACTGGAGGGACAATTGCTCTTTGTAGGTTTAAGAAGCCATTTATTATTCAACTGGACTCAAAACATGCTGACATGGCTGATTATAAAGATACAGTTTAATAGGATAATTTTCAGTAACATAACTAAAACTTTTATGATAGTTAATCACATAAATCTGATGTAAATGTTAATCAGTTTAGACTTTCTGCTGTAAGCTGATTCAGAAGTCCTGGGCCATCTGCACAGTTCACTGTAATACGGTAGGGTTCACATTTGTATACGCAGGCTGCACTATCCATGGATTTATGCTCATTACTTACCCACTGGATATTTGAGTAGTTGGGTAATACTTCCTGTGAATTGGGGTTCAGAGGTTTTTCTTCACAGGAGAAGCACAAAACTCAGATTTATAAAGAACTTCAGAGAATCATGATGATACCCCAGAGGATGATAAAAGCCTACAAAGATATCTCTGCTTATTGGTGCAAAGGTAATGATATTCGGGGTGAAAACTGATAAGCTCTCCTTCATTGCCTGTGCATCCTATAGCCTAAAAGACTTGGCACAGGCATTTGAAGAACTTGTGCAGAATAATGATCCTTATAATATCATCCTTTTAATGATGATGTTTAATGACAAAAAATATTTTATAATTTATGGGAGGACTTTGCTGTGTAAAGCAAGATGTAGGTAAACTGTAGGCATCTGAATGCTGAGCTGGCAGTCAAACACACTCCAGCCTTCCTTCCAGCTGCAATCTTATGAGTGAAACATCTGGCATGCTGTATGCTGAGCACTTCTCACATGCTGCCCCAGCCTGAATGCCTTGGGGATTCCTCTGCAAGTGCCATTTGAAATACTCAGTCTCAAAGAGTGCAACCCCTTCCTTACTGAGAGCTCAAATTCCCTAAGAATTAGATCCCATAGAAAGGGACTTATCAGATGGAGAACATCATGTATCAATCACTAGAAAAAGTTCATCTGTTTTCTAGGTTTAAACATAAATCTATAAATATATTCTGGACTTAAGTACAAAGTATTCCAGTGAAAGAAGAGCTGGTGCAGAAAACCTAAAGTGTTCATCGTTGGCTTTCATTCATAGACAAGCAGCCATACTTGTACTATTAAAGATTTTCAATTCCTCTTTCTCATTCAAATTCAAGTGGAGCAGACCGAGATCTGAAAGATTATTTGTAACAAATCAGAAACCCATTTTGTGTTTGGCACTGCTAGGCTTGAGGAGATGATGTCTAACTATGTCTGTAAGACTTATACCTGCCTATGCCATAGTTCTCACTGGTTTTATAGCATAAACAAAAAGAAAACCTGAGGTTTAGGGGACAGGATTTCCAATCTGACCTTAACATTCTTGATGTCCTTTCTCATTAGTTTATGGTGAGTGTGTGTATGTTTCACCATATGCTTGATCTCACTGGCTTCTATAGGATTAAACACTGGAAAATTACATTTATCACCTTTTAAATTTGGGGTTGCATTCAGGAGAATTTCTATTTCTGTCTTCCTTCTATCCAGTGTTACACAGGTGCATAGGCTTTCTTCACCAAGACTTGCCTTGCCTCGCCTAACTTCTGCTGAAGAAAATTACCTCAACTCCTGTTTTGTCCTAATCCTAACATAAGAGAGGGCAGAAGTTATCTTTTCAAGAGAGCTGAAATCAGTTGGTTTGCCAGCCTTCAGATCTCTGGAAAACAGATTGTTACTGCAGATTCCCTGCAAAAGGATTATTCTTTAGAATCATTTTTCATCCAACTGCAAAAGCATTCACTTTTGGCTTCCTTAGATAAGAAAGAGGTTGTCTGAGGTTAACAGAGTGTAATAAAATAAACCATATATGGCATGTAAAATCCTTCCCTGTTGGAGAAGGAGATTGCAGAATGTGTGCCCCCAAATCTCAGCACTTATTAACTCTTTAGACTCATCTAGAACTTTCCTCTGTGTTTACAGTGCATTTACAAAAATTGGGCAGTTATAATGGAAAGTTTTAAGACTGATTTTTTTCAGAAATTATAAGCACTTGGAAATTCAGGCATTGTCAGTGGAAGGTGATTGGTTCACAACAAACTTCAGTTCTGCAACAAACAAATTCTTTCCTGCTAATTTTTTCCTCTTAGCAATGTGTCCTTATAGCGCTTTGTGAATGTGAATGGGTTTCTGGACTTATTTTCTCATTTATGTCAGTCTTGCACTAGTGCAAATCCCTTGACTTTCACTGGGCTGCTCTTGACTTATTTCAGTGTCATGGAACATTAAATTTAGCAATACGCCTGTTACCTGCACATGGCCCTCAAAAGTCATGCTTGTCTCTTCTGCTATCTTAGTTGATATGCAGAAAGCAAATGAAAAAAAAAATTCTATTACCAGTTATCCATGATAATTGTCCTTGTTTTAACCTATGGCCAGAATGATGTAGTTAACTATTCTCCACCACAAGCTTTCTTATAGGCAAAGGTGACATGATTAGGTTGAGGGAAAGGGTCATTCCCACACAACTTCTCATGTCTCTGCCCTCTCAGAAACTCACATATGGCTTCTCAAGGAGATGAAAATCCAAGTACTTTGTGCCAAAGCTGTCTGTACATTTCAACAAAAGCATTTTGTTCAGTGTTGACAATGGTAATTCTTTTAATTTAAAAGAAATCCCATACTTCTAAAGTAGCAGAATGAAAAGTTACTTCCAGCTGACAAGCTGGAAGAGGCTGAAAGATTTGGTTATGCTTTGTTTTTCACAAAACAAAATATTGCCATGATTTCTAGATGTCATCTGATTTTGAATGAGCTGTATTGCCTGATAAAGTTCTGACTTCTTTTTTTTGCTTACTTTCTCTGACTTTTTCTATTCATTGACAAGCACAGATAGCACAGGTATGCAGAATTAAATTGGATTAAGTGTAGTCTTGAAATTGTACTTCATTATATTTTCCACTATAATTCTGAAATATATCTATTTTAATATTTACTCTTGGTCAGAATTCTATCCACGTTTTAAGGGGAAAAACAGCTTTGAAAATATTATGTAAAATTACATGTCTGTGTTAAATTGACAAAGAGCAAAGTCTGAATAGAAGTCTGATTCTTTAGATGCCTTTTACAATGATGTAAATTAAGTACAGACTGCACAGAGGCATCTCCTCAGCAGGCAACTAATACATACACTTTCCACCTAGCTACATTAATTAGAAAAACAATGTGGAGTTTCATGCTTTATCTTTTCTTTCACTTGTTAGGCAAAGTGCACATGTGCCATGGAATGCTCATTTTATTTATTTCCAAGAGGTTGACAAAAGTTAACACTGGCATTGCAATTTGAGAGGTTATTGCATGGTCCCACAAGCATAATGAATTTACAGTATTGAGATCACATGGAGGAAAAGTAGCCCAAAAGCTCTTGACCATAGAGCTAATTGAAACTTAGATTCTTGCAGCCAGAAAGAATAAAAGAGGGGAGATTTGTAGAAATCAAAAGATCAGACAGCCTTCTGGGAAACTCCCAATCATAGGGAGAAGAATAGACTTAGTAACGCTGAGTTCTGAGCCAGGATGAACTTGCTCACAGAGCTCTCACTCAGCAGTATACAAGCACTTCTCCTGGTTGACCTTAAGAGAGCTGCTGGGACATAAAACATTTCATTATCTTTAAGCTCCAGTTACCTGCAATGAAACTTGGGGAAGGATGATGTCACAATCATCTGTCACAAAGATTTATATTCCAAATTAGAGTTAACTACAATACATATATGATTTAATGGATTGTCTTTGCTATATTCTAATGTCAATGCTGGACATTCCATGCTTCATTTGTCTCTAGCTGGAAGATTTAAGGAGTAATAGTGGAGGAGTAGAGGTCTATAAATCATGTTCTTTTTTAATTGGCATTTTTTTCAGTGCTGAGGTAAAATAGAACTGGAAAATGTACTGTGGCTGACCTGGCCTGACTTCATTCCCCTGTTAAAGCACATATACTCCTCTTCCCTTACTATGCTCTGCATCAAGTGAAAAATATAGCTGTACATTATGAATTGAATATATTTGGGTAGTCATGGAACCAAAATCTTTCATGGGAGATTTCACTCATTTTTTAATGTTATTTATGAAGAGAATACATCAATAACTGTTATTGATGGTTGTTAAGGAAATGCATCTGTAGCCCAAGTGATCATTCTCTTCTGGTAAACACCATTGTGTTTGGAAGATGTTCAGAAGCTGTATAATGTCTGGCACAAAATAAGATGTTCTACTAAGGAACTTAAAACTGTGTCCCAATTCTACATGACAGACCAATCCCATCAGTCTTGCTCTTTGCTCAGCTGGTTTTTATTGCTTCCATCTGAGCCATTGTGTGAAAAAGTGATATCTTAAGTCAGCAGCTGTCTATCTAGAAAATAGGATAATTCTTCAGAGGCTGAGAGAGAAAGGGGTTATTGAAAATGTTTTATCTGGTGAAGAAGTACACAGTGTCTATAAGGAATGCAAAATCTGCACCTTGTCTACACACCAGAAAAATCTTCACTGAGTAATTTGAACAGATTTTGGCAGAAACATTGATATTCAGGCTAAGAAGTCTCTCTTGGAGTACAAGTGCCAGGTAAAGATCACCCATTTCAGGTGTAGACGGACATAAGAAAGACATTGGGTTATTCCAGGGTTCATTTAAACATTTTTGCAAGTGATCGGGTAGTGCAATTTATTCAGTAATTGTATCAATTTACAGGGACCATGATGTCCATAAAACTGTCTAATGGTGCTTACTGAAGTCATTGCCACAAGACATTGGTGAATTTCCAAGGTTTCAGGAAGAATGGAGCCAGGGAAAGGCCCAAAATTTTTGGGACACTGACCAGCTATTTTAGAAAGAACTTTATTCCAAGGGAAATTTTCTTTATCATTGTTCACACTGAAGATTTTCATACTTACCCCAGAGGCTTCCATCACTGTGGTGAAGATAGAAAAATATCCAAGACAAACCACTGGTCTTACATGCTCAAACTAATGTGGGCTATGGGCAGTGAATAAAAAAACAAAATCTATTTTTTTTGGGACAAATTTTCTCAAAGTAGTTATTCCATAGTAGAAAATAATTTGGAAAAGCACTAGGGTGTGCATACTATAACCATCCAGAAATCTGTTTTCTACAAGTAGGTCATGTCATTGAGAATAGACATATTGCATTGCAATGTCTTTCAGATATTCAAATTCTTGATTACCCACTCCTTTTCAAGGTCCACCATGACATCTGGAAAGACAGATTGTGCAGTAACTCCAAAACATGAACACTCAGGACAAATCAAAATTATTCAGTACTCAAAGAGGTGTAATAGCACATGTTTCACAGTGAATGAAGTGAAAACAGTGAGCTTAGCCTAACCACAAAATGCTTAGTGGAATCCAGTTAACCAGTGGAAATAAACAGCCTTCCTTAAAAGTAGAAGTTCCCATTTCTAGGGTAGAAAACTATGACTCACTGGATATTTCCTAAGCTTTCACAATAAAGAACATAGTTTCTAACCCCCCAGTAAATTCAAGTCAATTATCATGAGCCAATAGCATTTTTACATGCTATCTCATTCTCAAAATAACTAGTGTTAAAAATCTCTAACCTGCAGCTCATAGATAAGGTGTGGAGTAGATTAATAAAAGCCTTCACATGGCAGTAATAGATGATAACTATCTAGGTGAAGGTGTTCATAAATGAAAATTTACTCCAAATTAATTCCCATACCTGTGACTAGGATAGGATAATGGCATGTGTCATATTAGGTAAGCTGCTCCTTTGCCAAGGCTTGGCACTGTTATCTGATTTTTGTATTCATTTCCATAGGGTGAGGTTTCTAATTATGATCTGTAATGATAAGAAAGTTGTCATCGACAGTGTCTCCAACGAAGTGATTTGATTTTTGTGTTCAGGGAGGAATAATGCCACTCTCCATTTATAAAGAAATAAGATATACAGAAGTCTAAGAAAAGATGTTGCTTTCTGAATTCTTGCCTGTATTGCTTCAGCAAAAAAGCAACTGCAACATTCAGATGGCAGATAAATCATCTTTTGGTCTAGTGGATGTGTGATAGATAGATTCAAATTTGCAACTTAATAGCTAGAAAGCAGAAAAATGCAATTAATACACTAAGTTCTCTAGAATAAACAATTCCTAATTATTTTTAGTTTAATCAAAATATTGAGCTATTCTGTCTTCAATACTCACTGGCATGCCCATCTGTTTTTGTACAGATGAAGTCTGAACAGCAACAGTAACTCCGTTAACACAAAACCCTCAAATGGAGTGATTTGCTCAAGTGAAACAAAATTCCACTGGTTTTCTTAGAAACTGAAGGATGACTGAAGATAGATATCCTAAAATAGATGCATTTTCTTTGTTTTTTCTCTAAAGATCCTGCTTTTCATTTCAATAATACCTATGGAATAGAAATTGGACTAGAACATGCTAACAGCTGCTCCTACAAATTTGCAGCTGAGGCCTGAAGTCAGGGAAAACCCATGTGGAAATGAGGAGCAGGCACCTGTCTGCCTCAGACCTGCTAGATGGAACCCTCTGAAATCTAATATGGTTAGGTTTTTTAAAAAATACCCAAACGTACTGACTCCCAAAACGGATGTTTTGCTGTGCTCGCAAGGGACTGTGCCTTTTCTCTGCTCCTCTCTGTACCTTCATCTGTTGAAGTCAACTCACTTCTCTCAAAAAGTCTGGGAGACTCTCCTGTGGTCTGTGAAGGCTGGGCTGCAGCTAGAAAGTGATGCTGCAGCCTGGGTTTTGGTGCTTAAAATAAGGCTAGGTGCATATGAGCAAATGTAAATGAAGCTGGGAAATAAGTCTGATCTTATTAAAAGGATTCAGCCTGAACCTTACCAATGAGGTAGTGATAATTTAATTTCCAGACTGCCACTTCAGAGGTCCTTTTTCCATAATTTCCAAGAGATTTCTCTGGGAGATTCTATTCGTCACTCCCCCATTCCTTTGCTGGAAATTGGTGCGGTGCCCAAAGTGCACAACTGCAGAAGAGAATGGCATTATAACACAGTATCATCTGGAGGCCAAGTTTGCCTTCCTGATTGTAACAGGGTGAGAAATTAACTCAGTAGTTTACTTCTTCAGAATTGCCATTTTAAGCACAATTCTTAGGGCAAGGACCACTAGCTTTAATAGCAAACAAGAAAAGTCAACACTACAAGTCTTCAGTATTATTGGTGAAGAACTCCTTGCAACATCTAATATCCTTATTTTTCTCTCCACAGAACAATGCTGATATTCTGTTTCTAAAATATGCAACACTGACTTCAGCTCCTCAACAATTTACTGTGTACACTTTTTTTAATTTTGAATACCAGATGCTTAAGAAGACCAGTGGAAGCACGCTGGTTATGGTTTTGGTCTACAACGATGTCACTCCACTTTTTTTTAAAATTAGTTTGTGTAATGGAGCAATGATTTAAAACACAGGTTGGAATTCAAGTCTGGATAATCAGCTACTGCTGGTTAGTCAAGAATTAATGGAGACAGAAGCAAAGAGGCACCAGTATTTTTGGCAAAATATTTCCTGGCTACTTCCATGCTGCTAGTGTCTGTTCTGCTGTTGGCAAATGTTTTGTGTCCTTGGGCACATTGGTCTGCTCAAACACCAAATATAGCCACAAATTCATCTTTAAATCTGTACTGTGTAAACACAGTGAAAACATTTTTTATTCAAAGTTGAGACAGAAAGTCTCTGAAAAAATAATTCTGTCTGCTGTGCCTGAAACTATACCTTAAAACTATACAGAATACTTAACAATGGCATATTTAGATAATTTCCAGAAACAGTTCAAGGTTTCAGTTTCAACCAATAAATTTTTACAGCTAGCTGTCAACTTTTGAGATGTCACTGTTTGCTTTTGTGTCATGCCAAGCAAACTCTCAAGAGTGTCAGAACCTGAGTTGATAGTTACCTCTTTAACATGGAAAATATTTGTTCTAAGCATTTCCCTCAGTTTTTTGTTCTACACCTTACTTTCACTTTGGTTGCATGCACATATTCATTGATGTGAAGGTAAATCAAGGTTTATTTTTTTCAAGGAGATATTTTTTCAGAGGAATATCAATATAGCAACATTTTGAAATGGGCCAACAGAGATTTAGGAATTAAACACCCTTTGGCTTTAAATGCCCTTTTGAAAACCAGAGTGAAGAATCTAGTTAATTTTAGTGATTTGGTAAATCTCACCGTAGGTTCTGGGTTTATACGTACCATTTATCACCTTTGAGAGACCTGGCGCTTGCTTTTATTTGCATGAAGTGGTTTCCTGAGTCTCCTCTTCCGTATGAATAGAGAAAAAATACCTTCAGAGAGTGATTCAGAGGAGCAACCTAACTGTATGTGCTCTGATTCATCTGCTGGGGGAGTGTATCTCTCTCAGGTCGCTCCAGAAGGAATTCATGGACCTGCCTCCCCAGTCTAAAGTTAGCCTGCATGGATCTTACCTGCTTATTTTTCTTGTGAGTTCAGTTCTTCTGGGTTCATAAAATATTTAAAACTTTTTTTCAGAGTATTTCTGGTAAATTCAGCAATGTGGTGCTCTCCTTTTTTTGCAGAAAACACAGCAGTCATCTCTGAGACTTGGGCATGCAAGCAAAAAAATCAAGGTCATTGTGTGAAGACATTGAAACTGATACCTAGCATTAAAAGAAATGAAAATATTATAGAGACTTAACAATAAAACATACCTTTATTTTCCAATAAGTTATTATTTTGAAGGAAGATGTTAAAATAGTATTAGAGAAAGAAGTGGAAAACAACATTACAATTACTAAAATAGGATTTAGCTCTTCAGGTTCCTTAATTAGCATGCCTTGCTGGTTTTGTTTTCTTTTCTCTTGTTTCTTGTTCCGTGATATATCGTCACTACTGGTAGTGAGGAAATTAATTGCTTCTGAAGCTTTTACAGCAGAAGTTAGAGACAATGCATTCAAATTTAATGAATCTGTCACTCAGTTACTTCTTCTTCTTTCACTTATAGTTTTAAATGAGTATTTACTCTCCCCATGGTTTATCTGTGCTTTTTTGGTATGCAGTCTTCCCTGAAACACTGAACTGTTCAAAATAAAATTTTAGTCGAAAATATTTGGTTTCCTAATTGGTATCTTTTATTGTGTTTTGTTTAACAACTTTATTGTTCTCAGTGAACCACTCTGAACTGTTTTGAAGGGTGCACTGTGACGAACAAGCTTCATTTAGGGAAAAAAAATTGAAACTATATGTGAAAAATGATTGTGGCTTATCTAAAAGGACCTCTCTAATTGCATTTTCTCAAGATAAATGGAAGTTCTAGGAAATTATGGTACGAAGAAAAATAAAGGTCAGAACAACAAGTGAAGCTGTCACGTTCCATAGCCTGCGGTACTAAAATATTAACTATGCCTGCCAGGGTACTTCTGGTGTGTTAATAAATCATTATGTTTGACTGGTGAAGTATTCCTGTATAACAAAACAGACCATATCCTCAGAGAATGACGTCATTCTCTTTCAGATCAATGTATAATCATAACTCCTTGGATTGTCTTAAACATATTTTGTACAGAACACTTTGCTATTGTCAGGTATTGGATGGAAATTAATTACTCTGACAGTTCACTGAGAGAAGCCTCTGATACTGTTATACTGAATTCAATTGACTTTCCACAAGATAAGTTGTTTTCCGCATTGTTCTTCTTAGCACCACATGTCTCAAAGATCAAATTGCTGTCTAAAATTGCCGGTTTACTAATTTGATTTTTTTCCTTTTGCTGTTAAGATAATTGATCTCTTCATTGTTTGATCATTTCCTTCCTGAGCTCAAACTGATGATAATTAGATGCAAGAACTATAGAGAAAAGACCAGCTTAAGAGGAAAATCAATTGCAAGTGTATGGGTGGATGATAATTTTAGTTACATTATCACTATAATATGTATCTATTCAAAAGCTCTTTCTAGACACCGAATCAATTTGAGAAAAGGAACTTCTAGAGAAAACTGAGGTACTGGGGTTTTGTGGGGTATCTGATAGAAGAAAATAATCTGAATAGAGAGCAATTTTTTTCAGAAACATTCCATTTCAAAGGTAAGTAGAAACATTTTTGCTTAGCATCCATGAGATCATTTCCATATTGTCATTTCTATATGAACATTAAAATTTTCACAACTGCCCCTAGTTCCACAGAGTTGTGGGGGTTGTACCCCATTTTAGAGCGCACTCCTGTCAGCAGATTCCCAGATTCCATTGTCATGTCTTGCATGCAGAATGTGAGACTCAGTATGATTTACCCCCAGCAGTGCACAGACCAAGCATGTTTTCCATGCAGGTCCCTGGTATCTTCTCAGGATCTCACAGATCAGACAGGAATACTCAGCATGTTCCTGTCTGCCAGACCCTGGTGCCCAAATGGCACTGACTGAACAGGGCTGTGCTATAACCAGGACAAAGCACTTGTGGGAAGCACCTGCCCATGAGGCCAAGAAGCACAAGAAGTGCTGCAGAACCACTCCCTCCCTCCCCGAGCTGGGATACACCTGGGGCTCAAGCCCTTCTCATGGTTGCTGTGTTTAGCTTCCATTCAACAGCTGATGAGATATCCTTCCCATGGTCTTGTGACAAGTGAGTTTCACATATAATGATCTTTTTCAGCTGAGAAATCTGTATTCACAGTGTTGATCTGCTTGAAACATCTTTTACTTGTATGAGCTGACTAGAAAGAGCCAGGTCTAAACTCAGGTTGAGAGGAAAATCAACATTTTGTCATATTTCATATTATGGAGCAGGTGAAATAGTTAATTCAGATCTAATGTGATACTTTTAGGAGCTAGAAATAGTCTTGATCACATTTTTGAAGGATAGAGCCATTTTAAGACATCTAAAAATAGTCCAAATTAGCTTCAGATTAAATGTCTATATTTTAAGAATTTTAAGGACAGACTGGGGAAAGACCCTCTTTTCTTAGTGCCTTTTCCTACGTATCTGTGCCTAGCTGACCTCAGAAGGATGTGGACCTAAATGTTCTTTTATCTGACCCAGTATAGCAGTTCTTGTGCACCCAGGTGGCTGATGGGATGCGATTCACTGTAGTCAGTGAAAATTCTCTCTACTCCTTCCCACATTACCTGGTTAAACATCTAGAAATGACATTACGCCCCAAAATCTTGAAATAGATGAACGCTAGCCCTAAGGAAGATGCAACAAAGAAACAGTTATTTTCATATACACAATGGAACACCTCCTTTCTTCTAGGAAGTTGGAGTGGGAATGATTCAAGAAGTTACAGAAATGTCATGTTCTGCATTTTTGCAGGTTACGTTAATTTCATTCAATGGCCTTATTTGTTTCACAGGTCTTTCCCGCTAAATTTAATTATAGGTCCTCAAAGGAAGAACAGCTGCTTAATAGCCTCCAGAGCTATATCAATTACCATGAAAAGCATAGCAAGCTATCAGAGCAGTATATTAAGAAAGGGATTCCAACATGATGAATTTTGGTACCTTCCATTGTTAGTGATAACAAATTCAAAAGTCGGAGTAAAACTTACCTCCTTGCTACATGAATCCTTTTTCTCCCTCATAAATGATAAGGTTTCTCTTCCTCTTCATGAAGAAAAAATTGTAATATGGATCTAATTTGGAGGTGTCTCATCTGGCTCAATTTATCACCAGTGTCCTCACCATTGTCAGCACAACACTGCACGTCAGGGCTGATAAACAACACTCCCTCTCCTGGCTGGCATACTGTGTCCTGCAAATGGAATCAAACATGTCACAAATAACTAGTGACTATGCTTTTGCATTAATATTTATTATAATGCATATGTATACAACTAAGGATATGTGATTTAGGCTTGTTCTGAGTATTCTGGTATTTTTGTCTGTGAAAGATACTTGAATATGAAATTTTCATACAAAGTACTTCCTTCTTCTTCTCTCAAGCAGAGAATATTGTATGAAATTGCTGACAGATCCTTTTCACAGCAACACTACTATGATTCCCTGTAATTTCAGCGTTGATATATTTTTTAATTAAGAGAACACCTTCGTTTTGAAAAAGATCCCAAAGCCTTCTAAAAACTGTTACATATTAAAACACAAATTAGGTATAAAGACATCAATTCTCACATGGAAACATCTTTCTGTGGATGAGGAGATGGGGGGAATTATAAACTAATTGCTTGGTTTTAAAAAAAAGATTGCAAAAACAAAAAGGATAGGAAAGGATATGATGATTTTAGGGAGCTCTCAGTAGCAATCTGGAATCTCAACATAATTGTGTTTGGCACTTTACCAGTGAGGATTAGAGGTTTTATGTTTTAGGAAGGACCAGAGTGAACTGCTGTCAGCAGGTCCTTACATGAAAAGATAAGCCAAAGCTATTTATCTTCTAGGTAATTCTCAAACCCTACCTTGAAATTACTCTGTCACCATAGTAACCTTATAATGGCTAAATGGTGCCTAAGTGCCCATATTACCAGAGCATCCTCTTGATCCCAAAACTTTGACTTTCTCAGTTGTGGATTTTCTTGGTTTAAAGGGAACTTGATTATTCTCTGAAGTGAACATGTGTGAGTAAACCCTAGAAAACAGAAAGAAACAATCAAGCTAAAGTAAAAGGTTTTACGTATCTGATTAGAATAAACTGTCCAGAAAAGGTACAGATGTGGAACGGTCTATAACAGCTACAATTTTGGAGAACAATTTCTAGTAAGTACCGTGAATCCAAAGAGACTAATGGTGAAGTACATGACATGGTTACCTGCCAAAATGGCAATTTCCCCCCTCTTTTTCCAGGGTTACCAAGTACAGTCTATGTGTGCAAACTGAAGGCTGCCAGCAGAAAAAGCAAATTAAATTAGTTGCATGTTATTTCTCATAAACTGCTTGGGACACTCAGAGTACTAGCCTTACAAACCTAGAAGGCAAATATTAAAAAGTATAAGGAAATATTTCACTACAATTTTGAGAGTCTCATCAAGCCTTTGAACAAAGTTGAGCACAGCCTTGATGGTATTTCAAAGTTTAAAATGCAGAGGAAGGCCCTTTGAAATTTTGCTGATCACAAAAACATTAAAAGGCCAAAAAGACTCTTAAAATTTTTATTTACAGTTCCCATTTAATTCAGGTTGTTAGGGGAAGCTATAGATTAGTATACCCTGCTGTTATAAAATACATATTTATAAGGTTTAGATGAATAATTCACAGAACCAATGTACTGCTCTTCTCCTCAAAAAATATTTGTAATCAGATCATGTTATGGAGGATTTCTTTGTTACTTGAGACTACTTAATCTATGTATTTGTGATTAAAATTTTTATTCTGTGGCTTGCCTGTGACTGGTTCTCAGAATACTTGATATTCTAGTTGTAGTGTTAGGCTAGGTAAGTCATATGCTGCTATTTCCTTGCTCTGACTTGACTGATAAAAGAACTTTTCTAAAATAAATTTTCATGTAGGAGGACAGAATATTCAGTTTCTGTGAATGCTTTTGCGTGAGATTTTGAAATCTGTTTTTCACAAACATTTCTACCAGTGTGATTTGATAGTATAAATATTTGAACAAAAGAAATATAAGCCAATACCAAACATGCCAAAGAAATATTATGAACAAATATTCAGAAAAAGCTTTTTCCTCTATATTTTCTCAGCTTGAAATAATTTGAAACAAACTAGAGAATTTTTGGAATCCTTTTCTATTTAATGAGACTAGAAGCCAGCTTCTATTCTGCTCTGACAGAACTATCTACTAGTCTTTATTTTTTGAAAAACTAAGTAAAGTGTTTGCATCTGTATGTACCTCACTTCTGAAAAATGAATATATTTTTCTTTGTTGTACTTAGGATGGGTCCAAGAGTATGACTTACCACAGTCATTTCACAAGGAGGAAAAGGGCCATTAATAGCAACTCTTCCAAACGAATAGCTAAGCCAGGACTGCAAATGATCTTTTTCCTTTCATTGTTGAAACTTAGGGAACAAACTTCGTTTGATGATAATTGACAAGATTAAGAACCTTTCTTCAATTTTATTGCCCAAAGGATGACACCACGTGGAGAGCAAACTGCAGAATTATTTTCTGTGTTTGAACAATGCTGTTGTGAAGGTCCTGCTCTGTCTTTTCTGTTTGTTCCTTTTTCTTTCCCTTGGCTGTGAGTTCTGGCAGCTGGTTACAGAGCATTGGAAGCTGGTATATTCAGTTTTCCAAAGAGCGGAACACCCTTCTAAGACACAGAATAGGTGTCCATCAGATGAGACACTGAGCCAGAGCTCATCTTCTGTGGTTTCTGTCCATAGCCCCACTCCAATTCTCTATGTTAATTTAGGCATATCACTTTCTTTAATTTTGCTTGTCTGTAAAACAATTAAAATAATTCTTCGCTTTTCTTTTTTTTGCAGGAGCAACCTCATGTTAGTGTGATGGTTTTCTAAGTGATACAGAAGGGAATGTAGAATGGATCCAAATGATAAATGCAATCAAAACCTTCTGCACAGATGTCATTGTCTGACTCAGAGACATGTGAGTGTTATACTGCCTAAGTGTCATACCATCAATCCCTGAATGTCAAACTATCAATATTGCATGAACCAAGAATTTCAGAGTGTTTCAGAGTGCAATACATTTTTCTAGCAACTTAAAAATATTTTTATGAAATCTCCCTTTATACTAGCTGACATTCTAATAAAAAAAGTTTAAACATGAAAGCTTGTGCCCTAGTCATGCAACAAAGACAGATGGCACAAAGAGCCATTTCTCTCTTTCGTGACGCTGTTACAAATAGTTTTTCTGTCTTTGAATGATAAACATGCATTATGAACTTTCAGGAGGAAGATCTAGCTTCCTCAGGTGGCCTAGGCTTGGAGTACTGCAGAGAACTCTCCCTACAGATGGGAGAACACATTGAAAAAATTTTCTAAGGGCAGCAGAATAGTTATCCTCCCTAAGGCTCTGAAAATTGCTGTGGGAAGGATGAAAAAGAGGCTCTTTGTGAAACCCCCTGTGGACAATGTTCTTCTCTGTGACAGTCACCTAGCTAAGAAAATTAAATTGAACATGATGAGCTGGTCTTGTCATGTGAAATAGCATAAAACACCAGGCTATTTTCACAAAAACTGGCTTCAGCTGTTTACCTGAAAGAAATGTA
Source organism: Acanthornis magna (assembly GCA_036785705.1). Lineage (NCBI taxonomy): Eukaryota > Metazoa > Chordata > Aves > Passeriformes > Acanthizidae > Acanthornis > Acanthornis magna. Next base: position 27,407,713 of record JAWUZG010000001.1, read on the forward strand.
TTTGACAGAATGAGAGCATTAAAAATGTTTGGTTTTTTTTTTTAAAAAAGAAAATGATAGTAGGAGCTTTATATTTTATATTGGACAATGAAGGTGGCAATAACAGTAACTGATAAGACGCAGCCCTTTTCATAACAGGGTTATGAGATAGTTTACTACTGGAAATTCCTACCCTATACAAAATCAAGCGTATACATGTCTTTATCCTTATGACTTTGATCACTTCAGAGAAACAGATAAATGCGCATATATATATACATATATATATGTGATGTGCATGTATATGTCTACATGTGTGAAGGTGACATGCATATTTGGTGAATAAAACAGAAATGTAGAAACCCTGATACGTGCTGGTTTTCATCCACTTCCTCTTTGGAAAAGAGTCAGTATATATCTGGGAGGTAAATATAGTGTAGTGGTCTATTTTTGCATGTGCGAGTGCATGTGTATGTGAAGTACAAAAAATAACCATCTTCAGGCTCATTCATATATATGTGTGGGAACATACCCCAGATGTTCACCTCTTAAGCCTTTAGGCTGACTGTTCCCACTCTGTGGGAGAAAGGATGATGGAATATGTATGAGCTTTTTCCTCGATTATGTTTGTTACAATGTCAAAGTCCTGGCAGCTGTCCTAGTGGAGATATGAGTAAATCTGGCACACCATAGTCTAAAATTAGTTCTCCTTACACGTATTTGTCCTATTTTAAAAAATTTTTAAAAACATTTTTTGCATTCATCCCAGCCACACTGAGCTTACATAAGGGTCATGTAAGCACCACAGCTTTGCAGGCTGCTGAGCTTATTTTCTTTAGAGGTGGACAATTAGAAATCCACAGTTTGGGTTTTTTTTACTTTCACAGATGATCCTAGGCAAGTACTTATATTTCTGAATAATTTTAAGGACGTTAATCATATTAACACAAAAAAAAATGGTTTGCCCTCAATGAACTCTGAAATTTTGGTTCTGTATTTAGTGACATAAAGCAGAATGAAGGCTGTGAGGGACGTTGGCTCTCAGTCCATCCGTGGTAAAACAGAATGATTCATGTCAGACTCTTACATTAAACTTAATACATCATTCTTGCCCATCTGTACTTCTGGGCTTCTGCTTGTTATTCCTCTACTTGAAAAAGATACCTCCAAATTGAAATTGTTGCTTCCTCCAATAACTATAAACGTTTCTATTTTCAGACTCTTTGGAACATAAAAACTGTCTGCTTCTTTATCTGTATATTCTCTACTACTCTGCAGAGAATACCTGCTCAAAAACTATGGATTAGACTCAAAAATTATTATATTTCAGATGGTGGGAGGGAAAGGAAAGATCACATTGGTTTTCATTTGTCATGACTTGATTTGATTTCTCAGGGAAAACTTCCCATTTGCAAGAGCATCCAGCCCATCATTAGCTGTGTGCACACACTCACACCTACGCGTGTGCGCAAGCCTACCTCATCCGTAGCTGCTGGAGGTTCCAGTGAGACAGCAGTAATGCTGCCTACAGTCTTGCAAATTTAAAACCTGACTCTACATAATTAAATTTGGTCTTCTAAGTGAATCTTAAAAGAAAAATAGGAGGAACTGAATAAGTAGCCTTCTTAGCGCCTGTGCAAGAAGAAGTTAGTACTTCCTATCTAGTAGTTATGCTTTCAGTCCCTAAAAGAGCTCTCAAGACTCTCCATTTCTGTAGAATGCTACTTGCCAGACACATGACTGTAGCTCTTTGGCTTCTGTGTGCAATATCTAGGGAACCTCCGGACAGTCCACATAACTAGTGGGTTGCTGTTTACTGAACTTCAAGAGAAGCTTGATCTGTCGTTGCTTGCATGATACAGAAAAAAGTTTGTATGGAACGTCAAGTGGTGTGTTTCACTTTCACAGCTTTCAGAGTCAATAAAGTACCCTGAAGTCATTTAAAGTTGATGGAATAATCAAGGGTAAAACAAGGCAAACAATTCTCTTCCCCAGCCAGATTTGCACGTTAAATTATAATGTTGCTATAATAATAAATGTTGTAATAAATGTTGTTTAGATAGTATTACAATAATGACAGAATAATATAGAAAGGCAAAGTGTTTTCATTAATGACATATTTCAGAGTCAATTGGGAAGTCAGATCACCTGGATGTATGGTCAGCTTACCAAATCAACAAGGAAATGTGTAGCTAAGAAAATTGGTGGGTCATATTTGCACATGCCTTATTTCCATGTGTTGACCAACTGAAGTTTCTTTGCAGAGAATCTCTGAGTTCTATGCCATTTATTCATTTGTCTCTTGCCTCAGTGTAAACTTAGCTATTATGTGTAGCTACACCAATACATCCTTATTCTCCAAACAACTGAAGTGTGTGCCAGTCATGTGAGACTCAGAATGCACTTAATTACTTCAGTGTATAGCAAGGGTTGTACCTTGTGCTAATGCTTAAAACCATGCAATTTTTTTCCTTGCATTAAGGAACTGAGTACCAAAAGACCATATGTGATTGTGGTGCTTCCTTTCCTTAATCCCAAATTTCTGTTGTTACTTATTTGTTCATTATGAAAAATAAATCATCACTGTGAGAAAGTGTGCAACCTCATTTGTCTACAGTTAGAAAAGAGTAACTGTGTAGGCTGACTTAATCTGCAGGCAGGTGAATTAATAATAGCATGATACTCAGATTTTTAATTTATACTTTCTGTACTCAGAAACAGAGTGTGTCTAGTCTGTTTATTTCTCTTTCTGAGCAACTCTCATTCTAGTATTTCATACAAGATCTTCCCACACTTTAACACATTTTGTGGTTGGATTTAAGGTCCAAAATATTGCAGAATGTCAGCAAATAAGATTTTTATCTGTCTGTTTGACATTTATGCACCAAATTCCATAAGGAAGAGTTGCCACTGTCTAGCCAGGCAAGAGTTTTGAGCTATGTTTCATTTTATCTGGGCACTAATTCGAAAGTTATACCATCCATGACTGATTCAGAAGATAAGCTTTGCACCACAATTCAAAATTTTTATCTGTATAAAAATATAACAACACAGGCTGAGTTTTCCTTATGCATACACAGAGGTGCCTTAAGGTTCTGCCTCCTCTAGATCGAGTGGTACTAAAGGTACAAAATTATTTTAACTTTCAAACATTTAAAGGTGATCTAATTATTATTTACCTCTCTGTCAGGTCTCTGTCCAGGCAGCTTTTGAGTTCAAAAGGTGCAAACAGTGGCATAACTTTTTTTTTTTACCCTGTGGACTATTAAATATATACCGCTGTGCACAGCCTGATTGGCTCAGCACTCAGTCCAGTGGCTGACGGATGCTTAAAGCAAAACCAGAAGGATTACAAGCTAAGCACAGCTAACCCACTTGCCTCACACTGTGCAGCCCATTCCAGTCCCTCGCCCTCCGGTGTCAATTGCTCGGCGCTGCGGAGCGCGGGAGCGGGGGCTCTGATTTTGGGGTCCCCTGGAGCAGGGGGGACGGCAGCCCCAGGGACCGCGGGGAGAGCCCGGGATCATCAGCACCACGGACAGCGCTCCATGCCCCGGCTCCATGCCAGCTGTGACCGGCGGGATCCGAACCTGAAGAGGCTTCGTTTTCCTACACTGCCAGCTGTGATCATCACTATAGGCTCTACTTCAAGGCTTCGAAAAATAAAACACATTTGGAGGGCTGAAGAGAAGCGCCTGTGTCTCAAAGAGAGAGACAGAAAGCTTTCATCAAAGAGAAGGCTTTATGTTTATTTTCAAAATTAGAAGGCTGGAAATTTGAGGTTGAGGGACAGCAGACATCCTGAATGTAAACTTTGTCTGAAGATTCCATTTGCCAAAGAATAATAGGCTTTTATAAGTCTGATGGCACTGTCAGCAAGGAGCATTCCTTTTTGTGATAGTGGGAAAATATTTAGGCATTGCAATAGATTATACACTTGCATATCAAAATACCATGTAGAAATTTGGCTTTACAGTGTTTTTACTGAGGTATTGCCAGTGCCAAGTGTATAGCTCAAAGGAATTAGCCTGTGGTCTCACAGTGTTTTAAAAATTATATCTGAGTATATTGTATATAGAATGCAAACCTGTAAGACTATACAGTACAGGCTACCTAGCCTTTTAGTCTTTCTTGGTTCAGGGAGGTGTTTTGTTTATTTCCAAAGTAAGAAAGCTGTCCTTTGATAGCTCTAGAATCCAGGTTTCACTTTTGCATCCTCCCCTTCTACCCCTTCGGGCTCTGATGCTGCCAATAGCAGACTCTCTTTCTGGCCACTTCTAACAGGATAAAGTGGAGGGGAAGGAATGCTTCCAGCACACTCTTTCCCCTCATGACAGCAGAAGCTTCTCATTGATTTAGCTGTTAAATAATTCAGAGGCAACAACCATCTGTTTAAGTGAATGTCCTGTTTCATGTCTCCCCAGGGGAAAGGCAGCAATCTGGAAAGAAACATCAAATGTGATTTACTGAATTTCTTACATAAAGACTAACAATTAAGATATTATGCTCCTACATTTTCTTTCCCCTGAGCTGGAACTTTCTAATCCAGACTTTGGTACACCAGAGACTAATTATAAATGGGAGACAGTGGTCTTTCCATGAACCTGTTTCTAGGAAAAAGACCTGTAAAGATCAAAAATGTTCAGTTCCATATTCTTGAGAGTTTAAAGAAAAAAAACAGATGTGGAAGATTTGGATTTCAGGGACTTTCAGATACCTACTACATATGTGCACTTTGGATTTTCCACATGTGTACTGGCTTAGTTCTTCTGAATTTGTGTCAAAATTACACCACTTAGACATCTGATTCACTCTATCAAAATAATAATGCATCTTTTTAAAATCTAATTACTGATTGACTACCTAAAACTTCATAGAATAATAGCGGTCTGAGTCTACACTGAGATTAATTGCTCAGTTTACTAATTCTGCATCCTTTAAAACAGAGGAGTGTGTGAAAGAATGATTTAGTGTGTCCTTCAGGGCTGATAATAGACATCTGCAAAACCTGACAAGCAAATGTAAAATATGTTTGCACCTTTGATATTCAAGTTACTTTCTATTTTGTTTTGGCAAGACCATTACTCAATTATGAGATGGATCCATGTCAGGGTTATCCTCTCTTTCTGCCACTCCAAAATTAGAATAGATACTTCAGATAATTTTTCCCATGCTGGTGTAGGGAGTTTCTCTATGTCAAAAAATTCTGAATGAGTGGGACAAGAAAAAGCTTTGCTTGTGTTCAAATACATTTTTCAATAATGAGAACAGAGAGACAAGGAGAAGTCTATTGGAGAAATATAATCAGAAGAGAAATAAGAAAACATTACCCCTGTTAGGATAACATTTTATAGTCATTAGTATAGGTAATGTACTCTTCGCTCACTGTGCTCTTAGTCACAGGGGACTATGGGTCATGGGGAACTGATGCTTTTTCAAGTTTTCTGAGTCTCAGCAATCCCCAAACACTGCATTTCAGTCTAGGATTCATCTCACCTAAATAAATTTGTTTAATTGGAAGGTATTAAACCTTATCTAGTTGCTTGCTGTCAGTAGTTAATGAGGAGAGACAGACACTTACAGAGGGTGACCCCATCACATCCTATACCCAGGGGCCCAATGTACGGTGGTTCATTCAAGAGTTGCCTGTCTCTCTGTATTGGAGACTTTCCAGAACATGTATGACTGTCTTGACCTAGACCACTCAATTTCAGAACTGTAGCCTTATGTAGAGTAGTCCTGCTTGTTTCCAGGTCCATGCTTTGTTTTGTTCCAGGCATGCAAGTCAACAGACTGAAAAGGGTGGCATCAGAATTGTTGAGGCATTAAACTTCAAACTGATTCCTTCAGTTTTCCTCGTAGCTGAAACTCAGATTCTCTCAGAGCTTCAGCATTATGGGTTATACATGGTTAAATAGATACAAGGAAATTCACATGCCAGCACCTACTGCTTTCTTTACAGAGCTGCTCCTCCGGGCATGTGCTAGTGTCCATTCAGGTTTATAAACCATTTCTTTTGAAACAAAATACTGGGAGAAAGGAGAGGGTTTCCCAAACACCTCTTGTAGAGAATATGCACCTTACAACTTAATGATAATCAACGATAATCTGAAACTGATTTAGTTTAGTTTCTACTGTCTATAGAGTTTGATGAATATTATTGGAAAATACAGAGTGCTAGAGTTACATATAAAGCTACTGTGGATGAAGACACAGAATGAGGCACATTAGTTGAAAAAGTCTCTCAGAAGACCTTCTGTGATTACAAATTATGTACTGAAAGTCAAAAAAAGACTCAAGAAGAAAAAAACTTTTAAAAGAAGGAAAAAGTTGGATAAAAGTTAAAGAAATGCACCATCAGTTTAATTATTTCCATTTCCTAAATCTAAAATTGAAGGTATATTGTCATCCTATCATGTGGTAGTTTTGCCTGGCTCAGTTTTTGCTAGTGGATAGGGTGGAGTACAAAGATGGCTCCTGCATGTCCTGAGTAAAGATTCTGGACATTTCTCCACCATGTCCAGCAGAGCCAATCTCTGATGGCTCTGAAGATGATGGACATGCTGCTGGCCAAACCTGGGCCAATTAGAGATGTTAATTACACCTCTGTGAAAACATATTTAAGAAGAAATCAAAACAATGTGAGCACGCACTTCTTTGTAGCCAGGGGAGGAGGAGGAGGTAAAAATATGTGAGGGAGAACAGCATGGAGGCACCAAGGTCAGTGGAGAAGGTGGGGGAGGAGATGCTCCAGGTGCCGGAGCTGAAAACCCTCTACCAGCCGTGGTGAAGACCATGGGGGAGCAGGTGGTCCCCCTGCAGCCCATGGAGTCCAGGGGATGCAGAGAAACCCCCCACAGCCTGTGGAGAGGTGCCCACGCCAGAGGAGCAGGTGGAAGCCTGCAGGAAGCTGTGATCCAGTGGGAGTCTCAGAGACTGAGAGTTGCAAAAGCCTTGCAGGAGAGAGAAAAGCCTTGCAGGAGAGAGAAAAGCCTTGCTCTCGGGATGGAAACAGCCTGGCCTCGGCTTGGAAGTCTGCAACCTGGAGAGAATCTCGGACAGCAGCAATCGGGCAGGGCTGCTCGTGAGATTAGACCCACGCCAAAGAAGTTCGCAGAGGACTGTCTCTCATGGGAGGGACTCCCATGGCTAAGCAGAGGATTCTTTTCTCCTGGTGGACTGACCCTGACCAAAGGAAAACCCCCATGCCCTGCCCCCACCCCGGAGCTGTTGGTTAGAAGGAAGGAGGGAGGGGGTGAGCTGAGAAACGGCCTTAATAGAGAGAGCGGTGAGCAGAAAAACAGTGTTTGTAGTAGAAGAATTGTGGCGTTGGACTGACTAAGAAAAGCCACATATCTTGCCCCAACTCAGATCTGCTGGTTGAATAGAAGGAGGGGGCCAATAGAGAAACAGTGTCTGTAGTAAAAGAATTGTGATGGACTGACTTAAGAAAAAACCCCACACCCTGCCCCTGCCTGGGAGTTGTTGGTTAGTTGGAAAGGAGGGAGGGGGTGAGCTGGGAAGCGGTGCCTTAAGAGAGAAGAGGGGTCAGTGAAGAAACAGTGTCTTGAGAGCTTATTTTTATCTCTGATTTATCCTCCGACTCTGTTAGACTAATAAATCACTTTTTTTGCAACTTTAAGTTTCCCCGCCTGCTTTTGCCCTAAATCTAGTGCGTCCCCTTATCAGTGGTCTTATCTCAACTCATAAGTCCAATGTTTTGTGTTAATTTTCCCTCTCCTCTGCATAGCTGCAGCAGGAGAGAGCATAGAGAGCAAACGTCGTAGGTACCTGGCATTTAGCCAGAGTCAAACCCACGACATATCAGTCCTGCAAAGCATCTGCCTTCATACTCTTCACAGGAAGTTTTCTGATCACAACTGAATTATTTCAGCTGCATCTGAAATTTCAGTTCCTAATCAAATGTTTTTGTGGAGAGTGGAAGTTTCATTCATAGATTTGTCCCTTTTCCACAAGATTTGTCAATCTGTGTTAAGGAAACACTGCTGATCTCCATATCCTGAAAGGTGATACACTTCTCTCTTGATTAATAAATATATGAAACTCTGAAAGATCTTTCAGAAGGTCTATGATTCATCATGGCACAACATTTTCTGTGTCACAGCTACTTTCTCTGTCTGAAAGCAATCAGTATTTAATTATTGGTACTGATTCTGGAGAAGGATATGGAACTAGATGGACAAATTTATTTGCACTTGTAAAACTACAGTTGATATACATTAAAGTTGCTTTAAAATTATGGGCTAATTACACAGATATAGGATTTCCTCCTTATGGAATTTGATTAGAAAGACTTGATTGTTGAATTCAAAGGTATAGCTAAAAAATTATTTCATTATGTAAAGCTGTGTAGGATGTTTTCATAATCTTCAGTGATAAATTAAATACATCTTCCAGGTCAATCAGACATGCTACTGTGTAAAAGTCAGAACATATTATCCTTTATTATTGCTTGTCTGGATAAGCAAGATATCCAAGGTATTCAAAGATACCGAATATATACTTAGACCATGCTCCTCTATCACTTAAAATATAAGTGAAAGACATGCATGCAGTTTTGTTTTGTCGTGTGGTGTCTTTGTAATTACACACTTTGTAATGAAGTAGTGTTTATTTTTTCTAGATTTGAATGAATAAACACTTATATTCAGAATTCTGTATTTCACTGACATGCCACTAATATACATAATGCATATACAGCATGAATTATAATCTGTATTTGTGTGGGAGATGTTTTATGATATTAATCTACTTTCTTTGAGTAAGAAGTCTTGCAATGTATACTGTGCATAATCAGACAACTGTTTATCCTGCTGTGCATATCATCAGCAGTTTTAAAAGTTGCCAGTCAAGAGGGTTTTCATTTGCCTCAAATATTTTATCTGTCTAGGTATCCAGGAAACAAAAGGAAAAGAATATTTTGAATGTCTCCCTGTGTTTCTCTGTTCCTCTCACCCTACTTTTCAGCAGACAGATGGAACAGAACTATTCTTTATCTAGTTATAATGCAGAAAAATGCAGGACAGACTTGTGACTGGGCTGAGGAAGCAATGACCTTGTTAGCATTGTGCTTGTGAATGAATTATGGTAGCAGCGAATAGGAAAATATTTGCATTCCCACCCATCACATTTTACTGACAGAGGGATGGTTCACAGCTCTCAAAACTGTTCACAAAATGCTGAGTCTTGCAGCTCCAGATTGAAAATATTAGGGTTTTTTTTAACATCTAGATTATTCCTTAAATCTTGATGGGGTTTCAATTGCCTAAAAATTCTAAAGAACAATCCAAATTATTTGTTATCAAATGTATACAGTTGCACTCTGCCAACCTGAATTTTGTGCTGCCACCCCAAGGTGAAGTCACCAGCCCCAGCCCCCCTCCAGCCAAGCACCCAGGCAAAGATCACCAGATACCATTTTGTACCAGGAGGCCAAGAATGCACATGGACAAAGTGCACCACTGAGGCACTGACTGATGACAAACCTGTCAGGAAGTGTTACTTAGTCAGATAACGACAGAGTAGAAGTACCAGAGAGCAACAGCAGTTCGTGCTTTAGAATTCAGAGGATAGCACATGACTGGATGATGTTTCTACCCTGGATATCCAAATACTTCTTTTGTAAGTAAGAATGTCAGTATTTTTTGTTTTGTTTCCACTTAGTTCCTACTTATTACCATTAAAAATACGGTAAATAAGTGATTTGCCTTTAAATTGAAATGAATGTTGGAGTTGAGAGCTGGCATTTAGGAGCTCTGCCAGGAGTGTAGCTGTGTGCAAAACACTGTTCTAGCCTGTGTATTTTTCATAATAATTGTTATGCTTCTACAATCTTATATCATGTAATTCTCCATAGAAAGTCCTTGATGAAAATTCTGAATTGTAATATTGTCAGTTTAAATTCCATTAATTTTTAAATAAAAAAGAAACTTCCCCATGAGAAAATTGTGAATTTCTGAAGATGTGAAATAAATCCCAAACTCTTTATAAGAGTAGGTCTTTATTTTATATTCCTCAAGAACACTGGCACTTTGTGGCACCTTTTAAAGTTAATGTTTAAAATGGTATTAAATGTTCTTTTCTTTAGATGGATTTTTCAGCCTGGGTGTAGATACACAGCTTTTACAATATGTTCTTCATCCGTACCTACATATCCTGGTGGATTTGACCCTTCCGTCAAGTGGGTTCTCTGTTGTAGATAATTCTGTTTATTTGTACCATTACAATAACCAGGAAATTAATGGAATTCAGATCTCCTATGTTCATCTTCTAAGCCTAGAATACTAACTGTACCATACTCAATAATAATACAAAAAAGACCTGACAATAGGTTTATTTATCCTCCTCTGAGATCTCTTTTTAGCAACCAAGTTCTTTTATTAATAAACACAGCAAAATGCATTTGTTTCATGCCAGTGCTTCCATAATACAATTGTTTTCCTGAGCACATAGTGCAGCTTGCACACTGACTGGGTCTTAAGTTCCTTCTGCATTCCTTGTCTGTCTGTTGTCATCTACTGCTGAGCTCTGTAGACAAACACGCGCTTTCCTCCAATGAACAGGAGCTCTAGCGACTTGAATGGTAAGCCAAAGCCTGCTGTCAAATTTTTTCTCCATACTCCATGTCTATTAGAGATGTACATGGTGAAGGTTCAGTCTTAACTCTGGTTGCCCCTGGAGTCCTAGTGTAGGGCCAAGTGTCTGTTTGAGGAGCAGGTCACTCTGATCAGGTCACTTACCAGTGGGGCAAAGAATGCACAGATTTATCCTGGAGCACCTATCCTGCCCTGGGGTTTTCCTAAGCCAAATACACATCTTTTGAGCTGAAAATCAATTCCAGCAAGCAGGTAATAATAGAGAAGGAAAATGACTGGGAGATAGCGATATGCTCTCACGGCTGCTTTTAATTTTGTGCAGACAAGGCCAACTTGTGAGTGCAGTCAGTGCTTCAAAACATGTTTTATTATAAAAGTCTTGATATTCAGCACTCCTCCCTCTATTGTGACAAGACCGACCAAGGGAATTTTGCACATCAAGTCCTTAGATGCAGAGAATGATTTTCATTCTTCCTAATGTACTCCAGGTTTGAATCATCCACTTGGAAAGCTCTCATGATAATTTTAGAGATTCTACTGAAGGTAAATAATTCATGAGGACTGTTAAACTGACCTTTCTTATTAAGAAGAGGTATGCTGGTGAGTCCACACTAATTGCTGGGTAGTGTTATAGTGAGATTCTGTCTGAGAGAGTGGGTACATTTTAGACTGGCTGAAGTTTTTGGAAAGTTAGAATAACGGGTTTCAAATTCAATAAACTTCAGTAATCCAGGTGTCTATCATAGTATGCCAATTTGGTAAACATTATGCTTGGTCCATTATGAGAACAAAAATAATTTTTTTGAAAGGTGAAAAAACATTCATGATTAATACCCTACAAAATGAATTGTTGAGGAGCTGTCCTGATAAAAAGCAGCCTGCCCTTTTTTTTACCAGCTGCTCTAGCAAGGGGTAAAGGCTGTGTTTAATGATGTGGAAAGCAGTTCTTACTATCTCAGCATCACTGCCTCGGCTGTCAAAATAGCCATTCATTTCCATGGCTTGAAATGGACTCTCTACAGGCTTTTGTGGAAATGCTTTGAAAGCCAAGCATTGCTGCCTTGTGAGTTCGTGGAATTCACATTGTAGCTTCAAAGAAGGATTATATGAATTTGAGCTGCATGAAGCCTAACTGGAATGAACATGATGATTCAGGTAATTCCTGATGATGGTCTCTTACTGGACATTGCATATATTCTTGTACAACAAAACCACCCAGTTGCTTCTATTCTTCGAGCATTAATCTGCAGCAGAGCAGCTTTTGCTTTAAGCACTGCTGTACTCTAGGTCTGACAATTTGGCTGTGATCGCAATGTACTGGTCTAACATAATTGTCATATGGTACTTTGTGCTCCTGTAGCAGGCCTGCATGGTACTGGAAGTGAATAGAGACAATGAATATCCCATGGAAACTCAGTAACCCACCTGTGTTATGCTGGATGCTGCTCCTACCGAATTCAATGGCAGTGTTTTCAATTATATCAATGTGAACACTATTGTGCATGTCTGTGTGGGAATAAAAATGAGAGGCAAAGAAGAAAAGATCTGCATGAATCACATACAAATTAGTTTCTCAGTGTTTGGTTTTAATAAAAGGTTGTTGGAAAAAGGGAAGAAAGGTAATACTAGGAACATAATTTACCTGTGGTTAAACTGTTCTTGTCAATATAATTTCATCACATGAGCTTCCTTTTGTATTAAAACATTAACAATTGTCCTGCCTGAGGTCTGCTTTCCTCTCTCTCTGGAGCCTCTGGCTCATCAGCTTAGTGATTGTGGCCTTTAGTGTCTGGCCTTGTGAAAATCTGCCCGGTACTTCCATGTTTGTTATTGTTGCTGTGTGAGTTGGACCTGTGATCAACTTCCACCCTCCCAGGAAATGCCATTGTCTCCACCTGTGGTCCTCATTAACAGAGATTTGTTTGGTCAGCCTTTCCTCAGTAGGATACTTCCCTTTATTTCCCACTCTCTCCAAACTCTCCTCGGATTCACAAATCCACATATTCTCTCAGGCAATTGTTTTAAGTTTTCATATTGTGGTTCATATTCTTTTACTGCAGTGATCTGCTGACTGCTTTCACCATCCGCCTTCCATCTGTGTGAACTGCCATTTTTAATGAAGTACCTTTCAGGAATACAGAAGAGCTTCCAGGTAGGATAGGACCATTTGTAAACCTATAGTTTTCCATACTTATGATAAGCTGCTCTATATAATTTGTGTCAAATTATTATCTCATGCTAAATTAACGAAAAATGTAATTACAAAGTGAAAATCAAGTCAGTGTTAGGATTCAAGACAAACTCGTGGTTTTGCAACTTTACTTTCAGAATTCCATAGTAACAAAATATCATGAAGGGAAGTTCAAAAATGGTAGATGTACATAAATGTGGGAATTCAGAACAGATGAGGTTTTAATGAACAACAAGACACAATTCAAATGTGATTCTAATTCATCAAAATGGAAATAGCAACACAAAAAGAATAGACCAAAAGATCAGAAATTCATGGAGTTTGATTTCTTACCTTCCTAGCTGTTGAGGTGTAACACTTTAGAAAGTTCTAGAGCTTTCAGATATGAAGTATTATTAAAGTACAAAACAAGAACTTAAATTTATTGATAAGGTACTGTAGACTCAAGAACACACTGGATATGAAACATGGGATAATATTTTTAAAAGACAATGTAATAGTAAGTATAATTAGTTTCTTTTATTTCAGAAAAGCTTCCTAAATTATATTATAAATTCTGTATATTCTGCTTAGTGAACAATTCAAATATTTGACTATCAAACTGAGAAAAATGAAGAAAAAGGGTTGACAAAATGGAGGGACTGGAGGGCAGACATGAACAGATGATTATGGACCCCAGTTTGGGGATGGTTGAGCACTAAATGAGTTTGCCAACTTGAGGGTTATGCGGTGGCAGTGGAATGAGGAGAGGGTGTGGAGAATGGGGGCTGGGTGGGCAGGGGCACCCAGGACAGTGGCAAACAAGGCAGGTGGGGTGCCCCATGCATGGGTGGGGGGGAAAGAGAGCAAATGCACTCTTTACCAAGATGAAAGAAAGTTCATTAAGAAGACAAGGCTGCCAAAGCTATCAAAAAACGTAAGATAGAGAGAAACTGAAAGTCAGGACAGGTCTAGTGGGGATTTTTCAAGACTCACAACTCTCATCCTGTCCAAGGGTTGTGACTCAGCAGGACTTGGCTGGTTTTTGTTGTGAGGGAAAACCAAGTGAGCCCAGTGGTGTAACCTGAGATCAGAACAGTCAGACAAGCCTTCAGCCCTTACAGATGGGTTGCTTTTGTTCCAGTGTTTTCTCTGAACATGAAACACAACCATAATTCAAATTAAGCAGAGTGCCACAAGCCTGCAAGGCTAATCCCATGCTTTGACAATGCCCACAGCAAATTCTCCCTAGACAATTCACACGTTGCCTCTCTGATTTAGTGACAAGATGTGTTCAGCAGGATCCCCTCTGCTCCAAAATTAAACCCAAACTGGGCAAAGATCATTCTTCCATCCCCTGCAAGGATCAGAGGAATTGGCTGATGGCAAAATGCCTTTGAAGCAGGAGCTGGATACAGCTACACTGCAGACAGAGGAAGGGAAATTGTAGTGATACAGCAGCTTCATTAGCTTGTGAAAGAAAACGTAGATAATGTTCTGAAACACTGTGGTAAAGTCCAATCATTCTCCATAGTGGGGTTTCAAATTTCCAGACCTCCTCATGATTCATTGATGCAGCACTGCCAGGTAGATGACTTCTAGAAAGAGGCTGCATCTGCATCTTTTCTCTCTCCCATGAATAAATCTAGCTGCCACCACAGGCTTCCTGCATTAACTTTCCCTATTTCTTTATTATATTGAGAACATAAAATAATACAGAGCATACTCTGTCACTGACAAGTGCTTTTCAGCTTTCATTTGGCAAAACCTGACATTTATTTCCCATAAAAAAACTCTCGCATAATAGCAAATGGACTTGGAAACTGTGACATGCTTTCCATCGTTAGCTATTTTTCTTTTAAAGTGCCATAATTTTGTTGTAATTATTGGTTGAACTGCAGTATTTCGGAATGGCAGATCCTGTAACATGATGTATGGTGCCTGGCACTTACTCTTGTGCACGGAACTGGACTTTTCTTGGGGATCAGTTTTAGGTGATATGGAAAACTGGATGGAAACTGGTCATTTTCTCAGTGGGAGCTGACATAGCCTCAGAATGCTCAGGGAACTTCAGGGTGCAAGGAGAGGTTCCCAGTGCCTTCAGGTAGGACACTCAGGACTATAATTTTCAATCTGGTATCTAAGTTAGGATTGTAATTTTGGAATTGATATCCAAGTTGGGATAAATTCTACCTTAACTTTAGCCATCTGAAAATTCGCTGTCTAGTCTAATGTTTAAGACTCACTTTTACTAGGCCTAGTTCTTCATGCAGGGCACACACTGTATAACACAGTTTAACTGCTTGGCTACAGCTCTACTGCTTCTAGATCTAAATTACTCTATTTTTCTCTGGCTGTTATTTCTCTGTGGCCAGACCCTACACAATCTGCAATAAAAATGCCTTGCAGAGAAGGATCAAGTTAACATCGAAAAATATCCTGAAAAATCTCACAAACTAAATAGGACTCTTTCAAAGCTTTGTAAAGAATATATTGACAACAATTCTTAGGCCCCTGATTTTATGTTCGATAACTCAAGGAATCTAAAAACCTCACTTCAGCCTCCAGGTGATGAAAGATATTATAATTCAGTTCATGTGGATTCATTTCCTTGATTTACAGCTTTATCTTTTTATCTCAAAGTTAAGTTGAAACAGTTCCTCCTGCTCCTTTAATATCTAGAGTCTGAGAACAGCAATAATAAAAGTTTGATAGGGTCTTAGTGAACTAAACTGACCGAGGTTGTTTCTTGATGAGACAGCTCTGCAACCCATTTTATCTTCAGTTTGCAGAAGCTTATTAAACTAACTTGAAGACAGAGAAGAGAGATCCAAAATACAAAGACAGACATGATTGTTCCCAGAGGAGACGAGAGAAAATTCACAATATCTTCAGCCAAAATTTGGTGATATTCAGAGTTAGGCTTTGACTCAGACCTACCTAGAAATAACTAGTTATTTCCAGAAAGTCTCTGCTGGAATACTGATGAAGGTATCCCTTTGTAAAAAGCACAGTATTTTTCATTTAATTCCTTAGCAATTGATTAGCATTGTAGAAACTGTACACATAGTAACAATGGATTCACAGAAGGGTAATTTCTGTTATTGTGTATTACTTCCTTGAATCAAATGTTCCACTTGTGTGGGCCACATCAGGCTAACAACACCTCTATTTTCTGAATTCAGTATTTTTTATTTACCATAATTGCCTTACCAGTAATTGATTTCTGTCAGGAACAGACGTCAGCTTCAAAAATCCTCCAGTTGTCATTGGTAGTCATTTCCTCAAAGCAGTCATTAGCTTAGCAATAATGATGCTTAGCTCTTGGAAGAAAATGGAAATCTTTCTATGCATGACAGTAACCTCATCAGATCCCTTTGCGAGTGATGAATAGTGTGGCTATTACATAAACATTTTTGCATAATATTGCAGCTTTCACATGTCGACATAACAATTAACACCTCCTCCTAAAAATTATTTTTGAGGAAATTACCTCAGCATATTCCATTACATTAAACAGAAAGAACATTTTGATGATTCCAGAGTGTTTCTGTTTGGCACATACATGACACCACACGCAAAGACAGTGATGGATTCCTTCGCTTCCTGTGTCTGCTAGAGATCCCAGAGTCACTAAAATGCTAGTTTAATACCTGTTAATTTTGTGCTCCCACACACAGCACACAGTAAACTTAAATGCAGAGTAGGTGGGCAGGTGTTATTTTGAATCCTCCCCAAGCAGTTTTCCTTGATTGACATGAAGTGCTGTGATTAGCCTGAATGAGAAAATTCAGTAGCACTTTTGTCCTTATAAAACAAGTAGCCACTGTTTTCTCCAGTGAGAAAATGCATTCTGAATTTGTTCATGTCTTGCTTGCAGAGTCTCTTTGCACACAGCTCTGTGGCTGGCTCCTTCAGGATCCTTTGAGCCTGAGCAAAGTGACCCAGGAGGGCTGCAGAGGTGCAAAGTGAAATCTTGAGCTACATCATTCAAAGCTAGCTCATCACTAGAACAGATGCGTAGAAAGAAGAGACAAACATTTTTGGGACAATAGATTGCTTCAGGTTTCTGCCACTACTCCTTGCCTCTTCTTTATTATGATTGACTGCTCCTCAAAAATATTTGGTTCAAACCTTTTTCTCACCCCAAATGTGCACAATGAGGAGTTAAGCTAGGAAAGCTGGTAATGGGGCAATTTATGCTGGATAACTCTTGTGAATGCAGTTCAGGTGTAAAAGTGCTCCAGGACAAAATGCAATGTCAGAGTTTGTTACTGTTTTGACTGGGACTTAGAGATTTCAGTCTCCTCCTGATCATCCATCTAGTTCTTACACAGTAGACACCAGCCAGTATGAGCTTCATGGAGCACAAAAATCCTTATATACTAAGATGTTACAAAATGGATTTCAGAAACATGGAGGCAGTAAAGCAGCAATCGTCCCTCTCTCTCTTCAGGAGTACTCCTAGGTATTTGCACAGCACCAACACAGAAGACAAGGCAAAATCTACAAGCAAAGACATGCTGTTTTCCAATTACTGCAAATATTCATGACTTTTCATTTAATTTCATTTTTTTTTAGTACCATTAAGAACATGACAGCCACATCCAGTAAATCTCTTGATAACTATTCATATTTTTTTCCTGTTCCAATTACATAAATTAAATGTATGACATGACAAAGTCATATATTTGGATGGTCTTTCACAGTAAGTATTGTTAGCAATGGGAGGTTGTTGATTATATTCCTGCAGCTTGGCTAGGTCTAATTAGAGGGTTTTTCTGTTATGAGTATTCAGTCATATGTAATTTTGCGAACCTCTGCTATGTCTTGAATATTTCACGACTTCCACTAGCTGAAGAGCTTCTAATTTTTCAGACTTATTATTTATAAAGCCCTATGAGACTCAAAATGACATTCAGTGGCAATTAGAAAAAGTTCATGGATCAAAAGTGATGACTAATGGAGACAAATTAGACATTGCGTAGAGCTTTAAAAATAAAACCCACCAATTTTAGTCTAGTCAATATTGTTTATAGAAAAATTACTTGCATACTACCAAAATCCCAACTTAAAAAAGAGGTGTTTTCCTGGGGCAAATGTGTTCAATATCAATAGATAAAATAATTGCATATAAAATTCGCTACCAAACAGAATTTTCAACATGTGAGTATAATTCAAGAGCAAACAATTCTCACAAAACTCTAACAGCAGTGGTTCATTGTAATCAGCAAGTCAATCACTCAATTTGCATCACTGATGCTGACAATTAGTCTTTTTGTCTTTTTTGCATCTGGGGCTTTTAGCAAGATTCATATAATCGAGAAGTTTATCTAGATACTAATTTATTTACCCTCTTGCTTTATTTTGCAACTTGCATTCATGGTCAAAAGATCCTAATTCTTTCATTTTTAAGGAACTCTAATAATAACCGTATGATTTAAATACGTACATGGATATACTAAATATATACATAAATAAAAATTCCATGTTTCTTTACATTTACTTTAAAGTATGTGATAGTAGGAATAGATATTGGGATGTGATCTTTAATTATTTTTGCCACAGATGCAAGTAAAACTCAATGCAGATTTGCATGAACAAAACAAGGTGGGTCTTGATTAAGGACCAGGTGTTGCTCTCCTTCATTATTCTGGGAAATAGTGTGACTATGGGTGACAGGCTTATTATCAGACCCAGTACTGTAAAATTTTATTTTATTTTTAATCAATGGTAAAACAGATGAAATAACAATCCTTTAGCATAAAGCGATTTCTGCTCTTTTGCTTATTTGCTTATAAATTATCTTATCTCCCTACTCCTTGGAAAATAATGATGAGTTTGAAAATTACTTTTCCATGTAGATTAGTTGAAATATCTTTTGAATTTTTCATAGTTTGATCTAATCTTATTCAATTAAACATACTTTTAAAATTGATGTTGACTGTATTATACCAAGGAAACTGTTTGTCCAGTGCATTTTGCCAGTTCATAATCTGCAACGCTTTTCAAAATAGCTAATTCTTGTATATGTTATTCTTCTAGCAGTGGTCCTTCAGTGCCACACAGAATCTCCTCTTCAGTAAGGCTGTAAAAACATTTTCTGCACTTAGCCAAATTGCTTACAGCAGATGCCCAACAATGGTTGTAACCTGGGCTTCTCAAAATCTAGCATTTGAGTTTATATTGATCTTCACACAAATAACCACCTTTCATGATCAAAAGTGTTGTTGTTTCCTTTTGTAAGAAGCAATTTTTGCAATTCAAGGAGCTCAAGTGAAAATAAGCCTCTTTTAAAAGAAACACATTGTCTGTGGGCCACAAAAGAAATAGAAATTGAAAGTCGATTTTTATTTGGTACAATATCTTGATGTATCTTTTGCTATGACCTGGAAATGTGGACTGAAATAGGAAGTAAAAAATGTGGAAAGAAATAGTTTCTGAATAAGTCATCTCTCTCCAAATCCTACTGTTTCGGTGGCAAAATTAACTTTTCCAGACACACCCCATCCTTCTTCTGTTGTGTGACTCTTATGCATATTGGGCTGGATTGGTGATATTTTGTCAAGAGATAAGACTCATTTGCAAAAGAAATTAGAATAGAAAACAAAGAAGTCTGACAACAACTCTGCTTACTTGGCAATTTCCCACCCTATCACCTAGTAAAGTTCCCAGTGAGATGCTATGCTGGTTTCAGGCAGGAGGGTTTACACTACCATGGGAAGAGCTTAGGGACAGTCCTGTAGCTTGGGTCCGTAGGACTATATCTATAAATCTGCTTTAGTAAAATACCAGCAAGGAGGAAGTGCTGTCAGACAGTGCTCCTGGCATGGTTTTGGTGCAGATATGGTGCCTTATATTGTCCCAGGACAGCATCAAATGGAGCTGGCAGTGGCAGCCTGCCTGGAGCCAGGCTACTGAGGAGGAAGTGAATTTAGCTGTCACATTGCAGCATCACCTGACTGCACAGCAAACAACAGTCTCCAGACTATACTGTAGCAACAGAACCATAACTTCCACCCCTGCTATGTGCCTGGAGTTTTGAACTGATGGGCCCTGCTCAGCTCCCATTCAACTTCTGAATCCTACTCAACATAAATGGACATTGCTTATCTTTCACCATCACTCAAACACTGCAAAGTGAATTTTGTTTTATTTTCACCTGAAGAGGTATACAGTTCTCAAAGAACAAAACAAAACCCATAAAGGGAAAAAACAAAACACAAAAAACCAACCCACTTTGGAATTGCTATACTTGATTACACTCCCTGGCCATGCAGAAAGGTAGATGGAAAGTACATTTCTTCACTTTCAGTGCTAGAAGCCCCTATTGGGAGTTCTAACAACAGAATCATTATTGTGAAACCAGCTCATATAACAGCCGCTATTTTTAAGGGTCCAGAAGATAGAGCTTAGCCTTGTCTCTTTTCTTAAAAAGATAAAAAGAAAGAAAAATAATATTGGTTTTGTACTGACTAGCAGCTATCAGCTCAAGGGTAACTTCTCATTACTAGCTAATGTAACCTACTTTTTCAAAAAAATAATGTAGCCATTAATTTTTGGGTCTGTAAAGTTTGCATTTGGTATTTCATGGTATTCTTTTCTCAGGCATGTTCTTTATGTCAAAGAGGAAATACCTTATGTATTTTGTGGCTGTGGAAATGTGTGCTATTTCTTAGTCACGTTTAGACTAGTCACATGTATCCCACATTAAAAATTTAATTCCCTCAACACTGGCATAAACAAATGTGGTAAATATATTCTGGGTGATATAAGGAGACATTCTTTTCAGGATTATTCTCTTAAGAAGCTAATATGTGTTACATGAGACAGAAGAGGTTGTATGAAATGACTAATTTTCAGAGTTTGAAGGTTTAAAAATAAAATTACCTGGGTATCTGCAGGCTTCATGAGTAAAGACAAATAACTTGTAAAGTAGCAAAGTTTCAGAAGAGTGACTCCATTAATTTAAAGATTTCAGTGAAGGGCAATGAACTGACTTTCTTCACAATAAATAGAATTTGTAAATTGTAACCTGACAAATGCACTTACAGAAGCTAGAGGAAGATTTAAATATCACCTAAAGAAATAATGTTTATGTTACAGAATTTCATATTGTATGAAAGCAATAGCACAACATTTACAGTTTTTTAGGTAATGAAAGCTTATTAGGGAAAAACTGGCATTCTCGTTATCACATCTTCACTTGCTTCAACAGTGTTAAACAAGGAACATGTTTAATAATGGCGCAAAGCAGCTAAAATAAATCACAGGAAAAGAGATGAACATATCTTCGGCTGGACAGGACTACAATTTTGAATGAACATATCTTGCATAGCTGATACACATTGTGGGAGTATAAGAATTAATAGTCACAATTTTAAAGAGTCTTCCATTAGATCTTTCAGTCTGTTATATAATGGCTCTTGATTGCTTTTTTCAGTGGTTTATGTCATGATATACCAGAAGAAATGCAGTCCAACCTGCATGCTGATTTAAGTCACTGTAAGAGCAGCCGGCAAGTTGCACAGGAGGGATGGAGGGATTTTTCCTCCCCTGCTGCCATCAGGTCTTCCATGGTGCTGGGCATTTCCTACCACATGGCAAATAACGAAGGGTCTCACTCTAAAAGCGCTATTTTTCTTCTTTCCCCCTTCACTCTGTGAGTGTGGGTGGTGATTTGCACACACTCAAGCAGGTTAAAATGAGATGGCTGTGCACTGTGCCTGTTTACTCCCCAGCCCCTCTGTGGTCCTGCCACCTCTATGGCAACAAGTGAATTGTGTGTGTAGCTCCTGACTGTCAGCCCACACGGCTAAAGCAAAGCTTCTTATGGGCTGTGTGAACCTGCCATGCTGTAGGCTGAAAAGGTTCAGGAGCTGCTCTGGATATGATGAAATGTTTCTGCTGAATGATAACTTTGTCTAATAGCTCCTGGACAGCTTGAAGCCTCCCAGCATTATCTGAAGTCCCTTAGAAATAAGTTCTCCATCCTATTGATACTCATAGGATGCTGGCTAAATTTGTTTAACAGTTTGACAGGTCTGGTGATCTGACTGGAAGAAGTTTGGTAGCACATATAAGTTTTCTGGTTTCATTTCTCACATCTTACAAGAATGACATCCAAATATATTTTGTGTTGGCACAGCAATACATTACTTGAGAGCAAACCTGCTCCCACTGAGACCATTAAAAATTCTGAGTTGCAGGGAATAACTCAGGAATGACATTTACTCCTTCAATAGTATGCTGAAGAAATTGCAATATGAGGGTTGAAAATAGCTTTCAAAAAGTCAAAGAAATGCCTGTGGAATTGCTTAGGTGTTTTTGGCCAATGTTACAGATTCTCCAGATAGAAGAAATACTGATTTGTTTTTAAATGTTACAAATAGTTCAAGGAAATAAGGTTTCAGTTTTAACGATACATTATTTTGGAATAATTTCTGTAAGGCTCCCTTCACAATTTATTTTTGCAAAAATTAACTTTGACATGAAAATAATATACAGAGTAGGTGTTTCTGGTATGTTTTGGGAGCTGTTTATTACACTGTGTAATGTGAAAATTGCTCATGAAGTGATTTGATAGCAACACACGCAACAGTACAAAAACACTTAAAATGGGTAAACTACAACTTGGTGAAGGGTAAGAGATACAAATCAGATCTGGTGACAAAGATGAGCCTACTCTCTTGGTTTGTGATCTGGCTTATTTTTATCCCATTTTTTGCTTGATCTGTTTCTGCTCTTCCAAATTACATTATTTTAATTAAGTAGAAGTGTTCTGTCAGAAAGCAGAGGGTCCTTAGCCTGTCTCACAATCCTCAGACCTAAAAGAATTGAGGATAGCATGAGGACAGCAGGATGCTTTTCTAAAAATACCCTCATGAATGACTTTCCTTCAGTGATATTTTTCAATAATTACTATATTATAACATTAACATATGGAGATGTCTTAGAGAGAAATTTGCTCTTGTGAAGAAGACTTGAACAAATATATTTAGTTTCAGGTCTGGTCTGGGTGTAATGAATCATCTGACTGAAGAATAGTTCCAGCCAGGGTATGAAGTATGCAAAGATGGATTCCTTCCTCCCTTCCTCCCTTCCTCCCTCCCCCCCTCCTTTTTTTTTTTTTTTCCACTTATTCTGTAGTGGGAGGAGTCACACAGCACATGAAATCTCTAGACTACTCCCTGTTTCCTCTGAGGAAATTCAGTTAAATTCATTGTCAGTATCTCATCTGACCACTGAGTTATGAGACACCCTGACAAACAGGGCAGAAAAAGAAGTTCCTTCCTCATTTCTTTTGTTGAATGAATCCCATTTCAAAGAGAGTAACTGAAGATTTACTAAATGAAAGGAGGAGAGAGCAGTTAGACAACAACTAGGACATTGACCTGGAAACTATGAGAAATTATTTTCAATCCCTATCTCCCTGGCCAGAGGAAAGATTTTAACTTCTTCTCTACCCTCCAGCCATAAAAGATTGTGTGTTTGTCATGCCTTGTGGGAAAACTGCCATAGACATCCAAGTTGAAAGAGGCTCAGGGTGATGAAACAAAACCTTCAAATGGAGGAGAAGGGGTGAGAAGGGAGAAGTGTTGTTGGTCTTTTCTGTGGTTCCTGAGGCTCCCTACCAACCTTGTCTACCTATCTGTCCTTTTCAAAGCACTGAACAGCAAACTGTGATTAGAAAAAGATTGTAATTTTTCCTGATGTGAGCAGAGAACCCCAGTGAAGTGCTGTCTTTTTCTGGGTTGGTTCATGGCATCTGTATGTTGATTAATTCAAACAGAATGTTTCTTCCCACCTGAAGAAACAGTGATGGTTCATAGTGTGGGAGACAAGCTCAACATACAGCTTAGATAAAAGGCACACTGGCCCATGATATATGTCAGCCATTATCCTGCTGTGCATGGTGTGAATTAAGAGAGGTATTTAAAAGATAGGCTTCACACTAGTCCTGAGGCTTTTAAGACTGAATGCAATCAAATATGCTTTCAACTTTATCCCTTACTCCATTTCTCATCTTATAATCTCTTACAATACTCAATTATCCCAATGGTCTTTTTCAACCTAAATGCTTCTGTGATTCTATGCTCCCTGACAAATAAATCTATATGTTAAACATCAAAATGTTGTAGTCAAAAAGATGTATGGAAAGACACTATAGAAGGCTGTTAAGTTCACCAAACTTGCCAAGAGAGTTTAAATATCACCAATGAGTGCTCTGGGAAAATGAAAATCAGAGGTACTTAAGAACTCATTAAGGTACCCTAATAAAAACCAGCAGCTGGAAATTAAGCTGTATTCCACCTAGAGCTTAAGTACTGCTAGAACGTAGGGAAATCAATTCAGTGATGAACTGAAATTTAGAAACCACAACCAAAGAGCAGGCAGTTCTCCCTCTCCTGCCAAATCCAGATCACATCCAGATGCCTTACTGTCATCTGCTCTGTCTGAGTATAATTACTGGTCTCAATACAGAGACAGGAAAGATAAATCAAGTTTCCTGTAGATGGGATATCTCATGGGGTGATAGGAAAAACAAGAGCAGTCCTGAGCCACACAGCTTCAGCCTCAGTGGCTGAGATTTACTGGAGCAAGGTACAACCTTGAGAGGAAAATGAGAGAACCAACTCCAGCCAGGTGTGATGGTGGGCATGGTGATTTAATGGTGCCCAACAGAGAGAGAGACACTCAAGCCTACAGTCAGCCTTGCTGAGAGAAAGTTGGCAGCTGCCTCTGGCTGCCTGGGTCAGAGTGCCATAGTTACACTGCTTCAGGGCTCAGGGCAGCACTTCTGGAAAGTAATCATGTACCTTGTGACTGGCTTCTTTAAAAAGGTCTTCAAATTCCCCCTATACTGCAAAAAAATTATAAAACTCACCTTGAATTTAAATTGTTTATCATATGTAAATAGAGGCTGGAAAACCATTTATGTAGCATTAAGTGAAAGTCCTCTGATTATTTTTCATATTCAGTTGAAGACTAAATTTCCCCCACAATCCCATATGCATTTTTAGAGCTGTGACAAATGATGGTGAGCAAGGGGAGAAAGAAGCTGGATGTTTTTGCTACCAGTGCAGTTTAGAACCCTTCTCCTCTCTTCACAATGTGTTACAACCAATGGATGCACACAGAGCATTTTAACTAGGAGGGATGTATTCCTGTACATTTGTATGTGATTTTTTTTTTAATGCAAACTGCAGTGCATGCCTAAGAGATTAATCAAAAAGATGAAGTAGTTTTAGTATCCATTCAGGAAATCCCACATTAATCACATTTTTTTTTTTTACATTACAGAAAGAAATTGTCTGAGACTCGACTTCAGGCATTCAGTCAGAATTTCATATATTTGTTGCCAAGAGTCTAATAAAAAGATCGAAATTGGTTCTTTTGTTTTGCTCTTGTCCCACACCAGTCTGTTTCTTCAAGGCAGTACCTGGCCTTGTATTTGAATCAATATTTTTGTTCCACTTACATTTGAAATCAAATATTCAGGGACTTGACCTATTCTTCTGGGCAAAATGACTGCTTCAGATGCCTCTATTAAAATATTAATGAAAATATAACATTTTCTTATTACTGTGACTTTTTCTGCACTTTTGATTCTAATTAAAAACAGTAAATCTGTCAGAAAATCTTACTGTATAAGTCCAGAATCATCATAAAATGGGAACATTTCATACCTCAATATTATTTTCCAGAAATTCAGCTTTAAAATAGGAAATAAAATTGTTTTAAATGATATCATCATCAAGAATTCATGTTAGTCCTGTTCTTAAGAGCTCATTAATAGTAGTTTTCCATACTAAATCACCCGTGGGTTTTATTTGAAACTTTTTCCATTAGGTTTGTCTATCCAAGAGTCCAGTGAATTGAGGCAAAGTGGAAAAAGCCCAATGTGACCACAATAGCCATACTCAGTGAGCTTTTAGATAACATTTTCAACAAAACTTTAAGTAAAGCACTAATTTTAAACTGTTTCTCATACAATGTCTGAGAGGAAGGGTGCTAGGAGGGATTAAACATAGCTGCTTCTCCTGCTCCCTCATCTTGTATCTGTATTAATTGTTGCTGCTATGTATTTATCATCTGTGACTGTCTGGAGAGCTTTTTCCAAGCCAGAGGGGTAGATGTGGAGCAATATTTTCCAGAAACTTGACATAGAATCATAGTCATGGAACTATTAAGGCTGGAAAGGCACTCCAAGATGATCAAGTCCAACCTTTGACAAACACCACCACGTCAACTAAACCATAGCACTAAGTGTCATATCCAGTCATTTCTTGAATACCTCCAGGGACAGTTGCTTCATCACTTCCCTGGGCAGCTTTTTCCAATGCTTAATCACCTTTTCAGTGAAAAAATTCCTCCTGATGCGTTTAAGTGTGTTATCTCTACTTTTGAGGCACATCCCACTTTTGAGGCACATCCACTTAGTTCAGACTTACCACCCAGACTACACCTCCTGCGTTTGGCTACAAGGAATTTTCATTCTCCACAGAAGGAAGTCTGACTTCAAGAGGAAGAAATGGAAATTGCATCTCTCCTCCATTGATTTCTCCTGTTTCTTTCTGCCTTTAGTGAAGATTTCTTATTGTGGGTGAGTGTTGTATCCTCCCCGTCTTACATAAAAGGTGACTGGCAAAAGAGATTTTTGCTATAACTTTTGAATGAAAGAACCTGTAATTCTGTGCTGTTGCTGTAAATCCAGGGAGGTCTAAGTACACTTACGGTAGTAAAGACATCTGCTCACTGTGCTATATTTGAGCTATATTGAGGCTCTCCCACACATCAAACATGGCTTTGATACTGAGGCATTTTCTCTCTCTGATGATTTATATCTATGCATGGATTCCTAGTGTGCCTACAAACACATTGGACAATCCATACTCTTGTCTCCAGCATGTTTCAGTTTTTCGTCAACCCTCTCCCTTCACTTTTTTCAGAGATAAATGTGGGAATCTACCCTGGGAATGTGGACTTTGCGCTACAATGCAAGTGGAGACCTCACTGATTTCCATAAGAAAATTATTTAACAGATTTTCCAGCAGAGGACCACCATACCTAGTAGTTTGGGATTTGACCAGCCAGACTGGAAGTCTTCCTGGAAGTTACTGCATGTTCCTTTCCTCCTGAATCTGGAGTTTTTTTCCCCAGGAGGAAGAAGGAGTGAGATGGGAGGGAAAGATTGTGATACACAAGTAAAAAAGCCAATATGCACACCAATATTGACTACTACAAGCACAGTGAATACTAAGGCAAGGGAATATACATCTGCAGATAACAACATGTTTTGTTTTCCTCTGTTTTAGCACGGGACTTTACACGATATGTGGCCCACTTGCTGGAGATTGCTCCTGTAGCAATCAGTCCAGTATTTATGCAGTTATAAACTAGTTATGGAAACTTGTTCCCAGCAGCTGAAGAGAGATCAAGTTTTGTATCTTTGTATTCTACTACATTCTTCCACATTTTTTTTAAAGCAGACAATAATCAAATGATCTAATTAGGCCATTCAAAGTTGAATTTTCTGAGGCATTTATGACCCACTGCCCAGGATGTTCTAGGGCACTGGCTTGTGCTGTAAGGATAAGAAAGGTGTTTGAACCAGGATTTTCCTTTTGGATGCTCATACACTGTGCTCTTAGAGAGTGTATAGGGGCACCAGATTTTCCCTTGAATTATGGTTAAACTAAAGGATTAAACCCTGTTGGTATGGGAGTTGTACCCCAAACAGTTTCAGCATCAGCTAAGTGTTGTAGCTCTAGCCTTCCCAGGTTTTGGTGGTCTGCACGTATCCACTGTGAGGAACTTAAGCTGACTGTGAACATTCAGTACCGAAATTGATGTGCTGAAGACATTTTACCTCATAGAGTGGAAGAGAAGAAGATCTGATGGAGTAATTTGCATCCCAAATTCTCTTTGGGTTGTTGAACCTCCAAAAATTCTCTCCCCATCATTATTTTATATGGAGAAGCCAACAAGACTGAAGACTCTTTATATTTTCTCTGCTGCTGAGAATACACATATATCATACACTTCAAATCCCCAGCATGCTGCTGGACTTGCTGAATGTAAATTGCAATAATTTCAATAATTAAACCACAGAATTATTAAACAACTTGAGAGATTCCAGCAGGAATACTGTAATTTTAATGCCTTAGGATAAAAATCTCTCTTAAATAAGAATGTGAAATAGCAAGAGTTGCACTCATGAGTGCAAGTTATACAAGTCAAGAGCGTAGAACAGTTTGAAAAGGAAAAAGCCAGACTTTATTTTTACCTTAATTTGCATTCAAAGTCTGGACTTTTGGGCACACTGTACTCTGCTCAACTTGCTTTATTGGTTTTGTTGCTGTATTGCTGTTTTCATTATGTCAGTTTTTCTGCTGATTTTTTTTTTTTGTTTTATCAAGAATAGTTTTTATTTGATTTTTTTTTTTTTATTTATTCTGTTTAATTTTTTATCTATTTCTTACAGAAGATTTAGAAAAAAATTTCAGGCTACAAATGTAATTATGAGTCTGGCTGTCAGATTATTCTGACTGGACATTCCTCTCTGTGTGTTTATTTTCCACACCAGGTTTAATGTTGGCTTTTCCAGCACAGTGGCCAATCAAATAGAAAGTCACAGTGTACTTATTGGCATGACCACACACGTTTAATCTCATCCTTCTCTTTTAATTTCTCTTTGGTGGAAGCTTTCCTATAAAGCTATTCATTGCTTTGCTTTTCTTCCATTAATGTTCACACATAAAAGAGCATTATGAAAAAAACAAAAACAGTGTTGCTCTAACCTTGTTTTCCTTTATGTCATGAACAAGACTGTAGTGTGAAGTCCAGAGAAGCACCAATGAATCATGAAAGATTTATATTTGTCATGTTTTCACATGGTGTATTTAACTGAGGAAAAGTGATGTTAAAGACAGAAGGAAAATATGTGTGTTGCATATGCTGTTGGAAGCCCTCAGCTGGTGAGGGGAATGGGTGACACAGCTCTGTGCCTGAAAGCAGAGTTTTCATTCATTCTTTGGCTTTAGCAAACTTGCCTTTGCACAGAAAGAATTGCTGTGATTTTAGCAAACAGTGAGGTGTAGAAAAAGTCAGACACTGGTCTGACAGCCAAAGAGAGGGTCCTGATCTTTTTTAAGCCCCGCCATCCCTCTCCTTCTGTTCTTGCTGCTGCATGGCACAAGTTATGCCCTCTGTACAGAAGAACAAGCGCAGCGTGAGAGACACTGCTCATGGCTCTTTCTGCGGACAACATGGAAGAACTGCAGAAATTTAGGGAAGGCAATTTTCAGCCCCATGAAATTGCCCCCTTCATTCTTGCAGCTTTCCATCAACCTATGCCTATTTTACAAAACACTTATTCTTGCAGCCTGTCTGGTCTAAATGAAGTGCATAATAGCTCAAACCAGTTGAAGAAAACTCCTTCATGCAATAGAACTGCATTTGCTTCATTTGCCTTGAATGAAAAGCAGGGACTTCTGCAAATTAAACATCCATTGTTTTTGTCTCTGGTACACAATGACTCATAACAACAATTTCATTTGGTATTATATGAAAAGATTTTAATTTATCCAAATGGAGTCCATTTCTATTCTTTCTTCCCCATTATTTTTATGTTAACACTGTAAAGACAGTTCAAGATGGGGTCTTTCACTGAAAACGTATAAAAAATAAGGAAATAGTGTGAATTAGATGATTTCTTCACAGTGCCCTCTTTTGCCTATTATGTTGCAGAATATAAAAGCTCTGAAGACCTATTTTGTTTTTCTGTCTTCCTGAAAAAGAAGGAATGGAGATACAGATGCATCTCATTTTCGGTTATTATAGAGGCAGTAAATCAGCCCGTTTCTCCCATTTTGCCTTTTCCCAGAAAGGACTAATCCTTTCTCTCCATTTACAGTGCCTTTCCTGTGAAGGCACTCCGCATGCAACCCGATTACACTAGCTCCGTGTCTTCCTGCTCAGCTGGCTCTTCCCTGAAACATTTTCCCTTTACTCTGTCCTCAGATGTTTTTCTTTTTTCTTAAATGTGGCGAATCTTTAGGGGACTTCGGAGGGCCATGTCCCAAGTCAGTCGGCACAGCTTCAGGAGGCCCCCAGGAAGCCCCTCTCCTCCTGGCACAGTCTGCCCTGTGTTTCTCCTAGCGAGGAACTCACCCTCTCGTGGCTGCCGTGTCTGTGCTCTGCTGCTCTTGCTGCTTCCAGGCTTGATTTTAATTGCACAGCTCCACCAACTCTCCAAAGGGCTACACTAAATGGAGCTGCTCTCAACCTGACTGACGTGAGGAGATGTGCTGCACTTGGCTCAGCTGGAAGTGGTTTTTTCCGTGTCTTTTAGGGTACTTTCACAAAGCTCATGGCTTGTTCATTAGGAAAGCGTCATGGCTCATAGGCACAGTTAATTAGTACTTATGCATAAAAGAAAACTATGAAGGAAAATTAGAGGAGTAAGAACAAAAAAAATGATATAAAAACAGTGAAGGTCTATTGGAGCAAGGCACTCAAAAATGAATAGAAAATATATTGATGTTATAGAATTTACAGTGATTTTTTGTTCCCAGTCTGTTTAACAAAAAGCAAATAGACGTGTGGCATGTGGTCCTGCTGAACCAGCACACACACATATGTGCATGCATGTCTGTCTGTCAGACAGGTGCCTCTCTGGTGCCAAACAGCCAGGACACAGAGAAATACTTCAATAGGAAGAACAGGGTAGCTCTGCATGGCTGTCACCGATGTTATCATGAAACTTAAAACCCAGCTGAGGAAGGGCCACTAGTTTCATTTTACTTCGCTCTCGGTGGCTGCAACTCAGTTAGATTTTTTGAACTATATTATGGAAAGCTTAAAAGCATGAACTGTACTGCAGAGAGGCTGCCCTCTTGATGGCTAAATACAGGCACCAAAAATCTTCCTGGAAAAAAGCTACAGTCTTTCAAACAATCCATCCACATTTGGAAGACAAATACATTTCAAGTGCGGCTGCTAGAAGGTAAGAAATTGGGAGTAGCATGCAATTAAACGTTACACTATCATATGAAAAATATACAAATGAGCTGAAAAAAGCTAAGTATCACTTTGGGCATTATTGGCAATTTGAGCCTTTTGAGTACTTGACTTTGCCATTATATTTGTATTCTTATAAGAAGAAGCATTGTTTCTATGACTGTGTTCAAACATGATCAGTAGGCTCAGTATAGCCAACACATTCTATTTATTCATAAATCAATATATTTTACACAGAGAATGAATCAAAGATCATAAGAAATCTGCATCAGCTAGTGTGGCATCTTGAGGATTCTGGGATAAATCATGGCAGAAAGAACAAGGAGCCGTGTCAAACTTTGCTCTTTCTGTCAGAGCAGAAAGCTGTGACTCTCTACTGACTTTTTTATTGCCTTTGAATGGAGGCAGGGAGTCATTTCAGGGAAGAAAATTTTCCCTTGAGCCAACAGTTGGCCTCTCCTGTCTCTTTCTATCTGTTTATCCTGGCATTCACACCCTCCCTACACACCTAAGCCTCTTGTGCTCCTCTTTAATAGCAACAGCTATGTCCCAGGACATGTTACCCCTGGAAGACCTATTTCCAGTTTGTGCCCTGGCAGTCTGGTATCAGTTTCCCCTGATATTGGATTTCAGGCAATTCTGTGAAGTTTCAAAATTTCCTGTTATAAAATGTCTTGTTGGTAGGCTGAGTAAGGAGGGGAATCAAGATTCTCATTTTTAGCATTATATAGAAGAGGAAAAAGCAACTGCGATGACAAGTCAGATGATCCAGGACTGGGTGATAGGAAACAAATGCCAGGATGGCACTGAAATAATTGAAGAGTCAAAGGTTTTTTTTTTGCTGGCAGAAATAATTCAGTGAAGATAAAGTCCTTGTGCTCTCTTTCCCTGACAGCATTTCCTTTCTCCCAAGCTGGGACAGATTCAGAGCTCGTCAAATAAATTAAACAAATCAAATATAGTTCATAGCTTTCCCTTCACAAAATTCACTTCATAAATAGTCCACAGAATTTTTTGAATCATTATGCCAGCTGTATAATTAGGAAGGAGAAAGGGTATTTCATGTAAATTTCATCAAATACAATATTCAATGAATAGCACTCTTAGCTGCAATGAGAGACCAAAAGTTGCTCTGAGGTTTTTCTTTCTAATTCTGTTTCCATCTGGCTCCTGCTACAATACTCCCCCACAGAGAGGTTCAGTGCACCTCCCTCTGCCCCAACTCCCCTCCAGACACAGAGCTGCCTCCCTATCAGATGAAAATATTTTTGCCTTCTTCCAATGAGGAGAATCTCTACACTTGGGCAGCAGCCTCCTAATTAACTCAGGAAGCCTCAGATTTTCCACCTCCTGTGCAGAAGACTCCAGCTGAGTTGGTCAGAGCATGGTGCTAATAACACCAGCGTCTTGGGCTCAATCCCCATATTGGCCATTTGCTCAAGAGATGGACTTCATAATCCTTCTGGGTCCCTTCCAACTCAGACTATTCCGTGATTCTATGATAAACTTCACGTGTGACAATCTGCTTCTAATGCAGCAGTGATAGCAGACAAGTATAGGTATGGCGACAAAAAAAATCCATATCTTGAACTTGCAGGACAGCTAATTTCTAGGTAGGAACTTGCCTGATGCATGAGACTGTGCACAAAAGTGGGACAATTCTCAACACGAGGCAATTCCCTGCAATCATGGAATGTAATGATGGGGGGCTTGTTCTCATCACGCACTTCATTGCCTATTTTCCCTTCTTTTACCAAGCACTGATTAGTCCAAGTGTGCCTGTGGCCTGTAATAAAACTGTAAAACTGGACATAGCACTGCTCCCATAGGCTCTATAATGCAGCTGTTTCTTCCTGAAATTTAGAGGCACATGGACATTTAATTGCCACATATCGTTGGCAATGTCCCAACAGATGCTCATCAGTTTGGAAATATCTATCTTGTTAAGTTTTGAAATTTGTCAGTGTGCATTATTGTATGTGGGGGAATCTTGCACACAGGGATATTGAAAACATTGAGGTGCCTGAAAATACTCTTTGGGCTATTATTCTGATTTAATTCCACCCATTCAAAACATCCTCCTTGCTCTGAAAAACACACAGGCTGTATTCAGGCAGGAACTGGCAATGACAGGGAGCACAGGCAGGCTGAAGGATGGCAAATTACCAGCACAACAAACTAGCAGGGTAAAGGAATAAAGATTAAAACAAACTCTGTTTTAAGCATGAGGCAACTGGGAATGATAAACAAACTTCTCTTATCAAACTCTTTAAGCTTGGCATCTTAAGTTGAAGAGCCCTATATCATAACCCCAGGTAGGAAGCAGGAACAAACAAGCTCCCTCATCAGCCTCTGAGCACAGCAGCTGATCCTTATGATATTTTGCACTGGCATTACTGCAGGTGGGGGAAGAAGCCGGATGAAATGAGTTGAGAGTGGAGCTCTGGCTGTGTGGTGCCGTGGCTTCCCATCTCTATCAGCACAAACCAGGTAAGAACACAGTCAAAGACTGGGAGTTTTATATGCAGCATGTGGGCATTCTTACTGAGCCAAATTTCTTTGAAGCAGCATAGCTCTTCTGATAAAGTCTAGTAATGGGAGCACTGACTACACGAATCTGTCCTCAGTACAGCTGGCTTCACATAAACCCAGTATGTGTCAGGCAAAAGCATGAAAGGACAAAGACAAGGACAAAATGTAATTCTGAGAGGAAAGCCAGTGGAAGTTACCGAAAAAGGGTTAGTGGAGTTTGTTCTCTTGTTCACAGCTTCTGCAAATCTCATGTTAAAAATATTCATCAATTTTTAGATTTTACTGAAGTAGAGAGAAATGTTGAGACTGAAATTCTGAATGCTTTAAAAAATATGCTGATCTTGAGTCTTGTGAAAGGGAAATTCAGCTCTCCTTCAGCTGCCAGTCACTGAGTTCTTGGATTACCTAGGGCACTCTACATCTGCATCCCAGATGATATGATGAACCTGCCTCCATGAGAGCTCAGAGAGATGTCCATCATCTTGCCCCTCTCAGCTCAGGAGCTATCCTTCCCACTGCACTTCAGCAAAAATCATTGTGTTAAATCAGATCACCAGCAGAAATGGTTTTACTGCAAAAGGGGAAATGTCTCCTCAGTCCCTTCAGGCACTCAGTCCCACATCTCTCAAGGGCAAAGAGACTGTGCAACATATTTAGACTGCAAACCCCTGGAGAAATTACTGACTCTGTGCCACAAGCCAGTGACCATATGCCAAGCCAATGGGGCTGGTATGAGTCCCTGTAGCAGACCCACACAGTGTCTGCTCTGGGACAGCCTGGAAAACAACCAGAAAGCACAGCCCTAGGGACTGCCAGGGCTCTGCATTTCAAATGACACAACACAGTTACAGTTTGAACAAGACAAACAGTTGCAAAGCATTTCTTTCATCCAGATGTCACATTTGAAATTTAAGAGAGAAATGAAGTAGAGGCTGCTCCTCAAAAGGCTCCAGCCATGTGCTGTGATCTGTACCTAATTTCAGGCAGCACTGAGCTACTCACAGCAGTGTTTCAAGTGCAATTTGCAGTGGGAAACCAGACAAGGGCCCTCGTGAGGTCAGAAAATCAAGGCAAAGCTCGACAGATGCAAACAAGTGCAAAACGTGAATTTACTTCTCTTTTTAGAGTCTAAGGATGATAAAAATTTAAACAAAGATGATATTCTCCTTAAGCTCAATTAATACTTGTAGATTTTTGGCGTGAGATGCCAGCTTTACTAATCAAGCAGACAAGTTTGTCCACAGAAGAATAAAACAGGAAGCAGAAGAAAATCTCAAGAGATTGGCCAAATTATTAACTATTTATTTCATGTCCTTTCTGTGCTACAGATTGTACAGAAAATACTGCTAAAAAATGTTCTTATCCATCTTTTGAAAAAAACACATATACTTTCACTTAAATACTGCATTTAGTAAGAGGTAACCCAGTAATACCCTGGCTAATTTCTACAACCACCAGAATCCAATCACAAAACCAAAAATCTTAACACTAAGGACAGAGTTGGACTCCTCAAGGCTCACGTGCCACATGGTGTTACACACAGGCTCCAGTGTACAGCCGTAGCCCATAACTTCTTATTTGAACTTCAGGGTATTTTAGAAAGAGGTAGCAGCTTTTTCACTGTCCAATGAAGGCTCTGGAGTACATTTTTCTCAAGTCAGCAAGGTGTTACCAATTTTTCCAAAAGTGATAACAATTCATTATAAACCCCTGTTTGAGATCATCCTCTGGTAGAAGGCCCCAGAAATAAGTCTGGGGGCACTTCAAGGGTCTTTAATAGTTTATGACACCTTCTAAGACATGACAGCTGCCTCTCACATCACCATAGTTGAGTATAGCTGAACCCCACGAGAAGGGATGAACACCTCTGGGGGAGTTTTACACCTGAGCCAGTTGTGCAAAGGACATGAGCATGATAAAAAGCACCACCCCACCTTCACAGGATCTGTTTTCTCATCAGTCTTTTCCCTTACCTGGCTCAAAATCCAGCTTGTTGCTAAACAAAGCTTGGTCTGTCCTGGTCATCCTCTGGTGACAGATGGCACTCTGTTGTAGACTAGAGGTTCCCCCACCACTCACAAAACCCTCTCCTCCTTCCCTTTGGTTGGGGGATACAAACCTTCGGCCTGACCAATGCACCCTTGCAAATGGCCCATTGTTTGAGCCATTAATCAGTAACATTTCAGTCTCTCACAGGGGTTTTGTGGATCTCCTCACTTAGACTGATCTGTTGCTCAGCTCATTGTGGAAGACCTGTCTAAGTAAGTGGCCACAAAACAGGACTTTAATAGTTTATACAGAGCATTTATCTATCTTACCAGGCATCAGGACAAGGAAGACTTTTGCATATTCAGTTGTTGGTTAATGTAACAATATTTATGCTTAATGGTACATTTTTTGCTTTAAAAGCCAGGTAGACTCATTTGGTATGAAGGGACAAGGAAGAAAGTCTATCTTTTATGCTTCATTAATGCAACAACTGTCAGAAGAGAGACATGAAGGTCTGAAGTTTGAAGAAAACACTACTTTCTGCTGCTATTAAGAAAGCAGAAGAGTTTGAAGTATTTGACCACAACTGAACTCAGCAATTGCTCGAATAGAAAGCAAAAGAAAAAAGGAATTTCCTTGGGTTTTTTTCTGTATTTGCTTTAATTTATAAAGTCAGACTTTAGAGTGGAATATTTCTACCAAATGGAGCCTGAAGAAGCAAGGTTATTAGAAGGAGCTTTCAGAAACAAAGAGCTTTGAGCAGAAATATTTAAAAACTAGAAGAGGCCTTCAAATGCCACTTTCAGAGGCTGAGCTGCTTGCAATTAGTGACAGGAGAGGGAAGGCAGTGGAGACAGAATACAATGTTTTGAACAGAAAGGCCACAGTGAAAATGAAGACAAATTCAGAAGGAATCAACACATAGTGAGAGATATAACAAGAAAGATTTCATATAGATATCATTTCTGTGAAATAGTACAAAGAAAAAGCAACAGATGCAAAAACCCAGACAGCTTTACTGTTGCAATCAGTCTGATCTGCATGCTTAAGAGAAGACACAACAGTGAAAAATACACTTCCACCTTTTATTCCAAAAATTCCTTCCCTAAGCCTAACCAGCAAAGACAATAAGGTTTCATTCACTAACGCAATTTCAGGTCATTTGGCAGACTTGTGTGAAGACTAGATTCCAGCTTAGAATGTGTTCCTTAGAAGTCAAGCTAGTTCCCTGCTCTCTCAAGGACAATCACTAATAAGGGATTTTGCAGGCAATATTGTCCTCTGAATAACATAGCCCTTAGAAAAACACCTTAAGGGAATTAGAAAAGCATCATGCAAAAGCAGCAGGGATAGAATGCAGCTCAAAACACTAACTGCTCTCCAGGACACGAGAAAGAAAAAGAGTGGATTGACAGCTGGTACAAAAGCTACAGGGTGAATCTTACCTGGAGAGAATAAGTCAGTAAATGTGCAGCCCTATGCTTTTATTAAGGTCCTTCTTGCTATTCCTAGAAAACCAGCAATTTACTGAAAACAAACAAACAAAACCTAGTGGCAGAAGAGACTGGCAGAGACTCCTTGCCTTACAGTTGCTCCCAGATGGGACACAGGTGAAGGAGAGAAAAGAGGATGTCTATTTAATGCTCCACACTCTTGGATTCTAATACTGACA
Organism: Acanthornis magna; assembly: GCA_036785705.1. Lineage (NCBI taxonomy): Eukaryota > Metazoa > Chordata > Aves > Passeriformes > Acanthizidae > Acanthornis > Acanthornis magna. The sequence goes on from JAWUZG010000001.1 coordinate 27,444,695, forward strand.
GTAGAGCAATCCCAAGCTGCCTTTACACCACAGCACCTAAACACAACTTTGGAAGCTTCATTTACTTCATTTTCTCTCTACTTCCTCTGTTGTAGGACTGCTCATTAAGGTTTCATGGGAGGAAAATATAAGGGCTGAAAGGGGTACACCAGAGTTGGCAGTTATCAAAAAAACAGTATCAAGATGACAAGCTCAAATTATGGCAATAGAAAGAAAGGATAGCAAGTGTGAAAAGGGACCAACCTGAACAACAAAGAGCCCTTCAATGATCTCAAAACAGAAAAGCGTGGAAACGAGGGCAGAATGTTTAATTATTATTAAGTAGGAATAACAAGAAAACACAGAACCAAGAGAGGAAAACAACATAAGCAGTAGTTGACAGGAGTAAGAAGAGACTGCACTGTATTGGTGGGCACTGCCCCACCATTAAAACATAAAAACCCCCTTAACGAAAGGAAGTGTTAGTCATGCAAGATGGAAGAAAACAACTGACAGCTGATGACATTGGTAACAAACTGTTCAGTATGTATTTCCATTTCAGTATTCCCTTGTGATGGCACCTACAAACAACTGTATTCGCATCACTGACAAAGATCTCTGCCTAGGAAAAGAGAATAATGAGTTAGAACCTAAGTTTCCCGAAACTGATGGTCTTGGGTTCTCTGGAGCCCAAAGACTTATACACTAAATATTAAAAATTGGTATGTTAACCTTATACTAATATTAAAGTTATTAAAATTATATATAAATAAAATTATTTAAAAAGTAGCTTCAAAAGCAACAGTAGTTGTTGATGTGAGAATTGGCAAGCTGAAATGTCTATTTTTAAACAGAGCAACAGGGAAGAAGAGAAACAGCAAGAACTTCTTGAGCAGTGTCACAACCATTAATTTTCAATCCTAAAAATCTACTCAAACTATATTCATGTATACTTTCCACAGTAACTGACACAACTACTGCCAAGTACAAGCCATGTTAAAACCCTTTTCTCTACAGTAGTGTAATGAAAAAGCAGTAAACCAAGTGTCTTTATTTGGACATGCAACTGACACCAGACACCCCTATAAGAAAGACAAACACAGCACAGATTGAACAATTTCTTTATGAATGCAGAGCTCCCCTAAGTTACTAGAAAGCAAAACAAACAAACAAACAAAAAGTAACAGTCTACCAACAAAAGGGAAAGCTGTAAGGATGTTCTGCAGAAGTATGTCCTAGGATAAGTTCCCTCAATATTCTAACAATATGGATTATGAAATACACAATATGGAGTTTCAGTGTCTTGGAGATCAACTGGAGGACAATATTCAAATTAAAAAATGATCTTGATGAATTTAAAAGCTGTCTAGAGAAACATTTTAATACTGATAAGTAAAATATCATTCAAAACTCAAGTCTGAATCCATCACTGCAGCAAACATCTCAGATTTTTGACACCTTGAATGCTGTAACATAGCAAAGTGCTATAAAGTATTCCACAGTTTAACTGCCTCATGCTATTCATGTACCTTTTCCCCTGACACAATAGGGACATAACCACTGTAGAGTGTGTTGGATTAAAAAAGGAAAGAAAAAATCCACTTCTCTCCCCAAAAAGGACTTTTTTTATTTGCTTCACATTTATGAATCTGGTCCATGTTTCATTAAACCCTGCAATTCAGAAATTTGGCAGTCTTTAACAATTTAGAAGGGAAAGACACTGCCATCTCCTGGACCAGGTGAAGCTGGCAAATCTCTGAATATCTGCATTCTGTTCTCCATCTTGCATTGTCTTCTATACACTGAAAAGTAACTTCAGGAACTTAACAAGTCACCATCAGATGTTGCATTGAAAAATAAAACCAAAAGTCTACAGAAGCAAATCCTCTGCAAGACAAATCTTGGTTGCCTAAGTTCAGTAGGAACATAAAATCAGGTCTACTCATCCACCTCACCAATTTCTACGTGCTTGAAAAACTTCCTTTTCAAGCCCTTCTCAACATATACAAATCCTGAACAGAAATCTCTGTAAAAGTAGCAGTGTGAACAAAAACCAACCATGACAGCTTATTTTTATTAATAGCACACTGGACTTGTAGGTGACTCGGCCGACAGTTTTCAAAAGTTTCTGCCATCTTGCTTTTACTTTTGAAAGTCCCTGTTCCAATCACCTATTTTCATACAACAGCTTTCAAAAAGCAGCTTTTGAGAATGTACCAAGTGCTCTATTAGTATGACCTAGTCAAGCAAACACCTCTGCTCTACACTGAACAACTTGTAACAGTCCACAGAAAGGTACACTCTATCTACAAAATCTGTACCTATAAAATTACTCCAATAACTACTCCATCCCCCACCATTTATTAGTTACAGCAGCATCCCCAATACCTTATCCGAAATGCTTTACAATAAGGGGAATAAATAGCCCGTTATCAGTAACTTGGGACACACCTAGTAATAAGAATTCTTATTGTAACCCTGCATTGCAAGCAGCGTTAAATAAAGGCTCTTCCATTTCCCCAGTAACACCGTCTGCTCTAGTGCCCAGTTCCAGGGCTAACTGGAAGATACCTTAGGGATCTAGTGCTAATGCCATTCCTGCCAGTTGCTACCAAGCCCAAGGATGTAGCTCAGTTAATTTTTTTTTAACTGGATTATATCTGAGCTAGGACGTAACATAGCTGCAAATGTTTTAAAACTAGTTTTTTAATACTGACTACATAGAAAACAGTATTCATCACGTCTTTTCCTACTAGTCCATCTTGGTAGTTTGACATCTTTTTGAATGCTATAGCTGTTTAATCATTCCTCTGAAAAACAGCACAACTACCAAACCAAAACGTTCAGAGAAGCATCAGTACAGCACAAGGGCTGAATCACAGTGAAAGCAAACTGGCATCTGCAGGATGGAAGAACCAGCACTCAAGCTTAGAGACACAGGCAAATTTTCAGAAATCACCACTTGGATACTACAGTCAAATTTTAGACCATACTTGACAAGCACTGTTATTTCCTCCTAGTCATGTGAACAGTACAGGTAATTTATTATGCCTAATGCTCACTCTTACCTAAAAATTTCAGTTAATTTCACACTTTCACCTTCTTCTCCTATTGAGGTATTTTTCTTAGCCTCCTGAGATGTCTTAAGGGGTTTACCTGGTCAAGAACCACTGAACGACAAGGTCAGTTTCACTAGATTATTTTAAAAGTACTCTTGAAAGAAGACAGAGAGTGTTTTACTTTAAACTTTTAGTTTAATTCTACAGTATTTGTCTTCCTTCTATTCTGCAATTACAGTTGAGGTTCACAGGAACAGGTTCAGAGGTTCTCAGCTACCAATGCTAAAACTCCACTTTTAGATAACCTCAAGTAAAAATTCTGGAATTTTCTTGCCATCATACCTCAGGTTCCCTTTGCACAGTACAACTTCTGATGTAATGGATCTTTACAGAAGAGTGATTTAGGCACCTTAATAAAAAAAATCCTTAAAAATAGAGTATCTTCAATTCAACATTCAGTTTATTTTCAAAAATAAAAACCCCCATGCATAATTCTAATATACAGCATTTGATTCTTACCAAAGACATGTTTATAAATATTCTTTTCCTTTTAATAAAGATCTCTATCTACAGTCCAAATCCTGAATGCCAATCTGCCCAACTGTTTTTCAGGCAAACAGATTCCACTAAAGAAAATGTAGATCCATATTGTTTCAGGTACTGGAAAGCAAGTGTACTGCAGAACTAAATAATGATCTCTTCAGGCACTTGCCATTTGGCTAACCCAAGTTTAAGAGTTTCATTATTTATAAAAAACAACAAAATTCCAGTCTTTATAGCCTTCTTAGCTGATTTCCACATGAAAAAAGTGCAAACCCAGAAAAATTCAGCCATCTTGCTAAGAGAAAATGCCGTATTTCTTCTCCAATTCTTCAACAGAAGCATCTTTTAATCCCATGTGGTTCACATGATTGAATAACACCTGTGTAACTGAAAAAAGAAAATCCCAACATGAACTATTACTTTTGTGATTCACACTCTTAGAGTAAATCAGTCAAATTTTTTCCTTGCTGGAAGTAAGGGGTCTGTGGATTATACAGTTGAAATATGAATACATTTTTAGAACTACTGGGAGGATGAACAAACGTAGAAAAGCAAACTCTTACTTTGTTTTGATGCCCAGGACCTGCCTAACAACATTTCCTTTAACAGGTGTATAATCCAGGCAACAGACAGCTTTCAGCTTGCTTCCTATCCTGACACTATGCCACTACATGTAGAGGACAAAATTTAATGCCATATGGCAGATAAAACTTACATCAGGTAAAGGCATGAATGCCATTTGTAAGAGTCACTGCGCTTCAGTAAATCAAGTTATTTTAAGTAGATTCACATTTCAAAGTATAATAGTTATTAGTGAAACTCAGCTGTAGATAGTAAATTTAACTTCATAGGTCCCAGAGGAATGTTTTGCTTCTCAGTGTCTCACTACAACATAGTCTGTCTGGTGTGCTAAATAAAGAGCAAGTTTGAGATAAAAACGACTTTTATAAACCATGAATTCAAGCCAATGTCAACCCAAATTGCAAACTGATGTAAGTGAAGCCTCCAGAACAAGAGAGACAACCAGGCTGAGTGCTTTAGATATGTTTGCATTCTTTTCCCAACAGAAAAGTCAGGATTTGTCAAGAAATAGTTGTAAATTGTGAAAACTGTATAATCTGTATCCCTTGGATCTCAGTTGTAGGATTTCATACAAATTTATAAATTCATAACATTACAAGCTACAAACTGGCATGCTAGCAAAGCTGACTTTATCAGAATAAAATGCAGTGGTATTACTGATTAAAATAAGAGGATTTGATTTAGCTGTAGTTTTCTAGCCTGAACAGTAAGGAATCAAAGGATTAAGAAAAATTACATGACATTCACATTAACTTCTAAAACGATCAAAAAGGTAGACAACTAAAGTGATTACTACATGGAATAAACAAGAATAGCGCTAAATTTTACATATTTTTGCTAGATTCTACAGTAAAACAAAGTAAGTTTACAAAGACACTACAAATTACTTACTTTTTTTTTCTGAACCTGACATAAACATTACTGCCATATCAAATCTTTTTAATTCAGAGAGCCTCTGGAGGATTTCAAGGATAAGCGATGGCTCCTCTTTCCTGAAGAAGATTATTACAAATATAAAAAATAATTACTATTGACTAGAAATATTCAGTAGCTGCAAGTAACATTAAAGAATTCAGGAAAAAGAAATTAGAGGACCAATAGAGTTCCCTTCTCTGTCTTTCATGTTCCCTATCTCTGTCTTTTCTGTTCATTCTTTCACAAGGCAGAAGGTCAATATCCAGAAACCTTTATGTAAGTATTATTGTTCTACTGAGCAAGAGTGAAGAAATACAGAAACCTAGACTGATGCAAACTGACTGCTGGTCATGTACAGAATACCTACTATATGACTTGATGCTTATACCTGGCCATAACATCACCATTTTTATACATATCAAGATAGTGTGAAAGGAAGCAGCACCTGTGGCCTTAAGAAGCTCATCAAAAATTGTAATGAGCCAATTACAGTTGCCTTAATTTTCATCCATACAGGAAATTCCTAGACTGTGTTCATTTCACATTTTTCTGGTCAACAGTAAACAGGCACTGCCTTTGTTACAAATACTAACAAATGGTATTTTTCTTTCGTAACTTCACGTTTCTTTTGCAGGGAGACAGAATTTTTACCTTACAAACAATTTCTATTTCCTAGCCTTTTTATGCCATATCACCAAATGCAGGACTGTATCTCTAAGACAGCATTTTTCAACCATATGATGGACATTTTAGTTTTTAAGGAAACCAAGGGAAAGGCACACATTGATTATGTCTGCTCTTCTCCATAAAACAACACCGAAAAATATCGAGTGTGTGCTTCTCAGACAGAGTAATTTAGAAAAGCAGTACACTGCCTCTGACAGACAAAATTAACTTTAGGACTGAAATAGCAGCATAGATAGAAATTTCAAAAATTGTATGTCAGGTCCTGTCCTATCAGAGCCCCAGTCTCCAATACACATTTGCTACAGACAATGGTAAAATGCTAGCAGGTAATTAAGTCTGAATGCATCACAATAAGCATGGCACAAAACTGAAACCCTCTGAATTTCTCAGCTTTAGAAAGTTAAAATAGAAGACAATGAGCAACTGTATGTGGTCACAGAATACATGCAGTAATATAAACAAAAGTTATTTCATACAGTCTAATGCTACTTTCTGATGCTCCTTAGCAGAGCACAATTCAACAATACTTAGTATTTATTTTTTCACTTCTTTTCTACCTGATTATTCAAGATGAGCTTCACTTCTTAAGAAGGAACAATTGACTAATTCCAATGATTTCATTATGCTCATGAAATGCCATGTCCTGGAAATAATTTTGTAAGCCTGAGGCTGGGACTAGAGACAATATTAAAAAAAAAATCCCCAAACACATTAAAAAAACAACCTCCCCCCACCAAAAAACCCCAAAACCCTTCAGAACAGCAATATGCAACACAAAACAAAGAAGGAGTTAAACTCACTCAATGTAGAAGTCATGTAGAATTTTCAGGATCTGGTTAAACAAGTCTGGATCCAAGGATTTCTGAAACAGCTTTGCATAAAGCGAGGGCTCTATTTGCTATGGAAAAATTTAAAAAGTTATTTTTAGACAAAAGAATATAATTGAGTAATAAGAATTACATGTGCATTTTTAGAATGTCATGGACAATGCTGAAGTACATGAAAGCAAAAAACCCAAACCACATTATTTGGCATTAAACAACAATTTTTGCCTGTTTGGGTTTTTTTGGTGATCGTAATTTCTAACTACTCTTAAAAGAATTCTAAGTAATTTTTTTTCAAAATATATGTAAGCAAACATACACATTAAGTAATTCGCTGTGTTTCAGGCATTTGCTCAGTTTAAAACTGTCGCTATGTCTAATTACCTCATTTGGAAAATTAGAATAGTTACTAATGTACTTAAGTCTTTAAAGAACAAGGGTCTGTATTTGAAAAAAAATGTAGAGACTGTATTTAAAGCCAATAATAAGGCACAAAAAAAAAATATTCTAAAGTGCATCAGACTACTTATTGTTATGTGAAGACAAATAAAAAAGGAGTATTGTACACTTAGGGCACTCTAAACATAGCTATCCCTTTCACCTAATTCTACTGTTTCTTCAACTGATGTTGAAAGAACTGTCCAAAGCCTGTTGATACTCCATGTTTCATACCTTCAGGTACAAGTACATGCTTTCTGGGCAGTCTTTCAACTTCCTGAAGTCAGATTCAAGCTGGAAAGAATTTGCAGGAATGGGAGGAATAGGAGAAGTAGACATAAATGACATTCTGATTTCTTTTTCCCTCTGTTTGCTTGCAGGAAAAGATGGATGCAATGTTGATGAAATTCCTTTCACATTAACAGGAGCCCTGTAAAAGTATTTTGAAACACATAATCAAATAATGTTTAAGGAAATCCTACACTGAGACTTAACCAGAGATCTTTTTATTCATTAAAAGCTAAAATGCTAACTTTTTTAAAAATAATGTGATTTAGTTTAACCAGGTATTTTAAAATCCCTTCAAATTATACAAGCTTTATATTCGATTCATCTTTTCTGAAAAAACACATCTGCAAATACTTAAATTTACTCAGCCTCTTTCTGCTTTCTGGAAATAACTCAATTTTATAGTAGGTTTCTCCCATATCTATCTGAAAAAAAGATTAAATTTTCTGCAATTTCATAATGCAAAACAATAACAATGTCAAATGAATAAACTGGTATCAAGACTGACAGCAGATCTATTTTTTGCCCTATAATTTGTCACTTAAGTCCATTTATTTTTTAGAAATTATAAAATGGCTAAGAATACACTTTTTTCTTCAACACAGTAAATCCATCTAACTGAGCTAGAAAACATGGATGGGGCAGTGTTTTGTATGGAAAACTTCTATCAAGATTCCTTAAAAAGTATTTATCACTAACAGAATGAGACAATGTTGATGCTGTGGACAAGTAGTGTTAACAGTGAACGAGGATAAAGCTGCTGTACTGCAGCCTAGTTTCAGCAAGACAGACTTGAGTTAGCCTAACTAACACAATGTGACTTAGAAACTGAGCCCATCAGAAGCTATCAGCTGCCTGCTCAGCAGAGGAAAGGGTGGTGACACTCTCATCTGCTCCTCTTCTCTCACACAACTGGAGTGCAAACAATGCTTGAATTCTGTTTAAAGTCTATTCTAAAACACAACAAATAAAAGTCACAGCCAGGGAAGGTGGAGTGCCCAAGCAGGAAAGAGTACAGCATGCAGGAAAATACTAAGAATTTCTTTATACTGGCGATGTAAGAACAAGTTTTTCATCTGATACTAAACAGATCATCTTGGTCTCAACCACTGCATGGTCAAAGAGGCAGCTGTGCAAGAACTGCAGTTTCTTTCAACATTTCCTTTTTAATTCAGATTCTCCAAAATATCTTCAATACCTCAGAACATGTAGACATCTGGAAATGAAGATTACATTTCAACTACATTTATCTTTTTAAAAGAGGATTAGAATTATTATACTTACTGTAATGGTGACATATCACTGATTTCTTCTATTTTCAAGTGCTTTGCTTTTGGAATGTCTGCTGTAATCAACAGATCATCCTGATCTAGAGTCTCTGTTGTTTCAACACTCATTGAATTCCTCCAGTTATTGACTAAAGAAGCAGTGCTGGGCAAGTCACCATCTGATGTATCATCATCAACTTCTTCAATGTCTATTCTTCGCAATGGCTTCTAAACAGAACACAGACCTCATGTCATGTGTGGACCCAACATAAGTGTTTATACGGACCCCAGACACAGCTTTGTGTAACTTAAAATAATCTTATGATAACCAGTTACACCTGTTATGGTGCACAGAGAAGACACTTTGAATAAAGGTAAACGGCGAAAAGGAAACGATAAAATTTTACATGAAGCCTGATATGATAATTTTATTTCTTTACCCTCATAAACCAGTATATACTCTAAAGGATCTCAATATTCAGTGTTTTCCCTGTAATAATTAAAAATGTATTTTTTTTCCACTAAGTTTGAAGAGGCGAGATCTGTCATATACTTAGTCCCATTATGTGGTCAAGCTTTGTAATTTAGCAAAACAATTTAAAAAACAAACAAACAAACAAACAAACAAACAAACAAAAAAAATCGAGCAACATAGGCCTTGACCCACAACTTAAAATTTTGATACAATAAATATCTCAACCTTGCTGATTGACCAAATTACATACATCATAAGGTAATTAATTCCACCACTAAAGAACATGCTAAAATGCTTCAGTTTGTTTAATCTCTGCATGATCCCCACTATTTCTGACCATCACCTAAGCGCCATCTTCACAGGTCTTACAAAAAAAGCCTCTCATCACTTCTTACTTTAGAGTTTCATTTCCTGAACATGAACATAGTGTATATTTGTCTAGAAATACAGATGAAAATGCACATGATTAAACACACTCAGAAACTTAGACTTCTAGGAAATGGCAGTACTTAAAGCATAGATGTTTCATCTATACTTATTCTACCTTAACAGAATAACAAGAGGCATACAACCAACCTAGTACCTTCACTAAATTTAGTAGTCACAGTGAACATGTAATAAACATAATTGTCTATAGTATTTCAGCTACTTCACAATAAATTTATTTAGGTTTAAAGAAATATTGCATCTATTTACAGAGGACATAATATTGCCCCCTCCCAAAGGATCAAAATAATCACACATTTTCTACTAAAACCATCCATCTGAATTATATTATTGATGAAAGTAAACAAAGGTTTTAAAATAGCATGAGTGCATACACATATCAAGTATGAGCGCACTTGGTATTTACACAACTCATTGCTGAATGTATAAAGATTAAATGTCCTAGAAGATGAAGCCTAAATACATAAAGAAACCTGATACTACTCACTGTGTATTTTTTCATCTATAACTCATTCAGCTGACTGTAACTACTGATAATTCATAGGCCAAATATATTGCTTATTGAAAACCAATACCCAGCTGTTCTACAGTTTACATGGATGAAAATACATGCTCCAAGCTCTTTGAGAAGCAGCCCTACATGACAGCAGCATGACACAAGCAGGCAACTTGTCTTATAGCCACTATGGCTGCTGTAAAAACTGTGAACAGCAGAAGGAATGTTTACCCAGAGCTTCTCAATCAAACACAGAAACTCAACTGTCTCCCATTTATTCTCAACTTCAATGTTACCTCTGACCCGAGAAAGGGTTGTGGGGCTACCTGCCTATTCCACATTATAAATGTATGCATACACAACGTTTGCTGGGGGTGATATTGCAGGCTGAATGCTTACACCCCCACTACTAAGTACTTCAGCATTCCATGTGCGTATACATTCTTGAAAAATACCGAAAGAGTATATTTCTACATTTTTGGATTTCCTCAGGAAGGTGTATCTATCAGGAGTTAGTCCACAAATATAGAAAACAGATTTTAACTTTGAGCTCTACTTTTCCCATCATTATAGAAAGCAACTCACAAACAACTTACTGTTGATTTAATCTGTAACGGATTATCAATCAGTTTCACTATATTTTTTATTTCCGTTTCTTTTATCAATACTGCAGGATATTCTTGGTGAGTCTGCTGTTCTTTCTCAGCTAATTCCTGAAAAAAATGGCAAGTTGTCCAAAAGATCAGGTGTTTGACGAATAAATACAAGGTATGTTAAAAATAATGTAATAAAGAATAAAAACCTCCTAATATAGGCTTACAAAAAGCTCTCAAACAAACAAAACCCCACTATACCCGAATAAGCATACATACATTCCTTATTTTAGTGAGTTCATTTATTGCTTGTTTATTTCCAGGTTCCAGCTTCAGAACAGCTTCAAAATCTGAGTGAAAAATAACACATAAACTGTAAATATTTCAAGTTACAATGTACACGTGGCAGATTTTTAAACCTTCTGTTTTCCCTTCATAGTTCTAAAAATAATTAAAGGCAGGTAAGTCACAGAATGGGCAAGGTGGGAAGGGACCACAGTGGGTCATCTGGTCTAACCTCCCTGCTCAAGCAGGGTCATCCCAGAGCACACCGCACAGGATTGCATCCAGACAGTTCTTGAATATCTCAGTGAGGGAGACTCCACAACCTCTCTGGGCAAGCTGTTTCAGTGCATGGTCACCTGCATGGAAAAGAAGTTCTTCCTCATATTCAGGTAGAACTTCATGTGCATCACTTTCTGCCCATTGCCTCTTTCCTAGTACTTGGAACTAGAACCTGACCCGCATTTTGACACCTTCCCTTGAGATACGTGTAGACATTGATGAGGTCACTCCTCAGTCATCTCTTTTCAAGACTGAACAGGCCTAGATCTCTCAGTCTCTCCTCGTAAGAGAGATGCTCCAGTCCTTTAATCATCTTTGCTACCCTCTGTGGGACCTACTCCAGGGGCTCCATGTCCCTGTTATGCTGAGCAGCCCAGAACTGGGCACAGCACTCCAGATGTGGCCTGACCAGGGCTGAACAGAGGGGCAGGATCACCTCCCTTGACCTGCTGGCAATGCTCTTCCTAATGCACCCCAGGATTCCACAGGCCAACTTGGCCCCAAGGGCACTGCTGGCTCTTGGACAGTTTGTTGTCCACCCCAGGTCCTTCTCCACAGAGCTGCTTCCCAGCAGCTCAGCCCCAAGCCTGTGCTAGTGCCTGGGGTTACTCTTCCCCAGGTGCAGGACCCTGCATTTGCTTTTTGAATTTCAGAAGGTTCCTCTCTGCCCATCCCTCCAACCTGTTGAGGTCCTTTTGGAGGGCTCACAGTCCTCCAAACAGTTATCAAACACTCCTCCCAGTTTTGTGTCATCAGTGAACTTGCTGAGGAGGCATCTGCCCCTTCATCAAGTCACTGATGCACAGGTTAAACAATACTGGGCCCAGTATTGAACCTTGAGGGACACCACTAGTGACAGGCCTCCAGCTGGACCCTGTGTCACTGATTAAGAAGACCTTCTGGGACCTGTTGTTCAGCCAGTTCCCAATCTACCTCACTGTCCACTTATAAGTCATCCTAACGCCTCTATCATGACCTACTTTTTAAACAAACTCTTCAAACTATTTCTTACTAATCATAAACAGCAACAGCTGTAATTTCACATAAAACTGTCTTCCCATTATGTGGGTACCGACACAAGTGTTTTTATACATATTCAGTGAAATCCAACAGAAACTCCTTAATTCTTAACTTCTGCATGGATAATCTCAGTAAGTCAGAAGAAAAAGATCAGGATGTCCCTATACTGATCTCTTACCTATCACATTTAGGCTAATTCAAAGTCATACCTTCAATAGCTTCCTTTAGCTTTCCAAGAGCAACTCTGGCAGCTCCCCTTCTGGCAAAAGCTTTAGAATAGGAAGCATCTAAGAGCAGAGCTTGTGTGCAGTCATCTTCTGCCTCTTTGTACCTCAGCAAAAGCATATTACAAAATTAAGAGACAGTTTCAAGAGGCAGTTTCCACAGAAAAGACAGTGCTATCCAAAACAATTAAAATATAAAGGTAGATCTTCATTACATACATACATATACACATCACTGAGCTCAAATGCAAAACAAAAAACCCCCATGAAACATGGTTTCTCAGCACCTTGACATTACAGCTATGTCTTTTGGTATCTCACAATGCTGACTCTTTTTGTCATGACTAAAATTCACTTCCTCTTAAAAAAACACTTAAAGCTTTTCAGAGCAGAGTCCACTTTAAAAATTAAACAATAGCGCTAAAATGAAAGTCAGTACCATGGCTTTGTACTTCTGAAAACCAGAAATACCATTACAAACAAAGAAAAAATACAAGAAAGGAGAAGCAAGCATGGCTGAGAATAAATTTCACTACATTTGGAATTCTGTAACTTGTCCTAAACTATTTCAGAATGAGAATTCAGTGTATCCCTGCATTAATGTAATTTGCCTAATTTTAAGAATAAATTTTTATACTGTCACATTAGATCACAATTTTAATATCTACTTATTAAAATGTTTTCATTCATTCATTCCTCTTCTCCATTTTCAAACCACCATTAAATTTATGCAAATTAGTTCTTATTTGCAGTTCTTATCAGTACTAGCAGTTTGTAAGAATACCAATGGGCTTTTATGCCCATTTTGCATTTTATGTTTGGTCCTCTTTGAAATGTGAAGACCCATAATAGAAGATTTATCACAGACAATCAATTTTCTTGCTTGGTCATTCAATTCAAGTATCACTTCCTCTGAATTTCACAGAATATTATTTGCATTATGATGTCCTTTAACTTACAAATGTGTCAGAAATACTATCCAAGCAACCTATCTTATCCTAATTTGAGATCAATGTACTGTCTCTACAGATACGCAGACACGTCACATTAAACCAGATGACCAACATAACCCTCAGCTCTCTGCTTCTCATGCTACCAGCTTATAAGTTTTAAAATACCACGCCAACACAGAGTCAGAAGAGGTTCAGACCTAAAAAATGGCCATATGGAACTTACCTAATTTGCTAGAAAGTGTGAATTTCCTACTGTTTCTGGGTTATCTGGATAAAACTTAATTAAAAATAAACAACACATACGTGCCTCCATCAGTGAAGTTAAAATATATTTTAAAAGTAACAATAACCAGAAAAAGCTTATATTCATTCCCTCTAAAGTCAGAAGTTATAATTCACTTCTTTTTACAGTATAACATTTAGTAGCTGACTGGGTTTCATAGTCAAAGACAAAGCTTTGGGCAGGTCCTTTCAGAAAGGTGAATATCTGAATTTTGCACACATAACAGAACAAAAATCCAACTTAAGAAACCATAATTTTACACCGGTGCTATTTTATTCTCTCAGAACTTGTTTCCTACAAATTTGCATTGCAAGATCACACACATAGATTTTTCCCTCTCCTTTACTGCTTTCAACATGATTTATTCTACACCGAATTCCAACAAAAATTAGAAGGAGTGACAATAACTCAAGTTGAGTGAAAATCTACTGGATCATTATTCCTCCTGATTTACAACAAACAAGCAATATAACATATGCAATTCCTCTTACTTCTCAATCTTTAGGTAGGCCATGGCTCTGTTCGCTGGCAGTAGTGCGTTGGTGCCATCTGCTGCGATACCACGGGTGTAACATTCTATTGCAGCCTCGTACTTTCCTTCTTTGAAATAACCGTTACCCTAGAATATTTAGGTCAGGAAAAGAAACTGCCTTGAGAAAATCTAGTGCACTGAACTTTTTCTTATCCTTTTTAGCAGGGCGGGTCACAACATTCCAAAGAACACCCACATCAAGGCAGATAGTTATGGCGTATTTCTTCCTATCTAAGTTTGGAGGCAGAACACAGATCTTAATCACACAGGTATCTTAATACCTTCTAATACCTCAAGGAGAAAAAAAACTTTGCTACATGCATAGTTTAAATGCAGACTTGTAAGTCTACAACTTAGCCCTGATGTGCAGGTTAACCTACTCTGTATGTCCTGAATTTAAACACACACTGAACCTTTATAATTCCCCTTTCAAGATGATTTTTTTCCATGCACAAATTCATCTTTATCCTGCTCCACAAAACTTAACCTCAAATATTACTTGGGTCCAAATACTGTTTTTGTTTTCTAATTAATGCTCCATATGAGAAAATTACATTCCTTTTTTGTTTGTTCTGAGGGACTAAAATTCTCTTTTGCTTCTCAGTACTAATTTGAAGCCGCACATCTCTGCTACTATACTGACTGACAAAGAAAAGAAAGGCCACAGTTCAGACATGACAGGATCTACGATGTCATGAACAAGCCTGCAATGAGTCAACTCTGGTGCCAATGAAGTATTACATTAGACTGAAATTTCTCTTCTGTAACTTAGTCAAACCCTTGTTCCTTAATGCAAGCTTCCATTCTTTTCTGACTAATTACCTCTTATAACCAGTATAGCAAACCTGAATACTGGTAACAAGTCAGAAGTTACATAGCTAGGTAAGTGAACAGAAAAATTTTGATTCAGTTAGTAATGTTATTTATTGAAAGAGTGGTGAGGGGGAGAAATCAATAAGCCAACTGTAAGTCAAGACTGTGTATCCAGAAATTCATTTTTATTGTCATTGTTGCTGGTACCCCTAAAGTCCTTTTGATAACTACTATTCATCATGTAATCAGAGGTTTGAAAACAAGAAATAGTCCACAACTCTTCTTGGACAAGCAAGGGTCAAGATGCTTATAATAATGCAGAAACAGGAACTTTGACTAAGTTCTACTTGTTTTACGACACATTTGAAATTTAGCAATTTGGGCTGTAAAAGCTACCTTTTGTAATTATTTCTCCAAACAAATCCAAACACAACTCACTGTCCCACTCACCTCCCTAGATCCCAAAACGGGAAAAAAATAAGGTTACATCAAGGACATTACATTTATCAAGTTCAAGGCAGTATCAGGTTTATTTTATACATCTGCCTAGCTAACAGTACAACACAACCCTTTTTTTTGCTAGGTCCCTCCTGTTCCACCAGAACCTGGGACTTACCAGATCTTTTTCTGCAATTGCTTTCTGCTTGAGCTGCTGCTCTTCAATGCGCTGCTTCTCTTCATCTGTTAATCCTCTTCTGACCCCATCTTCAAACTCTTTCTCTTCTGAGCTTTCTTTTGATGACAGAGCCTGCAAAGACATAATTTTTTCCCCTCAGTAAGTATTGCCCCAGTCAAACATTTTCAGAACATAAATTACAATAATTTCTGCATTTTTAAGATACAAAGATCTGCCAAGATTTTTAACAGAAGTGCCTGTGCTGTAAATTGAATGCAAATTGAAGAGACCATTTTAAATTGTTTCTTGAAAATGTATTGTTATGAGGGACTGCAAGTCAGAATATGCTCGGTAAATAAAAAGTTTGTAACTTCCGAAGCACAATGTAAAACGACCCATGGAACCTGTTTATATATACTGCAATTCACACATCATTTATTTCTTCAGTTACTGGAGACTTTGCAACTTTGTTCTGAAAATGAATTTTTCAAGCACTTTCAAAAATACAGTTGAAGACGTGAAAGTACATACATACAGTAATGAAAGGTGAAATTATATTTACTAAGGTCATCCATAATCAACATTCTCCTCCCTGTCATGAAAGGGATCTGACTTGCACTAGAGTATTTTGTTCTGCTAGGCTTAGAACAACTTTCTGGTTTGGCTGACCACAGCAATCAGTGGGAATACAAGCAGACCAGCAGCGCAGGCCAAGAGAATACAAAGGTTCTCATGTGTTGTGCTCCCTTATACCAAAATACTAAGCATGACTGGAAAAAGCATTAACACGGGAGGTAGAAAATGAGTAAGAATTAAAAAACAATGCCACCAACCAATGAACCCACCAAAACCCAATCAACCAACAACAAACCAACCAAAAAACCCAGACGGTGCACAAATACAGTCTTAGTTTGCCAATCCACTATTACACTGATTTTTGCACAAGTGTTTCTCCTGAAGAAACTCCATTAAAGATTTTGACCTCAGTGAACTTCAAATGCCAGAAAAAGCACATGAGAATTTGTTGCATCAATTCTTTTCATACATAAATACTGACATGGATATAAACTGAATACGGTATATTAGTTAATGTTAGGGCCTAATAATCTTATTACCTGATTAATTTTCTTAAGTTCATTTTTTGCTTCCAAGTTGTTTGCATCCAGCTCCAAAACTTTTTCATAATCTATCAGAAGATCAGAAAAATATGTTTCAGGTAAGGAGAGCATTCTTTTAAGTTAACCCCTTTTAGTAGTTCCCAAGAAGCCTGAGATTTTTCAAGGACTACATCATTCTAAAACATTTAAAGTTGAATTATTCCAGAACTACTAACATCTGCTACTATCATTTGGACTTGCTACTTGAATTTCACCTTGCTAGAAGAATATGCAGCATGGTATTTCATTTCTTTATTTACAGAAAATGAAAATTAAATTCCTACATCAAAGAAGCAGATCACACAAGTTTGTACGCATTTTAAGAAAAGAATTTAAATTAGCCCACCTTCTTTAGCGCCTTGAAGATTTTTCAAAGCAAAGCGAGCGGCCCCTCTTCGGGCATAAGCCTTTATGTAATTTTTATCTAAAGCGAGTGCTAAATTGCAGTCAGATTCCGCAACAGAAAACCTATCAAAAAAATGAATGAGTAGTTTGGACACATCTAGGTAACAAACCCCAAAACTTAAGCAGTTTTTCACACTTTGAGCCTTTCCAGGTTTTTGATAACATGGAAATATTACGTGCTTCAGAAGAGACACAAAACAAATATTTACACATTTCTTGATTCAGAATACATTAAAACAAGAAAAGGAAACAGTGGTTGAGAATCTCTACTGCCACAGAAACAATAACCAACTCCCCTGTATCCTTTCTTCACCCAAAACAAATCAAAGCTTCAGAAATAGAGCTCACTGAATCTGAAAGGCAATTTAACTTTCTATTCCTCTTTTTACTTCAAGTCCTACACCGCGACACAGAAGACAGCCAACTTCTAGTGTGAATGCAGAGGAAAAATTGATGAGGGAGACTACTACATTGCTTCCCCTAGCAATTCCTATTTTACTTTGAAACTGGAAGGCAGATTGCAGCAAAAGCCTTACATACACATCACAGTATGATGTATAATCATGAATTAAAACCAGACAAAAAATCTGAAGGTAGCATCTCAAATTGCAAGTCTTACTTTTTCATTCTGTAGAAAGCTGATGCTCTGTTTGTGGGCAATACTGGATTGTACGGATCAGAATGCATTCCTCTAGTATAGCATTTTATAGCTTCATCAAAATTTCCTTGTTTAAAGTAGTTATTACCCTGTGAATAGAAAAGAGCCTTTTCAGCACGTTACTGTACATTGGCAGACACATTGCTAATTTAAAAAAAAGTCTGCATTTTAGAATGCTTAAATACTTTTGTTTAACATTTCTCATGAAGTACTGCTTTACTATAAAATATGCTTTTCAACTAATATATTCTAAGTACCCCATATGAAATAATTCTCATGATATATGCTATAACATGGGTCTATAAAATATTGATTGTCAGTATCCGCAGGTCATTTCCAGAAACCTGTAACAAGCATATACATAACTACCTAAATTACTGAATTACTGAATGTTTTTTAAAGCTTTTAGTAACTAGATCTGGCATCTTTGCTTTCCAAGTCAATATTCTCATTTCTGCCTCCTTTGAGACACAACTTTTATCTCATGTACCCTCAACCACTTCACGTCAGCCAAGATGATAATGGCCAAAGACACCCCAATTTCTCATGTCAAATATTTTCCACAGGAGCAGGGACAGAACACAAATACCACTCACACACACAATTTAAAACAAACTAACAAACCAAACCAAAACTAAAACTCTTCTGAAGTCAAGTAGGGATTGACAGATGGGTTAGGTGCCTGCTTACAAAGAAACTTCTCAAAACCACATAAGCTGCCACACAAGACTATTTCTCATGGCAATGAAGCCTGAGATAGATCTCTCTCTGTATCCTATCTTATTAGGTAACATTGAACCGGTATGAATTTGTCATCACTAAATCTCACAGATTTAGTTTGGGGGATTCAGACGTTGCGTTCAGATAAAAACCAGTTTGATCTATATAGTAACTCTATACAGACATTCAACTTCCCAAAGCAAAAACTCACCAATATATTCATCATCATAAGCATGTTAATTAAAATCTGACAGGCTTGCTGCTACAGATACTGTGAAAGAATAGAATTGCGGTGAGAATTTTCTATTTTTGGATAACAGGCAGGAAACAGACAGAAAGACTTCCAGACAGGCAACTATTTTACCAGATGTGCGGTCTCAGTGGGTAATCTTTCAAAAGAAAATTGTAAACGCTCCTATATCTAAATTCTACTTTGCCAATAATAAGCATCTATAATTCTATAACCTTTTCCTTCTCTGCAAGAGCCTTTTCTGTATCTATACGAATTCCATCTTCTTCTGAGTCTGATTCTGGAGATACAGAATCATGAGTACTGTCTTCTTTATCAAGTTCTTCAAGTATTTTATCCTGGAATCAGAAAAAAACCCAAACTATTATCTTCATTATAATTCAATGGGGCAAAATAATAAAAGATATTAGGAGAATTATTAATGTGTCCTCCAATAATGACAGTTGTGTTTAGTCTTATATTCTACTAAAATTATGACCTTTTAATAGACCTGTTATTAAAAAAGGTTTTTTTCCCCTTAAACTCGATCTATTGGATGTAAGCTCAGTCAATGGCAAACCAAGTATTTATCAATATTCCAAATATTAAACACGTAACCTTTTTGGGAGAAAACCACTTTTTATGTTCATACAGTACCCAGCACAGTAAGATGCTGACTAACGGACTGAACTCTCAGCACTGTAACAATATCATATTTAATACAGACATCAACTGGGGACAAGACTTGGGTAACAAAGCAAATATTATGACTTACCACATCAAGTTTTCCCCATGCTTCATAATCATAAGACTTGATCTTGTTTTTCTTGTTTTCCTCAGAAGTTATCTTTGAAGGGACTTTATTTTTTATTTTCTTCTTTTTCTTAAAAGCCTTGTTTCGAATTGGTGGCAAATTCTAAATTGAATTAAGAAATTTATTATAAAACAGATGTGTGAAAATTACTTGCACTGAAGGATCCACAGTACCTGTATCTAGACAGTGTACCTATCTAGTGGCTTGTTTTATTTTAGAAATCCACCCAGCAAGCTGTTCTCATGAACTCTACAAAACCAGTAAGGACAAGTACAAATCTTTCAACACATACTAGCAAATATTATATGTACGATACAAAGCTGAGTTTTAAAAGACATCTGTCTTCAGAGTATCACTGAAGAATAACTTTAATATACTAAATGTCATCAGTAAATTAGCAATACTGATGCTGAAAAGAGAAATATTCTCTTAGATCTAACCAGAACTGATAAAAAATTTACTGGCCTCATCATCTCCAGAGGCTACTGCCCTAAGGTTTGTTGGTGGAAGAGTTTACAGAAGAATTTTTGTTTTTTTTTCAGATGAAGAACACATCATGGGTTAGTTCATGCCTTCTATTCAGATTTAAGTCAACAAATGTAATTTTGTTAAAACAAAACATTATTATTATAAACACTATCACAGTATGAATAGCTGAGTTGACACTGGTCTTGTGTTTTTTTTACCTCTTCTGGGACCCCACTCTGTTTCCTGAGTTCAGAATCCACTTCTTTAATATCTTTTTCCCAGCTCTCCAATTCTCTCATAAAATCCTGCAGTTCTTCAGCATTTTGCTTCATTTGCAGCTGCAGTTCTATCGTCTTATTAGGTGAACTCATTGTAATCTGCCAAAACTCAAAGAAAAAAGCTTTTTACAAAGAAGTTGGAAGTATGTGGCAAAGACAGCTAGCTACTTCAAAATTATGAAGTTTGACTTATGTGCCACTCAGGCTTCCCAATAGCATAGTAGGAACATTAAGAGCCTAAGACAAAACATAATTTAAATGTCTTTGAAAAAGTTAAGGGAAGCCATGTTACTCAGATAAAATGAAGTGCATCATAATAAACAGTGAGTTATGTTTTCCTAACTAAATGTAAAGCAGCCATTAAATCAATGGTAATCCTGAAAGTGCAAGCAAGTCCCTAAAACACTGTTTAATAATTATTACCACTTGTTTGTCTTTGTAAAATTTGTTGTGTCAATTTTACTGTCTTAAGTGAAAGAAGATTTATTACAAAAATATCAAGTCACGATCGAAAAGTAAGCTTGAAAAGTCTTGGTCACAATTCAGAAACCCCACCCCCCGTTTGTACAGTTCATAGCAGAACAATCTGAAAAGATGAAGCAAACATGTTCTGAAAACAATCATGATTAAGAAACTCATGATGAGCTCAATACAAACTTAGACAAAGAGAGTTACGAATGGTTCCTAGCTATAACCTCTTGATGACAAGCTTCAGGACCTGTTACAAGCCTCATGGAAGTATAAACAAGCTATTTATAGAGATACTACACAAAAAAATTTTAAGGAAAAGGTCTAGATTATTTAGCATGTATTATTTAACATTACTTTTCACACCTGGTAAGGCAACGGCCTTATAACGGCACAGCAATATAAAAATTTATGAAGCAAACAAAGCTAATGATTTCTGCAATACAACACACATAACTACACACAAGGGTCTCAAAGACATCGAAAGACACACTGCATCATTACTACTGAACTAAAGCTACCAAAGCAGAAATGTTTTTACACGCTCAAGAGTAAGCAGCTGAGTAGATACCCTACTGCAGCTGTTGTGCTTCTCCCTAGTTCATAAATAGGCGGTGACATCCTTACCCGGAGCAACATGCTAGGTCTATTTGAAACAAACCAGAAAAAAACTTTTAGTGAAGCAAAAAATACATAGCTTTCATCACATTTCCAACTGAGCTTACTATGTTGTTTTCCACCTTCAGCTGTTATCCTACACTGAACTGCCTCTGTAATATTCAGTCTGTTAATTCAGTGCAACCTCGGTATGGACACATCAAATATTCCATACAGCCGAGCCCTTCTAGGTAGCTAGAACAAGATACCTAAAGAGATGCAAGTAAATACCTTGTGACCTGCGAAACTTTTCTTTTTCCTATCACTGACTAAAATAGTATTCTCATGCATGTGGAAATCTAATACGAAATCTGTCTGTTTGTTCTCTGTCATTCTAAAGCATCATGCTCAAGTGTATAAAGTCAGCTTGCTCCGTTACCCACTAGTGGTACACAATTTAGCAACTACCTTAATCCACGCACTGAGAGCAGCCTGTTTGCGGCACAGCTCTGACACCCTTCAGGGCCCCTTTATTCGAGTCTCAACGCTGGGCCCTTCCCAACACCCGAGGGCTAATGGTTACTGGGGAGTGGCCGCACCACTCCGGGTCTGGCCGGCAGCACAGGCCCGCCCGGGAGCGGGTCTCGAGGCCGCACGGCAGGAGGCCCTGAGGCAGAGCAGCCCCTTTGAGCCTCAGCATCCGCCTCTGCACCGCTCGCAAGTTCCAAGCGAGGCCTTGACTCCATCAGGGCGAGCCCCCCCCACCCTCTCCTCGCCTCTCCTCTCAGCCCGCGCGACCAAGCCGCCCGTGGAGCGGGGATGCGGCTGCGGCACGGTGCCGCCACGGGGTTCGGGCATCGCACACCCGTCCCGTCCCGTCCCGTCCCGTCCCGTCCCGTCCCGCGCCGCGCCCTCACCTGCACCGTGCCGCGGCTCCTCCCGCCGCCGCCGCCGCCGCTCCCAGCGTGCAGCGCGGCCCGGCGCCAGGCCGACCCCCCGCCCCGGCGGCCCCGCGGCGGCGCAGGCTGCGGGAGGCCAGAGCGCCTGCGCGCTGCCCCCGCCCACGTGCCGGGAGCGGAGCCGGCGATTGGTGCGGTCGCGGTTGCGGCCCTGGGCCTCGTGTATCCCGGGCAGGCGCGGGACGGCGGCGCCGGACATGGAGGAAGGCGCGGCTGAGTCGCCGCCGGCGGCAGAGAAGAAAGGAGCGGAGGAGGAGGATGATGATTTCGGCTACCACCTCTTCCCGGACCGGAATAAGAAGCCGCAGAGCTTCCTGTTCCGCAGCCTCTTCACCTTCCACAACAAGTGCCAGCTGATGCTGAGGTTGACTCTGGAAACAAGTAAGTGCTTCCCCGTCCCGCTGCGGGCCTGGCTCTGGTGCAGCGGAGGTGCTGAGGTGCTGAGGACCCGGGCCGTCCGTGGCCGCTGGCGGCGGTGACCTTGTGCCGCCGGGTCCCGGGGAGGGCCCTGCGCTCCGGCCGCAGCCTCCCCGCGGCGGCCGGGCGGGGCCCGAGCGGGTGGCGGGTGGGGCTGCTGCTTCAGGAACACGCTGATTTTGGTTAGGCAGAATACAAATTTGAAAGTGGCTGAGAAGGGCTTTTTTTTCCACTAGAAGGTTCCTCTCTACTTCTTTTTTTTTTCTTGTGAAATTAAGATGATTTGTCAGTTTCTATGCTTTCGTGCCCTTTTCACTGCTTGATGTGGACTGTGAGTGTTAACAAGTAAATGATGGTCACTATAGGCTACTTTGTTTATGTCTAGTAGTAATAAAATAGTGTCAGGATTGACTTGATACCTGAACAGTTTTGACCGTATTCTGGGCTGCATCGAAAGGACCATGGCCAGCAGGTCGAGGGACGTGATTGTCCCCCTCTATTTTTCTCTTGTGGGACCCCACCTGTACTCTAGTGCCCCCAACATAAGAAGAACATAGAACTATTGGAGTGAGTCCAGAGCAGGGCCACCAAGTTGGTAGTGGGGCTAGGACACCTCCCCTGTGAAGAAAGGCTGAGAAAGTTGGGGCTGTTCAGCCTGGGGAAGAGAAGGCTATGTGGAGACCTTCCAGTGTCTGAAGGGGTCCTACAGGAAAGCTGCAGAGGGACTCCTCATCAGGAATTGTAGTGATAGGACAAGGACTAAGGGGTTGAAGCAGAAACAAGGAAAACTTAGGCTAGATAAACAGAAGAAATTTTTTACTGTGAGTGTGGTGAGGCACTGGAACAGTTGCCCAGGGAAGCTGAGGTTGACCCATCCCCGGGAGTGTTCCAAGGCCAGGTTAGATGGGGCTCTGAGGAACCCGGTCTAGTGGAACGGGTCCTTGCCCAGGGCTAGGGGGTTGGGACTAGATTTTCTTTAAGGCCCCTTCCAACTCAAACTATTCTATGTTTCTATATCACTTTACATAGTCTGAGCTGTGACAGATGCCGGTTGCATTGCATTAGGACTAAATACTTCAAAGTATGAATTTGCATGTGTAGTGCTTTTCTCATTTGGTTTTTTTCCTTGACTGTCTTTATATTTCATTTATAGATGATTTTCAAAACTTTTATCTAGAGAAATTGATTGCAGCAATGTTTTTCTAGATCCATATGCTCGACTTCTCCTTGAGGCTCTGAAGCAATCTGGTTGGTATGTAAACTAGTTTGTCTTGTTCTATGTAGTAACATCACTATGATAAGTAGTGACTGAAGTTTTTAAAATTCTTTTTTATAACTTTGTTTGGGCCTTTCAGCACTGTCTTCAATGACCGGCACTTTTCTTGTGAAAACTGTGATGGCTGTGTCAGTGGAGGTTTTGATGCTGCCACATCTCAGGTGGGTGCTGGACTTTGTCCCCTTTCAAAGGTGATATTTTGCAATTTTTTTAGTGTTTTGTTGCCAGAATTAAATCAACCAATACTGACACCTGAGTCACTCATGGAAACAAGATAAATGAAAGATGGTCTAGGGTATTGGAACTAGTACCCTATAGAATGTTGTGTAATGCTGTTAATGTTGAAAAACACCAATCTAAAGTCCTAAATGTTGTCAGTGGTGTGTGCTATGTCTCTGAGAAGTAAGGGAGGTGTTAAACTTGCTGAAAAGACTACCTGTATATCTTCTTCTGCAGATTGTTCTGTGTCAGAACAACATTCGCCAACAATCCCATATGAACCGGGTGGTCACACATGAATTGATTCATGCATTTGATCACTGCCGTGCACATGTTGACTGGTTTAAAAATGTCAAGCACTTAGCATGTTCAGAGGTAAGTTAAAATGCTTCTATGTTGTCAATTTATTAATTAATTACTGCTTTTTATTGTGGTTGCTTTGTGTTATATGGTCTGTTACACACAATTAATTTGTTTTAATCCTGTTAATATGTTTTTTCCTTTCTGTCAGGTCAACCTAAATAGCTTTGTTTGGAAATCAAATACTAGGTTTTTTAACAAATATTAGTAAATTACCGTCATACTAAGTAGAATGTGATTACTGTAAGGGTAAGAAGTGGTTATTGACAAATGAGACAGTAGTTAGAAGTAAAAGCACATTCATTAATCAAATGCTTATAGAATTCTTTTTATTCCTTGCAAATCTTGGCATGTTGAGTAGTTTTCACAGTAGTACAGTAACTTTATTTTTGTTTAGATTTTTTTGATAAACGACAAACTTGTCTTTTCCTGTAACATTCATTTTTTGAGTAACTATGGTATTGCTGCTAGTACACTGTAGTTGTGACTCCATGTACATTGTGTAGGGCTCTGAGCAACCTGGTCTAGGGGAAGGTGTTCCTGCCCATAGCAGGGAGATTGGAACTAGATGATCTTTAAGGACCCTTACAACCCAAACCGTTCTATGATTCTGTGGTTTCAGATGTTTGCTGTATTAAAGGCCTTAATAATTGATACTTTAGGAGGTGAAATTAAAGGGAGCACAGACTGGGAAGGATTCCTCTTGTTTACGTGACACAGGTGTATTCAAGTGCTTTTACTTGATTTCTGATGTAATCCATATCATTTGTTCACAGAAAAGCTTATCCTTGTGATTACTATTATAATAAGTGCATACTTTTGACTGTGAATTAGATGGGTTTTTTAACTTTTTTGAAAAAATACCATGTTGGCTTTGTTTGGGTTTTTTTTGTTTGTTTATTTTTGTCTTGAGTTGGTGGATTTGTTTGTTTTTAATCAGAATGTATTTGATTCCAGAATTTAGATGTACACAAGGTTCACCTATAAACAGTATGTGAGATAACCAAAATTTGGAGTTTAGTACTGACCAAAGCAGATTTTATAAAAATTATTTGTAATTCATAAATTGAATTCGTATTTTCTGTGGAGAAGAGCCACAGTCACTGTCTTTTTATAGGTAAAACCTAATTAAGTAACCTTATGTGGTATCAGTAAAGCCATTCTGTATGGCTGCCAGGAACCCTCCAAGCTATTATCTGACTTGCTGTCTTGGTGTCTGTGGGGCTGTTTCCCTTACATTTTCCTCACTCCTCTGTCTCACAGCTGCCGTGGAGCATTTTTTATCCTTTCTTAAACATGTCATCACAGAGAGACAGCCAGCAGCACTAATGGTCTCAACTCTGACTAGTAGTGGGTCTGTTTTAAAACCAGTTAAAACTGGCTATATCTGACATGGGGGCAACCACTTGTCCAGTCTCACAGTAGCCGCCCAGCATTTTGCTATGTACAATACAATAATTCAGAATTATTAACTACCATGTACTTTTTTTTGTCCAAGCATTTACACAGTGCAGAATAAAGCATGTAAGCCTCAAACATAATTTTTATGTAAAACAAGATGCTGCCTGCTCTTGCTTTTGTTGGAATTATTAGTTTACATCAGGTCTTTTGATTACTTAATTATATGGTATTTACATTTTTTGTTGACAGCTTTTTCATTCTTACCTTTTCATATTTTCCATGCATTTATTTTCACTCTGGTACTTAATTATAGGAAATCATGGTTTATTTACTTTTCCTAACAGACTGGGTAAGGTATGGAATATTTAGCAAGCAAAAGAAATTCTTATATACAGAGCAAGACAGTTAATGAGCTAAAACATACCTTCTCATTTAAATGTGGCTTTTTGCAAAACAGATGGGTTACTGCTCTTCTGAGTTTTTCAGCTGTAGTCTTTGAAAGATATCTACCTTCTTCCTGACTCTTGTAACAGATTCTGATATAGATGTATAGATGACGGAGAATATTACTTTCCGTGTTCTTCTAGCAGTTCATATATATACATGCACACATACATATAATCTCTACTGCTCATTTATTTAAGCTTAGGGATATGTGAGATGTAGTTCCTGGAGAAACCTAAAGGTTGTTGTAGTAATGCTTTGCAGTTCACTGAGGCTGAGGTGGTAGTAACAAGTACTTAAGAAGTTAAAGAGGCCTTGGGAATATTCTCTACCAACAGTCACCACAAATATACTGAAGAAAAGCATTTATTACAACTTTTTTGACTTTGTATTTTCATGTGTTTCTCTGATCTTGTGACTTTTTATTTTTCTGAATAGATTCGAGCTGCTAATCTCAGTGGAGACTGTACACTGATGAATGAAATAGCCAGGTTTAAATTTGGATTGAAAGGGCACCATCAGGTAAAGACTGTAGATATTCAAATCTAATTATTTGTTATGAGCCATCTTTATCTACTTGTTCTCAGCCTTCTGCACTTTCATAGCTGAAAACTTTAGAAATAGATGGCATGGACTTGTTTCCCCTTAACTAACCCTTAAATGATTGATGTTAGGGTTTTTTGCCTACACTGTTATTTTATTGGAGTGAAATTCCTGAATACTTAGTCATGTTTTAAAGTATTACCACTGACAGTGGATGGCTAATAAAACCAAACAAAAAGCAGGGTTTGCAGGAAATGTAGTGAAAATACCTTATCCAATATAAGTGGGTGACACTCTTTAAAAAAGTCTTTGAAAACTCTAGGAAGCAGAATGACAAGATTTCTAAATAACCATGTGTGTTAAGTCTTGTAGGAAGTAATTTTTGTAAATAGTAATGAAGTCTACAGATTGAGGCACAAGTAGTTGCACATGTTAGAGTGGCAGTTAGCTTGTGGATGATGTTTACATATTTTTTTATCTTTTGGTAAACAAACTCTGTAAGAAAAAGTTACCATAAAGGGAGGTATTGAAACGAAGGCCAGTAGAGAAATCATTCCTTTGTTTTACAGCATTTCAGCTTGAAAAGAACTGAACTGGTATTTGTATCTGTTTCATTCTGACATATTTTTTCTTGTGTTCAGGTCAAGTTTTACAAATACTTGATGCCTACAAAAAATACCAAATTATATTTTAATTCCTGTTATAAGGAATATATTTTAATCATCTCATGGTTTATATGTCCATGGAAAACTAAAGCACATAGTTTACACAGGATGGAACTAAAATGTACTTTAATGCTTATTGGAGGCACTGTTTGCCTATATAATAGGAGTTAATATTTGACAAAATAAAGAAAAAAAATTATACTAGTAATCACAGATTTTTCTATATTTTTGACTTTAGACTTGTGTACGAGACAGAGCAATTCGTTCCATTCTGGCTGTTAGAAAAGTTAGCAAAGAAACAGCAGAAAAAGCTGTGGATGAAGTTTTTGATGCCTGCTTCAATGATCTGGAACCTTTTGGAAGAATCCCACACAACAAAGCAGATGCAAAACGTGCTTACAGAGACTTTCAGAACAGAGATCGCTATCATGCTAATTTGTAAAGGGAGGGAGGAAATTACTTGAGAAATTACATTAATACCTGATTGTTCTGTAACATCTGGAGTTACAGTCTATGCCCACAGTGCTGGTGGAAAGGGCAATTCTATCAAATGTATCAATTAATTTTTTAGACCTTTTTTGTGAGCCAGCTTCCGTGGAAGTAAATGAGGTAAATGAACAAGACTAAAAATTGTGTTTCCTCAACTGTTGTTCCGGAAAGATAATTTAGTAGGCCAAATGACTTGTCAAATGATGATCTGCATCATTTCAATGTGCATTTAATTTTGATCAGTCTGACTGGCTAGGACTTGGTTTCTGAAAGTTTTGCTGTCACCAAATAAATCTTTTCATAAAATCTTTACATTTTCACTGTCTTTGATACACAGTCATGAACTTGATCTTCATCACTCTATTTTAAAAGATGGGCACCTAAACTACAGCACTAGGGTCTAGATTTAATAACTATGGCTAAGCCTAAAATTTGATAAATGCCACATTTGGGTTTGAGCACCTCCTGAAATTCTTGGAAGGTCTAACATTTGTTAGTGGTGGGAAAGCTTTTGTTACTTGAGTCCTTATGGTAGTTTTGCCTGGCCCAGTTTTTGCCAGTGAATAGGGTGAGGTACAAAGATGGCTCCTGCATGTCCTGAGTAAAGATTCTGGAAATTTCTCCACCATGTCCAGCAGAGCCAATCTCTGATGGCTCTGAAGATGATGGACATGCTGCTGGCCAAACCTGGGCCAATTAGAGATGTTAATTACACCTCTGTGAAAACATATTTAAGAAGAAATCAAAACAATGTGAGCACGCACTTCTTTGTAGCCAGGGGAGGAGGAGGAGGTAAAAATATGTGAGGGAGAACAGCATGGAGGCACCAAGGTCAGTGGAGAAGGTGGGGGAGGAGATGCTCCAGGTGCCGGAGCTGAAAACCCTCTGCCGGCCGTGGTGAAGACGATGGGGGAGCAGGTGGTCCCCCTGCAGCCCATGGGGTCCAGGGGATGCAGAGAACCCCCCACAGCCTGTGGGGAGGTGCCCACGCCAGAGGAGCAGGTGATGCCTGCAGGAAGCTGTGATCCAGTGGGAGTCCCAGAGACTGAGAGTTGCAAAAGCCTTGCAGGAGAGAGAAAGGCCTTGCTCCCGGGATGGAAACAGCCTGGCCTGGGCTTGGAAATCTGCAACCTGGAGAGAATCTCGGACAGCAGCAATTGGACGGGGCTGCTCGTGAGATTGGACCCACGCCAAAGAAGTTCGCAGAGGACTGTCTCTCGTGAGAGGGACCCCATGGCTAAGTAGAGGACTCTTCTCCTTGATGGACTGACCCTGACCAAAGGAAAACCCCCATACCCTGCCCCCACCCCAGAGCTGTTGGTTAGAAGGAAGGAGGGAGGGGGTGAGCTGAGGCCTTAATAGGGAGGGGGGTTTGAGTAGAGAAACAGCGTTTGTAGCAGAAGAATTGTGGCATTAGACTGACTAAGAGAAGCCACATACCTTGCCCCAGCCCGGATCTGCTGGTTGAATGGAGGGGGGGGGCAAATAGAGAAAAAGTGTCTGTAGTAGAAGAATTGTGATGGACTGACTTAAGAAAAAACCCCACACCCTGCCCCTGCCCGGGAGTTGTTGGTTAGTTGGAAAGGAGGGAGGGGGTGAGCTGGGAAGCGGTGCCTTAAGAGGAATGGGGGTCAGTGAAAAAACGGTGTCTTGAGAGCTTATTTTTACCTCTGATTTATCCTCGGACTCTGTTAGATTAATAAATCACCTTTTTTTTGCAACTTTAAGTTTCCCACCTGCTTTTGCCCTGAATCTCGTGCGTCCCCTTGCCAGTGATCTTAACTCATAAGTCCAGTGTTTTGTGTTAATTTTCCCTCTCCTCTGCATAGCTGCAGCAGGAGAGAGCATAGAGAGCAAATGTCATAGATGCCTGGCATTTAGCCAGGGTCAAACCCTTGACAGTGCTTAGCACACTGCATTGCTGCTCATGCCCTGATTGTCTCTGGTGGTGGAGGACTGGGTATGATGGTCATATATTTTGTATATCAGTATGAAATAGTTGGAGACCATGTTGGGCACAGTCATCACAAAGTATTTTTTTTTCGCAATTCTTGGAAAAGTAAGGAGGAGACTCAACACAACTGGTACCTTGGACTTCCAAAGGGCAGACTTTGTCTGCTTCAGGTGCCTGGTTGGCAGGGTACCTTGGGAGGCAGTCCTGAAGGGCAGAGGAGTCCAGGAAGGCTGGACATGCTTCAAGAAGGAAATCTTCAAGGTAGGTACCAGAGTGGGCTGGCCAGGCTGAACAGAGAGCTTGCTGGATTTTAGGAAAAGAAGGAGAGTTGGTAAAAGAGCCAGGCAGCTCAGGAGGACTACAAGGATGTCATGAGGTTTTGCAGGGAGAAAATTAGAAGGGCCAATGCCCAATTAAAACTTAATCTGGCTACTGCATAAGAGACAATAAAAGTGTTTCAATAAATACCTTTGGGACAAAAGGAGGGCTAAGGAGAAGTGCTGGGTCCCACACTTGAGTCACAACAACTGTGCAGTGCTACAGGCTGGGGGGAGTCTCTGAAAAGCTGTACCTGGGGGTGCTTGCTGACAGCGGCTGAACCTAAGTCAGTGTGTGCCCAGGTGGCCAAGAAGGCCAATCACATTCTGGTTTGTATCAGAAATAGTGAGGCCATCAGGACCAGGGCAATGATTGTCCCTCTGTACTCAGCAATGGTGAGGCCACACCATGAACAGTGCTGTGTTTATTTTGAGCCCCTGACTTCAAGAAGGCCATTGTAGTGCTGGAGCATGTTCAGGAAAGGGAAACAGAGCTGGTGAAACATCTAGAGTACAAGTCTCATAAGGAGTGGTTAAAGAACCCCAATTTCTTCATCTTGAAGAAAAGGGGGCTTGGGGAAGACCTTATCTCTCTCTACAACTACCTGAAAGGAGGTTGTCGCCAGGTGAGGGTTGGTCTCTTTTCCCAAGTAACAAGTGACAGGAAAAGAGGAAACAACCTCAAGTTGTGCCAGGAGAGGTTTAGATTGGATATTAGGAGATATTTCTTCATGGAAAGGATTGTCAAGCATTGAAACAGGCTGCCCAGGGCAATGTTGAGTCACCGTTCCTGAAAGTATTTAGAAGACACATGGGTGTAGGTTTAGTGGTGGACTTGGCATTGTTAGGTAGGACTCGATGATCTTTCCAACCTAAATGATTCTTTGATTCTATATAATAATTTCTATGCAATAAAATTACATATTCAGAAAATGTCAGTTTAAGCAACGGATATATTTCAGTTATAGCAAGACAAATTCTAACAGCAGAATACATGTACAGCAAGTCACCAGAAAGCAATCAGGACAGTCTGATGTGCTTCTTGTCATTCCCTGAGAAAAGGAGGGACGATAATTACATGGAACTATGAACACATTGTTTATCAATTCAAGCAATCATTTCATTGCTTCAGATGCAATTTTAATCTGCATCCTTTTTTCTCATCGAAACAGAGGTTAAAAAAATCAACTAAAAAACTCCATGCAAATATGAAAAATTTGTGAATCGATTAAGCAGCAGAGGGAGCTAAAGGACTATGGAACAGCGTGTTGTTGAGGGAAGTCAGCTGCAGACTATACACATCTGTTCTTTAGGGCGCAGTTCAGTCTTGTTTTAAAACAGAAATTTAATCAAACTTGCAAACTTTAATATAAGAAGAGGTCAAGAATTAAACTGTATTTCAATGACTTTTTTTTTTCTGCAGAATATTTGCTCCTTCCAAGTGCAAAGTACAGCCCTTAGGGGCACCTTCCCCACTCCACAGAGTGATTCACAGTTGAATGATTTTCTTCCATCTCCATTTTTTGTCATGCTGTTTTCTCCTTGTTTGAGGGAATTACTTCTCCATGAACACATTACACCTGTTCCTCTTTCCTACTCAATTTTTTCCTATGCATGTGTGTCATGAAAGAGTGTTTTAAGATTGCTTAAAGAATCATCAGCAAAGGTATCAGTAAAGACAGGTTTAATATAAAAGTGACAACATGACAAAGTCTGTTGGCAAGGTTTACTCTATTGCTTACTAGATGGTTAAGGCAAACCGAGGAAAAGCAGCAAACAAAAATTCAGTCAATCAACCCAAACCCTAAGGGCCCAACGGCACTTAACAGCATTTAAATTTGATAGTACTTAACAACATTTAACCTAACTTACATTATAACTTAAACAATTTGGCAAAGGATTCATATAGGATTTACTATACCACAACAGTAATTTACTTACAGGCCTAACTTACAAATCTAAAGTACTTAAGAATGTAGGAGAGCAGCATTTCTCCCACATTTGATATACATACTTGCATGCACACAGACATGAAGAGTCTGTATAAGGTACCTGTGAAAAATTACCCTTGAAGGAAGTTAAATACTCACTTCAATGCCTTTTATTCTTCTCAAAGGTGAAGGGTCAAGCCTGGCTGAGTGGGAGTGTCGGATGTGTTGTCGTTCAGCAATCCTCCAAGTGCAGCAAACCTGAGCCTTTGGTGGCTCTGAGGGGTGTTCTGCTCCCAGGGAGGTGGCAGGTCACAGCCTACTGTCCTCCAGGAGAGCTCCAAGGGTCTCCTTTTAGACCGCTTCGTAGGGCCGCAAGAAGGCTTCAGTCACAGTAATGTTTCGTTTTGGCTGCAATTCAGGTTAGAAACTTTCTTTCAAAGTGTGAGAAGAAAAATATCATTCCACTTGAGCTATTATTCAGGCAAAAAAAGTTTCCAGGTTTCAAAAACAACGGGAGGAGCTTGTTAGGCAGCACAAGTTCCTGGGAGCAGAGTATTCCTGATAAACTCAAGAGCTCCTTAGCCCAGGTGCTGTTGGTCAGGGCCAAGGTTTGACAAGCATTTCTCAGATCATAGTGCGGCCTGGAAGTGGGGGGATGCCCCAGCACAGTTTGTGATTGCAGGTAAAGGATGGCTTTCTTCTTTTCCTTTCATTGCTAGTTACCTCCTTCTTCTCCCACTGTGCATCTCCAACACACACAAGGGAGAGGGTAAATGAAATTTTATCGGGGGAACCAATCTGCTATGTTACATGTGCGGGAACAAGGGGTATTTCTTCCCAGTGTCCTCTTTTAATTTCTATCTCCTAATGCCACAGCACTGAACTTTACTCCGATAGTTCAATCTGGTCTGGTGGGAGCCAGCTGGGAGTTCCCAGGAACAGACTGTGAATAAGTAGCTGAATCCCCTTCCCCAGATCCTATTTTACGGAGCTTTCTTCTCACCTCTGACCAGATGCCCATGAATAAACCTAGCTACATGAAGGCATCTTGACCATGTCCCTCCCAACTCCTCCTGTGCCCCAGCTCCTGCTACCTGTCCTCCTCTGCTCCTCAGCTGCCCTCACACTCCCTGCATCCATGCTGGACTGTTGTTGGTGCCAGCTGGTGGCTCACTGTGTTTTAGTCACTTGATTTGACACTGCTGGAATGCACTTGGGAAACCACTGGGGAGTGTGTTTCTTTACCATAAGAACCATGGCAGGGGATGGGTATTACCTGTCAGACCTCATGCTGATACTGAATTGAATTTCTGGCAGGGCTGAATATTCATTCATGGGAACTGAAGCATTCCTGGGTATCACAGAATATATATTACCCTCAGGTTTCACGCCTTCTGCCTTAGACCTTCTGGTACGAGGAGTAGGAGACTAATTACCTGTAGGACTGGGAATACAAGAAAAGAAGGTCACAGGTACACATTTCCATCTTGATGCACTTTTCTGACTGCTGGGTAAAAGCAGACTTGAAAGGACAGCTCTAATATAACAACCCTTTCCTGCTCTTTAGATGCCTCCATCAGAGTGTTTTTGTCTGCCAGCCGCTAACTGAAGTGGACTGCATATTATGTCAGCTCCTAGTTCCTGTACATGTCTATTTACTCCATGCAAAGAAAAGATACGAAGCGTGTCCCCTTCCTTCTCTTTACAATACGCATACTCGCACATAACATTCCCCAAGAGGTAAGAAATCTAAGTTCAAACATTTAAGACTTTTGCTCAGAAAGAGAGAAATGCTCTGTGTTTCAGACACGTGGGCTCAGGAAGCCTTCCTGCCTTGAGTCAATGAATCCTGGATAGCTGAGTCTTTGATGCAGTCAGGCTTTTAAAAATCATACTGTTCACAGTCCTTCTTGAGTGCCTATCTCATGTAGAAAATGCACTTTTCTGAAGATATTTCCTGGAAATCTAACCCCATTCAATGAGGCTGGGCATATAACTTGTACACTGCATATATCACAGTGAAGTAAGGCATCTACTGCATGTGCAGTGCTACAGTTTTAAAACTGTTTTAACATGGGGACAGAAAAGTAAATCTTAACACTTTCTCTAACATTCCTTTTAGATTTCACTTTAGGAAGTATTATGTTTAGGAAGTATTAGTGTTAGTATTAGTTTAGTCTGCTTTTGTCTTGGCACATTGGCCTTTGTAGAGGTTTTTTGAGACACATTACTGTCACCATTCATGACATGCATAATGTAAGCAATCTGACTCCAGTCCAGATGCTGACATAAAAGGCAGCAGATCTGGTCCAGAGGTTGGGTGTCTGAGAATAGATGGTCCCATATTGTCCAGGAGTGACTGAAGCACCTATGGATAAATTTTAGGAAAACACTAGGATAAGAGACTTTTCTATTCAAAATAACCCTTCCCTGTGGTGACCTCTTTCTTGCTTCTTCAGGACTCTTGTACATGCTCCTTAGTGTTCTGAGAGTCTCACCAAACTGCTGTCTGCTCTTTCCATTCCCTTCAGCAGCAGTGGCTGCAGCAGGTATTCATCTTCAGGCACATTTGCCTCCACCTGAGAAATTCTCATAGTGCTTAGAGTAAGCCTCCCTCTTGTACTATCTTTTTCTATAGCAACCAGAATCTCTACAGTTATGTTAACAACTGTGTAGAAGTCTTTTAAACAATTAGGTTTTGTCTAAATTTCTTCTGACAAGGAGGTTTTGTTTGTTCTGGTTTTTTGTTGTTGTTTTTTTTTTTTTAAACAGAGCCCTTGTCCTCTTCAGCTGTAGCCTCATAGTGCAATTTCTAAAGGAAGGGAATTTGTGAGAGAAGGGATTTGGGGAGAAATTACTTATTTCTGACTATGTCAACTGTGCCACTGAAAAAACCCAAACATTTTCACTGCCTCTATTTCTCTCCAACAGGCATCCTACTTGCAAGATGTGAATGTCAGACTCTCAGGGACACAGATGCTTTTATACAGCTCTGGAAGTTCTGATCAGTAAAGCACTTGAGAACTTACATTTAATCATGCCATTTTTACAGACTTACCATTTTTTGCCTTGTGAACCACAGTACTCAGCACCTTGGAGAACAGTGCTCTAAGTGCATCAAGTACACTTGAACTTGCTCAGAGAGCTATTGCATGTATGGTCCTCTCAAAGCACAAAAAGAAAGTCATTAAATCAATGTGACACACTTCCTAAGTAGTATGTTAACTTCAGTGGTCTCTTTGCATTTCCATTTAAAGTGTTATTGTCTGCCTGCTGAGACTCTTCCTGCTTTATAGTAGTCATATCTTGTATTAAAGTGAACTAGACTTTACTGTGTATTGTTAAAAACCTTTCACAACAGAGGCTGCTGGTATTCAATGGTGAACAGTAAGATTCATGTGTGTAATTTGTCAAGTTTTAAAGCATTTGTGTGTTCTTTGGCATGAAAACCACTCTGCAAATGTAAGATCATTATGACTGTGACTTGTCTCCTTGGAGAGAGAAAAACATGACCAATCTAAAAAATCTTAGCAACATCCTCATCCTATTCAAGCATTAGGTTTTGTTCATTCAAGTCACAAATTTCTCAGCAGAAGTGGAAATAACAGGATACTAATAGCAAATTGGTTTTTTCCACATCATGATTATAAATAAGCTACCTAAGCCAACTTTTCTAATCCAATTTCAGTGTAAAAGTTTACACCTAAGTTCAATGGAAAGAATGATGCAGAGAAAGAGTAACTACTGTTCCTCATAACTGTTCTTTGATTAATACTTAGATCCCATAACTTAAAATAACGAACACTTCATACAGATTCAGAGCAACTAAGAAGGCAGATACATAACTTTAAATTGTAAAACCTTCATCAAGGGCAGAAGGGAGATCACTAGTAGGGCAAGAGCCACACTTGGAGTAAGGCAATGTATTTGTAGAAATGCTTTTGTCTTCTAAAGATGGTTTTGCTTCTGATGTATTCATGCTCTTCCTTGTATCCTCCTTTCTTGTTTTCTTTTCCCCATAAATTTAATATTTACAATCCTGTATTTGTGAAGATAGAATTTTATGAAGCAAGAGAGATTTTAGGTGAGGCAGTTGTGTAAAATTAGGTCAGCTACGTAAAGAACTGAAGTAATAAAAGGTGCTTTAGGTCACTAGACCACACTGCCTCCCAGGAGGCAAACTTTGCACAAAGCATTTCTTGAAAATTTCTAACAGAAAACAAATTTCTGCTTACTAAAGTACATATTTTATCACTTGTGAGCATCGAACACTTCTTACTCATGTGCCAGTATTGGTGGGGTGCTGTAGTCTCTGGTCTTGCAATGAAATACTCAGAGTGAGACCCCTCTTATTGCCATGGACCAAGGACAGGGCAGAGCTTCAAGAGGTAATCACCAACTTTGTTGTCAGTGTTCTGCTCTCCCTGTTAATTCACATTCCTTCCAAAAAGGGAAGAATGGGTGACACAGATTTGGTTCTTTGCCTGAATATTTTCCTATTTATAACTGTTTTGTGAGATTGAGGTAAATAAGTCATCTGGGGATTTGGCCTGGGATTTGATAGAGCATGTGTAGCTACTGTCAAAATTTCTTCCTGGAAAGCACATTACATATTTGTTGTTATGTAGTAGAGTTTATAACACATATAAACATTGCCTGGAAATCTATTTTCCTTCTCTTTAAGACAATGTTTGTAAGGCATAATTTTTCCTTTTTTTTACTGATCCTGCATCTGAATGGTTAAAAACTCACAGCTTTTAAATTTCTCCCAACTCCTACGCATCAGTAAGATCAAAGCAATAGCGTAATGAAACACAAATTGACAACCAAAAAAACTTAATGTACTAATGCAAAATATACCTTATGTTTATCTATTTTATAAAATCAAAATTATACATCAGTGATGTGCCTAATTGAATGTCACAATATCAGTAATTGTGCTGTCTATGAAAGAAATTTGTTCCAAAGTCAAAGTGTCACCTTGCTGTCAAATAATCCCATAGATTACCATAAACAGAGCTAGTGAAATTGTACTGTGACTGAAAAGATATGTGATGTGAATCCCAGTCATTACCAAAGACATGACTTCCATTGTAATTATCTGCCTACCACATTAGCTTCCTTCTGCCAGCCTCTGCTTACCTGCTGCCACACAAACTCATTAACATTTCCGTTGATGCAGCACCATTTGTACAGTTAACCTTTGTGCAAAGTGGGGGCATTTCTTCATTACGATGGATCCTGTAATACCACAACAACTTTCATTGAGGATTATATTTCTCTTTTCTTCATTTATGGTTAAATTAGAAATTAGTCTAACACCTGGGTTCCATTATACAGAGTTGCCTTGTCATCTGTGGAAAATGCAATTTAGTTTACAGGTAGCTTCAGCATTCTCCACCTAAAAAGGGATTACTGCAGTTGCTCAAAGTGACTTTTACAGGCAGATAAATTGTTGCACATTTCAGCCAGTTTTTGATGGAAAAAGAAGTATTTTTCAAAGTAAATTAAAGAATTATTGTTTCACTTTTAGATATCAGACTTAGAAACTACAAAACTGTTGCTGTATTTAGACTTTTTAACAAAAAAGTTACAATCTCTTTTCTAGATGATGTTATGTTAAAGATTGATTTTATATCAATATTTCAAATTCATAGAAACAATCAAATTTTTGGCTTCTTTTCCATGGTCTGTTTGCATAGCCTTTTTTTTGCATTTGTTGGACCATTGTAAAGTATAAATGTTTTTTGTAATACCCATAGAACAGTTTCCATAAGTAGTTACTTGATCCTTGTAAATTGAGATTATAATTATTATTGCCTGACTGTTTTAAGATAGAAAGTAAATACATTTTTTTAATTCACCAGTGCTGAAAAATATATAGAGAGGTTAGTGCTACACAGAAGAAATGTATCATGTTTCAGGTCGTGGGTGGATCTGTACAGCTTGTTGTATTTAGTTTAGGTGATATATCTTACATTTCATCTAGCAATTTAACGAAGATTATTAGTCATCTGGTATTTGAATTATCTCTATACTTCTCACAGTGATGTGGTTTGTGAAACTGAAGGTGAACATGCTGCCAATTTGACATTTGTGAGTTCTCTGCCTCACATGTAACAGACACTGATCTCCTTTCTTGCTCATCATGTCTCTTTCCTGAGAGCGCAGACTTTGCCACCTCCTATTCTTCCCACTATCCCATTCCTAAAACCTGCTTAATCCCATTTCCTGTCCTATTTCTGCCTCACATCAGTTCCTTTTTAATTCTTTCCCAAGATTGCCTGGATTATCTGTCTTCCCTTTACTGTGCAAATTTCTATTCCCAGTTGATGCAGCAGCAGGGAGGCAGGTCTCTCACAGACTGCATATTGGGATAGAAGAGAACTCCAGGCAGCAACTGGGTGTGCTAGGTCAGGATGTGTTCTGCACACTGATCAGAAGAGCTCTGTTAAAATACAGACTCTGAAAATCTGCCAGATGATAATTCAGTAGGGGAATTAGGCACAATGCAGAGTGATCTGAAGATAGCACTACCACATAAAATGAAAATAAGTTGTGGTGGGGTCTCATGAGATATGGTATAGTTACAAAACATACATTTAACTCTGTGACTTTGTAGACCTGCAATACAGTATTGACACTGTTTGTGTCTGACTACAGACTTTGAATCGAGTTTGTAAGGCCCAGAACAGAGGTGTGTCTGGCTAGCCCTTTCTAAACTGTTTTTGTTTTACTTGGGTTGGCTTTAACACTTTTAAATTTTTCTATTGACTAGATGTTTGTCACTAATTCATTCTACTTTCCTTTACCTTTGTAAACTATTATCATAGTTTTATTGAGATAACAATAATAAGCAGTTGTTCTATGTAGAATGATACATTTATGGCTACCATAAATATGTACTACACAAATACCAGCTTGGTAAGATATCAGAGGCCTCAAGAAATGGAAACATAGAATGCATGGGATGGGACTTTGAGCAGCCTGGTCTAATGGAAGGTGTCCCTGCTCATGGCAGGGAGTTGGAACTAGGTGATCTCTAAGTCTCTTCCAACCCAAACCATTCCATGATTTTATGATTTGCTGTGGAACACTACATTATTATTAACCTCTGTTGTATAAATCAACCATAACTTCACTGGGGCTATATATATTTGTTCAAAACCATAGCCATGTGAACACCTGAAATCCAAGGAAATTGCCTGACTTTAGGTTTCTTAAAATCAG
Organism: Acanthornis magna; assembly: GCA_036785705.1. Lineage (NCBI taxonomy): Eukaryota > Metazoa > Chordata > Aves > Passeriformes > Acanthizidae > Acanthornis > Acanthornis magna. Next base: position 27,484,293 of record JAWUZG010000001.1, read on the forward strand.
GCCTATCGTATTAGCTCAGGTTATTCATCCTCCTAGGAAAGGAGAATTTTTTCTTTTGTGTAACAGGGTAAGTGTTGCAAGTGTGTGGTGTCTCTCAGCCAGAAAATGACTACAGACTAATGCAACCACAGGTAATTCTTCAATATGGGCCTTAGTATATCTTTGAAACACTGTATAAGGGATACATTCACTTTAGCATTTTGAAATAAATGAACCAGAAAAAGAAGAAATAATATTTTGTGTGCTATATTTATATGAAAACAAGAAATGTATCTTATTTCTTGTGTAATAAGATTAATGATGTGGAAGTCTTTCAAGATCTTCCTGAGCATTTGCAACTAGAGAGGGAATTAGACATTCAGTTCCTGAAAAATTCACCCTGAGGAGTACAGTAGTAACATTTCCCAGTGAAAAGAAACAAAAAAGAATCATAGGTGAAAAGGAATCTTAATTGATTCTGATTATGGAAAAAAGTAAAGCAGATTAATCAAGAAAAGACCTAAAAACATTTTCTTGCACAGAGAGTTTGAAACACTTTATGATTATGGGTGCATGGGTTAAACCAGATGGCATACATTTTAAATAGGTTCTACAGCAACATGTCAAATATGTCCATATTTGCATATACTTTATGTTAAAAACATGCCAGCACTGTCTTATATATTCAGAGCCTAGCAAGTGGAAGTCAAAGAGGTCACCTGTACAGCTGGTGCAGGTAATGGAATTCCCATTAGGCAGATTTAGAAACTCTGAAGAAATGTGCTAAACACAACGCTCCATCTGTTTCTAACCTATTGAGACAAGCATGCAATTTGCATGCTTTAAAAAATAGATATTATAATTTTAGTATGTTACTTTGTGTGCGCTCTAATAATTTCAATATGTGTCATTTGTTTGGAGAACATACTAACATGCACATAGACACCTAAGCCATGTATATCAGTGTTTTGGAGTTTACCATCCCAGTTCTGCTCCTGATAAAAAAATAGGAGGCATCATAATGATCTTAATGCTTAACCTAACAAAGCAAATGCTGAGAAATATTTTATGGCCATACTGTGCCAGGTGGTTGCTACTAAGACCTGTCTAAGAGTGAACACTCAATAAAATCAATCTGAAAAGGAGAGACAATAAGCATGGAGATCATAAAACAAATACTCGTGAAAAACATAATAGGCAAGATTCGTCTCTTAGGCATGATGGCCTTTAGCTAGATGCTATGTAGTGATTTTGCCACAGAACAGAATTGCTGGCAATGTTTCTAGTACCTACTTTAACTTTTTCTGTAAAATGAGAGCTCTGGTAGCTTGAGACAATGGCTGAATACAGTAACTACTGCGCTGCAATTTTATAGTGTCCTGCCTGTAACTTTACAATGATCCTATCCAGGTTGCCTCAGAAGTGGATGAGGGAATACACACCTGCTAATGTTACTGCTTTTGGCAGTAGCTGATTGCTTTTATGTCTCACCTCCTAGTCTCCTACCAGCATTAGCGCTTCTCTTTGGGATTTCTGAGTGCCCAGCAGTCCCCTCAAACAGAAACAGGACAAATGACAGCTGTCTGTGTCCAGGTCATCTATATTTTGCATGCTTGATTACTCCAATCGACTGCCCTTGGGAAGGCACTCACTTTCTGAACGTGCTGATCACTGTGTAGGTGTTACAGAGACCGTCTGCTCCCACATTGTGGATCTGCTAAAACTGTCTTCAACCAGACTTGTTAGACATACGCTGATCAGCTGCACAGAGCACCCACACAGCTCTCTGGATGTCCCTGCATATTCAAGCCTTAAGTTGTGTAACAAATTGAAGAGAAAGTGGAAAAAATTCATGCCGTAATGCTATAATGCAATTCCATCCCTTTTTCTACTTCAGTCTTTTCCCTGGCTAATGTGTTGAATCCCAGGGTATTGCAGTTAACATCAGATTTTATAGTGATATGCTTATTTGAAAGATATTTATGGGTCTATATAGACAAGAGAAGGGTTGCTCCATTAGGTCTGCAAGAGGCACACACCAAACTTTGAACCCTGAGTTTTCAGGAGTGGCTCATCTGGGATCCTGAGCATGTTAAGGGTGCTGGTGGAGGAACTGGATCTTTGAGTGAACTCTGAGGTACAGCTGTTAATCCCTGCTCTCTGGAAGTGGATGCCTGTGAAATATTGAGGGGGCAGCCCCATCCAACCTGGTTCACTAAGGTAATATGGCCCACAGGTCCATGATGCTAATGTGACTGTGGATAGGATGGATCCATCCTATCCATTTCCCATGCTCCCCAAATGTGCAGGGGGAGAGAACTGAGAGCATTGGAAGTGGCTGAGAATAAGTTTGGATAGGTGACAGGTATTGCATTGAAGGTCTGAGAGTGCTGTATTGGTGCTGATCGTCGAAGATGAAAAAGCTGAGTGTTGTGATGAAGGGAGAAGAGAGGTTTATGGAAAATGTAAAGTGAGCTCTTTTTGTATATTCTAAACGACATGACAAATCTTTGGAAACAAGTCTTCAACCACTGTGGGCTCTACATTAATTATTTTCTTTCTTTATAGACCTTTAAAGCTTCATTGTTTATGCATACAGTGTTGTAGTTAAACAAAAGCTTAATAAACTGGCAAGGACTTAGTCCCTGTCAGTAGTATCTTCTGATCATGCTTTGTTGATTTAACAACTAGATAAGAAAATTTCTTGTTCCCAATGATTATATACTCACACTAATTCTTATTTCTTCAAGGCATCAATAAAGTTATAGATTAAAAAATGCTCTTAGGGTCAAATATATATTTGTTCAGGCATATTAAAATCTCTTCTTTCAAGAGTATCTTTTTAAGATTATCCAGAAGATTTTCCAGTAATTTACTATTGAGATAGCAACCATAAATGGAGAATATTTTAAATAGTGTAATATTACCTGCCTTTTACAGGGGTTTAGACACATTGAGGTAGAATATGAATAATTTAGTTTAGCTATGTTACTTGATCCCAAGCCCTGTAGGTCAACACACATAAAAACACAGTTTGTGATGTGTTTAGGCTGTGCTTAGCCTACTTCTGACACAATATTTACATCTGTTTTTATACCCTTAATAAAAGTGGGTTATAAGTGTTACATCATTGAGTTTACTGGATAAATTCAGAACTGTTTCTGAAATCTTCCTTACCTTAGGATGCCTGGGCATTCACTGACTATAATTGTTTCTTCTTTTTTTTCCCCTTAAAGCAAAAGTATATAAAAAATCAATAAAAATAATCTTCTTCTAGACCAGTATATATTTCATCCTCTAAAAGTTGGTTCATGGGAGCTAGAATGTTTAGTGGTGAAGGGGTAAGGATATGAGCTCCAGCTGCACTGCTCACATGGCCCTGTCCTGTGGATGGACTGTAGATCAAATTGTAGATGAAACTGGCTGTCAAAGTGCTCATTACTAGTAAAAGAAAGTCATACTTCTAAAAGTGGGTCTTCTTTCCCAAACCTGAAGTTTAACTAATGAAAGAAGTTAACGTTATTTTTACCTTTGTCAGTGATTTCTTGGAGAGTGGCTTGGACAATGTTACTTTATTTGGAAAAATTTTAATGAAGTAAGATAGGTTTTATATTACTGGTGTAATATGGCAAAATGTTCCTAATATTCAGTTAAAGAATCTGTAAATTCCAGTTTACATAAACTGGATATGAGGAAAGGCTACTACTTTTAATAGCTCTGTAGATGAGATGTATCAAAGGCAGAAAAGTCAAAGATAAAGAGATGACCTTATTCAAGTTAGAAATAAAAATTCTCAAGGACTTTAGCGAAGTCCAGTAGCTAACTTTAAATAAGAATAACAGTATACCAATTTCACATCAGAAAATAATCACAGTTTTCATACATTAGAGTAATACATAAGATAGCAAAAAAAAAAGTAATTTAAAATACATATCCAACAGCCATACTTACTGATTTTTATATCCTCTATAAATCCATATCTTATTCTGAGGATAATTAATGTCTTTAATGTCTTTCACTCTGACTGTGCAAAACTCTTCTGAAACATCATTTGCAAATTGTGTTCCTACTACTACCTTCAAATATTTTCCTGTGTTAAAAAAAAAAAGAAAAAGATAACTTTCTTGGGGGAGAGGGAATATACTTAATATTCAAATTAAACATCTTGCTACTGGTATTGTCTTCTGTGTATTGTTAGTCCAGGATAAAATATTGGCACTCCTTTGGTATCAAAGAGATATTTATACACCAGACTTTCTTTTAGACTGTCAAATAAATAACACAATGTCACTAGTTTGTGAACTGTCCTGTACTCTATCATATGTACCTGTTATTTTATATGCAGGCATATGTGCATGCACATACACCTTCTATCATCCTCCCACACATAGATACATGAATATACATGTCCACACAAGATCTATAAAGCACTGAATTGGGAGTTAGACTGAAGCTATAACTTCTAACACTAATGCTGCAAAATTTTAAACAAGTGCTTTTGAATTTTCAAATTTTGCATTGAAACAGTTTTTGATGACAGTTTTAATAGTGTGGAAAAAAGGATACTATTTCTGTGTCTGCTACATAGGACTCTGGGCTGAGTAAATAGTTAATATAAGCAGCTGACTAAATAATCAGTGAAACTGACACCACCTCCTTGAAATCTGAATGTATAAGGGCAATATGCCTAGAGCATTTGCCTTGACTCTGTCCCAGTTGTTGTCATATACTGTATATAACCTCTTAATTTTAATTTTGCTTTTAGAGGAGAGTAATACAGGGAAATCAGCCAAATGCTCCTCAAAACTGCTGCTCTTCTTGGGTGTGACTTCTTTCTTCATGGAGAGAAAAAAGAAATCATCAACCATCAACACTTATCATCCATGACAGTAAAATAAAATATTAGTTGTAAAATCTTTCCATAATTTTATTCCACTTATTATCAGAGCACTTAACATTGTTGACCTAATTCTTAGTTACCCAAGTTATTCTGGCTGGAATAGATAGCTGAATAGTTGTAACATTGTTTTTCTCTGTTTGTTTGTTTTTTTTTCTTGGAAACAAACAGGCTGCATACTAGCCTGATCTGCCACTGACACAAGAAAGCAAATGTGAAGTCTACATTCCAGGTATGGTGACTTTTGTTTTTTGATCTTAAAACCTCTGTTATTTGCAGAGGTGACACATAACTTGCACACCTAATTTATAATCTTTTAATCCTCAAATACTTTTCTCATTCTAGGAAATTGAATGTTAGATCAATCTCTAGTCTGCATCTGCTCAAATATTGTTTAGTTGACCTTTATTTCACACTTATCTGAATATTATGCTTGATGTATGTTCTTGAAAAGGAGTAGCAACAGATACACTTATAATGGCCAGATATCCTAGACATCTTGTCATTTTCCACATAAAATGGAAAAAAAAAAAGCATTGAGGCAGAACTACTCTTTTGTCTTCGGTGTGATATTTCAAGGTCAAAAACGACGTCTTAATGGGGCAATTTAGCATGCAATAAATAATGCATTTGCCATTGCATGAGTTATATTTCTTATACTATCTAGATTTCTGTTTGTTGTATTTTCAATCCCACCTTTCTATGAATAGCAATATTCAAGTCGTTAAAGTGAAGATGACTGTATAACTGTATTTTCATTTCAAAACTACCAATCATGTAAAGTATAATGTTATACTTCTTATATTGTTTTTTCATTTTTTGTTACAAATCTGAAAACAGAATATATCAAGGCAGCTTTTCACACATTGAAAAGCATTATATATATTGACAATATTTGCAGATGTACAAATTTTGTGAGGCAGCTGTCCAGCTATGTGGCCCGCAGCACATGCTGGTGATTGGGGTTGTTCTTCCCCAGGTGAAGGATTTTGCACTTCACTGTTCACTGTGTTGAACTTGAGGAGGTTCCTGTCAGCCCACTTCTCCAGCCTGCTGAGGTCCCCCTGGATGTCAGGATGATCTGGCATATCAGCTTCTCCCACTTCGATGCTGTCTGTAAATTTGCAGAGCGTGCACTCTGCCCCGTCCTGTTAAATAGAAGTGGACCCAGTATTGATCCCTGGAGTATTTGACTGCTGACTGGCCTCCAGCTAGATTTTGTTCTGCTGATCACCACCCTCTGGACCAGGCCATTCAGGCAGTTTTCAGTCCACCTCACTGTCTGGTCATGCAGAATGTACTTCCATTGCTTCTCTGAGGACCCTAAAGTACCTGGAAATGGTTTCCAGGATTAGATGCTTCATCAAGCCCTAGAACTATATCCTAATAACAAAACCTACTGGATCCAAAGCAATTCATTTTGCCTCTTGAAACTAAACTTCTGAGTTTACACACATGAAAAAAATCACAAGCCTTGGAATAGGTGAAAGAGGGCATATTTCTCAGTAAGTAATTTACAAATGCACTACAGGTGAAGCAGAACTGGAGTTGTTTCCTCAGCCTGGAACTGGGTTTAATTTTTTTCTATGATCAATTGTAAAAATCACCTCTTTTCGGCGCTGAATTGCTCCATAGGGGTAACTAAATCTAGATATTTATCATAAGAAACTTTTGGGATGCTCATTTCCTGAGCTGGTTCCAATTAAATTATATGCCTGAGATAAGTGGTATGACTCTGGATACAGGAATTTAGTTTGCAGTTTTGAAGCTTCAGCCAACTGCTTCTGATGTGACAACTTTCCCTGTTTTGAGCAGGTAATTACCAACAACATATTTAAAGTCCTTTTGATGTATCCCATCAGCTATTTGAAAAGTTGCATTTGTTGTTCTTTGCTCAGTTTTAGGAACCTGGCCTGTTCCCATTCACTTCAGAAAACATGGGGACAAAGCCTTGCCGACCCCAGCACTGCTGACCCGAGTCTAGGTGCCATCAGTGGAAGCGGGTGACATACTTTGGGTAGCAGATGCATGAGAGACGGGCAGAAGGCAATGTGTTCTTGCAAGCCCAGATGTCTTGGGGACTAGCTCTTGTCTCAGAACAAGACTGTCTTTTGCATCAATCTCTGGAGCACCTCATAATTCCCAGAGGGTCTCCTAGTCAATATAAGGATGCACACGCTTCTTTTTCCTCTAACAAATACCTTGTTTATAATGTTTGGACATTTTTATTCCCTGACACAGATTACAGTTTTATACCTGGTGGTCACTCTGTCACATTCCAGAATAATACTGAAGCTTATCTATGTAAGGAAATATCTGGTCCAAAATTTGAACTGCAAAATGAAAAGTTACTCTTAACCACACTTACACATTACTTTTCCTCTTGCCTGAGATTTGTTGCATTTACTGTTGCAAAGTCTTTTCGAAACACATTAGTTAAATGGAGCTGAAAATCATTCATGCATATTTTATGGAAAAAAATCATAGATTTATATCCAGTTTTAAGTTATAAAACATCTCTTTGCCTGAGCTATTAAAATATTCTGCCCCATTTAAAATAAGCTACATAATGAAACTGATGTGCAGTAATAATTTTACAATTCTTATTAACTTAAAGTATTTTAGCACAAAATGCATTTTGAAAATTTTTATGAATAAATTCTAGCAGTTCTGTTTGATTCTTCTCAGCAAATACAGAAAAAAGTTATATACAGTTATCTAAAACTGGGAAAAATTTGAGAATTTTAATTTTTTTTAAACAGTCATGGAGACTTTACCATATTTTCAAAAATTAGAGAGGATAAGCTAAACACAGCTCGGCTGCCTGGAACAGAGAGAAGCAAGACAAAATCATACATTGACAAATACCACATTCAAAGTCTACATATCAGAGATTTTTCAAATTTATATTATAGAGAGAAAGAAGATTTTAGTATATTTAATGTGTCATAAACTGCCAGCTTATGTGATACAGAAAACAGTTTGCTGGCACTGAAGAGGAGCTTTAGATAACCAGGGAGACCTTGCTATGAGTTCTGTACTTTCACATGCAAAAACACAGGGAGACTTGTGTGATTTTATCTATTATCACCATTTGTAAGGCCCCAAAAAACTTCCTCAACGAGACTTAAATGGTTTACAGTTGTTCATGTACTCTGAATCAGATGTATGGGAAAAACACCTACAAGACATTCTCAAGAAGTCAAAACAACAAAATAATTTTACTGACAATTTTAGAAAATTAAAGCACTTTGGCAAAAGGTTCAGAGCAGCATTCAATCCACACTTCCCAAAGCACTAGCGTAGTCCATTCAACTCAGCAAACTCTAAGCCCATTTGACTTTAAGTTACTCAAAAATTCCGAGAAAAGGGAATTGATAGAAAAAAAAATTGAGAGAAAAAAAAACAAACAGAAAAGGCCTACAAAAGAACAAACATAACTACCACTCCTGGTTCCAGTGGTTCCAGCGAATAGAAATTCCTGTGTTGCACTGAGAGACCCTGACCTCAGGACACTATTCCCAGCACCCCATTTCTGGCAGTAAGAGCGATGAAAGTGATACTTGTGCTGAGGTCACACAGCTTGCATTTTGATACATCAGGTTTCTCTTGTACAGGAGAAATAGCCTCTCTGAATGTTGTTTTTGAATGAATTGATGTAAAAATTTCTTATCTGTACATTGTGAAGGAACACTTGGGGAGTTGTCACTTATATTAAGATTTCCCTAAAAATAATTGCTCTTCATGTAAATAATAATATTTTTTAAAAAAGTTGGGTTTTGGGTTTTTTTTCTATTTAGTTGGGGGAAACCAAAGCTGTGGTACAATAAGAATAAGAGCAATAAGCATTGATAAAATAGGTATATGCAATATATCTAAGGGAGCTCTCTTTAGTTGAGAAAGGTTCTCTAACACACCCTTCAAGGCCTTCATGAAATGCAACAAATCTTGGGTTTGTTAATACCTGCTAAATCCAGTCAACTCCAAGTAGCCTTCCCTAACCCACTGGTTACAGTGCCTTGCTTTGCTGAATCCCTTACGCTGCTGCATTGAAGATGGAGTGTTTTAAATCTTCTCATACCATGTCCGTAGAGCAGCTGGTCTGTGAAAGAACTGGTCTAGACACTAAATACTGTTTCACTTTAATCTTGTGCTGACTAGACTTCAAGGATTTAATACTGAAATATCTGCACAGAAAATTGTCTGCTAAAACAGGCGTTGAACAGTTTGGAAAATAAGGTTTTTTTAATAATAAGAAGTTAAACTGTGTCTTTGGATTCTTTCCTAGCCTTGCTGGTTAATATGGCATGGAATTTTATAGGCTGAATTAAAAATAATTACTGAAATCCTGGAAATCATATGACTTCAAGTCATATGCCTTGCAAATCCAAGCCTAATTAATTATGCCATTAAACAATTGTTATTGTCTAGTGACCAGCAAATGTATATTTTGAAAACCAAAACAAAATGTGCTGTAAAATGAGCTTAAGTTCTATCAGTTGTATTAAACAATGACTTATAAACTGGAAACTGATGTTTTGGCTAGCTGCTGTGAATATTACTCCAAAACTAGATTTATAAGCCAGCAAGCTTGCTGGCTGGGGATGGTTGCCAGCAATAATTTTGAAACAAGAATTTGAAATAGATGTAAATAAGGTCCAAATGCTGTAGACTGCCTGTTAAGGTGTGATAGAAAAAGCTACAGCTTGAAGCATAAAGTCCTTATCAACTGGGTCAGTGTTTATTTTATATAAACACACACAAATTGTTCACACACTTGAGGAGACTTCTGTCAACGTTAGAGGTTTCTCAGTACTCACTAGTTGAAAAACAGACGATAGCAGTCCATTCTGACAGCATAAAGAGACCATTATGAAACCTTACCTAAACCTGCATCTCTTTTAGCAGGCAGGAGTTTGCATGACTAGTTTTCTACAAATGATAAAAGATTTCCTAGGCCTGTGGTTTGTGAATGTGAACCTTCATTTCAAAGGACTTGGATACACATATACAAGCAGACAAAGGTAGCATGACATGTTATGAATAAATGCTTCTATAAAAAATATTAGACTTGGAAAAACCCTGGCTCAGACTTACCAGTCTGAGAAAACTGTTGAGAAAGACCAATTTATAACATGACAATTTAATACAATTAAAAAAAAAAAAAAAAATTTAGTGAGATTTTGTCTGACCTTCTCTGTGACTTTCTTCCTCTGTCCAGTTTTCTGGACAGTGAAGATAACCCTTTGAAAATTGAATAAGAAAGTCTTGTTAACCCATTTCAGTGCAGTCTTCAGAAATTCCATCTTCCATATTTTTCCTTATTATAAATTAGAGTGGTTGGTAAAAAAGTCAAGAGTGTAACTTAAGTTCTGATTGGAAATTCCCTTCCTTTACTCTAGGTATTACTAAGAAATTTTTAAATGTTTGCTTTGGATAGAGAGAATGCGGGTGGAAGAGCTCTGATGTAGCCAGGAAATGAAGCAGTTTGGTGAGCAGTGTCCTGTGTTGGTCTGTAACCAGATGGGGAAAAACTAGGAAAGAGAAAGAACAGAAGTACTGCATAAATGTTGTGGTACCCTATACAAAAGAGACATGTTTTCTGCAGAAATGTGTATTGTACATATGCATGCAGAGTTGCTGTTTGCTTAACACTGCTGCTGTGCTGGTGGCATGATGAGGGTTTCTCACTTCCTGTCCCGGTTGCCTGCCTTTGTCCTAAAATCATTCCCTTCTGTAAACCCAACAGGTGCCTGATTGCTTGGAATGAGGAATTAAAAACATCCCAAACCATTTGCTGGTCTTAGCCAGGTGAAACATGGCATTGATATAGTTAAAACAGTAAAATGTTTCCTTCACAATCTCTGTCCAAAGCCCCAGTAGATCCAGGTTAGTTCCATGCATAGACAAGAAAGTAAACATAACTGGTGCAGCTTCAACCTTTCCTTCTCCATCTGCCAGAGGTTTATCTTGAACAGTTAAGCTGAAGTTTGATGCTCCTTTCTCACATTTTCCAAACCAACGTGTTAAAGAACCTCTCTGATACAGTTGGGTATTAGGCCAGTAACTTCTTCATTGGGGAATAACCTGGTTGCTGTGTTGAATCATTTACTGGGAGGCTCCACAGAGAGGTCACTGTTCAGCTGTTCCTCTAGCAGTGTTGTCTGATTTCCTTCTTTGCCTCTGGCAAAATAATATCTCACAGGCAGAAAATACTTAATTCTTCACATCAGGATAATATGCACATAAATATGTATAAATATGCCATCCTCAGTGCTCCAACCATCTGTACAAGTGTCACCACAAGAGCTATTGGTAGCTTTTCTGCATGTCTCTTTACTTATTTACGGTCTGAATAAAGCAGTAAACTCCAACGTGACTTCTAATTAGCAGAGCAGTGGTTACTCATGATTGTTTTGCTCTGGCCTGTTAGCAGCTTAATCCTGAGACAGCAAAGCCATCTGTGGATGTACCAATTTACCAGGCATTGCAACTTGTCCAGGTATTGCAAGGTATTGAAACTCTTTAAGGGGCTATCTTTAAGGAACCTTCTCAAACTCAGCCCATCTTTGCTGGTTGTCAATTTGCAAGCAATAATGACAGTGGGCAGTTTATAAAGGGCTGCCTTAATGAGAAGCAGAAGGATATCACACACAGTTTCCAGAGGCATTTATAAGCCTAGATCTGCCATGATTTATGTTGGGTGTTCATTGTATTAAGTCTGCCTCATTTGGTTTTAGGTCATCTACTGAAACTATCCCTCACTTATGATATATACTTCTGTCACAGACTGGGCTTTTCTTAATCACATTTTAAAACTTACCCATTTATTGTCTCTTTTTTGTCAGATGATGCCTTTACAGCCTTTTCTTTTTTTCCCCCAATTATTCTTTTCCCCCCTGAAAATGCTTACTTGAGGAGCAGAACACCAGCAATGATGGTATAATAGGCTGATTGATAAAGATCTCCACACTGATTCATCAATAAGTGCATGGCTAAATAAAATCAAGAATTTCAAAAGAAATAGTGAATATATAGCAGTTTACTTGACAGCAGAAAGACTACATCCATTTGAAGCTCTACCATGTGGGATGTCTGTAGGCTTCCAAATGACTTTTGCAATTTCTTATCTTTATAAATTACTTGAATGGACTATAAACAAGTCAGATTGACTGGCAAGGCAATAATGAGAAGAGGAATGACTGCACATCAAGTTTCAAGAAAGTTTCAGTGTCAGCTCTGTATTATGGCTGATACCTTGGAAATATAAATTATCCTACATAAACACTCAGGTTTATTAAAAAGAAAAAAAATAACAAGAATGAGAAAAAAGTGACAGAATAAAACTAACTAAGGAAATAAGGCTTTCAGAAGAGGATCTGGGAGAAAGGAATGGTAGTTTTCTTTTAAGTAGCACTTTGATTATCTGGAAAGATAATACCTTGATATGTCAACATATTATGTCTTCCATTAGATAAGCATCATGCGTTGGTTATATTTCACTTAAAATACACATCTAAGGTTTCTTTCCCCAAAGTTACATATTTTAATACAATGTTTCTGAAAATCAAAATGATGAAAAACATGCATAAACACCGGTGCTGTTTTCAAGCCAATGCCTCTTATATTATTCAGCAGAACCATTCTCCAGAATTTCTGCCAGTAAAACCAATGTTTGCACATCAACCTTTGCAGTTGTTTCTGACATACGTAGCTTAATTCCTGGTAACTCCCTGTCTGGAAGAAAATAGAGGAGCTCAAGCAAAGGATGACAACTTACCTCAACTGGCCAAATACACAATACCTATAAACTGGACTTTATCTATACAGTACGTTTTTAAATTAAATGTTTTAAATTGTAAGCTTTCCTGCAGAAATTTCAAATAAGACAGAAAAAAAATCACTCTGGTATATAAAAGGAGACAAGAGCAAAAAAAAAGTGCATGGAGTCAATTGTGAGATTCCCCTTTGTCAGTAGAGTTGGATTTCCCTCTATTGCCCTTTGCCAATAGAATAACTCCTGCTAGCACCTAAAGGATCAGGATTTCATCCCTGGACTCTGCCTCTAATGGGAAGAAGTAGCAGAAGTATAAGTGAAAAATCAACAAATACATTCTTGTGCTAAAAACAACCCAACTTTCTACTAAGAAAAAGCAATGCTTATGTTAATGAACATACAAATATTTCTTTTTCCTTCTTTGGCACATCTTGTTTTACAAGTTTGGGCATGGAAATCAGCTTAAAGTTGTACTTGTTTGCTTTCCTCTATTAGGAAAAATAAACCCTTAATAGCTGAAAAAATTATGAAAAGCAGATATTTCAATTTCATGCCGATGGGGTTAATAAAACATCTTTTCTATTGGCAAATTGATGTCAAACATTTGGTAGGAGAATTACTGAACCTGAGAACTCATGAAAACCAGAGAAGAGAAATCTGGGAACAATGAAAAGAGTTTTCCAAAAACTAAGAGTACTTTTTTGACAAAACTGAATCAATCTCTTCATATGGAAGAAGGATGATAAATAGGGATCATAAATTGAAATGGGACATTGTGACTTAGTGGGGTAGGGGGCAGAGAGAACCACAGTAAGGAGAGCCAGGGGAGGAACAGGCTGCCTAGAGTAGAGGCTGGGTAACCTCTTTATCTGTAAGTTTTCAAGATTCAGCTAAAAAAGCCTTGAGCAATCTGGTCTAAGCTCAAATGTGACTCTGAGCAGGGGGTTGCACTGGAGATCACCTGAGGCAGTGTTAATTTTAGGAGGTGGACAGTTTAGATTCTGCAATGAAAAACTGAAATATTGGAAGATACAGGAAATTCAACATAATATAACTGCTGAATATCAAGGTGGTTTAAGGAACATAAAATTTCCTTAATCTCTCAGTAACTGAAAGCATAATGTAATGCTGAAATCCTCTAAATGCTGTTCCAATGCACTCAGCAACTAGAACTTATATTCACATTTATTCCTGAAACTGTTAGATCTCAGCAAAGATTTTGGTGGCTATGTATTTTAAACTTGGATTGGATATTTTAAGATATATATTTTCATAGGAGGGCCTATTTACCTTGACTGCAGTGAGAAAAATATTTTAAAACTCTCCCAGGCCGTATAAAAGACAGAATAAGGGTTAGTTTATCCGATGAGAAATGTGTCCTGTTAGGAAGGGAGCGCTGTCATCATCCTAAATCCTCAAAGAAGGAGCTGAAACTAAGATTTTCAAATAAATCATGAACAGAGATCATGATCAAAACTGACTTGTTATTAGAAATTCCATTTTCTGTCCATTGAAATAAATAAATCAAAATATTTCTTTTTTTCTTTTCCCAAGAAAGCATTATTCAGTCAGATCACTGCTCTCAAATCCCTGACTGCTGTGCTCCCTGAAGGACTCTTTGGCTTAACCAATTCCAGGGTGCTCTGCAGTGAAGTGCACAGACCCAGAGTCCACAAAATCTCCTTTTACTGCTAATTTTAGAAAAACCTCATACTCCTGAGCTCCTATTTTTGTGGTCCACTATGGTTTTAGAATAATTTAAAAAAACTTGAGTAAAACATTCTTTTTGAGTTCCTTTTTTGCTAACGAAAATTGAAAATCCTCATACCATAGAGGAAAGAGAAAGAAAAGATTTTTGTTTTCATTTCAAGACAAATTTAAAACAAGAGTAATCAGAATTTCCAGTCAAACAGAGTTTCTAGTTTTTAGCCAGTTCACAGTAGGAGCTGGTTATTAGCTTCCATTAGGCAAGTGTGCCTTCACATCCTTGAAAGGACTTTTTCCTCTGGCACATCCAGCTGTCAGAAAAGCTGTCATTTAGCCCTGGGCCATGATATGTTTTGCTCCACTGTGATAATATACTTTGTTTTTGTGAACTTTAAAGAGTTCTGCTGCCATTTTGACAAAGATTTGTCACATTTATAATGCTTGTATGCAACTTCTATGGAATTTTCTGTGTGTTTTCATGCAAAATGTAATATGCTGTTAAGACTATTATGTCCAGACTTTACCTTTTGGCATAGTTGGTGTTTGTTTGTATTTTGTATCTTCTCTTCCTCAACTCTCTGTTGATTGTAATGTTAGATCCTACCAGTTAAACGATTCATGGCTTGTGGATTTTTTTGCATTTAATCATCTACAATTTACTGAAAAAATATAGTCATAGTCTTGGATTGTGCCATTTGGGTGCATCACAGCAAGTGTAAAATGAACATAAATTTCTACAGGATAAGTGCTCAGATGTTGATTTCATTTTCCTTGTTAAGTGCTTTGATGATTAAAAATAGGATTCTCCATCTGCTGAAATTTGTTATGGCTATGACCCTAATATAAAATCTACCCATTATTTTAAGGATAGATTTGGCTGGATAACCATAGGACGTTATGTTAGTAGGGTATAAACTATTCAATTAATTTGAAGCTAATTCGCTAAATTAAAGATATTTGCAAATTGGAAAATAAAAAACATCGTTAGATTTTTATTCCAGTTTCAACTTAGCCAGATAATAAATTTCTCATTTTCCCTTCTTACTACTAAATAAAGTTTTGTTTCTTTTCTTTTTGTTTTATACTTGTTTAAACTAATGTTTCCTTTTCATAAAATGTGTAAGTTAAGAGATTTTCTCTTTCCACTTTCTGTCTTTCACTCTCACACAGATTCTTATTACCATACTTTTATATCTATTCGTGTATTTTATTACAATCCCTTTTTCCTTTTCCTTGTATGAAGCAAATCTCATATCTTAAGAAAATCTGAACCTTTCTGCTAGAGTGGAAATACATTTGCTGTGGTCTTCTCTGTTGAACAGCAGATAATCCATAAAGGACACAAAGAAACTACAAAATTACTTCTGAAGCAATTAACATCCCAGCCCAAACGTTAGGATATTAAAGCAACACACTATATAAGAGTCATTGTCACAGGAACTTTTCCTGCATGTTGTGAGGCTTTCTGAAACCTTTGTATCTGTTTTTTGGGGCTTCAGAGGATGTAAGCTTTTGACTACAGGCATGCATTGTGGTTTTGTGTATGTTTCTGCACCTTCTGACCCACTGGAGACAAATCACAATTTCAGTCTCAGACTTGTATTAAAATAAACATATGTGATAAAACAAATGCTGGGAACATCAGTGTGCTACTGACTCTCAGTAGGAGCTGCTAACACTGTTCAGAGATGCAACTCTGAAAAATTTTTGTGTGGTACATTATTGTGTATTTACCACAAAACTAGCTTTTCAGCCCAGTTTCCCCATAAACACTGAATTTCAGACGGAGCTGAAAGCTATATTTTTTATTTCTAAAGGCACTTATGCTGGAGTGTGTATGGTTTGCCTGTTGGTAAGTTTACAAAGTTAAATTTTTATATTTTGTTTTCCTCAATATGAGCCCTCTAAAGGTTCAGGTATTGTAAATCAGATTTAATGGAAAAGTTCACCATCAAGGATATGATAAGATGAAAAGGAAATGAAAGCACTATATAAACAAAGCAGTATATATTCAGTTTCCAGTTTTCCCTCATTGCGTGTTACCAGCTTAACATGAGGGAAAAGACATACTCGGTCAGAGCAGCCAGATAGGTGACCTGGTTATAATGGGGAAAATTACTGACAAAAGACATCTACTAAAATACTGGCAGACCAAATCTCTGCCAGCGTAGCAACTGCTAGCCTGAGAATCTGGAACATCCTTGACAAGCACAAGTGGGAGCTTGGGTTGGCCTCAATAGGTACAGCTGGGGCTCTGCAGCATGCTTGATAAGCACAAGAAAAGAAAGTGCCACAACCTGCAGAACAAAGAAACTGTTCTAACCTACAAAATGACCTCCTAAGAAAGTAGAAGTCAGCAACAGGATCTGGTGTCCTATGCCCACTTATGTATTCATATTAGAAAAATAAAAGTAAGTCATGGTGTTCCCAAAATGAGGTTTTCTCTCCAAGAATTATCCCTGTGTGAACTTAACCACACACTCGTTTTGTCTCCATTCCTGGGAGCAGCTAAATGAACTGGATTGGTAATAATTTGAAGGAAAAATATTTATGTAGGCATCCATAATAATTTAGCAACTTGTTCTTAGCTAGCGGTGTTTCATAGTAGCTTGCAAATATATATATATATATATGTATATATATATATATATATGTATATATATATATATATATATATGTATGTGCTTGCCTTACTAATCACAAGCGTATGCCCTAAAAGTAGTTTGTAGCAAAAACTGTGTGCTTGTGTATTACTGAATCCTATGAACCTGTTATCATAGCAACTTGTGGGTTGGGAAACCCTTGCAGATTGAGGCTCTCACAGTTACCTGCTCACAAATAAATCAGCCCTAAAGGTTAGCTTTTAATGTTAAGAAAGAGCAAATTATCTCTTTTCCTGTAATTTCTAACCTTTATGGTTTCTAATGCTGTTCTTTGCCTTATTAAAATTATTAACATAATAACAGCATCTTGCCAAAACACTCTAAGAGGAATAGGGGTATCTTTTGTTTTATTGAAACATCTCAGTCTTAATGTGTCACAAATTTGCTTTGTCATGATTTTGGACAAAGTTACAGGAGAACTTGTATTAACTACGACAGTCACAGCTCATTAGAAGATGACACACATAGGCCTTGAAAAAGGCATAGTGAAAAAATCTGAGGCAGATTAATAAAGTTACAATAAATCACACTTGTTGAAACTCTGTCAAGGAGAAAGTCTTTGTCATGTTGATCCATGATTTTAACAAGAATTATACACAATTGACCTGACACAGATGACATTAAAATGTGTCTAAATGATGGTGAGGAACATCAGGGAGGTATGTGTTTTCCCCACATGAATCAGGGAAGGTAAATCTAAGTGACATTCTAAGTGAACCTTGTGGAATCTTGTGCCCTTTCAGCTGCAAATTATTAAGGTCAAATTTTATTGCAGTAGTCCCAGTGAGTTATGGACAATTTGAGTAAGAAAAGCAGAGCAGAGAAGAAAAGAAGTTTACTCCAGAACTGGCACAAGTAAGCAAATTAGAATGCAAAATACCACAGATAACAATGTAGGAGGCAATTCAGAGCATGTAGCCCTGTCTGCTATGATTTTATATTTTTAGTTGATTTTAGGTGAATCAAGCTTATTTCAATTGAACTAAGTGATATAATTACTGAGCTCAGTGAGTGCTCTATCAAGTCTCATCACAAGTGAAGTGAATGTTTCATACAAAGGAATCTGGAGGCAAACCCAACAGGATAAAATTTAACTGCTTGAATCCAAGGTATTTTGTCTGTTCTTGGTCTTTGAGCCTTGTGCTCGCACCAGGAACAGCAGAGAAACTCCCTTTTGAAAGCCTCTAAATTCTCGTTAGCTCTGCTTTGTCTCAGTGCTTCCAGCCCCTTACTACTGCTCTTTGAAACTCTGTTGATTCCTCACAGCTCCCCTAAACTTCCTGATGTGTTTTCCTCTTGAACTGGATTTTCATTGTCACAAAATTGAAAGTCATTGATGCTAGTCTTAAGAAAAAATAAAATTTTTGTATATCTCCTACTAGATGCAGGAAAATTTTGTTCTGCCTCCATACCTCATGTTGAATGAGCTCTGATATACACACTCTCTGTACTGGAGTGTTGTTAAGGCGCTGGCCAGTGCCCACACAATGTGAGAGTTTCAAGCCACTTTCTGCTTCAACACCTAGAAATGAAATTATAAGGAAGTTTGTTCAATGTCATCTGGGACAATCAAGAGTCCTTATCCTTGCTGATAATCCTTTGAGTCATCTGATCCTTCAAGAATTTCTTTCTTAATACAAGGGCTCAAAATATAATTTCTGCTTTATACATGACAGTAGTTTACTTCAAATTGAAATGGAATCTTATATTCCATTGGTACATTTGACTAAATCATAATCTGAATTATTCTGTTCACATAAATTTTTCAGACCACAGGTTTGAATTTATATCCCTGAGACATATCTTATTACACATAATCAGGTGCACTGTTTTTTACTTCAGTGTTGAACTAATAACCTGTTTGTGGAATTACAATATTGCAACCTTAATCTTTCAAAACAACACTTGCTTCTAATAAAAAAGCTACAACCATTCAGATTTTCAGTTGAGCCATTTTTAAGGATAGCAGAATTGCTGAGGATGGAAGAAACATCTGGATATCTCTAGTCAAACTCTGTGCTCAGAGCTGGGGCAGCTAGAACAGCTTGCTGAGGGATGTGTCAAGTGAGGTTTTGTGTATTTCTAGAGATGGGGATTTCTTGGGGACCCTGGACAAACTGTTCCAGTATTTGTCTTGTCTCACTGTTTCTTATGTTCAGATAAAATTTCATGGCTTTTAATTTGTCTCCATTGTCTCTTGTCCTGTCAGGGGTCACTACTAAAAGAGTTGGACTCCATCTTCTTCTGGACTCCCTTCCAGTGTGTATTGATACACATTGATAAGATCCCCCTGGAACCTCACTTCTCCAGATTGCACAGTCCCAGCCCTCTCAGCCCTTTTTCCTGTGACGGATACTCCAATCCTGTTGTCAATCTTTGTCACTCTTCACGGGAGCACAGCACATGGCTCCAGTATGCCTCTGCCTTTCTTGCACTGGGAGCCCGGAGCTGGACCCCACGCTCCAGGTGTGTCTTACCAGTGCTGAGCAGAGGTGAAGGATCACCTCTCTACCCACTGGCAAGGCTTTTCCTAATAGGAGCTGTTTGCCTTGTTTGCTGCAAGGATACAATGCTGGCTCAGGTACAGCCTGGTGCCTGCTGGGATCACCAGGGCTTTTTCTGTCAAGCTATTTTCCAGCTGGCTGGAGCTAGCCAGTACTGGTATGTGAGGTTATACTTCCCCTGGTGCAGGAGTCAGCATTTCCCTTTGCTGAACCTGTTGGGGTTCCTCTGCCCATTTCTCCAGCCTGTCAAGGTATGTCTGAATAGCAGCATGATCCACTGGTATATCAGCCTCTTCTCCCAGTGTGACATCATCTCAAAACTCATTGAGGATTTTCTTGGTTCCATCTTCCAGGTGGTTAATGAATAATTTTAAAACTATTGTTCCTATTAACTAGGGCACAGCATTTATGTTTGACTTCCAGCTCAAAACTGTGCCACTGTATTCAAACCTCTGAGCTTGCCAAGTCAAAAAGTTTCATTCTTTTTAATTCCCCTCCTGGAGTTTTTAGAACAATGAGGACTACTTTTTTCCTCTTGCTTCTTCCTTTCTTTCAATTACAGTATAAGCTTGTGAAATATCCAAACTAAAAATTTGCCTGATACATCTTTTTAATGTTAGGAGTTACAATTTTATGTGAGAAAAAAATTGTTCTTCCAGCCAGAGAATCAAAGAAAAAGAAGTCCAATAGTTTACTTGTCCTAGTAGCCAAAATACAGCTTCAGCATTGAATAATCATTAAGTCATTGAGCAGAAGTCATGCCTTCTACTCCTCCTCGTAGAGTCTGATTAGGTGCATCAACTGCCTGAAAGGAGGTTGTAGGAGGTGGGATTCACTCTCTTTCCCAGGTAACAAATGAATGGACCAGAGGAAATGGCCTCAAGTTATTCCAGAGGATGTTTTGCTTGGATATTAGGAAAAATGTCTTCACTGAAAGGATGGTCAGGTGTCGGGTCAAGCTGCCCCGGGAAGTGCTGGAGTCACTATCCATGGAAGCATTTAAGATGTGTAGATGTGGCATTTGGGTATATGTTTTATTGGTGAACATGTAATGTTTTCATTCTACAGTCTTTGAGGTCTTTTTGCCAGCCTAAACAATTCTGTGACTCTGTTTAAACCCTTTCCAACAGATGGCAGTCTACAGTTATGCTTTGGGGTTCCTTTAATCTTTTGTTTTGGTGAGCAAAACAAGATGATGCATTCTGCATAAAGCAGTGCATAAGTAAGTAGGGTCACTGCTGTGCCCATCAGGGTAACTCTTATGATACATGGAGGTAACACAATGGAAACCGCAGTTTAGAAATCCAATTTATCTTGCTGTGAATGGAATTGCATCCACTACAGGCAGCAATTAGTTTTGTTCTCTAATACTCTTATAGAAATGTGACGTTGAAAAACTATTTGCAATCTACTAAGCTTGAGATCAGGGAGTTTAGAAAAATGATAATTCCTGGTATGCAAAGAATAAAGAATTTTTTACCAACTGCAGCCAAAAGGTCAGATCACAACTGCTGAGGTAATGAAGCAAAAGCTTCCTTCATCTTCAGTTGTTAATGCAGTTTATAAAAGCACATTGTTCTGTGGATACTTATTTCTCTCAGCACTGAGTTTCTGTCACAACTGAATCATGGATAGCTCTATTTTAAGTCTATACCTTCATACCAGTGTCTATAGCCCCAAGACTGATAAATGAATGATAAACAAACCAGACGTTTAAGTACTTGAACACTGATTTTTTTTCCCTGTGCTTTTGCAAGTGTCAAATAGAAAGTTCCCTCATAAAGTAAATATGTATCACCATTCCTGTTGAAGCTTTAGCATGTTAATGTTCAGGTAAGTATTTCCTGCCTACATTTAAGACAGTGAATGATGGGTTTATGTATCAGGTCTTATAAGCTGATTACCTACGATAAAAGGAGATGGGGCTTAATAGTGTAAGAAGTTCCTTGTACTATCATATTTTTGTCTGCATATGAACCAGCCTTCTAGCAGAGATTAACTTTTTTTTTAAAGAATGGGCTTATACATTTTTCATTGCTTTCCCTATTCCTAAATTCATGCTCACTGTTATTTCTCAAGGCAGCCAGAAATGTATAATAACAACCATTGTGCTCAGCAGACCTAGATATGGGGAAGTGTAGAAGCCTATGTTTTCCACTCATAACAATTAGAAATTTTGCCCCTTGTTTACCCTGGGAAAATTATTTACTAGAATATGGTGTTAGTCAGGGCTCCTATATACCTTTACCTGAGAATTACCTCTAATTTGAGATTTATTTTTTTTTAAACTAAAAAGCATTAGATTCAGTTGGTTCTCCATGACAACTTCTCTACACAGAGAAATGTTCAGAACCAATGTTTAGAGGATTTTATGTTGTCACTTTCTACCCCTGAAGGCAAAATTGGGCTTCATATGAATGACTGAAGAGAGGAGCTATATAGTTATGGCCTGCATCCATGTCATGTGACTCAGAAATATGCACTTATCCAGCCAATGTTGATTGCTCCTCCCCATTTCCCTTCAATTTAAACATGCCACAAATCCCTGCTGCAGTCACCCTATTCTAGATGAAAAGGTATTGTGACATGGAGTGCAGTGTTTGCCCAAAAAACTGTGCCAAAACATTTAAACCAGGTCAATGTCTTTGCACAGAGAAAGATGATTGCAACCTGTTTTAGTGTGGTGTAGTGAGTTACTGCTTGTAGTAAGAAAATACTATGAGTCTGAGAAAGCCTGCACTAACCTCCTACTTGTATTTTCTAGTCATAACTCCTAAAGTGGGGATTTTTGTTCCTCATTTTGGAGGTAGAGGAACTTTTATTAGAGAAACCGAGAAAGGGTGAGGAAGATGGATTGCATCAGGAGCATCATGGTTTGTGGTCTTTCCCACCAGGTTCCAAGAGCATAATCTAAACATTTAGAAAAACGCATGTTTTCACAAACCTCATCCTTGAAACATTGAGAGGAATCACCTTATCTTTCTTTGCTGTCTGAAATTCACCTAGAAAAAGTGTCTGCACCTGCAGACAATAACACGAAGTAGTCACCTCTACTAGTGGTCTACCCTCTAGAGGGGTGATTTACATACTCTATTATAGATAAAGACATGGCATGAATTTCATATGGGAAAGTCTGATCCAGTCATTTAAAAACTAGGTATTTAGTACCTTTGGAGGTAGATACCTTGTATCTGAGAGATATCCATATAAAGTTGGCAGATATAACCCCATATAACCCCAAACCCAAAAATTATTCCTACTTCTGGCGTTCCAATTGAGACAGCCTGAGACATTTAGAGTGGCATTAAAGACTTGTGCATCTGCAACTAGGTAAAGCTGGAAATATGTACTATTCTTCCTAGCAAGTAAAGCCTTGTCAATGCCTTAAAAATAATTTTTGTGTGACTGAAGATTGATACAACTCAGTCAGAGCTCTCACACATCACACAGGTTTGTAATGTGTCAGAGCCCCTGTTCTGCAGTTCAACACTACCGTGGAGAAGGCAGTTGCAGACCTGCCTTAACCACTTTGAAAGGGTGATGCCTGTCTTGCATCCACAGTGCCACAAAGTAGGGTGAGGCTGTGGAAAAGTCTAATCCTACACCCTTCCTAAATGTGCTAAAAACGAGCCCGTAACTCAACACATGACAACTGCAATGGGTGAAGCACTGCAGGAAGTATTAAAACCAATGTGGAGCTTCAGAGACACCATTGTATTTCAGTTGGCTGCTTCACCTGACAAACAGGGAAGAAATCTGAGAGTGCTGAGCCTCTTTCAGGACTAAAACTTTAATTGAAAAATGAGATGAGCTGATGGTCTGGTATGTGGTAGTTTGGCCTTAGTTCATGATGCTAGGCTCAACATTAACCATGTATCATTGGCTGCCAAAGTAAAAAATCCCAGAAAGCCAAGACTAGCAGGCAGCATTTCAAGAATATGTTTAAAGAAAAAATGCTTCCCATTCACACCTCACAGATTGTCTACCAAGAAATCAATAGAGTTAAATAACTCGTGTCGGTTTTGGACATCATTTACATTTTATAGGCTTGGATTTTGATTCTTATATCGATTTTATGTCGATATAAATCCTTCACTTCAAAGGAGCTACTTGATTTAAATCTGTAACAGAACATAACAGGACCTATTTGCTTTTATCAAAGGTTGTTCTACTTCATTGGTACCAGCCTTACACAGGAATGGTCAAAGGACTCCACCATAAATTGTAGGAGTACTTAATTTCATTTTAAGTACATGCCAGTAATTACATTGCTAAGACAAATTCATTCTGCAGGCTATGTTGGTGCTAATTGCAAATAAAAAAAGGCAAAAGAAGAAAGCTCAAAAAAGATATAAATCTTGAAAGCATGGAAAATCTAATTTGGGAACCTCAGTAAGTATATAGAAGAGAAAAAAAAAGCAAATTAGATCAGATAGTCAAACTGTTCCTTTTATGTCCCTTAGCATAATGGCAGTGCATATGTGAGTGTCTGCGTGCATATAGAAATAGAGATACATGTGCTTATGTATGCCTGTAGACACATCATATATTTCTGTATTAAAGCTGAGAAGGAGGATCAGTGGAAAAAAAGACTGTCAGATCTCAGTTCCTTAAGTTTTTGTTGTATCTGAACACAAAAGTACAAATGAAGCGCAGTCAGTTTACCTTCGGGTAATGACATCGATGTCCCTCTTGAGGGAAGAGGTTGTTTTGCCTTGAGGGATTGAGAATGAGAAATAGCAGCTCAAATTATTGAAAAGTGAGAAGAATTTTTCAGTCTAAGTCTTTTAAAAGAAAATTCCAGTTTTGTGACTTCAGAAGTATTTGAGAACTCTTTTTTTTTTTAGCTTCATAGGCCATGTCTCATGCCATAATCAGGTTTTGCACAAGAACCTGCTGGTCGTCAGGGATGCGCAGTTCTTTAACAGCTCTGCTGTGCACCCTTGGCAGGAACTTTGTTCTTCTTGGTGGCTTCTCACTCTGCCCAGCTCTGGAATGAGGAGAGGATTCTCTTGTTCTTCAATGCCTGTTCTTCAAGGATTTCACAATTTATTCCTTTCTTTCGTACTCCCAGTACTTTGCAAATTTTGGACAATGTCTTTTGTATATAATTGGAATTAATCAACATGTAAAATTATAGAAGATGACAGTAAAATGGTGTATTTAATCTTTTTCTGTCAACTCATATGCTTCAAATATTGTCGTTCCCGTTGTTCCCCCTCTTTTCACCAAGCCCTGCCCTTTTTCCATATTGAATGGCCAAAATGTTTTTTCCAGTCCTGCTCTTTAAAAAGCTTATTTTCTTTTCCACTCATCTTTTTAAATTTTTTTTTGGGTCATATAACATGGGTTTATACTTACTGCTTTCTCTGAAGATGGGCCTTGGGTAAAGACATAAATTCCTCATTAAGTCCAATTCATAATACTCTGTATACCTCACCTTCAAAATTTGTTTTCACATGTCACCTGATCTGGCTGTGTCTGCTTTTGGTTAGTGGCTTGTGGAAAAACTCTGAATAGGTTTGTCTTTCAGAAAAAAATCATGATTTATAGCCTTGTCCATAAAGAGGAAACAGAGAGAAAAAAGAGAAAGTATGAGAGACACCAAAGATTATTTTAGACATCTTGTGTGCTGCCAATATCATTGTGTGTAACTTTCATTTTACAATTCATTACCACAAGTTCAGGAATTCACAGGTGTTTACAATACTAAAAATGAGTTAGCACCAGCTTTGGGATGCGCTGACTGAGCTCTGGAGCTGTGGAGAGGGAATATCTTATCTCTATATAGATTTGTTTCCATAGGATCTTGGCGAATGCTGGAAGAAGGACTGATGGTCCCATGTTAACTGCTTGTAAGTGCTGCTACTTTGATGTGTTACACTGTCAACTTGCATTTATTTTTCACCATATTTGTTGTGCCTTGGAAGAAAAAATTACTTGTTGAATAATTAACCCACTGTATATCCTTCTATTGTGTTCTCACTGTAGAAATAATGACTATTGCTTGTTGTACGGAAGCTTAGAAATTAAAAAAAGTTTCAGACCCACTTGTAATAATAGGAATGACACTGCTGAAGCCTTGTTACACAGCACCTCCTACTCTTCACAGTCTGAGTGTTTGCTGGAGGGCAGAATGTCATTGTTGATGTCTGTAGTCTCAGTGACTGGCACACGAAAACTAATGTAGCTTTCTAATACCAGTGAACATTCATTAGGGTCTTGAAAGATAATGATGATCCGAAACTTGAAGTATAGCCACAGCTCAAATGGGAGATACTGACATAATGAGACCTTGGGTGAGAAATTTGGTCAATTTTTCTAGAAGGCAAGATATTGTATGAAGACAGATAAAAGCTTCACAGAAAAAAATTACATACAGGAGAAGCATATAAAAATAATTAAATAATTACTCATGGATTGTATGCCAGTTATTCCATTATTTTTGCAACTATAGTCATGTCTTTAGACTTTAAAACTATGTCTCTAAAAAGGAAGTAGGAATGAGCTAAGGCACTGGGCTGTGATCATGCCTGGTGCCGAATAGCTGGCACACAACTGGCATGATAATGACACAGGTCAATTAGCACTCTCTGAGAGATGGCTAGGCAAAGGTTGGGAAATTTTATGCAACAAGGATCATTTCCAAAATCAATATGCATGAGGCTGAATGACATTTTGCGTCTCTCAGGACTGGTCTCCTAAACTGTTCCAGGAATTTCTCAAACTCTAGAGCCTCTTAATCCCTGATTTAGTGGAGTAAAACACAATACAGCACAAAAACAGGGACCATCAGTTTCACGCTGCTAACATGCTACTGTGTGGGGCTGTAAATTAACCCTTAAAATATTTTAGACCTTTAAACTTAAGAAAACAGCAGGAATGAGAACCATGATTCAGAAGCAGAAGGTTCTATTATCATGGACTTGGAGGACACCCAGGACTCAGCACTGTGCAGAATGACTGTAGCATTATTGTCTCTTTTATTTAGCTGTGGGTGGGTAACCTTGGAGACTTTCTGTATGTGTATGCCAAAATGTTTATTGAAATGCCCAACTCTTTGTGCATTTCTTTCTTTTCTTGCTCTCCAGCACCTGAGTAATTACATTATTTTATTACTATTCTTTTGATTTCACTTGTTGCATACTTATTTATACAGCCCTAGGTAATCTTTGGGTGTAAGCACCCTTGAAAATTTCATTTCACTAGCAAGATATATAAGAACAGATTTTTATATTTCTCCTTTTTCCACCTACATATTCCTTGCTCTATTCCCAGTGAACATAATGATGACATTTTAACTATAGTATCCTCTTTATCACTTTCCTCTTTGTATGTTGGCAGTACTTTGCATACCAACATCACATATTCTAGCAGTTCCTTCTCTGTTTCTGGAGAAAAGACATTACACCTCAAAACTTGTCATTCTCCACCTTTAATTGTCTTTAGTCTTTACATAAACAACATTTAGCATTTCTCCTCAACAGCACTTTTTTTCCTAAAATGAGAGATAAAACTAGCAATCATTGGACTGATAGCTTCTCCTAAACTTGGCCTTGCAGCTCAGAAAATGTCATTACCAGTGCTCTAAAATACAAATAAAAAAGTCTTTTCATGTGGAAGAATATTTCCTGACTACTGTGCCCTCATTTGCCAACATGTGATACTTGGGAACTGAGCTGCATTACCATACCTATAAAAAGAACAATCATAGCAGTGCAAGCAGCCCTGACTGCCGCTATGTCTTAGTAACCTTTTATATTATAGCAGTGTTGTTACTGCCACAATAGGTTAGGGTATGTCACCATTTCTATTATGTTTGAAACCACATTTTTCAGAGCTTTATAACTTTCATACTGTGATAAACACTAAACTGAATCTTTATATGTGACTTGTCAGATTAAATAGATGAAGACATAGTGGCTGGATCTTGGGTGGTATATTACAACAAAATGGTAAAAAAAAAGACAAGAGCAAGTGGATTTCTCTAATTTTTGATAGGACAAAATTTAAGCATTCTTAGAAGGGAATGTAAAATTTACTCTGAAATTAGTCTCTCTATTTTTAATCCTGAAAAGAAGATTCCTCTTTTATTTGAGTGAAGTAGAGCTAAAATCCAAGAGCTCCTAAGACCTAGGATGGTATTACATTTTTGCCACTGCTGTAGATTCAACAAGGAAGTTATTCTCTACTGGGGAATACTCCTTGCAAGAGCTGGCAGAACAACACGTTCAGAGTGTGGGCGGGTGGTTCTGAGGGATGTCTGGCAATACCGACAGGAATGCTAACAGGCAGACTGTCAAAGAAATGGAAAAACTGCATATCCGATGAAATAATGTTAATAAGCTCTTTTAAGAGGGTCATGGCATTCCTCCTTCCCACGAGTACCTCTTTGCAGTTTTCTGTGCAGTGCACGAACTGATACAATAAGCCAAGATTACAAATATGTAGCCCTCCTCATTAAAGATGACAAAGTAGGTGCTTCCAGCTAAGATATTAATTTTAATTCACAAATCCAGGCAATATTTGGAGCAGGGGAAACAAAGACAATTAAACAGGGCTATCAGTTTGTAGCAGCATACATGGATATCATCTCGCCACAATAGTTACCCATATCCAGTAATTATGAAGGCAAATCCTGCTATCAACAGACTGATAAACAGATGCTTCTTCCTGCCAGAAACTCCTGCCACCTTTCCATCACGACTCTGGGTATCCACAGGTCCTTATGCCAATTCCCAGCTGAGAGAAGTAGCACTCAGCTTGACCTCTCTGTGTCTGGATGTGCTCATACCCTCATCCTGAATATCTGTCAGTACCTCTGAGTACATTCAGGGCAGCAAATGAATTCCAGCATAAATCAAAGTGAAAAAGAAACTCCATGTGCTCACAACATCTGCATGATGCAAATCTTAAAATGATACTTCTTTATTTTTCCAAGATTTGGTTTTGGTTTTTTAAGTGAAGTCAAATAGACATCAGTAAGACACCGCAGATTATGAGGACCATTCTTTAAACTGCAGCAGTGTCCCAAGCACACTGACAAGATTATAAGGGAACAAACTTTGCAAGCATCTGTGGGGAGATGTCCTTCCCGGTGGAGATAAAAAATGCTGATGTGATATTAGAGGATTTCCTGAGATTCACTGCCACCACCATATAACAATAAACAGCAAACATTAACAAGAAACTTTAAAAAATTATTTGGCTTATCTATATTAATCTTTCACCTTATTTGGTTGCCCTGAATATTTTACTATTTGACTATTTGACAATTAAATATTGAACTACCATTCAAGTCCTTGAGTAAATTTAACTTCACATTTATGAAGTGTGCAGTGTTTTTAAAACACGAGTATTTACACCAGAAGTATTTAATGCTTAGGCAAGAAAAATAAAAGCACAGTGTTACCTTGAACAATGTCAGCTAAGCAGTAGAGATCACATCTAGCCCAGCAATCTTTTCTTTCTCTTGAATTCTCATGCACAGTCCAGTCTTGACTCCATGCTGGGGCACATCCTGTGCTTTCTCTTCTGTAGCTTGGTTTCAGCATGAAAGGTGCTTGTGTGAATAAACCGAAGCAAAATTAAAATAGGACTATGTGGTGTGCTGGAAAGCATATCTATTTTGCTAGTCAGTAGACACACATTTTTCTACTTACTGTTTATATAATCACAGAGAAAACTTTACATCTCTAGATTTAAAAGTCATCAACATTATTTTTTCCAATAATTAATAAGCTTTAGGAAATGTAATCTGCTCATAGATATTCCACTGTACAATCATGCTAAATGCATTTTTATGTGTTTATATATACACTGTTTGATTAAACTTGATTTCTATTTTAGTGGAAATTATTTATATAAAACAATTTTTTGCAGCAAAAAGGTATATTTGCATTGGAAAACCAAATGAAGAAGTGAAATTAATCAAATAACAGAAATTTACCCTGTGGGTGAAGAAAACAAAATTTCCTGGTTTAGTTTTTTAACAAGCTATTTACCAATGAATCACAAGCAAAAATCATTTGGAGAAACTGGTTATAGAGCTAAAAATAAATGTATGTTTTACATACATTTACATATGTTTTGCAGCCTGCTAGAGGCAGTGTATAAACTGAGATATAAACTTTAATTAATATAGATATTGAACATTATTCACCCATTCTAGCCATTATTTGAATTTACAGCTGTCTTTGCATAAAAATTTAATCCATTTATGCAGGGATAAAATAGTGTGAAAAAAACACTGATGTACTCATAATTTTGCATAACATATTAATGAGAAATGATCATCAATACAAATCTAATCATTAAGGAAACAACTCAACAGAGAAATAAAGAAAAAATAGAGCAGCTGAGAAAGCCAGTAATGTGGGTTTATAAGATTTGTACAATTATGTTTGTCTCTTTGGTTTAATTACAAAGTAAGATATTATTATACATCATTTTTATTGAGCTGGAAGGAAAGCTTTGCTCAACATGTTGTACAAAATAATAAGTTGTCCTTGAATTTCTCTGTTTTTGTCACTAAGAAAATGTACTCCTGAGGTTATGACTGTGATTTACAGCAAACAAATGCAATCAGATTTTTTCTTAAAAAGTTTTATTGTGTCTGTTAATATTTATAAAACAAATAAACCATGCTCTGCATTTTTGCAGTGGAGGATTGCTGTGGTACAGAGTCACTGTAAAAGATGGATTGATCAGAATAAAGAAGGTACAAATTGCTTATCTATACTTACTAAATCAGGTAACAGCATCCAAGAATATAAAAGCACATTACTGTTCCTCATTTCCCAACTCTTTCCGCCATTAGTTTAGCAACAAAGATGGTGCTTTTCTGTACTCTTACTGATTAATTTTCCTCTTCCACACCAATGGAGTATTTGTTTTCAACCTATTAAAAAGTCTTTGATTCCAATCCCACATATTTTATTGCAATATTATCAATTAATATTATCTGAATAGTGCAGCCCTGAATTATTCTTGGATTTTTTTTCCTGAACAACAAGCACTAGAAAAAACAGGATATGAATATTTTTCCCACAGAAAGATTTATCAAATATATATTCTCTGTGATGATAACAGTTTCTTGACAAATATGGATCCTGAATCCAAACAACAAAAGATCTAAAATGACATTTTATCATATTTCTATTCAGCATCAGATATAGTTCACTTACATATTCTAGGCATAAAAGTAACGTTTGAATTAAAATGTCAGACAAAATGTATGTATACATTTCATTAAATATTGGCCTAAATTTCATGAGGTGTTTTCCCTACACTTTTATTTATCAAAATAATTGGAGACCAATTTTTTTTCACATTGCATTTTCTGAATGTCACTTTCCCCTTGAAATTTCATCAATGTCTAAACATTTAAAATTAATTCCTGTGCAAAATGAGATATCACTTGAGTGTTTTATGTAGATCAGAAGACACTTGTACGCCTTTTATTTTATCCTCAGATATCTGTTCCCGTGATCACAATTTTTTGTCCCAGCCCAGTATTTCTTTATTAATTTGAGTTCCTACAGGGATATGTAATTGTCTTGGTTTAAGACATTTTTAGAGGTAAATGTTCTTAAATGAGTTACTTCCCCTTTAGCTTTAACCACTCCCTTTCCGCCAATAAGGAGACATGAATAAGAGTAGATATAAGTGAAAAAATATCAGTTTATTAAAAAAATAAAACTGAACCAGGTAAAAATGACAGTAAGAGTCACTAGTTACAAAGCTGTCCAAACCTCATGGGCTCCCTGGGTCATAGAGAGACAGTGACAATTTTGGGCAAAGAAAGATACGGAATACAATAACCTTTCGGATTACCCAGGACAGTAATCATTAATGTGCAAATGCTTGTACTAATCGTCTTGCATCCATAGACTCTATTTTGCAAACTCAGCATGTTAGTTAATGCACCCAATGAAAATCAGTCATTATACACGTGCCGGGGGACTGGAACATTGTGGGTGCTGCTCTGTGCCAGGGCACCCTGAGGGTGATGCCAGCTCTGTGTTTCATCCTTACTGGGCACCTCTAACCTTGCCAGTACTAATGTTACATTCTTTCAATCAATATATTCAATTAAAAAGGCAGCTTAATGTTAGACTGTTAATTGTCAAACATTTTGATATCAGCTATACAGAAAGGCATGTGTTCAGCTCAAACTGGTGTTGGTGATGCATTCTGTGCCAGTAGTAGTTGGAAGTCAAGACCTGAAGGTGCTCAAAGGTCTCAGCTGCTGGTAAAGGAAATTATCAGAGTTTTTTACCTGACACCAAAGCTTCCATAAATTGGCAGTGACTTTCCTGGAAGTTCTGTTATTGGCTGCAAGAACTAGACCTGTGCTATGTTGATGCTACTTCTTTTATTAAATATAGATGTGAAAATGTCTGAATCTAGTAGACAACAAAACACAATGTTGGTATAATTTCTTGACCGTTAAAGATTCAGAGCTGTGTTGACCTGTAACAACTATTCCTCATTGTGAGTTTTCTTTCCAATAAACCTTTGGGTTTGTTTTAGTGTGAAATATTCCTGGGATCAAAGGGTGTTTTGGCATACCAATGGACAGGAGACAGATCATGTTGTTTTGGAAATATTTCTGAGCAGTCTCAAACATTCAGCCTTTGTACAGCTGTTGGTGCAGGTGGAGTTTGGGTGGAGGCTTTTTGGAGGTTATTAGGAGTACCACGCCAAACTCCTTATCAGGGAGCTGAGAGAGACTTGTCACCGTGCTTAATGTCTGCACAACAGAACCGTACCATCAGTGTATAAGGAACTCTAATTCTAGGAAATACTATGGTTGGCTAATTCTTGAAGAAAATTTTCTTCTTTTACATTAAAAAGCAATTTTGAAGGAAGGTTTAAGGAAAGGTATCTTGGGAAAACTACAAATCTTTGGAAAATAAAAACTCACCCTACCCCAGGATATTAACACTTTATTGAGGCAGGACCTGTTCCTGCTTCTATCTGGTGGGAAATTCTGTGCAAAGTTATTTTTAATGATTCATTTCAGAAAGACCAAATTAGTTTTCAACATGTATAGTCCAAGCAAGACTGCAAGTGTTTAACAAGTAATTAAAACCTGTAAAAAAGATGAGAACTTGGAGATACAACTGATTCCTCATAAAATGTTTTATTAATTGAAAATCTAACCAAATTGTCAGACTGTATGAATATCTGTATGAAGACCAGGACAGCTGTTTAAGGTGCTGCATGGGTGATTAAGCACTTGCTTTTCCTGTTCCCCCACATCAAGGTCAAAGCCCTCGTCCTCACCCTCAAGTCCTGCTGCAAATGATTTAGGTTTTAATTCCTTTTACTTTTTCCCTCCCTTACACCTTCCAATTTAGTTATTTGCCTCTCTGAGGTATCATCTGCTTCCTCCTTTTTCCATGGTCAGCAGTCACCCTGGTAAGACATCCGTTGCCCTGTAAAGCTGCCCTGACAGCTGCCAGCTGGCCAATCCTCCAAAGTGGTGAAGAAAGCAAATCAGCATATGCTTGACTTCTAGATCTGTGGTACTGTACGTGACTACATCCTTGTACCAGCAGTTGTCCGTTTATGTTGTAAACACTTTAGGGCTTCTGGGGTAACACATATATTTAACTTCAGACAAGAAACTTCCCAGTAAGAAAATAAATTATTGGGATTGCAAAGTAAAGGATTCAAAAGATACAAAAGTCCTCAGTTAGATTAGTTTTCTCAGTAGATTATATACTTCTGGATTAAGCCTTTTATTACATAATCACGATTTTGTTTAGTTTTGGTTTTGGTTTTTTTTTTTTTTGCACAGTTGTTCCTTTAGTGCACAGGATGGCTGGAGCTCTGAGGATTATGTAGTAATTTTCTAAAATATTTTGTTTCATATTTAGCAATAATTGAAAGGCA
Source organism: Acanthornis magna (assembly GCA_036785705.1). Taxonomy (NCBI): domain Eukaryota; kingdom Metazoa; phylum Chordata; class Aves; order Passeriformes; family Acanthizidae; genus Acanthornis; species Acanthornis magna. Next base: position 27,517,722 of record JAWUZG010000001.1, read on the forward strand.
TGCACAGAATAAAGTGAGTTTTGAAAAGAGTAGCCAGAGGAGGGCAGATGCACACTGCCTTGAAGACATGGGTGTTTTAACTCTGGCATCTACAGGCCTCCTATATGATATAAAGCAAATGACTTAACAGTCAGATTAAATGCTCTTATTTTTCTTTATTTTCTGGGTTGCTGACTTGAGATCTTCACATGCATGCAGTCAATGCTCATAGATTTCTGCCAAGTCAGAGCTTAAGCCACCTAGTGACTGTTGTTCCCCATTTCCCTTCTGTCTCTTGCTCCATTTTTGTCCCACTTTCAGTTCCCACTTCCTGTCTTAAAAAAAATAAATCTCTGTTCCATCCCCCCATTATTCCAGCCTGATCAATTCCCCTTCCATGCCCAGGTCCCATTTCCTTCCCTCCTTTAATTCTCTCTCCGGTTCCTCCATTCTCTCTGCTACTTTGACTTCTCTTGTTTTCTCTCTCCGCTGTCAGACCAGCAGCTTCCTCATCTATACTGCCTGGATCCCGAGAAGGGACTTGAAACTACAACAGCAGAGCTGCAGGCCTGGGACTTTGTTTTGACTTGGCCTTCCCCAGCAAACATTCTTCTAAAAACTATGAACAAATGAAATCATTTCATGCTGAATAGGAATACTGAAAATGACAGGTAAAAATTGATTAATATAGTAATTGGGTTAAAACTGTCACTCAGGACAGATTTCATCCAAAAGAACGAAAAATGGTCCTCCTGGATATGGCCTCATTTGGTTTTGTTAAGGTCAGGGTGATCTGGATAGAGGAACAGAGAGGAAAAAACCACCTGGTTACCTCAGGAATCACCTTATTGGAAATATTATATCAAAAGCCTGTGCTTAATAAGTACTTACAAAGTACTTTTAATCTGACAGTAAAGACTATAACTCATGACATTCAGCAGCCCAGAAATAGATGTATATATATATATATATACACCATATTTATGAAAAAAACTTATTTATTGAGCAACAGCTAACTATGGTGGAAAAGGAAAGCTTTCTGTCTGAGTTAACACAGAAATGTTATCTTGAGGTTAAATACACATATGTTTCACACAGTATATCAGGATATGACTTGATCTGACCTCATTACTTTTCAGTCAGTGTAGTCCTCCATTTTAAAGCATGCAATTACTCCAAAAATTAGGTTTATCAGCTTCTTAGGCTACGCTTGGATTTAACTCACTTCTCCTCAGCACATAGAAGGGTAAAAATGAGCTCACATGATTACTAATGAGTCAGCAGTATTAAGAACTCTTGCTGTTATGAATAGTTAAAATAAGAACTGAGCAGAAGGCTGTATTGAGGTGTCTAGCTCCTGCCCTAGGTAGGAACCATTTGTTTCTTTAAAATAAGGAGCAGGATGCAGTTGGCCTCCTACACCAGATGGCTGTCTCAGGCAAAAACTGCTCAGTCCATGTAGTTTAAACCAAATCAGAATCAAAGTGGTTTATCGATCTATTAACAACATGCAATTAACCAGCGATCAGTGAACCATGTAAGCAAGATCAATACTTGTAATGCAACAGATAAACCACAATATGAGAAGTAAAACGCCATATAGATGCTTATAAAGGTTAATATGCACCTATGAATTTCTACCCAAATATAATGCTTCCCAAAATGTTCTGTTTGCTCTGTGGAGAAGGACCTGGGGAGCCTGGTGGACAGCAAACTGTCCATGTCCTGCTGGCTGTTCTGTCACCACTAGGTGGATGCATAAAGCCTGAGTATGAGATGTTGGCAAGGCACCTTTTGACAGGTTCAAACAAGGGAATTTAATCATTCACACTTATGGGAGGAGAGGAACAATATTTGCAGACCAAATCCCCCAAAATAAAATAAACAGCAAAAATTCCAGTTTATTTGCTGTGCGATGAAATCATGAAAATGTCCACTGATGTTTCTCATGTCCTGAATCCAAATGATTTTGCTTCTATGCACATTTTAACATTTGTCATCTAACAAAAACATTCCATTTTCAGTCACAGTCTCAAATATGTTACTAGGGGTGGCATAAAGTAGCAGTAAATGTGTCTGTTTAGAGACCATCTAGATAGGGAAGTTAGGATGCAGTGAGCTTGAGAGTGATTTTACAATGTAATAATGACTTTCATTAGCAGGTACAAGGAAAGGTTCTGTGTGCCTCTATAAAGTTCAAGAGCAAGCATACTTCACATTCACATCTCAGCTTAGCACTGTAAAGGATTCTGTATTTTCTTAAATCCCACTGACAACGTGTGATTCCTTCATATCTTATTTACTGTGGAGGGGAAGAAAGCAGCAACTGTGATGAGATTTTAATTTAAGAGTACTGGGGAAAATGTATGACTGCACAAGCTCTAGTCTGAACATTACAAGCAAAAATAAATCTTTGATACCTCAGGAAAGGACAGGATTTTCCATGACTGAAGCCTACCACAGTATGTAACAGTTGTTAATTTAACTACTGAGCAAAAAGATGCAATTTTATGACATCCAGTAGGAGACAAAACTCACAATCAGTTTGGTGATTTCATAGGTCTTATTAGCTACCTAGAAAAAGGAATAACTAATGTGGAGGCATCCTGTGGAATAATTTTCTCCCAAAGCAACTGGTGATTACAAATTTTAAATGAAAACATGAAACTGTTTCTGAGGATGTACCTGAAATACATAAATCAAAACACTACTAGTTTACAGAATACTTAAACAATGTATTAAGGGACTGAGTGTACTTTATTTGCAAAACAAAGTCATGTAGAGACTGCTGCTGACAGACTGACTAGACTCTTAATGATGATGACTGCTGTTGCTAATAGCAAGTGGAACCATCATCATCACATAACCTGAACTACATATATAAACCACGCACAGATGATATATGTCAGAACCCAGACAACAGATTAGCTTCAATCTGGCACAGCAGTCAACAATGCCTGTGTGCTTTCATCCTGAGAAACAATCTTTCATGCATGGCTTCAAGATCAATCTTTTAAGAAGCTGCAGCAAAGTGGGGGAAGAAAGAAGTGAAAATCAGTGCAGAAACCACAGACAATAAATGATGCTGTTGGTTCAATCTGTGGATTACAGCATAGAGTTTGCAAAGAATCTATGAATGTTTAATTAATCAGGCAGCAAATTGAGTAGTAAAACTGAATTTTCTAGTAAGTGGGGAAAAACCCAAAACTTTAGGCACACCATGATAGGCACCACATGATATGGATTTTACTGTTCCTGACATACCTACTAGAAATGAAGAGGGAGATTTCAGAAAGCTTCACTGATATGAGAAATGCAATTCGCAACTTTGAATATGATTAAATGGGAAGCTGTAAGAGTGCAAATGGCTTCTGTTAAAACTGCATGACAAAAAAAGGGGATCCTGTATTATGTGAGAAAGAGAGTGATTCAGAAAGAATAACAAAATAGAAAGTGCCTACTGGTTAAAATTAAAATATTGGTGTATTTACAATATAATTATAATTAATATAAATTTAAAGGTATCCAGAACTGCACAGAACATTCTTAATATCATCTCTCAAGTGACAAAAAGACTCACATTCCTCAGCGTGATGGTTACACTCTTGCCAATTCAAGGGTATTAGGGAACGTAGGTATCCTTTAAGGTCAAGGAAGATACAGGAATGGCAGCAGTGAAGAAAGCATCCTATATGATTAATCAGAATGATAGGCTTATATATCCCCTTTGCTGAGGAGGACATCTGTAGCTGCTTTATAACTGTAAGGGAAAAGGATTCTGGAAGATCAACTTGACCCACTTTGAGGCAGTACCATGACTTGTACTCACACATAAGAAAAGTTCATCACTGATTGAAAGCTTGGATTGCAGACCCTGAGTTCTCTGGAAGTAATTGACATCCAGCAATAGGTGTGTGAAGAGGAACGAAGGGAGCCAGAGCCCAAATCCTGAATAAGTGTCCTCAATTCTTCTGTCCTGGCATTATAATAAGGCACAGAAGACAAATTCGTGTTCATAATCTATTTCACAATTTTTCCTTCTTGCTGATCATACCCAGTCTTATATATCAAATAAGCTCCCAACTCTACTTCATTTTCAAGAGGTCTGTTTATTTCTTCTCACTCGACTCATCCCTAGTTTTACATCTGTGGGCAGCTATTTTCATTTCATTCACCTAAGAAGATGGAAACTGAGTTTATTGATGCTCAGAATGTCACTTCATGCTTGCATCTGGCAGCTCATTTTTCACTTTCTTTGCACTGGCATGTAAAAAAACCACAAGGGAAATGGAAGTTTTATACCTTCATAAACTGTACAAAATTCCTGGTGAAGACACAGCATGTTCTCTGATGTGTTGCCAGTTGCCTTCAAGAATGCAATAAAGAAGTGAGTTTGCATGGAGCTGTGGTGGCCCCTGTGTGCCTACCAAGTTGCTTTATCACTCACCCTCCTCAGCAAGACAGGGGAAGAAAATAAGGTGAAAACCTCACGGGTCAAAAAAAAGACAGTTTAGTTAAAAAAAAGGAAGGGGCCACACATATAGAGCTCTAGGTGAAATATTATCATAGGTCATTCCTGTTTCTTGGATAAAACCTTGCCCGCAGGAGCCAATGACTAGAGCACTTGAAGCTTTCCTAAAAAATATTCATAGAGATGGTCTTAGAATATCACAAAGCATCTGCAGCCAAAAACAAGGCCAGTTTATCTGGGGGATGGAGATGTTCTGGGCTAAACTAGATCCCGAGGGATTCTGCAACTTCTACCAACATCCAATCTGTGTAAACTTTAAAGGAATTCTAAGCAGTCACCTGATATCCTCCCCTGGGCTGTGGTTAAGCTTGCGTAACCGATTTTGTTTTGAGGGAAACATTTCAAAAAGCCTGGATAACTAACATTTTTCAGTGCGGCTTTGTTTTAGTGAAAACATTTTGTTATTCAAAAAAGACAAGACCTGCAGTTGCTTACATAAAAGTTCTTAATGCAAAAGTTTGTGCAGACTTTCAGTTCGCTTTTCAGATAACCAAGGCATATAGGGCACATGGGGCTATTGCTCTTTTGAGATCAGCTATCCAGGTGTGTGTTACGTCTCATCCATTTCTAAGCTGCAGATGCTCAGGCAGATGAAACACCACCAATCACTCCAGACAACTGAAACAAACAGCAGCTTTTCTATTTTGCACACTCATCTGAAATTCATATCTCTGCTGAGTTTGTAAACACTACCTGGAATTCAAGCCAAAGACTTCCCACCAGGAAAAAAAACAAACAAAAGTATTATAAATTAAAAACTTTTGGGCTACTGGGGGAGTTGATCTTTCAAACTACTATAAAGATACTAAAAATAAATCTTGAGGGAATCAGGTAGTTTTATAGTGTCTGCAAATTCATCTAATCTAACAGTATGTAAGACATTTAACAATCACCACATGAGAAAGCAAGTTGGAGTAGTATGTAGTAATCTCATATGCAAAAAAGAATTTAATTTTTCTTTGACACCTCTTCTTTAGCTCAGAAATTATAAACTGTGCCCTAGGCTATCAGACATCAATGCACAAAATTATTCACAAAGGGTTTATGGTTCAAGTGGTAAATCCAGTCATTTGCAAAATGTTGACCCAAGTGAGTCAGCACAGAAAGCTTGATCTTTCAGTGTGATGAAAATGTAATTTTATGGATGTCAAGTTGAAGTTCAAAAGTGACATACAGTGTCATACAGATAAATAGTTTTGCCGACAGCAATGCCATACTTCACAAGTACTTGTCTGGCCAATTGTAACTACTATGATGATTAAGAAGGCTGATAGAAAATGCACATTTTGTCTTGTTTTACATATAATGTGAGTCTCTAGAATTGAAAATCAAGACAGGTCTTTTTAACAATTTCATGTAGCTCTCCAACTCCATATTTCATTTATATGTAATGAAGATCCATGGGGATCTTTTTTTAAACTTAAAGTTAATATTTTCATTATTATTTTTTATGTACCACTTTTACAAGATTAAAGATAATTTACAGTAATTTCCATTTTTAACCAATGACAAATCAAAGCTAAAATTCAGCATAGAATTATGACATTAGTTAGATTGTAGTTGCTAACAATCAAAAGTGAAATGAGGGATCATTTTTATTTAAAAAAATCCATTTTTCTTGTGAGAACACTATTATTTCTAATAATTTCTTTTTTGCTCCCTCAAATAATTTCATATATAATAGAAAAGCACATGAAAAGTAGTATGTAGAGCTTTCCGCATAGTGCAGAAGAATGTAACTGCCTTGCCATTATTTTATTTATGACAAAGTAATATGCAGCAATTACTCTAATTACCTGTTTCCATTTGAAGCAAGCAGGTAAAGCCAGTCATCCAGTTAAAATGTAAGTTCTCTAGGTCATTTCTGGTATATCTTGACTCCACACAGAGAAGAGGAAGAATGCAGGGGTCCAACTAATACTTAGGACTGAGTTCTATATTGGAGATTTTGAATACCTAAGTCTTAGCCTTTTGAGTAAATGAAGGTAGTGAAGACATTTGCCTCCATAGGCCTCCATGTCATTCTGAGTTTCCACACATTAAGCACAAAGACACACAGACCTGTTACCTGATATTGTCCTTTCTGTATACCTCACATAAATGCTTTCAAACAGGAATACAGATAATATCATGTTCATTACTCTTGCTGTATTTATTATAAATTGTGCTTGTGCTGCAGCCCAGTAGTTGTGGTTCCTGCTGCACAGCATACAGAATCTGTCCCCAAAGTTAACATCCAATGCCAAGCACTCAAGCGTTGAACAAGTCTATGTTACCATATACTAAAATTGTTTTGAAAATGAAAAAATACACATAAACCTTACTTTATGCTACTTTGATCAAATCTCTTATTTGAAGGATAGAAAAGGAGACTTGACACTGTTTCAGTCTGGAGACAAGATCAGTAAAACCTCTTGGGCTATATGCTTGAGATAAGACAGTGTAAGAAGATCCAGTGTGAACTCTGTCCCAGCTATGACTTTGGGATACATTGGAGTGTGTATGGTCTGGCCCTGTCTTTTCCATGGAGCTTCTTCATTTGGTTCATCCTGAACACGCTGGACATTATAAATCTAGGTGTGGGATTTCATTTTACGCCTTGCACAACCATTTATAGAGAAGGTTTGTTATTGTCTCTCTATCCACCATTGCAATTTGCAAGCGCTCCACACATAACAAAGGAAGCTTTTCTGTATCCTTTGTTCCTTCCCTCCAATTGTCAGTGTCAGTTAGGAATTGTCACAGCATCTTCTCTCTTGTTCGTTTTTTCTCCTTTGATCTCTGACATAAAAACAAAAAAGATAAAATAAAATAGGAAAACAAAGCGGGGAGGGGGGGAAGGAGAAAAAAACTAAGATTTTAGGTTTAAGTGACTTTAGTCATGATGTATATGCTAAAAGAGACCTAAACTTAATTGCTATTGTTATAGAAGTAGATAAGTAAATATTGGCAACTGCAACCATCAGTTTCCTTATTCTCATGCTCTTGGCAACACAGGCATTAACAACAGACCTCAGTGGCAAATCCTGTCTAGGGCTGTGTTATCCCTGTGCAAAATTAATGATTTTTAAGAACCATGAAATGTGAACTCCTGCCTATCTCCTCCACTCCTAAACCTCTGCCTTCCATACTCACTTCATCTTGATTTCTCCGGCAAAGTTTTCAGTCTCCTATGCCTGCCTGAAACTGCAAAAACTTTTTGAGTTACTCCTTCCCAATTTTTGGAGAAAGTAATTTTAATTTCTTGAAAAGTTGCTATGTAGGCAAAGTAAGATGAGCCGAATGCAAATGCTGCTTGGGATTTTTCTCTAGGCCAGCATTCATGCTTGGAATAAAGATGCTTTTTCACAGACATTCTCTTTTGCACTTAAGATTTTCTGAAATTTTGTTTCCTAATTCGCCATAAATGCTTCCACTAATAGTTCAGCAATGTCCTTATTTAATTCATCATTTTAGTGTGATGTCTTTCAGGCATAACCACAAAAATGTAATAGAAAATTTGAACACATTTGTGAGCATGTAAGATATTTCATTTTGTCATCATTTCCTTTCCTCTTCTCACCTCCTTCACATTAAACACTTGAGCTCATATGACTTCCTTCCTACATGTTTGGTTTTTTCATGCCTGAGCTATGTGAAGCTGTAAAATAAAAATATGTGAAGCAATCCTACAAAATGCTCAGCTAAATGTAAGATTAAATTAAAGAGCAAGAATTGCAGTGGGATGCAAACACTGCAATTTATATAACTTCAAAGTTTACAGACTCAGATACATCCTTTGAGTACCTCTCCATCTGTAAATCCCACCAGGCCTGCATCAAACACCCTCTGAAATATTTTCAGAGTACTCCAAAACAGCTGATTTAATATTTCTGTATGTAATGCACTAGGCTAACTCATTCTTTGGATGTTCCATCTATTAGTGAAGTTTTCATACTAAAGTATATTTTTAATAGAAAAGCAAAACTGCTCTGGAAAACTCTGGCACGCTGCACTGGACAGTTATTCCACATTACCCCAAGGAATCAGTGCCAGTTAGGAATTCTCACAGCATCAGTGGATTTCCAGACCCAGTTTCTTGCTCTTTCACAGTTAAAAATGGAGGGTTTTTTGTAATTTATAGTATGCCCTTTTGTGTTTCTTAGAAAATTTCAGGAGGAAATAAATATAAAACAACACTCTTAAGAAGTTTCAAGGAATCCAGTTTTTGTTTCGTGTATTCAGCTTGCAAAAGAATTGCAGGTTTAAATTAGACTATGGTACAGGTTCTTTGTATTGAAGAGCATTAGTTTTATCACCTTTTTAAGACATTTTAACAGCAAAATTTATTATTAATTATTTTTCCAGCACCAGCTTGCTAATAGCAATCTTCTGTTTCTCAGCTTATGAAAAGCATCATTCTCAAGGGAGTTCATTAGCTGGATGTTCCGCTGTTTCTGTCTCCCAGGTTATCTGCCTGTGGCATGAGGCAACAACAGCAGATGAAGTAGAACAGACCTTGCCTTTCTTATTAATATCTATAATACTATTAAAGGCTAAGGATCAGAGCATACATATCATGAGCTGCCTTGTATATCACTAAAACTGATACAGCACTATAACATCAAATATTTACCTTACCTAGAGCTACAAGTAATTTTAAGGTTATTTTGTTGGTGCTCAAGCAAGATGTACTCAGAATTTCTGTTAATTACTAGGCTATGATTAAAAAAAATATGATTTGCCCCTTCCCAGAGATATGATAAGCACATGATCTCTCAGTCCCAGGGAAAACTTCAATTGGTGAGAATGTATTCAATTGCTGCAAGGAATCACTTCAAATGGATCAACTAGAAGTAATTACCAGTCCAGAGAAGTGATTAAAATTACTTAAAATTAAGATTTCAGCTTGCCATGCCTATTTCTATGCAAATATGGTATATTTTTTCAACCAATATGCAAGTCTAAATTAAAAGCAGACTAAAGTTTTGAGTAGCAAGAAAATTTTAAAATTCATGCTGTAAACATAATTACTTGAACCTCAGTTGCAAATAAAAGTAATATTTTTTGCTTGCTGTATTTGTTTTCCATCCCCTTTTCTAATGAAGGAAGACATCACACAATGCCCTACTAAATTTTATGTTGAATGAGGGCTTGAAATTATCAGTCAATCTCCTTTATGGTGACTAGCTATAACAACTCAGTGGTATGCTCTATTGCAAATTTATTTTTATATGACATATGTGTCTTGCAGTATATGAGTTGAGTGATTCAATCCTCAGAATATGACATTAAAATTTTGTCACAATTTGCAATAGGAAATAAAAACCATGAGAAACAATTTTGTTGACTGAATCTGCTCAGTCATACTAGATTGACATTTTCAGCTCTTCCAAAGGTGGGCTAATAACCCTAGAACTCCCTAAGATGTCAGCATGCTCAGTGTATGTAGTACCCTCGCCTAAAATTACACATTTCACATATGTCATATGTGGTAGTCCAATTTCATCAAAATAAGGCATGATAAAAAACTGTCATTGGATGTAGGCTGCCCTTGGACCATAAGAATAGAGCAATCAAAAGTCTAATGCTCTGCCTGAGTTGTCTCTTCTCTGAACTTTGTGTAAGGCAGAATTAAATAAGGATCAGGAGAAATATTCAGAGTTTTGTAAATTGTATTATTTTCCTTCCACATTTTTAATTATCTGAAACAATAGGTTGGTACATTTGACTTGATTTTGTGGACAATTTCAGATGTTCCAAACCTTCAGTGTTCTTGCAATTTATTCAAGGAAATCTCTTTCCTTACTTCCCCATTCCTGAGTTATATTAATTTCAAGACAGTGTGTTACTGGTTATTTGTTGGACTGTGAGAAATCTGCAAGAACTTTTGCAAAATTCAAGGCATGGACATAATTTTGAAACAACTGTGTAGATCTCTGACATGTAAGTATTTCACTGAAATCCTGAAGTAGCACTTAGTAAACTAAAGACCTCCGGTACAGTCAATCTAAAATTCTTTATTCTTTTTGGTACAGTTCTCCTCATGGTTGAAATAACATAGTTTGATAGTTAACACTTTCTGAATTAGTTGAATGAAGTTATAAAAGGCTGATAATCAAGTACTAAAGAACCAACTATTGCAATAAAGTAAGCTGTTTCTGCTTTGTTTCCTTTTTACTGTGTCTTGTGGCTTGGAGATATGGAATGAAGCTTTGAACATTTTTCAGTGGTTTTCAGAGGTTTCTGGTCTGGTGCAGCTTCTGAAGTTTCCAGTCCTCTTCCTGAGATATTTTTGTAAAGTGTTCAGAAATTATGAAGCATAAAGTAATCAAAGAGGCCTCTGAATCATTCAGAATAAACCTATATAATAAATTAAAAGTATTTGTAAGTATTATCTGGCTTTGAGACCAACTAGTGAAAAGTGGGTTGCATGGATATGCTTAAAATATTTACCGTACCTTTAGATATGAGCATGTTTAATTAAAAAAAAAAAAGAAAAAAATGAAATGTTCTGGGTAAAAAAACAGGCTGATATTTAGTTTAGGGAATGTTTAGTATTTTTTAATATTCCCTTACTACATGGGATTTCTCACCTTTTCTGCATGTCTCTGCAGTACCTTGATGACAAGAACTTGTCAATGCTTTTAGTTCCCCTACCATGCTATCACCAGACCAGACAGGGCGGTTTGACAAGGATGAGAGACTATGAATTGTGCTGACTGAAAATATCTAGCTGGCCAGTGCTATGGGCATTCAGCAAATACATTCTTTCACTCATTCAGGTAGACACTGTTGTTGCTGATCAACATCTCTCCTGGGATCAGTTTGCAAAAGAGAGACCCTAGGGAAAAACACTTCTTCATCTGCTGTTTACCTATATGCCTGCATGTGATGATACAGAATGTACATCTTCTTAGTATGCTTAAACCTCTGTACAAATTTCTGAAATAGGAATGCAAAAATAAATTGAAACTTTAATTAATTAATTTTTCCCCATACTCATAAAAAATTACTTGAACGGGCAATGTTGAAATATGTCAAAAATGCCTCTTCTTGCCCAAGAGTAGATGTGACATATTTCAGTATAAATATTTGAAGCACTGAAGCACTGAGTGAGGGAATGGGGAAGAAAAAGCCATTCAGTACTAACTTTTACATTGTCACTGCAGAGTGCTGTGACAGTTGTTTATACTATGAGAAATAAAAGCTCAGAAAAATGATAAGTAAAATAATATGTAATGTATAATGAATACAGTGAATGCTATTTACTGTTACATACAACAAAGTGCACGTGAACTTTTGGAGAAAGTTATATAAATAAAAAAACTTTTCCTAGTCAACCTGGTCAACTGGCATAGACCATTTTGTTAATGAAATTCACAAACAAATGAAATTAATGAAAATTGAAAAAAACCTATTTCTTAATTTTTTTAAGAGTATTCTGGCAAGTATATTGGTCATTAAGCAGTTTCAACCCATTCAGTCTTGTTGTCTCGCTAGTACAGAAGATGATTCTTAAGATTTTTCCAGATTTAAAATTAAGAATCTATCTTGTCTAGATTAAACCGAGCAATATTTACACTGAGCAATATTTATCTTTGTAGTTGTATGAAACAGTAATAATATAGAAGGCATAAAATCCATGTTAGTACATGCCAGTAGATTAGATCATCATATCAAGGATAAAAATAGAGATAAATGCCTGTGAGGGAAAAAGCATACTGTGAGGAAAAACTACTAGCATAGTTTAATATTCTTTTCTGCAAAGTCTAATCTAATATGGAAGAGGCTGTGAAGTTTTGACAATACACTCTCACACGTGTACATACAGTGTCTATTTAGATTAATGATCCTTAAACTACTAGGACTAAGGTACAGTCTCATCTTCACCAAGTTTCTGTTCCATACACGTGGCTGTGTAAAAGTCCCCCTAATGAAAAACAATCTCCAGAGTTGAAATAGTTAAAAAATAGAAAATAAACTAGAGTTCCTAGTTAAAATTCTTTCTGGTATCTGAGTTTATTCCTCTGCCAATTAAATGTACAAATAATGCAACTGAATTTTATTGCATAGAGTTTATTTTTGCCTTTCCAAAGAAGACATTCCAATCACAACAAGGTTTCAAAGCTGCTTCCCTTGTTCAACACACAGAATGACATATTAATTAAGTTGATTTTTCCATTATAATAGTGCCAGTGTTAACTACTCTGTCACATAGAATATTGTAATTTTGGCATTAATAAACTATGTGCTGTGGCAGAGAATAAAAAAGTTTTTGGATAATGTAGGAGAAGAAAAGAGAGATATATCTACTATTTATAGAAGGCACATTTCCTCAGCCACCAACAGCTTTTACTGCTGCAGTTGTAGATAGTATGCGGATCAGACAAATTTATCAAGACGTGCCGTAAAAGAGCATCAGTGGAATTATGAAAGTGATGAACACAATAAAACATGTCATGTATAATAAAGAAAGGTGAAAAAATAGACTTATGGATTCTATGCATTCAAAAAGTTGCCTTGGTAGAGACATGAGAGTTATATATTTATATATTCCCAAGAGGAGACTATACCATAAAAGTATTACAAGAAAATAATGAATATCTCCTATTCTGTATTTTTCCTTCATATGACAGTATCTTCTTATGTGCTACTCCTCACGTGTAGAAATGATAACCTTTGCATTTAATTTCGTAACACCTGGAAGTCCTAATTTCATTTAGGTGTGCATCTAGGGAGGTCTGGAGAGTAATATCGTCACAAACACATTATCAAGGTACCCGCTATATTTCTTGCAAAGTCAGGCGAGGTGATGAATGGTAAAAAATTGATCAGGTTTATTGACCAGAAGATCAAACAATTTATTCTGTATATATGCTATAACAATTATTTAGATACAGACGTTTGTTTTTCTTGCCATAGTCTTTAGTTTATTTTAATTACCTTTTGCTTGTACATGAGTTTACATCCCAATACTCACTATTTTTCTGTTAAGATTAGGACTGCGGCTGAAAGACAAATGTAGTTAACACATTGCATACACAGAAATGGATCAGATTGCCAGTAGATTTCTTTGTAAGCTGGTTCAGTACTTAGATATTACTGGTTATTTCAAGTTACATAATACATTTTTTAAAAGAATTATGTGTCCTAATACTGCAAGCAGATATACACAGAGTCAGGTTTTTATGACATGCAGTCAAATGAATTTGCAACACCACTTACAAATTGTGATAAAAGCATCAAGCAGGCTGAAGGGACACATAAGGCCCATTGTTAGAACATCCCTTTTTACCTTACATTCTTATAGTTTGTCTCAGGATACCTTATCAAATGGAAGATTTTTTAATTTTTGAATAAGGTGAAAAACATATCAGATACTATTTTTATGTGCTTGTCATTGTTTTCTGGTTTGGTTGGTTTCTTTTTTTTTTTTTTTTTCCTGTTTGGTTTTTTTTGTTTTGTTTGGGGTTTTTTTGTTGTGTTTTGTTTTGTTTTTAAGTTTTAATTAAGCATCACTGAAAATGACTGAATTGTGTTGGTTTTTGTTGTATCTGTATAATGATCAAAAAAATCAGAAAAATCCTACAAAGAAAGGTTTATTATTTCTGTTATCTAAGTCAAGAATCTTCTAGGAACTTTTGCTTTTAATATTCAGAAGAGGTATTAGAAAATATCTCAAGAACTAAAAAAATCTGAAGGTCGAAGGGAAAATTTTGAACCTTGCATGACTGGAAGGGTTTTCAATTATAGACTGAGGATTTTCAGTATATAAATACTGATTTAAATTATTGTGTTAAAACTGCAGAACTGCATAGGTCAATTAGATCACTTTGCCTATGCAGAATACAACTTTGAACTGAAAGATGTTCTTCTAACATCACTTTTTATATGGTATGTATGATAAACCCAATATACAAGAGTTTAGAAGCCACTTTTATTCCCCTAAAACACAGCATGCTAAAAGTATTCGGATTCTGAAAATAAAGGCTACTAGAGTAGAAAAGTTACTAAAGATCGGTTGAAAGATAAATGTTACAAATATACATATCTTGTCTAGTAAGTCTAGCAAATCACTTCAAAATGGGGAAATCATAACATTAATTTAGATGCAAAATCAGAACCGAGCTTCTCTTTTGCCTTGTGCTCCCTGAGAGCACACTATATATTCCTAAACGTGAGGGAAAACTAGGCCCAGACAGGTATGTTGGCAGCAATTTGCAAAGGGTGTAATTTTAAATGGTGATGCCTAAAAGAGAAGCCCAAACAAATTAGGAGTATAAAATGCGGACAAATTTATTCGAGGCCTTCAAGGTACATTCGGGCAAACAAATGCCCCCCCCCCAGGGACTACACCCAAAATGGACGACTGGTCACGAGCCCTTCACCTTTTACAAGTTCTGTCCCATTAGCATATTGGCCCCTAATTCTCCAATCATACACTCCGGTGACGATGTTCACTACCCCAGGCCTGACCCCCTCCATCTTACAGTTGTTTACATATTTTCAGGCCCCAAAGCAATGAATATGTCCTTGAATCTGTGTTCAGAGAGCCTTGTTTTGGCTAAAGGTGCTGAGAACAGAGCATGTTAGCACTTTGTAAGAAGCACTAAACTTCAGCAAGTTACAGGTGCATTAAGAGGAAAAACTAGAAATATTCAAAGGCATCAATGGCAGATTCTAGGTGATTCTTCGTTGTTTAGCCATGAGTGTGAACAAACCGTTCAGCCTCAGCTCTGAGGGAAGCTGCTGTGAGCTCAGAGCTGACTCTGCCCTGAGCAGGGCTGGCACGAGAGGCCTCCCGAGGCCTCTTGCGACCTGAGCCACCAATATGTCACCCTGTAGTCCCATGCCAGCAGACACCCTGGGCTCACTCTGCTTTTAGACTCACCCCTCCTGCCTCTCCAGCTCCCTGACATTCTGAGGGCATTGCCAATTCTTTGCCTCGGGAGGCTGAGCTGTGCTGATGACCCAGCTCCTGCCCCTGGGCGCCGCGTGGATGAGGCCGAGGCAAGGGGCCACGAGGCTTCCGCAGGGCACGCACATTCTGCAGGACGGCTGGGCAAAGCCAGACAGAGTAATGAGGGTCCTCAGCAATAGGAAGAGGGGACAAATGTGTTAAAATGCAATATTTGCACTGAGAAACTGCAGTGAAGCTGCTGATCAGTCTCCAGGCAAGAATCAGCTGGAGGGAAGAAGGAAGTTGGAGGCAGCGTGCTCCTGTGGCAGGGAAATCTGTGGGTATGAAGGGTTTCCCAAATGGTGCTCTTGCATGCTGAACCATTGTGGAGCAATCCCTGCAGATCCCGAGGAACCAAGCGAGAGCTACTGCACTGACCAGAGCCATGCTCTGTATTTTGAAAATGTCCTGTTTGATTACCATCAAAATTCAACCAGCTTCTGGGAAAACAAAGTCATGGTTGTGGAGTGACTCAGTTACTCTTATAAGAGAAAAATTTTTGGGAACATATAGAGCGAATCTAATGAGAAATACAGAAAAGGAAGCACAAAAAAAAGATAAAGCTCAGAACATGAATCACCTTTCAACCCCAACAGTATAGTCATTACTATAATTAAATCCCCATAATTTAAGTTACGCTTCACTCAACAGAAAATTGATGACTTATGTTTTAATGGGAATTTTACTGTATTCCAGTAATCTGTTTTGTATAAATTAAGTCTCTAGGGTAAAATAATCATTTTGAAGCATACATTTGTTTGGATTTTCTTTCACACTACAACAGCTCTTATTCTAGAAGTGGCTAAAGCTGTCACAATTTGGAAACAAGGCAATGATTTACTGTCTGTGATATTAATTAAATAAGAAACACACTGACAACAGGAGACTTATCAAAAAGGAAAAAAAAAGAAAACTGGAACACTAATCCCCAGCATTTACTGCTTATGCTTGAGGAGTCAATTATTTTAGTCTAAATCCCTTTTCCTTCCGTGCTCAAAAACCTTTTCTCCAGCATATACTTGAGTCCCAGCTTATCTGGTGTGCAGAAGAAAGCAGTAGTTCCTGGCTTGTGGCTGAGAATAGCAAGCTTCCACAAGTGGCTCTGATGTTGTCCTTACCTGTGAGAGAAAAGAAGGTAAATAGCAACATTGCCATCGTTGAGTCCAGCCCGAGCAGGAGAGCAAAGAGTAAGGCCTGCAGAGACAGTGGAGACAGCAGGTTTTCAGTATCCTAGAGTAAGTGCTATATATTTGACCCATTTTCACCCACTCACAGAAATAGCTTCATGGGCTGCATACTTGTTTTCCAAGCTGTTCATCCACAGTGTGAATTCAGGTCTGGAGCTTTCATTATATAGAAAAATACAGCATTTGCTCTACTTCAAATTCAGTTTTGATAACTATTCATCCTTTCTCAAAAAATTTGAGATGTCCCACTCACTGTCTCTTACAACATAAGGCTGCAACCTCCTTAAATAAATACCTCTTTGTGCATTTATGTTTACATTTCATGCATAAACACTTTCCATGTTGTCTCCTTTCTTTCCTCTAAATCCTTTAGAGAAGATGTTATCTGAGCATGCTGTTGGCTGATCAGAAACTGACCCCAGGGTTTCAGAGGCTTTCTGCAAAAGTGTATGATGTCTATGAATTTAGAAAATATGCCATCTCCTGAAAATTTATCCAAGAGATTTAAAAAAAAAAAAAAAAAAGAAAAATAAGAGGTCACCAAATCATGAGAGAATAAAGAATGAAGGATATGTCTTAGAAAAAGGAAAGTATTTCAACAGCAAGGTTAGTAATTTAGAGTGGGATTTGGTGGTCCAAATGTAGGTGCTCAAGTCATAGAATCATAGAATATTAGGATCCTTTATGTTGCAAAAGACCACTAAGATCATCAAGTCCACATGTAAACCTAACACTGACATGATCATAGAATGGCAAATAAAAGACATCTGGATTCAGAAGACCTTTGCACTTCAAAAGCCTCTAGGCACTTCAGTCTTTAGAACTGCTCTCTGAGCAATATTTGTCATTTAACAGAATGGACATTGCTCCCACATAGAGGGGTCATGACTTAAACAAAATCTTCATTGAAGAGTCAGTCTCTGTGTGAACACCTGCACCTGCTAACAGCAGTTAACGTTCAAGTTCTTCTAATTGGTAATTTATAAACTCTGTGGAATTATCTTCTAAGAAGTAATAAAGAAATTATGTCTGGAAATGTGTATGTCTTTCCAGAAGTTGCCAGTTTCCAACAAATATATGCTTAGGTCTCTCTGTGACCCATACAGAATTGCTGCTACTCTTGTGGAAGAAAAGGATAGCCCTTCCAGCCCTAGGAAACTCTCTGAAGAGGGGGAATAAATGACATATGGTATTTAAAGAGAATATTTTGATTTTTAACCTCAAAAATCTACAGCTATAAAATCCCAAGTCAAAAATCCATCAGTTTGCAGGGAAAAAGGCACAAAAACAAAACAACAAAGTCAGTTATTCTCCCTAAACACCACAGAAAGGCTTTGAAAAGTTTGGCGGATAAAGAAAGAAAGAAGCAGAGAAACAGGTGAACTGATACAAGGTAGTTCATTAGCTCAAAAGTTTGATTAGTTCCTCTAATTCTGATTTTCTTTCGTGTGAGATTTATCCTTCTACATTTTTTGACATAAAGAAATGCCTGACATTCTGAAATATAGCAAGATTATAAAAACCTATCTAGTAGAGCCACCTGAGAGTAACTGTCTAGTTCTTCATCTTTATGATTGAAACTTTTATACTCAGCACCAGTAGTACCAAAGACATAATGCCTATCTTTAACAGGAAAAGGAGACACACATATCTCTTCTAAGAATTACTGCCAAATGTAGCATATTGTAGGATTCAGCTGTCACTAAGCCTGGAGGACTTGAGCTTTTTCATAATAAAATCTGCCTGCAAATTCTCTGTAGGCAAGCAAACCAATTGCTTCTTTACTTTCAAATTGTGGGTTTAGTCATTTAAAGTTTCCTTAATTGGATTCTCCAGCCTTTTCACGGTTTGTAAGTACGTTCAGTTTGAAATATGGCTTTAGTCAGTGTGCTACACATCAGGTCATAATTGGTGGCCAAAGGACAGATTTTGACTTTTTTTTTAGTCATGTTAATAGCTATGGGACATGATTTGAGAAAAATATTGTAAAACAGATCCTCAGCTTAGATAAACTGCCCTTGGCTGTCACAGAGTTATGTCTTTTTCTATCAGTTAAGACTCTAATTTCAGACTGTTAAATGTGTCTAAGATAGGACCTATTTTGATTTCAATGGCTCACAAAGCAGTTAAAAATAAATTTTTCTACCCTTTTGTACTAATTATTTTGTCTTTTCTAATTATAGTTCCCTTGGACAGAAAAACCCGTGCTCAATAATTTGGTTTTCCTCTCATATACTGTGAGAAATTGCAGTACTTTTAAGTGTAACTGTATTAGAAAGCATCAATCCCCTGCATTTCCCATGCACAACAAACTACACGACTAGTAGAAATAGGAATCCCCAAATACTCAACGAGGAGTTGTTCAAGGAAGCACAGCATTTTTCTACAGAGATTAAAATACAGGTAGGGTCCCTAAAAATAAGAAAAAAAAAAAAAAAGTCTAAATGCCTCTTTTCCTCACTACTCAAAGTATGTCTAACCCATCTGACTTTTTCTTTCCTTCAAGACTATTGACCAGTGAATTTGTTTGTGCAGATCTATTGTTGAGTTAGATAGACAGTCTCCTAAACTTAGCACCTGATTTCCAACATTCATGTGCCTGCAAACAGCTTCTTTAAGAGCCCCTTATGGGGTTCCATGCACTTTTTGAGCTCCTTTTCTCCCCATGATATGATATTTGGCAATGCTGGCCCCTGAGCCTCTCCACTGAGAAAATCACAGATTAAATCAAATTTTAATATGATCTCTTTTCTTTTGCAAAAAGTCATATACTTTTGATTCATAAAACTTATAGCACAAAATCTTCTTATATTTGGTAGCTTATATCATCATCTAAATTAAATAGCAGTAGTGCATTTTCCAAAGTAGATTGTTAAAAAAAAAAAATGAGGATCGCTTATTTGAATACCTCTTCTCTTTATTCTTCCTCTCAGTTCCCTTCTGTTAGATTGTATTATGATAGAATTTCAACCCAGTTCCCTTTAAAAAAATCAGATCTCCAATCTTATTATTAATTAGATTTAAAATTAGATTAAATTGGCCATATTTTTGTTAATGGCCACATTTGTCTTAAGAACATTTGAATTACTGAACTTGCATATTTGAATATAATTTATGGGGTCAAGTACTGTCCATTATCTTAGTACATTGGCATTCATGGCCATTCCACATATAACTCAAAGATACACAAGGCCTGTAGAGTTAAGAGGGAATCACAGCCTGGAACAGTAATATCCTGTGCATTGCACACAAGTCATGCCAGAGAAGGCATTTTCATATTATTTTGTTCACCTCTTCTCCTGAGTTCACTGGGGAATGAAGAACTGTAGGAAATAAGTCTCTCATTACAAGGCAAGCTCCAGCTAAGAGATCAAGAGATGCTGTGGAAGGTTCCTTAGTATCCCCATAATTCCTCCTTGGTGATTAGAGATACGATTATTATGAGCCTGTCTTTCTATATCAAGACCATTAATATTAATGGTCACAAGTCTTGACAGACCATATATTACACATGGTGTGATCTGGATTTTGGCAGTCATTCCTAAATACAACAATTGTTGGTGTGCTGTGTAAGAGATCTGAGGAGGTTTAGAAGATTGCTAAAATGCTACTCTCAGGCTATGCTAAGGGTTTGCGGATCTTTAAAAACCTGCCTATAAAATATGTATTGTAAGAGTAACACTGAGTCAAAGAGTCAAAGAAATTTATAACAGTTTCGTTTCAGTGCCCAGGTGTGAAGAGCTGAGCAATCACGTAAGAACTTAAAAATTTGTAAATACAGAGGGCAGGGCTTGTGATTACACCTTTGTGCTAGTGCAGGTCCAGAAAGCTGATCCAAAGTTACAATGTGAATGTGAAGTAATTCACTGCACAATTCTCTGGGAAGGATGACTTATCCATAGATGAGTCTCGCTTGCAATTTGCTTATATAGTATTATCAATAGAAGCTGTAAAAACACTGAATGTGTGAGTCAAACATTAAAAGAGCTTTCAGGAAAAGGTACATCAATTTAGTATTATTGGGAAGCTTGAATTAGGCAGAAACCTAGACTTAACAAAAGTTAGAAGATTTGACATAGATAACATGAAACTGGCAAAACATATGCCATTAATGGCACTGATCTTCTGAAGTAAGAATGCAGCTTCAATAACGATAAAAATATGACCTCCTACAATTCATAGAGCATACACCTGATTCACAAAGATTCACATACAAGTCAGGTGAATTTAAGTTGTAAATTTAACACCTAATTAACACACTAAAATGATCTGTTATCCATCGCAAACTTGATCAGGAGATAAAAATTTTTTTGAACAGGTAACAAATTTGAACAAGTAAATCTAAAAGCCAAGGCCCCTCAAAAGATCAGAATTTAGTTCCTACTCATGTCACTTCTGTAAATACATACTCATAAAGACAATATGTACCCAGGTTTTGACATAAAAATTTCTCAAGAACAAGTTGCCCCTATTTAAATGTTCTTGTCCAGAACACTTATTTCATTCTTTATAAAGCTTGGGATAATACGATGGGAAACCAGCTCATCATCAGTATTCATCAGCTACTGCCTTCCTTTTCAGAAGGGCTTAATTTGCCTGAGTGTTGACCATATTTCAGTAGGTGGACAAATAACAGCCTTAAGTGCCTATTTTATCCATTGGTTATAATACAGTCCTCTGTGATCACCTCATATATGGATGTCCTCTTGACATTTTCCAGCCTTAAGGAAGTGCTCCATGGAATATGATGAAGTAGATGCAGAATCCAAGCCGACCCAAGTACTGTGGGTGTGAAGTTAGGGTCAGACACTTGGATTTATCAACTTTTAAATCATACATAGAAAGTGAAGGGCTGACAGGGATCAACCTTTTCTACATGAGCATACATAAAAATTTTGAGTCCACAACACTACAAGCAGGGCAGGACAAAGAAGGGCTGCGCACTGTTTTTTGACCCCTGGCTGTAGACAGGTCAGGCATGTCCTTGCAGCCCAGCTTTACCTTGTGGCAAGTCTCTTTCCTGATGGACTTTCCACAAAAGCATGATAACTACACTAAGAATAAAGGGGTTTATTGCAGATAATATGAAGTTCATATTATAGAATAAAAGCTTGATGTGACATTAAAATAAGAGAGAAAGAGAAATGATGTGGAAAAAAGGTACTGGGACATAGTCACAGGGAAGAATTACCACAAAGAGACGTTTCAAGTGTAACACAGTGAATCCGTATAGAAAGGAACCAAAGTATGTATGAACAAATGAGATTAAAATGTAAGAGAAGTTTGATTACATGGACACTGGAATATACATAATGTTTTGAATGATGTGCTCTAGCTCTGTGCTTTTAACATTCACGGCTGAAAACAGGAATGCTGTTCAGCCAGAAGGAGACCTTTTTCCTGTGGGAATAATGAAGATGTGCATAGACTCACCAGAAAGGTATATCACATATATAGCAGTGCCAGTTCTTAGTGGCTAGGAAATATGGTGACACTGTTGAAATTCATTTCAGCAGTTAGTAAAAACTCATTTCAGGACAGAAGAGGCAAGTTTTATTTGAAGAAGTATTTAACACATTTTATTGAAAGTCAATATTTTACAAAATTAAACATATGAATGAATCAAATATGAATTAATAAATATAATTATATTCAGAAAGACTGGACATATGAATTAAGAAAAAGTATCTTGGCATCTTAGGGAAAATGGCAACAGGAGTGCTAAGAATATGAATACTTAGAGTCCCATGTGTGAATTTGCATGAGTAAGCCCAGTGAAAGTTATGTGCTTAAATTTCATCCGGTAAACATATAAAAGCCTTGCCTGATATCTGGATCAATGATCGACTTGGACAGATCATGTCATGGGCACTGCTCAGGGTCATGGAGCAGGAACACCTGAAAGAAGAACTAGGCTGACACCTGCCTTTCTCAGAGTCACTTAAAGCTCCCAGGGAACTATGTTAAATTATAATTTTCCAGGGCAAGATACAAAGGTCTAAAGATTCAGAGCTTACACTCAAGAAAAGCATAAGAACAGTATAATCCTGCCTAGGTCCACGGATGGATGGCAAATGAGAATCTGGCCCAGTATTTTCGTATGCATATCTGTATGCATCTAATTATTTTGTTTGTACTTTATCTGCCTCAAAAGCAGCATAAAGAATGCAATATTGTTTTAATTTTTTTCCCTAATGTCTTTTTAGTCTTTATATGTAGACTAACGGCAACCTTGTCTTTTTTAGGTGTAGAAAATAATAGTGCTCTGGAGCCTCTTTTCGTCCTAAACCAGCAGATCAAGTGTAAGTATCCAATGCAACATTTCTATATTCCCCTCTGCTTCTAAAAAAACAGCGTTTGACCATTTTATTTCTATTCCTTATACTGTGTTAGCAATCTTTTTTTTTATAAAAAAATCCCATCTCTATTCCTTATAGAAGTTTTAAAGTAATTTCACAGCTGAGTGGAACCCTAAACAGAGCTATCTTAGTGTAATGAAGCAGAAAACGATTTCTCCTTAACAAGAGTGGTATATAGTGACAAACAGCTCATAAAAACCCCATCTGCCACAAAATACTTTCATTTTAGTCCCTTTCACAACTAAATGCTATGCTTCCTGTTTCTTTTTAGAAGAAAAAGAGGATATATAAAGCCTAACCCATCAAATTGTCCTTTGACAAAAGAGATAGGGAAAAAAAGCAAATACAAGCCAATCATCTTATAAAACACTGACACTAACCATTCCAAACACCACAAAGGTGTAATGTCACTTTTGGATCCATTTATAGTACACCAGGTTTTTTTCCTTTTTTTTATAGTTAAAAGAAGAAGCTACTTGTACTGTAAAGAAAATTTCCGATGCTTTAACAGCTGACTATATGTAAAAACAATCTCTTCCTTTTTTTGCATTATAAAAGTAGCCCTTTAGAGACTGAAATCAAATAGAAGTTAATTAATTACCTGTTACCTGATCAGTTGTTATCCTCTTTGGATATTTAGTAACTAATTCTGCCTCCTGTAGCCTCTTTCCCACTCTAAACAGAATAATACTCACTGACTAAAATTCTCCATAGTATTTACAGAAACTCTTCATCAGCAGAATAATACTCACTGACTAAAATTCTTCATAGTATTTTCAGAAATTCTTCATCAGAAAATACTGTAAAGGCTCCTTATTTTCTAAACAGTATCATGAATTGCTGCAGTTCACTTGCTTCCATGCTCCTAAAAACATGCTTTGCCGAGGGCATTGCTCCTTTCTGTCAGATGGGAACAGAACCATTTCTTGTGTCTGATCTTGCCCAAGAAGGTTATGTTTTTCTTTAAAAAAGATAGTAAATCACCTATCTCTTTGCAGCAAGACACACTGCATCCTCAGAGTAGCAGTGAAACCTTTTTGTGATGCTAATACACAGCCTACTATGCACAACTACAAGCTCCTGAATAGTGATTGATCTTAACTGAAATGACATTCATATCTGCTCTTCATATCTTATGGAAAGAGAAATAATTGTTTAGCCAGGCCTCCCTATACTTAGACATAAACTTCTGCCATTGTCTTCAAATCCATGGTATTTAGTGTGTCCTGGTGATTAATATCTTTTCTGGAAGATCATAAATTTATCTAGCTAAGTAGTCAATTTTTGAACAACAGCATCACCTTCTCCAGAGGTCTAATTTCACACTGGATGCATGAAGACTGATCATCAGACCTCGATAAGAAAGTCAAGTTACACAATTCAAAGCTAATTTCTAATTCTTTGTGCAAAACTTGGATAGTACTTGGCTTAGGAATTGCTCTAACTGAGACAAAGACAGCCAAGGGGATAAGCCATTAAGATACCTTAAACAAGAGAAGGAAAAAATCAATAGCAGATATTTCAACTGTTGGAAATAGAACAGACATTATTATAATTTGTTTGTAACAGCAATGCATGCCACATCTTATACTGACAAGAAACATCATATTTAAAAAAAGTTGTCAGGTGGCATTCAAAGGATCAAAGTATTTGTTGCAATCTTATATCGGCAATAAATATTTGCTGGAAACTGATGGTATTTGATACTCACAGACATTTTCCTACTCCCTGAACTGATTTTTTGACAAAGTTCATTGTACTTTGTTTCAAGGTGTGTACAAAAGACATACCCAAAAGGCTTCTTTTTGACTTCCTAACAGCTGTGGAAGTGACATGATGGCAGGAGCATCACTAAGGTGCCTGGAGGTTGTTCAATAAAGTGCCCTGAGGCTAGGAGAAGCAGAAAGCTCTAGAGGGGCAAAATAGAGAGTACTTGATTTCCACAGGTGTAAATCTAATCAGTGGTGCTGAATTTGTGTAGATTCATTATTGTGTAAAAGGGCAGAGTCTGGCCTGTGCTTATCATCTTGCTAAATCTGGTGCACTCTCCTTGATGACAAGTATTGGGAAGTGGTGGCAGGGGCCCACTGGGCTGTGCTGCAGCCCTTTTCTCCCCTTCCAGTTCTCACGCCCTGTCCTCAACCCTCCAGCACAAACTTCAGCAGCAATTTGACTTGGATAAAAAGAGAAGCAAAGAGTAAGGGGAGAAAATATTTGTCTTTTAAAGATGGCTAAACGAAAAGTTGCAAGCAATTCTGAAATTTGAACAGTCTGTGGCACAGCTTTTTTTAACATTGCTGTCAGTATGAGTGGACACTCTGCTGAAGCAGTATGAAATAAGGTTGAAATTTCTTCCCCTTTCTTGCTGCCCCACCATTTTACCAGCTTTTATGGAAGTGTAGATTAGTCTGGCCTAGGAGCAATAGAGGATTATTGCCTGTATACTCACACCCTCCCCAGGCAAACTGTGAGTAATTCAGGGTCTGACGCAGTAGGCTCAGTCTATACCGAGAGCTCGTGGCTTTTATATCATTATCATGTAGAGACTTCTAATGCAATTGTGCTGGGAGATGAACAAAGGAAAAAGCACTGCTACTTAGTGAATTCGAAATTAGTACTGTGAAACACATTGCTAATAACATTGAGTAACTAATAAAGCCAGATCCTTGGATTTATTAAGAACCTTTCATGATGAGAGCATATAGAGTCGAGCGGACTGTAAGAATTGATGCTCCCTTGTTGCAAAGATCATCAAAAGGCTTAATGCCATCAATTTTAATTATTTCCAAGAGTGGTTTCAGGGCAGCAGCGACTGTCTAGACAACTAGTGGCATCCTAATTACCCACAGTTTCATGAGAAAATGATTTTGGCCTTTATTGAGGATGAGTTTGCATTAGAGTGCAGAACTGAGTCTCAAATCCAGTTTATAATTTATTGTTCTAGCCCATATTTAGGTTCCTAACTGTTTAAATGAGCAATTGAAGAACTGAATAGATGCTAGGAGTTTAAATGCCTCATTGGGTAGGGACCTGACCCTACAATGCCTAGTAACTTACATTTCTTTTCCTGGACTTGAGCAATCTATGTAAAATGATGTGAATAGCTCTAAAAACATTTTACAAATCAGCATGGTAAGGAAGAACTGTCCTGGTACCAACGGTATTATCTTCTAGTTTCAGTCCAAACAGCTTGATGTCATAATTTCAGCAGCACTTCGATAGCTTTTTAACTCGAGAGTGGCAGGACCAGAAATAAGTTGCTCAATGTAAGAACAGAACAAACATCCATCTTTGATGTCAGCTGGCAGCAGATGCTTAGAGAAAATGCAAAATGTCAATACAAGCAAAAAATTACACTTCCATGAGTAGAATTTTCTTTCAACATCTGAATATGAGAACTATTAAATTCTGCAGAGGTTTATCTTTTATTATTTGGAATTTAATTGCGTTGGAATTTTCTTCTCAAAGAAATGTCTTTTTTAAGAAAAAAATCTCTATTTAGATTTTAAGAAGTAATAGGGTTAGGGTTTTTATTAGTTTAATCTATTAAATTATCAATTTCATTTTCTTTTTTTTAATTTGTAGCATTTTCTGAGTTTTGGTAGATGGTAACTATTGCCACTTTCAGAGAATTTTTTTCTTGGAAAGAGGTCAAATCTTTGCTTTGGTTTGCATTCTTTTTGCATTCTTCATTTTTCTATCAGATGGCATGATAAAAGACTTGCATCCATTAAGGTCTCTAAAATGAAAAATAATCACCTCAAAATCAAAAACTCTGTGCTTAGTTTGCATCAGGCTTCCTAAGTACATTTGTAGCAGTAAAAGTATTTTATGTTTTTTAAAGGTCAGTTACAATAAACTTGAATGAGATATACAAGGCAGAACTGACAACAGCTGATGAATGTGCTGAGTGTTAAGGATGTGAAGGGAGCAGTCTCCAGGACGTGGAAGGTATTTCCTCCTGACCACTGCAGTCCAGCCAGGATGTCTCAGCACCTGAGGGTCTCTCCATCCCAGCAGATGAGGCTGCTGCTGCTGCTGTGCCCATGTACAGGTCCAGACAGCAGCAGCACTCTGAGCATTCCTGAGCACCTGGGGCACACAAAGGCACACTAATGCAGCTGGACATGCAGGCTGCTGTCTTTAAGAGCATGCGTATGTACCACTGTGGAAACTCACAGAAAACAGAGATACAGAGAGCCATATCCTGTTACTCCCCTCTGGCTGATTGAGATTAAAGTTTGCTAATGAAAACAAGCCCCACACACATACTATCAAAATTCAGAAGACAATTCACAGGACAATTCCCTAGTTCACTCTCCAAATTCATACCCACAGTGTTGATGGCCTTGAATATCAGCACAGTCTCTAATTCTGTGTAACACCCAGGCCCAAACCCTGGGCCCCTCTGCTGTGCAAAGATCTTCACCTGCTCACCAGCTGGACCAGTTTGATCTGTTCTGCGTGCTGGTTCCTCTGGCTGCTGGAACCTAGACCTACTGGCATTGTGACCTTTTCTCCTTTTGCTGGCACTGAGACTGCAGCAATCACACATAGAAGAGACTGGGTCACACAGAAAAAAATAAGAACAGGATTTAGTAGCAAGATATGACAGGCTGTAGCAGTTAGGTGCAGAGCTCTGGGCTCAGACAGAATAGCACACTGGCCAACTTACATCTGCCTTGCTCCATTTATTCCCACCTCTCCTTCATTCTCTAAAGTTTGCTCCTCCATGATCTGCTCTCATCCTTTTCACACTTTGGTGCTCCCCCTAAACACCTCTTAACAAGATTAACATAACCTCACAAGTTCCTCCTGATATCCCCAAATACTCACAATAATATCCCTGACCACTTATTTCCAGGGAGAAATTTTGGACTGACCCTCTGAAAGGCTGTGCCTGAGCAAATCCTTCAGTGACCCATCAGGCAGCAACCAAAGAATTCTAGTCTTCACTGCTGTCTCCAATACCACCTTCACATTACTGCCAGTGTGTTTGTGTGCTTTATCTTTCATTTTCCTTGTTATCTGTTATTTCTTTTATACAGATACACAAATAGTTTGCAACCAGGTAACTTAATAAATCCTATGCTCTTTCAATCCATTTACCCTTACAGTAGCTAACTAAAAATTTTGAATTCTAATATCACATGCCCATGATAAAATGTTTGAAACAGTAGACTCTTTTAAAGGAAGTGGAAAATGCATTAATTGACTAGCATGAAAGTTTAACTTGAATTGAGTCTGTGGGACACAGCACATTTAAATTTTTGCTGATAATTCTAAGGAGTAATGATCTAGCAGAGCATCATGCTAAATTCTTCTGTAGTGTGCTATTATCTTCTAAATATTTGACATTCTAAAAAGCCTATATTCAAACCAACTGTTATAGATAAACAATAAAATATTGTAAAACTATCATGGTGCTTATCAAAGTAGTGATAAGGGAAATTCCAGGGAGAAGAGACTCTCTTCTGCATATGGCCAACATCAAAATGTGAATGTACAGATTTAGTGGGCACTGCCTGTGTATATTCAATCCAAGGGAAAGTGATTCTCTTTGTTGGAAATTCTAATCTCTTTTTTTCTACCCACTGGTTAATCATAAAGACAGTGAGAAGATTCATGATGCAAAAATCAAGGTTTGTAAAGACACATTTTAAAATGCTCATCTTCGTGAGTGATGCATTCTCAATTTTTCATTTACTTTTCTATTAGAGGTACAAATCCCATAAAAAATTAAAGCTCTCAGATACTGCCAACTAATCCTCTCTCCCTTACTTGATATAATGGAATGAAAATTTAAAATTCAGAGGATTATGAACAAATCCAGATCCTGAAGGTATGAATGCTGTTCCAGTTGACTTCAGTGGAAGATTCACATGTGCATCAAAGGGAAAGATACAGCCTTTATCATTTAAAGATTCCTGTTAAAACTCCCTTTTTAGTAATAACTTCTTTCTCTATTTCAAGAAGTTTCAATTTGCCAGGAAACTTGAGCATAAACAGGATTTAAATCATTCAGTTGCAACTCTACTACTCTCTTTCTACCAGAGCATAATAGGATTCAAAATAATTATGAGATTTCTCACTAAACTAATGAATTAAAGAAAAGTACACCTACAAGAGTACACCTGTCTACACCAGTGCCTTGTATCAATGAACAGTAGCTCAGTGTTAGCTGGATTAAAGCAGAGATTACTTCCAAATATGCAGGACTCATTTAAAGTCAGATCACTCAAGCAGAACATCCTAGTAATGCTTGACAACTCTGACAAGTTCTAAAAGTCATCCATAAATGAGTAAAAGCCCCTACCATTTTGTCTCTTCAGTGACTTGTTGAGTTGTTGACATTGTGTGTAGCCACACACATACATAAATTTTCACTCTAGACTGAAGTTTGGTAGAGAGACTGGAGTGAGATAAAACTAACACACAATTTAAAAATATCCCAAATGAGATTTTAGTCTCTAACATCTGGAATTTGGTTTATTTTTCCTTTTTCAGTGTCTTGCATGACTATGTATCTAAATTTAGGTGACTACAGAGCAGTTATATATACTTTTAAAGGGTGTCTCAATTCCCATGATGGTCACTGGAGTCCCATTATGATTAATACAGTAAGCGCCCCCCTCAGAATTCCTCATCTCATCAAAAAGTGAAAATGAAATTTGCAATTCTGTTTTCTAAACATAAGCAGTTAGGTTCATTTGAGACATGATACTCACATTTGGTCATGGGAAAACCTCTCTTGACACCACTGTCTGTGTTGTTAATTGTGCAGGTTCAGTCACCCATTTAGGATGCTCTGGGATGTGATTTCTGGACACCAGCTGCCATTTCACAGGAGCATGTGTCTCCACTACATCCATTCACAAGGCTGTCTCAAATATTCTTAGGGGGTCTTACATGGCACTAATTTTCTACATCCAGGCAAAACATTATGCCCTGCATCACCTCTGAGCATGCTGGAGGTGAAATAACTAATTCTAATGAAGACAATACAGACGTCAACATTAAGGTGCCTGAATCTCATCCTGAATGCCATTTTAAAGTTCATCTGTGCAATCACAGATGCTTGATACAATTTAGAAGTCTCTATAGGATATCCTGTTGCACCTGCTACTTTTCAATGGCATGGTTTTTCCTAGGTCATGTCTGTGAAGTCTGGGACATCTCCAGTCACTGTGCGTGCCTGACATGTCTGAGTGGAAGTTGGTTATCCACACCGTGCTACAGTAAAACATAACTGATGGGCATCTATCTTATCTTAGACTCCTGTTTTAGGAAAAGAAAAATTGTCCTCTGGAAGCGTTCCTGGGTTTCACTAAATCACACAGGAAGTCTGGACAGCTAACTTACTAGCTTTTTGATGTCTTGAAAGGAGTTCATGAACCTAAGCATAGACATCTAGCACCATTCCAAACATCCTGAATCGCTTGAGATGTGCACAGATGTGCACAGGTCAAAATGGACCTGTGAAACACGGGCTCCCTTCTTGCAGCAGCATCTGCAGGCTAGGTGGGATATTTCTGGGGTGTCCAAAATGACATTTGCTATCTGTGTTTAGTCATTTGAATAGATCTACTCATACTAAGTCAAATATCACACTAAAAGGATCCAGAAAACATTCAGTTTTGGGTTGATTTTTGACTACAAGCAAAAAAAAAGTAAGCCGCTCTGACAACAAAACCAGGATACCTGTGAGACAGCTGCTTCCAAATTTTGAAGTAGCTTAAAGAAATAGTGTTAGAAATTGGGTAAAGAACATACAAGTAATGGAAATTTCCGATTAAATACTTAATCAACTTTTCACCATTTTCTTCTACATTCTAGAAGAGATTCACTGAGTTTCATCTTACTGCTGCTGAAAAATGATCCCTTCTTACTATGTACAATAGCAACTCATAAATCCTATAAAGAAACTCCAAATACACTGTATATGGTGGGTTTTTTTAGTATACCACATAATTGCTACATTACATATCTGAGAGTGATATTTAAGTATCAAAAATTGCTATAATGAGTATGAAAGAGCAACACTTCCATATACAATGTAGAATTTGGTAACTAATGACAACATAACTACAGTGGTGCACTAAGAGGAATTAATGAGTGAAACCTACTGCTTTACAGAATTCCATGCATAACTTTACTTTGAATGGGTCATTAGTATTCATGGCTAAACAGTGTCCTTCGATCTGTATTAATAATGTTCTCTGGGACAACACAAAAAAAGTAACTCATAAATATGCCTGTAAGGAGTAAGACACCATAATTAAATCATAATAATTAACATGGATATCAGATTATTTATTCATAATAACTTATCTATAAAACTCACATTCTGAGACATATGGATGGACATGTTTAAGGGCAATTCAGTTTCGGCTGCACAGGTAGGTCACCTTTATTTTGCTTTATATCTAGTTACCTTATTCATGAAGCAAATTTAATTAATTAAAACCCTACATGAAATTTTAAAATGGGATCATACAGGCTTCAATTTCTTTCATGTTATGTCGCATAGGAGAGGAACAGACAATCCCAAAGGTGAAGCTAGCACCCATGGGCAAAGCACTTTCTGAGCTGTGCAGTTTGGGAGATGAATCAGTACCACAGCTGGATTTTCTTCTCCTCTAGGCTCACGAGTGTGTAGGGAAGAGATAAAAAGGAGGAAGGAAAGAAGAGGCATCACTCTGTGTGGCTGATAAATATCTGAGGTGTCAAAACTGCTTGACTAATTTCCATCTTTTTGAATATTAAATATTTTTCCATGTGCAAATAGAGTACACTTGTATCTACATACAAAAATATAAAAATATAGATATACATATACACACACATATATAAATATAAATATATACATACGTACATACATACATATATATACACATATATATACATATATATACATACATACATACATATATACATACACACACACACACACACATATGTATATATATATATATATAAAAGAGCCCTATCATTCAGGCAAAGAAGAAAACCTAAAGGTAAAGAATGCGGGGACAATAGGAGACAGTGTAACTAATGTCTAATTTTAAATTTCAGATTATAATCTGATTAAAATAGCTCCTCAATATTTCAACAGTAAATCTTCTGCACTACATAAGCACTAGAATTTTGTTGCTGACAGAAATAGGTATTTGCCCAGAAGCAGTCATCAGCACAAAGCTTAGATGAATAACATTCAGCCTAATCATAGAATGGTTTGGGCTGTAAGGGACCTTAAAGATCATCGAGTTAAACTCCCCTGACATAGGAGGGAACAGCTTCCACTAGACCAGGTTGCTCAAAGCCCTGTGCAGCCTGGCCTTGACCAGGATTGGGGTATCTACAACTTCTCTGGACAACCTGTTCCTGGACCTCACCACCCTCACATGAAAGAATTTCTTCCTAATACCTAATCTAAACATATACTCTTTCAGGAGGTCATCAAGAGGGAAATTTGGAGTACTTAAAGAAACCTTTTTTCTTATTGCTTTTCCATCTAGAACCCAAACAGGATCCCAAGGATTCTGCCGCTGAGTAATGTCATATGCAAACACCATACTTGTCTCCCTATTCCTCATATATATATCAGGTTCTACTTCTCTTATTTTCAGTTTATAACAATGGGAAATCATTGTTGGGGGAAAAAAATGTGCATTTTTTACTTGGAACTTCTCATTAAAAATCTCTCTGAAACTAGTGACTGTGTCCTTTGTGTTAAGTCCAGGATTTAATCCTCTTTTGAACTTTCTCAGAGAAATTGATGGGAGCAAAATCTGCAACACGTTCCATTTCCCTTTCAGAAGCATGTTTGGAAACCTTGAAGGAGGAAAAATATTACCATTTAACTGGAGTTGGTCTGATCTGTGCCAGCTGAACCCCTGCCACCAACCTATCCTGTGTTCAAATATTTTGAAGTAGAATTGAGGCTTAACACATCTTTACAAGTAAAATATCTCACAATACTACTTTTAACTCTCTCTTTCACAGGGAACACCAAGAATGAAGTAATTTTTGCCTAACCAATGCCTATTCCAACCTATTCTAATTTAGTTTTGTTGATGTAAGTGTTTTAACAAAGCTGTTCTGAAGGAGCTAATGGAGCTTTATTGGCTTGACATGGTATTTCAACAAATTCTTCAGGAAAAGAAAATCAGAAAACAAAGTTTAATATTTTTTTCTTTGTGCAAGGTCGACCATAAACCATGTCAGATAATTTAAATGTATCTTTTACCTGTGTTTTTATAAATGCAGCATCTTCATAATTTGCTCACATAGACGTATATACCAGGAAACACAGAATTGGGGACTGAAAAGATTTAAGGATGAATTATTTTTGTATTATGCAAATATTCAAATTGCCAAATGATTGTGACTTAAGGGAAATGGCAACACCATACTCCTGTTATCAAGACAAATATTCCGACTATGAAGAGCGAATAAAGTATCTAACCTGCCACTATTTAAAATGCCACTGAAATTAACTGAGTTATACACCTGTGAACTGGATCAGGGACAGCTTACAGTAATGATTTTCTAAAAACACATCTCCAGATGGCTTATCATATAGAGGGTTTTCCGCTTGGGGGCCTTAAAAGACAAAATAGGCATATGGGGTAGTTTTATAACTAAATGGATCTGTTCCAAATGCAATTCATCTTTAATATGCCTAGCAGAAGAAATACCTCTCTATTGGCACCTTTTGGAAAACTGTATTTAGATGTTTGTCTCACAGAGTATGTCCTTGAGACATCCAGAGAATTACATTTGCACAGTTTGTGCTGCAGTAATGTAAATACATCTCATTACCACTTGTTGAATATTAGTTGCATATCCTTACAAGCATTTCCTAGCTCAATTACCATGTGAATTACCATGAAATAAGACTTTTTCAATGACAACAACATAACACCCTGTGCATATATTATTTTCAGTCTTTTCCCTTCCTCTGTAGCTCTTCAGAATATACTTGGAGCTTATTAAGACCTTAAAATGAAACGTGAATTTATGACAACCTTTTCAGCAACTTTGCATAATTTCAATGATGGCCTGCTATGTCAAGCAACTGAAACAGTTAAGGATGTAAGGACTGCAAAAGCTCCTTGAAAAGCACAATTCAGGTTTGTTACCAAAGAGAATTTTTGGTTGCAGTGGAAGGCAGGTCAGATGTTGTCAGTGGTATAGCAGGAGGTAAAGAAAATGAAAGAAGGGTCTGAGGAATCAGCATTTTAAAGAGACAGCGTGAATCAGATTCTTACAGATCTCTTCACTGAGTGGTTTTGTGCTTTTTTGACACTGTGCACAGCTGCAGCTGTGCTTTGCAGTGTGTGAATTATACATTGCACTGTGGGGAGGTGTAAAGAGGAGGGGCAGCTTTCTCAGCCCTTCAGTGATTAAGCTCTTATTTTGTGCCCTTTAGCTCTCTGGAGGAAGTTCTGCTATGTTGCCCCATTTTGCACTATAAATTAGCTCCCGATAGTAGCGTGTCTTCTGCATAATCACAGGAAAGCCGACAGCTGCCAACTGCCCGGTGCACAATGACTTGGAAGCACTGGGGTGCCAGCCCAATCCTGGATGGAAGGATTTTTCACCTTGCCAGGAATGTGTAATTCTCACTGTCAGAAAAAGCATCAAACCTGTCTGTTATATAGCAGAAACTTACATTTATTTGACATCTGTCCAAAGGACATCAGAAGATGCTGCTTGTTGTACATTAAAACTTCTAATCAGAAGATCTATGCAGTAATGATTTATTTTCTTTTACTTCCTTAGCAAAAATGTTTAAAAACACCTCATGTTACTTTAGTGTAAATGCAGCAGTTGGTTTGTCAGGTCTGAACTCAGTTTTCAAGATGTGGCTGTGCGAACGCTATTCTTTGCCATAAGATTTCCTTGCTGCTATCGAAAGACGTGGACTGCTGTGAATACTAAAGAAATTAAGTTAGAAATATTTGAGTATACCAGTTTCCGAAAGACACTCAGTACTTTTGAAATGAAGGTCCACAGTTTCCTGAGATTTTAAGGACCAGTTCTGAAAACTTACTAACTATGTCAAGCCTGTTGAAAGCATGCTCAAGTTTGGTGTACAGGGCTCTGAACTGCTGCCAGGAAAGCAATGGGTGTCTGGGAAGAACTGGGCACCACTGGTTTCCAATCCAGTCTCAGAGATTAGATCACCTCTTAGCCCATCACTGAACTCAGCACAATCCTCTCCAGACCCTTAATTTTAATTTTCCAGGACTTTAAAGTTTCTTGAACATGCAGTAAGAATTTGACAAAATGCTTTTTTTTTTTTCCCCTCCTCTCATACTGGTATTCAATCACCTCCTTTAGACACTACTCCAACAGATCAATAAGAGGGAAGTTCTGGCAGCCACAGAGGCTTCCCCACTTTTCTTCAAACATCACTGTGTGCATGTACACACTTGCTCCTAAATTTAGGAAAGCTTAAGTATATATATATTCGTCACTTCTTGTCCTGTCTTTATCAGAAGGTGTATTGAGTCAACAGGTACATTTATATGAAGTTTTCAGAGGAAATATTTTTCCTCTCAAGATGAGGAAATCAGAATATTCCAGATTTTGTCAGATTTTTGCTTATGATCCAGGATGACACATCAAAATTTCTAACTCAAATTCTTTTTTTTCAAAAAATACTTTTTTTTAAACTTGACATCTGATAAAAATGGCATGTTTTCCAGCTGTCCATTCTGAAACAAAGTGAAAATAATGTCACAAATTCAAAATTTCCAGCAAAATGGATGTTCTGTTTTCAGGACAGCTCCAATTAGAGCTGATCTTCCCACAGGTGATAATAGAATTTCAAGTGTGTCATCTCCTCAAGTCGTAATTCAGTCACACTTTGCCAAGTGGAATCTTTGTCTGAAGAATGAAGTGATGGGAAATGCTGTAAGCATATTGAAGGGCATGTGCTCTGAAGTCAGAGGGTTGCAGGCTGTAAGGTCTGCACAAAAAATTTGTCTTGTCTCACACTAAGAGGCCAACAGTTGCTTACTGTGCACTATGGAAACACATTGTTAAGTCTAAACTTTGTACAAATTGCTTAGGAATTAAACCTTTATAAAAAAGGTGATTTAAACTATTGCCAAGTACATCATTTCATCACATAGAAAACAATATTGCTGGCGGAAACTTTATGACTTTCTGTAAGAAGGCAGAAGCTGAGAACAAAGCATTTAAATAAAAGATAGGCCTTTCGCTTGAGTATTTCTAGAGATAAAAAAATGAAAAAACCCTGCAAAATATATGTGATGGACTGCATATGCTATAAATGTTAAATGTCTTCTTCCTGTTGAAGTCAGTGATGAAAATTTCCACAAATTTTCATAATGTATGTACTCAGGTTCCCAGGAAAAGAATGTTTAACCACAGGTTTTAATGTAATTTCGAAATTTCAAGCTTCATTGTATTTTTTAGCCTTTTAGACTGTAAGCAAGATCTGGAAACATCATTTTCTATTAACAAAGTTCTGGATTTACTGAAAGACTTACTTTCGGAACATAATGTGCTTCTGCACACAAGACAAAATAAAAAACTTATTGAGAGCAGATTTAAAAGAAACCATAATTTATTTTTTTTCTGTACCAGAGTACCAGTACAATGCTTTAGTGTTTTCTTCAGATTTTTCAGGCAAAAATTTCCCCTAAAATTTTAAAAAAACAAGTGAGCAGGTTTTCAAAATCCATCAGTGTATAGTACTTGCTATTTCCAAGAAAGCAGCACAGTGGTGATACTGTTTGTGTGATGATAATTACTAATGTCCCAATGTGAAAGAAACTCCAGTCCTAAGTATATGGAATAGAAGCACTCAGTAGGCTCTTAAGATCATAGTTACAAATTCTGTTTTAAAATCTGACTATCTTGGGACTTCTAACATTTATTTTTTTGCATCTTTGCTTTCTGCAACAGAGATGTATTCCTTTATAGACTTCAGGCATAAATCTTTAGAGATGCTGAATTTCTGTCATTCATTGCATTCACTGAGAGCTGAGGACATCTAAGTCACTCTTGAATTGTTACAGAAGAAAAACTGACTGGAATATAGGAAAAAACTTGCTTTGAGATATGTTGTTGACCCTGAAGAAGTTTGTGATGGAACACTGCACTATCCTGTGAAGACACATAGATATCTTAAGAACAGGAAGATGCTGGCTTCTTCAGGTGGAGTCACCACTACATTTCAGAAGTGTGCTTTTTCTACATGGATATCCTTGACTAAATATCGATGTACCCTTGTACAACGAACCCAAATGCATGACAAGATGTGAGAACAATAAAAATGAATTAGATTTAGTTTCTTATGCAGAGAAGCAGCCACAGCTAAAAAGGCCATTAATCCGAAATTAAATGCAACTGAATAAATAACACTCCTATTCTCTCTTCTTCCAAGGGAAAAATGGCTCCTATAATAACCTGTGTCTCTGAGATAAATGAACGCATTGAAGTTCTTAACTACTCTTTGATGGACTACAAATGGACACTGTGCAGGACAATATTTGAACAGTAATGATTTGTCCTTTCTTCTTCAAGTGTAAGCTGATTGCAAAGGCTTCAGGACCACAGATTAAATAGCTAAAGGGGTCATGAATCGTAATAGCTTCTAAATCAGAGAGATCTGCAACTTACATGCTCTGACTGGAATGTGTATGGAATTTATAAATATTAATAGGTCTGGCAGGAGCTCAGCAGATGAGCTGTCTAAAATTTCACAGTGGGAAGACTGGAGATTGAGGTTGCTGTGTACAAATCAGCTGAGAAGCTCCTACCTGAAAATGAACTGTCAGCATGTGTGTAAATACAGTTTTCCTGAAGTGATATTCAGCATTCCAAGCTTCCCTGGTACACAGGCACTGTATGCATCTGTGTTGAATGCCACAAGTTTATTTAGAATGATGAATATGTACACAAGGTCAAGTGCCAGCACTGTGGAAAAGAAGGATAATTTGTGCCGTGTGTCTGAAGCTTGCTCTGATGAGTATTCTGCTAATGCTAAGAGAACTTACTAATAAGAACCTTGCTGAAGCTTGCTTCCGTGACTGCATTAGAACAGAGGTAGAAAAATTTGTAATTCAGCTCAAAAAAGTTAAGATTTCAAAACTAACTTGCAGAAGTAAAATTCTTCACCTGCATCTAGTTTTGCTGAGTCTAATATCTGTACTTACAGATAGTAATTTCAATGTTATATTCATGTCTTGGGTCTCATGACACAGATGGAGACTGAGGCCTTTCTAGTCATAAAGCAAGACATTTCTTTGAGGTTTTTCCATTTCCATACAAACCAGATTTCATATTCGTGATTAAAATTACTATATTTTTACTGAAATTATGGTTTATTTTCTGTTTTATTGCTGCCCATTGCTGTGTATGAATCTGCATGAAAGTTGGGAGAATGAAGACAGGGTCTGAAAAATACATGGGTAAGGGATACAATTCAGAATCACCCTAGGATGAGTAAAATGTGGGGGGTTTTGGTTTTTGGTTTGTTTTAATTTTTTATGCTTCTTACTTTGAAATGTGAAGACTATAAATGAGTCTCAGGTGCCCCACAGCTGTTACTAAAGCACAAGAAATTAAACCAAGCCCACTGCAAACACAAGGGAATTCCTTGATTTCAAAGTTCCCACTCCCATTTATCCCCTTCCTTTCTCCTCTTTATTTCAAAGAACCCCTCAAACTGCCTCATTTCAATGCCTTGATCGTCAGTTGCAGCTGCAATGGTCCGAGCTGCTGTCCCAGTCTAGCTCATGACATCCATAACCACTCACTCCCAGTTTCCAGGGAGTCTGATGCCATCCCCTCCATGCGTCCTGTGTACTTCCTAATTTCTTTTCTTTCCTAGGGACTCTCAGAGCCTTTGCCCTGTGCAGAGTAAAGACACAATATTTTTATCACTTTGGTGAAGTTAAAGTTCTGTATAAAAAGCATCAGCTAATAACAAGTGAAGGATATGAATTCAACCAATTGAATGAGAACTCTTAATTTGTCTTGAGCCTTCCTCCCATTAGAAAACAAACTGGGAAGAGCTGTTGTATTTCTTCAAAATGATGCAATTTTGGCAAAACAACAATTTTCTGACTGAAAAATTCAATCATGTGTTTCCATCTGCCTAGTTGTAAGCATATTTTTCTATCTCTTTCCTGTCTGCCAACAACTTTACAACTAAAAGGAGAGAATCACTGTGGTAAAAAAATTGTTCATCCATGCCCCAAAGTACTGGCACAAAACGGGCAAATAACATTATGCCTTACTAAATGCAGATTACAGCACTTTAACTGTGTGTCTTGAATCAAATACTTCGCATCAGGATACTTCTGATATTTCAGGCAGTTTGTAAACTATTAAAAGACAGTAATAGCCATTCATTAATCTGAAAGTACTCATGTCACCTCTCTAGACAAGCACTATCTCAAAAACACCCCATAGAGCAGTTTTTTTCTGTTGGATTAAGTGTAATAAACTTCTGTGAGGACTTTCCTTTTTTTAAAGGGAAGAGATGGCATTTTCACTGTAAAATTTAAAAAAAGAATATAGGATACATTCTGAGTAAATACCTGAACTTCCAGTCATCTCTGATTCTGGTCTCAGGAGACAGGAAAATAAAAAAATTTACTTTTCTCTGTAAGTTCATGTGCTGTCAGACATTGTTGTGTGTTGAGAAAACGTTTCGTAAAATGTGATCATTGTTTAACGTTGGCAGCTGATTCTGAGAGATGTCTTTGAAGCAGCTGTATGATCAAAAGAGAGAATTGGTATAACCAATATTTGCACTTTGTGTTGATATGGCTGTGCTGCAGTGGACAGTTCTCAAGGGAATAAAGTTACTGCATCATCTCCTTGCTGTTGCTCCTTGACTCTTCAGTCTTCCCTTTTGTCATTAGCTTTTCACATTGATTGCTCATTAACTGCAGCTCTCCAAGCCTCCACCTTACTCCTTTCCTTTTTCTGGATGCTTTTCCATTCATACTCCATTCTGATGGGCTTTATTTTATCCTGACATCAATTTCTCAGCTGTATTCACAGCTAGAGGACAAAAATGGCCCCTACCTTCACTGTTGCCAAACTGACTCTGTCCAACTAGGAATAAAGACATTTCCATTGTGGCCAGTCTCTCTGAGGTCACCAGTAGGTAAAAGATAAAAGGGCAGCTGGTGGCTTCAATCTAAATAGCAGAAATTCAGAAAAATTAGTCAGAAACAGTGGTGAGTTACTGAATGATGGCAGAAGTCGTTTAGATATGAAAAAGTCTAGGGCAAATTGCATCAGAAAATCACTAAATTCAAAAGTTTTCAAAAGAAATTGATTATTTTTCAAGCCACAGGAGGAATCCTGAAAAGACAGCTAACAGGGATGCTCCACTAATGAAAAAATAAACAAGAACCACTCAGGGAATTTTGTAAGTGCTGTGAAAGACTTTTTATTATGAATGTGAAAAAATATGAGATGAGGTACAGGGAGGTCACAGAAGAGGTGAAGAGCTGTCACCACTTCAGCCTGGACAGCATGATGTTTCAAAAAGCACAAAGGAAAATGTGCACTCCCAGGAAGTCACAGATAGCAGACACAAGTACACAGCTTAGATACTCTTACTGTTAGCTCTGATCCTAATTTTTCTAACTGGAAATGTAATGATTATATTCCTTTCATTATACTGTCACTTTCACTTCTAAAAAATTTTAATAACCCAAATCTTGTTTTGCAAATACTTTTGTTTTCTTTAGCTCTTTTTCTTTCTTTTTGAAGTCCTTCATTTCAGTCCTGAAAAACATTAGCATTGCATGCTATTTTTCCCAGCTATTGAGAAAGAAAATCTGTCAAGGGACAACTAATTGCATTTTAAACTAACTCAGAAAGCTACACACAAGTGTCAGTATGCCTAAGGTTGTTTGTTGTGGAGGTTTTTTTGTAGCTTTGATGTTTATTTTAATGTGTGGAACTTCATACTTAAACAGAACTGAAAAAAATATTTATTGAACCCTACAACTGGTGTTTATTTGTGTAGACAATAAATTTATTCTGTATGCATTCATATAGGTTACTCTCAAGCATCATCTTACATTAATGTCTCCAGCATTGTCCCTTCAAAAGGCTTTAATCTTCAAATTAAATAAATTTAATGAATCAAGGATGTACAGATCACCTAGTAAAATAAAATTCAAAGAATGGTCAAGACCATCAAGAAGGAAATCATGTGTGTGTATAAAGTATTTTTAAACATATATTTAAAGTATATTTATATTTTTTCAGTGTCTCTGAAGATTAATAGTGTCATTTGCAATCCACTGTGATTAAAAGAAAAAGACTATTGCAAAAAAGGGTCTCGCAGTAGAATATACACCAGAATAAATGAATAAAAAATGTCTTATGTATTTAAAATATGCCAATTTCTATTGTCGAAACAAATAAAATGTGGGGGATTTTTTATATTATGAGAATTCTCTTTTAGCATTTTGTGAGGGCTCCACTTAACTGGTTTTTCCTCGGCTTTTAGTCATTTCCTAATGGTAATTGTGAGTAGCATGTTAGTACTTTTCCAAAGCTTTCATTTATTCTTCTGTGGCATTATAATAATGCCAATTATAATATATAATCCAAATCACAACACAGAGATAGGATTTTCTTTTCTTCAAGTGAATAGGTAACAAGACACTTATTGTGTTGTAAAAAAGAAGGCTTTCGTGTTGTAACAAGGAAGAGAGATACAGAATTAAAGATCCAGTTTTCCATTTGACCACACAGCTCCTCTGCACAAATATACTTTGCTAATCCTCAGTAATCGCAACGAACCTTTTCCTTAACTACCAGAAATCATTAGCCAGATAAAAATCTTTGCTACCTTAATTTTATTACCTGCAATGATATTTGTTTAAATTTAAAGCTGTGGAATGCAATAATCAAATGAAAAGCTGGGCTTGAACTACTTCAAAGGAAACAGTTGAATTTAATTAGAAATCCTTCTACAGGTAAAGTGGATCTGGATAGTGGATAGACTTTCTTTAGAAAACAAAATATCATATCAGTACTAAGAAAGAGCATGAAATATAGAAGATTATATCTTATTTCGTGAGTCAAGATGCTTCTAAACTGGAAGCAACAGGAGAATTCAATCCTCTTCACACTAACAATAGTCTGAGTCAACGTAATACAACCACTGGATATTTCTGACACATGCTTTAAAAAGGAAAGAGATTATCAATTACCCCACTTACCTTGTTTATAACAACAGCATTACTGTTCTTAAGAAAGAATACAAAGCCTGTACACGTGTGCCTTGCCTTCACAGCTGTCCACACTACTAGGTGTACATGAGCTGCAGGTGAATGTTAATAACTAAAAGAGGGTGCACAATGCTGGCAGTCAGGAACAGAAATTGTACACCACCGTCACTGCTATGTGCCCCAAACTTATTGCACATTTCCCCTCTGCATTTACCTAGATTGAAATTCAATACATGGAAATAAAATGGCTATTTTTTTCCACTTTTTTTTTAATAGGGTATTAACTTAGGCACCAAGGAATGGACTACTTTTGAAATAAACATAAATATGTGGGAATAAGGTTATTTAGCAGTAGATGCTGCCAGTGCACAGAAGGTCCTAGGTGCTATACTGAGCTTGACTAAGCATTGTTACCTTTCCTGAAAAGAAATTATAAAGGCAAGAAAAGCTGAATAAACATTAAGAATCACAACTGTTTTCAGAAATAATTTTTTCAAGTCTGTGCCAGGCTTGCATTTGTCAATGTTTAGCAGCTTCTGAATAATTAGGAGTTTATTAATAAGAACATTTGCAAAACTTGTTAAAAAAAAAGCATGTACAAGAAATAACAACCGATGGGAAGATTCAAACAGACTTTGTTTTATTATCCTTTTTCTCTTTTGAAAAGCTAATTGTGGATGGGATGAAGCTTTTTATCTAAAGGAAGGAACATTTAAAAAAACTTTCACCAAAAGTGCTAGGTTTTGGCCAATTTCCTTTTTTCCACAGAGTTGACAGATACAGAAACACTGTAGCCTAGGTGGCCATGTCAACCATCAAAGTGAAAAACTTGTATACTATCTGTACACAAAAATTTACACTGCTAGGTAACACTAGAAATAATTGATAATTATACTTAACTAGAAACAAGTGATAATTTAGTGCTCTTGACTTTTGTATCTTAAAGAGTAATTACCTGAATTGTTCTCCAGTGGCAGAACTGAATTTGATGAGTGGGAGGAAGCACTGCAAAGATGCTAAAGTTCACTCTGAATTTACAATGGCTTTTGTCATGCCACTTGGGGTAACAGGTGAGCTCCTGAATGTAGGCAAATAGGCTGCAGATGAGAACAGAGTGTGTGTAATGGGGTACAGTACTGAGATCCCTGGATTAAATCAAACGAGGTGGGGTAGGGACAAGAAATTGTACCCTGGTGCCACATGAGACCAAATAATCTCTGCCGAGTTTTGTGGTCAAATAATAAATCGCTGTGCACTGTTCTGGGCATCAAAGTGCCTGCAAGGCTTGTACTTTATGTAGTCCTTTTCTGTGTCTGCCACTTCCAGGATCTTTTTTCATTGACTTTCACTTTGTGACCACACCTTTAGACCAACAGCAAGCTAAGGGGAGTCTTTGGGAAAAGAAGCTTTGTTTTCATGAAGGTGGCAGATCAGGAATGTGAGACATTCTAGTTTCTTGTAAAAGAACTGACAGCCACAAGCACAGCAAGATCTGTCAGATCCACCATGCCTCTGGCTTGAGTATTTCCAGTCCTTGTAAACCCAAATATCTGAAGAAGCCAGGTAATTGTGAATTGTAGCTAGGGTTTTTTTTCCAACAGCAGAGATCATCCACATTGTGCTCAGAGATCAG
Organism: Acanthornis magna; assembly: GCA_036785705.1. NCBI lineage: Eukaryota > Metazoa > Chordata > Aves > Passeriformes > Acanthizidae > Acanthornis > Acanthornis magna. The sequence goes on from JAWUZG010000001.1 coordinate 27,561,603, forward strand.
CACTCTTTGTCTGATTTAAATTTCCTGGTAGTTTGGCTTTCCCCCCTTAACAGTTGGACATGTCTCTGAATGTATACCCTTTCTTTTTCTTCCTGGCTGGGAGAGAGAGCTAATTACCTGCATACTTTTTTAATCCTTGTATTTACCCGATCACCTTTCCCCCACAACTTTTCTCCTCTCAATTTCAGCGAACAATACTGTGTTTGGAATTGTCCATAAAATCTATAATGTCACTGACTTTTGAAAGAGCTTCTGGATCACGTAAGTCTGAGCTGTTCTTAACTAAGCTCCACCTGGAACTGAATAATCACAGGAAGTAAAAAAATTAATTGTTTCATCAAAGACTAACAATTCTCTGGCTTATGTATAGGCAATGAATTTAGCCTTCAGAGGACTTTTGAGATCTAAGACAATCTAGATACTGATAAACCTTAAATGATTTTTTTCTTTAAATGGTATTTTTAAGAAAGTCTCAATGAGTGGAAAATCTTCCCTTTTTTTGAGGTTCCTTGGGAGTTCTCACCCACACTTCATTTAGCTGAAAGATTTTGAGAGGAGGAGAGTGAAAGAAGAATCAAGTGTTTTGTCACCCCAAAGTTAAAATGTGGAAATTTCAATGAACAAGCTGCCTCATCTTATTTAATACAAATTGCAAAGAAGAAAGGTGACAATGGGGGAATTAAATTGATTTGCTGTAACGTGGAAACTCCGCAAGGGAGTCTAAGTATTTTTATTATTTTTATTTTACAGTTTCATGTTTGTGTAGGTCAAGAAAGCTGTGAGCAAGAAAAGTGCCCTCAGAGGAAAGAAAAACATAAAGAAATTAGCCAAATCACTTTAAAAATAGTTGCTCCCCAAAATAATCCAGTGTAAAAACAAATGTACAATACTGTGTTGGAAAAATAGGGATTGGTTAGTCCAATGTGATACAGCATAACTGGTTTATTCAAAATCGTGGAGAAGTTCAGACCTTGCAGCTGAGAACTGCAAGTAAACAGGTGACTCAGAATTACTTTAGCCTGATGAATTTCCATCTCCAGAAGTGTGAGTTCTGCACCAGCAGGAGATAGAGGCCATAATTTTCATGCACAGGACTTTGTAACTTGGCAGCTTTCTCTGGGCTGGGGGGATCCCACTTCTGAGCAAGACTATTAACAGTGATGAGATTGATTACTGTGAGCCACCTTCTTAGAGGTAAGAATGAACTTTTCCTGTCTACCCACAATGATGGTGGAGTGTCCAGCTTCAGGAAAAGACCTTGGTCTGTAGATTCCAGTTCCCCAGGATGGCTAAGTTCAGCCCTCAGTGACACTGTTAAGGAAACCATTGAATCGCGCATACATTTTGTCCTTCCAATTTCCTTACAAGCTGGCTCAGATGTCATTCAGTAAATTCCTGGGTGAATCTCTCCTCATCATTACTGAAAACCTGTTCTCAGCACGTCTGAAACTTAGGCCTCAAAATTCTGACTTTGATTTCTGGGTTGAGTATTCAGCCCCAGTCTGTGTGCTGCTGGGTGTCACAGTGTCTAAATGTCACAATCTGGACAATTGTATTTATGATAGGGTGAGTCATTTCCAAAATTAGTGTTGATATGGAATTTCAGAGGCACTGAAGAAGTGTCTTCCAGTATTCAGGCAAAACTGCCAATTGTCTCTGCAATCACTGTTGCCCTGAGAGGTCTCCCCTTCTTGCTCTCTCTACCAACAAAAACAAGACAAGTCACAAAGCATTAAATTCTTGTGTAGAACTTACACTCTGAATATGTAAATTCTTTTTCTGCAGTTGAATAACATTTCCCTAACCCAAACCAATGCAATCTAACACTGCTCAGCCCTTCCTAACCTAACCTAACCTAACCTAACCTAACCTAACCTAACCTAACCTAACCTAACCTAATCATCTGGGTTTTTTGCATCCTGAGGCTTTGGGCTTACGTAAAAAGCATTTTGAATGATTCAATGACGTTGGTATGAAGACATTTCTGATAAAGCTAAAAACTGAGGCCAGAGTATATGCTAAATTCTGTTTCCAGTGCTGTAGCTGACAGACAAAATCAGTCTAAGAAATAATTTCTTAAATGACTGAAACTTGTGTAACTTGAACTCCTTTGTCATTACTCTTAGAAAAAGACATAAGGTATATTGATAATTGCCCTAGAAGTTTCCTGGAGGACCAAAACATGTCAAGGAAGACAGGATTGAATTTCAGACTGTGGGCAGATGTGGTGTGCTGTAGGATGGTTCCTCAAGTATTATTCCCTTCTCTGCAAGACAGTGGAAAAATAAACCCCAGATTACATAATTGTGTATAAACAATTGCTAGAGTCCAAACCACAGACAAACTCCAGAATGCAAAATGAAGGAGTATGGATAATTCAGAAAGCTGAGAATATGTTTAGAGGGAAAGAACAAATGCAATTGCTGGTTAGATTTCAAATTAACTCTATGATGAATACAAAACTATGTTTTAGTAATATACTTAATGCTATTTAAATCAATAAAGACTGGCATGTTTTGCTTCATAATGAAAAAGCTGACAGCCCTTTAACTTCAGTCAGAACTTGGCAAGATAAAATATTTAAGCATAAATAAAAGATTCCTTGCTATGCCTAGGGACTGCGTGGAACAGCTAGAAATTTTCAATCCCATTCAGGAATCACTAACACTACTGCTAACTAGTAAGAGGGAAAAAGCATCATCTTCTTTTCCTAAATTTCTATTAAGCTGGCAGAAATTGTTGTAAAGCTATTGGAGAGGTTTCTTTAGTTCTGAAGCATGTTAGCAATATTTTCAGAGAGTTTTATAATGATTAGAGAATTCTATCTAAAATACAGCCATGCAGAATACAAACATTAGTCTGACATCTACCTGGGAAAATTTATATGGCAGTCATGTAACGACAAGTAAAAGGACAAGCCTAAAAAGACTTGCATGAGCTACAAGCAGGGAGGGATCTATAAGCATATGTGTGCAAAGGATGTCTGTGAAAGATTACCATACTATTTCAGTGAAAAAGATGGCAAAATTTTAAAAGATAAGCAAAAAAATAAATCTCTTTTTAAAGAGCTTTTTTGTTGAGGGTTTTTTTTTTTTTAATGGTAATATTTTCCTTAGTTATATGTTCTGCTCTATCTTAGATGACAGTCTTAAATGTATCTGGATAGTCTTATAAACAAATAAACCTACATTTGCCAGAAAAAAGAAAGATTTGAAGAGGACTTGAAGTTTCTGCTTGTAGACTCTTACTTTCAGTAGCAGGTGGCAGTAGCAATACTCAGACTCTGTACTATTTGAAATAGTTTATATAACTAGAAAATTACTGTTTCTAGTTTGTTTTCCTACCTCAACTTTGCATAAATTTAGTTTTTTAACTATGTTTTTATTTTATGAAAAGCATTAATTACCTCTTTCTGCCATCATCTATTGCTCTTTATGTCCTTTCCGTTTTATTCTCACTTCCATATAGCTTTACTCTGTTTTGCCTAGAAAAGTTGTGGAAACCTGTCTTTGAAGTTATTCAGCACGTCAGCAGACATGACCCCAAAGAACCTGCTCTGACTGTGTTGTTGGATTTAATTTTGAAATTGCTCTGCGATGATCAGGGGGTTGGACAAGAGTGGCCTCTAGACTTTCTCAGCTGAAGGTTTCCCCAGGTTGTTGATGGTCAAGATTGAAGAGGCAACAGAAATGACACCTCTCCAGAGGGTCTGTTGTTGTGGTCCCTTCACTTACATAGAGGACACTAATCATTATTCACAGCCATGATACAGTGGTCACATTTGAACTTCTAGTTTATACTGGAAATTAATCCACATTTATTGGTACATTTACATTCTTGTAATATTGCTGCTTGTTTGCAATCCACACTTTTTATTGGAAAATAACAAAAGGATTTTTTTTTCAATATAATATACTTCAGTGTTCTTTTGTGTAGTTAGAAAAGTTGGTGATGTAACACTGTTTACACAATGCATTTAAAACTACATAAATTGAGTTTCATTTTATGATGTAGCATAAATATGAATTATGCAACTGGTAGCTCTCCTTAAAAATTCTAATTTAGCATTAGGAAGTTAGCTGTAAATTCTAATTTCCCATCTGCTCACCATGTACCTACCACTTCTGGAGAAGATAAATTGAATTATTTGCCTTACCTAATGCAGAAATAAACTATCATTCAAAGACTCAGTTACACTTATTAGGAAAGACTTGCTAACTCTTTAGAAAGGACTCATAAGTAACTTTAAAGCATCACTACATTGTATACAGAAATACATTAAAAACTGTTCTGACACTTCAATTTATGAAATAAAATGAAATATCTTCTTGTTTCCACAGCAAAAAACAAACAACTTACTAATGTTGAACTCTAGTTCTAGTTAGTGAAGGGATGAAATTAGAAAAATTAGAAGAAATTAGGAAAAGTATAAATTTCACTGAAAAAAGTTAACACTAGTAAGTCAAAAGAAATAATCCAGATTAAGTAATGAAAACTACAATTTTGAAAAATTATTTGTCTCAGACAACAACATATGTAGAAAAGGGCTAAAAAGACTTTAACTCACAGAGTCCATACTTTATAGCATAATAGAGAGTTACAGAGAGCTCCTCATGTAAATTCTTTAAAATATCAGCAGAAACTTCAGCAAAAGTCAGACTGTCATAATGCTCTGCCTAGTAAATCTCAGGGACCTCCACTCCTGCACACTTTACTAACAGGTGACTAGATGCAAACTAGAACTGAAGGAGCAGGAAGGCATTAGAGCCAAGCCCCATATTAATGAAATTGGAAGTCTACAGCTTTCACTGAGCTGCTACAACCTCTTGCAGACTCTTCCCACTTCATTTTGATGTTCCACAAACCTCCATGAGGGCTTTAAAGCCTTGAATTGAGTCTTTCATCAGCTCCCTATAGTATTTACCCTCAGAAAAGCACACACAATTTGATTTAACATGATATAGATATCTTCCTTGGGAAAAAAACCACCAAATGCATGCTAGAGTGCACACAAAAGCACACAACAATATTCAAAGGGATTTCACTCTGACCAACCTATCCTATCTCATCTGCCTTTGAAAGAATTGAATGACCAGTGTAAAACAAACAACAAACACAATAACCAGGGTTTTTTTTTTCCTACAGAGGCCCTGATTTTGCTAGAACAACACAATATGTCATCATGAAGCTCTCTGCATGACTATTTGAAAAAAAAATCTAGGTCTGAGAAGTCAGGGTAATTCCAGCCTTTCCCCAGACAATGTAAAGCATGGGCTTAGACTTGGGGTTCTGTGCCTGGTTCCACTGCAAAGACAGAGCTTCTCAGCACAAACACACACTGTCAAAGTCTGATGGGACTCAGGAAAAGGCATTGTCTATCTAACTCTTCTTATGGGCTTACACCTCCAGGATGCTGCGGCCAATGCCAGCCTTTTAGAACCAAGTTTTTTGTCTTGTGTCCTTTTCAGCATGTAGAAGAGCTGAATGAATCTTTCCTCATGGGAATGCTCAACACGACATTTACTACCTCCTGGAAAATGAGTTAATTATCAGCCTTTTGGTTAATGGCTGAAGAAGGCTCATCTCTATGTCGTTGAAGACAACTTGCTGCATAGTTTAATTATTTATTTTGTTTCTGCTAATTTTTAGACATGTTCCTGACTTGTTACTAAATAAATTACCTCCTTGGGGGTATTATCCCATTCCATAATGATGAAAGCATTGGGAAGCCCAAGGAGGATTGCGAGGATTGTGGTTTCCACCCTTTTGTCTCCCATGTTCAACGCAAAAAAAGATACAGCTCTAGCTTCAAGCAAATGTCAATGCAAGCTAGCTAGCAAGAAATCAAGAGCTTGCAAAAAAGGGAGTAGTGTGCATTGTGAAACTTGGAAGTATTGCCAATCTCATGATTTCTCAGAGTTTCTAATTTCTTTATTCTCTTTCAATTGAATTTATTTTGAGAAAGTATTACTTAGACTGAGAATTAAGAGAAAGGGGAAGAAAAGGAACAAGTTTAATGATAGAAGGAGAGAACATGTCCCAGTAAAATCTATGAAAGTCTGTCAGACCTTGACAACTTCATCACTAGTGCTGGCAGGGATTTTTTAAGCAGAAATCAATCAGAAAATGTCAATTTCTTGGGCAAGGAATCTTCTCCATGTATGTTTTTTTATTTTGTTCAGTAGTTCAATGAATCCTAGTTTGAACAATCTTGTAGGGCTGTTGGCAACCTGAGGGTGTTTGGCTCCAGAGTAGGGACTAGCAGCTGGTCCAGTCTTTGAGCAGCCAGTTTGCCAGAGCAGTCTTTCTGTTGAGAAACCCTGGATAAGCATCAATGCTTGAAATTTTTTGGCAGAGCTTATTTGATTGTTCTCAGTTTTACTTCTTCACATCACTGGAAGATGATGGGAAGACTTGGAAGACTATCAAGTTTTGCCCAGTTCTGTACATTGGTGTGTACAGATGAAAGCCACCAGGGCCCTCTCCTGTGAGGACATTTTCTGGGGACTCCCCTGAAATGTTGCTACTCAGGTTTGCATGTCATGACACCACATCACTGACACTCGTGCGTGGATAATTTTTGGTCCTATGCCAAATGAAACAAAAAAGCTGACATGCATCATCTTGTATCAAATTGGGTAAAATCTATGGTTTTCCTTCCTTCTCTCTTCATCATTTTTCAGACATGTTCTTGCAAATTCACTGCATCTTATATACATACTTGTACAAATGTTTGTGTGCATGTGTATATATATGATACAGCTTGATCATCATACAAATAGCTTTTCTGTGTGAGGGCTAGACTAAGTTAAATTAAATTTCTGTGCCATTTGAATATTCTACTTGCTATTAAAACTAAATTCAATTTCTCGAGAGAACCAGGACATTTGAATCCAATGAGATTTTAACACTATCCATATTTGCTGGGGAATGTATTATTCTCTGTATATCCACAGCTCTGAATATTTCAATGCAGGAAACTACCTTTGTTTTATATGGGATAAAATCTTTCTTTTACCACTAGGGGACAATATTGCTCTTTATTTAATACATTTATTCTGGAGACAGTGGTAAAGCATTTTAGACTATTTTTAGCAAACTTAAGTGTTAAATCTGGTTTCTTTAATACAAAGGAACATTTTCCTCAGCATCTACAGTACTTCTACAATGCATGCTCTCATTTGAAACAATCAAAATATTTCTGTTTTAAAGAGGAATCAAAACCAGGCCTATTACTGTGAAATTCACTTTATTATTGTACTCTTAAATGTGAAATTATATTAAGTATCCAATTCTATTTTGGCACAAGGAAACTAGTTTGCTTTATTTCTCTTTTCTGTTACTTTTGGGGGTTTGGGGGGCTTGTGGTTTTTTTTTGTTTTTGTGGGTTTTTTCATTTGTTTGGTTATTGGGGTTTTTTTTGTTTGTTTGTTTGTTTTGGTTTTTCCCTTTTCCTTTGGGATAGAAAGGTGTTTGTTTGAAGAGCTCATCAGCAAAGAAAAATTAATATCAATTAATAATGCAGTCAGATGTGTACATGTTCTGCATGATCCATCCTCTCTGTGCCTTGCTCTGAGGCTCTAATTTGTTACTGAAGCTCCAGCTTGCACAGTTATTGAAATGCATAGTTTCTAGTATGTGAGAAGCAGGAGAATTCAAAAAGAATATGCAATGATTCTAAGAAAAAAAATCTGAGAAACACAGTAGGAATTTAGAATTATTTTGCTTTAATAAGCAAATTATTAGTAATTTTCCAAATATATGTAATTATCAAGGCAAGCAGCTTTGTTCCAATAGAGAAAAATATGAAATCTCAACAGATAATGCACATCTACCCATGCATGAATTGAATAGCAAATAAAAAAACCCAAATGGAAATTAGTCCAATGTATTAACCCTCTTTTTTATTCTTCTACCTTGAATTACCCTTTTGCTACTATGTTTAACATAAAGCACATCCACAGTTTCCAGCTAGCTGAACTTTGCAGAAACAGACTATTTAGTGTAGCTGACTCACATAAAAATTTCAATCATGGCAAATATTTTATGTGTCATAATTACTGGCTATTTCATTATTCCTTATGTCAATAATACAATTTGAGTATTTTTTTCACATTTATTTAAAAAAAATTGTTAAATATTTTCCTGTTTCCCTGATTATGTTGTTGTGTACTAACAGTTTATATCTGCAGCAAGTCATTAGGGGTACAGATTCAGGCAGTTCATCTTTGAAATGCACCTCATCAGCAGAATTCTTTGTATTTTCTCTGCATTTTCCCTCAGGAGTGCTGAGCCTTTGAGCAGACAATCTCCTTAACTGCAGTGGAGGGGACTAGCACATGTTTCAGAGGATGCTCAGAGACACAGATGCCCTGAATGCAGATTTCCAGTCACTGAAACAGTCTGGATCTAAAAGCTATCCAAAATCAGTAGAGCTGGGCAAAGCTCTTCAGAAAAAATTCTAATCTGCAGCAAGTATTAACTTCAGTTGAAGGTAACAGAAGGTTCTGTTGGTTTTGGTGATAAGCTTTTCTTAAGATTTAAATGAATATCAGGTATTGAAACCCAGGATAACCCTCAACTCAGTTGTTAGGTAGGGGCATATGAGACAGAAGTACAAGGCCTTGAAATAAAACAGACACCACAGTAATTAAAGCCAGGCCATTACATAATGTTTTTCAGTACCTCATCTGTGTGTGCTTATCATTTCTTATCAAAGTCTTTAAGAGCACTTGCTTCTAGTTGTACTTAGTTATTTTACCGCATGGAGGAAAACCCCACATTATCTTAGCTTTAAATGAGGACAAAAGAATCAAGATGAAATAGTTTCTGAAACACACTCATAAATTGTGCAACGGAGCTTGAGAACAATGCAGAACACAGCATATAAACAACTTGCTTCCACTTCCACTAATCCAGAAGAAAACAAGCCCCCAGCTTTTTCAAAAAGCTACCTAATGTAATTCAGACAATGGCAACCTATACGTGGACATAAAGCCCAGTCCTCTGTGGTCATGGATCTGCGTGATGCCATCACCAGGTGAATTCTCCTGCTTTACACCATCTTTCCACAACACTTCATGAATCTGACTATAGGATTATTAACATAATAATTGTGTGGTACACTTAGATAGTAATTCAGAATCACTTGTATACCGTGAGACTGATGACAGTGTAACTGAGGTATTTTCTTCAAAAACATCACAACTTTTCCGTAACTGATTTTGCTTTCTATTTATAAAATGCTGCTTCCAGGGTCACCAGCACAAGGAGCCAGTCTTTACTTATAATAGTGACTGCACTATTTAGTTATAGAAAATGTTTCATTTTACTCCTGAGGCCTATGACCCGAATGGTTTAACAAATAAACTGGAGGGGCTCAGCTAAGCATCATGAGGTAATGCTAATTCTAAGCTTTTAATTATCCCCTATTTAAAATAAAATGAACCTTGATGATAGAAAGTTTAATTTGGAAGGAGGAAAAGGTCTTCTTAAACACAAACACCAGAAGTGCAGTTATAAAGATTGAGACAACTTTACTGGGACATTAATCAAAGAACTTGAGAAGGAATAATTTCAGAAGCTGATCAACACAAGCCAGGGTATTTTAAAAGAAGGAGCAGACAGCAGTGTTGCCATCAGTAGCCTATGGGGAAGTAGCTGGTGTTTTGGGGCTCAGTGGTGGAAAATGTTTACCACTGTGATTTCAATCATACTGTCTGGAAAGCTCTCACAGAGCAGGGATATCAAATGTGAGCAGCAGTTCTGGCAGGTGGAATTCATGGTGCTACAAACTCAGTGAGAAGCTAAGCAACCCTTCACGTGTCTTTTGGGGCAGAAGTAAGCTAATACAGCCTTACAGCTGGCAATGAGGATGTCAATGTGTGGGGCACAGCTCAGTATCATCTATTCAGGTCTCACAAGATACATTCAGATCAGTCTGAAATGCAACACAATGAAAATTAGTAAGAAACAAGATACAAAGGCACAGTCAATTATACACAGGATATTAGAGTATGAATGATTCTGCCTTATTTGTGTTATCTGCATATAAAAGCAAAATTTCAGTGTGGCTCTTTAGAATCTAGTATCAGTTGGAGTTACATCTATTCCTGTCTTTTGATCTTTTCATATCTGTTTTGCCAGCTATGAAAATAACAGAGGATGTAGTTGTCATTTCCAAATTAAATCATAAATTGACCTCTAGCAAGCTCTGCCTATGAGCTATAGATGACAGCACCAGTTCATTCTGACTGCTGTGAAAGGGATATGGTAGAAAAATCACTAGCTGGTTGATTGCAATTCATAAATAATCTTTTCAGTCAAGATTCCTTCTAGGTCTTTTCTTGAAAAAGGGATGCATATTTTGGCCTGCTTACAATAGAAGCACATTCAGAGGCAAGTACACTGGCAGTTGCCAAATAAATTACCCAAAGGCTGACAAATTTGCCAGAGTGGAGACTTTAGAACTGAAGTTTAGAAAGAGCTTATAAACAAAAAGCCCCCTAATTTACATGAAAATGTGAATCGAAAAGAAAGTCTAATAGAGGTTTGCATTCTGCAAGCAGAAAGTTTAGTTTTGCCCAAGGCCTGAATGATGATCTGAAAACTGTACTTGCTATTGCCTAATCCTAGAGATGCTTAAATTTACTAGCTGGGTACTTCATCCATTTTAAAAAGCAAAAGGCCTTTCAAACAGCTTATCAAAGTGTCTGAAAGCAGGTGCTCCAATTCTGAGCAACTCAGGACTTGACTCTTGTCTGATCATGGTCAAAATAGGGATAAAACTCATGTTCTCTAAGTTTAGATGTCTTTAATATTCAAACAACTATGTCTGTGCAAACCAGTGGAAAGAATGTTTTATAAAGAGACAGATTTTACAATCTCTTCAGAATCAATGGAAAGAAATAGGTATTTCTGCTGCAGTATTCAACTGGTCTGTTTTCAATGTCTATATCAGAAGATGAATCACAGCCTTGATGTGCCCAAGTGGCTGTCTGCACTGTAGACATATAAAATAGATTAGATTAATCTTGCCAAAGTAGTTTTTTTGCTAAAGTCCCCTAAGGATTTTGATCTGATAAATGACCTCTCAGTGTGTCTTGTGCACATCTAAAGAATCAAGGATCCCCAAACCGTTTTTAGGTGTCTGCTTTTTATGTAATAGCTTAATTGGTTATTTATTTATTCAAAAAGCTGGACACCAGCCCAAATTGTCCAAACCTCGGCTCTGTGTGGTTCATTTACCTGGTGGTTCTTACAAGAAAGTGTACATCTTCATGGTATAAGTAGTGTTGACTGATGGAAATGCTCTCAATTCCCATTTTTAAGGAAAGTCTCAATGTAAACAAGAATTTTAACTTCATTTAGACAGAATTAGCAAAAATCTGTAACCTGTCATTGGTGTAATTTCCATGTTGTGGTGCCTTTCATATTTTCTATATTATGTGGCCAGGCCACTTCATATTTTTTCTGTTTTTTACTCTCAAGAATGTTTCTGTATTTCATACTAAAAGAATCATTGCCTGAAAGGCAATCTGTCTGTCCCATGTCCCACATGTTCTTGTGTTCTCATTGCAAGGTGGGCATCTGTCAGAGGTGGGATCCATCCCACAAGCTTCCAAAAGCTATACCTTTTAAGTGGAGGTGGGATTTTTCAAAAGTCCATCTCAGGCTATTAGCACAATTTCACAGTATTCCCAGTGACCAGGAGGCACCTTGGTTTCAGTCTGCAGCCCTGCTTGGCCATGGGAAGAGCAGCCCTTAGCAGCAACAAGCAAACACACGTGGCTTTTTCCTCTCCAGCGCATCCCACAGACCCTGAGCAGGAGCAGAGCTGGGCCCATGCTCTCACCCAAACCCTAGACTCCGAAGCTGTGCAAGTCTGGCTCCTCACTCCCTTCTGAAGCACTCATCCCCTTCGCACAGGGCTGACAAAATCAGGTACAGCAAATGCATTACAACCCAATGCATCAGGTCCCATGCTACTTCCCCTTCCCCCCTTGTGCCCGTCTCTTACCACCTTCCTTTTCTCCTTGTTCAGGCACTCTGGTTATATATACTCCGGCTAAATGAAAGGGTCACCCGTGCTCTTTCTTATGTCACCCAAAGCATTTTTCTCTTTTGAAAAGGGCCCAGCCTCTTTTTGTCTATAAATATCTAGTGTTTCCAGATGTCGCAGAAGTCTTCAGAGGGAAGGGCTTGCAGTTGCACTGATTCCAGACAGCCTGATGCAAAAACTCCCAACAATTCTAATACAGGGGCAATGGACAAGTTCATTACAGCTCATCCTGACTCTGTCCCAACACGGAATCACTTGGCAGCTTTTTTCAGAAAGGCAAAAATAAAACAAAACAAATTATTTCTTGCCTGTCCTTTCCCTCATGTTATCATCTAAAAGTTTCTTCTCCTCTGCCATAAGAAATTACGTACTGCTAAAAATTTAAAATAAGATCGGTCATTTGTGTGAATAATTGTGAAGATTGTAATCTTCAACTATTCAGAATTATTCATTCAAGTAGATCTTTAAATTCAAACTGTTTGGACATGAAGGATAGTATAGACACAGTATATTCCATTTTGTTATTTCTCTTTCACTTCCTAAAACAATTGAATATACACAGATCTTAGAACAGCAAGGAAAGTGATTACATGATTAAAAATGTAAAGGCCATTTGTTTTCTGCTAAGACTTTTGCCAGAAAGAAGAGGTTTTCTTAAATACTAAAATATACACTAGTTAGAATAACAAAAGTAAAAACAAAACTATTACTAGAAATGGCAATCAACATTTTTCTGTGCCAAATACTTTTTGAAATTATAGATTTTTTTTAAAGTTCATCGCAAAATGCTATTCTTTACAAAATACTTAACTATGAAATTCTAGAGAAAATCTGAGTATGGGAGAGGTGGTGCTTTTTGTATGGGAAAGGAGAACTAAAAACTAAACATTAATGATATTTTGATCTTTTCACTTGCACAAAAATATTTGAGGTTGCTAAGAGGAGATTTGTCATTTGTCATTTTTCTCCTTCCTTCCTTCCTTCCTTCCTTCCTTCCTTCCTTCCTTCCTTCCTTCCTTCCTTCCTTCCTTCCTTCCGCCCTTCCCTTTCCCTTCCTTCTCTTCTCTTCTCTTCTCTTCTCTTCTCTTCTCTTCTCTTCTCTTCTCTTCTCTTCTCTTCTCTTCTCTTCTCTTCTCTTCTCTTCTCTTCTCTTCTCTTCTCTTCTCTTCTCTTCTCTTCTCTTCTCTTCTCTTCTCTTCTCTTCTCTTCTCTTCTCTTCTCCCCTCTCTTTTGCTCTCTTTCTCTCTGTCTTTCCTTCTTTCTCTCTATTTCTTTCTCTCTCTCTTTTTCACTCTCTATTTCTTCTTTCTTTCTCTCTCTCTGTCTTAATTTTTCAGTATGTCATCTGTATTCAATTTTCACCTTATAAAATGTGAAACTAAGGAAATATAACAAATTTTTTTTTACTGGAAAAGAAATGTGTATTTTTTTTATTCCAAATTATTTAAGATAATATGACCAATTTCAGTGAATTATTGTATTGTGACATAGACATGACTGTCCTTTCCTGTTATACAGTAAGTCCTAATTCAATTCATTGACAGTAGCTTTCCACTGCTACCTCACATCTTGTACCTAAGTTTCAAATCCTGAGAAAACATGCATTATTGAGATGTATAATATATTTGCCCTCTACACTGCAGTGTAAAGTTCATATGACTTATTGCTGAGTGTGTTTCTTTAAGGATATGTTTGGTATTCTTACAGTAGCCTCATTTTTTATTGAATACCCGAGTGAATAACTATGTTAAACCTGCATGATTTGTTGGCATTAGAGCTAAGGCTGCCTCCAGGCACTGTTAACTTATGCATCATCCTTTACTTAATTTCTCTGTTTTGTTTTAATTTGTAAACTGTCTCTGAGCTGGAATGTACATTTTTCAAGTAGGTTTTCTCCACCGGTATTATCTTACTCTCCTGAGTATAAGGCATACTTCATAATAGGTACAGAGGAACAGAGTTTATTAAATTGTAGTATTACTCTTAACATGTTTCATAAGTGTGCAAGAATTCCATTTAAATGAAGGGTTTAATATTTTGTCTCTCATTCTTAAATATACATTCATGCTGACTCACTAAATACAAAATTATCAGTCTGCTGGTCAAATTTCTTAATTGTGCCCTTTTCTATTTTAATAGTCTTGTACAGAATCAGACTATAATTTAAGTTCATGAACTCTCCTTACCTGATTTCATTGGTAGTTTTTTAGCTCAACCAGTCTATCAAATGTCTTTTTTTTTCCAGTCTGATTACAGGGGTTGCTCAGGATTTTTCCTTTGCCCACCAGTTCCAACTCCAGTTCTAATTTGCAAATGAGAAGAGCTAGATGGAAGGTATCAGATCATGGGGATGCTGAAAGTCAGTGTGGATCTGTCCGCATGAAAATTCAGACTACATTAGGGGACCCCTGCATCTACCTACAAGGACTGAAAGGTTTTTTCTAAGGCAGGAGTAGATTTGAATTAAGTCTGAGTGCAGCCAGTTCACAGATACAATGTGGACTTTGGAAGGCCTGGACATGGGTGGAAATTTCACACTGAGCTTAAATGGTCATTACAACAGCCTTAAATGAGCTCTGGAACAGCTAGAACCTGTGTCTTTGGCAGAGGCTTATTGCAGCAAGCATAGTCTTAGCAAGCTGCCTGTCTTGCCTTTGCCTGTCTTTTATGTGCACAGCATGGTGACTGGTGGCAACAGAACTGACAGTCTGTCCAATCAGTTACTCACCAGGAGCATTAAATCCTTATAAATGATCTGGTTTCCACAAAACAATGGGTTTCACTTGAAAACAAACTACGAAACAACAAAACAGCATCTGAGTGCATCGTTAATTAGGGTTTGATCCCTGTTCAGTGAGATCGGTTACATGCACTCATTGGTACTTGGTATGAGAAGTACCAAATGTACTCTTCTCTGGGAAGGGAGAAATGTACCTTTCTGGTAGAAGTAAGTGTTGTCTTCTCTGATACCTGTGTTAGAGACTGAGCAGTTGAATGACAGAGTTACAAAATATCTTCTATCACAAATTTGCTGAGGCATTTGCCTCAAAATCACCACATTTATTTATAACTAGAGACCGAAGGACAGTGAGGTGCGAGTGAAAGAAGCAGGTTTACATCATTAGAAGTCTAGAAATATTCATTAGACATAAGGGTATTGATGTCTTTTCCTAGAATAAGTTCTTTCTAATTTACAGATATAAAGTGCTCAGTTTTCAGATTGCCATTCTTTAATCCTGTACTTTTATTTCATTTTGTGGTTTTATTGTGTGTTCCTGTGAAGAACCACTAAAACCCATGAACATCACTGAAAATTAAGCTGGCTGTCTAGTGTTTTGAGGTGTTTTTTCAAAATTGTAGCATTGCATCAAAAGTAATTTACTAGGTGAGGCTATAACTTTAAACTGCAGATCAGAGCATTAAATTCAGGCCTCCACAAACACATAAATTAAGCAACTTTTATTCTTCATTGATTGTTTAGTAGGGTGTCCAATCAGTTTAAGAAGGACAATTTCCAAATTGAGGGAAATTATAAATGAAGTTGACCAAGGGAGATTTAGAAAAAAAAACAGGAGTAAGAACTAGAAATTTTTATTAAAGTGAATACAGAAACTCAAAATTTTTTCATTAAAAAGTTCCCTACAAGTTCCCTACATCTAACAAAAAACTAGAAAATAAGTTATATTTAAGAAGCAGGAAAGAGTAATCATCAGTCTGAAGAAGAAATTTTGATAAAAGAAGACAAAATTATTGGGAGCAGTTTGTAGAGGATGAGGAAAATTAAAGGAGATGTCTTTAAACAAAATTTAGTGCTATGTGCCAACTACTACATGGGGATAATAAAAATATTAATGATGGTTTTGTGTTCAGGAAATTAAGGAATAAAATGCCCATATCACGATCATAAACATTTTGCTCTCCACTCATAACTTCAGCTGATGCTAAACAGCAGCTTCTAGAATCACAATTTTTTAAACATTAGCAGAAATGTCTTGTACCTTGGAGTCTTAGAAGAGACAATTGAAACCTCTGGCTTCATAATATAAAGATTTTCAGGATAAAATTCAGTGTATCAGAAAACTGGAAATTTTTTGCTGATATTCATGGGGTAAATATAACGATTCATGAGGCTGTAGAGTAAATAACTAAAACTAAGAAGAATTGCTAATTGTAAGAATTGCTGTCATCAGTGTGGTAGTTTTCTAAAGAAACATATCTTAGGAAATATTTCATTTTCTGATAAGGGTACAAGTTGGCTTGCTAAATGTAACTCCATAATAAATTTTGTATGTACTGCCAATATTCTGATTAATTACTGACATACAGCATTAATAAAACATCTTAAAATTGATTTAAACATGGAGGGATGACATATCTCTGGAAATTGTTCTAAATGGGGAATTGTTGTTGGAAATGGCATTTCCAGTGAGGTACCTCAGCGATTGACAATGTGTCTGGCTTTTAACAATTTTTTCTTGATATGGAAGTAAACATATAAATAAGTGCTGAGGGAAGTGTGGGAACCTTGAATGGATCTCTTAGGCTTCAAATCAACTCTCCATACTCACAGCTCTGAACAGTCACATTGTCTATTTCTTGTCGTGTGGCACTTCTTGTCTGCTATTCCACCTGAAGTTTTCATCTCCATTTAAAGTTTGGGGTTTTTGTCAAACATCTTGACTGTTTGAAAGCCTGATCATTATTTGTTCCATACGTTAATTGAATCCCAGGCTTTAATGCTTCTTAAATTTTATTAAGTCTTCATAGAGCTGTACACCAATGTTACACAATGTTACACCAATGTTACCTCATAAACACATATATCAATTTCTTGTCTCACCTTTATCAGAGCTCAAGGAATGTTATCCATACAACCTTATATTTAATTACAAATCTGTACCTAGATGCATTGATTTGGGATCTTAATAACTTGTAAAAAATAGGTTCTTAGTTTTTGACAATGTACAATTTAGATGTAAATTTAGTAATCCCTGGTTTAATGTCATTGTTTTCTTATCTTTGGTTCAATTTCTAAATATGGGTTAGATGCCTTTTCCACCTCAATGGTTAAGGCTATATTTTCCCAAATAGTTTTAAACAAACTATAATTAATTGCTTCTTTCATGTGGTACTTCTTATTTCCAAATCAACATTCCACTTCTTGAATTGTACGTAAATATCAGTGCCTAAAAATGCAGTATTACAATCTTTAAGTAATTATCTTATTACTGAAAAATATGAACTTCGGGTTGTGTTCCTTGATGTATCATGCATGTAATTTTCTTTAAGGGAGGGTTTTGTGAGCATATCCATGGGAGAATTGCTCCTTTTTTGTTATTTGAGTCCATCTTAAGTCATTCTCCAATGTTTACTGGTGTTTCCCATTTTGTCTTCATCTACAAATTAACTCTTTCCAAGTGTAGATAGATCATTGCTGCTGCAGCAGGCACATAACAGTTAATTGACTGCTACTTTGTCTGGGGTCTCAGGAGTGAATTAATTACACACTCATTAAAGCTTCAAGGGAATGGCTGCTCTATTTCCATCATTTGGATGATTAACACAAAGTAATGGTTTCTACTGTGCTCTGCAGTAATAGTTCAGTATTTGGTTTATCCTCCATTTGGAAAGTTCCCCTTTTTCTTTAGATGATACTCATTTCCATGCTGTTGACATGTTTGTGAGAAAGACAGCCTAAGCATGACCTTAATCTCTCTGCAGCTTGCAAGGTTTAGCCTCATACAAGATTTTTGCAATCTTCAATACAAGGACAACATTTTTCTTTTCAGAGCAGAGATGAGAGGAGCTGAACTCTTCATCATTCATATGTGGATCAGAACAGTACCAATTAAAATTCCAAATTTAAATTGTTTTATAATACATCGATACACTGTAAAATAAAATAACATTACATCAGGAATGGATTTATGAGGGAGGGAGCAGAGGAACCTTCCTTTCATCACTTCCACTATTTAGTGTGAAAATGTTCACATGAAGGAGAAACATGACTCAAGCATACCCACCCCTGCCTTACTCGGCACCTCTGAGTATCAAGATGTATGCAAAAGTAATCTTTATTTAAGGTACAGTAAAAATTCTGAGACATTTGCTTGATATCTGAAAGGGCCTAATTGGTTCTGAATTTCTGATTTACTAAAATATTGAACCTCCTGGAAGGGTAGTACATAAGGCATATTGCCAATAGATGTGCAGTACTTCCAGCTAACACACAGCAGGCAAGAGGTGTATACCTTGCATTGCTCTTGCTATCCTCTATGTTTTCTTATTCAGCAATTTAAAATTTGCAGATATCATCTTTAGGGAAGTTTGTGGCAACATAATCAATAATATAATTAATAGAAGCAGACTTTACAAACAAGTAAGAAATTCTAACTGGTGATAAGTTGCTGATTTTGTTATAATTTTGGAATGACAAATGACTTGACAGTAAGTCCATGCAGTTAACCATTACTCTAATTATAGGTTCCAAATTGGGGGATGTTCTGACTGCTGGACAGGCTTGGGAAACAAGGAATTCATTGCTTGGTCTATAAGGGCAACCTGATTTCCATGCCTCAGTAAAAAGGTTCTGTTAAACTAATTTCAAGGCAAGACTGTGAAAACCTGGAGCATTAAGTAGAAAGAATGCTTTGTAAAGAGCTACTGTAAAAGTATGAAACTTCTATGTATTTATTCAATCAAAAATGCATGTAAAAACTTAAGAAGACTAATACTCAGTTTCTCCAGTCAAGCACATAGCTTTCCATTACTGCTTTTTTCGGTAGCTAGTTAGGACCGCACCCTCTTTCTGTGAAGTCAGTAAATACATTTCTGTCCTGAAAAAAGTGCTGGTTCACAAGGAATTGTAGATTGTGTCCTCAGTATTTTTTGGGTATAGAGGAAATAACAGCCCTTGGTTTTCCAGCTGCAGAAGGTAGCTAGTCTGAAGACTAGGCAACCCTCTTACCTGCAGGTCAGATTTTAAACTTTTGCAAAAACTGCCAAAAATTTTGAAAAAGACAGTTTTACATATCATCTTCTAGTAGATGATATATGCCTTGTTTCTTTTTCTTTTAGATAACTCAAATCAACTCCAATCAAATGTACACAAAAATTGTGTGTGTGTGCACAAACACAGATCTGAACCTGAATCTGCCATGTGGATAGAGAGTGAATAAAGTCTACTTCTGAGTTGAGTTTTTCTGTATCTTTTATTAGAAAGAAGCTCAGTAACACATTATTTTCATCTGGGTATGGAACAGGAAACACTGAAACTAGAAAAGCTTTGTGATAAAGGCAAGCATTTCTCGATGAATTCTCCATATGCCACTTTCATCTCTCCAGATGTCTTTGTCTGTTTGTACTGTGCACTATACAAGGATACCTATCTGAATTTTAATGGCCTTTAAATCAGTAATGTCTTCAAGGGCAGACTAGATGAACTAATAATCTTTTTTCTCATAAATTGAAGCAAAATATTTTAAATTTCATCTTTCTCTGCTGTGTTAAACTCGGTAACGTCTTAGAATAGCACAACACAGCATGAAGGATTATACTTTGACCAAATAACATTCAGCCTCTGTTGAGCTGGTATACTATCTCACTCCTTTTCAGCTCCAGTCTCCCTGCCTACACACATATCATATTTTTCTGTCCTCTGCCAGCATCCATGGCATCAGAATCTTTTTCATCTGTTACCCTTTTTCTTCTCCCACTCACTTCCACCTTTCAAGTTTCTCTTCAGTTTCAGTTATCCATAATTTTTAATTCAGGTTAACCTCTTTTTCTCTTTCTTTTTCTTTTTCTTTTTCTTTTTCTTTTTCTTTTTCTTTTTCTTTTTCTTTTTCTTTTTCTTTTTCTTTTTCTTTTTCTTTTTCTTTTTCTTTTTCTTTTTCTTTTTCTTTTTCTTTTTCTTCTTCTTCTTTTTCTTTTTCTTTTTCTTCTTCTTTTTCTTTTTCCTCTTCTTCTTCTTCTTTTTCTTCTTTCTTTTTCTTTTTCTTCTTTTTCTTTTTCTTTTTCTTCTTCTTTTTCTTTTTCTTTTTCTTCTTCTTCTTCTTCTTTTTCCTCTTTCTTCTTTTTCTTTTTCTTTTTCTTTTTCTTTTTCTTTTTCTTTTTCTTTTTCTTTTTCTTTTTCTTTTTCTTTTTCTTTTTCTTTTTCTTTTTCTTTTTCTTTTTCTTTTTTTTCCCTTTTCCTTTTTCTTTTTCCTTTTTCTTTTTCTCTTTCTCTTTATTTTAATTTTATTTTTCTCTTTTTGTATATAATTGTGTGGTTCAGTCCCCAATGTGATGCCCTTTGTCTTTCAGCAGATTCTGCTCGCTCCTGGTTGTCACAGACCCTTCACATGCTGCCAGCCTCGTATTCTCTGGCTCTCTCTGCATTCTGCTGCCCCTCAGATTCCCCTAAGATGCTTTCTGCTATTTCCACTCCAATGAAACACCCCTCACCAAGGTCAGCTGTGACCTCTTCTCTCTACAGACCTCCTTTCTACTCTCATCCATCTCAATCTACTGGCTACATTCAACAAAACCTATCATTTTCTCTGCCTTAATCCTGCATGGCACTTCAGTTTCATAGCTCCTCTCTAGATGCCCTTCAACTGTGTCTTTCTTAAAATTGCCTTCTCCTCCTCTCCCTTCCACTTAACAGTGAAGCCTCATGGGGCTCCATTTACATTAATTTTATTTCTCTTTCCCTTCTATATATTATTCCTGATCCTGGATGACATAATTTAAAAAATCAGATTCTCTATCTTCAACATGTTTGTACTTGAGTTCATGTCAACATATATGTTCCAGTGTTGTTCTAATTCCACATTGAAAAGTGAGATCTCCCTCTCCCACTGCATTCACTCTTCACTCTCATTTACTTTCCCCATTATCATATGGGGTTTCAAAATTTCAGAATTATTACTAGCCCTTGTTATTCCCCTCTAGGTTTTAAGCAGGAACTCATGGGCGAGATCTCTTTAGTGTCTGGTGCTCCCTAACAAAACCATCTGGGTATCCCAATGTAGTAACAATGATGTACTTTCACCTTTCCTTAAACTTGCATTATCTCTTTTCACCTTGCATCTTCATCTAGATAGTTGCTGCAACATTTCTGTGGTTGCCAGTTTTCATTTTGTCCATTCCTTCCACTTTCTCCTAACTTTCATGTCACATTCTCTTTAGACCTGTTGATACCATGCCACTGCCCATGCTGATTCCAGTTCAACATCTCATCATCTATGTGCAAAGTAACAAAACTGATTATATATTTTGTTCTCCATATGCTCTTTTCTTTGTGAAACTTGACCTCTCTTAAATAATTAGGTTGCCTGCACATCCTTATCCCTCTAATGTGCCTCTGGTATACATCTGTGCTTTCAGGAGAAACACAGGAGGACGTCAGGACTGAACCTTTACCACTTCTCATTGTGAGCAGTGAGCTCTGTACAATAGCAGCTAAATTAATACATACTTAGTAGTTATACATATTTGATTTCCCTAGGAAAGCAGGGTTTTTTCCCCTGCCTTGTATAAAGCCAAGCCTATTGACAGAACTTGACAAATAAAATAAGACAATAAAATGCAAAATGGAATACAATCACAATCCCTAGTTTTTCTTAGAATGTTCAGTGACAAAGGAAAGATTTATTTCTGCATTTTTTCCTATTCTTGAGAATAACAGGCAGCTTGATTATTTCCCCAATTAACAGGAGCAATGGAATAGCCTGTATTTCACTTTGTGCAGGGTGAAAGAGGAACAGTCAGAATCACCACTTCTCGGGGGGTCATGTTGCAGTGAGCAAATGAGGTAGAATTTCAGATGAACTGGAGAGAACATCAGGGGAAAAAGAACACTGCAAAAACAGTGACAATGAATAAAGCTGAGTATGCAAATCAGTAAAATTCCCTTTCCTAGTCAAATGCAGAGGTATGTGACCCTTTCCTATTATTTTTTTTTCAGATTCCTCAGATTTATTAGCAAGCTCAGCACGATGGTAGCCATGGGAACACTATTAAAGTTGTATCTGGTTTTCCAGGCAAGCAGGACTTTGTAATCCCACAGGGTGTTGTTCAAAGTATTTTATAGATTTTTTTTGTCCACATTTCAGTGTTGCAAACATATGTATTGTAGCATAATTGACAAGGGTTATTTTGTGATACCTTACAGATTTTCACTAAACTTCTTGCATAATCATATAATACAGTTTTAAAAGAAAGCCTGTAATACAACCAGAATAGAGCACACCTTACCAAATTTATTCCCCAGGCAATTTGTTCCATTTCATTTTTTTATTTACATTCCCTTTTCCCCATCTCTCACAAGTGTAAAATGCTTTACACCTGTAAAATGCATATAAGGCCAAGAGTGAGATCAACACAAACATGTTTGCTCTCACAGCACAAATCTGCAGTCCAGAGCAAAATAAGATTCATGTTTCCCTCCAAGACTGCTATATGTCATTACATGAACTGCAAACTCAATTTGCCCTGGTAATCCCAGCACATTTAGATTACTTCTAGCTAAGGATGCTGAGAAGGAAGAAGCTGTGTGGGGGAAAGCAGGGAGAGGATGGTATACATGCAGATGAACCACATTCCACCCTCGCTCAACCCCAGCTCAGAGAGGTTGTGCAGCTGATGTTATCCGAGACACCAGCGCTCTGGGATGTGAGAAGCCAGGGTGCCCTCCCATCCATTGCATTCTGGTTGCACACATATTTCATGGAGATAGGATTCCCTCCCCAGTTTGGGCCTCAGTGTAAGAATGAGATATTCTTCAGGGCAACTTGGTTTCATTTCTTTCACAGTTGTCTTTATGATATGAATTCTGGGAGGAAAACAGCTTTTGCTAAAAAAAGTTAGCAAGTCCATCTTCATTCTTACTATCAGCTATTGAAATGGGAACACAAAAAAAGCAGTGCCTAACTCATTTTGCAGGGATATTATTGGTGAAAAAACATCACCTCTCAACACCTGGTTTTATTTCTTATTTCCTGAAACATGAAAACCTAATGATTTTTATTTTAACCTGTACTAAACTAGGCTGGTCTTTCCAGAACCCATAATAAACAATTAGAAATTGCTTCGTGCTTTGTAGGATTATTGTACCAGATGTTGTTGCCTGACAAAGTTACAAAAATTATGTGTTTAACTGTCAGCATTGCTACCACATTCTTTGGAATTCTTTGGAAATGTTCTTTGGTGCTTTTCTAGCTTTGAAAGACAAAATTATAAAAACACTGAAGAGAAACTGCCTGTGTGCCAATGCTTAGCAGCACCATGAAGGGGTAGTATTGAATATGGGAAAACTTTGTAACTTTCTGTCTTCAGAGAAGGGATTTTTTACTTCAAGTAGCAGAAACCTTTTTGATACTCATTCGGACTCTGTCTTCCTGTGACTATCATGTTTCTTAGAAAATACACAGATAGTGTTTTATAACTCAGAAAGGAAAGCGCCAGATCAAGCTTCCATTACTTGGCCTTAAAGTTATCCATTAGAGCACATCAGTCAGAAATTCTCAGACTGGACTTGGATGCTTTGCAGCATTGTGGGGGGAACCGAAAGAATGAGAAACCAAAGTGCCCAGTCTGATGTCAGTAGCGCGTAGGGAAATAAAAGAGAAAAAAGTAGAATTGCTGTGGTGAAGTAATTTTAATGAAAATAGGTAGAAGTAATATTATGGCTGTGTCAAGCAGTGAGAAATATTGGAACACAAATGGTTTCAGGCTGAGAAACAGTTACAGCAGAGGGATTCCTTCAGAAGAAAGGCCTGGAAACATCCATTTACTATTGCAAGGCACATACATAGAGGCGAAACTCTGAATGCTCCACAGTAAAAGGAGAGATGCACAGAAAAACAATACTCCTACAAATAGAGCCTCTCATGGAAGCTAAGTTCTTACGAGCTAAGTGGTTTTGGAAGGAGCCTGGGCAGGTATGAAGAAACAGAATTGGAAGGACAAGAAAGCAAGCCCCACTGCTCGGAGCCAGGGCAACTAGGAGGAGATTACTCAGGACTGTGGCCATTGGGGGTTTGGATATCTCCAAGAATGGAGGCTCCACAACCACTGTGGGCAATCTGCTTCTGTGAAATGACTACTCTCACAGTAAGAAAGAGTTTTCATTTATTTAAATGCATTTCCTGTATTTCAGTTTGCATCCATCACCTGTTGTACTTTTCCTTCTCACCAATGGAGAAGTGTCTGAGGGAGATGTTTAATTCCCCCATCAGATGTTTATATACTTTGGTAAGATACATGAGGCTTATCTTCTCCAGGCTGAATGGTTTCAGCTTTCTCAGCTCCTCCTGAAATGATGGACGTTCCAATCATATTCAGCAGCATATTCTTCATTGCTGACCTGCCTCCAGTATGTCCATACCTCTCTTGTACTGGGGAGTTCACCTCTGGTATGAGCACTACAGATGTGTCTTACCAGTGCTGAGTAGAGGAGCAGCATCACCTCCCTCAGCTTGCCCTCAGTGTGGTACTACAGTTAACTCCAGTTGCCTTTTAGTTAGATGGTAATTTAAATGCTAGGAAGGTCTTTCTCCTCCTTTGCAAAGGCACTGACAGCTTCAGAGCACTCAGTAAAAGATTGTTTCTTCTGAAATTGTAACAGATATTCTTTTGACATTACAGAGTATATCTTCTAGAGGGGTGGTCATCACTTAGAACTATTTAGGCTTGTATTGCCTAATTGATAAGAATAAGTGCAGGTGAAGATTGCAGAAGCCAATAATCAAGTGCTGCCAGTAATGAGAGAACATTTTAAATCCATTGGCCAATGCCCTGTGGTGTCTATATTATTGATCAAACATGCATCTTCTGAGCATCTGATAAGCAAGAGCCCTTCCTACAATCAAGATAAGAAACAATACAGCCTGTGATCTTCATGTCAGGGAGGTTTAAAGCTGAGCTCCCCGGCAGATGACAGGGTACCTAGAACTGTGACAACAGCAAGGCAAGCAGGGCAGTGCCGTCCCCAGCATGTCTCTGCTTCCCTAAAGATTGAGAAAAAAGTGGGGCTGACGCAGACCAGGGATAGACAGCCTGGCAGTGATAATATAGACCCAGCAGGTCTGGGGTCCAGCCAGGACCAAGCCCAAGGCTGAGTACAGCATGCCTGCAAGAAGCTCAGGAAAGAACCTCATATCAGACTGGACACTTCAGTTTCTCATTCTTTCTGTTCCCTCCAACACTACAAAACACCAAAGCCCAGACCCAGTCTTGGGATTTCTGACTGTTGTGCTTTACTGGATAACTGTAAGGCCAAGTGTCAATGCATTTCCTGATTCATGAGCAGAGGGTACACAGATGGAAGGCGAGAGTCACACTCCTGCCTCCTTCTCCCAACAGAGCTGCTTTCATGGCAGTCAGCTCCAAGGCAGCTCATCTGTAGCAGGTAAGACCAGATTCTGAGGCAGCCCAGTGTTTGGGATGAGGGTGGGGCCAGAAGCTTCAGGAGTATGGAGAAAGACATTGCACGACAAGTACAAACTGTCGATTTACTTAGGGTACTGTCAGTTTATTCGTACTGTTTACTAAGACAACAAATACTTATTTGATGACTTTCTGGTCTATTCTCAAATACAGAACTTTGTGTTAAATTTTACTCAATGTCTCTAATTCGCAACAGAACCAAAGCAGTGGTATGAATTTAGCATTTAAATATACTCAGTGGAGTTACCTTCTGTGAGATGATCCTTACTCACCAAAAGCTCTTGTTAACACCAGTGGAAGTTTTCTTTGGGAGACTACGGAAGCTATAGATGCTATGTGATGAAGTGTTGTATTCATGATGGGGAATCCTTCCATTTAGTAAAAAAATCCTCTGTATTGATTGAAGTTATCCATCTACCTGCTACATTACTTTGTCTCTCAAAAGAATCTCATTTAGAGTTGATCTCTTCTCTGTGGCAAATATGTATGGCATATTACAGGTTTAGCTATTTTATTTATCCCTGATTTTAAATGTTATTTTGAGGAAACACCTCCCTTTGACTAGCAAAGAGCTAACATTGTAGAAGAAATAAGCTGACAGTGAGCATAAAGGAGACCTCTTCCTAACACAGCTCAATGCATCTTTTCTGATTCTTGCCCTTCCAGGTTAATAGTAAAATTTACTGAATATTAATTTGCAATAAATATTGTTTTAAAATTCACAGAAAATTTTCATTATAGCAAGAGTGTATTTGCTGACAATAAGACATGCATTACCTACAGTGTTTATGTTTCTTTCATTCAATCAGTTTTGAAGTACGATCCTAAACATAGCAAAATAACGACAGAAAATATGAAAAATCATTATTTTTTCTAGTTTTCATCTTTTTGATACCATTTTAGATGAAACGCGAACTAAGATCGTGTGATGCATAAATTAGAGAAGTTCAGTAAGAGACAAATCTTTTTAAAGGGATTTCCATAAATAGTAGTGAATGTAAAAAAATGCTGTATTCCTTTAAAAATTTGAGATATGTTACAACAAGACTGAACAAGAATATTTGCTTTTCCATGCATTTCATTTACATTGTCACAGAAGAGTTAAATGCTGAAGGCACAGTTCGTTTCAATGCGAGGGTATCTGAAAAAGGGTGTCTGAATAGAGGTTTGTGCTTGGGAGATGATTCCCTGAGCTCCCACTGCAGTAAGTGGAGATGTAGGGCTAAGAACTTAGGTGTCACATAAAAGGGGCTCTCTGGGGACATCTGAGACAGCCTCACATGTCCCTGACACACACAGGGGTGGCAGAACTGTGGGAGAACAATGCTTTTGTTGGAGGCCAGATGGGCGAATCCTCACCCCATGCAGATGACACCAGGCAGCTGAGTGTGGGTGGATGAACTGAGCTCCCTGTCTCCACAGCCTCTAGTGGGAGTTTAGACACCTAGCACATATGGACACCTCCATCTAGATAATTTAACCCAGAGCCAAATCTCATCCAAAAGGCCAGAGAAAATCTGCTTGCATAAATTTCCACAAAATAAGCATGTGTATATTTTCTGCCTTTTAAATGCCATGTGTCATGACAAATACAGACATCGCATTTGTGCACACTCCAGAAGTTAAATAGTGCAATGTCAAATGAAAATAATTCTGTACCATATGATGGAAGATTGTGTGGTATAAATGCATTTCCACAGTGTCAGATAAAACAGAAAATCTCTGATTACTGCAAAGCAACTTAATTTATGTCTGCTGTGCTCCGTGACGCATGCTTGCGCAAATTCCATCATAATCAAAGTAATTTTTCAAATCTGTTTGCATGGGTAAAATAGCTCACATCTGCCTATGGTCACAACTCCCAGTGTTAGCGGTTTCAGTAATTATATGCAAGTCAACTCACTGAACACATCTTCGGCTCAAGGTCTGAAAAGCCTGTATTTTCTATCTACGCTGAACATATGCAAGACACTGTATTAAACATTACCAGGCTATGATAGTGCTTGCACAAAAAATTACTGAAAGTATTTATGTGAAAAAAATGTGTGTGCATAATCCATCTTCATATCAGGGTAGAGTAAAGGTAGAAGTAAAAAGTAAAGAAGTAAAAAAACAGGTATATAAATCATACTTTAGAAAGTCTCAAACCCAACAAACAGCACCTTTTGCAAAGCTTTATTGCATTCTGTGAAACCATCAGCATTTCTGAGAATTCAACAGTGTAGGAATCCATATACTCAATATATTTTCTCAATATATTTTTAAGGCTTGCAAAGTCCAGGAATGTTTAACCACACACATCCACCTCTAGAATCTAAACAGATAACATGGAGCTAAAACCTACATGATTAGCAGAGTCCCTGCTTACAATCCAAAGTTTTCAGGAGAAGAAAGGGAGAGGGTTGATAGGTTCAGAAATCCCTCACATATTGGTACCAAATGTTGATTTTCAGGACTGTTATCTTATAAACATTTAGACTGGTTTGTGTTTTCACTAAGGTTTTGTGTTTCATTTGTTCATGCAACATCTTAAATGCATGAAATATACATATTATGCATAATCCAAAGTTACATATATATTTCTATCATTAATAGAGGAACTTAGTAACAGTAGATTACCTTAATGATTTGGTGGGGGAGATAAGCTTACTGAGATCTCCATGGTCACCTACCAATTCTGTCTGCAAACTGCCATAAAAGCTTCTCTTCCCAAGCAAAGCCTGCGCAGTTGCTACTTTTTGCTCAGTCCTGTAGAAAGATGATGGCAATTTGTCAGTGCTTTTCATCTGCACTAACAAAAGGTATAAAATATTTTCCTCTTCTCTGAGAATCTCAATTTACTGAAAATTCTGATTAACAGAAGAAAACACAGCATCCTACCCAAACTAGAATGAAAATGACTGCGATTTTAAACTGTCTACATCAACATTTATTTAATTAAATAAGTAATTTTCTGATGTTTTACAGCAATGCACTCTTCCAGAATATTGAGTTCTCCTAGGACACAGAATAGTATCAGTTCTGACAGTGAAACTGGCATTCAGTTTTCACCTCTCACACCTGCTTTGCAATTTAATCTAAGTCAGTTGACCTCTCTCTCTTTGATTTACTACATAATTTGGATAATGACAGAAAAGCAAAGGCAGAGATTGAGGTATTTCACTTAGTAACAGAGCAGCAAATTTTGGTTTAGAGTTTTGGACATGTTCTAGGTCAGCTTCCTTTTCATAGCCTTGGCAAAAAAGCAAGGTTGCTTGTATATGCTAGTTGTTTAGCTAAAAAGGAAATATTTTTGCCAGTACTTAGTAGTTAGGACAGCCTGCCAGATGAGGAAATGGTTTTTTTATACCTCAAACAGGCAGCGAGTTTGGGCAGCTCCATGTGTCAATAGTTGACCATGCTGGTTCTTGTGATACAGAGCAACAATGTAAATCTGCCAAGGTGAGCTTTCTAAACCACTCTGCGCTGTCCTGGGGGTGACGGTCAAACTCATCGCCATGGAGACTGACACGAAAAAAGCCTCGTGGTGTGACACAGAGGAATAAATCAGTGATCAGAGCTGTGGTGCCCTCCCTTGAGTTACGATCTCCTGAAGCGCTCTGGTCAGGCGGCGGGGCTGCTGTGCCACCCTGGGTGCTTCTCCCCTCTGCGGGAATCAGCTCCTGGCATCCAAGCAGGCATGGCTCAGGGCACTGGAAGTCAAAGCACAGCTAACGGGGCTTTTGTGCCTTGACCTGAGCATTTGTACCCTTACTAAACACAGGGCACATTGCTTCGTTTTCCTTCCAGGAACCGCAGAGTTATTCATTCCCAAGAAACAAAAGACAGATTTACTTACCCTGTTTGTGAGACTAAAGATCATTTTCTTCTCAATGCAGTTCTTATACTTTCCTCATAAATGCAAGACACATTTCAAAACCTTATTTTTCTTCTGTTTCAACTACCTTCTTTCTACATCAAAGAATTAAAGCCTAGTTTCACTCGGATCCAACTGAGCTGGCATTCTAAGGCTGTTCATCTCCTATGGAGGATGCCCTTTTTAAAGAAAAAGAAATTCAGAGCTTGAAAAATGAGAATAAAGGTACTGCTAGAATATAAAAGTTGCTCTCTGCAGTTTGAAAGCTGGGGGAAAACTGTCTTTACAACTGCAGTGTGCAATATCTGACACTAATGTGTGTTATGTTCACCTGAGAACAAAGACACACAAAAATAAGTAAATAGACAGTCCCAGGTCCTAGATTTTCATCCTGTCTTCTTTCCCTGAATTTTAAGGCAGCCCATACATATAAATAAAAAACCACTCCTACTTACCAGCTCTTCATTTGCTTTTCTCAACCTGAATTTTAAGGCTGAATTTGGGGAAGAGAAGGAGTTTGCATTTTTCTTGGGGTGCCCAAGGCAATTGTGGGTCGAGGGCATGCAGTTCATATTATTTTTGTTACTTTTCAAGGTGAGATTCCATCTTCGCAGCTACATTCAATGTAGATCTGAATCACATTGATTCAATTAAAAAGTCACCTTAAAAGCATTAGTATTGCAGTGACCACTTCTGTGAGTCTGAAACATTCCAGACTGCCAAGAGAAATCCCAGTTTCATTATTGAACACTATGTGTCTTGAGTACAGCAATGTAATTTCTGTACTCGTTTTATCATTTGCACTGTTATATTCTCAGAATATTAATCCAGTTAACTAGACATGGTAAGCATTTTTTAAAGTAGTGGGATTTGCTGAGACAGTTGATATTCCCTTATCCAATTATTTATTCTTAATAACTCCCAGGGATCTATTCTGAGATGAACCATATAATTTTCAAAAGCATTTTAGAAAAGGAGGAAGCAATCTCATGCAGCAGAAGAGTTTAGTTCAGGTCTTGGTGAAGAATTTCCAGACTTCTAGTCAGTTAATAGAGAAGGAAAGAACTGTCTTCCCATAGTGCACAAACCACATTCTTTCATTTTATTTTATATGCGCTGGAATAAAACAATGCATTAAATGATGTAGCCATGTTCTTCATCTTTCCCATCATGTTATTCCTGTGCTTCCTAAAAAGACTTAGTAACAGTTAAAATGTTAAAAAAATGTTTAAAAAATCTGTTATCCTAGGAATTTGTGGGGTTTTTAACAAAACAAAAAATTTATCCCACCAAGTTCACTTTGAATCAGATCAAAATTATTTATAAACTCATGTTATTGCATCGAACACCTAAAGTTGGGAAAAAAAAAAAAAAAACCAGAGGAAATTAGTCAGAAATTAGTACCAAAAAAAAAAAGAAAAAAAAAAAAAGAGTTCCACAATTAAAATTAAATTATTTCTTTATTTTAATACAGCATGTAGATGGAGTTCTTTTTCCATTCCCAAAAGAGGAAAAAGTTTACACTTTGTTCCATTCTGGAAGATGCCACTCTCTTTTCAGGGTTTCTGTAGTATTAAGAATGGGATTAGGTGCCTTCTGGTCTGTTTTGATGAATGTAAGAGAATTTGACTCATATTGTCTACATGAAAGAAAAACATCTACTCCAGAAAATAAAAATTAAACTTTTTTTAGTAATAAGGAATGAAGGGCTGGAATAATTGTAAATTCTTTTAAAAGACAGAAGCTAGAGAAAAAGAAATCAATCTCATTCTCCTTGATATCTTACTTACTGGACCTTCAGTCTTTCTGTGTCCATCCAGGCAAAATATACTTTTACTGCATAAATTGGTCCTTCTTGGAGGAAGAGCCTGTCACTTGGGTTTTTATAATTCTCTAACTTTCTTGAATTTCAGTCTATGCAGACGTTCTGCAAGACAACACATTTATTGTGAGGTTGGTCAAACACTGTAGCAGGCTGCCCAGAGAAGTTCAGGCACCTCCAGATGTGGAAATGTTTGAAGCCCAAACAGCCTGCTCCAGCTGAGCCATCTCTGAGCTGCCGTGCCAGAATGTCTGATCCATCTCCAGAATGTCTGCCAGCCTCAGCCACCCTCTAAGACCCTCGAAGTTCCTCTTACAGCGGACAAATGTCCCACGAATGAACGCCTGAGCATTGGGCAGACACAACATCTGTGTGGCTGCACAGAAACTCTCCACATGAAAAGCAATCCTAAAACAAAAAGATGGGGTGCTTTCATCAAGTGGCAAAGACATAAGTAGTAGAACTCAAGGCTGTCTGCCACAGGGTGAGAAATCTGAAGTGCTGTATTATTTCTAGAATATAAGATTGGAAACCTGAAAGCAGAAATGTCCTGTTGTTTATTACCTCTGTAGTGCTGGGTCTATTCTTAGTTAAGAATCTCAATATCTTTACTGTTCTAGCTTCAAAGATTTATTTAACACTCTCTGAATAATAGTAATGAAGGATAATTTTCATTCTATTCTTAAGTGCTGATGGAAATCTCAAGCTCACGTATATATTCAATATCTTGTCAAGCATTAGAAGTAAAACAGTATATTCCTCAGTTTAAAAAGTTTCTCTCATGTCATCTTCTCCAGCACATCTTGTTAATGTACAGAATTAAGCATTTCATTGTAACAGAACGAGGAAAAAGATACTCCAAAGAGACTTTTTGAAGTCACTGTCAAACACTGAAGCTGCACATTCACACAAAAAAAGCTGATGTTAACCTGGAAAAGGAAGTCCCGCTGGGGCTACTTAATTGTGTAAGGAAGTCAGAAGAATTTTACTACAGTACCTCAAAGTGCAACTGAGTATAAAGGAATGTGACTCACCCACACATCTCTTAATAAAAAACATCACAACAAAACTATGCAGTAAGAAAAACCAAGTCAGATGCTTTTTTAAGAAGGCATCATTCCATGAGAATCTGACCCACCCCCTTTAACTACCAAAGTATTATTCATCTTAATTTCTGAACAAGGAGAGGAAGGAAGTAAAATTATATAACCATAGTCAAAATATTACACAAATTGATAGCATTAAATTTTAGTCCTGGCCCCAGAGAGAACTAAGAAGCAGTTTCTTTAAGACATTTTGGTGTTTCTGAATATGATTTAGAGTCAGCATATACAACATGAGATCTTCATGTGGCAGAGTTTAGTGGTAGCAATGCAAAAATTCATCTATGGAGAAACTGTGCTTTTACAGACTTTCTAGATTACTCTGCTGCTGTCATTTTCCATCATAGACATAAACATCTTGTATCACAGATTAAATGCTCGGTTTATAAATGTACTGTCAAAGTTTTCTTAGATTTTACATTTCAAGAAAATTACAGGAAAGCATAATTTTTGACTCACAACAGTAAGTTGCTTTCTCAGAAGAAATGAGCATCCTTCCTAGTGCCTGATTTGAAAGTCCCCAAAAGTCAGTAGAGAGACTCCCTTAGACACCAGTGAACTTTAAATCAAGCCTTAGATGAATCCTAGTAGGACATGCATTTAAATTCATTTTATAGGTATTTCCTAAACATTGACCTCTTTCTGATTCTTTTTCCCCACACATGTTATTCTGTTCTCAGACTACCATTCATATCAGCGGGAGTTCTGCACATAAAACTAGCGGGACATGAGCTCTCCCCCTACTTTTTGATGTTACTGTTCATCAGACAAGGTTTAACCTTTTTTTTTTTTATTTCCTGTCTCAAACCACAAGTGCCATCCTATAGCTTAGTTCAGTACCTGTCTAGCTTTATACCCTGAAGTAATCCACACCTTTCTCTCCTCCCACTCGTGTCTTGGTGTCTGGACACTGCTCACACATAATAAGACTGTTCCTTTGGCAGCTCAGGGGCATAGGAGACCAGCACAGTGTAATCAAAAAAGACAGAAATACACCCTCATCAGTCTACCCTCACTTTCCTTTTGGTAGTTTCACCCCAAGATAAGCCTAGTCTGTTCCAAACTCTGGTGTGATTAGCATCTCTTTGATTTGAGGGTGGGTATCCTGCTTAAGATAACATTGTCATAGCAGGTGGTCACTCAATTGTTTCTGTTTTGTGTTGCTATTAGCCACGTTTTATGTATGGTATTTATGCATGCAGAACACTTTCTTGAATCCCTGCCTGGGACCACATCAGACTAAACAGTGCAAAATAAACTTTAAAAAAAATACATTCTTGTCCTTACCAGCTGGCAAGAAGTAATGCA
Source organism: Acanthornis magna (assembly GCA_036785705.1). Classification (NCBI taxonomy): domain Eukaryota; kingdom Metazoa; phylum Chordata; class Aves; order Passeriformes; family Acanthizidae; genus Acanthornis; species Acanthornis magna. The sequence continues at coordinate 27,595,184 of JAWUZG010000001.1, forward strand.
AAGCAGGTGTCATGGTCTTCCTTATGAAGAACAAGGAATTGAGGTACAAAGACATGGGAAAAGAATATGAAGTGGTCTCTTCAATGTTGGATATCCAGGTAGAACTGGTATCACTAAATATATAACACAAAGTTATTATAATAATAAATTGACTTATTCTTTGATACCACAAAGACATGCTGAAATCCCAGTGGGGATTTGGTCTGCATGCAAGTCTTCATCCACTCATGCCTAGAGATAGTCCCGATCTCAGTGGCATCTTTGTGTAAATCAAGATCTCCTGTGATCTAGGTCTGAGAGCTCTGTGGGATGGCATTCCTGCTCCTGCAGCTGGCTGGGGCTGAAGTGTACTCAGATTTGGATGTGCACAGAGCCGTGTGTGGGACAATGGGGCACAGGTGACCATCCCAAGAAGCGTATTTCTGTGTGAGCTGACAAAGGAAACAGGAAGGGCCCCTGTCACAGAATATCTGGTTATGAGGAGAGAATGTTTCTGTGAACTAATGAGAGCATATAGTTAAGGCAGCAAATCAGTCAGCAGATCCCGAAGTAAATTAGATTTGTGTTTCACGTTTGTGCTAACACCCATCTGCAGCTTCTTCCTTATCTTCCCTTTCAGACCTATTCTCTCACCTCCCTCCATTCTCAAGATGACTATATCTTCATCAGATTTATTGATTGGAATTGTTCAAAGAAGCAAGCTTGTTTTCATAGTGCTGAAAGCAGCACAGATTACAATTTGAGAGTTTGGGGCTACTGAATAATTGAAGCGTAAACTTCCAAGTAGGTGAGCCTGAAAGTGAACTGTTGTCTTCCAGTTTCTCTGTGTTTGAATTAAAAACTACAGTTTCACAAAAAAAAAAAAAAAAAAAAAAAAAAAAGCAGCCTTTTTCTTTCTGCCTTAAAATAATAGCTTTATTTTTGTTGCTCAAAAGGTGGAGATCTTAGTCAACATCTGAATAAATTACAAGCGGTTATATGAGCACTTTTTAAGAGCTTTTAATTTGCTTCCTTCAAAACAAAAGTGCACATTAGAATGTAGAAAGATGCAAAGAAAACTTAGAGGCCATGGCAGGTCTTATCACAACGATTGTAAATTTTCCATGTCTTTTTTCCTGTTGCTTCCAAATTCCTTTTATCCTTTTTTTTTTTTTAAATAGACTTTTCTAACCATATGTTGACTTTATTTCCATATTCTTCTGTTTCTGCCCTCCTTTTTTTTTTTTTAAATTTAAACTTAAGAGATCAAGAAAGTAAAAAAAACACCAGAGCATACATATACATACACACAAATATATATATGCACATATACGTATATATATACAGATGTATATAACAGTATGTCCTTTATTTATGAACCACATCACAAAAAGAAAAGCTTTTTCTCTTCTGAAACCATTCTGTATGAGACACACTTTTTTGTTTTTCATAAAACACTGAAGAATTAACGAACTGAAAATACGTCATTGGATGTAAGAATAAACTTTTCACATTTAACGTTATTGGATGTCTGTGCTTTCTCAATGTATTAAGTATCCCCAGTTTAACTTATGGCACCAGAAATAGAGACGAAACTCAGGGCAGGTGGACAAGAGCATGTCAAAAGCCTCTTTCTGAAAGTTCAAGAAAGCTTTTGCTCAGCAATACAATCCTTGAGGGCTTCCGAGTAAAATTTTTTGTCCTACTAGGAGATAACTACTGAAAAGGAGGAAAGAAAATTCAGAATTTCAGTGTATAAAAAGTATGTAATTATCAGTAGTTAGAGGTTACATAGGTTTAGTGGACTCAATGGTACCAGCCATTTATCTAGACAGAAATGACTGGAACAATATTTGGACTGGAACATGTGATGTTCTTTCTAGTTCCTGGGTGGCCAAAATGATGACAATAAAAATTTTCTGCTTGGAAATTGGTCCCTAAATTGTCTCTTGGAGAAATGGCACGTTTTGCCTCCCATGGGCTGCAAGATCTATTGCAGTCATGTGTATCCTTAAGAAATTGATCCCAGAGGCATCAGAAAGGTGCACAGATCTCTGTAGCACAGACACCTCTCCATTTGTTTCCTTGCATTTCCTTGCATCCGTGCTACCAGGATTTCTGCAGACATTCAAAGGAAAAAGGGTGATATATCACCCCTTGGCCTTGGTATGAGGGTCTTTACTCTATACTTGATTCTGCACACAAAAGCTCACTAATCAAGTGATTAGAGGCATTTTGCTCTTCCAAGCCTCATCTGTTTGTGCTTGACCAAATCCCAGAATCTGAAGCAGTTATGGTCATGCCATCTCATCTAAAAAAGTTGTCACAGTAAATTTGAAAGTCAAGTAGTAGAATGAGGCTGACAAGGTTCCTGGCAACAAATTGATTTCATGACCCTTGGGGAGAAACAGATTGAGGCGTCAGCAGGATGCAAGGGACCACACGGGAAAAGCCTTTGGAATCTGTAGGAGGTGTCTGCCACTCTGACTTATCTTGCAGCTCATCACCGTGTGTGAATGCTACAGATAATGATAATGAAAGTGAACTCATTTATGGAATGGTTATCTTGATCACAGCTTGGACAGAATGAAAAACTTCATGTGAGTGACAATATTGTGAAATGCAAGGAAAAGTCACTTACATTTACTTTAGCGAAGGCTTGGAATATCCCAGCAGGCAAACCACAGAAAGAAGACGAGAAAAAAATTAAAGCTGATGGATTTGATTTAACCTTTAGCTCTGATTTTGCTGGAACAAAAGAAAACAACTTCTTTAATTTGGTATGTAATTAAAAGTGCATTGCTTTCCAACATGACTAAATTCCATTCCAAGTTCCAACACAAACAGCATCATGAAGGTAGCCTGGGAGGACAAAGGAGGCAGCTCATTGGGAGACACTGAGGAAATAAAATGTCTGTCTCTTGCTCAAAACATTTAGGCGTGTTCCAAATGGCCTCCTCACAGCTTCTTCCTTGGCCTAACCCTGAGTTGCCCTGCTCTCAGCAAACCTCATAACATCTTTTGCTCTCCCTTACCAGGCACTGAACACCATGCTTATGCCTCTTACAAGACATAATTTTTTTCCTCTTCCTTTTTCCCAGCTTACAACCAAAATGTAATGAAAATATCTAGATTCATTTATGCTTGCTTTTGTCACCTGCTGCTTGTACCCACTCTTTCCCCACAGTGTAACACATTTCTCAGATGTAATTGCAGCCACAGGCTCTGTAAAATGATGAAGGTGAGCCCAGGGGACTCACAAGGCTGTTCTCTGAACATGTTGCAAACCTAAAGCGGATATCTCTGTTAAACACCACATCAACTTTCTGTATTACCTAATTGCATCTTTTACCCTCTTAGATTGGTGCAGAAGTATGAGCTAGATCCTCAGAGGCTTTTTTCCCAGCTCTATCATACATGTATTTTTTTTGTCTTGATAAATCACATTTTATTTTCTCCTGGTAGTTAACATAAAGCACTAGAAAACAAACTGCCGTTCGAAGAGAATATTAAACTGAAGGCAAAGACATTGAAAGAAGGGGTTCAGCACTGCCGCTGGGATTTTCAGATCTGCCTAAGGACTAATCCCTGAAAGTGACAGAGACAATTAGAAGGTCCATACAACCCTTTCTCTAGGAACCTTCAGCTCTGTTTCTGAGCCAAATCCATTTGGCTTGTGCGGGGAGGTGAAACTCCTCCTTGAATCCCACTGAGAGCCCAAAACCATTGGAGAGGAAGCTGACCTTACAGGGGCTCATAGCCCAAGCTCAACAAAGGAATAGGACAGGTCCCTCAAAAATATGCCCTCAGTGGTTTTCTTTTTAAAATAGCTGCTGGAGCAGTAATTAAGAAGTAAATGTATGAATGTCATCAAGAATGGTTAGAAGCTTATTCAGTAATTGGGAGACTTCCATGTTCTCTGGCACGTAACTTGTATTTACCATGCTTCAGCAGCCTCGTCTGAGGAGGGCAATGTTCCCCACTTTCAGAAAGAGCTGTGCCTCCTCACAGACAAGGAAATAAAAATTCTGGAGTAGAATAAGTAAGAAAACAGAAGAAGAGGCAACAGGTGATACCTTAACTTCTCCAGCTGAGCACACTATTGGAAGGCATGGAGCTCATCTCCGGTTCATCCTCTCAGGATTGCTTTTGCATATTTAATGTCATGCTTTTTGTCTCACATGCTTCTTATTACAATGCTAACAACTCTATACAGAGTGATACCTTATTTTAAAATTGTGTTTTCCAAAGACCATTAAACCAATTTCTGTTTACTGCACCAGCTCTAGGTAGTTAGTGGGGAATTTCCAGAGTAGAGAAAAGATGCATGAACCTTGTTGTGGAGGGAACCTCTCTTTGCAAGCATCTGACTGTCTTCTATAAACTGTTTATCAAGAGGATGACTTTAGTTCCCCAACTAAATTTAGGAATATTCTGTAGTAATTTCAGATATCTGATTAGGAGCAAATTCTTGACCAAGTAGGCTTACTCTTGAGTAACATAATTCTGCTTGCATTTGGCAGAAAATAATAAAAAAAGAAAACCCCAACAATAACAATAAAAATGGTGAGAAAAACAGATAAATGTAGCAAAAAGAGCACTTAAAACTCTCAAGAAAACCTCTATGTCTAAGAAACATCTCTTAAAACCAGATTTCAGTAGCAGACCCAGAAAAAGGCGCATGGATTATTATATAGTAGAAAGTCTGACAGCATCACCAAACGATAAAAATGGTCACCATTCAGATATTAAGAGCTTTCAGAGAAACTCATTCAGTATATGAGTGTTCAGGCAACACACGTCTACCCACACATACTTCCATATCTCAGTTATTAATCTTCAGACTGAAAGTAATGAGTCAAAGAAATAGAGAATAATTTTTTCCCCCCTTCAAACAGAAAACATAAGTAAGAGAGAAGTATGGCTTCAGATCAGAGCATGGAAGAATGGGATCTCTACTCTGTAAGTGGGTTGTGTGGGAATAAATTAATTTGAATAAAAGAGGATCTGGACTGCTGCATCTGAGAAGTTTGTAACCTGATTTGGAAACAGCACAGAGGCAGCAGACAACTCAACATTACTAACGAACACAGGTGTCTTTAAATATGTGGATCAACAGATGCTGTACAATGTTTCAACCTGTTGAGAAAATGGAGAACTGTCACTATTCCTGAGGAAAATGACTTCTTGATTGTTCAACAGTGTTATTTGCTATTGGAATATCAGGTCCTCCTGTTGGATGGTGCTGAGTGTCCATGTCCAGGTGCTGGCAGCAGAGGGGCTGCGCAGGAGGTCTCTGTGAGGAGAGAGCAGGGGCTGCCCCATGTAGGGCAGCACCAGCTCCAGAACTGCTGCTGCTGCTCAAAGCTGAGCTCATCAGCAGGGCTAGTGCTGTGGCTGTGACAGCACATTTAGGGAAGGCTAAAAAATTCTGCATGGCAGCTGGGAGAGAGTTGTTCCCCTGCAACCTGTGGAGGACCACAACGGAGAAGATAATCACACTGCAGCCCATGGAGGACCCCTCAGGGCAGCAGGCTCTGTCAGATCCTCTTATGTTTGTTTTCTCCGCTACTCATCGCTCCAGGTCAGACAGGGCAATGTCTGCCAGGTCCTACTCCTGAAGATCTTCGTATTTGTGTTCCCATGAAAATGTTTAAATAATAATTATTTTAGCATTCATCTGCAGTGTGGTTTTTTCATCCTATTCTGAATCATTGAGATTAAATGGATGATCTACTAATATTTTGACTACTTCACAAAGAACCTCAGGATGATAATTTGATTCTTAATTTAAATAGGCATCTGTGTTAGTATATTTCCTCTGAACTGTGAAAGAAAATTCACCATAATCTTTCTTAATAATATTTTACATCAGGAAATAGAAGTATATCATTATTATCTCTCTCTAAATCAGTTCCATTTTACTTGATGCAATTTTTCCTCTATAGTTGTACCAATTTTTTTATCTCACCCTATAGCTAGAAAAATGTTATTTTTATGCCACTACTAACTTTTACACACTGAAATGTTCCTTTAAAATTTCACATTAATTATTGTTAAAGTTGACCATTGCTCAAAAGGGTGGTTGTTTAAGAGTAAAAAGCTATTAAGAAAATGTGGGAATTAGGACATAAAGCAAACCCCAAGATACTCACCTCCCTGCATGTTTTATTTCTTGAACAGGATTTGGGTACATAGGGGAGAGCAGAAGTATGTAGCTTCTATATGTGGTTTGCATTTCCCATATGGTGTAGAGCAAAAATCTTGAATTCTGTGCTCAAGTCATGTGGTTGGAAAACACTGCTAAACCTAATGGAAACCTGAATAAGTACAGCAAATCATACTTGTTAGAGAGCATATGAATTCCCTAGTATTGCAAGATAACAGATTATTGGTTTTTTCCAGTGATCACCATCCTGTAAAATCAGATTTTGTGAGAACAACCAACCTAACAGTTGGTTTTCATGTCAGGATGGGTGCAGTTGACACTAAATGAATGGAGAGAGCTGTGAATCAGAGTCCTTCTGACTGATTCCAGTGTAAGGTTTTTGCAGCAAATGTGAACTATCATGTGCTCTGCATAAGTGCAGCAAGGATTTCTCATTTTCTTTTCACATTCTAAAAAAAACACCCCCAAATCTTTGAAGTATTTTTAAAGACTCTGAAATATTTTTAAGGCACTTACCCATTGTCCAGATAAAATTAATTCCAATCACCATCTGATTCAGTGTCAATGTCCCCAAATTAGTCTCCTCAAAAATCTCAGGAGAATAACTCAATCATTAAAATGTAATTTCAGCTTCACTGTAGCATAGTAAGTGTGTATTTACAGAAAATGGAATTGTTGCAGTAAAAGATACACAACCCCCCTCTTTTATATCTGGGAATGTGGAAAGCTCTATTTCAAGCACCTGGAATGATCTGGGCACAGTGGGGCTCTTGAATTATCGCTGCGTATATCCCTAGCATATGTCAAAACCACTTGGCTGTGGAGTAGCTGCATGGATGGTTTCATAATCTTGGCTTTCCATCCTGGTCTTGATACAGGACCACCCTGCCTGAGTGTTCAAATAGCTGTAGCAATCTCCTACCTGCGGTCATAAATGTCAATAAACCATATCCAGCCCATCATGCACAGCTGAATGACTTCTTGTTCTCACTGCATTCATAGCTGGATAGCTAAGAAGCTCAGCTAGGTGGATGCCACATTTTAGGTAAATATCTTTTATACATAAGTTTAAAGAAACTCAGTCATAATTCTCAAGACCTCCCAACTGTAGCAATATTAAAATCTTAACACCTGTCTCTTAAACATTACCAGTCAGTGGAAAAAGATCTGAAAAATTTTGTGAACAGCTGTTGTGGCTAAGTCCAGTGAAAATTCCTGAGAACAGAATCAGGAAAGAACACATGTGAAAATACAGAATAACCTACAAATGCAAGCATATCCTTACAAAAACAGGCCACAGAAAACAATTACCATGAAAACCCCTATATAACAGGAAGAGATAAAGCATTGTTAGTTATTACTAAAGAGTACAATATGTCATACAGTCAGTTAAAACTGTTAAAATAAAACTTCTCCTAGAACCAAATAAGTCTGAGTACCATACCATACAAGATTATTTCTCATTACAGCCTGTTAAATAGGGGGAAGAACCAGAATGTGGGAATTGAAAACCTTTTATAGACATACACCTAAAAAGTAGGCAGATTATCAGTAAGACCTCAGCCACCTGTTACTAATTATTTTAGCTTCAGGTTCTTAAGTAAACACAGATGCAGCAAAACTAATCACTCGAGAAAAGGTAATGCTCAAGCAAAATGTGAAAAAAAACCCCTTATCCATTACACTTCCCTTATAACATCCATCCTGAGAGATAATCGGTTTTGAATGGAACAATTAATGAGGTCTTTTCATACCAAGGGAAATTACACCATAATGAGGTTTAATGTGTTAGAAATGAGGTGGAATTTATTAAAAATAAATAAAAGCCTTATCCAAGGTGAAAGGTAGCACACTGGATTGTTAGGGATGCTGTGTTTTGAAGGGCATTCTTTCCACAAATTGTTAGCACACAGACAAAACAAGTGGAATAGTTATGTGGTGGAAGGAACACAGCGAAAGAAAATTGACTAAAAAACCTTCAGCCCAAACTATAAGCTTTAAACACTAAAAAAGACTGCCTTATAGACCCTAATATACTTTAAAACTCTATGTGATGCCTCAGGTTAATGTACCAGCTTACTGGGAAAAAGTAACTGCCCCTGTGTATCATTCATCTGAGCTGTGCCACATTTCAGGAACATTTTCACTTTCTGACTAAAATTTTAAGCAAGCCATGTGTGGACACTTCACCATGAGGGAAGGCAGGAAGATTAACAATGTGTAAAATGTTAATTCTGTACTATCTCCTTTTCCATGCCATCTTCATGTGCAACATGAGTACCACCACCCTCCAGCAGAGAGGAAATTCTTCTATTTTGCTGCTCCAAAACAATCCCAAACACTTGCTTTGCACTACATATATTTCATAATGTGTATCAGGTCTTTGTGAAGGGTAAAGAAAAGTCATCATGAAAGAACAAAGTACAAAGATGATCAATGAAAATGCAAGGTTAAGTAAAACCAAACCAAACCCATACAAATGATAATTTCAGTACAGACCAGAATAGTAGAAGCCCATAATAATTCTCTTAAGGAAATAAAAGAAGACATAGAGTCAATGAAATAGATTTGAAATGCTAAAGGTCTGAACATACAGTGGCTGAAATCCACTTTAGTGCAAAACAACAGGGAAAGGCTGACGCTCCAGCAAGCAGAGCACAAGTAAGGTTTAACTGGTGCTGCAGAGGGGTGAATTTCATTCAGAATGGCTTGGACTTGGGAGCACAGCCAAGACCACCAGTGCATATCTTGATGTTCAGCCTCAGCTACCCAGGGAATGAAGAATGCACAGTCTACCCATTATGACTTTAAAAAATATGTATTTTAACAGCTTGAAAAAGTCTCACAGTAATTCTAGTGTCAGAATATCTAAAAGCAGTCATGAGAGTGAACATCAAAGTTTAATTCATATTGATACATGCATAAAAATCAAGGAGTGTCTATTTTATTTATCTTAAAAGAATAGCTTCAGGAATTAGCATAAAATAATATTTAAATCAAGATAAAGGTAATTATTTGCACATCTATGATTCTTAACCACCCTCACAAATCAGTTGGGAAATGTAAAAAAGCCTTCAAGCAGAAGAAAGACATTGAAATGCAGCTGTTGTTAGGATGGTCTCCGATCACAGCCCCAGCACTGATGCACCAGAAGGTTTGAGCCAGGGCCGAGGGGAGAAGAGAAGTGAAATCAGCTGAATAGAAATCACAGGGGAAATTATCATAGTTAAACAATAGCCAAAATCCCTAATTAAAATGTATCCATGGACACTAGAGCTTATACTTACATGCCCTTAAAGAGGGACCTGGGATATTCTGTAAGCAAAAGTCTTCAGTTTCTTAATTGTGTATTTTGTGTGGATACACAAATCTGCAAAGGGGAATTCATAAGTATATAAATAGATTGTGGTGGATGTACACAGTCCTTTAACTATTTCTTGGGGGTTTTATGGTAAAAATTGAAGAAAAGTGTATACAGCCTTAAACTGGGGAGACCTGCAATTAACTGGTGTTGATTCCCTGATTTTATGTCCTACATAGTTAATCTTTCACCAGCTCATAAAGAGTTTAAGCCCTTTTTTATTATCAGAGGAAACTGAAATCAAATTTGAAATGCTTGGGATACTGAAAAGCCTAAGTAGAAATCTGACAAATATTTATTGAACAGAGAATTATCTGTCAGAACTGACTTATTTCATTAGGGGTGCAGAGTGAAATAAAAGCATGTCCACATTTTGTTTAGACATACTTTTATTATGAAGTGTCTCATGTCTTGCTCCTGCAACATACGAGAATTGACACAGAGGAAGAAGAAAGCCTGGTGGTAAGAAAAAGATTCCCACTACTGAAGAATTAAAAATTGTAAAACAAAAGCATTAGGTAGCATACTAAACCAAAGAAGGGTAAAATATTTTAATCAGCTTTATTTCAGCTCACATGAAAACGCAGAAACTTCCACAGGTCCAATAAATATTTTTTCATAATACATGGCAGAAGCAGAAGGGAGTTATAATTTCTTTCTTCAAATTGATGGATTTTCTACTGAACTTTTCACTTAGCTCAGCTAGAGTTCATCTCACATATGGATTAAGCATAAAATATTGAAAATCCTTTGAAACATGAAGCACCAAAAATTAACAAAGCACACTCACGGAGCAAACACTCTTAAAGTGAAAAATGTGGAAGAGTAGTATTACATGCCTAAGTTGTTACAATGGGTTAAAGTGGTGTTTTTCCCTGCTGATTTTCCAAATCTGACTTTCTCCTAAATCAGATGCTAAGTTGGTTGATGTCTTCAGAGAATCATGTAGAAATCCAGAATGACTAAGAAAGAAGGTCCAGTGTTAGACAAGACCAGGTATTAGTCAGGTTATGTTTCGATTTGTTTTGGTCCCTCAATTATAATTGCACTTAGACCAGTTGCACTTAGAGGTCCTTTCATTCAGCAGTAATACTAAAGCCTAAATAAGAATTTAATAAGAATAAATAAACTTGCAATCTAAAAAGACCAAGAGATAGGAAATTAGAAGTTGTCCAGGCTTCATTTAATAACCAGGAAACTAAAATTAAGTGACTTTACACAAAAAAACCCCAACCAAACCAAGATAAAAAACCTGTATCAAAACTGGATTCTGGATTCACACCTTCCTCGGTATTTTTACCCTAGGTGAGCTCCCTTCATTACTGTTACACAACTGGTTGCAGGATTAATTTTTTCTGCATTTTACAAGTTAACAATCAAGCCTCGTTGGTTATTTATTATTACAGTCTGTATTTTCACCCAAGTGCAGGAAAAGACTCAACAGTCATCAATACTACTTACTTTTGCTAATGAAAGCACATGAAACAGACAGACAGGTGAGTTTGTCCCCTTTATTTAACTTTTGTTTCTCCCTGGAAAGTGGATACAATTACTTGCTGGGACACTGCTTTAAAAGTAATTTAAATGGAAAAAAAATAGGTTTCAGAGAAGCACAGTGTGAGAGCTATATATCAGCAACATCAAACAAAGAGAATTTAAGAAACTGTAACAGGTAGGGATCTAGGATAGAGAAGTACATCAGCCTGCAGAACCCGAGATCAAAAACTCCTGATTTTCCTTTCACCCTTTTGGGGTCGCTTCTCTGATAAATAATTCACAGACTGCAGTGCAAAGTAGTTTGCATACTGACAAGATTAAAAAAAAATGCTTTGTCTCGGTTAAATTTACGATCTGAAACCTTCCTTTAAAATGTCAGGCAGGTAATTAATTTAAGATGGTTTGCCAAGCAGAATCTCTGACCCTGTCAGAATAATTTCATTTCTTGAGGGTGAAGGGGATATTACATTTATCTTTACAGAGTCTCTGGTTTGTTTTCTTCTTCCCTTCTCTCTTGCCATTTCTTTCCTTTTTCATAACATCACACTGAAAGGAAAATTAGTGCCACAATCTTTTCCTCGTTAATTTGTGGCAGTAAAGAAAGCATTGGCTGCAAATTGCCAATGAATAGGGAATAGAGTGCAAATCAGACCTCTTGACTTGAAGATGTGCATTTTCCACAGAGAGAGGTCTCCCTGGTATGAGCATTCAGAACAGCATTTTGAGTAGCAGTGGGAAATGCAGCAATCCAATAGCATGGAGATTCACTTTTGGCATAGCAAATAATCATGTCCCACATGTGCACAGTAGTCGGCTTCCTTATGAATGAATGCTTAAATGTGTGACAATCAGCAGGACTTTTACATCTGCTCTTCAAGACAAGTTTACTGGCACTAAATTTTATCAGAATTTCTGTCACCTCAGCTAATCCCTGCAGGCAGTGTGAAAGAGACCAAATAATGCACTAACACTCTTTGGAGAGTTAATTCTAAGTTTGCATGGCGAGGTGGGAAAAAGAGGGATCAGACAACAGAAAGATGTAAAAAAAGGAAATATAATTAACTTTCCTGAGCACATACTGAATTTTCTCTTAGAAACAGATTGTTATATTGTACTCTAATTGTTAAAACAGCTGCCATTTCAAGTGGCTAATCCAGAGGTTTAATTAAGGTGATCACCTAATTAAGGTGATCTTGATCTGTTCAAGAGGAAGAGGTTGCACCAAGATTGTTTTTTTCTGAAATCAAAGGAAAATGTAAATCATGTATTTATAAATTGCAGATATAAAATCCCAAGGTATAAGGGTAAATTTTTATGCAAATTCCAAATTATGCAATAGATATATTGAATAAATTGAAATTGTCTGGACTGTCTGAACTTTCGAACTTCATTATTCTTTTTTATGTGGCTGCCTGAAAAACATCATTTTTTCCTCTTCTAAATATTTCCTGCATCCAACAAAGTGACAAATCCAGCTCTTCTTTCAGTAACAAATACATAAAAATGAAAGCAAAACAAGAACCTTCTGCATTGTGCACAGAAGAGTTGAACTGAACAGTAAGAATGAAAGTATGAAACTGTCCATATTGGAAGGTGACAATTTTCAGTGGTGTCAAAGAGGGACACATTGACCCCTCAAATGTTGTTTTCTCAACATTTCAGCTGCTTCTCTGCATCCTTTCTAACAAACATATTGGCTCAGTGGGGCTTCTGAGACTCTTCATTGATGAACAGACCGTATCAGGTGAATAAAGGAAAAACCTATTTTATTTTTCAAACATTTTATTTTTCAAACAATGTCCCTCCGTCCTGAAATTGCACAACAACAGAAGACAGCTTTCAGAAGATCCTTGTTGCTGCTATTTAGGCTGTTATGGCTTTCACTGGACATCCCCCTGAAAAGCTCTCTTTAGTGATTAACTTTCAGGAAGTAACTCAACCGAGTTTCCATTAGCCCAGATTTCATTCCTGTAGCTGAAAATGTAGTCATTTCCTTCCTGGCCAGACATTATCCATATGGGGAAAGAAAGACCGGAGCTGGATACAAGGCCAGAACATGATATGCTGATGAGAGTTTTTATTTGATTTCAGACAAGTGAAGACAAAAGTATCCGGGGCACCATTTTCCACCTTGTTTCATCTGAGTTTATGATTATAAACTGTACATATAAAATGTGGTCTAAAGATGGGTGAAGGATAAACGTCATAGTGCCAACTCCTTAGCAATGAAAATACTTATTCATCCCTTAATATGAGTGGAGCTTCGTTTAGTGTTTCAATCTTTCTGGTTCACTATTCAGTAGAAAGTGATCTTTTTCTTGTCCAGTGCTGTTATCAGGTTATCATAAAATAGCTCTCTGAGCCTTCTCTTCTCCAACTTAGAAGATTTTTGAATGAAACAAAGACATGCATTTTCCATTATATATTCAAAGTAAATATCCATCTTACTACAGAAAAAGATGAGATTTGTCTTGATACCCCTTACTAAAGACAATACTTGGACACTCCCTAATCAGACAGATACCTGAATCACCTGTGACTTTTACATAGGAAATATGCTGGATTCAGGCCTTGGTTAAGTGAGATAAAAAGCCAGAAATGTAGTTTTAATCCATGAATAATAGTCCAGTTTTGGGGGAAATTCTAATGAGAAAGGCACTCATTTTAAGACAATTTTTAAATAACCTTTATTTAAAGGAAGTGTCTCTTCCCAAAGATGTCCCAAATGAATCTGATGGTCCACTATAAAAAGTGATCATTTTCTTTTTCATTAATGAGAGTTCCAATAATAGATTAACAGAAATTCACAGAGATTGTTCAGTGGCAGCCATGAAAGTGTTCACTCATTTCTAAGACTATGAAATTATGTGTCTGTTCCACAAATATCCACAACTCCATGCAACACATGAGTTCCTTTGAAGATAACCAAAACCAATGACATTAATGTCTTGCCATAAGAAGCTAAATTTAAAAATTACATTTTATAAAATTAGATCTACAATAGTCACAGTTTGAACCACACTGGTGTGGGTGTTTCCAGAAATAATAAGCAAGTGATAGATGAAGAAAAAAAGTATTTTTTGTTGCATGAATGTCCATATTGACAGTTTGAACTCATTCACGGGCAACTGATGATAATTAGTTCAGAAGACAAATGTAGTTAATCAAAGTCCGTACTGCAAACATTGGTCTATTAGTATGTTCTGTGAATCATGTGAAACGACATAGTTCAGTCTGTAATCACTGTTTACAGAATACTTAATGTTTTTATGTAAAAGCGGGTGAATTATTTGTTATGTCAAAACATCTAGGATAAAACGGAACAGTTTTTCCCATGAGGGAAGAGGTAGACACTCTATGAATTTTAATAAGTTGTCAAATATCCTGACAACAAATTATGAACAGAATTTTTACAATGTTATAAAAGAACAGTTCCTAAGGGACTGGAAAATTCGAAATTCTATTCATGTATGAAAGACAATAAATGTATTAATACTATTAAAAATATTTTCTCAAATTATTTAATTTTCTTACTTTAGAATGACTTTTATAATTTTCAGACTTTTAGACTTTTGTAGAAGTAGTCTTGGAAATGCCTGGAAACCACTTTCTAAAAACTTTGTTGTGATGAACAGTTTTCTTATCATACAATTTCATTTGCAATACATCCTTTCAATAAGGACCTCCAGTCATATCTCTTTTCTGCAATGGCAATAGATTTTGCCTCTAGAGGTCCAGTTCTAGAAATCATCCTTCTTCCATCCTACCAGTGCATTCAGAGTTGAGGGTAAAGCAGGGGAAGTAAGGAAGGAAGCATATTTTGACTTTCACATTGAGACCACAGACCTTTCCCCTTCAGATGTTTGAAAAATGATGCTGAAGGCTTTATAAATTTAATAATTTGTTAAGGTTTTCCACATAAGTTAAATAGCAAAAGTAACAAATACTTGAGGGTACTTCAGGTGAGGAAAGGTATCCGAAGACAGGTAACAGCACAAACGTAATGAATTTGATTAACACACTGCTCAAAATCACAGGGTAATGCAGTGCATGACCCCCTATGCATTGGTATTTGAAGACAGCTCTTTTTCATCCTTGTTTTCTCTGGAGCTTATAGGAATCCATGCTATGCTTACATGTTTTGTGCCAGTAACGCTGCAAACACATATTGTTTCTCACACGGAGTTCATAAAATCTGGGAAAAAAGGAAATGTCTAAATTCTACACAGTCTATGATTTTTCTCAGTGTTTATAACCGACACATTCTTAAAAATTTTCAGTTTTACCCTCCGTATGCAAAGAGTTATTCTCACTATTTTTAATTTGGACCACAATACAAATACTAAAAAATGTTTATAGAATATCTCAGGAGCTTTAGCAAAGATCTTTATTAATAATGCAATTAAAGAATTAAGGACAGTCACTCTGTCATAATATGTTTAATGTTGTTCAGGAATCCTAAATGAGGTTTTACTGGAAAAGAAAAGGGAAAGGGACTTTTCATGGGGAACTCTGTCTTTAGACAAGAAGGAATTCCTGCAGAAGTGCTCCACTATACAGCTTTTATCATTCCTTTTTTTCTGCCAAAATGCAGAGAAGTCTTTGAAATAAGTGTTTATTGAGGTGGACAACTATACAGCAGAACATTTTATTGAATTTGAACCTGAGCTGGTTTTGCTGAGTTTGGCCTGGCTGACAAGCCAGTCCCTTTAGCCAGGAATGCCTTGTGTTTGTCCTGTTTTCTTTAGGGCTTTTTTGGTTTTCTCTTATCCAGTGCAACCAGGCCATGTAGCATGCTATTTACATATTTATGTGGAAGAAGAGTTAGCTGCTCTTTCAGATTTCCTGTCATTTTACAAGTTATCCTAGAATGAATCAATAGGCCAGGTCCTTCTCTCTGGTACTGTCATACCCAGCTTATTATCCCTGCAGCTCTCACTGGCTTCAGTGTGCTATCTCTTTTGCACCGAGTGAGAGCACATTTTCCTCTAAAAGCACTGCAAGCCTTATCTCAAAGACTGTGGATCCTCTTTCAAAGAATCCCTTCTTCTCTATACTTGCAGTACTCAATATAACACCTTCCTCAGATTTTGGGAAGGCTTCCATTGATATTAGTGAGTGACAGCTTTAACATAAAGAACAATTACAAAGCCATAAGACAGATAAATCTTCTGATTTGTAAAGGTAATGCACGTGGCTTTTTTGGAGTGGAAATGACAGATCATAAGTTTAACTGCTGTATTCCTTGTCTTTTGCTGAGACAAGGTGAGGGTTTACTGGTTTTCATTACAGTGTTTTAAGCACTGCAGCTGCTCTCCCACTATGAACTGGGCTGAAATAATTAAATTCTGTCACTGAGATCAATGAATGAGAGTAAATTAGCAACAGTGACCTTCTACTGCAGCTAAATGGGTCACTGAATTTGAAGCAAAAGTATGCTGTGAAAATACGAGTGATAAACTTGTATGTAGCTTTCTTAGCCTCCAGACACATAGTAAATAAACAATGCAATTCTCTTGGTCATTGAAATTTAGAGGAAACCTACAATCCTTGAAAAGCCTATTCTGCATCTTAATAGCAATATGGTCAGATTCAAAATGAAAGGGATGGAGACACTAACTGCAAACAAGCTTTTGGATATGTGAGAAATAAAGCTATTTCATTTGTAGCATTTCTTTGCTAAGAATTTGTAGTTCTGAGAACAGTGCTTCAGAAGGCATTTCTCTGGCTTGTCACTAAATTCTGTCTGCTCCTGCAAGGACAGAAGCCTCTGGTATTGTGAATATGATCAGGTGCAGAGAAATCTAAGGAAACCATCAGCAGCCACTAAGCTTTGTTCATGCCCTTGTAAGGCTGCAGCTAGAGAGAAGTTAAATTCTAACACCTGATTTCATAGAGTTTTACTGAAAGCAGGATATATCTCCCCTATTAGGGATATCAAATCCTTGATCTTTGCTTCTTTTACTTCCTTTGCTTTTGATTTAAAAGATTAGAAACACTTTAAAAAATACAATCTTCTCAAATGCATTGGAAAAATCATATAGAGGAAATAAAGGCATTCTGCTTAGCACATAAATAGACAATCCACTCCAAGGCAGATTATCTGAAAACCTTCAGCCCCTCAAAATTTATCTCTTTATGGGAAGAGAGGTTCTTATACATGACAAAGTTTCAGCTTCCACATGAATATGTTTTTTCCTGTCATTTATTATTATTGCATTATTATTGCCATCATTGTTGTTATTCTTTTCCTCCCTGTCACAGATATGCTCTTCAAATATTCTATCCTTAAGAACCTTAATATTTAGACAGCAGATGGTGATAACTGACTGCACCCAAGGCTGCAGGTTAAAGATAACAGCCTTTTAGTTATGTCAATAGTATTTGCACTTGTCCTTAAAATCATGGAATAGTGGCATATCTATCACTCTCCTACATTGCGTGTTCTGGCAAGAGATCTAGGATGCACTCTCAGTATGAGACTTAAACTGCACATTATTCAGGATGTGTTGTGAGTTTCACGTCTGCATATTTGCATGGAATTGCATCACAACTAGAGATTTGTAGTTTAAAATGCTTGAGGTTTTGCTTTGGGGTGCAATAGCTTAAACTTCAACCATCTAGAACGTTGCCCTTGCCTGATGCAGCCAGCATTTTTCACTGTTTTTCCACTGTCTGCCAATAATATTTACATAGACAGAGGCATATTGCAGACAGCAATAGGTCTTAGGACTTGCAAAATGAGGCTTGCAGAACTTCCGCCAGTATTCACATGTTACAATTTAAACTGCTTAGTCCAAAGAGAAGAAAATTACTTCAGGTATATGTACACGTGTATCTATCCATACCAGTACAGCTTGTTTACCCCAAAAGTCCTGAAATGACAGAGTGCAACTCTGGGGAAGGAACCTGGGAGATCAGGACCCTTTGTGATGCATAACAGAATATTATGGAACGGGAATACAGAATCAAGGCTAGAGCTGTAACTTTAGCATTGCATTCAGGCATCCTGAACCTTCTGTTATCATCTGTCCTGCTGAGTCTGCTCAAATGCTGATCTGGAGCAGGTAAGGAATGACTTAGCAAAGCTGCTATGAAGAAAGATCTGCTTTGTTATAGAGGAAGGAAGAAAGAAAGAACCAGAATAGAGGCTCAGTGCTGACATTGGTACCTTACATTTAACTTTTCAGAAAGAAACTTAAAAAAGAGATCTTAGGGATAACACTGGCAGGGGAGGATGCTGCAGACTGGAGGAAAAGTAAATGTCCTTCAAAAAGGGCAGGAAGGAGGATCCAGGGGGTTACAGGCTGGTCAGCTGTTTTTCAGGCTCCAGAGAGGTGGTGGAACAAATAATCCTGGGACCAATTTCCAAACACATGAAGGACATGAAGGTATTTGCAAGTAGCCAGTATGAATTTATGAAGAGAAAGTCATCTCTCAGCTGGCAATCTCTTACAGTGACTTGCTGGTGGATGAGGGAAGGGCAGTAGGTAGTGTTTGTCTCAACTTTAGCAAGACTTTATACAATGTCTTGGGACATCCTCATGTATTGAAACACAGTGTCATGTACGGAATACAGTGTATTCAAAACTGGATGAGCTGCCAGGCTCCAGTGGCTGTGATCTGCAGTACAGTGTCTGGTTGGAGGCTGGTGTATTTTTGTTTGCCGGGGGTAGAGTGTTGATACTAGGGCCAGTATTACTTAACATCTGCATTAATCACCTGAATGAGAATCTGTGTCTCAGTATAAGCACTTTGGAACAAGGATATTCCCATTACACATGCTGGGCTTGAATTTGCTATTTTAGCACAAACAATACATAACAAGCTTCATTCCTCTGGGGCATGCAGAGGTCAGGAAGGCAGGTGTCTGTACCATTCTTAGACCCATCCTAGGGAGATATATGGCTCCTAAGGACCTACAGATATAGTTGTCATGGATGATGCATGACTTTTCAGAGATCTCCTGCCTTCATAATCCAAAAGCAGTTCAGGGTACAAAGGTTTTAATAAGACAGCATAGTTAGAGAGAGACCTAGAGAAAAGGAGGGATATAAAACTAACATACTGTTTGTGGTTTGCAAAACCACAAAGGCAGCTGCTGTTGAAGCAGTAGAAACAATGACATCAAAACCAGCATGTAAGTTATAGTTTCATTTGTTACCCAGCCTTTTCTATTGTTTTTATAGGTCATAATCACATGGAGTATGTTTTAAAAATAAATGCTTTTCATTTTCAAGCAGTAACATAACATTAAATAAATACTGGCAAGACATGGCACAGCTATTTCCCAGCATGATTTTGTGCAGCTCAGCAAGTAATTTCACCTGCTGAGGGAACTCAGGCAAGCAACCAGGCAATCTCATAAGGCCACTAAATCAGTGTAAACAAAGTATATTTTGACTGGACTAGAGCACGATCTCAAGTTCATAAGCAGCGGAATTTGCAGCTTATACTTCTTAATAGTAAGTATAATACTAGATGAGTTTGGCAGAAATCACAGAAGTCTTGTAAAGCTGTTCTGGCTTTTTGTTTGTTTGTTTACTTCAGATGAGATACTAAGAGCTTGTAGGACTACTCATTTCCTGAGAAATGATGAATGGAGAATATAAGGCATATTTCACAGGAATAATTTATGATTGCTCATTCTTTCTCAGTGGTGCTATCTTGCTTTTCAAACATGTAGCTTGAAAATGGATAAGAACCCTTTACATCTCAAGTAGTAAATAATAACAAATAGACTAAAATAAAATGAAATCAACAATTGTAAAACCCACCAGGCTCCCAAACACTTTAGATTTCGCCAGTGTGTTCCTGATGTGACTGAGCTGCCCATTTCAGTCCCTCTCACCAGCAGGTCCAGGTACGTACCCAGGGGCTCCTGGGGCTGGCACATCCTGCTGTGGAGCTGAGCTGGGAGACAAGCAAAGCAGCCATCACAGAGATGCCCTCTGACCACTGTTACACAAGTTGTGTCTTGCTATTTGATTTCATTGTTGTGCACTGAAATAGGTATTTCTTGGAATCAGGATAAGCACAGACAGTTTAAAAAAAAAAAAAAAGAGGAATTTATTCAGCATGTCTGATTTTTCTGTATAGGTATGATTTCAGCTTTGCAGTAGCTGCAATATAAACAGTGAGCTCTGAAGGACCAATCCATGTCCTGCAATAAAATCCCAACAGGCTCTAGCAGTCGTGCTTTGAAAAAATTAAAACAGAGTTCCAGATAAAAGCTTTTGCTGAACATGCATTTCAAATATTCTCCTGGCTGCACATGAACAAAGGGTTTAGCACATTTCAAGAGAACAGTAACTACTTCTTCAACAATAATTAGGTACATTTTTTCTAATAGCGACTTTCTGGAATTTGTTTATTTGAGGTAGATCAGAAATTTGGAAAATTAATTCCAGAGAGAGCAAAAAGGAGAAAAATAATAGCCAAAGATACACTAAAGTAAACCATTAAAGAAAATGGCTAAGTAGCTTGCTACATAAAAATGTTTGTCCTGTTTGTATTTTGGGTGCATATTTTTCATTTTCTTTTATTCTTTTCCTTTATAAATGTGGAATGATATTTGTCTTTATAATGATATGGCCTTGCTTGATTTTCCACTTGATCTGAGATTTACTTTGTTTTGTGTGATAAAGACAGGTGGCAAAGAGCCACTTGCAATTCCCTGCTTCATGACCCATGACTGGTCAGTCTCAGTACATGTTAAAGGAGTTGGTTCATATCTAATGTATACTACTGGGCTAAGGCCTCTATCACATTCATGTCACTCTTAAACAGCCACTCAGACCCATCACGTGTTCCTTCTCCTTCTTTGTGATGAGGCTAAGAAGATGAGATTGAACAGATTACAATTTTGGCACATATTTACAATTACGAATTACAATTTACTCCAAAGCTTCTATGCAATGCAATACTGTTCAACAAGGATCTTCAGATGATGTAATGCCACTTTACACAGTGTTAAGTGAGATTACCAGAGCAGAAAATATGTGTGTGCTTATTTTTTGTCTTTCAGCATTAAGGTCTACAGGGCCCACATGGAGTCTAAAACTTTTGATGTTCAACACAAGTAAAATGACATAAAACAGAAGAAAAAAAAATACACTCCTTGCTGTTGTCCTTTGGCTGGTGCTATATTTTTATGTGTTAAATCATCAGGGCAGCAAAACATAAACTTGATGATATAGTGCTGAAAAAAACCCAACTGTGTCAATATGAATCTGCCCTAGCAAAGCAATATTTCTCAAACCTCTTAATACAGGACTGTGAGTCAAAATGACAATTGACAAATGCTCAATAAGAGGTCAAAAACAACCATGCAGACAGATTTGTCAAGGGCTTATGTTACCTATTTTTGATAAGTGAAACAATTGGCCTAAGTCATGTCACCTGAGGCTCTTCATATCTGTGGGAAGAGCAGGCATAGAGTTGAAAAAGATTATAATGATTTTTTTCCCTTATGCCCTTCCAGGAGAACTTGCTGCATATTTTCAAAGGCAAATAGAATATCAAAAGACAGTTGGCTTGAAAGAAAGGTAAAATCTCTGTTTGGTTTACTTAGGTTTAAATACATTAATCCAAGAGCTAATATGATTGTGTAATAAATGCAGCTAGGTCACCCAATTAATTAGTGTATCTTATTGAGGGGAAGAGGACATAGCTTCTTAAACACCGCATAAAGTGATAGAGTAAAACAAAGTGAAGCACAAAATTGTTGACTACTTATGCAGGTGGATATAGGCAAAATTATTTAAGAATGTTCCTTCTCTCTCAAGAATCTTCAAGACATGAATGCTTGTGAAGAATTCCTTAGTTTTCAGCCCATTCAAATATGAGAGATGTAAAGAAGACATGCTTTTCTTTAGCCTAGAAAAGGGTTTTCCTTATTGCAGTGAATACAGCCAAAGTCCTTAGAGAATTTCTGATTTCTGATCTGATTCTGTGGAGTTAGGAAGTTGAGTATTCCTCTACTCTTGAGCTGGGGTAAGCTGTTCACAGGGAAGAAGAGTTTTGGGCACAATAACTATTTGGGTCAGTAATACTGAATTGTGAGAAATAGGCCTAGGAGGTCTGACTTTTGCATTGGGAAGGATGGAGGCAGGGAGAAAGGGAGGGAGAGAGGTGACGAGAAAGAGAGGGGAAGAGGAAGGAAAGGAGGGAGGGAGGAAGCAAGGGAAACACCATCTGAACCTCCTGGAAACCTGTTCTCATCCATCCCCAGAGGCCAGTAAAGGAGGGAAATATAAATCACATTTCCTACACGTCATGGTTTAACCCCAGCCCCACACACCCACTCACTCGCTCCCCCACCAACAGATCAGGGACGGAATCGGAAAGGTAAAAGCCAGAAACTTGTGGATTGAGATAAAGACAGTTTAATAGGGAAAGATGAGCTCACACAAGCAAAGCAAAACAAGGAATTAATTCAGTGCTTTGCAATGACAGGCAGGGGTTCAGCCATCCCCAGGAGAGCAGGGCCCCAGCACAGGTAATGGTTATGGGCGAAGACAAATTCCATCACTCCAAATGTCTCCCTCTTCTCCCCACTGTACATACTGAGCATGATGTCATGTGGTCTGGAATCTCCCTTTGGTCAGTTTGGGTCACCTGTCCGGGCTGTGTCCCCTCCCAGCCTCCCAGGCACCCCCAGTCTCCTCCCAGGAGACTAAGAAAAAGTCCCTAAGAAAAGCAGGAAAGGCCTTGGCTCTGTGCAAGCCCTGCTTGGTGATTACAAAAACTTCTCTATATTATAAACCCTATGGTCAGCAAAACCCAAAACACAGCCCCACACCAGCCACTGTGAAGAAAATTAACTTACCTCAGCCAAGAAAACCAACACACTACAAGTATAGAGAATGTTAACTGTATTGCCCAGCCATGCTAAATCGACGGTGGAAGTTTACCCCTGCTTTTTCCTTCTGGGCTGAAGAACACATCAGCCAAGGTAGGGGCAGGGAGAACCTCCTCCTCTTTTGCTGGCATCAAATGACAAGGAGCAAGAAGTTTGTGGACTAAATGTTCTTCACCTTACCTTTCCTTTTTAACCAATGTTCTTCCTCTCAGTTACCCTAGAAATAAAGGCAAATAATGGATTTTCCTTTGTCTCACAAAACCAGCATGAATCATTCTCATTAAAATGTAGAAGACTATACCCTGTGTATTCGCCATATATGTGAGGCAAGTCATTCCCTGTCTTTAACTTCCTGGTTTTATGTCCTTACTCTGAGAATAATTATTTTCAAGTGTACTTAGTGTACAGTTAAATCTTCACCTCATAGTTCTTAACAATTTTTTTTTCTATGATAATTTGTTCCAAAAACCAATTCAGGCATTGTTGTTTTGTTTGGGTTTGTTTTTTCCCCAAATTAATTAATGCAGTATTTATTATGCTAAAAAGATGCTGTAAATGCAATGGGAAGAATACAGGCATGATGGATTTAAGGCAGAAAAATGTTTTTAAATCACTTTCCCTTCTTTACCTCAGAGGGTAATAACATAGCTTAACTCTGGGGACTTCAGACTTGGTAGGGAATGCAAAGCAGTGATGAAAGGACTGCAGCTATGCAAACTGAGCAGTATCTAATTGAATTACTAACAGATGGGAAATAATTAAATCATTTATTATCCCTTCCCAATTAGTTAACTCACAAGTATATCTCAGACAATAAAAAGGTTTTATCCAACCTTCTGCTAGGGATTTAAACTTTTTATCTTCTCATCTTCTCTGGATCTGTTACTTCATGGCTCAGCTTAATCAACAACTATCTTGTCAACATGAAATGATCCCTCTGGTTACTTAAAAACAAAAATACAAGTACAAACAAACTGCTTGAGAGTCATACACTGATATCTACTTTCATCTGACATTTAAAAATGCCAAAGCGATATGACTTAAATTATTTGGGATCTTATGCAAACTATTACAACACCAATGAACATAATTTTCAGATGAGGAAATGGTCTGCCTTAGGAAGACCTTCAGCCAACTGCATCTGCTATGACTTTTTACTCTCCTTTCTATATTGCCCAAAGGCTCAGTTCCCAGAAGAATTTGGGCACTGGATTGCTAAGCCAGCAGCTTGTCCCCATAATGTCTGGTGGACATGACTCCAGGCCAGGCACTCAGGCTCTGGACAACACTGAGGAACAGCTTCTCCTGTCATAGCAGGATGTAAATCCAGCACAATGCTTCTTCAGAGTTATGGCAATGCCAAGGAAAGACAGGGAGCTGAAGTGAGTTGCGTTTCAGTGACTCCAGCCTGGCTCCCTGATCCAGGGAGGCAGCCAGTGCCGTGTAGCATTCACAGGTGGGAATCTACCCATGAGGAAATACTTGCAACAGTCTCATCCCACCTCCATGGCACCCAGAATCCTCTCCTTTCTGCTCTGAAAGGCATATATACCTTGAGTGCAAATACTGAAAATTTGAAACTGGAGCTTTTTAGTCTGGGGAACTCTCAGAGTCATCTTTTGATAACACATGATCTAACATATATATACTGTTTTGTTATGAAAAGTGGACTACAGTAAGCCTGAGAGACGAGAGATGGGAGTACAAAAGCCCTCAGAGAGAGAGGTGAATTAAAACTAGCTTCCTAATTATGGGTATACATATTCTACCTCCTAGACAGAGGGGACCTAGTCAGCTCTCTGCTCAGAACTTCAGCAGCTGGGGTTAAACTCAGAAGGAGTCAGTAAGGCATTTGAAAGATTAATTGGTGGTTGCAGAATCACAAAATTGCTGAAGCTGCAAGGTACTTGAGGGGCTGTCTAGTTCAAACCCCCTGTGCAAGCAGGTTCAGCTAGAGTGAGTTTCCCAGGATCATGCCCAGCCGAGTTTTGAATATCCTTAAGGACGGAGATTCCCATTCTCTCGGAGCAACCTGTGCTCAGCCTCCCCCACGATGAGAAAGTGTTTTCTTATGTCAAGATGTAATGCCTTCTGTGTCAGCTTGTGTGTTTTACCTCTTGTCCTGCACTCTTATCTATTGAATTCAAGCTATTCCAGGGGTAGCTGACAGCTAGTGGAGGTTGAATGGACCTGCATTCCAGTCTCAGAATCTTCCTGTCGTTTCTTCTTTAAAAAGTAGAATTTCTTGTAGCTCTTCACAGTAACAGAAAAGTGGCTCACAAAACAGATGCAGATCACAGCCATCTCTGAGTTTTCTACTACTCTACATTCATGAAATTCCCCAGAACATTTCACAGGCTCCACTCTCTCCAAATTTTAACTACCTCTGAGCTGAAATTTTGTCTCTCATTTAAAAGAGCTTGAATTTCTACCTCTTCTCTTTATAGATAGGCCATAAACAGTAATATGAACAGTTTCTTTAGAAGAAACTTAATTCACTTTATCCATAGCAACTATATTAAATGTGATCCCAAAGTCTGGGAGAAAGCTTTAGTCCTTTCAGGCTATTTATTAGTAACAATTTTGTCCAGACATTACTAGTATTGCTTAAACCATATTGTTTTGTGGTTATTATTATGAATATAATTTTCAACTAGGATTGAAACTAGGTTGCATCCTGTTAAGGAAGTACAGAATAGAAGCAGTTAAGAACCAAGCATTGTGGCCTGAAAGAAGGGAGAGCTGAAGTTGTTGTTCTTGATAGCTATTCTTAAGTTTTATAGCTGTGAAAGAGACAGAAGTTCAGGAAGCAGGGAAAAAAGATACTGGGACACAGTCTGAGAAAGCAGTGTGATGCAACTTTACAAATAAATGCAAATAAATAAATATACAATAAAATGCAATAAAAATAAATGCTATAAGTAACAAGTGAAAATATTTTGGAGTGGTGGGAAAAGATACTTTTTCCTTGCTTGTTTCTTAATCCATTTTGGTAGAACATTATATATGGATTAGCACATTGAAACAACATTCAAGTGCCAATTTATTGTGATAGTAATGAAATAGAGTAACCAAAAGTCTAAGTTATGATGACCAAGAGTAGCAGTAGGCCGTACTGTAAGAAAGGGGTTTGTGGATTGTCCAACAAAAATTCATGAAGCTGAACAGCCTTTAGGTTAATTTGTATTTTAGCTTGGGGTGGGGTTTTTTTTGCCTGTTAATTTCCCAGTTACTGATTTCATGCATCAGTGGGATGTACACCAACACAGTTGTTTCAGACCCTTGACATCTATTGCAGAAGTTTCAGCGTTATCACTTGAAAATGCGACTGTAAATGAGCTTCAGTTGCAATTTGGAATTCATTAACCTCATGGGAGTTTGTAGAACATGAATAATACAGGAATACAAGCAGGCCACTCTGAAAACAGCTTTCCAATTCAGTTTACAGAGGTGCAATTCTGGTTTGTTCACATCTCTCTGACCTCCTGCACCAGAGAACCGGTGTAGAACATTAAAGTGCCTGGAAATACACAGGGGGTCATCTGTCTCACCGTCTTGCCCAATTGGCCTGTACCATGTGCTGACCAAGGCCTTAAAGGTGAATCTGAGTCAGTACATTTTCCACTGATAACAGCCAGAAGCAGCTTTAGTTAGTACAGACTGAAGGGGAGTCATGGACCACAATCTGTTATGCTCCTGATGTTTAAAAAACCCAAATCCAAAATATAGAGAAGCGAATGGTTCCAGTTTTAAAGATAACTAAAGTGAATCAGGAAACAAGAATAAGAGAATGAAAGTATAGCCATATGAGAAACTCTGTTGCTGACCCCAAAAGGCTTACCTGTCTGAACAGACACTGTAAAATACGAAAACATGGAACTTGTCATGTTGAATTACTGTTTACTTATTAGGGTCTCGGGAGACACAGCAAGCCAACAAGCTTGGCTTCCATCAACTAGTTATGCAAAAAAAAATTAAAAAAAAAAAATCGTCTCAAGGGCAATATTTTCACAAATAAGCAAATTCCTACTAAATGACCACCCAGAGGCTTCATGGTGATCATGAATTTGTATCTTTTCACAGTGTAAGGGAGAGACTCACAGGGAACGGTATAATGTTTTTCCTTTTCCGTTTGCAAAGACTTTGCAAAATCGAAGACAATTAGCACCTTTGGGAAAAAGTAGCCCAGGAAAAATTTTGAAAGCAGTTTCCTTGATGAGGATCAATATTAATGTGTGCGTTGGTGAATTAATTTTTTTGCAGTTTTAAACAACAAGTACTTCATTCATCTAAGCACAAAAAAAAATTAATTCATACATGTTTAATATTATTTTAATTAATTTTTCAACTCTCTAAACAACAAAGCCTTTTTCATAAATTAATAAAAGGTAAATCTGCATAGAAAGTTTTCACTTTTATTTTTAGAAGAGTTTTAACACTTTTTTTTACATTATAGGATTGACAAACCTGAAGATCTTTTTAGAGTTCTTTTAACAGTAATGCTCAAAACAATGTTTTTGGACTGGATCTCAGATCTGAAACTGTTACAAAATTAGATTAATCTTCTGAGTCCGAATTATCAAGACCCTTCTCTAACTGATAATTTTCAAAATTTAAAGGGTATCACTAGGAAATGGGAGTGCTTATATTATTTCTTTGTATTATAAACCATGTTTCTACACCATCAAGCCCCTCAATATCCTAGATTTCATGATTTCTGAGCCTGATCAGCATTCAGATGATCAAACTCCCAAGTAAGACTCACAATCTCAAATAAGGAAAACAAAGCAAAACACACACCCTTCTGCCCTGAACAAGAAGAAAACTCAAGGGAAAAAGTTATTGCTATGGGGGCTCTCAATTTTCTCTCATGTTTTCAAATGGATTAGATGCTAGAAACCCTGGGTTTTTCTCTTATAAGTGGTCTGTTTCAGATCCTAGGCAAAGTCACCTCACTAAACAATGAAACTCATTGATAAATCATAAAATCATAGAATCATAGAATGGTTTGGATTGGAAGGAACCTTAAAGATCATCTCATTCCACCCCCCCTGCCAGCTTGCTCAAGACCCCATCCAACACGGCCTTGAACAGTTCCAGAAATTGGGCGTCCACAACTTCTCCGGGCAACCTGTTCCAGTGCCTCACCACCCTCACAGTAGAGAATTTCTTCCTAATATCTCATCTAAACCTATCCCCTTTCAGTTTGAAGCCATTCCCTCTTGTCCTGTCACTGCATGGTCTTGTAAAAAGTCCCTCTCCAGCTCTCTTGTAGGCTCCCTTTAGGTACTGGAAAGATGCAATGTCATCACCTGAGTCTTCTCCAGACTCAACAATCCCAACTCTCTCAGCCTTTCCCCACAGGAGAAGAGTTCCATCCCTCTAACCATTTATGTGGTCCCTTTCTGGACTCACTCCAAGTCCATGTTCTTCCTGTGCTGGGAACCCCAGTGCAGGATGCAGAACTCCAGGTAAATCACCTGATGCTTTTACAAATATTTTGATAAACTCCCAATTTCAGTCATATTCCTTATCAGAGGGTTGTAGTCCAGAAATATCAAATAAATAAACTGATATTTTTTTACTCCACAATCATCTCGTAGAGCATGCATGTGATTTCAGTTTTATTCCATTATTTAGTGGCCTTTTCCTTGGATGATTTAACCTTATTAATCTTATCTTTCCTCAAATACTAACATAAAAATGTATTTATTAGTTCCTTTGTACAGATCACAAAGCACTGAGCAATTTTTAAACTTTGATTTTGATTTTCATTTTTCTTCTAATCTTACAAATTTTTGTGATCAGAATGTTGGCCATATTGAGGATCAAATCAGTACACTGATGAGTAGGTTTTGTTCTCTCCTGAGTGTGTTCTCACTAAATAACCAGTCTGTCGTGCTGCCAGTCCCACAGAGAGTTTGAAGGACCTCATCAACACATTATCCTCTTTCATGAAGAGGAAGGGAAACCAAAATTTCATAATTATGTTCATGTTGGAAGGGTTTTCTCAGGGGTGAAATACAGGTTCAGCACACAGAAAATGTTCTGATCTTGGAAAAGAGCTCTTTGCAAAGAGAAAGTGACAGTTCACACAGCTTGCCTGTCCTAGTAGGACAGCTCTTTGTTTATTCAAGGTAGCCAAACAAATTTGCCTGTGAACAGATGAACTTTAAGATGCCTTTACATACATGATGAAAGGCTGAGCAGCAGATGTTAAAGCAGAAAAACATTGGACTCACCACATTGAAAGGCTGACATGGCTGCTAATGGCACAGACGTTATACGACTTCTGAGGTTATCTAACTTTCAGAAAAGATTTTATAAGGTTAGGGAGAAAGAGGAAGAGTGAAAGTCAGATAGATGCCCTAGCCACCCAGTGGAATGAAATGCTGAATATAAGGAGAATAGCAATTTTGTTGGTAAAAATTTATTTTTTATTCTACTTGACACAGTGTGAAAAGATAGTCATACTTACTCCTTTTTTGGAATCCCTATATAAGGTCTGTGATTGGAAGTTCTTTCTTTCTTATTTAGATACAGCAGTTTATTTAATGCCTTTTAACCTCTGCCTTTAAACTGTACTTCTGTATGTGAGGCCACCATGAATACTAAAGTTGTGAATGATTAGGATTAATTGCAACACAACAAAGTGACAAGTTAAGTATAGTGTTTAGATGTCTGGAAAAGGGCTTGAACAGCTTAGATTAAGATCACTATGAGTAGGCATGTGTTTGGATCCAGATATATGTGGCTTCAGATCTCCTTCTTGCTTCCCAAAGTAATGGCAAATCCAGGAAAGGCCAAAAGGGAGACCAAATTGTTGCCAAGCTTATAATTCAGCCTGTCAGATATTTCAGCTATTAATACAGTGTTTAAAAATGAAGCTGTAGCCCCGTGTGATGTGATCCATTGGTTAAATAGGAGCCATGACATTTTGCAAAAGCCAAAAGAGGTAATTATGATGCTAAGAGCTTTTAGATTGGAAGCTGGAAGGCAATAATGAAACTGAAGAAATGGTGAATCATTGCAGCCTTTATTGTTTACCATTCAAGAAATGATGACAGGCTTTGCTTTTATTGGAAAAACTCTAGTTTTAGGACTTTCTAAAAAGCAGGATCAATTCTCCATTAAATGTGATCCAAAGAACTCTAGATATGTTTCTTCAGTTTCTTTTAATTATACATTTATAAACATAAAAATTCTGTGGGGGAAAATCCTGTTTTATTCATCTTTTGTGTCAAACTAGGCAGGATATAAAATTACCTGTGAAGACATACACCAATGCTATTTCTAAGATGTTTTCAGTTTAGCAAAAAAAAAAAAAGAAGGAGGGGGAAGCTCTATTACTGTATTTAGGAGTATTCTAGTACCATATTGTGAAATTAATGCCTATGTCATCATTTGATTATTCATCTTGCTAGGAGGCTACAATCAGTATTTTGGCAAAGGAAAAAGGAAAAGAAAATACCATCTTAGGTTAATAAATAGCTATATTACTCCGGCTGGAAGGCAGAGCTTTCATTCTCCCATTCAATACCTCATGGTACCCCTGGGGTTTTACTTTAATCAGAGAATTTTATTTATGCAAGTAAGATTAACACATCATCCGTTTGCAGGAATGAAAATTCCTGATTCATCCATTTCCCTCTTACAAGTATCCAGTTCCAAACTGAAGAGTCCAGTACATCAAAATTATCTGGGAACACAGAATTGTCTTGCTTTCTATATGTTGTTGCTTTTCTCACAAAGTAGAACCATGTCTAGAAATGGCTGGATCTTGTTTTTATTCCCCCAGAAAGAAGGCAGTTTTAATTTCTATTGGTGTGTATGTGATGTGAATTCATTGTACTCTTCCAGTAGATAAATTTAAAGAAGAATTTCAAATTCTTTTTGCAAACATCTTATTTATTATTTCCCAGCCAGTCCTACATTAACACTTGGTGATGCTAAAAAATAAAAAGTAAACCTCTGCAATTTATCCTAAACTTATTGAAAGCCCAAACTTTTTCTGTTGTGAGTTATGACTGGATAGTCATATGTTCACTAAAGCAGACTGAAATGTTCTCTGAACATATCCCAATTTTGACTTCTCTGAGGCTAAAAAGAGGAGAACTGAGAAGTATGAGAAAAGGGGAAATCAGATCTTAAACACTGTAGAGGAAATGTTCCCACATTCAACTTGGATTAATTTTTTCTCAATCTCTCTTCTGTCTAAAACTGTTTAAGCAAAGCACAAGAGGCTTCCTTGAATTACAACGGTGTGAAACCAGTTTCAGTGGTGGGAAAGAGAACAGCACAAAATAATCTGAAACCATTATTAGAACTTTTTAAATTGAGACTGCCTGTGAAGAGAAACTGCACTCTCAGCAGCAAAGAGTGCATTTCAGAGAGGAGTCAGCCACCTGTTGGCTAAAAGTACTCTGAAAGTTACTCTGAAATTAATATTTTTATCTTTTCTCTGCCTCAAATTTCCCATGTACCATTCTGTATCACATGTGCCGAAAGCATTCTTGTGACATGGGGCAGTGCTGGCATTCCTCAGTACCTACACATTACCAAAACAAGCAAACATATACACCCCTTTCAGAGGTCACAAAATGTACAAATATGAATTGTGTTTCCTTGAGGGAGACAAAATACCTGTTGTTCCCTTACTTTTGCTAGTTAATTTATTAAGAATCAAAATTATTGTATAACTTGATTTTTAAAATAAATTTGTTGGATAGTACCAACAAATGGTGCTATCTCTGGTTTATTGCACCTTATGTTGGCTGGAGGCAGGAAATAAGAGCAACTTGTGTTGTACAGAAAGCCAAAATCCTTAATCAATATGACAATAAATTTCCATAGCCTCTCAGTATGACAAAAATCAGGTAATCAATTACTTTTTCATAAACTTGGCTTGTTGTAAGCATGATTAAAATGTTCCTTAAAAATTGCTGTGTATTGATCAAAAATTGTAGAAGGCTTTCTCAAACTGAATAACAGAAATCATTGTTAAAATAATAAAACACTGTCACACAGATCCACAAAAACCTGCATCAGAGCTGTGGGGAATATGTTAATCAAAGAATAACGAAATGAAAGGTGATCTTACTCTGCCTTTAACAGGTCCTTCTGTATGTGTACTGAATCATTGTTTGTTATAATCTTTCAGTTGGAAGGGGGATTGCCCTTTTAATTATGTTTCTAATCCAGAATAAACATGAGATTAAAAGTACACTCTTAGAAATTACAATGTTGTAAAATGCAATATTCTGTGAAAATTGCCCCATTAACTCCTTTGTTAACAGGCTGCTTCTGATACTTCATTCAAAATCAACAAAACTTATGGATGTAACTAAAACTGCAGACAGAAAACTAGAGTTTCCATGCTATCAAATAAAAATCAGATTGCCTAAGAGATTACTTTAAAAAAGTCTTTAAAAAAGGATAAGAAAAGAAAGAGTTAGTTGAAGAGCTACATTTACTTCCAAGTTGAAATTCAGATCCATTTAACTGTATTATGTTAGTTTTCAGAACTGTAATAACTTTTAAAGAACGTGGCTTAAGGCAATAGCATGAAAAGCAGGAAAGATGAGAAAGGACTTCGTATCATGGAAGAGAAAGTTGGGGTGGCAGGAAAGATCAACAATATGTCAAGAGTTTGCGATAAAATTCTACCTACAAACCAGATAAAAGGCAGGTAAAACTCTCCAAAGAAGGTATTAACTCACTCCACGAATGCAAAACACACTTTAAGAGAGTTCTGTCAACAAGTTTTGCAGGCTAAAGCATGCAGTTCAGCTCCTGATATGTGCTGATATAGCAATGGATATAACAAAAAGGACTTGGAGAACATTTTGAATGGAGCAAGGTTTCTTTCTTTTGTATAGGTCTAGTCTCATTTTCGCTCAGCTCCTTTCGCATCCAGAGGAAATAGCGTTTATGTTCTCCCTCAGGCAAAATGCTCATTGATGCTGGCACTTGTGATTTTATTCCTTCCCCAGTCAGGGCTTGACTGAACAATTGTTGACCCTGATAAATCATGATCCCCAAAAGTGTTAATGGAGATTTCAAATATTAAAATTAACATCTTTCCTGTTCTTACATAAAGATGATTACATTAGAGAACCATTTAATTTTCAGCATCCTTGTTCTCCAATAGCAAAGAAGGGGCTTCATAAAGATATTTGTGGGACTCACCCACTCTTCCTAGTCTGCTTTTTGCCCTAGAAATTTAATGAACTATTCTCTTTCATCTTGTGACACTGAGATGTGATAACAATGGTCCTAACAGCAGAGAAGGGATGAAAAATCAGAGACAATCCAGAGACATTCTTTTTCATATTCACACACATAATCAGACTTTTGCATGGTCTGAGAGGTGCTGAGCGCTGACTGCAGGTTGGAGTAGTCTCAGAGATCTCAAACAAGAAGTTAAAGGGTGATCTTTCTAACTCCTTCCTAGTGCTCACAGCATTATGTCCTCTTGGAAATCCTAAGGGATGCTACTCTTCACTTAACAGCTAATATATGGCCATCTGCTCTATTTAGTTTGCTCCATTTGTGTCATGCATAATCTCAGCATCACAGGGGACGGTCGAGCTGTTGTCTTGATGAAAATTTCAATTTTCATGTAATCAATTTGAAGAAAACACTTCATCACATACACCGTGGATAAAATTAAATTTAGTATCTGCACTTAAAATATTTGCCAGACATTAATAATCCACGAAGATATATTCAAATCTATGTCAAATAATATTACTTAGTCTCAGAAATTAGGCCTGGATACAGATAGTACAAAGTAATGAAGTTTCAGAACCAGCAGAAATATGCTGCTCTTATCAGAGGCATTGTAGTCTGGGTCCAAGCTGGTGCACAAGCACAGCTCCCAAGTGAAGCTGAGGAATCTGCATTCTGGGCTATGCTTGCACAGAACTGGAGATGAAACTGCCGTATGTGTTCTTCATTTAAACTCTAAATCTTGCCAAATAGAATAAAGTTACACAAATCCAATGTGGACACACAGTCTCTGAACATATGTCTGTTTATGAATAAATTGCTCACACTGAAGGACCGCATAGAATTTACTTTGATTTTCTTTTGGCTTTTCTAAATAATTAATTATGCTTCTCTTCATTACAATTTCCTCTCATGATCCATTTTATTTCTTCTCAAAATGTTTTTGTATGGAAAATATATTTCAGTGCCTTTCTAATTTAATTCTCCAGGCACTACATTCTTTCTAAGTCATTTCTTAATGTTCATTCTTTCACAGTCAAAAAGACCTTGCCTGAGCATTTTTTCATCATTGTTTCTTGTTTTCTTGGCTCAAAGTATTAGATCCTACACAGAGCCAACTAGAAATGGTTTGGACAAAAGTTTGGGAGGGAGTGATGGGTCACAACGAAGAAAGAGTGAACAAATTGTAAGGAAAATATTTTTATATAGGTATATGAAGTCTTAAAGGCATAATCTTGTTACTAGCTAAAAATCATACCCCCATGAATAAAATAATATCCTAAATAAACCATAAATTAAATTGGTTTAAAATTTGTTGATTCAACTAACTGCCAAATTTAAGATCTGTGGGAAGTTGCTTTACCTGAAATTTCAAAGTGGTGAATGGAAAGCTGTGAAAATAAGAACTCAGCTCCCTTTTAAGAATTGTTGTCAGTTTTTGACTTAGGAGAGTTAAAAGCACCATCTGTAGCAGAAAAGTGTTTGTCTGTGAGAAAAATGCCCTTCAAAGCTCTGGAGGCCACCCAGGAAAATAACATCTGGAAAGCAAAAGTAGTTCTCCCATTTAGTTCTGGGCTCATCAGTTTCATCTTTACCTATACATGACCTTGTTCCTGGGTGAAATGCTTGAACAGTGTTGCTTGTCTCCTGGCTTCCTTAATCACAACCTTCCCCATTAGACTCTAATGATAAGGACAAAAGTAAAAAACAGCTTCTATAACCTAACACCGCTTTCTATCCATCTTTACCAAATAGGTGAGACCTATGATAACAGCAACAGATGTATATACATATGGGATTGTACAACTATATAGCCACATAAATACATGAGAACAAAAATGCTTGAAAGCAAATGCAAGGCTATTCTTTCATTGTTATCTGGCACTTGAGGATGTTAAAGCTAGTGATACTTTGGATACCATGAGAAGAGTCAGCAAGCACCTCAGACACCTCCTGGGGATGCACAGTCATCCCTCTTTGTGTGGCCCAAGTTTCTCAAACCACTCAGCTGCTTGGCTTCCAATGTTGCTGCTCACAAATCTTTGCAATCTTGCCAAGCAGAAGAAAGACAAGGGTGGATATCTAATCTGTGATATACACCAGTGCAAAGCAACAGAGACTGAATTTAGGTTGAAGTTCTGATGTGGAGGATGAACGTAATCTCAGATTCTGCTTTGTCTCCTCACTGAGAGCTCTGAATTTCTGTTCAATTGCTGTTATCACTGATGCTATCGTGACTCTTTCAGAGAAGAAGGAAATGGAAAACTGCTAAATATTGTAAGGATGAGGGGTAGGGACTGACCTGAAAAGCTGTTACAGTTTTCATGAAAATCAGCAAGATTTAGACTCTCATAAAAAACTTATCTCAGACAAGCCAGCCCACCCCAGGCAAGAGTCTGGGACCCTCTTTTTTATCCCTGAAGAATATCAGGTATCAGAGGGTGCTGGCAGCTGTTCAGCACTGGAAGAAGTGCAGAATCAAGCTGGGCATAGACCACACCCATGTAATATTTTGTCTAAGAAGCCTGTAAGTGCCTTTGGTCCTGAAATCCCTTTAGAGAGTGCTAATTGTTAACACACAAACCTGGCCTTCCTCATGGCCAGATACACTCATGGCCTTCCTCATTTTTGGCCATGAAAAGTTAAATTTTGGTTATGTTGTTAGAAGCCTTGAGCAGGCCCTTCTAACAAATGTTCCCTTTTCCAGCTACTATTTGTTGTGATGTAGCATTATTTTCTCTTTATTCCATTGAAAAATATTACATTTCTTGTACCTAACTAAATATCTCTTCACAAAGAGAAATAAGAATCTGATGAGGAGCTTAACTTTTGTTCTCTGGAAGGCTGAGCAGGGAATCCTGTGACAAAATCATTGGTCCTCTGATTAGTTTCCTCCCACGTCCTGTAGAGCAGTCATGCTTTGGAAGATGCTGCACTGCTATTTGTGCTTCACTGGCACTCTACTAGCCTTACGATTGAAAAGAATGATCTTGATGTGAGATTGGATTTTTGTCCTATGTGTGTATGAATTGTAGCTGGCAGACCTCTCTTGAAATGAAGAAATTTACAAACATCCAGCTTCCAAAAATACAGTCCAAAATATTTATCCAAGTGCTCATTCCATGGCTGCTTTCCCTACCTTCACTGTGAACAGATATCTTTTTCCTTCTCCAGTTCAAAGGGAGATTCTCACAGCAGAAAGATTAGGATCTAAACCAGATTTACCTAATTGCAGTAAATGGTGGTCTGGAGGGTTTTTTCTGCTTTAATTTTGTCTACTTTTGGATGACCTGTGTGATGATGATGAGATTGTGGTGGTGTGACCCTGGCTGGAGGCCAGGTACCTATAAAAGCCACTCAATCACTCCCCTCCTCAACTGAACAGGGGAGAAAAAAATGACAATGAAAAGCTCATAGGAGCAGGGAGCGATCAGACACCAATTACCATAATGGGCAAAACAGTCTCTGCTTAGGGAAATTATTATCAATCAAAATCAGAGCTGGAAAATAAGTAAAACAAATCTTAAAAAAATCTTTCCCCCACCCCTCCCTTCTTCCCAGCTCTACCTCCTCCCTGCCAGTGGCCCAGGAAGACGGAATGTGGATTACGGTCAGTAGTAATTACACTTTATTTCTGCCAGTGCTTTTTTCTCAGGGAGAGGAATCCTTCCCCTGCTCCAGCATGGGGTCACTCCCGCAGGAAACAGTCCTCCACAAACTTCTCCAATGTGTGTCCTTCCCATGGGCTGCAGTTTTTCAAGAGCTCCTCCTGCCTGGGTCCCCTCCCATGGGGTGCAGTCCTTCGGGAGCAGGCTGCTCCAGCGTGGGTCCTCCACAGGGTGACAAGTCCTATCAACAAACCTGACCTACTGTGGGCTCCTCTCTCCAAGGGTCCACAGATCCCTTCCAGGAGCCTGGTCCATTGCAGGCTGCCCATGGGGTCACAGCCTTCTGGTCATTCACCTGCTCCAGCGCGGATCTTCTCTACGATCTGCAGGTGGATCTCTGCTTCCCCATGGACCTCCATGGGCTGCAGGGACACAGCTGCCCCACCATGGTCTGCACCAGAGGCCGCACAGGAATCTCAGCTCCAGCACCTGGAGCACCTCCTCCCCCTCCTTCTCCCCGACCTTGATGTCTGCAGAGCTATTCCTCTCACATATTCTCCCCCCACTCTTTTCTGGACACAATTACATCTGCACGATAATTTGGGTTTGGGTTTTTTTCCACCTTCTAAAATATGTTATCCAAGATATGTTACCACCTGTCACTGACTGGCTT
This sequence comes from Acanthornis magna, assembly GCA_036785705.1. Taxonomy (NCBI): domain Eukaryota; kingdom Metazoa; phylum Chordata; class Aves; order Passeriformes; family Acanthizidae; genus Acanthornis; species Acanthornis magna. The sequence continues at coordinate 27,632,564 of JAWUZG010000001.1, forward strand.
GGACTTGGCCAATGGTGGGACGTTCTTGGAGCTTCCTGGCATTGGCTCTGTCGGATATGGGGGAAGTTTCTGGCAGTTCCTCACAGAAGCCACCCCTGTAGCCCCTCTTCACCCCACCAAAACCTTGCCATGCAAACTCAATACATTGACAGACACCAAGAAGCTAAATCTGTGTTTCACCCAAGGCAGAGACTAGTATTAGGAAACTATGGACTACATTTGTTGTGTTTCTTACAGTTGACTTTAATCCTCTGATATGTCTTCCTTTTTTCCCTTCTCTTTTGTTCTTTTCTCCTCTTTTTATTTTATAAAGTGACAGCCAGTGCTTTGGTGGGAATGTATTTGAAAAGAGTGCCCCATAAAATGGCAGAGCAAAAATAATGAGAAAAACTTTTCAAGCACTTCTGAGGAACTGTGTTCTCCTGAATAACACTCACTGTCAATTATGCTGGGTCATTTGTGCTTAGTCACTGTGTCCATTACTGTGCCAAGAGAAGGAAACTTCACTGTCATTGCCAAGGAGATTGTTTGGATGCTGGAAGACCAACTGCCTACACACTCAGACAATATAAAAATCAAATGTGTTCCATGATTAAAGGAGGTGATCCTTGAGAATTTCAATTATATGCTACTATTAGAGTGAACAGTTGGTAATCTGAAAGCTTAATATTAAAAAAAATGTTATTACCCTAATCTTCTCTGGAAAATGGCCCATAGTATGGAGTCAAACAAATATGTCGAAAACTATTAAGATGGATTTAATTACAGTTCTTAGTGCCTGGAGACTCAAATTCAAGGAGAAACCTAGAAAATGGATCATAATTTAGGGTCATAATGAAATTTCACTCTGTTCACAACATCCACCTTATAGCCTCTGCGTTGGGGAAATCATTGATATTTCCAAAAGCCACATGCATTCCTTCACAAAGCATTTACTAACTTGCAGTATTCCTTGGATCCTATAGTTTTTAAGCGGGGTTTTTTTGTTGGTTTTTTTTTTTTCCTGTTCAAGTCTGTGGGAAGTGACTTGGACAAGGACTGAATTAAAATGCAGTTGCAAACATGTTGCCCCAAATAGTGCTCAGTACAGACAATATTTTGAGAGAAATCTGACTGATAATGAGCGGCCCCTTTTAAGGTAATGTATGTCTTCCTGGCCACATCTGTTTCCAGCAGCATAATGCAGCTTGATCACAGCCCTGTTGAAATGGGAGGTAAGGTTCCCATTTACCTTAATATTACAGAATCATGTCCCTAAAGGGCTCCAACTAGCAAAATGGCAAAGTCAGAGATCCGCTTTAGTCATGATTGTCACAGGTGTTTATCTGAGTCCCTACCCACAGGGCCTATAAAATAAAAAGCCAGACATTACATAATGAAAGGAAAGGCAGGAAATTTGGACCAGAAGAGCTTTAAAGGACCCTTCCAACTTACACTATTCTATGATTTTATGATTCTATGTTAAGTAAAATAAAACCACAGAGATAAAATAATTAGTTTAACAAGTAGTTGCTGGATGAAAGTCTCCAGAGAGAAACATATGTACGGGGTTATGAAAACTTGAGAGTAAAAAACAAGAGAAAGCTGAAAGATGGCAAATCAGCAAGGTAAAAGATCAGACCAAATGCTGCGGAGAATAGCACTTCCTCACCTGACTGATGAGTTGCCCGATGCTTGGCCATTAGAGATTCATCCAGAGTCTTACAGGTGCTAAGAATATCAATGATAAGCCTATGACTACAGTCCCGCTGTTTGTTGGGTGTGTTAACCAATAAATAAGATCATTTTATGTGCTCATGAATTGAGTATGAACCTCTTTGCAAGTGTCCACACATAGTAAAATGCCCAGTAGATCGTGAAAAGTCTCATTGGGCTGTAATGTTTGTTATTTCCATGTGAATATTTTAACACCTGGGAAGTCTCAAAAGGCATGAGGTGCCCATAAATAAGAAACTAAATCAACTCATGAATTTCTGTTCCTAACATGAAGGTTAATTGTATTTTGTAGCGCTGTGGGTAGGAAAGAAAACAAAGATTTTGCCATAAATCAGTATGAGATGCCTCTAAAAATCTTTAACTAAGGTCTGGCATCCTTACCAGACAGAAATGTCTTTTTTCTCCCCACTTGAGATTAATTTGATTAGTGGTTTTTAATGAAATAATTAGCAGGCTGTGCAGGGTCCAGGATATATGTGCCTGGATGGGAGCAGTCAGATGCTATCTCATTTTATCCGTATTTAAATGCATCAGAGATGTGCCAGATTTGACCCAGGAGCCATTTGGCCATAGTGCCATGGATCAGTCCACAAACCTTCCAGACTGAGGAGGAACACACTGCTTTTTACATTATTCACTGTAGACATATCCTACATAACATATGAATACATCTTGTACATCAGAAAATACGGAAAACTAAGATGGTGGCGTTTTCTTCTCTTTACCATCTGAGACCCTGAAAAATACTTCTAAACCAAAGCAGAAGCCAATCACGAAAGAACACTTGGAAATTCTCTCCCCATAAACAGGTGTTAACACCGGGCTTGTTGTGAGTTTCATACATAACTGTACAGAATGGCTGAAAATCTGAAATAATTATTTATTTAGAGGCATAGGAATCCTCCTGAGAAATCTTTTGAGTGCCGCAATCAAATAAGCAGTCCCATGCAAACCACTAGCTATATGTTCATTAGGTTGGACTTTCAAATTAAAGCGCATCTACAAACACAGTGTAAAAGGAAAAATTCACTATACTCTGTGCCACTGAAAGACAGTAAATAATTAATGGCACCAAAGTTTTTTTCTGAACATTATTTTATCTTTTCCTACCATATTTCACATAAATATGAAGCAGAACTGAGGGGGAAGAAAGAAAAGAAAAGAAAAGAAAAGAAAAGAAAAGAAAAGAAAAGAAAAGAAAAGAAAAGAAAAGAAAAGAAAAGAAAAGAAAAGAAAAGAAAAGAAAAGAAAAGAGAAAAGAAAAGAAAAGAAAAAAGAAAAGAAAAGAAAAGAAAAGAAAAGAGAAAAGAAAAGAAAAGAAAAGAAAAGAGAAGAAAAGAAAAGAAAAGAAAAGAAAAGAAAAGAGAAAAGAAAAGTGACCAAAATTAAGAATTGGTGATATTAATGTTTTATTTTCTTTTGTATTCAATGATATAATATTTTGAAATATTTCTTTTTTCAATATTCCATTAAAAACAATGATTTTTTCTGACAACAGTAACACCTGAAAATCTGTAGCACAAAATTGTAATCAAAAAGTATCACTTGTCAGCAGAGCAAACCCCAAAGGCCAGATCATGAACAAGTTATGAAAGCATTTCACACTCGCACTCATGCCTTCATATAATATGAGTGAAAGAATGGAATCTGAAGTGATTTCCTTGATATCCTTTTCTTGTAACTACTTCCTCACTGATCAGAGACAGAAATATCAGTTGTTTGTGACAGCATAATTTCACCTACAGACATCATATTTTGAATTACTGGAAGAAAAGACTTCTGTAACATTTTTCTCTCTTACATTATTGCTGTAATTTAGTTTCTTGCTTGTATTGCAAAGTGTGTAAATATAAGTACATGAAGAATGCTCGCCTTTTAGTGTGACTGGATGCAATCTCCTGTTATTAAAATGTTTAATAATTAAATAGAACAGACTCTATTAAAATAATATTTAGGTTCTTGTCTTAAAAAAGAAAAAACTTCTAGGGAAAAAATAACCAAAAAAACAAAGCAATAAAGACTTTCGCAGACCTTTTCTCACCTAATATTATTGTTTATTAATCAACTCTCAGAAAAATGAATGACTGATTAACATTATATCTGCATTTTTGTGCTTAGCAGGATGTATTATAAAAGAGAAGTCTCCATGGACATTTCTTTCTCTTTTCCTGCATATTGTCTTGTTTAGTTCTGCTTTGTTTTCATTTTGTTTCTGTAATATGAAGAATCAGATGTGGGAGAAGAAATATGCATCTGCTCACAGCTGAACACGCATGGATGGATTTTATAGACACTCGCACGTTGGTGCTCAGACTGTGCTGGTAGCAGTGCTACTCCTAAAAGCACTCCGATCTTTTGTGGGAACCTCCTGATTCCCAGAGTGAATTCAGAAGTCTGCTGCTGGTCCACATGTGAAGTCTACGTGGATCTGTAAGGCAACATTAAGTCAGATTTTTGGAAGAGTTCTCAGGGAAATTTGGAAGATGCTGGAGCAAAGTAATCACCCAAATGATGGATAGTGGTCTGATTACACCAGCTCCGTTGGCTGCAGAAGACTCAGAAGCGATAAACACAAACCTCTGACTCCTGCTCCTCTCTCTAGGTCAATATCTTCAGAAAGGGGCATCTGCAAAGAACAGTTTTAGTGACCTCTGAATGGTGTTAATTGCAGAAATATTTTGTGTTAGGTCAGAGTGCTGATGTGTAGAAATGAGAAACTCTTGCCTTGCTGAAAAAGAGATCTGTCCTTTGGCCTGCAACACAGGTAGTTGTTATAACTTGGTATTTCTGCTGATACAGAAAAAATAAGTTACTGTTTGGGCCTTGACACCTTATGAGGACTTCCAGGAGTTATATCCCCTCAAGTGAGATGCCATGTTATGACACACTGACAGAAATGCCCAACAAAATACGGTTTTTACAGAGTTTGGACTCTGACCACATAACTAGTACTTTTTTTTTTTTACTTCTTCTTGAGCTGTCCCTGCAGAGCTGACAATTGTTCAAGTCTGTCTGAACACCTCATACAGAGAGTAATCCAGACACAAACAACAATATATAGGATGGATGTCTAATCCAAGTTGCTGACCGGAGCTGCAATAAAATACTCACAACCCTCTGCAATTCTGTGCTGCTTAAAAATAGCTTGGGTTAGCTTTCAGATACTAAGTATTCCTCAGACATATAAGCCTGCAGATCTCTCCAAACAGCTTAAAGCCTTTTTAATGCTAACTTATTTTTCAAAGTCAGCACTCCTGTGCTTTGTACAAACACGCTTTTCTTCAGTTTTAGAGTAGTTTGGTTTACTGAAACATCTTTCAGTACTGCCAGCACTTTTTCATTGGCATGTTATTTCCCTCTTGGTAAGGTAGGAGTTATTCAAATGATACCTCATTGCTCTCGACAGCAAGTATTAGGATACTGTTTGCTGATCATGATTTTTTTTTCTGATAATAACTGAGATCAGGTTTTCAGTTTTCTCAAAATATTTGAAACCTTAGACAAAGTGCAAGCACTTGTGAAAGCTTAGTGCTCTCACCAATCAGAAATATCAGCAATGTTGTCATTTTCCTAGATAAATTCAGGATAGTAAGGAAATATACCATAAAGCTGTTCTTTAGTTATCCTGTGCAACTCAGCACCATATAGCACAGGTGGTAAATGAGTGTAAGATATTTCTGTGCATAATAGAAGAAATCTGAAGTGGAGCCAGCAGGAATTTAAGTTTTCAAAGTATTATTAAACACCTGAAATGCTATCTTAAGCAAGAATTTTGAAAAATTATTGCCTGATCAGAATTTTTCAATGGAGATGAGGAGAGAATAAAGCTATAAATATGATTTTGATCCTGTTTTCTCAGCTTATTAAAATAGTCCTCCAATAAAACTAGTGGCTTCAGCAGGTGGATGAGCTACAGAGGTCAGAATTTCAATTCAGTTTGCGTATGCGCATAAGACTTGAGATGTGAGCATTCAACTTCATCCAAATATTTTTAAAAATAAGCCTGAAAAGCAGTTTGGAAAATCAAATAATTAAAGTTTTCTCTTGAGAACTCAAGGCCTTTCTCTTTCTGTTAAAACAAGAACTTCTCCCCAAATACTATCAAGAAGAGGATCAGGAAGTGTGAGGATATGTGAAATTGAAAGTAAATGGAAAGCAAATGTTTTAATAGAACCATCCCTTTCTTTATCTGGCTGGTGAGCCCCCATCTCTATTAATGGGAACTGCATCTGCTGTGTTCCTGGTGTGATCTTCAGAAGGATCACCTAGAAATAACATTACATACCACATGGCTATTGCAATAACTGGGCTTTTACAGCTTGAAGCCAGTCTTGGCTTCACAACGTACTGCCAGAACAGAGGCAAACTGTTGTTTGACCACAGGTCTTTTGGGCTAATACAGCTTTCAATGAATTTTCTTACAATTTAGCAATTCTGATGCAGAATATTTTTTTCCTACGGGAATTCTATTGCATATTTTTTGAATTAGGTTGCACCATATTTCTAATTTCTTCACATCCCCACCAAAAAGTTGGACAGACTCAGAAAACAAGCTCAAAAATATCAAAGCAATAGGGTGAGTAGCCTTTTGGAATGGAATTGTAAAAATATTTATTTCCTGCTAAAAGAAATTCTGACTAGAAGCTGCTGTCATTTCTGCTGGGTTTTGTAAAGGTGTAAGTCTATGCAGCTTCCACATAAGGCCATGCTTTTGGGAAACTAGACACTTGAGATGAATATCAAGAAGAATTTCCTGGGCATTGAGTTAGAACTGTGGTCTAGCAAAATCTTTATTTGATTTTCTGTACAATCTGCATAGTATGTACACCCACCCATACATATATTTAGCATCTCTAAGTTATTAATGTTCTTGGCATATAGGTCTGCTGTAGCACATGATTTTCAAACTCTCTCCTGGTTTTGCCTTCCATGATGAAGGGAAGACCCCCTAAAATCTCAAAGGTAATCTTTGGATGCTGACTTGATTGTGAAGTGTTAGCAACCTGGAGTTGAAGTTAAATACTGTCAGTGTTGCTGTTTGATGCAAGGCTTTTTTGCCAAGTTGGGAAGGCAAATGGGATCTTCCTTAGACACCAGAGAAAGGAGATGTTGTGTTTAGTGGGATAGGTAGGTAGAGGAACAGAACAAAGAGAGCCAAGCATGTGTATCTGTCTCCCAGTTCAGGTGCCAATTAGAGATGCTTGAAGAAGAAAGACCAGCAGGGTTCACTTCCGTTCTTAGGAAGAAAGACCAAAAAGAGAGTTTCATGGTGTTTCAGCAGAGCACTGTCCTGCGCTTTCCCAGCAGAGCTTTATGGGTCAGCATAACTCTCCCTTTATCAGTGACTTGTCTCCGTGTGCGATTTGACATGGGGTGAAAACATTGTTTTCAGTGAAAAAAATAAGTTGTGTTTGGGAAGAAGTTGGATGAAGCAACATGAAGAGACATGAGGAAGGGAAGTAGAAGTCTCCTCAAATTTACATTGTGGTAAGGACAGAAAAGTGGCTAGAAAATGAGCAAGAATAAGTCCAAACCCTCGTTTCTTGACATGTAGGACAATGTGACCTCCTTCTTGCTATGGAGAGCATATGAAACTATCCACAAATACTAATGAAACAACACAGTCAGGATTAATTTAGGATTTAGCATGTGCTAAGCAAAAAAGCATGGCTTTTAAAATAAGATCATTAAAAATAAAAAAATAAAAAATATACTATGTTTAGAGCTTTTTGAAATAAGATGGAGTACTTATTTAATAAATCTGAAAACATACAATGGGCAATATAAAATGCATACAAAATTAAATAAAGCAGGTACATTCATCACTGACAATAGAATAAATGGACCCAAGCACAAAACATTTATTTTAATGACCTAAGGCAGCATAAGGATAATGACATAAGATAAAGAACACTGTGAAAAGTTTTTGTATTTTTTTCTGTAGCCTGTAGCACAAGGGCAAATAGGAGCAGGAGTATAGTAGCACTTAACTTGACACTTTTTTGACTGTGATGGAGGACTAGGGTAGGAGAATGGTTATCCTCTTAACAGGTTAATCGCAAATCCATCTATTTTAGGTGGCCAGTCTAGTTTTATTGTGTCAGTTTTGGCAGTACGAAATGTTGTTTTGATTTTAGCTTTTTAGCACCCTCCATTATATGACACAGTTAGTATAAAAAAAAATCCAAAATATTGAATTGAAAAGTCATTCTAAATTGTGAAGTATTTAACACAAAAACTGTTAAGACAGATCACTGTGGTGTGTTTTTTTAAATCTTCTTCTAAGCCAAAGTTTAGCAAAATTAGCATACAATGTATTTTGATGCAGTTCTGTTTTCCAAAGTGAGGTTTTCTAGTGAAAATTTTCCAAGCGTCTCTAGATATAGATCAGCCTATGTGAGAGACTGATCCTCCAGAACTACATTTTATTTAAAAACACTGCCTCTTAAAATACTGCCAGACACTTGATATCTTTAAATGCCCTGATAAGTTAAATATGAAAGACCTGGTCCAGACAATGGATTCTACTCCTTGCATTCTTTCTACTGTTCTGCTCTCTGTTCACAGGGTACTAAAGCACTTACGTGGGCTCCGGGCAAAAATCAACTCAAGAAGAAGAAATCATCAGAAAAGCCACTGACAAATAACTGAACAGAAACTGAAGAGCCTGAAATGAGTACTTTTATAGTATCCCACAACATCTTTTTCTTCAAATTGGATGATGACATCCAAAGGGAATCAGTGATGAGTGGTGTGCATCAAGACTCTGTGCTGGGACAAGTGTTATTTAATATCTTCCTTAATGACAGAGATGAAGGGATCGAGTGCACCCTCAGCAAGGCTGCAGATGACACTGAGCTGAGTCCTGCAGTTCATACACCTCAAACACAGGATGCCATCCAGAGGGACCTGGACAGGCTTGAGCAGTGGGCCCATGGGAATCTCATGTGGTTTGATAAGACTGAGTGTAAGGTGCTGCACCTAGATCAGGGCAAGCCCTGGTACCAACACAGGCTGGGGATGGACAGATGGAGAGCAGCTCTGCTGAGAAGGACTTGGGGGTGCTGCTGGGGGAGAGGCTGGACATGGCCCAGCAATGTGTGTTTGCAGCACAGAAAGCCAAATGTGTCCTGGGTCGCATCTAAAACAACATGGGCAGCAGGGTGAGGGAGGGGATTCTGCCCCTATACTCCACTCTGGAGAGACTCTCTCACGAGTGCTACATCCAGCTCTGGGGTCCCCAGCATGGGAAGGACATGGATCTTTTGGAATGAGTCCAGCAGAGGGCCACCAAGATGGTCAGAGGGATGGAGAACCTTTCCGTGAGGAAAGACTGACAGAATTGGAATTGTTCAGCCTGGGAAAGAGAAAACTTTGGGGTCACCTAGCTTCAGCTTTCCAGTACCTGAAGTAAACTTACTGGAAAGATGGGGCATGACTATTTACAAGGGAATGCAGTGACAGGACAAGGGGCAATGGATTTAAAATGAAAAAGAGTAGATTTAGATTAAATGTCAGGAAGAAATTCCTTACTGTGAGGTACTGGAACAGGATGCCCAGAGAAGTCATGGGTGTCACATCCCTGGTGGTGTTCAAGGCCAGGTTGGATGGGGCTCTGAGCAATCTGATCTAGTTGAAGGTGTCTCTGCCCACAGCCAGGGAGCTGGAATTACATGATCTTCAAGGTCCCCTTCCTATGTAAACCTTTCTATGATTTTTTTCTTCTATGGTACTAACATCCAGAAACTGAGAGAATTATAAGAATTGGATACATGATAAATTATTTGTTTAAATTCAAAAAGGAAAATTAAAATAATTTCAGCTTTTTTTTCCTCAATAAAACAGATTTTAGAAGTCATGTATAGTAAATAAATCTGGATCACAAAGCGTTATTTGTGTTCCGAAAAGCCATAAGAAGTTTAAGAGCCTAAATGTTAATCTCATGGACTGCTTCTCAGATAAGTGGTATTATTTCTAGTGTTCAATTTCCCTGTAAAATGTTAATTTCTTTATTTTTTGCCTCATTGATTAGTGTATTGCCTCATAACTTCATAAATTCATAGAATTTCCTAAATCCTGTATAACAGCCACAAGCAATTAAGGGTGATCTTTAAAAAAATCCCAAAACCTACTGTTTAAATGTTTTCCTCAGTACATCTGTAATGGACTAGCATTCAAGAATAAAAATTCTAAATCATCATCAGACTGTAGTTATTACTTAAATCAGAATTTCCTCTAATGTCATAGATTCACAGAGTGGTTTGACTTAGAAAGGACCTTTAAAGGTCATCCTTCACTCCACCTGCCATAAGCAGGGACATCTTTCAGTAGATCAGGTTGCTCAAAGCCCCATGCAATTTGCAGTACTTCTAAAATCTTCTCTGCTCTCAATCGGTTTGTCCCATGGTGATCCCCCAGTCTATATCGGTGTTGGGGACAAACCCAGGTGCAGGACCTGGGACTTGGCCTTGTTGAACTTCATTAAATTTTCAGAAGCCTACTCCTGGAGCCTGTCAATTTCATACCATTCATTTAAACTCTGATTTTGGGGAGTTTAATGTATTCTCTCAATGGTGGAGGTAAGGGACCATAACCATCAGTTATGGTGCTGAGCTATTCTGGCAATAGTTCATCTGTCAACACTGTAGCTACTTAGTTCCCTAACTCATACACATTTAGAGCAGCTAATCCTGCAGTGCCCCTCTGGGAAGAAAACTGGTGCAGGTTTTACAAAACTGAACTTGGTCTAATGGATGCGATCAATTTTGGCCTTTAAATAACAGCCAAATATAATTGCTCAAACCCAAAGCTTAAGCACAAAACATGCAGAGATAAAAATGTACTCAGAACAGCACTAACAATTTTTTGACCAACTGTTCTAGCCTATCAGCAATGTGCAAGCCATGTGGGAGGAACTGGAAACTCCCTAAGGAGAGCTTAGGAAGCTGGAGCTATTTTGGTCTCCATAAGTCCTAATTCCCAGTTTCTTCTTTTTACTACAGACTATTTTTTTCCACATGTGCTATTAAGAAGAGTGACAAGTCTACTCAGCCTTGATCAAGTCATTGGCCTTTGCATGCCAAGATCATGCTTGTTTGTTCAGTTATGTATATGCAAATATATGTATGTATGTATGTATATATAAAGTGAAAAATCATCTACTGTATATAGCTCTATTCTCTTTCCTGGGTCTGAGCAGTCAGCAGGTACCCGTTCCTGACTGGCTGGACTGCGTGTGGCCTTCAGCATGCATGCAGAAGGCTCAGAGGCATTTCTTCAGTGCAAAAACAAGATGCCCTAAGCCCTCTCTCACTGCAACATTCCTTTCACTCTCTTTTATTGTAAAATTAAGACACTCTGGCATGGAGCTCAGCACCTGCCTGAGCACCCAAATTCCAGAATGCAGTAAGCCAGCAGATACCATATATTCAGTGGGAACAGGTATTTCTAGGTGCCAATTCAAGCTGTTCAGTAGCAGTATTTTAAGAGTATGCCCGCCTGTGCATGGGGAATCACAGACAATTATGATCCAGAAAAACATTTTCACAGTGTTCCCCAAATTACATGGGGTTAATCTGGGCCATTGTGAGAGAGCTGACCCATAAAAAAAGAATAGTTAGCAGCAGCTGACATCTGGAGAACCTTTTATGAGGCTTTTAGGTTGAATTTAACAATAATGTGAGCAGGACCACAAGGCAATGATAAAGAAAAGTAACTTACGCTGTAGGGAAATTAGTCTAACAAAACTAAGTGGGAACCCCTGTGGGAAGGGAAAATGATTTTATTAAACAGCATCTTTAAGTGTGTTGATTTTACAGATGCACTGTTACACATTCACATGCTCACAAGCATCAAGACATGTTCAACAGCGTGGGCAACATCACCCGTGTGTGCAACACAAGAGAAAAAGAGACAGCTGCTGTCAAGTACTTACGTCTTGGGTACCTTTTGAGTGGCAACAGTGAACTAATCTTCATATTATTGTTTTCCAAAGACTAAAAAACCTTGTCCAAAGGCAAGTAGTCCATTTTACTGCTAGGAACAGTGAAATAGAAGTAGTTTCTTGGGGAGAATATTCTTTGTTACACATGCAGGCCTTTCTTTGAATCTTTTGTTCTACAATTTCTTCTAGTGTTCACATATTTAATTCATAGCAATCGCATGTCTATCACAAAGCTCTACAAATCACTATGTGAAAATATTGATTTATATTGCCACTCCCATATGAGGGTCAAGAAATGTACAGTCTCTGCCAGAAGCAGTATCTGGTGCCTTCTCTAAATTGATCCTGAATGTACCATCAGTGAGAAACCAGGGATATAATCAGTGCTTATGGCATCCCAAAATGTATTTACCTGAAGTGTAAGGGTCCTTCCAGCTTCAGCTATTCCCATTGCCCCTGTGAAAGACAAGCAGACAGGATGCCCAGAGGACATGGTTTGCATAAGCATCAGTGTTGTGACTTACGGTGTGAGGATAAATGGGCTCCGTGGGCAACGGAGCTCAGCCTGAGCACAGCCTGCTTGTAAAAGCTCTACATATAGCTCATGCTGTGCCTTGCCAGGGAGCTGGGGATTCCACAGCTCCTTTGCAAGTGCAGTGATTTTTTTCTTAAGGCTGTACTCTAGGAGCAGTCTTTCTGTTTATATCCTCACCTGTAAAAAGTGATACTTACTCCACCTTGGACACACTGCATATAAAGATACCACAAGTGGAGACAGGCTACCTCTGTCGTAAGTTAGATGTTTAAATGGCCAGATCAGTCATTCCCTGGCAGAGGCCATTTCTTTCCACTGAGTATAAAGGGATTCTAGCATGACTAGCTCCAGCTTAGACATCTATCTTTTTGACATTTAACTTAGGCAAGTGGCTCCTGGGCCAAGGGTGCTAAAAAATCACAGTAATGAGTCACAGCAAAAAACTGTGGAAATTTCATCTGAGTTCCTCCAAAGGGTGCATTTTGACCCAGATAATTTCTTTCAGATTTGAGCTGCAGTTTCTGTTTTGTTTGGTCAGAATACAGCATCCTCCGAGTACAGAGGTGGGCATTGAAAAAATGGAGGAATTAAGAACACATTCAATTCCAAGTTCATTAAATTCTCTGAATTGTGAAAAGAAATATCAATCTTTGCTTTCTTTCCATTTTTTCCTCATTTCTATTTCTCTCTCCTATATTGTTTCTTATAATAAATAAATGTTTGTACTTACAAGAAATTCTATATAATTTTGAAAAGTAAACCCAAGAAACTAATAATAATAGCATTATTCAGAGCATAACAGTGGTTGGAAAAGACACTGAGAAAAAAATACAAATAAAGGTTATTTGTAGACATAGTATAGATCATTGGAGAATCTGCATGCTTTTCAATATATTATATATTTCAACAGCACAAACCTTGACAAACCTTGTTTACTGCTTGTATAGGTCATAAGTTATTTTGGAAATATTGTTGGTTGTGACTTAGTTGAGGGGAAAATCAAAGGCTGATTGAGCTCAACATGTTCCTCATTCAGACTTTTCTTACTCAATGCTTATTGCTCTGTACTATGAGAATGAGGAAGCAGTTGTGGAAACAAAATGTGTCACAGAAGTTTTTAAACTGGGGACAGGGCAACCTAATGTCCCACATGCAAATAGAAACACCATGCTGAGGGTGGGGAGGACGCAACATTTTCTTGGATTTTTTTTTTCTTATGCAGAAATAGGAGGCACATTAAACTTGTGCAAAGAATAAAGGATTTCTTATTGTCTTAAGTGAAAAGAAAGAATATGGGGAACAAAGAATCCAAGATAAAATTTCTTATGATTCTCAGGCACTATAAGGTTTAATTGAAGGCAATGTCCTGTCAGATCCAATCTTTTGAAAGGCTCAATTTAAGGCTCAGATTCATGATTTAATATAAAAATTATTTTTAAGTAAAGCACTGCCTATTTTTGTCACATATATAAAACTATCTGAGATGTTTACTGAGGTTGGGGGAAAAAAGGCTATTTAAACTAGTGGACAATGTTGTCACAAGAAGAAATTGATGTAAACTAGATAGAAACCACTTTTAGCTAAAAATGAGATAGCTTCTATCAATCAAAGTAATTAAATTCTAAGCCAGACTTCTGGGAGAGCAGCAAAAAAAATCCTTGCCTGTTAAAGACAATGCTTTTAAAAAAGGTTTATATGATGTCATTGCCTATGGTTGAGATTAGGCAAAATAATCCAAGAGACCCTTTACCTGTCCTGTTGTCTGATGTTCTTAAATAGAATAGTGCACGCATGCTCAATTCATGGAGCTGCTCTTTTTCAGTGAGTGGTACAACGAAATGTCTGTATTTTCTTTTTCTTTTTTTCTATTTCAAAGGAAAAACTGAAGGACTTACTTTGGGGAGCCAAAGGAAACAACAACAAGGAAAAAGTCTGGTGTGCTGATATGATGACATATGTGTGTGGTTTCACACAGAAATGCGTAGCTCTAGGTGGTGGAAGGCTCCAGGTTGTCATGTTAAGTGTGATGGTATTGATTAAAGATAAGAAGTGGAAAAATGTACTTCAGCCTTCATATGTTCAGGATGCTGGGCTTCCTGCTGCTGTAAAACAACTGAAAGATTTGGCTGTTTGTTGTAGACCTGGCATATTAGACAGGAGAGAAGTTTTCCACTGTTAATTGATGAATTCTACCTCTGGACTCCAGTCCCTCCCATTAAGCCATCTATCACTGTAAGTCATGGACATGACTTCTTACATCCCTTTAAATGCCAGCCTTGTAATCATTTCCCTCATTCCCCTGACAAATCTGATCTGCCAGTTGTAGGTTTCTGTTTGGTCTCCACCTAGGCTGTGAACCGTGCTGAGGGGCTCATGGCTGGGGGCTGCCAAGCAGTGGCAGGCAAAGGCTCCTCATGGCACACCTGATGTCAAACCCTACTGATGGCATCCCAAGAGATGGCATCGATTCCTGTGCAAAATTCAGCTGGGCTGAGAAAAGAAAGATAATCAAAGTAACTCAGTTTTGGAAATAAAATGTCTCCTCCCATCTTTGTCATCCCCTCAACAGATGATGCAAATGAGCAGCATGCTCTGAACTGCAAAATCCCTCATTAGCAGTCCCAGATGGCATTATTTGTTCACACAGTGTTTCATGTCACGCTGCTACAGCTTGTGGTCTCAGAGTTAAATTCTGCACAGAAGGCGCATAGCTGGACTGGAGAACATGGAGTGCCCTGACAAAATGTGTAACAGCTTCTCTCTGAGTGATGGTCAATGTAGTCAATTAATAGGACTCAAAAGTTAATAAAAATCAGTCCTCTATGAACAATAGAACTCCTGGCAGATGATTTATTTTTCTTGAATAATGATTAATAACAGAGCAGAACATACACTTCAACCTTTACTTACAGTTCAAACCCACTGACTTGTAGAACACAAGCTACACCTGAAGCATATTTTTAGTTTTCTTGTTTATTATTTATCTTGCTACTTCTGATAATTGAAATTTATTGGTTTTAATATCATCAGCCATTAGGGTGAACTATTACTACTCCTACTCCTACTCCTACTACTACTATATTTTTACAGCCTCTTAAAAATATTAATCTGGGAATTCTTAATTTCTATTTTTGTATATTAAAGGCCTCATTGTTATTTTTTCCCCCTCTACAAAGATAAGGCATGAAAAATATTTTAAAATACCATTAAGTATCACAATTTATTGTTACTCTAAAATTACTCAGATACACTTCAGCTAGTTTGGGATCAAAATTACTGAGACCTCTCAGTCACAAGCTTCTTGCACATATTTCTTATACAAGGTGGCCACCACAATATAATGGAATAACCCTTCATTTAGACTACTACTGATCTGAGCAGAACAGTACAATTTTAGTAAGTTACATGTCCAAAATTGCCTCAGTATTTCAACATAGTCTGCAAATCTGTGCAAAAAAATATTCTGAATAAAATTGCAAAACTTCAACACATTTTTGGAATATTAAAAGGCTGCCTTTAGAAGACCTTTATTAAGAAAAATGTTTGATGCAAATGTGGGTTACCTTCTACATTTTATTTCATATGTCTTCATAAGATACAGGACTTCCTCAGTCTTCTTCCTCTGTTGATTAGGCACTCGTGGCAGTCCAAGTACTTCCCTTTTTAAATTAAAGCTCAGATTTGACTATTTATTTTTCCAAGATTTTGGGTTCATGATGAAATCAGGAAAATATCTCTGGGTGGCCTTATGATGTTTTTTTCTACCAGAAAACACCCTTCTGAATTAAAATATTCTTTTCAGAACAGTTTCATGCCCAAAAAATTAAAATTTAAAAAAAAAATACAAGCCTGATGTGATTGTTCCATAGACAGCCAAAATATGCTAGATTATGCAGGCATAGAAAATATATTTTTGGTTATATATTTGAGTATACAGTTTGTAGGCTATTAAAAAAACTAAAAGGAAAAACTTGATCAGAGAATATTGGTGTTGAAAATATAAGAGCCACAAATGCATACAGGCATATTAAATGTCCATTTTTATAGACACAAATTTTCTACTGTAGTGTAAATTTAGAGTTTTTAGAAATCCTACACTACACACAGTTCCCCCACTGGAAAGATGATGTTTAAAAAAACACGACAAGATTTTAGACATTATCATTGACTACACATAACTTTTCAAAACATTGAAGAACTCAGTCACAGTGAAACAAAAAAATTATATAGAAGTTGATATAGAAATGATTAATTTTCAAGTAACTAATTATAAATTTACACTTTTGTAGCTTTAACTGGGAAACTAAGCTTAGCATAATTTGTGTAATTGAAAATCTCAATATGCGGGTCAGATTTTATTATTTCTTTATAAAAATCTTTTTATTAGAATCTAGGAAAGGATATAAACCTCATATTTTATTATTAATCAAGAGATGGAAGAAAAAACTTTGCCAGAAAAAATAAATCCATGTCTCAGTTATGTTTCTTATGGATTTACAGTCAGATTTGGCCAGTCTAAATTTTTTTCTAAGCAAAAAGATGCTAATGTGCTAAGATGCAGATCTTGGCAAATATGTACATTTTGGAAAAAAAAAAAAAAAAGACAAACCGCTCTGCTCTCATATTAATACTTTGTCTTAAACTTTTATTGTTCCAAGTTTCTAATGCTTCTTAGCAGGCAGAAGGCAATTACTTTAATGTACAGTTATTAGACGTAATAAAAGCACAATAAGAAAGTACAGTGTGATAAATACTTTAGTTCATTGTATATTCTACATAATATTAAATGTTGCATTATTTATTGGGGGGAAAAAAGAGCCAATTGTTTAAATGAAGCCTAAGAAAATTACAAGGATATTCGATGTATTTAAATGTTTTATTTTTACATTATTGTTTGAAAATATTATTGAGTTTCTTTCTGTGAACACATCATGAACATCTGCTTCTGTGAAGTTACAAACTGTTTTAACTCACAAATGGCTGGTAGTGGGGCATCTAATATTTGGGGGGTGAGGGAAGTGCTTTTGCACTGGAAATATCGACATGGATTGACACAGCTGGCTTAGTCAGTCAGAGTATCAATAGCAGAGGTTGTGTTTTCAAATGAAACATTAAAATATTTTCAGTTTAAAGAATTCTTACAGCATCTTGGGCCCAAAGTACCCATCAGGATTAAATATTCTGGAAATGTAGGTACACAGGGTGGTAGACCCCACCTGAAAATTCATCTAGCCAAACTTTGTTTATCCTCCCTTTACTTGTACTCATGTCCCTTTCTTGCCAACCTGTTCCCTTTGTTGCACTAACTCCAGTGGATTACTGGGCCTTTCTGCACTGAACAAATCCAGCTCATTAATCCTGAGGAAATCTGATCCTTTTTTTTAATTAATTTATTTATTTGTTTATTTATTTATGTACTATTGACGCAGTTTTCTTCTTGCTTACTGAATTGAATCCTATTATTGAAAATTAACTGACCTCTTAACTGTTGATTTTAACCTTGGTGCCAGGAGCTTCTGGAGGGACACAACAATGGTATCATAAAATAGAGCTAACACTCACTTTCATATTTTCAGGCACCTGGTCTGACCACATCCTACCCTGAAATCTGACATTTTGGGTGAAAGGCTAAACCATGATGAAACAAACACCTCTCCTTCTCTTGTCTTCTGGCTGCTCCTTGCACATTGAGTAAGTTTGAAGTAATTTAGGTGCCGAGTTTAGGTTCTGACCTGCTGCAGTTCACAGGTGAGCAAGTAAGCTTTGAGCTAAACCCAAAAGGCTGAGGGGTGCAGCTCCTTTTCTGTACAGTGCTGCTCTGACAGAGTAGCAATGAGGAAGAAGGCTCAGAAATACCCACTTGAGCCAATACAGGTCAGTTCACAAGAACATCAGCAGACATTGTTTTCTCTAAACCTGATCTAAGATTCCTTTCCAAGTAGTAAAATAACAGTATGTTCTTCCGCTCATCAATGAAGTGGTGAAAAATGGAAAACGATTCTTTGGGAAAACAAAACCTAATTTGCCACAAATATCAGGCATTTCTTAAAAAAGGCTTTGGAAATTGAATATCAAAAACACTGCAGTAAGTACTGCTAGGAACTTGCATTTCGTTATTATATTCATTTTACAGCACTCAAAGTACCATATCTATGTATAGTACAAAGGGAAAATGTCCATTGTCTAAAGGTGCTCTGCAGCCTCAAGACAGGAACAAAACCATCAATAAAAATCTAATGAAATTTTTTAGTCCTGTATGTTGAATTGCATAAAATGGATTTTGGGGAAGTAGGTAGTTTTCAGACTCTTATTACTACCATCCCTCTATATGATGCATATTTTGGGGGGTCGTATTATGAAGAAATTGGCATTGCCTTGAGCAACTCCTTCCCCATCCCTATCATACTTGTTGCAAGTGATGCTTTTGGAATCACAGCCACTTCCTGACATAGCTTGGCAAGCAACACGATCTGATGCTAAAGACATAAACACTATGATGCTTTCAGAAGGAAGAAACACATTTCAAATTGTAAAAGATGAGATGTTATTTTGTTCAGGATATAAAAATCAATAGCAGTATTGTTTGAATCTCAACAATCATAAAGAAATCCCTGCAAAGATCAAAACTGCAGTGCGTCTGGAGGACTATGCCTCTAAAGGCCAGACCAACCCTAAGAAACATATAAATACCTGGGGCAGGTAAAATCCACATTCTCATGAAACACAGAGGAGCAAAGGTGAGATTAATGTTCTTTAGCTATGCAAAAGTTAGGTGTCTTCTCTGACATTATTCCTTGAATTCTCTTTATGGTCAGGAGGGAGGGGTGGAATCTGTACACAGGCGAGTTTGCTCATTCTGGAATGGATCTCCAATACCGGTGCCACATTTCACCCTGTGGAGGTGTCTGCTCTTTTCATTGCTTTTAAAGAATTCTAGTTGGTTAGCTTAGACAATTTCCAGGCAACTAAGAAAAGTGGGCTGTGCACATGTCAAAATGCAAGGTCAGAGAGCAAGGTCTTACAGGAACAGGACCACATGCTGTGCCATGTCCAAGATATTAAGAAACATTCACAGTAGAAATTTTCGAAGTTAAAAAAAAAAAAAAAAAGTAGTGCCAAGTACTCTAAGATAACATGTTGTCATAAATAACAAAGATAGGGTTTGCAATACAAAGCTACATAAAGAATCTAAAATCTCTAAGCTCTAGTATTTCTGAAGGTGTTTTGATTGAGCTGTTTCATGTTCACTGCTACAACATGCTTGAGGAATCTCACCGAGAAATTAAGTCAAACCCCTCAATTGCAAAATATTGATCAGACTCACTGGAGACTAAACGTCCAAGAGAGGATTTTTTTAACACCAACAATTGCCTTAGGGGCATTTTTGATCTCTCTTCCTTTCTGAAGACAGCTTGTTTGTGGAAAGGGACAACACTGCAGTGCTGATTCAGAACATGGACATTGGATAAAGAACAGAGTAGGTTTGTCCCAAGACTGTCTGGAATCTTATAGAACATGAACCTGTCTGTGAGAGCCAAGCAATGAAATTAATGTAGACGGAATCTTCTGACTGTTATTTCCTCAGCTAACACTCTGTGATTGACTGGCCTTTGATTCCCCAATATCTTGGAAAATCTAAAAAATTCCACTGTGTGGTCACGTTTTTAAAATCCATAGCTTAGTGAAATGAAAAGTGTATTTTTAAAAATCACATTTCTGAAGTGAATCAAGTATTTTAATGATCTTGGGACTAAAAAACTTCATTTCAGATTCAGACCTCTTTTTATGAAAGGTGGTAGGACAAAGGGAAGGCCACAGAAAAATGCTGAATCTACAATCTTCTTTGGTAAAAATATTTCCAGAGATCTGTTAACATCTTTCTGCAAGCTCCCCTGATCCATGGAGTGCTGCACTGAATACTGTACATCCTTTATCTTAACTATGTGTGCTCCACAGTCAGTAAGAGAATGCATTACTGATGCCCAGCAAATATTCTGCACTGAGTTAATCCTTACTGAACAAAAGAATACAAAGCCAATATCCTCCCTTGCAAGAATCATTAAGTTTCTCTGTGGAACCAGTTAAAGAAATACTATAGATCTTCAGTCAAAACTCAAAATAAAGCCATTGATCTATAAAAAGGCATCTGTGAAGGCATTTAAACTGAATAAGCAGAGGACTGTCTGAGGAAAAGAACAATGAAGTACTGCCTCTTAAATAATGAAGGCCCAGAATTCCACCAGTGGCAAAGAGACAAAAGGGCTGCAAAAAGTACAAGACTGTGAAAATACAAGACAAAAACTTTAAACTACCAAGAAAGTAGGAACTGTGATAAAATATGTTATCCTCTGTTGCAATTTACTCTTGGGTTTTAGGGAACATAGTTTATCATTGTTAGTAAATAAGAAGGGTTATGCCCCACAAAAATAGCTATCATTTTTTCCTCCTTGAGGAAATAGCCCATAGAACCCTAAATTCAGTCTAATCAAAAACAAACAGAAGAACCTCTGAATAACTCCAATAAAAGTAAATGAATTATTGTAGCTCTTATATACATGCAGCATAATAATAATATAGATCTGTACATGTGGCTATCTTTGATAAAAGGAAGCTGTTGGAGAACTGCTTGCTAAAAGGCAGGCAGTAGAGTGAATAGGATTTAGAAAACTGCCTTTTTTTTCTTCTCCTATACTGAAAAGGAGGTAACTGGAGTATGAGAAGACAAAATCCACTTGCTATGAAGATAATGGTTTAGGCAGGAACACTGCAGCACTGACAGACAAATCACTGGAAAACACAATCGAAAAACCACCAAAAACTGGAAGAACAAAACTGCTATCACCAGAAAGCTAAATAGCAATTGTCAGTCATGCAAAATATGGCATACTGTTTCTATACATTTTTGCTATCATAAGACAAAAAGAAATTGAAACCATGACAATATTATTTCTGAGAGCCCTAAAAGTAAAAGAAGCATAACCAAATGGATCTTTTTTGCCCAGGGAAAATGCACATCTGCGCTATCAAACTGTAGGATATGTTTCAACAGCCTTATCATCAAAATTAATCTCTGTGTGATCAGCTGAGTCTGAATCATTTTCCCCCTTATGTTTTTATTTTAACTCCTTGCAGTCTGGGCATGAAATGAGAGGATGCACAATAATTAACAACCACAATTGGTACTGTGCCTATCTCTAATTAAAGACAGGAAAGTGGCTCTCTGTATTACAGCAGTTTTGAATACCAATCCAGCACTTCTCAAAAAAGTTTTCCAGGACATTGGAGTCATTTAACAAAGCTTCAATCCAGAATCGTCTATCTTGGTTATGAATATACGTGCCACGGGTGCTCTCCAGCACATATCGCTTTCAAGCTTATTTGCAGGAAGGCTTTATAGTCAATAAAGCAATGTTCTTCTCATTACTGTGTGGTTTGTAGGACGCCTGTCCTTGGTAGGATCTCTAACGGGATAAAGCTGGAAAAAAAAAAAGGCCATCTGCCTTCAACAGTCCTTCTGATGATAGTTCTGGTAAAGTACACTGTTACCATTAGCAGCCAGCTGGCCTCTTACATCATTATACATTGCAAATGTTTTACAGCATGACCATATAACATCAAATTACATTTTTTAAAAACCATAGCATGCTTTGAATTGTAAAAACATCCTTACGGAGAGGATTGGATATGATCCTCAGGGCAGCCTGTCCAGGTTCGTATTTGTTTATGCAAGCCTTTTAATGCTAACTTTGAGTTTATTTCCTCATTCCAAAAATTTAATAGTTCATTTCATGCATGGAAAAAATATACTGATGGAAGAAAAATGTCTAACAGAAGTTCTATTTTGGATTAGAATGTAGGAATTACTGCTCTCAGAATTTGGCTCTTTGGGCCTTATTTCTGCTTGATGAAATGTTGCTTTTCGCATGTTCTCTTGAGATAAACCTGTATACAACAAAGGAGAAGAAATCCTTTGTTGAAGAGACAGAGAAAATAATTGAACTTATCACATTTATTTTGCAACTTATTGCATTTATTTTGTAATTGTTGACAGAAGAAATCTGGTGGTTCTATAAAAAAAACCCCAAAACATAAAAAAACCCCCAAAAAACAAACAAAAACAAAAACAAAAACAAAAAAAAAAAAAAAAAAAAAAAAAAAAACCAAACCAAAAAAACCCAACCATGGGCTGGAAATAAACCACAGTTTTCTTAATATTCAGGAAAAGAAATCTTACCTGATACTAAAGAAATGTTAGAATTGCACTGAAATGAGACATGGACTCAACATTTTAGCAACTTCTGTTTATGTTCTGAATAGGTAGCTCATCACATGTTTGTGGTTGATATTAGTTTTTAATGGAAGACACTCATTCATTCAAGATACTCAAATAGTTGATCCAACCTTGAGTGTCCCATAAGTACGTGAGTCATTTTTCTACTGTTTACTTTGGATATCGGAGGCTATTCTCCCTTTTTAAATAACACTGAATACCTTGAGGAACAGTGTAACTATGTAAGACATTTATGGACGAATATATGCAGCCACTTGACTCCCTTGTGATGGATTTTAGAGATCATTATTTCTATTTCTTTACAGAAGAGACCATAATGCAATAGGCACTATTCAAATACTAAAAAACCCACATTCACAGCTTGTTTCATTTTACATTATAAAATTTTCTATAGTTCAATGTCTGACAATAATGGCAGAAGAAGACAATTTTTCTTAGAAAAATATTTTGGCTGGGCAGAGTTTTCATTTTGTTATTTCTGCTTCGTTGTTTAAATAATGCTTTTATTCCTAAAGAGAAAAATAACGGTTGAAATGGAAGAAGGGATACCTCTGACAAGAAAAAAATCACCAAAAAATACTAATCTCAGCTCTTCCTTGAGAAGCCTACAAAATCCTCATTTACAGAGGCACAGAAAAATGTAGTACATTAAGAGCCAACCGACCAATTAGTACCAAAGTGTTTTGGAAATGCTGCGAAATGATGGTAGGGTGTTTTACATTTTTTTTGAGTGCTAATTTTGTGATTTTTTTTTTTAATGTTAATGCTCAATGGAAGCTGCATTTTACTAATGAAAATTTCTTACTAAGGTTTGGTATTTCAAAGCAATTGTCTAGTAACTGAACTCATAATCTCATAAATATATCTTTTAAAGAAAATTGTAATAGAAACATAAAGAATCTTAATATTTGCCCAACTTGATTTGGTAATGTGTTCATCAAGTTTATGAGAATGCTAATGTGAAATACTGAATGATTTTGATTCCTGGGGATGTACATACCCACCTAGCATTTGGAAAGGGCATACGTTTACTTATGCTGAATAAGAGTTTACTTGCAAATGTTTGTGCTGCAAACCAACTGTAAGCCTAAATAGTGCATGTGTTTGTCAAATGGAAAAGGTATGCCGTTTGTTTGAATTACAATTAAAATCTTGTAAATAAATCCACTGTAGCGCCAGCAACTCCTAAATGGATCAGAATGCACTTCTGCAGCGTGAAATGACTGAGCAACATGCACTACTGAAGAAAGGGTGAAGAAAAGTCTTGGAAAGCTGCTGCTCTTGATGGGAGGAGTGACCTCAGCACTGCTTTTTGCTAAACTTTGACTTAGCTACGATGACAATGTTCCGCTTTTAAATGTGTAAGTTATCTTTATATTTGTACCCCTCTATGATATATGAAAGGGACTGACACAACAGGACACAACAATTTTCAGCCACTTGTGGATACTGACATTATTTGAATCAATAAAATAAAAACAAAGCAGAGTACTGAAAAAAGTGAAGTAAATAAGTAACAGATTTACATTATTACACACTTGCTCCAAATAATCTAATTCACCAGATAAAAATATTAAGACGTGATTTTTGCAATAAGTTGTATATCCATCAAAATCCTGTCTTGAAGCATTTATAGTTAATACAAACATATTGATACAATATGAAATGTAACAAGATAGATATATAGAATATGAAAAGCTACACCATATCAATTTAGTAAACTGTTCTTTCCGGGAGACATGGGTCATCCACGAAAAGTACAGAATAGCAAAACTGGCAGAGTGTCTAAGAAGAGAATGGTCTCTTCTACCACTGGGAAACAGCAGGATTTGCACTCCCCTGTTTTTCAGAAAATATCAAAATTAATTAATTTAACTGAGAGTCAAAACTTATCAGAAGCAAGAGAAAAACAGGTATAAAACAGATGACATAGAGGAAATTCTGTGGAGAAAAGAGAGGAGGAAAAATATCCTGTGACGAACAACAGCAAATGCTACTGGATCCTTAAGGCCTGAGAGAAGGATAGAAATTAAGAGGGGGCTTTATATTTTTTTTTCAGGATATGCTATTCCAGAGAGAGAAAAGCAGTTAGTACATGCTGGATGATTTTATGTGAGCTCTGCAAAACTCTGAGTTATAATCTTCTGCTGTTTCCTCCCACTTTTCACATGCACATGCATAAATTCTTTGCACTTCAGCTGTCATCTCAAAGTCATTAACAGCCAACCACACACTGCATCACCCCAAGTTTCTTGTTCCAAACAGGTATGGCAACTTTGTAAAGATATTCATACACCACTCTTTTCTGAAAGGAATAATGGCACCATTAGGTCTTGGTATTTCCGTTATGTGACAGCTTCAGGTACACAGGCACAAACCCAGACCTCTGAGCAGTGTGTGGGGGAATTGTGGCTGATGTCTATGCTAGTAAATCAAACAAGCTGAGGTGAAATATCCTGCCCTAATCACAACTTTTTGGCAGGGCTGTTGCCATATAGCCTCAGTATCTTACCTTCTTCCTGAAAAGCTGGAGACATCCAAACGGCCCCCACTGTTCTTAAACCCCAAGCTGTGCTCAAAAATTGCCCACTCTAAAACAATGCCAAGGTTTATGCTTGCCAGGTCACTGTAGGGATAGTTTGGGGCCCTTACGCAGCCCTAGACCTAGCCTTATTTGTATTAGAGCAGATATGACTTTGAGGCCACTTGGGAAAACCCTGAGACAAATTTTAAAAACAAGGTGTCACAGCATTAAAGTGAAAATAAACAGATAAAAGATGAGGCTGCTTGTGAGGGAAGAAAAGATTTGTACACATCACTTAGTCTGGCTGTTAGCACCACCAGCTTAGATCAATAAAATCTATTCTCTCATTGCCTCTGTGGCTAGCCTTACATCTTCCCTTTCCAGAGGGAAAAAACATATGCCATCCTTTATACTCCATGTCAATGCTCTATCAGTCCCTAGTCTGGCTTCCTTGGCTTGTAGCTGTCTGAAGAGAGATGGCTGCAGGCGTTGGTCTCCCTAGTACTCTAGTCAGCACTTTCCCTGGCTCTGTGGCTCTTCCACAGCCATCTCTTCCTATCTGCTTCTGGAGGAAGCTCAGGGTGTCTATTATTTTTCTTCAGACATTTTTTTAATCTAAATCAATTTATTAACTTGTTATTTTTATTTGTTAGTTTAGTTTTGCAATTGGATGGAGGCCAGATCAGGCACTACAACAGAGGAAGGAGTGTAGACCAGTGAAGAGCACGGGAGGGAAGAAGGATTAGGAAGGATAGGAGCTGGGAAATACAAACAGGATATCCCCATTTTGGTAGTGGGAAATTGGTAATTCAGTATTATGTCTATGCTGCGTTTTGAAATCACATTTTTAGGTTCAAGTGAGGACTGCAATTCTTTGCCTATTAGGTTATCCTGCATTTCTAAGGATCCTTTTGAAAATTCCAACACATTTTTTACATGATACCAGAAGGGTCTTACATTAATATAATACACATAAACCACACTTTTTTGTGGAGCACTTAAACCAGTGTAAGTCTCATTGTAACCCTTTACCTGTCATTATGATAGGATGGATGTCATATGTAATAAATACAAGTCTTGTGAGATTATGTCATTTTCTGTGATAATGTTTCTTGATGGTGAGAAGGCAAAAAGAGTATGCAATTTTTTCACCAGTGTATGCAAGCAAATGTGCCTAGTCCTGGACAGGAGAATAACAGTCTCATTAAACTTACCTACTATAATACTGGACTAGTAAATTTTTTTGCCATTTCATTCACATTCTTTGATAACACTTAATGTTTTTAGTTTGTAATTCTTTGCAGGGCATATTTAACTTTTCAGGGAATATTTATTTTTCTTGCTATGACTTCATTTCTTTTGCTTTAAATTCTGTTTTTCTTTTTGTTTTCATGGACTCCTCACATTTATACATGGCATCTGTTTTGGGGACTCCTTACCTCATTATAGCTTCAATTTAGACATTTTCACGTGAACTGGTCCTCTAGAATCCATTTATAGTTAATGGAGAGAAGCAGACATATCTTTTAATATAAGCCCAACCATTCTTATAACTGTAGTGCAAATAGCCATACTACAAGTAAGCAAGATTTCAGTTATTTTCCAGTTTGTATCCCAGCTAATAATATGTCTGCCAGGTATTCTTCCAAGCAGTTTCACTTCTTCTGCAAGCCTGTTTGTTAGTTCATTTGTTTCTTTAGCTCTGTCCAAAGTCTGGAGATGCTTAGTTTGTGTTTTCTTTCACACCTTCTGCTGTCTTACATGTTGCCTCATTTTGTAGTCTTCTCCTTTGTTTTGTTTACCATTTCTGTGATTTTGCTCTTTGGCAACACATCTGTATCACACAATCTGTTCTGATTCTGCTCCATAGCCTGGCAAACTCTCACAGGCTTTTATTTCATGAGTTTGTAACAAAATTTTTTCAGTTGCTGGTCCTCATTATTCCTGAAGTCAGATTCCACCACAACACTCTACAGACTGTTCATTTGACTTTACAGACTGAAGTAGGTTATAAATGTTGTCAGAGTTGCTTCATTAATTCATTTTGTTTCACAAAAAGCAAAAAACTTCCAAAAGTTCACTGTTGTAGGTGCGCAGTATGCTTTGGGTATTATGCCATTTAGTGCCACCCTACACATCTATTTATGTATGCTTTATTACTAGTCTAGAGTGTCTACATCAGCAATATTGAAAAAAAATCCCCTGACAGCATTCACTTCCATAAAGAGAACTCTATTTTGAACATCTAGTTTTGTAGAAGAAAGAGTTTTGTTTTTGAAACCAGGTGTTCTTTGTAACTGGTTAAAGACAGCTCTGGATTGGCATTAAAACTCTGAGGTATTTTTCTTGCAATGGAAGATAGCAAAGCAGCGATGGAGGGGACAGGAGCAGGGGAGTGACCTGTGTGCTGTTCAAAACCTACCAGCCCATACTGCAGCTGCTTCAAACCAGTACATTTCATTTCCCTAAGAGATACTAACCAGGATATCTTTATCATAGTGGCACTTACATCTGTTTGGCTACTGTGTGCAATGAGAAATAAACAGATCCAAGGTCTCCAATCCAATTTTCAAATTGCAGTAGTTTTAAAATAGTTGCCTGAGCCAGAATTCAGCCAGTCAGCTTCCTGGAGACACTGCCTTCTTCCCTAAGTATTGTGATTCCAGCACTGTCCTAAATCTCAGTATTGTGAACATAGTAGATGCCCATCACCAAAACCTCACTGTTTTGAGAGTGAATAATAATTTTAGAGCCCTGGCCAAGATCCTCCTGAGGGGATCACTACCCCCTCTTCTTTGCAACAAAAAACAATTGCAACTTGAATGCTCTGGCTGGCTTAGCTGAAGGTTAGATTTTCGAGGGGAGTAGTAAGGGTCTTGTCACCTAACAGCGCATATTAAATCTCTCCTACCTGCTCCTGAGTAGGATCATTCCTCTTTTTTCAGTTTTGGGATGCCATCAGAGGTGTGGCCCCTTCAAGGGCCCAGCTGCAGATGGTGCATCATAGTGTGCCGTAAATTAAATTTGTTCTCTCAGCTTGTGTCCTTTCTGTGCTACAGTGTCCCTGTTTGCTGTGCTGTCCTTGAAATGCAAGGAGAAATTAGCTCTTGATAGTGCAGCGTGGCAGAAATCAATAACAGAATTATGTCAGCACATAAGATGGGCTGCTAAACCCTGGCACTCCCAGCAACATCTTAATGCATGCCATGATGAACATTGAACTCTGGAAAGAGAGAGGTGTCTCTCATTAACTACTGCAGTTCTGGCTGATGTGTTCCAGAAGGGCTGAGATATTTGAAAAGTTCTGAAATGTATTACCTGGTGATTTCTAGCTTTTACAGGCACATTTCCTGATTATGCAAGCAAATTTTAACTCATTGAGAACACAAGCCTCTGCTTTATTACTACACCGAAAATGATCTGATAAAAGCTTTTAGAAGTAAATATTTTGGAGTATGTTTTTGTGTTCCTTCTGTCACAGGAGATGAGACTTCAATTAGATTTGATGGCTTTTACATCAATTTACTAAGTAATCTGATTAAAGCCTCAGAGTCTTCTCACTATGATATTTAATGACTTGCCTTGGCAAGAATGTATTACTGTCTAAAAATATGTGATTAGGACTTCTGGTTCTTTCTGGCTTCAAAATCCTCAAGGTGCATGAATAAGCATTAATTTTAGTGATATCGTTAATAGAAAATAATGAAGTTATTTGATACTTCTGTTTTAATGTAGTTACAGAGATATACAAAACTTAGCAGACCAGCGCATTTTCAGGGAAACTCTATAAAGAAGATCTAAATGTGTCAAACTAATGCAGTGGACCAAATTCTCACCTGACAAGAATCCTTTGAGCTAAATCTCAGACCCTTCTCCAGTAATTTTGTGCCATAAAAAATCCACAAATTATTTTAACAGGCCTAGGAGTATTTCGGACTACTGCAGAGATTGCAAAAGTAGCTTGCAAATTTTTAACAAAATATTTATTCACTGGAAAACACGAAGGAACTGAAGCCTAAACTGTGTAAAGGAAGGAATTGTTTGAAAATAACTTAAATATCTTATACTATCTGATGAGTATTGATGTTGCACAGCTTTGATAACATATTTTTTGAGCTACTCTTGTCTTCAAGGAAATCAAGGCAGGTGTTTGTATTTTCTCTGTTGCTGGTTTCATTGAGGATTCCAGTTTGTTATTCAATACATTTATTTATTTATTCATCTGAGGACCACCTTCAGGGTGTAGTAAAAGCAAAACCTGAGAGTGCCTGCAGGAGCCTCATTTCTTAACATGTTTAACAGCTGTGGTAGGAAGACAAAAAGGAGAGGCTTTCTGCTGCCATTCCCCAACCCTTCTCTACCTTCTGTTCCTACACACAGCTCCATAGCATTTCTTTAGCTGACTCAGCATTCATTGTAATTCAGCTTCTAGGGGTAAAACACAAGAAAACAAGCAGGAACACCAGGGTATGTCCTCAAGAAGGCAGGGAGCCACCTTGTCACCCTGACTTCTGCAGCTGCCAGGTGCTGAGGTCTTCCTCAAGTGACACACCCTGTAAAAGATATGAACTACTTGTTTTGTGGTCAGGCAATGGTGAGAAATCCTTCTCAGGAAAAGTGTGAGACTACCCTTACTTCATATTACAATATCAATTTTTATTGCCTTCTCTGAATCCCATCATGCTGAACAGAGCCCTCCAGAGCTACAGTCAAACTTTTTAATTTTCTCTCCTATTTTCCTTCTTCTTCCTGACCTAATTACCGTGAGGCACCCTGAACAAACTTCTGATGAATCTGTCTTCCCTGCTGACTCTCTCCTGCCAAGTCAGTCAGTGGGGAAGAAGTAGGAGGTGAAAAGAGTCAACGTTCCCATGCCTACAGCCCATGGCAGTGGGGCCAGCCACGGTAGGAGCTCTGCTGGCCTCTGAGACCTGCACTCGCACACACACCTTCCCACAGAGCTGCCAAAATGCTGCAGTGCAGAGCCAGAACCCCGAGGATAGCACAGGGATGCATCTCAATTATTTCCCTCAGAAAATATCCAAGATGTTTAACTGCAGCAAATCAATTCTGATTACCACCAGGTGGATTTCAGCTGGAAATTTGCTCAGCTTTCTGTCAGCCTATCCACCCAAGGCAGCCCTGCCAGAAACTTCCATCTTCTGGGAAGCCTACTAGGCGCACAGCCAAGGTCTCTTTGACTCTGGCTTCCAGATTCTCCTGCTCTCCAATTCCCCAGACATTAAGGCTCCTGCACCGCCCACCAGGAAAGCTTCTAGTGGCACAAGGGATTCACAGCCCTGTTGGTGGGCTGCCAGGGAGATGAAATTACTAAATACGTCTGGAATTGGTAATCTTAGAGGTCTTTTCCAGCCTTAATGGTTCTATGATCCTGTGATTGCAATTTGCATGTTTGAATTTTTTTCCTTCTCCCCTCAATCTTTTAATCTCAATTAAAATATAGTTGGAAAGGCAAATTTCCCAGGACTTGGAGATTGTAGGTTTTTGCAAAGATTAACTTAAAAGCTTAGTTTCAGGATGGCACTTCAAGGTGCACATTAGGTTAGCTGCTGATTATTTTGGCATATGGAATGATGTGAAATCCCCAGCATTTTCCAGAGGAAGGTAATGCTGTAGAAAGACTAGAAAAAGAGCCAAGAAAAACAGAGAGAACTAGAGAACTAGGAGTATGAGGTGTTAGGAGACAGAGGAGAAACTCAAGGTGAAAGGGGGCATATTTTTTGAACAGTATTATGAACTACAAAACTTTGGGTTTGTTTTTCTTCTTCTTCTACTATAAAACTTGTAATATTTTCTGGTGGGAAAAAAAATTAAAAGAACCTAGATATCTTTAAGAGAGGTTTGCAAAACTTTACTATATTGAATTAGTTCTAATTAATGTTCCAGGGTAAGTCTGATTAAGCCAATAAAGTTTGAATAATAAAAATTTAAAATTTAGAAGTAGAGCTGCTACTCAAAAACAATGGACTTGGTTGCTGTACTTTGTCTGCTGCTGGCAGAGATACAACAGTAGATTCATTTTGTTCTAGCATGCTGAGTTTATATCCTGCCTCCTGTATTGTAACTGAGGAGAGAATTCTGACTTCTGATAATTTTGACTTTGCTTACATAAATGAATCAAAGGGAAGAGAAGGCTTTTAAACAGAGTCTTTATTTGTGCTAGAAAATGAAGGTGTGAAAAATGAGGCAATACTTTAAAAATCTGTCTTTGTGCAGTCTTGAGGCCAAATTACAAACTGATTTACATTCTCTCCTAACTTTGTCTCAGGAAATCACTTATAACTTGTGCAACTCTTTTTTTTCCATCTGAAAAATTCCGAGTGCTGTGTCTGATGATGTCAACACAATCCCAGTTCTTCAGCTGCAGAGTTCCAGGCAGAAAGACGCAGATTCAAAACAGGCAAGAAAATAATGTTAGAGCTTTCTTCATTCATCAAGCATTAAGGTAGAGTAGGATGGAAGGGTCAGCAGATGCAAGCATAAACTGTCTTTTTTCTCTTTGAATATCTTTTAAAAGTTTATATTAAATTTTTTCCAGTATGTGCTATCTAAATACTTTCAGAGTGTCTAGTTCTCTGTACACAGTTAAGCATTTCATTCCTAGTAGTGCAAAATAGGAAACGAATATAGTCAGTTCAGTTTAAGGTATTTGGAGCTCTTTGATATACATTTGGAAATGTGAAAGTTGGCCAGATCCCGAGTTCAACTATTTAAAGGAAGTTTCATTGATTTCAGCAGAGCTGCACACATTTACACCAAATGAAGATTTGACCTATGCTTCCTAATATGTTTTCTGAAAAGTGCTGCAAAGGAAGGTCTGGATTTCTCAAAGTAACTGTTCCCTTTTCTTGGCTTAATATTGCACACATGTTTTCTCGCTTAAACTTTGCCTCATTTGGCTTTGGGTTTTTATGTAGCCTTTGAAACCATTTCTAATGGAAAAATGCAGCTGTTAGCAAGATTCCCTAAAATGTACATGGAACTAATTTTCCAGGCATTTCTCTCAAGGACTCTGATGTATCTACAGAAGACATTTGGCTAAAAGGATTTTTAATGTAACTATATGATGAAAGAAAAAGTAGAGAGAAAACATCCACTTGTAAGGATAAGAAGGGAAAATTGACTTTTAGTATTTATGTACTTGCTTTAAAGTAAATCTTGAAACTCTTTCATTAGGAATATTATTTTGTAGAAAATCAGTGATTTTTTTACTGTGAATTAAAATAATCAGAGATAAAAGGATCCAAGAATAGAATAGATCTAGAACTGTAAAAATATCTTTACCATGGAATCAGATTTTATACATTGTCTCTCTGCATCACATTTTCAAAGGTTCAAATGACCAAAACTATACACAGTCATCAACCTGACTCATTAAGAGTAACAAGCACACCATAAAGTGCCATCTTCCCAGTCTGGGTGGTAGGACAAGACAAGGGGAGGCAAAGAAGTTGGTGGGGAAGAAGAGGTTCTTGAGATAAGAGGGAGCAAAATTCAACTCTCGTATCCTTTCTGTCCGTTTCTCCTCTGAGACACCAGTGCGACAAATTCATCTATGTCCATCTCCAACCAAATTGCATATGAACCTCAGTTATAACAGATTAAGTTAAATAACAAAATTATTAGGGGAAATAGTTATATTTTTAAACAATCCCACCAGACAAAATTGTAGTGAATCATAATTTAATTTCTTTATTAATCCCATCAGTAAAATATATTTTAGATACTGTTTACTGGCCCCTGTAGCTGATAAACACATCATGGATTTTCACGTTTATCCTTATAACAACACAGAAAGGAAAGTGTTATTATTACCATTTTATCAATGAGTAATTGAGGGTACAGTTTAATGTTAATGGAAAACTGATTTGATGTTAAGTTGCTGACAAAAGCAGTGCTGCCATTCCACCTTCTGTGCCGGTTTGTTGTTTCTGCTTCCTTCATGCAAGTCTTGGTGGGTAAGTCCCTTATGCAGCTAAAGCCGCAAGAAACTTACCCAGCAATGCAGGAAGACTGAAGAAATTATCCTTTCAGCATCATCCTGTCAGTACATCAATTTAGCACCACCCTAAATGCACCTCGCCCACTGCCAAGAAACTATTTCAAAATTAAAGAGCCAATTTCAGCTTGTCTCAAAAGGAGTAGGACATTTCTGACAGAGCAAAAAATTAAACTTGAGCTCTCACCTCCCATGCCAGTTTTTTAATGACTTGATGTATCTCCTTCAGGAATGATGCAATGGGTCTAAAGGGAAGACAAAACTATGACAATGAATTATAAAGGTTAATATACTTTGTTGCAAGCAGGAATAATTCCACTTGCCTCAGGAGTTAGACTGAGAGCATAGTTCCATGATAGTGGTGCTCAAATAAATGAGACCAGTTGATAGGTTTCATGCCTCCTTCCTGCCTCTGGTGGGCTCCATTCAATAATTCTTTAATATTCTGTTTCACCACTGCAACTACTTCAGGGGTCAAGCAGCAAACAAAATCCATGGAATGATCCAGGATAAAGAAAGACCTTTTTTCTATTTTGGAGGTCAGGAAAAGGTTACTTTTAAATTACTGCATTTACTGCATACTCCACAGTCATCTGTGTCAAAATAACCTGGAGGAAGGGAGGAACACTGATCAGGTTAGGAGCTGGGAGGCAGTGGGATGGAAACTGTGTAAGTCATACTTCCATTAAAGCCAGAATATTATCACATGATGGCTTTATGCTATTGGGGCAGAGCTTTTTTTTTTTTTTTTTTTTACTATTTTAGATGACTGAAAGCCTAAATATCAACACAAGGTTAAATGTCTGGTATGTGCGAGTGCATATAGTAATAAATCTGAATGATTTTTAGCAATAGTTTTTCTTTTCAGAATATTAACATAAAATACAGGGAGAATGCCTAAGAGAGTATCGAACAAATAAAAATTGCATAATTAGCTAAAATTTAGACAAAGCAAAAAAGCGTTTGCTATTAGGTGGTGCCTGTGAGCTAATAGTGGTTTCCCAGTCATATAATTACCATTTTTCATACAGTCTTTCTAAATGACAACATCTGCAGAGCTCCCTAAATACGACAGACAACAAGTCATAACGTGCCACTGTCTTTGGAGCATACAGTGAGAGTCCAGGTAGTTAAAGTATCCATTAGTATTACGTATGTTTATGAAGAAAAGTCTCTTGTATTTTGTTTTAATGAGTTAAAGATAGATGACTTTTACAAAGTAATGATCCAAGGTTACGGAAATAAAATCAATTAAAACATATTAGAGCACAAGCAAGCCCATTCAGTGGTAATTCATACTTTTCTGACTGAACAATGAAAAGTTTCAAGAAACTGTATTTAGTGAATGTTTGGCATAAGGGAAAGAAAGCACCTGTTCAAGGACTCCTCCATTCCATATGACAGGGGTTAGAAACATTTCATGGCTATGTTAGGTCTATAAATGAAAACTACCTCATGTTATCTCAAACAGCAATATAGAGTGTATGGCGTGGCTGAGAGCAAGTACTAGGTGTGGGAAATAATATAAAACTTGTTGCCAGAAAGCAAGCATTTAATTACTACTCAACCTCAAGTTCTTCTCTGCATTGAGAAAGCAGTGATAAAACATCTTTTCACCTCATCTCCATGATTTTTTCATCCTGTTCTGAAATTCTTGTTAGTTGTCTTGCTCTAAAAAATGTCTTTATTTTAGGGGTAAAGATTTAGCTTGTATTCACAAGAAGTGCAGTGGCCTAAGAGGTCTTCGCTGTCCAGCTTTTTGTTCCTGCTCCACTGGCTGCCACTGCCCCATTAAGAAAACACTGGGGGGGAAGCACACCTCTAGTGCTTAGGTTAATGCTTGGACACAAGGCTCATTCTTCTGCTCCTTTTCTGTTTAAAACTTATTTCAGCCTCTTTGCAATACTATAAATGTCCTATTCACCAAAAGGCTATTCACCTATTCACCATAAGAATATTTTAATATTGTCAAATGAAAACAAAACTATCATGATTCTGAAATAAATTACTTGGAAACAATTTTTTTGCTTTGGTTGCACTACACAAAGGATTATTTATAAAATGAGCCAAGGTTATTTATGGAAGGTCTGAGAGGAGGCAAGGCTTCAGATTAGGAAAGTGTGTCATTTGGAAAAACATCATATTTATAGACATGTGTTCTTGCTAGTGCAAATGTAGAGACAGAAATGGCAGGGCTCCTGATTTGACAGTTTAAAACTTACACATATGAGTGCTTTGTCCATGGGGAAATATACGTTATGCTCCTTGACTAATTTTCACAAGGAGTTTGAAACAGAGATGGGTTCTAACTACATAGTTTCCAACTGGTTAGGGTAATAGAAAAGTGGATTAGAGAATGTTTTATAAGAAAGCAAAGACCTTTCTAGGGAGTCAGAACAAAGTAAAGAATTAGATATTGACATGGGATTACTATGTCAGGAAGTATCAGCAATGGAAGTCTTTGGAGACATTGAATGCGAATATGGGACATGTAGAGGTATTCCATAAACCTCCTTTATTTGCAGGTTATCTGGAAAATAATTCCTCACTTCTATATGATTTCCAGCTTCGTTACTTACTTTCCCCATGTCCTGTTTGCTCTTACTGTTTTGTGATTTCTCTCAGTAGTATAGTTTAGAAAGTTGCGATATAGATGAAACTATCTGATTTTGTAATTTATGAGCCTTTTCTTAATGAAAGGAGAAAAAATAAACTCTTACAGCACATGAGTTTTCTGACATGCATGTCCATTGTCCACTTTGAATAAGATAGATCCTATGATATGCAGGTGTCTGCCTTTGGGCAGATCGATCCTACTCACTACCTCTAGATGTTGACTTCAGCTTTGCTTAAACATATACCAAAGTAGCTTCTGAAATCAATTCAACATTAAGGCAAAAAAACCCCAGAAGGAAATCATATAATGACCAGATAAGGAAGTGAGTGAAAGCACTAAAAAAAATTTTAGAGAAAGACGAGATGTGCATTTTAAAATACATACAGGACACACTACGAGACAAAAAATCCCAGCAGTTCATGACCTCAAAAACTCAGAGCTGGCTGCCATGGAGAAGATGAATTTTTCTGGCTGGATGCCGTAATTCTTACCTTGTAGGTTCCTATTTCTTAGATTTGAATAGGAAAAAAAGGTAAGGTAATTAAAATCTAGTGCCTCAAGGTACTTATGCTTTCTGTCATCCTACATCGAATGGGAAGAATTTGGACAGTCTGAAAAAAGTTGCCATTGAACAAGATAAAAAAATGTTAATGTACCAAAAGACCACATTTTCTAAAGAGCCCATAGACACAGATATGGAAGCAAGAAGGTTTCTTTACCTGTTTTGAATCCACACTTTAAGTCTTCTCCTCAGAAAACATATCTGATTATTCTCATCTTATTAAGACCCATTTAATTATTTTATAAAATGCTTGGAAGAATAGAAAGTGTTGCTGGTATCTATGGAATACACAGGGGCTTGGTGTCTCTTACTATGATTATTTCATTTTTTAAACCAATGACTATTGTATGTACAGAATTTGCTAGGAACTAAGGCAAAAGCACTGGTTTCTTCCTTCCTATATGAAAGCACCAAAACACTGAATGACAGATTTAGACTTCCTTCTTCAATATTCCATTTTCTTTGCTTGAGTATTACATTTTCTTCTATGCAGGGATGCAGTGCAATAGGAGATATACTGAAACTTCTGAGGAAATTACTGATCATAGATGCCTTTTTCTGGGTCAATGCTATAACAACTAGATTATTATTTTTAAAAAAAAAAGTTTAATCTTCTTAACTTCTCACTTAATAGAGGCATGAAATCTATGATCCTAGTCTTCCAGGCTCCTCTCCCTTCCTCCCCTCTCCCAGTCAGAAGAGACAGGGGCATCACAAGATATATTGTCTTCTAGATTAGAGTATTTCTCTCTATAGATTAATGTTGCTAAAATTGTCTCAGACACAAAATGCCTAAGTAAGGAAGGATGAAGATGGGCCCACCCATATCTCAGCTTGGATGCGAAAATCCTTATTTTTAGATCACATTTTTTTTTTTGGATCTAGCCCACTCAAAATGGCACACTGGAGACTTGGTTTCAGGAAAGCTTCAGATGAACTTTCCCATACTCTATTTTCTCTACGGTAAGACAAAGTTCTATCCACCCTCCTCAGGAACTGGTAGCATATATTTCTCATTTTTCCTTCCCACCTTAAGGCTGCAGCTATTTGTTACCCATGCACAATCATTTATGCAGGAGAGGTAATAACAGTTTTCTGCCAATACTTTCCGGTGATTTGACAAGTCCGTATAGGGGAAGAAAATGTTACCTTAATCTCCTTACAGCTCTCTGTGTGCGGCACCATTCTGAGCATACTGTAACTCATGCATATTTGCAGACACAAAAAGCTAAGAGCATTTGGGTCTTTCCATTTGGTGTGTTCTTGTTTCATAAAGCTTGTTACCAGGCTGTTCGCAGCTCTCCAGCCATGCATTGGGTTCTCTTGAAGGAGAATTGTAAGGATCTCTCTTCTTTTTTTAATTCCTGTCTAGAATTGAAGCAAATTGGTGAACATTGACTGTTTTATTTCACATTTTAAATTTAAACTGAGTCATATGTTAACCACATTTCCACACCTGGGATTTGTTTATTTTGGATTTAGTTTATATCTTTAATAAGTGTTAGAGCAAATGTGCTAAGGAAATACTTTCCAGTTTTACTATTTTTATGTTGTTATACTGAACTTAGTTTCAATTTTTGTTTTGAAGTCCATTTTATTTTCTTAACAAGTTTCTTTGAAAAGAAAAACTTTAATTCCAGTGCTGCGCTCTCTTCCCCTTCAAGTTACCTCCTGCCCCCACTTTCTTTTAAGTCTGCTGGTAATGAATGAATTCACACGCAGGTGAGAACAGAAGGTTAGCAGATCCCAAGGTTTATTTTTAATGTGGCTGGAATGGTGTTCCTTACAGTCTCTTCTTGCCAAGCTGAAAGTGTTGGAGTGATCTCATCCCCACAAAGGTGTGTCTGCACACTCCCTTTCGCAGGTGCAGCAATAGAAATCCAACCCGTGCAGCAACTCGTGCAGAAACCCTCGTGTTTGCTCAGTGTATTGCAGCGACATTTCTGCTCGTTGGGGGCGTGCTAGAACTGCTTCAAAACCAATGGCAATTTATTATTATTGCTTTTCAAATTCAGAGACAACCAGAAAATTCTGGGATCTTGATTCAATCTTTCATTTGACATTGCACAGAGGTTCCATGAGGATAATAAAGTCTTTCTCTTCCGAGTGACAATCTAATTCCTTATTTTTTTTCTGCAGTCGATAATGATGTAGTTCATGTCTGTGACATTTCAGGCTTACTCATGACTAAGCAGTCAAGACATTATTGTGGCCAGTGTAATTTAAAATGCACCAATTACCTCCTCTGGGAGGTGCTTACACCTTACAGATCCTATTCAGATGAAAATTCTCTCTTCCTTACTTTAATCTTACCCCTTATAGTTACAACCCTGTTAATGATATTAAATATTTCTTGTTCACCATTGATATTTACACCTAGCAATTACATAGAGCCTTTTATCTGACAAACTAAAGTACTATGTCTGACACAAATTAACTCACATATGTTAGGACTGGATAAGTAACAGGGGAAATTTTCAAGAAATTATTTATAGCTCTGTTTGCATCCCATTTGTATAGCACATTTTGCAAACATCAAGGCAAGCAAAGCTCTACCTGCATAAATGTGACTGGCAGCAGAAATTATTTGTGAGTTTAGAGGCAGAACCCATTTCAAGCAGTTGCAGTCACCAGGTGGTGACCATACTGAGGCTCAGTAAGGCCAGTGCAGAAGGGGGAGCAGGGGAGTCACAATCCCATGTACAGCAAAGTGCACACTGCTCTCGCTCTTCAAGAGGACCAAATGTACTCAAGTGTGACTGGGGACAGTGAGGGGACATCAACAGTGGGGCTCAAGTTATTTACTTTTAACATAATGGTACTACAGCCTTGAGTCTCAGAGCGAATCCAACCAGCTGCTGGTCCACAGAGCAAGCGCAGTGACTGCCATCCTCCCTGTGCTTTGGGGTCACCTGTCTACCTCACCTGGCAGTGAGAATTTAAGAAGAGTATCTGCTAATTGAAACTTGCCCCTACAAGAAGTATGGACAAAATTGCCCCAAGTCCCCCACTGAGAACTTGGGCATGGGACCTGCTGCCAAAGCAGCACGGATTCACTACCATTTCCACAAAGGGCATATCAGAAGAAAGCCCTTGTCACTTACTGAACCTTGTCCAAACTGTTGTGGCCATACACATGTAGCATTGGGACAGTTTACTTTCTAATTTATGAAGGCATGAAGAAGCACACATACTCTTTGCCATTCATCTAGAAAAAGTCAGGTTGGAAAACTTCCTTTCCAGTTTTACCTTCAGTCATGTACAAATGTGTTCCTAGTACATTTGGAGAGTTCTTTGGCGAAAAACCAAATGCAGAGCTGGAAGAGCCAAGTGGAGAAGTAAGAATCAATACTCAGGAGAGGCACAAACTTCACAACCCAGAAAGGCAAATTTATGTCTCTGTAATCGAGGCTTCAACTCTGCTTGCTAGTGCTCTCTCTTTCTCTCATCTCCAGCAAAGGTTTTCCCATTGGATTCCATTTCTGGATGCCAAATCACTCTACCACCCTAGAACTGTAACTCTGAGACATGATACAGCACTTAACCAGTAGCACAGAGCCCAAAAGGTCAAAAGAGAATTGATATTAGCTTAACTTCAATTTTTATGCACTTGCCTAAAGACAAAGGCAGTATGATTTTGGCAGAAAGCCAAATCTCAAATCTGCAAGCAAACTGCAGGGAGAAAAGCCCACAGCAAATACTGAATTTTAAAATGTGAAATAATATGAATAATAGCACATACATTTCTGTGTGCCCTGTTTATAGGAACAGGTAGGAGAGAATTAATCAAAGGCTATTGGGATCAACTGCTCTTCAAGAGAACATCCACCATGTATTTGCCTACTTGCCCACCTACCACTTCAATGAAAAGTTGTGTGCCGTGAAGGGAGGGAGAAGAGGAGGAGGGAGAGGAAGTGGACACAGAAATTATATGATGGAAAATTGTTTCTGCATGGAATGTGGAGGCCAAAACACCTGCATGATGAGCAGATCATCACCTCAGTGCATCAGGGAGATTTATGAGACTTTTAAATACAGCTTTGCTCCAGGCCCTTAATTAAGACACAGATCTGTCTGAAAGTAGAACTAAAATCTAATTAAATTCTGCATTTGAAAATATTTTACATTAAAAGCATTGAGAAACTGTGCGAACAATTTTTTGTATTGCCCTTACAGCAAACACAGCAAGTGCATGGTACAGCAAGGGGTGCAGATTCTTTTTTCTTTGTGTCATGCTGCATAAGATTCCTGAAGTTCTCTCAGTGTTTCTGTATTCTTGGAATGGGTGAGGATAGATTCATCTAATCTTTAGTTTCAAACACGGCTCTTTATACCAAGCTACTGTTTTATAACAGTTCATTGTCATTATTTGTTTTACTAAATCTGTCTGAAATCTCACTGTCTACCTTAGTTTCACTGGGATTCTCCTTATAACCATTGAAAAGAGGCTTCACTGTTGGACAATTCATCCCACCTATATCAGATACCTCTTTTGGGACAACAGGAATCTTGCTATGAAGGTGCCAGTCTCCTATTCACTGCAGAATAAATTTGACACAACTGCCCTAGATTAGATATTGCCTTTGTGATGATCAAGGTTAGTCAGGCTGAATCCCCAGGTATGAATTAAGCACATTCATGTGTTGGGATAATATGAAGGGATACACTATAATAAACAAGTTTTGACATTTTCAAGGCTAAAATTTTTAATCCAGATCTTATTCTAGAGACAGATTGCTCCACACCTCAGGGTTTTCTACTTGAATCCAGAAAAACCTCTGCCACCTCTCTCTAAGAGATGGCAATTGAGTTGTGAAGATTTGTATGGACAAGTAGCAGATCTAGGTAGTAAGGTGGATACAAATGAAGGGCTGTGGTTTGGGGTGCTGGAATAAAAGTCTAAGGGGAAAGGACAGAGAACAACAAACATCTCTGTATATTGATATATACCTGTGATTTTTACTAATAAAAAGGTTTGAAATCTGTAGGATGATGCATAAGGGAAGGAAACAGCTTGATATCTGCTGATTAAAGATGTTAAAGGCATGGCAATGAAGTGCAGCTTATTTTAGGATAATGAAAATGCGCATGGCACAGCAGAGGAGGCAAGATCCAGCTGTTCTCTCAGGCCTTCTGGACAGTTTTTTAGATGACATAAATGTTTTCTGTCATATAATATAATTTATGTAAATAGTGGTCTGAATTTGCATCATTAAAAAAAAAAGTTACATACCTTAGCGCCTATGCAAGAGAGAAATAATTTTTGTCCTTCTTATCTCCTTAGAGGGCAAAATAAGGATGAGCTGAGGAGAAGACAAGCTGAATACTGTCAATCAGCATAGTTTTCATTTAAATCAGGGATGAAAGATGGGGAGATCTTTGAGTCCTTGCTGCTGCTTGTAAGGCTGTTAGATTGGTTGCATGTCTAAAAATAAGCAAGAAGGAAATTTCAAAATGAGATAATAACGATTTATGATCTTACTCTGGTTCCAAAGACAGCCACAAGTATTAACATGAAATAATAATTCTTTAAATACCAGAATATCTACTTTTCAATGTAAAACTATACCCAAACTAATTTTTCAAACTCCTGTGGAAGCATATACAGGCATTAGCACA
Source organism: Acanthornis magna (assembly GCA_036785705.1). Lineage (NCBI taxonomy): Eukaryota > Metazoa > Chordata > Aves > Passeriformes > Acanthizidae > Acanthornis > Acanthornis magna. The sequence continues at coordinate 27,674,391 of JAWUZG010000001.1, forward strand.
GAGCATTTTCCATCTGAAGATAGTTTTACTTGTAATTGAGAAGTGCTTCTTGGAATTAGTTATTTGTTTGCAGTAGTGCACTTACTGCAATCATAATAAAAATTTCCAGCCAAGAAAAATAATTTTAATTACATTAAGTGTATGCAGTGCTCGTGGTGGTGAGACTCACATTAGGATGAGTGAATTTATCTGCCTGTGTTTAGACACCTATAAGATGGATGTCCAATTTAAGCTGCTTATTTAGTCTCTCCCATGGTTCCATTTGAGTTCTCTTACTCATCCATTCTCACTCTCTGTTGGCTAGTGTTCACTCTGTTGACTGTGCAAATAACAAATTCAAAACTAGATACTTAACTTATATGCAGCTGAGGTACATGTAATGTGTTTCTGGGTCTGTGTTTTTCTCTAGTCAACTGTAGAAAAACTCACAGCCTTAGAAATACCATCAATAATTAATAAGGGCAAATACATTAGCAAATAATTGTCATATTCCTTTTCATGACTTTGCAACTTTCTTTTTCCTCTGCATTTTTAAACCCTCCTAAATGCTCTACAGAGAACATAGAAGTCAATGTTTTATTATTTTAAGTAGTATTGTTGTTTAGAGGTGCCACAAGAAAAGAACCTTTTTTTCTGGTATCTTTCAGGATATCTTGTTACATTATGTTTTACTTTAGAACAGAATCAAGAAATATCAGGTATTTTAATAAAATGTGACAGCCAAAAATGCTATAATTTTTATATTTAAAAGCAGATATTTCTCTGCATTGTTTACTAAATTTCTGGTGAAACATGGTTAGATTGTTCTGCCCTACAAAAAAATTCAATGTCAAGTTTTACTGAGAGTCAAACATCCTTCCAAAATGTGTGTGCTTTGCTAAAACAGATATCCTTCATCAAGGGCACACTCTTTAATTCCAGCCAGATCTATCTATAAACAAGAGGGCAGGAAATGTGTTTTATCCAAATAGAATTTGACAAGGAAAAGAGGGGGTTGTGGCTGAAGGCAGCAACTGAAGATATGGATGATTTTAATTAAATTGCCAAAAGTAAGAGGCTTGTGTATCTTTAGATGAGTCCCTAGGTCAGATCCATAACAGCATTCAGTTGGTATTCCATGGAATAACAAAGTTCAAAATTTTGATTTACAAGTTCTCTGGTGATTTAGGTACTTTTGGAAATGCTTGTGAAACAACAGGAAGGTGGGATGCTGCCGTGTGCGAACATCCTTTCATTAGCTTAGACAGACTAAAACTGGTTGCAGAAACAAAGCACAAGCTTTAGCACATGAAAACAATCTAAATACCAGTTCTAGCCACGGAGACTGTGTTCTCTAATTCTGATCTCATTTAAAAACTGTGCTGTCCCAGCTCAACTCCTCTTGCTCTCTGACCTATTTAAATGAAACTTTCACTAAATAACAACACACCTTCATGGTAAATATATTCCACATCTTCAGTCTTGGGGAAGCGTTTCCTCGGTGTGCATCTGAGAGCCTGTGTCCATGGTGTGGTGCAGTGAGCCTGAAAGTGCTGACAGCAGTGAAGTTGGGGCTTTCAGCAATATGGGAATGGTCTGGAATCCATGAGCTGGAGAACATCATAGATAATACGTGCCCTTCTTCCCTGTCCCTTTTGGCTTAATGCTAATTCAGATTGCATCCTTCAATGCTTATGCAGAGGCACAGGGCCTGGTTTTGATCAGGGTGATAATACCTGCCTTCCCTTGCTTTATTTCCCTAATCCTTACTACCTTCGTCTTGGCAGCACATGTCTTTTCTACCCAGAAGGACCAACTGGTCATTGGCACCTGGTTCCCACATCTCCAGCTGTGGGCCTGAAACTCTCCTGGCCAGGATCTTCACCCTGCAAGCATTACATGTTCCCAGTTCTCCCCATCAGCATGGTGGCCAGGACACAAAGGTCCCCAGGATGGGATCACGCACTACAGAGAAGTAGCCAGCTGAAGACAAGCTGATCCATGAGTTTCCAGAAGCAGACCATGAAATATTCCCTTTAGGATGTGCTCATGTAAATCAGGAAGTGGTAGCACCAGCCTCAATGAAATAAAGTATATGAAACTGCTTTTGTGATTTTGGGTAAATGTCTATGCATATTAGCTCATTTCAGGAATGTCTTTCATTGCTGTTTACCTCAGACTTACCACAGGGTCCAAGTATTCACACAGGCAGTTACAGGGGCCGTTTGATACCCAAACTTATCACACACGGTTACCTGTTCATTTGCCATGTCTTTAGCATAATGCCACGATGGAAATTTCTCTTGTTTCACATGTTTAATATTTATGTCGGATAGCTGCAAGATATAATGAAAATTCATTTTCACAGCTGGTTTGAACCTGTTTATTTCTGCTTTTCTGAAAGGCGAGGATAGAGAGAGATGAGATATCTCACACAGAGAGGTAAAAGAGGAGTGCAAACAGTTAGAGAGAAAATAATGGAAATGTTCTGCAGATAAAAACAATATGAGAGAAAAGGATGATTTTCTTTTTTCTTTTTCTCTGGAATAAGTCCCACCTAAGGCATGCTCATTTATTTATCTAATAGCAGGGTAGGTCCCTAGATACTGCTCCTTTATATGTCACCAGTGCAACACTACAAGGACTTGTCAGCTTGATTAGAGCCCATCAATTAGCTTCAAAAGCTTTGTATCAACCCCTGTGCTTTTTATTGGCTTTATTTCTCCATCAGACCTGTGTAAAGAAGCCTCCTGCCAGCAGGGGGTGGATCTGGTCTGGAAACGGGGACGAAACAAAAATGCATCTTAAAGCACCAGACAGCACCCTGGTTTAATCGTTATATTTATTTATAACAGTATAATAGGGAAAGTGCCAAGACATTATCTAATACATGAATGGTGCCGCAACAGCTTTTCATCTTAGTCTGGGAACCATTAGAACGTTTTGCTGCATAAATAACACAGTGAATTAAGTCTTCTTCTTGTATCAGCACCATATGTTAATAGCAAACATATTTATAATGTTTATTTGAATAGCTTCAAAAGGGGATATTACAACAGATCAGTTGAACTGTAAACACTATTAAAACACTTTTTAAACTTTGTTACTAATGCCTCTTTTTAGATGGAGAAAAATACTGGTGAGAAATTTCAAAAGGGCTGGGGAAAACATGAGATTTCTAAACATGAATTTCTAAGTACATTTATTAGCTATGCAAATTCACTGGTCTCAGTAACTGGGAGGCTTACAATTCTGTCTTAGATGAATAACAGCAAAAACTAGGTTGTGTAATTAGTCTGTGGTCTTCCATCAGTAAAAACTTCTATTACAGGGAGCCGAAGTGCTGACATTTATAAGTTTCTGGGTGATGTATTAGAGTTACCATAAATACAGCTGATAGTAGCAGTTGCTGTGGCCACAAATTAGGCTAGTAAATCAAGTATAAGTACTCACATTGTTCTTTTTTTTTTTTTTTTTTTTTGAGAGAGAAAGCTGCAAATTAGCAGATTTTTCTATGCAAGTTCACTTATCAGAGAAAAATGTCAGTGAGTTCAGTCCAAGGGACATTCGAGGGTTTTTTTCATTCTCCTTTGTTTTTTAACAGTACTGCCATCAGCATTTTTTTGCCCTTTTTCAAAGACACTCACCATTCATTTGTGAAAGCAGTACCAAACAGCAGGTCAGCTGCTTTTTCTGTGTGTGTGCTGTTTCCTTTAAATGCATTCTTGAGTGAGCCCTGGTAGCTGTTAAGACAATGATGGTACTACTCAGTGGGAAAGAATATTTAGCCTTCAGCAACACAAGGAGATGCTGATTTTTTTGTATCTGTATCCAACCAGGTTAGTCAGCAGAAAATCTGTCTGTACAATGAAAACTGTTTCAAAGATTTCCACAATGGATCAAAAATTAATGCCAGAGGTTCATGCATCCTGAGTTAGTCCTTTAAAATTAAAAATCAGTGATGCCAAAATTTTGATTTAATGCAAGGAAACAAGTAAAATATTACACTGGCTGGGATTCACTTGCTTAAACTCAGTCATCTAATGTCATTTAAAATGTGCAAAGATGTGACTGTTGTCTGTGGCTGGGATGTATCATATAGTACCTGTACAGGAGTCTTCTATGAAATCAGTCAGAAGACTGACAGGATACCACAGTGCATCTGAAATGTTGTTACACTCCTATGGATTGGCAAATGAATCCCATCCACACTGAGAAAATCCCCACTGGCCAGTAACTACATTTAAATATCTGTAGGTTCAACAATTTATGCTTCTGCTACAGAGACTTGCCTCCCTCCTTGGCTATTTCTTGAAGTTTCAGTCAGTCTGAAAAACTGCGTTCTTTCTGAATAGTAATAATCTCCCCACATATGTGACTTGTCTAATTATCTGTCCCAGATTTGAGGGACTAATTTTTTTGAATGAGGACTATTTCTGCCTACAGAACTCTAGTCTCAACTTTGTAAAGGAGTCCAGGAATGTAAAGGAGTGCAGTTATGGGTCAACCACTGGCTTATTTGTAGAAATGAACTCAGTAAAGACATGAATTTCACCATGCTTCACACTAGTTGTGTATGTGAAGCTCCTTAAAAAAGTTGAGCCTTTCCACAGCTTCCACTCCTCTGCAGTGAAGCTTGTGTACCAAAATGGACAGCCAGCACTGAAATTGTTCATCTGGATTTAGCATTTTTGAGCACAGTTGCACAAGTACGGTACTTTCCATCCAAATCCCTGAAATTTCCTGACCTAGCTATAGATGCTGACCAGCTATTTCAGCATGTGTGGATGGATCTAGGGCACTGTGTTGCATGGACCTGACTCAGTATCAATAATATGGCTTTGAAGCCTAACTTTTAAGTCAGTACAAACTCAGAGTAGCAGATGATACATTTTGGCATATGAATGTTAAACACAAACTGAGGAGCATTAAGAGAATGTATTACAAATCCAAATAGAGAATCCAAATGCAGAAGTTACAAAATACCAAAATACATACAACTCTTTTTTTTCTTCAGGTATATGTCTTATAGTGTTGTATATAATTCTATTCAAACCTGTTAGAGAGCATGAGCCATTTCAGTGCACAGAACAAGATATGATCTGTATAAGACTAAAAGCCCTAGACACCTACTTGTGCAGTAAGTACTCTCTCTCAGAGACTGCAAGAGCAGTGTACAGCTTTGTTTCACTCTGTCAGTTTGCTACATTCCCAGGCTATAGATTTTTAGTATGTTATATGAGCTGTGAAGGTAGGATGAAACTGAAAGTAATCATCAGCGGTAAAATGGATAAGGAGTCCCTAATCAATCCTTTTAACTCACCTCCTAACAACCCCAGTATTTTATTGTATGTGTGCCCTCTTTTAATACCTGTAAAATGTCAGCTGTGTGCTTTTTGTCAGAGATAGTTTAAAATTTGTTGAATTCTTTCCTTGGTAGCATAGTTTCAGCATGTGATAAGAAAAGCTAATTCAAAATATTGTGATTACTATTGCAATTCATGTGGACTTTAACCATGTATTTCACTTTTTGCAAGTAGTTTTCTGCTTTTAGAATGGTTCATGTCTTTTATCTATAAACCAACAGCAGAATGCTTTTGTCTGTGCAAATGACACCAAGCTGTGTGGTGCAGCTGATTCACTTGAAGGAAGGGTTGACATCCAGAAGGACCCAGATGACTTTTGAGTAGGGGGTCCACTTGAACATCATGAAGTACAAGCTCAAGCACAAAGTTCTTCTTGTGGGTCAGAGCAATCCTCAGTATCAATACAGACTGGAAGACAAGAGCCCTGTGGTGGATGACAAAATGGCCATGACCCAACAGTGTGCACTCACAGCCCAGAAAGCCAACTGTGTCCTGCTACGAGAAAAGAAGTGTGACCAGCTGGTCCAGGAAGGTGATTATCTATCTCCACTCTGCTCTGGTGACTCTCCACCTGGAGCGCTGTGCCCAGCTAGGGTGCTTGGAGACGGTCCTGGAAAATGTCACAAAGATGGTCAGAAGGCTGGGACATCTCTCCTGTGAAGAAAAGCTCAGAGAGTTGGGGTTGTTCATCTTGAAGAAGAGAAGGCTCCAAGATCTCAGAGCACCCTACAGTACCTAAAGAGTGCCTACGAAAAAGACACAGATTTTTTTTTTACCAAGACCTGAAGTGACAAGGAATAATGGGTTTAAAAGTGCGTAGATTTAGATTAGATGCTGGGGAGAAGCTCTTCACTGTGAAGGTAGTGAGACATTGGAACAGCTTGCCAAAATAATTTGTGGCCCCACCCCTGGAAATGTTCAAGACCAGGTTGGACTGAGCTTTGAGCAGCCTGGTCTTGTAGGAGGTGTCCCTGCCCATGGCAGAGGGGTTAGATGATCTTTAAAGGTGCCTACAACCCAAATCATTCTGTTATTCTAAGAATGTAGCAATGACTAAACTAGCCCCTGATTTCTGACACTCCTTTTCACTTCCTCTTAGAGCAGCAGGAACACAATTGCAAATGGCATCCTTGCCTCAGGGGCATGAAACAGGTAGATACTTCAACCAAACCACAGTAAAATATTCCTATTTGTTTGCAATCCATGAGTCCACAGATTGAGACCTGAGCTTCTGAGCTGTGCTACTTGTGACATCTACCTGAGAATTTTGTAGCCCAGCTGCACTCTTGGAACAATGGAAAGATCAGGTCAGGCTGAGGGGTGTGTGTGAAGGGTGTGGGGGTGGATGCCATTTCCTGAATTTGCCTCTTCCCACACACTCTTGGACAGGAAAGATCATATGTTTTGAGTACAGTGTGATTATTCACTGAGCATGGCAGGATCAAATTGCTGTTTTGAAATGACCTTTCCCGTATTAGACATGCTAACATCCAGGAAGGAAGCAATAGTTCATATGAGTACTCAGATCATCCTCCAAGATGCAGGAAAGGCACCAGTTTTGATTTTTGTTATTTTCTCCATTCCTGTAGTGTCTCACGCACTTTTGGTCTGATTACCAGAATCAAGTTGGAGAACTTTGGGGAAGGCTTCAGGGTACATAGCCAATCTCTACAATGGCAGAGTTTATGCCAAATATAGCTCTTAAATATGATATTATTAAAATATATTTTTCATTATATTGTTTGAAGTGGAGCCACTCAGTCTGCCTTGTGCAGTCTGCCAATTTTTAATCATGAACTGAAATTTGAAATGCTTATTTTATTAGGGAAAAAATGCCAACTTTAAAAATATTATTATTAATTTTAAAATAATGTTTTAGTTTTTCTGCCTCCAAAATGCAGTCAAATTTTCTGTTCACAAATTTAGATATGAATGTAACTTATTTATTTTCTCACTTCTCAAGAACATAAGAAGCGGGCTTTTGTAATAAAGTCTTTACATGATTAGAGACAGTGTATCCTGCAGACACATTATACCTACAAACATGATAGATATATGTGTTAGTCAACCAAAATGAACCTATTATGTCAAAACTTTTAACAGTTCTTTGGTTTTGTTCTTCAGTTTAATGGAAGTTCCACCTGGTAAATTCTTTGCTATGCAAACATTTTCCATTGCATGCTCTTCTGACGTTGCTCTTTAAAAGGATTATTTGTACCAGTGCTTTTTGATGTTTAATAATGGTCAAGCCATCAAATGTTCAAGTCTCAGAATGACCTCATCACAAAACTTTGGCTTCACTCTGCTTCCCTATTTGAGTTTGAAACAAAAGACAATTAATTGAGTAAAGAACTCAGCTCACTACACTATGGATTGCCCTGACCTTGAAAGCCCGATGTTTGACCTTCATGCCCACCACCTCACTTTTCCTGCAAACAGACTGTTTTACTGACCTAGCTTGCTGTTTGCTCAGTAAGATACTTGACTTGGACTCATTATCACATCTACTATCACATTTATATCTACTGCTGTGACTCTGTGGATCACATTTCTTCAGTAAAACACTAGTGATCCTGACAATTATACAGTAGAGTTTACAACTGACAAGGCCTATTCATTTAGACATCTTAAATATTTTAACAAATCTCACAGAATTTTGCTAGTGCCTGAAAATCATCACTTATCTAATGATACAGAGTATAACTTTGCATTATAAACATTTTGAGTTTTGGCTTACCATAAGAATTTTTCACTCAGGGTTAATTGCTATTCTTAACTCAGAATATGTCGAATGGAAGTCATAAAAGTGATAAACCCTTAGATTTTCTTATGCAGCTTCTTCTCAGTCCTTCCAGATATTGGCAAAGAAACCCCAAACACAGCAAATAGAAAAGTCAGGTAAATAGATAGCATTTTTCAATTAATGAAGAAGGGAAAGACTAATTTATAGCAATGTCTGCTTTCATATGAAAGGCACACCTTTATTAAAAAGAGTGATGTTTTCAACTGATTTCAACAGTTTGCCATGCCCACATACCCTTATTTCTTAGAGAGCTAAGTTTGTACCGCACAGAATAACCATACCAGGGCATCATTCTATTCAGGAGGGGAGAAAGAAGCATGTCAGAGTGGTTTGGACAGCAACAAGAGCAAAGAAAGCATGCAGCAAGAAGAAAACAATAAGGAAAGCTGTGTGAAGATCTGCATCAGTATGTGTGTGTCAGTATTACCCTAGGACTTGGCTACACAGGATGCACCTTGGGACTCACAGTGCAGCATCCCCTCTTGAACTCAGTCCATAGGTGCTTCACCCCAGAAAATTAAGTAGTGAGAACTCTTCTCTTTCAAATTATTTTCAGAATAGTTGAATGAATATTAACATGGGATATTGGCAATGATTTTGTGAACCCCCTCACCACCTCAGAGAGATTCCGTCTTACAATTGCCATCACACAGATGTTATTTGTATTCTGGTAAGTTCTGTTCCTCTTCCACCAGCTAAACACCTGCTGCTCTGAACTGAGGAACTTGAGAGATATTGAGTTAAGAAGAAGGAATGAGGAGCAGACTGCCCCTAGCTTTCCAAAAGGAAGGGTCTTGGTTCTCTGCCAGGACAGAATAAAACCGCTAATAATACTGATTCCATAGATCAGAAGCCAGATTTGGCAGCTGCCAGCCCAATGCTCTTAAGTAGCATACTGGGAGAAGCAGAGTCGTATTCCACTGTGTTCCAATTCTTTATTCACCCTGGCCCAGAACCATAGCCATTGGCTCCACAAGCACACTTCGCTGAGAGTAGTGAAGTGCTTCCCTGTCTGGACCAGCTTACGGCTTGGTGACAGGGGCATTACCTGGGAAGAAAGGGAAATTTATCTGACAGGGAGCTGAATCCAGATGTCCAGCATGGAGTAACAATAGCATTCAGTGTCAAAAAGTGTGTAGCACCTTGTGTTTCAGGACAGACCTTCCATTTGTGTTCCATAAAAACTGTTTTAGAAAGTATAAGCCAACATCAAATGATTGTCACTGACAAAAAAAGACAAAAACCCTTCATGTTCTGAATTCTGAGTGGAAAGAAAACACAGACCTGTGCTGACACTTCTTACTGGCTAAGTCTAAACAAGTCTTCCTTTTGGGTGGAGGCTTTCTGGTTCTTTGAAGTGTCTGATTTCCTCCTATCAGGTATGCAAGTTATCAAGGTACTTAAACTGTTTTAATTGTCTTGACAGGCCCTCTACATTTTAGGCTTTGCAACATTTTTGTACACAGAACAAAACCTCAGGGTAAGGTACCAACATCAGTGAAAATTTTACAATAACTAATAGTATTTGGAAATCTAACCAGCTGAATACATCTGCTACAGAACTATGTGGGACCTCAGGGGGAAAATCACTTTCAAAGTGCATGCAATTTATGCAGCTTTCAATAAATATCATTCACGATTATAATTCACTTTTATCAAATAATCAAGAGTAACTTGTCAAAAATATTTTAAAAGGCCTTTGCATGATCTTCTAATGTCTATTATCATATTCTTGACAACTGGTTTTCAACCATATTTTCTACTAAGAACCTTCTCTCTCAAGCACCATACAAATCAAGTATTCTATCAAACAGCTTCTAAATTTATTTCTCTACAGCACAGCACCTTCCACTATTTTGCTTTTAAATGCTGGCAGGTGCCAGGGCAGACCAAGCCATGGAGAAGTGCAGAGACCAGTCTGGGCATGGGCGGAGCAGGTCCTGGGCCATGGGTTGGGTGAAGGTAGAGCCCAGCCAAGGGGTCAGGGCCTGTCAGGGCTGGCTGTGCACAAAATTGATGAAGTTAAATGTCATGGTGAGCTCACCAGTAATGCACCAGAAACACACACACTTCTAAACCTCTAAAAAGCCAGGGTCAGGATCCATAAAGGTACACTCGACACATCTCACAGGCTCCCGCAGTAGCAGTGCTATCCCAGGACTCGTAAATAACATTTGCAGTGCTTCAATGACTCTGGAGCAAACTGGGCTTGGGAGAGTCAGTCCTCCATGCTGGGGGGTGTGCTGGGAAATCAGCATGTCGTGTTCATCAGAGCACTGCCCTGACAGAGATCTCTTCCTCTGATGCTCCCTCTCCAGATGCAGTAAATCATTTTCCCTGGCTACTGTTTGTGAGAATGAAGGCAAGGGAAAACTCTAAGTTGTGTCAGGGGTGACAAATCTTGGCAAGGATGAGTTATAGCAGAGTAAAAAGAGCCAAGGAGCTGGTTCATGTGTCACTCTGTACAGTGATGGATATTCTGAATTAAATCATGTTTAAGAGCTGAAGGGAAAGAAAGCATTTGCAGTTTCTTCCTCTTATTCCTTCTTCTTTTGAAAGTCTCTCCAAATCAAAATTCATGTATAACATGCATGAGGTATGTATGGCATTGTACTATGTTGTACTGTACAGAAAATTTTACTTTGCATGCATATTTCTTCCATTAGTATTTGTTGAACTGTTTTTTCTACATTAGCATTTTTTATTTTCAGACTTATTTCAAGCTTCAAATATTCACATAAGTATCAAAAACCGATTTGCACATTTTATTAATGCATTACATTTGCATTAGTGGAGGCATTCTAGAGACACAAAACAACAGAACATCTACCTTTACCACACAGTTAAGAGTGGGCTGAATGTCCCTTTTTGGTAGATCTGGCTGTCATGATTCACCTTCTTAAGCTGGTAGTCTGCTTTACCCATGCTAATCACAACAAACTGTACTCACTCAGACCTAGAAATCCTCCTTCCCACTTCCTGCTGTAGAGCTGCTGATCACCACTTTGGCATTAGAGTCTTAGTTAAAGTCAGTAAGAATGACACCCAAACTTAGCAAAAGCAGAGAAAATGCAAAAACCTACTAACATATTTCTCCCACTTGGCAGGAGGAAGCTAAAGCACAGTGATATTTTTCAGCCATATTTTCTACTAAGCACCTTCTCTCTTGAGCACCACCCACATCAAATATTCTATCAAACAGCTTCTAAATGTATTCTTCTACAGCACAGTACCTTCCACTATTTTGTTTTACTGTAAAATTATAAAATGCAGTTGAATCTTGGTTACTTGAAATGCAATGATGCAAAATCATTCTTTATTTGAAACTGATTCTTGTCGCCTGAATTCAGCATGGATTTACTAAATTCTTGTTTACCTGAAGGTATGAAAATATCTAAGGTTACTGTTAATTCTAAGTCTACCATGAGAAAAACCTAGCAAAACTTAGACAATCAGCCAGAAAAAAAACTAGTAAATTTTTTCCCTAACCCTCTGAAGCAAAGTCATGGGACTTTGTTACAGCTAACTCCATGCTCTGTCTCCCACCCACCCACTGTTTGATATGCTATTTGAAAAACTAATTGTTCATATTTAAAAGCTTCTTTCGGGATGGTTATTTTTGGTGCCACCCACGTTACTTTGCACTTCACATCAAGATGAGTAAGTGGACTTAAAAATTTATTCAGCAGGAACTGAAAAATGTGAGGAAAAGTCTTCTAGAGACTTCAACTTCTAAAAGCAATTTACCTGTCCTTGAACAAACTGAATGTAAGCCCTCACCTGAAAATTACATTACACAGATAAATTACCTTACATCACACACATCCAGGCTTTTTTTCTGGTATATGTTTGTGTATTGGTTTTTCTTTTTTAATAGAATCAATCACATCTACCTCATTTCAGAAAGTTGTAGCAACCCACCTGTGCTGTGAAACAGATGTACAGACACAGAGAGAAAGAAAAATGATCAGACAATATTTTAAGCTACATGCTGGCTCACTTAATTACTATTGATACAAAGAAAAGCATTTTAGTTTTGCCAAAAAAAAAATGATTTTCTCAAGAAGGGTTGTCTACGCTCTTTCATGAGCCTTAAGGAAAAACTGTATACATGAAAATAAGGCCAAAGTAACAATTATTCCTAAAAACAACTGTCAAAACTTGGGCTGCAAACATGGCTTTAAATTTTGTAGCACAAGGCTATTTCTCATATTAAATATATTTAATAATGTTTATATAATTATTATTTCCATTTGGGACTGTTTTAAATTTTCCTACTCATCTTCTGTGTCGTGTGATTTGGAATACTACTTCTTTCAAACTTGTTTAGCACAACTTCCTTAGCGTTAGTAGCTAAATTTGCTGAAACTTTGGACTGCCAGGTCTAACTTTTGCCTAGTCAAGGAAAAGAACGATCCAGAGCCAGTTCAAGCCAGAAAATAAGAAAGCTACATTCATTAAGAGAAGTGCAGCCTCAGAGAGTAGGAAGGAAATGGCTCATATAGAGACAATGAAAGGACCCAGTGATGGGAAGACACCAAACCACAATATTACAACTGGTGTGAACTGTCTCATGACATTCAGGGAATTTAGGCTATAATGGTACAATTGCCCAGGACTGTCTTTGTTTAAAGTCCCTCTTCAGAGGCACCCAGATCAAGCTGTAGTTCTATCAATACAAAGGACTTTCTGGAAGAATCTTTTTGGCTTATTAATTCAGCAGAAATCTAGAGCTGAACCCTGTTCTGGTGGCAGGTATGTGTAGTTTCCATAACATCTGAAAGTTAGGGCACTGGCTGTTGGTTTTCTTTACCACCTTGTCTTAATTTTAAAGCTCATTAAGTTAATTTCTGGTTTTCCAACTCACTTGAATTGATCCCTTTCTAAATGTACAACTGTGGAGACACTGAAAGAAAAGAAGTAGGTGGATTTGTGTCCTCTTTTTTTTTTTTTAAATTTCACTTTCTTGATATTCTGATGCAACTTCCATCTCTTGGGAATTTGCCTCACAAATATCAAGAAAATAATATACCTTTTTCTTTCCCCTCAAGCTCTCAAGAAATTGAATCAGCAAGCCCCAAACAGTTAATAACTTTTTGATATCTCTTTCAATCATTTTAAAAAACCCTCACTTGTCACTGACAGCTTTGCAACTCCTGTCAAAAAGACAGACTTGACTAACAATTATTTTTTACTCTTTCTACAAAATTTTTTTTTTCTTTCTATTTCTTTCTTAATCTGTGTTGAACTTTCACCAGTTTGGAAGAGAACTCCTAGAGATGATTATTTGATTACTTCTTAACCTTCTTATACTACTTATTAAGACATAGCAAAATGTCTTTACATGTCTTTATATTTGTATCATCAGTAAGATTATTTTGAGAATATGGAATAAGTGGCATTACAAGAACTTATGAAACAGAGAAGATTTTTGTGACCAAAAGTGCCTGAAACTTGCTCAATCAATAGAAAGCCATTAGCAGCAAAAAACCCCAGTATCACTCTCAAATATCATTTTAATATTTAGGTATCTTCTTAAAATTAGTCATGTAGAAAAATAAGAAAAAAACTAGTCAGTGGGGAAAATCAGGCACTCACAGAATTTAGTTGACTTAATTGGTTTCAAATATATTTGTTTTGGTTTGATGAATTATGCTTTAGAGGTGTTTATAAGAGAGAAAGGCAGACTCACACAAGTTTAGAAAAGCAGATGTGTCGTTTTCAGAGGGTTAAGTGTAGATGGCATGGACTCTACTTGCTTCGTCTGAGCAGCTCATCAATGCTTTTCCCTCACCTCCACAATCACTATAGGCCAAATGATTATATGTAGAGGCAGGTGGACAGGTTGGTCTTTTCTTTCTCCTGTAGCAAGTAACATTTTCAACTATTTTCATCAGTTGAACTTTCTCTCACAGTGGTGACCTTGTACAGAGTTTGCATCATCAGTCCCTCTTTATTACTTGTATTTGAAAATTTTGTTATGGTGTTGTTTCTAAATATCTACAAATGCAGGGCCCGATGGCATAAGTTTTCATTTCAAGTCTAAAATTTTTAAATTTATGGGATTTGGAGATGACTGAGTATTGTAAAAGAGAAAATGCTACAGATCATTCTTTAGGGGCCAAATAAGCAGTCAACCAAATCATGTTATATGCAGAAAACACAAATTAAGCCTGGGTTTTATATATTATCTTACCAAAAGTGAGTTTTCAAAGATTTTTTTTTTTCCTATTGGGGAAGAAAGAAAGGAGAAGGGAAAAAACCCAAGGAAGATAAGGACAGCAACATTATGATGTATTATGGCCACTGTAAGTGGTCATGGTGAAAGGTTAGAGACCAGAACCATAACTTATAGGAACCACAAAGGTGGGATTGTAAAGGGCATTAGAGGTTGCCTATGGTGAGAGGAAACCTTGAGAAAGAATCAAAGTAGAATAAAAAACATCTAGGGATGACAAAACTATGACAAACAATATAAAACCATATGCACGTTCTTTAGAAATTAGTTGGTGGCTGTTATCAAGACCACAACTAAACAAGTGGTAGCAATGGACTTGTGAAGAAAGTAGAAAACATCAAGCTCAGGCACTTTATGTGTGGTGAGTCAGAAGAATTTAACAACAGTCAGAATGTGGGAATGCCCGACTCAATTACTGGCTTGAATAAACCTAGTACAACTGCTGGGGATTGCAGGATTGCACCCATAATCACAGGTTTCACCATCAGAATTACAGTCAAGAAACTGCTTCTCCAAATTAGTCTTGCATTTATGTGGTCATGTTTGTTTTGGCACAGCAATATGCAAAGGGTGTACTATATATTGCTTCCTTTAAGTCTTTTCAACAAATACATTATTTGTGGCTTTTCTGAAACATTACTCTAGTTGAGTTCAATTCTTTGTTAAACTGCACAATTCTTTATTAGAAGCATATAGAGCTCTGTAATTTATCCATGCTATAATTGTGCTAATGATTTGTAAAAGACAATGAAATTCTCACCTTGAAATATTAGATTCATATTTTCATAACTCCTGAATTTCATATTGATGTTCTGAGATGGGTAAAGTTGTTGCAGTTTAGAATTCTTACCATATTATATCACATCTCTTGTTGTTTTATTGTAACTGGCAATAAAAAAAAGCATTGGTCATTCTACTTACTGCTAATGACCAAAAACACAAGGACATATGTTTAGGTCACAACGTGGAGTTCATCTTTAGTCTAAGTCTTATCTGTAGTTAATAAATGATGGTACAGATGTTACAGATTTTATTAGAAATGTAAAGTATGTATTCAAAACCTGCTAGCATTTTTTTATAGCATCTAAACCACATATAACAGCTTATTTCCAAGTACAATAGTTCTCATTTGTTCTGCTTTTGCATATCTTCACCTTTTCTCCTGCCTTTTTCTGAGAGCCTTATCCTTCCCTGCCTTTGCTCATTACCTTGGAATCTTGCTCTGGGCAATATTTTGCTCTTTCATTTAGCTGGATTGACCCCCACAGAAGCCAGGGGAGAAGCAGAAATAGCCCATGCAACCAACAGATGAAATTCAGCAAGAGAGATCAAGAGTAGGTGATAGCAACCATTCAGTCAAGGTTTGACCAATTTTGCTTCAGCTGCAGTGTGAAAGCACGGCCAGACTGCCCTCACTATCTTCTTCTTCCTGGTTTCATAGTGAATATTCCTCAGGATCTTCTGTTCCAATAATAAAATATTTTTAAAACTGGGAAATATATGGCCAAGGCATCATTTTGGCAGGGGAGATGTGGTAAAGGATGTCTGGTTTTATTCAATGTTAGCTAATACATTCAAAATTATTTAGGCAAGCATTTGCACTGAGAGTCTGCTAGCTGAGATGATAAATAATGCTAGAACCAGTCCCATAGGAGACTTAGTTATGTCTCCTTTTTTGTGCCATCCAAGCAAAGCGTTTTAACCACACATATCTGTCTTTTCAAATATGTCATAATATTGAAAGTTTTTCCCTATTGGGGAGGAGAATGGAACAAAAATATCAAAAAGAACACCTACACTACTCACAGGCTATGCCTCAGCATCCCAGGTCATTCAAGAGCTTTCATATATTCATGAACTATGACTTAAGCACTATGAAAGTTATAAATATTAAGAGCTGACTGAAAGGGTCTTTAAGCTGCTAATGTTATTTTCCATAACCCCAGAAATACTGGAATAATTTCAGAAACTGGAAGTAATTTAATACTGCACCAGTATTTAAATGGGATAATCAAGACGACCTGCCTTAAGGTATTCTGTCAGGCTGACCTTGACCCTAAACGAAATAGTAGAACATATATTACATCAATAAATAATAAAATATTATGAACGCCACTCAAGCTAGTCTTCTGCAAAACAGATTCTCTCAAGGTGACGTGACTTTTTTTCTGATGAGATTACAAGCTGAGTTGACAAAGGAAGTAATATCAGTGTATGTAACCAAAGTTCAATCAAAACTTCGACTGCATATCACAGGACAATTTGATTAAAAGTCTAAAAAGCTATGAATTTAACACAGCGAGCACTATGTATATTATCCATTAACTAAGTGACAGACGTCAGAGAAATCATCATCAAGCAGGTGTGCTTTTAGTGTGGTCCCATAGGCAATGCCTTCATAATATTTTTAATGGGTTTTTATCAATGACCTAGAAGATAACATAAGAATATCATTAACAAAGTTTGCAGTTACCAGGAAGAACTAGAGTTTGGCAAATAATAAACAAGGAATGTTATTGACAAAGGGCAATCTTGATTGCCTGATAAGCTATAAGCTTGCAAACAGTATATGTTTTGATTTGAACTAGCAGAAAGAGAGAGAGACTAAAGAAGAAAGGATATAAATTATACCAACAGAAGAGGAAATGCTAACACATGAAAGAATAATTCTGGGAAGAACCATTGGGATGGTCCTACTCTAAGTTGAGCTGAGCTTCACACGAGAGTCTGTGGTGTGAAAGGATAATGACCCTTGGATTTAGTAAAAAGGGGGTACCGAACAAGTGTAAAGAGTAGATAACACTTACATATTTCTCCCAAAGTAAACTTCACTAGAACACTCAAGTAAATTCCTTTGCCTGCAGTACAAGAAGGATTGATATTTGGAAAGAGTTCAGAGAAGATTTGTGAGAATAATTAGATTATAACAAAACATGACTCATAGCAAAAAAATCCAGGCACTTTATCTTTTGAAGTTATGAGGTGATCTTGGCCTGCTTATACCTATGTGAGGAAAAAAAATTGAAAAGGGTTATTCCAAAGGTCATGATTTAGCTCCAGTAATATCTAAGTCAGGCTAGCCTGATGTCCTGTGTCACAGGTCAAGGTAGTTAAGCACATTGGTCCATTTCTGAACATGTAACTTATGAGTCATGCAATACTACTTATTTCAAACCAAACAGAATTCAAATTGAATTCAAACAATTTGAAGATTATAGATGGTTACACTTTTGAGACAGGCTTCTGTATGAGATCTTATTTTAAAAGGTTTGTCCTGACTGGAGAGGACCTACCAAACAGGAACGAAAAGTGAAACATTTGTTAGACTATAAGAATAATGAGGCTTAGTTACGGATGGCATACCTCAAATATATATATAGATGGATAGATAGATATAGATATAGATATAGATATAGATATAGATATAGATATCGATATCGATATATAGATATATAGATATTTAGATATTTAGATATATATATTTAGATATACAAAACAAAGGACTTTTTTTTTTTTTTAGGAAGCAGAATATCTATGAAAAAGATAGTATTCTTTTCAGTTTCTCAATTAAACTGACATTTTTTTCCAGCTAAGTTCCAATACTTAATTCTTTGGGATAATGAGGAATGAGAAAAACAATTCAGTTAGAATATGAAATAAACCACCTCTGTCCCGGATTCCAATCAACTGTGGATGACCATGTGAAAAATGAAGTCAGGGCAGGTGATCACTTATTTTAAAGAGAACAAGTAATTCATATTCTTACCTCTGCTCTGAAAAAATTGAGTTAAAATAGCAGTCAGAGCTGCTGCCTGAACTACAAGTGCTGCTTCATGTAGATACACAGAGGCAGCTTCAGAGAGAAATGCAGCATCACATCTGCAGCAAGAGGCAAATGGTAGGTCATGTTATCCAATAAGCTGCAATTATTGAGCTGAAGACGATACCTATTGATGCTCAAAATATTTCAGTGCACAAATGGGAACACAGGAGGAAGGACAATATCACAATATCACAATATCACGTCAACTCTTGTTCAGTTATAGGATGTTGCTTAGTAACTTGCCTGTCTTAGGGTCTTTGCTTTATGATTAGAAAACCTAAATTCAGTTCTTTCAACTTTCTGACCTGTATGGGTGGAGAAACAGTCAGAGATGTCTGCAGAAGGAAGGGACCCATCCATGAAGAGCTGATAATGAATCTGGGCTCTTATTTAGATAGGGAGAGGCAAAAGGAGGAAGTAGCTGATAAACATTCAAACTTTTGAATGTCTTATCCAAGCCTCTCTGGTCTGGAAGCAAGACTGGAAATAACTCAAATAGGATTTCTTGAAGGATTTCCAGAAGCACTTGGTTTTGGCTGGGTCAGTAGTACAGCAAGAATAGACTTTCTGGGATATTTCAGCATTGCTGTTTCCCATCTCAGACACAAACAGATTTGTTTTTTATCTCTTCTCTTCTCTTCTCTTCTCTTCTCTCTTCTCTTCTCTTCTCTTCTCTTCTCTTCTCTTCTCTTCTCTTCTCTTCTCTTCTCTTCTCTTCTCTTCTCTTCTCTTTTCTCTCTCTCTCCTCTCCTCTCCTCTCCTCTCCTCTCCTCTCCTCTCCTCTCCTCTCCTCTCCTCTCCTCTCCTCTCCTCTCCTCTCCTCTCCTCTCCTCTCCTCTCCTCTCCTCTCCTCTCCTCTCCTCTCCTCTCCTCTCCTTCTCTCTCTCTCCCTCCCTCCCCACCCTGCTAACATTTCCAAACAGCCCAGGCTGTGGTTCAGCTGGAGATTAGGACAAAAGCTTTGCTTTGGTTGAAACAGGGTCACCAAATTACTGACATGCTTGCCAAAGAAGACTGCTACACACCAAAGTACAGGATTCTAAAAGCCAGTAGTAACATTTGGTACAGAAAGGAAATGGGAAGCTAATGAATATTATAATTCAGGAAAATATATTTCTCTTTCTCCTGAGAGCTATTGTATATACAGGAGCTCCAATGTGTACACACAGGGCCAGATCCTATCCCCAGCTATGCACAGACTGTTCCCATTGAAGCACGAAGCCACACACACGCAGCTGAGGGCAGAACGGGGACCCAACAGCTGGAAGTTTTAATGTAGCCACATTAATTACAGAGCTCAATGACCACTGCAAACAACTGAATCTCTGACCACACAGGGCAGATCAGCTTTGTAATGCCATTTCTGGCTCGTGGATGGCAGCCAGTGATGTCTGAGGGAAGAGAAACACACTTTGGAACACCTGTTCATTCTCTCCTTGCACACTGGCATTGGTACCCATCCTTCCTTCCCCAAGGACTGATTGTTACATATATGGCCACACACAAAGCCTGCCTGGCAGACAAAGAACTCACGAACCCAACACTGTAATCTACTTTGCTGGCAGCACTCAGTGCTATGGATGCAATTGGGACAGTGGTGTTGCTGACTTGGCGAGAGTTTCTTTAGCTGCTTCTATTAACATTTCAAGATTTGGCTGCCACCAGGCCTTCCCAGCTGCCTTCTTTCACTGCCTTAGTTCAAAAGCCCAAGCGAATTGAGTGTACGTAGACTGCTTGTACTTTGTTCCACTATACACACACACAGTTAGCTGCATTTTTTGAGTTGAAAGTGGTCTGTTATCAACAATTGAGCAACTGAAAATAAATTTCAGAACTGCGATAATAATAATTTAAAAAATTAAACTGATGAAAAGTTAGGGATATTATTAAATACTGGGCAAAAAGCATGTAATGTAAAATGTGAGACATAAAATGAATACATAGGATGTATTCTGTATTTCTTGGTGTTGTATGAGGCCTTAGAAATGCTCACCTGAAAAAAGGAAATGGGCTTTTTTTACATAGAAAAGAATCTGACATTATACATTGGATTCTAGCCTCACTTTTGGTGTCTTTGACAAAAAATGTGCATGCTGGCCTGAAACTCTATGGAATTACAGCAGGTTGAATTCTGCTCTTTGTGATTCATTAACTGCTTGTTTACCCCTTCCTTTGTTTTAATGGGCAACAACAACAAAAATGTTCATTTTGGGGGGAAATCCCCTGCTGAAAAATAGAGGAACTTAAAATCACTCTTCTCCAAGAACCTGTACCACTGCACAGCAGCAGAAGAGTAACTTTCTAATAGTGCATCATCATTTGTGCTTTGTTTGCCCAATACTGAATACATTTTGAAAAGTGGAAGACAAGGTGAAAGTGCCTTTAGAATACAAATAATTAGCTTGGTTCATTTTTTTTTTTTTTAAGAGACAATTCAAAGTCATTTTACCAACTGGAAATCCTACCCTACAAGGTCAGAAGACAGTTAGCATCAAGAGGAATGACAATATGGGAAAGCATTGCCACCACAAAAGCACACTATGTCAGGGGACATCAGCAGCTAATAACAGATTCACAGGGTAGTTAATTCAATTATTAACTATTTGATTTTGATTTTTTTTTCTCCTTGTAACTATTTTACATATATTTAGATATTAAATATTTTTTTCTTCTGCATCAGAGGTTTGATATTATTTTGATTTATTGACTCTAAGAAATACCCAAACTCCACTACAGGAGACTCTGTGTCCCCAGTTTGAAAATCATGCTCTATTTTGTAAATTAAAAATAAATTATAGTCTTATAATGTGCTATGAAATTAAAAAACCCACATCACAAAACCAGTAATATTTCTTTAAGGAAAGATGCTGTGGTTTTCACAGCAAGGAACAATTCCCAGTGCAATTAAAGTAACAAAGAAATTAATAAAAGAATGGAGGATGGCTATAAAGTACTTGCAGCTGAGGTATTTCCATCTGCTTGGTGTAGACCTCTCTTTCCAGATGCTGGCTCAGTCCTCACCCTCAGTCTCTGATCCTTTATGAGTGTGATTCATTCATTCACTTCTGTTCTCCGCACCGTTAATGAAATTGTCATCCTTTGAACTCGTCTTTGTGCAACTAAGGTTCTCTATTTTCTTTTGCCCTCTTAAAATAACACTCAGCCAGTGATGAGTACACCTAGATTCTTCATCTCTTCACACCCCTTCACTGTTCTTTACAAAAGGCATTGGTACTTGTACTTGAAAAGACTGTGAAAAGAAAAAAAGAGAAAAAAAGGAACAGAATCTACTGACCAAAGAGATTTCCTAAATCTTCTTCCTTTTGCTGATGAAGTACATTACAAATGTAATATAAATTCTTAATATATACACATATATAATTATAAAAGCAGATTTGCTTAAATAATATTCTTTTTTAAATTGAATTTCTTATATATGTCACAGCACAGATTTGAAAGCACAGATACAGTAAGTACACATTCCTCAAAATTATAATTTTCATGATGTGGGAACCTTTGTTCTGAGGCTGTAATCTTTAGTATTAAAACCCTGATAATGAAGTAATGTTTGTTCCCTGATATACATCTGAAAAAAAAATTAAATTAGTTTCTGGTATTTTAACAAAACACTTATAAACATTTAAATGATGGCTTTTTTTAAAGGAAAATATATTTTGAAATAGTATACACAGATAAACGGAATGTACATAAAAATACTGAGAAAATTAATTTTAAAAATAACATCATCAAACTTTTTAATTTTGGTAGAAGAAGTCAGGTTAAAAAGAGAAAAATATTTATAGTTAAATTCTTTTTCTTGTCGTTTTCCCTCACTTTTCTCAGTGGAAAATATTTCTGATGCAGTAATTTCACGTGTATAAACATCCTCTGCTGTAGTTTGGGTAAGTCTGCTGAAGACACGGCTACGTGTGAGGAGGGCAAAGCCATGTAGAAATATCCATGTTAACTTTAAATGAGCTACCTTACCTGTTCAAAAGAGTTTCTTTAGTGGGATCAAACACTATGGGAGAAAACATACATCACTGTCTGCCAGTACACATTTTAGCTCATTTAGGACTGGTTCTTATAGCTTAGTTATGCACTGCCTACTCTGAGTTTGCATTTAGTGAGTTTAATGCTTCAATGGACAATGCTTGAAGGATAATGTCCTATGGCTCAGTCCAAGTCTGATCTGAAGAATTCAATTTAGAATCTGTGACGTTTAGACTGCATCAAATACCTTGATGCAGAAGACAGCACATGCCACTTTTAATAGCACGAAAGGGAGGATTCTGCCTGCCTTGCAACCTGGTCAAGGAGCTGAAGGAACAGATGGCAAAGAGATTTGCTGTGGTGACTCTCTGCTCTCATCTCCCTCCCCAGCAGTGAGGGGTTCATATTATACTGCTTTATGATTTCTCTACCTCAACTGCTCCCTTGAACTAGGATTCTACAGCTACACAGACATTAGGGATTTTCAGTTCAAGATTTTTCATATCATTATTTAAAGTAAGTGAACTTTAATTCAGCCACTGAGATGGTCAGGAGCAATGTAGTCAACCCCTTGATATTTTTGAGCAATTGCAAAGTTCTCACCACCTGCTGGGTCACAGATGCAAGTCTCTGTCTGAGATATATCCACAAGGGTACACAGATATATTAACTATTAATTTTAACTTCATAAGAAAATAGTATTTTTTCTTCTAAGCAATTATTATGTGTATCATGCTAAATTTATTCTTAATCTTTATTGATCCACCCGCATGAATATTTGATGATCATACTCAAGCATATGATTAAATCTCATATCTATATTGAAGCATACTGATCAATATTTGATTCTCATTCACTGCAGAATTGTTAAGGATCCTGAATAAACAATATATACCATTTTCATTATGAAAGGATGCTATCCACTATCATGAGGTGTGCTATGCTTTAGAACACAACTCCATCTCAATATCAAAAAACAGTGCAAGACTTCAAATTCTACAAAATTGTAAGTGGCATTCATCTCAACAAACATTTGTTTGATGCAGAAGGCCTGATGCGGAAGACAGGTACATCTGGTTTATTCAGCTAGATTCTTTTTACTGTTGTTGGAGGGTAAATGACACTACTAAATCTTAGATTTATTCTGATATTTTAAGTCTGTTAATCAGGATTAGATGAGGTGCTTTCTAGGAATGGCTGTTTCTCATAACAGTCTGAAAAAGGAGACTGGAATACCATTAGATATAGATTTCTACAACACAGATACCTACACTAGAGACATTTTGAAAGCGACCATTGTTGTCTGACTGGAAAGGCATCTTCTGAAACACAGCCATTCAGAGACAGCTATTCTGGGGCCTTATGTACAATAGATTGTTAAGTTTAATTATCTATTTACCCTGTGATTTACTTCAATTCGCCTGATCTTAGCCATTTTTTCCGTATAAATGATGCAAATTTTTCCTCTCCTCATGAAAACAAAAACCCCAAAGACAAACAACAGTGCATTTATATTCCCATATGCAAGAACTAAGGGGAAGAAACTAAATATAATTAATTCTGTGTAGCAGACATGTTCTCATAATATATATAGGATAAATAGTAAGATAAATAGATGAAGGAACTTGTATCCATTATCCCTCTCCTGTTAGAATAGGATGCTAATGTAGCATTAACTTGTGATAAGAATGTCTGCTGCTTCGAGTAAGAAAAGAGTTGAAAATAAATGAATTTGATTTGTATTCTCAAAGCCAATTGCCAGCCCAAAATGCATTATGCCCGTATCCAATGGTATGTTAATTCAACAGAAACTTAGTCCAAAGACCTTTGCCTGTATCTTTTCCAAGCTGCACTGTTAAACGATTCAGAACAAAATAAATAGGAAAATAGGTCATAAAGGAATTACAATCCCAGAGGTAGTTGACTGAAGCTCAGATGCTCTTGGCAGCATGACAAATGATGTGCATATGATCAACAAAAAGCACGGAAAATATGCAAAGGATAATGACATATTTTACTATTGTGTTTGTTTTTCTTCTATTTTGTTCATTATGTACAAAATCAGAGGTAGAAGCCACCGCCAGACATCAACAGCTCAACACAAAGTAAAACCAAGGACCTACCCAAATAGCTGCATTAAATAAACCAGGAACAACACCAGGAACAGCAACAACACAGAAGGGAGTTTGAGTCAGGAGAGAAAAAAACCCCAGACCAAACAAACAAACAACAAAAGAAAATAAATAAAACCCTAATCTTTACACATTTTCAGTGATGAAAAGATTGAGAAAATAATAATAAAATAAAAATTAAATCATAGTCAATGTTTAATTCTCTCATCTGCTTCAAGACAAACTCCCATCAGAAATCTCTGGGAGAATACTGCGCCTTCCCTGGGGACCTGCTGGTTCCCACCTTCCCTTTATGGCTCAGCCACTCTTGCTGTGTCATCATCATCACTACCTGCTGGATACAATGGAGTTGTCCTTCCTTAACAACAAACCTGATATGAATCCTTCAAAATTCCTTTCTATGTTTACAGAAAAGGTATTTATAAAAGTGGAGCAAATATAAAACATCAGAGCTCCTGACAAAAAAATCCCCTGAAGTTTGTTAAAAGATACTCTTTGCCAAAGAAAATTTTAAACTAAAATATTCCACCAGTTCCAACTTATTGTTTTCATGTTTATTTAAACCTGTATTTTCAAGAATTTTTTGCGCTCTTTAAAATCAGCCAGCCTTTTCTGTGGGCTGTGCAGGATTTAGTAAGTACGGGAGTCTCATGCAAATATATTCATGTCAGTAAGCTTTGGTGTTTCGATTTCAAAGCAGTATCTTGGTAGCTGCCTTTGTGACACAATGTCCCTGGAAGCTGCATTTTGCACAAGTGAATTAATAAAAACACAAACAATGTTTTGTCTTGTTCTTCTGAACCCCTGCAATGTAACAGCTTCAAAAGGTATTATTCAGGTGAGCCTGTGGAACAAACAGCAGGGTAAGAACTTCAACTACCTTTCACTATCTATCCTTCCATTTTGTGTGTTGAGAGTCTCTCTTTATTTCAAAGCTTCCTTGTGAGAGCAATATGGCAGATTAAATAGAGACTGGAAACAGTGTGATCATGGTTTTTTTTTTCTTCCTTTTGCATTTTAAAAGGTTGGGGTTTATCCATCTTTTTGTTCTTCATTCCCTCTGCTAAACTAGGGGCCTCTGAAATGTTGTGTTCCCCTCTGGATTCAAATCCAGCTTGGACCTATATCTATCTATATATCTATATATCTATATATCTGTATATCTATATATCTATATATATCTAATCCATATATCTATATATCTATGTATCTGTATATCTGTATATCTGTGTATCTCTCTCTCTATATATATATAAAATCTCTCTGTATATAGTTTTGAGAGCGTGCGTGTGTGTGTGTATATATATATATATATATATATATATATATATATATATATATATATATATAGGTTTGTTGGCTCTTTCTACGTGACCTTAGACAAACCAGTTTACAGTTGTCTGATTCAGTTTCCTCACCTGCATAATTTTTAAAGACTATTTTCCTTTCTCAGATGCATTCACATTATAAGCTGAAATTACATTATTGCCAGAAAGCCTATCACAGGAGTTTAGAAAGCAAACAGGAATGGATGAGGGACCGAATCCATGTGAAAATCCCTTTAAATAGCATTGGTGGCTCTTCCAGTTTAGGAAAGGTTGCATGGCTAGTGCACGTGGCATCCCTGTTGCACATATAAGGAGGGAAAATTGCTTGCACTTGTAGATTTTGTTTATCAGCTCAGCACTCTCCACAAACACACATGCAAAATTCAGGTGATTGTTAAAGACTTATAGGTTAAAACCATAAAATAAGCTATAGTCCATCACCAGGCATAATGTGCCCCATCTTTTTCTTTTATCAGCCAAATGTGAAACACAGGCACAGCCATTGAACACTAGTTTAATTGAATCACAGTTGCTTAAGTGCTCTCAAGAGGTGATAAATTAAAAAGTGTTTTATCGATGAAAGAAATGGGTTTCAGCAAGTTGAAGAAGCAATATGGCATGAATCTAGTAATAAATTGTTGGTTATCTACTAACACCAAATTGCTACCAATAAAAATTATCTGTGAGCTTTTTAACAAGGAAGGAACAATAAACAGGAGATTCTAGCCCAGACATTACTTTGTGTTGCTTTTTTTGGTCAAATTAATGTCAAGTTAAATGGAGAGCTGATCAAATTATTTCTTCAAGGCAATTATTTCAGTTAATCTGATTTATTTTGCCCTGAATAAATGTTCCCCAAGGAATGCTGATTGGATAATTTTATGGCTGTTTTCCAAATTTTGAAACTATGACCTTTTCTACAAATTTCTTTTTCTAAAAAGTTATTATTAATTTAAAAAAGAATTTGCTTTCCCAATTCATATTCCACTGGTTATATAAAGTCACTGAATAGGGTTTGCCCATAAAAATCTCTTCTGTATTTTAATACAATTTTTTTTCCTTGGAAGTTCCTAGGTAAAATCCAGACCTGTCTAAAGCTAGTTGATTTTAGCAAGGACAAGAAGCCATATTGCATGTCTTGGAAGTAACTTAAAAATGCAATTGAATAAAACAGAAAAGGCACTTAAAAATAAGTAAAAAAGAATGGTATCAAGTAAATTTAAAAATATGCCCCAAGTAGGATCTCTGCCTTTTCCCTCTGTTCTGGTTTTCATTGGAACACAGTTAACTTTGTTCACAGTAGTTTAAATGGTGCAATATGTTTTGGATTTGTGACTGAAACAGTATTGGTAACACACTGATGATTTAGCTATTGCTGAGCAGGGCTTTCACATCATCCTGGCCTTTTCTGTATCACTGATGAGGCTGGGGAGACATTGGGAAGGGACACAGCTGGGACAGCCTCCCTTTTTTTTTCCCCTAAAGATCTTTCACAACCCTCTTCTTCCCTTTTCTCATTTCACATGTGAATAGAAGCTTTCACTATGGACACAAAGTTCATAGATACAGCTTTATTAAAAATAAAGTATAATAATATACTTTCTTCAGAGGCACCTTGAATAAAAGGAAACAGGTACAAACATACTGCAAACAATCCCAATGTGATAGATGCTTAGAGGTATTCCTCTTTCTTCCCTGCCTACACATGGAGACTGATGGTATTACAGCTCCTAAAGGGAATCAGGTTGTGAGTTCAAGCAGTCAAAGGCCTCAAATGCACTTGTGAGAGGCCACTACTTGTTTTGCATCACAGAGTCACCAGAGCCATCCACCCAAGGGGCCAATGCCCGGCTCTAGATCAAGTGACACAGAGTGGCTTGAGTGCATGCTGCTCAGGACAAGTTCTGCTTCAAAGCCCTGGCAGAAGCTTTTCCAAACAGCTGCAAGCCTGGGTCACCTCCAGGCTCAATCTGACACCTCTGAGAGTTTAAGTCTTCATTATTTTGGGAGAATTTTCCTTCCTTCCTTCCTGCCTTCCTGCCTTCCTGCCTTCCTGCCTTCCTGCCTTCCTGCCTTCCTTCCTTCCTCCCTCCCTCCCTCCCTCCCTCCTCACTTTCCTTCACTTTCTCTCTTTCTTCTCTCCTCCCACCTTTTTTCCAACATGTAATGCCCTGAAATGATGTAAGGACAGTGTAACAGCCTATAAAATGCTTTGGAAGCCCTGGTTTGAAGGCATGTGAGAAGGCTCTGCTGGGGGGATCACTGCTACTCCTTCCCCTGCTGACCACTCGAAACAGCCTCAAACAGAGCTGTCCCCAGAAACACATCTGGATTTAATAATAGAAGGATTTAGTTGATTCATCCAAAAAAAAAAAAAAAAAAAAAGAAAGAAAACCAAAACAAAAAACCCACCAAAAAACCCCCAAAACAAAAAACCCACCAAAAAAACCCCCAAAACAAAACAAAACAAAACAAAAACAAACAAAACCCCCCCCCCAAACCTGAACAGGGAAACAGAGGTGTTAAGACAATAAAGATATTCTCATCTTTCTGCAGGGTTCCAATAAAGAAATCTGATTTTGCTGAGCAAATTTATGGATACAAAGAGTGAATCTTTCTGATATAAGAAAGACAGGCCTTTGATGTGTCACAATATCAGATATTTCTGGCTCATCAGAAATCAGACAAACTGATAAAGACATTTGGACTTTTCTGAAAACTTGAGGACACTGCTTGGGAAGTACCTTGAAACTTCACTAGAGGAAACTAAAATCAGAAGACTCAAACTTAGAAAAGAGAAAACAAAATAAAAGTACTTTTTCAGTCTGCAGCTATTTCAGGAGTTCAACAATTTTTTCAGGATTTTATCAATATGGAACAATATTTTTGTTGGAATTTTTTTTTATATTTTTTGCTATTCTGTATCTTAAGAAACAAAATATCTTTTGTTTATTTATCTTGCCGGTAGTACAAAGTTATAAGAATTTTCCAGCAGCAAAATATAATTTTCCCATGCAAACATACAAAATAAATATCTACCTAGTGGATCATTTTTCTTATAAAATAGTAAATTAAATACAATACTGCTTCATATTCTTTGGCCTCACCTCTCAGGATTCAGAATAAGACTGAATATAGTAGGGCTGTGGGGAGTGTGTGATAAAAATTGTGCCTGTTTTCACATTTGTGAGCTTAAACAAAGCACTAAACAAATCTGAACATCTCGCCCCTCTGAACTGATGACACAAGAGGAAAGCAAAAGATCTTGGGGCAATGCACATCCCTGCCCAGCGCTGTGACCAACCAGCACAGTGCTCCAGCTCACTGCTGAATTCTCTTGAAGATGAAGAGCAGCTCGGCTCAGCTCTCTCAGAAGCAGAAGCTCGTGGTGGATACCTGAAATGGCTCTTTTATCACTGCCTGAGGCCCTGCTGGAGCTTGTCACGGGTCACCAGGGCCAGCTCCTACCTGCAGCTGCCGCAGCCTCCTTGCTTCCATTTGCAGGCACATGCTCTCTCTAAAACTTCATCAGGAAGACAATTTTGAGTTTAATGAGAGAATTTCTTTTTCTAATTTGCTTCAAGTAGATGAATTAAATCGTGGAAGTGGTGAACCACCTAGAGCACTCTTTAGAAAGAAGTAGTACAGGAAACCCCTACTCCCCACCTTCCATGCACACACATGCACACGGGCGCACGCACACGCACGTGCACACATTATTTGTGGCTATCTTTCCACCTGTGCTGACATGGATGGGAATTTACAACTGCCTTGAAAAAGTTACAAGCAGAACCTCAGAAATTCCACATTTTACTGAACTGCGTTATTATGGCACATTTGTCAGGCAGCCAAAAGCGGTGTCAGCCCCATAATTGATTTACAGCAACATCTGTAAGAATAGTTGCAGAGAGAAGGAAACTAATGACCAATTTTGATTCCAGTGTTCCAAAGATCCAATTGTTGTAGGAGATTCACAAACAGAAGACACAGAAGTAAATAGCATCTTTAAAAGGTTATGTGCTAAATGTCACAAAAAAGGAGGGGGAAAAAAGGAAATAAATGCAGTACTTTTCAGACAGGAAAACAACCACAGCCTTCCCAGGCATGTTTCAGCTTAGCCATATAAAACACCTGGCCCTAAAAAAGCAAACCCTTTTTTATTTTTCTTTCCTGACAAATATATGAAGCTTGAGCAGAAAGATTAAAACCCCTTTGTGAAAGACCTCATGAAAAAAAAAAAAAAGAAAAATCCCACCAAATTTATAAAATAGTTACTTTGTAATTGCTATGAACTATAAGAGCAAATTCCTACTTTTCCATTTAAAGATGGTTTGTGAGGAGAAAGGAGGCCCAACACTATTAAACAGCTGGAAAGCCTCGGGTGGAGGAACGAGGTTAGGAATGCCTTTCCCAGATCCCTCTCCTTAGCCTCTGCACCTGATCAATGATAAGACGTTATAGACTCTGAGAAGTTTCCTCAGCTGCCTTGTTTGAGAGACAACTGTGTGATGCAGCCTTTTATTTGCACTTCAGGTTAACAGAAGAGATTGCTCACACAGCTTCTGAATCCGAGGTGCTGTTGGAGGTCTGCTGGGGTGGGATGATGAGGAGAGCAAGGCTCCACTGCGGCTCCCTGGCCAGCAGCACACGCAGCAATGCTGAGAGCCCACGGGGCTTGCTCAGAACCCACCTTGGGTGATGCAGGAAACACAGGGACCAACCTCCTGCAGCTCTCAAAGCGCACAGGCAGCAGAACATTGCTAATCGCACAGAAAAACATCAAGACTGACACTTTATGATTATAGAAATTTGTTGAGTCAGTACTTCTAAGAAGGAATCAAGGAGAGAAACATGCTCTGGTAGGAAGGAGAATCAATCCACAAGGACCTGTCAAACTCAGATCAAATGGATTTGGGAAGAGGGATGTGCAGCAGGGAAAGAACAAGCAACAGCTTTACACACTCCAGCTGTGTGCCTGGTCTGTGTTGCCCTGATAACCCAGGGGGCTCTGCACTTTATATTCCAGTTCTGAATTGAAAAGGGAGAATTCAAAACCAAAAATGAAAATAATTTTGAGACAAGTAATTTCAAAGTGAAAAATCAAAACATTTCTGTTTTTTTAGACTTTTTTAAGGTTCTGATTTAAGCCACTTAGTAAAACAAGTTCAGTGAAGCCATGTCACAGAGATGTTTTTTGATTTAATCTTTTCTCTTTTATTCAAAAAAACCCCCATACTTTGAACGTAAATGCTATTTCAGACAAAATTGCTAGACTGTGCTGCTAGGTGAAATAACAGAGTTGTTATAAGCTACAGAACAATGAACAGAAACATTTTTAAAATAAGGTACTTAAGAACCTCAGTTTATGTTAAAGGATAATTTTATAAATTAAGTTAATGCAGCTTTTTGATTAGTCATATTTTCCATCACCGCCACCATTTTACTACTTTACCTACTGTGTGGTCACATTTATGTGAAATTTAATTCATTCTAAGAACATTTTTACACGTGGGTTTTTGTGCCCCTGCCAAAATCTGAGAGCAGATTAACTTTTCCCTGCTAACAGCAAATACCTACGAGGGTGCTGCGAGCACCCCTGACACTTTCCATTCTTTCGCTTACATGGAAGGCTGTGTAAGCTAATTACAATGGAGGCCGTGTTTCCCCTTTCCTGAGGGAAGGTTAATAGAGAAAGAGCTTTACACTAATAAAGAATCCGATCATTTTGTGGCAGAGGCCAGGCTGCAGGCAGCTGGCTGCTGTAGCACTGATGCTTTCTTAATGCTGCTGGTGTACAGACCCGCAGCAGGTAGCAGTACAAATACAGTTTATTTTAAGCCAAGAGAGTGGCTAGTTTCAGCTATGGGTTGGCTTGATCATGTCTTCTACCACTTGCTCAAACAGCAGCTTCTTCGTTGCTGTGCTAGTCAGTTACAGCTACTAAAAAACATAGAACAAAAGTCTCATTTGGCGATGCGTTAATAATTATTATGTGGTACCAGTGGATCAAATATTTTCTTGTGTGAGCTCTCTGGTTAGTCAATGGACTGCAAAAATTTTCAGCATGCAGTAAGGCATACCATGAGGGACCTCCACATGCCAAATGAAGGACCAAGTCTTTCTGCTTAGTTCTAAGAGTCTAGAATCACAATGAGATTGAAAAGCAGTTCCAAAAAATCCAACGTACTGTGTCCTGCAGAAAATGCACACGTTCCCCATTCAAGGGCTAATAAAGTGGCAGCCCTAACTCCTTGATAAGCTGACTGAATTATGAGGGGTAAATGTTAAAACCTGCCCAAATTATTCCCCTGGAACAAGGGGGCTATTCAAAACCCCTCTATGGAGGGGAACTATCCTTCCCTGAATTCCCTTTACGGTATCTCTGTAGCTCTGCCTTACAGTGGCTCTGACTATTTCCCTAACATGCAGCATGCCAGCACAGGACAGAACTAGGTATGGCTGTCAAGTGCTGGCACATCTGTGGAAATCAGGATAAAAGCAGTCCACCATTTGTTGAGGAACAGAAGCTGAATGGAGCCCCGAATTCTCCATGTTACAGCAGAACAAAATGCAAGCATAAACAAAACCCAAGGGCATCAATGTCAATTCTGCCATCACAGTATTTTTTCCGTGATTTCTAAAAGAAGTAGGCTGAGCACCAAGAATAATACCAAAGCTAGTTTCCTTAACTGGATAGGAACTGATAAAGTTTCACATGATTTTGCCATAAAAGAAGCTGAAGCCTCAGTGTCCAAGATGTTATTTCACACGTCTCTATAATTAATACGTGAATTTTGATAATCCAGCAGCAGATCCAAATCATAAGTCATAGCTTCTCCATGCACCTGTACAAAGGAAGTGCTGAAAATAAGTAGGTCAACAGCACTATGGCAAATGAGAGTGTCTTTAGACAATGTTGCATAGCAGCTTTTCAAAGCAGGGGCCTGAAAAATCTCAAAGCCTATTTTATAATCGAGATCTTACTACCTCTGTCAACTTAGATCTTTATTTCCAATGCCATATTTTAAATCCACATGCCTTAAAATTAGCCACCATTCTCAGAACAGAGTACATACAGGTGCTCAGACTGCAAAGTCCTGCACTGAAATTGCTGGTCAACAGCCCAGCTGAATGGGAATAACACCAATGCCCTTGCTGATGGCTGAGGCAGAGGGATCAGGCAGAAGCACTCTTCAGCAATCTAGAGTAATTTATGGTTCTGTTCTCTGTTGTGTGGGAAAAAAAATCCTGAAGTCAAAAAGCCTAAATTTGTTTTACAAGCAGTGAACTGAGAATTGCTACCAATTTCAATCTCAGGTCCTGCTGTCCCATGGCATTCTTGGGTCACATCGATCACATGCATTCTGACACAGTGGACCCCACAGACCACATGACTCTGGGAAACTATGCACTGCACCAGCAATATTTAGTCTTGAACACAAACACAGAATAACAAACGGATCTTGTTTCTTGTCTACCAGAAAAGGAGATTTTAGATGCAGTGAGGTTAACTCTCCAGATGATGTGCTCTTTGGTGCATAGCTGCTTTTGCCATTTCAAAGCATAGAAAGTGAGTGGATTTAAATACACAAGAATTATAAAGCTTGTAAAGTACAAAAATTCTCTGTATTATGCTTGTAATACTATTTATAAATATTTTATCCCAGTCTCCTGAATTACACATTTTGTGCACTTTCATACCAAGTTCTTCCTAAAGCTGTGGCTAGCCTGTCCTCTCCGACACTTCCCCTCCTCTCTTCGAGCACACAACCACTGCTTACTGCCTGCAATTGCACTGTGCTCTGTAAACTGAGTCCATTTGTCCCAGACTGTCACCACAGTGATAGGGCAAGCAGAGAAACTGGAAACAGAGCAGTGCAGGTTACCAGAGAGGGTCCCCTGAGGACACGGGAGCAGAATTGAACTACGAGAAAAAGAGCAGCATGGGAAACAGGAGAGGCCACCTGTGCCTTTCAGAAGAGCTCAGGTGTGCACATATTGACTTCAGGGGATCATCCAACCCCAGAATACTTCAGCACAACAACCAGGAGAAGCACCTTTTGCCACACATTAGTGAGCAAAGACACTGTTGCTTTTATTCCCTCCTGTAACACTTCCCTGAAATACAAAAAAGGAAGGTGTCTGGTAAGTTCTTAATTGGAGTAAAATGGTATGTACACAAACTCCACCTTGTTGTACATTGTTTTTTCTCCTTCACCAAACAGGCTAAGGCTCCTGTCTCTCCTTATTTTCTTAATAAAATAATTTCACAAGGCTTGTAAACTAACATCCAACTAGTCAGACATATTCTCTATGGCAAAGCAGTACACAAAGTGAGCAAAAAAAGACAGAAGACATCACTGAGAAAGTGTAATTCTCTGAGATGTGTTGCATCTGCACCAGGAAATCTTGCAAGTAGCTAATAAAATTTCTGCTTCTGTTTATATTCAAGTAGCAACACAATCCCCAATTATAGTCCTGGTTTGTAAGACTGGCAGAAAACAAATGTTTGCAGTGCAAATCTAAGTCTTATTTTAAAGCTTCTTTGAAGCAGCTCAAGGAATAAGGTTTAAGTATTCGAGATCCCAGGACTGAGTCTGGTGACACTAATGAGCCCTCAGCTGGAGAAAACTTTGCACCTATTTGCCGTTTGTCAAGATCCCCTTACAGTTAAGAATTCTAAATTAAAGCATTTGCTGTTGAAATACAGTAGTACACCATAACGTGTTTCGTGTTCAAAATTTTAAGACCCTTCATATGCAGGTAGCCTCAGTGTCACCTCCTGCACACCAGTTAGACTACTCATTTAGGAAATGCTTGCTCCAGAGAGATTCTGGAAAATTAGTAACTCCACTTATCTGACTAAAATTATTAAAATTATTATTCAGGGCTTGCAGAAACTATACCTCAGCAATTGCTTGCATGATTTCAGCAGGTAAAACATTCTGTTGTGTAAAGCGTTAAGTGAATACTGCCCTTAAAGAACATTCTACAAATTTTAAGCGAGCTTAGGGCAAGATTCCAGCTGCTGCTGGTCATACAAATGCAAAAAGTCTGTTTCATCATTCAGCAAAACAACACTTGTTTCTCATTCTAACTCTTGAGATACAGTGTAAGATTTACTCAGGGTTGGCTGCAATTTATTTCCTCATCACATCAACTTACAATTTAGCTTTCAGCTGGGTAAATATCCAACTACCAGCTCCCTAACATCTGCATCTTTAGAGGGGAGAAGGAAAAAAGAAACAAAAAAACCAAGGCAAGCAAACTTGCACATCTTTAAAACAGATGTTTGGTTACATCAGCGACCTTTAAAAAGAGCTACTAAGATACTGAAACTATCTTGCAATTTACAGATTGCCACTGTATTTAAGCACAATCCACTTATTAAACACAAAACTCAAG
The DNA here is from genome assembly GCA_036785705.1 of Acanthornis magna. Classification (NCBI taxonomy): domain Eukaryota; kingdom Metazoa; phylum Chordata; class Aves; order Passeriformes; family Acanthizidae; genus Acanthornis; species Acanthornis magna. Next base: position 27,709,458 of record JAWUZG010000001.1, read on the forward strand.
CTAGCAGAAAACAGGATTTGGGAACTTTCATTTCCATTTCTGGGCATTTGAGGCATCAAACAAAATTTTGTCATTCCTGTGTCCAGATTGCTAAATGAAACTTGATAGAAAGCATTTAAAACTCAGTCATTGACCCTGAACATTTATTTAGGTACAGATACCCAAGCCTTTGGAAGATTAGTATCTTTGCAAGGGAGAAGATGAAAAAGGAAAAAAATGGCATTGCCACTGTTCTCAACCTTCACCCACTACAGAAAATAAATTTAAAGCTTGTTTTTCATGATGGACCTTTAACATAAGAGTTCTTAAGGATAAACACTAAATCTGGAGTTACTGTTTTTAACTTCAGTATTTTTAATACGTCAAAAAAGGAATGTCTGGTTATAAACAGGAGCTATCACAGCCCCCAGCTCTCATCTCCCTAAAAACAGGGTCACCAGGGAGGGGCATGCAGGGGAGAAAAAGGAGAGCTATTGAGGGAATCAGATTTTAGATTTCTTGCCTTATTGACCTACAGGTTTGTTCTTAACTGAGGAAAAATTAATCTCTTTCAAATGCACTTAATTATAATCAAATACCCATATCAATGTCTGTCACCACATCAGCACATCTGGCAGCAATGAAGACAAATTAACAATAAGTCAAAAAATCTGGCAATATGATGAACTAAAGCACGCAAAATCCATTCTGTACACTTAGACCACCAGTGACTAAGGATGGATTAACTTCCTGTCTCCAATGCTAGTGCCTAAATTAAAGAGGAATTGCATTGCAATCTGGGTACCAGGTTTCTGGCTACAGACAACTAAAAGCCCTTAGCTCAGCCACACCAGGCAACAGAATCTTTGCTCTTGGTTTAGCCATGATGCCTGTGATGGCCTAACAGCTGTTTTTAATTTAGTTTAAAAGACGCTATTTGGCAACCATGTAAGCTTGCACCTTCAAAGCAGGCAGATTTAAAAAGCCAATGTCCTGTAGAATTAACCATTTTTAAGTGTTGCTCCTTTAGTGCAGTGATAACAACAGGATTCACAGCTTTTTAAAATAGTAGGCACTTGTACATAGAAAAACAAAACTGTTTTCACTCAGTTTTAACTACTATTTTATAGTAAGCAATCCTCTTTCTCTGACTTTGTATAGTTAAAGATATTGGGTCCATTACTGCAAATATAATCCAGCAAGTCTAGAATTGCTCAACTTAACTGAGCAATTAAATAAAGCACAGATCTCATCTATAACCAGAAAAGAGCAGCCAAGTAAGGAACAGAAGTATGAATTAAACCAAAGAAAACATTATCTTGTTCTTGGATTACCTCGTCATGTTGAGCAGGGAGTGGTTGCAGAAGCAAAAAAGAGGGAGAAAGGGTATGGGAAAACGAAGACTCAGGCACGCAGTGTGTATTTAGCAAACACTCGACACTGAGCCACTCAGAGAAGAGCGAGGTTACCAGGCAGATATCCAGGGCCATTTTCCTTCTTTTACTGAACAGCTTGATATGAATTTGTGCATCCACAGCGTATATCCCTCTACCAGATGCAGGCACACCAACAAAGGCATGGGCAAACCACTCGTACTGCAGCCTCATGGGCATGAAAACTGAGAGCGCATGTGTGCACATCTGATAGGGGAAATTCCTGAACTGGAAGATTTACAGCCTTGTTTTGGTTCAAATAGCTTCAACCCACGTTACCAGTAGCCGTGGCAGGACCACACCCACTCTTTGAAGATGAACATATTTTGCGCAGTAAATCTAAAGGTACAAGTTTAAGTCAAATAAAGGTACAAACACGCATCAAAAGGCACCTACATTTGGAACACTGTCTACAAATATAATTCACACTTTTCGTTCTTCATACACTAATGTGGGTCAGAGACCACACGGCAGCATATTTTATTAAAGTAATGTGCAAATAAGATGCATGATACCTGCAAACAGCATGGAGTGTCCATTTGTAAAAAAGTACAAGTAACAATACAAAATTAGAATGCTTACTACTCATTTCAATAAAACGAAGTCTGACATAGAAATACATATGCTGTATTATTTACACCATTAATTTACAAAAGATATCATTTGCATAAAACAAAGCTATAAAATAATTACAAATATAGTATTTTTATAAGGAATATTTTCCCTGTATAACAAATTAAGAGCATTTTTGAAATTATGCTTTATTGGCATAAAAATACATTTTTTTCTTCTGATTTCATAGCATAATGTGGTTTCTTTCTTCCTTTCTTGTCCTTATTCCCTTTTTAAATAAAGTTCCATACTGAGGTAGTAGCATGTCAAAGTATTTCTTTGGTTCCAGAAATCAATGGCAGAGTCCAAAAGGAGCTATGTATCCAAATCACAGGACTGGAAAGTAGAAGTCCTAAAGTTTTCAAAGGACTGTTTGCAAGTATGAAAGCTATTTTCTCCTCTAGAAACTGTCCTTTCCTTTCCCACTGCCTCTGCATCAAAGTCCAGTGAGACATGATGATTATTATGGGAGGTTTTTGGTTGGTAATTTGCTGGCTGTCTACAGCTTGAAAGAGAGTCCAGCTGAGGCCTCCATAAAGGTTTTCCAAATGTTCCTGAAAGACAGAAAAGAGTGAGCACAGAAATACTGATGCTAAAGCTTTGTGTCTCACCCCAGGGTCTGTAAGCGACATTGGAATGCAAGCCAAGGACTGACAAAAGAGTTCACCGAAGTGAGATTTTACTGAACTGTTCTTTTACCCTTTAAAAGAAAACATCCATGTGATCATAAGGGAAGATTCTGCCACCAGAGATGTTAAAAACATTTCCAAGTAGCTGTATAGCCACCCACAACTTTATTTCTTTTGTTTCCATGACTACTTTCATAGCCATTTTTCTTTGGGGAGGGTGGTGAGGGGAGAGGTGGGAACACAGATCAAACTGCAAACAGGTCACTTTCTAATGCAAAAGTCACAACAGTCTCCCTGTTTTGTTCTTCAGTAAATGAATGGCACATGCAATCTACCATGCAGTTCTGGAAAAACAGAGTAGAAATTAAAAATAATAAAAAAAAATGTAACTCCCCAGCCTCTATCAGGTTATACAAGGTTTTCCCACAGTGCAATCTGAATGCTACTGCAATCTTTTCCTGGCTAGCATCTCCCATTAATAATAAATATCCATGCTCCATTCACCACTGATCATCCAACCAGTTGTGGGCAAAGAGAACGGTAGCAACCCAAACAGAATTCTGCATTTCAGTTCAATTTTTATTAGTAACTATCTGGATTTACCAGTCAGAAAACAGTGTGTGTCACTCTTCACCACTGGGAAGGTGCTGGTATCAACACCTCCACAAGAAGGGCCTTCTCTTTTTTCACTGAACAAAGATACAGCCGTTGCAAGTCATAGTGTCTGTAAGGAATTATTTTCAGAGGACGATGTGCCACAGGCTGACTTTGAAGAACTCAAGTTTTTATTAATAACTTAACAATACAATCTGTAATAAATTTTGAACCCAAAATGCCACACTTCTGCTTTTGCTTAGTTCCTAGAAGCAAGGGTTTGAAGTAAAACCGTGATCGGAGAAGTTACTAAAATAGGAATTTGACAAAATCCCTATTTGAATCAATGATTTGTAGAGCAATTTTGACCTGATACAATATGAAAGGATGTTTGTCACAGCACCAAAGCTAAAAACGAGTTCTGTCTTAAAACAAAAAATCCAAGCTATGAACTTTCTGGCTCATGCATTAACAGTGTTGTTAATGCCAGCTGTCTTATTCACTGTGATTGCAAAGGCAAATGGGGGCTTGAGTTTGAAGACAGCGTTGGAGAAGCAAATACACAACTAAAGACAAGAAATCTATCACAATTTCTTCCACAGCTACCACCTCCAAGATTTAGTCATAGGCTCTTTGAGGGAAGAGTGCTAATGATTATGAAGCATCCAAGGTAATGACAACACAAGTGGGGTAATATGCTCAGGAAAATGATGAAAGAAGCAGCTCTGCATAGATTTTTAGGGCAAAAAGGACCTGTGCCCTTGAGGTGACATTAGCTCCTGGTTATACCCACATAGAGTTGAACTCCCTTCTGCAGCAGATATGCTAAAGCCCTATCTGCACAGTCCCACCACTGTAATAGTGGCAGGCAGCCAGGAGGCTGGCCGTGTGCAGTCCCAGGGTCTCTGCCAGATGTCCTGGCATCTGCAACATTTTACAGTTCAAACATCTGGCTTTTGAAGGGGGAAAGCTTCAGAGCTTGTGCCTCCCTCCCCACCCCCTGAGAACAAAGAGCCCAGTGATGCACATTCCCCCAGGTCCCCTTTAGAGCCAGCAGACCCAGACCTTGATCAGCCAATGCTGACACACCAGCTGGGAGACAAGCCATGGTACCAGGGCTGTGCTTGGCGCTAAGATATCTCAAGGATGAAAGCAGTATGTGGTTTTATATGCATTTTAAACCAAGCAACCAAACCAACATCCAAAATTTAATGAGCTTCAAGGGTAAAGCAATGTTTTTCTCCTTCCCCCACCACTCCCTGCAATCTGGATTCAAACTGTAAACCCTAAACTAAGCTTTGGGAACTCTTTTGTCATGCACACCATGAGAAAATGACAAAGGAGGGAGAGAGAGGGCATTTTCGCATAGTGCCTTATTTTGAAGGATAAATAGTTTTGGCTGTGTTATACAATATATACACATACAAGTTCAAGCCTCCCCACCTGCCCTGAGTCCTCCTTGCATACTTTTTGCCTGTCAGGTAGAAATGCTGGTATGCCTGAATTTTGTTAAGGTATATTTAAGTTGTATGTATTCTAACAAATACAGAAATCTGGCAGCTATATTATGACAGAAGATAGAATCACATCACTGATGACATTTTTACGTGTGAGCTATTAAGATCTGGTAATCCAAATATTCTCATTACACAATTTTACTGTAGTCACTTTTCTGTTCCTCAGCTTCAAACATCTGGGAAACAAAAAGCTGAGGAATCAGTTTTGTGTAGTGTTCTAGGGAGGAAACAAGACAGCAAAGACAACAGCAGCTTGAATAAAAAACAATAGCTAGAACATACCCATGAAAGTGCTGTTACTCATAATAGATGAGGGCTCCAAACTTCTGTTTAAATCAAATGTGTCTGAGTTGAGACTTTTGCTTTTCAGTCCAGTTCCTTCATTTTGAGTATAAATAGAGTTCATTAATCTGCTACTAGTAGCCTGCGTCCCAATAACGCCAACACACTGGTCAAAGGGATCTTCCTGGGGAGGTGAATATTGATAGCATTCCTTTTTCTTTAAATATCCAGACTCATAAGGGCCCAAGCCTGCTGTTCTTGGGTCAGGGCTGCAACCTAAAGAAAATGAAGAATTGATTTCATATAGATTCATCACAACATCACAATTCATTCAAAGATTGAATCAGGGCTAAAACTTCCCCGACCAACTTACTTGTACTGTATGCTTCAAACATGTCAGAACTGTAAGAGTTTCCTTTTAAATACAAAGTCCCAGAAGTTCCCAGATAGTGGCACAGGAATGGATCTGCAACACCCTCCAAGTCTGTTTCACTGCTGTTATCTAGATGGCAAATGCCTCAAAAATAAAATTCATGTGTCAGCATACGGTCTTTTCTGAATCCTCAGCTTAAAGTGTCTTGAGTAAGTTTTAAGAACCCCATGTGTTCAACAAGATTTCGTCATGTAGTTTAGAGGTTGCTTAGGTTTAACCTAATCTTTGGATAAGAATTCTAATTCCAGCAACTGTTCAATTAATTAGCTTGACAGAGAATGTGTCACTATTTGCTTCATGACAAAATCCCTGAATAACAAAACAAAGCAAAACCAATCACAGGGATCAGAACCAGGGATTTCCTTCTAAAGCACTGGAAGACAGATTCATGATCTGACAGCCACCTTTTGGAGCACAGAGTGTCCATGTGAAAGTCCCGGTTGAAAGAATTTGAGGGAGTCACTGGCTGGCTGAACACCTATAGAGATTTTCAGTTCAGTGTTTTCTGAAAGCTGTGGACATAGTCTGTGGCTCTTGATCCACAAAAAGGCTGTTCCTCTCACTACTCTACAACTGCAAAACTATCTCCATCACTCCATTCCCACCTGTCCCAACTCCTGATTGTACCTCAGCCCCAATCTCTTTCCCAGCAAGGTGTTTTTTCCTTCCTAGTGCAGGGAGGTACTGGATTCTTAGGGGCCAGATGTATAAATACCAAGTACTGCAACTTTTAACTTACACTCACCTTAAATCCTTTATTGATTCTGACCCTAATGATTTTTCTTAACTGGCAAGTTTAAACAGTTATACTAAAGTTACACTGGTATTACCACACATTCCTACATTCCATTAAAAGCACCCTTTTCAAGTTGTAAGACAGGAAGACATGCTGTAGTAATTTCTTTTGGACACTCTTGTTTTGCAAATTTCATCATCAGTTTAAATTTACCCTTGAGACTAGAGAAAAACTTCCCGGTTTAATAAACACCATAATGTCATTTGGATGAACAGAACGAAGTTCCAGTTATTATCTTGTTGAAAAAATCTCAAGCAATAAATTTCACATCCTCCATTAAACTTCAGTAAAGATGCTTCTTTAGTGTTACTTCCATTAGTCAGAAATACAATAGCTAAACTGGATTGATGGAGCCAATCTGGCTCCTCAAGCCACATGAAAAATCTGCTTAGCATTTTCTACCTACCATTACTGTCCCTCTGCTGCAAGAAATATCCTCCCACAGAAGATGTGAGGAACTGATGATGACTGCCATTTTCAGATGAGCCATATCCATCCTGCCGTTCAGCCAGTGTCCCCTGGGATGACAGGTAACTTGGAATGTCAGCAGGCAAATTTGTTTCATCTGTGGGGAAGCAAAAAACACACAAAAGCCATCAGTATACTTCAGTTTGTAGAAATATTTTTAAACTTGTCAGCGGAGCACTGAAGGTAACAAACAATTCACCTTTCTGCCTCTGAGTCAAAGCACACAAATGTTCCTACAATAAAGTCACTGCAAAGCAACCACAAACTTTTTTTTTTCAATTCCAAGGCAAACCTTCACTTTACACACCTGTATTTGTGATACTGCAATCTTCATTTCTCCTTCTAGTGTGGTAGATGATGACCACCCACACCAAGGAAGTGCCCACCACACAGCAAACCACAGCTATGATCACAATGCCAACTGTGGCCCATCCATCATCATCAAGTGATGGGGCAATGTTTTGAGGAGAGTCACAGGTGGGAGTAGGAATTACATTAAGACGGATGTTGCCTCGTTCTGTTCCAAGAGTGTTAGACATTTCACAAGTGTATTTCCCAGCATCTTCGATATCTGTATCCACAATAATTAGTAACTGATTGCCAGCAGCAAAGAAATGTCTTTCTGTTACCACGAGAGGGCTGTCATCCTTAGTCCAGTTCAGTCGGGGTGGAGGGCTACCACCAGCAATGCACTGCAAGACTGCAGTTTCACCTTTTGTTACAGTTCGATCCAGCAAAGGCCGCAAAAATGACGGTGTTTCTGAAAAGAAAGCACAAGCATTATAGTATAAATGATCTTGCAAGAATAAGAAGTGTCCCTTTTCCTTCACAGCTCAAGAGGAAAAGCTAAATTAAATGCATCAGTAAGGCCTAATGAAGCTTACTCTCATTCTCAGAAGAAACTGAAGGATTTGTACCTAAAGCCTAAAATTTACTTATCCATTGATCAGATTTAGATGCTTGATTACCTTAAAAGGTAAAAAGGCCAAATTATACATGCTTAAGATTGCAGAGAACTACAATAAAAATGGTCAACAAAATGCCAAGAAATTAGAAGTTAAACAAATCCACTGCCTCTAAATGAAAATAGAAGCCACTTCTTCCCTCCAACCCATGCATATCAGATGTGTATACACTGAGAAATGTAACTAATGTTTATTATTTTGCATCGTAATAGTGATTGTGCTGTTAAGGTTTGCCAGTATCTTACCTAGTACTGTTAATGTTGCATTAGCTGAAATGCTTCCAGCAGTGTTTTGAGCTGTACAGCTGTAAACACCTGTGTCCTCAATCTTTACATCAACAATAAAGAATACATCATCTTCAGGCATGACATGCATGCGCCTCTTGCGAGCTGCAGGAAAATCTGTTCCACCGTCTTTCTGCCAAGCAATCTGTGGGATAGGATGTCCAACTGCAGCACATTCCAAACGTGCCATTGCCCCGGCTCGAATGGTTAAGTCCATGGGGATTTTTGTAAATGAAGGCAGCACTAAAGAAAAGTTGGTGATACCAAAATGAATACATGAAACACACTTTTCCTTTTTCGTATAGCATTTTTTTAAACAACCTTCATGTGCTTAAAAACACTGGAGAAACATACAACCTAAATTTATCAGTAGCCAGCAGAAAGGGAGTAAACTGTGAAGTATGTGAGATCACCCAGATCAAAATCTCATTTTTGTTAACAGCCTTCTACTTGACCTTTCCATAGCATCTTGAAACAGAGCATACACTTACATCTTGTGAGGAAAAGTTAATGTTTTCCATCTTGTAACACTGATTTTACCAGATTTACTATGAATTGGGTATGTTATTTGTTGTTTCCTATACTATGCTTCAGCACACTAGGACTAGAGGTAAGACTGAATTGTGACCTTGGAAGTATACGTATTTTTAAGAAATAATCTCATATTGAGGGATCTTCTAGAAAATGCAGATGACAAGAATGAAAAAACTATGATTACCTGTCTTGATTAAAACCATTCTACTTTTAAGTCCACAAGCAAAAAATAACATACTTACTGTTTACTGTAAGTTTGGCTTTGACAGAGTAGGATGAACCAAAGTGATTTGAAATAACACACTGGTATTTCCCTTCATTGCTGAATTCGACATTGCGCAGTCGAAGGATGGTGGTGTACTCCATCACTTCACCACCCTGCGCCCGGAGGTGTGCATAATTCTCCATTTCAGCATCTTGCAATAATTCATTGTCTTTCTTCCATGCAAAAGTCATTGGGGAATCACTGCTGCTGGCTGCCGAACACACAAAACTCAAATTGGAGCCTTTGATTGCTGACTGAGTTTCTGGCTGGACAGTGATCTGCGGTTTAGGAAAATCATCTGCACAGAGGAAGAGAAAAAAATATATATGTGAGGCCTGAGGACTCCTTCCAGAGAGTTTGTAGGCCTTGTTTTATAGGTTTGAGAGAAGAGTCAGGTAAGTATTTATTAAATGGATATACAATGCTTTTGTTTTAAATTTTGTTAGCCTTGGGGCATTTAAAGACGCCATATTTATAAGTTTATTTTGCCAAGCCATCTCTTATTGAAGAGAAAGCACATTTAAAAGCAGATTGTGTGCACAGTTGCTTCAACAGCAGCACTAAAGATGGAAGAGCTACCCCCTGACATTGATAACAAGTATTCTAAACATCAATCATGAAGCCTACCTTTCATCTTCACAACACCTCAGGCTGCTGTGAGTTTTTCTTTATTGAAAGCATAGTTCTTCTGCTATCAGAAACTGCTAGTTATAGTTGAGGGTTTTAGCCAAACCCACAAAAAACCTCATGTACAAAAGTCAGTGGTCCAGTGATCTGCATCTGTTTGGTCCAAAGGGGATGGAACATCCCTTAAGCAGTGCAGAACACAAGAACTCAAGAATTTCTGGAGGTCCCTTTACTACAGGAAAGTTACCTTCACAGTGCCATGTTGTGAGTTTACAGAATTAGCTGGCTTCTGAATTATTTATTCAATTGTGTGTACACTGGTTGTACAAAAGTAGTGGGCAAGTAAATGCTTGCTCTCCTAAAATCAAAAACCTTAGCATATTCCCAACTTTCAAGATGTCTCTACGCTCCTGACAAACTTCACAGGAACTTCAGGGAAACCCTGTGCCCCAAATGCTCGTCCCTGCAGACCTGTTGCTTTTCCTAGCCACTTTATCTCCTTAAATCTCAGCTGCCTGGGAACAACAAATTGAGGTTAAAATGTTATTTCCTTGAAGAACCTCCATGCTGTGCATTACAAAGAAAATGAGATGTGCAGATAGCCTAACCTTGAACTATCTGCAAAACACCTGCAGGCCTGAAGCTGTGCTCCAGGAACAGGGCAACACGGATCTGGGACTCTAAGCATGGGCTTTAAGAACCTCCCAGGCCATTTGCTCTTCATGCTTCATACCCAAGTCTTAAGTCCTCCATGACAAATATATCGTCTGCAAACTGAGTTAATACCTTCACTGACTTTGCACAGGGATAACTAAGTAAAACACTCTAAGTACTTGAATTAGCCTTGTGAAAGGATGGGAGAACATACTTTAGTCTTAATTATTTGATAGGAAGGTGTGATAAAAAGGTCACTCAAATAAGCACATAGTACAGAACACAGAAGAACACACTAGGATAAGACTCTCATTACATTTTGTCAGAACAGAATAATTCAAGAACATATTTGAATGAATGTATCACAAAGATATCCACATATATACATACACACACCTTTTAATTTCAGACAGGAGTCAACACACTCCACATAAAAATTCCATAAAAAGCAAGAGCAGGCATTGTAAACTTGTAAAGCAAGGTGTGTACACCCGAACATCTAGTAGTAACGCACTTTAAAGATTTAAGTGAAACACTCAATGATTGTATTAGGAGATCTTAGTTATTTCTGCATGACAATTACGTTAAGTATTAAATGCAACAACTGACTCAGTAAATTCCTTTTTGCTAGTATGTCTCAAATGGTTTGAAATTAATTCATTAAAAATAGCATTCAGCGCTAAAAGAAAGATCTCAATTCCCCCTGGTTTAACAAATGAAAGATATATATTTAAATCCCCAGTTTAATTTTTTAACAGAATGCATTTCTCATAAATTAGGACATCTAATTCATATATACTCCTCTAGCCACTGAATAATCTGTAATTCCCCTACATTATGTCAACTTCTCCTTTTTAGCAGTAGCTAGAATCTGCTCATTATTTAATTTATTAAGTATTTGACCACTAATAGGAAGGGAAAAAACAACATCTTGGTACACTGTTTTATATTCTGGACCTGCTTTCCCACTGAAAAAGGGTACAAGTAGCAACAGTAAAAATTAAACAGTTATATTTGCTATCAGATGAAAGTTATTGAGAAGACAGTTACCCTTTTGTCTCCAAAGAATATAAAGTTTGAATTTTCTTTCGTAAGAAACATAAAATGAAAAAATGAAAAAACAAAAATACATGAAATGCAATTAGCTTTTAAATTTCCTGATATTTTCGAAGTTCCCACTTTACATATCAGAGTACTCAAACACACGTCTTGACTCTGAATGCTTAGCTTCACTTTGCTTTAAATAGAGAACATAACATAGGTGGTAATGAATGCTACTAAACACATATAGAAAAATTTCATTTGTAAGGCAAATGCTATCACCTCAAATTCTCAAGTCCTAAAGTAAAAATATTTTACTAGCATTTACTATATGGCAAACTGAATTTAAAAATACCAGTATTGTAACTGTGGTAATCAGATTTTTTTTAAACACAGTATATTTGCATAGTCCAAATAACTTCTAAAGCAGACAACAAGCACACATAAAAAACCTCAGAGCTGAGGCCGGTATGGTTTTTTACCTTCAAATTTTATCAGCTCTGGAATAACCTCAAGATGAATGGAGTATGAAAAAAACTGACAAATAATCCAAGCCAAAAACTGCATATTAATTTTGCCAAAATATGTCTCACTTAAAAATGATAGTTACCTAAACAATATCTATCTTTTAAATCTAAAGGCACATACAGTTACCCTCACAAACTACTGAGCTTTCACTTGCATGCTATGCTATGTTCTATGCAAGCAAGCGGTACTTGAAATAAAACTAAGAATACCATCACTCCCTGTCTTGTACAAAGCCACAGGCTTCGAGCATCTATATCACTGTTTGGGAACAGAAGTAAGTAAGTATCAAATCCTCTCCATTTTGTTACAGAAATGACAACCTATCAAGAACCACAAAGAAACCCCAACCACACAGTAAAATTTGTTTTATGGAGTGAGAAATAGAGTCTACACTCACCACAGACAAACCCATCCAGGCTGACAGCAAAAATACTTCTCCCTTTTAGCGGCTGAGGATGGGCACAACTGGCATTTACAAAGCTCTGAAAGTTGTTCTCTGACATCCACTGTGGTAGCCATTTTAACTGGCAGTCACACAAGAGACTTGATGTGTTGAAGTGCCTAAGAAAAAGCAATTAAAATCAAAGCCTATTTTTTTCTGTTTGTAATACAGACCTGTATGAGTATACATTTGTAACAAAACTAAGCTTTTAGGTTAAACACACATACTTCAAGAGAAAAGGAGCAGTATTGTTCAGCTCAAATTAGTGACACCATTGTCATGAGTCCTACACGCTACAAAGCACACGTTATCCTGAACTCCCAGCTTCAGCCACAAGTATGAGTTCAGGCAAATATGTTTGTAGTGTCTCCAGATACAAAACTACAGTCTACAGCCAAACACACAGAATGGGCATGCAGGAAGGCAGAGGGCAGGCTCTCTGGAAGTCAACATCTGAGACAAATACATTCTCTAATTTCTGTTTTGGCCAGAATTTCTCTTGGTGAAGATACTCAAAAAGGTGAATGAGGAGAAAAAGAATATTAATGTGTTGAAGTAAAAAGTGCAAAACTAGTTGTTAGCTTACCTAACCTATACACAGAGGGAAAAAATAAGAAAGTAAAGGAATATTCTGGCAAACATCTAGGATCAGAAGTTTAAGCAGAAGTTCCCAATGTTGGCTGGAAACTCAAAATCACCCTTGAAAAACATACTAAAACTCACAGTAGGTAATAAAACACCTCTTTTCAAATCTCACTTGTTCTTGAAAGAAAGGCAAAAATAATTTGCACAGATCCACAGAATCAGAGAATATGCTGAGTTGGAAGGGACCCACAAAGGTCATCCAAGTCCAACTCCTGGCCTTGCATAGCACCATCCCCAAGAATCGCACCATATGCCCAAGAGTACTGTCCAAATGCTTGAGCAATGTCAGGCTTGGTGCTGAGACCACTTCCCTGGGGAGCCTGTTCCAGTGCCCAAACACCCTCTGGGTGAAGAACTTTTTTCTAGTATTCAACCTGAACTTCCCTTGATACAACTCCAAGCCATTCCCTCTGTCCTGTCACTGGTCATCACAGAGAAGAGATCAGTGCCTGCCCCTCCTCTTCCCCTCATGGGGAAGTTGGAGACCCCAGTGAGGTCTCCCCTCAGTCTCGTCCAGGCTGAACAGACCAAGTGACCGCAGCCACTCCTCACGTGTCTTCCCCTCAAGGCTCTTCACCATCTTTGCTGCCCTCCTTTGGACACTAACAATTTAATATCCTTCTTATATTGTGGCTTCCAAAACTGCACAAAATACTCAAGGTAATGCCACAGTGGTGTGGAGCAGAGCAGGACAATCCTCTCCCTTGCCTGGCTGGCGATGCTGTGCCTGATGCCCCCCAGGACACAGGTGTCCCTCCTGGCTGCCAGGGCACTGCTGATTTGTGTTCAACTTTCCCTCAACCAGGACCCCAAGTCCCTTCCCACAGCTCTGCTTCCCAGCATCTCATTCCCTAGTCTGTCCAAACATCAGGGTTGCCCTGTCCCAGGTTCAGAATCTGACACTTTCTCTCGTTGAACACCATACAGTTGGTGATTGCCCAGCCCTCTCATTTGTCCAGGTCTCTCTGCAGGGCCTCCCTGCCATTGAGGGAGTCAACAGTTCCTCCCAATTTTATACCATCTATGAACTTGCTCAGTATCCCTTCAGGCCTGCATCCAAGTCATTTATGATGGTGAAGAGCACAGGGCTGAGGACAGAGTCCTACTGAACCCCACTAGTGGCAGGATGCCAGTTTGATGTCACCCCTTCAGTATAACCCTCTGCACCCAATCCGTAAGCCAGTGCTGTTCTGCACTGATCAACAGAAAAAAAAAGGTAAGAGGACAAAAACCATCCTCAGTAGAGTATAATTTTCGCAGTGACCACTTTGTGACTTCTCTGAAGTCACAGGAGCCTCTACCACAGGAGAGAAGGACCCAATTACAAGCACTGACAACCAGGTCTTTACGAAAGAATTACAGCACTGCATTTCACTGGTCCAGCAAGCTTTAGTTCAGTGATAGCACTGCTGATCTTAGAGAATATTACATCAAAGTCTCTCTTATCTAAAACCTGTTAGAGTTCACTCAATTTAAAATAAGGACTTTAGAGACAACAAATGTAGCAGAAAATGAATGCCTCGTAACCTACACTCTCTCACTTAAATACATCCATCACATGAAAAATAAAAAAAACTCTTAAACACTGAAATAACCTTTTTATGTTACTTCAGAGAGATTACAGCAGGACTTTATCACTGCATCAGGCAACATCTTACAAGGCTTTTATTTATACATTTATCAGGATATATTTCTTTAATAGAGATTATGTCTTTTGATAGAAACTTACAATTCTTTGAGTTTCTTCATTTGTGAAAATGCATTTCCTTGAACTGACATAATTGCATTATTACTTAGATCTCTAGGAAAAAAAGGAAAAATAGGATTAGAAGAAGATAACAATTTATTAAACAATGTATTTAAGACTCAAGCAATAGTTTGATATTTTAGTGATATACAAAGGATGCTCAAACTCAAGAACAAGAGACACAATTAAGGAGTTTTATGGCGTGCTTAAGACGTAAGAATTTCAGCATTAATTCCAAAATTCATACTCAGTGTAACTCCAAAACTGAAAAACCTTCTGAAGATCACAGTAGCAACCATGGCAAGTGTATTTCATCCAAGTCATAAGCAAAGCTTGTCAGTCCTACTTTAATTTCAGTTAGTATCAAAACCCTTTTTTTTTCCCAATTTTGAGTTAAATGTGAATTTCTACTACTTACAAGTGTTCAAGCGCATCCAAACCGGAAAATGCTTTCTTTGTAATAGATCTAATCCTGTTTCCTTGGAGTATCCTGAAAAGTTTAAGCACATGACGCAAAAGAGATGCAATTAAATGGGAGTATTTTTAAGCTGAATAATTGCATTTGTGGCATTGAACTGTGACTAGTATTTACCACTCACCCATCTCCAATGCAGCAAAATGTCTCACGCCTAAAATACCCTCATTTGTTTCCCTTGAATAAATATCTAGATTTTACAATGATTTTAGAAGACGTTTAAGGTGTACAGTGAAGTGACATGGATTATTTTAAATGTGCAACTATTAGTGTATTTTAATTTCATAAATCTGCATTTGAAAATTTCAATGCAATAGAGCCATTTCCACTGGATGCTGCTTTACCTTATCGAAGACTATCCTGGTCACTATGCCTTTGTCATATGATACACATTTATTATTTGTTAGTATGGGAAAACCTCATTCTTTGATAAATATGTCCATAAATAATACTTTAAAAAAATCAGATTAGTTTGACTTGAAAAATCTTCAAATTCTTTTATTGAAAAGGAACATGTTAGAGAACAAAGTGGTAAGGGAGAAAAAAATTTATCTCTGCTATGGAAAATTTAATATCCTTAAGGGCTGGGCTTGTCCTTGAAAGACACATAATAAGCTGATTTTTAAAATAAATTATGAGATACAAATACTGTAACAATACTCACAGCTTCCTAAGTTTATCTAGGCCAGAGAAAGCACCATTCATATCTTCAATAGTCCATGATATTTCATTGTTTTTCAGATCCCTGTTTAAGAGGGAAGGGGAAATCAAGCCACAAAAGCTAATAAAAAAAAACAAGGTACATACTTCTTCAACAGCATCTATTATTAAAAAAAAAAAAATCAAAAATAGCTGTTAGGTTGTTTTTTTTGTTTAGTTGCTTTTTGGGGATTTTTTTAAGAGATGCTTTTCCTGAATAACTATGTAATTTCAATTTTTACTTTACTGAGAGACTTTAAACAGTATTAGTACTTCTACCACTGATAATTAAAAAGATGACTAACTCAACAATTTTTAGAATTGTGAGCAAACACAACCACATACCCCTCCAAGAGTATTCAGGTACAGGACTATGTTAAGAGAAGGTGCATCAAAGGAAGGGAAAGGATCAACTGTTGTCCCTTTGAAATGAAACACGCGTCTTTTAAAGTCCATAATACTAACACCCAGAGAATCATTTTAACATCCCAAAACATCCATAACACTTTCTTTATTAACTGTGAACCATAAAGAGATTAGAGATTTGTGTATAGAATGGTGCATCAGCAAAGAATCAACAAGGCAGGCTGGAGGAGAAAGAAAAATCTAGCAGAAAAAGCCTAAAATTCCTAAACACCTTGCAATTCTCTAACTTCCTCTCTTCATGATCTACAACTCTCTTTATTCTTAAAAAACATAGTGTACACCCCCCTAATTTGCATCTTTCCTAGATGCCCTGAGGGTGGGTATATGAGCAAACCCCTGAAAAAAAAGTTTTAGCACCCTTTTCAAAGCCTAGAGGGAAAGGCAATAGTTTCGCTCATCTGGCTGACAGATGGGTCAGTGGTATTCAATGGGAAGGTTTTAATGAAGTGGAATATATTTAGATTAGTTTACTTCATTCTTCCCCTTCCTTTAAGAAATGCTATTTCAAAACATGCTCAAATGCTTAAAGCAATTGTCCAGTCATGACAATGAGTTTTGTCTTCTTATTTCTACCATGAGGGAAAACGTTGATTCAGTTAAGACACAACTACAATCCAGATCCTTAAAACTGTGGGCAGCAGTACCCTGCTTGCTGCCTTCAAGTAGACATATGCCTTTCCCACAATAATGCTACTGCAAGTTTGTATCACAGTCACCACCATCCATTGTGCACAGCCTTAACAAAAGAGGAACTCCTCCCTTTCCCTGAAAAGAAGTCTTACTGTAAGAAAAACATACACTGATTAGGGAAGTCAATAAAATGTTCTTGTCTATTTCATAAGAAAAAGAAATAACCTATAAACACAGGATTTTTCTTAAGGTTTTTGACCTTACAAATTGAGTTTGTCAACTTACAAAATCTGTAGACTGGAAAGTCCCCTGAAGGCACAATCAGCAATGTAATTTACTTTGTTGTTTCCAATGTACAGTCCAACCAGCACGCTTAAACCAACGAAGCTTGAATCATCTAACCTTGCTAATTGATTGAATGTCAAATCTCTGCAAATTTAAAGGGGGGGAAAAAAGCATTTTAATGTTCATGCTGCAGTCATTATTTAACTCAGTTCAACCCACATATTTTCAGGAGGGAGCACAATTTTTTCCCCTTACGGTTATCACAAAACCTACTACACCATTTCTAACCACGCAGTGTTTTGCATTGTTTCAAACAATTCACAAATTACGACAGAATGAATTTCTTTCAGTTGAAAATGACTGTGTTACAGCTTTAGTGCAACCACCATAGTGAAATGAAGCAATTGCAGTTAACTTCAACTTCTTTCAACAAGACATAACTGTATTACACAGCAAAGTTGTTGTCACCTTGGAAACCTTGCTACGAAAAATTCACAGATCAGTGGGGTAAGAAGCTCATGCTTTGGCATGTATACGGCTTTTGAAACTGCAAGAGAATAAAGCCACTTACAGCTCACTGAGTTTTTGGCAAAATTCCCAGGCATCAGGACTGATCCTGCTGATGACATTTTGGCTGAGATGGAGTTGCTGTAGCATCAGCAAGCCATAAAGCCAGCCTTTGGTTACCTCTGTTAAGTTGTTATGGTCCAGCTGCCTACAAAAACAAACAGAAAAAGACATAAGGTTCAGAAACTCAGCAGCATGCAATGCTATGCCACAGGTTCACATCTGACCTCACGACACTGGCTAGATAGCTGGAGCCTCTATCTACACCTAGAATTGTATGCATGCATTTAAAATGTGCTGCTCTACACATTCACTACTGACTGCTTGCTGCTTTTCAGACCACACCAGAAAAATGTAATTCAAAAACACCTTCAGATTTTACCATGCAATTCTATTAATTTTGTGCAAGTCTACTTAATATGTTATCAGCAGAACCTATCAGCAAAGTTTGATACTTACAAGACTTCCATGTTGGTCAAACCCCAGAAAGCACCATCCATGAGCCTCATAACCCCATTTCTCTGCAGTTTTAATGACTTCAAAGCAGGAAGTCCTTGGAAAGTAAGCCCATCTATTTTTTTAATTTTGTTGCGATTCAGCTCCCTGCATCAATAAAATTTACAGTTACAGCACAGTAATTTTACCAGCATGCCAACAATGTTTCTTCCCTCTCTGGAAACAACTTTATTTAAACACTTTTCTTGCACATAAAACAAAGACAAGAATTCAGAAATATCAAACATCTTATTGTAACACATTATGTTCAACCATGCTAATACAGTTATCATTTTCTGATACTGAGGACATGTACTTGGTAAGTTCCTTGATTTTCAGACTTAAAGAATCCCTGTAGACCTAGAATGTCATGGTTAATCCTGTTTGCAAATTCAAAACAAAGAGGAAGTTCCTGGTGTTTATCCATCAGTAGAGCTGTTAAGGTCCGTTTGTAATTGCAATCAATAGTCAAGAAAAAAATTGAGATTTTAGTTGTGATAACTAGACAAAATTGAATATCCTGGGTGAGCTCTCTATCTGCAGCCAAGCACTCATTAGGTATTTCTCCCTCCTTCTCCACAACCAGTTACACACAGTGCCTTCCCTCTTTCTCAAATGGTCTCACTTGCCCTTCTGCCACTACACTCACCCTTTACAGGTCAGAAACTGAGAGCGATGTGGATCCTGTGAGGGAGCTGTAGGGCATAACTAACTGCAGGGCAAGATGCAGCAACAGGATTAGACTATACTAACAAAAGGTCCTCATACAATGAGTGATCATCTGCCCCTTCAAGGAAATCTTAGATCTACCAAACTAGGAAGAATCCTCTTCCAAAACTTCCCATGCAAAGTAAAGGTCTGAATAATCCTCTCCCCACAGTTACACCATCTTTGTTTTTCAGTCTCAGCCCTGTAAGAATTTAGGTTTCCGTTATGGCAATCTGACACAAAGCCTACTGATAGAGGCCTGAAGGAGAACCCTACTTCTCGTCCTGTGTTGAAACATAAATAAACAGTAAAAAACATTCAGAAAGAACAGGCTTTAGTTCTTCCCCACTCCTCTCTGAATACTTCCATAAGAAAACACAAATTTTTGGCCTTCACTGCAGATAGTTACCTAACATAACTAGGTCAGCATACTGATCACAAACAAAGGGAATGTTTTTAGGCTAGAATATAACCAACATCCAAAATTTTAGGTGAATGTGAAGATCAGAAAGTCTGCCAAGATCATTAACAAATCCCAAGCTTTGCAGGATTGTCCTCATACTCTTCTACTGAGGTCTAAGCAAAATCCTCCCAGTATTTTTAAACAGAACAAACACAGTAGCTGTTTCCAGAAGTGTCAAACACCCTAATATTTCAGTGTTCTTATGACCTAACACTTTCAAGTTTAACCTAATAGACGTTGTCATTTTTAACTCGACTATCTGATATGGAAAATAATTATCCAGGATTTGACAAAGTGCAACCCATCCTCTTGTCCATTTTATGCACTTTCTAAGTTTTCCAATAAAAAAATTCTAGTCTCTTTCATATTAAATAACTTTATTATTTATTCAGCAAAACATTTATAGACAGCATTGTATCAGGAAAGCTAAAGATCTATTTATTCAAGCATATTGCTTATTGTCATGCCATCTGAAAGCAAATTCATTTCCCTCATTTCACTGTGAAAGCACGAAGTATATAAATGACTGCTGCAGTGAACTATATAAGTTTACTTCACTTACTATTTTCCCAATGCTTTTTTACAGAAATATTACTACAACCCCTTCTCTAGCTTTTTTTTTTTTTAACTTTTAATAGGCAAACACAATTTTAAACACAAAGACTGTTCACATCTCACCAACACATAAGACCAGTTTTGTTCAGTACAACGCTGCAGTTAGTAAGGGTTGTAGTAATATGTTTTCTGTGTCTGTCTCACTCTGCCTCTGGTTAAATTAAAGGCTAAAGTTCAAGCACTGCTGGTGCTTTGGAAAATCTGAAAACAATTAGTCAATTGTAGCTTGCACTTACAGGTGCTGCAGATGGGACAGTTTAAACATCTTTTGAGGGATTGCTGAAATTTTGTTCCTGTTCAGTTTCAATACTTGAAGTGTGGTAGACAAATTGTCAAAGGTACCAGGCTCCATAGAGGTTATTCGGTTACTGTTAATATACCTGTTGAAACAATGTCTAGAAGGTTAAATTTACAGTTATTTAATAAATTTTTAATAACAAGTAGTGAAACACGAAGCTCTTGTGGTGCTTACTCATTTATAAAGGGAATTTTGTTTATCATATTAATTGGAGCTCTTGACGGCTTATTCTATAGTCAAATAGTATTTCACCACCAACATTTTGCTCTATTCTGCCTGAGTGTGATAATGGAAGAAGATAATATGTGGCAATCCCATTACCTTTTTCTCAGTCAGTGTTATCTGGCATTACAATATTCCTGAAGAAGAATTAAAATTACATTCAGAAGAAGTCCATCGAACTCCATATAACTGCAAACTAGCCTATCCATAGGGAACTTAAATTCATTTTATTACATAATTATTTCTCTCAAGAGACACATCTATTTGTTTCATCTCAAGATAATGGCCTTAGATTTTTTTAATGAATTAAAACATCTCACTGTAACAACTCACATATTCAAGTTAGCAGTATATGCTAAACTAGACAGGTGAAAGTAGGAATATTTAATGCCATTCTAATTAAAAGACTTAGTACCTTAATAAACAGCTGCCAATCTAAATTATCCAACAAGATTTTTCAAAGTAATCTGAAAACAACAAAAAAAGAAGTAATTTTTACTTACAGATACTTGAGCTGTAATGATGGAAATGATGAAATTTTTAGCTCTGATATGTTGTTATTGCTCAAGTCCAAAGTTTCTAGACTCTGAAATGGCTTCAGATGTTCAGACAAAATGTTGGCAATCTTGTTACTGGTCCTGAAATTTAAGGGCAGTAGGCAAAAGACCATCATTTCCAGAGTAAACACACCTTAACTACACAACTCTGGCCAAAACTAATTCTTAATTCCCCTACTTGAGAATAATTTTGAGTTACAGAAAACTATCAATAAAGTATGTTCTCTATGCGTAACATTAATTTCTACCACCCGAAAACACAAAGTGGGATAGTCTAAATAAACATTCATTAATGTTTCTTAAAATATAATCCCAGAAAACTTTCTAAAAATGCAATATAATCAATTTGCTGCAATTCATGGCTTTTAAAATGAAATGTAGAACTTTACAGTCATCTATTTCTGAACAGGAGAAATATCTGGTACTTGCATGGAACAGTATATCACAGTATTGTAATGAAATAAGGTTAGAATTGATTTCTATTTTAAGCAAATTAATATCACAGTACCTAAACACAGTATTTTGAGTTTTTTGAAAACTCCTTTGGCATGAAAGTCCAACTGAATTTCCAGAAAAAAACACAGAGCTAAATTATAAAAGATGAATGACAGTGCACTGCCTCTGAAAAACATTCTATAATTGTACAATTAAGATCTAGTATTTCAACCTATAGATTTTTCTAGAGAGTTGACAAAGAACAAAAGTTCTGCATATTAGAGGTCATTACAAGGGTTTTGGACTTCATGTCTGATCAAACTTCAGCTAAGCATCACACCCAATTCCACAACAAAAAGTCTGCAACAATTTGAAGACATGGGTATCATAGTCTGCTATAAGGAACATCCCTTCTTTCACTTTCAGTGACATGAACTTTTTCCAGTGACCCTATTTTATGTTCATACTCAGCAACCTATCAGTTTTTCCATCTCAGCTACATAATGTACAGAATCATACACGCACATCAACAACATTAATAGGGTTATTCATTTGGGGCTACTGGTACATAGGTGAAAGCAGATCATGACCAATTAAACCAATGTTAAAACCTGAAAAACATTTCAAACCTGAAATGATTCTTGTTACCTTGCTAAGTTCAAGCCAGTTCTAGCTGTAGTACATTCAGTACCTTGTCTGATGAATTATCAAAATTTAGGAGCTTTCTCCAGATCCTAGAGATTGCAGGCAAATGCAATTTTAGTAAAACTATCAACAAGAATATTGATTCTGGAAGGTGTTTACTGAAAATACTTGCTCTAGATCAAATAGTAAGCCACACATTAGGGTAGCATGGACAGCCCTCACGTATTCAAGGGGTGTGGGGTAACTACTACCTAAGACAAAAAAGTCCTAACTCACAAACTGAACCAGAAGTGAGATTAATGGGCTTTCTGACCACATGTGGGAATGGGTAAGTGATCCTGCAGCCCCTCCAACACTGAGCTTGTATCATGTTTCATTCCTTAGGCTGTCTGGTAGAGGTATACTGCATTTTTTAACTCTTAGCTGAAAGTATTTATAATAAATGGAAACAAATTACTTTAATAAAAAACAACAACAAACACTACCACCATGTGTCAGTTCCACCAGTCAAATAAGAATGTGAGTTAGATAACAGGTCATTGAGCCTTGCCTTTATGCATTAGTTTGTTTATAAGGTAATTACTAACAACGTATTAAAACTGCCAATTACTTGAGTGACGAGTAAAATTTTCCTTGCAGTAAAAGTGTGCTCCAGCAGAAGCCAGCAATTTCCTGAACTGCACGCCTCCTAAATTGCAGTGTGAAAGTGTTCAGTTATAAGACGGCTTGCACAGTGCTGTCTTTGTGTCAGCATTGCTCCATAAAACAGAAATTCCTCACAACTGGCAGGATAATAGCCCCTGTATTACGAAGTTTAGTCGGACATAATGGAACCGAATAAAACTCTTACACAGTCTTCAGATTAGCACTTAAACCAACTGGCAAATTACCTGACACAGACCAGGCTACAACAAAAACAACCAAACAAAAAAACCCCAGCTTGTTTGTTTCAGGAACTTTTTTTTTTTTGGAGATGGTAAGGCCCCATGGGAGAGTGAAAAGCAACTTCTTTTGCTCACTGAAACTGCACTACACATCGAAGTCCTAGTCCATCACACAATCAAAATCAGAACAGCCCTCACTGCACCTTCCTGCTTACATTTGTAGAAATTACTCAGTTGCAAAATAGCTGAATGGTTCACTCCCTATTGCTCCAATACCCTAGTCCAGTTTCTCTTCAAAAGAATAGAAGTGTAATAATTCACACCTGGAAGGAGATTATTCAGCACTGAAGACATCCAAATAGCTCTACTTTTAGACCCAACTTTATTTAAAATGAGAAAGTTTAGACTCTGATTTTTCTTCATAATCATCACTTAAGCAAATTGAAAAAAACAATGTATCATCTCCCTCAAAACTGCCAAATAACCATTAAAATTAGTCAAGGACATGTTTGAAAACGCAAGCCTATCTAATTGTCAAGATGGAATCAAACAGTATGCATATGGGCACAACATAGAAGTTTTTTCACTGAGAGGAAGGTGGGGGGAAGAAAGCCCAAAAGAAAACCTTTCCTGTGAGATGCTGCTATTGCTGTGCAGAAATAAGGAGCTGCATATACCCCACTGGTTTAATTTCACAGACCTTCAAGAGATGAGAAACAGAGATCCCCTGCAACACGAAAACCAGCACATCAAGTTCTCCCAGAAACGAACCTGCAGCAATTTGATAACAATTTCTTCATGTGGAAGGAAGAGCAACATGTTGCAGCTTCCTTACAACTTCTCCTATTACAGCTAAAGCAGCAGGCGCACCAAGGAATGCAGATAAACCCACCAAAAATACCTGCATGAATCTGAACATGCCTTTTGCAATTTGAGTGCCTACACCCTGACTTGCAGCAAAAAAACACACAAACCAATGATCATGAGTGCACATAGCCTGATTTAATTACTTTTACATAAGTCTGTGTGAATACCATCTTAAGACAGTATATCAGTTTTTTACAGGTACAAGAAACTTTAGCTTTCCCTCTCAGCATTCACGACTTTCACCACTAGGCCATAACAGCTCTATCAATCCTGATCTTAAGATTCATTCTATATAAACAACAGCTACAATAAAGCTGACATACTGACTTGTACTTTCCTTACCTCCGGGGAAATACAAAGCAGGACAGAAACTTCTGTATCCATTTTGTTGAGGATCTAGTTAACACCCTTCAGATAGAAAAGCTCTGAAGTGCTGAAACATCCTCACCCCCCCCACCCCAGTTTTTAAAGATCTGAGATAGTCATACTCTCTCTTTGATAAAGATTGCCAGTAATGAAATGTTTTCTACTGAAGAAAAAAAACCATATAAACTTCGTAGTCCTGATACTGTAACATGGAAAATCCAAGACAGGAACAGAACCTGAAGTCCCATCTTTTGTTTCTCTTTGAAATCTCAGCACAAAAAACAAAATCTTGCACTTCCAGCATAACTTTTTCTTCCAGCTAGGTCTGCAGTGTTTTGAAAACCTCTTAGTTGGATCTCACCCTGCTATCCTGACGAGAAGTATGTGTAGGAGTCTGGAAGTGGAGCAACCTGGTAAAAACACAAGTTGTCTAGAAAGACCATTTTGGAGAACAGTCCGTGCAGTCTGTTCTGAATAACTGTTAGGTGTAAAGTAACTATCTTAACATATGTGTGCATCTGAGCTAATACAGTACGTCCTGTCCCTCAGCTAAGCCCTGAGAGGCAGAATGTATTGAATCTCAATCCCAAACAGGCAAATTAAACATAGTGGAATCTCTTCCTGGAAACTATGAGGATCAGTAAAGAGAAAAAAAAGCATTCTGCTAAGACTAGATGTATCTTTCTGACCAGTGCAGAGGCCGAGACACAGAAATTCACGGATGCTTAGTCTGACCATCTTGTGTTTGTATGGATTCTACATTAGAACTCTTTTGGAGGCAGCCAGATCAGAGTCCTTGCAAAGCCAATGTGACTGTCCACATCTGAGCATGTTCTGGGTGGCCTCCATTACGTGCCATGACAACTCACAGCCTCCTTTTAAATTTTTCTGGGTTTTCCACCTGTTCTGCCTGTCACTCACCAGCTGACATCATATGACTCTGGGCATATTCTTTCTCGTACTCCCTCTCCTCCCCTCCCAAACTCCTTTGGGAACTATGATGTCAACACACTGTGTGGAAGGAAACTGAAGCAAAAAGAAAAAATTAATTATACTAAATACAAAGGATCAAGACTGTAATTGGAAGTGTTGGAAGATACACGCCTTGTGGCTTTTACAATAAGACTGGACAACTTTAAGGAACACTTATCAGAAAAGTCTCAGTAACTACCACTTCAAGAAGACCCAAAAGTATTTCTTTTTTCTTCAATTTCTACTCATTTGACTACTGAGCCATACTGTCATGAACAATTACATCATTCAAAATACTGAAATTCTGATTTTAAGCTGACACTACCTTACAAGAAAGCAGCCTCTGATATGAATGGGACTATCTGCTCTTCTCCCTATTAAGATACCCAACTGGACTGAATTAAGAAAATTTGTGTCTTTTTTAAAAAATATTTGCAAGTGTTAGACATAGAAATATTACAAGTGAAACTGTTTCTCACCAAGACAAAGGTAGCAGAAATAGAGCCCAGGTTCTGGCTCACTTCCAGTTCTACTGGTAGGTCTACAAGTCTGATGCCTCTTTCACACACAAGCTTCTTGCATTCCTTACAGCAAGCAGTTGTTCCTTCTTTTGAAGGTCTCCTTCATTCCATGATCCATGCCTCTCATTCCTCTTTCAAGCCAGATGTCAGCAAGACTCTGCTTTTATATTTTGTCTTTTTTATGGTATACAGGCATAAAACAGAAAATGAAAACTCACAACTCCACAGGCTACTGATACCCTGTCCAAAACTTGAAACCAAAGGTTTATTGATTCCCAAATCAAACATAAACTGGGAAAGGGGAAAGAGAAAGATGCAGAATAAAACAACTCTGTGATCAGATATGTTTTCAATATCAAAAAGAAGAAAGAGACAAATCCAAACTTTCAAACACATGATACTTCCATAACAATTTTCTTCTGATTCCTTTCATAGTACCAATATGCAACTAATTAAGCTTTCCTTCCAAACTCTCTTCTTAATACTCTGAAGTCTGTTTCCAATTCAGTTTTCTGGGTTTCCAAAATAATCACAAGTTACTTAGCATGTGATAGGCAAGTGAATGTGTAAGTTCATCCCTTTATTTTAACAACTGTAAACAAAAGCAATGCACACATAACTATTTTGGCAAGAGCTGACAACAGGAATACTAGCCCACTGCAGACTTGGTGTGCTCTGTGACAATTAGTTAATGCTAAAATCTTGGAAAATTTTAAATATGGCCTAGATTAAACCCAGCATAGTGCCCTCCAGTATTACAAATCATGTTTCTCATCTAATGTATAGAGTTCCTAAGTAAAAACCACCTATCCTTTATTGTTGCAGAGCAACCATCACTTCTGCAGGGTGCAGACCGAGGTCCAGGCAGTTCAGACTGCACGCCCTTCTAGATTTAAACCTAACTGCAATTGTTAATACAAGGTGAGGAATGTTCTCCTATCCACTTCTCTTTAACTCAAGGCACAAGTGATTTCAGTGCTCTATTGCAATCACCACTCACCAATTCTCTAAAACATAATCTAAACACTTATGCCTGACCTATTAATTTCATTCTCATTTCCCTCGTTTTCCGTATCATACGCCCTACTCTGTAAAACTCCTATCACTCCTCCATTCTGTCATATCAGAACAGTGTTTTGTATTTTTGTAGTCCATTACTATTCTTTTTAATTCACCATTTCCTTTACCACTGTGATCAGAAAATCATGAAAGATTTATCCACTGCAAATAGCTCATAAAATCTGCATTCTTTTCCATTCTCATTGCAAAAGCATTAATCTAGGCTCTGACTCTTTGTATTTCTGCTACAACAAACTCTGGGTTTCTACTTACTTCTCTTTCCCATCATTCAGCCTAAACTGCCACCATAAAAATTGAGTTTCCATGCCTGTAAGTCTGACTAAGGTTTCTTTTCAAATTCTTTCATTTACTTCCTCTTAAGTCTCCACACCAAATATCAAAGACTGCAAGAACTAATTCCAGTAAGTTCTTCATTCTAGCTTTTTGCTCACAACTTCAGACTAAGTCACACATGGTTTACCACCACTCTCATTTTTGGGACATTCTCCAAGTAGCCTTATGCCTGAAGCCCAGTCTGGCATTCCTCTATCCTTTCTTTCAATCCCTCTTCAAAACAAACTCTTCCAGGCAGCATCCAAATCTTAATCCTTCCCATAATAAAGTGGTAGCTGAAGAGATGACAAGGATGTAAAGTATTTGACCAACGATTTCTTAATACTGGGATCCAGACTCCAGTTCAGTACACTAGCTTTATAAACAAACAGTACCACTTTCTCTGGCAAGCACAGAAGGGAAAGGCATCCACTCCTACTGAATGTAAGCTTTCATTTTCAGGAGTTTCATCTAAACATCTTTCTTGTGACTGCAGCTTTCTAAAAGCATACCGAGACAGTGCTCTCCTGGATTTTACACACACCTTTCGCTCCCAGATCACTGTGAGATGAAAAAGAAGCAGATTTCTCATACCCATCCCTATTCCAAATAATCTTGCACACATGGATTATGAAAAAAAACCCCTTCTGTCTTTACAGAAGGCCCTACACAGGGGTTTAAGTTACTGCCACACAGTGCAAACTATCACTCTTATTTCCAAATTGTCAGGTGGAACAAATGCCTAACTTATTTTGCATGTTTGCTTCAATTAGTTGAATTTTATTTCTCAGTGTGACTATCTGAAGCCTGATCTGGGATACCCCTTATCACATAACATACATAAATATACCTTTCCATATTTTAAACAGAAATGGACACAAAATACTTTTAAAAAAAAATCCTTTCTAAACAGTAGAAGAGATTAATTGCCATTTTTCTGCAGTAACTATGTTTGTGCATCAAGCAAGATAAGTAATCAGATTAATTTTGTGGTGGCTAATCAGAAAGCTACACTTAGAGCTGAAACAGTTTTTCTTCTTACAAAAGCTTGTGACCCATGCAGTCACCTAGGACTGGCTACTTTACAGTTCTTTGGTCCTGCTTTTATCTCCTGACCTTTTTCATTAATACTTTTTTGTTAATTTACCATTTTAAACATCCAGGATACAAGACACGTCTTCAAAGTCAGTGAATTTAAATTCAGCACATATTGACAAAAGACATTACAAACCAAAAGGTGTAGAAAAACTTCATCAAAGTGGCTTGTGGATTCTGTCCATCACCTAAAAACCACATGGACACATTTCAAAAACTGCCTCAATTTTTCACTGTCTTGGAACTCGAAAGTGAATGGTCACTGCCTTAAAGGCTTTCTGTACAGATGGAGTTGGAGGGTTCCCCCAGCCGAGCAGAGAAAAACCTCTATCGTGTTACATTTTTGTTATGTCTCCTATAAACAGGAGATTTCACATTCTGAAAAAAAGTGAAGTGGGAACCTAATATAAAACACATATTAATGTGAGACTTGAAAAAATTCCTGAACTGTGAATCATCCATGCTCCCTTTAACTTCCACACCATGAATTCTGCATTTTCCGCTCTGGCTTTACTAAGACCAAACATTTGTTTGTGTTCTAGACTAACATGATCAGTCTTTACAACACAAGCCACAAGAGTATTTTCATTTAAATCACCTACCCCGTATGCATCAGTGCCTTTAAATAAAGTATCTTCTATTCAATAAAATGTAAAATTACAAGTTTATTTAAAATACTCCCTTGTTAAAAAGTAGTCTAATGTTAGAACTTCTCTATACACACTAAAGACTTGGGCATGCACAGCTTTTCTAGTCCCTACTGACTGCAAGTTGAGTACTACATAACATACCCTGGGTGTGGGTAATGAGAAAAATGGGGGTTTTAATATCAGTTCTACACATATGTTTTGATAAGAACAATAAATTATAGTTGGAGAAGCAGAATACTTTAATACTCAAAGCTGTTCTGTCTCTTCATAATCACTGCTACCTTCCATTTCCCACAGTACTCAAGGATACAATACACATCATCATCATCAGTACACAGTACTCAAGGATACAGTGTACTGATGATGTAGGATGGCGTCTCCAACTACATATTTTTTAAAATTCTCTAAGTAAAACAGCATGGGTTTCTTATTGAAACTGTATATCCTTAAACAAAATATTAAATAAAATTGCTGCATTTGCTATCAGTGTCTTTCTTCCTTAGAATGCACTAGCAACATTAAAAGAGTTAACATTTTCAGAAGAATTTTGAAGTAAAACCCCTATGCAAATAGTAATTGGTAAGTAAACACCAAGCAGAACTTCTATACAAAGCTATTGTACTTACATTATTTGGTTTCAATCTATTTCTGGATTTTCAACCTAGGTGCAAAACTACAACAGTGACAGATCTAAAAGGGAGTATTAGTTTTCTTCTCATGTGTCAACATCACCGGTTCGGGCAGATTTTTAGGATAAATAGGACAGAACCGGTACACCTTGGATAAGGAATGCCATTAGAGTGCCAACAATACTCAGAACTTTTGCTTGTTCTCCTGGAATGAGGGCATTAGTGCCCATTTTTGTACCCGACACAAAAGAATTCCACCTATACTGGAACAGTAAAAAGTAAATTGTTTTTTCTCTAAGAAATGAAGAATTTTCTTCTACAACCATTTAAAGCAATTCTACATTAATTTAACTGTTTTTACATGTACTTCAGGAATGCAAATTAGAAAACATCTAACATATGTTGCTTCTACGGATAAATGCACCTACGTTACTGTGTGTTGTGTCTGTACATTAAGTATCTGTGATAAACAGTTGTTAAATCCAGTGCTCTTCTCAAAAGTTTATGTTGCCCAGCACATGGGGGACCTTGGCCTCATGTCTAGAGCTATTATGCTGACAACCTCTGGCAAACACCTGAACTTCCCTCTTCTTGTCTTAATATACTGCTCTCTTCCTCCCTTCTCTCACAGAAAATATGTAAAAGGGCTTGGCGGCTGTGCAAAAAATACACCCTGGCAATTTAATTTTCAAAACCTTGACCTAAAACTCCTGACCAGATACAGACCAAACTACCACCCATGTAGCTCACCATAGTATCCAGATTCCCAGGAGACTCAAAAGCTCTCCTATGACATGTAACAAGATACAAACTCATCAGGAGAATAAAATGATAGATACATCTCCAGCCAGGAGAGCATGTGTGAATATCCTTGCATACTTCCTCCTTCACACTGGCAACATCTTCCCAGGGTGGTGGTGAGGGGGTGTGCCTCCCTGATACTCTTCACTGCCAAGATGTTCAACCCTCAACTGGCATCAGTAAAAACATAATGTTAGCATTGTTGTTTCATGTTACAGACAGACCAGGAGCATGAGACTGGGAACATCTCCTGCTCTGGGTATGTTTACCCTGAATAATTCATTACTATGTAAATATCTCATTTAGATAAAATATTAATTAGATAGCTAGAAATGAGGTAGCTCCAGAAATGGAAACCAGACAAACATGATAATCCACCCATGCTTGTTTATATTGCTCAAAGAATTCAGATGTACACAGCTGTGTGGGGATACTGCACTATCATGGAGACATACCAGCAGAGTAATTTCCTCTGCAGGGCAAGAAAAGTCTTGCAGAACAGGTAAAATTCTAAGGCTCCCCAGCTCAGTGAAAATGCTTAACAAGCAAAAGAAAAAAAATCTTGTAAGAGAGCTTCTTCAACAATTAAGATATTGGCAAGAAAAGAGGGTACCACTGCATTCCTTGAAGACTCCTTGGAAAAAACCAGCTGGCTTTTCAACTGACAGTAATGAACCAACATATATGCACCCCATAAGAAATGAAATCAAATCAAGTTTCAGAAGACTATCACCCTCTTTTCTGCTATTATTTGAAAGGCAGAACAAAGACTCAACACAGTTTGCTTTGGAAATGCTTCACAAGCTCCTTTCTTATAAAAGTTTAAAATCCTGGAGAAACTCATCAGACATTGAACAGTGGTTCTAAAACTTATATTCTAATTGTTCCATACGTGCTCTCTCTGCGTGACTTAGATATATTAACTCAGTTTGATTCAACCCCTTCAAATAATATCCACCACAGAAAAAACAAATGCACGTATTTTCTCATTTCTAAAAAAAAAAGTACAGTTAGATTATTTGTCCATCTACACTATCACCGTATTATATATATTTTTATGCCAAACAACTGCTGTATGTTTACTTCACTTTATTTATATTATTTTCTATGAAGTTAAATTTAGTATCTTTACATAAATAACATCCATCCAGTAAGAACAGAAAGCTCAGGGGAGACCTTATTACTATCAAAACTACCTGAAAGGAGGTGGGAGTTGGTCTCTTCACTGAAGTAACAAGCAATAGGACAAAAGAAAATGGCCTCAAGTTGTGCCATAGAAAGTTGAGATTGGTATTAGGAAAAGTTTCATCATGATAAAGGTTCTCAAGCATTTTAATCGGCTGCCATTAAAATTAAGAAGTCTCTGGAGGTATTCAAAGGATGTGCATGCGGCTTTTATGGACATGGTGTAGTGGTGGCCTTGGCAGTGCTGGGTTAATGGCTGGAGTTGATGATCTTAAAGGTCTTTTTCAACTTAAATGATTCTATGACTCTATGTTTTAAAGAAAACCTTTGCAAAAGAAACAAGATACTTTATTTTTGAACAATACCACTTTAATGTTCTATGTTTAGCTGTTTTGATATAAAACAATTAACTATCGTAGACTGATATTCGTAAGTTAACATATTAAAATAATTACTTCAACCATATTAATCTTAAAGAATCTCTGCTGTAGTCATAGAATAGGTATTAAACCTCAGCTGCAGCACAGTTATATTCAGTAATCTCCTTCTCCACACACAGAACTAGAACGGAAACAAGCTAACACCCAACTAGACCAACGTTAACTGCATTGGTAGCATGGTAACAGCTTTTAGAAAATACTTTTTCTTTTCCATTCCAGTGTCAGCATATACAGTGCATAGCACAGTTCTAACACAGATTTTTCAAGACTGACCATCTGAATAAATGCACCAAGCCAGGGACCTAAGGATATGAAACAAACAATTCAACAGTGACTGATAATCATTTACTCTCTCAAAGGAATACCAAAATTTTTGTACAGCTGTAGAAGAATAATTTTAGGCTCCTGTAAACTTGTTAAGTTTCCAGGAGGAGAGATGCTAAGAATTCATCAGAAGTAAAGCAAGAGGATATAAACCACTTCATTATGTTAATATTTCTAGCCTTGTGGTAAAAAGGAGCTTAGCAAGGTGGTAAAATATAAATCTGTATATATGAAATAGCTTCTTTAGATCAATTAGATGCTTAAACTACAGAATGCTATGCCAGTGTAAAAGTAATGCCAATGCTACTGCAAAATAAAAGATGTGCTTAAATTCAACAGTTATTTGTCAGACACCATCTGCTTTTTCTTTCACTCTTTTCTGATTTTGATCTGTAAGAAACCACATCAGTATCAAATGTCACTTAGTTCTTATTCAAACAGAGCAGTCCAGACACAGCGGCTGCACCAGCTGACTTAGCTGACCTAGGCCTACAGTAAAAACAAACCCCTATAAATCACCAGATGTAAGCAATTGAATAGTGATCAATTTAATCAACTGAACAGCTTTCCAAAGTTTACTGTATTGTTTTAACCCTTCAGGATTCTTCAAGAAAGGTAATTTGCAATTTGTATTCAAGGACAGGATTTGGCCAGAGGGCTATATATTAATAGCTTTAGACACTAGATTCCCATTGATAAAACACAAATCCCACACATGAAAACCAGGTCTTTTTTTTCTAATTAATAGTGTGTTAGTAACTACTTTTCTACACATTCCTTCAACAGTTTGTTGAAACTAAATCACAGAAAAAAACCCCAACTGATTTACTGTGAAAACATCAGGAACAAGATTTCCTTTAAAATCAACTTTTTTGATTATGGATCCTATGTACTTTTTACAACTTTATACTCATATTACAAATGTTACACCAAGTAACCTACTAATTTCTTTCACGCAAAACAATGAACATGGACACAACTGTGTGTCACAATTTTATGTATTAACTGTAGTCATAAAAAGATGTGCCATGCTTTAAAATGGGCTCAAAAAGAAATTTAAGACATTGGCAAAACATCTTCTGATCTAGGTACTTGTTCTGAAGCTGCATCTCGAGGGGATCTCCCCCTGTTGCCCACTGAAATGAATGGAGTTCTACCATGATTTAACACATCAGGATCTCAGCCAAGATGCATAATGACAGAGTATAAGTCTTGTTATAAAGACAACACTGTACAAGATTTTGTAACATATACTGGTGTTTGTACGGTGCCTAGCACAACAGGACTGAGGCTTCTGTGCACTACCACAATATAAATTAATTCTAATGCAGTCTTTATATCTGGGAAGCACAAAAACTACAAGGATTAAGCTCAATTATACACATTTTAAAGAACCTACTAAATAGTATGACATAATCAACTTCCTAACCACAAGCCGCTCTATTTCCAATTAGTTCACTTTAATCTCCGTAATGCACACATTTCCATGAACCCTGTAGAGTTAGTTCCACTAGCTAGGGACAAGAGTAAGATCTACTTACAAAGACAGAAGAGTTATATTTGCCGAGACTGGTCCCAGATGTGGAATGATCTCCAGTTCATTGTTGTTCAATTTCCTATTAATATTACAAAAGGGAGAGTTAGTTTTGACGTTAATTGGAAGTATGTATATTGGACTTGCTAAACTGCTGAACTGTGTCACCTCAAAATTAAAAATAATTCCAGTTTCACTTAATGTAAAATACCAGAACAGTGAGTATCTTTGTTGTTCAAGCAACTATCCCTAGAGAAATAACTATACAATTAGCATACACAAATACAGGTTGGGTATTTTTGGTTGGGGTTTATGTTTTGGTATGGTTTTTAATTAAGACAAATTAACTTACACTTCCTGGAGACTATGAAGGTGATCCAAGATACTGGTTTTGATTGAAGATAACTTGTTGTGACTTAAGTCCCTATGATGTTACAAAAATAAACAGCCTGTCAGTGCAGCCATACAATATCAGGTAAAGCAATACAATTTCAATCCAAATTATGTTATCACATGTCCCCAAGTACATTAGAAGATTTTTTTTGTATTAGTGAAATTAGAATAGAAACTTGTTTGAGTACACAAGGTATAAATACACAAATGCAAATACCTATGTCACTGCTAGCAGTGCCAAAGAAATTCCTCTATCTCTGAACAATGTAGAATTGTTCATTGGAATGTGCATAAGACCCACGGAAAACATCTTAAGATTTTGACTCAGATACACCAACAACCCCTCTCCCACATCCCCTCACAACAAAAGATCAGGCTAGAACAACCTCTTGGTTATTTTAACAAGGAAAATTCATTAACCAATAGTCTTTGCAGTCTCTTTCCTTGGTAAGTCGTACTATTTACTCTTCTCCCTCATGTCTCTAAAGCAACATACAGATCACAAATACACAATGAGGACTGTCCATAATTGTATTTTCATGCTTTCACAAAATTAAGGACACTATTCCTCCATAACCAAATTTAATTGAGATCTTAAGAAATAGCAGAAGAAAACAGACATAGCAAGGGCTAATTCTGAGTTTTAAGATGCCTGCATACTAGTGATATTAATACCACACTTAATTACACTTGAAGAAGTAGCTCACTTAGCTTGTGCCGTGTTGTACTGAAGATCCCCAGTATGCACTGATGCAGCTTATAAGCAATCTTGTTAGCACCTTCGCAGCATTTGCTATGAGACATGCCAGGTACTAAATATGCAACACTTTTTATTGACCACAAGAAATATCTTTCCTTACAGTACCATGCATCTTTAACCTCTCAAATACTTTTGCCCTCTCAAACACGTGACACTATACAAGAATCCTAGGAAATTTTTGCTGTAACCTCAGAAGTGCCGGGAACATCACAGAAATAAGAGTGACCATACAGTAAGACAGAAAAGCTAACTGTAGAAACTCAAACCTGCACATCTTTAAACCTCTGCACAAGCGGTACAGACTCACAACTCATCTTGTAACCATGACTAGTGAAGGCCTCCCCCTTCTTAGTCACTCATCCACCACAACATGCACTTTTCTGTTCCCATACTAGACTATCACTACCTCACCTGCATCAATCCAGCCATATGCAAGCATCTGTTCCACGTTAAAACACTGCATTTATCCAAGCCAGCAAACAAAAACTACATTATTTTAATGAGTTCTTAAATTCACTTTGGTATTTGTAATACAGACATAAATGAATCAGCAGACCTCATCAGCAAGCAGCTGTAGCATCAAGTAAAAAATTTCTCACACTTCATGACACGTTTTCCCATACTAATTAAGCACTAAAGAATCATCCACCGTGCCTGGGGTCCTCCTCAAGCCACACAGGCATGAAGTGTTATTTCAAGTTGAATCTATGAGGAAACTACATGATTCCTCACATTTTCTGGGCAAGATGACTCAGTACAGTCATCCATGCTGAGCATGCCAAACACAGGCCTGACTGCCATGGATGCGTGTACTCTCCATCTACAATTCCAGCAGTGAAGAAGCCTGATGAACAGCATATCACTGCTGCACACAGACCAGAACTGGCTTAAAAGAAGCCAAGTTCAGTGTCTCTGCTAGGCATTCTGCTCTGTGACTGAGCCCTGAAAAACCAGATACAGAGAACTCCAGTTTCCCTGCACCTACAACTCCATATCCTCCAGACACAGGTGTAATGCTGCAACCCAGCCAGACATGCAAGTTTCTTCAGCAGAACATGTGGATAGTAAAACTGTGTTTTAGATTCCCCCAACTGACTTGTTCAATATTGCCAAGACAGTTTCATTGTCACTTTTGTCCTCTCCTGCAGCTGGCAGCTAAAAAAAAATAGTAATAATAAAAATCAAGTCTAAAAAATAATCCCAGGCAGGTATGGGTATTACAAGGGTACCACCAGGACTGGGCTGCAAGGTGTGCTCTGAGGCAGCCAACTGGAGCAGGCCCAGCAGGCTGCTGAGTTGTGGCACCAGCACCTGGCTCAGGGCCACAGGCACGGTAAAGAGATGTGCTGTGTTTCCCAAGCCAGAGCTGCACAGAAGTGTGCACAGGCCAGACCTGCAGGTGTGAACAGCATTTTCCAGAACAAAAGAAGGGTCTGGGGGAGAGCCACCTAGAGAATGGGAACACATTCCACAACCTTCAGGTGGCCACAGACTCAAAGACTCAGCTCTGGACACAAGCACCTAACATATATCTGTGCCTTCTTTCAGGTGTCTAAACCCCTACAGACTTTCCTCTTAACGATGGAAAACCAATACAGTGTCAATGTTTTCAAAAGCCCACAAATGTCAGTTTCACCATTATGATTTTGAGTTCTCCTGTATATTAGGTTAACCACACTTAAGCTAGAGGACTGCATCTTTCACTGCTTAAAAATCTAGAGCAAACATTCTCCTGGCCATACACTGGAGAAAAATCCCTTTGTTTAACATCTGAAGGTATTAGCTGCATAGATTTGAAATTCTCACACTGCATTCTTAAGCGCAAATACTGAAAAAGTATTCTGCTACAAAAAAATCTAGACAGCAATCTAACTTGGTCCTTTAAAGCAGAGCAGAGACAGTTTTTACCCCCAAACTTAATTCAATATTTGGCTTTAGTCTGTAGGGATGTAAGAACTATGCAAATAAACAGCCAAAATTCAGTTAAGTTATGGCTGTTAGTATCTAACATGTTACTGTTGCTCATGCTTCAGACAAGACTTGGGAATCAGTAATTATTTCAACAAGGAGCTTTCAACATTAGTGCTAAAAACCTGCATTTCTTCATTTCACCTAAAAACTCTGCAAAAGGCTTATTTAAAGCATGTTTGCCTAAAGGACCTACCAGACAGTAAGACGTGAGTAGATTTGTTCTGCTGGAGTTATAACATGTTAAAAAAAAAAAAAATCTGGCAGAGTCCTTAAACTATAAAAATCCTGCAATTACAACCACTGCTGTGCATGATCACCACACTGGAGCCAGACACTTTCACTCATAGCTCAAGCTCACATCCATCTGGAGTCTATCAAGGCAACCGTGAGCATAACTTACACTAGGTTTCAAACTACTTTTTTTGTGTTTGTTTTTTAGCACTAAAGATAGATCCACATTTTCCAAGTAGCACCTACTTTAAAAAATACAAACATAAAATTTCTTATGCCTGGTTTACTTACAGCAGGTTGTCAAATACGAGTTGAGAAAAAAAAAAAAACAACAAGCAAAAGAACAACAAAAAACCCCTCACCTTCCAGACAATACTGAATTGCCTGTTTCATAGAGTATACAAGCTTGTCTACCAACAGTTGGACAAAATATGTATTATAAATACTTTATTAAACATTATTTCAGTATTACTGGCATGGAACTTCAGGGAAATTCAGGAAAAAAAGCCTCACATGGTACATTTTAAGTTGCATCAGAGTGGTTCAAAGTGAACCAAGAGTTAAATATTTGCCTTTTAGTAATAATCTACATGAAGCTTAGGCCTGTAGAAGTTTCTCAAACTTACAAGCACTGGATTGGCAACAATTTTAATACAAAAATCTATCATCCCAGTTACAAAGCTACAAGTACATTTCAGTCCAATACATTTCTCAACATGCCTTAAAACAAATATGAAGAAAAAGTTGGAAAATTAAACACTATTTTCCCTTAACAGAAATGGAACTGACAATGTTCAAACATTAAGATTATTACTGTGTTTTCCATTTCTGAATTTTCCTTGTATGTTAAAACCGCACTACAAGGGGGGAGAAAATTCCCTCTATGATTACTTTTGCTACTAAAATTTCAAAAGTCAT
The DNA here is from genome assembly GCA_036785705.1 of Acanthornis magna. Taxonomy (NCBI): domain Eukaryota; kingdom Metazoa; phylum Chordata; class Aves; order Passeriformes; family Acanthizidae; genus Acanthornis; species Acanthornis magna. Next base: position 27,747,386 of record JAWUZG010000001.1, read on the forward strand.
ATAAGATAGAACAGAACACATGCTGAAATGTCAGAAACTTGATTTACATTAAGAAATTCTTTATAGCAAGAGTAAGCATATATACCTGTTCGTCACCTCACATTTCTCCTAGAAGTGACTGGACATTTAAGTAGAATTGCCTCCACTTGAAAAAGCATGCCACAGTTTTTGCCCTCTAGGAACCTGTTCTATGAAAGAAACTAATTTCTATGTTCCATTGTGTTTGTATGACCATCTCTTGTAACTCACAAGTCTCAGCCTTAGCTAAAACTCAAGTCTGAACATCACTGTGTGATTAAAAACTGAAAGGAAGCCTAATGCATAGAGGGAGAGGGCAAGTGCTTCTTCCCACACTTTCAGATATAACTTTCAGACTCTAACTTAATTTACAACATTTAGTTACAATTATCATCTTCTTCCTTAGAGAACTCAGAAACCTGAGCCCCAAGTCAAATTTTAAAATGCAAATCCAGCAACAGTTCCTTAATCAGTCCCACTGGGGCCTATAGAGCTGCTAATTCAGCAGAAATCAGCAGAGCTGAAAAACAAAAAGCCAGGCTGTAGCTGTTTTAAGACACTGATCCAAAGTGACTCATAAATCAGCTTGCTATGTTCAAGCTTTAGTCTGGAAAATACTGAAAAACAGCTGTGAAAACCATACAGCTTTTTCTTCTGGCAATTCTGGTAGAGAACTACAGGATTTATAAAATGTAAATACTAAACATGTAATATAAACACAAGTGAAAACCATTTTTCAGACTTTCCCTCCTGCCCCACCAACAGTTCTAGCATTCCTGAGAACCTGGCAAAGGGTATGGCAGTGCCAGCGCGAGTTTGCACACATGGAGGACGCTGGCCAACGCTCCCAGCTCTGCTATCCCAGCTTTACCACCACCACATTCTTGCAGTATCAAGATACGCATCCTAGAATTAAATGAAAATCTAACTTCAAAACTATCTGTACCCAAAGTCATTATAAATGTTTATCAGTTTTCAGCAGACTGTTACCTCTCATGAAGGCAAGGTAATGAAGAAGGTATTTTTGGCTGAGATCACAGTAAAGTTGGCAATTACAGCCTGTTTACATGCCACTTTGTGAAGCCACTTCCGTACAAAGCAGTAGAGTCACCTGCCACCAAGAAGGGGACCTAACTCGGGCTCATTTTTTTTCCCCTCTGGTCCACTCTGGGGCCACTCTCATTTTATTTCAGCAGAGAATTTGAACAAAAAAGCCATGAAAGAATGCAACAAGAGTTTCAAAAACCTGCTCTCCATCTGGGCGAGTACAGACGAGCAAAGAAAGGTGTACAGCCTAGCGTGGGCTTAGACCTTCTCAGGCAGAAGAGCTTTCACTCTCCTGCTTGGGGGATCTCGCCTGTGTATGTTGAGAACGTGGTAAAAAAGTTGTTTTCTCAAGAGGACTGGAAAGCCAGCAATTAAACTACTAGCCTTTGGCTATACCCACTATGGACTTCCATTGAAAACATAGCAGACGTTTAGCAATAAAATTCACGAACAGTCTTTTACAATTTGTAATGTGCAGTTTGCTGCAACAATAATCCAGACTAGTCAAACCTTTTCTGCGTATGTAAAACTGAACACATTAATTATCTTACAGATTGCACAATCCCAGGTCCAAGCACTGGGGTAGCTGGAGGTAACAGACAATGCCACCCTCTTTCTTGTTCTTATTAAGAGGGGAAGGAAGAAAGAGCTGGGCACTTCTAAGGCATTTGACACAAACAAAAGAAATATTTACACAAAAGCGGCCAGACCACATGGTTTGGTGACACCTACAAAGATGTACTTCTGTGAGTTTAAAAGCAAGTGACACAGCTGTCCAATGAGTAATCACAGCAGGGTTTCTTACAACAGACCGAAGCTTATTTATACAAGCGGAACTTATTTTCTCACACTTTTAAAGGAATGTGAACTTACATAAGGGCAATTTACACTACCAAGGGAATTCTAATTAGAAAAATGTCCCTTGTGCTAACAAAAAAGCCCTGCAATGAGTTTTATTGTCTCTTGGGAACATAAGTGGAAAAGACAAATTTAGATTACTGCTAATGCAAAATGCTTTTAAAAGCAACTCTAAAAAATGAAAGTTCTCTGAATTTTCCCCTTGTGTTTTTGTTTATTACATCTAATTTTAACAGCATTGATTATGCTAAGAAACTAAAACTTCACCTTAGCATAAAAAAAAAAAAATCCTTATGTTTTGTCAGAAAATTTAAGTTGGCATACCAAAATAGTTCAAAAGAATAAAACTGATGAAATATAACGGAAAACAAAACCAGTTGCTGAATGTAAAGCAGATCCAGTGGTAGATCCGTATGTTTCAATCATATAAGCCAAAAAAAGGAAAAAAAAGAAAAAAAAGTTTATTTCCCTCACACTTTCCTGTACCAGTCCTGGAAATATTCAACTCCCAGAACCATGCCTATGTTCAGCCCCATATGGTGTCAATACAGCCATCCACATTTCATGAGTAAAGCAGCATGACCTCCAGACGAGGCAATTGAACAGAATTAGCCACAACTAATTGAAAGTCTTCCTGTTTACTTTAAAGCCCTTATCTCGATCTGCTTTGAAAATGTAATAGAAAATTAATACGACTAATACAGAAGATCTTTCAGTGACAAGCGATTAAAAACAAATGTGAGAACCCCCTCGGCCATTTTCGAGCTTTTAGAAAGCGGACATAATTTATGCCTTTCCTATCAAAGTTTGTCACTGCCAGTAACTTTTCCGCAGCTGGCACTTGGGTTCGCGCTGCCGCGGGCTCGGCCACTGCGCGGCACTGGGCCGAGCACCACCGCCAGAGCCAAAACTACCCGGGAATGAAGAGCTGCACGAAGAAAACCGATAGCAGCTGTCCCGACACACAGAGCAGCGTTAACTTGATGATTAAAGCACGTTGTTCAGGAAAGTCAACAGAACTTTTTCCTCGCGCTCTTCGACACGGAGCAGCGCTCCTGGGCCCATTTCAGCCGGGCGCTTATCGCCACCGCCGCTCGGGGCCGCAGCCCGCCCCAAGGGACGCTGTCCCGCTGCGGCCGCCGCCGCCCTCGCCGCGCCCGCTGACAGCTCGGCCGCGGCCCCGGCGCTGCCCGCTCCCGCACCTCACTGCCGCCACCGCACCCGCGCTCCCCTCCAAGCCCGCCCGTCCGCGGCCCCCGGGGGCAGAAGATGGCGGGTGGGCGCGGGCCGGCGCCCCCAGCCCGCCGCGGTGCTCGCCGCCCCGATACTCACAGCTGCACCGCCCCCCGCGGCAGCCGCTCGGGCAGCCGGCTCGACTCCAGGCGGCTGCAGGCGACGAGGTGCCCGGCGCAGCGGCAGGGCGCGGGGCAGCGGGCGGCGGCGGGGCGGCCGCCCAGCAGTAGCGGCAGCAGCAGCAGCGCCGGGAGAGTGGCGGGCGCCGTGCGGGGCCGGCGGAGCATGGCGGGCTCGGAGCCGCTGCCCGCGCTCCCGTCCCTGGCGTTCCTCACTGACGGAGCCGGGCGCGGCGCGACCTCCTGCTTCTCAGCGCGGGTGGCGGCTGCCGCTCATGCCCCGGAGCGGCCGCCGAGGGGGGAAGGCGGTGGGAGACGGGGCTCTAGAAGAAAGTAAAGACAGAAAGCGGGAGGGGACCGCAGCGCCGCCACCGCCGCCAGCCACTCCGCAAACTTTCCGCCGCCTCAGCCCGCCTCCGCGCGGCCGGGGGAGTCCCGAGCGCGGCCCGCCCCGCCGCAGCCCCCTCCCCCTGCCATGTGACAGCCGCGGCCGGGCCCCGCGGGCCGGGGGCGCGGGATGGCGGGCTGGGGGTGCGCTGGGCGGGCGATGCGCCCCGCTGCTGCCGGGCCTCGGCGGCGACACCCCCCGGGCCCTCGTCCCGCCTCGGGCCGTAGCGCATGGCCGGACCCGCAGCGCGGCGGGCGTTACTGGGGGACCTTATTGCCGTCCCGGCCTCTCCGTGGGCGGGCGGGAGCGGGCAGAGGGCCCTGCGTGCCCCGAGCGCCCCGAGCGTCGCCCACCACGCCCGGGCCCAGGTGAGAAGGCACGGACACCACAGCGCTGCTCGCGCGGGGCTTCCCTTTGCCATCACACCGGGTAGCGCGTGTCGCGGTAATCCAGAAGCTGCTCCAGGGGCCCCAACGGGTTCCCAGGCAAACCTGGGGTCACTGGCATGTAAAAGGTGAGGTGAGGTTAACTCCTGCCTTCCGGGTCCTACATGGCTAGTCCAGACACCGTAATTAAGCCCATTATGTTCCCCACAGGATCCCAGCTCCAAAGGTTCAGGGAAGTGGGCAGGGCATACAGATTCCACATCTCTGAGGTAATCTACGTAATTTAAGTAAATACCTATTGTTCAAGTTCCATATGTAAGCCCGGACCCTGGAACGGATTCAATTACTGAAGGCCTCACTCCCCCCTACTCTGCAGCAGCAGCCATCAAAATTGCTCACGAACGCTGCTTTCCCTCACACCTTTATACTTTCACCTCAAAGATTGTAGACATCTTAGACATTGTGAACCTTGAGCCTCAAAAAGTTTGACAGTTCCAGTATGAAGATCTGTAAGGCTGAAACTTTGTCCCGGTTTTTATTGCTTCCATGTGTATTTCATGAGACAGGGATTTTTTTTAACGAAACAAAACTACATTTTAGTGAGGAATCACCAATTTGCAAGCCAGACTGACAAGTCTTAAGTAACTACAAACATTCAAGTGCCACTGTCAACAGGACTGTTTCAGGTGCATAGGGTGTGCAGAGCTGTGCAATGTTTTGTCAGCTTGTGCTCCATTGACCACTGTTGTTCCTTAAGGAAATCACCATGGGAAAACAAGCAAACACTGCAGGAACACAGTGTTTTCTACATATAAAAGCAAGCAAACTAGCAAAGGAACAAAATACAGGATAGAAATTACTTAGTATGTCTTTACAAATTACTCTTGTTTATTTAAAATGAATGAAAACTGTCCTGGTACCATTGGCATGTCAGTATTTCAGTTTCTTTTCCAGCCTTCTTCCTTTGGAAAATGTTAGGGTGACATTAGAACATTAGCTGTTCTAAACAGCCAGCAGGACAGTGACAAATTCAGATTTTTGAAGCTACTCATCTTTAGTCTGTACCTGTTCCAGTCAAAGTCAGTGGGAAGGCTTCCTTCTCTTTCTCAAGTTCCAGCATTTGTTCTAGCTGTCCACTTGTTTCACACCAAAACACTAAGCTATAGAGACACTTGAATATGTTCATATAGGTAAAATAGGTTCATAGGTAAAACATGTTATATTTTCTGCTTTTTCAAAGTAATCAAAAATTCAAGAGGAAGGTCATTATGTTGCTCCAGGTAATTATTGAACAGTCTACTAAAATCAAAATGAATTTAAAGTAACTAAGCCTTGTATTATGGTTCCCAGAGTGCACAGCAAAGGGCCTCACTTTTCTGGGACAGGTGAGCTGCTCTCATCTTGAATGTTGGTGGTGATTCACTAGAAGGTGGCAAGAGAGTCCTTAAGCTATCAGTTTAACATCCAATGAAAAGAAAATTAGAAACAAAGCATTTTGAACTTATTTTATCATAGCAGTCAATAATATATACGGTGCATATGTGAACTGTGGAACAAGAGAGAATCTGAGAAACAAAAGCAGGAAAAAAGAGATGAAAAAGGCAGGAACTTCTGGTTTTGTAATTTTGAAAACCACTCATGCAGTCAGGGAATACTGTGTCCTTAGAAAAACTTAATGCATATTTAGTGTTAGTAATGTATGAAGCTGTTTTAAATTAAGCAAGGTAAATCAATTCAGAAAATTAGCCCATTTGTCTTTGCAGCTTCTTTTCTCAAAATAATCAATATTATGAATCCTACAGTGCTTATATGCTGTACTTCAGAATGCATGACAGAAAGTCTTTCTTCCCACAGGGAGATTTGCTCTCTTCAGAAGTCTCAGGGACCAATTCTGTACCTCATATGAGCACTGCAAGCTCTGGCAGCCCTCAGTTCCAGGGGTCTCTTAATCATTGGTTTTAGGTTGAGAGTGCACTATAACTGTACATAAGCAAGTACAAATCCCTCCTTCACAGGTTTGCCTGGACTATATCTTACAAGCTTATAAGTATGCTTATATCAAAATAAGAAGTCTCCCATTCCTCTATCCTGTTATCTCCACATGTAGCAAGGAATTTCTGCTAACCAGTGTTTGGCATTGCCATTAATGTAACTGTGGATTCACCAGGATTAGGGGACTGATTTAACTGAAACCCCTTAAAAATAATAACACCACGCACACACAGAGACACTTTAATTCTGAGTTGGAATAATTTCCTTATCCAGTTTTTCACGTAGCTGCGCAAGGAAGAGGACTTACTGGTGGTTATGCAAAGGCAGGCCTTTTCCATGACAGCCTGAGGGGGTGATGTTGAGGAGGGGGAAGCATGGCTGCAGAGAAAAATTCTTGTAAAACTAGACCCTCAAGCTATCTCTTTGGCTAGCAAGATTAGTTTCCTCCACAACACTATCAAGCATAGTCCTCTGGATGAGTTGGGAGTGGAGGAAAGGGCACTGTGTAGTGAGCTGTAGCCCATTGTTTGGGGTGTTACGGCCTGATTCTAATGGTGTCATTTTCAGTCTCTGATTATTTTAGATCAGATAAACACAGGTTTACAGATTCAAGTCCAAACATATGTTGTTTAAAATATGCATTCACTTCAGGCAAAAGACACACCCAGAATCTAAGTATGATTTTTTGCATATCATTAATGCACTGAAATCAGGCACAGTTTTCAAATAACCTACTTCCAGAAAAGGTCAACCGTAAATCAGACTGGGTTTAGCAGATCATTAAAAATAATTTGCCTATTGCTAAATTAAGCAAAACCAAATTAAGATACTATACATTTTCTGTTCTGAATTCGAATTAGAGCATCTTTTATAAAATTAGTAAGGGTTCAATTAATCTAAATAAAGTTTTTTTTATTCAGTTTGCAAAGGAGTCTCAAGTCATTATGCCAGACAATTACATATAGCTGTATATAGTTACATGTTGTTAAATCTGCAGGATTAATATCAGAAGGTCAAAAGGACTGAACAGTTACATCTACTAAATGATTTTGTCCACTAAGGCCACCTCAGGAATTAAAAGTCTCCCCATGTACTCCTGGATCACCTTGTAATCCAAATCTGTCTGGTATTCATTTTGTATTTTCTACTTTTCATGGGTAAATGAAGTGATTTGGGTAGTGTTTGGCAGCAGAAAGCAGAAGCAAAGCAGAACAATATTGCTTACACTCTGACATATCTCAGTTCTGATAGAGTGAGATAGAAAACAATGGCCTATCTATTTACTTTCTTGTCACTAAATGACCCTGTAGGAGCATTGGAAGAATTAATGTCCTGTCTATTTATTCCTAAACTTTCACAGTTTCATTTTATTTATTGTCCAAGAAGATGTTTAGGGCTATCTGGGAGAAGGAAATGAAGAGTTCGTGCTCTCAAGATCATCACTCCCTGTTGGAAATTCACCAATTTAGTCCATTAAAAGGAATAATCTTAGGGCTAACAAAACATTTTGTTTAAACCACAGCCAGAGAGAGAGATAAACCAGTGAGACCCATTCTGCTTATAAAACAAAAGTGGAGCAGGACATGCTTTTTGTGGGGGCTGCTTACCTACATGAAATACCTTACAATAGGCAAAAGTGAGTTTTACCTCGGGCACCTGTCTGGAAGTTACTAAAGAGTCCCACAAGACCACTGTATTTTATGCAGAAGACCCTTTTCACTCTTTGTGTGTAAACAATAATCATATCCAATATCATGGAATATTTTTCATGGAAATTACTCTAAATGCAGAGCTTTCCCACCCTTCTTTGTTTCTGCCCATTTGGTATTGCAGTTGATACTAGTTTATATTATAGTAGCGCTAAGACTTCATGACCATTTATTTCAAACCCTATGATTAACCATTGCAATTTCATTTGCATTTGAGGAAAATAATAAAATATTCTTAAATAATTTCCTAGTAATTGTGAATCTCCTTCTAGTGTGTCATGACTCCACGGTAAATATTCCAAGGTGCATACAGAAATTTATTTTTGGTAGTAATTATAATTGACTTTATGTGATCCAACAGTGAAACCATGAAAACCAAATTATGCATAATTTGAATGCACTGATTGCAACCAGAAAAACCATATGAACTTTTCTGAAAACTTTGCCTAGGGCAGAAAATGTTCAGCTTTTATAGAATTCATCCAAACAGTGAGTGTTTGCCTCCATTACAAATAAACTTAAAATATCCTAAGGCAATCCACATTAGTGACGATTGTTAATGTCTTCAAGTCATGTCCTGCGTGGGGCTTAGTAGGAAGTTAAGTGCTTGATTGGAAGGACAATTAAACAATCAACATCTACACTGATGTAACTTCAAAGAGGAAAAAAGAAGACTTAGTTTTGTGTCATTAAGGAACACTCAGGGTGAAATGTTGTCAATTTGAATAAAAATAAGTAGATGTAATTTCAGGATGGTGCTACTGTAATAAAACACCTGCCAGGTCTGTTCTACCCGTTGTTTTAGTTTGTTGAGGGTTTTTAAATAATCTTGTAAAATAAGTAAACATTTTGTGGTAAGAAAGATTAAGAAGTTGTCCAAAAGGGAATCTGAAAGAGTGCTCTGTTGAACCTAGCAATGGCTCTTCCAGACAGTAATGTCTTTGGCTGTTCCCTCCTCCCCTTCTTTGGGGTGGGGGTTATGGTACCTGAAGCTCAAACATGTTCCTTTGTGCAGTGGGGATGGAAAGTTGTGCCATAGGAAAAAGGGCTTGAAGGCTGTATCTGCTTGAATAGTCACAGGCCTATTTGGTAAGATTTTTATCAGTGTTTTCCAGCCCTGATGTTAAGTATTCACCACCTTTAGGTGTGTAACTCTCATTGAAGTCAACTGCTTAAAGAATGAAGCAGTGAGAAATCAATGGGAGTTCGGCCCTAAATCTTTGAAGAATTTATGTCTGATTGTCTGTTCCAGGGGTGAATGAGCTGCAGCTGGGACTCATCTTGTGTAATTTTAACAATTTGGAAGTTTGGTGTCTCTTCTAAAGCATTTGAATTGGCTTCTTATGTAGTCAGTGGAGAAAGACACATCCAGGGAGTGATTACTACCTTTCTAGAATAGACAATCAAGGCACTTAGAGTGAATCAGTCTCTGGCGATTTTCTCTTTCTGCCTAGAAAGAGCCTTATGACTAGTTTAGTCTAGACCCTGTGTTTTCAGATGATTCTCAATGTGTGCTTTCAAACATACACATTAAGTAGCTAAATAGAATAATCTGGAAGCATATTTCTTAAACTTCTTTCTATAATGGGTACTTGTATTGGTTTTGCATGCCCTGGTTTTGGGGCCTACAAGGGTGGCTTCTGTGAGAAGCTGCTAGAAGCTTCTTCCATGTTCAGCAGAATGAGTCCCTGGTGGCTCCGAAAATGGACACGCTGCTGGCCAGGGCTGTGCCAATCAAAAATGGTGGTAACACCTCTGTGCTGATGTATTTTAAAAGAATGATAAAAGTTGGGGCACAGTTTTATTTCAGCCAGAGAAGAATGGAGTGAGAACATGTGAGAAGAACAACTCTGCTGACACCAGGGTCAATGAAGAAGGAGGCAGAGGAGGTGCTCCAGGAACTGGAGCTGAGACACCCCTGCAGCCCGTGGTGCAGATCATGGTGAAGCTGCGGTGCCCCTGCAGCCTGTGGAGGTCCATGGGGAAGCAGAGATCCTCTGCAGCCCATGGAGGAAACCCACACCGGAGCAGGTGGATGCAGGAGAGGAGGTTGTGATTCTGTGGGAGACCCATGGAGAGAGGGACACTGCTCCCATGTTGGAGCAGCCTGTCCTTAGGGGACTGTGCCGCATGGAAGAGTGACCCACACTGCGGCAATTCACAGGCAACTGTTGCTTGTGAGCTGGACTCACATCAGAGAAGTTCACAGAGAACTGTCTCCCATGGGAGAGCCCCCATGGTGCAGCAGGGGAGCAACTCCTTTCCCTGAGCAGTGGGAGAAGCCTCAATTGGTGAGCTGACCATAACCCCCATTCCCTGTCTCCTTGCGCTGCTGGAGTAGCACGTAGAGCTGGGAATGAGGGAGGGGTGGGGGGAAGGTGTTTTTAAGGGGTTTATTTTACTTCTTATTGTCCTGCTTTGATTTTGTTAGTAATAAATTCACTTTATGTCTCTAAGTTGAGCTTGTTTTGCCTATGATGGTATTTGGTGAGTGATCTCTTCTGGTCCTTATCTCAACCCATGAACCCTTCGTTATTTTTTCTCTCCTCTGTCCAGCTGCAGAGGGGAGTGAGTGAGCGGCTTTGGTGGGTGCCTGGCATCCAGCCAACATCAACCCATGGCAGTACCTTAAATATCATTGTAACAATAATGAGCAAAATTTATCACAAATATGAATTGTAGTGTTTAATTTTATTATATCCCTGTAATAGTTTGCTGTTTTTCCTGCAGATGTAACAAATTCTACTAAGGATTTATTAACAGGTTAAATCTTACAAGACTTAGTAAAACAAAGGGGAAGTGCTATGCATATGTGAAGTATCATGTACAAGTACAAAATGAGGACCTCATGGAAAAAGATCTAGTAGTGCATCACAAACTAAATAAGTATGAGTCGACAATAAACAATGTAGGAGGCATTTTGGGGTATATCAGTTGGAGTTTTCCATGTGAAAGAAATAACGTTCTGGTGAGGACTGAGGTGAAGTACTATATCCCATTTGGAAGTCAGATATTAAAGGAGAGGAATGGAGAAGGCTCCAAAAAGCTGGTGACAAGCTCCAGGAGGACAGTTTCTAGCTCTCACAAAATGAATACCCAGTGTCACAGTGCAGCAAGTCGTACTTGAGATTTTGTACAAAGCTATCCAATTGCCATCATTGGGAAACCAATGAGTCATAGCAGACTGTAGTGTCGTCAGGACTTGCTCCCCCCCTTCTGCTCTCTGTTGCCTCTTGCTTTCCCAATTATTGTATGAAACAAAATAAGCAAGCACTATCCTGGTAAGAAGTTGGCCAAACACACATTGCACCACTTCTACAGCTGTTCAAGTGGTTACTTGCAATAGCTGTGTTTGCCAATAAAGTCTGACTTTCCAAGCCGGAGCATCAAAGAGCAGGCTGGATCTGACAGCAGCAAACACAGCCTGCAGATCTGAATGGGCTGGGTGCCAGCTACATCCCAGTAGGAGTTGCAACCAACACCAGTCCTGTGTACCAGCTGGTCTGATTGGTGAACAATGGTCTGCAACACACTCTTTGCTTTGATCTTGTTATTATGGAATCAGGAGAAACTGCAAGGGACCCTGGTATGAATCCTATTCATGGCTCTCACACTTTTGAGGAACCTTACACAAGCAAAAGTTTCTGTGGTCTTTTGTACACCTCTGATGTTCAGGCAACACGGTCTGGGAAGTCTCTGAAATGGAGATGTCCCCTTCCAAATACCCTGTTAGCTGTCAGTGAGCACTGGGAAACTGAGGTTTGTCCATTTCCTAATGGTCATGGCATTCCTTTTGACTCTTAAGTAACTTTGTCAAGTGGGTTTTCTGCTAGAGTAAGCTAATATAACCTTCAGCATACATTTCCATAATGTTGTCAGTTGTGAAGTTTGTTGTTCAGTGTGTTCCTTCCTAGGTTTGAAGCTTAGTTCTCTCCTCTCAGTCATTTCTCTCTTTCACTAACCTCTCTACGCTCTGTGATCTATCAAAGGAAATATTTATCAGGATAGAAAGTTGCCTATGTCGATTCTTCAAATATTTTCCTGGCAGTGTGCTGTAATCTCCAAAGAAGGAACTTCTGGTTCAGGAACTTTCCTAGCCAGTTGTGTTCTCTATTGCTGTTCAGCTTTTGGAGAGGAAATAAATAGAATAAAAGGGTGAAGTGCTTTAGCACTGCTACAAGACAAATAGTTTAGTGTACAGTTCTCAGACTGTACAGCATTAGAAAAAGCAATCTTCTAGAAAGATATCAACAACAGTGTCAGCATCCTACCACATCTGAGGTCTGAGGATCTGAGGATGAGAAGACACAGTGCCGCAGGGTGGGATATTATGTACCTTGGCCCACATGTACAGTGTCAAAATCAAAGCAGTACTACCACACACATGGTCAGGCTGGGCACAAGTCTGACAGTGGTGATTAAGAAACCATGGCTTTCACTGAATTGCAGGCACTCAATAATTGAGCTGTTCTTTGAGTGACTTATAATCAGCAAAGTCTCCATAAGATTGGCTAAGCTACTGCTGCAGTACGAATTTCCCAATTTTATGGGGGTATTAAAAGAAAGAAGCTGTAAACTAAAGTAAACAGGAAGAGGTTTGCTGATCATTTTAAACTTTGGGAAAATTACATCTTATTTTAATCATAATGAAAAAAAAAAATTCCACAACAAATGCACCGAGTTACCACAGTAATATTTTTGTTCTGATTTTTTGTTAGAAAAAGCTGCTAATGATAAACACAAAATTACTTTTCTAGAATTTTGATAAAATCATACATGCCCTTACCGAGTACCACATGTGAGTAATATTTCAGTTATCCCACTGATGTCACTGAGATGGAATTAAAAGTGCTGAAATTTTCAGTGATGGATATTTCACTGCAGCTGTGAGCAATGTGTTCCTCAGAGGCTAATTCTCTTGGGGCAATGTTAAATCCTTGGACTTGCATCTTATTTGTAAAATAATTCTATTTAAAAATAGATCAAAAGAGATCCAGCCAAGAAACTTAGCCTTGCGTGTATTTCTGTATATTAATTAATATCATAAAGTATAAGTAGATGTTCTTTTTATGCATCTATATGACTGCATGTCATAAAAAATAAACCATAAATTATGTTAAAATGAAATCAACAAGAAGAGAGCATTCAAAGTTAAAACTAAATGTGATTGTCTAAAAAATGGCAACAGCTAAGTATAAAGTGGTAGAATTTTGTTAAAAGTTTTTAGGTATAGCTGCCTGACTTCTCTTGCATTTTAAATCTCTTGAACTTATTCTAGTGCTTTGCAAATACTTAATTCTCTAATTTTCTGAAAGAGATAGAATTAAGTGTATAATTAATTATAAAATATGTAAAAGCAGTTCACACAAATGAATAATTCTACCAGAGAAGCTACTTTGCAAAAGCAAACAATCCTTTGTTGTCGTCTTTATGTAGTAGCATACACTGATCTGCAGAGCTGAAATGGACTATTGAAAAATGACAATAATTTGAAGAGCACTCAAGCATGTATTTAAGAAGGAGGCTTGGAGACAGAACTGTAAGCCCAGTAGGATGGATGGTGAGAACCCTTTCTGACTAGTTCTCTTTCATGAACTAGATTTGAGTGTTAGACTTGTAACAAAGCAGAACTAAACAGAGTCGATGGGGAAAGTCATTATAGCTGCAAGCATTCTGAGCATGTTTCCTAAGCTGTCTCTAGCACAACTCCCTCAGCAGAGCAGGTGTGCCTGAATAGCCTTTTGCCTGTGGCTTAAGGACCTTTCCATACCCATGGACAACATTTCAAGTCGGCAGGGTGAGGTAGTGGAGAGCAAACAGAGTAAGTATCCCTGTGAACAGTTCCCCACACCATTTTCTCAAGCAGCTGTGGCTTCAGATTTTCCCATCCAGCTCACTGCCTGCTCAGACCTGCCCCAACCACCTTTTCCACGGTGTGAGCACAGCTGCTTGTGGTACCTTTGATGCAGCCAGATCATGACTTTTTTGTTAGAGTTATTTTTAACCTGGCTCTGTTCATTTGTTTGGTTTGTCATTTGGCCCCACAAATGATGCCGGCTGCCATAATGTGAACCAGTGGCAAGGCATTAGGGGTCCTGGATGCACCTTAAATGGTCGTTACCACTGAAATGAGCATGTCAAATAACAGTGTGGCCTGAAGAGTATCATTTAATGTGCTGATTAATCCAGTCTTTGTGCACCAAGTCTGAGTCTAGAAACAGCACAGTCCCTTGAACTTATAAAAAACCCTTCACTTTGCCTCTTCAAATGAATTAAATATTTTTCCCATAGGCAACTTTGACCTTGAAGCTTTGCTGTCTCAAATGTTTTCTCCCCTGGTTTTGCATTATGCAAGATCAGAACGGATCTATCTGTAGCTCAAATGAGGCTAGTATAGGATCCTAAAGATAGCATTAAACATCCCTGTCCAGTTTGGCAGAATGCAATTGTGTATTCATGCTTGATCTGTCTCCAATGTGCACTTCCATTTACTCCAGTAATGCGCAGATGTGGTATTAATGATCATGGAACCTGCAGTACAAGAAAAACACGATCATTTTCATAAGCCTGGCAGACATTCCTAATGCCAGTAAGTAATGTGTAGGGGCTCCGATTTTGAAAAATAGTTGAAAACAAACCAGACAGCATGCACCAGTGCTTGTACTTTAAGTTCTTTCATTTCTAGTGCTGTCTAAAACTTGTCTAAAGCCACAAAGTTTGCATGCATGCTACAGTTCTTTAACGCATGACTTTGTCCTGGTTTCTTGATATGAATGCTAAGACATCCATTTTTATATTGCACCTGTAAATTCATACAACCACATAAATGTATTTTATATGTACTTTAACTTTCTGGGCACTTGATATTTAATTTCTTGTACTGCATGTGTTATTGCCACAAGTACAGTAGGTTCCAAGCACAGCTAGTGCAGCTTTCAACTGAGACTGCCTCTATCAGCCTCAGGCTCAACAGCCTGGCAGGAAAACCTGCAAATCCTGCTGCACCCCACGGATTTCTGTGATTTTCAGTGTTGATAGAAACATCCTCCTTGCTGAGGCGTTAGAAGTTCCCAGATGAGAAACCTTTGCTTCGCTCTTTCAAACTCACCAAATTGTTATACAACTGCAACTTTGAGTCTCTTTGATGCTAAACTTGGAATATGTGCTACTGCCACACATACAGTAAAAAAAACAAAACAAACCATCAAGTAAGGAGGATAACACTGAAGCTAATGGGTGTTTTATTGCATGGTTAAAAGAGGCTGGCATTTCTCCACATGAAAGAAAACGCTAGGCATTTCTCGTCATCAGAAAGATGCTGTTCTGTCCCACAGTTAATAGTATAGTGTTATCTCATATTTTCTAACAGTGACCTTAACACAGTCCTGCAGCTGCTATGGATTTGGTGAATTATTTTAGGAACTTTTTGATCCATTCTGCTAAATTAAGTAGAGCACTGTATCACTAAATCTGATGTGGTGGTTTGGGGTTTTTTGGGTTTTTTTGTAATTGATCTGTCACAGATGAAATTTTCAGCTGAAAACTTCAGTAAAGACTAACAAAGGGTCTGGAGAGACAGTGGTGAAAAATGTCTTGTAGGATCATAGAATCATAGAATATTCTGAGTTGGAAGGGACCCACAAGGATCATCAAAATCCAGCTCCTGATGCCAAGGCTTGTATTCTTTGTTTTAATTTGTGGCCTTAAAGAATGGGTAAAAAAAGTGTTTTTATGTATATTTGCAATTAGTAAAGACTGTGAATACAGCACATGACAGCAGATAATAAATGCAACTCGTAGATATTGGAAATACTGACAAGAAATAATTTGAGCCTCTGTTCTGCAAACAATTATAGAGCTGTTTAATTTTAAGAGTGTGAGTGGTCTTTTAATTCCAGCAGCCTACTCCCATATCTAAAGTCATAAAAGACATGAGCATGGTATTTTCTGAAGATTATTTGTACAACACCTTAAATCCAGGTATATGGTGGTGTGTACTTTGAAAATTAGATTGCAATAAAGGAGACTACTTAGAATGCAAGAAAATTGAGAAAAAAGTAGATGTACAAGTGACAGGGATGTGCCCTGCTTTAGCTGACCACGGAGCACAGAGGAAAGCTTAGACTGTTTCGCCCGGTCGGACATTTGACACTTTCATTAACCTCATATGAAGACATGGGTGTGACAAGCCACTTATGAAGCCTTTGCAAATTGTTTGCTTTTAAGAAAGAGGCAGAGCACTCCTATGTTACATTGAATGATAATTCCAACTGGGTTTTTATAAGGTATTTTTCTGCTATCTATTTGCTTTTCGAGGTTGCCTTCCACTGAGAGGTCATAAGAAGATTTCAGGAGCCCTTTCCAAGGCACAGCAGTAATTGGAGCTGCAAGAACAGCCCGATTAGCTCTTCCTTCCTCGGGAGGTGCCCGGTACATTGGGACCGAGCGGGGCTCTGCGGTGCCAGCCCCGCACATCACCAAGTGGAAGTCGCGATTTCTGTGGTGTCTCCGGGGACAGAGGAATCCGGCCTCCCTCTCACTGAAGCCCATGGGATGTTTGTTGCCTGTTACTGTCAGAATAGGAAAATCCTTAAATGAAATGTTTGGCCAGACTCAACAGGTAGGCAATAAACGTGTTACCAAGATCTGTTTTCTTTCTGAAATCTGTTTGTGCATATAAACACACTTCAGGTATTAACTACTTTTGATTTGACAAATTCACTACTTAAAAGCTGATTAATCAGCATATTAAATGACACGAATCTTTCTGTAAAGCCCCTTGGTAATTGCTTTCTAAGAGCATCACTGGTAGATTCAAGTCTGTTTATTCCTCTGAGCTTGGGACAGCAAAAAGCTTTTAGCATAGTGAAATGCTTGCACCTTTTCATGTAAGCTGAAAGTGGTAATAAAGATGTGTCTTAACAAAACAGGTGAGAGATCTGTTGTGAAGTCTCAGGATGTTTATTGCCTAAGAAAGGGGAAATAAAAAATATGGAGTTGTACCATACAAGCCAAGGCATTTGCAGTCAGTCTGTATCCGTCTTGAGTTCCTTTATCTTGCTTGTTCTCTAGGAATAACTTCAAATTGGAATTTGAGGAAGGAGAGTTGGGTCCTTGATTGAAAAATGTTGTTACTTTCTTAGATCAAGAAATCATCTCATTTGAAACCAGTAATATTTGTTAATGTCATCACTTCCCAACTGGTCCATACTACTTTATTCTTACATAAATGATGTATTTTTAACAAATACTTTATAATCTTCTAGAATATGAACTGCTTCTGATAGAAAGTCAGGAATAGAAAATACAGTGAAACTTTTGAATCATGGAGTAAAATATTTTCTAGTTCCAGAGGAAAGCAACAGAAGTGCCGTAGCAGAGGTGTATGAAACTGTCACACACAGCAGTAACGATTCCATTTTCCATGTGGGATATGCTTTCAGGACTTTACTCTTTCTGTTGCTAGCTGTGGTTTCCAGATGGAACTGGCTTTTTTTTTTTTTTTTTTTTTTTAATAAATTATAATTCTTTTATATATTTTTCTGGCTTTGTTGTTTCACTTAATGTAAAATTACTTATTCCAGGAAAGAAAATATGTCTCTTTTGCTCTGTGGAAAACATAACAGTCACATTTTCTTTTAGTTTGGAAACACTGAGCTGTTACTTGAACTTGTTTAAGAAAGGGGAATTTCTGATATTGGCAGAGAATAACTCTGTGGAAATGTCTTTCTCTCTGCAGTAAGGATTTAAATTGCCCAAGATACTCAACACTTTGAAAGTACCATTAGCGTTTCACTTTTCAGATTTCCATTTGTGCGAATATGAGAAAATGAAGGAATGCCTTTTTCTGGTTGGTTCCTTTGCAGAATTTCAGTGCCTCTTTGCTTCAGTTTGTTCTTTTAGCTCTGTTTGCCCTTGTAACTTAAAACCAAAAGGGAAGTGAATAGTTTGAAAGAAAGATATTTGCTTAACAGCTAGTGGCTCCAGCTAAAAAATCTGCAGCGTCCTGTTGCTCTCACATGCAGAGTGAGGCAGCTCAAGGTTTGATTGCAAAGCTTATAAAGGATTGTGCGTTTCTTAGTTTAAGTAGACACTTCTTTGAGACTTCTGCTGTGATTTTGGTAATGTTTCGGGTGCTTTATTCTACATTTTTCTAAGAAAATGGTGTTTAGAGGATTGAGCAGTCATTCCATATTTTTGTCTGTCAGGTCATCAAGGGTCACTCCTGTGCAGGGCCAGGAGTTTGACTCAATGGTCTTTGTGGTCACTTCCAAGTCAGATACTCTGTGATCATCTCCTATCATTTTGAACCTACTATCAGTTTTCACCAAGACATGGGTATTCAGTCCATAGAATCAGAGCAGAAGTAGTCCAAAATGAACACCTCTGAAGTATGTACAGCATCAGTTTTCTTCTACTCATCCACAATACTTGCTCATGTAGTGTATGAATGTAAAACACAGATTTTTCTTTAATAAATTACTGCAAAAATATCCTTTTTGGGCTCACTTTTTGGCTAAATCAAGTCAATTTATGAACAATGTGTAATAGGGTTCTGCTGTGTTCATTCTACCTAGCATCAGGCAAATTAATTGTAGTTCAACTCTCAGTATTTGGGTGTTTTCTCATTTTCTATCACACAGCTGCAGTTGCTATAGGAACAGAGGGTATATTAATATAGTCCAATTAAAAATATTTTAACCAGTTTATTTTTTCTAAATTATTTTTATAGTAATACATTTCAGGTCCATTTATTATAAGTCTTCTATTACTGCTACCGTAACAGAATAAATCTGAATTATTCTAGTGTCAGCAGTCTTTCGGTATGTTGTGGAAGAGACTTTTCTGCCATAAAAAGTCTAGGATTTGTAATTTTTTTCATACAAAAGAGACACCCAGTGGGGCTTTAGAGCAGATTTTGGACAGTTTGAAGTATCTAGTTTGGGTGTGATTCAAAGCTGCACACTGAAAATAGAACCTTCATTCCAGTTAATGTGACATCTTTAGAAAGTTATTCAAATAACTTATATTAGCCTCCCTTTTCAAACAAGGAACAGACCCATACAGTGTAAATTCCCCACCCCAGGGGAGGTGCCTGGGCATTCCCACCTATACCTGAACATAAATTAGCCAATTGAACTTTATGTTCCGTGGGCTTCCCCCAGCCCCTACGGATCAAGACTGCAACCATCGCTTTGATCAGCAGACATTTCTTCTTTGCACTTCCCTATCATCATTTCTACTTGTGTGCACTAATTCTCAGCTTACAAATTCAGCAACAATCAACTCTTGCTGCTGGACCCATGGGTGGTGACTGGCTATATACCTTTCTACTCTTTTCCTTTCTTTTTCTTCCTTTTCCCTTAAACATTTTCTTAAGTGTATTTTTACGCTTTTATATTGTTGCAGTTCTAACCAAAATGGCTACATTTTAAAATTTGTCAAGTTGTCTTACTCCACCTTAATTTTCTAAAATTTGCAAGTAAAAGTTTGTTGAACCTCCTAAGAATTTTGTTGTTTCTCCCATGCACCACCCAGAGTGAACCAAACAATCATCCCCCAAATTCACTGAGCAGATGGGGGCATAACAGTGTGCTAACTTCAGCATGTGTCATCATATCCATACAATAACACTGTTTGTGCTTTTCAGTGGGAAAAACCGTACTTCCAGGTTTTCGGGTGCAGGTTTGTGTTGATTCTGCTCATTTCAAAAGAGGAAAAGAGTTGCCCGTGCACTCTAGAGCAAATTCTTGTTCTTTGCCCCTGGAGTAATAACCGAATGGCTTGTGTTTATGAATTGTTGTTCAGAAAAGTCTGTTGCTGTAAAGTTACATGCAGTGTGAATAGTGTTCTGCACATAATAAATTGCCTCACGGGCTAGTTAAGGGAAACTAGTCAACAATTCAAGGAACATATTATTTTGATGTGGAAGATTCATTGGTAGGAATGAAAAATAAGTAAATAGGTACCCAATTAATTTATTTAATCATAGATTTTTTACACTTCTCTTGATTAAAATGGGGAGAGTTAATCATCAGCCTTGAAAAGTAATTAGAATACAGAATCATAAAGAATGTAAGGAAAAAATGATGGAAAGAAATTATTTCTATTATCTCTTCTGAAATCTTCATCTATTTGTCTGTTATATTCCAGTTTTCATTACTTTTTTTTTTTTCAGGAATAAGCTCACTTGACCGTATATCTCTGTTGAGCCTATATTCTCATCACTGATACAATATAAGGTCAGAAATATTGGAGACCAAATTCATCACTCACTTGCCCAGTCCATTTATGTGGCAATATCTCCACATTGTGTAGTTACAGGTAAACAAACATGCTCCTCTCTAGGTAAAAACATACGTTCAATTAAGCTTGCATTTCAACATAAATGATGTGCAAATCTTTTTATAACTTTTTAATTTAATGTGGGTTTAGTTAGTTAATAGCTTCAATAGCAAAAAAGAGCTAAATGTATGTAGCAAAACTGGTTAATGTGAATTCGTGTCTACTTTTGGAAAGCAACTTTGGAAATACGGAGTGTATCATAACTGAAATCATGTCACATCATTTTCTCTGAAAATGAAAATCTTAAAAAAACCCAAAGCATAGTAGTTCCTTCTCCCTGAATAAAATAGGCTTTATCTCTGAGCATCCTCTATTAGGTATAACCCTAAGGAATGGTCGGTGGAGCTAGTCCTGTATTCTTCATCTCAGGAGCAGTACAGTTGTGATGAGATACAGTCAGTTCTGTCATTGAAACTGTGTCTGGACTCAGCATTGTGAACTGGAGTAAAGGACTTTAAACCATTGAAAAAAAAGTTGAAATGCTGAAATGAGGAAACCTCTCTTTATATTCTGTACTGGTTTTCCATCTTAATTTCTAGTCTGTAATCTACCCTATTTCTCCTGCATTTATCTTTCCCAAAATCCATCTCCTCATGTCAGCACGACCCTATCTTCCTGCACGGCATTACTATGCTTCTTTACTTATCTGCTATCAAGAAAATAACATTGTGGTTAGCTTCTGAATGGCAGAACCTCTTAAGACATCTTCTGTATGCATTTCATTCTGGAGGATGCTTGTGGGCTGCCCTGCATTCCTTTTGGTTTCAGCTACTGTACTGTTTTCTTTCAGAATATTGAAAAATACTGTCTGACTACAGCCCTCTTCACTTGGGGAAAGACTTTAGTTTGTGGAGTTCCCTAGTTATTCCAGTTCCAATGTCAGAGAAACACTGAAGTCACAAACTCTTCAAGATGTAATTTGCAGGCAGATAATGGAAAAAGAAGTGAGAGTAAACCAAGCTGGATCTATCCTTCTGATTAGCATGCACTGACTGTTAACTGGACTGAAAGATCATTCATTTCATCAAATGGATTTTCACGACATCTCGCAGTTCTCATTACTACAGGTACAGAAGTACCTGGATTTTTAGTTTTTCCACCTGTCAAAGACCTTACTGACAGTAATGAGAGTGGGTATCTGAACTGTCTTGATAACTTCTTCTCTTCCTTTCAGACTCTTAGGATTTTGAAAATTTGAATTCATGTATTCCAGTAAAGCATGTTTATCTACTTGCCTATTAGCTTAAATTCTTATAAACTGACAAAAATATTTTAAATATTATTTGCAGCATTTTGAAGAGATACAGGTTGTGTAAAGCATTGTTTCAGCTTTCAGTGTTTTCAGTGTTTGGAATTATTTTCAGGACCAAAAAGGCATACTTAGAGATGCTACCCCTGATACATATCTGAACCTAAACTCCATGTCAAATATTCTGAGTACCTGGAGAATATTGAAAAGACTCTCTTGTTCTTTTTAGTACTATAGATTTACATTTCTTTCCCATGTAATGCAACAATGGTATTTTAGAGGAAGAACAGCCAGAGATTCACTGATGTTCAAAATAAACATGAAATATGAACTGACAAAGTCTGTTAAACAGATGATCGAGCAACCATATATTTTACTTAAATACACTCACTGTATGTACCAGACTTCTGTGTTTAATTCATGGAAACATTAATTACAGTGCTAAACCTCTCCTGACAGGCAAAGCATAACAAGTCTTCAAATAATAAAACACACCTAATTTCATCTCAACCACTTTTCTATAAGCAAATGCTTGAGTGTGTCTCCAGAAGTACACAATCTCATCTACATGAAAACCTAAACATTTAAAATTAGTATCACTATTGAGGGAGGGGTGGAGGGTTTACTATGGAAAGACTTGATCTACAGCTGCTGTTTAATGCCAGCCAACTTAACTCTCATGCCAAAAATGTCTGGTGTTTGTTTTCTTTTCTGAAGAAGCAGATGATTGTCCAGATGATATCCAGATGATTAAAAGGAAGCTGAATCTGTATCCTATCAAAGCTCCTCTGAAGCTCATCCATAATTTCTCCTTTCTCCCACTGCACGTACTTTCATGTGCAAAAAGCTTCAGACAAACCAGAGGCTATTCATTAAACAAAAAGAATACAGTAGTGTACCAAAACAGAATTTCTACAGTAAATTGCTATGTGATCAATATTCAATACATTAAATATCTTTCTTGCAATGACAATTATCCTTTATCCTATCCTGCTTCATAAATTACCCCAGAAGCAGCAGCTGATATAAAAAACCTTTTTGGTCTAGGCCAACTTCTGTAGTATTTCCCCATGAACCAAATAATAGTGCATTTGTAGTAAATTTCTTTGCCAGGGAAATACTTTTATGGGGTCTGTTTATAAAGATTTGAAAATTCCAAATCTTGTTATGTCAAAGACATGGGATTTCTGCAGTTGAGAACAAATTTTTTAGAAATAATTTGAATGTTATTTTTAGGGACCATGGAATTAATTTAACACCTTAGAATACCCCCTGCGTATCTTCCATGCAGAATAAACATGTAATTTGTATTTTTAGTTTATGTTGTAACAAATTCTACTTTACAGGTCTGTCTAACTTACAAGACTCAATTTTGTACAAGTTTATTCCCTTTCAGTGTGAATAACTGCACTATGCCTCCTTTACTGAAGTAAGGAATTTTAGAGCATAGTTTATCTCATCTGTTTTAGACAGTTACTTTAAGATGGGATGAATCACTCTTTAGATTCTATTGATCATATACACAAGATTTCAAATTATTATAAAGAGACACAGTTCAATATAATCAAATGATAGATTCTAGTGCAGATTGCATCCTGTCTTCTATCACCTGACCTCATAGGAGAAGGAATGTATACAGTTTTCCTCAAAGAATTTTATAAGCGTCTCTCATGTGGATAAAGGCCAAGACAGCTGGGACTGTTCAGCCTGGAGAGGAGGGAGGGGGGGTGTCTCATGTATGTGTACAAATATCTCAAGGGAAGGTACAAAGAAGGAGTCTGTCTCTTTTCAGTGGTGCTAAGTGACAGGACCAGAGGCAACAGTCACAAAGTGAAACTCAGGAGGTTCCCTCTGAACTTCAGCACTTTTTACTGTGAGGGTGACAGAGCACTGGCAGAAGTTGCCCAGGGAAGTTGTGTACAACCAACTCTAGGCAGCCCTGCTTGAGCAGAAGGGTTAGACCAGATGTCCTTTGTAGGTCACTTCCAAAGTCAACCAATCTGTGATATAACATCTAGATTCTACTAATTGTATTTACATAAGGATGCCACTGGTTGCAGACTATTGAAATAATATGTGGGGTCTTTGAGAATGGAGTTTTGCTTTACAGAAAGATCTATTACCTCTCAACTTCTGTTCATACTGCTTCTCTCATGAAAGAGGAGCAACACACTTCCTCTTTGATAATCATTGATGTTTTGGTTGACTTGAGTGAGTTGTCTGACTCTTAAATGAACTGGGTTCAGCTTTCTGGGTCATAAACATGCTAAACCCATGGTGGTGAAAAAAGAAATTTTTCTTCATTTTTATCTTCTTAGACTTGCTGACATCCATCATGTGCATCAGTGGTATAAGGGAGTTCACAGCCAATGGCAAAAAGTAGTTTCCCCTTCCTTTTGTTATTGTCTGCTTTGTTGAACTTCATCCTAAGAAAAGGAACAGCTTAAGGAGCAACTGTTTAATTTTTCTACTTATTCAACTAGGTTCTGTGGTTAACAGTGCTGATGGCAGCATACGCATCAACAATTTACTGTACCCACTTGCAAAAGAGCTTGATTTTCTGATCAGTACTGTTTTGGCTTAACATCGCAGTCTGGACCTATGCACTCCAAATCTCAGCCCAGGTTGTCTGGAATCTTCTTAAAAACCCCACTACCTTCTCAAAAAATAGGGTGTCTGGTTTTGCATGATTTCAGAATGAATCCAAGTGAAATTCAGTGTTTGGGGTTTTGTTTTGCTGAGACCTCCTGGGTTCTTGTGGATCTGTAGGGGAGTGCTGGGGCCAGGGGCTCAGGAACCACACGGAGCAGAGCAGGACGGAATGGAACAAGCCAATGAACCAAACAGGCAGCTCCAGCCTTGAAAAGAGAAACTGCAACTTCACAGGCAATTTAGCTGGTGCAATTTATTCTAATTTATTACAGTAAACTGCATATTAGCAAATGTTAACAGATCAGGGCAGATTTATGACAGGGAAGGCTACTGTACTAATGAATGGTCCCCTGATTAGCATTGCCTGGAGCAGCACATGCTCTCTCTCAGCCTCTCCTTACCACATTTTCCCATTGCCATCACAGCAGAAACAAGCCTTTCGCATCCTGTGGTCTCTGACTGGGAGGAACCTTGTTTAGAAGGTGAAGAAGGGAACTGGCAGATGGCTGTTTGTATGAACTACAGCTCTGGTTGTTTTTATTTGGGCATTTACCTGAAGAAACACATGAATTACTGGGTGCTCAGCGCTTCTCAAAGTCCATATCACAGTTGTGGTTACTGCTGGAGTGGTTGTAGCTTGTTCATGTTGCATGGCTGCTAACTGACTCTGACTATCAACTTTTCTACTGTTTTTCTTTTTTTCTGTGTAAAGAATACGATTCCTGACACCTGTCATAACACAAGATTTTTTCATTATCATGGATTTTTTTTCATTAGTACATATAAAGTATTTGCATTTTCAGCGTTATTGCATCTGGCTTAAAGAGGAAGAAATATTCTGTAGGTTTTGCTGAATAACTGCTGTAAAACATTTGAGATCTTGGATTGGCAGGTGCTGTCAAAGCATAAAATATGATCAACATACCTTTAAATCAATGAAAGACCTAGCGTATCACAATTCAGAGAGCAAACAAACCTAATTGTTTACTCTCCACTCTGCTGCAGTCTGTAAATGCAGACTCAAAATTAATGTAGTATTCTTTTGCCATCCAGCTAAAACCCACAAAAATCCATATAAAACACCTTCCAAATTCCTCAATGCCAGATTGTGCTATTTAAAGAAAACTCTTTCTGTGATACCTTTTCTTCTTTTAAATGTTTAGTCTTTTATTAAATACCAATTAAATAGCAATTTGAAAGGATTGGAATGATATTTTCACACATTCATAATCCAACTGTTGATGAAACTACTCCTAAATGTCTCCAATGATAGAGTCTTCATTTCCCCCCTCTCTTTCCAGACAACTCTAAAGAAAACTTTACATCCTGAGTATTAGCAAGTTGTCGGAAGGCAACACTGTGATTTTTTCTCTTTTGTAACCTGTGAGCACATGATTGAGTCCTGGTTTGTAGCAATCATTTACTTATTGTTGGCCCTCTTGTCAGGCAGTCTGGATTTCACGCTATGGATGTGTGCAAGGTTTCTAGTTGTTTTTTTCTTCTCTTCAAGACAATTTGCATTTGCCGTATAATACCTCATTGAAGACAGGGAAAAGGAGAGAAATGAAGATGCCCAGATTTTCCAAACTGCTCTAGCCACTTTGAATCACCCCATAAAACTTCCAGATCCTTTTCCTCGGGGTAAGGTGCAGGTGGTGGTAGGTTGCAGGAGTTGGTCCTGAGCTAGGCTCCTGCCAGCCACCAGCAGAGAGGGTGAAGAGGGCAGCGAGAAGGTGGTGCTGGGGCTGGGGGCGTCTGGCTGCTGCCCTGCGTGGGTCTGGGCAGCTGGGGATGGACAGGGCTGCTCAGAGCCAGCTGGGGGAAAACAGCCACGGCCTGGTGACTGGAGACCTTCAGTTTTCCTAGAACTACTTTATAGCATTTTCAAAAATAAGGAATTCCTGAGAATAATAGAGAGAAGGGTGTGGGAGAAAGAGGACTAGAAATGGAGTGAAATCCCTGAGCATCATTCATTCACTGCTGAAAGGGAGGGGGAAAGGGAAAAGACAGGAATGTAAAGTATAAACAGTTGAAATGTTGGTATTTCCAGTTTGGAAAAACCTTGAATTATCTAAGAAATTATTGAGATTTGCCTTGCCATTTTCTTGCTTAAATACTAACTATAAAATTAATTACTATTCCTTGTGCACTCCGCTGGTTCTCTCAGGCTGGATAAAGCTTTGTGAGGTCAATATTTTCCCCCTATACATAAATTAATATATTTTAGGACCAGAAGGGACTGTTCATCTGACCCCATACATAACAAAGGCAGCTGTTTGCTGTATATTAATTACTGCTTCAAGTCTGATTCAGCTGCAGCATACCACAGAAAAATCTTCCCACTTCAAACCATTATCCCCTTGTTTATATGTCAATGAGCTCTATTGTCCTTTTTTTGCAACCATCACATCGGGAAGTCTAACTTGCCAGGGGCTCAGATCCAGCAGAAGTCCCCTCCTCTTGGTTCCCCTCCTCCAGTCCTGGGAGAACAGCTTTAGTCTTCATGATTAAGTACATGACTTAACTTTTGATAATGACAGAAGTCATATCATTACTTGAGCAAATGAAACAAAACAATGCCAGAAAAGCAGTGTTTTGGTTTTTTCACCGTTTCTCTCACAGAAGTGCCAAAAGCAAACTGTAGAGATATCTGAGTTGAATTTTTTTCTCTTATTTAATTAGTTAATTAAAATATATATTGAAATTAGGGGCAAAGATTGTGTCTGTGGGACTTTACTCAAAAATTACTCCATGTTTTTAGCTGCACGTCAAGAGTTGCTGGTTTCTAATTTGAGCTGTGTGCTCTCTTGACTTTACAGCATCCTAGTTTACTGTTCATAACATTGTGTGGTGTTCTGTCAAATAATATTTGATTTTTTTACATTGTTACCTTTATCAAATTCGTAATTTCACTTGCTATTAAATACTTAATTGCTGTTGCAGAGAGCTTTCCTCTTGGCACTTTTTTCTGTAGAGTGTAGCGAAAGCAGAGGTGACAGCCTGGAGCTGTGACAAGGCAAGATCCTGGGAAGGATACAAAGAAAAGGATCTGATAGAGGGCAGTATGGACAATGAAAGACTTTAACAGGAACAGCTTAAGCAGAGCCCCAAGTCAACAGTGTGACTCCTGGGAAGCACAAGAGAGGAAGCACTGTGGTCCTGATAGGAGTGTGGAGGCAGAAACTCCATCTGGCAGTCAGGGCTGAACACCTCAGACTCTGGAGTAATTCCTATGAATCTAAAAAAGATGTCTACGTGATTCCTCATTGTTCATCTTCAGATTCCTGTGTTCAGTCTGGCCTCCTCTAATTACACCACAATAAATGTATTACAGAAGAACCGTAAGATTTCTCGCTTTTCTTATTTCCTGTGCATTGTCACATGTACTATGGGGTGGGACTACGTAGTTATTTTCTACATGTACAGGATATTCAGACTAGAATAGACTCAATTGGTGGGTAATAGACTGAATTGGTGCTCTTGGAACAGCAGATGTATTAGTTTCTCCAGCAAGGCATTCCTCTTCCAGCCTAGAAAAAACATAAGGAATCAGGAATGACAATTATGTTGTATTGCAATCAACACCCCTAGTTTAATGAACTTTTGATAATAGTCTTAATAAGATAGTCTGCTCCTTTGTTGAAAATTACATCTTGCAAAATCCCTACTAACAGCAACTACACAGAGATCATCCACATAAATACTTTCATTAAGTGGAAACTCTGATATAAATCTTTTGTATTTAACCACTAACCTCAAATGAATACAGCACACTGGAAAAAAATCTATTTTCTTTGACTGGGTTACTTCAACTGGCTTCACTAATGCCTTCAATATATATTCTGTACTCAGTTTACCAACAAGCAACTTTTAGCAGAGGTTTTGGGTTTTTTAATTTTTTTGGTTTTGTTTTTTTGGTTGGGGTTTGTTTTTTTTTTTTTTTGGTGCTTGTGAATACAGGAGTGATCAGAAGCCAAAGTAGCAGGGCATTGAAGTTTGTCTCATTCTGATTTGCTTCATCTAGAAGGGAACAGATCCAGTAGTGTGCCAGCCTAAGGCACTTTCCAAGTTGTGCACAATAAAAACCAACACTGGAGCAATGCACTGGCCTCTCTAATAAGAAGAAACATCCTAGGATGTGTTTGGGAGACAGAGAGAGGAGGAAAAAGATGAAGGAAATGAGAGATTGTCCTACAACTGTGGGAAGCCTGATGAGAAAATAGAGGGATTTTCTTAACAAATGGACCAAGACTCCAAAACATTTAAAAAAAGACAACTACATAGAATAAGGAAAAAACATATTCATTCTACCAGTGCACAGTCCATATTAAAAGGTTTATAATTCTGAAAATATAGTCTTTTTATTTTTTTCCATTCAACTCCCTTTTTTAAAAAAGAGGAAAAGGGTATTGTTCTTCCAATTTAGAATTAGTGAAATAGCACTTTTACTTGCATGTATTTACAAACATGAAGGGCAAATCTTGCAGGCATTTCACAGGATGCTCTCCAAGTGGTAACTCCTGGGGGCAAACACCCTGCCTGCTATTCTGAGAAGGTCCTCAGAGTCAGCCTGTGGTTGTTCCAGTGCCTGACATGCTGTATTGAGCAGTCATGATATCCTCACAGGGTAAAAGCAATTCCTTGGACCATTTCTGGCTCTAGGCAGTGACTATGAGTGTGTGCATCAGGTGTGTGATAAGTGCAATCTCAATGAGTGCACATATTCATAAAAGCTTTTGCTGGCATCCTTAAGCTCCTGTAGGTTTTATAATTAATTTCTCTTTTGCTTACACTCTGTTGTATTTCCTTTCCCTTCCCTTGGTGGGTAAATAAGATTTTGCTTTCATGATAACTCTTGCAGAGCCTCTGCTTTAGCAGGTGACTCAGCAGTACAAATAGGATATGGATTACTTATGTGCAAACAATCACATCTATGCTGAATTACCCAGAGCACACAACAAACAAAAGTATGTTGACTTTATGCTTCTATTCGGACTTTCTGGCAGTTGTAGGTGCTGCAAAATGCTACCTGACCTGGCACAAAGTTAGAGTGCAGTGACAAACAAAACCTGATTCTGCATAAAGCCTAACAGTATAACAAGAGCCTCAGGTTTGGTTTGGTTTTGTTTTAACAAATTTGCAGTACATTGAGTTCAGGCTATGTTAGAGGGCTTTTTTTGTTCTGTAGCCAAGATATTTTTAGAACAAGGTGCTTAAATCCCTAATCTGGATTTACTGTATCATCAAACAACGACTTGAGTTTAATGGGAAGAAGGGTTGTCGAGAAAATGTATTCCAAGTCAATAGAGCAAAGTCACTTGGAAAACATGATTCTCTTATTGGTTTGTCTGTTTTGACAAATGACTCTTAAGAGTCAGCTGAAAGAGCAAGAAGTTGTTGATTCTGGCTTTCTGGTGCAAAAAGCAGATTGCTATTTATTTAGCATTATTTAAGCTGTCTGCTTTTAGTATAAGCTATTTACAAACTTGTCCCAGCTATGACTTTATACCTACAAATCACTGAGTCTGTGACATATTCTGCTTCCTTGAATTAACCTCTCTTTCTTGGTGAGCATGACATGGAAAATGGCACTGATGGTTCTTGTCATCTGGCTTTATCTTCTCCTTCCCTATCACTCACAAAATGAAAATGTGGCAAATGACTTCAAGTTAATTGCCATGAATTATTATCTGATCTCTGTTTTGATTCTCTAAAATACCAGTGTTTGATATTTTCAGATATATCACTGTGCTTGATATACTCTAAAAGAGGACAGCACTCTGTTGAAGAAGGCAGGTGGTTATTTATAAATGAGGCACCAAAGCTCTTAACAGTTTTGTGGCCAAAGTGTAGAATGAAATCCAAAAGTTTCTGTTAATTTCCCCTGACAGGTCTGGGGAAACAGATACTTCACATGGAACCCCAGACCCTTATACTGTGCAGAGACCTGCTCAGGGTCACTAGAGAAGTCAGACATATATATTAAGCTGAGTTACTCTGAGGTGCTCAGTGCATGTCTGCCAAAAAGTGCTTCTGTCTGTTCGAGATCTGCCGCTTGCTCCCCTTCCCCCTGCAGTGGAAACTTGAGTCCATTCCCGTAAGTAATTGAGCAGGATTCAGCTTTTCTTCTGAAAGTTATTGACAGGACAAGGACCTCTTTACATAAAAGCCTGGGGATTATAGCAGTTGCAAAGGAAGCACTTAATTAATTTTGCTTCTCACCCTGAAAGAATTCATATGCATATCTGCCACCTCCCTCCCAGGGAAATGTGAACCCCCAAAACCACACACTGATGGAGGATGAAGAGCAGAGCAGCAAGAAGGCACACAAAGTGCTCACAGTCCCTGCTTGTGGGGCTGGAGCATGCAATTTCACAAGTCAGTGAGCCATACAAACCTGGCTTTAGAGTCTGGTGGTTAGTCAGTCATATGGAAAGAGGTATCCTGGGCTTTGACTCATCTATTTTATATTAAATAACAAGATTTAGACTGTCTGTATGAGGGTTTGTGCATCCACCTCTGTCTCCCCACTTTCCAGCCACAGTGCTGATGACTGCAATGTTCACAGCTCAGTTCCAGCACCAATGCTGCAGCTTCATTTCAACTGCGGGTATATGCTGGTTGCATGGAGTCCTGCATCAATACAGGACCTAAACTTAAGCTTCCCTGGACTTTGCAGTTAAACTTATGCTTCCCTGGATCTTTGAGGACTGTCAAAGATACCCAGCTGCAAAAGAGTTTCATCTAGGGTATCACTTTTGCCCTGTCCTGTCATTATAGATGCTGGCCTTGTGATTGTCCTCCCTCAAGTACATCAGCCACCTGACTTCTATAGAGAATGCTGCTGCAGCAGGTTCTGGCAAACAGAACCTTGGATTTACATGCTGTCACCAAATATTTTGTGTGCTTGAATCCAGATCTGAAAAACAGTCTCTGTGAAATTCAGTGCTAAGTGTAGTATTGTTCATATTTATATTAAATAGCAAATATAAAAGCAGGTAAGAGGATTCTATTTTTTTTCCTATTTACATAACAAAGAAGATACCTGTGACACAGTATAAAAAGATCAAAGTTATGCTGTTCCCTAAGGACAAGTCTAAGTTGGACAAATGTCATACAGACCTTGCATTAGTGGGACAATATGGCTGCAGTCAGACATGATAGGTAAAATAAAAGAAATGGGAATCAGATGACATTGGTCTTTCAGAATAAATTAAACCTGTGGCATTTTGCAAAGCATCCTGCCCATATTTCAAGCATGTGTCCTCTACCAAATCCAGGGATTATTTTTTTGACATTTTAGAAATATTGTTGTAATGGTCGCAGTTGTTCTGTGTCATTTTTATTGATCACAGTTTTGCATGAGCGGAGTTATGCCTCAGAAGTATGACTGGTTTGTCTGTGCCTAAATCCTGCCAACAGTTTATCTGTTCTAATCTCACTTTTGCTATTAATTTATGCTGTGGATCTGAGTTCATAATGTAAGTTTGATTACTGATCTCACTTGAATTGGATCTCTGCCACTGAATTCAATGGAGATAACTTTGGCCTTTATCCATTTCATCTCCTTGTTTCTATATTACCAAGAACAGATGAAAAATTACTGTGCCGAATGCTAAAACAGTGGTCAGGTCAGAACAGGTATTATGAAGCTGAATCTTGAAATGGGTAAGTGTTTTGTATTAAACTGTAACTGTCTAGTGAACAAAAGTGGCATTGGGAGCCCAGCCTTGCCGCTCCAAACAGAGGGTCCAGCTTCAAACGCGGGCTGCAGCAGGGACAGCTCCAATTTACTCTTCTTCTAGCCTTGTCACTCCTGCCTGCACATCCCAGGGGATGGAATCTTCTCCAAGTTATCCTGTTGCTTGGTACATTGTCACTGGTGTGCTGGAGATGTGTGTTTACTCCCTTGAGATATCCTAGAAATACATTTCAGTTCTTTCACTTCCTGAGAGAACTTCCTGGTGAATATTCTAGCAACTAAGCAATTATGTCCTCTCTGCTACTATAGGATCAGATGTGGTTAGTTGTAGTCCTGGCCACAACATTTGGGTCTTATCCAGGGACTTCTAACTAAGTGCCAGTCCAACTCACCCATTAAATGAGAGGAATAGGTAAGAGATAAGCATCCATTTTCCACTTCTGAGTGTATGTGGGAGACTAAAGGTAAATACTTCAGAAGTTTTTAAGCTAAAAGTGTGTCACCTAATGCAGTTATGTAGTTTACATGAGACAACCCTGAAAATTAGGACAGATTGTACTTTTCTCTGAGATTGTGGCAAAATTTGGACATCCATTTCACGTTTTAGATGGAACTTGTTCTGACTGAATATGTCTAAGAGAATCAGTGGAAAAAAATCAATATTATATTTTTTCCTCCAAGATTTACAAATGTTATCTGTGTATGTTACCTGTGATATTATAGTATGTTAATATTGTTATTTGGATTTCTGCTAGGCTTTACATCTTTTTACATCTGTGGATTTAGTTCACTGGCTGCATCACTTACTTCCTCACAAAAGAGCAGACAGCAATGGGTAGTGAGCCAGGAACTCTTATCGAATTCTCCTCAGCCTCGGAGTGTTTCTATACTATCTATATTAAATAGCGATAACTTGTTTCTGATTGAGGTCTTGGAAGCCTTGAAACTTCAAAAACTATTATAATGAGATATATGCTAGAACATCAGCAAATGCAAAAAAAAGGAACACTCAAACGTACAAAATCCTCACAAAACTCAATGCCCCCACCCCCACTAAAAAAGGAGTTTGCTTTCCAACACTGTTCTGTGTATTATATTCCCAAATCACTGGAGTGAGAGTTTAATGCAAATTCCTCAGACAGGTAAACAAGCCTGGGAAAACACCACCCTCTGGGAAAGGTGCCCTGTTTCATAAAGCCAGATAAACACAGAAATTTTTTTTAATGAGATAGGCAGGAAACAGGACCCTAGCCTGAAGCAGAACGGAGAGGACAGGCAAAGAGAGTAGAGGAGTTTAATGAATTTGTGTTTATAGCTACTGACACACCTAACAGTAAACTGAAGATACGTGCAATTGGCTCTCTCATGGTTTGTTTTCCTGTGTCTCTTTGTCCTAAAATAGGAGATACTCGCCAGCATGAAAACTGCAAGGTGACCAATGCACTATGTCAAGGTCCCTGGCAGAGGAGTAATTCTACTGAACTTGGTCAGAAGTACTAGATGATGAACACAAACGGCAAGAATATGATCTGAACAGAAAAAGCCATTTTACCAGGCAGCAGAGGAGTGCAGAGGACTGACAGGCGCCACAGTTTAACCAGCTGCAGTAAGAACTGGTAGAAGCTGTTGATCTGCCCTCTGATACAAGTCCACTCTTACTCTGTTTGCCCTTCTGTAATTCATATGGCTTTTGGATATCTGCTAGCTTATGTAATCATAGAGTTCACACTGTGGCTTGTCTGTAGGAATAATGTTTGAAAAATCCTGATCTGAATTCCTCATTACTTTTGCCCAATGCAAATTACTGTCTCAGCTGAGCATTCCTCAGTGTCTTCTAAATAACCATGCTTTTGTATAATATGTATGATTAAGTACTTTGTAAATATCTTCATGTTTAATAAGATGCTACAAAGAAGGAGTTTTGATGAATTAGATTTCTTTTCTAGGATGATAAAGTATTTTCCTACCTAGCTTGGAATACATTTTGTTTCCTATGATACATTCAGTTGAAGCATTGCTATCTCTGTAGAGGAGTATTGTGAAGTTACAAGGTAGTTGCTACATTCATTGTACAGTAATATAAGCTGCTGCCATCCAATTCACATGGCCTTTACAACTTTGCCTAATTCTCTCTCTTATGTGAAAGACCTAAGTAAAGTCCATTGCATCTAAAACCACAGATCAGTATAGTATAGTGCAATTAAATCTTTATAATAAGATTATAAATTAAGTCACAGGGAGTATAGTGTTCAGTCAGTCATATTTTTTCTTTATCTTTTTTTTTTAAATAGGACAAAAATGACTTTATAATGTTTCCCAAAATCCTTACCAAGTTTCTTTTATGAACTCAAAGGATCAGCTCCTTAAACATCACTCATGACATCCTTACAGCAATACTTTGGTTAAGAGACACCAACTAACCTTACTGATCTCAGCTGATTCAGATGTTGCTGTGTGCAGTGCTTTGCTGGTTGGGACATGAGATTCCAGAGTTCAAAAATAAGACTTGCGTAGCAGCAGTGGTCTCATGGAGTGCTAGGAAAAGTTCATTCCACTGTGGGCACTGTCAAAGAGCTTGGATACAAATCTCTATGTTGAGATTTTTCTCCACAGCTGTCGACATGAAAGGTAGCAGCCTGTCTGAGGGAGTAGGAAGCTATCAAATGATGGGAAAGGAAGTTTCCTTTAGGGTGATTTCTCCTTGCTAATCAATCTTGGTTAGGTAGGTAGTAGAGCAGAGGTTATTTATTATAAGCTGTTCAAGTCTGATTCTTGTAGCAGAAAACATTGTAATACTGTGGTCTCCTCACCTATGCAGACTTACTGAAAATGCATCCATGCAGGGTGGCCTCTTCACAGACCTGGTAAATTTGTTGGCAAAACTGAAGCACTAATTCCAGTAAACCTCCTACTTAAACTTTACTCCTTGTTTAATAAGAGCAGCTAAAGAATGTGCTCAGTGGAGTAATCAGCTCGATAACCAGCGGCAAAGCTCCCAGATAAGAAAAAGAGCAATGGTAATTTTTTGTGGGAAAGCATCATGCTGTTCGAGACACACTGTAGTTCTGCCCACACTTAGCAATAAGAAAGTAATGCAGTAAAATGTTATGATAATAGTTTCTCAGAACTAGCAATGAAGTATAAACACCTGCATATTCTGGTTCCCTGCCTTTAAATCGTCCAAAAGTCAATACCTTCCTAATGAGTTAACAATGTTTGAACCCAGAGCAATCAATGAGAATTTTGTCTCTGACTTGTAAAAGGCTCCAGGGAGGGCCTCCTCTATTCAGTATTATTTAAAGTACTGTGAACATATGTGTGATAAAAATGCTAAAGGGAAAATTATGCATTGGAATCATTAGAAGTATTCCAGCTGCCTTCAGTGGAAAGAAATTTACCTGAATGTGGCCTGGAAAAGAAGTTCAAGAAAAAAATGTTCAAACTTGAGGTATTTCTTGTGATTTGAAAGTTTTGTTTCATTGTCAGAAGGAAATAATTTTTTATGTGATTCGCACAGATGCTCATATATTTGGCATGATGTAATCAGGCACATAATGTTAGAACAACCAATAGTGGATCAGAGTGAAGCACCTTGTTTCCCCTTGAGGAGAGCAGTTCACGCCTTGGGAAAAGGCATGGCGATGTGATACTTCACCTGCCTTTTTTTTCCCCAGCCTTCTGCAGTCCATAGATTTCCTGAAATCCCAGCCATATCTTTGTAATTTAGGACCATGGATGCATTGTTTTACTATATACTTTTTATATTACTTTTTAACCCGTTCATATTTTGGCTTCTCTACTATTCTTTACAGTGAATTCTATGACTTTAGTAGTTACACACAGTGCATGCACACCTCTTTTTTTTTTCCTTGAACAGTAGTACTTGATAACTTCATTTGTTGTCCCTTAGTTTTGTCTATAAACATCTGAATAACTACATTCTGTTCACCTTCTCCAACTTATGATTTTCACCAGTGACTTCTAGCATAATCACCCAGCCAGCAATTAATATGAATATTCATTTTTAAAACCATGAATTAACAGGAACTGTAAAATCATCTTCCTTTCTAAACAATTTCTTATTATACTGAACAACATGAACCTCAGAACAGATCCTGGGCATCTCCTTTTCTAGTAAAATCAGATTTTTTTTCTACTCTTTCTTTCTATACATGGATCAGATCTGAACTTTCGAGGGGATCTTCCACGCTGTGATTCCAACTTTGTTTCTTGGGCATGGATGCTGTAAAACTGTTTTTAAATCTACACTCACTACATACCTGTATTTCCTATGTCTGCCTGCTCCTGATCACCTTTCAAAGCTGCTGGTAAATTTGTGAGGTATGAGTTTCTTCTGCAATAGGACTGTCTATTCTTCCTTATTTATCACTTTTTGATGATGATAGGATATTTTATGAAGGCTTCTACTAGTTTTCCTGATACGAATGTAAGATTTCCTAGTCTGCAGTTCCTTAATCCTTTTTGGAAGGTTTTTAAAAATCCTTGTTACAATGGCTACTTCATGTTACTCTGTTGTTGAGATAATTTCAAATGTCAGCTCTTCCCATTTGATAAAGAAATTCCAACTCCCTTTCCAAAAACACGGATCTGTCATTAATTGTGCTGTGTAATCAAAAAAAGTATTCCGATTTCTAGATCTCTTGTGCATAGTAAAAACAATTGCAAAATTCTGCTTTATTTAGAGCAGTTACCTTGTCCCACTGAGAAGCCTCTGAACAGCTTTTCCTTCTCAGAAGCAAAAAGCAGGTTTTAGTACTGCAGTTAGTCATTGCAGTCACATCCTTGCAATCTGCGGGCCGAGGTAAGCTGAGAACACAGCTGAATCAATGACTTCACCTCTGTTTACTTCAGTGGACAGGAATTAAGGACTCACTTAATTGTACTGGGAGTTGGATACCTGCATACTCACCGAATGTGCTGAGAAGGACTGAAGTTTAGCCTTCAGGCAAGAAAGATTTTTATTTGCTACATTTATTGCCACCAATTGCTATTTCATCTCCGAGTAAGACCTGGCGAGGTTTGGTTCACTGATTCTCAGGAAAAGCAAACCAATTTCAGGATCACAGTCTTAGGATTAGTGTTTGGATTTATGGGATCTGAAGCCTTGGGCATCTCTGTCCAAAATTCTATATACGTCTACAGTTTGGGTGGGGGTTTGTGGCTCTGTTTTTGTTTCACTGTTCCCCCTCCACATTGTTTTGATTTTAGAAAGCACTAGTCCCTGTGGCCACTAATCTTCTGCCTTATTGAAGTGTGTATGTTCCCATCAGCTTCTTAGGAAAATTTAACTTCATAAGTAGATTTCTCTGGCCAAGACAGCTCTGAAAATCCAACAGTGTAGAGCACTGCCATCAGGAAAACAGGGTTTGGAACTGAACAAGTTTTTGCTGGGCTGATGGAAACTTGGCACACTGTGTGATAACTTAATGAATGCTGGTGGAAAACAGACCCTAAAACTCCTGGCAGCAGAAAGTAAGCTGGGACTGGAGGTTTAGTAAACAAGCTGCTCACGCACAGCCCCCAAAAGGTGGGGCTACTGTTGGTCACTGCAACTTCAAGCACTGGCTGGGAAGGGGCAAGGGAGGAAGGCAGAGAGGAACTGCACCAGCAAGGTCTCCCAGGTCTCTTCTTACTCCCACCCTCCCTGAAACCATGTACCAGAGGAGAGCTCTGTCCTCTAAGGTGGTGAGGCCATGCTTTAGGCTATTTTATTATTGATATACAAAATAGATTCAGGTATCTGAGTGGCTTTTGGATTTGCAAAGTCTAAAATACATAGCCTCAAAGGGCCTCCTTGGCTGTCACTTAACTCTGCAGAGGTTGATTATTATAAGAACTGAAGTTTTTATCAGTTAAATTTCTTCCACGTCCAAGTTTGCAACTTTGGAGTTGCCAAAACATCATCATGTGACCGTCTTTAGCTTAGGTTTCAAACATATTTGAGGTATATAAATCAGACATCGTTCTGCCTGGCTGGCTGGCAGGGCCTAAACCAGCCAGCAGACTCAGATCAAATCTTAATTTCTGCTCTTCATTTAAAGTGAGACCAGATGACATAATAGCCCTTTTACTTTTGTGGTTACAGCATTACAGCATTATCCTGTCGTTAATTTCCTTCTCTGCTTGAGTGCT
Source organism: Acanthornis magna (assembly GCA_036785705.1). NCBI lineage: Eukaryota > Metazoa > Chordata > Aves > Passeriformes > Acanthizidae > Acanthornis > Acanthornis magna. The sequence goes on from JAWUZG010000001.1 coordinate 27,785,237, forward strand.
TATCTCAGCAAGTGGATGATGAGATGCTCATTCTGATGGAGAGCTGTGTCAAACAACTGCTGTCTGGGCTGTGTTTTGGGACAGCAGGAAGAGGCTTGTGTTCAAGTTAAACAGGGAATGTTCACTGGGGAGGTGGGGAGAGCCTGGGCTCTTCATCTTTCCTGTCCTGGCTGAACAAGTTCTAGATGACAAGAATTTCACTAGATTATGGTAAGGGTTTCTGTATCCTGCTTTAGATTTCACTGCAGAGGGAAGGACAAATTATCCTGCTCTGAAATGCTCAGTAATCTGAAAACTGGACATTCAAAATGTGCAGATGCACATTACCCTGTGCAGGAAAAGTATTAAAACTCTGTTTCCCAGTCTGAGGTGAGAGATTGAATCATTACACTATAGAATAAAAGAGGGGTAATACACTCCTCCTCCTCCTGTGTTTTGTGAGGAAGGAGTTGTTTAGGGACCTGCAATCAAGGACAGATGCTTTTTGCTGGGTCCAGGGGTGCCAGTTCTGGCTCACAGCAGCTGCTCATCCCTACCTTCTTCAGGCTGTCAATACAAACACACTAAATTGCTTCAGGCACAACAAAAGAGATCAGCTCTAACAGTGCAGGTTGTTGGCATCTACTTGGCTGAATTGCCTTGGGGTGAGGTAGGGAGCTGCCCTACAGACTGAGTCAGTACAGAAGGCCTGGGGCAGGAATCTCCAGCTGGGGGAAAGAGAAAACATCTGCTCATGCCCTAATTTTAGGAGGGAGTTCAGAGCTAAAAATACCTTAGGTGGAAAGTTCCTCCATTTATTTCAGAACTCCATGCTCAAACCTCTGTCAAAATGGATTCAAAGGCTCTGGATGCACCTAAATTTCTCTTTGGAGCAGTCCACTACCTAATCACGTCTTTCTTCAAGCAAGCTCTGTTTCTCTCTCACTTGGAGTACAGTTCTGGTCTCCTTGAAACTATTGCCAAAATGCCCCTCACTGTGGCAGGAGGAAGACTAGGGAATGAAGGGACAGGTGCTCTGCAGTCTGTCACCTCCACTATCCTGAATGCCTCCAGGCACGTTGAGAATCTCCCTGTCCCCAGCAACCTCTGCTGTTCCCAGAATCTGGCTTCCTCCTTAAACCTCATCTCTCCTTCCTGTTTCTTCTTGAGAACTTTTTCTTGTCACCTCCCTTTTACCAGATCTGATCTTTGGCTGATCCTGCATGGGGCTATTTTCTGTAGATTTAGAAGCTTCAGCGAATTATTCCAGGGCCAGGGGAGCCCGGGAAAGGGAGAATGGAGGAACTGGGATGGGCTGGTGCGTATCAGAAGTGCAGCAGCCAGCCTATGTCCGTGGTCACAACTGCTTGTGCAACTGCTCCTTAATCAGTTCAGCCCCACAGACATCAGTTCCAACAGATTAAATGCCAAATAACTTGGACCTTTTTCACCAAACAGGGTTAGAAATTAAGTACATTAGCACTTTATCTTGGTGGATCTGACAGGTCTAATGGAACGAGAAGGTGGAGCTTGGAGTAAAATGAGCAATAGGTGTCTATAAAATTATGCCCAATCTTAACTTTTGCAAGAAGGGAAAGTGCAACATCGGGTTGGTGTGCCAGCAAGGTCATTGCTGACATGAGTCTGAATCTCACTGGCACTAAGCAATTTGAGAAGAAGGCATCATCCTAGAGAAGATTCTAAGGGTGTGTTTTGGGGTTTGTAATTTCTAAGTTACAGATTTCTTGATAAAAATATTTTCGTTTGTTTACTAGGGGGTCATGTGATATATATGTCTTTTTTAGAGATACAACAACTCTTCCAAATTCTTAGTCACTTAAGGTTTCATTTATTTTTCTCTACTTTGTGCTAAAAAGGAAAAATTTAACTAATATGAATTGTATAAAAGTCAGAGGGAGTGAGAAAAAAGAAAATTATTCACAAAATTTTATTATAGATGCCAACAATAGGAAAGTAGAAGTGGAGTTTTTTTATGTGGTCTTATAGAGTCACAAGTTTTGATTTTCCCAGATAGTAAAATTAGCATCTATATTGCTAGGACAAAGCTGCAGATTATCTCTATTAAGAAGACAAAGGGAAAGGTAAATAAGAGCTCTAAATATGGGTATGCTTATTTCCTTTCAGACTTAAGTCATCAAAAGAAAGGTAAATTTAATTTCATTTGGGAGGTTAGACCAGTTATTGTGTGGCAGAAGAGAGCACTAATCCATGCTTTAGACTTCAGTTTCATTCGACTGGAAAGTGACTACACAATGATGGGAATGTAGTTTTAAGTCATTTAATGTCTTTTGTACCGTGAATAAGCAGAAACTGGCAGAAGGACAACTTCCCTCTTCATAGCAGCAGAAATGAAAATGTGTTTGTCACACCAATGAGATTAATTTTTTAAAAGATTTAAAGAAGACACTATTGCATGTCGACCTTTAAAAGCCTTTGGGTAGCGTACAGATAGCATTAATTCCCAGATTAAAGAAACAATCTTCGTGAAATTTTCTTTGACTTGGTATTTTTCACACATTGATTGGATGAATTTTGTTTAAATCAGGTTTGAGTGCAAGTTTTATAATATTATACATCAAGTATGTTGCAGCTTAAAGTATATACTATTTGTGAATATCACAGTGAGGTTTAATTTAGATTTTGCCTTGCATCTGTGTTACAAACAATTGAAATATCTTGTATTTTGATCTATAACTTCATAGTTAATACTCTACCAGGGATAAAGCAGGCTACATATAATTTAAAGTTATCTTTTATTCTAATTGTTTATAATATTATTTTTTGTAGAGGTATATTTGTATTCCAATAATTGTCATCATCATCATCATCATCATCATTATATCATAAGCCTCTGACACACAGTATTGTTAATCTGCTGTATCACTTAGTTTGCCAGAGTTCATTGGCACTATTATTGATATTGATGGCTTTATTTTTTCTAGACATTAAGTGAGCAATTCATCAAGAGAACAACAAAGTCTGGAAAAGAAAGATAAAACATCTAAGTCAGTAACTCATTGAGTGTCTCACATCTAAAAATTTGCTGGAACACACAAAAGCCATGAGCAGATTTGATACGTGGATATGCTAGGGTGAGTAGCAGTGGGAGTGTCAGTGTGTTTGAGGGTGCAGGTGCTTGCTGTGAGCCCCAACACCCACCTTATTATCTATTTCAGTGAAAAAAGCATGCTGGCAAGGATCTGAGGAATAAAGGAATATTTTTATTCCACTGAGGAATAAAAAAAGTTAAAAAAAAAAAAAAAAAAAAAGACCTGCTAACCAATTATAAATGGTTTCCAAATTCACTTTTATGTAATACATTTCTAAATACATTTGCAGATTTTCCAACTGGCATGCAGAGACTGAGAAGTATTGCACCATCTAAAGATGCAGACAAGTACTAGGAGAGACTTACAGAACTAAATTGGGCCCAGACTTCCCAGCATTCATGCATCAGACAATGGTCTTGAAATTAGTTCAGGCCCTTTTTACAAGTAGGAGCCTATCAAGATTATGTGAGGTGTCCAGGCCCATGATATGGTCAATGGAGAATATTAGCTAGACCACAGAAATCTCTTTTTCCATTGGCTGTAAAATGCCCCATATGCATTTTTAGTATCCACTTACTTACTTTGCTCCAGTATCCACTGGAGAAAACTGATGGGAAAAGGGTTTAGCATTGAAAATCCCATTATGTATGCTGACCCCACACTTTTCAATTACTAAATCCAAATGTAAGTCCACCTCTAAGTACAGTGCTGCTGGTTTTATAACTAAAAAGTTTGTGACTGAAAATGCTGTTCTTCCAATAAGACCACCAAGAATGATAATGAAGTTGGAATTTTTTTTCAAAAGCTTCTATGCACAAGAAAACAACCACACTTTACCTTAATTAACGTAACTGGCAATCAGATGAAACAATCCTGAAATGAGGGAATAATACTTTGTTGATGTTTGAGATAAGAGGATGAATACCTGACATGGTATTTTGATCCTGATGGCTAATAATCTGCCTTGCTATTACACTGGACTAGCCAGTAGCCAAGTCACTTCACAGAAGCATAAAATCCAACCCCGAATCTAATTTCTAGACTATATTTTATGTATTTGCCCTTTGGTGTCTTTAAACATGAAAAACCCCAAATCCTAGAGCAATGATCAGACTGTAGCCAGGATGGTTACTTCAGTGATTTTTTTTTACTGACAGTAGATGATTTCAATGTGATCAGGGATGCATTTTAAACTCTGAAACGTGATCCACTGCTACTTTAGCGTTACAGCAAGGAAAATGCAGCATTTTTGTCTTCTAGCATGGCATCCAAGTGAACCCATCATCTGTAATAATGAGTCTCACTATATGGAGTTATTCCATCTCTGGTCTCAAGGATCTGAAGACTCTGTAATAACCACAATGCCTAAATTGTGATTGCTTTTCACAAACAGTTTATTCCTTATTCATTAGATAGTAAATAGAAGTCTCATTCTTTTCTAACATACTCATTGTCCTTCTTAAAATACACATTGTTGACAACTGATGTCTTTCTTTGACATCAGTTTCTTCTTACCCTCAGTCTGAAATAAATAATTCTACAATTTGCTTCCTTTCCAGTATGGTGTATTTCTGATATTTTAAAAAAACCCCAAAAAATAGCAAGTATTGCATTCAGAAGATCAACAAAAATTCAAACAGCACAGAAAAAAGCAAATAGGTAAATTATCAGTTTGAGTGTGCTGGTACATCAGGACAATTTTTGTGTCTGTGCATGTGTATGCCTATACACAGATACCTACAGTGTGGGTGATTTACTGTTCTACCAAACACCTTCAAATTTCTTCCATTTTGTGCATGATGCCTGTTGGAGAGAGACCTTTCAAACAACCTACTTATCTTATTAATGTACATAACAATCTTTACAAGGCAACTTAACTCCTTTCACATTTCTGTATTAAGCAGCAGAGGGTACCGAGGAAGGATGAAGGCCAGCCAGTGCCAATTCTTTGTTTAGGAAAACCTCAAATTATCAAACTAGTGTTTAAGATCATGTATATATTTTCCAATTATTTACTTGTCTGTACATGAAAGAAGGAGACAGCATACATCTCAAACACTAATAGTTTATGCTACATTATAACCCTAATAGTTATTTTCCCCTTGCACAATTCTGAATTTGATTTTTTTTCCATTTCTGTGCCTGTTATTGAAGGAAAATTGTAACAGTCTGCCAGCCCAACGAAGAGCTGCCTTTTCTCTGTCACTTTCTACTAGAAGCTATCCAACAATCATGTCTCTAGCATCTCAGAATTCTGTACAATAAATCCAGAAAAATCACTACTTATATTCATCTATTAAACTTAGGATGAAAAACAGGACTGAACCTTGTTGTCAGTGGTTATTCATCTAGTTAAATTTAGTATTGAAAGGAGTTGGAAGGTATATGGGCCTTCAGATGAAGAATAATAGAACTTGGCCATTGTTGATGTATACTGAGAATTCACGTTCATCTGAACTATGACCGGATTCACTTGATAAGGGAGAGGAAATTTTCTTTTGTTTTATCTGTTATGAAGGCAATAAATAGACTGGGTTTGACAAATACTCCATTTCTGCCTTTGGAGAAAAAGGTAGGTTATATGTATTTTCTATATGATTATGACTATTTTTTAAAATTTTCAGCTATGTCTAGGTACATTTTTAAACAGGTCCTATTATAGCCTTTTCTCTGTAAATTAAGAGTCTTATAGATAATATGGATCTTTTAAATAAAGTCATACTTATCATCTGCTTGGGCTGCTTTCTAATAATTCCAAGAAACCATGAACATTTTCAGAAATTGCAATAAAGTTACTGTTTCTGATGATAATTTTGAAAAAAGAGAGTGAAGACCCATCTTACTCTAGGTGTGTCTTCTTAATTCTTAAATAAGCAGACATCTGACATGTTAAATAATACACTCAATGCTGGATAATTTTCAATAAGCAATCAAAAGAATGTCGAGAGGATCATTCAATATGATTTTGTCATAATAACTTCTTGGTTTATTGAGATTATAATTTTGACTAAAATCAGTGTTACACTGTACTAGACTTCTGTAATTCATTGCTTGATATCACATAGTTTTGTGTTTCAATCAAAAACTTAAATGACAAAAGATAAATGCAGGGTATAAGGAATGGATTAAAACATTATGTGCAATATGAATCTGTTCATTGTCAGTCACTGCTGAAGAAGATCCCTCAGGAGTCACACCTTGGTCTTAGGTGAGTCATTTCCTACTCCGTTCTTCCCTGGGTCTGTATTCACCTGTACCCTGTGAGCTCAGGCAAAATGTTATAGTATGATCCAGTGGATGCAAGCTAAAGCCAAGAAAAATCAATAGACACAATAGTTAGGAATGAGGACAATTGGTCACTGGAACCAGTTCCCTAAGTGCTCAGTGGGCATCTCTTCAGTGTTTTAAAATCAATCCTTGCTATTTTTCTAAAATAAGTGTGGTACTTCAGCTAAGTCATGCAATTGGAATCATTAGTCTAAAGTCCAAAGAGGAGAAACAAAGACGCATCCTATTAATCTTCTGGTCACAGTTTATCCACAAGTGGTATTAGATTGGATAATGTGCTTGTGTCAGTTTCCCAGTTTGTTTGAAACATCTACTATTTTTAAATAAAATTTTCTGTACCTTTTTTTTTCCCTAAAGGATTCTTTATTTGTTTTATTTTTAAAACATTTAGCTAATTCCAAGAGAAGGCATTGGAAAATTAATATTTTCTGCAGTATAAATGTTTCTGGAATTATTAGTTATCTCAGATACTGAAGAAGGTGAATACAGAAAATACATTGATGACAAAGACTGAGTGTTGGCTTCAATTTTTCCTATGTACTGAGTGTTGTTAATATTACTTTGTAAGGCAGCTTTTTACTCCCTGTTGGCACCTGGAAGCAAAATAAATTTTGTTGCACTTTGCTGCTTTTTATAGTAGAGGACAGCTGTTGATACTTGCTTTAAAAAGCAAATATTGGTGAAATTAATAGCAAGATATCCATGACCAAAAGAGACATGGAACAAAGGCTGCCACAAAATTGCTTATCTTTGAAAATATCCACTGAACACTGAACACAATAATGAACAATATACACAGAGATGTTTGCACTCACATTGAATTCACATCTGCTTAAAAATAACAGTGACAGTCCTCAGGTCAGTCCATTGATTTCCTGCAAAAATATTTTTAATATAATAATATAGGAAAATAATATTGTCTTCATTTATGAAATGTGGAAACTTTTGCTGATGGATTACACAAATCTAAAGCAAAAATTTTTTTCTTTAGAAAATTCAAACCCAGAAACTATTTCAAACAATCAGACATAAACTATAATTACAGAACATTAAAATTGTATTGCTAAGGTTTCAAAAATCAAGACACAGATAGTCAAGTATGTCTATTAATTTTTGCCCCCTGTGAATATGCATTATTAAATAGTTTTGAATGTTCTCACTGTACCATGCATACATGCATTCTAGAAGTAATTTAAAATTAGTAAAATAAAGCTCTGAAAAGCTGTTTACTGAGTAATGCCACACTAATTGTGAAATTTGGTATCTTAATTATGCCATTAGAGTAAAAACATGTAGTTAGGCAATATGGATATTTAATTTTATGCTATCATGTGCAATTATGAACTGAATAGTCTTAGGAAATTGTGGCCAGGATTGGCACCTGAGCAGTTTGAAAGTTCTCCATCATACATGGTGTTTTTTTATAAATGTGCCCTAGAACATAAAGTTTGTTAATGTGCTAATGTCTCACCTCAGCTCATGCACTGTGCAAATAGGGCTGTGCAGTGCCAGCATGGGGACACACTGTGGTTCTTCTCATACAATACAGTAACTATATCCAGTGTTAAAATTTGCATTGTATAGGGTTACTTGTCTTGTCCTGAACATATCCTGACTGCACTTAGGTTATCTTACACATTTCTATATAGTAATCTTGTTATCATTCATGTTCCCTGTCTTCAGCTAAGCCACTCTTAATAATAGTTAAAAGCAGTGGAAATATAAATATCAAGGTATTTATCAGGATTTGCTGAAAAATTAGCACTGTCACTGGCTCTGAAAATATAATAAGTGAAGGTATCTTTACGCCTGCATGAGAACCAAAAGATTGTCCTGCTTTACTAGTTCATGTAAAATTAGAGCAGGCTGGTGTCTGTCTGGCATTGGCTGAAGCACCAGGTTTAGTAACGTTGAAAGAGCAGATCAAGGCTGACCTGTGGCTGTGGCACCGGGAGGCATCTGAACATATGCTGCCTGTGGCCTGGGAATGAGCTGAGCTCTGAAGGAACTGTATCCCACCTGAACACACAGGGCACATAAGTGCTGTCTGCTTTCTTATGCAACATTTGATGCCCATTACCGTTCAGCATGAAAGAAGAGGTTTTTTGATATTTGCGTAAGACATTAGTCCAAACAAATCTCAGCATTTTTAGGTAATGCATCACTTAACTTTTGACCAAGAAAAGAAGTGGTATCAGCACCTGTGGTTCATTGACCAAAAATTTAGAACTGTACTTATCTCTCAAGAGGCCATATTGCATTTTTTTCTTGATTGCAGGAAAAGCAGTTTTCCTGAAAGTAATTTAATACCATGCAATTGTTCCTACTCACTGCTCCCTCCTTAGCTGTTTTACTGTTAATTAGAAGATCACATATTTTTTAAAGATATCATATCACTTCCAGATACGGTTATGAACTTCACCCAGGAGGTGTCATTTCCTGTGTTGATCTCAAGCCAGGCATGGACAGATAAACTAACATAATTTGCTACACTCATAAGAGCAGAAAAAAAATTAATTTCTGCTGGTGTTGCAAGCTCCTCTTTTAAGTTCCACAACCTTCAGTTTGGGGATCCTAATCAAAATACTTTAGGATATATGTTAGAAGGGGAGGGTGAGTATTTGCAACAGAAGAGTTGTCATTCAGGATTGGCAGCACAGCACAGAACTGTGTTTGACATTGAATTGTTCTTTTTAAGATAGGCCTCACACTGTAAGCAACCAGACAGAATGTAGATGTTTCCACAGTCTCTCATGAATTTCTAATTGGTAGCTAATGATGGATTGTTACCTGTGCATAATGAAGTTATTTTCCACAGGGTTATAGTGTGAACAGACATCTGGTAATGTGCATAAATGAAAGAGAGTGATAAAAATTATAGTGTTAGTTTATAGGATTCTTTGAGGTGAACAAATTCCCTTTCCTAGAGATTGTTCAAATTAAATTTTGAACAAATAACAAAAATTAGTCCCTAAGAAACAAGCATTTTGGGATATGGCCCTTGTTTACACTATGTGTAAGCAATGCAAATTGTCTTTAAAGGGAATGAATATTCTATTTACATCCAGCTTTATACTGCCAGACTGGTATTACGGGGCATTTGGAAATCCTCGAAGAAATTTTTGAAGATATTAAGGGAAAATATACTGTATTCACATTGGTTTTCATAAGATATAAAACCAAACTTACAAGGCATTATCTTTAATAATTTCTCCCCCAAGGTAAATATTGGAAGTACAACAGAAACAAATATTAAATCAAAATAGATTTGGAATCAAAATGTCACCCAAGCAGTTAGTCTTGAAAGTTGTTGTAAACCTCTGCGTGAAAATGTGTTGGTTTTGTTTGTTTGTTTGTTTGGGGTTTTTGTTTGATTTTGGTTTCGTGGTTTTGGTTTTGTTTTTGTATTGGTTTTAAATGGTTATCTGAAAAGACAACTAAATATGGAAGCTATGTGTCATATGTCTGGGGTAATAATATGTTCTAATGATCACAGAGCATGTACCTGAAGGCATTTTATCTTAGTGTATGATTTCATTTTTCTATTTCTAGTGGATTGAGGCATATAATTTCTTTTAGAAGGGCTTCATTAGAAAATGAACATGTGTTAAAACAAATTTCTCCTTTCTCCTTCAATGAAAATGAGAAGAAAATAAGTTTACCTTCTGAAAAAACAATATAGCTACTGAATCAGTCAGATATAGTTCATATGGTTAACGAAATAAAAAAAATTGAATGCTTTTTGATGCTTGTTGGATTTTTTAAAAGAAAATTGAAACATCTTTGAAAAGCAACCACTTTATTTCAGATTTTTCATTGCTGCAAAGTTCAAGTGCATTAAGATGACACCCCCCACACCCCATTAGAATGCATCTCTTGTTTCTTCCCTGAAAAATCTGTAAAGCATCAAACACTTATAGCACAATAGCACAAATTCAGAATTAGGAAGTACAGTATGGGAGATAGCATAATTTGAAATGCAAGATAAAACCAAGATCCTTTCCACAGATGAAAATAAAAAAAAAATGCTTATCTTTTTTTGGGTATCTGTCAGGCAAAAGATAAATTCCAATTTTGGTTACTATTTTGCACTTAGCTAACAGACACTAGAGGGTTTTTTAAATGAATTATCTATCTTTTTCTTATTGGTATATGTTATTTTAAAGAATTATTAAAGAGTTTTTTATGAGTTTTATGCCCACCTGAGGTGACAGCAGTTTATCAAAAAATGAAGTATTTATTATATAGGCTGTGAATTAGTTATTTTATAGTCCTTGAGGACAAAATGTGTACTGTGCTCCAAGTACATCTTACACATAAGATATAGTATGAAAATAAGGTAATACTTATCTTGGTAAAAAGAAATGTAGAACCTAGGATACTGTAACAATTTGCATAGATTACTAGTAGGTCTTCTAGCACCTACATTTTTGAAGCATTTGCATGTTTAAACCACTTCCTCCTATTCCCATAACCTCCCATCATTTTGTTGCTGTTAATGTGCAATGCTGAAAAAAACCCCAACCCCAAACAACCAGCTTCTGAATTATGGAACTTAATTTTCAACTATGATCATGTCAGGTCATGTCAGACAGTGTAGAGATAACTCTTTTTCTATTCCATGTTAGGCTATATATATATATATGTGCGTGTGTGTGTGTGTGTATGTATATATATATGTAAAGCATGTATCTAACATATTCTGCACAGTTTAGTGGATTTGTAATGATCTTGAAGTACCCAGCAACATGTGTGGATAGCCTGTGAATATGCAGAATCAAGTAATTAGAGAAGTCCAGTGAGATTGAAAAAACTTAGAAATGATCCCTCCAAAGCTAAGTGTTCCAGTTCTAACCCAGTTTAAAATAAAACAAAAATCTCTTTGAAGATATGATTCTTAATCAGAAAATAGTGAAATGAGATATCTGAACATACGATTAAAATGAATGCCTCATCTTATATACCCATATACAACTAGCATGACCTAACATGTTAGAAAATAATTAATGTGGTTTGGTAAGTAATTTTGTAAGAGCACAGATTCTGGATTTTCAGATGCTCACTTTGTGCTTTACTTGGCTCAGACAACTCTACTTTAAAGTCTTATGCCATGATGGAATGATAATTGGGCGTTGATGAAAAACATCAGTCATCATTGTATTGTGATTTGAATTATATTTGTTCTAAAGTTGAGCGGTAAGATGTGAAATAAACCATATGGGTTTGGTGATTGCACTTTAAAAAGCTTCTTCATTTCCAGTCCAACTGTGAATCATTCTTTAAATCAATAGAGCTTGCTGAAACTCTAGGATTACCTGAAAGAGTTTTGAAGACTTTTTCAGTAGGAAAAAATATTCTGACTACTTTCTATTGCATATGTCTTTGTGTTCCATATCCTCCCTAATACTTCTGAACCCTTACCATGGACACTTTCCCACCATTCCTGCTGGGACAAGCCAGTCTGATTTTGAAGTTTTGTTTAGCAAGTCATTCAATGGAAGTGTTTTCTAATCAGTAATTTAAATTATTCATATGCAAAGAAATTAAAATGAAGATAAAACTGCAAGTTTCATTGATCTTAGGTTTATTTATGCTAGTTACTTTAGATCATTGGAAGGAAATTAATATTTGCCCATGGTTGAAAACAAGTATATAATTACATAAAAGAGATTAGATAAAGCCAAAATTGCTCTATATATGAAGCTGTTTTGATTGTTACTTCCATAATAACCAGCCATTAACTACACAAGTGGTTCGTTGATCACAAGGACAGAGCTGAGGCTTGTCAGAGTTATTCTGATGACTCAGAAAGCCCAGAGCAAACACGAGTCTTACAAACAATGGCTACAAATAATGTGATCAATATTCCTTGCAGCTCTTATAAAAGTGTATATCTTCAGAAAGGAGTACGGATGATGCTATAGCAGACTTAGTCCCTGAAGATGCATTTCATCTGACTGGCCCTTCTGCTTTTTCTGTCCTTTGATGCTGAGACCACAAGGAACGGGGACTAAAAAGTCATAAAAATTTTGTTTTCTCTGCTTAGTATGTGTAGGCATCAGGGAACAAAACTTAAACTAATATGAAGTTTTTTCACTCCAGTGCACAGAAGCATAACAGTGGCATTCCCTGTTACTGCATTTTCACATCCAGCATGTTAAATCTTCTGAGGCTCTTAGTGGTAAATTGCAAGTGATCAGAGTTTCTGACATTAGGGTGGGATTTCATAGCTCAAGAAGGTTAAATACATGTACATGTACATGTACACATACACATACACATACATATACATATACATATACATATACATATACATACACACATACATATACATATACATACACACATACATACACACACACACACACACACACACGATGATTTCAAATAGACGTTTGTGTGTGTCAGAAGGCATAAGAATGTTCAGAGCTGCAGGAATTTGTTTCATGGAGGAGTTAAGTGTGAAGAGGAGGGGTTATCACCTTAGGCTTTTGTTCTTTTGTGTTTCAACACCATAGAAACCAGGCTGTTGTATGAGAATCGGTCAGAAGGTTTACAACTGGGGAGCTTTGTTCATCAAGACCAAACGCAAGAGAGCTCAATACTGTGGCAAATGAGCTGGAGAAGTGTGGAGAAGTGGAGAACTTGCATCTGATACAACACAAGTACATTTGAAGATGTTGAGAGAGGAGTGAATACTGAAGGAGTTACACAAGGGGAATCTTCTGCTTTTTACTCTTTGCTGCAAAATGTACGGCATCTTTACTCTCCTTTTTCTTCCCTTTGTTATCTACCTTCACTTTTTCTCAGTAAAACATTTCTCTTTAACTTCCTCCTCTTTGATTACGGTGTCCTTGTTTTTCCACTCCGAAAGTATGATCAACATGCCTGGGAATGCATGGTGCAGACTGTTGGCTGCGGACCTTCACTTATTTTGGCTACAGAAACTACTGTTAATTGTTACATTCCTCTGTGTCTTTCCTCAGGAACACAAACCACTTTGAAAATTATGAAATTAATTAATGATGCCACAAGATTTCTACCTAATTTTGCTTTATTAAGGGTTTAGGCTAATTTCAGCTTAGACCAGAAGCTGGAGTTATCTGTCAGGGTCATTTAAGTCAGGGCTGTTAGCTTTCAGCTTTTAGAATACAAGAATTACCTGCTTTGGGGAAAAAAACCACCCCAAACAAAAACCCTGTGAAAGACCGAAGCAACAAACCATCAAAAGAGCCCCCACATCCCACCCCTGTACAATGTTGTCAAGTTTTGGTTTCCTGGTCAAATAAATAAAAATTATGCTCAGCTTCTGGTTTCTGTGTTGCTTCACTTTTCTCCAGCTGTCTCTGTCCTTTCCTTCATTCATGAGGCTGTACACATTGCTATGTTCTTGGTCCTACAGAAAATCATGAAATGTTGAATGTGCAGCAAAGTTCTGAATACTGTCAACAGGAAGTGCCTAAGATCCTCAGAATGATTTAGGCTAACAGGCAGTTCTCAGTCACTTCAGACCAGCTCTACAGAAGAGCTCAGTTCTTCCGTAACTCTAACTAAAAACAGGATTTTGAACAGTGATGAGAAACAACAGTCTCTGATTGACCAGACTTTCAAAGATACCAGCCAATATCTAAACTTTAATTATAATGGCCATTTAATCAGAATCTAAGCAGAGGCTGAGCTTGACTTGAGTTTAAGATTCTAAGTATATAAGTATCCGCCTCTCAGTTTCTAAGAGTATATATAAGTAAAAGTATATGACTCTAAGTTGCTTAAACATGTCAATCTCCATGTTTTCTCTAACTAGAGAAGGAAAATTTTTCATTAAGACTAAGTCCTGCCTTTGAATACTAGGCTTTCTTCCATGTATTGGCATGAACTTGAAATTTTAACTTGAAAATAATTTATTAGCTATTCTCTAGAGGCATAAGTGTATAGTTTCTATGCCTAGGCATGCTAAACCTTGGCAATTCTGGTTTTATTTATCTGGACTAGGTTTTATTGTATTCCTTTAGGTCATATTATCCTGCTTGTATATTGCATGTAGTTTGTTTTTTCAAGTGATATATTAAACTGGGCTAGCGGAGACATGCTGGTATTTCCTTCATATGAAAGAGGAATGTAGGGAGACTCAACCAAACTCACCCACTGCAGTGACATTACAGATCAAGGTAATGACCTCTGGAAGAGTTTTTTCTGTTTTAATCAATAATTATTTTATCATTATTTTACTTACTTTTAGTGCTATAAATCGGAAGAGACTAGTCCCCTTATATTCAGCATAATTTTAAAAAGATTTAAGGATAGAAATCCACTTAAAAAAATGGTTCTAAAAATACCAATCAGATTTTTAAGGAGTTTTGCTGTTTTTGCAAAGTCTGAGCAAATGATCACTGTGTTTTTCAAAATATAATAAACCAAACTAAGATATCCACAAATTTTTCCATATACTCTTAGGCAGTCTTCATTTTCTTAAAAAATAAAAAAAATAACCTCATAGTGAAAAGCTGGGAGTGAAAAGACAAGAGGATGGGGGTAAGGGGAAGAAGACTTTGTTGAGAAATAGTTGTTTCTGTATATTCAAGCCTGCATTAAGTGCTTGGCCTGTCTACCTATCTGTAAACATAGTCAAAATGCCCCAAGATATTAAACCCAACGTGTCAGCAAATACTAGGAGTCAGGTGTCTAGTGCTCTGGGGATGTGGATGCCTGAGATTTTGCCAGGCAGCAATGAACACTTTCATCAGTGCATGGTTCATAATGTGATAAAATACACTGAAAAAGAACAATGGTGGAAACAACAAAATAAATGGACCCTTAGCTTCAGTCTGATGTAATTCTTACTGGCCATAAGCAGCAAAGTGATCGCAATGTATATTTCTTTTCACCCTGAATGGTTCAGTCTGCATAAGCTTTAGGCATGGATCTTAGAGCTGGGTTTTGAGAATTTAATCAGAGGATGGCCATTAGCAATTTTTTGTACTTCCCTTTTAAGTATGCAAGGAAATCTTTCCAGTCGGCTGCAATCCTGCTCACAGTTCTTCATTATCCCAAGCTTCCAAAGTAGTCTTTCCTACCCCAGACTTTGGAGTTTATTGTTCTTGCCCTTATACACATATTATTTGCAAGGGTTCTGAGAACATCCTCTCAGCTTTCTCTCTTAGCTGTAGAGATCATCTGCCTGCAATCAAATGACCGTGCCTGGGGCTACTTTGAGCACCATGGAAGGAATGAGGGAAGTTTCTGAGTAAGTGTCAAGAAAACAACTAATGTGTGAATGAAGTTTAAGCGAAGCTAAGTGTAAACCACTGTCATTCTAAAGGGATTTATACCCTCCCTGAGAGAAAAATCACTGTATATTTCCCTTTATCTTGTAGTATTTCCTTTGTATCTCCTATTAGCTGACATCATAAAAAAGCAATTTAAAAATATATCTATCTGAAAATACTATAAGTTTTCCCAAAGACCAGAGAAAAGGCTAAAAAACTCAGAATGAAAATGGATATGACAGTGAAATAAAAGCAGAATGAAAGAGAGGCTCATTGAGAAGCAACATCAGTCAGGTCATTTTTGTCAGACCTTGGGAGGCCAACTGAACTTTTTGGGATACAACATCACAGGTTAGACAGAGTCAGCATATGAATTCGTATGTACATTCTGTGTTGTTGTTGTTGTTTCTAAAAAAGGTTGTTTCTAAAACTTGTTTATACTTTGCACAAATGTTTTTGGGAAACAATTTTTGTGGTGGTGGGGAGCTTTTGTACCTGGACACCCTCTTTCTCATTTAAAAACAAAATGTTGGTTTGGCATATACATTCAAAGCGTAGTTGACACAGACATATCATTCCTGCCAAATATGCTATGGCAGTGTTCCTGCTGGAAAAAGTGTGGAACTGGCAACCAAGAACAGTAACGCCTTAAAAAACAGAAAACAGATTCACTCGTGATTTTTTCTGAAAGTCCTAAAATATCTGAATAATTACAGTGGAAATAACTATAACTCAGCACAGATAATGTGGGGAACTTGATTCCAGACCCATGTGCTTTCTTTGGGCAAAAATATGTATCAGCTGGAGGTTGGAAGCAACTGTGAGTACCTCAGTGGGCAAGGGAAGAGCTAAGGATATCACCTATCTAGACTTCTGTAAGGTCTTTGACATGATCCCCAATAATATCCTTCTCTCTAAATTAGAGAGATATGGATTGGATGGATGGGCTCTGCTGGGTAAGGAATTGGCTGAATGGTCATGACTCAATGTCTGGATGGAAATCAGTGTTGAGTGGTGTCCCTGGGGGGTCTTTATTTGGACCGGTTCTGTTCAATTAATCTTCATCATTGGAAATCCTTAAAGACAGACTTCCTCTCACTTCCTGTTCAGGATGTTTTATATCTGGTACATCCTACCTCCCTAAGGTTGGATCAGTACCTAAATGTTGTGAAAGGTGTAAGTGACTTCGTTACATGATGGTTAAGTATTTAGGGTGGGTTTTTTTGTTTTTATTTTGGGTTTTGGCGTTTTTTGGTTTGCTTGTTTGGTTTGGTTTTTGGGGGTTTTTTTGGGTTTTTTTTTTGGTTTTTGGTTGTTTTTTGGTGTGTGCAATTGTGCAATTGTCCTTTGACAATGATAAAATTAGCAGGAAAAATAAAATAAGAGAAATAATTAGCACAGCCCATGTGTCTGCAATTTTCCTAATGTTTACTTAGAAGGGCTTTGCTAAAGTTAAAAAAAAAAGACGTAAGTAATGCTGGGTCAACAAAGGAAACTCAATCTCTTCCCAGTAGTGGGTGAAAAGTTTTGAGGACGCTAGTATTCAGAAATCAGAATCAGATGATAACGTGATGCTTGTGTAATACAATGTTTGCATTTTGAGTCATTCACAGAATAAGAGGAAACCGTTCACACTGTCACAGGTACTGCTTCTTTGACCAAACATTGCATTTATGTTTAGTATAGAGGGTAGACTTGCAGTCCTAAATGATTTAGACATCTTGTACTTTGAAATGAAAGAGGACCATTATGTCCCTCAGTCTTAGCTTCTGTATAACACAGAACACAATCTTTCACTGTGTAAATTACTTCATATACCATATAGTTTTTGTTGATATCCACTATTTTAGAAAATCATTGAAACCATATTTTAAGGCTTGATATGATAGAGAGGATACCACCCCACACAGTACTGTATTTCACTGGTGTTCTATCAACATTATTTTTGAATATGTCCAGTAATGAGCAAGGCTTTACAGCTATGACACTTGCTCTTAATGTGTTGTCATAGCTTTGTATGATCAATACAAGCCAGGCTGACATTTCCTCAAATATAGACCCTAAGTTCCTAAGGCAATGAACAGTGCTAGAATTAAAGCACATCTCTCACCTGGATACACGTTCCATGTCATCACTAGTACGTAATCCCATGTGCTTTTGTTATTTTTTTTCCCCATTCACCAGACTTTAAGGAGAAATATGTCCGCCCACTTAAAGAGCTTAAAAATAAGAATGACGAGTCATGCCTAAATAAACTAACAGATGCTCCAGTATACCTTGGGGTGAATCCATCAGTCAGAATATTCATTATCACATAATATGCAACCAAATTATCTTCATCTGTTCCTGTGGTGTATTCCCAGGAAACCTAGGCAACGTTACATTCTACCAAGAGATGGTTTGGTTCAAAGCACATTCATCAAATCTTCACAATCCCTTTTTGAAGAGATGAAATATACATAAACATTTCTAAAATATGCGAAACCAAACATCATGGGCAGTGTATGAAATGCATTTTAGCACAGTTTTACAATAATTTTCTCTTCTACCACAAAGAGGTTCTTAACATGGCAAACACTTGTGATGATTTTTGAAAAATAACCTATGAAAAAATGTGAGGACCCTCAGGATGAGTGTGTATTCAGAATATTTGAGATAATAATCCTTACTGTGAAATTCAGGTAAAATGTGACACTGGGATCCTGAATAAACTTCATGATTTTGCCTTTCTCTCATTGCATTTCCCTTTCTATTTCTGAATCTCAGGACTGAAATATTTGTTTATATAGTTCTTTATATAGTTTATGAGTGGTCAAGCACAGTAAGTCTTCCAAGGAAAATGGTCCCTAAGCTCGTCAGCGTTCAAGCAGCTTTTGGACAATGTTTTTAGATACATGGTTTAACTTTCAGATCGCCCTGTGTGGGAGCCAGGAGTTGGACTGTGTGATCCTCCTGTCTCCCAGCTCAGGATAATCTGTGATTCTATGAATCCATGAAATTCACACCAAATAGAATTAAGTATAATTTAAGTGGGTGTCCTTCAGCCAAAAGCTTTTCTCAGTATCCAAATGCGAGATAGTGTAACTGGAAACCAAGAGAAAGAGTGAGCATAAGAGGACAGAAAACTCTGTCTTGGAAAGCAATGAAGCACATAATATTTGAACATTCAGGGAAATAAATATCTTTTGGTATGAGTGAATTATGAATGAAAGATTATGGCAAAAAGAATCCATGTGGTTCTTAGTTATTTAAGAAATAACCAAGACACAAGATGGAAGAAGACCAGCAATATTACTTCTATAAATAGCACTGTTATACTAGATTAGCACATCAGTGCTATCATCTATACTTGAAAAGAATGCAGATATATTAAAAATTTCAAACAGTCCTGAAGATGAACTTGAGAGTATAAAGCTTATAATGTAAGTCAAAAGGAGCTCCGTTTCTGTGAATTTCTGTGAATAGAAGACAGCCCCTGTGTTCAGGTGATACTGAGGAAAGCTTTGATACTGAATGAGAAGAAAAATGTTAAAAGACCTAGTGAATGTATCTCAAATCAGGCAAGCTGAATGATAAAGGAAGGTGTTTTCATAACAGCAGTTAAATGTAGAAGTACCTGATGAAAGGCAGCATATGCAGGATCACTTGGTATCGTTGGAACCAGATTGTAGTTCTTCGTTAAGGAAAAGAAATCAAACTCCTGGAAGAAAATCTATGAGTGGGGAAATCAGAAATGGCAGATAAGTAACGTAGTTGCAATTGTTTTCTTGACGCTGACATTTAATTCTCCATTTTGAGGAAGTCTTTTCTACTTTCCATTCCTCTAGGAAAAAGAGAACATAGTTTACAATCTCTTTACATACAATGCATTTTGCATTGGCCTCAGACAAAACGTGGCAATGGCTGTGACTAAACACAACATGCCTGGGAATTTCAGGCAGTTATATGCAAGAGGAAATTAATCACTTTTAATTTCCCTTTAAAACTGACAGATGTATTTTTAAGTTCTTTGTTTGGCAAGACCTTAGTTTGAAGCTGCAGTAAAGGGACAGTTCATACTGTAAATGGACAGTTCAATATAGGTCAGGTTAAGATTCAAAGAAGATACAAAGAATCTTAACTGTATGGCCGTGTTTGGTATTCATCCATATGCCAGAGCTCAAACTGGTTGTCAGCACTCAGACCAAAAATACGTTCTCCTTTCTGCAGACCAGACTGGGCTATAAGTTTTTGTTATTGTTGTTTCATTGGCTTGTGTTTGTCAATGAGGAGAAGAGATTGTTTATTTACTTATTATTTTCCTCGGCATGAGTTATGATTCATCTCTTTCAGATCTATGGAACATTTCTTACTTAATGAGCTCCTTGCTACTCAAGAAGCCTCGGGCTGTGGTGGAACCTGGGTCTTTCCTGCTCACTGCTGAGAGAAAGCAGTTGTTTCAGCCCTCAAAAGATGAAATGTTTTTGTTTGACTCAATTTGTTGGCCTTAGTATAAGCTATTTGGGCAAAATGGGTTGTGAATGGGAGGATGTGAACACAGGAGGTTGGAATACATGATCTAAAGGTTTTAACTGCTCTTAAAACTCACAGACTAGAAGAGCTGTTAGCAGTTAAAAGTATAGTTTCTCTTAGGAAGTCCTCTTTTTCTGTATTTATGTCATGCCTCGATCATTTTGGTAAAAGAAAGGAAAAACATAATGCACTGCATATGAAAGCTCTCAAAATACAGGTAATGTAAAGAATTTCAAAGAATTTGTTTCACTTATTCTTTAGGACAGAGACTAAATGTGTCTGAAACTGAACAGCCATCCTGCTTTCATATTATGTTGCTCCATAAAACACATGCATTATAAATATTTGTTCTATGCAACACTAAAATATAATATTTTTACAATACTTCATTGGTTAGTTTTATGGTTTCCTATCTATATTAAGTTTAGATGACAAATATGTTTTACTGTAATTTGCTAAAATTAATATATATTTTACTATAATTTCTTCTACAGCATGAAAAGACAACACCTCTTAAAAAAATAATCAAACTTATTCAAAAGAAGAGACACTTTAACAGGAAGCTACTACCTGTTTAATGGTCTAAACCACTTCCTGCTCCAAGGCCAAAAGAATAGGATTCATACCTCTTAGAAATAGGAATTTCTGCAGTGAGCCGTGTTTGGTCATATTTATCGAACACTTTCCCCAATACCAGTCATTTTGTGTAAAAAATATTGAACAATGTGAGAAAAATAGAGGTGGCTTGGTGAAGTTTCTTATCACTTAAATAATAATAAAAAAGGGCTGATTAAAATATACATTTCATTTTTTGACTTTAAGGTGTCTACAGAAAGAGTTATGTAGTTCTCACCTCTATGACACTGGTTAAAAATGTATGAACTGAATGTGTTTCTCCAAGCAAAATGTAGAATTGTTCACTCAATTAATATTAAAATAAAATTAATTTTATTTATTTTTACTGCTGCAAGGGTGCCAGTATCTATACTTCATAGAGAGAATATTAATAGATTTTCAAAAACATATAAATGTAACTCATGACAGTAACATATTTTCCCTTTGGGTTTATAACTTCTTTCAGTGCTGTAGGTATCTTTTTTAAAGAAGCAGATGTGCTGCAACTGCACAGAGCCATAAAAGGTCCTACTTAAAAAGGCTTCCTTGAGTGATTATTTTATTTTGGACAATTTTTGTAACAAAAACTTATCAAAAAGTAAACAAAAAGCCAAATTTTTTTCTTTCATATCACTTTAGAGCTAGGTAGAAGAAGAGCTAGGTAGAAGAAGAGCTAGGTAGAAGACTTTTTTAAAAAGTTGCAATATTTGCATAATCACAGTAAAAACATTCTTTGGGTTTTTGTTTCACTTTTTCCATCTTGATGTTTTCTGAAATAGCCAAGTCATTAAAATCCTCCATCTGAGAGATTGCAGAGTGTGTAGCAGCCTTGATGAGACTTACAGCACTATCTTATAACACTCAGGTATATAATTTTGAACACACTTCTATATTTTCATTTCTATATCTCTCCACAGGAGGAAGAAATAGAAGGTATCAACATGGGAGACTTTGTGTAGCATGAAATACTGGTAATATATTGATGAGTCCAAACATTCAATTTGCTGTAGCCACGGTGAATTTAATTTGACGGACTCCGTTCAATTTGTGTATTGTTACATTGTTCCTTCCCTGATAGATAATAAAGCTGTCTTTATTTGTTTTTTAAGAAATACTTCAGATCCATAAAAACATAACACTTTCTTCTGTTCTTTATTTGCGTTGAGATCCCTTTACACTTCCCTGGCTATAAATGTCACTTACAGCCCACACTGCCAAAATGCTTTAATGCAATTTCGGAGGTAAGTGAGGATAAGTCCATTTCGCTAAACACAGAGATGGAATGTAAAATGAAGGTGAAGCATGTGACATTTCTCCACTTACTGACATGTACAGTCTATGAGCATGTAGAGAATCAAAACTGGTGGAATTTACAAGCTAGGAAAAAAGAAGAATGTATAAGCAGATGGAAATTAAAGGCAATTTACTTTCCCTACCCCTCATGCTCGTTGTTTTATCTCTTACCACCTTCTTTTCCAAATCCTTAGTATACACACTACACCATCCTACACTGAGATTTACACATTTTTATTCTGGTACCCATTTTCCCCCTCTTATATATTTCTCTTTCAATAGAGACCACATTTTTAAAGCTGTCTTCCTTCCTTCCTTCCCCCTCTTCTAAACAACACTGAAAACAACAGTATCACAGGACACGTCTTCCCTCACTGCCTTACCTCAATGCCATTAAGGGAATTCTTAATCTCCTAGTAGAGATGGGAACATATGAGGCTCTTACTCTATTCTGGAGGAGCTAATGATTTCCTATATAGGACTATTAACTCTTCTTTACTTATATGAGGAATAGTTTGATTCTAGTAATACCCTGGCACTGCAGCTTTGGAAAAGACATTCATCATTGTCTTCCTGCTTCTTGTTTAGTGAGTGGGATTATGCAAAAATGGAGTGTGAAAGGGGATTTGAAATGCACTTTTTAACTTACATGTTACAAAAATTCTGAGAAATCACAGAGGACTCTTCTGAATTAGCTTTCTTATTGAAATCTGCAGTTTATTATACTGTGAAGGGACTCTAAAGAGCAAATAAAAAAGTCTGGGTGTAATGACTTAGTGTTTACAGAATATAACTGCTACAAGACTGATTGCTTGATATATTACTTCTTTCATTGTGAGCCGCAAAACAGGTAGAGGCATGGTAGACTAATTTGGTTTATATATTCAGCTGTAAGGCTAGACACTGCATCATTCTTTTCATAAAGCAGGGACTGGAGGCATGTGGGGCCTGTAGCCATGACGACAATAAAACAGCTCCGAGCCTGAGCTGTAAGTAAGAAACTCAGCCTTGTCTCCAACCCTTCCTGCTCATGACTCGACTCCCCAAGCCCTCTGGAGAGGGGGTTGGGTGCTCATGAATGATCTATTGAGCAGAGGTACAGTACTGAAAAGCATGTCTACAAGGAGCCTTTTAGCAGCATTTCCCACCGTTAGACTAACACGAGCTAGTGGTGACTTCAGCTCGAGCATACAGAAAGTCTTGGCAGCTGCTCTGCTTCACCGTATGGATTTAGTGCCGTACAGTAAACACTGGTCATAAAAAGACAAACAGCTTGTCTGCATTAGGACTCCCATTGTTGCCAGCACTGATGGAGCTGCAGGAAGAGTGGTGGACACCTAGGACTCCAGCTGGAATCAATACAGATTGCAAATACCCAAAAGTCCCTGAAGATCAGACACAAAGTGCCTAAGCTGACACTTTATTGGCATGAGCAGGCAATATGAAAGCAATATAGGAATTTCAGATGTGTTACATGTTAAAAATGAATTATCTGCACACTTCACATGAAATAAGCACTAGTGATAAAAGAAAATTTGAATTTCAGACAGATCTGCTTTCAGACTGTGGCTCTTTGTTGCTGGTGATATGTAGTGCGTCTTGTCGCAGTCCATGAAAAACTAGATAATGACATGGTGCTAATGCAACCTGCCCTTTTCATATGCTGCTTAGCATCAAAAGACAGTTGGAAATATATGAAATATATAGGAATGACAAGGGGCAGTAGTTGGCATGTGAATGGGGGGAAACTCAGGGGAACTAATAAAACGAGTTAAACCGTCATATTTTATTTCAAATGAGAATTTCTGCAAATCTTATGGGAAATCACTACAGTACTTTCAGCATTCCTTCTTCCACAAAGACGAAAATCACCTTGATATTTTATACATCTGGTTTTCTCTCTCTTGAATCACAAGAGATCTTACATCATTATGTTTGCACGGTGCAAACTGGTCTTGCTGGTAAGTATGATTACACCAGGATCTCTTTTCAAGAGGGTCTCAAGGCTATAAAAATCAAATAAGCAAGGTTTATTATGTTCCTGATGACAATTGAAGATTAATTTAGCAATGCAGTTAGTTAATGAGACCTGTGATCACCTTCATCTGGACTGGTGTCGACAGTGACTGGGAAGAATACTGAAAAGGAAGAACTGTGATGATGGGCTCTCATAGCAGTGT
The DNA here is from genome assembly GCA_036785705.1 of Acanthornis magna. Taxonomy (NCBI): domain Eukaryota; kingdom Metazoa; phylum Chordata; class Aves; order Passeriformes; family Acanthizidae; genus Acanthornis; species Acanthornis magna. Next base: position 27,809,441 of record JAWUZG010000001.1, read on the forward strand.
TTTAACTCTGTTAATTAGTTTCATTTTCATCTGGTTTTGCAGTAATGATGCTTTCTGACTTTAGATATGATAAATTACAGCACTTTAATCTTGATTTTGCCAGTGCTGGAGTCATCACTCTACAACAGTATTGAGCAAGACACAGTTTTGACTAACTGTAGATGTCAGTGCTCATCCTTTGCATTTCCCTCATGAGATGATGGGGTCCCAGCAGATCATAAACATCAGGCCTGGTTTTTAGTAAGAATTCTTGGTCTCTCATGAAGATAACTAATCTATTCACGTGTTATATCTAGTAACAAATCACAGTTACTTTGAGAAACTTGTACAATCCACTCCCAGAAAGTCAATTATCACAAGTTTGTTATCTTCTTGTGAGTAATTGTTAAGATAAAATTTGTGCCACAATCAGTGGTGGCAAGTCAGGTTTAGGATCTGAAATTTTTCTGTACATTCAGATCTCAGGAATTTTCTGTACATTGTTTTTCTACTTGTTAATTTTTTCTCCATCTTTTTCATTTACATTCACTCACACTGTTCAGAAAAATCTCACAAACCAAAAGATACTATTAAGTTTGCCAGAGCATAAAAATAAGTTAAGTGGTTTTCATCGTATTAAGGTACTTATCTTCATTATTAATTTAGGAAAGGCATAATTATAATTTTAGAATGTGAGGATTTATGTGTAAAAACAAATAAATGCAAAAGTTGGAAAAATACCCCAATGTATAACACGTTTTGGAAAACAGCACCAGAGATGATAAACAAATTTGTCATCCCCACAGTCATTTTACTGTTGCTACTTGCCTATACCATTTTGATTAGGTATCAAAGACTATCTGGTGTTTAATGGACCTTTTAGTTCATATGAAATAAATGTATCATTTTTATAATTGAAACAAAGTAAAAATTACATTTGACTTCTGTATCACCAGTAATTTTGGAAGTTTTGCAATCTTTCAACTAGAAACATAAACACATAAAGTTACCAGCATTTTACTTACTTGACAAAAATTTTTTTCTTTTAATTTACCAAAAGAATTTACCTATGCAAGCTAGTGTCAGCAATTCCAATCACATAGGCTTAATTCATCACAAAAAGAGAAGAAAACCCCAAACCCAACCACTGTATAAGGCACTTCATTTCTTATATAATAATGTTTCTGAAGGGCAATTTTTCTTCAGGACAGAAATAGATTAAGTGTACTGGATATATTGAGTTTGAAGTATTTTAACTGGGCCTCTTTTATAGCCTGTCTTTATAGCCCTGAAAAGGTGCAGCTTGGGGAAATCTGAGATTTTTGCTGTACTGTCTTCAACACCAAACCAATGTGTGGCATCCACTTAAGATGTTTGGCATCACAGGTGGCAGTTAAAGAAATGATCATTCAAAAATGTCACCCAGGCATCTAACAGCAGCTAAAGGGAAGTGCTGACTGTAACTTCGATCTCTCTTTCTGAGTGTTGCATGCATAGCTTGAATATCCCCAGGTTCAGATGGAGCATCTGACACGACACCTTCTCATTACTTTCTTTAGTATTATATTCCAGCAATGCATCCAGGGTGCTCCTGGCCACTATGCACCTCCACAGGACTGTCCCCAGGTCCCCTACACCCTACATGTGGCAATGGAGAACTGGAGAGAAGCTACATGGCTATGTTGGGAACATTTAATTTGTCCCTTCCAGGGAGGGCCAGATGCAAGCCTGAAAATTGGGAAGGTTCACATTTACTATGTATTTCTGTATACAAGAGCTATACATCAGCATCTGGATTAAGGCAGAGGAATAAGCAAGGAAAAAACTACTTTTATCATGGTTATAATTATAAGAACAAGTCTATAAAATAAATGAGCTGGGTCTGAGGCAGAATTGAGGATAAAAAACATGTTAAAAATTACTGTCTTTAGAGTCATAGACAAGTGAAAATGGTTTGGTTTGTTGACAGAATAAGAGTATTAAACAAATAACAATCTCTATATCCAGTCTGTCAATGGACCACATATAGTAAAATTCGAAGTGTTAATAAAGCACCAGTGGAACAATAAGTTATTTCTGCTCATTCACTGGTACTATCTTTTAATTAAATTTAGCTTAGCATGCTAGCAAATATAGGAAAAAATTATTCAGGACTTTATCTTGTTCTTTAAAGTAAGACATAAGTTTAAATATACATTGATACAGGTTTTATGGAGGTCTTTACAAAGTTGTATAAGAAGAAATTACTTTGTATTAAATCAACATTTTATATATTTTTATTACATAGCTTATAAAAACATTTTTCAATGCATGCAGGAGGAGGTGTGTGTGTGCACATTTGCATGTGTATCCATGTATTTGTTACAAGTTGAGAATGTTACAATCTGTAAAAAGATTCATATATTTTGGTACTATTCACATACTTCTATAATAAAGGATAATACAAAGAAACTGAAGTCATAGAATAACAAAACTAGTACTCATTTTGTAGATTAAAAATTACTTTAATCCTTATTTGCACAACATGCATGTGTTATAATTTATGTCCTTTACCAAAAATACTTAATTTCAAATTGATTTTTTTTTTTTTTTTGGCAAAAGAAAAAAAACTTTCTACAGCGTCGTCCTTCAGGGGCTTTAGAATGGTCTGTAAGCATTAATTGAGCTTTAGAATAGTAAGTACTCTGATGTAATTTTTTTTGTGGGTAAAATGGGGATCAGAGTGAGTAAGTGATTTGTCAAAGTCAGAAGAAGCCTTGACTTCCAATTGTTTTGGTGACAAAAAAGAATGTTTTTTACCACAGGATAGCTAAAGGCAGGAGAAGCAGAGCAAATACCTGTAGGCTTCAAGTGGAAAATTCGCCTCAAGCAAAGCAGAGCTTGTATAAACTTCCTTAGGTAACTGGCAGTGAAAATGACAATGTCTTTATTTATGCTAAGACTTCTAAAAACAATCAAGTACCCTGGACATTTTTGTAATAGTCCTGTCTTCCATCTAGCTTAAATCAAAGATACCGAGGGCTTGTTTTCAGATAAGCCCAGCAGGAGGAAAATTAGCGGTATCCCCAGAATGCCTTGCTTTCAACCTGTAGACAAAGTATCCATTTTCATATAACCCTGCAAAAAGTAATGATCTTACATACAAATACAGGTCTTTTTACTGGTCCATGACTGTCAAGAACAGTACAGGAAAATAATAAAATATGCACTGATCTTTGCAAAGTGCCAACTCAAATCATTAGGTGGTTATTGCACATTTAACAATGGAGCTCCCTGCTGCTGTTGCTTAGAATGAGCAGTTTGTTTTTGATCAAATATGGATCGTTTCTATGAAATCTTTCTTTCATAGTACCAGTCATAATGCAACACAGGATCTTTTACTTAATGGACACATGCTCCACAGATATGCTACACAAGTATTATTTACTTGTGAGTATTTATTCAGTCACTTTCAAAACGTCCTGCAGTTTATTAATTGCCTTCCTTTATGTCCCCTTGAAGATTTTATGTAACTGACAATCCTTCTAGCTTCTTTTTATTACTCTGCTGTGTTCCTATTATTATTGCTGTTGTAAAGTACTGCAGCTTTCTACATTGACTTTATTCACATTCTTACTTAGTCATGATCTGGTTATGGAGGGACAGGTGAAAAAGTGATGAGAGTTGGGTTTATCCTTAGCCTTTATTATTGGAGAGCCACAAGGAAACAAAGCTTTGATGTACTTAGAAAGCTAATCCTGGTGATTATGTGGAGATATGTGCAGTGGGAGCTTGAGGGATATACTTCTTTAATCTCTTGGTGTTGAATACTTAATCCAGTAAAGATTCTTGGCAAGGAGATTTAAGAAAGAACAAGTTAATTAAACTGTTCACAGGTATTGTTTTCAGGAAAGCAGATTTGATAGCTTTCTAATGAAGTATTTGAGTTTTTTGTTTTTGTAAAAGGGCACTTAAATGATATAATTGAATCAGTGTATTATGAAACATACTGTTTTCCTGTTTGCAAACTGTTAAACACCCAAAGATGCAGGTTCACACTGCAGAAATTGGACTTTGATATGTGTGAATATGATTAGGGTGGTTATAGCAGTGTAGTAATTTCGTTTTGCTTTATTCAGCTGTAGGCCAAATTTGTTATTTTTAATGCAAACTGAGTATGATAAACTATAAAAACAGCATACAACTGACTTCAGATTTGTCCAAGTAATCAAAGCTGAAACCTCAGTGCTGATCACTGGCAGCATAACTGCATCATTGCGGAGACAACTCTTCAGTTAGTATCTCAGGGAGATAAAATTGTGCCATGCCTATCTTAGGAAAGAGCATCATCCTCATTATCTGTCTGATTTTTTTCCAGACAGATTGGTCTTAGGGTTAGCACATGCTAACCAGCTATGGCCACAAGTTATGACTATTTGCATGCTTTGATATCTGGGACAGAAATCACTGTGTGTGTGCATACACACAAGTGCACTTGAGATCTTGGGGTACCCACTTAGAGCAGACAGTGCTAACACCAGATTCTCCCTGGTATAAGACAGGTTTTTAGATCTCTGTTACCAGTGTGGCTTTTCTTCACAGTAACACCTTGATATAAGAATAAATAACTTGATCAAGCTTTTTAATATTACAAACTTTCCTTTAATACAAGATGATCACTTAGTTTGAACCAAAAACATACAAGAAAAAAGGTTTTTACTTCTCAGTGACATTATAACAGTATTCAGTGTTTTATTAAAGATGCACCAAATATAAAAAGGCATTTCTTGCAAGTAGAATTTATTCAGCTTAGTCAGAAGCGGCAGCTGTTATGAGTATATATACTCTTCGTCAACAGGTGAGAATGAAGAAGGTATTTGGTAATGGGATGGTAGTGAAGTTCTTTTCTTTCTCAAACCCAGAATTAATCCATGGTTTTGTTTTTTTATAATTTACAGTGAAGACATGGTGATTTAATGAATAGTACACTATATATTTTAAAATGACAAACATGTTAGGTGAAGTTCCTGTGCACACACAAAACTGGCTGAAGTGAGCAAACATTTGTGTGCCAGAAGTAGGATCAGACTTGCAGATACCATGCTTTTTTTTTTTGTTTGATCCTTTTTATTCTAGGAAGGTCATACATTAACACTATGTAAATTTTGCCTAAATTATAATCTACCCATGTATTTTTTATCCATCTAATAAAATATTTTTCTTTTTATACTTCCAAAATTAATTTCTTTTAAAGAGGTTATAAATTACACTGAAAAAGACATTCCAGAGTCTTGTCTACAGCAGTGCCAAACTGCTGGCCATCATCTTCCCTGGCATTTCTGAGGGCTCTCATCTTCCCTAGTATTTCTGAGGGCTAGGAGCATGTCTTTTTGATAGTTATAGATCCTGGCCTTCTATGCTGTTAAGGTGTTTATGAAAATGATCTGTTTACAGCCAGTCCAACTTTTAAGATTAACAGTCACAAAAGTTCCTGAAGTTCTAGTAGTCAAAAGATATATACTTATAGCAAAAATATGAAAGATTATAGGTTTACACAACATAATGTGAACATTTTAGCATAAAATTAGAATACTTTTTATGAATTTCAAGGAGTTATATTAACCATAAAAGACATTCACATACAATTAAATAGTATCCCTAAATTGAACCCAGTTATACTCCTACTTAAATCTAGGAGCAGCTTTGGTGAATATGAAAGGAAACCTTTGTTTTGCTTCATTCCTTGTTGTCAAGTCTTGCATTTGAGGAGCACAAGGAGCAATTAACTCATGGAACTCATTGTCATAGATTATCATTTATGAGTTACTCATGAGCATGGGTTCAAGAAGGAGTTACATAAATATTCAGGATGGGTTTCCAAGCTTACCAAGAAGGATGATACAGATATTGCCTGCAGTTCAGTCAATCCCAAAACTACTAACTGCCAGATGCTGACAGGAAGGGATCACGCTATAGGCAGAGCAGGAATGTGCCTCTTGCTGTAATGATTCCCATGCTCTTCTGCCATCTGCTACTGGAGACAAGATGTGCACCTAGGCTGATAGTAAATGTTTAGTCCAAGCTAACCACCTAAACTTTCCCTTAGCAGGGAGAGACTTGAGAGAGAAAAAGAACCTCCCACAGCTATTTTACTCCTCTCATTTTAAAGTACACAAATATGAGATTGAACAGCTTCTGGAGGTGCCCATTCCTCTGCTATTAAAGAAGACTGAAAAACTTATACTAAGACTGCAACCTGATCTAAATGATTTTCCATAGTTCATCTCTTCAACTTGAAATTAAGTTCCATGGAGCAAAAACATAGCAAAGTTTCTTATGGTAATTAGATGTTTATATAAAAAAAATATGAATGAAGACTCTTTCAGAGAGCCTGTGAATGATCAAGATGCAGGATAGCCTCTCATAATGACAACAAGGAGGACTCTTTTACAAAGAAACTCATTCCAAGTAAATTAACCTCTGTAGCCTATTCAGATTTTCTTGCCTGTTCCAGTGAAATGCTTGGCAGTTTTGGCTGTCACATTCCTGCCTGCCTACTGCTGGGGCTGCACTCTGCTTCAGCCTCTCCCCTGTGGTTTGACTCTGACCTGAAAGGGCAGTCTGCAGGGAGAGCTTAGCTCCGCCTGTCTCCTCCTTCCTTCATAGAGCAAATTCTACTCAGGAGTTGTGCAGGCAGGACTTTTTTGCTTGTTTGTTTTGTTAAAGGTTAAAACAAGAAACTGAGAAAATTTGAAAGAATAAGTATCAATCTAAAACTATTTTTTCCCTCACTCAAGTCTAAGCAATGGACTTTCTCATTTGTTTTTGTTTACCTTTCAAGAATTCAATTTAATCCCATAACCTCATATGGAAATGAAAGTTCTAAATGCAATATATTCTCCTCCTCAAAGTACATATTGCTTTGGCTTGCATGTTGCATTTCTGGTTCATACCTTGCCATCATGGTCTGGTATCAATGTTTTCAAAAGCTCATTTGTAACAACTCAGACTTTATTCTCTTCCCTGTGGCTAATATTCGCTATGTGACATTTGTGTGCCACTTAAGATCCAATCTTTTGGCTTTGAAATTAGGGGTGACACCTTCTGCTATTCTTTTGTTTTCATTTTCTTCAGTGCACTACACACAGAGGTTCCCTTGTGCATCTTCATCCATTCTTACACACTCATCTTCCAGACAGAAAAGATTATTGATCTTGTCCGGGCTGGAAAGAAGCAAGTGAGAGACTGTGAGTGTTATGTCACTTCAAATGTTGGTAGATGCTCAGATAGAACTGTTATGTTTAGGCCATGGGATAATGTAAAGAGCACTTTAGCACCAGAGTAAAGGAAGGGAGTTTTTTTCTTTCTGTCCTTGTATGTTAAGCAGGTATCTTTTTGAAAGGTAGATTCGAACCAATATTTTTAAGCTATTAAAAAAACATAATTTTTGATTGCTGATGTTCCTTCACTGAAATGCCAGGTTATCTTCATCAGAAGAATGACATAGCAATGAAATAAAATTAATAAATTGAGAGTGTTTCCAAAGAACTTTGCTACAAGAGTCAGCTTCATCTAAGTGGGAAGGATGGTGCTCACCTTTAATGTGTCTTGCTAACATGATTCAAGATATTTTCTCCCTCTAGTTTATAGCAGTCCTGCACTTTTCAACCCAGTGGAAGTTAATTCGATTTGAAGAGGAATGTGATCTAACTCCTGCTTAATGAAGTAAGTTCTTACTAATTTTCCTTGAGAATAACAATATGCTTTGAGAAGGTCCTCAAAACTCAACTTGAAAATTTGGACAGGAGACTCTGCCAAGTAGTTTGCATTGTGTGCAGTACAGCAGTAAGTTTCTGGATATCACAGAGGATGTTCTCTACGGAACTTTCAATTCTCCGTTTAAGAAGTCACACAGCATCACTGAGAAGGGAAAGGCTTGTTAAGAATACACCTGGCAAAAAAAATCTATATTTTCTGTGATTTTCCCCCTTTTTTTTCTAAAGCATAAATAAAAAAGGTAAAGATATTTCTGGAATTTTTGAAGGAAAGCAGCACATAGATGCAGAAATATTGACGACCACTGCAGTAAATGTACTTGCTAATTCACATCAGATGCCCCTTCATGAGAAGACTTCAGATCAGGCTATGGTTTACCATGATTCTCCTCCCATGAAGATGCTTAAGTTTTCTTTTCTGGAAAGCAGAAGGAAAGGAAAGCAGAAGGAAAAGACAGTGTACATAAAGGTCTTCCCCTGACACAAATCAAGTGTGTTGGAACTTGAGAATGGAGAAGCCTTCCTGGCTCTCTCATCTTAGGTGTTGTAGGTATCTGCCTCACAGGCCATAAGATCAGCTGTTCCTGTCTGCTGCTCTTTGATTGAATTCCGCTGTTATTACTGACACATTTACTGCTGAGTCAGACTGGTAAGTAAAATATAATTACCTTAACTCAGGTTGTAAAAGTGAGCTCTTCATCTGAACTGCAATAAACTCTACAGTAAAATTCTAACCTTGAAGTCTCATGAGTCCAAATGCATTTGTGAGAGTGATTCTCTTTAAGTGAGAGTGATTCATATATGTGTCCCATATACACCAAAAGCTTTTTCAATATAGGTACAAAAAGGCACAACTTTAAGAATATAGAAGTTCTTCCTCTGCCTTGAAGGAACTCTCGTTTGGAAAATAAATACAGATGTTTACTTTCTTGCTTTGCTTTCTTCCTATTCTGTCAGAGCTATGTGTAAGAGATTTCAGTTGATTCGCCATTTATATGGAGTGCTCATGTCTAGCTGATGGTGTGTGTAACATATATAAGGTCTGTGTGAAATGACACCTTAATTTAAGCTAAGACAAATCAATGGTTTTATGTTTTTTTTTAATCTGTGAGTGTATTCCACCCTTATTTCTGGAGCTAAAGTTTTAGGCAGAGACATTGCTGTGGAGAATAATGTCATGGAAAAAAGCCAGACTTGAAGATGTCCTTGCTCTTTGCAAGGGCTTTTAGCCTAGATGTCCTTTAAAAGGTCCCTGCCAACTCAAACTATGCTATGATTCTATGAATGTACAAATCAGCAAAAATCAGTTTGTTTATCTCAGACTATCAGAGAAAGACTCCCATTGAGGACCCCGTGTCTGGCAAAAATATAGAATGTTTTTAAACTTTTTTTTTTTTTTTTTTTAAATTTGCAGCTGATTTACAATAATTTTGCTGCAGGAAAAACAGAATTTTCTACTTTACTACCTAAAGTATATAAAGAATGAAATTAGTAACTATGTGATGCCCAGCAACTGTCCCTTTCACTTGCATTGCCATGTGGCAAAGGGTAGCTGCTAGAAGTTCAAAGTGTCAGCTGGTTACAAGAGGCACTGCTCAGATGTTGATACCACAGGATCAATAACTCAGGTGATTCGGTGGTTCTAAACCTGGACAATGTTACCATCTAAAAAAGCAGGCCCACCTCCTCCTTTATGTGCACCCTGGAAATTGTTAAGCTCAGTTTTGAGATTGGAGTGCCACACAGTTTCCCAGTCACAATTCCGACTGAGGGAGGACAGGAATGGGTCAGAGTTAACAACAAGGGTGAGACTTCCCTTCCTGTCAGCAGCGTGGATTTAACTTTGACCACACTGACTAAGCTACAAGCAACAAATTGGATCTTTTACAGAACACCTATACTTAGGCTAGACTTAACACTGAAGGTGATTAGTCTACTGTGCTGAGCTGCCTCCATTCACAGGATGAATGGACACCTCTCCAAGATCCTGGTGCAGTTGTCAAATAACTGGTGTCTTTTTTGTTCCCTCCACTCTTTTGGTAGTAACCTCCAAGAAGTAAGTAATGAGTTTTGGATTACTATTTCTCAAATTCCATCCAGTAAAGTTAAGCAAATGGGTCTCTGTAAACAGATGACTAAACCAAAGCACATTTTCTAAAGATAATTTAGACTTGAAGCATAACCAAGGAATAAAGGGAAGAGATTTCTCTCCACACTCCCAACTGGAGACAGACAGGAAAAAAAACTTGTCATCAGAGACCTATCATTCAATAAACCAGGAAAAGATCTGACTTCAGTTCTGACAAGTAGAGCACTGCAAACAGAATTGTTCTGTACTGATGACTGCAGTGAGGATTGGCAGACGCTGAGAGCAGTAAATGCCAGGCGTTCATAATATTCCTTGTGGGATGAAACACTGACTGCTTAACAAAATTAGAAGAACTGTTCCAAAACTTCTTCCCAGAGCTCAATATCTGACCATACACTGAATGCTGGGACCACACACGAACTTTTGCTCTGCTGTCTCAAAGTGACAAGACAAAATTACATTGGAATCATCACCCAACTAATAAATCTTACTGTCAGCTGGGTCTCCTTGTTGTGGGTTATTTTTGGTGTTTGTTTGTTTTACTCCTAGCATGCCATCTTGGGTAACTGCATTAAGCTGCCAATTTTATTTTTGTCTTTAAAAAGTATTTTTGTTTTCCCAGGTGACTGTGAACAGTGGGCGTATGTGGAGACTGGGGGAAGGAATGAAGTATATTGTTCTTGTCACACTGTTCATTTATCATCAGTGACTTGAGCATATTTGCTCCCTGTATGCTGTATGTATATCCACTGGCTTAAAATCTCTCAAATATAAGAGGGAAGCTCTATTTATGAGATGAGAAGAGAAACATTGTCAGGATCTTTGGTGTTGTTTATTATTTCTGATGAACCACACTCAGTATTTTAGTGTTCGGCCTGGGAGAGTTTGTCCATCCAGTAAATTCACCATAAGTGCAGCTGCATCTGGAGTATATTGAAGAAATTTGGTTTAGTATTAGAAATTTGCATGGAACTGGAATAAGCTGTACTGGTGCAAATCACAACTCAGAGCAGCTTTGTCTAACTCAGCTGGAGGCTGGCAGTGATACAGCTGTTCTGGTGGAGAGGAAGCAAAGGCTGAAGTCACAGGAAATCCACAGGGCAGTTCAAGTCCTTGCCTGAGACACTGTAAATGACAAGTGTTTTGCAAAGACTGATCCAGTAGACAGAGAAAATAGCTATGCAACAGTAATGTGTGGCATTGTTTTTCTTTATTATTCATATAAATTTTTAATAAGACAGAAGAAAAACCTTCAGATTAACACATATTTGTAAGGTGTGTTTAAGAGAACCTTTCTTGAGAGAATTCCCCACACGCCCTCCTTAAAAAAAAAATCACTTGAGAAGAAAGGGAAACATCTCTGTGTCTCAGAGTAAACATTCCCTGCTGGGCTCCTGGCAGGCCCTGAGCCCACCCCTTCAGAAAGAAATCAGATCCTGAAGCAAACTAGGTAAAGGAAAGAAAAACCAAAAAACCCAGCCTAAAAAAGCAGCTGTTAAAATATTTGGGCTCTTTCCCTCAGCCTAGTGCCACAGATGTGATCATTTCAGTTGTTTGGCTTGTGTGCTAGAAGCCTCAGACCCTCTGCAAGGGAACGTTAAAGAGAATAACGTGGAACATTCCCATCTTGTTCTTCTCACCACCATCCTCTTCATCACTGCCTTCCTCTCTGCATTCTTGGTGGACAATCATAAGATTTATTGCATAATTTCTTTGGCAGCTGTTAACCAAGTGTGCAGTTACAGCTTGGTTTAATTAAGAAATCAGAGTGATTCTTTTATGTAGGTCACATCAGTTTTTGATTCTGAATCTCATAAAGTTCTAACCTTTCTGAAAAGTCAGCAGTGTATCTATGGGTTTAAAAAAATCACTTTCTTAAATGCTTCTGAGTATTTTTTATGCCTGCAAATGCCATTGCTCATTTACCAGATAAAGTGTCAGAAAGACCTTTGTTTGAATGTGGCATTTGGTGAAATCTATCATTTTACAGCAGTGTTTTCAAATAGGATTCATAAATACAGTCTGAGCTCCCAATTGTTTGAAGCCTGGCCGTGCTGGAAAAGGAACAATGGGTGATTTGATTTTCCTTTCTTTGCCTCTCATCATTATTCATATTGATTGGAATTACATGAAAATCACATATTCACAGCCCATCAGAGAACAAGGATATGCTGGCTCAGAGTTGTGAATTTTTTATAAACTTGTCTAAATTACTGACTTCACTACAAGGGAGGAGCCTGATGTCTATAATACTTATAAATGTATTTCTTTTTCTGATAACTGGACAGCATTCAAGTCTATGGGCACTGGCTACTGCTCTCAGAACACCACATCTATTTGACCACAACACAGCTCAGCACCTCACTCTCTTGTTACGTTAGACTGTCAACCTCCAGGCTTACTCCAGGTCCTGCCACTCTTCCTCTCCTTTCCTCTGAAGGACTCCTCATGCCCACATGTGATATTTTAAATCAGGTTGTATTATTTTAGAAAGCTCCCTGATCTTTCTCTGACTCAGTATCAACAGAGTTAATGCAAGATTTGACTAATATTCCTCAAAGTACATTTTTAGATATTAAATAAAGAGGCCAGTTATTCCTAAGTAGTACAGCATTTCAGCCCTGATCAAGGTTTCATGTCCTTAAAGACACAAATTATTCAAAGAATTTTGTAACCTTTTGAGAAGGTCGTATCACCTTCAACAACATTTTTATTTCTCAAGTAAAATAAGGAATATACAATGAGCAAGGTACAAAGTCTTCATTGCTCAAGGACAGGAGATCCCTCTGCCAAAGTGGAATGCTAAGGTATGCAGGAACTGTAATTTTCCCAGTATTGGCTGAAAGCTCAGAAATGAACTCCTGAAAGGTCTTAGGATCATCATATGCTACATTACCTTCCAGTGTGCAAACCCTAAATCTTTGAGCCCCCTGACTTATAAAAGCACAGCAGAACTAAATGCTTTATATTAAAATAAAACAACAAAAATCCCAAATAATGCCAGACATAACCATATAAAAACCCTATTCAAACAAAGCCTTTGCTGTGGTCTGCTTTTCTGCTTTTGAGACTGGTGAAAGGACTAAGAGGGTGGTAAAAAGTGGCAGTCACGTAAATTACTTATAATAAAAAAATAAAATTGGCCATTTGTCTGTCCCCTAATGTGAGTGCCATGTCCGGCATACCTACAGTTAAACATCTCCCATCTCCTGTACTAGTTCCTACTGACTTTTGGAGAGCATCCTGACCTGTGTGATTCCCCAAACCATGCCTGGAAGTGCCTGGGATAGTGCTCAACAGTAAGAGAATATGCAAAGAAGCATGTCAACACCTATACAGTATGGATAGTCACAGGCCATTGCCCCACCTCTATGTAATTTTCTTGTGTAGATGTAGTGTAGTGTAAGAACCAATGTAGTCTGTTGGAAAATAAGATGCAACAGAAATGAGAAAAAGGGCAGACTCAGATGAAAAGAGAAGAGCAAGTTCAGCAGAGTTTACAGCATATTACTGAGGCAGAAATTCAGACCTAGGTGTTTAATATCACACTGCAGGCTAAACAGGGTTATCTGTATCATCTGGAAGTGGGATGCCAACATAATGAAGCACTGTTTATTAAACCTTTTTGAAGAAGAGTTGGATGGAATGTTATCCCTCTGCATCTGTCCAGGGAAATGCTGTAAAAAAAGAGTTGTAGGCTGCATGGAGAGTCCTACTTCTCTCCCTAGCTCAATGCAGAATCATGCTTATCTTCACCCTGGATACTCCATTCCCTCCTCACATCTTACACAGCCTTCCCATGTATTCCTGCTTTACAAGGTTGGCCCTAGCAGTAAATGCCTGTGAAACCAGGATCGCAGAAAGCAATAGTTCCTAAGACCAGGACTGTCGCAAGCAGTGGTTCTTATTTCAAAGGCAGGTCTCTCATAACTGTGGAGTTGGCCTTTTATTGGATATAGGATTTGCCATGATACCTTCCATTATATTCTTGGGATCCACCAGAACTGAATTATAGGGAACCAGCATTGTAAAACTGCAAAGTGTCAGTGAATCACTAGGAAATATTCATAAAGCAGCATCACCTCCTGAGTTTCTGCAAAAATCATGCCCTTACATAGCTGTTAGAGCGGTCTGGATAGCATGAAAGTGCTCCTTTAATTGAACCTCCAGCAGCTTCTTAATTGAAGTGCTCCTTCACTCTCTGGTAGCCAAATGCCACTTCCAAAAATTACATGAGCCAAACTCCCTATCATTGCATTTCTTCCTTCTGTAATGTTTGGGTGCCAGTAGCATTTTTGCTGAACGTGAATTTACTGACTGAGATAAGGAAGCAAAAATGGGGTTTTTTTATTGCTGTGGATACAGGATGGGTATAGGTGCCTTCTAGTCACAAGGCAGTGATGATTTAAAACAGCTTTGCAGTTCCATCCCTCCCACTTGAAGATCTGGTTTGTCCCTGCTCCTCAGGCTGCAGCTGCATTTTACAGAGGCGACCACAAAGCTTTTCATCAATTCTAAACAACTGTTTGGTATCTTTGCTTCCTTAACCAAACTTTTGTGTGAGTTGAGTCCATATGATTTCATTGTTTTGGAGTGAACCATGCAAATCTGCCCTTACAGGTGACAGCAATAAAATAACCTCCTTTCGGCTTCTTTTGAGGCAGAAAAACGAAACAGTTTTGACTGGGATTTTTATACTATTTTCTTAATGTCTGGTTGTTAAACAGTTGGTTTATAATTTTATTCTAGAATGTTTCCTGCCCTTCCCCCCCATTTTTGCTAAAGTAATCTGTATTTTCCAGCAGCAGTAGGGAAACTTTGCCCTGAAGCAATCCCATAAACACTTGCAGAAAGCATAATTTTTCACAGTCATATATTCATAAGTAAAAACTGGGTAGCTTCTTGCAGCAATAGCGAAGGGCTGCAGACAGGCTGTCTAGTGGATTGTGCACTAGGCTGGGATCCAGGAATGCTTGAATCCTAGTGCTGGCGCTTCCACCAGCTTGCTGTGTGGTCTTGGGCCTGAGCAAGCCACAGCTCTGTCTCACAAGTTGCCCATGTGTAAAAGGAGGATAATAATACATGCCTGTTTCACAGGAGTCAACACCCCTGCATTAATGTTTTTGCAGGACTCTGAAAAGCTAAAGAACTGCCAAAGCGTTAAAGCCTTCTACCAAGCAAGGCATTTGTCTTTGCATTTAGAATAAAACTTGCTTTAGTGAGGAAAAACATTTCAACCATTTGCAAAGCTTTGCATTGTTGGATATTCAGTGATGTTTTCAATTTATAAGAGTCAAATTAGAATGAATTTTTAAAAGGAGGAACAAAGTGGTTTTGCACTTTCTGTGCACTTCAGTTGATTTGCTTATCGCTTTGTCATGTGCTCTGTGCTTTATATTGTACACTAGCCAACTGCACAATTCCCACATCCACTACTGAATTTAGACAAGTGCAATCTATTGAACTCATACAGTCTTTGTTTGCACATCTGACATTTATGCAGTAAATCTTTTTAGTAAAGTTAAACCAGCTGACATTACAAGGTATGCAAAATAAAATCAGGATAATCCATGATAAAATTGCCCCAGTCAAGGGCAATATTAATTCTATCCCCTTGAGCAATCAAAGCACTAAGCCTTCCAGAGGCAGAGAGTCTCTGCTGTCATGCTGGGAGTCCAGCATTTAACCTGATACAGACATGAAGATGCACTTTGAAAGAAATTCTTTGCACAAGGTCTGCAAAATACATAGTGTGGAGCTCTGGGAAAAGAGAAGAGCTAATTTTGATTTTTTAAATAGAAAATTCTCCTCCCCCACTCTTCCCAGTACAGCTCCAGGAATGGATGAAGCCATATGTGAACTGAAGAGCCGTTTTGGTCAGCATGATAAATGTTTCAAAAACCATGAAGCATTTTGTTTAAATGTCTCTGTTATGCCATTTTTCAGAACCTCTCTTGTTTCAAACACCAGAAGGCAGTGACTAGTGTTAAGAAGTCAATGCCCAACAACTTTTGTACAAAAGCAGCATCTGCCTCTGTGAGCTCTTTCTCTGCTTAATTCCAATGGAACTTTTATTCTTAAGGCTTTTCTCTGGTGCAAATAACTTCAGTAATGCAAAAGAAAAATAATTTTAGCTTAATTCAGATTAAGCTTGGCCAGCCTGTCGGTTCAACTGCCTTATAGAATGGTCTGGTGAGTACATTGCACTGGCTCTGGCATGCCTTGGGAGCCCACATTGGAAACACAGGAGAGCTGGATGACTGAAGAAGAAGGGAAGGAGAAATATTGCTTTTTTATAGGGATCAGTAAGTATGCACTTTAATTCATTTAGATATCTAGAGTCTTAATAGGGCTATGACCAGCTATATAGTCATTTTCCAAGTTGCAGGCTGAGTGGCAAGGAGGTCATAACTCCTTTCAGTTTGAATAAAGGTGCAGTTACATGTATTGAGAGCAGTTAGTTGAGCCAGTCCCTCTTCTGGATGCACAAATATTGAGTCCAATGTGAGTGAGGAGCAGAAATCCACTGCCCTGGGTAAGAAAGGATGAAAGCTCCATATTTTTTTATCACACACACCAGTCAGCTCTAATTCAGCATAACCTGAAGTTGGATCCTAAAAAACAGCTCAGTGGGGAGGATGAAAAAAGTCCCTACTTTGAACAAATCCCAAAGAGATGCCTAAGGTTTAGAAAATTAAAGAATCACCCGTGTTTTTATATGAGAACGTAAAAATCTTGTGACAACCAAGATTCTCAGTTAGGAGCTACATTCAGGCTGAAGAGGTGAGCCACAAGGGCAAAAGGAAGTTTGAAACCTAATCTAGATGCTAATTGAAACAGATTTGTTTGTTTCCTTTTGGGACACCTGTGTCTTTAGATGCTTTGCTTTCTCTTTAACCTATTTCAGTCTAGCAAATATATGATCTTGTCTTTATGATAGCTGGATTTAGAATGGTTTCAATGTGGCTGCGTAATGTTGAGGTCTCCCATTCCCTGGAAAGAGCCAGTCCCTAAGTTTCACTGTGCTTTACAGTGCTTTTCTCCCCATTCCACCAATTCTATTTTGTTTGTGAAGCAGAGCAATACGGCACCAGCCTGTGCAACAGCACCAGCCAAGACTGCTCTCTTGGCTTGCAATGATGTGTCACATAAGATGTCTGAACCCCAAAGATTCCTGCAAATTACTGTCGCAGCTCTTTCACTGCCATGTCGATGCACAGGGGAGCTGATTTTCCCAAAGCTGTGGTACACAATTGTTTGTATCACATTACTTGTCTTAGAATCATAGAATCTTTTAGGCTGGCAAAGACACTTAAGATTATCCAATTTATGGACTCCAGGGAGACAAACTGCAATTACTGTATTTGAGTATTATCTATAGGAAGGGAGTTAGAACACATAATTTTTGTTATTTGATATAATATTGCATACATATGCAATACAATATTTTGTATATTTATATATGGATGTATATAATTTAATTATAACTCATAGAAGGCATATTAAATTATTGGAATAATAGAATCATGTGTTGGAAGAGACCTTAAACATCATTAACTTCTGATGTTCCTGCCATGAACAAGGACACTTTCCACTAGACCAAGTTGCTTAAAGACTCATCCAGCCTTGAAAATTTCTAAGTGCCAGATGTAGATAATGTGTAGCTGAATTTTTGATCACGAATTTTTGACCTTTTCTGACCAATGAAAAGGCTGAACAAGAACACTAAGCTGTAGATAAGAGATTCTCATTAATATGTAAACATCCACCTTCTTCAGGGAAAGGATATTTTCAAAGTTAAGAGCCAACTTTTTTTATTTCGCAAACATCTCTTGCAAAATAATATAAACTATATTACGTTCTTAAGCTTCTGAAACCACCAAATCAGTTTCCCTATTTTTATATCCAGATTTATTTTATTTTATTGGTATAGCAGGCATAAGGAAACGATCCGAATCTGTCATCCTTAAACGATGGGAATGAGCACACCAACAGCATCATGTTTGATCACCTTCTTAAAACATCCTCTAAAAATTCCAGAAGTCTCACTCTAATCTGCTTGACAAAATACTCCACACAGAGGTAGAAGAAGAGGATTAAATGAAAATTGTTTGAGAATAATGAGAGAGTGATGGGTATGATTTCTTGGTACAATTTCTACTTACCGCTTGTTACTCCTGCAATTTTGTTTGAATTGTAAAATTTGCATTTTGCATTGAAATTTATCCAAAGTCTCACATTTTTACAAGGAGACACTGATTTCCTTTACTGATTAGCTGAATGACTTGGTGCCACAAATCATACTCCATGCCTGGTGCAGGCCCTTTACACTGTAGCTTCTACTTCTATAATTTTCTCATTGGTAAAAATTGTGTTGCTTTTCTTTAAATAAGATTGTGAAGCCTGGAGATTGAAAAAATATATCAGTGGCAAAACCCCCCCATTTAGACCCTTGTTCACAGTGCAGAAATCTGTCGTAGACATTTTTTCCCATATGTTGTCCTTTTACATTTTAATAGCTCCATAACAAGATTTGCTACTGCTTTCATCAGAAAAAAAAACATTCTAAAAGATCCTCAAGATCAAGAAATAGTTTGAGATACGTGGCCCATATTTGACATTTCTTCATTTTTTTTCCTAGATATATTTTCCCTGTTTATATCCTAAGAAAAGTCTTACCTCACTGGTATGTATAGCAAGCAGAGATTTGTAGACCATTCTTGAAATAGGCAGACAGGAAATTGGACTAGATTTACAGTATGCTCACCTCTATGAACCATCCAAACCTGTAATAGCATGAACTAATTTCTGCTAATCCTGCTCCTGCCCTTTTATGTTCCAGCTGCACTTGGAGGACTGGAGCAGCACGTTACCCATCACGTGCAACTACATAACCATTGTTTTCTCACTTTTAGCAAATAATCTTGCAAGGAATAAAATTCACAGGAATTCTCTGGTGCCATCAAAACAGGCATGTTATATCCTACATACACAGTGTAACCTCAGCCGAGGGCCCGTATTTAGTATAGAGTACTGTATCCTGCTGCTAAAGTTCTTTCTCAAGAATACAGTAATTGAGGTTGAGAATTAGCAAGACAGATGGACACATGCAGAAGGTTTATAAAGGTTTTAGACCATTAAAAATAACTTAAAAGCTGTAATATGATTTACACTTGGTTAGATTAGGACCTTTTTACTTTACCTAATTTAGTTACTTCGAAGTTAAAAAGGATAGTTTGAATTTCTATACCTGTTCCTTCCTGTGTAACTGAAATGGGGCTTACCAAAGGAGATGAAGTGAAATACACTGAATTTTTCCATCACATTTTACTGGTTATGGGGCTGGAAAAATAACACGACTACACAAATGGAGAATAGCCATGAGATACACCTGTGTTCTCTTTGTGTAATTCCTTACCCTCTGTTTATGTGTAGTAGACTAATATCTCACTGGCTCTTTATCCTTGAAACATCTTTGGAGCAAGGTAATTTCTGAGTTTCTGTTACTTTCCTGCTACCTCCTTTTTCTACAGGTGCAGTCTGTCACTAAAACTCAGTTTCATCTCTGAAAACCACTAAAATACACTGCCCTTCTGCTGTGGAAACAGGTTGTTTATTTGATGCAGCCTGACTTTATTGTTTTATAAAACTTTGATTTGCCCATCTTCAGTTCTCTGACTGTCTGCAGGAAGTGTAAGGATCATCACCAGCAATATTGCAACTGCACAATAACAGCAGGAACAGATAATGCCAACAGGTCTGCAAGGAGCTCCAAGAAAGAGCACTCACCTCTGAGAATTACCATGGAGAAAGGAGGACCCCTGATGAAACAACTTTACAAGAGAGTTGCCTGTGTAAATCTCAGGAATGATGCTTTCTTCAGATAACTGAGAAATTCTGATTATTTCCAAAGTAGGGATGTTGTTAGGAACTTATGTCAACAGACTCATTTAAAGTGAATAAATAATGGCACTAAGGAATAAATGGGTTTTTCTTTTTTATTTTTAATTTCCTAATCGCGCTATGATCTCGCACTGTTTGTTACTTTCCTCACTAAATTAGATACTATGGTTATCTATAAAAAGTTAATTCCATGACTATAGTAGTGATTCATTTAATGAAGAAAATACATTTAATGAAAATTGGAATGGGTCTAAATTACTTTTTCTTTTTTAAAAAGAATTTGATTATCTTTATGCAAATTAAAAAATCACCATTGAGTAAAAATGTCATACAGCATAGAACATCAGTAACAGAAAAATCAACTGAAAATTTTCTGAGTAGATTGCTGATAAATCATGAGCTGGGATTTGTTTAAACAGGTGCTTTGCAAGTTAGCTTCAAATAAGATACATAACATTCACAAAAAGCCTAATCAAATAAATTATTACATTAAAACAAAAGCAGATTCACTGGTAGATTTATCTACCAAAGTTACTCAAGAAGTTTTGCCATTTAGAGATGAGGCAATATGCTGAAAGACAATGATTAAAAGAACAGAGAGCTGGTTTATTTCAATTTAAAAAGACAAGAAATCTGTCAAGACTGATAAAGTATTTTCATCTTCTAGTGAGAAATTGAAAGTTGTACAGTACAGTGCTCAGTACAACTGCTCTGTGGGTGTTAATTTTTCTAATCATGATTCTTTATCAGTGAAGGAATGAGTCGAAGACCAACTGATAGACTTTCTGATCTAAGATATGGACAGCAATTACATGTTCCTTGAAACTTCTTCAGGTGGATACAGAGGATTAGGACCAGAGTGGAGGATGACTGGGACTCCACTCACTTGCCATGAGTTTTTACTCAAAAGACCCCTAAACCTCCCACCATTTTTTAAGAATAGTTTGATATTTTGTAATTATTATTATTAATAGCTCAACAGGTGAGAAAACCAGATTCTGGCCATATGGCTTCACAGAAACACAGGAGAAATTGGACTGAGAGAGAGAGAGCAAATGTGTCCAGCATCTTGCACATAGCTTTGACTTCCAATGATTTCTCTCATGTCTGATGTGTTTTAGCAGTTATTCAACTTTCATGAGAACGGATCTATCTGGGTCTGTCAGCCAGAGCTGTGCTTGCAGTCATACAGCTCCCAGCTTGTTACTCCCCAGGCTGACAGATCTTCTTCAATGCAGAAAGCCTAGGGCTCCATCATGCCTTTCCTGCCTTGCCTTCCTTTCCCTTCTCTTCCTTCCTTTTATATGTAGGTATGTACAACAGCAGGTTCAGAGTGGAAGAAAATGTGGAATTTTGTTAATACAATACTCAGTTAAGTATTTCCCAAAGATGTCAGTGAGCATTTTATGTCACTGGCTGGGCAGGATGATGACATGGTTCTCATGGTTTCTGAAATTCCTGTTCAAGGCGCCAGTCTTAAAGACCTGCCACAGTCTTTTATATTCTTAATATTTTTCTCACTTCTCTCAAAATCCTGGGCAAAAAAGCACAAGTTTTAATTTTACGGGCTTTTTTGATCTGCTAAAAGTTGAATTTTTTATTATGTTCTTTTAAAATATGCTACTCTGTTATTATGATACTATTTTGCTCTCATTTCTGTATAGCTGCTGCACAATGAAATCTTAATTCCTTTCACAGTTTAGTCTTTATTATTGTCAACAAAGGGGACTGACTTTTAAATTTTTTCCCACTTTGCCCATTAAATGTATTTAAACACATTTTAATGTCACACAGAAATGTGTTTAGATTGCCTGTGGTTTTGCTTGCCTATCAATCAAATGCTACTTAAATGTATTTAAGTTAGTTTATGTGCACACACACATTCCCAGGAAAGGAAATTTCAGAGATCTCTTGTTTAACAATACTGATATACTTTATAGCTAAAAGTTCTTATTTTCATTGAAAAAAAAAAGTGCTTCTTAATTAAAATACTTGAAATAAAGAAATTATATATTTATAGTAAATTCAGAAGAAAGAAGTCAAGGAAAAAACTTTCATAGAAATTCTCAGGAAACACAGTTAGAAAAGTCTAATATTTGGAGTGCATTCTGGATAACAATTTAAAACTAAACTGTATAAAATGGAGCAGAATAGCACAGTAAAAATCCTTGAGTCTGAACTCTGCATTAGCAGAGATCACCGATTATATTGGAATTTTAATCTCTGATGTCTACAGTTTTGCTGCAGGGAATCCATTCTGCCATATGCTTGATACAATAGTGTTGGAAGCTCCTCTTCTAATGGATGTGAAAACAAAGGGAAAAGAAAACAGTAATAGTAATACTGCTAGCAACAACAACAACAATAGTAATAGTAGATAAAAATTCTTCTTGAGGAAGTCCTAATGCAATTGGAGAAGATCAGTGCAAGATATCCTTCCTGAATATTTGCTGTCTTTACAGAGATACCAAGTTGCAGACCTGTTTTATTTCTCACTGCTGGTGCATTATTTTCTCCTGTGCTGTGTTTTGCAAACTTTGAAGCCAGAAGACAAATCTCCAAAGCATGAAAAATGTATATAGAATTTTTTATGTTTAAAAGCTACCTACCTCCACTGGCAACTGGGCATGTTGCAGGTGGATGATAATTTAAAACGCATAAAATTTACATAATTGCCAGTTATAAGGCTGTATCAGTAAACATTTCCGTTTTTTGCTTCTGCAATTAGGAGTGTAAAAACAGCTGTTTAAAAAAAGAAAAAGTGTGATTATCACAGTTAATTAATTTACCTGAAAGACAGAAAGATAACAAAACCTGATTTGTGTCTCAGAGAATTTACAAACCTATATGTACTGCAAGATAACAGTGGCAATGATATACAAAGTTTAGTAGATGCAACCCACAATGCAGTTGTAATTTTGAGGTAGAGCAGTATACTTTGGACTGAAGGAGTGACTTTAATGAGATTACAACAAACATTTACTGTGAGTAGTATTTTAACATCATTTCTTAGACAGAAAAGGGAACGACTGTATTCCTTTGGGTATCTGGGTTCTTAATAATTTTAACCACGTTTTTTGTTCTGTTTAATATTTCCCCCTTGTTACCTTGACTGTCCAGATAGTAAAATATCTATCCATAAAAACACATTCAGCTATTATTTATTTCTAAACCCAAACTCCGTAACATGAAGAGTATTTTGTCTCCCCAGAGAAACGTTTAGAAGTTTTCAAATAAAGCACCTGTGGACTAGAAAACATTCATTCATTAGTGCCAGGAGGAAAACAACTCTACTTTCTCATATCCTGCAATCCTAGCAAGTATCTAGCTGCCAAACAACAGCATATAGGAGACATAATGAAATGCGGATGATCTAGGGAAAAAAAAGTTGTAATTAGGAGAGATTATGGTGGTTACAAATTACAAAGCACAAGAAAGTTATAGCTTCAGAAATCCAAATATTTCTCTCTGTCTGCTTTAGTATTTAAATAGTATACAGCCAAAATCCATTTTTTAACATACACAGTCTGCAGGTAGGATAGGACAGAATGAGAAGGAACCTGTGGAAGACTCCTTGTTGACTTGGATTTCTTTCTTTTCCCAGGTATTTCTCTCTGAGTAACTCCAATTGAAACAGCAGGTCCTTCATTTATTACCTCTTCTAGGGCAGAGGAACTATGTGACATTTAACTCTCCAAAGAGGTGAGGTAATTGAAGTTTTACAATGTGTTTGTAAATCAATCGATTTTTAAATCAATCAATCAATCAATCAATTATCTATTAGGAAACACTCTGCATTCACAAACAAAATAGAAGTCTGTCGGGTTGGATTTCTATTGTACTCAGGGCAGATTACTGAGTTTCAAAATTTTCACCATGCTTTTAAAAAGCCTCTCATTTTCACAGCGATTTTTAAAATCTCGTGAACATTACGGAAGACGCACAACTTCTACCACTAGTCTCAAAATTCTTTGGTGATGCAATGTCAGTTCATCAGCTCCTTGAGGGGCTCAGTGCTCTCTGTTAAGGTTGGCTGACATTGACTGCAGTGCAGTTCACAGCCTCCTCAGTCCTATTACTCTCAGAAAGGCTGCTGCAGCCACCACTACCCAGGAGCACCTACTCTGGGGTTTCTGGAGAGTGAAAATGTTATATATATACAAGAAAGGATGATTTATTGGAAGTCATGCTCTAAAAAGCAGTAAATATGTGTGTAGCTGACACAGTCTGGGGAAAAACTAAATAAGAAATAATCAAAGGAAAATGATGATTTAAATAATATATACATCAAATATTTATGCCTTTGAGAGGTAAAATAGTCATTACGTTTTCAGAATCCTAGGCTTTTTGGATCCATAACTATTTATAAATATCTAGAGGTTTTGAAATTTATCAAAATGTTGTATTAAATATTAGCTAGGATAGTGCTTCAATTAAGTCCACTGCAGTTTACTAGGTAAAAATGTTAACATTACTTTTTTTTTAATAACTGCATTAATCTCTAAGAGGTACTGTTGCTTTGTTCATTGCTACTGTGAAATTGATAAAACTGATTCAAGCTGATAAAGGAACTGGCGGATCAGAGATAATTAAAAGGAAATAAAGGATTCCTGAGCCTCTTTATATTGTATTAAGTAATAATAACTTCAACCACAGTAATTGAATATGTCACTAACCTCGCATGTTTTTTGATATATCAATTAAAAGTAAAATAAGTGCCTCATGGAAAATAAAAGCAAAACAGATATCAAAGGAAGAAAGGGAGATGTTCAATGAAAGACTAAGTGCAAACTGCTTGCCAGAAGACTAAGAAAAAAGATCTAAGATCTCTCCTCACTCCCATTAAATGAAAATGGAACTTCTTTAGCATAAATCATCTTGGAAATCTTCATAACCTGTTGATCTCAAATTTTGAGGACGCATAATGGATTCTCACGCTGGTTTGATGAGAGGGATTGCTCTTATTCTTTGGTGAAAATCTTATTTATGGAGTGACAAAATGATGAGTTTATTTCTGTCAGTAGGTATTAAAACATGGCTAAGCAAATAGATTGAAATCTGTTGGACATGCTGTCCTGGTTTCAGCTAGGGTAGAGTTAATTTCTTCCCAGTAGCTGTTACAGTGCTGTGTTTTTGGATTTGGAATGAGGATGGTGTCGGCAACACATTGTAGTTTTGATTTTTTGCTAAGTCGTGTTTATCCTAAGTCAAGGACTTATTTCCTCATGCTCTGCCAGTGAGGAGGTACACAATGGAAACTGGGAGCAAGCATAGCTGGGACAGGTGACTTGAACTGACCAAAGGGATATTCCACACCACAGAACAGCATGCCCTGCATATAAACTGAGGAATTACCTGATCTGGATTCTGGCATCAGTCAGTGGATAACGAGCAATTGCACTGGTCATCACTTGTTTTTTCATTTTTGTTATCATTATTATTATATTTTAACATTATTATTGTGTTCTAGTTTATTTTCAATGTAGCCAGAGTTCGATCTTACAGTTATCACAGGAGACTTGTTGGAACTGTTACCCAAATACTTTAATTTCTATAATATTAAACAGGTTAAAGTAGTAGAGGCAAGAGTATTCACATACTTCCTGCTAAAAATGTTTCCCTATTTTTAGACACATGTATTTGTTTTCTTATGGTTTTAACATCCATTGAAATCATAGAGTGTAACCATCAGCTCTCAGTTTATACAAGGTATGCTTCCATTCCTTTATGGAATCAGGAGACTGAAACAAGAGCAGCCTCCACCCAAGACACAGATACCTATCAAGAGGTGAGGTAATTCATAATTCAAAATTGTATTGGTAGTTTGTAAGTCCTTGGAAAAGAAGCATCAGATATATGAGCAAAGCCACAAGAGAAGCAGCAAAGATGAAAGCAAAGATCCACTGGTTATATATGACAGAGAAGGGCCTGTACAGAGATGTTTTGGTTGCTTTGTCTTGAGAGAAATCATAACATAAAAAAAGAGTGAGAGTAAAACATTTAGAATGCACCCAAAGCCTACCACTAGAATGGATGGCTTTTTTCCAATTGTTAGTCCTCGGTGATAAATATATCCCTGTTTGGTTTTATCACTATTAGGAAGACATGACTTTTATGGAAAAGAAATAGTTCTTTTTATAGTGTAAAGCCTCTCAAGTGTCTAATTTGTTTGAAGAGCAAATAGCTTTACAACCTAACAGATGGCGAGCTCCAAGGAGAATCTACACACCAAAAATTTACCAATTTAAGTGGCCATATACTAACATACAAATACACCACTCCAAGGAACTTGGTTTTAATTGGATGGTTTGAATAAAATAATAGCCTTCAACTGGTAGCCTTAAATTGGTCTGAGTGGTTTATACAGGCATTTTTAATACAGCTAGAAATTCTTAAAGCTAAATCAACATAAGGATCTGGGATTGAAACGCCCACACCAGATTTCTTATTTGATTTCTAACCCATATCAATTTACCTCCTTGGACTGTTGAGGAGAATAGCAATGAACACAGACATAGCTGTCTAGGCTGAGTCAGATGAATCAGATGTGTGAATGAAGTCACCCAGTGGCTTGTCTGGAAAGAATGCAGTTTCCTCCTACTGAAATGAAGTCCCTTTCTGCTTAGATACTGAGGAAGGGTTACATATATCCTTAGGGTGATAAGGTTTAGTGTCTAAGATACCCTGCGAGTGTGTGTGCTGGGCAAGGGAATAGAGACAGCAATCAGTCTGACAAACATGGCTTTGGAAAAGACATAGGATCCTTGTGGTACTACGTTTCAACCCTTGTATAGCTAAGTTAATGGCTTAGAAATTTTCTTTTTTACATAGATTCCTGTAACACACCTATTTATAAACTGTTTGCAGAGGCAATCAGAACCTTCTGAATATTTCCCTCTTCTTTACACCATGCTCCAGCAATGAAGGTAAAGTGCAAGCATGAGGTTATTTAATGTTTTCATATATCCAGCTTAGAAACATTTCTATGTTAGCCTGGACTTCTTAGTCCTCTGAGCAGCAGAAAACAATTGCAGGATGCAGATTTCACATGATGTATTTCTCAGGTAAATTTGACCTTTAGAAAGATCAGTAAGTGATTTACCAAGGCATAAATCAATAGATGTAAATTTCATTAACCACAGCAATAATAAAAGTTGTGAATATACTTTAAGTCTTCCTTAATTTTTCCTCCAAAATTCTTTCTACTGTAACAAGAATCACTCAGCTGGTGTTCTTTGTTTCATTTGAAAAGGACTTGTCATACGCCATAGATGAAAGTTCACCTTTTGTGCCATGGACCTATCATTTATATAAAATCAGTATCCAGGTGCTGTCAGTTGTTCTGCTCTGTTATTAGCTGAGACTTAACCAGTTGCTCAAAGTTCAATAAAATACTGATGTGCGGTAGGTTTGTCCTGATATATGCAGTCGTGTAAATCTGAGTGTTGGTTTAATATCAAGAAGTGGAAAGTCTCAAAATTGAAGTCAGTGAGGTCTTTTCTATATTCTGTGGTTAAAGTGAATAAAGCAAGGAATAACTGAGATAGGAAATTTCAGTGACAACCTGTTCTAAAATTGGAGAAATGGGATACATTTGTCCCAGAAAAGCGAGATACTGCAATTCAGCTCCTCTTGACAAAGCCATTCAGTTGCATTTCCCTTCATTATGAAAGGAAAACATTAAAAAATTATTAAACTGAATTAAAAATTATTATTCAGTGTAGCTATTTGTGCAGCCAAAGTAAACCGGTGGAATTATGTTCAAAATGAAAGGGTAACAGGAAATATTTTACTTGAGAGCATCTGTATCACTGATTTCAAACAATTCTCTGAACTCACTCTAGTTGCTGAAAAGTACATTGCATGTTGAATGTTATTGCATTGATCAATGCTTAAAATCTTGACCTTAGCAAGGTTTAGATCAGCTTAGCAGTAACAGAAGTCAATACATGTCTTTGTCTATACTTGAAAACCCATATCTATTCAGAAGGAAAATAACAGACAGTAGTAATTCTTTCTGATATGAAATTAATTTTCTTGTCTAAACAAAAAGTGTAAGGACTCTACATCTCTGAGCAGCACAATCAGTGATGAGCTACATGTTGGTAAGCTTCTGGAGTGTGAATTTCCAGGATCTGTAGAAGTGAAATGGACATGACAGAAGAACAAGTACAAAAAGTACCTCCAATTTCAAGAAAAAACCCACATGTTCAGATACACAACAATGAGATACAGACTGACTAAATATATCAATTAAATGCTTTGGAAGTGCAAATTACCTTTGTCTGCTATATGTGTGAATATATATACACTGGAAATATCAGTGCAGATGTAGAATGAAATGTAAGGAAGACAGATTCTACCTCACCTTTTTTCAATTACAAACATCAAAATGTATTAGAATTACGAAAACATGGGGTGTACATGCACATCACAGAAAAACAAATAGTGTTGCCAGCTATATGGATATATTATAATGACACAGATACTTGGAAATTTTATGATGAAAATTAAATCTATGTTTTCAAAGAGTTAGTTCAGTAATTCCTATAATGCTATTCTGGTTTCAGCCAAGGACAGGGTTATTTTCTCACAGTAACTGTAAGGGGGTGGAGCCTGGAGCCCTGTGGGCATGTCTAGGTTGTTATTCTATACCAGGACAACTGCCTATGAGTTGGAATTTCAAAAGTATTCTAGGGTGAAGCTTTTAAAAGCATCAGCCCTTCAAGGACTACAGCAGCACTGAAGACAAAAGAATAAATGCTGCTAAATCTGGAGTTGAGGTTTGAATTTACAGGAGGTGAGTATTGTAATATACACCACGATGTGGCTGGTTTCACTTTGTTGAGTATAGGAATGGTTCTGTGCTACTGTTGCTTAAACTAGCTTAAGCATTCTTATCACAGCCTAACACCACTTCTTTGGTAAATTAAAAATGTTTTGTTTATAGAGAAAGCTAGGTTCATGAACTGGTCCAGCAAAAGAAGGGAATGTAAATGTAAAAGAGTGATGTAAATGGAGGAAAGAAAATAAATTTAGGGAGGGAAGAAGACAGTGGGGAGGACAGAAGAGGGGAAAAAAGAAAGAAAAAGGAAAAAAGAAAAGAGGGAAGGGAAGGGAAGGGAAGGGAAGGGAAGGGAAGGGAAGGGAAGGGAAGGGAAGGGAAGGGAAGGAAAGGAAAGGAAAGGAAAGGAAAGGAAAGGAAAGGAAAGGAAAGGAAAGGAAAGGAAAGGAAAGGAAAGGAAAGGAAAGGAAAGACTGCTGAAAAGATTAATTTTCATTTGTCCTGGTTTCAAGGTTCAGTTCACTACTCATGCATCTGTGCCAGCACACTTTAAGGAGCAATTCAAGGACAGAAATACCTGACTGGAGTGTGAGAAGAGAGGAGGAGTGTGCTAACACCATACTGCTGCAGAGAGAGATGTACATTAGATTCAGTGTCAGGCTCAGCAATTTACATCAAGGAGCAGTGTTTCTTTGCTTTAGTTGGGACTGCACAAAGTGACCCCCAGCAAAAAATTGGCACCTGCCAGCTTCAGAGGCAGCTGGCTGATCATTTTGAAAATATTGCTGATACTTGAACAGAGGCGCTCAAAGAAGTAGATGAGCTCTGGAGTATTTTTGAAGTTCCACATCTCTGTGACTTTGGTGTACATAGGCATAGATGTGACAACTTTCTTTTCACCTGCACACAGGAACTAGAGAGCTGTACTCCTCTAAGTAGGTCAGTGTGACTGAGCACAGCAAGCCTCCTAACACATGCTTTCCCTAGAAATATTTCAGCAGCAGAGAGTTAATAGTTTGTTTACTGATAAAGCGCCTCTGGTTTGTATGCAATGTTGTAGGCAAATCTTGAATTTATAAATTCACACCATCCCCGTAATAAATCACCTATCCCTGTAAAAATTGCAGTTTTGCCGAGGCAGTGATGTCTGTGTTGGGGCTTTTTTCAGCAAAGCTTTCGGTCAGGAGTGGACACATCTCTGCTTGCTTTGCATATTAGCCAAAGCAACAGGAATCTACAGCACATAGCTTAGGCACCGTTATGTTGTAATGTAATTGATTTTTACTTGTACTGAATGTTCTAAAGATGCATTTCCCCAGCTGATTTTGGGCAGTGCTTAGCTTGGGGTTTTGAGAAAAATATGTTATTTGGGATTTACATTACCAGAAATCTTAACTGCTATGAAGTAAATTCGCTGGAGAGGGAGTAAATCACTGGGAGGATTTCACCAGGGGAGAAGGGCGCAGAGGGACTTGAGAAAAGTTGCTGTAAGAGGTGAAAAATATTTTACCAGTATAACAGCTCCAGGGTCTTAACAGTGGGAAACAAAACATCAGGTAATTTACCAGTATTGCAATAGCAGCACACATTTTACACACAGACCAGGTCCAAGTCATTTAAATGCTACCCTGCAATGCCTGTGGAAACACTACTGATGGGAAAGATTAAAAAAGCCTTCGAGTCCGATGAGGTTTCTACTGGTTCTCCAGATGTGTCTCCTCGGGAGGCCTTTTTTCTGCGCAGGTGCTGCATTGTTGAGCTTCTGAGCCTCTTTGCTCTTCCTCAATACTCAGCAAAACCTCCTTCCCACACCAAAGGCTTGCATAGCTTGTGAGCCAAAGGCACATCATCATATGGTTCCCCCTACAAGAAGCTCATGTTACTGTGTAGGACTGTGTATGGAGCAGTGGGTCTGATGTTAGGATGTTATTATCTTATTTTTGGTCAGCTTAGTATGGTAACATGAGCGTTGCTCAAGTGTCCATTAAGGTATCGCAGTCTCCTGCAGCCATGTGGTGCCACATTTATGTAGAAAGAGAATTTCTGGATTCAGTAAAGCTCTTTAGAATGTTTGTCTGCTTTTGAATGTCTTCAGAGAAATCAATCAATTCTTTATTCAATTCATAAATTTAATTAAGGTGTTGGTCCTGATCTTCATAGCCCATTTTTGATTTTTATGAGAGAAAATAAAATTTAATACATAGATCCTAAACTTCATATTTATCCATAAATTTCCAAAATGTTTAACATGGCACACAACAGGAAGAAGCCACTATTTTTTTTATTGCTCAGGAGATAAAGGAGTGCAGGAGTTAAACAGGTATTCAGCTCAGATTCTGTAATATTCCTGTCATTCTCAAAAACACAGAAGTACCTCACAGAGACTTCCACAGCCTCTTTCAGTTCTTCCCTGTAGTTTCTACCATGAAGTTTTTCTTAATATCTGATCTGAATTTTCTTTGCTGATTCTTTCATTCAATTCTTCCAATTCAGTACTGAGTAATGGATGTAACATTTCTTCCCAGCTCTCTACAGCCTTTCACTCAAAAGAAAGACGAGCCTATAGGCAACTGCAATCATAGTTATATGATTAAAGAATTTGCCCAAGGGTTAGAAAATAGGACTCGGCTTCTTGCATTATCACAGATCCTGCAGTGCTGATGGTGAACTGTGTAGGCCCACAGCCAAGGAGGGTTTAGGTTCTCATTAAAAGCTTCTTGTTCTGCTCAGCTACAAGCTTAAACTCTCTCCTGCATTCCCCCTTTCATGCTGGCAAGTTTGCTGAGAGAATGCCTTTGAAGTTGAGGTACACAGTGGAAATGAACAGGGGAACCAAGCTTGCTGCTGTTGATGAGACTTAAATTGAGACAGAAGCCAAGCCGTTGTCAGTTATGTCAACAGTGATTTACTCTTAAGGCTTTGCAGACCTAAAATTCAGGCATCTGAGGAAATGCAGGAATGAGAAATGAGGTGCTGATAGACTCTGGGCACCTCCAAAGATTAAGCAGGAGCTTTCAAGAACTCAGTTTTAGGTTCTTAAATTCCAAGTCTCACTTAAAAATATCATCGCCTTCTTTGACCCAGGCGTTGTGATAGCTGTGTTTTTGTGACTGCCTGTTTGGAAAGGGATTTGCAAATATCTACACTCCCAAGTATCTGTTAAGTGAGATAATAACACTTGAATATTTCATGTGGTCTGAAGCTGAATATTATCACAGAAGCTGAGGAAAGCTTGGATATTCATCTTTTCCAAACTGCATGTTCAAATGAGAAAATTGCTTCAGACTTCACTCATAACTACCTTTATTTCATTCCTTGATTAAACAGTCTGACCTGTCTATTTCCCATATAAGCAGAAAAAATAAGGCTAAACTACAGAATCCATAGCTCTGTGGATGTGAGGTTCTCAGGAGAAAAAACAGGGTGTATATGGAGGTTATTCTTTCAGGAACAGACATCATTTGAAGAGAATTGTTTCCAGATCACATTTCTGGATGTAGTCTCTTTAATGTTGCAATGACTCATTCTGCAAACATTTGGCAAGCACTTTTACATTACATATGCTGAAATATATGACTTACTTTTAAAAGTGAGAAGATGTTAAAAGTTCTGAAAAGCTCAGGTATTGCAAAAGGATAGGTTCCAATAAAGCACTGAGGAGTTCGAGTTATTATGAAAACAATACGTATATTTTTATTGCTAATCTGCAAAACTGAGTTCAGATTTTTTTAACATGACTTTATTAAATGTCTGGCACTTCCATCCTGGAAATACTACAATCTCCTTCATGCTGACCTCTTCACAATCCTGTGTGTGGTCCCAGCCAGGACCCCATCAGAAAAAAACCCAAACAGCTGGGGAGAAAGAGCAACACATGCAGTTTCCATTCTCAGAAACTGGTTAGTCTGGGATACCTAGAGAGGGCAGTACTCAGATCTCAGTAAATATTTTCAAATGGGATGTTAAAAATAGTATCTCCTGAAATTCTCTAAAAATTTTCTTGAAGGATACACTTACATCCTCTTAAATACAATAAAAGGAGTTTTTTTTACATCAAACTATTTGTGTTCCTAAAATGCTATTTACAACTATTAAATCCTTCAAGTGAATTTATGGCTTTTAGACAGATTTTCTGTAGTTTGTTCTGAAACAAGCAAAAGAAAGATTGAGTCTTGTAGGTAGAAATGTGCTAAAGATGCTGTGATTTTTTTACGAAGGAACGAATAAGCAAACAAAAATTTATGGTGAACTTTGATTAGTTAACTGTTTTTTGTATCAAACTCTCTGCTGGTTTCATAATTCCATTTTTGTTGCCTAGTGATGCTTTTCATGGAAATATTTCACTGATTAAAGTACAAGCAAGGAGGAGACTGGCTCAAGTCTCCAGCTCATTAGATATTTTGGTTTAGTTCTTATACCTCTAACAAGATCACTGAAAAATAGCCAGTGTGGCCAAGAAGAAGAGGAAAAAAGGGTTTTCAGAAATATTTTTTTTAAAAAAGCATCTTTTAAGGCAACTTAAAATCATAATAGGACAAAACATAAAGAATTTGAGGAGCAGATTGCTAAGTGAAGAAGAGCCATAATAAAAGCAATTTCAAATGTATCAGAATGAGGAAAACTGCCAAAAGTTCCTTTAAATAATTAAAGGCAGGAAGGTCAATGCAGAATATCTAGAATTATTTGCATGGCTTTGGATTGCCAGAGGGGTGATTTCTGGAGAGAAATGAAGGAGTTTCACAGTACAGTTTATATGATATGTGATCCAATCTGACAGCTTGTAGCTTCCAAAGCTGAAGATTCTACTTCTATCACAGTTCTGTCTCTTTACCTCACGTCAGGTTGAACACTCCCACCATTCACCTTGTACCAGCCCTTTTCTCATCAGGAATTTTCATGAGTACATAACACGTCTTGAAAAAAAAAATTTTTCCACAGTTTTTGTAGAGAAAATTAGACCTTATAAACTTCTCTCTCTTAAAATATACTAAGCAAATAAATAGAAAACATCCACTTTGTACCTGTGTTTTCACAAATGCTTATTTCTAGGTGCATTAGCAAATTCTTCTAAAAGCCTATGAATGCAAAACCATTAAGAGATCTTATACTTATGATAGAATAGTAGATAAGTACACTATAATGCTAAAAGAAAAATTGTTCCTATCAATATAATAAGGAAGCACAAAGTTGAATCATTTAAGAACAAGATCTGAAAAACATGGTGGATCATAAGTCTCTGAGAACATCAGCTCAACAGTAATTCAGAAAAGGTAGCGAATGATTGAAAAACAGTGAGATAATATAGGACATTACGGTATTGCTAAACACATTTTGATCTGAAAGCCTCAAACTGAGATTAGATGTGAGAAGCTAATATTTTTAGAAAGCTGCATTTGTTTATTGAATAGTAAATTCAATAGTAAATCCAAGTTTTAGAACAATGTAATTCTTTCAAAACTACAGTTACACACATTCAAGTGAAAAACAAAACAAAAAGCAAAACAAAAGAGTTTGACAGGTTTCCTGGGCTGTGGGTTAATAAATACTGTAAATGAGCCTAAGCCTGATGCAGTGCTGAATGAGGAGTGCCACTCTGCTGGCTGCTCTGGGGCAGGCACTCCCTCACCTGCTCTGGGCACCCCTGAGCACCTGTACAGCAGAGGGCAGGATTAAACAGCATCTTCTTCAATGAAGTTTCAACTCAGGTTATTTTAAAGTAATCATGATCATGAGCTGCAACTTCCTAGCACAGGTGCTTGCTCAGGCTTTGCTTTGATAGGAGGCTGAGAGACTATTAATGCACATCTCTGCACCTGTGATTTAAAAGCCTTCCTATATCTACCACTTTATAAGTATCCCCATAAGCTGCACTAGCCCAGACCTTTCCAGGTGAGATAAAAAGCCTGCATCTAAGGTACTAGCACCAAAAAGAGCCGACTTTGACATTTTTTTCAGGTACTTTCTGTACTTTATTTTTACTGTTAAATTGCTATAATTCTAGGAAAAAATCTAATTTCTCTTATAGGAACAGCACTCTGCATAGAAAATATTAAATTTCTTAATCTCACAGAGCATTTTTGCACACTACAAGATTAGCAAAAGGGTAGGGATGAGGTTCCTGTAGACAGTAATTCTGAGTGAGGACTGCGATCTCAAAAAATTCTCTGAAACACCTGACATCTCTAATGGCAAATAAGAATTTTAATAACATTTACCATATGTGGCCCTGTCTGACAGTACAGTTTTTTGTAGGTTCTGCTCCCTGTATAAGGTTTTGCCTGGTGATTGTCTGCTGGAGAGTTTTCATCCTCTGAAATCCTACTTGATCTCCCTAGAATCAAACTTAATGGGAAAGACACTGAGCGACAAATCAAACAGTGATTTCTACATCCAGAAAGGATGTACAGGTGAGTAGATTCATTACGTGAATAAGGGTTCAAAGACGAGCTCATAAATGTGTCCAAAATGTCATTGTTCCAAAGGTAACAGAAAAGGAAATACCTGAACAAAAATCATCCTATTTTCATTTCCTTTTGCAGTGTACCCCTCGAAATGAAGCAAAAAGAAAGTAAGGAACAATAACTTAATTTATTTTTTTTTCTGTTTCTTTGCTATGTATCCTTAGTGAAAACTCAAACAGCAAGAGCAAAACCACAAGATTCACCCAGACCTGGGCTCTCCACTTGTTATATTCTTATGCTACAGAAAAATACAATAGAAAGGAAAGTATTTCCTTCTGTTCTCTGACCAAAGTGTGACACAGGCTTTCCATTTATGAAGCACTGGGCAAGGCACCCTGTGTGTCATTCCTTTGAAAGGTCACAGATAATATTCTGCAGATGAACACAGGACATCTTCAAGAACATCCTTCATTGTTTCAATGTCTGACTGGAAAAAGTTATAGGATGGTCCATCTGCACAGGGATTGCACAGCTTCTGCAGAGGTCCTGACTCGTATTGATTTCCCTGTTAATCCTGATAACACACAAAATAGGTGCTTTTTAGCCTTGTGTCATTTGCCTATTTCCATATTATTGCTTGCTGTCAAGTTACACCCTTTCCTTTTTCAGCAAAAATCCAGGTGGCTGGCTGTCGCTTAGTCTGGGCTGAAACACTCTTGCATGTTGCCAGGGCTTTGAAAAGAGCCACATACCATAAGGGCTGTTTTAAAACCCAAAGAAATAAATCCCAAATCATCAAATGAGGAGATATTTTAGGGCTTCCTACTTCTCTGCCTACTCACCCTGGTAGCACACTGTTGCAGCATGACTCCTGAAAACCCCTTGGAATCAGAGATGCTTCCCAGTAAAATGGCACCGAGAATATAGATCTCCTAGCAGGTGTGTAACCCTCTAAGTCAAGAGCTTCTTACAGGAGACAGCCAAGCCACACTGTAGGAAGGCAATGCCCTTTTCTGCTTTAAGACTGGGGAAAACCCTCTTTAACCCGATGATAAAAGTAACAAAGAACCTTTAGATTTAAACAACTGATAATTGTGTTGAGCACTCTTTTTCTGGAGCAGGGCGTGGTAACTTGGTAAAAGCGTAATTCAATCGCCATAACTAATGGAAAATAACTTCTATAAATATTTTTTCTTATTATTTGAGTAAGGCTATTGTTATGAGTAGTAGTTACTATGTTAGTAGTTACATTTTTATTTATTTCTCTTTGTTCCCATTGAATATTGTTTATCCAGTCACTGTCACAACTCCACAACTATTTGCTTCATAGTGAAAAATTTTGCCATTTGAAAGAGGAAACAACATAACAGCAAAATGAGGAAAAGAAGGGATATTTCCATGTAAGTTACGGAGCTTAATTTTAGATGATTAAAATCTTACAACTCTGAGTGGCCCCACAGTAGATTTTTTTTTTCCAAAACATGTTTTTGGGAACAGTGAAACACTGTATTTTGTTGGCAAACAGTTATAAGAATTTAAACCTTTAATCAAGCTATGTTAAATGCTTCAGTTTATAAATTGTTTATGAGTTAACCAGGACTTTCCACACAAATCTGTTTCACTTTAATAATAGTCTGGAACTTTTCTACACAGTATCCTGTCCAGTACAGTCTTCTACTGTTCAGATCTGGCTAGTTATGGTCCAATCAAAATTAGTCTCAGTTACAGAAAAGCTTAAATACTGTTCATGAAAGAGCCAGTGCTGCCAATATTGAAAAAAAAAACAAAAAAGGGGTCTCTAAAGATTTTCCTTCTCTCTCCTGTCACACACGGTAAGGAAGAAAGGCAGGCACAGATTCACCTCCACCTTCTGTCCCTCCTGCCTTGGCAAGGCTGATGGATGCCTTGGTACAGCTCTTTACCAGCCCAGAGTGAGGAGTTCTGATTTCGCTCTGAGTCTCTCACAGCTGCAGTGCAGCCATTCCCCTGAGCCCCAGCACCATCCTGCGGGATTAATCAGCCCTACTAATGACAGGTCAGCCTGTGCGGTCAAAGCGTTTTGTCATGTTGTTAAGTGCTCTGGGTACACGCTTAGGTACTAAGTACCCGCAGGGAGAAAGAACATTGGGTCGCCCTCCTGGCAGAGAAGTGGTGAAACAACCAGTGGCAAACCTGTTTGATGAGTGTTCCTGCCCTCTCGTGGTAAAACTCTGCTAAATTTAGTTATTTCATACTACACAGGCTTGTCAAGCACAAAAAAAAAAAAAAAAAAAAAAAAAAAAGACTAGTAGAAGAAAGTTATAAAACATTTATTCTCTCATATTTATTTACACATCTTTTGGTGTCTGAATTTCAAGAGGTCTTTCTATTCCTTCTACTTTTGTCTGCATCAGATGAGATTTTTAGAGATGTTTTAATCTCTAGTTTAAGAAGTCCTACCTCCAGTTTACCCATATATGTGAATAATACTTCACATGGACAAAAAAGTGGAGATTATTCCAATTTTGTGGATACTCAGAGCTCTTATGGTTTTGGTTTTTTTCTATATTTAAACAATTTTTAGGAAGCCTATCACTAATCAAAAGAAAGTAAAATCAGGAAAGAAATGTCTTAGGGTTGTAATTACGCCACTTTCAAGTTTCTTCCCAGAGGCAACATACACTTCATTATGGTGAAACATGATGCACTGTTGTCCTTTATTTTCAAAATAATTTGGCAACTGTCTGAAAACCAAGGTTACAAGGAATCCTCATGTTTATTAATGTTTTGAAAAAGGCTATTTAGATAGAAAAAATCATGTCTTTTTGACAGCTCCAAAAATGGCACTCTGAAGAAACAAAACTCTTTTCTGTTTGTGAGTCTGGATAGTGCCACATATGCTCTTGAGATGTACAGCTTACATTGTATTAGCTCACTCACAGTCTTGACAAGGACTGAATCACACTTGTACTCCATCCCTACTGGCTTGTCTCATGTGATGCTGTAAAGTCAAATCCAGATTTAGACAGGCCTAGGAAAAAGAAAAATATCAGTTAGATGAATTTACTTGCTGTGAATGTTCTTCTTTCATCTTGTCATAGTGAAGAGTTATTGGAAAAAAAACTTTGCACCTGCACACATTCAAGGGGATGGGCAGAAATGCAAGAATTAGCAAATCATATGGTAACACCAAGTATAAAATAAAATATTACAAAAGTGGATAAGAAGAGTCAACTAGCAACATGCCTATCTTCATTTCACAAAAATCTTTTATTACCCTTTTTTCTTTCTTTTTATGAAAAAGGTAACAGCCTATATAAAACAAGGGTGACAAGAGCTTTCATGTTGCAGCTAAGAAAGAAAAAATGTCTTCAGCTGTCTCATTGAAAGGGACTGTAAATTTTTCCAAGAATAAAAAAAGCATACAAAAATATTCTGTTTAGCAGAGAATGTGAAAAGAAGCACATCAAAGAAAACTAATGTAGAGACAGATGTCATACACACTGCAATGATGAAGGCAATTTCTTCCAAATTTGTTGCTGCAACTAGTCATACATCTGTAACACGCAAATTTGGCTTCTTTTTTGGAGTGGAATGTACTTATATTTTATATCCAAAACCTGATTCATTAATGAAAAATCCAGGTTTTCAAAAGGGACTACTGATTTTGAGATCCCAAGTCCTAACACCTCAAATGAGTTTTATGTTTACTCATGTAAAATTGCCAGGTGGGGACACTGGAAATTAATGCATGCAAAAGGCATGAGACACTTGACCCATGCACTAGGTTTATGGAAGACAACTCATAACAGCTTTACCAAACCTTGTAGTATAAAAATTACTTTGTGAAGCACCTACCCCTATGAGACTAACCGTTGATGGAAATACTACTTTCTAAATAAAACTTTCTAAAAATAGTATTTTCCTAAGCAAGAGCTTAAGTTTCAAGAAGCTTAGTTTGCTTTGCTTTTTTCTGTAACTGGCTTTCATTTCAGGATTTGCAGAGTTTGTTTACTGCTCAGTACATTAATCTGGGTAATTTTTAAAAATTTTTCTATTTAAAAGAAAGATAGTTTTCAAACAACCTGTTA
This sequence comes from Acanthornis magna, assembly GCA_036785705.1. Classification (NCBI taxonomy): domain Eukaryota; kingdom Metazoa; phylum Chordata; class Aves; order Passeriformes; family Acanthizidae; genus Acanthornis; species Acanthornis magna. The sequence goes on from JAWUZG010000001.1 coordinate 27,848,422, forward strand.
CAAGCATCCTTTTCTTAAGAGTCAGTAAGATAGTGTGGTGTTCTTCATTTGTTGCATTGTAATGTGCCTCGAAGTATTGTTTACATCAAACAAAACTATTTAAAAAGAATATTATTATAGTCATGTTATTAACTATTTCTGGCAGTAAATATGTCATAAAATGACAGATAGAAATAATAAAAAGTGTTCTCAGTGCCAGAAAGAACATATGCCATATGCTGGTGTTACCTACATTCCCTATTCATGGGCTGCATCACAATCCCAGCTACTGACCACTGCAGGAATGAATGGATGAGACCTTTACACTAATGCCTTATGAAAGTATCCCCCAAAGCAAATTGATTCTGGAAAATAAAGTTGAAATAAGCTTTTTCCCTCCTTCCTGTGATGCAAATATGAGAATCAAGATATTTGGATATTTCAGCTATATCGCAGAGTATAACAAAAATTTAAGGGAAGAGCCTTCTTTTAGTTGCGGAAGGTATTTTAGGAAACTGCAGGGTTTTTTCTGAGTTAACTATAGAGTGCCACAAAGTCCCCATAGAAGTGCAGAACATTATTCAGCCCACCTAACTTAACATGCTAAGTTAAGACATCGGCATCAGCAGCCTGCTCACACAAAGTTCCCTTAATCGTTGATGGAGAGTAACAGATGCCTCCAGATAGTGATTCAGATGGTGGGCTGAGTTGCCTTTTTTATCTACCCTCCCCTATTGACTGTGAAACCTTTTCTTGATCCTCACCCACCAATTTTTGGACTAATTATCATGGTTCCTCTAATACAGAGGTGTACTGAGACTCATTTTATTTAAACCTTCAGATAACAAACTTATTTTTCTTAGTTGTCAGACCTTTCAAGAGCTGACCATGGATACAGAAGTTCCTTGGATCACAAGCTGAAAATCATTTCCATATAGGCAGTAGTTGCTACACCAACAAGGCTTCAACAATGCTTAAGCAATTAGCTGTATGTGGGATGAATCCTGGCTTTTATAAGCTGCTGTACCCTGATTGAATGAAAGTAGATTTCAAGGCATTGAAGGTTTGAATTGAAGGAAAAGATGTAAAATGAAAATTTGTTCTCTTCCACAGAATAAGGGAAGAATAACTCACATTACTTAAAATAAATGTATTTGTCTTAAAGTAGGAGCCATTAAAATGAATCAAGGCTGTCTAATATTTCAGCAATTACAACCTAATTGCCAGGTCTCAAGAACCAGCAGTGTGCCAAAAATAGGCTCTATATAGAGACAACAAGGCAAAGAAAATATCACAATTAAGTGGTAAATGTTTGAGCCTTAGGGTCTAAACACTCATTAGAGCAAACAGGCTTATTAGCTTGCAGATGTGGGAAATGTACGCATTTTTGTTCCAAGGAAGAGTCAGCAGCCCTGTGACTGGAGCACTCACTGGAATAAAGTTGCTTGACAGAAGCAGAGCTTGTTAGGAGCTGCCAAACTGGGAAGTCCAAGGGGCAAAGGCTGGGGCAATAACATGATGCCTGCAGGTCTCACTGGCAGTGACACTGATGGTGTACCACAGGCACTGGCTGCAGTGGGGTCTCTTGCCTCTCACTGGGACACTGGGGTCCCCTCTACCATCACGGCTTTGGGGTTGTGGGGATGAGATTTCGACAGGGTGGCAGCTCCTGTGAAGCCCCAGGAGAGCAAGGGAATATTGGGGTTTCCCCAGCGGCAGTGCTCTTCTGCACTCTCTTGGTAGTGGGGAGGGTGAAGTGGGAGGAAGGTTTTGTCACACAACCTAACAGAAATTTCAGGGACTTTGATCAAAATTAACATCTAACAAAAATGTTTTAGCCATAGGAGTATTAAGTGTTCAAGGCCATTCCCTGGAGTTTCTTATCCTGTGTCCAAAAAATCTTGAATAAACATTTTACAGAATTTGTATGCTCTAGGGGAAAAACCCCCAAAATTTTAATGAATCAACTCTTGCTGAAGGAAACCCCTTTACAAGAAAATTTTTAAGCAGCCATCATTGCATAACTCTAATCCTGCACCTCCCAGCTGCTACACTCAGAAGTCTATGGTTACACTTCAGTTGCACAGATGAGAAGAGAGCATGTGTTGGTATTGATTTTAGTCAGGAGAGGAGCATAACAGAGTCTTCCAGGAACACTTAGAAGTGATGCTTTAATGTTATTACCTTTAGTCACATAACTTCCAGCCAAAAGAAAGACTCCTAATAGCAGCCTTTTTCTTTAGTTCCTCAGTTAAAACCCTTATTGACTTCATGGAGACTTACTCTTTGTGGGGAGCTATAGAATGTTACATACTTGTGAATGGTTTATTACATTTCATGTAACAAATGTAGCTCAGCGCAATGACTTTTGCACTGCTGCACAGTGCTTTTGTGTTCATCTTCTGACCAGAAAACATTGGCCATTTTTAAGAGAAGATTCATACACTGCAGATGCACTTTATCATACAGACTCTTTTCAATTGCGTTCTAACTTAGGCAGTGTCCTCTATGATATGCATTTTGACGAGTAGATCCAACAAAAATTGAACAAGGAAACGAATACATTTTTCTTCTGTCTCTATTTTGCCTGTATGTGTTAGTCTTTTCACATGGCTCATTTCATCAATAAAGTTGAATGAGCACCTCTCAGAGCTGCTTGCACAATGGAGGCCTCGAGATGGCTGAGTCATTTACTTGTCATTATGGTTTCTAGAGCAAACATATTGGTTTAAGTATAGATTTAATTGCCTATTCTCTAGACAAATATTTTTTCAGAACAGTTCATAAATTGTTTGGCTTTTTTGCTTTTATTAACTTGTCTTCATTTCCTTTTTGGTTAAAAAACATGATCGGTTTAAAACAATAGGTATTGCTTATGGTCCACGGGACTTATAACTGGGAGGAAGAAACATACTTTCATTAATCTAAATCTACACTTGGTCAGTACCTTCTTACGAAGTACCACAGTCTCCCCTCCTGATGACTTTTGGCTGTAATACACTATACCAGTGTTTTGACTGGGAGTCCAGCCCCTAGCAGAGAAAAAAAGAATCCTGGTTGGGCTTTTATGTGCCTTTACAGGAACACAGCCAAATCAAAATATTTGGTTTTCAGGCCTCTGGTCTTTAAGGAAAATGAAATAAAACAAAAGCAGTTTTCTATGGAATGTACATAGTTTTTGCTAAGAAAAGAAAATTGGTTGGGTCAAAAGCCCAAGTTTCCATTGAAAGGCTTCCAATATGAAATGTTTAAGCAGCCATAAAATACAGTTATAAATATGATTTAACAGAATTTAATCTTTCAGGTTATCTCCTTACGCTTACTCACACACACACACACAAACACTCACCTACTGTGGAGGGACTGCTAGTAGGACTGCAGTATTCATTTTACTTGTTATGTAAACAATCAAGAATGAAACAGTGAAGAGATGTTTTCTATATTATAATCCTCAAACAAATTTAAAAAAATATTCTCCTGCAAGGTGTATTGAGACTAACATTATTAGCATGCTAATCCACAGAGAAACTGCTTCCTAGACTTTAATGCAGACACCTGTAAAAGATAACTGAGCTTAGATAATTTTTTAGAATATTAATTCACTGAATAAGCGTGGGTTTTCCAATTGTATAATTTTAAAAGGAAAGACAAGTGTGGGAGGGTTATAATATTCCCTACACTCTTAATGAGACAGAGAATTAGCTCAACTTCAGATGTGTCATATCTGGTAAGTGAATGGATTATTAACTTTAATGCAGTAAATGCAATGTTAGTCTCACATTTAATCACGTAAAATCTAAGATAAGGGTTGGAAAAATGATGAAATAATAATCTGTACTTTACAAGTCCATAAAAAAAATAGTGACCTGTGTGTATATTTAAGTGGATAAGGTGGATGGTGAATAGCAGCAAAAGCAGCAGGAAGGAAGAAATAAAGATGCATTTAAGGAACCATTTAAAATATATAATCCAGAAAGCAGCTTAAGCACAGCTATAGCCCAGGTGGTTTCTACTCTTGTCACTGGCTAAAGCTTAAAAACTAAATGATTATACTACGCTAAGGAGGTGCAAGGACGAGCTACTGGATAGAGCACATGAATGCTATCTGATCCTTCAGGCTTGCACAGAAGAGAGATCAATTATGCCTTTGATCAAAGTGATAGACATAATAAGGGTTTTGTTTTCTAGGCTGAAATAATGTCTCAGATGCAGCATAGATATAGTCAGATAAACCCTGCTTCTGTCATGCCGTACAGTGCTCCTAAAACTGCACAGGAGCATTCATTAATTGACATAGGCATTGGTCTGGATTGGTCAGCTGTGGGGTTTTTTGCTTGAGAGATCCCTGAGTAACATCTACACACCTCAGAACCAGATATCGTGCATTTGTCTGTGCAGTCCATTCAGAATACTTGGAAGTTTTGGGGGTGGAAAAAGTTAATTCTATGACAGCTTTGCAATAAAACAATTAGAATGTGGGTCAGTATAGCAAAAATAATACTGGATTGTAATTCTATTTTCTAGCGATCCTCAAGAAGCTGAAGAAAAAAAACCCTGCTTCTCTGGCAAGGCAATAGAAGAGATTATAAGCAAGTATGCAAATCATGTCTTTTATTTTCAAATGTCCTAGAACAATGGTAGTCCTGAAAGTCCCCAGAAACCAAAGGTATTGGCTTTTGCTCATTTTCACTGAGAGAGAGCTTGAACATGTTGCCCTCATAAAAAGCAGCTGTATGCTGCAGTGAGAGAAGAGACTCCTTTCCAGGCAGTTATTTGCTGCTCCCTGCTTTGATATTAATAAACAGAATCTTTCAGAAATTAGTGAAGCAATAGAAAGTCTCACGACAATGAGGTAACAGCCTACAGATGCATGTTTGTGTTATAGACCAATTAGTCAGCAAACAGGGAGTGAAATAAAGTCAGGTTAGATCATTACATTTTATGTACTTGGGATCAACAGAGATGATTCAGCGATGCCTTGGATTGCTTTTGTGCTAAGTTTAGGATAGTTTGTTTTGTGAATACTTTCTCAATATCAGATATTTTGTTCTGTAGAAGGGACCTCAAAGCAATATTTTTTCTTTGTAGAAGGGTGTTTGAAAACTTTATATAAACATAGGTTTTGAGTATAGTGGTTTGGTTAAAAATTACTTTATATCAGCCTGGAAATGTAAATGAAAATAGTGAACTTTAGTTCAGTTTTACACATATTAAGTGTCTGGGCATTATAGGAACATATGGAGTGAGATGCTGAAATGAGTGGTTTGGCCCATTTTATTTTCATCTAGGTATTTCAAATAACACTCTGTTCTTTTGCTGACTTTTCTTCCTAGGCATAATTACAGCACAGTGTACGTTTCCAAATACACAACAGAAGGTTGAATACACCTAAAGGTTGAATATATTTTAAGGAGAAGAGTCCAAGGTGAATTTTTTAGCTGAAAAGGAAGAGACTGATTCAGGAAGAAAAGGATTAACCCCAAATCTTTATTGGAAGGTCATATATTAATTTTAAAGCAAAATATTTTCGAAGTGTTTGTGGGGTTTTTTCTTTTTCTAATTAAATAAGAGTGGGGGTTTTTTTGGTTTTGGTTTGTGGTTTTTTTTTTGCTATTCTGAGGGTACTAAATACTGTTGAGAGTTTCTCAAGTGGCAAAAATTCATGGGCATACTGCAAGCTACCATAATACCCTCTCTGCAAGGGAACACACTAAGCAATTGCAAAAATGAAGAAATTTGAAGGATCAAATAAGTGACAGCAGAAAAATCTCAAGAATCTAATGAAAAAGATTTTGAAGTATTTTTTGAAATAAGAATTGGAGTATCATGACTATAGGGATCACTCCAAAACAAGGTAATCTATAACTGACTTACATACTTCTTGTCTGTAAATGCAGAGGATGAGAAAGTCATAACATTTTATTACCTCTCTCCAAGGTTACAAAGTTCTCATTTGTGGCAATTTTTCTTGTTGACATCTGCCCCTGTTCTACCATGTCAGAAGAAAAACTATTGTGATTATAGAATATTAGTACAAAAGACCATAAAGCGTAGCTCTACTTTGAAGCCGTCCTCCTTCCGAACAACACTGTTTTATTCAGCAAATCTGCTTTCCCTGTGCATTCTGTAATAGTTGCCTGTGCCAGTAGTATAAATAAGCTTTCTCTCCTGCAGAGCCAGCACAGCTAGGAAATAGTAAGCTGCAAATTTTGTTCCATCTTGTACGTCATCAACAGACCTATTAATAGCTTTCATCTGGATACACCTCTGCAGTTCTGTTGAGGGAAATAGGCTGATGGTGCCATCCACAGACAGCTTGATTTGGAAGTTAGTGCTGCACAGGTGTAGCTAGGACCTCATTTGCTTTGCACAGCATTGATAACAGGCACTGATAAGTGACATGAAAGCCACCCGAAAATGTCTTGCTGGATTCTCGGGAATGCAGGGAAAGTAGTCAGAAAAAAACCCGAACAAACAGCAGAACAAAACCAAAAATAAAGCAAACATAAACACCCCATTTTATTTCTAAACTGAGCACATCTGGTACAGAAATTCTTAAGAGATAATGATGTACCTCCAATACCATTAGCAAGGATATTTTTCAGGACAGGGCCACACATACTGAGAAATCACAAGCTGCAGACTGAAGTAGTGATTTGTCTTTACTAGGCCCTTTTTTTTTACCACTTCAGAAACACTTTTATCCAAAAGTGACAAATAAAAATTCATATTTATGGAAGGTTTGACAAATATATCCAATATATCACACATGACAGAAAATCAGAATTGCTTTAATTTTATAATGAGAATAGTTTTTCAAAAGGCCTGAAAACATTTGTCAAGACATATAAGCTGGAGCCTGGTTTTAGGGTGAATTTTGCTTAAAAATGAGCTGTATCATGATTTGTGTGCTCCTGTGGGCAATGAGTCCAGACCCATACAGTAAAGGAAATCAGTTCTTCTAAACTCCCTATGAAGCTGTGTTCATTAGTTGTCTTAGACAGTGTGACTGTGTGCTGTCCTACATCTGTGCATGTTATAAAATGTGGTCAGAAGATTTGATTCGTCTGCACCTGCCTGTATAAATAGCCTGATCACAAGCTATGTAGAGTCTGCATTGCTGCTGATCAATAAGTCAAATCTACAAAGACAAATGTTTGTGTTGGAATTCTTCATTAGCACAATTATAGGTATTTATATAAAATTAAATGTTAGTAACTTTAATTTTCATTTATTCAGAAAGGTATTTCTTCTGACAGTGCGCTTCATGAGTCTTTTAGTAGATTTTAAAGTTAAATCATGAAAACATTTTTGTGCATATATAGTAAAAGAAAGTATTGACTTTTAGAATTGTAAATTTTCAGGTAGTTCATTATATCAATGTTCTCAATGTAATTCAATATTTCAATCTATAGGACAGTTCTTCTGTGACTTTTTCATGCATGATACCAGTTCTGCAAGTCTGAATTCATCATATTATCTATAAACTGCAATCACATTTCCAGACATCAGAATTCTCAAATCATTTCACACAGTATGAAACCTTCTGCTGATTTGGTGAAAGGAATGTTAAGGTTTTCAATAGATGAACAATATCACACTACCAAATAATTATTATTTTCATTAATTATGTATATACATCTATATTCTAGATCTTGATAGAAAAGTATGAAGCAATTACCCCAAAGTTAAAAATTTAGTTGAAATACAGCACTTTTCAATGTGCTTTTACTTATCTCTTTTCCCCTGCCTTCTCTGAAAATAAGATCTTTTATGGTCTTTCCTTGCCTGATTTGTATTGCTATGATCTTTTTATATACTCTGACTTTTTTATTAAGACTTCCTTCGGTTTGGATAGCCAGCATAATATACTATTACTTGTTTCTTGTGATATAAGCATTTGTTTTATGCCCAGCAAAAGCTGACTAGATGTGTGCACAGGCAGAATTTCCGATCCTTGCTTTTAAATTCAAAAATGTTAATTTGCTCTCTCACCAGGTGAAGCAGAATGCGTAACCAAAGTTGTTGTACTGGAACTGCAGAGGTTTCAGTGTCATTGTCTCTCACTGTGATATCCAAACCTGGGGACAGTTTCCCCAAAGGCTCAGCTTCTGGAGTCATGTGACTTCACAGAAATCACAAAAATTGTCGAGACTTCCTATGACCCTAGGCTCAAGCAAAATAAATGAAAACTATTGATTTCAATTCCACGGTTTTAAAGATCTGGTGATCTGACTCATGACTTTGGGACAGTGGTTTTGCATTATTGCAATCCTTTTAGCCAACTCTTACAACAGAGTTAGAAGTGCAGCAGTACTCTCCATTTTAAAATGAGTCTATATTGAGATAGAGATGGAGAAGAAGATAGAGATGAAGAAGAAGATAAAAATGAAGAAGAACATGAAGAACTGGGGCATGAGCAGACAGAAATAATAACTCTTCCAGACTAAACCAAATTAATAAAAATGAGGAATGTTGCCTAATGTCAGGTGTGCCTTCAACTCCTGGATGCATTTCCAGTGTTGAAACCTATAATTGCCATTTTGTGAGCTCCTATCCAAATTCTAGCAGTTCTTAGACACAAAAATATCCCACTTTATTGAGAATTCTAATCCATACTGCTCAGTTGAGAAAGTAAGTTCATTATCTTCCCATTTTTGCTAAAGGTAAGCGCGGAAGGCACAGAGGACAAAGGCTGTTGAAGTCAGAGCAGGCCAGACAGCCATGGAGGCATCTGTTCTGCAGAGCCTGCCTAGCACAGAGTCCTGAGCCTGTTGGCTGCCCCAAGTCAAAACTGAAGGTCAAAATCCCTCATTTTCTAAAGGAGAGGAATGAGAGAGAATATCCTAAGATTTAAAGCAGTAATGATACTCACGGATGATCCCGTGAAGCAGAATGTTTTCCAGATGGTGAGGAAGAGACCTAAACAGCTGAATCGTCATCTCTCATTGATTATAGAAATCATTAACTTGCAACATTATGTGTCTTAGCATAAAAAACATGATATAAACCCAGAATTTCATAGTTGGGTATAGATCATATTCTCAAAGTATAACTTTCATGTAAAAAATCTACATTTGTAAATATATTTCTATATATCAGTTTCATAGATCAAAATATTCAAAAGTTAGACACGTGAACATCTCAGTTATGAAATGCAAGTATATAGTAAATATATGTGTTCAGTATATGCCTGCTTAGGGAAAAAAAGAAAGCAGTATCCTATCTTGCTTAGCATCTAACAGTTCAAATATCCAATGGGAAAAGACTGATCTCCAAGAATTTATTTTTTTGCATGCTTGCAATCTTCAGTCTGAATCTAACAAAAGACATTTTTCTCAATTCAAAGACACTTTAAAAATCAGGTTTCCTAGATAAATAGTTATCATAACATAGTAAAATTGGTGTTTTTTAATTATTAAACTAATGTCTTCTCAAGAGGACTTGAATGTGGAACACCATATCACAGCCAACCAAAATGAACATCACAATGGAAATCACTTTTCAAGTCACAAAGTGGAAACAAATGAAGAATTGCTTTTGTTGTCTCTGAATAAAATTGAAGGTTAAAAAAGTTTGGGAGGGATGTTTCATATGATAGTGTGCACATGCATGAGAAACTCGAAGTTCTGTGTTATTAATAATTAGGTTTGTATTAAATTGCTTAAACTTCCCTACAATGAAGTTGATTCAAATTTTCTGCATTAATCCTGTTGCTGAGTACAGTCACAATAAGATAGTCATTGAATATTCTAGAGTTAGCATTTACCTAGTCCTCGTCCTCTGCTAGCGGGAAGCCTGTCTGGAAAAAACTGTCAGTGAAATGGTAGGCTATAAAGAGTAACATTACTAAATTCCATGTAAAGAAAATATTTTAACAGTGAATGACTGCCAAGAAATTCAGAAAGTGATTCTCAGCAGATGTATTTTTAATTCCTAATTTTGCAAATACATCCAGATGTGATTAAAATAAGTCTTTATATGAAAAATCAGTCAGCTACACTTTTTTTTTTTTGTGAGATAAAAACATTTTTTTGTAAATATTTATATATGCTTGGAAGAACCCAATCCAGCACACAATCACGAGCATGCTTATGAAAAGCAGAACCTTTTAAAACAGCAGTCTAAAATTTATATTATGATAGCAGTGAGTCTGTGTGAAGTGAAATGTTCCTTACCCAGGAATGCACTGAAACACAATCTAAAACTTATATTTATTATATCTGTATTAAATACACTCAACAGAATGCTCACTAGGAGGCCATGGCACCTCAATCCCACTGGCCCTGTTGTTTTCTGAGAGAGCTTCTGCTTCTCTCTTCTCCATTTACGGACATTGCACTTGCAGTCTGAAACCACACTCGTCTTTACTGCCTGACATAGCTTCTGCTTTTATAAAATCAAGCTTGGGAGCAACCAGGTTAGAGAAGACAATCTCTCAAACCTGTCTAAGGTGTATCTTTTCTGTTCATACTGAACTGCTGTTAAAGTACAGTAATTTGCTGTTTGATACATATCTCAAAACCGTAACTTGTGGCCAACATTGTCTCACGATTTAAGAGATCAATAGACTGTCCAGAATTTAGTAGAATGGATTTTTATTACAAATCTTTCTCCTGTGATTTTCTCTGGCTTTTTCCATTTTTGTGCTAAATCTATTTTATTCTGTTTGCTATTTTCACAGCACGATGGACTGAAGTAGTTAGTGAAAATAAAACAATATTTTGTGTTCATGCAGTCAGGGAAGTTTTGGTTCATACAGACCTGTTAGTCTGATAGCCACCTCAATCTAAGTGTAGGTATTTTTCTAAATACTTTTAGAAATAATACTACAAAGAACTAAAGTGAGAAAATATTACAGCTAAGGTATTCCATTGCTCTTTCCATGTTGCATTTTCTATGCCAAGAAATTTCTTAAATTTTTAGCTGCTTTGGCTATTTCATGCTGTCCCTGACAGAACATACAATGCACCTAAGATTCTAGAGGCTTTTTGCACCTATATTTTAAAGGCTATGAGGCTGTTGAGGTTTTGTTGCAGTCTGATTTCAAATGGCTGGGAAGTTTTGTGGGAGTTTATGTAGAGAAGGACTGAAGTGATTCTGTTATATGGAAACAACATCTATTCTACATGCCATGTCCACGTTAATCCTCTGTGATTCAAAAAGTTTGCTTTCCAGCTGCTGTTGCACCACTGTTCCACACTGACACCAGCTAAGTCCGATGAACTACCTTATGTGAACAGATGTGGACACCTCTTCAGTATCCTCAAATTGTTCTTCATTTCTTGAGTACTTTGAAGGCATAACTTTTCTTGCCCTTACCTATTAAGCCAAGTGAGACAAAATACAACAGTCCAGTTAAAGGATAATTGAATTTGTCTTTTCTCCCAGGGAAAAAGTGTCACCCATACAGTGAAAGCACACCACAGTTTTCTGCATTATAAATACATTAGTCCACCTTGATGGCAATACCTAAAACAGTATTCCCACTGCCTTTATTTTTAGACGTATTGATTAAAAACGAGATTACTAAATGTCTCTAGATCCTGTAATATTATATCCACAGTCTTGTGGATATTGCAGTCTTCCAAGAAATAATCATCATAGCAAGCTAATGGCATCATTCCACAACCAAAGGGATTTCTGTTTGGTTTTGTTTTAATGATGCATTTATCTTTAAGGGTTTTCTTTGCCTTTCCACTCTCTGATATTCCAAAGGCAGCATAAACTGTATCTTAACAAGAAAAAACATGGATCTATACAATAAAAAAGGTTGAAATAATGAATTATATAGATTTCCTATATTCCTGATATGTATGAGGAAAATTATTCTATACATACAATTCGAAATGCTCCATCTATTTTCAGCATGAAGCTAAACATAATGACTCACAATTCTATAATGGGTTTCAGTTAACAGCAATTGTGCCAGCAGTATAAGTGATACTCAGTGCTATTGTTTCATTTAAAGAAAACAAAGATGCAATCAAAGAATCCTCATAAGGGCAAACACTGCTCTTCATTGATGTCCATTATTAGGCTGGAAATTATTATTAGATACAGTAATGTCTCCAGAGGTTAAATAATTGGGAGAGTATTAAATCTGGGTCACAGCTAGATTAATTTTTGTTTAATGGTTTGCTTTGTGTTGTGGTGTTCTGAATGTAAGCCTAGATGTGGATTAACTGGTACCACAGGCTCTTGGTCAAAGCAGAGAATCTTCTCCTTCCTTCTCCCTCCTCCATAATGCAAAAGAGAGACTGATTAGCTGGCATCCTTAAGGGTCTTCACAACTGCTTATGGGCAGTTGAGGACTATCCCCCCCCACTCAACAGCACATTTTTAAACAGGTGAAAAAAGTAATGTTTAAATCTATTTTTATTAATTTAGGGCTAATCAGTCTGAGTAGCATCTGTGTCTGTATGAATGAATGTGTAATGTCTTCAGCAGATAAGTGTTTCCATCTGCTACTGGTTCTTAACCAAGAATTATTTTTTCAACATATATTCATGTGCTTTATTTTTAACATGTTCTTGATAAGGTATAACATTCTCCCACAGTTCCATCTATAAAACTTAATTTTTAAGCACTTTATCCTATTCCAAAACGTTATTTGAGTTTTTAAGATTGTTTAAATTATCTGCTCCACTCAATTTGCTTCACAGACACAGAGAGAATAAATTTAAACTAAGAAGTCGAAGTAACATGTTTTTGATATTTTCATTATCATTCTGGATTGGCAGCTGACCATTATAAAGAAGAAATTAATTTTATGTTTTCTTTTGTTATGCAAACTAGTCCAACTAAACTGAAAAGAGCTCTATAAGAAAACAGAAAACTTCAACTACATGTGAAACAATACAGAAAAGAGTTTTCACGTTTTTAGCCAATGGTGAATGCACTCAAGTGGGAATGAGAGACCCACTGCACACATTTCTCTCAGGAAACATTGCTGTTGTGGTTTAACCCCAAGCAGCAACTAAGCACCACACAGTCACTTGGTCACTCCTCTCCCTAGCCCCTCCCTGAGGAGGAGAATTAGAAGAATACATTAAATCTTGTGGGTTAAGAATAGTTTAATAATTGAAAAAAAATTAAAATATAACAATAATAATAATGATAATAATAATAAAAAATTAATGAGAAGGAGGAAGAGAGGAATAAAACAGAAAATAAACAAGGAATGGATGCAGAGTCCAATTGCTCACCCCCCACTGGCCATGTCCAGCCTGTCCTTGAGCAGTGTTCACCCCTCCCTGCCAATTCCCCCCAATTTATATCCTGATCTTGATGTTCTGTAGTATGGAATATCCCTTTGGCCAGGTCTGTCTTGTTCATGCTCCCCCATGGCTTCTTGTGTACCTTCTCACCGGCAGAGCATGGAAAATGAGAAAGTCCTTACTTATGGTAAGCACAACTTAGAAACAACTAAAACATCAATGTGTTAACAACATTATTCTCATACTAAATCCAAAACACAGAACTGTATCAACTACTAAAAAGAAAATTGCCCTGAAGATTTTTACCAAGTCTTCACCATGCCCAGCTTTCCTCTGCAAGATGCTACTGAGTTTTGTGCATTCCTGAGAAAGCTAATGTGCAGGATATGTGATGCACATGCAGGTGTGCAGCTCCAACAGATGGGACCAAGAACTCATCCTGCTGATGGTTAGGTCATGGTGTCAGAGGAAGGGGGTGATTTGGGCTGAGATTACACCCAGGCAGACAAGCACTTCAAATCCATCTCTAATCTAAACTCAGGATTATTGGATAAAAGTAAGGAGGGAGGTGAAAAATTTCAGTTTTGTTCTTTAACATCTTATCTATGGAAACGGCCTCCAGGGGTGCCTCCTGAAAGAGCCTGAGGACAAATTTCTGAAGGGCATTTCTGTAGTCTGAGTTTTCACTCATTCAGGATTCTGGATTATATAAGAAAATATCAAGATATGTTGATCTATAAAATCAACTCTTGGCACCTTAGCACCACTCATGACTTACTGTCTTTCTTAAGAGCAGATCTAAAAGGCCAGAGTAGCAGCTCTGATTTGTCCAATTTGACAAAACTTTATCAATTACCTAGAAGATGTAAAATGCTTAATGTGATCATCTGGAAGAGACATTACCTCAGGCATGGACATTGGAGCCTGCAATTAATGGGACCATTGGTGAACAATCATTTTTTCCCATTCAACTCTGAGTCTCAGATAAAATTAGAAGCAAAGTTAGTTTATAGTACTAAAAAACCCAGAGGCCAAATGACAGTGCATGGCTAACTTTTTCCCACCAAAACAATTTTTTATGGAAAGACTGTGTCTGCAGTCATAATGCCCTTTTGGGAACAGTACTTGTCACACAATCCTCTTGAACTGTGCCTGGCACTGTTTTAAATAGGCTATAACAATACTAAACAGCTAAACCATGACAGCAGGTGTGCTGGTAATTAAGCAATATATCATGTCATTTCTTAGGGCTGTGCCTTGGTTTTTTATTAGTTTAGTCTATGAGAACATTGACTCAATTTTCAGTGTGTGGTTATGTTATAGTTAGCTGTATGCTGCTCTTTGAGATTTTATATGTACACACACATATATAGTGGATTTTATCAAAATCACCTCTGCATCATATGGGTTTTATTTTTTCCATTTGAGTTACTGGAAAGACCATTAGATCATCTAGTCTGACCTCCCATATATCAGAATGTTGCATTTCACCTGTATCAAACGTCATTAACTTCCATTTAACTGAAGTAAATCTTTTCTAAAGGCACTTAGTTTTGACCTGAAGATGTGTCAAAATTTTACTTGTCTTGGTGTTTTATTCAGTAGAAAAATTGTTCTCCCTGTTAAGAAATCATGCTTTGCTTCTCATTGAAACATGTCTTGATTCAATTTCAACACAGTACTTGTTCTTATACATCATTCTACCATGTTAGAAATTCCTTTAGCATTCCATAATTTCTTTTAATTTAATTATGCATGACAGCTAAAAGAATAGTCATATATATGTATATACATGAACAGGTGCATGTATTTCTAAATATTACTTTAATAAATGTAAATGCAATACCTGTTATGAAATGCTTAGTGTGTTTTAATGCTGGTCTAAACACTGTTGTGTTGCAGAGATATTGTGCTTCCCTACACAGACATATATCCTACAGAATCATTTTAGCACATTTTGCTGACTAAAACAGAATCTTATCCTAGAGCCCAAAGAATCACAGAATGAGTTGGAATGGACCTTAAAGATCGCCTAGTTCCAGCCCCCCTGCCAAGGGCAGGGATGCCATTCACTAGACCAGTCTGCTCACAGCCCCATCCAGCCTGGCCTTGAGCACTTCCAGGGATGGGGCATTCCCAACTTCTCCAGGCAATCTGCTCCAGTGCCTCACCACCCACACCATAAAGAATTTCTTCCTAATATCCAATCTAAACCTATTTTTTTCACTTTAAAGCCATTCCCTGTGGTCCTATCACTACATGTCCTTGGAAAGAGTTTCTCTCCAGCTCTCATCAGTTCGCTTTATCTACTGGAAGGTGGTCTAAGGTGTCCCTGGAGCCTTCTCTTCTCCAGGTTCAACAACTCCAACTCTCTGAGCCTGTCTTCATAGGGGAGGTGCTCCAGCCCTCTGATCATCTTTGTGGCCCTTCACTCGAAAGATCTAAAAGCCAGGAGGGCTTACAATTTTTTTTTTTCCATATTAGTTGATATTTTTAAAGTATATTTTGCAGAAATGACCCTGTCCACCCTAAAGAAAGCAACTGGATCATATAATATGGTTGTCATTTTCTCTTTCTAATTTATCACCCAAGCATTCCTTCTTACCTGTGTACTTTATTCTCTGTGATTTCATGTTTGTCTCAATTTCATTAATAAAGATGTTGAATTCAATTCATAGGACAAAGTGAGTCCCAGAAGTGCCTACAAGGAAGCCTTCATATAAAGCTGATGTACCACTGACATTTCCTCTCTCTGCCAGTTGTTTATTCATTTATGCCTTACTGTGATTGTATGGTGTACTCTTTGAAACAGAATGCCACTGTAGTGGCATACAAAATCTTCTGCCAGTTCTAGACTATGTTTATTAGACACTGTTATTGAAAAATTCGTATCTCATCAAAGAATGAAAACAATTTTCTTTGATAATATCTCTGTTCTTTAAAATCCTGCTTATGAGCGTTATTAAAATTCTGAGTCATCATTATATAAAATAAAAAGACCTGTCAATTTTCCTATCATCTCTCTGTGGATTGATGAAAAAGCAGATATAGGCTGTGGTAACTCTGAAATCACCTCACTGGCCTTTATCAACTTTGCTGTAACTTTAGTGGATTTACAGTGTTTGGAACTGCCAAATATTTAAAGGCAATTAAACATTACCAGTGAGTTAACTATTTCTTCAGACTAGTCTTTGCGCTTCAAGTACAAGTTACCTGAACCTGAGACATTTGGAGTAGATACCACCTTACTTTCCTGATGACGACTTAAGAAAGTCCTTAATTATATGGTAGGAATACGCTACCTTTCTTTTCTAAGTTCAGAAACTTATATGCATACATACAAAGGATTTTTAAAATAACCCTCTTACTGGCTAGCCTTGCATTTTTCCTCCAGAATCTTTCTTTCCCCTAATAGACTGTCTATACCTCTTTACATTGAATATCTTTAGTATTAGATTTTGTTTGTATTTTCTTCTTTTAGTGATCCAGAATAATATCTACTGAAATTCATCCCCTATAATTATCAAAGATAGTAAAAGAAACCAATTATTTCATAGATACCGCCCGAAGGACTCCAGCTTTATTTCTTCTCACACAGTGATTTTTTGATTCAGAATTGCAAACTACCTCCAAATTTTTCTTTCCAGTTTTAGTAGTTATCTTAGCAGTATAAACAGAAGACAACAGAAAATAGAAAGAGCAAAAGTGGAGGAAGAGCCAAGCAGGAGGAGTCTCTGGAGGAGCACAGAGGGATGGAGGAGCAGGCTCAGTGCCCCCTTGCCCCTGGGAGATAAACCTCTGCCTCTTGGTCCCTCAGTCTGCTGGGACTCTGTCACTTTGAAGTGCTGCTGACATCCGAGTTTTTAAGGAGCTAGCCTGGAATAGAAAAAGAGTAATTTTCTTTCTTACACAGTGAAACTTTTCCAGAAATCTTCTCCACTTAAATACATCCACTTGACAGTAAAGCATCTTGGTTTTTCTTGCACATACAAACCAAATGTGAGTGTTTTAAGCCTCTCTGTGTTCCTTAGTAGTTAAATTAGATCCTACAGAAAGATTGAAAGAATATAAAAGAATGATCTTTTGTATCTCTTCTGAAGGTCCATTTTTTTCTGTCTATTATGAGCCGTAATTTTAATTTTAGCTTATACAGTTCCTCAGCCAAGCTATTGGATTTTGCAGTACTTCAGGAATCTGAAAACTGGAATTCAAGCTGAAATTTCAGCAATATTCTGTGATTTATAAAAAGAATATTATTTTTGTTAGAATTTTTCATCTGAAATGACTCCTTACTCAAAAAATATATTTGAACACCAAAGGAAAAAAATAAAATGAAATTACCTTTCTGAGACAAAATAGAATAGTGCATGCCTCATTTGTGAATAGTATGATATGAAAATGGAAAGATGAGATTTATGTTTTTCACCTTTAATGAGCCAAGTTACAGTAGGACAAATGGTGAAATATGAATAATATTTTCCCAGAGGCCATTTCCTTCTGATGCATAATGCTCTGTTTTCCTTTTGCAGACATTAAGTTGCTTTTATACGGAAAACTCAAAGAACTGACAGTGAGGTCTAAGTTACTGCTCAACAAATTGCAGTGGATTAAAAAAAATTAATCTTTAACCACAGTTTATTCTGGTGACAAAGAGTTGATTTAATAATTAAAAAATCAAAATGTAATATTTAAAAAAATAAATGAAAACATTGATAATATTTTTTTCTTGTACACTTACTCCCATCAACATAATGATAATCAGCTCCTCGAGAAAAATAGAACTAAAAGTATGGAAATAATGGGTCAGTGAATTTAAAATGACCTCCTGGTTTATAGGCTAACGGGTTAAAAATGTGTTAATTAAACTACCACAGTCTATGTTATACAGTAGCTAAAAAATTAATTTTTGAGTATTCTTACAGAAATCATTGCATTCTTCAGAAGGACTGTCTTTCCATGTTATATCAGCTATCATTAACACTTATGTCTTCTTAACCTAACCTCAGTATAATTTCAATATTATGTCTATTTTTCTTCCTTCCACATATAATGTGGATTCTAAAACTGATTTGTCCCTGATCCTGTAAATAGTTAACAATACAAAAAGAAATTGCATCAGCAGAGGAAAAGGAATTATGGTATTTCCATTAGGACACAAACCTCATCTTCATTTCAGCACTTTTCTGCATTAAGACATGTAATGTTCTGAACTTGAGTTTCGTTACTGTGTGTGAGACAACAGCCTCAGACTTTGCTGGTGGGCTTGGGACATGCTTCTTTCTAAAACTTGCGGAAAATAATATCAGTGTTTTCAGATGCAAAGTTGCTTTCTGGAAAATATGTAACCAGTTCTGCAGTTGAATGGGCTTCAGCTGCTTCTCACACAAGCCAGTGGTTCTAGCTTTCATTTGAAGTGTCTGAGATGTAAGCTCAACAAAGTAAAATGTTCCTTTCCTTGACAACTGCCGTGCTTTGACACCCAGGCCCAGAGAACAAGAATACCGAAGTTTACATAAAATGAACACTGGCAGTCTGTTTTATTCACCCTTTTTATTTTTTTAACTCCCAGCTCTCAAGAGAAGGAATTCACAAATGGTAAAAAAGACACAATTCCTACTAGACCTATGGTTCAGTGAATTTCATGGGGTTCATGTCACTGCTACTTTACACACTGCAGTCAGCAAGGGCAGAAATTCATCTTTCCCTGAAGTCTGTCTAAATCCGCTTGAACACTTGAACTGTGTAAAGAAAATATTAATTCATATGAAATATAAGTCCATACCTTTTGCTGTTTTTCCCCCATAATAAGCATTAGAATATTTAAAGAACAAAAGAAGGCAATTATTCAAGTAAGCCACAATGGACACATTGGGAATGGGAAACCAGAAATAAATAATGTAAGAATCTCAGTGATGTTGAAGAACCTTCTACTATCTACAGCCACCACCAGCATGTAAAGATGCCTATTTTTACCTTGAATATGGAAAACAAGCAGTCTGCTCTCCAGCAATAAACAGTCTCTTAGACTGAGACAATCTTTCACATAAACCCGCCCTCCTGCACGCTGACACCTGGTAAGGCACGTAGCTAATGTTTTCCTAAATAGACCTGATTTTTTTCATGTGTGTAGTAAATGACAGATTTTGTTACTTTGCAGGATAATTCTAAACAAATGTGTAGTTACGTCTGTTCTCACCTATCCTAGGTGCATTCCTCATACAGTATCTTCAATAACCATTGAATAGAATATATTTTTCAGCTATAGATCATCCCATGCTTCCTCCCTTTCCCCTCCCCCCTCCCCACTCTGTTTGGTGGGTCTGCAGTAAAAACATTTCTTAAATTTATGGAGTGGGATTGAAAGGCAATGTATCTATTTGCCTTTAGACTGCACTCCCACTTTTCCTTTCCTATAAACTGTAAATCTGTATTAATCTTAAAGCAATAATATTTATAAACATGAAAAACCCATATGTAAAATAACTATATTTTTGCTACTCCATTGCTGGCTTTTTAAATTTTGCGGGTCAGCTATCAGTCTCAGGTGGGTTGGTGCTGTCCACTAGCAGACACCTGAAATCCCAGTCAGAGTTGAATTCCTGAACAGATGATGCTGATTATTAAACACATATATTTGGCCAGATGATTTTAAGTATATATAGTCTTCAGGTTTGGTTTTTTTTTCTTGTTTTTTGGTGGTTTTTTTTTTGTTTTTGTTTTTGTTTTGGTTTTTTTTTTGTTTTTGTTTTTGTTTTGTTTTTTTTTTTAATTTTAAATCAATCACTGGTTTCAATTGTTTTCCCTTTAAATGTTTTTCAAAGTGAAAGGCCTCTAAAAGAATTGAGTCATGGGCTTCAAAGGATCACTGTTCAATTTTCATTCAGGACAGAGACCCTGAAAATAAGTAATTCATTGTTTAAGCCAAGAGAAAAATTCTTTCCATTGTTTTTTGGTACCCTTCAGTAACTAGAAAAGGAAAGTTCACAGAGTAGCCTAAAATCCTATCACCAAATAAGAAGTACCAAGGAAAATACACAGAGGAAAATACCTGCTCTCTTTTCCTTCCTCTCCTGAGTGACTGATTACAGTTTTAATCTCACTGCCTGGCTGTCACATAGGTTTGAAATAGCTCTTACAGGGCTGTTGCTGCAATCCAGATCCTTATTTGTGCTGTTGCTATGCTTATCTAATATAAGGACCAACTTTTTTACACTCCTCCTGCTGTTTCTATTTACCCTATGATAGGTTAAACGCATCTGAACTCACCTCAGACCAGACCTAAACTGACTTGAAAATTGTGTAAAGCTGCAGGAGATAGCCATATGCTGCAATTTGTAGTATTTCATTTACTTGCAAGGACTTCTTTGGCTAATAGTATGGGATAGCACCCTCAAAAACTGACCAAAAAAACCAAGTTTATAGTATGCTGTGAATGATACCCAATTCAGACTACATTGGACTACGTTCCCAAGGTTATTCTAAATGTCTTTTTCTTTTCAGGTAGCCAGGGTGCACAACAACTGTGCAGCTACAATCCCAGGGTTTTTTTGGTACAATTTGTTTCAAATTGTTTCGTTAGGAGGAAGAAGTCTTTGGCGTCAAATTGTTGTCATAACACTTTGTTGTAAACACCTCTGACTTTTAGCTAAGTCTATATAAAATTTGGTTTATTGACAAACTAATGTCCATCTGAAACTTCCTAGCCGCAAAATGATTTTTTAATCAGATCATCATGTCCTGTTTTTTCCATTATGTGCTCTCACAACTGCTGTTGATTTTATTGAGAGTCCTCCCAATATGTTCTATTACCTCTTTCTAACTTTCATTATCTATTAAGAACCACTGTTGTAAAAAGGCAAGCATGTAGAAATTATTAGCAAATAGGGATCCCAAGGAATGTGATATGAATTCAATAATGGCTATACAATATATTAGAGCCGCTCATTTGGGAGCTGTCAGAAACAGCTTCACCAGCCTCAATATAATGCTTAGCAACCTCTACATTTTTCTTGCAGGGATATTATTTTGTGACTCAACAAGGATTCAATATATCAATTATTTTGTTACTCAACAAGATTTCAATATATTAAGATATATTGCCCTAATTAGGCAGCCTATTAAAAAGTAATGGCAGGATAATTTCATACAATTATAATTTTACCTGGGGGACTGATCATTATTTGATTACATGGTGCTCTTGTCTATCGGTTGTGTAATTATTTACAGCTGATAGAGAAAACAAATAGCCAATGAATAATTGTCTCCCAGGAATATGTGGCAAAAACTGTATTAACATCAGCATAGGGACAATATGGCCCAGTGTTATTAACAGCTGTGATGGACAGACACTTACTTGAGTTCCTCAGCACTTTCCCTACACTGACTACCTCCACGCCATCCTTCCATCTGCCATACTGCATGAGTGATGAACAAATATCCACCCGTTCAAAACTTCATCTGTTATGAAATTTACACATTGATAGGAGAGTCACAATTCCAGTGGTACTCAGTTTGTTGCAGCAATGGAAGGAAGATGGGACAAAATAGGAGTCACCTCCTGATGCAGACTGTTGGTCTGCAGCAGCCACTGTGAATTGTAAGGAAGAGGAGGAACATTTCTTTTTGGAACGTTTGTACTAATGAAATTGGCATTGTTCAGCTTTGCTATTTGAACATATTGTTTCTATCTTCTTGGGATCTGATATTCAAATCAATATTTTTGTCAATATTTCTACAGGTGGTAAATCACACTGAGCCATTTTCAAAAGTAATCACAGGTCCACTTCACAACAACCATTCAAAGGCTGGTTTTAATGTATAACCCAAGGAGAGGTAAAAGGTAAAGTGGAATTTCACATGGTGTATTGTCATATTTTCTCACTTCTTCAACGAGCTTTTTCATTCAGATATTTGAGAAAATGAGACTGTAGAGTTTACAACTATACTAATTAAACTGTTAAGCTGATACAGGTGTATAGTTACATATTTAAAAGCTCAAAAGTGTTTATTTTTTAAAACCTTTGCAATGAAGACTGTACTAAGCTGCATGGGGTAGGTTGTGCCTGATTCATTTTATGGATTGCACTGGATAAGGCTTGGTTTACTCGCTGAGCTCAATATTGTAAAAAATTTCAACTGCATATATGATGGATTGAGTGCCATTTTACTGGCTTGTGTTGACTGCTATCTAGGGTTCTTCAGTATTTCAGAAAAACCTTTTGGCTTAGATATGATTTCCTCATCAGAGATGCATAAAAAGCAGAAGACCTTATTGAAGACAAAGGTATTTAAGTGGAAACTCTAATCACTGCTTTCAGAACTGCTGCCTGTTAATAACAATGGACTCTGGGGGTTTGGTTTTCACTTTTGAAATTCATTGCATAACTGCAGTACAAAACTCCTCCATATCCCAGGAGCTGCAATGGGAGAGGCATCTACTGTCTAAATTTGCCTTTTGTTTTGTTTCCCTCCTGCTGCCCCCGTATGAGTAGAGATGCTCTGGGGGTGGTTTAGCTATTCCTTGTGAAAATAGACTTGGAATCAGTGATTGAGAATGAGATGTTAAAAAGCTGTTACAAGGCTTGGAGTGAAGTAGGTACTTCCAGAACACAAAATCCCTGACTCTTTAGGCAAACATCATGGATTGAGATTAATTGCCATCTCTAGAGTCTTACTTCTCTTCATGGGATGGGATGGGAAAGCACAATGACTAAATTAACCTTAAATATATAATTTTGGCTGCTTAAGTTAGGGTATGTATACTGCTCTCTTTGATCCAATATATTTTTACAATGCATTTTAACCTTTTAAACAACACATCAGGCTCTTTCTTCTTACTATATGCACACTGTATCTTTTTTTCATCCTTACTGGAATGCTCCCATCTCTTGGGATAATCTTTTATTTGTGTTTCTGTTTGCACAAATTCTGATAATATTTTACCTTCAGTGGAAACCCAACACTGTTGCATGCTCTGATTAGGACTTTGACTTAATGGCTCTGGAAACAAGACAAGCTGGAAATGCATGTATTTTAATATTGTGGCCCCATTTTATTTATGTGCCTTGAAATAAATTCAGGACATAGGGCATTCTGTCTTAGAAAAACTATAGGCTACTTCAAGTCACCCTTTAGTGAAAAACTTATAACTGAAGAACTATTTGACTAAGAAGCACTGTCAAGAATTCTGTGGAATAGAGAATTTAATGATATTACAATTTGTGTGAAAGAATAATACCTTTTTTGCAGATGGTGTACAAAATTTTTCTCTAACAGATGGTACACACATTCAGTCTATAATTACATGGTCACTGAGATGCAGCACAAGTTTCTGATCCCACCTGTTCCCTCTTTATTCCTTTTGCCTGTCAGCATAATTTCTCTTGTACTAGGTTTTGTGTGGCTAAGGAAAGAGCTGTATCTAGATGAAAATTAACTCTAAAAAATACATTTTCTTTTCAGATGGATCAGTACATCAGCTTATTGTTCAGAGGTCTAAGTTGGCTAAAAGAGGACAGAACATTAAGTGTTGGGAGCAAGGCCATAGTGACATTTCCAAGCTGTTTTCCAGCTGTTTGTCCCTGGGCCTGTACTATGCTTGGGGTTATTTCTCCCAGGTTCAGGACTTGGTTGTTTCTCTTGTTGAACTTCATAAAATTCCTGACTACCCCATTCTCCAGCTTGTCCAGACCGCTCTGAATGACAGCACACCCATCTGGTGCAGCCATCTCTCTTTCCAATTTTGTGCCATCTGCAAATTGCCTGTGGGTCCACACTGTCCCACCATCCCCATAGCTGATGAGCAGGTTATAATGTTGGCCTCAGTAGTAATCTCTGGGATACCGCACTAGTGCCTTATCTGCAGCTGGGCTTTGTGTTATTGATCAGCTCTGTTTGGGGCCAGCTGTTCAGGCAAGTCCAATCCACCTCACTGTCTACTCATCTAACCTGTATCAGCATCTACAAGAGAAGTGCAAACCTTCCATCTACACGAGCTATAACTGGATACCCTGCAATTCCTTTCAGCCTAATTAGAGGTTTTTAATATTATCAATACACTGAGCTTTATTTTTTACTTTACTTTTATTTTTACCTCCACGTGAGATCATACCTTGTTCGTAATAAAAATTCAAGAGGCAACAGTTTTAATGGTCCTTTTTACTTGTCTTTCATTGCAGTGCACATGGCATCTGATTCATTTCCTGTTGGTAACATTGAAAAGGTCTCTGCTGACTGAGAGGAAGCAAGGTTGGTCTTTGGTGCTGCACTGCATGAAAATATTCAACTATGGCCACATGCTCCGCTGTTTCTGGAGTCCAAGTACAATATTAAAGCAAAGAAATACAAAAAAATCCTTGTCTTGTGTTATCCTTTGCCAATCTAACTTAGGGCAGAAACTGTTTTTAGAAGAGCATATCAAACAAAATAATTTGTGGGCTCTTTTTTCTTTTTTCTTTTTTCTTTTTTCTTTTTTCTTTTTTCTTTACCCTTTAGAGAATGCAGACTGCATTACAAATAGCAATAGATTTCGTAAGCTTCAGCTTTGCTCATGGTAGAAGAATAGAAAATGTTGACAGTAGGAACCTGGCTCTTTTTATCAAAGCTGTTCCTGCTTACTGGATTTATAAATGACTGAATCCAGATGGATTTTTATCTCAGCTTTCACCCTGATGTTATTTCAGTTGGATATCACGAAAGAAACAGTAAACTAAACAGACTTACATGGTTACCAGAGGAGAAAGTTCTGTTTTACTGTATTGACTAAAAATATATATTATTGTCTGAACTGTATACACCTGTGAGTTCTATCCTGAAGTTTCAAAAATACCATAGCTACCAGTAATAGTAACAGGACTTGTCTTTAGCTGTGATGTGATTTTTTTTTCCTTTCTCCATATAGCTCCCCTCAAAGTAGCATAAGCAACTTATTTTCTAATTTTCATGAAATAATGTTTTATATATAATATTATAGAATAACATTAGTCTGTATTTAATGTTAGAGAAAATGTAAGAATGGCTGTCCTGAAATTAATTTTCTTAATTTTCCATCTAGAGCTCCAGGCAAAATATTGATCTGAAGAATATTCTCCAGCAGAATTCCCCTTAGCAAGAGCATTCATCAATCAACAACAATCACTTTTTGAAGTGAAAACATTTGAAAAGTTTGTCAGGGCAGGCTAAACAAAAAACCATATGCTAATAGAAAACCTAACTTGAATACGATACAAACAAATGAGCCCGTTGTTTCACAGACATCTATGAATCAGTATTTGCAGAAGAATAATGAGCCATTATTTTCCTGTAGATGTTGGCATTAATAAAGGCTTCTCTGGAAGGAGGAGATAGACAAGTGACTGTAAATGTTTATTACAGATATTTATTATGTGTTAATTGAGCTATGCGTGGACTGAGTTAGTCATGCTTACATAACTACTGAATGATTATTAGGTACTTAATCTCATTATCCCCACTACATATTTTGTTTCATTTGAATCTGCTTGCATGTTTACTACTTAAATGAAAGCACTTTAATTTCAATTCCATTGTCATTATTTTAAGATGAGAGATGTGTGGTGACTTTCATTTGAAATATCCCAGTCTCAGCTCTTTCTTTTTTCAGTTATGGATCCTAGGAAAAAAATCACTGGTTCATAGAATCATTTAGGTTGGAAAAGACCTCTTCAGTCATGGAGTTCACCACCTTGTCAACTAAACCACAGCACCGTGTCACATCCAGGTGTTTCTTGAACACCTTCAGGAACCGTGGCTCCACCACCTCTCTGGGCAGTCCATTCTGATGTTTTTCTTGCAGGAGCACAGATGCACATTTTGTCATGTAATAGAAAATGTCATATTTGGATTAAACTGTGCAATTGTTAGGTTGGCATTATCTGAAACAGGCATGCCAAAAACTATACTCTCAAGTCAGATAAGCAGAGGCACTTGACTTTCCAACTTCCAAATAAGTGTCCACAGGCTCCCAACAGGACCTGTTAGAGCAGGAAAGAGAAATTCTCTAGAAACAGAAAAATTAAATAATTTTCTAAGTGAGTTTTCATCTGTGAAAATATCTTAATTTATTCTTGTATGGTTTAGATTTCATTGTTTTTGTGCAGATTATACTGATGTTCACAAATGCCATTCAGATGAATAACTACTAGCACAAAAAGAATAGTCATGGGATGTTGGTTCTATCTATTATGAATTAAAATAGAAATTAAATTGATTATTTGTTAATTCACATTTTCTCCCCTGGTGCACATCATACCCCAACAACACCTGTTTCTCACACAGTTTTTCAACTTACTTGTGAAAAGTCTATGGAGAAAAAAAACTATTTTAAAAAAAGGCCTGTCACAAACTGTCTAGCACTTCTACCAAGTACAGCTGACACTTCCATAGTTTGATAAACCTTTAATCATATTAATGCAGCATCTTCATGTCATCAGTGATACCCTCATTATGTCATCTCAGCAATGAATTATTTATGCATTTTAAAATTACACAAAAATAACTTGGCTTATGAAAATTAAAATACCCCAAAATCTTTAGATCTGAGGCAATGAAATGTAAAGTACTAACTGTTCTGGTAGAAAAAATCGCATAAGGACATGAGACATCCAAGATCAGCATGCAGAGCCCCTGGTCATTTGTAAAGTACCTCTCTTTTTTGTGCAGTCATGGGCCTTTCATTCATCACTCACTCTTCCTTCCAAAAATAACTTGAAACTTAAAAGCACGTTCACTCCCCTAAACTTATCAGAGATATTTACAATGCTGGAGATGCTTTTCGCTCCAAGAAATCTCCTTGTACAGAAATTCCTGGTAACATAACCAGGCTTTCCACCTTCTCTTTTTTCTAGCGAGGATGGATTTTTTTTTTTTTT
This sequence comes from Acanthornis magna, assembly GCA_036785705.1. Lineage (NCBI taxonomy): Eukaryota > Metazoa > Chordata > Aves > Passeriformes > Acanthizidae > Acanthornis > Acanthornis magna. The sequence goes on from JAWUZG010000001.1 coordinate 27,875,507, forward strand.
CTGTGTGTATGTATGGATGTTGATCAATATGGCCACTGATTCACACTGGTATTTATTTTTATAGACATCCAACAGTCACACTCATGACAGCCAAGACAGTATGCCCTTGGAGGAACATATCTAAAAATTGACAAAAATATGTGTTCCTTCTTATCATGTCAAATTAATAAATATTTGTATAAAAGTTTGAAATTAAACAGGTATTTATAAATAATCAGCATTAATAGCATAGAAAATGGCTTTACATATTGCTCAGAGCTGTGAGAGTTTGTAAATTATATAAGGCGTTTCATCCAAACTTTAAATCAGAGACTCCAGAACACAAAATTTTCTAACAGATTATAATCAGATTATAAGAGCCAAGTTATTTTGCAGTTTACTATTGTTTCCAATTCATTTTCATTATTAGTTACTACTTTTGCACCTTCAGGTATTCAGTAGCTTGTATCAATACTGGATATCCCACCATAAACTAAAAAATGAACTGAAAGAACTTTAGAAACTATTGATGTGCTGCTGTTGGTCTTAGGGAAGAACTGCAAGAAAGGTAAAATTGGCAGCACAGTGACTACTGAATTAAAAAATGTCTGTGCGGTCTACTGGAGTCTCACCTGCAGCTCAGATAATACTAATATAAAATACTTTTCTATGGAAGGATTCAACACACAAAAAATTTCTTAGGAACATTTATGTCTAAGAGACTTTCAAGCTTTATCCCAACAACAAGTTCACTGGGCTGTACTGGAAATAGATATGAGAAATATTTATGTCTATGTACACAAGTTTCCCCACCCCCATCTTGTGAACCAAAATAAACTCTCCAGCAAACAAAAAGACATCATTTTCTGGGTGCCAAGTTGCATCACTTGCTTTTCTGGATATGAGGAATTGTTTAAACAACCACACAGATCTTCCAGAATTTTTTCCTCTTCTCCACGAGCTAATATACTCTGGGGACTGATTTCTTCCCAGTATAGAACCTGTTGAAACTACACGATAAAGTTTTGGCAACAAAGTTTTGTTCCTATGATGTTCACAATACGAGCACATTCCAGCCACAAGGATTATTGTGTAAGGTTTGCTTGTTGGGACTGTTTCTCCAAGCAGGGGTGAGGGGAACTTGCCGTTCTCCACAAATTACACCATGAGAAAATGACTTTCAGCCCAGCTATAAACAAACAATTATGAGAGGTTATGCATTGCCATCCTCAGGCTACCAGTGGTACTAGGAGAATGAGTCTGTAATGAGCAACACATACTGACAAGTGTTTTGGGTTTTATAAAATATGTTAACTGTAAATTGCCTTCAGATTCAGAAAAAAAAAATAGCATACAGAATTTAATGTAGAGGAAGTATGTGCATGGCAATAGTTATTGTCAAGTGTTCAAATCTGGAGAAAACTTTTTTTCTGAGTAGAAACGTATGACTGTTCCTATTCAGCAAAATATTTAGCAGAAGGAAATAGATGGGATCTTGCCTTTCCCAGAAGCTAGGTATAAAAATTTTTAGTTTAGAGAGGACAACTGTTCACAATACATCGTGAGTCTGCTCTTTGCACTGTTTATTCTCACACAGGAACTCTGCCGCAGATATGTAAATCTTAAGCATACCCAGACCCAATCTTAAGCATACCCAGACCCAGTCTTGCTTTCACTTGGTTCTTGGTAAAATGTATACTATATTTCTCGTCTCTTTCCACTAACACCCCCCCCCCCCCCCCCCCCAGTTCTTCATTAAAAGGACAGTTTTGAGTGATATTAACTGGAACTGGAGTTTGAACCTTGACCTTCAAGGTTTTGTTTTGAGGTATACGGTACAGCAGACACAATCTTACTTCTTAAAGGGATTAAGTCCTGAAACCCTTTTTGTCCCTACTTGCATGTCCCACCGTCAAGGATAAGTAAGACATTGACAATCCAGAGACCACAGAGAACAAAATTAATCTGAAAATTATTGGGATGTAACTAGAGTGTTGAATGAATACAGAACCTACTTGTCCTGCATATACTACACAGGAAAATTAAAGTTAAAACTGTCCCTCTTTCCTTCTATTACTAACATAAGAAGTTACTGCTGAAGCCAAAGACAGGAATGGATGGCTGATGCCTTCCTCCTCTTATAATCACAGACTCATAGAATCATGAAATGACTCGATTTAGAAGAAACTCTAAAGATCACCAAGTTCCAAACCCCCGTGGACAGGGATTCCTAGATCAGGTTGCTCAGGGCCCCATCTAACCTGGCTTTGAAAACTGCCAGGGATGAGGCACCTGCAACTTCTCTAGGCAGCCTGTTCCAGTGCTTCATCACCCTCTGAGTAAAAAATTCCTTCCTAAGCATCTAACCTAAACCTACCTTCTTTCAGTTTAAAGCCATTGCCCTTTGTCCTGTCACTACCTTCCCATATAAAAAGTCCCTTTCCCTCCTTAAAAAGAGAGGGAGAGAGAAATGATTTGCATAGTTCTGTGCCTTAATTACGAAGCGACCTTTGCCTGATGACACAACTATCCTAATTAAGTACCATTACGTTACCCTTGGGAACTTTCTGATTAAGACCCAATTATGTGGAGTATTTATGACGATGGTTAAAACCATCTCATTTTCTGATTGTTGCAGCACATGGTAATGATGTAAACATCTCTCTTGGGACTGAAGGATACAAACAGTTAGACTGTGCTTTTAGAGACCCAGCAACAATTTCCAAAGCCAAAGATTTCTAAAACATTGAGAAATGTTTTAAGTTGCATTTAAGGTAATCCAAGGCTTTTTTTAAATTCTGGAAGAGTGGATATGCAGTCAACAATAGACTTTTAGGGACCTAAACCCCAGTTTTTCTTTCACCTTTCTTAGATGTCAGTGGCAGATGTCAGTGTTCTCTAAACGCCTGATTTCAATGCTGGAGTTTATTAATGCATAAGATATTTCTCTTATCAGCATATTTCTCAGATTTTTGCCTATTCTTTCGACTCTGTTTTATATGACTGATCTGTTGCCATAGAGTTCTTTCTCTGAATAACATATGTAACAATTCTTAGAGAAAGGCACATGAAGGCATAAATGTTGGATAATGTCTAATAGGCTGACTGGAAATGCTGAAATTTCCCTGTTGATCTGAAACAGGGAAGAAATGTCTCTATTCTGATTAAAGAAGATTTATTTAGACAACAGACATATAATGATGCTGTGAAAATTTCACTTGAGTATAAGCAGCCATTAGTTCAAAACAATAAAAAGATCTTTGAAGGTTTCCTTCTTCAAAAAGTAGAACAATGTGACAGTAACAGACATTTTGGACAGATGTGAGGTCTCTCTTTTTGTGTCTTTGTCTATTTAAAAGGTTCATGGTAGAACACCTGCTATAGTGATCTTCTTTGCTCCCTTGGACTTTCACAAATGTGAAAATAAGCTTGTCAAGATAATATTAAGACTCATTGCTTGTGGATATAAACATGCAAAAAAATTTAAAGCTGATGAAAAATTAGAGTGTATTATTGTCAAAGGAGCAACTAGATAATTTCCTCTTTGTTCAGTTCTCAAATGTAAAATTGAGTTGTTTTCTAAAGCAAAGGAGTCATATAAATTAAAATATGATGAAGGTCAGAAAGGTTAAAAGACCATAACTACAAAAGAGCCATTTGCATGAAAAAAAGTGGGATCAATCCTTAATCCTTAAAACAGTGAAAGAACCCAGGCATTAATATATTTTGAGAATACAACAGAACCAAATAATGGTTTCTTTAAACTGTCATGACAGAGCACGCTTTATACTTTATTAATAAAATTCTTCTGTAGCCCAGCCCAACATTTATAAATAAACTGAAAGGCAATACACGTACTTGCCAAAATTATTCCTTTCATCATGAGGTTTTTTTAGCTCCAAATCACACCTGTTCATTCTAAACAAATGTGTTTCATCGTGAGAGTATGAACTGTTCAGCAAGCTGTGTGGACAGTGGCCTGTGAGGTGAATGTCTTACTTTACTGCTTTTGGTAACCTTGTCTGCTTTACATAGATACGTGTATCTTAAGTGGTACAAGTGTGCATGCTAAAATGATAGATGTTGAAAATATCACCTCCTGATTTCCACTATTGGCTGGAAGACCACTGTAGTACTATAATAATGTAGAAGAGGACAAAGTTAAAGTGAAGATTTTGTTAAAATATAATCCAGTGCCTTAGGAGGTAATGTAATTGTTTTATTTTTGCCTTATAACAGCAGTCTCTCTGCTTCAGTCACACATCTCAATTTCATTATGCAGGCCTTCAAAATAGTATTAATACCTCTAAGCATGGGGGGAAAAATTCAAATAATGGATAAAGTTGGAAAGAAGTTATTTAGTCCTTGAAAAATGCATCTTCAAGGCAAACAAGGTATTAATAACTATATTTTGGCTGAAACAAAAATGTCAAACTGTGTAAAAAAAAATTCGTTAAATGTAAAGGAACTTCAAACTGGACACTCTTAGGAAACTCTTTGGCAGGGTGAAAACCTAGCTCAGTCTTCCAAGGACTTGGCAGAGGAGCCAGAAAGTTGTGAACGGAGACTCAGCCCCAGAGTAGGGTGAGCACTGGGACTGCGTCCCAACCTCTTGCTGCCCGCTGGGAGACTCAACAGCATGGACAGACACAGCTTGCTTTGAAACTATTATATGGGTTTACTGAACTCTGAAACGTGTCTGGGTATCTTGTATGTATGTCAAGACTAAAACATTCCCTTTTTTCACTGTCTTTTCAGTCCTTTTTTCTCAGCCCTGCCGAAAGAGTTCTGGGGGTGCTGGTCAGCAGCAGCCTGAATGTGAGCCAGCACTGGCAGCTCCCCTCCCCTCCCCTTCCTTCGTATTTGAGGATCTCATTGCAAATTAAATTGAGAACTACACTGGCAGGTATGTCCATTTTTTTCTGGATCTGGCTCTTCTGGGTCCCCAGATACAACCAGAAAATTAAAGCAAATGTTTGAAAAGGCTAAGAAATGCCAGTCTGCCACTTCAAGCTGATTTGTTGCATCTTTTCCAACACACTATGTGAAAAAGTGTCTTTTTTTGAAAAGAAAAATCCATATTTTTATCATCAGTTTGGCACTGGTATCTGCCACCCCAACAGCTGTCACTCTTACCTAATTGGCCATTTTGGAACAGGAGAGGAAGTTCTATTAAAGAAAGCTTGCAGAACGACATTATCAAGTGAGTCCAATGTTCCATTTAATTAGTCCAAAGTGATAGTTTTAAAAACATTTTGCATTGGCCTATCAATGGCAAAAAAAAAAAAAAAAGTTTCTTAAGCAGTCAGTCTCAGGCTGAGTAATTCTGGCATAAAAGTTAAAGTTCCACTGATGGTTCAAGGAAATCATTCTCTTTGAAAACAATTCTGTTTATAATGAAAATAAGTTTATTTGGGTTTTTGCTCCTTCGTATCTATGAGTATAAACAGGAAAATAAGATATTCATTGGATGAGTAATTAAATATTTTATGATTTTTTGCTTAGTCCAATTAGGTCTAAAATTTGAAGCTGAGCAGCATGCTGGTTGAAAGAAATGCAGATCTTGATAGCAAATGTGCTACAGTTTTTAAAAGCTGGAGTCAATGGTAGTTTCTTGCCTCTTTGCTACCTGTGCCTGTGAACTACTTTCCTGAAATATGCTATGTAGGACAAAGGTGCAGTGTGCAACTCTGCTTGGCCATGGGTTCATGCAGTCAGGACAGAAGCAGTGAAACAAAAGCAGGCCATGTGAATGGACACTGGATCTATGTATTTAGATGGAAAGGGACAGGTTTGAATGTGTCTTGTTAAGCAAAGGCAATATTTCAGGTTAGCACAAGCTTGTGCTGTGACTAAGAGAGAATTAATCACATAATTTAGGGCCTTTACTTTTGCATATACAAACCTACACCTGCTAATAACTGTATGTAAGTACCTCTACACTGCACATAAGTACCATTCTTTGATGATAGCATTGTAGCTCAGGGTAAACATTTATTCAGATAACTAAATCCCAAAATCAAACAACTGGAAGCATTGTCACTTGAAATTTTTATTGAACTGAGTAACATTGCAATGCAGACACAAAAACGGTGCCTCATACTCAGGATCAGATTCAAGCCTCTTACAGAAAAGATGTTGGTATGTAGGAACTTCAGTATTTTAACCCAGAATAGCAGGGTTCAGGTGCATGTGTATCAGTGTGTATAAATTGTTGGTTTTTTCCAGTATTAGCTTAGGGAGGAGAGTCACCCTCAGTATGAAGGCCTGTGTGTGACAGCCAAGCAAACTGAAGAGCATTCAGGGACTCTACCAACCACCAGAACCTGAAAGTCTGTTCAACTAACTGTGCGGTTTGTCCCTGACATGCTTTAGGCTCAGGCCAACCAACACTCTCAGCTAAAACTGGGCAGGATTCAGCACTTGTGAGGTTTCAGGTAACATTCTCAAAAGGAAGATTTGCTACCACCACTTTGGAAAAACTCTGGCTTGCATAAATATAGCTTGTATTATGCCAGCTGCTCTTTGTGCCCAGAATATTCCTAGACATGTTTCATATAGTAAGATAAAAGTACAGTGTGAAGATTCAGTACATTTGAAAACTGATTTGCAAAAATAAGGCAAACAAAAAGAAGAAATAGCAGAAGTTATTGCAGCTTCTCTTGTCTGGGGTGATCTGTATGTTTTTTCCAGACTAGCTGATGCTGTTTAGTCTGGCTGTTTGTTGCCCAGAACTCAGGCTGAAATTCTTAAAATATTTACCTTCCAGCTTGCCAAGGTATCAACCTCCTGTTCTTGATTCCATTATTCACACTTTTGACCCTTCATCAGGTTGTGTACCTCAAAACCATTCAAAAATTATGTCTACCTGTGTGGTGCTTTCTTCTAGAAGTAACCCTGTTATTTCATCTACAACGTTTAGCAGTCAGTTTCAAGGGTAGATGTATAGATTTGGCTTTGACCTTTTCCAAAACAGTTTGACTACTTCTTTGTAGGGACTAATTTATCCATAAATAACAAGTCACAGAAGAGACCAGAGAAGGTCTGGATTAAATGACGGACACTGACCAAACGTTTGGTCTGAACTCACCTTTCCTCTTAGTTTGTCAACATTTGATGTTGATTACATGCAAAAATCTTTTCTTTTTCCTGGATTTTGCTTTTAAGTGATGATGATTGATTCATTGATTGATTGATTGGTTGATGTCTGTTTTAGGAAAAAAAAGATTGCTTCAGACTGTTGAGACAGGAACAGATTTTTATATATGCACAATGTATGTACTTTAGCACAAGTGATAATGTTGAACCTTCACAAAGAATTAACCTGTGTTTATTTACCACAGTGTAAAAAGTTGCTATTTGCATTGCTGAACTTTCACAGCGTATTTTGCCTGGGTTTAGGTAGGATTATTATTATTACCGTGATTTTAGTGGTTGTTTTTATTGCTATCACAGGATTGCTTTCAGTTTTATTTCTAAACTAAGTACCCTTTTGGAGGAATGTGTACTAGTTTTCTGTTCTTTATTGGCATTGATAGGAGTTCTGGATATCTTTTCTTTGAAGTTTGAGTGGACAATACAGACCACCTTTCTAAATATCTATAGTTTAGGTTAGAAGAGCCATCTTTGAAAATACTTTAAAAAGCGTATTAATTTTTGTTGTTATCACAGGGATATGATCACTAAACATGCAGTAGAACTCAATTTGCGTATTTATTAATTGCAGCACTATGTCACATGAGCCTGAATGATGCTGTTCTGTAATCCTTTAAGGGCAATATTTCCAGATTTCCTTCAGCACAAACTGTCTCCATTTCTAGAGATGAAAAGACACCAATTTATTTTTGTACAGACGCTTTTTTTCCCCATAAACCACATAATCATATCAGGAATAACTGGAGGAAAAAAAATATGAAAAGTATCTATTTCCAAATAGAGTACACAATTTACATAAGTTATCTTGGTAATTTAAAGACAAAGAAAATAATTCAAACTCGAAGAGAAAAAAGAGTAGTATTATAGCCCAATGTTTACTGCCTACTTTATTTGTGTTACTGAGTCTGTTCTGAGAATCTTCAGTCTTTAGAAAAGCACAGAGTTTCACACCCTAGGTGCAGTACCCTTCTGCTGCATCAAAATATTACTCCTTTCAAAAATGCAGAAGAGAAACAAAGCAAGTAGAAATTATATTATTTTGCTTTTTCTGCTTTTAGATAAGATGCTTTAAAAAGTTAATGAACGCCTCAAATATTTATCAAGGGAAATATTGATGTATTTTTCCATTAAGCCAGAATAAACAGTTTTATAAACTTACATTATTTACCAGTGTGGAATTCACTTCTGCCTCAAGGCTGCCGTAACTTGCACACTTAGACTTCATTTCTCTGGAAAATTCCTCGTTTAATATCAGGTAAGTTTGGAGTCACGACCCAAAATCCTGCCTGGGGGAAATTAATTAAAGTTATCTGAATTAGTCCATGACATTCTAATATTCAATAACAAAGGGGGAATTAAATATTTTCTTTGGGTTTAAAACGATACTGTGTGTCTCTCTGCTCATACTTTCCCTGACAGTCAAGAGAAGAACTTCAAATAACTTTCTAGGGCACCATCCACATTCTGGAATGCTTTTTCATTCCACACAGCTCAGGAAAACAGAAGCTTTTAAGTGTCAGTACTTTGAGGTTCAAGTCACAGAGTTTCCCCTTTCTTCCCTTCACTGTCTTGCTGTCTTTCTAAAAGTTAAGGCAACAAAACTTTGAAAAACTGTTTCAATTGATTCAGCCATATTAACTTCTTTAAAGGGACCTTGGACTGGGTGGAGGGTCTGCTTGGAAAATTTCAATTTCTTTATCCTTGAATAATTTGAAAGATAAATTACATGATAACATGATCTATGTGACAGTCTAAGTAAATCATGTCATTAGATATGTATTCTACCTGAATGGCCACAGACACAAAACAATGGGGAACTATGAGAAATACAAACCCTGTGTCTATCCACTGTCTGGGTTATCAGTACCACATAAGACTCATACCACGACCAGACCACAGCATGATAGCTTCGTGTTAAAATTTTGTGAAAAATACTTAATCTGTGTGAAGGCAGAAGCTCTGAAGCAGGAAGAGGCTAAATCTATTAAATTCACCACATTAAGAAAACATTCCTGAACTCTAACCCATGATATCAAATTGTTACCAAAGTTCTACACACCTTACAAAAATTATTAACAGAGCCAATAACTATATTCAATGATTTCTCCCAAAACACAATTGTTCTCCTCGCTCCACATCTCACTATGATCAAGACTGTGTCACTGATCCAATGAAAACTTTCTCATCTGAAGGCTTTAAAACTCTCAGACAAAAATAAAAAAAACGCTTAAGGAGGAAAATTCTGTAACAGAAAGAGTTTTGTAACAAGCCCTACTTGTCTACAGGTTCAAGCTCTGTCTCACTGTGAATGAAAACACTCTTGCAGGATGCAGGTGTTCCCAGAAACCAACTGAGAGCCAGCCTAGTCTGCGGAATACAGATTTTGTGCATACTATAAATGAAGCAACTGTCTCCATTTTGGGTCACCTGTACTTTCCTCTTGATTTTCAGGTATTGGCTAATAAAAATCATATATCAATAAACTAAAGCTGACATTCAAAATATTCGGCATTGCAGTTCACAATGTAAATGAGATATGCTTATCCTCTGTCCCGGTTAATTCAGATCAGCCCATGCAACAGAAGTACTGGCATGACTTGTACCACATCTACATACCCATGAACACGGTCCTCAGCAATGTACAAAGGCTTTTCAGGAAAGACAGGAGAAATAATTCCTACTCAGTCATCACAAAAAGGGAGTTACCTCTGTCTTGTCTAAAGTGAGCTTCACAGAATTCATTCAAATGCTATACAAGTCCACCAGGACTTTTGCTTTCTCTTGATGCACCTTCTCAGTTTCATTTAAGTTAGAGGTGGTAGTGAATAAATTGGAACAAATCAGGACTGACAAACAAGTAAATTTTTTTTTTCAACAGTAACTGAATTAAAACTCAGTAAAAGTAACAAAGCCTCCCTGCACCAAATTATTTAGCTAGATCCCTGGAAAGAAGAGAACCTCACAGACCTACACTTAGGAATAGCTTGTGTTCTGACATTGCTAGTAACTATCCAATGTGTTTCAGAATCACTATTGAAAAATAGGAAAATTCAGAATCAAAACATAATTATTATCTTCTGATGATGGTTAAAAATGGACTTAAACATCTCCGGTAGTTTCTCAACGAGTCATAATATTAAGAAATAATTCGATTAAATTTGAATAAATCCTGGGAACTCTGGAAGAATTGCCTTGATGCCTTGATCTACTGTCCCTCTAAAAATAAAGAATGAATGAAAAAGGAAAAATGTCAATATACCATCAATATGAAAGGTCAGGTTTATCTATTCTGTCTGAAAATTTTTCCTGTTTATGACACCATTAGCCAGGCTGTCTGAATAAATTCAGCAAAACTATTATTTTGGCTGTTATTCAGCAAGTGAACCCAGAGTTGCCTTATATTAAACATCTAGTTCTTTCAGAAAAACACTTCTAGAAATCTGTTGGAAGTTACCAGGTGAAGGTCAAGCATAACAAAAGTTTGGTATCATGAAGGGTAGTAGGGCTCTCTGTGGTTGAGTTTTTTGTAAAATAGCTGTCTGTATTGTTTAACTGTGAGTACAGAACACAGATAAATCAGTCAAGTGATTTTTATTGTTTTAAAATCCACTAGAGAAGAAATATAAATAAAGACTGAGCAACTAGCTTTTCAGTAACTACATTATTTGAGAAATCTTCAAGACCAGTTGCTCATTTTCTTTCCTGCCATATTGCACCTGTGGAAGGTAACCACAGACGGGACCACAGGCAGTCTTCCAAACAAAGGAATACTTTATTTTCACTGGTTTACTAAAGGCAGATCATGCCAGAACATGCGTTTATCTGGTGGATCTGCAATGTTATACTGAACATGAGAAATGTGTTCTTTTAGTCCACATATTTTAGCTGTCGACTTTGGGTTGAAAAGAATCATGTTGATCCAATCCCAGTTTGCCCTATTCCCTACAAGGGGAATGCGGGGTGCCTGAGTTGGTCTTGCTGCTAAACTACAAACAGTACAACAAGATCAAGGACACATTTTTTAAACAAGCAATATATGAAATAGGATTTTAAGAAGTACACATGGAGATTCTACACTTGTCTTAATGTGTTCCTTTTCAGTCTCTTACTATGGTACTGAAAGGTACTGTTCTACTAATTTAAGGTGCAAACCACTTAAAGATGATGGAGATTTATTTTGCTTGTTCACCCAAAAACTGCTATTGTAAACTTTAAATTTAGCAATTTTCACACTTCCGTTTTTTCTGCGCTGATGTTTTATTGCAAAACTGAAAAGATTTGGGGGTTTTGGTTCAACACTGAAAAGTCTATGTTTTTCTATCATATTTCATCATCTACTTTATCAAAATACCATTGTTGTATTCCACCTTACTGTCAAAACTAAGCATTATAAAGTTAGTCCTTATCTGGTATTTAGTCATGATTATTTAACCTGGAATAAAGAAAAACTCGGAGATACCTTTAGTGACTGTACAACTGAAAACTGGAAAACGTATAAAAACAGGGCCACGTAAAATAGTTTGGGAAATCATGGTGAAATGTACATGATACAAGCATTTGTACATCCACAAAATAAAAATGTGAAGATTTTGTGTATTATTTAAAGGATTTTGCATTTAATATTCATTGAGCTTTTTACAAAATAAAATATTTCAAATGCATGTTAATTATATTTCTCTAAATATTAACGTTTTAACATTTTAAATCTATGAAATTACGCACATTTTCTCATGTCTCATATCTCAGAATTAAATTCTATATAGCAAATTTTATTTCCGTACACTGCTGAAATGCCAAAAAACTGGTTAGGATGGAAATTCTGAATATATTCTTCACTGCTTGTTGAAAATAAAATAATAATTAATTTTAATGTCATTATAATTATGATTGTCTGGCAGAAGTATGTTTCTCAGTGACAACAGGAATTAGTCAAATGATTAGTACTTTGTGCTGCTGCCCCTCTTGTTCTTTTTTATTAATGTAGTTCTCATTCCCAGGTGGTTATTACCCATTAGGTGAGGACATGTGCATGAAATACTCCTTTATTCCATAAACTTTCAATACGCACTTTGAGACCTAAAGGAACCTGTGATTAATCACTTACTAATTGGATCATTCCTTCACTGACAATAAGTTACAAACTACATAAAAGGCACTCAACTCCATTGTTTGTGAGATCCAGTTTCCTCTAGAGAAACAACACATTTTACACTAAGACAATCAGCACAACTATAGCAAAAATGCTATTCTCTATTCAAATGCAAAATGCACTCAATTGAACCGTAATACCTTTTGTAATAGTTCTGCTTGCTAGCAAGAAGGAAGAAAAAAAGGAAATAAAAGATATAGAAACCTTTCTTATCAAATTTCTTCATTAAAACTCTAATTCTTCTTCTGGACTAAGTTATACAGCTTCCACTGGCTCTACTGAAAGTGAAATATCCCAGACAGATTGGTCAGAATTTAGCCCAAACATACAAATGACTCAATTCTCAGCATATTGAGAATGATATCGATAAAAATGCCTTGATAATATACGAAGATAAGATCACATTTTGCATATCTGATCTTTGAATTTGAGGATGAATATTTCCACCAAATTCAGTTTTACAAGCTGGGTAGAAACAAAGGTTTGGTTATGATACTTCATGTAACTATAAATGTGTGTGTGGGTTCAAGGTGAGCCAATTCTGAGACAGAACCAAAGGTTGTAACAGGTTAGAGAAGACTGATTTTTCCTTTCTGTAAGAAAGTATTTATCTTTATTCACTTCAATACCTTAATATCTTTCTCTGGTGTAGAAGGTGGTTTGCGGGCTATGCATTTAGCCTCCCAATAACTGAGTTCAATGTTTAATTATTTTAAGGTTTAATCTTTTTCTAATTAGCGGTAAACAGCCTTACATTAAACCTTGATGACATCTTCCTGAACAGCTGTAGAAGAAGAGTGGATTTAATTTGTATTTGCATTGGCCACATCTCAAATTATTTTATATGGATAAAAGTATAAAAACAGTAAATTAATGTTGAAATATACAAGTAATAATTGTAAAGCATGTACTAGCAAATAGGTACTCCAGTGGAGTAACTTACAGCAAAGAGTGTTTTTTCCTTTTTTAATTTCACTTAAATTTTCATGAAAACATGTAAATATTACTTTTGATTGTTACACAGATAATAAATTCACAATTAAATAATCGGGGGGAACAATTCGCTTAATATGCTTAGAAGTTTCAGGTCACACCAGACACGCACACACATGCACACACACACACGCACACACACACACACACGTGGTGGTACCAAACGCATGAATTGAATACAACTAGAAAGGACCGCACATTGTCTTTAAGACCTCTGAATTCACTCCGTCATGAGCTCATCAATCCAGGAAACATACCCCTACTAGCAGTAAGGGGGAAAAAGGTAAAAAAAACCAACTAATTCACCAATCTTTCAGGATTTCTGTGTTATTATGAGTCCCTAGAAACAGAGCTGAAAATTTAATTTGGAGAAGGGGGAAATGACAGGATATTTCTGACTAGAAATTCTGCTTAAACTACCAGCATATTCTCGCTGTGCTGAGGTCACTGAGCTATTGCCTTCCTACAGTATTGCATTGCTGGAGGTTTTAAAGTATTGGCAGAAGGAGCTAACAGAGGCAGCCAGGAGATAGGTGCCGGCTCAATTAATTGAAACATCCAGAATTGATGAGTGCTGTCAAGAGCTCACTATGAGGATGGCTACCAGAGGAGCCTAATGAAGTGACTGGAAGAGATCAAGGTTATTACAGAATCTTGGAGAAATGGCTGAGAGCAACAGAAAGAAAAGGGAGAGCACAGTGTGGCACATAAGAAAGTAGAACAATACTTGTAAACCAAATTATGCATTCAGGAGTGGGTAAGGTGCTGGTGGAATTGAAACACTGCACAGTAAATATCAGCTTCTACTTATCAATGATCCAGGTATCACTAACATGAGAAGATAATATTAACTCCTTTAGTTCTGTGATAGAATGATCCTTGCATTTCACATACACTTAATGACAGATGTAATAGCTGTGCTGTTGTTATTTTCTTTCTGGCTGAATTTCCAAAACAGAAAAAAAATACACTCTATATTATGTCCTGGGTTTCTCTTTTTCTGAAGATACCATGCTGTATGTGTCTTTCAAGAGTTATAAGCAGTTGTGATTTCACTGCAGAATGTGCTTGGCTGAGTGAAAAAGTAGTAATGGATATTTTACAAAAATAATTAAGAAGAAAATATAGACTGCATGTAGCAATATACCAGAGAGAGGAAAAAAGGCTAAAGCACACAAAATGTGAAAAGCGGAGAGAGAGTGAAGATGTTTTATCAAGCAGTCTAAACCTTTGGATGACTACAGAAATAAAAACCTGTTAGCAGGTTCCATGGGAATCTAAAGATTGATTATGTGTCCTACTCCTCTGTGCTTCCTGCGCTGAGAATGTCTTTTTAAACTGCTGATTTCACAATCTACGAAAGGGCTGACGAAAGAGGCATTGGCTGTAATCTAGGTATAAGACTGAAAGGTTCCGAGGCCACCTTGAGAAAATGATAAATATTTCTGTTTCTCCCAGCACTTCAAAGAATTGCAGTCAGTGAAGATGTGAACTCCTTGATTGATAACAGGCAGTTCACACTGCGTAAGCCTTCACTTCACAGCTGAAAAAAAGAGACACAAATCTAGAAGGTCTGGAATAAGACTGATCAAGTCAACCAAGTCAATGAATTTTCTCAAAATTCATGTATTTGCCCTACTCAGTAGACAGATCTTCACTCAGTGAAACTTACTGTGATACCCATATGAACAGTCCTTCCCAAATTTTTTTGAACACAGACATAACAGTTTACATCAGGTGAGGATCTGGCATAAGAATTTTTCTTGAGTTATTCAACTCGAGTTTTTAATGAAATAGCTGTTTTCTTCCATTATTCTTTCCAGATACTGGTTAAACTCACAGTATCATTTAGACTTGCATGCTTCTCTTTGGCTGGTTAGCTTGGTTGGTTTGGAGTATTTTGTTACTTTGTTTTGTTTTTCATGAATTAAGATTATTTGTCACTTTGTGAAATTATTTTCTGAAACAACCTCCTTCTTTTATTAGACCCTAGAGTCATTGTTTAAATAATAATGTATTTAACCTTTAGAATCAACTCTTTGATCTCTCTGACTAAATTTTTTGGTTATAAATGTATCAAGGAAGAGGAAGAAAAACTAAATGTGCTATATTGCCCAAACAATTATAAAGAAACTAGAGTATTTCAGAAATAAAATAATGCAATCTGTATTACAAAATAATACAAATATATAAAAACTATAAAATATATATAAAATAATAAAATAATATATGAAAACAATAAAATAATACAACAATATAACATTGTAGCAAAATACAGTTCTCTGCTATCCAATATACTACTGTTAGGTTGCTAAATTCTTATCTAACTTAGAAATTGTCAAGTATTCTGAATTTCATTGTGACTGAACATCTACATGCTATATGTTTTTAAATCTTCTTCAAAAAACCCTTAATACCAGTAATTGAGGATTTTCTTTCTCAAAAACACAGTAATAATTAACATTTAAGATAAAAAAGTTAACCGGACTCCTGATTTTTTTAAACCTCAGAAAAAGTGACATAAGATATTCATTGTAACCATCACGTCCTCAAAAAAATGACATATTCAGTCATATAAAAAGTATCTGATTGCTTCATTGGAAATGTATAGCTGGAAAGAATATGATGAATTGAAACTGTGTTCAGGAAAGGGCTAGTTTTGATCAACTGGATTTTTTCATAATGTATAACACTTCAGTTACTTAATTTGCTATTTAAATTAATGAAATGGAATGAGACAGAATGAAATACAAAAATAAATTTTAAATCTGAATTTTTAATTTAAAATGAATGCTTTTCAAGTTTCCATTTTGCATAAATGATTTAGCATTTTGATTTTGCACCCAAAACTGGAAGAAATAAAATGTTATTGTCTAGAGTTTGAAACAATTCTCTTGATGGTCTTACCTGTTGTTTTGAACAAAGTCAGTAAGTAATATTTTTAATTGGAGATTTTCCAGTCTTGTTCACTATTGTAATATTTGTGAGCTCATTTTTCAGACTGATAAGAAATCCTTGCAATGGTTGTATCACTGCAATAGGCAGATCTTCCATCAGATTCCTTTAGCAAAAATGTAACTTTATTCTGCTAGAAATTGGTATGCAGCCATTAATGAAAAAATAAACAAGAACTCTTACAAGAAACTTATGCATAGTACTTACATTGCTTTATTCTATTTACTGTGATAGAATTACATTAGAAATGAGGCCATCCTCATTCTGTCATGGCCATTGTTAAACAATTTTAATGATAATGCCATAGCTTTCTAAATTTGGTCAAAAGATTCATTGTGACCTGTTATAAGTTTTCTACTGACTTCCCTGCGATAGGAACAGCAAGGGAAAATATTACATATTTTGTCGATATCAATAAGATATAATGTTCATAAGCACAGTCTATGTAGTTGTTTTAAAGTTATATGGATTATATATAATGTAATCACATAAAAATATTGATCCCAGAGGACTGTAGTCTTTAATCTGATAATGCTGAAATACTTGAGGCAAAAGAACTTTAAAATGCCATAAATAACATTTAGAATATACTGTTGCATGTGATATACACTGAACATCTGTAGAAGTTGTAAGGATATATGAGGGTATGGAGGAAAAGAGCAAACTCATAAACAGTGCACTACAAAAGACCTTCTGTGACTTTATAATGACAGATTACTAGTAAAATACCAGTTTTGTGAACTGAGCATTTCGGGAGATCTGAAACTGAAAAACAGACCAAGGTGTCTGTAGCTTATGCAAGAAATTAACAGTTCCTGTGCAGTGCTCTGAGCAGTGTGTGAAATCACTTCCCTCTGAGTTATGAGGGAGGCAAATTAGGAATGCAAAATATATAGAAGAATAATGTTTTCAAAATAAAAAAAAAATAAGCCAAGAGTTTTAATAATGGTGCAGTGTTAACCAGTAAATAACTCATTAGTTGCACAATAAATTGTTCTGACTTTATTTCTATATGCTGTTTATATGTGGAGCCAGTACAGCAAAACTCAAGAGAGATTACAACTTGGCTCTTGTCATTCTGGGAGATTTCCTTGCTGTAGGTCCATGAGAGCATGAGCTGAGCCAACATCTTGGAAGGACTCAGGATTTTGCCACTGACCATACCAGCCAAGACCATCTACTTGGTCAAAGTCTAGTTACTGGTCACTGCTTCTGTCAGGGAAAAAAAAAAAAAAAGCAAACTAAGAAGAGGGTAGGAATCTGAAGAAAGAGATAGCATTTGGACAAACAATTTACCTGCAAGAAGATGAAAGGTGGGAGTAGGTGTGTGCTGTGGGCGGGAGGGAGGAGTGGGGAGCTGTCGCCTGGAGCTGACACAGCACAAGGTCTCTGAAAGGTTATCAGAGGGTGTGGGTGAGTGCTGGCAAGCAGCAGCACTTACAGAGGCACAACACCTTGCAATGCTTTATCAGACCAGGGAGTTCTCTGAAAACATTCAGCTTTGTTCAGTGTTGGCAACTCTTCTGTCCCCAAAATAAAAACCATGTTTTTTGAAGCCAGAAAGAGAATGGTAGCATTGTGTACTGCAAGCAGCTTAGGGAATCAGTCTAGTGACATGGAAGCACAGAATTGCTAGAAATGTCCCAAGTAATGACTCTAAGACCATAATTAATTCTTAATGGTCAGAACATTGAAAAGATAGAAAATAAGCGTTTCTTGAGAAGGTTGCAATTTGTAGGGAAGTGACTGTAAGTTGATGCCAAGTGCACACAAACAACATCTATCAACATTACATTTAAAACAGTTCTGTGATATGCAGGTTTGTTATTTGGACAGGCAACCTGACAGCAGAGATTGATGCACCTATCAGAGAAAAATAAGAATATAAATCTCTGTCTTATCAAAAAGAGAATGCAGGGAGCAGATAGGGCTGATGTGGTAGACGTAATCTATTTAGGTTTCCAAGAGACATTTGACATTGCATGGTAGAACAGAATAATATATCTTCAGGTTAGCATGTAAGGCACAGAAGACTCTTTTCTTTCCAGGCTTCTCAAGCTGCAATGCAGTACATTGATTCCCAAGTGCAGAACATAATTTCTTCACAGATTTTCTTCCCAGCCTTTTGTTTTTCTACTCCTATTATCTAGAAAGTTCTTCCAGAAAATCTCCTTCTATACGTTTTCCACTTTTTTTCCTTTGTACTGTGTTTATATTTACTGTTTCCTTTCATTTATCCTGACTCTTTTTTACATAAAACAAGAGTGCTGATGAGGCGTCCTGACTCAAACAGGCTGATTGATGTTGTCCTACCATCCTGAGTCTAACAAGTAAAGAATGCAGATGAACCACCATCCCTTCTGGCCTGTGAAGTACAAAAAAGCCCACAGAATAATCCCAAATAAAAGATGACTTCTCTAGGGATTTTCTTGAGACTTATCAGCGATCAACAATAAGGATTTGATACAGGTGAGCTACTTAAGAGAAAACTAGATTCTGTAATTCTGACGAATAACAGTTCACAAGTTATGCAGACACAATGAGAATACCCAAACATTGGTAGCACTAACAAAGGTTCGGGTACCTGCAGCACTATTCACGCTTCTGAATACCTCTATGTAATCCCTTGTTTCTTACATTTTTATCCCCAGGGGTTCCATTTCAGGATGCTTAAAAGCAACATTTGGTCAAAACACGGGAAAGAGGAAATGTGCAGTCCTGAAGTGTATATGAATCCTCATACACTGCCACTTGCTGTCTTCTGCAGGTAAATGAAAACGCCTTTGACATGTCACAGGAAATCCCTTGTCTCAATACACATGCCCCTTTCTTTGCAGTTGCACGGTAAAGCAAATCTGTCCCTGAGCCTGCATCACTTCTATTAGCAGCCTCCATTAGAAATTTAGGGTGCAAGGTACAGCCTGTAATACCCAGGCTTGCTACTACTTACAAACACTTCACTAGAAAATTTACATATCAGAATTGTTTTAGAAAAAATGTAATTTAAAAAAAAAAAAAAAAAATTACCTAAATAGTAATTGTATACAAGGACTAGCACTTGGTAGTGGAAATGCTCACTTGTTGAGCGTAAATTAATTTCTTCTATCAAATAACCCTTTTGAGTAATGAACACAAATATAAAATATATCTTAAGAATTTTCTCAGTGCATTAAACTTGCCCTTTAAGAAATGGTAGTTGCTGAGTGAGATAAAATTCCTATAATTTTGCCCTTTCCACTGCTCTCTGCCAAATTTACTCAGGAATTCTAGGTAATAAAGTGATCTTTGGGCTCTTCTGACACAATATAGCAATGGGAAAATAAAAAATCATCAATATCAATAGGTGCATTGCTAATTATGGCCACAGTGACCTATTCACACCTACACAGTAGGGCTGTTCAGCCTGCATTTGCATCCTGATTTATGGAACTGTAAATTTACACAGATGTGGATGGAATGAGAAATCAATTAGATATTTAAGGATATGTGGACACAGGTAAGAAAAAAGGAAGAAATTTCATATGAGGCAGAAGAAAAAGATCAAAGTCACAGAACAGAAGAAGAAAGAGTACACCTTTTCCCAATTTTCCCCCATAACCTGTCTCCCACTGGAATTCAACATATTCTACTTTATGCCCATGAGAAGGTCAGGAAATATCTACTTTCTAATGGTTCAGCTAGGCTGAGAAGAAAAAATGGTCCTGAATTTCTGGATGGAACAAAATGCAGCATTGACAACACTCATTTCAGTAAACATAAGAGGTCTCAGTCTAGACTGACACACCTGAACTGCTCTGTTCTAATATATGAGCATTGTAAATTATTACCCAGATGAACACATTTGGCCAGATGAATCACTGTTCATGCAGTTATGCATCTTTGTTGAAAATAAGGTCCTTAGATCTACTTTACAGAGGGAAGTATAAAATGAATATAATAAAATCCCACTCTCTTTTTATGTATCATATGAAAAAAAGTGCTGTTATTTCCTGATTGAAGCAAGCAATTATGTATTGGCAAGGAGAGTTGTTACCTTTGGAATGTCTGATCTCCCATCCTAAACCTCAGGAACTCCTTTAGACAAAGTACTGGAGTCACCTAATCTAGAGTAGGTGAACAATCATCTCTGAAGATAATAGGAAAACAGCTTTGATTGCTGTCCAGCTGGACAGTAATTTTAAATTTTGATAAAATTTCTGTATATAAAAAAAAGAAAAAAAAATAACCAAACAACTTATTTCTTGTCACTGATGAATTATTTCCTCAGTCCTGAGAAAAACAGAACAAAATGATCTTTTATTCACAAAATGGAAAAACATTCAACAGAGCAGCGAAAAGAAAAGATTTGAACTCTACACCTATTGCTATCATGAACTCCATGTGCAGCCTTGACTAAGTCAGTTATCCTCCTTACATCTTCAGTGACCCAGCTGACAAATGAGCAAATCCTAATGCACTGAGTGCTGCAAAAAATAGTTATTACCTTTTGAAAAGCACTTTCTAAGGGTCTGGTGTAGTATAAATGACAGACACTTATTTTAGACAAGAAAGCAACAGATATGACCATTTTGTTTCAAGGATTTTCTAAGGGAAAACAGAATTGTTGTCAGCGTAAGCTATTTTCTAAAATAGCAGCAATACAGAGGTGGATGCCTCTCTATTGTAGGTGAATACAGCAGATGTAAGGGAGCTAGTTTTAAGTTGACACATTAAGAAGCTGAAGTGGTTCTGTGAGATAGCTGAGGGAGTGTGCTGACATTTATGCTGTACCTCAGGTTTTTGCTATCATTATTCTACATGCCATGGAACATACAGAAAGACTAGCTAGTATGTGACAGTGCATATAAATTCTTACCAAATGCTTTGTGGAAAAAAATATAAAAATGTGTTCGTAAGGTTAATATACTAGCATGAAATTCCCCATGGCATGATGAAAGATATTTCCCAGTGAATACATCTCAGCACAGATCACATGGACTGAAAAAGGATTTTGGAATTCTTTGTAATGCTCTGACTGTGAAAGGATCAATTTCTTCCAACGTTGACATAATAGACCCTAGACATATTAGAAGCTGCTAATTAAAATGGTCTGCATTTCCAAATTTCACTTTTAGAAAAAAAAGGATGAAAAATGAGATCCATTTCAGGTGTATATGTTTTCAATAAAAAGGTATGAGTAGAACGAACTATAGAGTTATGTGAATGAGGATGGAGATATATTGTTTTCCATTATTTTTCACAAAACTTCAAGCTATTCAGCATTCCCCTTCTATCTCCGAAACTGTGGCAGAGAATTTGGTTTGGATCCAGAGCTGGATGAAGAGACTGATAATTAGTAGAGAACATAACAGTGACAGGGCTCATCTCTCTTACTCATTGCTTTACTCACAGTAGTAAGGACACAGCACTCATGGTTATACTTGCAGGCTGGAAACCATATTTTCACATTTCAACCAAATCTCATATTCTAAAGAGGAAGTTCATAATTTAATATTGTTTTTCCTTACAAATTACCACAAAAGCTTGATTTCTGTAATTATCAGTGAAAAAACCACTTCCCTCAGCCCCCCAAAAGAATGACCTTGGACTTCTTAAAACCCTGCATTCTGACAACAATTTTCCAATGTTAAATGTAATGTAAATTAAATATTATTTCATTTACATCCTATAATAAGAAAATAATTTAAATATCAAATAAAATTTAGAACTGCCTGAGTGTAAACAAGGACTAAATAACAAAATATGTTTTAACAGTACCACTATAGGAAAATCAAGGTAATCAGGTAATTTCTTTTTTCCTAGAGAAACATTATCTTATTACATTCACACAGATTATTCCAAGTGTGATGAAACTGTAATTTCTAACTGGATATCACTGTGTAAGTTCTTGTTACCATTCCTCTGGAACCTTTCCTATGAGAATTCATCAATGAAATATCAGCTGCTGTTGCTATAAATGTCTGAGAGTACTAAATGCTGGTGATTTATGAAGTGCATAAGAATTTCCTTATTTTATGGTTTTGGACAAACTGAGAAGTGTCCTGAATTTTTAGCAACAATTTTGAAGGCTTAGACCCTTATTAACACATAGGAAAAGCAACCAAACAGCAAAGCCAGCAATCTTTTCCCCTAAATGTATCCTGTGTAAAAGGCAAGTGGACATTTCTAGCTCTAGTTACTAACTGCTGACTTCTGAATGAGTCTGGAATCACTGGAAAGGTAATTGTGCTTGATTCAGATACAGTGATTTTTGAAATATAAGCATCGAGTATCATTAAGATGTAAACTATCAAACATTTACGTACTGCTGGCAGTTATGACACACAACCTACAGGAGACCCAAATATATAGAAAATAGCAGCAAATGCTAGGCAGGAGACCCCAGACATTTCATATGCTACTAGGTGTGTGTATTGGTAGCTGAATCAGGCCCAGAGGCTGGGATTTATCTCTCCATTAAATATATGTGGCATCTGCACGGCCATGTGACTAAGCTTCATATGGATCTCCCTAGGGAACAGAAACATACTCAGTATGCAGCTACAGGTGTCCTGTGACTCCTGCACAGGTCGGTGTGACCCAGAAAGCAATACCTAGGTTTAATTTCCTGCTACCCAGTGTCATTTTTCTTAGGGTATTTAGCTTGGCCTCCGACTAGTTCTAGTGAGGAAAGGGTGTGCCTTAAAAATCTTGTCATAAGTCTACTCCTATGAGATGTTTTGGGTAGCCCAAGATGTCAAAAAAGCTATTGAACATCTGTGAAACTGAGTCCTCTGTACATCTCTGTCAGCAGAACAGCTCTCTAGATTATAGTGGCTTAACTGAATTTCTAATGAGCTCTACAATGAAAGTAGATGGAAACCCACACATCAGAAAACAGAGGTTTTTTCCAAGAAACTAACCACTTAACCAGCAAAACCAGCCACAGACTGGTTTAATTACAAGAAAGCATGAGAAAAGAAATAATATTCTTTTGCCAAAAAAATTACTCTGGTGCATAAGACATGATAGAAATTAGCTTTGAAATCCTATATAACTTGACTTGTATTCAAAAGGAGACTGGTCACTCTTTTTGTCTCAGATTGAGTTAGAAATATTTTATCTATACATAAAAGTCTAATGCCTAAAGCAAGATACTAGCAGTAAGACTATCTGTGGAATTGTAATGCATGTCTCTGCATATTTGTACTACAGCAGCCTTTAAATTCACCCATCAAGATTTTTTTTCCAAGAACCTCTGCTTCATATAATGCACAGGATGAAAAGAATCCTAAATTGCTGTAATTTGTGCTACCTTCACAACTTGAACCCTAGCTTGTATTTCCTAGGTTTTGAATGCAAGATCTGTAATATCTCTTTTTCTGTATAATTTCCTATAAATATTGAAATAAAAACTGAACAAGAAAAGCCTTTTATAGCAAAATATACTGTCAATTCCCTTTTCTTCTCAATATTAAGAAATTTTGGCTGAATCTGTGTTAGTGAACAAACTAAGGCCAAGGCAATGAAACCCATACTCTTTAATTTATAATGTGCTCTCCACTGTTTTTGCCCTGGGGCAATTAATAACTTTCTAGACAATGCCCATGCTAGGCTAGGGAAAAAGAACATGCAGTTATGGAAGAATCACCAAAGGGTTCCACAAAGCAATTTTAACACAATCACTCTGGTTTTGGAGAAGGAATGTGAGGAAGTTCAAGCCTATGATGTGAGCCGCACCATTTGAGCAGGTCTCCAATGGTCCCTGGTTTATATTGACACTAATCATAGACTGTAACTGCATTGTGTGTTAGATACTGGTGAGTGATGAAACATTTTACTGTTTTGGTTCAGTTTCCAGTTCTGGCAAGGAATAGTAAGAATTTCTTTCACCCTTTTCTCTCCTAAACCTCAGTACTCTTATTTTATTCCTCTAGGATTCTTTCAGCTAATCCAATTAATGAAATATAGAAAACTAAGTACAAAATCCATTGGACAGTTAGTGAACCAAAATTACATATTTTTATATTCCATTCAGAAAAGAACTAAACATTTTGCAGCTCATGATTCTCATCCATAGTCACACATAGTTCCCATAATAAGAAAAGGATGGGAACACATCTTAAGTCTTTTAAATAAATTTGCCGACATGATTAGGATTGAACTCTAAGGTTTTGTAAAATTAGACATCTATATTAAATTTTCTTCATAAGCAATGACCAGAAGAAAACATGTAAAGCATAGTCTAGGTAATAAATGTTAAAATGACTTTGGTTCTTAATCCCACACCCTTAATTAAATTAAATAAAATGAAGAAAATTCCATTAAGGCTGTAGTTTTATTATTGTCACATATATTATAGAGGTCCCTTGTCCTTTCCTGGGCTTAGACACTTAAAACAGTCATAACAACAGCTGTTCCCAGCTACAAAATATACCTGCAGTGTTTAAAACCAAGCATATGTTTCTACCTGTATTGTCTCACCTGAGTCCAGTTCTCTCACAACTTATGACAGTTTGAGTTTATGTGCACATGTATTGCTGAAAAAGCTCTGAATCCTCCATTGAGTATGCTCCAGCATAGTCATAAAGTCTCTGGAGCTCAAGAATTCAGCCTCCCTTTTTAATATCTGAGAGATGCTCTGAGAAACGAGAAAGACATTTACCTCCTTCCCTTCTGCCTAATCTCATCCATGCCAAATCACTTAGATCTGAGCAAGAATCATTTTGCACCATCAGTTCTTCGCTATTATAAAGCTCAATGGTTGAAGATTCTCCCTGACAACAGATTCCCACACATTTTTGTATTTGACTATTCAATAGAGCCAATTTGCCTGATGCTATGAAGATACCAATTATTTCTAGCATTACCAGTATAAAAAGACTGTTGTACAGGGAAGCTAGCATCTGGTTAGCTTATTTTTTTGTGCATTCAGAAGAGTTTATTTAAAAGTGAATAGCTCTTTTCAGAGCTATTAAACACTAAATTATATTCAACAGTGAGCTCTCCATCTCCCCTTCATTCTCTTTTGTCTCTGTCTTTTTAGAAGTCTGCTGCAATGCTCCTGTTCCCCCACACTTTTAGTGCTGGAATGGGTGGACAGCAATTTCTTGAATTTCTGTATGTTTCTGCAGTTTATGATTTCTCTAAGCTAAAAGTAATAGAAGATCCTGTTCATTTTCAGTGGATCGATGCACTTTTCTGCCTTCACATTTATATCCTTGTTACATTAACCACCCCAGAGAGCAAACACAGAGAACTTACTGACATCTTTGGCTTTCTGCCCCTTTGTGCACTCAGATAGGGATTAGGTGGGACAAACATCTACCTCAAACCATGTGATTACTTACAAACATGTGATAGAAGCAAAGCACTTCCAGAATAATTTCATTTACAAAAGAAGAGCATTTTAGGTCCATAATCTAAGTTTTCTGAGTATAACCACCTTAAGCTTCTAACCTGAAGAAGGAATGAGGTTTGCACCTCCTGAGAGCAAGTGCTGAATGAGGAAGAGGTCTAGAGGACTTGCTCTTCTAGGTCAGGTGTCTCATGTTTCAAAATTGAGGTAGAGATGGTTTCAGGGGCTCTGTGCAGTCCTGGCCCTCATCAGAGAATGATAACAATAGCAGAGGTATCAGGTTACTTTCTGTAATGAGGGGCTAGGCTCCTTTCAGTCAGTAATTACTGAATTCTGTAGTAGGTCAGCAAAGGTGTTTTATATAATAGGTAGGAAAACTTATTTAATGAAATCCCCTTTTGATTTAATGTGAGAAGCAACCTATTTATTATCGCCTTTAATCTCAAGTATGCGCAGAGAATTCGAAACAGAGAAAACAAAATAATTTTTAAAGAAAAGTAGGGCCCTTTTTTGATATTTCCAGACATTTTTGTTCCAGACTACAGCACTCATCCTGGAAGGGCCACATTCCTATGGGCTTCCCTCAGCTAAGGTAAAAAGGTTATCCTAGCACAAGCTCAGACCTTTCTGAGCTAGATAGCATGTGGCTGGGAATGTTCTCCATTCTGTATCACCATGTATACAGCCCTGTGACAGGTCATGGCAGTCTTTTGAATTATTTCTTATGTATAGTTATAAATAAACAAGCACCTTACAGGGCATTCATCTGTACTTCGAATAGAAAAATCCCTATTATTCCATCCAGCAGAAATATGTAGTTTTCTGTTTGTTGAAGGAAGTGTTATAGAAAACCTGTTCCCTCCCAATTGCCCTTTATTTTTCTCTTTCTAGAGTCAAGGCCAGGTGAGATTGGAGTTCTAGTGGGGGAAGAATACAGCAAAATAATTATTCCTCTTCTTCTGAAAGTTAATTTAAGTGGCACTTGCCACTTTTGTAGTCTTTCATCCATGTGAACTATAGCTATACTCAAATGTATTTGACTTGTCTGGGAGTACCAGCAATAACAACTGTTGTAGAAGATGCTTACAAAAACAATAACTGAACTTTGTCAAGATAATTCTGAGACTATTTTATACCTTTTCCAATTGGATAAAGTAGGAGGTTTAATAGTATTGTTATTCTCTTTTATTTATGTCTCTTTCTTTACTTTTCCCCCCCTTTATTTTTGTTCTATTTCTTTATTGAAGACTAAGATTTTCAATAGTTTGTGGCTCTGAAGAATTCACATTTAGAATACTACAGTCTGGAATTAATTCATCTAACATCAGCATGCAATAGGAGTATCTAAATTACCAGCACAACTCTTTGAGGTTCTGCATATTAGTCTCAGCTAGGGAAAGACAGGTATTTCTGAGATTTCTGAGCCAACTCTCACATGTAGGGAATCATCTTTTGCATACTTCTGCTGCATTGATTCCACAATGAACCAAAGACAACTCTGTTCTTATTATAGGCACCTCAGGTAGGTCCCTGAAGTTAAATGAGATGAATCTAGATTCAAGTCACTGCAGGAAATACCAGTGAAAATATAATTCCACATTCTTAAGAGAAAGTCTTAAGATCTTTGAAAGTCAGAGCTATTGACAGATACACTGCGAAGACCCACATCTTTCATCATGTAATACAGAAAAGCAGATGGCATTTATTAACATGCTATAATAAGTTTGAGAAGCCCCAGGCAAACTGACAAAGCAACAAACAAGATGCAAAGTTACAAGCAATAAACCAGTTTAGCTCAGAGGGAGAAAGGTGCTGCAGGGGATATACACTGATAAAAAAAGAGGGTTAAGCTTTGTCAGTGAGAGGGAACAAACAAAAAAACCCAGTAGATTTAGGAATGAATGTTCTGAGACAAGTGTATGTATCACATCTTAAGACAGAGTTGCAACTGAAGTCAGTGAATCTGCTAGTCAAGCATACAAGGGAAATAAACATGGGAGGTATACAATTAATAATGATATTAACAGATGGGTTTACTCCCCTACCTGTTAATTTCTCTGATGGAAATGTGAAGAAATACAAAAACTTATGTAGGAAAAGCATTCTGCCAGCTCACATACCCTGGTGGACACCAAGCTGGTTCCTGTTGTTTAGGGAAGACGTTTTGGAATCACTGCGGACAGTTAATCTTCTCATTGTTCAACAGAGTTTACAAACATATATCTGGTGCTGAAATGGTGGTGCGAGATATAGAAAATGAGACAAAAATAACAATCCAGCTTTGAGAAAATCCACTCTTTGAATGCTGTGTGGGGTATTTTGGTAGCTTCTATGTCAAGAAAATGTAGCAGAACAAAAAACAGAGAAGGAAGAAGAGGATGGCTGGAGGTATGAAACTACTTCTGTACAAGGGCTTAATAGGTTAGGACTTATGAGCCGGAGAACTGATAAAACAGGAATGTTATGAAAAAGACATAAAAGATCATTAATGTCTCCAAGAGAGGAAGAACTGAGAACTTAAATGAAATGTATATAAATGAATCTGTGAAATACTTTCCACAGGATATGGTGACACCCAAATTGTAAAAGGCTCTTTAAAAGTGAAATAAATTAAAAATTATTAGACAGCAAGTACTTACAGTACTCCTGAAGATGACTATAAACCTTATCATTACCTAACACTCAAATTATCATAGAATGTGCAGGGAGAAGTGCTCTTTTCCTGATCTTGCTCTCTTCCCAAGCACCCACTGTTGGATGCTCTTGTGTGATATCCAAGAATGGTGAGAACTGTAATCTGACTGAAAAGAGGTATGGAGAGAGAGTAAGAAGCTTCGCAGTCAGAAAGACACATGCAGTATGTAAGTGTAGTAATTCAAAGCTGGTAAGCAACACGAGAGTTACAGGAACTCAACTTTTTTATTTCTGTGAGTATATCCAAACCTAAGAAACAAAATTAAATCTTGTCCTTATTCTTGGGAGATGCTAAAAATCACTCAAAAAATCACTGACAAAACTGTGATGTTAAAACTGGTGGCTCCTCCAAAGCGTCCTCAAATCTAGACATTTGAGCAAAGGACTGCAAGACAGTATCTAAAAAAATTAGGACCAATATAAATTTGAACATAGATGCCAGTGAGCATGTAATAACAACCAAGAGTAACCAAAGAGAAAAGCTAGAAAAATAAATGAGAATTTAATCTAATAGTAGAGCTGCACTGGTACACATCTAGCTGGGAGCAAGGTATTTGGCTGTAAACTGGCCATGGTCCTATCACTGCTTCCCCCAAGAAATTTTATTTGTGTTAGGAAGACATAAAGAGGAGGTTATAGAGAGGTAGGGGTCAGTCTCTTCTGTTGTGTGAAGTGAAAGGATGAGAGGAAATGGCCTTAAATTGCACCAGGGGAGGTTCGGATTAGACAGCAGAAAAAAAAGTTCACTGGAAGAGTGTTTAGGCATTAGAATAAATTACACAGGGAGGTGATAGTGTAACCACCTCTGGAAATGTTCAAGAGGCATGAGGAGGTGGATGTGTTTAGGGTTGACTATGGTGGTGCTAGGTTGATGATTGGACTAAGTGACTGAAAGTCTCTTCTGATCTTGATGATTCTGTGATATTATGATTCTGTGAGTATAAAAACAAAAAAGGCAGACAAATGCTATGAAGATATATGGAAACTTGTCACAAGTCATAGAAAATAAGATCCAGTCTTATAGCAGGTCCCACACAGACTGATTGTCCCTGCACAGCCAAACTGCCTTCACTTACCTACAAAATCAAGACTTAACATATTATCTCCATCACACACCACACCTAGCTGCAGATAAAACTTGTTTTCCCTAAAGACAACAATGAAATATGAATATTGTATTCTCGGTTCTTCTGATGCTCTCTTTAATGATAAAACCACCAAATATGGCAGCTTGTTTTTACTAAAATAACAATAGAAATCTGTTGGCATTTAAAGCAGTATGATAAACACTGATTTATTTTGGACCTATGGTCTGGGGTTTCCTTCCAGCAAAACAATACCAAGCAAGCCAGGACATATTTTATCGCAATTGTTTAAAGAGAACATTTCCTGTTTCTCTGTACATGCAGTGCATTCTTATCTAGTGAACTATCTAGATGAAGAACAAAATGAGTGCAGCCTTCATTTAAAAATTCTAATGACCAAACCATATAAGAACAGAATATAGTTCTTCCTTTAGGTAGTGTCCTTTGGACAAAACCTCAGACAAAGCTTTCAAAGACATCATTCACTAAATTTGAGTTAGTTGTGAAATATGATCCAATGTGATTCAAACTTACTTTTGCCCAAAGAAATACAACTAATAGGTTTTTTTAAATTTATATATAATTTTTTAAAACTCTACATCTGATGTAGAACATTATTTGAAATAGGGAGATAGGGTCAAATCACTACAATAAAGGATGCACTGAATTATAAGGCATATTAGCACCCTCCTACTTCCAAGCACTTTTTATTACCTTTCTCTTAAAACCTATGTGAAAATATAACAGTCATCAGCTAGGTATAATTCAAACAGGCAAAATAAATCAGTATTAATTAAAATGCAAGTGATAAATACAAATTCTGACAGTTCTGAATTATTAGGATTGCTCTAGCAAGTCTAAAATTCTCATTATTTTTTCAGTAAAAGAATTAAAACAACTCGACAATTCCAACTATTTCAAAGAGGAATTATAATAATAAAAAAGAGTAATTTTATAAATTGCTGCCATTCCAATTAACAAATCAGCATTCTGGATTTAGTCAAGGACCTCTTTTTGTACTTTTAGGGTACCCACTTTTGCAATTCATTTCACTGCAGAGTCAACATCATTGCTGAAGAGCAAATTTTTTCAGTTCCTGTGTGATCAGTAAATTGTTTCTTAAGATATTAATATTTCCATAAAATAAGAGCAGATAGAGATGTTTAGTTACCCATATAGCATCATAATGGATTCTGCATCCATATCCACTCACAGAATCAAAACTGCAGAGTGAACAATTGGAGCTAGGACACTTTAATTTCTTTCAGCTTGTATAGGCTGCAGGGTTGGGGCTTTGCCTGCAAATAAGTGAGGCTGTCAAGGCTGAAAGGTCTCCACATTTTAGACCTTTGTGGATTCCCATTCCCCTCTTTCAGGATACCCCAGAGAAACTGATGTTAAGTAGAATACTAATTCTGTGCTTCCAGAAGAAGACAAATTGTGGCAGGACTGTAATGCATGCAGCTCCTGTGTTTGAAGGAAGGAGATAAGGGACATCTGGGTACAAGTGCTTTGTTTCTGGCTTGCCTTCTGGATTCAAATCACCTGTGGAGGAATAATCCTTGCTCCTCTAACAATGACTTCTCTGGAATCATACCAGTTTCAAAGCCCCAGTAATTGTCTGTCCTGTGGACCACTTGGAATGCAACTCTAAATTCTGCCTGTATATACTTTTCTATGCAACCTGTACAACCAGAAGAAAACTTTATTTTTGAATCCCAAATTAACTATGAAGATAGGGAGTTCTGAAGAAACCTGCACAGGTTTTTCATGTCTCCTGCATTCCTGGAGGAATGTTTTAGAAAGGGATATTTTTCTATTTCTACATTATGAGTTTTTATTATTTTGTAGCCACTTTTTCTCTACTGTTGGTTGGTCAAACTCACATGAAGATATGGTTGCAAATAATTTGATGTTATTTGAAATAATTTGTAAATATGAAATAAGGTTACTGAAATATTAATCAGGCATGATTCAACTTCATGTAGAGACCTTGAAATAATTTGTTTGATGGAAAAAATCCAAAAGTAGTGACATAAATTATTCACCCCAAGTAATTCAGCCAGTCCTAATGAATACAGTAAAGTAAAAAGGAGTTTGCATATTGCACAAAGGGATCATTTAAAATCCTTTATCACTTTGTTCACCTCTCCTGCCCTTCTTCATCTTCTTTGCAATTCCAATAAGGCTGCAACATCACTGCCACACAAAAAGCATTAGTGATTCTATTTAAAAGGTGCCAACCCTGTTGATCGTCTGCCTACCCCATTGTCAGTATAGAAACATGCTTTGTTTATATTCTGAAAGGGATATGGGAATTATTTTGGTAATTTAGTGATTTTCACCAAGTCTGTACTTCTAAACAAGCCAAAATTACTTTTAAGGTCATATGGTATCATAATAATCTTCATTTTTTTGAATAAGATTATTAATTTGGACTTCTATGCAGGTTTCCAATTTTGAGTTGTCATCACAACTTACTATGGAGCAGTAAAAAAAAAATCAACTGATAAACCAAATTACCAAAGCAAAACAGTCCCTAAACTTGTTTGGTTTGAAGCATAACATTTTATTCCCCCCTCTTAAGATGACACTGAGAGATACACATGCCTTTCGTGCTACGTCCATTGAATTTCTTTGATTTTGAGCCATGGCACAGATAATAACTCTGTGCCATGGCCATGCCCTATGTCTGGTACCAGTGCTTCAGTCCAATCCTTCCCTGCTCATATCCATTCTGTCAGGACAGGACCTGGTGTCTTCAAGTATTCCTGGGTAAACTTTGACTTGTGACAAGGAGTACTCAGAATTGTAAATGAGTCCCTACTGCTAATCCTGCCCCAGCCTGTTCTGTTCACTTGCTGTTAGATTTCCCACACCAAATACCTTAATATTTTATGCATTTTCCTAAGGGGAAGAGCCTCAGGTTTTCAGTTTTAGAAAATACATTCAAATCCTTTCTGTTGATTATCATTTGTGAAAATAAAAGTTGGAAAGCATGTGATAGATCAGCTCTTGTTTCTGGTTTACCACCCTGAAAAAAGCAGTTAAATCTCCATTTTGTCAACAGGAACACAAATTGTCAAGGGTTGTATGACCCAGATCTCATAATTTCCAGTGCTGGGCTAAGGTCTGTTTCCTACCTTTCCAGATGATTAATGTCTTCAGTTTTCTGTACTTGGTCTCTTTAGTACAAGAGAAGGAGGAACATTACACAAGAGTGGTTATTTCTGTGCTTTTTCACAGTCCAATAAATCCTGGAAGGTATTAAAAATCAGGCAGAATTACACAGAATGATATCAGAAAAGTTTCTGAGATGTCCAGTTGGTTGAACTATATCATCAGGTTACAAAATGGTCTCACAAAGCACACAATAGGTCACCATCTCATGAAGAACTTGGTACAATCTTTATTTATAAGAAAGTGGAAGGAGAGAATGCCAGAAGATTTCCAGTGCAGACTGAATTTGAGAAAATTTATTGGAATCTCTGTATCTGTGCTCACAATTAACACTGAACTTCTGTCAGTCTTCCAGTTATAGTGCATACTAAATGGGAATTTGAAAAATGAAATGAAAACTCTCCCCAATGACACACTCTAGGTCTTTTAGGAAACTTAGGTGTTATCTGAAAATGTAAAGACTCTTCTGTTACAGAGCAGGGCTGCTCAAGCCTGATGCATTACCTCTTCATTTCTCTGCTGCAGAACACAGCAATCCAGCCAGTCCTTGGTCTTTATTGCACCTCTAACATCAACAGCTGCATGTTTGCACATTTGCTAATAGCACTTCTTTGTGTTGCCAGTGCCTCCTTGCTGACACTCTATTTTCTGTGCTTGACACTTGCTGTTGACTCTTGCAAGAGGGAAGGAACTGAAAGCCTTGGCTTTTCAGTGTGTGAAACAAGGCAATGGCTGATGAAGTACAGTTTCTCATATTGTGAGAAATTGCCAGTTATATTGGTGTTAGGAAGACTTTCAGGACTCTCATTTACAGTACTATCTCAGTGCTTTCTGAACTGAAGAGAGATCCTGAGCATGTATCCATGTATGACAATGCTGTGAGTGTTTATGGGGCCTTGCTGAAGAACAAACCCAACAAAGTTTTTTAAAAAAACAAGATGAGAAAACTCTCCATAAATATTCCCTGTGTTCCCCACAGATGTTTACTGTGCTCCTCCTGGGGCACCCTATTCCTGGTTTAATTGTCATAGCTTAGGCTGCTCCTTTCCTAATATCCAACACAAAATAACCCATAATCACTTCTGATTATTAATTTTCTCTTTGAAACAACCTTTTGCATTTTGAAAACTTATTTCACCTCTTAGTTTTCTGTGCCTTGAATAAATTTCATGTATTCTGGTATTGTCTCAGCTTTTCAAGAGAAATGAGACCACACGCACCGCATGTGTGACTGAATCTTGCAGGACTTCCAGAAGCTCCATTTTTTGTTTTCTTTTTCTTGCAGATAATTAGAAAATAGACTTATGTCCATTACTCAGTAGTAAAGGCATAGTAAACAATCTGTCATACTGCACTTTTGTGCAATGATTAAATGTTACTTTCATGTATTTCCTGTCTTTCAGGTCCTTTATTGAAAGAAACAATATTACTGTGTCTCAATATTCATCATTCCACCTGGAAACTGAGACACTGAAAAGAATCTAAATTAGGTTAGACAACTGATGCAGCATTTTTATATTCTAAACAAGATTTTGATATTGCCTTTCATTGAGTTTTCCTACTTCATGTGCATCAATGCAAAATATATCAGTCATTACAAAGCCCTACTTCTTTGCACTTTTAAGTGACCACCTGCTGACAGGTGACTTTTTACAATCAAAGAATAAATGGAAATAAATGCAAAAGGAAACACTAGGTATTATGTTATAGGTGTCTAATAGGAAAAAATAAAACATACTTTAAAAGTAGTTCAGGAGTTTTTAAAAATTTATTTATGTTTTTCAAAATTATTTCCTTTTTCTCTATGTGTAGTCTTTCATCCCAGTTCTTTCATCTTACTTTCCTGCTGCTAGTAGATATTCTCCAGCAGTGCATGAGGAGCCTGGCTGCATTTAACCTACCAAGCAATGCATGATCTTATCCTAATGAAAAACTACAACTACCCATCTTCAGAAAAGCAACTGGCTAAATATGCGGAGGGGGTAGTGCAGGACTCCTTCTTTTGGGTTTTGGGGTTTTTTTTTGCTGTCTGACATTTTGTCATCTAAAAATGATGCATTTTTTCCACCCCTTCATCTAGGGTCTTCGGTCTACAGTGATAGGCAGCTGCAACAGGGACTGAATCCCTCATAAAAACATTTAAGATAAGTGGATCTATCTTATCACTGTTTAGAGGAGTATCTCAGTCTTCAGCAGATATAAGGATAGCACCATATCTCTGCACTTCAATGTTTTTGTTTCTCTACCACCTCTGTTCCCAGCCGTGAGATTTACTCTACTGTCCATTCAAAAGATACACCTCCACCCACGTATGAAGCAGACTAATATACTCCTTAAATGTATTTCATTATTGTAATATATTGTTATTGTAATATATCTTCTATCATAATTTCTAGTTTTCTTGAATCTTTCATTTCTGTTCTTGAAACTTAGTATATAACTCCAGAATCACAGTAATTTCCTCATCACTTCCTACTGACTCTCTCCTTTGCGTTTTTCAGGGAGGTCTTGATTCTCACAATCAGATTTCGAAGGCAATATTCTCCCACTGTTCCCTATTTTTTGTGATTTGTGTCTGAAACTTTTGATACAATAGAAATGTCTCACACCATGCTATTTCTGTCTTATTTCAATGATATACAAATGCAAACTCCAGTTTCAAATTAATTACATGTGCAATTAATTACCCCTTTTCCATCCTCTGAAAAGGTGCAACTCCACCATGAAATTTGAAGCAGAGTATGTTCCTTAACTGTGTCTCAGACTCCTTACTACAATTTAAAGAACATGTCCATGGTACAAACATAAATTATATTAAACTGAGAGTATTTTCTAAGTGTGCAGAAAAGATACTGAGTATATACACTCAGGAGCTGAAGGTAAGTAGCCGTGGTTGGTTGACTGAAGGATCTCAAGTATGGTGACTTTGCTTTGTTGCAGGGGAAAGATCTGGACTTTCTAAGCTAGGACTTGCAAAGCCAAACTTGCTGCTTGACTTATCTTCCTCAGTCATATCTAGCAGTTGAAAAAGAATGGACACAAGTTCTTGCAGGCTAAGTGAGAAAATTAACTTAGTTCTTGCAGTCACAAGTGAGTTCAAGTACAGATCACTAAAAATTAACATGATCATCCTAGAATGTGCAGTTGTGAGGCTTTTTGGGAGAGCATCTCTTTTGAATTCTAACT
Source organism: Acanthornis magna (assembly GCA_036785705.1). NCBI lineage: Eukaryota > Metazoa > Chordata > Aves > Passeriformes > Acanthizidae > Acanthornis > Acanthornis magna. The sequence continues at coordinate 27,911,220 of JAWUZG010000001.1, forward strand.
GAGCATAGGTAGGGCCACAAACTGAGCCACCAAGCACTGAGAAATCCTGGACTTGCCAGGATCATTGCTCAGAGGACAAGGAACTTTCACAGTCAAAGAGTGAGACACGTTGGGTGGCATCTTTGACTTTAGCACAGGTTGTTCTTGTCCTTTTCTTCCCTATAAAGCATCTCAGCTGTTTGTCAGCTGCTGTTCCAGAAGACTTAAGGTGGATTATCTTTATAATATCTTTTGCCTTTGTGCACACATATACATATATATGTGCGAAGTTATGTAAGGTGATGTAATAAATCTCTTCTGACTCATGCTAGCAAATTCAGCTCAGCGTGCACTAAGGACAGCACTTCATATGGATGGTGGTTTTGGTCATGGATGTTTACTGACAGACATGATATTCCATTAAGGTTTTACAAGGTGTAACTATGCTTCAAGATGGTTTGTTTCAATTGTGCTATCAGCCCCAGTGGTTCTGCTCCTGAAATGAACACACAAATTCTATAAAACATTCACATACAATGCAACATGCAGGATTAATCATTTCCACCCTTTCACAGGAGTTAGTTCTCACAAAAATACCACCTGTGGCAGTGACTTTCCATGAACTTTCTGAATATGACAGTAAACCAGCTTGATGCTTTCTCAGCATTTAGCTAAAATTTTTGTTGGCTGAAACTGAACTTTTTCCAATTCTTTCCATAACTAAGTAAAATTACCATTGCACTTGCATCAGCTTTTGCCTCAGGAAGAGCTCTGAAATACCACAGTATTGGCAGCTGCCTCATATAACTGACTGGCAGGGTTTTAAGTGAGGGCATGATTATTCTGTTTTCAGAAGTTATACCTGTAAATATGAATCTTGCTGACAATATTCTTTACTTTAAGTAAAGTACTTACTTCTGACAATCGGTACAGACCAGACTGAAAACTATTATTATTTTTAATAAACAATCTAGCAGCAGTAAAGCTATAGAGACCACCTAGAACAGTATCTGTTGACTGGCAGAGAGAATCAGTCCTAATCTCACCTTTGTTTGCCAGCAATCACTTTGGCTTCTTCAGCAATTTTCTCCATAGCCTCAAGTGCAAAGTGAACTTTGAAAAGACAAAAATGCTAGATAAAGTTAGAGAGATTGTCCAGGACTCCTTGAGTTCTGTGAAACAACTTTCATGAAGGAGTCTGAAACTCAGCTTCTGTCTGACAGAAGTTTTAAGTCATAACAGGAGGGAAGACACGAATTTCCCCCTCCTTACCCCAGCAAGCCCAGGGTGACTTTGTGACTGTTATTACAATTTTAGTCTCCAGATCAGGTGCTCAAAACCTCCAAAAAAGCAGTAACAGATATATATATAACCTAGAATAACTGATTAGGAAATTAAAATGTAGTCAGGTGGAGTTGAAGAAATTGAAAGGGAGTCTGCTGTTGCACTCTTTCTTGGCAAATAATTGCATAAAATAATGATGAAAAATGCATGAGATGCGTCAAGGAGTTTCTCACCACCCACTGCACTAGTTCATTTAAAATGTTTCCCCTCACTTGGGAAGAGCTGAAATTGCAGCAGTGGTTATTAATAGTTCCAAAGGGGATCTGAAGTAATTTGTCACTGGCAGGTGTTTGAAGTCCATAGCAACTTTTTTCCTTCTTCTATGCTTTGAGTAAATGAAATGAAATAGCACGTGTCATCCTCCATTTCAAGAATTGGGGAACTGCCACTCATCTGCCCCTAAGGGCAGAAGACACAGAAGATAATTAAGCACCATAAAGCAGTATGGAATGCAAAGATCACAGTAAAATTATAAAAGCAGTGCAGAAAAATGCACAGTGCCACTTTTGAAAGCATCTGCTTGCTGAATCACACAGCACCTGGCCTCCCAGTAGTGCAATATTTTTTTGTTTTTATTTTTTTAATACAACCCCTCATATTATAACAGTGCCATAATATCCATAATAAGTAGCTTTGTGTAAAAAAAAAGGCTAGCTGGTAATTCAAGAGTACAGCAAAGACCATATTTAGCAGTTCGGTGTAAATCAGAACATAGGAGGATAGATTGATAGGAATTATAATGGTAATTGATGTGAAGAGACAAACAGAACAGCAGAGCTAGGAAGTCTGTCATCTTCTGCTGGCTGTTATGACCAGATTCCCTGTATTTTCCTGCTGTGTTGTCCATAACCAATAACATTCATAACCATTACATGCTATCAAAGCTATTCTTAGTATTAGAGTGAATGATTTCCTTCTGTAACATTTTCCTATTAAAGATGAGCTACGAACCGCAACAAACCAAATGCAACACATCTCCTGCAAATGGTATGCCAATTCATACAAGTCATACAAAGATTTAGCCACGTAATGTTGGTTGCTGTGGACTGAATAGAGTTAAGCTCCCCAGGACTTAGTTCATGAATATTTGAGAGATAACCCTCTATTTATTACTTTAATACCTTTTTTGCCTTCTTATAAGAGGATTTTCACTATTCACTATAATAATATCGAATTACTATTAACATGCTACATATTAATTGGTACCCATGAAACAACTTGTAATGTATTTTATGTCTGCAATTTTTTTTGAGGTAAGATCCCAGATTCACTTGCAATAAAATGAAGTAGATTTCTGGCTCAAGAATTCAGAGGTTATGAAAGCACTACTTCAATCTACAGGCATTTAGTGTGCCTTTAAAGCTTCTTGGGTCAAGATATTGTTATTTAATCCTATTAATAAATGACTTGCCCAACAGACACTATTTTAGAGGGATAACAAAGCTCTGGTACTGTGTTTGAGCCCTTGTAATAGTTCTATACACTGAAAGATTCTGATTGCATGAATGTTGTCTCTACTTTTTCTTGCTATTGGTGCTGTTATATTGCTTTATTTTGTATTGTTCTTGCAGAGTCATCTTGTTTAAAATTTGCATTTATTACTTTAAAATATTAATTTACTTAATGAGCGTGAGAGTGCAAAAAATACTAAGGAACAAAATAAGAAATTTTCTTTAATTGCTAACAGATATTAACAGTGACAAATAGCTTTTTCCAGTGAAGGCTTAGGCCAGTAAACCTGAGAGGAAAGAGCACTGTGACCATACAATGCACAAATGATGCTGCTGGAAATTTAGAAAGAGGAAATCCTTTGAAGGTACTAGGTTTGTGTATAAGCATGGATCCTTATACCACAGAGATGCAATTGTAGATTTTAAAGATGAGAAGTCTAAGTTAATTAATATAGTTTAGTACTGCAGTTGCTTTTCTCTATTTTTCATTTGATATTGGCAGGCAAACTAAACCAAATAAATCTTCATACTACATCTTGTCAGAAAGACCTAGATAGTAAATTGCGATGTCAATTAATATTTATACTTCCCTGATACATTCTTTCTTAAAAGAAACAAGGAGAAGCAGGGGAAAGTTCTGATACTTTCAAAACATTCTATTTTCACATTTTCATTATAAAATATTTTAGATTTCTTTGTTTCACTGTTTCAGTGGATCCAAAATGTTTTAAAAATATTTTTTACAAAGACATTTTTATGTTTTAGATTTTGTACAACACACACATACACACACACACACACTTCCCCCTCATCCCCCTCCCCCCATTAGACCTCATACAAGATGAGAATGACTTGAAGCCCCAAAGTCTTTCTGAAATGTGGCTTTTTGTTCCTGGTTTTATCTATATACTGTATGACAGATGCACATAATGTTTAAAGTATACCGTAATAGTTCTATCTCAAGATGGTATATTAAAGCCTCAAGCTTGCTCTGCTTGCAGCTAATGGAGTCAAACTGGGTTCTAGTATAGTCATGAAAAGGTTACGGTAAAACAAAGGGATATGTTAACTAATTTTTTTTCTAAAGTTATGAGATTGTGACCTGGGACTACTGTACTTAGAGTTATGCTTTATTTTTATGGGATCTCAGACAGACTTCTCTGTTGAAAGTCTATGCCTGTGCAAACTTGATTGTTACTACGCAGGTATTCATAATTCAGGATACATGAGCTGCTAGACAGGCCAGAGTGTCCCTTGTAATGAAAAGAAAGTCACGGCCTAAACCCAGTCATGGGCTTTCCCACTTGCTGACAGGAAAGGCAACTCAGCACTTCATGAATTTAATTCCTAACAAGGTTTAAAGGAATTGTCACATTTTCCTTTGTGAGTATACTCAGTTCCCATTAGCCAAGTCACTGGAAATTAGCATTATTCATTTTTAAAGAGCTATTCATCTTCTGCAGCCAGGATTATAGGGCTGTTTTCAAACTTCACACTGTATCTCTCCTTTCAGGCTTCCCTTTGCTTGAGACCACTATTGTATGCACATTTCTGCTATTGTGTTTCTAATGACTCCCCAGTGACAAGGCAAGTTAAACCTTCTGGTGAAACTGAAGGGCTTTTAAGAACTTTGCATTTGGGATTAAACAGTCCTAATTCTGCTATCAGAAGCTTTAACCTGCCTTCTTCCTAGGTTCTTGCCGAAGTGTGAGGTGATTTACATTTTTATTTCTCACATTCAAAACTATAAATGCATGAATATCTCTTCGTTTGGTCCAGTACTGTTCATTTTACCATCACGTCCATAATGACTGTGTCACATGAAAAGGGGAGATTTCCTTGACCTTTAATATGGGGAGTTTTACTCAACTCCTAGTGTTTAATTTGTCTGTAGGTGTCCCAGGAAAGTCAAGACCCTTGTGCCCCTCTAGTTTGTCAGCATCTGTTGGGGGTTCATTCTGTGAGCAGTCCCACTGGGTAGGAGCATGCCTTAGTCAGGTAAACACAGCACCAGTGTGAGGGAGAGCCCTCAGCAGGTGTCCCTCTTGATTAGAGCATGTTAGAGAAAGAAAAAAGCCTGTGGAAGAGGTTTTTCCATTTCTGCCCACCAATTCATTTGCTTACTAACCAAGATTTCAATAAAAATGAAATTTGATAAATGAATTAATGAAGATTAACTTTTTTATCTGCTTTCCCTCTGCCTCTTTCAACAACTCTGTTGTCACTATTATTCTTCTTAACACTGCCATTTTGCAGTTCCCCCAATATAAGAAATTAGAAGATTTTAGAAGCCTGTTCCTGGATTGAAACATTTGGTGCTTCATCTGCTTACTCATCCTCTTCCATTGTAAATTATCTCCCTCCACACACACTCACTCACAACCCCCGTCTAAGCTCGATAATGTTATCATTAGCAGTGAGGGGAACAAGATGGGGAAAACGGAGTAATTACCATCCTTTATTAAATTATACTGCATTAATTAGTTGACTGGGTAGCTCAGGGATTGTGTCTGCTCATATCAGAATGGTGATTTTCAGTTCAGAATAGCATCTGTTTCACAGACTTAGAGCAACAACAACAAAAATTAATAGTGTATGGATTATGTCACAAAAAGAGACATTCATCTGTCTCCCTGCCACTTGCATGTCAGAAATAAAGAGCAAACATCACCTGCCACAATCTCTGCAGGACCAAAGAGGCTGAAATAAATTTTTCAATTGAGTTTGATAGAAAATGCAATATTTCGGTTACATTTTACTGGCAGGGGAGATTAATTTGGTTTCTAAAGACTGGTTGTTTCATTTTTTGTGATGTCCAAGCTTATTTTCCTTGCTCTAAGAGAGAAAAAGATGGCTTTGACTGATCCTAGTATCAATTTGCAATCTATCAATACACAGACCACTTTCATTTTTGCTGGAAATGAAGTATACTGCTTCTTGTCCTAAGCAGCATAGAATACTTGTGTATGAAAATTGCCACTATGGGTTTCCTTTTGGTCTTGTAGTTTTTAGGCCTGGATCTACGATTGGACATAATTGGTTCAAATGTGGCAAAGACCCAGAAGTGAATCCTTTTGCTTTGGTTTCACGATTTCAATAATTACCTGACACAAAAAAAAAAAAAACCCAAAAAAAAAAACCAAAAAAAAACCGAACAAAAAAAAACCAAAAAAAAAAACAAAAAAAAAACCAAAAAAAAACCCAAAAAAAACCAGCTGTTTAAAGCAGATGAGAAAGATCCTGCTGCATTAAAAACACATGGAATTTTTTTCTTCTAAAATACCATGGAAAAATGCCTACAAGTCTCAAAGGGATTCTTAAAACCAGATTTTGTTTAAATAAAAAAGGAAAACTGAAGTACTTTCAGCAATATTGTAACACTTTTTCAGGTAAAGAAACAGAATCTTTTCAGCTGTTACTACAGGATTTGCTGTTCACAAAAACTGTAATGTATACATATATATGGCCCAAATATGTATTTTATATATATATATACATATTTAACAGATGTATACAGGTAGAACGTACTAATGCACACTTATTGCAGAATAATGTAATGGCAGTGAAAAAGGAAGAGAGTCAGGAAGCCAGAAGCAGAGTGTACATCTTCCCCACAGGTGACCTAAAGAACATGGTACCTCCCTCTTAGTCACCCAACTTTCCAGGAACGGCTCCTGCCTTCCAGGCACCAGAGGTGCCAAGACCATCCAGTTACCTAAAACAAACAGTTGTAAGTTTACCTAATTTATTCTGACTCCTTTAAAAGGATAGCCTATGAACTTGCAGCTGCTAGAAATTGGTTTCTAGAAGGGTCTTATAAAAGAAATAGCAAATGACTTTCATTTCAGATTTCGGTTTTCTAATGTCAGCAGCAGGATACACAGTGGATAAAGTATTGACTGCAGTTTCCCCTCTAAACAACTGGGCAGGGAAATGGCTCTAGCAAGCAAGAAAGTAAAACATGTTTTGCTTTGCTTTGAAAGGTTTATTCTTGTAGACAATTGAAAATTAACTCATAACTTCCTTTCTATAAATTTTGAGTATTTTAGATCAACAAGCTACTTTGATGTTTTCTCAGCCTCCTCCCTGCCCATCCCCCACCTCTAAAGAGAAAATTTAAATATCGAATACAGCTTATAGGCAGTGTTACTCCAGCTTGAATTTGGTTCTTTCAGACAGTTTCTTTCACAGAAACAAAACCTCTAAGGAAACCTCCCAGCACTGCAGCTTCAAGGCACACACAAGTCCTCATTATTGTTGGAGGCCCCATCACCCCTCCACAACCCCTATTAAGGAATTTGAATGCTGCCTTTGGCTCTTCCTTTTTCATGCTAGTGAGCTTTCCGTTTAGCCAGGAAAAATAAAAGGAGTGAGAAATATGCAGAAATTCTGTAAGTTGTTTGCATTCCCCTGAAATATTTCTTTAGCTGAAGGGGATCAAATCAATGAAATATAATGAAACCATATGCTCATTATTTCAAAATAGAGCATCTGCTTCAGGGAGTATTGAGAAGATTTATTAATTCTACCAGCACTGCTCATTAAATCTAGGTATCTACATACCTGTCTTCCTCAACAAAACTCCTCGATAGAAAAATCACCCCTGTGGAGTTCAAACTGATGTTCAACTTGGCATTCTTCCCTGTATCCTTCCAGGGCAGAGAAGACAATATGCTGAGCTGATGCTGCTGGAGAAGTAGAAAAAATCATCTATGTGGAAAAAGCTATCTAGCGTGGGTACAGTTCGGAAGTCCTGTAAGAGGGATGTGTGTTGGCAAAGACTGATTCTGCCTGCTATGCACCATATGTGCATTTAATTGAGTTTGCAAGTTTCCAGGCAGAATGCCAAATGGACAGTCTACCATCTGATAAGAGTGATGAAGTTTTTCCCCTCTCGTTCTCTCACAAGCTTTGGGTTCATCCAGACTTTGAAAAGTAAAAATAAATCTGTCCTTCTCTGATACTGGGATATGTATAAGTCATCAAAAGAAATTACAGAAGTCCAAGAATCCGGCTTTACTTAGAGGTTTTAACTTCAACTGTAATACTAAGTTTTGAATAAAAAATAGAAATTAACATGTGTGTCCCTCCAGCAGTATTATCTTAGTCAAAATTGCCCCCATGGCTTTCTCTTCTAAGGACAGGGAAGTAAATGAAGCAACTTAATTCCAGTTATAATGTACAGGAGCTGGAATAGGCTCAGGGAAAGAGAATTAAGAGGCTTTGTAAAACCAAAGCAGTCTGAGGGGCTGTGTTTGAACAGATGCTGCCAGCTGATTTCCAAATCTTAATATGGCCTGGGAACACCTTGTTCCAGGCACTACAGCATGTGTGCACTGTTGGACACAGAGGTCAGCAGCCAGAGCTGGATGCCTGGTTGTCTCTGCTTGCAGTTACTACCTTGATTCTTGGCTCCTTATGGAGGTTGCCAGAGCCTGTCAGTGTGCATTACCTTGTGGCATTTCCCCTTCTGGTCAGTGCAGACCTGCTGAACCTCATGACAAGATCTGGAGGAAGCTATTCAATCTCAGGAAGACTGTTCAAAATTCTTCACGACTAAAAGAATAAATTCCCCATAATGGAAGTGGCGCGGTGTCTTCCACAAGAGAAAACCATACAATTCTGCAACGAACTTGACTTGAGGATTTTATTTACTCAGAATAAAGGTAATATAAGGAGTGATATTCTTTGTGCAGTGCTAGTCAGATTCTCAACATTTAGGAGGTTATTTGAGAAAACTTTTCCGGGAGGTCCTTAGAGCAGGGTAACTCAAGAATTCTCAAATGAAGGAGGAGGTGAACACCACACTACACATTTTCAGTGGTCCATTCAGTCTCCAAGGAGAGCTCTCTTTTTGCAAAAGGTGTATATTTGGCTATTTGGTTGACTATACAGTCTGAAGTTTGTGGAAAATAATCTGCCTCCTTGACAGACTTTCAATCATAATCAAAATTTGCTGACAACACTAAAAATGAAACAGTAATAACAAATGTTAGGCCCAGACTATAAAGCAGTCTGAAGAAACCAGCTAACAAGACATGAGCAATGACCAGCGCTTAGATTTTACAAAATACATATTTCACATCTCAGGGAGCAGAGAAAATAAAGAGCAGCTGCACAACAGCAAGTATCAAAGATAAACACAAAGTTGCACCTATTCATTACCCTGAAATTAAGCTGTGTCTCCCTGTAAAACTCTAATATTCAAGTTTGATTCTGTCACCCAGCACGAGAATTTTGAAGCTGAGAATTTGCTCCTTGACTGCTTTCACACTTCAAACAGTGGTATGTGAAGCAGTCCCTCAAAGCACCCTTGCTGTCTCTATTATAACAATGATAAGCAACATTGCAACAAATAGCTTTGCTACTTGCAGCTACAAAGATAATTTCAGGAACACAAAAAAATATAAAACTGTCTAAAATTTTTAACCCTCTTGTCTTTTTGTTAGGTTATAATTAGGTTGGTTTTTTTTCTGGATCAAGAGAGTCATAACTTTTTAAAAAGTAACAGACCTGTGTTTTTTGTGAACGTGAGTAAATTTAAGGTGGTTATGAAAAGAAAAATTCAATGCATTTCTAAGGAGAAACAGTAGTATGGCTACATTTCACTAGGCCCTTCTCATCAAGCATTAATTAGCCTCTGGCTGCTATATGGGGGGGCACAAATGCAGTCATGACTTCTTGCTCCTTAAATAAAAGAAGTATATTCATAACAAATTTGGTATTTTTTTTCACAGACATTTCTGCTAGGTTTGGTTTCTATAGCACTGTCTGAGATGGCAGAAAAGCTTATGAACCTGTGTACAGCCATGATTAAATGCAATTTTCTCTATAAGTGATGTTCGAATAGATATCTGCTCTTAAAAAGGAAAAATATATCTTGTTCTCATCTAATTTGTATGACAGAAATAAACTGCTGTTCAATTTTGATTGAGGTCAGTCTTTGACATAGGCTTGTAAGAGTTTTTCCTATTAATTGGCACAGTAACTGGGAAACTGTAACAAATACCCCAACTGGTATTTAAAGAGCAAAGGGAAAAAATAAAAACCCAACACAACAATATATTTTTGCATCATCTGCCCCAAAAAAAAAAAAAAAAAAAAAAAAAAAAAAAAAAAAAAAAAAAAAAAAGACAGGAAATGGGGTGCTTAATTATCTGGTTTCAGTTGAGTTACTTATAATTTCAACATAATACAGACAAATAGTGACTTTTTCTCCAAAAAGGGGACACAAAGGTCTTCATGTGGCTGGGTTACTCATAGATGAGCCCAATAGCTTAGTCTGGCATGAATCCTTTTAACAATTGTCATACAGGAAAGAGACAGTAAAAAAGCAAAAGGAATGTAAAGTTCGTCTTTGTTATTTCTCCTGTGGACTACACTTGTGTAGGTATTTCTCTGAGGTTTTTGATTGATAGTAGTAGCAGCTGTCAGCCAGCAGCTATGCATGAAGGATAAGGGGTTTGAGAATACATTAAGAGATTTCAAGAACCTCAGCTATATTTCATACTGATTATTCAACACGGTGAATATCGAGGTGTTTCTTGGTGAGCATCAATACATATTTGAAATGCCTTCAATGAAGGTAAAATGTGCATTATTCAGTGGAGCTAAGCAGATTTTATCCTGTTTAGCTCAGAAATGTAAAGGTTTCACAGAAATGTAAAGATATCACACTGTGATGATAAAAAATATATTAGATCTCATTTTAGCCATGCTTGTGTTTAAGGAAATCATTGGCCATGTTGTCATTCCTCAGTTAATTTCAAACACACACTGTGAATACCTAAATATCAAAAGTTTCTAATTAATTTTTCTAAGTAATTATTCCTTATTTGTTAATTCTTGGAGAGAGTTCATTGTTAGCAGGCTTTATTTTCTTAGTTGATCATTTATTTCTATAGAACATCTTTCCTGTGTTTTGAAGAAAAATACAAGTTTAAATCCCCACAAAACTTATCATTCCTAGAAAAAATTCAGCCATTGAAAACAGACAAAACTAGCAGAGTGTTATGGATTGTAGCTTAAAAAAATCGTGTTGATAGAAGTATAATACCAAAACTTTATGATAACACTTATAAATTAGGGTCTTTTGAAACCACATTAACTTTGCATATAAATGTTTAGAAACGCAACTGTAACCTAAGTTTATTGAGAAAGAATAGGATACAAACAAGACAGTAAGCCTGAGACTTGTACATTATTGAAAAGAAGGTATTCTTATTTGTTCAAAATGCTTCCATTTCTCCCTCCTACTTTATCACAACACTCCTCTCTGAGATCATCCAATGTGAAGGGTAGATTGCTGTAATTTATCCTGGAAGTATTGAAGCCCAAAGTACTACTGAAGATGTTTAGCAAATTTTTAAGGTTACAGAGGTTCTTTCCCAAAAGGGTACCTCCTCAAAACCTCATAAGTACTCTTAAAAAAAAAAAGTAACAGATTTGAAATTATTTTAAAGAAAACATCAAGGTGACAAGATGTAAAATTTTATTTTATGTCCATAAAACAACAATAATAAATATATTATATTATGTCCAATAAATGAACAATATTGAATCAACATTTCTTAGATTATGAGAAGTAAAATAATTCTTAAAAACACCTTCCCCCACCCTTCCCTCCTTCCCAGGCTGTACCTCCTCCTCCTCGGGACACAGGGAGATTGGGTGGGGGTTGTGGTCAGTTAATTTAGTATGAAAGACTTTTCCATCACCATAGGTCATTTCTACATGGGTTTTTTGAGAAAAATATACACATAGAAAATAAATGCAATCTCTAGAACAATGTAAGCTAGAATGTGTTCTGAACAATTCTTTCATTAAATATATATATGTACGTATATAAAACTACATTATCTTCAAACCTCTAAGTGATTTGGACATTGAATTTATGAAACACATGTCAGTGGCAGAGAACATTTTGTCCGGGAATGGATCAATAAAGAAGAAAAATAAGAAAGCTTGAATTATTATCAAACTTCTTACTGCTTTTACATTTCAGTTGCTGATTCCCTTTGAAGACCTGATTGAGTTTTAGGCTATTTATTTTATGAAATAATGTATGATCTTAGTGCATAATGGTGTGAAAATTGGGAAAATAAGTGATGCATAGGGGAACGAAAATAGATTTCTTTTTTCTTCACTTCTGCTTTTTCACTGCTGTCTCTCTATTGCAATGAAAATGTTAGACAGTTTTAACAATGTTTTCATGGCCTATTCATAGCTTAGCAACAACATTTGTTTAGGAGTCTAAAGACATTTTTAAAATTCATACTTTGAATTTTATATTAAAAGTTGAAGAGCAAGAGAACATATGGTCAGGAGTTTTATGAGTCTTTAAGCTGCTAACTCTTAAAATTGCATACAGAATCAAATTGTGCACAGAAAAAACTTACTAAACAGTTAAAATGTGCAGGCAATGAGCATTTGTAATGTCCCTTGATATACAATAGAATGGCAAAAGAGAAACTATAAACCAGCCTTTAAGTTCTTTATAAATTTTTAGAGGCAGATTTATTTGTAATCTTGATTCAAATAACATTAAATAATCAACTAGCCACTAGTGGCTGTACCACTACTGCATAAGCTGTAGGATTCTTTGGGATTGTTTTGGTTTCCTCTTTTGTGTGCTGTGAATTCAAAATGCCAGAGCAGGGGATTACATCAGGATCGAAGAATTCTGGTTTCTACCATAGACAGTCTGTGTGATCTTGGCCAAATATTTAAAACTATTTTCCCTTTAAAGCAAGACAACAATACTTTCTTACTCTAGAGTGATGCTGTGAGCTGATTTGATTCTGAAGTAATGAGGAATAACATTCATTCTTTACTCATGAAAAATGTTCTATTGGAGGATCATAATTCCATAAGACACACATTTCTTCATAAGCAGATACAAAAACTTCAATAATGTTAAGTAGAAGATATTTATAGATTTTTTGTCTCATACAGGCTGCATTTGCCGCAATGTTATTGCCATTTTTTTTCTGATTATTACTTCTGTCAACTCGGTTTCTACTATGAACAGTTGTCAATTTAAAAATAAAATCTTCCAGATAACTGACTGCAAAATTTGGACTCAATACTTCTGTTTAAAAGGTGTTGTGACCTTTCATCTGTCTGCAGCAACTGCAGTGTTTGTTTATGTGCTGTAATTTGCTGCTGAAGAAGATGGTTGTTAACAGCAACTACCATTTTAAACTGCATAATTAAAAGAAAATAAAACTAATTTTCATCTTAAGGGATAAAATAGTTACAGTCTTTGGTTTCCTTTTGAGTCTTTTCAGGGCAAGAAGGAAAAGGGGGAGGGCTGAGTTTTGCTAATGAATATTTATACAGCTAGGAAAATGGTCTGCATTGAAGGGAACCAGAAGCTGTAAAACAATAGTGTTGCTCTGTATTAACAAATACCACTGTGTTAGAACAGCTGTGGTCATTTTGAAACAGTGAAACTCCCTATAAACTGGGTATTTTGGCCTTCAGATCCACATTTCATTTCAGCTCATAAGTGTTCCTTCTTAAACAAGATATTTCCTTTTGTAAAACTGACACGAAGAAGCAAAGACACACAAGCAGTCTCATAATCTAATTCCTTTCCTTGATCGTTTTACTTTTTTTCATGATCTGTTCTTCCTTCCAAGTCTTTGCATCATCATCACTTGCATCAGCTAGCTGCTTCCTTGGCACAACTGGAACACATCCTTTGAATGTCAGCATCTCTCAGCAGCTTTATGAGTATATAAACTGGCTGAGTTTTTTTTCACCTTTTTATCTAATTTCACTACAATATGGAATAGAGCAAAAAGATAAATAGCCATTTATATGTACTTTTCAGATACAGAATTTTATTCACCATTTTTGCATGGAGAACAACCTTATTAAGGCAAAAAAATAGGGTGAATTTTTTTCGAAAAAGATTTCCAAACCAGTGTTTGGCAAAGCAGTGATCATGACCCCAAGGAAGGCCATGGCAGACCACAACAGAAGACTTACTAGGGATTACCTTTTACTGTTTTTTAAATTAATGTTACAGCTTATATAAAACAACTGTGACACAACACACAATCTTTGTCCTCTTATAGAAGGGAATCATGTGGGGTATGAAGTCATACAAAAAAAAAATTAAAAGGTGCAATAGTAGATTTACCCAATATATTCATTCCTAAAGTATCATTGAATATATCTGACTTAAAACTATTGCACTTAATTCATTGAATTGACAAACTTTTCTAGCATAAATTGAGAAACAGTGAAACAAACACTGCATGAATTGAACTGTCAGGTAATACATCACAGGATGATCACTCCAGTTTTATCAATCTTGTACTGAAAGACCAAATAAACCCTTGCTTGAAAAATTACTAACCTTAGAGAAAAATTCAGGAATATTTCTATTTCCATATTCTTCAAACTCAAGAATGATCTGTTCCAGGTACAACAACCAGATCAGCCAAATTGTTATTAAATCAGTGAAGGCACAGATGTCATGACCATCCTTTCATGTCTATATTCACAGGGGTTCTGCTCCACAGGAAAGAAATCATGATGCCTATGCAGTATGAAGAACAGACAATGGGCAAAAGCAAAGGCTGTATTGAATGTAGCTGATCAATGAAAGGTGGTGGCACCACTTGCACAGACAGCTCTGCCTCACAGTGTGTTGCCCTGTCCTGATCTTCTGACTGCTTCAGTCAGAGAGCTTTTTGGCAGGCACAGAAAGCATCTTCCAGCCCATATACCTAGAATTCCTTCCCAGGCAGAGAGTGAGGAACAAAGGCAGATGGGAGAGCAGTTGTGAAGGTCATGTTCAGTCCTGAAGCAGAGCCATGGTTTAGGTATGTTCCTGTATCTGAGAGTAAGATATCACTAGATCTAAAATTAAAGATGTTAAAGCATTTTATGGAAAGGGGGAAAAAACATTCTAAGAAGGAAAAATCAAATTACTTACTGTCACTTTCTGTCATGAATCATTTGTGTGAATTAATGCAGAAAATATACTTCTGATTTTATAAACCCGGTGCCATTTCCTGTGATGTGGTCAGCTTTGTACCATGATTTCTGAAGAGAATGTACAGATAAGTCAGAAACAGGGGAAAATGGACTAACCCTTGCTGCATTTTATCTGTTTCTCTATCTGTTATGCGTAAACAAAGAACTGCACAAACACTAGAGCTATCTGTAATTGCAAAGTCACCTGGGAGTTAGAGCTGTTGAGGGAGAGCCAAAGGATGGTACAGTGAAAAACCAAAAGAATTGAAGAGGAGAATGAAACTGGGGGCTTAGCACAGACCCTTCTTCTGTCTTTTTCAGGAAGAAAATTGTCAGCATAAATCACACTCTTGGGCTTCTTGTTTATTTCCTTGAGTTGTTTATATAATTCAAACGTATTATGCAAGAAAAAAAGGGAAAGATATTAAATATCAATGCAACAGCACATTCTCTCTTAATTGCCTCCAAAACAAATCTAGGTTTTTCTAACGAAAACCAACTTGAAAATTAAAGCAACACATAGTAAATAGATAAATACAGAATTTGGAGATTAATTTGAAAGGTGTACTGGTATTCTGAAACAAAATTTTACTGGTGACCCAACAACGGACTCCTGCCATCAGCTTTCCAAAAGCAAATGCAACAGACTCTATGTTGTGCTAACATTTAAAGCTTAGTCAGAAAAACAAAAAAATTAAAATTACCATTTTTCAGGGTAAGACAACAAGATGAGCTTTAAACAGATTAAGGACATTTAATTTAAAAATTCTGAATACTGGAATTGGTCTAGAAAAAGGAAACTAGGATGTTAAACCAATGACAATCATTAAAAAATAAGATGGATCTTCATGGCCTCTTTGAAGCTCTTTGAAACCTGTGGCCATATTTTTTAATCATTTTCTGTGCAATAAATTATGAATCTGGATATAAGTTTTCCATTTGCAAGGGGAATTCATCAAAGAAAGGTTTACGCTGAATGGTAATATGGTTTACCCTAAAACTTCTAAAGGTCTTCTGTGAACTGTAGCCCTGAACCTGTGGAATAGATTCATTCACAAAACTAGATATGCAGACTGTATGACATCGATTCAACTGATAAGGAGGTGAAACACACTTCATACTTTCTGGGCTGGCAACAGGAAGTTGGAATAGGGTAGAGCCTGATCACAATCAGCCAGTGTGCCATCAAAGGATTGCAGAAGTAACATCTGCTTCTCTTTTGGTATGCTGAGCCTTATTGTCTCACTGTTAGGCTTCATAAATTCTGGTTGGTTACCTCAGCCATGAGGTAGATTTATCTAGAAATCAGGAGAAAACAAATGGCCAATAGTTCAAATAAGATATCCAGAAAAACAAATCATTATTGCATCAAAGGAACATATTTCCATGTATCTGGAGTGGAGCCCAGCTGAAAGCAAACAGAAGCACAGTAATTCTGCAGTGAATGACTCATTGGCACAGAAGGGACATACCAAATATTTGTCAAACTGATGCTGAGAGGAGGAAATTAAAAGAGAAAGGCAAGCAGAAGAGATACACTGGTAGAGACAATGAAATAATTTGTGAGAGTATTCTACCTTCATACAAGTGATGGTGAAAGATGTACCTGATGTGTTAAATGACCTGTGCTTTTCTTTCTGGGTTGCTGCTCTGGACACCAACTTGTCGGGACCATATGCACAGATAGACTTCTCTGGTGGATAGCGCTCCCAACAGCAGTAAGTGTGACTTGTTTTCAAGGTCAAGAGTTTGTGCCAGATTTCCAAATGGGAGCCAGGAGCCAAGTCAGGTATGAAAAACATGCCGGTTTTGCCTTTCTGTATTCACTGTTGCACAGCTGCTATAGTTTGATGGAAAACAAGTTCAATAGTATTTGCCATTTTAAAATTGACCAGATGAAGACAGCATAAAAGCCTATAACTTTTGCTTCACCACCCATATAGTACCTGCCACATCTACCACTTTCTTTCTCTATGAGCAATGCTCTTACGTTATTAAACTTGTTTGATGCCTTTGTAAAAATAAAGTTGGAAGATACGATAGGGGGTTCTTATATTTCTCAGAATTCATTAAATAGAATTAGCTGGGTTAGTAGAATTAATTTTGTAAGGAGAACTTAAAAACGTGGATGCCATTTTTACATGCGTTGGGGATACATCAAAGATCATACAAGGAGATTAAGAAAATCTGCAGTTAAAGGAAGAGACTCTGCCAGTATGGAGAATATTGCTGTCAGACCCTAGCTATCAACAAGAAGGGACACAGGCATTGGTAGATCTAGTAAGTCTGAGTGGATATAATTCTGTAACTATGCTGTGATACAATGATACAATAGAAAAATTTTGTTCCCTTTTTAGACTGAGAGGATGGTTTTCCCTTTATTTTTTTTCCTTTTCTCTTTTTTTGAGAACTCGTTACAGCTGTCTTCACCATCATCCTCTCCTTGTGTGCTTGTTTGAAAGCTAATTAAGGCTTTCATGATGAAGTATTTACATTACCAATATCCTTGAATATGGTTATACAGTCATCTTGCATAGTTTATCTCTTTTTTTATTCTAGAAATACTTAGAATAAATTAACTATGGTTTAGGATGACTATAATGGTAACAAATGAGCCAACAAAATTATCCTTCCTACTATACCTTGCAAATTAGGTATAATATAATTGTAGAAACGAGCTGTATTCACATACAAAAGTAAAAATGGCTTTATTCAATGTACTCACTCTAGATATTCTAATAATAAATAACTGAATTTGAACAACTGGAATAATTAGAGTATGAACATTGGGATGTGAAAAACATACTTTTAATGAACAAGTATTAATTTATAGTGAGATAAACTATATTAAATAGATCTGAGTTAAGATCCAAGCCTGAGCAGTTTCAGATGTTTGAGCTCACTTCCAATTATAAAGTCTTAGGCAGAAGACACTCAGTTAGCGAGTCAATATAATTTTCAAGTGGAGAGCAATACAAAGTAGAATGTGTTGCTAATTACTTTAGAAATCACCATTCTGTAATTTGACACATATATATGTGTATATTCCACAAAGAGAACCACATTTGGAAGGCTAGCAGTGTCATTATCCAAAATAAGAAATCAAGACCCATGTTCCAAATCTGAATTTTTAATGCTTTTTAAAGATTCAGATTTAAGTATGATGTATGTATGATTTTTTTATTTGGACACTAAGCAATTTAGTATTATTCTTTAGCTGCCTGAAAAAAGTTGTACACTGAAAAAACTCACCTAAAATATTACTGTGGGCTTTATATGTAGACAAACAGACAGATAAAAGCTAGATCACCTTTATTATTTTGCATTCTTGTAATTTTAGCTAGTCATATACATTGTTTCTGTTGGTTAAAAAAAAAAGAAAAGAAAAAGAAAAGAAAAAGAAAAGGAAAGTCAGGGCATTGTGTCAGTTTTTAAGCATCATACCTTATGAGAAAAATACCCAAAGGAAAAGTACCAGATTCAAATGTGATTTGGAGTTCAAAATTAGGCATTTATTCTCCCAGCAGATCCCAAAGGGATTCCAGGTGTCTTAGGAAAAAGTTTAAAGCAGACATCCAGGGAGAGGGGACCTAAAAGCATGAAATCATCAGTACCTGTCATGGACCGCTGCTCAACAAGAAAATCAAACAAGTCATCGACCCTCATTCTCTCCCTCGAATACATGGGAAAAATTCTCATTATTTTGCAGCACCCTCCTGAAGGTAAAAGTGTAACAGTTCATCAGGAGCAGTGAGGGTCTCACATTTACAGCCCAGTTTTTCGATGGTGAGATGTAGAATTGCCCTCTGTGGCTTTTACGCCAATGCAGATTGTCTCATGGCTGTTTTGTGGTGGTGTTCATTCCCTACTCTACCTGCTGCCACGGTGTGCTGCCTTGGAAAGACAGGCACATGAAGAAAAGAGCAGGAGGAGGAAGATCATGATTTTCAGCCCTGTGTGTTCCCTGTTTTGTGACATAGTGATATTTCTCAGCATTTTTTGATACATGTAGCTCTGAAATCAGCCTGACCAGTGAAATTCAGCATTTTCTCTTTGCTTTCAACAAGGTAGTCTCCAGCCTAATAGGGCAATTCACAGTGAGGTCAAAAGAGGAATGTGAATTCAGGTAGTCTAGCCAAATGTATATCCCTCCATCTGCGCAGTGTCCTCTCATGCCATTTTACAAGGGCAGATTGTGATAGGATAAGAGGAAATAGTTTTAAACTAAAAGAGGAGAGATTTAGATTAGATGTAAGGAAAAAAAATCTTCACTGTGAGGGTGGTGAGGCAATGGAACAGGTTTCACAGAGAAGTCGTGGAGGATCTTTACAGTCCTTTCCAACTCAAACCCTCTTATGATTCTCTGTCAATGTGCATAAGGCATGTCCTGGGAAGAGATACTAGATTAAAGTTCACTAGGCAAAACTGTAGACAAACCTTAATGGCTGGATAAAATCCACACTTCACTTGCTGATAATTTCCTGAATTCTTCAAAGTCCTGCATATGAAAAGAAAATCTCATGGACCTGTTATGCCTTCAAGTCTAAGCAGAAGTTGTCTACCATTTTTAATTCCTGTGGTTTTGATTTTAGGGACCTGGTGTTAGTTAAGTCTTCTTTAGCTACTAAATCCTATCTGAAAGTTTATTGCAAGCTACTAGAACTGTCAGAAAACAAGGACAAAATCAAGAGTATTGGCCCAATGGCAGACATATTTACAGTTTGCACTGACCTTATATGGATGTAGGTTTAAAAATATTCAAGTTATTATTTCAGAGTATAAAAGTGTACTCAAGCAGGTTGACCTCACTGCAGTTCTCAAGGTGAAATAAAAAATGAGATTGCCAACAACCATATCAGAGTTGGAGATTAAGTGACTTTTTTTCACACTTGGGAACACTGGGTGAGACAGTTCTGATGGGAAAGACATGATTACTTTTGATTATTCTGCACTGTCCCACTCTAGAGGTCTTATACCAGATTTCAGTGGAAAAGTAATCACAATAAATAAGTGAAGTGTGTATTATGCAACCTTCATAAGTATCCACAGTTACAATGAAATCGAATTGCATATCATAAAAATTACACATGGGATATCCCTTTGAAACTTCTTTCATTTATATTATAGATATAGGACTCTTCATAGCTCTTACATTTAAAAGAAAGATCTATTGAAAGGGGGGGAAAATATCCTTGTGTGAGGCTTTTAAAAATCAAATTAATTGCTTTTTATCATGCTTTAAAATACCTAAACATGCTGCACACTGTTTATCACAATGGGTTAATAAATTTGATAACAGGACAGGTATGGAGAAGGTCTCTTATTTTACTATCTTTACTGTTGGGATTATGAAAAATGCCCTTCATCAAATTATATGTGAAACAGGAGAACCCAGATTATTCCTTTCTGCATTTAAAACTTGTTATACTTCTGTACTCACTGCCTGCACAGGTTGAAAATGCATGGGCATGTGCATGCTCAGCCTCAGTCAGTTCATAGAATCAGGGAGTAATATTTAGTAAAGCACTATGATATGTTGGGACATTAGAAGGAATCATTAGGAGAAATAAATATTTGAGATTTGAAAAGTATGTTCAGAGATCTGGCACTCATAAGACAAATAAGGAAAGGACAAGAATGTGTGACCATGAATTTTACAACTACAGTCTGTGCAACTATCATTTGGCAAACATTCATTACCATTATTAATAACGTGACATAAATGGGAAGCAGCAGACTTAATCCATATACTTGGCAGATATATGAAACAGCAGATGGCACTTTAAGTGGGATGGGGGGAATACCCAGCAGACACCAACACTGCCTGGCCATAGATCTGGCATTTATATAAATAAGTGAGACAAAATCTGGACCTAGTAAAGGCCTCACATGTATACACTTGTGTACAATTATTTTTGTGTCTGCTAGGCAGATCGTAATTCTGGCTATGACATTCTTTCCCTCTCATCTGGGAAATGTTCCAGCCATGTTCAAATTGGGGCTGTAGCAACATAGCCACATAAAATCCTGCTTGAGAACAGATTACAGTAGAAGATTGCCAAGGGTCCTGCCTAAATGTGTGCTCTCTGTGACACCAAGGAACAATGGAGTCCTTGCTTGTTCCTTGAAGTAAACAATACATACCTGCAATATATCACATTAAACCAAAACAGCTTCTTATGTGGTATAAGTGTTACATTGCTCCTAAATAAACATTTTTTCTGAGCACTTTGTTAATGGATTCAGGTGCATTCATATATGGGTGTACTTTGCAGTCATCTGTAAGCTGTCATCCACACAATGTGACCCATATAAGTCTAAATTTATTCTACCTCACATAAGACCTTCTTTTATTCTATGTCATTTAAGAGAAAGCTGAAAATTTAGCAGCTCATGTGATCCTTTCTACTGGTTTTATAATCTCATATGTTGCTGAAGATCAGAACACAAGATGATAAGACATTTCTTTTTCTTAGTAAGGCACATTCAAATGAATATACCTAGGTTACTTGTATGTTCCACTTTGGAGAAAGGGCTACAGTAAAAATAACTTTCCAAAATTCAGACAGCTGTGAATCCCCAGGACTTGTTTTTCATTTCTTGGGAAAGGACTATTTCTTGACTTACTTTGATTGTACTCCCTTAAAAAACCTTCTACAATGTGAAAATTTCAAAGGTACATAACATAAATAGATACAATTATATCATAACATACAATGCTGATGAAATGCTGCTAGGCATGTAAAAAAATGTCAAGACTTACTTGAAGCTACTCCCATATATAATCTAACTTCACTTAATTTTGCATGCACACAGCTGTCAAATTTCTGGCTGATTTTGTAGGCACATTTGAAAAATGAACTTCAGAACCAATACTGATATTGTACAAGACAGTGATGTCTATTCCAGGCTACTCAGGACTAGAGCTTGTTTTAAAATGACTTTTTGATATTCTTATGCTGGCAAACAGCCGTTTTCTTGCTTCTTTTCCCCCACTGTAATCCAGGACCAAAATATTGAAAATATACAAATAATTGTTCTTATTTTTTTTTAAGACTAAAGAAGTCAGCATTATAGAACTCAGAATAATTATATCAGTATTTGACCTCATAGTATTCTCCTGACATTCAGTTCCAGGTCTACAAATTCTTAAATGTTTTGTAGCCTGGCCATGGTTAACTGCCATCTTTGTGGCCACAAGAAGAAAGATACCTTTGAAAACTTACGTAGCATTTTGAGACCAAGTTTTCTGTGGCGGCTACTATTATACATGTAAGCCGTGCAGTATGAAGTTACTTCACACTAGGACAAAACTGGGTTGCAAATTCTGATGTAGGATTTTCCCTTGCTAGTAAGAAGAGAGAGAAAAAAATCCATAGGTGTTATTGGTGATGAAAGTACTTATTTTCTTCAAGGAATCATTTTATAAGCTAACCCCCTGGCCTGGACAGTAGCATATGTTTTAGTGATAGAAAAACACTCATTTCTACCTTTCACTTTGCTGAGGGATTTTCAGTCCTCTCTGTTAATTCTTCTTCACCATTACAGTGTCCTTCAGGAGGGTCAGAAAGTAGCCAAATGTATTTGTATTTTAAATCCCTCAATGAACATGATAACTCATTGCCTCTGTTTTCCTGCATGTGATCCATTATAAGAAGCACTGTGAAAGCAGCTGAATTCAGTGACAGTTACAGATCCTTACTTGGCACACAATGCATGATCCCTCCCATATGTGTGTAAATACTGCCAAATGACCAGGGCTCAGAATGAAGAGAAGTTAAACCTCAATAATGGCCCTGATTATTTAATCTTTATATGCAAGAAATAGGCATTTTCAGTTCTCATCTTCCTCTGGTACTGTTAGGCTTTGGAAAAAAATTCTGTAAAAACCATGTACAATATTTAACATTTTCATGGCTTAGTGTGAAATAATATTGCAAATTAAAAAGAAGATGCAGGATAATGAGAAGAGCTTAAGCTTGGAAATTATACATCTGATTCACAGACTTTCTCAGTGGAAAACTGTGTAGTGCAGTATTAATATTCAGGTTAATTTGCCACATCAAATGAGTTTAGTAATTTATATGCAACACATTCTATTTCTCTTATTTTACTTAATGCTGCACAAGAAAAAGATATCTCTCCACCCACTTCTGCTGGCAGCTTTTAGGGCCCTTAGTGGTGGGGAGATGAAATAGTCCTAGGCAGGAGGGAAATCAATTTCCATCTCCCACTCATTGGCAGAGTATGCTAAATACTGAATTTTTTTGAAAGAGACTTCTAGAGAAATAGAACAAGCTAAAATACTAGTTGCTAAACAATCACAAAATAGACTTGGCTGAAAAGAAACCACTCAGAAGAGACTTGAGCGTTAATAACCACCCCTCAGGTTCGGATCGCCCATGCAGAACTCCGAACTGTAAGCCCTCTTAAGGGGTAGGTCTGTCTTTCTTTAGATGAAAGTCTCATTCCAGTACCTCAGAGGTCAGAGCTACAATGCAGAACATGAGACCCATTTCCAAATCTCTGCATGAATGGCAGGGCCAGGGGCAGCAAGTCTGATGCATGACTCAGGACCAAGAAGGGCAAGAGTTTGAGATTGATGCAGCACCCAAATCAAAGAGAAGATGCTGCATGGATAAAGGCCTCAGGGGAGACTTGCTAGGGTACTTTCAGTACCTTGGTGCACTCAGGGCCCTGACACAGAAATTTCTGCAGATGTCATGATATTTAATATAGATATCAAATAACTAAAGCTGTCAGTGAGACTACTAAGACCCTTCATTAATCTCAAGTATTTTGGAAAGATACTGTGTATTATAAGATATTTAAATTTATTTTAAAATAATGAGCCTTGTAAAAAGATTTATCTTGAATGACCAATCATTACCTAGAATTAAAACAACAGTTAATGGCATTGAAGGGATGTAAAGTGTGTCAGGTTTCAATTACTGAACAGAAAAGGAGGGTGACAAAATTTTGGCATTAGAACAGGCTTGTCTGTAAAGGGGAATTACGATGTTTTGGGCAGCAGGCATGGGCAGAGTTGAATTAGTCTGATTAATAGATCCTTCATGGAAGAAGTGCTGTATTGCAAGGACTGCGACAGACAAACCATGAATTTCATATTACTGATCCTAAAGTGCATGTGTGCGCGTGCCTCACAAGGATCATTATTTACTTGTGGAATTCAAGAAAAAGATTTCATTAAGCAGTCAAAATGATGGAAACATCTGCCAATTATGAAGCTACTTTTTTCAACATGTATGCAACAGTAATGTATGGTAGGCAAGATACAGCACAAGCCAATTTTTTTATTTTTTAAACTTACTAAAGAGTCAGTCACATAACTGCAAAGCATCCTGATGTTAAACCTAGCATAGCACAAGTGACTGACACATTTCCTCAAATACAACAATAGGACCAAGTACACAAAGAATTATTAGGAGCACACAGCTAGACTTGGAGACCTTTCATTATTTTCCTCAATAATTAGCATTAAGAGCCAGCTCGAGAAGCTGCTTCTTCAAATTTCTCCTTAATTACACTTTTATATGGAGTGCAGTACAGCATAACATATTTTCATTTTGAATATCACAAAAAAACCCTCCAACCCCAAACTGGAATCTGAAAAGTACGGACAACACTTTTCTTCCCATCCAGCTCTTTCAATTTACAGATTATCTGCCAATTCTTCAAAATACCTAAAACCTTCTTCTTTTTGCTGCCTTCCTGAGATTAAAGTGGAAATACATATGAACAGCAACCCCATACAAAAATGAATGGTTTTCACTATTAAGTTTACGTAGAGGTGGGCAGAAATGTTTGTATGAATCGCAGTGGTTGATGAATTTTAAAGTGTTCTGGAATTTACCAAGTACCAATAATGTATTACTATCTAGTCTCTGGAGGTGTTTGAATACAGGAAAACAAGTAGACTGTTTCTTAAATCATTTGGGGGAAATAAATTGACATTTAACATTTTACCTAGTTCCTGAAAACTAGGCGAGTGAAAATAACATTTGAATGTACCTAGCTCAGAAGACATAGACCACAGGCCATATAATACAGTGTCTCTTACATAAACGAGTTTTATGTATGAAAAATGGTTATACATGTTATACATCTTCACTAAACTTAACAGTGAAAGACATACTGCTAACATCAAAACAAAACTAAATGAAAAGTATTTCCCCATAGTCATAACCATGTGGTACAAAGCAAACAATAGAAGTATAGTTCATTATATCCTTCAAATATCACAAATATTCAAATCATTGGTACTTGGAAATTCTAACTATTCCCTATGCATTCTCCAGATTTCTGGAATTAAACCTTACTCAGCTCCTTCAATTAAGATTCAGCCTGAATAAAATTTTACTTCTGTAACATAATTACATGGTATCTGATGTTTGCCTTTGAGACAAAAAATTCAACAACCTGTTTTGAAAAGCCTGCCCAAGTGAAGGTCACAACATTCCCACTTTCTGCAATGGATTCATGATCTCATCTATAAGGGAAGAAACATTTCATCTGTTTCACACAGTAGTGGAAGGAGCTGTTACAGAACATTTACAGAACATCAGAAAATGTGTTTCTGGGTCATAAAAATGAATAACTTTATTACAACTCCTTTACTCATTATTTAAAAATGAGTGAAATATACACAACAGTTTTGGAAATAGAAAAAATTGTATTTGATCATTTAAATGAAATTTCTAAATACAGCATTTTAATACTGCACTTTAATCAGAAGAAAAAAAAAGAAAAAACCTGGACACCTGAAACTGGTGTAACAAATGTCATCATAAGTAAACCAGCTTTTTTAATGCAAAGTTGCATACTGATATAGCTGTGTCTTTCATGTTTGTGTGCAAGGCCAAGCACACTTTAACACTAACCACACCCCACTGGAAAGCACCTCATGAGTGCATGAAGGCATTCTGCAGAATACCCTGTGGAGTGGGAGTGAACAAGTTAAAATTTTAAACCTTTTCAGAAAACAAAATTTTAAGGACTATAGAGAATTGAGACAAGAAAATTTTAATGTTGACATTACCTAATGTTTAGCCTTTTAATGTTAAAGAGGTCCCAAACTCTTTGAGACATATATCTGGAAGAAACCCCTTGACTTCACCATCACTGATTGTTGAAGGCTTGTTTGCTTAACCTTAGTGCTTTATTCATGTGCAGTTTGTACCTGGATTATATAATTTGGAAAAGGACTGTGAAAAGATGCTATATAAATGTTCTGTGTTTATTTTGACTACTACTGTAGCTAATATCCATTACTCAATTATGATAATCAAATGTATTTTCAGCCTCAGACAATGCATAATGAAATGACCAATGTTCATTATTTGTAAAATTTTTATTTGGTTGATAAAATAATTGCAAAGCACATGTGAAAATATAAAATACATCTTCCTTTATTTTACAAGACAATGCAAAATTTGAAAAGAGTCAAGCTGTGTTCACTAATCATCACAGCTTTCACAGTAAAAGCTCCATCACTGGCTCCTGGATAAAAGACTGACTCCCAAATATGTCATTGTGGATCTATTTAGGTAGAAGAATTAGTCAACAAGGGTTTGAATTTTCAACTAAAAAACAGCAGTAAATACTATCTTATCTTTTTGCCATAATTATATTAAGAAAAAACCTTTTTATTTTCAATTACTTTTATAAAAAGACTATTTAGCACTTTTGTGCATTTCTTTCACCTTTACACTCATCTACTATATTAGAAGGGGTTTTTTTTTAATTGAAAATATTTAAAAGGTCAGTGGTTTTAAGGACAGTAATGAAAATATGGAAATAATAACTAATATCAAAATAAGATAGAACTGTGAAATGTTTACCCCATAAAGTGTGTGTTTTAAAAGAGGAGAGTACATAAATTTCTCTTACACTCACTTCATTGAAATAACCTCGAAAAGACTGGAGAGAAGGTGAGGAAAAGGCACCCTATCTCATCTAAACCTAACTGAGAGAGGCAAACACAAATAGAGAGAGACAGGTACTTCCAGATGTCAATTCACTCAAATTCTGGCTGAACTGCTGTTTAAAAGAGCACAGAGTATAGGGAAGCATTGAGTCATTTAGATTAGATATTTAAGGCAGCTAAAATTTAGTTATACGCAGTTGATCTTATGCAATGATACTGCTATTTGTCTTGAAACTATTTGCATTGGCTTTCTTTGAATTAATGACATGCCAACCTTATAGTGTTATGCGAAAAACATTGAAAATATGATGCATGTGTTCAGGTAGAAATTATATTTGCATTTAATATATATTTATTTCCTCGTTTTTCCTTTTGCTGACTTTTCATGTCCTTTTCAGATACTAAATCAATATACTAAAATGTATTATCAAAAAAGGCCCAAGAGTCTATTTCCGTCAACAAAGCATTGCTTTTGAGAATTTTCGTGGGTACTCTGTGTCATACAAATTAATAAAATAAACATTTCCATTTTTTCTGTCCAGAATCAGTCATAAAGGAAAGCCAAGTCCCATAAGAACACTGCTACAGCAGAAAATGATGCTGTAGGCTAATTGACTAAACCAGCTGCCAGTCTAAGTCACTCTAAAGGTTTAGGGATTTTTCTTTTTTCCTTGTGAACAGTCATTATTACTAATCTTTCACAGAAAAACATGCTACACTATAAATAACCAAATAATTCCTATTTTAAAGACTTGTGGGCATAGCAAATGGTACATTATCCTAGTGGCACCATGAGGTACCCATACTATGCAACCTGACACTTCAACAATAATGGGGAGTCAAGTCAATCTGGTGGTACCATGAAGAAGACTGAGAAGCCATTCTAAACAAGAGTTAATGGAACTGTACCACTCTCAGAATGTATCATCATATTTGACCCACTTGGACTGGAATCTTGCTTATTTTGAAAAGCTACAGCATAAATTTGTGT
Organism: Acanthornis magna; assembly: GCA_036785705.1. Classification (NCBI taxonomy): domain Eukaryota; kingdom Metazoa; phylum Chordata; class Aves; order Passeriformes; family Acanthizidae; genus Acanthornis; species Acanthornis magna. Next base: position 27,938,923 of record JAWUZG010000001.1, read on the forward strand.
ACAAAAATATAAGTGACACAGCTGTGGGACATAACAATCAAGTTGTCCAGAAACACACTCATGTATTTAAATTTTTTCCTGACATAATCTTTTAAAATTGTAGTAAATATTTTTAGATTACCACAAAACAATGTTATTAGCTGTTTTCTGAAAGATAACTAAGATTTTTCTTTTTTTCATCTCTTCTATGGATGTACTTAACAAACCAACAGGATCACATTAAGGGTATCCAGAGAACATAATTTTGGACTACAGACACTGCAAAATTAATAAATTATTTGGCTTGTCAACAAAGAGATGGATTTCAGCTGACTTAACATGGAAATAAAGTGAAAACATTTTCACCCAAACCCCTAGGTTTAGGTTAAAATAATGTAATTGCTTTTTTAAAAAGACAAAACTAAAATAACCCTCTCAAGATACATTGAGTTCAACTCCTGGGCATCTGCCAATTTCTGAAAACTTGGAATTCCAACTCATCTCTTATAAAACATTCAGGAGTAAATATAAAAATAGTTTTCTCAACTTAATAAACAATGATAGACTGCCCATGAGGGGTGGTAAATGGGTAATCTTTAATGTCCCTTCCAACCAAGTCCATTCAGTGATTCTATCATTCTATGATATTGTAAAGATAAAAAGAATAAATACAAGAACCAAGCTGTGATGGAGAATCATAGTTTTTAGTAAAAGGAGCCACAGCTGGGACCTAAAAAGCATGGAATCATAGGAGTCATACATGGTTATTCCATAGATATGCATCTTCAACAATACAAACCCACTATTTTCTTTTTTTTTTTTTTTTTCCTGGCATTCCACTGTTGTTAAGCCTAATTTGTGTAGCAAATATCTTTGTGAAGAACAGCAGGGAGAACAAAAAATTAACAGTTTGGTGTGTATAAGAGTCTTACTCCATTTTTATTACTTTATTTCCAAGTAGCGCACTGGTTGTTTGAAAGGTCTTCAACAAAGAGTGAGCTGTATCTACATACTTTGTGGAGAGAGACATCCCAGAACCACTGTTTAAAGAAAGTAGAAGCTCAGTGCATGTGTTTAGACAGTCTTGATGACAGCAAATTAGTGCTGAAGTTATACTGATACTGTGTTCTCAAGGGACAAATTGCACTAAATATCTGTTTGTAGAAATTTAAAATCAACACACTTGAGACCTATGTCTTTGACATGAACATAGTTGACACCATATGGAGATAATTTATTATGGACTTCATAATACATGAACAATTATCTTGACCCAAGAAACCCTGTTAAATAAAGCTTTTTCTTCTAGAGTGACAATTTAGTCACGCAGTGTATTGCCATCAACTGAGATTAATCATAATAATGACATGTTTTGCACTTAGAACATTATTAAAAATTATTTGTGTTGGGGCCAGGAGGAATGAGTTTCTTAGTCAAACGATATAAACACTGAAAAATAGTAAGGACCTCATCTGAAACGTAGGTCTTACATGATTTCTGTTTGTTTGGAAAAGGGAAGTACCAAAATGAAGATGATGCCATAGGCAACACTCCAACAAAATTTATTTACAGATCTATATGCTCTTGACAATTTAATATTAAAAAAAAAGTTCAGTTTTGGAAATTAGAGACAGATGAAACTAAATAAATTAATCTATTAAGAATAAAAACATTCCTCAAAAAAAGCTATGCAAGTTATGACTGGCATTTTACCATTTAAAAACACAGGTTGCATTCCAAGACCACATTTGGTTTTATCCAGGAGACTAGTTAAAATGTGAAATTTTTTTTGGATATAACAGCACCAAAATCTTGTGACTCAGGAAAGTAAAAGCTTCTAATGCCAGAAGTATTGCAAATGAGCTTCTGTATCTATATTTCTAGTCCTCACATTTGGCAAGATTAGATGTCTTCATATGATGCCCCTAGCTAGGAAATAATCTTCTACAGCTAAGGGTCATTTCTCGTTTAGCCTATATAGTATCGGGTGAGGAAATGGGGATTAAAGTACAACCACCATTGAAATAAGCTGGGATTTAGAGGAACACTGATTCAGACATTTTCTTCTGTCATTAAATAATTATTGCACTTTTGTATTCTTTCCTTACCAACAGATATAGTTTAGCACAGGAGTTCATGTTATTTTCACCATGTTAGCCTGAAGAGAACCACTGCTCCCATTCTGGGAATTTTCTTCTTTGGCCAAGGATTTGTTGTCATTTGTTAGAAACCTAATTTATTTCAAATCCTATGGGACAGATTTTTTTTCTGTTTTCAAATGTGTTTCAGGCCTTGAGTCATTTTGTTGACTCAGCCTCTGTCACAGCTTCTGAGTCTGTGGCCCAAAGTTCATAGCCTCCAGGCTGCTTTGCTGCATTTCAGTGCCAAAAAAGGGCAGTCTGATTCAGAGAGGGCATAAGGAGAAAAGAGAAGCAAAATATTAATGCCAGGAGTAGAAAAGACCTGAAAGGACAGATTAAATCAGTGCCAAAATGTTGACAGTGTCAGTACACTATGAGGACAGGAACAGTGGAAGCTGCCCATGGGTCAGGCAGGGTGGGCCTTGACAGCCAGGGCCAGTTCCATGATCTTTGGGACCTCAGCCAGAAAGGTCCTGCCCTGCCTGCCCCAACTGGGGGCATTATTATTTTTGTAAAACAGACCTGACAAATTTTTCTTTTTTTAAAAAGAAACTGAGACAATTGGAAATGCTCACTAAGGACCTGTTCAAAGTTAAAAGATTTGACAGTAAAAGTAGGACTCATTTCAAAATGTCAATCTCCTAAAAAGTTTTAGTGTTAAATTTAATGTCACCTGCATTCCCTGTATAGTCCCTGATACAGGAGAGGTACCTCATAAAGATACTTTACTGTTCTGGTTCATTGTCCTATAACTAGGATTTCTCTCTAAGCTGCCAACCTGGAGAGGTTGTCTTTGACTATCGAAGGAACTTAGAGACTCAGCTTAAGTGGACTGCAAACTCTAAGGTCATTAAACTCCTCCCAGGACAGAACTAGCCACTCAGTTTCCAGTGGTTGGACTCCTTTGGCATAGGTTTAGCTCTGCTCTTTTCCCAAGCAGCTGATCTAAAATATCTAGTTTATCAAAGAGATAAGCTGAATGTCTTTAAAAATGTATCAGCAAATACAAAGAAAGAGCTGTTTGGGTACTAAGTCCCTTTCTGACACAGGGCACTATGATCAAGCCCAGGTTTCAAAGCAGCTAGGTTCTTTGAAATGATGAGGCATAATTTCATCTCTCTACTTTAATATAATTTATCTTGCAGGCAAAAAAAAACCAACTCAGAACACAGAGAAAAAAGTATAAATCATACTTAGATGTGGGTTTCCTAGAACTAAGAAATAATTATTATCTACAATTATAATTTCTTCAAAGAAATATCGAGCTTCATAACTATGTAGTAAAAAATAAGCCTTCCGTGTATAAACACAGCCTCTAGATAGTTTACCCAAAATCCTAAACTCAACACCATTAGGAGAGTTAAGAAACATGCACACTTTAAAGATGATACAGTATATAAGCCTTGTTCATGCAAACTGGCAAACTTTGCTCTAGAAAACAGTAATGAGATTACCTTTAACCATGTGTGTAATTCCAGTAAATTGAATGGTATTCCTCATGTTCCTCATGAAATTATAAATGTGGAAAGTTAAGGACATGCCTAAGATGCCACAGAATTCAGTATATTCCAGAAATGGAATCTGAGATGCAGTGAAGAGTATCTTTAGCTTCAAATTTTACAGAGAAGTTAATTGTAGCTAAACTGATTAGACGGTATGTTCAGACAAATAAAACCCCATTTTCAGTCTAAAAAGACAAGGTTAAATCACTTCCTGACCTCTTTCTATGTCTCCTGCCACCATACTTATTCACTAAATGCTTTAGAACATTCATGCCACCATAATACGTTTGAAGAATGCCACAGGATTTGTTGTTTTCCACAAAGCAAAAAAAAAGTGGTTAGACTTTAAATTCTTTGAGATGGGATAATGTCTTCAAATATGATTATAGACCCTAATGCTGGTTTTACCTTCAGTAAAAATTTGAAATATTATTATAAATAGCCCTACCTCACTTTGTCCACAATTATGAAGCCCATGTTCATTTGAAACAATTTATCAGCCAATAGGTGGCACTGAAAGTATTTAACATTTATATAAATATTCTATTTCTTTTAGAAGAATTCAAGTTTCCCTCAACTAAATGGTATATGATGCTCATAAATTAAAAGCTGAGGCATATATTGAATTTTGTTATTAAAAATATTAAGTACTTTTAGATAGTTGGAGAACTGTTGAGAATTTAAGCAGTTCCCTGGAAATATGAACAAGTGTATCATACTACTTGTGTCTTTGTCAAAACCCAGTCTAAAGCAGGAGATCCTTTTGAGACTGTGGGACTATCAGCATTCCAGGGGGCATCTTACAATGAGGTTTAAACTGTAAATATCTGGGGAAACTGTAATATTCCAGGAATTGGTTTATATTTTAGTTTCTGCATGCTGCATATCAATTTATTTTTTTTGGCAGCTGCTTTCATTTCTGCAAACCTCTGAGTAAAGACGGAGGATTTTGTAGTAAATAAAAAGCAATCTTTCATCACTAGCATTCACCTAAATTAGGACAAATTTTACAAGCAACCTCTTCGTTCTCTGTGGTAAACAAGTTCATAAACTATTCTACGAATAGAGATAATGAGGCATTTTAGATCAGATTTCCACATACCATAAGATATTAATAAAGAAACAACCTTGCCATGTTAAGTTTTTGCTAATTTTAATATATTATTTGAGCAAAGGTGATTCAGAAGACATTAAGTATCAGTGTTTTAATTTACACTGAGTTTAATTCAGCCAATCTCCATGCACTGTTTCATATCTGTGCATTACAGTTCCTACAAGCTTTTTACTGAAAATTATGCGAAGATGGTGAAGTAGGATTGACTTGTTCTGAAAATAATATAATATTGTGATACAATACAGAACCTAACTTTTCCATTTTCAGACTACTTCTCTACCACTTTTGTATAGAAATCTGCCTTAAGAACAAATGTAAGCCAGGTAGGTTTCAGCTATACCAAATAAAAATGTGCAAGGATTCATTGTACTGTCATCAACCACAGTGTGAATAGCATTGAAATCGAAATACGTCTAAAACTAGATTGTACATAGAGAGAAACAGATTTACTCAGCTTTACCAATGCATCTGAATTACAAGGAACTAAAAGCTTTTAGTGCATTCCTGCCTTCATCATTTCCCACCAGCAGGAGAATTAAAGTACTTCTAGATTGCAAAGCAGTAGAATTCAATAATTTAATGCTATAGCACCAGACCTCAGCAAGGTATAAGACTCTGCAGCTTCACCTGAATTGGTTCTGAAGATTTATAACACTGCAGTTGGTGTGAATTAATGTATCATATCAGAAAGTAATTCAAATTAAAACTCAAACCATTAATTTAAAGTCAGGCATTGTTTTCTCTGTTTAGGAAGCAAAGCAAGGAACTACATAAATCAAAGAAGACTAAGCAAAGATATAGAATTATTAGTAATACAACTGAAAATGTCATCCTTCTCACATTACTGAGAATATGAGTGGGTATGACAAAAAGAAAGGCCAATATTCTGGCTAGATATCTTGCCCAGTTTATCTTAAACAATTTCTATAACCTAATAATAAATAGAGGACCATTACTATTCAAGCAAATGGAGAAGTATGAATTAATAAGTTCTTAAATATTCTGGGAAATAAAAGTATGGAATTTTATTGACATAAATGTTTATGAATATCTGCATAACCATAGCCTGGTCACAAAAATTAAGGTTTAAAATTGCATGTCTTAAAAACACCATGTATTTTTTTATTAAGAATTTGCCACTAAAGATATTGTTGATTATTTCCAGATACATATGCAAAAAATCTACAAACTAAATTAAACATTTTGGGCAGCCTTCAGATAAATGGTCTGCTATTGTTTATTTTATTATTTGCAATAAGTTTGTGGATCAGCTATTATGAGAAGCTTATGTATTTCCAGTTATTTTAGCATCTGAGTATTTGCAAATAGATATTTGAGTAGAATTTGAATAGAACATTAAAAAAGTGAGAAAAGACTAGTGCCACAAAGTCAGTCTCAATGCTATGAAATAAGTGGGATACGGTATGTCACAGAAGTGTGTTCACAAGAATATCCAAAGTCCTGAGCCCTCCATGAAAACCCACAAAGGAAAAAGCAAGTTCTGGGTTTAAATTAGTTTAAGGGGGATTTTGTTTGTTTGGAGAGAGGGGTTTTTTGTTTGTTTGGAGAGGGGTTTTTTTTGTTTGTTTGGGGATTTAAATTTTTTTTTCGCCTCACATTAAGAAATATAACTAATTCTGACTGGGCTTGAAAGCCAGTTTAGAATGTCTGAAGCTACAGCCACTTCTTGGATATTCGTACTAGAAGTAGAAGTCTTCTAGCTAATGAAATTAATCAGGTCTTGCTATAATGAGAGAACCAACAAGATGCTGTCTAACGGTGCGACTTGGTCAAATTCCTGTTGAAATTTCACCTGCTGCTGAGTGAACAGGCTTGGCAGGCATGAATTAGAGACAGTAGCTATTGTAACCTGCCAGGGCTCTTTACAATGGGATGATCATGCTTATACAGCAAACTACCAAGGAGAACTATTGAAAATCTCCAAGTAACTGCCAAAGATGAGATTTCACGTTTTGATTCAGTGTGAACACTTTCTAACCAGTAATGGAAAAAATTCAAAGCAATTTGAGAATCAGTTGAAATGCAGATAAATAACGAGAAACAAACGAGTTGTTTGCACAAAGGGAGACAAGGTCAGCCGGTAGGAAAGCCAGTGCAGCTTAAGTTAAGTCTTTATTTTTGCACTGAGTCAACAATCATTAGGGTACTGGGGGGACTGCCTAAGACTTCAGTGCCTGGCACTGTTCCAGCAGTTTCCAGGCACATTGAGAAGGACCCAATCTGTGGCAGACACCAGTTTCCTCATCTTCCTGTCTTTTCTTCCCTTCACCATTTTCAACGTCCCATCACTGGTCTTGTCTTGATACTCTTGTGCAATGACATTGCTTAACACTGCAGAGTAGAAGCTGTGACATCTCAGTGGGAAAATTAATACTACAAGTGTTGGGTAGTTGAAAGTTTTGGAGGGAGAAAGGATAAGATCAACCAAGTGTGAATGGCACCAAACAAATCGAAAAAAGTAGATCTCACATGGTGTCCAAACTTAAATGAGAAAACAAGTAAAGGGTGAAAGAAAAGACAGTAATCATTCTCCTACTTTTACAAAAAGCCCCAGCAAACCTGAAAAAAAATAGAAAAAGCCCTTGTTCTATAATGCAAATTATTGTTAAATTATTCACTTGAGTATATTTTACATTTGAATTATAAAGGTCCACACTATATTTCTAAGTTTCACAATGCTCATAAAATTCGAGTTGCAAAATTAAGGCCTGGTGAGTTGGCAAACACCATAGTCAGTCTCCTACTGGAAGTACATTTTAATACCATGTAATAATCCTACTTGAGATAAGGCACCTCTGAGGGGCTCCATTCTTCAATGTATTGTTTCCTACTCTTGGTTCAAAGTGGACAGGCAACTAGGCAAATGGCTAATGAGCAAGTCAGGACTTAATCTCAGGTTCATTGTGTGCAGTTTTGTCTCTGAAATTTCCAGGAAGTTAGAATGGTGCTTTGAAGAAGATCTCATGGATCTCTGTGGGCCTCAGTGCAAGCTCAGACTTGTTCTTTGTTAAGCGTCTAGATACTTGCAGGGATGACAATTAAAAAAACATGGTTTCACTGACTTGCCTAACATCACACTATAGTCCTAAGGCAATCAGAATGAAATATTTTTCCTGTGTCCTGTCTTGTCACTACATATCTTCTAAGTTTAGTAGTGATTCTGTGTGTTAGGGTTCTGAATCACCCTGATGATTCATCAGGCCTACCAGGAACACTGAATGAAAGAAATATCCCACCAAGAAAAAACACTGTAAGCACACAAACCAAAATTCTATCCTAATATATACATATTTGGTTCAGGCTGCAAATAAACATAAACCCTATCATTTCCTAACTTTTCAGCACTTGATTTTGCTGTCTTAGTACGGAATATGTCTTCTGATATAAAAAAATAAACCAAACCAAAATCAAAGAATCTTTAGACACAGTCCTGATTAAGAACATTGAAGACATGATTGGCAAAGCATCCATGACACAGCCTCTGCTCTTGGACATAAGACACACTTCATAGTACATATAACTGACTTTTCATCCAGTATGTTGATCTATTCTACAGATTCAATTTATGTCAGTAGATTTCACAGATACTTGCTGGTGAATGGCACACTCAAAATGCAGTCCTGCTCTGGTGCCAAATGTCAAGTCACCTTTTCCATATGGAGTTACTAAAGCTTGACAGCAACACCACTGCAATCCTTTTACTTGTTTTTAGCTTGAAAGGAAAATGCAGTTTTCTTCAGCCTTGTACTAGAAAATGGCCAGGCACTGTTTACTGATGATTTCCAGTGAAATTTAGGCTAAGACAAGTCTCTCAGATGGATGGTTTCATTCCAAATGTTTAGAAACTGGCAAAATGTTGAGAAATTGAAGACAAGCTATTGAAATGTCTGTGAAACTTAACTTCATAAAATATTTCAAGACTCTTCTGTGTCCCAATTAAAAATTGTATGCACAAAAAATAATTTAGAACCAGAATTTTCATTTCATTCATCACCAGCATTTTTTTTTCAGGGGGGAAGTGTGTTCTTCATGTATATTTTTAGCAAAATCCAGAATTTCCACACTACTGTTGTTCAATAGAAACAAATAAATGTCCCTCTATCCAGTTCATAAAGAAACTGGCACAAATCAGCATCCATTTTAAATAATGAATGGACCAATTTCAAAGTGCAATATTACATCAATATTCACACTTTTTGAGTATTGACGTAAATTGGTTTAAATTGACCAGATGCTCTGAAGATGGCATAGACAGGTGCAAATTATTTTTCTCCTGTCAGCAAATCCCCTTAGTCTTTAGAAGTGATGCACTGTAAGGGAAAGCAGCTGTTTTTTCCCCGTAGGGACTACGCAGAAAAGCACCTCTGAAGTCCCCATGGAATTTCATAGAAGTGCTGAAAATGCAGAATAAGCTTGGAATCAGATCTTTAATCAACGCTTTACCTTGAATGACTATGCTTTTTACTATTTATTTCCCAGTGCAACTCTCCTGTCACAGGATTATCTATGTTGTGTTCCCTTTCTGAGGCCTGTGATTACAGCTACAAAAGAAACTAGAGGAGGCTGGGGCAAATTTCTGACCCTGAAGTATATGTGCCACTATGCTCTAGATCATATTCCTCTGCTTAAACACTCTCCTTTCAAAAGGAGAGAGAAGCAAATCTACCAAATTTCTGAAATATCTCTAATTCATTTAAAATCTTGCCAGTTAGTCATTGTGTTAACAAATAAATTATGCATACAGTCACACATTAGTGCTTGATTCCACAAGGTGAATTTGTTTTATTTAGTGGAGTGAGCAACGCCTCTAAGTACGTTGAAGACTTCCTCTTGAAGTCTGACTACTTACCTTTTCTGATTCGCATCTGCATATCCCTCTAAAGGGCTCGTCACCCTTTCTCTGTGAATCAGTGAGTAGCTTTCCAAAACACGTTTCTCCTTTTCCCTGGATTCTACAGATGACCCTACTTAGAAAGCAATCTTCTTTCTAGGTGCACTTTAGTCTTGACTATAAACCCAGATTAAAAACATAGTTGTAAGACAAGTAGTGCTGCAATGCAGTTCTGCTTTTATGCTAATTTTACAATATTCTTAAAGTAAGGATTTCACTGTATGTAGTGTATGTGGATAGCTGGAATTTTAAAAAGTTATATGTAAGACAATACATGGGCCAAGGAAAAGAGTAACAGTGTGGGATCTGCCAGAGGAAGGATCAAGATCAGGATGAACCGAACAAAGGAATCTCTGGGTTTTTATATGGCTCCTGCTGTGTCTCCCACTGTCTGATCACCTGGTCAGGCCACAGGTCCGCGGTCCCTTTGCTATGCAAAGAGTTGGGAGCTCATGGCCTCTTGCCTGGGCCCCCAGAGCCCAGCCTGCAGCTCGCCCTGCAGCTGCACCCGCGGCACCGCGCTGGAGGCCTCACTCCCCACGAGGGAGCAGCAAGGCCCTCTCTGAGCTTTCTCCAGGCTAAAGAACCCCAGCTCCCCCGGCAACATACAGTGTATTTTGAATATTCATTTCTAGGCCATTGTGCTGGCTTTAGCTGCAATAGAACTAATTTTCTTCGCAGTAGCTGGTATGGGGCTGTGTTGGATTTGTGCTGTAAAGTGTGGACAACACAGATGCCTTTGTATTGCTGAGCAGAGCTGACACAGTCAAGGCCTTTGCTGCCTCTCGCTCCCCTCCTGCAGGGACTGGGCTGGGGGTGCTCAGGGAGCTGGCAGGGGACACAGCCAGGACAGTTGACCCCAGGTATATCCCTCAACACGTGGTTTCATGCTCAGCATATGAAGCTGGGGAAAGAAGGAGGAAGGAGACAATTTTCAGAGTGATGACCTTTATATTTCCAGTTAACTGTTATGCGTGATGGATCCTTGCTTTCCTGATGAACACTTGTCTGTTCATGGGAAGTGGTGGAAAAATTCCTTGTTTTGCTCTGCTTGTGTTCATGGCTTTTGTTTTACCCATTAGTTGGTCTTTATCTCAACCCACGAGTTTTCTCACTTTTATTGTTCTAATTCTCTCCCCCTTTTGAGCAGCTGCTGGTACTTAGTTTCTTGCTGGGGTTAAATCACAACAGTCAGTTTTAATCCTATTTTGTATGCAGGGTTTGTTAGGTATGTTCTTTGGATTCTTTTCTGAAAACCCATGAATGCATCATAGAGTAAATGATCAATTAGCCTTTTCTTCTTTTTGCCTCCACTCGTGCCTGTTCATGGCAAAATTACTTCTTTACTTTCCCTTTGAAAACAAGGCTGTCCTTAGTCACTAATAAATGCATGCAACTTCTTTTTGCTTATAGAGGTCTGTACATTGTCTGAAGGGATGCATGCAACATACACACATGGAAATCAGCTTCCAACAATAATCTTACCATTTGCACCACATTTCCAAGTCTTTTGAAACTTTCCAATTTGCATGACTTAATGGGAATACGGCATAAATCAGTTCTTTGAGTTTGTGTTGCTGTTCCAGAGTGTTATGGGAACAGCAGTTTCTCTTTTGCATTCCATAAAAAAAAAAAAAAAAGAAAAAAAAAAAAAAAGCCAGCTCAGTAAATGAAAGAGAATATGACTGCATTTGCAAACCATTACAAATACACACGGTGGATTCACCCTCCCACCTTGTTCAGTATGACTCTGATATTCAGACGAAATCAAATATGAAGAACTACTACCACAGTAGACATCCAGCTTCATAAATGCTCTATTTACATGGCAAAGAAATGGGCCAGGCTTTACAGGAGTTTTACACAGAAACAGAAATTGCCAGAACTGGCAGTGTAAATTGAAATAGCAGGAGGTAATGCTATGAGAATAAATATTGGAAAAGCAACTAGGAAACTGAAGGCAGGCAACTAACTTTAAATCTTTTCTCCTCCGTAAATATAAAAGCCTGGAGTCACCCATCTCTAATGTGCATAGGTTAAACCTACCTGGTTACTTGATCCACCTACCACTGGAAATGCGCTGTGAAAAAACAGGTGATTCAGTAAGCAAATGTGAGAAATTATATAAAATATTTTGAGATATACACGTTTTTGACAAGTCTGATGTCAACGGTATTTACTGGCTTTATCCTAGTAGTCTAGTGAAGTTTGAAATTCTCAATCTCTCTAAAAGCTACTATCCCTAGGATCTTCTGAGATTCTTCTTTGAGGCACTACATCATGTCCTAGGCTGTGTGATCTGCTGCAGTGGGTTGAATGGGATTAACAGGGAAGGAGGGTGAATGGGTGAATGTTTTACAACATGCTACCTGCCATACTAAAGGTGCTGCAATAGGCCACAGTGGTGAAAGCACATTTTAGTTTCATGCCCAACGGATCTCAAAGACTCATTTAACTATCGTTGTTTTCAGATGTATTCAACATCCCTATCCCAAAAATCAGGTACTCCTGAATTTATGGGTGGCAAGAATGTCCAGAAGGACTCCACTCACATGGAGTGAATCACTGGAACTTTGTGAATCACTGGAATTTCTAATCATAATGGCTTAATGGCTCGTCTATCATTCTTGTAAGTAAAACTGATTGTAAATACAACAAAATGAAAAAAAAAAACCAACATCTGTAGCTCTCCCTCCCCAAATCTATAAGGCTTCTGCTGCCCCAGAATCCAATGTAATCATTCATAAGCAGTCATTAGCAAAGGTGCATCTTATTGCCTGCAAGTATTTCACTGAGATCTACTAACACCACTCCCTCCTAATGCATATAAGGTATCTTTCATACTGGGCAAGAGCTCCATTGATGAAATCTTCCACCTGAGATCCTTCCAACTGAGATGCAATCCCACAATAGAGAGCGAAAGCCAGACATAAATACTGAATGTTCCAACCAACTTTAATTATAAAGAGAAAAAAATGTGGAAAAAGAAGTTATGCTTCAACAGCTGTTGCTATTTCAGCTTGAAAGCTTGGGGGAAAAATGCAAGGCAAAGAAAAAGAACCAGTTTTTAAGTAAAAGTGTTAATCACTAGATGGCAAATAAATTTTGGACACTACCCTTCTTGTGTTTAAGGAAAAAACGATCACAGTTTTGTAAACTAGCCCAGTCATATGATCAGACATGCAGTAGAATCATATGATTGGAAGGATTAGATTATAGAAATAGCAAAGGAGGTAAACCATAGAAGAAATGGAAGAAAAAATCCCAAACTTCTCTTCTCTGAAAATTAATCATTTATGAATAATATACTAATAGCCTCCTACCCATAATAAGCTGGCAAAACAAGAATGAAGGGAGGAAGATGACAAGAATCAGAAAGAGTAAGAAGTGTGCTGAATGAAATTCTTATAACCAGAAGGAAGAAAAGTATCTTCAGATATGACCTCATGCAGCCCCTCAGACAATCCATAGTTAGCCAGTGTAATAGCTTTTGTACAAAACTAGTGTACACGTTCCTAAACAAAGAGAGGTGCCTATATCAGTATGCCATAAGTGCTCAGTTACACACAGCATGAATGGGAGTACTTCAGCAGTGACACTCAGGGACTGCATTCATGAGCCAGGAAAAGCTACAGCTCAAGGCAAATTACAATTTGAAGGCATGCCCGCCTGCTCCCTCAGCTCCAGCTCCATGATCCAAGCTGTGAGGGAGGAATGAAATTAAATAAAAGGCCCACAAGCCAAAGGTACAAATGCTTCATTAGTTTTTCAGGCAAACCCAAGCCTCATACTAATCTCAAACATTTTCTGCCAGAGAAAGGATCTTGAACTGGCTAGGGAATTAAGAAGTACAATGATGTGGGTTTTTTTGAAGCCTGCACTTATTACCCACAAAAAAGGTGTATAATCAAGGTCAGTAAAGTAAAGCACAGGGCTGAAAGAGTCCGTGCACTGCAGGAAGCAGTACAACATTAAACAGAAATCTGCCATGAAGACAAACACCTACCAGAGATATCTAGCACACAGAGGAGCTGCATAAGCAGCCAGCTCTTCGAACGGATGGAATTTTCTTTTTCCCACCTCCAGTGCCTTCTGTAAATAACTGCCTCGTGATGTTAAAGCAGTCATGGAGCTGCACACTGGGAAGCTCTGTCAGAAGAAAAGGCAACTGAAGAAAATTCTGTACTCTTTTAGTATCACGGCTCTGTTTTAACACTGGCATTTGATATATATCCTTTGCTTTTGACCTTCAGACTAGCCAAATGGGTGTCAGGGCCCAGCAATGGATGGCTGCTCCCTCAGGGCTGAGAAGCCATGAGTGACATTGCTCCCAGTGGTATCTCTGTGTTAGGGTTACTAATAGGGTCTTCAGACAGTCACAGACACAGCAAACAATGCAAAAGGGCTGGAGTCTGTACAGGGGATCCAGCCACAAGGCAAGGCCAGGAGAAAGTCTTCACGCAGGCACAGCTATGCCATACTTTAAATCAGGATTGCCAGTCTGAGCTTAAATGAGAGTACTGGGCAGGGTGTGAGTGAAGGGCCCTAGCTGAGGTTTGCTAGGGCATGTGAGACCTCTTAGTGCTCTCATGGGCCTATAGAAGTTGAAAAATAACTTGCCAGAGTAAACAGACTCCTAGAACACTTGAGTTTATCGCAGCTTCAGACCAGCCAGTGCAGGCACCAGATCTGCAGGGCAGCTCACTGTGCGCTCAGTCCCTTCATACCTTTGAATGCTTCCTGACCATATGTTCTTCCATAGATTCTGCAGTGAGTCATGGACTCAGCAGTTGGCTCATATAACCTAAATGTAAACTAAAGTTATGGAGTCACTAAATGAAAAGTCAGACTTTCCATTTAGCAATTTTCACCGTCAGGAAAGTAGGAGTGGGATTGCACAGATGCTAGAACTGGAAAAAATAAAAGGGAATCTGTCTCTTCACAGGCGGTCTGTGCTAAACCCTGCTTCTCCAACCTGCAAGAAATATGGAGGAGGAAGTCTAAGCATTGACCTAAAGTCGAGACAAGATCCAAATCCTAGGCTCATCAAGGAAACAGGGGAACAAATAAATGGATGATAGAGCAGATTGTGGTACTGATCTTGTAGAGAAGAAAACAGGACTGAAAATAGAGAAAACAAGGAGAAAAGGACTGACAATTAGCAGGGCTTCAGGGAATGGAGCTGCTGACCTCAGAAGAATACATTTGGTAATGAAACAGAAGAAATAATATAGGTGCTGTCAGATCAGGTTCATTAGAACTGGACCAAAAATTAAGGATTAGGTTAAGCAGTCAGAAACTGGGCAGCCTCCAGGGGAAAGCAATGTTGTTAGGTGTTAATATCTCTAACTCTGCTAATGCCTCTGACTAAGCACTGGCCCTGAAGGGCTGGTGTGCCACATCGCTCTCTCCAAGTTCTCATTTTCCCCAGGACACACCCAAGACAAGACCTTGTCACACAGCAGAGACACCTCGGTTTCCCTGACAGGAAAGTCAGCTTTGTCAGCAGGGCAGGAGCTGCAGTGGACACAACAGTTTTCTGCGGCCACAGGTCCAGGAACCAGCCCTGAACATGCTGCTTTTCTGCAAGTAGTGAAACTTCAGTCCTGGACTAATTTCTAAGGCAAACCTCTGCTGTTTAGCAAGCAAGCTACAAATATTTTCCTAAGATCTGAGAAGGAAGAGGAAAGGTCTGCAGCTGTCCTTGTATCCAAATTGGCTCTCCTTGTGTACAGATGTCAAACCAGTTTTGCAAGAATGTTCCAGAGGTGTTGCCTTGCAACAGTAAGTTACACATTACTTGCCCTTCAACAACCCTTTACAAAGAGACAATGCACACTACTACATATTTGCTCTGTGTCTGTTGCTCAGCACCTCCTCTGCTTCTTTTTGCTCTCTAGCTTTTTCCTTTTTAGAAGACAGGCACACAGGATCCACCTCTTTCCTGTCTTCTCTTGATGAAGCCTCTGAAAATATTTTCTATTCTTTATACAGTTGAATTTTTTAGCTACCACCTCCTCAGAATAAGGCAAAATTCCTCAAAGATTCCTATTTTTTTGCCCATATTCTTAAGTTTTATTTGAATTTTAATAGCATACACATAAACCCAGTTCTATAATGTTAACAGAATTTATATATTTGGCCTAGCTATCTCTGCCCATCTTTATCCCCCCTCCACATATATGCACATATATCTATACAGCACCCCCCACCCAATCTCTTGTAGAATTTACAGTAGCATACAATAACATTATTTTTGGCTAAATAGTTTAATGGTCTGATTTCTGATTTCACTTGAAAACACTGCAACAGGTGAAAGGATATGATTCAAGATTCTTCTCTGTAACTTAACCACAAACATAGCTGGCCTAAGTTTGTGTTTAACGTTTCTGTTTCTAGTACTACGATGTGTAGAAAATTGCAACCAGAAATCGACACAGAATGAAGTGTGTTGTTCTTAAGCACATATAATCTGTGTCAAAAATATCTGCTTCAAAGCTGTTATAAGGGCAAGATATTAATAACCATCACTGTCTTTGGCAGTTTGATTTCATGTTGTGGCTTCTGCAGTGACAGACCAGATCCTCTGAGAGAGGACTGTCACACCTTGTGAAGCACTTTTCTGAACAGGCTCACCAAGCTCCAGTGTCAGACCTGCATGTCTTCGTACTTCATTTCTATCCCAAGCTTAAAACAAGCTTCCTGTTCCCAAAGAGTCTTTTCCTCTATCTCTGCTTGTAGAACATACAACTGAAAAGTTTCTAGAATTCAGAAGCCTTTTTTAACTTCTTTTTTGCAGTCATCTTTCAAAACTCATGACCTTTTTCTCCCAAGTCTGGTCTCTCTTAGGAAAAAGAAGCAGCATATATCCTTCCTTGCATGCAGTAAAGCTGGAGATCCTTTTTTATGCTTTCGCACACCACTGCTCAGTCAGTCCATGCTTTGGAAACATATGCTCGAGTCTCAAGTAATGGGTCTGCCTTTATACAAGTGTGCCCTCGAGGCCCTGCTTACAACCATCAGGTGACAGCTTTGTCTGGCACTTGCTGTGCTAGAATGTCAGGACAGTTGTCTTCTGCTGGAATTTTGTAAGATTGTCAAACTCCTTGTTTTTATGGTATCTCTTCTGTTCTGAACTTTTATTTATTAAGAAAGGTCCTTAAGAAAACAACTGAATACAAAAACCTTTCCCCAAATGTACAAATTTTTGTACATAATTTTCTTTTTATAGGTCAAGAATCACTTCTGCCCTATTGACACATCCCACAAGACACTTCTTCCTAATTATATGCTTTCTTTAGTCTTGTATTTTTTGTTGTCTTTTAAATCTGCTACATGAACTGATTTCAGAACTTACCAGAAGGTCTAGTAATGTTTCTACATTATTTCATCTTACTTTATACTATCCCTTGTGTTATACCTTAATAATCTGAACAGCTTCAAATATTTATATTATTTCTGACTGTACTTCAGGTGAAAATCTAAGTCCAAATGTAAGCCATCAAAGGCGCAGTTCTCCAAACAAAATAAACTTCTTTTTAAAGAATAAAAATTCTCAGTCAATACAGAATACTGAATACATTTTTTTTTGTGTCAAAATCTCTTCTTTAGTAGCTAGAGGATTATTTTTTCTACTGTAGTTGGACAAATTCTTTGTGACCATCTTCTCGCAGTGAAATATAGCTACAGAACTTCCTAGAATACTAAATGTCACTGATCTACTTAAATTATCATTGAGAGGCGTTTTTTGAGCTTGGCAGGCATATTTTTGTTTCATTATTCCAGGAAAATTAGGTTCTCTTCTCTGTTTCTGTTTCATAATCTGCTGATACATTACCTCTTCTATTAATGAAGTCTTGGAAAGATATTTTTATCTCTCTCAGGATTTTTGTCCTACAGTGTAAGGGTTTTTCAAAAGAAACAAAAAAACCCCAAAGAGAAACAAACCTTCCACTCAAATCACCCAAAACCACAACCAAAACATACATTCCTGATCTGTTGGCCTCAGTATTTCATGTTCCCAAACAATTATTAAGATCTGATTTATCTTCACATCTAGCTAAAATCACCCAAAGTGGGAATGATTCCCCAGGTTCCCAGTATGAACCTTTGTATATTGTTCAAGACCAGGGTTACTCTTCACATTTCTTACTATGTCTGCAGACAGAACAACGGGTTGTTTTCCAGTATCTATGTATGCTCGATGCAATGTTCAGTTTTGGAGATGTAGCTCCCTTGAGTAGTCTGTGTAACTTTGCTATTTTCCCCTGCTGCTGCTCCTTCTGCGCAGAACAGGAGCATTTCACTACCTCGTAGGTAGGTGGTGCATTCCCCGACTTAACTCTTGGCATGGTGCTGTGCAGGGCCAGGAGGTGGGCTCGATCATCCATGAGAACCCTTCCAACTCAGCTCATTCTGTGATCCTGTGAGAATTCAAGTGCATCTCAACAGGTACTCCGGTTGCCTATCGTGCTTAATAGGTGGAATTAGAATCCTGTCACTCACTCCCAGACAAGTGTTCAAGTAATCCACTACAGTCTGACTTTCTCTTATGTCCACAGGCATAATGAGAATGGCTCAATTCTAAGAAAAGGGTTGAAGAGCCTTTTCACCCAGGAAATCTTAGAATCTGTTATGAAGGTCATATATCCTGTGTTTCATCTCATATGGGCATCAATAATTATTTCCTTAGATGGATTAAATACCAAGTGAATCTAAACAATGGGCATTTCTTACTATTTCCTGCTCCTCTTCCCTATTTTTCCTTACCTCCTTAAAACAGGATGTAGATATCTAGTTTAAGACTGTACCCTTCTCTGGGAAGGCTTAAATGTTTGTGCTTGAGAGAGAAAAAACCTGAAAAAATAAATGAAAATTCAAAGTGTGTCTGAAGCAAAACTGATTTCATAGCTTCCAGTGTGTAACTCCCAGTTCTGCTGCATATCTTCTGCTAACTCTGCAGTTATTGAGGCCCTATTTAATGATAAAAATAGCAGGGAAAAAGTAATCTAACCCATAGAAATGTAAAAATCTTTCTCACACATTAATTCCATGAACAGTTGGGGTTAAAAAACAATCAATAAAACAAACAAAAAAGCCAATAAGGCAGCACCATGATGCAGATGGGACATACAGTCTAAGATCAGGAAACAGGCGTTAGATAAGCTTATCCATGATATCAGACCCCACTCTCAGTAAACCTGACCTTTTCTGCCGATGTGTTTCTCGCCCCCTTTACTTAACATGGAATTTAAATTATTACTTTATCCCTACATCAGTATATACTGGAGCCTTTGCACAGCATGCTGTTTTTATTGGGAAGGCAGAAAATTGGATAGCAATGTTATCATTAAACACTATCTCAAAATCACCATATAATCTAAATAAGGTTAAACAGACAAACAGAACAGACATTCATCAAATTTTTGAGTGACCAGCTTTACAGTTTTCAAAAGTTTGTCTTCAGTAATTGTCAGTCCGTAGTAAATGAGTAGACAAGCCTGGAATCTCTCAAAGAATTTTGAAAAAAAAAGTTATTTCAAACACTAAAAGATAAATAAAATTATTGTGGGTTGTCTTAGATGTTTAAGATGCCTGTTCCTTATTTGATTGAGTTAAAATACAAGTAAGGTTACCTTGAAGAGCCCTGCAGAGAAAAGAAGCACAGTAAACTGCTCTGAGTGGACAGAGATATTGAATCTAAAAGATTTACATGTTAACAGTTAAGAAAACCTATTAATCTATTTCTTTTCATTTTTATGATGAAGTCTCGGTTTTTGCTCCACTACCACTTCTGTTTCTGACATCTCTCTTGCATCTCCACTTCTGGCAGTCCACATTTGCTTCTGCAGACCCCTGGAGATTAATTTACATTGTAGTCATGAACATCCCTCTCAAGGAGGATTAGATGCTGCTAATGTATTAGATACTGCTAATCTTCTCTCTGCTGACCCAAGGGAATGACTTGAAGATCTCTTGGGTAGAGCAATGGGGATAGGAGGGGCAGTTAGATTAGACATTAGAGGAAGGCTCTTCACCCAGAGTGTGTCTGGGCACTGGAACAGGCTCCCCAGGGAAGAGGGTACAGCACTAAGGCTAGCAGAGTTCAAGAAACACATGGACAACACTCTCAGGCACATGGTGTGATTCTTAGGGTGGTTCTGTGTGTGGCCAGCTTAGCTTTGATGATCCCAGTGGGTACCTAGCAGGATTCTACGAATGAGTTATCCATAGCACTCCCTCACCAGGCTAGAGTAGCTGAAATAGCTAGAAAATTTGCCTGAATACATGCACAAACCTCCCTGTAGATAAGGAATTAGAATCTGGAACATATGTTGGGGTTTTTTTCTTTCAGGGCACAAAAAACAGTGTGTGAGAAAAATCAGTAGAGCCCATGTTTCTCTCTTCCCCTCACAGCTGCTTGCCCAAAGGAGAAATAGTTGCTCTCATATGTGAAAAGAGTGGGTAAGAGTGGGGGATGCAGAGATATATTAAATTTTAAAACTTCTGTATTCCTTTGAAAAGGGGTATGGTCAGTTCATATTCATTATAGTTAATCTTCTGAAAATGAGTGAGTACTGACAAGATGATACTTCCAAAAGATTTTTGCCTTTTATAGAGCTATTGCCTGAACAGGCTGAGTTCATCAATATGAAGAGGTTGGCTAAACTACAGTCTACAGTGTATGCAAGCTCAGTTTCACAGTGGTGTGATTATTATTATTATCTTGATTAAGAGTTTGCACTAATGTGTATAAGTGCTAAAACATAGATCCCTGACTTTGTCAAGTCCTTCATTTCCTGAAAAGACTTTTCACGAGAAAGCCTTCATTGCTCTAAACAGATAAATGAGATTCACCACATGGACTGAGCTTTCTATTCTCCTCTTTAATGCACTGCTGGTTCCATTTTATTTTGATGATTTGATTCTGATCACACATGATGCACAACCAGACAAAATGGATCACCTAATCTTTGATAACCTCTAGAAATAACTCCTACACTACACAAGGAAAAGCTAATTCAAAGGAACAACTTGCACATTCTCTCAGCATTCACGCTTTCCCTGGAGGTGCCAGCAATGAGTCTCAGTTTGCTGAGACTAACTCTTTATAGTACTCTTGATGATTTACAAATCCCTATAAAACCATGATCCATTTTATTTTAGCAGCTGTTATCACCCTATCGTCCATGATGATACCCTCAATTCTGAAGACTGCTAGTCTGTGGGTAATCAAGAAAAGTAATCTAAACTCAGCAGGTTCCTGGATTTTAGTTTCTGGTTTTTTCTTCCATGATTTAAGACCTTAAGGATTCTTTCTTTGACATGAATAATAAACAATACTTGCAATCATTAAAATATTTTAAAATTCTAACCAATAAATTTTTAATTCTGCTGAGGTTTTGTTTTTGTTTTTGTTTTTAAGTAATAAAATGTAATGTTTCAGAGTTTAAGACTACTCACTAGTTTTACTATTGTGTTCTTATTCCTTAGGTGTTATTGTAATGCATATAAAACGTAAACAAAGATCTTCTGGGGAAAAAAGTGAAAATTTTTAGCAACTGTTTACATTATTTAGAACCTAAAACATTTATGAAATGTTTCATAAAATGTATGATGTCAAAACCCACTTCCTTCTGTTCATACTTGCTAATGGTTAAGAAAATTATTTATTAATGACTTTATAGTAAGCCATATCTGTTGTGTACTTTAATGAAGCTTAAGCATAGGCTGAACTTTCTAAATGGAACAATAACTAAAGATAATATAAGCAATATGAATTCAAAGATTATTTATTCTGATAGGAAACTTTGAACTTGTCCATGCTATCTAAAAATAAACAGAACAGATTTTTCTTTATTATCAACACTGAAAAATGCCATTAAGGAATTATCTCAGATTTAAAGAAAGTAAAGAACAAATAAAACTTCAAGCTCAACATGCAACACAAAAGTATAAGCCCAAAGTATACATCCACATTAGCAAATGGATACTTTGAACCCAGGTGTCTACAATTTTAGGGTGTGCATATTCTTCTGAGTGTGTTTTTGCTTCACTCAGAGTTTAAATGACAGATGATGCTGCAAACAAGAAAAGAAAAAGAAATTATATTTTGGGTAAAGTACATTTGGTGAGTAGCCATTCTTTAAGACAAAAAAGATCTCAATATTAGGATTAATCTGACATATTTCTCTTATGAGTGAAGAAGGTGTTATTTAAATACTGATGTTGATAATGTCCTACTAAATAATGAATTATAATATGGGAAGGATATTTTATATGAGAAAGGATAAACACACAGACTATGTTACGAAAACTGTATTCCAAAGCCATAACTTGTTGAGGATGCAAACGTCATGAGTTCATCTGGGACAGTGGGCTACATACTGTGGTATATATGCAGTATCATCCAGATCTGAAATTATGGCGCTAACCAGAAACCCTGAGCAACCCCAGGCACTGTGAGCTAGTAATAGTTTTCCAGTGTGGCACCACAATTCCAATCACACAGTTGAATGCTGATAACACCAATCTAGCTCTAGAGTCAGCTCCCTAACAACAGATGTAGAAATATTGTATTCACATGCAGGCTCTGTGTTACAGTAATAAAGGCAATATTGAAAAATCTGATGTTGGTGGATTTTATTACTTTTTCAGATTCACCCTATTGTCCACCATGCACTTCTAAAACTCTCTTGAGACAAAATGTTTTTTAGAGGCTTATTGGGTAAGATCTAGAACTCTGGAGGTCTTGTATGCAGTCAAATTAATGTCTAAACATCTGTATTTTTTGTTTTCTCCTTTGATTTTCCCTTTTTTCTGTCCTCCTTACAGCCAGAAGCTTTATCAGCTAGAGCTATTCTTAACTATTTATCTTTATTATTTATTAAGTATTGTTAATTATAGTTGTGCAATTTCAGTAGCTGTTCCTGTAGGCAGAAACAAAGATTTATGTGTAATTATTCTGTAGCACGAAAACACCTACCTTGTATCTTATGATCCAAACTGTGTGGCAATCTGGCATTTAATTTTCATAACGTTACAGAGTCTGAAAACTTCAGCAAAGTCATAGTTGGATTTTTTTTAATAGCTTGGGTTTGGTTTGGATATTTTTTTGTTTGTTTTCACCATGGAGTCTCTTTCCAAGGTAAAAATTAGAGCATTATTTTGTTAAGAGAAAGGAACAAGGAACTGATTTAATTTCATGCTTAGAAATTTTTTCCTAAAGGAAACCTTGCATAACAGTTTGAACAGTGAAATGTTTCTAAAGATACCCCTTTCTGATGAATCATGTGTTTGTGACTTTCCTTGGATATATTTATTCATGGCTCCCTCCTGCCTTTTATCACCTCATCAGTAATCATCTCTTGTACAATGTCATTGCATGAGTGTAGCTGCTCCAGAGATGAATGATGCATTTTCTCTAACATTTATTCTGATTTTGCTTCCACAGGCCCTACTGGATCCTTGATGAGTTATCATAGTCTCTTTTCATATTTTGCTGGCTGACTGGTGGTTTGGCAATATTTTTCTCTCCCAAGGCCCAGGCTTCTGTCCTAGGACAAAGAGAGAACAAAGCTATTCACTTTTCCTATACAAAACAATGCCACAGACATCCCCAAGCTCAAAATAGATCCATTAAACTACATTTTATTTTTGGGCTAAACTGTCTGCTGAAATTCTTGCAGATTCTGTTCTTGATCTTGTTCCCTCTGGTACTCACAATGTCTCTGTTTCCTACTGCTTAGTCCCAGGACACCTATAATCACTGCCAGCAACAAGCACTACAGAGAAACCCTTTTTGTCTGTCATCTACCTCAGGTCCCAACTCCAGAGCTTTAAATCAAGAAAGCATCTTCTGACCTTACCTTTTTTTTTTTTTTTTAACTGAATCTCATGCATTCTTTTTACTTTTCTCTATTCCACAAACTTTTTCATGACCTCAAGAATTTACAGCAGCTCCTAACAGCTACATAATCCCCCTCCCTGTTTCTCCACAGTCTGTGTAAAACATTCTTGGCAACTTACCTTGGCATGCAGTAAAACCATGTTTGTTTGGATCTGAAGCGTGTGGTACATAACAAATGTCTGACAAAAATGTCTTTTACCAGGATCTAAAATATCAGTACAGTCGTGTTCCTTTCCAGAATGTTTAATCCAGTGACTTTCAGATATCTGAAAGCCAGGGAAAAAAGTGTTGGTGCATATGTAGCTTAAACTTATGAATATCTAGAAAAAGAATGCTAAAATATGAGAGTGAAATATTGACTGCACTCTTCTTCCCTTGCTGGCAAAAATCCACATGAATTTCAGCTGGATTCACTGTGCTAAGTGCAGTGATATTGAATGGTGAAGGGATTAGTTGGAGAAGCTTGGCAGTGTAAGGAGATCTGAGTCTGAGCCTGTGCTGGGTTTATTCAAGGAAAGAGATATGGATGTGTGTCTTAATCCAGTATCAGTGCAAAGAAATTCGAGCCATCTCTTGACATAGATCTCTCAGTGTTGTGCAAGTAAGTGAAAATTCTTCAGAAAAATCAATTTAGGTTATGGAAATATATAATGGGACTGCAAAACATTGCCTATTTGGGGTTACTTCCTAGATGTAACCCACTGTTACAGCTGTTGGGGATATCTTCAACCCACTGTAGGTCATTTAGCCACACCTTTACCTTTGAAAAAGTAAACCAAATTGTTAGATATCATTCTGTTTGCTCTCAAATATTACCTTGTTCACAAAGACGAAGTGTGAATCTGTATATTGTGGACTTTTAAAGACATTGCACAACGGTGGCAGATTAATAACTCCATGTCCTACAGTTCAGAATTGTCTGATTTTAAAATGTTACATTTCACTGACCCTAATTCTTAGGTAGGGCACAAACACATGGACAGCCTTAACTCAGATTTAATGAAGCATTTTCTTTTGTCAGAGAATGTCTGCATTGAATAGAGTGTCTTTCTAAAAGACAAACATGGCACCTATTTAATAATAATTGAAGTTGCACCTGCATATAAATGCATTTGCAACAGAAATGTGCTTAGGTAGCTGTTGCCATTTTTTCCATCATTCAGACAAAGCTTTCCATTAGGAAAACTCACCACAACTTTACAATGGAAATAGATTGTTGTTTTAAATTTATGAAGAAAGGAAGATGGGGCAGAGAGCTGTGAAAACCTCTGAGTGGAACTGTGAGTAGATTCCAGATTTCTGGTCATTACTCAATACTACTATTACAAATTCCATAACAATTTATGGTCATCTTACTATTGCATCTGCATACTTAAAAGATACTGATGTACAGTAATGGGAAATCTGAATAGTACCAGAAGGGCTGTGTGACAGAAATCACCTTTATTCCTGTGGCATAGATTATATACACATTATTTAACAATTTCAGGAAAAATATGAAAAAGGATTAACTTATAATACATAACCTCTATCCAAACTCCCAGAGAGGAGTAACCCATCTTTTGCACTGAGAATATTAAATAGGATTTCACAGTTTGTCCAAAAGAGAAGATCCCATTTGTAGAATGTTCTTTTTGCCTGAAGTCAAGGGGTCTCCAATACAGACATTAGAGCAGAAAACTCTTGGGAATAGAGGTTTTTAGCACTTTACAAAGCCTAGAACTATACACCAAAATTACAGATATATCAAGAATAGAAGCTAAAAATTATTGAGGCATCACTACAATGTCCCCACCTGAATTTTTTTGTGAAGATACAACTGAATATAACATGTGAAATCTTGTACTTTGATGGCTGATGCACTGACACGCAAAGCAGGAGAAAGTCCAATGACCTAAGGAAATAGGCACATTAGTGCGGATTAAACAGTGCTCAGATAAGCAAGTAACCAAGCTAGGTCTCTCAAAACACATTTGGCTATCCCTGCATGATATTGCATTATGCACATAAATCTATCACACTGTCTTCAGGGGAGAAAGCATCTTTATGGAGGCTCTATGGCATATTTCCAGTGATCCTAGAAAATCGGTCGTCAGCCATGTCTGACCATATTTAGATGTAAAAACAGAACAATTAAAAAAAAAAAAAAGAAGAAACAAAGTAGTATATTAAGTTTCTCTTAAAATATCAGATGAATTATGCCTGTAGTTGTTAAACTGTGCAAAGGACCCGGGGAAAAACATAAAACTAAGCCTGGCAAATATCCTTGCTTTATTCAAAATGCTTCTATTTATCCACAATGTGTGTGGGGGGGAGGTTTCATAGAGATATAAAAAAAGTACTGAAGTACAGAAACTGCAAGCGATTAACAAGCTGCAGACAGTGCAAGACTGAAGGGGTAAGTAAGCTTCATGCTGCCAAAGGTTCTGAACTGATACACCCCTGAATCTTCTATTACTCTTGCCACTCAAATCCACATGCAACCTTTGGCCAGTTTCTCATTCCCATCTTGTCAGCCCAGCCTCTTGTACTACGTTGAGGATGCTTTCAATCTTTTTAACGACAACTGCATTATCAAGTAAACAAGAGATTTGTTTTCAAAACCTTTGACCAAAACTAATACAAAATTTATACTTACGAAATTCAGCTTGGACCAAGCCATAGTTGGTGAATGATGCGCACTGTGCTCACGTAAACTAACCATTGCAACAACTTTCACACTGTTTCTGGAAATTAATCACACTTTTCCCCGTTTAACACAGAAATGTGTCTCTATAAGACAAGCCCCAAACATGACGCAATGTTTTTAGATACATTTCAAAAGCTTGTAAGTTCAGCTTTTTTATTCCCCACACATTTTTAGGTAGAATGTTAAACTGTGAATTAGAAATTGCCAAGTCATAACCTTTAACAGCATTTCCCCCCAGTTTATAAAGTTGGATTATAGTGGTTGAGATGTCATCAATATTTCATTACTATTAATCCAAGTTCTACCACCCAGGATCAAGGAACATACTTCAGTTGGAAGTACGATATTCAAAAGATCAAAACAATTGGCCACTTCCTTCAATTACTATGATGCCCACATTTTGGTCACTCTCGTTTTCTGATTTACTCTCTTGCCTCAGGTTAGGCTGTTGATTTTAAATGTTAAATCATGAATGACTTATTGCAATACTTTGAGTTTCTTGAAAGAATTCTTCAATTGAGAAGAAACACAACAAACTGCATTTCTCTTTGCACCCTGTTATCCTGCTAATCCTGATAGCCTTGATCATTGCATAACTCAAATTTTTCCCTATTGTGCCATTCCTCCAGATACCATCTATAAACCTGCCTGTTTTTCTACAGCTACTGTGTCTAATAAAGTCCCTGCAGTCTCCAGTACTGCCAACCGGAGACCCACACTTCACCTCACAGCCAGCCTTGAAATTCTCAGTTTGAAACACAGAGAAATTTGTTATTCTGAATCTGGTTACCCAGCCTGGAATTTAAATAAGATGGTATATCAAAATACATTATACTATGATACTTACATAGAAAATTTTTGTGGAGCCTTTCTAAGCCCTAACATCATTCTTACACTTTAAAAGGATACAGCAATAATCCAGTGGAAAACTCAGTGTTGAACTGTATTATTTACCTTTGCCTGAGGGCAGAAATTAAGAACAAAAAAAGGAGTTAAAGAATTCATTTTATGTCAAACTCTTGATATAATTCTTAATTTTTAATTATTGTCATAAAAATACATACAATGTGAGATGGTATAGAATATTTTACTACTTGAAAGATGACCTAGTCTTCACTTTTGAGAGATAATAATAACAACAATAATGATGTTTTGACAAAAATTATGTCAACAACAAAATTCCCAATGTGTTTGGCTTCCGTTTCTCCTATGGAACCCGGTGATATTTGCAACAGATGAGGTTGCTTTTATTGAAAAGGGAATTTTAGGGGAGCCTGATATGCACTGGCTGTGACTGCTAACTAGGTTAATTTCATACTGGTCCCCTAGGAAACTCATGATGGAAAAAGGCACTCTGACACCACTATATTGTGGTGTAGAAATCCTCATTAGCATCAGAGTTACTCTTTCTATTGCTAAGGAATTTCCGTGAGAGGGAAAAAAACCCAACAAACAACCCAGTAAAACAAAAGAAAAACAAAACCACAAAACAAAACTTCATATTCTAAAACGTATTTCTCTGGACTCACTTTTTTTTCTCTGTACTTACATTCTTAATGAAAGAATATAGCTTTATCAGCAGTAAATTGACACTATTACAGTCCCTTCCACTCACTAGAGAGAGAGAGAGAGGATGCTACAAATGTTAATGTCTTCCAACTATCCCAGACCATCTCAATGGAAAACTGATTCAGTATTTTCCCTGTAAAATATTTATTCAACTGTGTAAACATGTAATATTTATCCTGTCAAATGCAATGTTTCCCTATGAAAGAAAAATCCACTAAAACTTTTTAGTGGGATGTATGTATTTCTCTATAACAGCAGGTAGACACAAACCCCAGTTGCTTAGAAATTTTGCAGTTCCATGTAATCTCTACAAGAATATGATATTCACCATCCAGAACTGGAAAATGGAAGAATGACTTTCATGATTGCAAAAGGCTAAATATTCCATGAGGCAGAGTTTTTTCTGTGATTATACCTGCCTGTTTAAAGTGGTTGACTCTTGTTGATTTACAGGATTTCTGTTCATCTGCAGTAAGTGCTCTAAAATAACATTGATGTCTTTTCACTGCAGCTTGATTTTCTTACTCATTCAAGCCTATGCTTCCAAGAGTTTCATATGTGGAAGGAACATAAGGATTTCCTTTCTCTTTTAATTCTATATTTCTGCTTTGTTCTGTTTCTGAGCTCCACACATAGTGATTCCAAGGTTACCTAAAAACATACTGCATTCATTTCTTTGACAGCATTTTCATAGAAAGGTGAGGTTATGAAAGATTGAAGAAGTATATAAAGTCACATTGCAAAGGGGACCTTGTCACCATAACTTAGGATTTGAAATGTTCTTGTAATCATCATAAGTTTATATATTGAATCTTTACTGATGCAACAAGAATTGCTTGCTCTGTTTGCAGCAATTAAATGATTTCATAATTCAAATTGGCAGATTCAAAACTCTATAAAAATATATATGAATATATATATGCTTATATATGTATGAATGTGTGTATATAAGTATCTAACAGAATAAAAGACCCTGCAACATAAAACTAGGTAATACTTGTAAATCACATTCTGGTTGAATATTTCTAGGGAAAAAATGAAAAAGCATCACTTGGAATAGAAATAGATCTTCTTATAATATGAACTATTTATTCATAGAAATGTCATAATAGACATAACAGTAATACCAGCATGCTAAGAGCAAATTATATTTAGGAGCAAGTCTGACCTTATTTGTCACAGACTCATTTTTCACTTTCAATTTTGCTAATAATAATTTTCAGAAAAAGAGAGGAAAAAATGTTGAATTGATATTGTAGTTTCCCAAAAGCTAGAGAACTGAATATTTTAAAGACAGCTATTATTTCTTATCGAAACTACCTGTGTGTCCAATATAGGAAATATGTGACAGAAGAAAAGGTTTTCAAAGCCCACACCATTCTTTTGTAACAGGAACATACCCCCCAAAACACACACATTCACACATACACACCCCAAGATGACAGGCAGAGCTGTGGACTTCATGTCTTCCAGCTGTTTAACTCAAGATTAGAGCGGTAAACCCTTCTGAAGAAAGGCATTGCAAATTATATTGCACCCTTGCATGTCCTTTTCCTTGGAAGGAGAACATCTATGAACCAGCTTTTATTCATGGCCATGCTTGTGAGGCACATGTCTTTCATTATGTTGTAGAGATGGAGCAATCTGTCAAGGACAGAAAGAAATTATTAGAATTCAATTTGTAAGGGTAATTGTCTGTTTAACATAGGACCTGGGAGAAAACTGGTTTGGTTCAGTTTGTTTTTTTAATGGGAAGGTTAGGCTAATTTGCATTATAGGAATTTGAAGAATGGTGGTCATTCATAGGTTATATGGATATGAAAAGAAATGCTTGAAAAACAAGTGGCAATGTCAGGTATTCAGAGAAACTCCTAAAAAAATAAGTTAAGAATATTAGGTTGTAAAGATCCCAAAAATATCTACCCTGAACTTATAAGAAACACAGCATAAGATATGCCACCCAGCCATGTGATGGCCTCTTGGACAAAGCACTGGACTTTGGGAGGTTGTGGATAATCAGCCTGAAAGGGATCATTAGATTAAAAAATATGTCTGATATTTATTGAAAATGTGGAAAGCTTTCTGAACTCACCTGCCCTTTGTAAGTACCAAATGATTGTCTTAAAATCAACATCTCCATGCAATTGCTTCTCTTCATAAAAATGACTTAATATTCTTGCTTGAGAGAAGGAAACTAACTGCTCTGAAACTAAAATTCACTCCTGTGAAGAGCTGTGGTAAAGCTGAAATCTCTCTTCAGTTATTATATCTATGTGGAAAGTTAATGGCAACAGGAGATGTGAAGGCAGACCTTTTCTGCTTGTACAATTCTCTCATGTTTTGGGTATTAATTGGAGAGACGCAGCATTAAGGTTCAAAAAATATTAGTAAATGAAGCATGAGCATGCCTCACTTTGGAAAAGAAAAACATTTTCGTAAAGAAAAATCTGCAATGTATGTTATTTTGAATAATTTTGATTGATTTGAACTTGGCAATAAGCTGTTTCTTCTGAAGGATTCTCTTCTGTTCTGCTTAATGCCCAAAAGTTTAGTTCTGAATTCATGACAGTTCACTAACTTTTTAGAAGAGAAAAGCATTTTTATTTTCTTTTTTCCTTTCTATAACTGCAATGTTGATGTCCTATGTACTGATACTGTACTAATAATGTCATCAAAAAAACCCCAAAACTCTGTTATTCTGTAATAAGCTAAAAACAGAGAAGTTCAGGAAAGAACAATGTTAAATAGGGCAGACTTCTACTGACAATATTTACAACCAAATTTGCTGTGGGAGGCATTTTGTCTCATTAGAAAGTAAAGGTGCAAGGCATTTGTTAAGATGAAACATAATCTTTCCGACTTAATAAAACCCAAATATAATAGTTGCCATAACAAAAAGGACACTCCAAGAGTGAAATTACCACATATTTCATAT
The DNA here is from genome assembly GCA_036785705.1 of Acanthornis magna. NCBI lineage: Eukaryota > Metazoa > Chordata > Aves > Passeriformes > Acanthizidae > Acanthornis > Acanthornis magna. Next base: position 27,969,673 of record JAWUZG010000001.1, read on the forward strand.
TTCTAATTCTAACACAAGCATAACTTCTCTTTTATAAAATGCAAATCACTGAACATTTTCCACTGTTCATGCTGGATACAGATAATAATAATGGCCTGGAATAAAATAACTTTCATTCACTGCTTAAGAATAAAAGGATAATGTTCATTAATTCTACTGAATAGTCTTGCATATCTAAATCTGCACTGAGTCCTGATACTTTTATTTTCCTCCTTTAATATATGACTGTGCTTTCACTGAACCAGATCAAACTCCTGCATTTTTAAGTTGGACTTGTCATACTAAACAGAGAAGGTTCAGGTTTACCACCTTAATATCTTTTGCATATATACAATATACACAAAAATATACAATAAAGGGCATATTTATGCACCTCATTTCACATCAGCTTCTGCTAAGCTAAGCTAAAAATAGTAAGAAGCAAAAACGTAATAAGGGCACATGGTGAAAAAATGCTTTTCCGTCTAAATGTTGCAAGGTGATATTTATGACTGGCAAACAGCTGACAGTGAAATACCTCACAGTGTTTTCATTAGGAATATGCAAATTGTTAATACAAAAGTGTTCCAGACCATTAAGCATGCTAAAGTCAACAACAATTTTATTAAATCATCCCCAAAACTGACAGGAAGGTTATGCAGTGTCTGAAGGACAAATCTTATGTGCTTACAATGAGTTAGCAGTGTCATGAACAAACTAGGCTAGAAATGGATTCCTCAGGTAACAATAAAACTGGAAATGCTACAGCCTTAACTGACAAAATCATGCAGCAAAATCCTATGCACATATATAATGCAATATTTTGTCTATGACTGGCTTTGAACCTTAATTACAATTTTCACAAACATTCTTTGCAGTCAGTGCTTAAAAGCACCCTGATTTTTTCAGGGGTAGGAAAACCACCATGTTTTGGAAGGAAACTGACTCACTAACTCATGACCTGGTAGATATTATTAGTATTTCATGTGTTCCCATTCCATTCAAATCATCATACTCCACAGAAAATTTGTTTTCTTCTGTAATTACTAACATCTCTTGAAACAGTAGAAGCCTTGAAATAAGCATACATTGCAGAGAGGTGAGCAGTGGATGCAATATGCAAACTCTCTCCTTGTTAGTGCTTGCACTAGAAGTAGTTTTGCATGCTCGACTGATTGTCTTGGGGCTTTTTCAGGCCTTTCTTTTCTAAACTGCTAGTTATAAACTAGTTGATTTCTCCTCAGTTGAAGGTTTGTATGATAAAATAATGGCCAACAGTCAGTGACAAGTTAACCATCTCGGAAGAAAAGCGAAAACTGATCAACCTTTCATCATTACAGATTATTTCTTCAGGACGGTGCTGTAGACCAAAGAGGTGGCAGAAATACACATGGCAGAAATACCAGTAGCACATTACTCTAAGCTGTCTTTAGAATTGATGGATGCAACTAGACACCTCAAGGGCAATTAATTGGAGCAATTTTGGATCACTACATTAAGGTGAGCTGAAACTTTTCTGTGGCATCTATTTTTCATTGTTGATTAGATAGCATAGCTAAAGTGGATAGCTAAGACTTTAATGTTTAATCATCAAACATTTAGTTTAGAAAAAATGTATAGAATCCTAAAGAGCATCATGGAATATATTGAATTATTTGTCCTTTTCATAAAGAAACATGCCAAGCACATGATCTGGAAATTATATATCTGAAGGGAAAGCAATCAGAATTTGAAACCCCAAAAATCATTATTTTCCACCTGTCCTAAGGAGTTTTTTTACCTCTTATTATTCCATACACCCTTCTCCATGCTTTTTTACAGTTATGGAGGTTTTTATGTGTTTGTATTTTAAGATATTAATAAAATATTTATTATTTGCACATATCCCTTTAATACACTGGTATATTTATGTTCCCTGCTTAGCTCTATATCAAACTCAGATTGTCAGGGAACTGACCACAAAAACCTCCCAAGATCTCTTTTCCTGTGGAAACAGTAACAATGATGCATGTCATTGCATCTACAGCTAAGATTGTTTTTCTTTCTGTGTGCATATCTGTGCTATTATCAGTGTTGAATTTCATCTGCAGTTTTTAATATTTATTCACCTAGGAGAGTGAGTTTTTATTGTGTGCAAATACTTCATAAACAAAAGTAAAAAATGGTTTTGAATTGTTTATTCAAATTCAATACTATGTCAACAATTATTTCGTAGCTGTTTCTATCCAAATACCTGCTCTTTGGTTTGGTTTTTTTTTAAATTTCTTTAATTACTCATCTGGCATAATGCTATTTTTATGATTACCAATCTCCATCACCATATTAGAAAATGTCCTGATAAAAAGCTGTACCATAAAATATACTGCTTAACATGAAGCTTTACATTCACCAATTTTACAATAGATAATCATTTTGTTAGTATAACTTACAGTGATAGAAATTACAACCTTGGGAATAGATATTGCTAACTTATTAACCAGAAAAATCAATAATTTCTTGCATATAAATTACTGTTTCTATCGTTTTCAAAATTTATTCATGAAGTGTGGGTTCATCTGTTACGGATCCTGTACATTTTTCCTTAAAGATGAAATTCAAATTTAAATTACAAAATAAGGAACTTCTAGACGATAATGGTAAATTTATTATCTCTGAGGAGAAAGATCAAGATTATTTGTAGAATGTAGTTATCTTACTGAAGAAACAAACAAAAGCTTTGCCTTACATTTCTGAAGTCCAGAGGGCCACTCCTTTATTTACTGAGAGACATCCATTGAAATGCTTTCCTTGGGTATGACCATAAACTGTAAAAAAAAGCTGTGATGTGTGATAGTTCAGCTGATTTATTAGCTAGCAAAAGAATGCTGCAAGAATCCAGACATACCAACAGGAAAAATGCCAGTAATCTTACCACAACTGCTTGTAAATAAGGCATGAAACACTTACGTCATCATGGAAAATATGTGCATTCAGACCTTCATTCCCAGTAACTTGGAAATATGGCAGTTACTTAAATAAACTACAGCAACTGCACAAGCAGCATTTTCTACACAGTTACACATTATAACAATTTCTCCTCGTTGGTGTTTCTCAAAATGGGATTTCTGCTCTTAAATGCAGAATGGGACCAGTGTTTTAATTTCTGCGCTAAATCACATGGAGGAGGAGAACATTGAATATGGCTCTCTGCCGCTCAGGAAAACATCTCTCTGATGTTGAGCTGTCCCTTTCCTTTTTATTAATCTGATTTTTCTTTCTCACAAAAATGATTCACACTTGTCTTGATGAGGGACTCACAGAGTGTCCCAAACCCCTTGAATCTATCTGTTGTATACAGTGTATTCTTTCCTTGATGAAGAGGATAAATGCAAAGCAAATGTCATCACCAAAGCTTATAGTAACCCCTTCTAGTCCTTGTCAGTGCATTTTGGCCTTCTTGCTTCATCCACAATGATATTTGTATACTTCATCTGAACATGTACCCTGCCTTTTAACATGCAAGGACAGAAAAGGATTTTCCCAGTTTCACTGTCAAATAATACCACCTGTAGAGAGTGCCTGATTACAATACAAGACAATCTGACTTGCTATCTGAAAATATCACATCAGCCCAAGGGAAAAAAAAGAACTTTGGAAGCAGGTTGTTTAGTTCCAAGATGGATTTCTTTAATATAAGAAAAAAAAGAAAAAAAAAGTTTTTGTCATCATATAGGGCAATATTTGTTGCTGTTGAATGAGGCAGAGAACTGTGCACAGGTGAGGAAATTAGGATTCTGAGGAATTAGGATTAGGAAATCCTGAGGACCTCAGGATTTAGGGTCTACAGGGAAGCAACTCACAAAACAGAAGCAAGCAGAATTTGGACAAAATCCATGTTTTTAATAAATTACTTGACTGGTTGACTAAGGCTGATCATCATCATGTCATCTATGCAGATCAGATATCTTTTTAAGCAAGACAGTTTAAAAGTCTTTTAATACAGTATACACACACTGTACTTAAGTCAAGTTTATCAGGATTTGTGCTTGTCACCAGCCATTGGAAGAAGTAGTACAGCATCTTTTCTCCTACTCACAAACGAGATCTGGATTTCTCAGGCTCATCAGGACATGATTGAGGCCATTTTGGTCTTGTTCTTAAAGAGAAGTCCTTATGGCACAAAGCCCTTATGATAAATTTGTTCTCAGATCCTCATCTTTAGATGGTAATGCAGAGCATAGAGCTGTCATTCAAGCTTTTCCCACTGTCATCTTTGCTAGTAAATAATGTACTTGATTCAGTACCTTTGCAGCTTTATATGGCTGCCAATGCACTAAAAAATAATAGGCTAGTGCTCCTGCCAGAAGTAAGAGCGAGTTATAGTGTGGGGATCATCAAAGCAATCAAATGTGTTAAAGTTATATCGTATTGCTCCTTCCCAACTTGGGATCTTGATTTCTCAGCAAACATTTCTTACAGATTTGCTTATCCTCTTGAAAAATTAGAAATAATATTTCTCAGAGAGACACTATAAAGCCATGTCTATGAAATTCTAAAACCAGCAGGCTGATGATTTACTTTTCAATGACAAAAGCCTTGATCAGCTCTTCTTCACTTCAGACCATTATTCTGTGAAGTACCTCTCACTCTAACTCTCAAAAATCACACTGGAACTGAAAGGCAAAAGCACTGCGTGGAGAATGACCTGCCAATTCAGCCCTTGACAGATCCACATTTCTACTGTAGTCAATGCACCTGGTTGAGGGTGTAGACACAGCAATAAATTTGTCTGATTGAAATAAATAGTATAAGCATGAAACTGATGCAATAAATAGTATAAGCATGAGACATATAATGTTTTAAAAACTGATTTAACTTTCCTTTAAATACATCACAAACCCAACAGCATGGAGTGTTGTGAGGAAAATTACATTAAAAGAGATTCTTTCAAGAAGCAGCAACAGTGTTCTGCATTTTAAAAACACTATTGCAATTGAATTGTAATATAATTGCAATTAATTGCAATTAATATAATTAGAATTATTTTATTTTTCTTTATGTATCATATTATTTGTTTTAGAAACCTGCCAACTGCAAAGCCTCCTGTCATTGCTGTTGCCCTTAAGGAATTGACTACAATAATTTTCAACCAAAGACTCATAAATGACAGAAATGGTAAGAATAAGAGTAATTTAGAAAGCTACAAAAATATCATTCAGAATAAAGTGATGATATAAAAATCTATAAGGAATCAAATAAACTGCCGTATTTCCTTGTTTACATTTTGAAGGATCTGTGTATTTCTTATTTTATTGTACTTTATAGACATACTGTCTCAAGATGTTTCAAAGGATGAAGTCTACTTTAATAATTTTTAAGAGAAATAGATTTGGATACCAGAGTTGTCCAAAGATGTATCAGTTCCTTTTTAAAATTCAAGATGTCTGTCTGTTATACTGACATATCTCTAGAATATTTTATTACTTGGAATTGCTATTTAAAACAAATACCTGGAAAAAATGTGATACCATAAGAGAGATGTCAATAGTCCTTCCAAAGATCTATTGTGGACCCAGGATGAAGGTGTCATTGGCATCTGTTGTATTTATGAAAATCCTGTTTTCAGACTCCTCTTTACTCATTGCAGTAGTTCTGGGTTTGCAACACATTCATAGCTCCTTCTTTGTACCTCTGCGATCTGGTTTCCTCTTTTACTTTCCATTTCTGCTCTGGTGTCCCTGCAGCTTTTCTATTCTAAAAAAATCCACTAAACTCGTATGTGTAGTAGAGGGTAAAAGAATAGTTTACTTCAGCTGTGAAGGGGAAACCCAAGCATTTTGTGCTACCTGTGTCCAATCCTTGTTATTGAAAGCAGTCTGATGCTATCTGCTACTATCTCCTTACCTGCTCATGTTTGAACATTTTTGGATTAGGGTAAAATGACCCCAGCAGTAAAGCCTTATCTCATTGTCTGTGTCTACACTGCTGAATGAAGCAGGACTAGAGAGCAAGCTCAAACCCTGAACGCAAGCATTCATACTGCTTAATAAGTAACGTACTCTCTGGCATGGTTGTCACCTGTACCATCTAACACTCTTCTGGAAAATGCTTGGCATTGCAAGAAACAGGGGCCACTCCCCCACCCAGCGCTCTCTGCACCCTGCTATCCCCTACTAACCTACTACCACCTCCAGCACTATTCCAGCAAGTCTTCCACCTTGAATACACCCACAAGTCCTGTCTCAGAATCTACAACAGATGCCCTCAGTAATAAGCTCTGAAAACAACATTATGGGCTTCAACATTCTTTCATTGTTTCAAACATATTAACTGGAAAATAAAGAAAGTGAAACGTCATTACTATATCTTTGGATCCAAGGATACTGTTGCAGGCACAAGCCCCAGGCTATGAATATTATGTGGCTGTGGCCAGCCTATGTCACTTGTCCTTAGAGCTGCAGAGTGTTCCCTGGCTGTTAGAAGTAGAGGTGTCACCTGTTGTTGCAGGGCGAAGATGCAGGTCAATGCTACTGCTGATACAGAAAGTCACTAAACTTGTCAAGGTGTAGCTATTTCATAGGTCACACATTCTGAGTGTGGAGGTCTGGAGGGATACAGAGTTTATAGGAAGAGTTTGACCAATCAGTTTTCTTTTATTTTTTTTCAGTCTAAAGAGACTTCAGTAAGCCTTTTGGACTGACGTGCTAAATTCTTTCCTTAGGCAAAGAACATAAACAATCTAGAAAGGCTCAACTTTCTTAAAGCACATCTGATACTACCTACTCTTGGAATGTAGCTCATTATATAAATATGTTGCGGAGAATTATTTCTTTCCCTTCAACTCCAACAAGCTTAAATCCACAGCTTTCATATCTCAAGCAAGCTCCCTCACAGTAAGGCTACAGCTTAGGCTGGGGCTGACAGTGATATCCAAAGAACCCAGCTAGAAATGTTAGTTTTGGATAGGCACCATAGTGGGTGAATACTGTTGTTGGCATTATTATTTTGTTTTAACCCTACACTAAATGTAATGTGCATAAATTATCTAGGGAAAGATGATTAAACCTATGTATATTGCCTTCCTCCAGGATGCCCCAACCTCTAAGCAGTGTGACAAGTGAATGCACTGTAGTAATCACATCTTTTTCGGAGCAATGGTTTCTGAAGGAAGAAGTTGTGTCTTGCCATAGATTGAACTCTCTCTTGACAGTTCATGAGGCTGTCCAACAAGCAGTTTCTAGATTGGATCTTTTGGGAAACAGGCTAGGTTTCTAAAACATAATGGAGTTCAGATGTAGAGAAGGCAGTGCTTTTCAAGAAAAAATAATTCTGCAATCTTATACGTTCCTACAAAACTTTTGACAGAAAAAGAGGAGCTCATTACATATAGACATCTCCAGATTCAGAGTAGCAAAAGAGTGTGTGCCTTCTGAGATATTTCGATCTGTTTTAGGCACGGAAAGCACAGAACTTAAAATTTAATCTATGTGCATCACAGAAAATTACTCTTATAGGTCTTAGCAAAAGACATTGCTCAATAAAAATAATATAAAGCGACTATCTGAATTAGAATAGCTGCAGGGAATAGGGAACTCAGTGCTGAAGTAGTTAAGAATTATATTCTTGGTTTGACTAGGAAGTTGAAGGGGAAAAAAGTGCAGGGAGAGAATCTGCCTGGCCTCTGCAAATGCAGCAAAAGATTATCAGCTTTGGAGAGAATAACTACGTGTCTTTTGGCAAAGTTTTTACAGTGTGTTTCAAAAATGGTCCTGTGTATGAGTCATCCCAAGACTATTGTTAAATCAGTGGTTGCCTACTGCTGTGAATGGCCTCAATTAAGAACCAGGGTAAATTCCACAGATTGATGAAAATGCTTGTATTAATACACTTCTTAATGGACAGCTTTATCTAACTACATAGTGCAGTAAAGAAAAATATTTCACTCATAAATTTACATCATGAGTTCTTTGAATGAAGAAGATTTATCCTTTCTTGAGTCAATACATAGTTAATAGGTCAATAATTAGAAGGAGCACATTGAAGCTTTAATAAAAAAAAAGAGACATCTCTTCAAAAAGGTAATTCAGAGGTTAATTTTAAAACACTGCCAAAGTAAGATAAATATGTGAGTACGGAGAGTGAACAGAAATCTTGGATAATACTGAATCACATTTCAGTAGAAAGAGATCATAACTCTTATCAGATAAGAGAATCTCTAAAATGCATCCATCTGGAGTGAGGAGCTTTGGGAAGAATGTATTGAGGAACTCTGGGAAGAAAAGTTTATTTTAATGCAGATGTCCAAATCTTAAAAGTTATTGCAACAACATAGTCAGGAATAGCAGAAGATGGAACTTGATTGCCAAAAATGTCCTTTGAAATCCCCTTCCTGAGACTTACAGAAAACAAACCTCTGATAGCACTGTGCATGCATACTTCCACTTCAAAAAATTTTAAGTTCTCAGTAAGACACTTTTACAATTCCCCCAGAAACTTCGAAACTGCATAATCAAGAGTAACTTTAAACAAATATAATTCACATCATTCATGTTCCTTCTTTCAAAAGCAAGTTTATATAACACTAATAGGTTAAAATGTCCTCTTGTTCCCTCCTATTCATTTGGATTTAATCTAGGCTCTAATCTCATTCAAACTTAAACCATCAGGTTATGAAAACTCACTTATTCTTAATTTTCTATGTGTGAGCATACATGTATGTGAAGGTGGGACAGAGAGAAAGACTTTTGTATTAATGAGGTAATAACATGGCAGGACATAGGATCTGTTGTAATTCTGACTGATGTCCCTTTGTTCAGTCTATGAAATATACTAAGATACACGACAAAGAAAACAAAACCTGTCCAAATAGAGTCAGAGAAATCACTAAACCCCATAAACAGAGGAATAGAGGGAGCGATTGCTGTGTTTGCAAATTGCCCTTGTTTTTACAGTCATGTTCCAAATTTGCAATGCATCAGTATCTTCTTTTTTGAATCCACATTTACGCTTTTCAATTCAAGTCAAACATTTCTACTCTATAAGTCCAACACTTTGTGCATTTGACAAACTAGAAATAATTGCTCTCCCTTTTCCTGTAACTGCAGTAATTTAGTAACAGAATGCAAAATGAAACACACTCCATATCAAACACCCTTATTAGGATACGTGTTCCCAATGGCATCTTTTATTTGTGATCCATCTTCATCCATTGAAGGACTGCACCTAAGGCCGATGTCAGATGAGGAGACATGAGTAGAGATGACGATGATGATGATTTGACAAAGTATAAATTCTTCCACAAAATGCATTTTCACTTCAAAATTACGTGAGTGCAAGCCAAATGTGCTCATTACCAGAATTTTCAAAATTTCATTACATACACACAAATTAAGAACTATCATTATAACTGTTTAATCTAGTGCTCCTGACATTCATACAAAATATGGCAGCTCATTATTAAATTCCCAGCTTTCTCACAGATCCTAGGTTAGCATCCTAACTTCAGGGTAAAAAGCAGAAATGAAAGAGCTATTTAGCTTTAACTCAGTTGTATTTTAGTAGGGCTTTTAAATACAGTGGCTCTTGAAAGGTTTTCTGAACCCCATATTATCAAGCTATTGTTGTCTCTGACTCAGTGATGATATCTCATGTAAAATGGAGTATCCCCAACATGTGGATACCATATCCATAAACTTCCCAGCCTTCACATGCTCCACATCCCACTTGTTGCGGTGCTTGTTTGACCTCAGGTTTGTTTTCTTTCTGATTCAGGGTAGGAATTTGACAATCTTTATTTCACAGGTTAAATTATTTTTTTCTCCTGAGGCTACAGATATTCTGACAATAATGTAGAGAAGAGGTGAGGCTACTCCTGCTAGAATTGTTCTCTTTTCAAAACTATTCACAGCTTGGCATTTAGGATTAGAGAAGATTTAATTCCCATAAAATGAACTGAAAAGTAAACCGAAGATTCACGGTGCAGATGGATGTTAGAACACTCAAATTGAAAGAAAGATGTGGTTTTGTCCAACAGCTTTGTCTGGATCTGGTCCATCTTCTTTGCTTTTTCTTACCTGTGCTTCAAGAAAATTGTTTATACAAGGCCACAAAATACTTTAGTCTCAAACTAAGTGATTCTTTTTTTCATAATTCTGGGACCTAAGGTTAAAAAAAAAAAAGCAAAACAACCACACAACCCTGGTTTTAGAGAACAAAAATTATTTCTATTGCTTAATTCAGAAGCTAAATTAAAAAATCAATTCTTTGCACAGCCGTAACATATAATCAGTCTCATTGACATAAATGCACTGAAGTACACAAGTGAATTGAAAACTATATTCCTGTTATTGCTGAGATCTGTCACAAGTAATTTTAGAATCACTTATTGATCTTTCATTATTAAGATTTAGAAAAGCACTCGTTTGCTAATTTGAGCACTTCTGAGTTCATTCACAATAAAAATAATTACCATACCACCATCAAAATGAAATACTCAGACAAACACCAATAAATTGCCCCAAACATTACTGCAATATAGAGATTTTCTCCATCAGAACTTTTTTGTTGTCGTTTGGGTGTTTTTTTGGAGGGTGAGCTGCTTGTTGGGGTGGGGTTTTTTTACTCTTTTAAGCCACACTATCTTTACCTGTTTTGTTCAGGATAGTGACAGAAATTTATGACAAAAGTACTAAATAAACACAGTTCTCTAAGATAAAAAATTAACTGTATAGTCATATATGCATAACAGAACATGACTGTTGGTTTATAAACAAGAAATCAGTCTCATTGTGCTCACTCAAAACATGACTGTAATTTTTCCAACTTTCTCTCCTTTAAAAATTCTCACTGTGAAATGGATGGAAATTGAATTCATTATATATACATCCAATTTGCTCTCCTTTGAGTGTCATTGCCCTGGTGTTTTTTGGTAATTCTAAATGATCCATATCACTATAAGAAGACTGATAGGCAGGATTTTTTGATGAATATTACTTCTTTTACTGTATTTTTGTAACTATGGTTAAATTTTTGATGAGGTCTGTAAGAAACAATATAGCTCTCATATGTGGGAGAAAAAATTTACCAAACACCAAGGCTTCCTATCAAAGCAGAAAACAGCTGAACATTGAATATCTCTACCCATGCCAAGTCTGAACAGAGTCAGCAGAGATGTTGCACACATCAGAAAAATATTTTCTCCAGGAATATCACAGATCAGCTGCCAGCTATGGGCGGGGCTGTGGTAGCTGCACTGCTGGCCTGGGTTCATCAGCCGTAGCTTGGGGCTTGTCAATGAATAAAACACTCCTGTTCCTGCAGAGCTTTATGAGGGTTCATGCAATCCATACGAAGACTCTTTATAACTTACACAAAATACAAATGCAGCAAAATTTTGCCATTTTTTTGCTTATATTGGCTATTATATCCACACTAAAGGATCCTTTCGAAGCACACTTCTCAAGTGGAGTACATTAGCAACTTTGGAGTACTTCAGCAACCTGCAGTTAAGTATAGTGAACTGACCAACAAAGCTTTAATTCTTTATGTTTAGGTCCATACATTGGTGGACAGGCAGGACCAGGCTGAAATTTCTCCTATTACATCTAAAATAAAATCAGGGAAGACATCATAATCCTCGTCTTCTCCATTCTTGTCACTGTTCAATGTTGGAGACTGTAGAAGAAAGTCTATTACTCTGGAAATTCATAAGTTCGCATTCAGAGCATGGCTTTTTGGTTTTATTTTCTTCAGTTTAACTAATAAAGAGCTTATCTAGTGCAGAAGTACCATCCAAAATTTGAAGTCTGTGATAAGTCATTGTACTATGGGATACAGGGTGGATACAACGAACTATTGAGCAGTCAAGAATTAGGTAAAGGCAGTAAGTATGATAAATCTGTTTTGAGTCCACTGATCCATTTTTACATGAGAAAGGATGGCAATATGTAAATGAGAGAAAAGTTAGAAATAAAGTAATTCTATTTACCTTTAGATTTTTAAACTGCCACTGTTTATACTTTTGCTAACACACGGGCTTGTCTTTGTAGTCAGTAGAGACAAATGGGTCGTTCCAGAACACAATTCCACTGACCCATTTTAGACCTTTTTGATGAAATTAACTGTGTCCTTCAGATGCCTGTTTCTAACCACTGAGAATAAGGGTAATGAAGATGCTTAGCTCCAATGTCGCTACTACTTTGCAAGTTTCATTTGTTTTTATGAATCTCATGTAAAGTAACTGAAATTCAAAATGCCACTGGCAAAGGTTCCTCCCCACGGCGGAACTCTTTAATGCGGAGTGTTTGGGACCTTGTTGACCTTTCCTATGACCTTCCCGTACACACAGAACACTATGAGCCCTTTGGAAGAGGCTGCTATATTTCACTATGTCTGTCACCACAACTCATCACTGTTTGAAAGATAAAGGGTAGGAACAGTAGCTTGCAATCAGTGACAGGTCCTCTTAGCCATTCCTTTGCCCTCAGCGAAGAGCAGGTATAGTTTCTATCGGATTTGTCAAACCGTACTTTTCCATGGAAGTAATTAAATAATTTTATGAATTATTACTGGGAAAAAAACTAACCATACTAATAAACCTAAGTCTGTGATGTTCAGCTACCCCAGATTTGTGAATAGGTGGGCTCTTGAGAATAAAAATCCTGACAAAGCTCTATTCAAATGCTTTGGCCATTCTAACTGCATTAATTGCAAAATGTTCCTACATTCCATTTTATGGCCATGATGATTTTATATAAAACCTATATCCATTATTCCAGTGATTTGTATGGGACAGAAATATCTGTAGATCTAGATGGTTAATGTGCAGGCTAACGGAAGCTACAGGGTAATAGTCTGACCTTAATTCACTGACTTCTTTGAAAGAACCAGCTCTCTGTGCAGCCTATTAATCTACTAATGAGTCAAACCATTTCTAAAGTATACATGCATCAGTTCCAGACTTGCAAGAATTTGTTTGCATCTCCCTGGTTTTCTTCAATGTCAAAGCACTATCCGCAGCATCTATTTTAAGAAGTGCTTTCAGAAAGGATGTCCTTATCAGGAAATATTTTTTTATTTCATAGGAAAAAAGTATATGCTGTATCTAGCCCAGACGAACTAATATTTAATGAAAAAAATTCTATTTACATAAAAAAAAAATTCACAGTTTGTTTCATATCTGATACCACGGTTCTAAAGCATATTTTCATACTGGAAAATTGAAAAGGTTTAGAGGACTGGTTCTGACATCATCTGTATCCATGGCTAATCCTGACTACTGCCTACACAAAATAATGTGGAGGGCTGCAGACAGCTATGTGTTCTCTGGATAGATCTTTTTGTACTGCATTTCTTTTCCTCCTTTTTGAGCTGTTTAATTGCCTGTTATTCAATTGCCCGACCTTTGTGTCAGGGTCTGCAACTATTCTATAAAGCATTAATATCCTTTATAAATAGAATAGGAAAAACAATATTTTCAGTCAATGGAGATAACACATCTTACACATTATATCTGAAAAATGTAATTTTCAGAGAGAAAGGGGACTTTCATAAACAGTTTTTATTTGCTCAAAGACCAATTAAAGTACACAAGACACAGCAGTGTATCCTAATGAGCCCACATGAAGAACGGGCTAGTTAGGATACTAAAAACAGTATAGTTGGGATCACAGATTCTAATTCCCAGCCAAAGAAGGAAAACTAGGATTACCTTTGCATAAACTGTAATGTGCCTGAGAAGTCATGGCCTCACTTTAATGACGGGGTATATGATGTATTTGAGGGCAAAGACTGTTTATGTTGTACCTAGTACGAACAAATTTTTAGAACTAAATACATCTTAAAGGCAAATATTTTTTGAATACTTTGGCCATGAGAATTTCCATTTGAAAAGCTGCACAAGAAACTTCAAGGACTTTGTTTCCAACTAGCTGTTGTAGTTCTTGTCTGGGTATGTGAATTCTTATATAGCTTGTTCATTCTATATTAAAGCAGTTAATATGTGAGATTTAAGTCCTCCTCCTTTTGGCCTCATCTTCATCTGTTCAGGCACGCTGGCTGGCTGCCACTGCTCTGCAGCTGTCTAGGCTCTGTCCCTGTAGCCACACTGTGTAACCTTAGTTTGGCCATAACTTGGATTGTGTCTTGCTATTGCTTTCTGATCTTATTTTATAACCTGGTCCAAAAGTAGCTGGAAATCTTCAGGTTAACCCAATGCTCTAAAAAACCCTGCGGTGCTGGTGCTATGAGAAGCAAAAACCTCTGGGATAAGGGACAAATGACTTCCCACAGTAGAGAGAATCACTACAAAGGAAACGAAAAACTATGTTTACAGCAAAGTATTTTATTCACATGGAAGTCTAAGTAAATAAGTAAGACACTTGGACACCAAATTCAGAATAACCTGCATCAATAAAGACAGTCTCATATTATTTCAGGTTACCAACTCAAATAATCCTGTTAATATACTGAATACATTGAATAAGCCAGAGAGATCCAAGAACTGTCGTTACATTGATACACATTTTCAGAATAAAGGCACATGAAGATATCCAAGATTGCTTTACCTGGCCAATAGCTTCGAGTACAGTTGTATGATGTGCACGAGTCGCAGCAAATAACAAGTGAAGATCCAACAATTTTATGGAATCCGGATTTTTTTTTGGGAGAAACTCAAGAAAGTTCTTTTCACTATTTTTGTCAGGAACTTGGTGATTACAGTATAGTATTTTTCTAGTTTCTGGGAATTTCATCCTGTAGAGAACTGCAATACAGAAACTGACAGTACATTTCACATGATGCCGTAATTTTTCTCTGTGTTCAGATGGAGCTTAGAGAACAACTCAGCTCCGTCTGAAACATACGCAAAGCAGTTCATCAACAGACAAGGCATCAAGAAGGGTCCATAGATTGCATTGACCCTGTTGTCTAGAACGAGAGTTTACACATATATTTTACATCTGAACCCTTCCATATAAATGCTTAAAGTGTATCAATCCCCACCTATGTCTCACCCTAGACCACAATAAATTGTTGCAGAATTCAAGCTATTTGACAAGAAGTAGATATTTCAATACCAGTTCAATATCATTACTGACATTACTGATAATGGCACAATGATTGACAATAAAATGTAAATGAGCAAAAAAATTATTATTACTGATTTTTTGAATAAACAAAACAGAATAGTGTGATCCTAGGGCACCAGCAGAAGCTCCATCAGGCCCAATTGTTAAAGAAAGACACCAAAAAGTAAGAGGACATACGTGAACCCCATGCTACGTATTTGTTGGGGAAAATAGGGTTTGGATTAGCAGTCTGAGACCTTCCCCAAGTAGAAAACTGACTTCTGTTTCCTCATACTTCACTTTAGAACCATACACATAACTATTCTTTGTTTCCTTCTTCAAAAGTCTCCTGGTGTTGATTTGTGTGTTTGAAGAACTTGTTTGGTACGTGCCCCCAAAAATGTAGACATATGTTTTTGATCTAGTTGGTAAAGAAAGTAAATACACTATGTACTGATGATTTTTACAGTTTTGAAGCATGCCAAGCACTAGTATTCCAACCATACATCTAATTCTAAGGTTTTACCCACTTTGTAAAAATGTGATTATCCCAGAAGATAGTTGCAAAGAAAACCAGGATTTTAATAAGAAGACATAATGACATGAAGCGAAAGCTCTTCATGAATGATTTTGATCATATAGTATAGTGCTTTCAACACAATGAATAACATGTGAAGTACTGAAGATTAGTTCAATGTACTCATGGTATTGAAGATGTTCATTATATTCTGTAAACCTGTTCAGGAGTTGGACTGTCACGTTACCTTGAGTGCAGAACGTGATCCCATCAGAGTATGCTCATTAATGCTAAACATTTCTGCAAACCCATCTACTCTCAAGGGCCTTATTCCCACTACTATAGCTGCAGGATGGTTCACATGTAGCTCCTTAGGCAGCCCAGCTCTCAAACAAGAAGCGGTTTAAGTACTTCTGTGGTGAAATTCAGAACCCTTAAGGAGGAAGCCTTTTCCTTTTCCCTGATGGTAAAGCAAGCAGCTTTGGGAACACTGAAGCATGATGTTTGTCTGAACAGTTAAACTAAGTCATGTACCCCTATGGAACAGACACCTTCATCCCCTGAGATTTAGAGCACTGACTTAATATTTGAGCACAACCAGAAAATGAAGGATGTCTCCCTTCATGCACAATTAGTGAACTTGACCACAAAGAATTTTTAAGACCTTCCTCTATTCAGACCTCCTATGGTAGTACCTAAATCTCAGAGAGTTATATAGCATGAGCCTGAGCTGAACTATTTATTCTCCACTTTTCCTGTTGAATCTGGATCACAGCACAGAAAAAGACTGAAATACTCAAAGGATTCATAAGAGAGAGAAAAAAGTAAAATAGATCTGTTTCCATCCTAATTATAAGGATGCTTCCCTGGGAGTGATACTTTCTTACTTCTGGCTCTGTATATTATTCTAAGTATTATTTGCACTCTTTATAACAGTATGTTGTCAACATCTTTTTAGATTATAATTATTGATGTACTGGATTCTTATACAATTCATATTTAGGCAGAGTCTGGAATTTTATCTAAAAAGCAGGTTTTTGGCTATTTCATTTCATCTTCTTTTAAAAGCAAATAAAAATACATAAGTCAGAAAGAAAAGTCTCCTGCTACCTAAGAAGTTCTGTAATCTAAGGAAGTTAGGCATAACACATACTACACAATGGTAATTTACAACTGTACAGTTGCATCTAAACTGAGTTACTGATGTAAAAAATGGATCTAGACTGACGGAAGTCTGTCACTAGGATTATAATGGAAAGATGAATCAGGCCCAAAACAGCAAATGGTAATTTAAAACTTTTGGTGCATTTGTAAGCTTTAAAACTTTGACCTCTTTTTTTTGCTTTAGCAGTCACAGAATGAGATGTGAAAGGAAAACATTCAATATTTAGAAGCAGAATTTACAGAGGCACACAACTAATTCATGCCCAGTATCATAGTAAAACAAATACTAAAACTATACATAAAAAATAAAAACAGCAGTTATTTTTTAAGATTTACAGAGATGTTCAAATGACTCACATAATTTCTGTAACAGCAACATGGACACATGCAAATTTTGTTAATGGGTTTTGTGAATTTAATATATTGCTTTCCTAGCTAGTACTTTAATTGTAGGAACTCATACTCTAAAATATATTTGATGCCTTTTATTTGATCTGTGTCCTTTCAGTGTAAATGCACAGCATATTTTAGACAGAATTCTTGTAGACAGTTTCAAAAGCATCTTTCAAAGTAAATTGAGCAGAAGCATTTTTGTGGTTTTGTTTTGTTTGTTTGTTTTGTTTAGTTGGTTATTTAGGGGTTTTTTTTTGGTTACGTTCAGTTCCACAAGAATTAATATTACCCTGGCATCATTTTTTTCCTGTGGTCCACCTGAGTGGTTTAACAAAATAGACAGATGTCAGTGGATCAATTAAAGAACTTCTCTGGTGGAAAGAAGCCACTTTCTTTTCTGAAAAAGGCCAAAAAACTCTCACAAAAATATCTCATGCTATCTCCCTACAACCAATATAATTCTACAAGAGATCAGAACCCAGAAAGAAGAGTTACCAAATGGTATCAGTTTCTTTGCATGCTCATGCAAGATTTCACACTTTCTGTAGTCAGGAATTTGAGAATCATAAGAGTGCCTTGAACAGAAAGATGATTTTTAGGACTCTTTTAAAATGCAGCCATTAAGATCAACACATTCTTTTACTCATAGCCACCGGCCTTTCCCTCCCTTCTCTGTGCTCATGATAGAGAAAAGAGAATAGCTCAATTATTTTAATATAAATTACACCAAAAAAAATCATCTGCCCCACCAACAGCCACGGTCAATGTGGCAGGAACACTACTTGTTGCATGGCAGTGTAAACAAAGTAGCATGGAGGGTAAGAAGGGCGTGCAACTAGTTTTCTATTTTGGCAACTGTAATTTAACATATGCCACCTTGCTCCTGCGATTTTGGTCACCTGTCTTTCAGCAGTACAATCCTTCTTCACTCTGTTGCAATGATGGTTTGTATAACTGAATATGCTGAACTGCATTTCCAACAACCTGAATGCTATTTCAGAGCTGGCAGGCATGAACTGCCACTGTATTTTCAGTGATATTAGACAAAGCACTGATCTGGGAGTTGAGTTCATCAGTGACCTACCTGAGCTGTTACCTCTCTTCTAGAAGAGAGGCTTATTATCTCTCCCAGGTTTCCAGATTGCTTTTCAATTATCTATTTATCTTGTACGGTTCTACTAACTGCTTCAGCTGATAACTGCCAGCTGCCTCAAATTCTCTGTGATGCCTGATAGAGATCTTTCAGAGTCGAGTCTGTTCCTGTAGTTAAAACGTGCTGTGTTCTGTGTCACCGTGAGCTGCAAAAGAAAATAATTATATTGGGCCTAGAATAGACATGGTTGATGGCTACAGAGAAAACTAACCTCAATGAAAAGACATGATTTGGCTATATATCATCATAGAATTCTACATTCTAATTGTCTGGATATGAATTTTATCACAAAACCTGAAGTACATGTATCTCTTTCACTAACAGGATTAGGATTAAATTTTATGCTAGTGACAGAGCTATCTGTGTGTATGAACGAAGGTGGAAAATCATTAGCTGTTGATACAAAGCTTGCAGAAGGTGGCCTAGATGATTTCCCAATACAGAAAGATATTATCCTGGGTGTCACCCGGAGATGAGGAGAATGCCCACCACACCAGCCTGTTTACGGACATGAGAGAAGTTTGAGCTGTGTATTTATGGAACCAAAATCAGACCAGAAAAAACAGAACATAATCAGAATGTAATCTGATGTAGGCCAGAACGACACACGATCATAAACATGCACCCTTTAGATTCAGACGCTGTGACAAGAAGACATAACCTGTGATGTAGCAGAGAGATCTAAGCTTAGAAGAGGACCTACAAAATTCTCTGTTCAGCTAAAGCTGTGTGACAAGTGGCACATGGGGAAAAGGGACTATTCCAGTAGGGAACTTACCCAAACAGTTAGTGGAGAGACTTACAGAAGACCCCATCAGGTATTCAACATTTGTAGCATTTTCTTTTTCTCTGGTGAAATGTAATACTTACAAATCTTTTATGTTAATATCCCTTAAAGACCTCAAGATGTTACAATAATTAGTTCACTGAAAAATAGAGAATGCCACACTTTCATATACAGACACACACACGGACACACAGAGCTCTGAACCTTTGGTAGCTTCCTAAAATTCACTCAGAAAAGATTAATTGCTGTCACTCAAACTTTTTTAATTCTTACCATCAGAGGTAGCTATGAACATTTTTACTTTGAATAATGGGCTTCCTACAGCAAAGGTGCACCAAGACTGGAAAGATGCAGAATGACAACAGGGCTTTTTTTCAACCTGCAACAAGGAACCAAATTACTTCAGAGCCTTCACTCTACACTCACAGAGGAGTGTATTCATTTTAAAACTATGATGTCACTGAATGTCACAAAGTCAGAATAAAAAATTAATTCATACATCAACTTCTAGTCTGAGGGCTCATGGTGATTTTTGTGACTTTAAGCAGGTTGCACGCACTTAACAACCTGATCTGAACCAAATCTGAACTTGTGCAGACTGTAGGCCAGAATCACACACTGCTACAACTGCAGCTAGTTTATGTTCTGACTCTGCCTTGGACTAGAAAACACAAAATGCAATAAGCACAAAGCAACAGTAAGTCAACTAAGATCACCTTTGCTACAGGGGGTGTTCTGAAGAGACATATTAAAAGAAGCTGCATGAGGCTCATTTGTATATACAGAGGATGTATATGCCTGTAATGGTTAACATGTGATAATACAATCTGCTATTTCCATTTAGATGTTAATATAATATTAATACAATTAATATTAATATAGAATTGTAATATAAATAAAAATTTATTCATAAGCACAGAATATATCAACTTGTACTGTATGTAGCACCATGTTACATACAGCATGCAGCATGTACTATGTAGTACAGCAAATACTGTGTATGTGATACACCTTATCACATATATCACTGTGTAAAATTTATTGTGTATAATATATAGTATACATTTATAAATTAAAAAATATATTTACATCATATACATAAATATATATTTATTTTAGTTAGGACATATCAGTGGAGGAAACAGAACTATGCAATGAAAAACAGGTATCATTTCTATCTTCGTGTATTTATTTTTCAGCTCCCTTTGAAAAGTACTTTCCTAACATTATACAAAGAAGCATGTAAACTGTATTATTTCACTGTAAAGGGCAATGTAGACATGCTTTGCATTTTACAGGAACTGTCTGAGGTCCTATATGGCCCACAATTTTCTTCAGGGCATAAAGTGTTTGAATATGGTAGAGAGCTTTAGACTGCTGTAATGCCAAGTATGCAATTTTGATTTCAGCACTAGCAGGTTTTTTTTACAAAAGATTTTACATCAGATTTCATCCTAATTTCAACATTTTTAACCTTTTAATTGTGGGTCTGCCTGGAAGAGTTTGACCATGGGCATCTACCGAAGCTTTGTTTGCTTGCATGCCCAAGAGTCATGGCTTAGTGTTTTTTCCTCCCTCCAATTGGTTTAGTGGGCCCCCTGTGGGCTCTTGGTCTTCCAAAGCCTGTAGTGCAACCTGCTGCCAGGACAGACACTGTGACTGTGAGGATGCTGGGCACGGGCTCCTTTCACATGTTTGCACAAGAGATGACTGATATTGCTACCTAAATTAATGCAACTGTGACTTCCATAAGCTACCCTGGCAGTCAGCATGTTTGTTCCTAAAAATGCCACTACACTCAGATGTAACTGAAATATGACTTAGCTTATGCGATGACACAAACATGACTCCACGCTGTTCAGTTTGTTTCAGGAAGAACAGTGCTTGCTGTCTCTACCAGTGAACTACTTACTGTTCCTTATGAGTACAGTGCCAGAATCTGCCCAGAGACTGTAGAGACCTGGCTGCTTTACAAACATGTGACAAAGTAGTCTCTCCTGAATCTGGAAAACTTGCCCTGGAAATGGATGACACAAAAATAATAACAATAACATCCTAAAGAATGAAGGAATGCTAAAATGTTACATTACTGATATTTCCAGGTCTGTGTCTTCTGTTTTAATGGTTACGGTTTAAAGCACAGAAAAAGTCTTAACACTTCTAACATAAAAGCAAATCTATTCACAAGAAAAGGAGATAAAGAAACCTGATTTCTCTTAATTTGTGCTTCAGAGAGCAGTCTTCTGTGGATGGATTCTTCAATGTAATAGGTATTGCCATTCATGCTGCTGGGTTTTTGAGGGGTCATATGCTCCTTGCCAGATTATTTTTCAAAACTTTTTGCTCATTGTGGCTGATGCTAGCTAAGGGATTCAAATGTTATTAATGGAAAATAAACAGACAAAAATAAACTGCACAAGTTCAAGTCTTTCCTTCCTTTACTAGCAGATCAGCAAAATAGAACACCCCCAGCTACAGCCCAAGTGCTCTTCTCCTGTCCATACACAGGCAGTCTCAGTTCCTAACATGCCTGTAAAGATCCTGTTCATAAAGCTCTAACAAAGTGCATACAATAAAGTTTATTAAAAAATATGATATTAACATTTCCTTTTGTACATTTTGCAACACCATGTCAACAACTCTAATTACTTGTCTCCTCACTTAAGTACTTTAGTATTACACATAATGGGCACCCTTTACATGAGAATAGGCATGATGGTAAAGGCTTTAATTATGCAATAATATGGTAATCTCTTTCCCTACAGGATTTTAGCCTTAAAGACAGAATTTCTGGATAATTTAGAGGTCACTTGCACAAATATGTTCATCATATGTACAAAACAGTTTTCATAACTTTTTTTTTTTTTAAAGAGACAAAAAGGCTGCAAATGCAGAGGTGACCAAGATTTTCATCAGCAACTCATTGCAAACTAACACGAGCAAACTGATACTTTTTTAACCTTTCGATGGACCAGAGAGCGCAACTACCTTTAATGTGAAATACTTGGCACCCTCAGTCGTGAAGAGGAGGAAATCGGGGTGGGTCGGGGGGGATGGACACGTTTTGCGCTGCCAGAAGCGAGGCGAAGCGCGCTACACGCGGAGCTCCCGGTGCCCTTCTGACCCCGGCCGCACCGCCCGAGCGAGGGGGCTCCGGGCCGGCGGGGCGGGCAGGTGGGCGGGGAGCCCGCGGGCGGGGAGCGCTCCCGCCCGGCCCCGGGGGGCGCGGGGGCCCGGCGCTGCCCGCCCGCCCCAGCCCGCTGCGGCGCGGTACATCCCGTCCCCTCCCGTGCCGTCCTGTCCCACCTCCCGCGCTGGCGCTGGCTCCATCCCCTTCTCCCCGGGCCGGGCGCCGCGCCCCCGCCAGCCCCGCGGAGCCGGGTTGGGCAGCCCGGGAGGCGTCTCCTCCGCAGCCCCCGCCCCCCCGCGCCGGTGCTGAAGCGCCTCGGCCGCTCCCCGGCAGCACCCCCGGGACAGCAGCACCCGGGCCTCCCTCCCTGCCGCCCGTCCCGGGCTCTCCCGCCGCTACTCCGCTGCCGAGGACACCTCATGGAAAATAAATAAATTAATTCCCCCACTCAGCCCCGCGGCCGGGAGAGGAGCCGGCGGCGGCCGCGGGATTAGATCCAGTCCGAGCTAGAGACCAGGTAATGTAACCTACCCGCCAGGAGGGAGGAGGAGGAGGACGAGCAGCGAGGCCGCTGAGGTTGTCCCCAGCGGGGAGGGCTCCGGGGGACGGAGAAGTGGCTGCCGCAGCCGGGGCGCGCCGGCGTGGCCCCGGCGGGCTGCGTGCGAGCGGCTGCCCCCGCGCCGTGCGCGCCGCACTGTCAGTCACACACACACACGAGCCGCCGCCCACGCAGGGATGGATGGATGGATGGATGGATGGACGGATGGACGGACGGACAGACGCCGCGTGGGACGCAGCTGTCGTCCCCCGGTCCCAAAGCAGTACCCGCAGGGAGACGCCGCACGCTCCGCCGTGCCCCGCTGCCACACGGGCGGCCGGCTCTGACAGCGGGGCAGGGAGGGAGGCGGGCGGCGGGGCCGGGCTGAGGCCGCAGCTCTGGGGGGAGCGAGGCGCGATCCCGCCCCCGCGCCGCTGCGCGCATCCCCGCGGGGCGGCGAGCCCGGCACCGCGCCCTGCGGCAGCGCCCACCCCGAGCGGCGCCGCGGGCCGGGAAATGTGGGCGGGGAGCAGCGGAGCGCAAACCGTACCGCGCCTGCCGTCATCAGACACGGGCCTGCAAGAAGCTCTGTGGTCGAGGTGACCTTGGGGAAGGTGGATCTGGATGGAGCCACTATTGCTCCATGCCAGCTGCAGCGCTAGTTTCCGTGCTCTGGGCTGCTCCGAGTCCCACAACTCTTGCATTATTATCTCGAAACTCTGCTGGCTTTAGTTAAGGTTGTGTACAGAAGTGCTGGTGTAACTAGTACCTGAGCCAGGAAAACAGTCCTCCATCATTCTCTTTACTTGACCTCTGCTAGCGCACAGCCCTTAAAGGGAATGGTCTGAGGGTTCTCCCTGGCGAGGAGCAATTGTCCAGGGGTCATTGCTGTTGAAGTGGCCCCTAAAAGGCAGTATGGCTTAGGAGAGACTGAGAAGTTGCCCTGATCAGGTTTCAGAGACCAGAGTGTCCCCTGGTACTCCTGGGAAAGCACATTACCTCTCAGTGCTTCAGGGTCATGAAACTGACACAAGTTCTCCACTGTGTTTCCAGTGAGGTGGATAGGAAAACAAAACAAAACAGAAAAACGTTTACCTGGAGTTTCTGGTGCCAGCCTGAGCTTTCAGTAAAGGAGTCTTACTGAAATTGTTCTTAAAAGCTGTTTTGGGAGAGAGAAACTAAAGAAAACTGATGCCTCATGAAGGTGTCCATTCTTGTTCTGTTGGTCTCCATGATAATCGCTCATGTTTCCATAGTGGCACCCATCTGGGGCTCTCAAGTTACTGATCAAATGGTAATGAAATAGGTGCTTGTGGCTTCCATTGCCGGAATGGGGCCATAAACCTAACTGCACACCAATTGAGCTAACAACTCCAGAGCCTTAGCACTGTCTAGATGAATCATGACAGAAAAGTTAATCATTGAGACAGAGGGATGTAGACTTATATTTAAAAGGAGAAAACTGACAAATAATTCAATAAAAGTGGTATATAGTTTGTGTACAATATGGGAATATTGCATAAGTGATTCCCTTTTTTTTTTTTTAAATCACCTCTCTCCTCTCTCCTTGCATTATTGGCTGCTAACTTTGAATATTGTACTTGAGCCTGAGTGCTGAACTCCTTCTACATGATGGAATAAATTTAGAGACACGATTATTTTCCAGATGTTTCTATTATTTGTGCAATTCATTAAAGAACTGTAACTCCATGTGTCTGTAAGGGCCCAGCTAGCTTGGCTTGCAGCATAGTGTTTACAATGTAAGTGGTCCCAAAGCAAAACAGCTGTTCATTTTGAATAGGCAGAGGGGTGGCTGGATGTTATGGATTTTATTTTATGGCAGCTTTAAATAATTGTGGTTAGCGAAGACGACCTGATTTCATTTATATGATGGACATGTAGAATAGCCTAAATACTAATTGTGGTCTTCATGGAAGGTCTTCAAGGATGGTGGAAAACCAAATTCACCCATTTTATAGATAAGAAAACTCTTTGGACTGTGTCGTGATACACTGATTTGAACAGGTATTTTACATGTAAATGGGGAGACTTAAATATTACAAAGGGGAATATCAAAAAACCCCCAGGGTGTAGTTAAATATTGTGGTTCTGCAGCTGCAGTGAGGAGTGAAGGAATTATTTTCCAGCAATTTTCATTATAAATAAATACGTCTTTAATATTCTATTAAAAAAGTTTCCTTCCAGCTCCTTAATCTACTTCCGTCTTTCATTTCTCTGTATTATGTAGAGTATTTAAGCTCACTCAGCTCGTGCTATGTCAGTCTTCTTGCTCTAGAATCCAAGTTTTATGGAGGCAGGAGGTCTTTGGGCAGCCTAAATTTATGGCAAGTTAAGGGAGAGAAAAGAACACTTCTTGAATCATGAATTGCTGTTTTTAAAAATGTTTTTCTTTCATTACTCTTCTTTTTTGAATGTGGTTCTCTACATTATACTTCTATTTCTTTATATATTTTTTTCTTCTGGCACTCATTTCTTTTTTATTCATTTTAGAAAGAAAACCTCTTTGATATCCTTTGTTTCTCAAGCAAATTATCTTGTCCTCTTTTTGCGATGAGCAGGTGGTTTTATTTCCAGTAAATATAGTTATTACTGGACCCATTTTATTTCAAGGAAAGAGGCTGTGTGTCACCTGATTTTATTTCCCATTGCAGAATCAGTTGATGCTTATGAAGAGTTGCATTTTTCTTGAGGAGAAATTTGGTTTAGCAAGGATGGTGTCTGAATACAATTTTCCGTTAATTGTATTACTTAACACCATTTGCCAGGATAAAAGCTGTCAATTTTCTTGTGTGAGAATCAAGAAGAAGGTTCTTGGGCCATGCTAATAATCTGTGTTGTTAAATTAATTTTATGTTTCAAGGTTGGTATAATTGCAAAAATATAATTATCTGTTGAGTTCTATTAAAATGGTTGGGTCATAGCTATAAATCATTGATAGAGAATGTTACCAGTTTCTGTGTCTGTTTGTTTAATATGTATATGGCATAATGTTTGCACAGGACCAAGGAGGAGGTTAGATAGGAAAATATGATGTCATTGACCAACTGTTTTATGTGTCAAATGAGTATGAGAAACTGGCTGAGTCCCACATATGCATCTCAGTCCAGACCTGCATTCCTTGACTTGCATGTATTTGTGATCTCTTGGACCAACTTTTCTAATTTTATTGTGAATCTTGGAACATTTGAGGAAAAGTTTGCAGTGTTCAAAAAGTAATTTGGTTATAGGAGTAAGGAGACAGTATCCCATGAGTTAAGGAGTAGAGGATGTTGGACAAACTGACTGTGGATCTCTATTTGGCTTTATAATCTATCCAATGGTTTTTATAGCTCTTGGTCTTATGGTCAAGCAATCAAAGTAATTTTAAACTCTTGTTGAAGAGCAGAGGGCTATCTAACTGGGTCACAGTGGCTCACAAACTAGAAAGAGTCTCAGTTTTTATCTCTCTGTTTTTATCTTTGCAATCTTAAGATTTTTAATTCATAATATGTGCTTTGGGGAGACGGGGAGGTGGTGGTGAGGGGACAGATTCATCATCATTGGCTCGTTTTGTAGATCTTAGTTTATATGTTGTCTTTAAGTAGTTCCTTTATTTGTACCTTTTCAAGGTCAAGTTTCCAGTTGCATTCTAATATTTTATTTTTGGGACATAGTGCTTTTCTGTCTCATGACGCTTATAGTAATACGTCATCAGAGGTTTCCATGAAGAGTGTTTGCTGATAAAAATGAAGCATTCTCAAAAGGATTTGAACATGACTAGGCCACTTTAAAAGGTTTCCAAAAATGGAGGAAAATAATGGAAAAGAATTGACCCTTATAACAATATACTCTTTTCCTTTGTAATTGTAAGACTTAAGATCTTAAGAAATGGAATTAATATTAATTCATAAAAGCCGGAAGCACTAGAGAACAAACTTAAGCCTGTATTTTTTTTATTTAGTGCTGCTGCATTTTCTTTCTACTTGCTGTCATGCTTATTGAATGTATTTCAGTTCCAGCCAACAAGAGAGCAGTGCTTTGAATAATAGCGTAAATCACATAAAATTGGCTAAGAACTTTAGACTGTAAGAAACTTGTACTTTTAAGTCACCTGTTGACAAACCACAGGATGCCCAAATATTGTAGAAGTTGAAATATTTGAGAATAGGTGGATTTGATATCCTTTTCATACGGTTACATGAAAGATAAGGACAGTATTAAACTCCACAAAAAAAGCAGTCAAAGCATAAAACTCTGCAGACTGGAGTTGCCCAAACATGCAAGATTGTTACAACAGTGTTAGTTTTCTTTCAGCATGAATATTTGTATCCCCCAAATGAACACTTTACAGTTGTTTTGACAGCAAGCTTGGTAGTTATTTCACTTTTATCTCTCTTTAAGATTTTCCAGCTGTAGGTGATGATCAGGGTGCTGTGGGGACATTCAGAAAGCATGTTGCACAGAATACAATTCAGAACAACTGTAATTCATAGCTTTTCTTATTTATATATTTAAAAAGTTCTGGTCCTTCAGAATAGCTCATCTTCCCACACCTGCCAGCAGACTCCTACTGCAGCTTCAGGCATGACCATTGTGTAGTGCCCTTCCGTCATGTGGCCTCAGGATTAGCAAACTGTTGGCAGCGCTCCCAAGTTTGGCACCTGGGGATAGCTCACACAACAAAGAGTTGTAATGGTGTTCAAAATGTGTTTTGGCATCAAAGGACTTCAGCATTTGCTGCCATTGCAGTGGTGGTAATGACAGGGCAATGAGGTATGTTGCTTCTTCCATATGTTCTACAGTTTTACTAATAGAAATTAGTCACAAAACAAAATCAGTCACAAAAAAACAGTAAGTCATCCCAAAAGTTAGACTTTTTTTTCTCATATAAATAGATTAAGGTTTTAACATTTGTACTTGCCATTCAGCACATAGACAGTCTTGGAGACCATGGTACAAACAAGAGACAAAAAAAGATGAAACCTCAGTTTGTCTCCTGTGTGAGTTTCAACCTCATCGTGTCACTTTCAGAACTGTACTTCTCAGTGCTTGTGTTCTGAAATCAGGAAATACTGAGAGCAAGTATTTATTTTAAAATACTAAAACCACATGAAAAAACAAACGAAAAAGATCTCCCCATTTCTGTGCCAAGAAAAATGGCGAAAGCATATATGCAAAATGCATATTTGATTTTTTTATATAAAGCTTGTTCCTAATGCAAGTATTTGATTAGTATTTCAGATAGACAAATGTGCTCACTTCAAGCATATGCTTCTGAAATTAGTTGTATTAGAGTGGGTTTTTTAACATTAGAAATTAGATGCTCTGTGGTATTCTTTTCAAATCTCTAGGATAACAATATAAATATTTGTCAGTGAAGATGAGAATTTTTTAAGTGATACAACACCATGTTCAAACTACTAGCTATAACAATTTGGCTTCTGAGAGACATAGCTGCTTTTCTCTGCTGACCTTATTGAGAGATGGAAATTGGAAACCTAAAAATGTAGGAGGTTTTAACAGTTACCTGTGCTATTGAATTAAAATGCCATAGGAGTTGTCATTACTAAATTGAGCTCCTATAGATTGCATTCTTAATATGGCCCTCAGGGCAGGTTCACAAAAGAAAGAAAAAAAGAACAACTTAATGATGCAAATAAAGTCCCCTTGGTAATGTAGGTGTCTGATTTCTTAACAACTGGAATTTTATGTGCTAAATTCCTTGACAATTCTGCCTTTGCTGAGTATACTTTCCACTGAACAAATCTTTTCTAGAATTTAATTGCTTTATCATGCTCTGCCAGGGGTGGATTTGTGTCTGAATCTGGATACTGGACCCTGTGTTCTCAGCAGTGCCTCCTGCTGATGTTAGAAATGAAAATTGGTGAGATTTATACTGCAGACTGGAACAGAAGACCGGTTTCAAAGACAGAAGAAAATGTGCCTAGGACAAAGACCTGGCTGAGCAAGGGTGTTGCATCTGGGAGCAGGTGGAGAGAATAGAACTGTGGAAGGAAATTGGTGCTGGAAGCTCAGGAAGGCAATGGGTCTATCATCCTATTACCAACCCCTGTTTAGAATGTACATCTTTATAATAATTTGTACGTAGCATTAAACTAAAGGATTCCTTTCTGCCCTGGGGAATTTGTAGGATTTCGTATCATTTATTACACAGGGATCCTAACTCCTTATCTACCATTAGGCAGCTTCCTTTCCTTCGTCTCACCAACACTACAAAAAGCAAATCAGGAGACTCAATAGCACATGATTAGAAACCACAACAACATATTTTAGCAAGGAATGAAAAAGGCTTTTGTATTTTTTGACCTCGGGGTTATATAAATAAAATAGGTATAAAAGAATATGCCATAATAGCTTGTATTTACAAAGCATGTAGTATGCTTTAGATTTGTGAAGAATCAGAAAAAAAGAGAACCTATTTCTTGTTTTTGTGCAGATATAATTATATGTTGGTTGGAGGCATAAGGTAGGGGTTTTTTCTCATGTTTTTCTTATGTAGTTATTCAAAAAGAGATGTTTTGGTGTAGTTATGCTGGAAATAGGGGTGCATTATTTCAATTTAGTTTATTTCCTCATTCATACACAACACTAGAACATTATGAGTTCATGCATGGCCTGTGGTCTGTTTCAGTTTTATCTCTATTAGAATAATGAAAGGAGTTTATAAGCAAAGCTAGTGAATATAAGGACCAAGCTCACATGAGATAGAGAAATCAAGGAAGGGCATTTTTAAATGACACTGAAAAGCACTGTGGTGTTTTCTGTCAGTTAATATGTCAATGTTGCTTGATTGGCATTTCTTCTCTTTCTGTGATTCCAGGTCCACTCTTGATCTCCTTCTCTCTGGTGCAGTTCCACTGGGTTATATAGGATTA
Organism: Acanthornis magna; assembly: GCA_036785705.1. Lineage (NCBI taxonomy): Eukaryota > Metazoa > Chordata > Aves > Passeriformes > Acanthizidae > Acanthornis > Acanthornis magna. The sequence goes on from JAWUZG010000001.1 coordinate 27,999,274, forward strand.
CTCATGGTTTATACCCAGTAGTGGCTGAAGAGACCCTTTTTGACTGCTTCTTAAAATGCTGTTAATTAGTCTTTCGATTCGCTTTCTTTGACTTGCCTGATTAGGTTAAATGGAAATTATTTCTCATAATGATTAGCAAAATGATCTCTCTATTTCCAAATAAATGCTTTTATGTGTCCAGCTTTTCTGCCATTCCCATCTTGGTTTTGGTAAGAGCTTTGTCCTTCTCCACATTTATTAGAATAAAAAACCTCAAAGTAGCAAGTTGGTGTTCTGCTCTGCTTATCCTACTGGCATCCTGGGTTTGCCACACTAAAAGTGGAAACTGTCAGAGGCAGTTGTCACTTGTAGGACAGCTTTTATATGGCACAGATGATGCTTCTCCATAGTAACCAGTATTGATGTTTTACCAGGCTATTTTTATATTTAGAGTTACAAATGTTTTCATTCTTTATCCTTCTGGTATTTAATTCTGCCTTTCAGGTGTCATTATAAGGTCACAGAAAAAAATGTAGCCTTGGAAAAATGACACATTTAGGAGGTAAAAACAGAGTAGATGGGAGAGACACATCTCTGAGGGAATATTGTTTTGAGGAATTTCACAGAGGCAGATGTCTTCAACCTAGCAGAAGTGGAATGACGTGTCATATTTTCAGTCACAGCGAGTTTTAGTTGTCTTCTGTTTTTTTTGTTGTTTTTTTTTTTGAGAAAGGAATAGAGGGAGTATTAGCCTTTGCTTTTATGATTTCTTTATTCTAATTGTGGGCCATAGCAAGGTTTTTGTTATTGATGAATAGTATTGTAATAGCATACAAAAGCCTGTCCTCTCCACAATTAAAGTAGATTCTTCTTCTGAATGGAATAGCATAGACAGGTGTTAATGAAACAAGATGTTGTTGCTTAATTGGGTAATGAACTTACACTTGCGGATACACTTCAGCGTTGCTGAAATATTGTGTATGTGAAATGGTGACTTATTTTAGCTATGAAGCCATGATTTTTTTTTCCCTTGTATCTGTTTCCTGAAAAATTAGCAAAGCTTTTGCAGTAGTCATATCCAAGCCTACTTTGGAATCATTACACTTAAACTGATAGTTTAATTGCACTGAATGATATGTTTTATTAAGTATCAGCATATGTTTTTAGCTTTAATAAGGTAGCTACAAATTTCTTCCTTATTGTTTTTTTTCTTTCCCCTCCATGTACCAGTTTTATCCCAGATGTATAAATACAACTATTTTTGTATGCAGGACTATACTCTTGTGATACCTAAATTAGCCACCTAAATTAGGATCTCTAATTTCTGTGTTACTGGATCCTGGGTAAGTAGGTTGTTATCTCTTAATAACGGAAGCTTAAATCCTACTTTTAATCAGTCCCCTCTACTAAGGAACATGTGCTGGATGAAACCAGAAGTTATAACTGTAAGTTGAACAGCCTGTTCTATAAGCACTTGGAATAGCACTTATAGCTGTTTTGTATGCAGAGAATTTTGCATTCTTGTGTAGTCTCAAGGAAGCCTTTACTTCTCAATATGCAGCCAAATAGACATAAGTGAGTCGATAGTTTTCTAATAGTAATAATTGTATGTATATATACAAATACACAAAGTGATATGAAAATAAGAAATAGGCAATATGGTGCACACTAGGAGGTGAAGTGGGGAAATGAAGAAAGCACTGGAAGAGTGCCAGTATATTGCTTTGATGTTTTGAGAGGTTTTAGTGTTGCAGTAGGGTATTTACAGGCTGTTGTGAGCAGCCATAGATACCTGATATACATGTGTATGTATTTTCCATATGATCCTTTTGACCTATTTGGAACACTTCTATGTCCAGATGCATAGGAGGAGTATGGATGGGTAATGTTGGCAGTACAGGAGTGTGAGGAGATGCAGAATTTGGACCAGCTATGAAAACAATGGAATCAAATGCTTGGAGGAGACATTTCAGTGCCAACACTTTGACTTGGCATGTGAACTGTCAGAACTGAATGGGTGATTCTTTAGTCAGCATTTAATAGTAAATTTAGCCCCTCATTTTAGAAAGAAGGACTTCTGTAATCAAGTAAGTTTTTAGTCATCCAACCAAAGCAGAACCGGTTCTGTTTTCCTGTGCCAAGTGGCTAAGGTTGTTTGCTTCACAGCTATTCGCACTGCTCCAAAGGGGAGTTTGAACTGTTTGGTCAATCCCTGCTGCGTTCATTGACTTGGTGTGTTTGTTTCTATTACCCCATTGAGAAGGGAATGGTTTTTGTTTGTGTTCCTAAAAGTTTGGACCTGATTTATTTAACCAAACCCTACTGAGCGCAGAACCTTTTTTATTTGGTTGAACTCATGCTCCTGTGCGCATTTTCTTCACTTCTGTGACCTTGACAGAGGGAATCCCTGTTTGTTTCTTTGTTTGGTAGAACTGTTTATCTGGGCCCTGCTGAGGATCGAAATGGGCTGCCTACTTTCTGCTGCAAACAGGAACCATGAGGGACTCTGTCCTAAAGAGAGAAGAGCGTATCCAAGTTGGTTTTTAATTTTTTTTTCTCCTTCAGAGAACTGATAATATCCAGAGGGTGTTGTAATGATTCTTTAAGCAGGAGTAGAAAGGCTGGTGACAGCAGTGAAAAGACACAAAGGCTTGAAGTCAGAGGAAGAAGGAAGTAAGGGTACATGGTATAACTATCAGGTTACTGGGCTTTAATCTTTGGGCAGTCCAGCAGTGCACTGGCCTGCTTTTGAGGAAAGCCATAGCAGCATGAGCTACCTAAAAAGCCCACTGTGCCTCAAAGCGCAGGCTGTCAAAGCCCTGGCTTTAATTTCAATCCTAAAATGCAACGGCATAAGTAGAATAGATGGAGCAGTTCTTCTGTGGACATTGGGCTGGCCTTTGAGAAGTGTTTTGTGTTGCTGTTGAGGTTACCATCTGTAAAATAACCTGCTGCTGTAGAGCTACAGTGAAACTGTACATTGATCTGCATCTTTCACCTGTGGCAGCTAGAAATGTTGTATTTGTCTTAAGTAGACATACACAGGGGGGCTTGGAAGATGCTGATTAATCCAGAGAGCTAAAAAAAGAAAAGTGGGCTGTAAGGGAAAGGTGCTGTTGTTGCAGTATTCAGACCTCCCGGTATCTGTCTCCTGAGGACCCTCAGTTGGCAGGATTTGTGTGGATTTCTGCCAGTAAAAAGAACCCTGCTTTAGCCTTTGTGGATGCTCCAGTCAAGAGCTGACCCCCAGGCATGAACACTTCTACCAGCATAGCTGCCCTTCAGTGCAAAGTAGAAATACATTATAGGACACCCTTTAATCACTTTGGGATGTATCTCCTTCTTGTCTTTAAACAAAGTTGCTTCATCAGTTGCTGAATATTTTTATTGTTATGCTTTTCTGTTTAAGTAATACATACCCAAGTACTACTGTCAATTTCCCACTATAGCATACACCTACACTTACTGCTTACTTGTTTTAAATGCTTCTTTTAATCATGGTCCAAATCCAGGTGAAAAGCTGTGTACCTTCAACACATATAACACATATTTAGCAACTTATATATCTGTACATAAATCATAAGCTTTCAAGCTGGAGAACATCTTGCATTTTCTTACAGGTGAGAAAGAGGTTTTTTTTGCTTAACATCATAATTGTGCAATGACAAGGATTGCTAAGTTAAATGTAGAAGTTACAGGCATACAAGATGTATACCATTAAAAATTAAGATGCTAGTAAAGGCAGTAGTACCATTGCATTCAAGCTCATTATCCTTTTCATTTGTATTTTGCAATGTTCTCATAGAATCTGCTCCCCTCTGAAAAACACCCTTTAGTTTCTAATACTCAGTCTCATGTACGCACACAGTTCCACTAAATTAGGCTTACGTGCATTATCTGATCTGACTAGAAAAGGATTTTCTACCCTAAAAATATACTTGCCCACAAATAATGTATGAAAGACAAAGAAATGGATTTGGTAAACATCTAAAGTGATCTGAGCAAAAGAGAAAAATTACCATTGTATGTTAATGACTTGAACATATTTGGTCTTCATAAGCTACTGCAGTGTTTTAAAAAAAGTAAGAATGTTCATGGCCATGTGTATACTTCTTTATTTAAGGCAGAAAGTGATATTCAAATAATCACAGATAAACTCTGCCCTGATAGAGTGGCTTTAAAAGTTACTTTCAAGGTATTGCATTAATTTAATTTGTGTATGATTATCTATGCATTCATTTAGATACATTTAAATACAAGATAGTGCGGACAACTGAAGGGAAATCAAGGAACCAGGGAAAACCGAAAATACCAGTTTTGTAACGAAGAAGCCGTAAGTCATTTGTGGAGTATTTTTCCTTACCTTGGACTTTGTATGCTGGCATGTTTTTGAGTTACTAGAGCTGTTAGAGCAAGGAGGGGTGAGACTGCTCGGTGAAGTTGGGGGGATTAGGCAGGAAGAGCGGAGGGAGGGCAGTGGGCGATCTGTGGAGCGGACTGAATCAGTATCTGCCACTGGAGAGGGCTGGCAGACTAAGGGACTGTGGGGGAGCGTGCTTTCATTACAGTGCCATTGCAGTGAGCATTAATGTGCTGGTGGGTGAGAAGGAAACTGCTGATATTTCTCTTTAACCTCTGTGTTTGTGACTTGCGCACAGGTGGTTTTTAACCCATCGGTGTGTCTGGCTCATTCTAAAGGGTTGTGTACAAGAAGTGAGAGTTACTGACATTTTGGAGATGAGAAAATCTTTGTTTCACATTGCCCAGGTACAGCAGGTTTTGTCCTGCTGTTCTCCATTCGTGTTTCCTGATGGTTTTCTCCATTCACTCCTGAATTCCCTTGAGTCTACCCATTGAAAAAGAATGCTTACACAGAAATGGACAAGAAGCAACCCAAAGGCTGGGATGTTGGGCAATGTGACATGCAACATACCTTTCAGATTTGTATTTCCTTCATACCTGACACACTCAAACTTGTGTACTGTCACACCCTAGGGCATATCTTATTACTTAAGCCCTTGTGTATCTGCAGGTATCTAAGCCCACAAAACTTCAAGCTGTGTGATAATACTTTTCAAATAATTCGCAGGGAGTAGTTTTTACATTAACATTGCCTTTTTTTTTTTTTTTTCCTGCAAATGGATCTGCTGTGGAATTCTTGAGCTTATTCAAAAAGACTTGGCAGTATCTTGGGCAAACAGTTACTGTTTCTTTTGTTAAGTTTTGAACAGTCCCTGATGCATATTTGGTATCTACATCATCAGAGACAGCCCTAGCTATTTTGTTGCCTGAATAAAATATATTCTGCTGCCTCTATTCCAGATTTTCAAGAAATTGTATTTAATACCAGGTACATTTATAGAATTGTAGAATGCCACATATTCAGATGTTATGAAATACAATCTCACAAAATTCCATAAAAATATGAGACAAAGTATTTATGAATTATAAAAATTGATGTCTTGTTAGCAATTTAATCAGTGTATCACAAATTGGCTCTAAAAATGCTGCCTCTTCAATTCTGCAGCTCTGGGCAAGTGTCCAGCCTTTCCATAAGGTAAGCTGTCCTCTATGTTGTTCTGTAAGGCATTGAGCATTGTTTCAAGTTTTAATTGAGTGGTTTATGCAGTGACTTAGTTGAGTAAATTGTCAATTAAAATTGCACATATGAAATTTGTCACTTTTTTGTTTAACATGGCAGTGATTTTGTTTCTTATGCTTTTTTGCATTAGAATTGAAAATTTACTTTCAAAAAAGATAGTTGTCTGTTGTATGTAAAGCACAAGATAGTTTGTCTGCACCTTCCATAAATTTTCTTCTATGAAGCCGTGATAACCACAAAAATGTTTGTGATGCAACAGTCCTGAGTTGCACATTTTACAAACACAGAGAGAAAATATGGGTATTGCAGCACATGTTTTTCAGACACTCAATACTCAGCTAAACTGGACATACTTGTTTCAACAGTACAGAAAAAATTGCAAAATTTCAGATTTCAACATTATGCTGTTAAGCTGTGGATCTGTTTCAAAGAAGATGGAAAGAACATTTTTAGAATCTAGAGCATACGTTTTTCACTTTCTTATTTTGTAAGAGCTAAATAAGCCAGCTGGATAACCCTTGTCCTATCTTCCCCAAAACACTTAAGATTGAAAAGCATTGAACTGGAAGAAGGGACTGGGCTATTATTTTCAGTCCACTGCAGTACCAAGAAAATGTATTATGACTATATAGGGCTGGGTTCATCCAAATACAGAGTTCAGTAGCATATGCATCTATAATTGAACAGTTTTTCCAGATGTGCTTCAAATAACGGAGAGATATAGGCACTTGTAAGTCACATATCATTTCAGTGTAGCTTAGATGTTTAAAACAGGTCAGTGAAAGATGTCCCAGAACTTCATTTCTGCCCACTGATTATAAGTGAAACCTATGTATCCAGATCACATGCGGATGTCAGCACTCTCAATGTCAAAATATAGTTGTGCTGAATTGCTCCTTTAAATGAGAAAAAGTCACAAATTGTGTGTAAGTCAAAGACTATCTTGCAGATCTGTATTACAAGCTTAAATCTTCTCTAAAATGTGTAAATCTAGAGTATATACTAGTAGGAGAAAAGAAGATTTTCACCGAATACCTGAGGTCTTGCAGGGAGTTATACCAAAAAAAAGTAAAAATTCACACCAAAAGAAAACAGTTTGCCACCAAACCTCCAGGATTAGAACAAACTGCTATATAGCTTTAGGTATTACTGCCACTGCTAACCTAGAGCATTCTTTCAAGAAGGCTTGAATTGAGATGGAAGGAAAAATTGTGCTGCAATATTAATGGCATCACTCGACTATATGCAGCAAAGATTATTTATTTTCAAGCATCTATTAATGAAAAAGACTTAGTGAAACAGATGTTAGTGTCTAGAAAACCTGAGCTGAAGTTCAGATCAGCATCTAGGCCAAATGGTTATGATGAGTTTATTTCAATTTTAACAGTTTAATCTTATGATCCTGAAAGAAATTTTCAGGTTTCTTCTGGTATCTAGCTCTCTTCCAGGAAGGACTAGTTACATTTAATATGTGCCTGTGTGTAAGGGGGCAGCAAGGTGCAATAAATGAGCCAGTTCTAGGAACCCTTTCTCATAGGAACTCTTGAGTAGCTGGATTTGTATTATATGTAAAACTCCACTGCCATTACTATTCACAAAATACACTGCCAGCTACAGTCTCATATGGTGAGTTGAGTAATAGCCCTCTTGGTATTGATATGTTTTTATAGAGAACGGTCCAAGACTGTATTAACTTTTGTTTTTGTCAAGCTGACAGTGGACTGCAGGCCAGCTGCCTGCCACTGCATACCCATGCCAGTTAGCTCTGTCACTTAGAGTACACTTCAGTGTTAGTTCTGACCTTCTACCTCATGATCCATTCCCTGGATTCAGAAGCTCAGCCATGGGATAGGCACAGATTTTAGTCCTCATTGGTCTCTGAAGTGGATGGACAAAAGGCAGCTGTGCTCCCCCACCGTGATGCCGAGTTGGTGCTGTGCTGTGCTCGCTCGTGTGGACTATGCGGTCAGCATCCCTAGAGACATCGCAGTGGTACCTGCTGTTAATCCATCTTTCTGTGGCTGTTTCTCACGGATGCAGAAATCTTGGGGGCAGAGGTGATTCTCTCTCGCCCTGCGTGGGGTGGGAAGGGGATCCTGTGGAAGGAAGGGCCTGCCACCGAAGGGCACAGTGGGGGAGAGCAGCTTTGCTGACACAAGTGAGAAGCTGTACTGGGGACTAAACACAAGTTGTCAAAATGTAACAGAAGGTGTCCAGCAATAACAATGCCTCCCTTCCTACTTCTCTCCCATGATAGGAAATGTGGTATTGTTGTCACTGCAGGGTCTTTGTCAGAGTTCAGCAACCCATGTTTACTTCCTTTGTTGTCCTCCCCTTGTGTGCTTGTGTCAGCAAACACGTTCCCTTCCTGCTGTTGTCGGTGCTGAGATGAACGCCCCTTGCAAGTGTGCTCCTCACAGTTTGGCGTTACAGGCTCACCTATCACTGCCATGCATTATCTCCAGTATATTTCATCCTTCCCAGAAGAACTGCATCAGAGTCAAATTAAAGGTTTAGACAATACAGAGATCAATTAAATGATAATACTTTCTCATGATTAGGCTGGTCTTTAAGCAAGTCTTCTATTGGGTTAGGTTCCAGTAATTCTAGGCCTTGTCTCACTTTTCATGTGAGATTGCCACAGGCCTTAGAAATGCAGATCATCACTAGCATCATTATTTTCAGATAAATTAAAAAAATTGTTCTGAGAATTGCTTTCTTGCCTGTGAACATTCAAAGTGGTGGGCAGTGAAAGTAGCTGCAGTTTGCCTATAAAATCTGTCTTGGTGATTGCCTAAAATTCCCAAACAAAGCACTTCTAAGAGCTTCGAGGCTTTAATATTAGTTGCTTAGTGAATATCTAGGACAAGGGAAAGTTTTAATTTTTTTTCCAGCCTGAGTCATCACAATGTTTTTCTGTTTCTTTTGGCCAGGCAGTTTCATCCTTTCCAGCATTTTTTGGGTCAAGGCAAGTATGGTGTGTGAGACTGATAAAAAATAACAGTTGTGAGGACATACATACCTTCTTGCTTGGTTTTCCAGCAAAATAGTTAAGGTCATTCTTGCAATTATAAAGAAAAAGCTTTTGATGGGAACTTGGAAAAGAATTTTGCTCAGAATTTTTGAGTGAAGGTATGATCTGGTCTTAGGTATAACCTACCTTCTAAGTATGTAGTTATTCTATCATTAGTTTTGCAGATGATTCAATTTTTTTTTTCCTATACAAAAATAGTGAGTTTTTGTAAAATTTAAGAAATAATGGAAAATAATTTTTGGCACTTTGCAGCAAATTCTGCACTATCTCCAGGAAAACACAGCTTTTTAAATATTGTCATGGCTAGCATTGCTTATTAATACAAAGTTTCTAATTGCTCTATAAAGCCTAATGCAGTATTTTATACTTTGACTGTTAATTGAGCAGTCAAAAAAAAATCTAAGTTAATTGCACATTTACTGTTAATTGCTGGACAATTTTGTCCAAATGAGAAAAAAATTGGCCTTTCACAACATGTTAGTTGCATTAAGTGCCTCTAATTTTCCTTTTAAGCTTTTACTGATGATCTTTAGAGAATATTTATTACACTTTTTTCATTGAATGAAATTATATTAATATTGATCTTAGTGTAGTATATGTTATAAAAGGCAGTTTCCCAACCAGCCTCACCATACATGCTGAACTCCTACAGCACTAGACACAAACTATGTTCAGGTGTCCCGAGATAATAGCACTTTTTTAAAAGGCTATAACATTTAAATAAAATTTTGAAAATGAACACAGGATGATAAAGAAAAATCCTGCATGTCAGACAAAGAAGCTGTGAAAGAAACTGTGTAAGGAGGTGATACAATGTTCATAAACCAAGGATGCCCTTCTGTGGCATTGTGTTCTGAATGCTGAGCTTCACCACCACCTCTTGCACCTCAGTAATTTGAGATGCTTGTTGGTTTGGCAATTGGTCACACAAAATAAACTGTCCAAACATCATGTGTGATAATCGGCCAATCAGGTCTCCAAAGAGTCTTTAAATGTTGAAACTGAACAAAGGCTCTGTGTCTCTCAAGTTCCGATTATTGTCTTGGACAGCAGCTCTCTGCCAGGTAATGTGCTGTTTTTCTATTTCCTTTTAGCTTTATTTAGTAGCAATAGGTGGTTTCAGATTACTGTGGTAATCCATGCAAAACTAATTGACTAATTAAAAGCAAGACAAGTCAGTGCACCAGCACGTTGCACAATATTTGCTGTTGGCTTTTTAATGATTATCTAACATGTATTGACAAAAGAGTGTGAAGCACTTTAAAGAAGAAATATTCTTATACTCTGTCTAGTCCTAAAAAGTTTCAGCAAGGATTAACAACTGTATGGTGACAATTCCCAGTCTTGCCAAACTCTGTGGATTTGTTCATATATGTTGCCAAAGTTTCTGAGAAAATAAAGACTTCAAAGATGAGTCTTCTAAAGAGAAACTTAAAAGAAAGGGAAGCATCAGTGCAGCCTAGGTCAGATAGGAATGATTAATGCCATGTGTTCTGAAGTAACACAAAGTTTCTAAATGCAACATCAATTTAACTTAGAAGACAAATCTTCATGGTAAACATCTTATTTTCGTAAGGATTTGGGAGGGAAGCAATAATGTAATCCCCCTGCCTGAAACTAAGTGATGAAATAAAGGTTATTCATCCTTGCTGGGCACTTACACAGATCTTCTGCAATACCAGAGATTTTTATAATAAAGGATGAGGAGTTGCTTTAAAGCAAATGACATGGGGCTGTATTTTACTGACACAAGTAACTCTGTTTCAGTCTGTTGCAATGTCAGAATTCAGTGCCCTATACCTCCTTTCAGATATAGGCACTTAAAAATTACTGGGTTCCTTAGAATGAACTTAGAAGTAATTTTCAATTAGGTTTTTTATTGGGGTTTTTTTCAATTGTAACAACACCTCTAAAATCTTCATCCAACCTAAACAGTTTTGCAAATAGTTAGTCCACTAGTAGTTTTAGAATGGCTGATTATACATAATTTCAGAGAAAAGTTTGCTGAGTTTATTCCACAGAGATAACCTGGTGATTTTTGGTGCTGTTTTTGTCATCCCTGTTATCAAAGCTTAAAGTTCTAAATCTTTGTTTGCTGAGCTCAAAACCGAGTTTAAAGCTGTCTTTGATTTCACTAGAGTAGGCTGTTGGCTTAGAGGCCTGAGTTTTGGCTGTCATCTTCACAACTCTTCTGACGTCAGAAGCACTGTAGGGGCTTATCATTGTAAGGCTGTGGACTTAAGTGGGTCAAACTTTAAAGAAAAAAAGATTCAAAACTCCTCAATGGAGTCCTCAAACATTTCCAATGGATATTTTATACCTTATATTTTTTCATTTGTATTTGCTTGTGATATGATTCTCAATAAATCTACATGAAATACTATTCATAAATTGTGTCTAAAAATAAAATAGTTGGGGGATCAAAAAATAGTTAATATTTTGTTTTTCAACAGTGACTGAGACTCCAGTGTATATTCACAAAGTCCCACTCTCATGTAGAACTGATGTATTTAAGCTCTCCAACACCAAAAATATTCCCTTGACTGTTAGCAAAACCAGGAGATAACAAAGGTATTCCTACAAGGCGATAGCAGAGAGGTCCCCAAGTCCTTGCATAAAGGTGTCGTCCTTGAACAAATGACTTTTCATGAGAAAAGGAAGCACTGTGCTTGACCCACATAACAGAGGAAAGCAGGAGAGTGAAAGATGTGTGTGCAGTGTAGTTACAGACATTATAAAACAATCACTGCATGATGTTTAAACATTGCTTTATGGTGTTTCCACTGAGATATTCCATTAGTATGTGATGATAATGAATCATGGTTGTACTTCACTGAGAGCTCTTGCCATGACTGCATACTTTTCTGATTTTTTTTCTTCTTCCTGTGGACTGTGCATTGAAACAAGGGGGAGAAATTGTTTGAGGAATATAACCAGAATAGAAGCTGCAAAATTACAATGTTGCTTGGAAATGGACAAACTTTTCAACACAGTTTTATTTTGTTTTGTCAATATTATTTTATTCAAGCTAGAAGTGTGGCTTTAAATAAAGTCCTGGGGAGAATGTGAAAGAATGCTTTAAAAAATGTCCCTGGGCAGTGCATATGTGTTGACAAAAGTGTGTGTGTGGGTTTAATGCTTCTTTTTTCCACTTCTGTAGACATAGCTTGTCTACAGCAACTAATTTGAGAAAGAATATTTTCAGTTAAAGAGACGGATTGAAACAAGACAAGTGCTTCTTTGCTGATAAGGATCTCAACATCTATACAGCATCTCAGTTCAGCTGGAAATGTTTGTCCCAGATCTAACTCCTACATGCTCAGATGGTAAATCTTCAGAGCAGGGATAAGTGCCATCTGGTGATTCAAAACAATACAAAACTGATGGAATCAACTTCTAGGGGATGACAAATAGAACTGGTCATCAACCTCAGATAAAATTGCCATATGGGATATTTGGTCCATAAGATCTTTAAAACTGACAAAACACTCCTCTATCTCCATCTTCACATTTCCATTTAAATTTCTATTCTTTCATTATACTGCAGGTAATTAATATTATATGTTTAGCAACAGCAGATCATAATTAATGCATTGCAGTAATCACAAAAATGTCAGTGTATATGATGTCTGCTGATGCAAAAGTTATATACAATATATGCATCAACTATATGAATTATAGTATTATGAATTAGATTTTGAACTCTGGTACATGATTTACATTGATATTTTAGCACATGTGTGTAATATTGTAACAATAATATCTGATGTGTGAAGAAACTACAGAAAATAATAGGCTAGAATAATTCTAACTCTTTTAATAATAATTTAAAAATATTCAACGTTTGATAAGCTGATTGTGCTCTGTAGGTCTCAAATTTAAGAGCAGAGAGACCATAAAAAAGGAAAAAGGTTGGCTCTGAGGTTGAAGAAAGAGAAAACATTAAACTAGCAGTATTTCATTCAGCAAGTTCAACTTCTTTTTCTGAGTAGAACTGTATCATATAAATGTTCTGCTTTGTGGTGAGAATGAATTAGTGGCTAAGAGAGTGAGGTAAACTCAATTCTAATTTGCTGCATTTGTTTAAGGTTTGTATTTGAAAACATTTAGACTGAATATTAGTTTTATTTGTGTGAGTACTCAGAGTATCAAGCTGCTTTTTTTCGTAGAGCGTATTATGCAAAGTTATGGGTCTTTTCCATCAAAACCCTCTTTAAGAGGCTCATCAGCCTGAACTATAATGCTGTAGGGTCTAGTAAAAATATGCAGAAGTACTAGAATGCTGTGTGTAAATATTCACAAGAATTGCTCCTTTAGTCTGAGTACTGAAATACTTGTTGGTAATGACGAGGAAGCTGTGAAACATTGATTCTTAGGCAGATTTTCTTTGAAGTCAGGAGGCATTTCAAAATGTCAAACTGTATATGTATTTCTGTAAACTGATTAAAAAGAAGGGAAATACATAATACAGAAATGGTATTTAATGAATATTAGACCATATCCATTTTTGCAATTTGTGTGCTTAAAAAGGATTTACTACAGAGTCGTGTTTATGCATGACTGTTAATATATTATAATTTTTACTTGAAATCCTTTTGAAAAATGAAAAAATGCATAAAGGAAAAAATTATCCTATTGAACAGTTATGTATATGTATAGAATTGTACAGGCATTCTCTGCATAGAAATTCTGATTATCTGCCAAGTATGAGCTCAAGGTGTTGTACCCTGTGAAGTTGTAACAGTCTTTGTAGGCAGTGCCATTGATGATCATGCAAGAAAGCAATATTTCTCAACCAAATCCTATTTTGTAATCCCCTTTAACCTTCTTTTCCATTAATTTATATTAGTGTCTTGTAATTTAACTCCTGGTGTGAATCTAGCACTACAAATGAATACTGTCTTTTATGGTGTATATAACCTTATCTAGAACAGTATCTCTATTTTTAGGAGATGAGATGATAATTCTTTATATTGACACACAATGACTGGTTGGGTCAGGGTGAGTTTGCATAATGGAATGAGCTCCCTACGGTTGTGTCCAGAAACCTTGATAATGAGAAGTGGCATCAATGTTTCATTTATTCATTTCTTTCCATTCAGAAGGTCAAAATGAACTGGTATCTTAATTTCTATTTCTCTGAGTTTTTAAATGAGTTTTACTTTTTTGTTTTCAAGTAATATTTAATTTGAAATATCAAAAGAATAAAATTAAATTCCTGGTGTCTGTACAAAGTTAAGAGAATGAATAAAAAATAAATCCATTTCATTGTAAATTGCAATAACCACATTCCAATTTTAATGCATCTTCACTACATTAGAAGTCAATTGATGGTCAAAGCTAATGTTCCCATAAAACAGAATCAGTGAAAGCTGTAATCCTTGTGGTGGCTACAACTGATGATGACCTTTTTGCGTCTATCATATTATTAGAAAATTAAATCATTTTCTTCTTCAAGGACAAAAAATTTTAAGCTGTCAACAGGTATATCAAGTTCTGCTCATAAAACCTTTCACCTTATCTTAAACAAACAAAAAGAATTAAAATAACTGACTAATTAATTCTCAACACAGGGAGAGAATCAAACAACAGATCTGAACTATAAATGACTGAACTGCTTAAGGAGTTGATAGACAATTTAAGAAGTTCTTTGAATTCTAGGACTTGACTGTGGCTTAAAGCCAGGCCTCCTTTGGAAGACTGGTGCTGCATTAGAATTAGAATTCCTTCTGGACAGCATGTGCCGCAACAGGAAGTCTACCAACCTGTGAGATGGAACAGCATATTCCCATCTGTTGCTGGCCAGCTGTCCTGTGCATCCCCCTCCTTTTCACGAGCTCAGCCTGACAGCAGTAGTTATGCTCTTGAGCCATCATGCAGCTGAGCTGCAAACATGAATCACAAGGGGTAGGTGCGCTTCACAGTCACTTTCCTGCCTAAAATTCAGTCCTTGGGTGTGCTGGGTTTTCTAGCTTTGACCCAGAAAAATATTTAGTGTGTGTTTGTGTCACTGTATCATTGAGGAGTCTTCCTAGAGAGAAGAATAAAGGCCTTGTCAGGAATTGATAATGAGATTGTTTATTGAGGTTTGTTATGGGGAATATTGTTGGAAGAAATTAGTGCTTTCCTGGTAACCACTGGTTTACAATGCTTGGTACTTAACCAACTGTTTTATATTTCATTAAATATACCATTGCCTTGTGTCAAAAGCGCTCTCATCATTGCTTCTAAGGACTTATTCCCACATTTGCAAATAATAATTACTCTCCCTTTTTCGAAATGGTTAATTTTGCAGTATAATCAGGAAATGCTCTGACAGTGGCTGCAAATGTGGCAATTCACAGTGTGTTCTGAAATCTAGACCTGTGGGAGAAAGATAAAATGTCAAGAAAACACCCCTTTTATGTTTGTTTTGCGAGAAAGAGATGGTGATGTGGCTGTTAGGATTATTTGAGGAGTAACATTTCTAAGGGAAGTGTAGTGGTTTTTTGTTTGTTTTTTCCCCTCTTAGATTTCAGGCAAGGTTCAAAGTTTATTTAGGGAAGTATAATGAAATACAATTCACTCTTTGTAGATTTGCCTTGGAACCATTCATCATTAAAGAATTTGCCTTATCATTTATTTGAGCAGCTCATCGTTCTTGTGATTGTGAGAAATAGCACGTCGTTGTCACCTACTGTTCTTTACATCATTGTGTTTTTACCCTGTCACAGACATAGAGCAGCAAGAATATGTGATTGATGTCATTACATCATCTTTAGATTGAATGTTAAGAGCCTTCTCATGTATTTCTCTTTATTCTGGGTGTCTATCTGTGGTGGCTGTATCAAGTGTTAATTCATTTCTCCACTCTCCCTAGCTGCTCTCAGATTCTTTAAGCCGAAGTGCTTTCCCCGGTTGACAGTAAACGTCAGGTATTTGAGAGAGTATGATAGAAATGGATATTGCAGAAAAAAAAAGGATACTCATTAGATAACATAGTGGGTTTGGCTTGTGTGTTTCCTTTGCAGCCTGCACTTCCTTGGGAATGCAGAGATGGAGACGCTGGTGCAGCCTGGGCACTCAAGTCTATGGTGGAAGGGAAGCCACTGGCAGGCTGTGCACTGTGGCCAGCGCTCCTAGAACTCAGCAGGTGACACACACATCTCTGCTGCTGCCTAGCCTTTGCCTGAAGACATCTGAATCTGGGCACCAGGAAAAGAAAAACTTAATCTAAGCCGGAAATGGCAGGTTGATGCAACTTCAGCTTGAGGGTCATTGTAACTTCAGCTGATAGCCTGATGGTGGTGTGCAACTCAAGCAGTATGTGCTGAGAGTGCATTAGGGCAAGAGAAGGAGGTAGAAAAGCAAAATTAAAACAGCTGGTCTGGGAAAGAAAGTCTTTTTGGGCCCCTTGGATTTGCTCTTTTCCATAAAGGGAATGATGGCAGACATGAAGTGAGGTGGAGACTTGAAACAGGCAGTTGAAAGGCAAAAGAACTGAGGAGGTGTCTGGGATGAATTATATGTATCATGAAGAAAGCTCCATGAGAAGCAGCCAAAAACCCCTTCCTTTTGGTGTTTTCTGGGTTAAGACAAAGGGATGGGACTACAACATAAAAAAATCAGTTGTTTTGGAGCATGGTTAGCTTAGCTTCGCTACTCAAATGCAGAAACCCTTAAGATACAAGAGGGAAAGCCATCCCCCTTCTCCCTGTTATTACAATCCCTCATTTTAAGACTTAAAGTCAACACTTGAAAAGATTTATTTGACAGAGAACAAAATTACACCTTCTGCAAATCAGAAGACTAAGCATACTACGAAGAGGAAGCAATTTTTTGTTTAATGCACCTTCATGCCCACAAAACAGGTACTTTAAGATATTGAATAGAGAAATCAAGAGAAATGGAAAAGAGAGAAGAAATCCTACCTAATGGAATTGTAATCTTTAAAAAGTATTTTAAACAAACATGATATTACAGACACGTTAAATCAGTAACCATAAGTAGACCATCACTGTACTAAAATAGTGTTATAATGAAACAAGCATTTAGGGTGGTTTGGGATTTTGAATGTCAACTTCTGTATGTTAACTCTTCTTTTTCTCTTCTCTTTTCTCTTCTCTTCTCTTCTCTTCTCTTCTCTTCTCTTCTCTTCTCTTCTCTTCTCTTCTCTTCTCTTCTCTTCTCTTCTCTTTCTTGGTACTACTTTTCAGAGAGTAGGAATTGAATTTTAATATCACTGCAATGCATAAAATTATTGATGTATCCTCAGTTTTAAATTGAGGTAAATTACTCATTTTAAAATGACTCATTTTTAATGTGTAAGTAAGAGAAAATTTGAACAGGAATGTCATTCTGTAGACTAGAAATTTTTGCTTTAGCAATGAATGCTCTTCAAATATTATTAGGAGACTAGTTTGTATCAATCAATAGGAAGCACACCACTGGAAAAAAATTAAGATTTTTTGCTTAATATTTCACCTCTGACTTATGAGGAAGACTTTGTATAATGTATAAAAATATTAAGATTAATTACAGTCTATAAAAAAGCATTGTGGGATGCATTGCATTGTTCACATTAAACACATTGTTTTCTGTCCCTCAGTAAGTATTTTATCTGTTCAAAATGATCCCATGATATTAATTTTTGATTTGGCAAGAATGGTATAGATCAACAGTATGTACTAACATCTGGCCACATAGTGCAGCTGAATTAGTCGTGTGATAGCATTAAGAGAAGAAAATGGCATGCAAATATACATAATTTTAAGCTCAAGGGCCCAGTATTCTTGTGTAATGCTGATTAAACAGACTGACAAAGCAGAAACAGTGTGAGTATGGGAAAATATCATTAGTTCCAAAATGAAAGTTACTGTAATTCAAGCAGTTGATGCAAACTGAGGAAAATAGTGCTGCTAGCCCTGTGTGCAGTCAAATCATACTGTTAGGCTGTTGATTTGGCAGCTATTGTAGGGTTGAAATAGAAGATTTGAAGAAAAATTACAGAAGCAAGTCCTTCACAAATAGTAGCATTATACACAACTCAGTGAAACTGAGCAATGAGAAAAACTCAGCTTCATTAGTTATTTCATCTATATCAGATGAGTCACCAAATTGCTTCTAAAACCTGGGGTTACAATTCCTATCTATTCTTGGGGAACGTTTAATTTCCAGCAGTTTTCTGTAGGGCAGTTTAAACTTAAGTTCACAGAAAAGTAGGTATGCATTAGTTTCCTAATGATACTAGGGAAATGCTGTTTTTAGTTAAATATGCATTCTTCATCTTTTTTCCCCTGCTACCCATATTTAAGAAGTTGAACATTTTTTCCTCATAAATAACTGTCCTTATGTCTGTGTCCTGATGGCAACATGTATAGGGCATCAGACAAAAAAACGTTGCTGATGAGTCTGAGAGTAATTTTAAACTAATGAGCTAGATCTTGGCTTCTGAGATGCCTCATTGTGGTATCTCAAAATGGCAGGCAAGAGAGAGGTGTTCTTTCACACAAAGGCTTACTTCCACTATTCCTCATTTCTTACGAGGACAATGTTTGAACTCGCTTTGAGAGCACTGCTTGTTTATTTTTTCATGCTGAGTACTACAATTTCTGAAGTATGTTTGACTCTCTAATGAACTGGAAAGAGGATTTTTCTTAACCTGTAGCCTGATTTGGAAGTGCTTAGGTATTGACATTTAGCCACTTGTTAATCTCTTCTTTTGTTATACAGTATGAACAGTACAAATGTGTTTCTGCCTGCTCAGAACTGAAAAGGTATGTCCAACATTAGAAGTGCTAGATTTCCACAGACAGTATTTCTGGGAGGAGATGTCAGGAAGAAGCCTTGACAGCATTACAAGTTATAAAAATTACGTGTGTTTCTTTAATATTTCTGCAAAGCTACCTATTGTTACATCAGCACATTTCTTCAAAAATTTTTATGCTTATTGTAATCTTTTTATCTCCTGTTCTTTATTGATTTATTTTCACCTTGATTTCTCTTCCATCAAATTTGCGCATCTCTATATTAAAAATCAGAAATGCCTTACTTGTTTAAACAGATATTGGGATAAAATGTTTCATACAAGTCTCAAAGGCACATACAACTTTTTCAGTTTTTGATAATTCTAACATACTTATGAGTAGAGATGCAATTTTATTTCTTTCCTATGCCCTGTGAGGATGAAGTCCATTAAAGATAATGGATTGATGCTACCATGACATAATAATCAAATGTCAATACATTCTTCAAGCCTCAATCTTGCTTTACAAATTTCTCATTTCAGCATTTAGCATGATGTGCCTACATGTATTGCTAATAAAAATAATTTTATTGCAGAATTAGTGTAATCTACAGAATAACAAGCAGTCATGGAAATAATTAAAAGAATAGCAGTAAGCCCAGCTTCAGGGAAGCAATTATTTACTGTGACTTTCCTTTCAACTTTTGTCACGTGTGGTTTTCACAGGCTTTCTTTTATTACCCTGTGCAGTTGCCATAATAACAACATGTCTGTTGTTGGAAACCTCAGGCTGTATTTGTCACAGGCATACCATGCAAGTAGGAAAATTGTACTTAAGCCATGCTGTAGTACAGCATTACTTGGTTCATTTATTTGGATTCAGGCAGCTGGGGGTAGTTCAGCACATTTTCTGTTAGTATAAAATTTACTTCCTTGTCATTTTGGATGGATCATTAATTACCCTTGTCAGGTGGCAGCAAATGGTTTTGTAGTTAAAGTCCTGCAACAGGTTTTGTAGGATGTAGAGTTATTCCTGAGCTTACGTGGAATAGAACTAAAATAAGGCTGGTTTTGGTTTGCTTTTGTACCTTTTGACATAATTTTCAACGTTTCTCACTGTGTTTTATTTGCCTTATTGCTCATGTTTCATAAAATACTACATAACATTTGTGACATGTTTAAATTGGTTTTGCTACGTATAAACCACTGTCTTGGATATTAAATACTGTGATCCTGTTCTTCATTTGCATTATCAACATGCAGTTTCATGTATTTTCTTTAAAAGTTTCAATTTTGACATTGGAAAGTGAAATGAACAGCATTGCTACTTAACAAATTCTGATTTAAGTGATAATTTTGAAATACTTGGTCAGTGTCTTGCATACATGGAATCACATTTCTGTTATCTTACATCTTAACAATGTTACTTTGCAGAATGTGTTTTCTACAATTTCTGAAAATAAATCTTTTCTTTGTCATGAGTTGAACACTCAGAAATGGAAATTCATTGAATAATTGGTCAATTTAAAAAATAATTTCTGAGTCCTCATTGAAAACTAAACTTTTGTAAGCAATTTTTTTTCTAGAAAAGTTTATTTTTAAATTTGCATGCACAGATGAGACAGGCAAGCGTTAAATAGAGAATGAATCTGGAGAAATAATTCAACAGGTTTTAAAATCTTATTGGTTTTGTTTGTTTACCTATTTCAATCAATAGTTTTTCTTCAAATACTTTTGTATCAACATTAATGTTTCATATAACTTTTGTCTCAGACATGTTGGGGAAAAACAAATCCGAAGCCCAAGTTTCATATAGATTTAATTGTTGGAAACTGCTATTAAAAGATTCTGTGAAAGGTTTTCCATAATTTTGTTCCAATAATAAAGACTGGTTGCTTTTCTACCCTCTTTGCCCCCCTCCCCCATGTGTAAGACTTCTGAAATTGAGGGAAGAAAAAAGGGTTTATGATAGATATTCCTATCCTCTGACCCTAGTTATCAACTCCTCTGATATTCCTCCTTAATATGATTCAGGATGTGATTTTTCGAGGTAAAAACCAATTTTGCTGCTGTGTTTTCTTCATTGTAGCTGATCTGTGGCTGTGCTTATTCTGCTCTGTTGGCCAGCAGTATTTTGAAGATGCCCATGCATCTGTATTTCTTGCAGGAAATAATGGATCTGGTCATTGCAAAGAAGGAACTGGGTATTTGCTGTATGGCAGGAAACAAGCTAAAGAGTAAGAAAACAGTTACAGAGAATAAAAATCAGTTCACATTTGCTCCTAAATCTAGTGTTTAATCAGACCACTTGATGAAGAAAATATCAACTATTAAATATCCCTGAAATTCTGTGTTGATAAATTCTTTAAAATAAAATCCAGCAGTTGGCTGTATTGTTTCCTAAATCTGTTGAATGATTTCACAGTTGAAAGCTTTTCGGCGTGGCAGTTCTTCTCCAGAAATGGCATGTTGTTCTGTGCTGGTCAGCTGAGGTGAGAATGGCTATTGGAAAAAGTGCTTCAGGGTGTCAGCAAGCCACAAATAGTTTTCTAAAATACCTGTGACTGTGCCACAGCATACAAAAAAAAAGACGGTTTTATTTCTGTGTGAAAGCACAGGATTTATATCTGGTTTGAATAGAAAAGGACAGAAAGAAAACAGCAACTGTGCACCCCAGAGAGATGCAAACCCTTCTGAGAGGGGAGAGGCGAGTGCTTCTTTTCTGAGAAGTGCATAAGGTTATTCATGTTACTGAGCCTGCCCACATTTTCTTGCATAATCCTTTCCACCTCCTTGCATGACTTAACTTAGAATATAGTACAGGCAGGGTCAATGAGGGTGAACCAAAAGCTTTAGTCAGGAGGCTAAAAGGTGACCTTGTTCTGCTGTGATGCCAAATTTCAGCTGAGGCCTCCTGAGAGGTTCTTGAGTTGTGAGTGCAGATACTAAACTATTGGAGAAATAAGAGGCTGTTTTAAATAAGATAAATAAATGTGATGATACAGAAGGCAGAATGAAATCAAGCCTTCAAAAATTGTTGTGTGTACAATGCTAATCCCTCACAATGTTTTCCTGTTTTGTTCATGGTAATTTTTTTCTTTTATATGAGTAAATTGTACTTTGGCACAGGAAAATGCTAATCTGCTCCTCTTTCTGTGTGTGTTTTTTAAACAAGGACTTGCTCATGCTGTGAAATGCAAACAGGCAATAGCTTGACTGGTGGTGAATATGTGGACTTTGCATGTATGGTTCCAGCTAGTGACATGTAACACCAAAGCCAGTATTGATTTCAATTTTTCCAGTAAATCTTTACATTTCAGGATGAATACTGGAGGTTTTTTATGGATTGCTTTTTTCATTTGCAATAAGTAAAATGAAAAGGTTCTTTCTGTATTATCATTCCAAATTTTAAAAATCAAGATGTCATATTTTTCCAGTAGAAGAACTTAATATTGGATTTCCACTTGGCCCACTGAAGATGGAATCTGTTGTGTTCAGAATAATCAAGAGTATATATTTCTTTGTCTAGGAAAAATAATGTGGGTTGAACTGCAGAGAGACTGTTGCTAGCATATAATCAACAAATTAACACTATTACTCGGCTTCGTTCACTTGCAATTAAAAATGTGATTGGCATTGAAATTGCCAAGTTTGTACTGAAGACAAAAGGGAATATTTTTTCAAAGACTGAAATATTGGCTTTAATCTTTAATGGTTTCACATATCACTAAAAGTTCTCATCTGAAATGTTGATTTTAATGCTTTTTGTCTCTTTTCAGCTAAAACCAGACTTGTTCACCCCTCAAAGTATATGTATCTAGAAATCCTGAATGAATGTACTAGACTGAATAAGAGAGTTGCATTAAAAATATGGGAGTTTTATGATTATTTGGGGGGGATTATTTTCCATGAATAAGTGAAAATAAATACATTACAAAAAAAGTGAAATTTGGGGTTCCCCACTACCACTCTCATTTTGGAAAGTTTTACACAGAACCTTATTTTTTTTATGTTTCCGTTGTTTGTTCAAGAGAAACTTCATGGTCTCAGAGTATTCTGAACACACAGATTCCACTGCCTAGCTGTCGACAGCCTGCCTGTTGTTTTCTAATCTTTGACACCACCCTGGTGGTGTCACCACAGCGACAAATGGTTTAAAAATGCAGATAGATTAAGTAATTTGTGAGAGTGATCTGTGCAAAAGGCAGCTTCAAAGGGCAGAAATAATACAGTGTTAGAGACCTTGCATTGAATAAAATACATAGGCTCCCACACTGCAATCTCAGTGAGGAAAGAAGAAGCTGATAGACAATAAATTCTACAACAACCCCCGTCATCACTGAATTCCCATAATGGCCAAAACAAAGTTAACACCAATTATGTATATTTATATATAGGTGCTTAAACTGTGAGGTTTTAATAGTTGGAGAAAATAGCCTTGTTTGCTATTTGCTTTGGAGACATATGTTTCACCAGGTCTCATCATCCTTTAATTCACTACAATGAAGTTTGATATAGAAATGAGTATAAGTTTCATATGTAAGCTTGGTATGTGTTTCATACAAAAATAAGCATACATATAAACTCTAGTAATCAAAACCTCAAAGAACTGCTGAATGATAGTGAAGGCCCTTACATTTATTTTCCTAGTTGACTTAGAGGGCTTAAGTTCTGCTTCTAGCATGGTCAGAAGTGCCTCAGCCTTTGGATGCATCCAGCCTGCTGGATGTCTTACTCCCATTGGGTCTATTAACAACATGAGGTCATTTTCTAGCTCTGGCCTGTTCCACATTTTAGAGATTACCTGTTCAATAGGGTGCCACACTGTTGGTTTTGTTAAGTGACACTGGTACTTGCTTCTTAGGCACTTGCACAATAATTACAACATTTCTTAATGTTTAAGTTTGCTTTCTATGCAAGAAGATTGTAGCCAACATAATTTCCCTTTCAGGAGAGAATTTTAATTCTGAGACTATTCAGGAGAACATTGTCAGTTGATCTTGATAAAATTTTCTATTTTGAAAAAAGTGCTCTCATATTCCTTGGCTGCTGAAAATGCAAGTACTAACAAACTCCTAGCCTGAGCAGGAGAAACTGCCGCTTTGGAGGTGGATGTGTACGCTTTATTAGGTTCTCCTGAAGTGACTGTCTTTCCTCTACAGGCATTAGACAACTGTAACCAACAACCAGCTTGCAAAGGTTGTGAGCCTAAATGTTTTGTTTGAAATACAAATGGATGCGTGCACATTATTAAGCTCTTTGTTGAACTGAGACGTGAAAGTATTGCCTAAAAGTTTGATGCAGAATGAGAGAATGGGTCCAGGTCACCAGAAACCTGTGTCATTGCCTTGACTGGAAGTCTGGTTATATATCAAGTATATAGTTAAAAATAGTCAGGTGTATACTTAATATTATTGGTACACTCACAAATAGAGATATTGAAAAATTAATCATTAAGATGAAAGAATAAATACAGTGGAATCTATGGGAAAGCAAAAATTTTCAAAAAAGGAGGAATTAAATGTGTCAATCAACTTCATACAAACCAATCAACTCGTACTGGAGTGGAATTATGTTACAAACAGAAAGAGCTGATGTACACCTTGAAAGACTTAGGACATCTCTCTGCTCTGTGTTTCCTGTGCTGGGTACATCAAGCTATTTATAAAATGAACTTCGTAATTCAGAAAGGCTGCATACTTTTCACTTCTAGATATTCAGCATTGATATCCAGATAAAACAAAAATCTACAACCAATTATAATACTTAAATTTATCTGTATGTGCATTCTTCTGTGGAATGTAATAGCCTGGAATGGAGATAATAATTCTATTTTGGATAATAGTTTGTTAATAAAATATGTCTTTCTTTGTCATCGATACAGATACAGACTCCATCTCAAATTATATAGGAGTCATTTTATGTCAGTCCCATGATGCAAATATGCCCTAGAGCCATCTTTGCTGTGCTTAAATAAGCACTTTATTTCAAGTGCTTTATTGGCAATTACCAATGATTTTGTAGTTACTTGGCAGAAAATGGCAGCGTGATACTACATTATTTCACATCAGAGCAGGTATGTAGGATGTATTAAAGTAAATAAACCATCACTTTGCTCTGTTAACAGACAAAAAAGATTCTGAAAGTAAGCTGTAGCTGTGCATAGCTTCATAATAAAGACTTGTAAATACATGGGGTGTTTGAAATATGTAACAGTAAGTTATTTTTTCCTTATGGGATTATGAGGGAGGCCTGAGTACAACCTTTTTCTTTAGCTTATGTCAACATCATTACTATGGCTAAGTAATTTTCACAGTTTTGAATTATTTTTGACATTATATAATCATTATTGACAAAGGATATTGTCCTATTTCACTTTCTTGGGTTTTTAGAGATACTGTTTGTAAAGATTTACTTTCAAACTGTGTTAACTTATAAATATGTTTTCATTATAATCAACAAAAAACCAAGACACTCAATAATTCCCCAGTATTTGAGTTAACATATTTTCCAATGAACCTTGGAGGCGTTCCTCATGCAGAAGCCAAAATATAGTGAATTTCAGTGAATGATATAAAAGTGTTGAAGAGAGTAAACATAGGTGATTCAAGGCTCAGGTAATGTACAGAGTAGCCTTTTACAACATTTACTTAGGAGCAACTCATAGCGATGAAAAATGCAGATGGATGTAGTATATTCTTCCAGAAGGTTGGTTGTTTTTGGAGGTTTTTTTGGGGGGTTTTTTTGGGGTTTTTGGGATTTTTTTGTGATATTTTAAGAAGTCAGGATGAACAGGAGCATTTATAGAAGAACAATTTATATTAGGTGATCCTGCCACTGGTCTGAAATACATCTGCTTAGCATTAAGTAATGAGTAATCACTCAGTCTTAACCTTGAATCTACTGAAGTATTGCTTTAGTACCTGTTTTACATGTAATTTTATCCTACATGCCTCAAAGGAGGTGAGTGCTTTGTTCCTTTTCCTGGATCACAGAAGGCATGCAGCCTTATATGACAGGAGTACTGGTTTGTTTGGTTTTGTATTTATGTTATATTTTCTTACAGTGCTTCTGGAGACAATTTTGGTCAAGTATTCGTATTAAGAACTATATTGCAGCTCTATGTTTGGCTTTTCTAATAGTAGAAATTCGGTATAACGGAACAAATATTCTAAGTGAAGAGCTTGAATCTGTTAATTTTATATCTAAGGAGAATTCAATTATTACAGTATCTGTTCTATTTTAAAAAGGTTTAATCTTTATTTTTGTGGGACAGCCTTCCAGATCAGAATTAATTGTCAAATCCAAATGAAGTTCAAGGGAGCTGGTTTTTTTTGTTTTAAACTTCAGTGAGCATTCATGCTTTGTTTTGCATCAGCTAGATATATAAACATCCATGTGTTAGAAACCACCACCTGCATCTTCAGATGTGGGGTATGAAAAGTTTCAAAAGTACATAAAAGTTTGCTGTCATTCAAAGTCAGATTTTTGCATTACATATTATTTATTTTCTGCTCTGTTCTTGTACTGCTGTGTAAGGTATGGAATCTCCACTCTGTCTTTTCTAGAAATATGACTGAAGCAGTCTGTATTAGAAGAAAATTTTTTCACTTACATTCAGAATTTGTACATCATCTTTGCATTTCTATTTTTTTCTTTTTAATAGTTGTAAAAAAATCTATGAACTGCCATATGAAAAAACAGTCTTATTTAGGGATGGTTCTAGAAAAAATTATTATTTTCTTTTGATTGATGGAAATGAAACAGTACTTTGTGTTAATTTACCATTTAAAATGTGCTCAGCTATCAGGGTTAGTATTATGTTTGTTATTAGTACGTGTCATTGTTACGTATATGTACTGGAAATGTATGCAAGAATACAGCTAATCCTACAAATCAGGTTTGGGTGTGATACGGAACAGAGAGAAACTAGAGCTGATTGAAAGACTCATAAATAGCCAGAGCTACATAACTTCTCATGCACTCCACCTCAAAGTCCTGTTTTGTT
This sequence comes from Acanthornis magna, assembly GCA_036785705.1. Taxonomy (NCBI): domain Eukaryota; kingdom Metazoa; phylum Chordata; class Aves; order Passeriformes; family Acanthizidae; genus Acanthornis; species Acanthornis magna. The sequence goes on from JAWUZG010000001.1 coordinate 28,025,621, forward strand.
TTTGCAGAGGAGTTAAAGTTTACTCACATTTTGAAGATGAACACAACTCTATTTCATCTTTTTGCTCTCTGATACTTACTCTGGAAATCTGAACAGGTACATTCTGTTACTTTTTCACTTCCTAAAAATTGAAGATTTATCAGTGCTACATCTTTCAATAGTCAGCTTTATTATGCAGGGGCCAATCGCACTTTTTCCTACAAAGGCCAAATAAAGAACTCAGTGCATTGAAATTTCACCCCATAGATACTATCATCTATACACTTGGTAATATTTCCTGAGATGCACAGGCACAATACCCCAATTTAGGTATATTTTTCCATCATATGCTTCTTTCATCATGAAAAGGGTGCAAAAAATGCATGTGGCGTTTTACAGACATGGTTTTTGAATCAGTAAGTTATAGTAGGGAAAAAGGAAAAAAACAATCCGTGCTTTTTCTGCACGTAAAAGCCATACAGATTTATTTGGAGCTCTTTAGGGCAGAGTTCATTTTACCCAATGTTTCTTTTTTCATATAAACATTTTGTTGACTGATGAATCTCACAGTGCTTAAATTCAAGGGAAGAAAACAAAAGGACAACCTCAAATTCTGTGTTTAGTATTCAAATTGCAAAATATCATGAAAATTGAATAATAATGAACAGAACATAGATTTTATGTTTGAATCAGATTACAAGAAGAATAACTCCCTCTCAGGAAAACCTCACAGTGTTTCTAGTAATATTTTGCGAGGTAAGAGAAATATTGAAAAGTGTGTTTGGAGGAGAATCTGCAAAGAAACAAAATTGTAGTTAGACCCAGTCATCCCAGAAGGTGGTGATTGTTTCATCTGCAACTATTGACTGAGAAAGGATCTAGCTAAATAAAACTAGAAATACAGATTTGGATTTCAAATCCATTTAGTCCCCTTTGACATCAGTCTGGCTGTATGTGAAAGTTTGTGTATAGGCAGTGTATGCATAGTCTATGTATATCTATGCATAGGTAGATAATAGTTTAAGACTTCTGTGGAAAAAAGTAAAAGAGGTGTCCTTAAAGGCTTTAGAAAAACACATAAACTCCAGAATTCAGTGTTTTGTACACAAGGAAGAATATTACTGTCATGAAGACTGAAAGTGATCTTCAGGGGACTATAGTGCTTAAGCCCTGAATCCCAGCACTGTATTGCTTTCTCAAGGAAAAGCCTTGAGATTTACATGGCTTGACTGCCACTTCTTTGTCTTGTTAAAGACAAAATGAATAAGTATGCGGAGTGTGCTGTACCTGTTTTTATGCATTACAAACAATTTTGCACATAGAAAGTTTGGTGAAACTCTTACAAGTACATTGGCCTTCAGTAGAATTCATATGAACAATCAAATGTGTGTAAAAATCTGCTTTTTACAAGGAAAAACACTACTGGGTATTTTGCGTCTGAACTGATTAAAGTTCTGTCCTGAAAGGGACAATAGACTTATTTCTTAGATTGATGTGCTCATTGCCCTACACTGGATATAGCTTGCTCTTGATTTATTAAACTTCCGGGTAAATATTATTTAACTAGTCTCTTCTGTGAATATTTTTCCTGTGCCCTTTTGCTAATTGGAAGGATGCAAATGCCACAGAGATCTTTATATTTCTTGTCTTGTTTGGTATGTATTTGTGTAAATTATACTACTGGTTCTATGCAGCTATTGTAGTAAAATTTTGAGGATTTGAATTCTGTTGTTCTCAATTCTCAATAGTGAGAATAAGGAGTGTTAGCTCAGTTTGCAGAAAAATAATTCGAAGTGTAAATCTTTTTTTGTGATGATACAGAAATGCTGTGATGCTGATGCTTGTGATACATAGGTATGGCTTTGGCAAAGAAGGGCTATGTAGAACAAAACACTTTGGTACATGGGAGAAGTTTCACACTTAAGAGCGCAGCATAAATCAAGAGCAGTGAATTTTGTAGTGGATTTATCAGGTTGCTATTGGGCAATATTCTCTGACAAGCAAAATAAGAAATTTGCCAGCTAAAACACAACTAATGCATTGGCGAGTTCATATCCTGTAACTAACAGGCTGTTGCGCTTCAGGTCTTCAGCTTTTGGGTCTGCAACCCAGATAGTGACCTATTTGGATTGTCCATAGTAAGAAAAAGGTTCCTCTAGTCTTAAGGTTTGAAAGGAGCACTGTCACACCAGGCTGAGATAGCCGGTGAGTTCTAGTCTAAAGGTTTCTGTTCCAGCAGGCTTATGTTTCTCATGGTAAATTAAATGGAAAATGGATTGTATTAACTTAAATGCGTAGTGCTGGGATTAAATGGAAAATCTATAATGGGGAGATTCAAATCTGGGAAATACTACCAAAAATGGGGAAAAAATTGATTTCTAGATTTTTCAGAATTCTTGATGTCAGCATGAGAAAGGAGAGTTTTCAGGGCGGTCTAGAACTTCTCATTCTTCAGTGGTTGGTCATTTCTTTGAGTGTATTGACAAGCAACAAACAACTTTTCAGTGCCACTGTGCCAGAGCAGAACCACGAGCTTCATGTGTATGATTCTGTTTGTCTTCCCAGTGTGATTCATTCTGGGCATTTTTTGAGGAAATAGTAAATGGCAGAGGAAAAAAGTTGCAAATGATACATGCATATACAATATGATTTACATAAACGCCTTGATAAATTCTAAAGCTTGTTGGGAATTGGTTGAAGGTTGTTTTTGCTGTAGCATTGTAGAATTATTCTCTAAGAGGTACAACAGTGTGTTGTGCTCTTTGGGTGTTGTGTACTTTCTGTGTTAGGAAAAAGTGTCCCCGTAATAATCAAGAGAGGTTTTTTGATCTCCCCATGTTCAGTTTCTTACAATGGGTGGAGGAGTACGTGTCAGAATTTGATTAAATCATCTTGGTCTTTAAAGTTGTTTTGTATATATATCAGTAGGTCATCTCATTAACACTTGGACAAAGTACATAGTAAGTTTGTAATTAAACATCCTCTTCCTTCCCATGGAAATCAAATACAATCATAACTTCTTTCTTCCCTGTATTTGTTTATGCTAGAGCACTGCCATTGCTTAAATTATGTTAGTTTTGGTACATACTTCAAATGAATTTTTTTATCATCATGTTCCAGACTGCACAAATAAACATCATATGTGTACTTATTTTATGTAGCACCATGCCATGATACTCAAACAGAGATAGGTTGCCTCAATGGGATACTGAGCTAACACAGCTCTTCTGTTCCTACTAACCATGTTTAGTCATCAAGAGATGGCAAGTGTGTCTGTGTAGTACTACACTGTCCCGTGTAAATCTATGCCTCCCCATTTGTTCAGCTGTTTGCTCAAAGTTATGGGTTATTAACTTGGAATAGACTTTCTTGTATGATCCCTTACCAGCATAAATATCAGCATAAGAAAGGCTGAAAGTTAAGTGGGCTGGACATAGTTTTAATGAATGGTGGTTAGAGAAGTTAGACTCCCCCGCACAGTCTTGAAAGTGCTATTAACATCTGTATTTAAGAAATGGCAAGCACATCTTCAGGGATGGCCCCTGGTTGGCCCCGAGCATGAGCACTGTTAGCATTCCTGCATGATTGTCTGCTTGCCAGGAACTGGAAACAGTTGGAGAGGGGAGCATACCTTCCTGTCTTGTTTTGCTTTTTCAGAGCCATGGCTATCGCAAGTCATGAGATTAAAATTAATGAAAATTAGTGTCTCTGGCTTGAAAAAACTTTCAATTAGACATGTCTGTGAGAAAAACTGTTGACATTTCATATTTTTTCCACTTTGTTTTGCGAAGTCACATTGATTTGATTCTAAAAATGTTTTTTTATAGCTGCATAAAAAATTTCATCTCTGCTAAATTCTATTAAGTGGGAAGAATTTCTTTCTTTCTTTCTTTCTTTCTTTCTTTCTTTCTTTCTTTCTTTCTTTCTTTCTTTTCCTTCTTTTGCTTCTTTTCCTTCTTTTCCTTCTTTCCTTTCTTTCTGCTAACCTAATGTGTTTTACTCATTCCAGAGTGACTTTCGGATTAACGTACTTTTTGGCTATATTGTGTTTGGAATCAGTGGTTCACATTTTCACTTCTACTGGCAGAAAGAGCTCACGCATCAAGCCTTTACAGGCTCAACTGAATCAATTGGATTTTTCAGTTTAAATTATCTACATATTTTTAGTTATATTTCATACAAATAGATGGCTTACTTTCTCTACTCACACAACTTTTAAAATCTGCATTAACTGAACAGCTTCTTACTTATGACCTAAGTCCTGGGAAGGTGTTTAGACTGTATACCCAGAACTGTAGAAACTTTCCTGTTTTTTCAAGATGCAGTGATCCTCAAGTAATTGATTTTAAAATATACTTTCCTCATTTTAAATTTTGGTAGTTCTGCCCTTTTCCTTTTTGCCTTATTTATTTATTTTTCTATAAAGTACATAAGATAACTGTAGCTTTGCTAAGAGATTATTTATAATTCAGTAACTTTCCCAGTTCACACTTCTAAAAGACTATGTCATCAGAAACATTCGTAAGTTTCTCCATTTTATTAATAATAGAGAAAAATTTCTTAAACTAGTAAGAATTTCCACACTGGCAGGAATAAATGAAATGTGAACCCTGTATAAACTTTTGCAGTCTGGAGTTTTCCAGCCTTGGCCTGTTACATATTCCCCGTCATATGCTCTTAGGAACAGAATCCAGATCAGTTTACTTCCTATTGCATAATCTAAGTAGTTGTCACTGAGACTTAAGCATTAGTAACTATTTCCACCCATGGGAGTCATGTGTTGCACGAGAATAGAAGAAAAATATTTTCCCAGTATGTGTGAGATGATTCTTTTAGGCTAGGATTTAGACAAGTGGTAGGACACATACAAAAACACTGGGCCATAATACGGGAGCAGAGAAGACAGCCAAAGGTTGGATTCTAATCACAAGAGCCCAGAGTAACTTTGGTAAAGTTTACAGAAATTAATGTCATCAGAATTTCAATTGGAATCTATTGCATCTTCCTAATGTCAAATATTCAGCTCAAATATGTCAAAATATTCAAATATTATCTTCAGCAATAAATGAATTAAATATTGCCATTTCCAAATTACATGTTTCTGTAAAAAGATACAAATTTAGATTTTGAAAATATTAACTAATGGTTCAGCCTAAGAATAGGCTAGCTTTTCCTATAATTGATATTTTTTTCCTGTAGCTTAGTATTGAGAAAATGGTATTAAAATAAATATCAGTTATTATTGATAATGTAAAATCTGCTGCTTTGGAAAGATTTTGCTGTATATTTTTCAAGCAATGTGCAACAGCTGTGCAGACAACTCCATTAACTGACTTGAAACTTTAGTTCTTCGATTTATAAAATATTATGAATGCATGAATATATAACTTCCCACTTCCAAACATCAGAACTATTCAAAATATATATCAAGAATATAGTTCCAAATTTACATGACTTCTGTTATTCTGGGAAGTCCTCTATTTAAATAATGTATTTAATGTGAATTTTAAAGAAGATGAGTGTGCTGATGTATTTGAAAGGCTAATATTACAAAAGCTTGTTCAATATTGGTCTAAAAAGAGTTAAAATGTCAACCATCTGTAAGTTGTAAAGCTGGTAACTACCATACTTAAATATCAGGGAGTAGGGCTACAATTTAAGAGATGGTACAAGTGGTTACAAATTAATTAGTAAGGTTATCAATAGTCTTGCAGTGCAGGGAGCTAAGACTTTGACTTATAAAGGGTTTAGCTGAGCTTATCAAAACTATTTCTTTAATGGCAGAACAAAGTTTTGGTTTGGGTTTTTTGGAAAGGCTGATTAGTTTGGTGGTTTATTTTTTTCAGGCCTGCAGAATTTTCCATCAACTTCAATCAACTTATTGTTAAAACTGATTAATTCTTCAGACTGGATCACTGGCATTTTCAATTTAGCCATCAACAATTCATTTCAGTGCACTTCAATTTGGGTGGAGTGCCAGCCTCTTTAGGTTAGATATTCTATTGACTGTCTTTTCAAAGTAATTAAAGCAGAATTGCAATCACTTTGGTTGGAATTCATTTCACTTAACTCTAGTCATGTAGGTATTTAGTCATCCAGAGTAAGCCAGTCATATAGGTTTTCCTTAAAATCAATGAAAAAAGGTAATAACAGAAGACATGATGAATGGAAGTCCAACTCATGACTGTGACTGTGAATACAGATAGTGGTTTCCCAGGAGAATATGGCAGCACGACATAGGAAGTTTTAATAAAAAAACCAAACAACCAAAAACCCAAAGCAAACAAACCTACCAACAAAAATCAAATTAATTATAAATACTGCATTAATATTAATTTTGACAGATTACGTTAGTCATGTCACTACAGACTCAGCAATGCTCCAAATCTGGTTTCAATGATGTAACAATTCTAATATATTTGCAATATAATTTTCTCAGATGGAGGTTCCAGTACTGTAAAAACCTCACTTTAGCTAGTGACTTAGTAATTGCTTTTGGCCTTAGTGCAAATGGAATTTTAATTACACTAACAGTGTACTTTATATGTTATTGCTTTTTATAGGGCAGTATCTTACAGGACTCGCTTCTGTGTCAGTAATCCTATTTTGAGTCCTCTGTGAGGAAGAAAGGAATTATATGATGTGCCTTTATTTCAGTCTTCTTGGTAAAAGTGAATTAGATCTTCAAATATAGTCTGCACTGGTGCAGCCTCAGTTTGAATATTGTATGTAGTTTTGGTCACCACGATATAAGAAAGACATTAAACTCTTCGAGGGTGTCCAAAGGAGGGTAATGAAGGTGGTGAAGGGCCTTGAGGGGAAGCTGTGTGAGGAGCAGCTGAGGGCACTTTGTTCAGCCTGGAGGAGACTGAGGGGAGACCTCATTGCAGTCTGCAACTTCCTTGTGAGGGGAAGGGGAGGGGCAGGCACTGATCTCTGCTCTGTGATGACAGTGACAGGACCCAAGGGAATGGCCTGAAGTTGTCAGGGCAAGTTTAAACTGGATATTGGAAAAAGGTGCTTCACCCTGAGGGTGGCTGGGCCCTGGAAGAGGCTCCCCAGGGAAGTGATCACAGCACCAAGGCTGACAGAGTTCAAGAAGCATTTGCACAAATACTCACAGGCGCATGGTGTGACTCTTGGGGTGTCCTGGGCGAGGGTAAGAGTTGGACTCAATGATTCCTGTGGGTCCCTTCCAACTCGGCATATTCTGTGATTCTGTGAATATTCCCACAACCATCAGGAGCTCACATCTGTAATCGTCTTTGTTTAGCTCAGCAGTTTTTGCTTTAGCATCCAGTTTTGTGCCCAGTTGATGCTGTTACTAAGAATCAATCCATTAAAACACTAGACGCTAAGGAGGAAGAAGGTTCTGGCGATTGTTAATTTAATTCTATTTTGCCGCATGAGCCTTTCCCTCTTTGCTGCTCTCCTCCATGGAGCCTGCCTCTACCAACCTCCTAGACAGCTGGAGCAATGATATGAATATGTCTGCTTGGATATGTGAGGGTCTCTTACTTTCCCACACTGTCCTCAAGCACTTGTTTTGTTACTGCTTTAGTGGGATGACAGGCACACTATAATACTGATTCTTAGCTGTAAATAACTCTGTATTTGTTTCATAGATGCAAATATTTAGAGCTAGTTCCTTCATCTGCTCTTCAAAAAAAAAAATTCAATAAGCTACAGCTTTAGGTTTAAAATGCCTGTAGATATATTTTTAATATTGTTGGATATTGTGCTATTAAAGAATGAAGTGAAATAGGCTTTAAGTAAGGATGGTGGTTCTGGGGATTATTTTTGCTTAGACTTTTAGCAAGAGTAGCAAATCTTAACATAAGCCCCATAAATACAATTTAATATAATATACTTTATGTAAGTTATTTTACTGTCACATAGAAGTCTGGAAAACATTAACAGACATGACTCTTAGATTCAAGCCTGTTGGAGAAACTTCACAAAACCCAACATCTTTCTAAAGCACTATCTAGCCTGGGTACATTTTTAGCAGTTTTGGCCTCACACAGGGTGTATTTGTCCTGAAGATTAGACCCTAGTGGGAAAAAGGCAGTGAAGTCAGACTGAGTGCATCTTTCATCCACCTGGATTTTATTTATCACATACCCCTCAGTTTCTGAATATAGACAAAATGGAGACTATTTTCCCTTTTCAGGACAATAAGCCCATTCTTTAAGGCTAGGTACCAGAACTCATTAGGAGCTACTCTGCCTCCAGATCTGAGTAGTTAGAGCTAAAAGCAGAAAACAGACTCTCTTGATACGTTACAGTCAAAAGGCTTTGTGCATCCTCCTTTCCACCAGAAAAAAAAAAATTGCAGGTGGGAGCAAAGCCTTCTCACAAAACTTACAAGATACGTTTTTCTTCAAAGGCTGCAAGTTGTTCCTAAGATAATGACAATAGCTTACAGAATTTGGTGAGGCAATACCATTTGATGAGATGGTGCCTGCTATTCTGCCATCCTGCTTCGAACTCATTAAAGAGGGGTTAATGAAAATTGTAAAACTTACAGCATTTTAGCACGGATCTTTTTTGTAAGAGTATAATTCTTATATAGCTTATTGTTTTCTAATGCTACTACAAAGTCATTTATTTCAAATACAGCAGTGTAATTAACATGTTAGGGGTAAATTGGAGTAGCAGACTATTCAAGCCTATAAAACAAATATTGTACCCGTCCCGAGCTCCTAACTAGTATTTAGAGATGCAAATAATCTGCATTTGCTATTTAATGAGATTCTAAAATACACATGTACTTAAATGTCTCTGTCATAACTCACATCTTATTTGGACTTTAGTCCATATCCCAGCTCTGATGCTCATCTGGGACAAGACTTATGTTACTTAGTCTATTACCGCGTTTGTTTCCCACATCTAAAAGTGGATGATACTTCTCAGTCACGTCACAGGGATGTTATAAGACTGATTTTGCTCAAGTTTGCAAAGCTTTTTGCAGTTCTTGGCTAACTGTGTGGAACTGGAGTGCAGTACACAAATGCCAAGTATTCCTACTATCCTACAGCAACGGGGGGCTGATTTTTCACATGCCAGTTCTTTTACTCGGGGACAAATAGCTGCTGAGTCAAGTGGTGATGGGGCACATTGAGGACAAGGCAGACAAAATGCAAGCAGGAAAACAAACAGTTACTCTAATGTTGCAGAAAAACAAAACTAAAATTGTAGGAAAATCAGAGTCTCAGTAAATGAGAAAACAGTATAATCCCTTCTCAGAAGGGTCTTTGACAAGCTGTGGTATTGATAGCTGGTTCTGGCAGCTGGCAACTGCAGAATATTAATGAAGCATTGGTAGGTATATGAGCAGTTTGAGCAGGTTTATTATAACTGACTGAAGTCTACAATGCATGATATCAAGATACATTATTTGTTTATAGCATTTGCTCTTAGTTTGACCTTATTGCTTGCCTGCTTTTTTTCCTTTTTTCTTTCTCCCTTTTTTCTTTCCTTTCACTTCTTTCCTTCTCCCTCCCTTCCTCCTTCCTTTTCTTTCTTTCGTTCACTAGCTCTCATGCCTAATTAAGCTCAAATGTGCTGAAAACTGCAATAAAAATGTTGCATATCAGATTTATAAAAGTACCTTCTTGTATTGTTTCTCTCTTATTATTTGTTAGTAGACACATGCAGCTCTTACTACAGTAAGCTGTGTTCTTGTTCACTGCTTACACAAATGGGATTTGTGCAGGAGAACTAGAGGGAGCTTAGGAGAAAATCCTTGTGCACGTCTGACTCAGGCTATGTAAAGGCTGAGCAATCTCTGTGTATTTGACAGAGAGAAGTGAGATTGATGGCTTCACTCAGGACACACTCAAGTCACTATTCCCCTGCTGCTTCCCTGGGAGAGGGCAAGCAGTGTTCCTCGCCCACTGCTTGCCTATAAAGGCATAGGTATGAGCAATGCTCTGAGCACATGAATTCATATGACTGACTGAAAACGCTGGTGGTGACCTTTATTTACTCAAGTGCCGCTTCTCTTTCTTCTTTTGGTCTAGTACTGTGTCCTTCACATGGACATCATCATAAATGCTTTTTTTTTTTTAATTTTTTTTATTTCTACTCTATTTATTTTTTTTCTTTGCAGCCCATAACCTCTAAGAGTTCTGAAAAGGCATTTTGCTTGTCACTGCTTCATTCCTTCATTTTTTGCTTCTTCCTTTATCAACATTTGTATCCACTCATGTAAAATCCTGGCTTTTTTTGGTTGCTAATGGATTTTGCACTTGTCTTAATACTACCTATACTATCCAAATCGTACTAGTTAGGCATAGGTTAGAACTCGATATATTAATGGGTTAGACTTCTTTAGAAGAGATTCAGTTACAGTGATTTTAAGTGCAGATTTTACAGGAGAATACTACTTTAGCTCCTGAGCTTGTATGGAATGTTTGAGATGTTGGATTTAATGTTTGTGAGAAAATGAATTCTTATTTTCATCGTGGTACAAACATATATATTGTTTTTTCCTCTTCACTTTTTATTAACTGAAGCTAATATTGGCCATGACGATCATAAAGGAATATGAGGGAAGCTATTATTAGCTCTACGTTGTGGGATAAACAGGAGGTGTGCGATACAATGATCCAAGCTCTTCTTCGTGTCAGCGTGATGCCCAGTGCAGGTTGGCAGACAGGGCCATGCAGTGGCCTTTGCACCAGTTTGGCTCTAGGCTAAGGCACAGGAGCAGCCAATGCCCCTTTGCTTGTCTCCATAATTCTTCCTTAATTTACTGTGAAGCTTTTGAAGGGAGGAGAGCACAGAACTGTCAGAATGTGTTCTTCTGCCCTAAAGGGGTGGATATAGCAGGATCTCTCCAAAGCATTCATTAGTGATATTCAGGAACCTTCAACATTCTTTTTACTAATGTGGTGGCTATGATTTTTCAAAGTGCTTTTGTATTATTTTTAGGAAAAGGAGTGCTTCCTCAGTAAATTGATAAAACCCTTCCATTTTTATGAAGAGCAATGTGTTGATGTTGTTGCCATTAGAAAAAATTATAATAGCGATAGAAGTATTGTCATGTGAATATTAAATATGAAAACAAATATGCTCAAGCCTTTGAAGTATAAGAAAACAATAGTTAACCTTTTTTCATGAAACAACCAAGTTTTCTCAGATGAGCAGGACAACAGCTTTCTGGGATAGATAGCAAACTCTTGTTTACTTCCATTTAACTTACAGAAATAGAATTCTTCTTTTTATGCAAATTTGAGGCTTTGTGCTCTTGAACATGGAATCAATCATTTTTGTTTGTGCTCTAAGTGCTGAGATACTCTTCTTTCTAATAGATCCCGATTAGCAAAAACAAAGCATTATTTAACGGTTTTGACAAAGTTAAGTCTCAGCAACCAGAATTGTTTATCTTTGTCCAACTTGTTCTAGCGCAAGGCCCAGGTTTTCCTCTCTTGAGTTTTGTCAGTGAACTAATATTAAACTGAGACTAGGATGAGCAGAAACAAAGCACATATCAGAAGTTCTTTCTGGACATGTATATAAAAAGATTTATATGCTCTGTGTGCAGAGCAACAGGTACCTGTTGCTGCCAGCAGGAAATCTCAGTTGTATGGTGCAGAAGCCAAACTACCTGGGCTTTTTAAATTTTTCCTAAAAGCCAGATGTTTTAGTCATTAATTTAGCTTCCCCCAGAGATGTGCCAGCTACAACACATTGTAACTGATGTCTACAATCAGCTTCAGTGAAGTGGAGAACCAGTACACTGAGTTTCTATCACAGGGCTAGCCTAGTGATAGGTAATCTTAAAAACAACACTTTGCTTGTTTTGTGGCATAAATTGCCTGCAATGCTATGTGGCATTTGTCCTGAAAGTACTCCAGGCACTATCCCAAGAGATTAGTATAAGCTGACACAGTTGGTTTTTTTAGTTTTTGTTAAGGTAATCATCTCACTCCTACTGCTAATACAGTTTACTGCGAGAAATTGGAATATGCTGTAAGTGGCACAGAAGAAATCATGTAGAGACTTGCTGGTAATCATAAGCATAACAGCAACCTACTCACTGTTATCATCCACAGTTTTCAGTATTAGTATGGCAGGAGACCAATCAAGAGCAATAAGCTGCCTAAATGCCCAAGAAAGAAACAGGGAGGAAAGAAGAATTTGCAGTTCATACTGTCTGTGTAGGCTGGATTACACAGAAAAAAACCACAGTGGACTCCAGGTTGTTGTATAATAATAAAAGGATTTATTATAGTGGAAAAAATCTCAGAAATAAAAAATGGATTTTTACTGCTACATATTTTCTAAAAAGGTAATGCGGAATGTAGAAAACTTAAGGTTTTAGATATGAGGATGACATTAACAGTATGAAATTTATTTCAGGCCTCAGCAGTTTTATGTGGCTTTCATATGATTTCTTGAGCTGCCTGAATGCATTGGCTACACCTCTCAGAACATCTGTAAGGTATCATTCTGGTGGCAGCTCTTACAGTCAGTTCTAAATTAGAGAAGAGCTGTGGAAAGCTTGAGAGGTTTATTAGTGAAAGGCTTCCTGATGTCTTCTGACATGGGGAATCAGCAAAATTAATACCATCAAGCCCCACCTTGTTCCTGCAAGTAATATCAACATCAAATAATATGAAGATGAAAACCTTACGAGTACAATATGGAATTTTAATATTGTGTCTTTGTTTGATGGATACACGAGGAATTTTAAATCTCTGCTTAGAACCTTCTTTTCAGATGTTTTCAATTTGTTCCTCTCCATTGTTGCTGATGATTTTGCTGTGGTACCAATACATGTCACTAACACAAGGGCATTTTGTTATAATTTAGGTGTAACTTTTTCCCATTGTTTCTTCTCCACACTGTAGATGGTAGAGTTACATAAATTGACCCATACAAACTAGTCATTTTGCAATTAGTGACTATATGCAAATACATCTTCAGTGACTGAAATCAGTGATTTATAACAGTTTCTACATATTGACTAGGCTATTGGAAATATTCTTGCCACATGTTTTTTGCAGAACAGCTTTTGCTTCTAAAAACAGGCACTCTCATTCTGTGGTCCCATGAAAGCTGGAAATTGGTCTTTGCTCTGAGGATTCTATATGATCCCTGCAGCTGACTATTGAATACTGTAGTTTGATATGGAAAAAGGAAAAAAAAATTGACGACCTGTTTCTTTCCTTCTTTTTCAGCCTAGTTGGCGAAGAGACAGAGACTAAAAAATGCCACCTGCAGCAGGAGCGCCAGATTACCCACCTCCTGATGGAGGCTGGGGATGGGTTGTGGTCTTTGGGGCTTTTATCTCCATTGGATTTTCCTATGCATTCCCCAAAGCGATCACAGTATTCTTCAAAGAAATACAAGAGATCTTCCACACGTCATATAGTGAGATAGCTTGGATATCATCGATAATGTTGGCTGTCATGTATGCAGGAGGTAAGACATTAATGAAATTAGTAAATAACATTGTTTGTTTGGGTTTGTTCATGTGGTCCTAAAGCATTTTTTCCCCCTTAAGGCCTTTTCTTTGTTCCTCTGCCTAAATCTATTGTGCAATCTTTCCCTAAATTCACAGTTTCTGAGAATATAATTTTCCAGCAGATCAATGCCCGAGTAATTTCTTCTGGGTCTAGGGGTAAATTTGGTCAGTTTCCACTGCCTTGGTGAGATCTCTCGGTAGATCCAATGATGAAGCTTAATCAGAGAAAACTATTATGGCAATGCAGGTTCATTAATCAGACACAGGTATTTCTCTGTAGAGAGGGGATTTATATCTTGTCCTTATTTGTCCTAAAATCCTACTTTCCATTTAGGCCAAGAACAATATTTCAAACATGCCATCTGTATGACAGCGAAAATGCAGACAGTCTGGGACTGAACAGTGAACTTAAATTCTCTGTTACCTTTTTTCTTGTAATCAAGCAAGTAAAGAACAAGACAGATGAAAAAGGATTTTAATGTATAAAGCTATGTTTAAGAACTAAGTGTCAAATCTGCTTTGACAGGCTTTGTGTCTATCAACACCAGAGACTAACTTGTTAATTCTACTTGGCTTCATTTTTTCAGAATTATTTTCTTGTTTACGTATTCGTGAGAGGCAGATGCTGCTAGGTAAAACACTTACTCAGGTAGTCCAGAAGTGTGAATTACATTAATTCAAGTAACAGATCTGGTTACTTCTTTTAATGTTGTGAGGTAACCACCTGGAACATCTGACTGTTTGCACTGATGGAGCAATTAAATGCATACATTTATAAACATGTGTGTGTTTATGTATATGTACATGTATAAATGTATATACATAGAGACTGAAAACATTGTGCTGATAGCATACTGATACTGAAACTCTTTAATCACTGAAGAGCATCACCAGTATTTTTCAGAAGCGTTATCTGTGTAGTAGTAAAGTGCAGCATTATCAGGTCCAACAAATGATCTATTGAAGGATGATTGAAGTCTCATTTTTAGCATGGTAATTTCTTTATCTCTTATTTCAGCCTAAGTTTTGACATATGGGTGGCCCTAACTTATTTACCAGTCAGAGAAGTGAGGAGCATGCACACAGAGCATCAGGCTACCTGGATTGCTCTTTCTAGGTACCTCTTTTTCCCCTCCAAGTATAACAGTGAAGCTGGAGCCAGCATAGCATTAGCTTTAGCACCTCAGGTAAACATTTTTCAGTTGATGGGATGGAAAAATGGATCTTTTTTCAAATTCTGGTAGTCACAGAGACCTTATGAAGACATCTTCACAAACGGTATCAATATCAACAAAAGCATGCTGGTCAGTTATTTTGATGCTATTTTTATTCATATACTAATAGAAAATCGTAAGTTATTCATATGCTGGTGAAGAAATATAAAGGATTTTATAGGACCAGTGGCAATTGTCAAGTGATTCACCAAAATTCACCAGGTAAAGAAATAACTTGATGCAATCAAGAGTGGAGTAAAAGAGGGTATATCTCATCACATTTAGGTCCCCTCTACTAATGTAGAGCTTTCTTAAGGGTGCATCAGCACTTGCACTGTGGGGTGTACCTGTGTAATTGTGGATGCCTCTGAACAAGTTCTGAACCCATCCGGAGCATGGGAAAAACACAGGTGTTGAAAAGCTGGATTTTTTTTCTGCTTTCCATATGCTATGACTTGCTGACCTGGGCTCCTTTAACAACGTAAAGCAGGTTTGCTGTGTAGTGCAGCTGCTGTTCTATTGTGTTCTCTGCATAGCATTTAATTTATATCATGTCTGTCAGGTCAAAGTTCACCCCAGTTTTATTAACTGTACGGATGCAAATCTCAGGATATTTAGCTCTGGTCATTTTTATCTGCGAGGTTCAATGTGCACAACTTTCCATATTAAATGCAAAAGGTTCAGTATTTTGCCTCTAATACTTCTTTGACTGCTCTGATTAACAACTACTATCTTCACTTCTATATTGACATTAAAAACTACAAAATTGTTTGCTATTCATTCTGCTAACACCTACCCCATTTACTACGAAGATTATCAGCACAGGAACAGGAGGCAAAGTTGTTTGGATATCTTGTTACAGACTCGTGGTTTTAAAATGCTGAGAATGACAACCCTGCCTGATATAAACACTCTTTGAAGCCATAGCTTCTCTAGGACCACTTCCTAAAAAAAAGGCCATTTAGACAATCACTGGCAGAATATGAAATAGCAATCCGGAAAAACATTTCTGAAGGAAATCACTTCATTGTTTTTACTGTCTGAAGGTGGCTTGATTCTTCACATTTGATGTGCTTTAATGTGAAATACACGTTCAGGCCACAAGTACAAGGTGTATTGTTTACTATGAAGTGTGATATGTACATCTGCAATGAACACTGTTCATCTTACTACTAATTAAGGTAACCTGAAAACATCTAAGATCTGTCATCGTCATTACAGCTTAGCATTCAACCTATTAATCATCACAGTGGGGTCAGTGAATAACTCAGAGTCTGTGCTGACACTTTTTGCTTTGGAGGCTGCAGCCTCATGCAGTAATTAGCTGGCATCTGTGTTTCAGCAACAAGGTATTAACTTACCTTTCAATGCATGAGAAAAAAGCTCCAGTAAGGAGCTAAAAGAATGTTAATTATATTTATCACTTACTTCATACTTAGAATAAATGACATTAAATTATAGCAGACCATCTGGCAATCCATATGGTCTCCTGCAGTCCTGGTTAATTCCAGCAAATAGGTCAAGCACAGCATTCACCCTGTTAGGAAAACACCAGGCAGAGGTGACAAATCTGATAAATCAAATCAATATGAAACTCCTTTTCCCTCTCAATCTGGCACAATATACAGTTTCATACTGTTTTTTACTGTGTTTTGGGTGGTTTGTTTGTTTGTTTCCTTAAGCTCTCCCTTCCTTCTTCCCCCACCCCCCAATGTTTGTTAGAGTTTACTAAAAAGGCATCCCAAAAAGCAAGATCCAGTGATGTGATTAAGGTTACAAGTATTGCACAGCCTCTACTGTTCAGGCCATGCTTGATAAAAGCATCCTCTGGAGATGAACAGTAGTTCAGTCTCCATGGTAACTCCTTCTGCCTCTCTTGAGCAGAGACTGTCAATTGCATTAAATTAAGGGTGATGGTTTTGTGATGGATTCCTACACCCAAGGGACTGAGACTGAGACCACCAGACTTTTGTTACTGGAGGACAGAAGCTGGGATGGGATGGAATTATTTGAGTTACCCTGACAGCACAATCTGTGTTTCTGTATGTATATGCACAGATATGTATATAAAATGCATGCGCATGTGTGTATTCTTATGTATATGAACTATATATGTATCCATGTACTTACAGAGTCATATTTCTGCTCCAACACACAGACATTAAGGAAATAAAGAAAAAGATCAAATACATTTGACCTCAAGTTCTCATAGTTCATTCTTCTCTTTTTCAAAACTTCACCTCTCACTTTGTGCAGTGTTATCAGCCAAAGGTGATTAGGGAGCTTCTTATCAGAGCTCGATCTGTTTCCAGTAAAAATCTTTTCATTGCTTTCAGTGTGGGTTTGATAGGAGCCATAGTGGCAGCTATGAAAGCCATGTGACAGGTCTGGTGATTTCAGACAGAGCTGATCTTGAGTTTTAGATTTCCTCAGGGAAAAAGCAGCTTGTTTACTCTCTGGTCCTTAACTCTTTTTCTGTTATTTTTCCAAGGACAATATCAGTTTGGGGTTTTTGTTTCTTTTGTTTGCTTGTTTCTTCCCAAAAATAACTTTTTGGGTATAACATTGGGTTATGAAGATTAGCTTGAGAGCTGATAAATCCTTCAAGTCATACACAGCTGTGAAATGTGGGACAGTCCTGCTGGTCTGAAGTCCAGAAAACATAAAAGGTTCATTTAAAATCTGGATAATATTTCTAAGTAAATAATTTAAAAAACATCTTTAGACTCCTTTTGAAGAAAAATGCTGTATATATGTATGTGTACTTATACGCATATACTCATATGTACTCATAAGTGTATGGAGTGGCCATTATAATTTTTCAAAACACACTTAAAAAATGCAGTATCTTCTTCTTTCTTCTGTATTGCTTAAGTTACTCAAGTTTGAAGTATTTCCAAACAGTAGCAGACCCTTTGAAGGATTTTCCATGTGACAGCACAAAAGTAACCTATAGACAAGTCCTCATTTTGACTTTGTCTAATATTAATTTGGAAAATAGCATATCATATGGTATGTTCAAAATATTTGTGATTTTATCTCAGTGGGTGTTTTGGTGATATTGCTGTGAAGATGAAATGGCGTGCACAGTGGAGATGACAGTTGTGAAATCCATGTAACACAAACAACAGATGGTTATAGATTTTTTACTTTTGGGCAGGTCCTGGGTTCCTACACTTTTCTTCCTCCCTGATAACATTTTCTAATTTTGGTTTTACAAATACTCACACAAGGAATTCAGTGGCTATCCATATGGAGATTGAGAAGCTTTCTTGAATTGACCTATCTCCTTTGTTGTCAGGGGCAAGTGTTTTTCCCCACCAGAATAAGCAAGGTGTTGAATTTTAATAACCTCATTTAGTGTGTCCTTGAAAGCAGAACTTACCAACTTTCTGAGTGCCTCATGGGCATAAGGGAATACTTCACATTTAGCCTAAAATATATGTAAAACATCTATGTCAAGTTAATTTGAGACTCACGTATAAAGGAAAAGGAGTCATGATGAGGTTTCACATGAGCAGAGTGTTTTGGATCTTACTAGCAAATGGAGATGAGACTAACAAAAATATTATAAATATACATTAGTCCAGTTCTTAAAAAACAAGACCAGAATGCTAAAGCCTCTGAAGGGTAGTGCAGCCAGGTCTTACATTTCTTGGAAGGCTTTGAGTTTTAGTAAAACTGGGCCTTGTAGGGTAGTGTTCTGTAGCAGCAATGGATGTTTTAAACAGAGGCCTTCCTAGTTGTTTAGAAAACACTCTTTAAAATGGTCATGGGAAAAAAGATTTAAAAAAAAAGCATATCTGTTGTAGACAGTTTTGCACATTTTTTTTTAAACAAGTTTGTCATCCGCTGTACAGAAACAAGCTGTTTTTTCACTCTACAACTTGTTATATTTGGCTTAACAGATAAGATCTAATTGCTAAATATTCAGGATTTTGGGGATCCATTTTTGTTGAGTTTTCATGAAACAAAGGGTTTTTTGCGACCAACTGAGATACACTCAGGAAGCCAATCTGAAAGTTAAGGATGTGCTTCCACGGAGAGAAATAAGTTCTTTGTCTTTTTGTTTTATGCTTGTGTTAATTTTGAGTAGTTATCAGAAAGACATTACATGATACGGAGCTCTCACTGTGCTTCTACAAACCTCTTTCGGTATTCCAGCCATAGGGAATTAGTAATGTTTTGATACATATTATCACTTGAGGACATGGTTTTGTGGTGAATGTGGCAGTGCTGGGTTAGTGGTTGTACTCGACAATCTTACAGGTCTTTTCCAACCTTAACGATTCCATGAATCTTTAGAAATATTTGTGGTAACTTAAATTTAATTAACTTGAGCCTTTTAATAAAACAGATCTCATTTCCATACAAGTAGGCAATGTGGATCACATAGGAATATTAATTAATCACTCTTTCTAAATATTAATTAATCATTCTTTCCTTTTGTAAGACTTTGCATTTGACTTGATCTCAATCTGGTTTTATAGACGGGGATTTCTGTAAGTAAAAGAATCAATATTGACAGCTTTTTTATTTGGAATGATGTTTCTTTTTTGATTCCCACTTAGTTTCAAGTAATAGGTCAAAGTCAAACAATAATAAATAACATGCATCATTTTCTAAGGGGCTAAAACTTTGGGTTTGTTTAAGAAAGGTATCAAGGGACAAACTGAGGCCTTTGATATGTTCATTGAGCTTGTAAAACTTTGACGAAAGAATGCTTATTTTGTGTGTCCGGCAAATGCTG
Organism: Acanthornis magna; assembly: GCA_036785705.1. Classification (NCBI taxonomy): domain Eukaryota; kingdom Metazoa; phylum Chordata; class Aves; order Passeriformes; family Acanthizidae; genus Acanthornis; species Acanthornis magna. The sequence continues at coordinate 28,045,041 of JAWUZG010000001.1, forward strand.
GATCAGTTCCCATATAGTTTTTCACTGGATCCTACAATGGTTGTGTTCGTAATGTGTGTAGGGTAATTCAAAGGTAATGAAACAATGGTCTAGCACAACTGGGAATCGTGAGATATTTAAGCAGATACCAGAGAAGAACTGTGGGGAAGGAAAAGTCTGTGTATACCATTGTAGTCACCCAGCACTTCAAATGAAATAATAAACCCAGCACTTTACAAAGAACTTATTATAGAATTTTACTGGTCCATTGTTTTGGAATGTCTAAGAACTATTCCTTGTTTATTTTGGAGAGTATATTCAAGGAAAACAGAGTTGTACTGATATGTTTAGAAGATATTCTAAGGCGGTATCAAATGGCAACAGCTGAGATGTACCGTGATTCATAAAGATACGTAGTTCTGTACTCATTAGCAGAAGTAAGTGGGCCAGGGACTTGGTGACAGGTTTATGGTGATGTCAGAGGAACAGCAGAAATTAAAAAATGAGGTGGTTTTAGAGTGTATTTTATTACTATATGAAGCACTCTTTTAACTGATTAACTGGTTTTGAAGATTTTTGCAGAGACCATTTGATGCATGTATTTAAATGTATAAACCATATGAAGGAAGAGGTTTTGAGGAGTCAGAACGTTTTCATCTAATAGTGATATTCTGTTAAGATTCTTTATGTCAAAGAGTACAAACAAATGCAGCTTTAGTAGGTAATAGATGTTTTGTTGGTGCCAACAGGCCAAAGGCAAGCTTAGCTTTCTTTTCCACAAATTTTGGCAGGTGTTTTTTTCATTGTCAAGAAATAGTTAAGTATTTGCATTGCAGTTCTACCTGACTTTTGTTTGGGGGAATATCTTCTATGTCTAGGCATCCAAATGAAATAATGTGATTAAACCAGGAACTGTATTGTGAAATAAGACATTGATTTCCTCATATAGTTCAAAGACTTTTTACATTTTCTCACTGATGATGGGAACATGTGCCCTGTTTGGTTTTCTATGTGTAGTGTTTCAAAACACCTTTAAGAGCTTTAACTTTTAGAAAACTTTGAAGAAAGTCGTGGTAAGCTTACAGCTTTTTAGCAATAGTAGCTGGAGATAATATGAACAGGATTCATGTGTTTAGTCTTTCTCAGCATAGGCACCTACATCTGATCAAGTTGTCAAGACAGCTTCTGTTGTCTATCAATAAAGATAGGAATTTCTAATCCATTCCTTCCAAAGTTAAATGTCCAAAACACATCAAATAAGCCGTGTTTTAAAGACTTCTTTATCTTTTGAGTGCTAAAAGAATCTAGAGGAAAAGTTCAAATGTCCATTTTTCCACAAATCTGAGGTGATAATACATTATATTTTGCTACCTAGAGACCTTGAAATCTAAGAACATTCTTATTAGAGATACACACCCAAGCTTGTTGTGTTAAAGGTTCGATTTTCTCCTTTAATCTTCTATCTTGCGTAAGTTATAATTCTCCCAAGTTTCAGTGACACTGGCTCAGTTGCACTAGTTTTGATACTATTAAAAAACCCTGCAATTTTAAGACTACCTTTTAGCTTGTAAATCTTCTCTTCTCTTGCAATGACTTTCCTCATATCTGTAATTCCCTTTCTGCCATAACCACCTAAGAAAAAACACAACTGGGAGAATAACTAGTTTGTCTAATAATTGGCCAGGTTTACATTCTTCTGTAGCTGATTTTAAGCTGATAGAAATCTATTGATCTGTTCTATTTTCTTGTGTTCTGTGAAAGATTTAAAAGTTAAATACAGTTCAGTCTCTTTGTAACAAGATCCCCAAATGTTTCTCTTATGAGTATCAGCTGGCAGCACCAATTTTGTCATGACACAAACCTTACTCTCCTATAGAGGAATCCTTTGCTCTTCCTGGAACAGAACTTACTTGACTGAAATTTTTAGTTGTCTTACAAGGATGAGCTTCTCTGTCCCACACATATTGCTTCCAGATTTTCAGGACTTCCCAAAAACACTGCCACAGCTTTCAACATAGGACTGGCACAAGAGTAGGCAGCAGATATCCTATTTGGCCTTCCCTAGAAGGTAGTCTTATATCCTTGGAAGTAAAATTTCACTCAGAAAAGCTTCTAGATCAGTTCTGGTCTATGTTGTTTGAATTATTGGCATATACCCAAGTGGTAGAATTAATCCCTTCTTATTGTGGCGTTGCTAAGCTTTAGGTGTATGCAATAAAGTGCATGAATCTGCTATTACTTGCCTCATCAGAATAGTGGCAATTTTCAGAGCAGCAAGTAAATAAACAAAGTGCAGGAGGTTTTGCTTCTGGGTATTTAACTTAAAGACTGTCTTTAGAGGAACTATTCAATCCCTAAGAAACCATGACTCTGTAACTGCTACCATGAAACATTTAATTAAGGAACGTAGGGTTTAAAGCTGGAGACAAGGAATATTTTCACTGATGATGTTATGCTCTTATCAGAGGCATCTAAAATAACTGCCTGGGACTCCATTCCAAGTATGGGCATTGGTGCTTATCTTGCAAGAAATGCTTTATTTTAAATACATTAGTGATCTCATAATGTTCAAAGTTAAATTACTTTTTTTTTCGCCTACCTAGAGTCAACATATAAACATGTTTATATGTTTATGCAAATAAGTTCATCCTTAGGTGTTTGTAGCATCAAAGTTTCTTGACAGTGTACATTCAATGACTTAAGTGCTCCCAGAGGCATTCATTAAAATCTCATTTTTATTTATATTCACCTTAAAAAGACATGATCCATAAATGATTCATGTCTTTTTCCCTTAATAAAATATAAATAAAATATAGAATACTAGCTTTGAAGATTTACAGTATTTAAGCAAAGCTGGTGGTATTCACTTTATTGAAGTAATCATTTGATAAAACTTTTGACTTGTTAGTAATCTTAACTCTGCTTCATAAATAGAAAACAAATATCTAAGGACACAGTACAATTTGACCTGAAGTATGAGTCTCCTAACTTCAATTTTAATTTATTGGATTCCATAGAGTTCCAGTGCTGCAAAGTGCACTGAGGAGTCAAGAATGAGGCACTGTGACTATAAGGATTATTCTGATTATTCATTGAAGCAAGAGATTCTGTAATAAAACACTTCCAGGTAGTGACCTGAAATTGTATGATTCTCACATGGGAAGAGAAAGCAGTCAACATTGGAGATAATTCTAAGGGGCTCATGTCCCCTTGTATGAACAATCGCTTTGGCTAAACTGGTTTCTGTTGTGATAGAAAGGTATAGAAAAGAAAAAAAGTTTGACTAAACAAACAAACAAAAACCCAACAAAAAATGCCCACAAGCCACTGTGTCCTATGGGCTAGACTTGCAGGACTACACCTCACAGAATGAGATGTGGCAGTTCATCTCACAGAGATGTGTATTAGGTGACTGCATATAGAGTAATGAACAACGTGGTCCATATACTAAAATAAGAAACAGGAGAGTTGCAATATTTCTAAGGAGGTTTGGTAATGAAATGCAATATGATACCTAATAACCTTGAACAAAATGTTCGTAATTATTTTGAGTTAAGAGGAAGGATTAATTCATGGCAATACCACACATTTCTATTTCTAATTTATTTATTTATATGGCAGAAGGCATTTGAGATATTTCAGAGTGACTTTCTTGAAGAGTTTGAATGTAACTGAAAATTTTGAGGCTTGCAATTTTTATTTCAGCTTGGGAATAAAGTGAATGTTAAAGCATAAAGTTGGTTCATGCAATGCTTGTCTTAATTTTCTGTATTGTTCCTTAAAAATCAACTAGCATGCCACATAATACATGTGGGAGTGATTCTCTTGTCTTTCATACAGCACCATACTTTATACCTGTGCAAAGAGTGTGCAAGGTTGCATTTGCCATTATGATTTAGAAGGTCTTCATATTTACTTACTCAAATGTAAACAGTAACCTGAGTGCAGAGCACTTGACCCTATGTGCAGAGAAACAGAGCTGAAGTGGCAAATGGGATTAAGACAAGAACAAATTCATGTAATGGAATTTCTTCCAGATTATTTCACCTGATATTATAAAAAAAAATTACCTGACAGGATGTTCAGATATACACATTACCTAAATCATCAAAGTTCTGACCAATTGCTTTCCAGAAAGATGTATTAAAACTTACCTCCTGTAGGAAGAAAATATTACTTTCCTCAGTAAACCTAAGTAATATTCTCCTCACAGGCACACATGGTAAATCTTTGCAGAAGTAGGTGTATTTCATTGGATTATTTTAATATGTTCTTGCTGAAGAATGTCAACATAATTCTTCAGTTGAAAGGTGGCTCCAGAAATGCATGATGCTTAGGCAGTATCTGTAATACAAATAATGAGAAGCCTGTACTTTAATGGGCACTAATTTATTTTGAAGTTATGATGCATCACAATCATTAGAAGGAAGCTGCTTCACATTACTAGATGGAGAATAAGGTTTCTGCCAGTGGCAGGTTGTTTTATTTCTTCACAGCAGGTAAACAAACCCTCCTTGTTCAAAAGCCACACAAATACTCTCTTCAAGTGCAGCAAGGTGGGATTAGGTCACCAAGTTCCTTCATGTTTTGCAGCAGAGCTCAAATATTCCTTGTTCATGTAAGCAGACCTGATCTAGACTTCCCCACCAGCATATTTTCAGAAAACCTTTCCTATGGAGGTGTATCCTCTGCTGCTACAAGGGAAAGGTCCATGTAGAGAATGTTAAAAACATTTCCTCTCTAGTCCAGCCAAAATGCAAATGCCATAAAGGCCTTTGTCCAACTCCCTCATAGTATATTTCTTTTCCACTTCCCAAGTCCCAGGCTTCTTCTGCTAATTTTTCATGACTCTTTCAGTCCCAACTTGGTCATAATTTATGATAATTTTTATTGAGTCCACAAAATAAATGGCATGTTATTATACATCAAGAACATCTAAAAATTTGAGAGACCCATCAAGTAAGGCTGTTTCTATTGTGGATGGAAATCTAAAGGTGACCATTCAATGGCAAATTCAACTGTGATGAGAAAACATATGTTAGGTGGGTATGGGAATATGCAGTGATAAACTGACATTTACTCAGATGTAAAGATTTTAAAAATATATCTGATTTCTCCTTCAGTTTTATTGGATAGAGTCATTCTGTGACATATATTTGGCTGTAGAAGGCTAGATAGAAGCAAGGAAATTAGAATGAGGAGACAGGAGTTTAGAAGCCACTCTTAAATTATTGATTAATCAGTAAATCTTTTCCTGAATATTACTGCTTTTAAAAAGCAGTTAAATGTGAGTTGTCTTAAATTTAAGCAAACTGGAAATCATAGGCTCATAGAATGGTTTGGGTTGGAAGGGATCTCAGAGGTAATCTAGTTCAACCAACAGGGAGGGGCACTTTCCACTAGATCAGGTTGCTCAGGGCCCCATCCAACCTGGCCAGGAATGGGACATCAGCAACCAGTTGGGGCAACAGTTCCAGTGTCTCACCACCCTCACAGTCAAGAATTTCTTCCTAGTATCTAATCTAATCATTCTCTTAGTTTGAAGCCATTCCCACTTGTTCTGTCACTCAATGCTCTTGTAGAAAGTCCCTTTCCATCTCGTAGGCTCCTTTTGGGTACTGAGAGGTCACCCTGGAGCCTTTTCCAGGCTAAAAAATCCCAACTCTCTCAGCCTTTCCTAACAGGGAAAGTGTTCCATTCCTCTAATCATCTTCATGTCCCTGATGTTGTAGTCTGAAGCTGTGGGACACCTTCAGAATTTTGTACTTGTTCACTAAGTTGTCCTCAAAGTTTCCACTTCTTCTAGGGTGTGATAAAGCCTACTACTTTAAGCACACTTGCAATAGAAATGCATTGAAAAATGAAAAACATCACATATCTCTTGTTACTGTTTTTGATCAAGAGGAGAATATTTTGATATCTTCTGGCTGTTCATTATTCTAGTTTTGATTTTTTTTCTTGATGTTTCAAGGCATTCAATAATTTATATTGCTTTCAGTCTTCTTGACCAGGAAGACAAATACTCAGTGTTGCTTTACATATCATTCTATAATTTAACAGATTTTTCTCCATATAAGCACGTTATTTTTTCACTTGTCTGAAAATAAGGAAAGAAAACCAAAACAAATGAAGCTCCACAAAGATTCTCAGTTTTAATTGGCAACTGAATGTGTTTTGAAAAATAGTGGGAAAAATGCAAATTCTGTGTCTGATATGATCCCATTAATGCACTACCACTGTCTGCACTTACACTAAATAGATGCGGAAAACTAATGAGGAGGCTTAGTTCCCATTTTGTATGATATCCCTTTCCCTTTCTGTTTCTTTTGCCCTTTCTCTTCCCCTCGCTCCTCCCTTTTCCCTCCCTGTTCCCATTCCCTCACCACATTGTGAACTCAATATTTATTATGTATTTACTATATTACTAAATATAATATTTTATTATATTATCAAATATAAACATTATTAAATCTTTACCTTACAAAGTTTTATAGAAAATATCTAATTTGTGGGTTGTAAAGGAGTTTTGGAAGTTGATACACTTCGGCTTCTAAGTGTTAGCACCAAAAGCCACCATATGCATGTTACGGGATATTATAAAAACATTGTAATTAAAATGATAAAATAATGCTTTAGTATTTTTTTCAATAAAATAGATTTTAAGCCTGATGATACTAGGTGTATTTGGAAATAATCTTACAATGTTATTGACAATGACCTAAATACGATGAGTTTTCTGGACACTTCCAAGTTATAAATACATCCAGATTTATACTTCTCATCACATTTATTCTAAGTATGTAGATGAGATTTAATGATCCATAATTCACAGTAAGTGGTCCACAGAAACATCATAGGTAATAGATTCAGTATTTTCAATTTGAAGTTTAATTATGCAATGCAAAACTGAGACCAGAAAGGAATATGATAAAGGAGCAACTGAGAAGACACAAGTATTATGTGCTTTCTCTGAAATTACATATTATTGCCTGTTACACTATATAAGGAATCATTTCCAAGTTGAGTTAGTTGAACAGGATATTATTCTAGAAGAAAACAAATAAACTGTAGGATGAGGTGCAGGATGAAAATGAGATATTGTATGAAGTTTAATATGATTGGCAATTTGTAGAAGACAGAGAAATCTAAATGAAAATATTAATCTTAACTGAACTTGGCTGAATTTTTCGCTGTGAACACATTATCTGAAAAATGTACTGATTTGACTTGGAGAAAATACACCTTACATTCCTAAGAACAACTCAGTAGCCTATGCCATTGTATTGGTTATGACTTTTTGCTGTCTAAATTTTGGCTAAGCAGAATTGACAAAATATTATTCTGCTTCCAGGAAAAGTAGACAGGGATTTTTAAGTAGGTGTATAAAAATAATGATAATAGGGAATAATAAATAGGAAGGGGTGAGTAATGAACATTTACAAATATTGTGAACACATGTGCAAACACAGATTTTTAGAAAAGACAGTCATTCCTCAAAGAGGAAGAAAGAAAAGAAGGATTCATGCAAGCCTGTGAAGTCCTGAGGACTTAATTGCTGTTAAATACTAAGGTTTAAAATTCATTGCCTTTTCTTCTGCAGAAAACTTTCATTAATTCTTCTCAGTACCTCATTATTTGCCACTGAATTTTCTAATGTTCATGTTGATACACTGCATGCTCAAGTTACAAGCTGATTGCTTTGGGTTTCTGTGAAGAAGTGAACATTTTTCTGAGAAGATTATTTACAATGCACATATCATGTGCTGATGCTATTTCCAGCTATCCCCTTTACAGAGGCATGCAAACCATTGTTGGAAAAATATGTGCTTGGTGTTACAGTGTCTCTGTTTATATTCAACTCTCTTACAGGTGCTTTGGTTCCATCTCATTGTTAGCTTGTTCCCTTTCTTCTTTCTTGTTTCTTACCTTTTCCTAAATTGAAAGACTAGTTTTTGAGAATATCTATGCATAGGCTTCACTTTACTCAGTGATGCAGAAGGTAACAGGAAAACAAATAGAAGGAAAGTTATAAAAAATGCTGAAATATTTTTCTCTGATTTCTATTCACAATAAAGATATCAATGTGAAATTAAGGCAATTAATTTTGGGACAGAACTTTTTTAGTCAGTGACCATACATGTTTCTGAAATCTGCTGAGTGTTCAGTAGCTCATAGAATTACACTCATTTCCTATTAAACATGATGACATTTCATATTGCTCATTTCAAAAAAAAGTCATAATTTGTCTTTAAGTCTTCTGCATTTTGATCAGGTGTTTTAGCCTTTCATGAAAAAAAATTCAAAGCAGAGCAGGCAAAACATAATTAATGTAAAACATTGATATGTGTCCATGTAAATAATAATCATCATGGCTACTTCTTGATTAAAAACCAGCATTTTCCCAACTTTTTAAAATTCTTAGATATAGAGTAATTTGCTAACTTGAAGATGTTTTCTAAATTACATGGTCCATAACTCCATACACATTTGCACCCTAACAAACAAGAAAAAAACCTGCAAGCCAAACAACAGCTTAAATCAAAATATGTAAAGCCCTTGATTTGTGTCTCTGATGTATTGCTAGAAAAACACAAAATACCAGAACAGATCAAGGATCTGTAATTCCTCCTTAAAACCAATACATTTACAGCAAGTGCCAGCACCACTGATCACTTATTTTGTTTCTCCTGAACATTTCAGGGTAAAGACAGGTTATATTTGCAGTCAGACGTGTTTCTCACTTGAGCACTTCATTTCAGAGCTCCACTTAATTTGAGGTTTTCTTTATGTATATTCCAGTGTTTTTATTTAAAATTTGTGCATGTAGGAAATATTAATTGTTCTATAAACCATAAAGTTAGTTTGCAGATGTAACCTTTTGGGGAGGAGAAACCATGAGGAAGCAGCCAGTGCTGAGCACTCTACCATCAGTCAGGCTCCTCCTGTGTGTTACCATATACACAATTACTTATTTCTTATTTCTTATTTCATATTTCTTAAAACCTCCTAAGGAATAGCTGAAGGTCAAATTAATCTTCATTAGAGAATAAAAGATAAAAACTTGATAGAATTCAAGGGTCCTTCAGGACACAAGTGAGAATGTGAGCATTCAGGGTAATGACACTGAGGAAATGCAGTTAAGAGCAGGGGAAGTGGAGAGCAAGTGTGATGGATGGTTGAACGACTGACTGCGTCCTCCCTGGCAGGTTGAGCTTTTAGCTTCTGAACTCTCCTGCCTCGTAGTCTAACAACCCTAACTCAATGTTACCCATTTCTGTTTGCTGGTATTTACTGCAGGAGCGTTTTTTCCTCACTGTTTTCTGTCGAGGTTACTGTGTTACCTAGGTTTATGGAATCAGACAGTTGTAAATGTTATATGAAATGGGAAAAAAAAAGCGCTGCCACATGCACAGAGAAAACTTTCCAATGATTCTTGAACTAATTTACTTTTATTGCTGTTACCCAAATACATAGGATATGTCAGAAAATCAGATTACCATTCCCAGAAACGTGATAAAGAATACAAATATACAAAATAATACAAAAACAGTTGCATGACGTTTTAATATTTTTAATCTTTTTTTCTGTCTGCCTTCTCTAAAGCCTGTCCAAGAGTACTAAAAGAATTTGGCCAAAGGTTTTTGAACTAGAGATAAGAATGTCAGAGAATACGTAATGTTTTCACTTAGTCCTGCTTGAGAAAAACAGCATATTTTGAAAGTATTTTCCAATTAAATGATCAGGTTTTAAGCATTTTGAGTTGCTTTTCCTCTGAATACCAGAGATAGAATTCCAACAGCAGTACTAAGTACTTGCTTAAAGCCTTTGTGATTGAATAAGTTTTTGTCAGTGGGCTTCATATTTTATTAAAAAAAAAAAAAGGAAAGAGAAAAAGAAAGCTGGAGTGATCTTAGCAAGTAGTTTATACTAATAGTAATTTTTGGAACTCCTTGGGCTTTTCCAGCCTTGTAGGAAACAGAAATAAAAGATAAACCTGGACTGGAAAGACAGCTGCATTGACTCTGCAGAGCAGATGGCTGAAAATGTGTTTACACCACTTGACTTGACAGGATGCAATCTACAATGTAGCATTAGTGCCATTTGAAATATTATTACTGCATTTATTTTCAACTCCTTTCAGCAATTCACTTCATCTAAATAAACGTCATATTGTTCAGACTCGGTCAGTTCATGTTGCTTGGGTCGATGGCACTATGAACACTGTAATGACATTGTCAATATACGTTTAAAAAATTACCTTTTTATCAGGAAAGCTTATCTCTAGTTCCATACTAAAATTAATACACGTAGCAAAATAAAAAGCGTAAGTGCAATGGCAGTATGCGAAACAAATTACAGAATAAACTTTAATTATTTCAGCAGTGAAAAATCAAACTAGGACAAACAGAGCAGCTCCTAGAAGCTGTGCTAGGGCACATGGAGGAGAGGGAGGTGATTCAGGACAGCAGGACGGCTGCACCAAAGCCATGTCCTGCCTGCCTGACCTATTGGCCTTCTGCGACAGAGTGACCACATGAGTGGACAGGGGAAGGATTACAAATATTATCCCTCTGGACTTCTGTAAAGCCTTTGACCCGGTCCCCCACAGCATGCTTGTGTCTAAATTGGAGAGAGATGCACTTGATGAGTGGACCCTTAGACGGATAAGGAATAGGTTGGACAGTCACATCGAGAGGGTAGTGGACAGCAGCTCAGGGTCCTGATGGACATCCGTGACTCATGGTATCCCTCAGGGGTCTGCACTGGGATGAGTGTTATTTAATACCTTCATTAATGACAGAGATGAAGGGATTGGGTGCACCATCCCTGAAGGGAGCCTACAAGAAAGATAGAGACTTTTTGCAAATTAACTTAAAGGGTTTGAAACTAGATGACCTTTGCAGTCCCTTCCAACCCAGGCTGTCCAGGCTCTGATGGTGTGATTTAGTTCCAGTCCCCCTGCCATGCTCAGGGACACCTGCCACTAGACCAGATTGTTCAGAGCCCCATCCAGCCTGGCCTAGAGCACTCGCAGGGATGGGGCATCCGCAGCTTCTCTGGGCAAGTGTTCCAGTGCCTCACTGGCCTCACAGGGAGCGTTTTCTTCCTGACATCTAATCTGAATGTACTCTCAGCATCCACAATATCTCTGTGCACAACTGTAAGTGAATGCTCTCTTGAACCATTGAAACAGCATAGGTGTCACACTATTACAGACTTTGTATGAAATATCATAAACAGCTCAAAAATGCATGATCCCGTCTCTGCTCACATAGATGAGATTACTTTTGCCACCATTCCCTTGGCATAAAGACAAAAAATGTGAAAAGCTGCTATTTCTTTTTTTGTCTTTTAAAGCACAGCCCTTTCTGAAACTCTTTTTCAGTGGCACTGGTTACAGTTGCGGTCTTATACCTTCTCACAGCCTGGTCATTTGCCTGAAACAGAAAGATATAAAACAAAAATACAGCTGTGAGAGTGTTAGCATATTATGATAATGGTCTTAAATTTGGTTTAGGGAGTATATAATCCTTTGTGGCTGATGGTTTGTAGGTGTTAAGGGAGAGATCAGAGTAAATATTCTTGTGGGTCTCCTGACTTAGCATCTGTTATGCAGTTCCTTCAGGCTTCAGTAAAGTAGATTCAGAGATCCAGCAGTCCTTTAGTGTTTTAACACACATTAATGTATAGCAAGATTTTGTCAGCATTATAATATTTAAACAGCTTAATCTTCCTTCATCTAAAAAGAAAAAACACACAAGGAATATAGACCCATGCTGGCATGTGAGCATTGCTTAAATAATTGTAGAAGATGTTAGATGTGAACTGAAATTTGTACAAGGCTTTAAAACATGATGGCAGGCAAACAGCTGGAATTGATGTAGATTTATCTATGTTAATGTATGAATATGCATTATTTTATGAGACTTCAAAATCAAGCGTATGCACAGATGTCAGAATAAAATGTTTAACCTACTTATCATATTGGATGAATTCCTAGATAACTTATGGAGCTTAAACTAAATTTACGGTTTATAGAACAATTAATATTTCCTACATGCATGATTTTTAAATAAAAATACTGGAATATACATAAAGAAAACCTCAAATTAAGTGGAGCTGTGGTGACAAATACACATCATTAACTTAAATAAAACATCCCAAAGAAGGTGTTATGTTTAAAGGATTTTTAAATTCATCATACCTTCCAGATCTGTGTCATTTGAAAGTATAGAGTCATGCTCAGACATCTTTGCCTCTACTCTGGTGTCTTGATCTCCTACCTACCTACCTAAATTAATACATCCATATTTGAGCTCAGCTATTAGGTCTTGTAGGTGAAGCTAACATCACGTGCTTTGCTCTGGAAAGCTGTACCTTACAGTCCTGGCCTAACTGCAACAGTGAAGATCTGCAGAGATGCAGTTTTCTTGTTCCTGTTAAGGAACTGTCTGCACCATGATTTCCCTTAAAGGAGAGGAGAAGTTAATATTTCTGGACAACACTCAGACAATGCAACCAACCAAACACAAAAAAAACAAACTTCTTCCCTAAACCAGCAGGAATATGCCTCATTTTCCTGTCATTCAGGAGTAGAAAGGAAGCCTTGATAGAAGAGAATTAAATATATTAATGTTATAGCCAGTTCTCCTTTGGGGTGAATATTAAAGCAGAGCTCATCTTTGTTCTTGATTATGGTTGGAAAACTGCCAGGACTGTGCATGCTGTCTTTTGGATTCAGAAATTTATTTAAAATGCTAACAATATAACAATATTGTACAAAAATCTTTTCTAATGCCATTCTTTTCAACACTTGATAGTCTACTGTGTGTGGATTTACATCATCTTTTTCCTTTGGTCTCACACCTATCTTTCTGGCTTTTCATGCTGTCTTTGTTTTATGACAAACAGATTGCTAACAGGTCTATCTACATCATAACTGAAGTTTTTATGTAAGGGTACAATTCCAGTTGTAGTGTTGTAAATTAATCTAGTGTGGTCAAATATTTCCCTGCTATGATGCCTCTTTCCTACATTTTTTCTGTGGCTCATCAAAGGAACATTTAAAGTAAGACTACAGCAAGGCAACATTTATTACAGCAGTAATTTGAGGAAAGGTCAGAATGTTAGCAAATACTAAACAAATTTTTCATTTTCAATTTCGTAAATACTTCCATCTCATCATATGAAAAAGAACTGGGAAATTGTTTTTAAAATAATTTTAAAAATCATTATTTTGATATCTTTTCAATGAATACAGTTACTGTTATTTGGTAATTTGTATTGTTATTTGGTAATAACAATTAAATTTTTTCTTAAAATTGCCTTAGATTTAATTTATTTTCAGAATTCTAGCTATTACTTGATATTGGGATGACACTTTTTGCTTTGAGTTGAAAAAAGATTTCCAGTTGAAAGGGTCCTTTTTGACTCAGAGAAATTATTTATATTGTTTACATATTGTAAAAGGGTTTGCTTTCTAACTCAAACATGAGCCCAACCACTGATTTTCCAAACACAGCTCTATAAATTTTAAAAAATTTACATTCTTCCATGTTTCACTGCTTTCTTCATGTGGTCTCAAAGGGGAAAGCCTTGCTTGTCACAGTTCCGCTTAGTGGTTCCCCTCAAATGAAAATAAATACCATGTATGTCATCATATAAGCGGTCAGTTAAGTGTTTTAGTGCTTCATAAGTGTTCTAAAGTCTTTTAATAAATCCCTGGGCTGTTGTCTGTTTGGGTGTCCATTCCATGCTGTGGATGTTTAAGTCTGTTGCCTTCAATATACAGTTGTGCCTAAGACTCCTTGGGATTCAGGCTATTTAATGAATACACAAAGATCCAAATATCACTCAGACCTTTGCTTTCCAGTCAACTTAATTTCAAGTTGATTTCTGTATTCATGAGCTATTAGAAAAGCCAAGCAACTCTATTGTAGAAGCTTATTTCTGTAAGGAAGTAAGTTAAAAATTGATAATTTGGCATATCCTTAAGACTTCTCTTGTTGATATGCAAATAGTAATTAACATTTTCAGTCTTTCAATAATAATACTCTAACACATTTAAGGTAGTTCAAAAGTGGAGTCTAAAATAACACTGTGCCTATGAAAGTGCACTTTTAAATTTCATTGGATTTGGCTTTTCACAGCATGAAGTTTCTGGCATTTATTCTTTTAGATATTTGTAAAATGAGAGACTTAAAACTGTTACTAGTACAGTGAATAACTTGCAGTGAATTCAGATGCAAATCAAGGCATTCCACTTTATGCTAGATGCCTGCTGTATCTTAAGTTTGAAATGCAGTTTATGGTGTTGGGTTTTTTGTTTTTTGCTTTTTTTTTTAATGTTTGTATCAGATAAGTTTAGTTATTGCAAAAGCAAGACTATTCATAATGGTTTGAGCCAGATATAGTGCAATCAGATGCTATGCAGGTTTACCTAAAGAGCTTTGACAACCTCTTAATCTTGATATGTAGCACACCATCTATTCTAGCCATGGTCGTTTAAAAACATATAATGTATGTCATGCTAAATTGCACACTAGCTGTTTGGTTAGTATGGATGTAATTATACCATAAACTGAACTGCAATTGAAACTGAAAAATGGACCTGTAGCAGTATTTTTAAATTTTATAGGTCTTTATGCTAAACCACATCTTAGATTTTCCCAGACAGCCTATAGTCATATTACTGCCCATTAGCACTCCCCTCCTGATGAGGTAAGGGAAAACAAGCTTCAGGTGCCAGAGATTTATGTTCTGATTTGACAATATATTTAAGCCTGTGTGTGGTTCTAGGGAGGGGTTCAGGACATGCTGCAGTATTAAGTAATTTTAGTCTGCTTGCCTGGAGATTCCTCCTGCTCTGTGGAGTTTTGATACCTGTCTCATACTTGAAATTCTTCAGTCTTTGCACTTTCAAAACTCCATTGACCAATCTCAGTATTGATTGCTCATGAACTATAACAATCCCTCTTGCTTGTCTGATGTCTTTAATCTTTTTATCCATCTCCATAACTAATCAATATTTATATTGTCACGGAGGCAATATATCCACATCCAGTCTCGTGTTTGCAAACCCACTGAGTGTGTTTGTAAGACAGATTGGTATAGAAACACTTTAACATTTTCCTGGATGGAAGAGAAAAGCATTCCAACATGTTGTAAATACAAAGACTTCTATGATAGAGTTACCTGTTACTGTAAATTGCATTTCCTTTCTACCAACAGGTCCCATAAGCAGCATTTTGGTGAATAAGTACGGTAGCCGGCCTGTGATGATAGCAGGGGGTATCCTGTGTTCATTTGGAATGATTGCATCCTCATTCTGCAACAGCGTCCTTGAACTGTACATATGTATCGGTGTGGTTGGAGGTAAGAGCCATCTTTAAAAGGTTTTATTGTGTTATGTTATATCTAATTATTTCTAATGTTGTTATAGCAACGAGTCTTACTGATCAAGAATTCTCTGTGTGCAAATGCAATCCAAGAAAGTAGTAAGATCAGTTAATTTCAGCTACCTGAACTATCTAATTCTTTAAATTAACTGGTATGATGTTAAATTATTTCTTAGGGTAATTCAGAAACTGATGAATTTTTTTAATAAATGCTGTATGTATGCACTTTTCCACACTGCACTATAATTATGGTATAAAAATTGATTGCCTCATGACAGCACTTATTACAGTCATTTGTGTACAATTTCACATTCATTGTTTTAGCTTTCAATCATGTTGTACTGCAAACAGGGTGGCAGAGGCTAGACAAATTCTAGTAGAATTGTGAAAACTTGTACCAGCTTTCCGTAGGTTTGTACATACACATACTCTCACAGAAAAGTGTAACAACTTTCAGTTCAAGAGTTTTGTGTAAAATCCCCCAGGGTCAATCCCCAAAAAAATTATTCAGAATCTATCTATCTATCTATCTATCTATCTATCTATCTATCTATCTATCTATCTATCTATCTATCTATTATTCAAAATCTATTTATCAAAGGCCTAGATAAGCAACGAACTAAAGTTATTGTAATTCCAGTGAGTTAAATAACCTCCTTATCAAAAGTTGTGGGTGTTTTTTTAGACTCCTTTCTCAGAATAAGGAAGGAGA
Source organism: Acanthornis magna (assembly GCA_036785705.1). Taxonomy (NCBI): domain Eukaryota; kingdom Metazoa; phylum Chordata; class Aves; order Passeriformes; family Acanthizidae; genus Acanthornis; species Acanthornis magna. The sequence goes on from JAWUZG010000001.1 coordinate 28,061,130, forward strand.
GGCGAAATATTGGCAGGTCGTAAATGAATGAGATGATACCTGTATATTCAGGCTTATCTTCCTTCATGTCGGGACTAAAGGAGTTCTTCTTTATTCAGTGTTTAATCCTTAAAGCTCTTATTTTTGACATCCTAAACTTGGTGCCTACTGAAAGAATAAAGTCAGAGTCCAGGAATAGGCCTGTCAGGGTAGAAAGCTTCTCTCCTGCACCATCAAGCAGATGTATATCAGAGCTTATTGCTTAGATGTCTTAATACACAGAGAAGGCCTAGAGGTTCAGCTTGGGGTTCACTTTATACATTCAGCTGATGTGTATGTGTGGTCTGATCTCATGTGTGTCTTTTACAACTCCTTAATAGTGACCAGGGAAGGAGACCTGAATGTTCTCTAAAATAATTTTATACTCCAGATTCGCAGAGAAGTTGGATCTTAATTAGGGTTGGAAATAAGAAATTAGGAGATTTATGCATTTAAATAAACCCTGCATTCATTGTAGCTGAGGTGACATTTAATAACTTTTGTTAAATGAGCCAGAAGAGAATTGTATTATAGCTTAGCAAATATAAAAATGGTGAGTCAAGGCATTGATACCATCATTCTTCTGTGTGTGTCATTGCTGAAACCCAGCAAGGAGTTTTGGCTTTCAATGCATCACTACAGGGGGAAAATGACCAAATGCCACCATGACACAGTCTTGGTTTATTTTATTTTCTGATGCTAGTTGGTTTCTATATTGAGAATCACTGGTTTAGATACTGGGCATTTTAAAAATAACTTGAAAGAGGTGGGATATGTTTTTCACTGCATAACCTGCAATAATATTGTCTTTTATGTGTTGTTTAGGTCTGGGTTTAGCATTCAACTTACAGCCTGCCTTGACCATGATTGGCAAGTATTTCTATAAGAAGCGTCCCATTGCTAATGGATTGGCGATGGCTGGAAGTCCAGTGTTTCTGAGCACATTGGCCCCTCTCAATCAATTCCTCTTTAATGCTTTTGGCTGGAAAGGAAGCTTTCTTATTCTGGGAGGACTTCTTTTGAACTGCTGTGTGGCTGGGTCACTTATGAGACCTGTTGGACCGAAAAAAGTCCCTCCCGTGAAAAAAGATGTTGAAAAAGGCACAGGAGATTCTGCCTTGCACAAAAATAACAAGAAGTCTTGTTGGCAAACTATGAATAAGTATCTCGATCTGTCCCTCTTCAAACACAGAGGGTTTCTGATATATTTGTCAGGAAATGTCATTATGTTTATTGGTTTCTTTGCTCCAATAGTATTCTTGGCTCCTTATGCCAAGCACAAGGGAATTGATGAATATTCTGCTGCTTTTTTGCTCTCCATTTTAGCCTTTGTAGACATGTTTGCTAGGCCTTCCATGGGACTTGTAGCAAACTCCAGGTTTATCCGGCCAAAGATTCAGTATTTTTTTAGTTTTGCTGTCTTGTACAATGGCGTCTGTCATATCTTGTGCCCTCTGGCAAAAAATTACACTGGCTTGGTGATATATGCTGTATTTTTTGGGTTTGCATTTGGAATGGTTAGCAGCGTTCTTTTTGAGACATTGATGGACCTTGTTGGAGCTGCCAGATTTTCCAGTGCAGTTGGACTTGTCACCATTGTGGAATGTTGCCCTGTGCTCATAGGCCCTCCTCTAGGAGGTAAGAATCTATTTCTTTCCATTTTTTCAGACATTACAGCATAACCTTGCAATTTAACATTGAATTAATATAAACATTGTTCATAATGTTATTTAATGTTTTCACTGTGACTAGAAAAGTACTGTAACATCCTAATTGTAAAAAGTAACTGCATCAGTTAACTTTAATCCAGCCTAAGGGCTGCTTAAAGAGTGCTCATTTATGCCGACTTAAACAACTTCAATTTGTCTAAACAGAGAGAATTGACATTTCCAGAGTGCAAGAACTAGCAGGAAGGTGTCAGAAGGAACATAGGCATGCTGAGCAGTCTAGGCAGGGTGCACACATGGTGGGATTCCATCACGGTGCTCTGGAGCATCACGCCCTGGGCATGATTCCACACCTCAGTTCTGCTCACAGCCAGTCCTTCAGCCTGTTTCTATAGCCAGTAGATATGGGCAAAGCAATTCAGAGTGTGAACTGACTGAAAGATGTCTGTGTTGCCAGCTTTTCTCTTTCAAGTGTAAGGTGTGCTTAAAGGGAGCCTAGGTGTGCGTTCGTAACACTGGGGCTTCTAGCAGCAAAAAAGATGGAGAGCGTTATAGAAAGTATTTTCTCTTTGCTAGATTTTTAGTCAGTGTTCAGTAATGCTGCTAGTAAGCTTTACATTCTTGAGATTTGTGATGCTGTAAGAGATTAAAAAAAATAGATGCTCAGATCTTATTGAGAAGCATTGGTGTGTATCTTGGTGTGTGTTGCAGTGTAAGCCCAACAGTACAAGAATATAAAGATAGTGAGATTGCCAGCTTTATGAATGTATCCTATACCCACACTAGCACTGCCTCAGAAGTCAGCAAGATTATGTGTGCCTAAAAGCTGTTATACATACTGAAGTACTTCAAATTACTGTCAGTATTTCTATGAAAATAACATTGTTGTGTGCAGTTTTAAATATGCCAAAACAATTCCACTCACTTCAGCACAATAATATTTGTACGAGTAAAGTTTTAATACTTCTGAAGGCATTCCATGTTTTTCTCATCATTTTACATGCAAATCTATTTTGGTAAAGGTAGAGCAAAATATATTCTCACACAGACTCTTCCGATGCCACCTAGTGGGGGGTCTGAGCCTGAAACCGCTGGAGTCCAGCCGTTTCAGTCAGGTTCTGAGATCAGTATCAACCCAAAAACCATTAAATCTAATATTTATGGCGGAGTAGCTTCCACAGTTATTTAGTTTTCAGTGTATTGGCTTTTGAGGGGTTTTGGAAAACATTTTTTTGTGCCATAATACTATGAATAGTCGATTTAACTTGTCAAACAGAGGCAACAAAGGGGATGAACACATGGAAAAGCTAAGCTCCAGTTTTGGCTGGCTCATATTCTTTAAAATAGTATGCTAAAGCAATGGTAATTCAGAATTTCATTTTTAAGCATATTTTTTAATGAGACTGCTCATTGATAAAAATCAGCAAAGTGCACTATTTGCACTAATACGTGCGTTGTACACTTGCAGTGCTATTTGAGTTTTTCCTAATAGTAAGTTTATGAAAAAACAAAAATTCTGGACTAATTTGATGGCTTGTAAATGTGTATCAGGTGAATAGGCTGGCATAATGGTTTCAACCTGCTAAAAGCATGTAAATACTGAAGTGTGCCGGTTACCCTGTGAGTTTCAATTATAATGTAGGAAAACTGAGAGCTAAAGGCTTGGATAGGTACAAATGTTAATTTGAGAGTTGGGAAAATTTAGAAGGGTTGGCTCATAAACTGGAAGAACTGTTACATTTTACTCTCCTTGTCCTGACCAGATTAATCTCAGAGGTCTGAATGTAAATTTTAGGTACAGGGCTCAGAGTTCAAAACTCAGCAGTCGAGCATGGTGACTGAAGGGACAAGCCCTTCTATCTCTTTCACCAGTCACAGCAAAGTAAATGTGAAAAGCAGACAGCTGCTGCACGGAGACAGCAGCCTAAAAAGGCACATACCTCTTCATCCTATTGTTTCCATGCAACCTCAATGAGTGTCAGACTGTCACTCCAAACAATAGGAATCACAATTAGGAGGTGAATAAAATAATAAGGTAATGAAAGAATGAAAATAAAAGAGCTGAAAAACTGTCTGTCATTATTCATTATGCATTACTTACTTTGTTCTTCAATATTTTATTATTGTCAGTGTTTTCGATGACAATTGCTATCTTGAATAATAGAAGGGTTTTTTAAGAGTTCCACTATGTTAGACAACTTCAACATGTTGAAAATGCGTTTCTGCTCCAACTTCAAAACCAAGAAATATATAGATATTTCTCTAAGGGAAAGATGTGGATTATATTTTGTGTCCTAGTCTAAATACTCTTTTTCTCTCCTCTTGTCTTTGTATTTCAGGTTGGTTAGTAGATGTTACTGGTGAATATCAGTACATGTATTTTGTCTGCGGAGTGATTGTGACTGTGGCCAGTATCTGGTTGTTCATTGGCAATGCCATCAACTACAGGCTTTTGGCAAAAGAAAAGAAGTTAGAAGATGAGAAGCAGAAAGCACAGAAGAATGCTGACCCAAAGGAGGCAGAACCATTAACAAACAATGAGAATGAAGATGCTTCCAGCAGAGCTGATAAAGCTCTTGAAGATCCCTCAGAAAGAGAAACCAATATTTAACCTGAAATATAGCTCAGAAGGCAACATTTATGACTTCCATTAGGAATATGTCTTCAAGACACAGGCCAGGTTTTGTGGTAATAATGATCAGTCACAATATTGGATGGGAACAGATTTTTGCCCTGTGGCAAGACTCAGCTAAATTACTATCTACAGCTTACTTATTTCAGCGATACAAAATTAAGATTATAGAGGTAGTGACTCCATGCAAATGAGTCCAATAAGCCTTGACTCTGGACAATCAAGAGTCAGGTAAACCAGGCTATAAAGCCTTCCAATAACAGTTTTGTTTCAAAAGTATGTCTAACGCAAAAGTATGTCCTACTCTTATTTAGGAAGATGCTTGCATTCATCTTTAGGATGTGGTTAAAGTCTATTGAAATAATCTGCCCAAACCCTACTTACCACTAATATTAAAGCTAATACAAAGTTAAAGATTTGTTTCAAAGGAGATGTAATACCTGACTGAAGCACTCCAAAACATTTTTCTCTTTTGTACACCCACTAGCTAAAAAAATATGTCTGCATAAGCAATTATAATATGGATATAAAAGGGTAAAAGACAAATAATTGGTAAGCACATCTCTAAAATATAAGAAAAAGTTGATTTATAATATATTCCAGAAGTAGTTTCCTCCTGTGATCACTAAGTACACTGTACTTCAACACATGTATTTGAATACAAAGTACATTCAGACCTTCCTAATTCAAACTAAGCTAAAATCTACCTGTACATAAAAGATTTAAACCCAAGATATACATTTCTAACTAGAGCGGCATTTAGTTTGTTTGATTATGTATTCCTGTGTAGCTTAAGGGTCTGGATCAGACTGTGAAGCCATTTTCCTAAAGGGACTAGATTCAGAATCTGCTGATTTTAAAAGGATACTAACCCTTGGCTTTTGTGGCCTTAATCAGTTTCATGACAATGACTTCAAAGTAGATGCTTGGCTTTATTGACAAGTCGTTAGTTGTTTGATGGTTTCCTGAGAGGAGATTTAAGATCTAACTTCAGGTCTTTGCAGATAGGTAGCTTCAGACTAGTTCTCACTTCCTTTTCCCAGGAATTTAGTGAAAAGCTACTTTTTTTTATAATGCTGCTTTGAGGAAAAATGCTGCAAGGCACCTTGACAATGCCAGTCTGGAAGCTTTGTATTGACATATCAGTTTTATGCAGGATGTTTAGTCTTGTGTCTACAATTTCACGCAGATACTCATATAAATTAAAATGTACACAATTGTTCCCCCTCCTTTAGACAAAAGAACTCATAAATCTACAATTTTACTTTACAGAAATCATTTAGTATTATATTTAAAAGTTAAAAGAGCAAGCTTCTGAAGGCAATATGTGAAATTATTTCTGTTCTATTTCTAGGTAAGGAAAGGTGATATTCATTTTGGAGGGATGCTTATAAATGCCTCAGAAATTGTGAAAATTAGGTTCTGATTCATAAAACATTTATGCACTGTTTATGCAGGATACACCTACACTCCATTCCAGGAAAAGAGTATCATTCATTTTAGTCCTCTTCCAAATCTCAAAAAGTTGGAAATATATTGGACAGAGAGCTAGCTGTGATAAACACACTTGGAAGTGCCAATAACAAAATTAAAAAAAAAAAAAAAAAGTAAAATCTAGGTGATATGGGAGGGCTTTTAAGAAAGTTACTCCTTAATATTATTATGTTCAGTGTTATTATTTTGATTTTTCTTCTAAAAATGTTGGTAATTCTTGTTTTTGTTTTGCTGGTTTATCATCTTATAAAGTTCCACAGTAGTGCTGAATTTTTTAATTTTCTCATCATGTTTTGGAGGAGAAATGTCATGAATCTACTCTCAGAATGGTACAGAGTTTAATACCTAATTTTTACCTAATTGTATTCAGGAAAACCAAACTTGTCCAACAAATCCTGTAATATTTTAGGAGCATCAAAAACAAAATATATGCATTTCAGAGTTTTGGGAGCAAATATGGGTTGTGTGCTCAGACTTGAGTGGTGTACTGTGTAAAGGGGAATGATTTAGTCCCAATAAAATTACAGTTCCTCTCCCAAGTCCCACCTTCAGAGAGGAAATAAATACATTGCACCTCCCTCTGAACCTTAGTCTTGCCAGCACCCCATGACATGAAAGCATTGCTCTCTTTTTGGCTGTACAAACATACTGAGTGAATTCCAGGATCTGTGAGGGCCCTGCGTGCCCATAGCCAGAAAGGGATGAGTTTCATAGACATCAAGCTTTCATACAGTGAGGAATATCAGTTATAAATTCTGGATTGCAAAAGATGAACTGAAATTTTAGCTGAAGAGTAGTCGTCAGGAGCATCACTCTGCTCTTGACAGCCACTGATAGAAAGGCAGAGATTATTTGAAAAGGGATTAATACAGGAACTGAACCAAAATGTCTGAGGCAAAATTGTAGGTGCTTATTATCTCTTTGCAAAAAAGCAGCATGATTAAGAAAGAATACAGGGTAGAAGACAGCAAGTGTCAACTTTTGACTGAAGGCTGTTAAAAGTTGCTGTTGAGTAAATAAAGGACTCAGAAAAATTATGATTAAAAAAGTCTCTCAGGAAACATGCAGGCAACTTGCCTGTTCTATGCAGGATCTCAGAATACAAAACAGCATGGCATAGGAAATAAGGGAAAAAAAGGTTCCTCAAGCCATAGACACACCTGACCACCAAAAATTATGTTACTATCTCAGAGGAAATAAAGATTTCTATAAACCCTCTACAGAGATGCTACTCTTTCACCCTTGGTCAATTATGTTAAAAGATAATATAAATGCAAGAGTTGCTTTACCACCACTCACCAATGTGCAGTTTTTAATCCCATAAAGGAAAATGATGTGGCAGGAAACTAGAGCAACATAAAGTAGGAAGAGGCAAGTGAAACAATTCCTTATGCCTCTTTTGCCTCTTTTGTTACTTTTTCTCTTAATAATAGCAACAAAATAAAACCCATCAGCATACTCTTGATACTACTGAATATTAAAGAAATTAAAATCCAGAGATGAGTGAAGAAAATTGGAACCATATCTATGCAAAAACTGCCTCGAATTAAAAACCTGTGTCTTCCAAATAGCAGGTCCTAAAGGGGCAATTGCCTATAGGTGGCTCTTATTTCTAAATGTAATGAGAATGATAAATTGCCTAGAATCAACTCTATTCTGAGCATCAAAATAGCAAAATGAGTAAAACTTGCCTTCAAACTCCTGAATATCACTCTTACTTGCACTGACCTTTAATTTGTACTGTAAGTCATTTCATCACTACGTTTCTGCTTTCGTGATTAGACCTGGGTATATATATCATCTGTCTAAATTCCTCTGGTTTCTCCTAATTACCTCACCCTCAGTCTGAACTACTGAAGGGTCAGGACCAAGAAATTCCCCTGACCAATGATGAAGAAATCTACTCAAACTTCAAGACATACCACATGTGTTTCTTATGCACTATAAGAACCTCTACTCTCTGTCAGTCAGTGCAAGCAAATCCTTAATTGGTCTTATTTTCATTTATACTCCTGTATGCATCATCCTTTTAATTTCTCTGCCACAATATCACTAAACCTGATTATCCTCTTGTTATTATTTTATCAATCTAGAAAAAATAATGCCAAAATTTTAAAATTGGGAGGAAGGTGGGTATCATCAACAGCATTTTCCCCTATTTAATAGCAAGGTTAAATTTCAAGTTGTTTTAAAGTACTCATCCAGGTACTTCTCTCTCTTTTGGGTTTTTCATGTCATATGCTCTACTAGCTGGAGAGTTCTCCTGTATTGCCCTTTCCAACTCCAGAGAAAGACTCCTCACTAATAATTCTCAGTACTATTTCATAAACATAACAAAATTTCACCCCTCCCACCTCTCCCCATTGAACTGTGTTTGCAATTGTTGTCAGTTCTGTATTTCCATGAAGTTCAAAAAAGCATCTTTTTATATGAAAGACTCCAATGCATTTATTTCAGGAGTGTGATTTGTGAACTGTTTTGACAGAGCTAGGCAAAATCTTACTTCACTTCAAATAGACTTTTTTTAAGTAATGCTGTCCTTATGAGAGGAAGTTCAACTTTACTTACTGCTGAAGTGAATGGTAGCAATTTCACTGACATTGTGATTCAAAATTCACGTGAATTTTAATGGTCGTGTTGCATATCAGCATCCACTGTGCTTAAAAAGTGTTTAGTAATGTGTACATGATTATTCTTCCCAGAGAATTTTGGTTCCTCTTAAAAGTTCCCCTCCTCCACCACCCCACACTTCATTTTGATGTAATACAAAAAATTTGGACTGGCTGTGTAGTGACTTATCTTTAATTCTTTCTTGATGTTTTTCCTGAAATGCCACATTTGCCAGATTGCCAAATGCAACATTTTTCACCTGCTACCTTCATGTCTGGTTGTGAAGTGTTACTGGGATACATAAGTTATAGATACCACATGCAGCCAGATTTTGGGCTGCTATCAGGATTTGACTAAACAAAGCCAGTCACCACTTTTGTAGATGACCATGCTATAAATGACACTGACATTTTTGCCTATAACAAAATTGATTCAGGCAATTTTTGTTAATTTCTCTATAGATGACTATTTTTCTACTCACAGAGAGGAATATAAAGGGAATTTTAAAATAATTATTTTCAGAGATGGCATACCAGTTTTAAGAAGGCTGTTTGGATTTTTTTGGGGGTGGGTGCACTTCTGGTATTTGTGCAAATATATATATAATGAAAGTGCTTGCATGTACTATCACCTATTTGATCAGATTTGCATAAGCATTGCTGTGTGATTTCAACATAATTTGCATGCTGTAGTTTTGCAGTTCAAATTTTTCTCATCATCTACCTCTCAATTGAAGTCTGAAGACTTGCACAACCCTGGAAGAATAGAGTTAACAAAATGCATAATGGTAAAACCTGTACAGACTATTAGAAAGTCTCCCAAATATTTAAAGCTGCTCACACTTCTATTTTTAAGGCAGTGCATATCTATGACCACATCTTTGTATCAGTTGGAATATCTTTAAAAAATCCAAACACTTGACCCATACTTTTGAAGTTTTTGCATCACTGATCTGGAATAAAAACTCAATGTGCAATTTAGAAATCCAAAGTCTACTGATCTTTCTGTGAGATGCTGGCCCTCCTTTCTTTTTTATTTTCTTACAATTTCTGAGTTAGGGAAATTAACAAAGTTAATATATCCAAACAGTTTTAAAAACTATTAAGAACATTTTGCATCCCTAAAAAAATTGGTTTTCTGATTATAGAAATAATACCAAATATTAGCTTGCTTTTCCTTTCATGGGGCAGTTGAGGGAGGTAGTCATAAAATGTTAGGTTGGGGCCAAGGAATAATGATTGTTCTTCATATGCTCTTTTCAAAAACGGAGATGATTGTTCCTTTAAAGATATTCTTCAAACCATTCTTGCCTTCTACGACCTAGTACAAAATCCACTAAAGCCAACATGAAAATACTTAGCAGTAAGCTTTATTAGACATTGGAGGTGATGTGGCTTCAGTGGAGGTTTCAGCCTTATTTTCTCCATTCCACCTCTCAGGACTATGAGATACAACACAGCAAACGCAGGATTTGTTACAACTGGCAAATTTGCTATGCCTGCATAATATTCCTAATGGATTAGTCCCTAAATTAACGCACAATACGTATAATTTTACTGGTATATGTAAATAAATAAATGAATAAATAAAAATCCCACCATACACTCTGAATGTAGATTATCAAATATAGAGGATATGTTTAAATAAATATCCAGACAAATCTGTTAACCCCAAAGGAAATTACCGATTTCCTTTCAAGCCTTCTTTGAGCAGTTTATAACCTTCATTTTTCGTATTTCCAGAGAAAATGATTTATGTCTTTTGTGAATGTATATATGGACATATATATATAAGGGAATATATATACAGATGTGGTATGTATGTATATATGTATTCCCCTATATATAAAACTCTAGTTTATATATATTATATATATTTATGTATATATAAAATATATATAATGTTTTAGAGTAAGTTGCATATTGTGCCTGATAAATGAAACATAATTGTAAGCAAATAAAAAACTTCCAGAAATGACAGAAAAATTTGAAGCTTTTCTGTAAGAGCTTATGTTATTTTTCACTTTCTGCTAGATCTATTTATAGTAGAAGTCCATTCAAAAAGCTGCAGTATTGCATAACACTGGTTTCCAGCCATGACTCAGTTCAAAGCAGCCTACGATCACTGAGAATGTTCATTGATGTAGATGGCAAAACCTACATTGTTGGTGAACTTGTTGGTGGGGTGTTGTTGCTGTGGAAATATTAACTAAATGATCTCTGATCAAACTGCAATCAATAGACTGAGTTTTCATCTCTTGTGGTATGTATGACCAGTTCATACAAAGTATTGGTGGACATGATAGTCTTGTAACAAGTATGGAAAATGAGAATACTCAAGCACCTGCAAACAATATTCCTGTTAAATTAATATGGGGAAAATCTCCAGAACACTAGTCGCTGAAAACACTGACAATTTATCATACCTTTTACAGGTTTTGGTAGTTTTATTTTGTCTGCAAGTAGGCAAGCCCATGAAAAGTCTACATTTGACTCTCACTCTTTAAAAAAGTTCTACCATAAAATTACTGGAAGATTTTTTCAGAGTGGACATAAATCACTTATGTAAATTCCCTTCCTTGAAGAGTGGCATAGCTGCATTTTCCACTTACAGCCTACTTGGAAAGTTCACCGTATCTGCAGTTTATCAACAGAACTTGGTATTGCTATGCAATAATTAAACATGCAGTAACCATTATTGACTAATAAAGTTATTTCTTCCTTTCTGTATTTTGCAATACTGTATGGTTTTTACTTGAATAAATTGGCTAGATTTTTTTTTGACAATCATTTATTAGCTAGAGGTGCTATTTATGTTCCAAAGAGATGAGTGAATGATAACATTCTAGATGCCAAATCCTTTTTTGATCTGACAAAATTCATTGTTCATAATGTATATTAACCCTGTAAAATGCTTATGCATTGCATTAAATTGTATTTAAATGCATTTTTGTTCATTAACTCCTATCCAGGCTTGTACTACTGTGTAATATGTCAAGTTTGTCCATATATATTTATGGGAAATTACAATGAAAATTGTGTATAATAAGCAATTGGGAAAAAAAAAGAAAAATTAAAATAAAATTTCCATGTAAAGTTTCTGAAAGGATGTAAATTCTGTTTTCTTAGGCTCCTTAATAGCAAATTATTTACACCTTCAGAGGGTGCAAATATTCACAGATATATAGATTGATTCACTATTCAGTTGTAGCAAAGATCTCAAAATCACTTCTCGTTGCATACAGAAACAGAACTTGAAGATTGCCTGTATAGAAGATACTACTAGTAGCAGAACATGCTACCAACCCCTTGCTATTCCTAATTTCACCATAATTAGTATTTATTCTCATACAAAACTCAAATACCATCTGGACACCAAGGATTTTTTCCCATTACTTGGACTGGGATGTGTTTCTATATTCCATGTACATGCAATGTTAGTCCTCAATCACCAATACTCATTTTGATATGGAAGAGGAATTTATCTACAAGGCTTGAAATAGTGTATGTAGATAACTCTTACTTTGTATCATCATTCTAAATGTTATCCATTCCTATGTTTCTGTCAATTGACTTCAGTTTTTGATTGCTTGCCCCAGTTAAATTGGTGTTTATCTACAGAATGTGATTTGATATTTAAAATTAAGATATTATGGGGGTGTTAGAGACAGTATTAGTATGCATCTTTGTATACTGTCTACATAGCTTTTATACATATGCACAGTAAACTACTAGGAAACAAGTATGTAAAAGGTGAACTACTGAATAAGAAAGAAATAACTTTAAAAGCAAATGGTTGTTATATTTTTATTAGCTGTAAAATCTGTTTTCAAGGAATTATACCTATAAATTTCATGATATGGAAGTTTTGATTCAGCTACCAAAATATATTTAGATTTTGTTTAGATTATGGACCCTTGTAATAGTTGCATATCTGATTATTTTAATATTCATAAAAATCCATTTTCAGGCATTGACCAAGCAAAAAATAAAAACAATAATACTGAGTGGTACAATTGTCCCTTTGACACAACAAACAAGATATGGTATTTAACCTTGCTCAAAGACATAGCTAATAGCACTTTCGTGGCTGAGGATATTTTGCCTCTCTGAATCTGATTGTATAACTAAAATACATTGCTGAGAAATAGATACTGAATTTAGAAAAATCATTTCTAATCCTGAGGTTTTGTACTTTGATAGTGTAGTGGCAAGATAAACGGAGACTTCAATATGTAGTTTGTCTCTAAGATCGGCTGTTACTGTTTTCCCACAAATGTTATTTTATTTTAGTAATGAACCCTTTTAACTCTGCTGATTATTCCGAGTTGAGTAAATAGTTACATTTTCCAGTGCAACTCAACATTAATACCTTCCACAGTTTTATTCCTGTTATCAGGACTTTAAAAACATTGCCGTTCACTGAAGTTCCTTATCTATAACATGCAGTCAACCCTGAACTTGTGTGGGATCTGTTGTGCCTAAAAGTCTATGGGACCTGATGGGATTAATCTGAGAATACTCAAAGTGGTGGCTGATGTCATTGCAAGACCTCCATCTATTATTTTTTCAACACTCTTGGGAATCCGAAGAGGACCCACTTGATTGGAAGCTGGCAAATGACTGCATTTGCCATAGCACATTATGTCTCGCTTCATCTTCTGTACTACAGACAAGACAGTGCCCTAGAGATCAGAGATACTAATGTTATTTTTTAAATATAAATCCTGAATCATGAGTAAAAAAAAATTAAATGGTGTATATATAGTGCATTAACAAGAGACACATAATTTGTGATTGTGATTCACTGGTCAAATAAGTAGTTCAGTTTCATCAGGTGACTTCTAATTACCAGTGCTCAGTGACACCAAACTGTAAGTCTGTCTTAGTTAAAATATATCCACTCATTGATAACTGTTTTTCTCATGGAAACTTCCTACAGGATCCCTACAGGATTATTGTATAATTCCTACAGGATTATTGTATAACAAAAAGATGTTCTCACCCAAAACTTACATGTGACAATATGATTCTGTTCTTTTTTTGAGTAGCAAGAGATCTCAGTCTTGCTGGCTTTTCTGTACAAGGGAACTCTTGACCTAATCCAAAATTCTGCTATTTTTTCTCACAAGATATAAAAAAAAGGTGATACACCTGGAGAAAATACAGAAACAGTGAGTCAGACTGAGATTTTAAGGGCATTTAACCCACTTTTTTGTCCTTTAGCACAAATGGATCTTAAAACATTTGGACCTGTACTGTCTTGAATTCAGTTTAAAATTTTAGAGCTGCAGATTTCATGTATTATTTGAAAATTACCTCAAATCAATATTTCACATTAATATATGAGAATAGTAAATAATTTGTCAAAACTAATATTAACCTTAGATGATTTTCTTCTTTAGGATTTTATCAAAAGTTAGAGTAAATGGTCCTGGAAGATAATTAATTTCTTTTCTTTCATGTGTTCATGTGTTCTCCTCCTAACTTTTTCACTGATACTGATCATGCAAATGTGAGACTGAAAGTGGTTAATGGCTTAAACATTGTTAAGATCTTTGAAGGATTTTTGTCCACTGTAGCAACCACTGTCCACTGAAGCCTACCCCTCCCCAAATATGCCTCCTGTCAGGAATTTGGATGCTGATGGGAGCTTGAGATAAGATAAAGGACTTTTTGAGACAAGATATTTGGACTTTTGTCAAATACCTCAGGTCTAAGGAGAAGTAAACGAGGCTGGGGTAAAAGAATGTTTCCACAAGGAAAGCCAAGCTCAGCAGCTGTGCTGAAAATCATCTCGGGGTAGGGGAGGCCAGGTTTGCACACACTCCCCTGTTTGCTGCTGGGGAAGACGAGAGTTTTTGAGGGTGTGACAGAAGGAACAAATGGCTATACACAAACTGGCTCAGTTGTAAAACCTCCCCACCCTGGGAAGGCCACACACACAGGACAGGCGCATGAGGGGCACTGAGGAGGTGTCATGTCCCATCAAAGACTCCCAGAGCTCTCCCCAGGCTCATTCCTGAGCCCTTGCCCCATGGGACTGCACTGATCCAAGGCATGCAACAGATCCAGAGTCTGTTGCAAGAGACTGTGTCAAACTTGTCTCCCCCAGGGGAGGTACCTGGGCATTGCCACCTTGCCTGAATGTGGATCAATCCATTGAACTCTGTTTTGCAGGACCCTAACCACTAATAAGACCAGAAGAGCTGGACCAACAGGATGCCATTGGAATCCATGTGATGGTGACTGTCTTTCTACTTAATCTGTCTCTCTGATGCTCTTTCTTCCCCCGGCCTCCTCTGATTTTCCCTGTTTCTTTGTGTCTATCCCATATTTACTGTTAAATTAAATCCGTATTATTGACTTCAGCATATGGTCTCATTTACACCTTAATTTGGGCAGAGGAGTCCCTGTAATAATTTTGATAACTGGATTATCACACCAAAAAATACACATCAAATATAATAATATACTGTAGCTGCTACGTGTCGATCTTGTTTTAAAAAATTACATCTAAACAACAACAGTAAGTAATAAAAAAACCCTTCTTTTCCACCTGTTTGACCTTACATGATAAAAAGCACCTCTAAGAAATTTCTTGGAAATGGCCAAGTGTCCATAAAGGAAAAAATGAATCAAAATGCAAGCCTGGAGGAGATACTGCTCAGAATTTCTAGATATCATCCTGAAATCCTGCACATATGATTTCAATTAAAGAACGAATTAGATGTTATTATCTGGGAATTGTCAATTTTAATTTGAGTGGTTTTAACAGTAGTATCTATGCAAGGATTTATTTTATGTCATGAAAATCAACCTTCTGAATTTTCTTTCTTTGATATGTCTCTTTTTTTTCAGAATTTAATTATTTTTTTTTTCCTCCTGGAAGTCATGTAACCTTAGTTAAGCAATATATGGTTATTTATATATATATATTTTTATATATATATATATATATATAAACTGTGACAGCAGAATAGTCATGCTTTCTTCATAGTTTTCATGCCTTCTATATAGAGTTCAAGTCAATTCTTACAGCCATTCCTACTTCCCCTTCATATCATTTTTCATAAACTGGAAATGTGTGCGATCTATTTCAACACTTTAACATCTATGAACTTGGAATGGAAAATTTGCTAATGCTGTTTTCCTTGTATCTTAATTTAAGACAAGCAGAAGTTCATCAGCACAATCTACTTTGGTTTTATTGTCCTCATCAAAGTTCATGAAGACCTACAACCTACATGAGTGTTTAATTAAACTTTTACATGGCATTAAATTCTCAGCACAAAATTCATGTGAAATATTTAGAAAAATGTGTTATGCAAACGTATTAAAACTCTCAAAACTTCTAAAATAAGTTTTAACCGAATACTAAAAATAGCTATCTTATGTAATCTAGTTCAGATATCCCTAATTTGTTTGTTCTTGTATCTTCCACAAAATAAATATTTTCAGTAATGGTCCTGTAGAACCCTAAAGCTGTAGCTAGATACCAAAAGAAATAGCAACATTTTCTGATATATCATACAAGTATCAGTTTCCACTGACAAAGAGTTTATTTTGGAGGAACAGTGTTTCATTTTGCCAACCATCATCGTATACTTTGATTAATAACTGCAATTCCAGTTTGACCTGAATGATAAATGAATAACAGTTAGGCACTATAATTATTCAGTTCAATCACTGAACTGAATAATTGGGGGAAAATGGTTGAGGTTGAAATGTAGAGGTTTTTTCCCCTCACAGAAAAAGTGCTTATTTGCCTCAATTACAGAACAAAGCTTTTCAATTCCATTCTGAACCTTCTAAATGAACACAAAGGGGAAATGGATACAATTTATGAAACAATAAAATTCAGCAATGATCACATTATTCATCCGACATATTGAGAGACAGATTCAGTTCTGCCTGACATGAATGACCCTGTGATTCCCTCTTCTAAATCTGCTGGGGATTCAGGACCGTTTCTCTCCTGGTCATACTTTTACTGCCATATAAACTAGCCATCTTTTGTTCCAGTTTGCATAGTGGCACTCCACTATCTGGACTCTATGTCTTCCAACATCAAATATTTTATGCAAAGTGAGGGAACACCAGTAACAGTAATTGCTAATACCTGCACGTCTGAAAAACCCTGTGGAACTGTGTTTGGGGCATATCACAGCAAATGCATTGGTTTGAGAAGTTACAATACCCACAGCTTTGGAAAGACTGAAAAGTAGATTGGCATTGATAATCTCCTATTTCTTTTTACTCAGCTGATGTCCACTGCAAATAGTAAAAGGCTTTGGTTCTGGGTATTAATAAAATCCATGGTAATTTGCTTTGTATTTTTATCGATATTGGATTTATTGTATTTGTTTGAGATACAATTTCGTGAAGAGACCCACAAGGATCATCAAGTCCTGGCCCTGCAGAAGACATCCTACACCATGTGCCTGAGAGCACTGTCCAAATGCTTCTTGAACTCTGTCAGGCTTGGTGCTGTGACCACATCCCTGGGAGCCTGTTCCAGTGCCCAACCACCCTCTGGCTGAAGAACTTTTCCCTAAAATCCAACCTAAACCTCCCCAGACAACTTCAGGCCATTTCCCTGGGTCCTGTCACAGGTCAGCACAGAGCAGAGATCAGTATCTGCCCCTCCACATCCCCTCATGAGAAGGGGACTGCAATGGGGTCTCCCCTCAGTCTCATCCAGGCTGAATACACCAAATTACCTCAGCCTCTCCTCATACAGCTTCACCCCAGACACTTCGTCTTTGTTGCCCTTCTTTGGGCGTTCTCCAATAGGTTTATGTCTTTATTATATTGTGGCTCCCAAAACTGCCCCCAGCACTTGAGGTGAGGCCACCCCAGAGCAGAGCAGAGCAGGACAATCCCCTCCCTTGCCCGGCTGGCAATGCTGTGCCTGATGCCCCCAGAACACTCTGGGCCCTCCTGGCTGCCAGGGCACACTGCTAATTGAAAATTACTTCCTCACAGAACTAGATATTTTTCTTCCCATCCACAAACCCAGAAGCATAAAAGTTTGGTCTGGATACAAAAGGTAACTGAAAATGAAAAATAATGCCTCAAAGTAGCAATTATTTTCTAGGAGTTAATCTTTCTGGCAATGTTATTCCCACAAGTAACTGTGTCATTAAATGGTCTTCATTTTGGGTTCCACTCAAGTTCATTAAAGCAAGATTTTTCTCTTAAAATTAATCAAGAGAAAGATATTAAAAAGTCATTTTTCAGTTCTGTCTTTATAACAGCAGCAGCAGTAACCTGGATATTCAGTGCAAGTGGGCTGTTAGCAGAAATATATAGTCGTAGGTATTGAAAGTGTGACATACTTAATTGCGCTTAAGAATGACATCAATGGGAGTTTGCAGCCAGAGGACTGCTTTAAGTTTTTCAGTTGGTGTAGGGCATCAACAACAAGCATGAAACACCCTGGAGCTGTTTACAACCCCATTTTGAGTGTCCATTAATAACTTATTCCCACATCTGTGTCCTCAGCAATGTGTTTTTCTGTTTATTGAAGAAAGAGTCACTGAGAGGCCTCCACAACAACCTTTCTCTCACCTTCCTTGGAGTGCTGACAGGAGAGCTGACTGTAGAGCCTGAAGTGGAAATTGCTTGCCTCTCACTTTTTGTGCACTTTACAGAATGCAGCTAAGCATCCACAATACACTGCTAAGCAGTGCCCTGCTCCAGTGCTGCAAGGTGCTCGGGTCAGGGGCTTGTCTCACTGGGTTACATCAAAACATATCTGTTTTAAACACAGTCCAGATTCTTCCTCACTCTGCCCCAAACCATGCCAAGGCATGATCACAAAACTTTTGGGCTGAAAAGTTTGTGTGCTCCTTTCTTTTGTGTTTGTGAACTTCAGTATGGATGAACATAATGGACAGGGAAAAGTTTTTAATTTGGGTAATTCTCTTTCTGATAGATTTCACCAAAAACATGAAAAAACTCACATGAAATATCTTCATGAATAGATTTTTGCACTTCGGGGTGCCTTTACCTAGAAACCCTAGGAGGGTTTCTCTCAGTCCCTTTATGGAAAAACACATTCTTGGTAAAAAATTTTTTGACCAACACATGTGACTGCGAAAATTCTTAGTAATCACACGCTGGAAGTACCTTAGGGTGGGTGGAAGGAACAAAAAATAAGTTTCAACTCTAACAAGATAACAGAAGAACACCTCTATGCAGTGACCTCTATATGGTCTCTCTTTTACTCCGGAAAAGCTTTTCTTTTTTTATACAGACTTTAGGGGAAAACTTAAACATTTAGAAACTTGTTCTTTTGAAACAGAGTATAAATAAAAAGAAAATATAAGATAATTGAAAATTGCTTCACATCTGTACTATGAATTATTACAGGAAATTTCTAAGCAACTTTCTGGACCAGATCTATTTTCCTACCTTTCCTACCTAAGTACACAAAAAGTCTTGGCTAGAGACCTCAGTAACAAAGGTGAAACCTATGAATTCAAGGGATAATATCAGCGATTATTAATATTTTCATGCTCTCAGAACACATACTGTTTTCCATGTCACCTTTGAGCAGCTGAAGAACCACTTCCCCTGTTACAAAATTGCAGGCAATAAATTATCAGCATGAGATTGCTAGAATCCCTGAAGAAAGAATATGACATAACTTTCTAACACCTCTGGCCTAAAAAGAGCTTCATAGTTCAGTAAAATTCAGAAAAAACTTAAAGATATTTGTCTATTAATCTGCCTTTTTTTTCTAAGTGGGGTTTACTACCATAGGAAAGCATAGATATGGACATTTCTAGCAGTGCTAATGGATTAGATGCCAAAGAACATATTATGCTCTCTGAAGCTAAAAATATAAATCAAGCACCAATTTCAGGAACAGTATCTAATCTTTCTGAAAAGTCACCTTACTCACAGTCACCATATCTCCTTTTCTGCTATGAAAACAAGTATCTATAAATCCATCTGGTTAGCCATACATTGGATCAGTTGGTTAACATTATGCAGTGTTGTGGGCCTGCACAGGGCGCAGAGCAAAATGCTGCTAAACTGGTGTTCTTTTTTCATCTTTTCCTCCATTTCACAAGATAGGGCATGCTCTCTCATAGTTCCTAGTCTCGAGACAGGCTGCAACAAAGGGGAAAGATTCTGCTTTTCCACTAACATGTGAGTAATGTCTAAGCTAAAAGCCGGTAAGTGGATCTAGGAGATGCTCTTTATCTGGCTAGCTCTTCTCTCACATTTTTCTTTCACAGGGATTTTCTAAATGTACTGTAGTATCTCTCAAAATGGTCTCTAACTGAACATACATGTGATTACTGCTGAGTATTATTCTTACTGCAATACATTTTTGCAACTGCATGACAGGTTGTCACGTGTTATTTCTCTGTCACTCAGTGACATATTTATGTCACAGTAGCCACTTGCTTTAAGACAGAGAAACAGATTACCTACATCTTTGCTTAGGTATCATCCACATCATCTCTGTTCTGCTATCCTTAAGCCTGGCTGATCCACATTAACAAGCAAATAGCTCTCTAAACCACATTATTTTTGCTATTCGCATCTTCCTGAAAGCAGCTCTGAACAGGGTGTGTGTTTGAGGAGTGTGGACTGATGAGCAGCACTTCAAACTAGCTTTGTTAGGAAGACTCTGCGGTGAGCAGAGAGAATGGGGAGGTCTAGAGATACATGCTGTGGTTGCTTCAGTTTTTCCATCCCACATATGCATGTGTCTGGGAGACAATCATAAATGAGTTGCCTGTTGGGGTGTCCTCTCAGGATTAGGAAATCAGCTGTTCTCCAAAGCCTTGGTTTCAATAGCACAAATAAAAGCAGAAGAGAGGAAGGAAACAATGAGTGCAATCCACAGAGGACATGATCAGCTTTGTTTCTTAGTTAATGCCTCATTCATGACATGCAAAGTGTAGCAGTCTCTGATTCAGTTAACAGTAGTGTTTCTGAAATGTTTTATGACTAATGATGATCAAAGTTGGCCTCCTCCCTTCAGTTGCAATACATTACAGACTTACAGGTTCAATGCAGAGTTTATGCCTGCTGTGATGCAATTCTGAATGGCACTTTATATTCAAAATATTATTTCCATTACAGTATAGAAGAGTTGAAACAAATACACCTTTAAGAAGATAGTTTGTGGCCTTCAACAGTTAACCTTTTAATACTGAGCAGGAATGAACATGCCTATTCTGATGTTCATTGAAAGTATTGGATTTTCTGAATTTCTGAATGCATATGAAAACCAAGAGCCTTCACAGAGCCCTGCAGGTTTCAGACTTGTCCACCAGTTTTTTTGCTTGATTGCAGCCCTATTTAAATGAGTTGATGATTCTCAGCTGGAGATGTCAGGAGTAGCTTTGAAACTACCAGCCATATATTTCATTGGGTAAATATTACCACTGAAATCTATCAGCTGTTACGCAGGTTCTGGACATTGACTCTGACTAAAGGGAATTGAAATTTTAAATTAATGTTATATATGTTCCCCAGGAACATATATGTGTGTATATATATATATATGTATATATATAGATCGAATACAAACAGAAAAAATATGCATAGATTTGTAAAAGGGTTTTTTAATCACATTTGTATAGACATTTTATTTAATGATCAATAACTTCTAAATATGGCTAAAGACAAAAGAAAAAAAATAATTTGCTTCAGAAAGCAAATACTTTACAGAGCTACTTACCTGGTCTCTTTTACATTTAATGAAAATAAGGTTATAAAAAGAATCAGTCAAGTTTTAACTCAGTGCTAAGCAAAAAAATTCTCATCCCAATCAAATAATTAAAAATCTCCATTTTGAATACAGCTTTTATCTCTTCACTTTCATTTTCCCTAGCATATATGCACGAAGTTCCATAAGAATCTGCTGTACTAAGCATACACTTTCTATGGAGCTCTCCAGGTAACTTTCAGCTGAATTTCCATTTGATTCACTTCAATTTTAAAATATTAATCATTAAAAAAGTTTCATATTTCAACTTTTAAAGCTTCCTTGCTCATAGGGAACAATCCTCATTTAATTCAGGCAGTTTTTCTATATTCATAATTAACTGTCTATATTTCATCTACCTAAGTTCTTCTGTTAGAAAGCTTATTAAAGAAAGAGCATATATGAAAGTGTCAGAAACTTCATCTGCTTGCACGGATCAGTAAATGAGATCTATCTTTATAATCTGAGTCATCAAGAGAATCTTCTCAGAAGATTAAAGGAATGGCCCTGAAATGTTCTGGCAATCAAAGTTGTCTAAAGTCGAAAAGCCTACTTGCTGCTCTGTTCATGCTCTGTTCATGAAATTCATGCTTTCACAAAAGAAATGAAAGGCATCTTTGGCCTTCTCAAACTTCAAGACTGCAGCTTAGAATTGAGTTCAGGAGAATATAAATTTAGTTTAAAGAGTGATGCAAGTCTTGTAAGAAGTCCAGTTGGGGGTCTATGTATTTTTAAGTAGTTTCAAGAGGTTCACTAAACTACGAATGTACACATTAAAAAAAAAAAAAAAAAAAAAGCTAATCAAAGGCCAGGTTAATGTGCTGAAGCAACTCTTTATGTAATTACCTGAGAATTTTCAATTTTATGTCCACCTACACCTTTCTGATCCTCTCTGTTAACCTGATCTTCCAGTGTGCTGCCCATTGCGTCGCAGTAAATACCTGTGCAAAGGAAGCAATCCTCTGTTTCTTTTATTCCAAAGCATTATGGAAAATGTCATAGTCATGACACTCATCTACTAACAGTTTTTTTCCACTCCAGGGACAAAGGAGTTTCCATGAAGTTTCTTGGCTTATTTCTGATAGATTTTTGTTTTCAACATAGGTATTTGTATTCAACACTGTGAGGGAAGAATAAATTGTTGACAGAATGCAAGAAATAGTTTAGATTACCTTCCCAGAATTAAATGAGATTTGACTGCTATATAAAAGAGCTATATCAACTGATATTTGACCATTTGAGGAACTCACTGTTTAAGTCATACATCATATAAAGCACTCCAAGCCTGGTGCTAAGAGCTGTCAATTTGTCACAAATAATTTGGGGAAAAATGAGAGTATTTGATGTGCCACATGCCTAAACTGTGAAAGTGATTGGATATATACAGAAAAGATGAACGCATGTTTTAAGTAAAAATAGATCCAACTAAAACAGTATTCATAACTTGATTAAGTAATGGCATTTGAGAACTCAGTTCTTTGATGTAAATCAACGCTATTACTATGATTCTACACAGCACAATCACAATATATTTCTTTTTAAAATTTTTTCCCCCTACAAAATAATTACACTCAGCTAGCAAGAAAAAGAGCAAAGTTTACAGCACAGGTTTTATGAAGTTTGAAGAAGTCTTAGTGGAAAGTGTTCCAAGAAAATAAATGGAGCTCCTAATCCCTGTGAGCTCAGTAACTAAACTGAACATTTTCACAAGAAATGCATTGGCTATATGGTTGATCTGACATTGTAACCCTATTAACAATAAACCTAATGGTTATTTATGTATGTATTGTGCAATTGAACTAGTTTTGCACTATTTGGAAATATCTCTCTACTAGTATACTGCCTGTATTTGATACCTCAGCCATTTAACACATCAAGTCATTTCTCTTTTTGTTGTCATTAACTCTAGAAGAGGATTTCTGCTGTCCTCAGAGCTCTAAGTAAGGCAACATTACTTACTTTACAAGATCCTAATCACTTCCTGCTCACTGTGACTGTGGAATACCTCTCCCTCTCCCTCTCCCTCTCCCTCTCCCTCTCCCTCTCCCTCTCCCTCTCCCTCTCCCTCTCCCTCTCCCTCTCCCTCTCCCTCTCCCTCTCCCTCTCCCTCTCCCTCAACCTGACTCATTTTGTCTCTGCAAATTTAAATTTTTCTTTACAGTGTTCAGATTTCATTAAAAAATTACAAAAAATTGTTTTCATCAGCCATCAACAAAAAAAATCAACTAAGTTATCAAAGTAAAAAGCCTTTTAAGACCTATTTTTTTTTTTTTTAACAAGCAGTAAAATTTAGTATTATAAACCCAGTTTACCCCTGGGATGGTGCTAGGCTACTAAGTATTTTTCACAGAACCCTGACCCTGGCTGGTGTTTTGCAATGAACAGTCTTCCTGAAGTGTTTTTACTCCCTTCAGGAACTGTCTAATGGATTTCAGAGTACAGTGATCACCAGCACCAATGTGATAACAGAAATTGGGTCTAGGTGGTTTTTCTAGTGGTTTTTAGTATTGATGACAATGGAAATGATGTAGTAACCTTCACATTGCTCTGTACATATTGAAGATCATCATGTGTCAACTCTTAGATTTTTCTTGGCCTTAACTAGATTCAATACTAGTATTCAACAGGTTGAGAAGAAGATATGATATATGATATGTGATATGACATGATATGATATGATATGATGATATACTGACTTATTCCTGTCGGAATACTAAACTGAAGTTCTACTCTTTGTTAGCAAGCTTGCTATTGTCCATAACTACCAGGGAAAGGGATGGCTGTGGATCCCTTACCTTATTACAAGTAACACACTATGGAAATTAAGAATACAGAAATTAAAAACTTTGAAAAAAGTAAATCAAACTAGAATTCATTCATCACTTTTATGTAGAAAGAGAAAAATACATACATTTTCTGACAGTCTTGCTGGCTCTATCTTAGATAAACAATACATTGTTTGCAGAGAAAATTTCTGTTGATAAAGCCAATTAAAGCAATTGCAGGTAGGAACATTTAGACCTGGACTTTGAGCTGACAGTCCACTTCACTGACTACGTCTTTCTCCTCTTTTTTTAAACTCAACAACAGATGATACATCTGGCCGGTCAGCCCACATATTCCAGCTAGGCGGGGGTAGCTAATCAAGTTCCTAACATTTTTAAAAACTAAAGTAGCCCTAAGTGAACCAATGCATTGATGATATAGAGAAAAAACCATTAGCACAGCTATCCAAGGGTCAATAAATGAGAACTGCTGCATCCTGTGTGTTTTGAAACTAATCTGCCTAATTGGTTCCTGGAGTCGCACTTCAAAGATGCACTTTTGTTTTGTGATAAAAGAGATGTAATTACTAAGTGTGAGATTGGGTCAGCCTTGATGAGGAACAGAAAGAAAGCCAAAATGGCTTCCCACCCTGTCTAGTCTCTTTGTCACTAAAGAAATGACCAAAATATGTGTGATTATTTCAATCTTTTCCAATTTACAAATGTTGTTCCTCCTCTCCCAGTCATGTTGCTATGCTTTCCGGTCACTTTTTTTCTTTATTTTTGAAGTTCACATTTTAAACTCTACATATGTGTGCTGTTTTTTACTATAGTATCTCAGAGGTGAAAGAAAAATAATGGTAACTATTGTTTCCTCCTGGTCATGGTTAAGAATCATATTCTGCTGAACCAAGTATAAGAGAATAATCAAATAAATCTAAAACAATACAGGAATTGGCTCATATACACATCTTCAAATCGGACGTAAGGTTTTTAATTTTCTAGTTGCAAGGGTTTTTTTTCTAGTACCTAATTTTCTTCTCAGTTTATTCTTATGCATGTTATACTACAAAATTCTTTCTAGATCTTGTATCCCACTGAAATTACTTTCTCAGCAGTCAGTGATATTTTGTAGAGTATGGAGATACTGTGGTTATTTGTTGTTTGTATTTTCTGCCTTTCTTTTTTGAATGAGACATCATAAGAGACAAATCACAGCATTCACTTAAGCCACTTCTACAAATTCAAAAGAAATTATAAAGCTTTTGTTTTCACTTGTTCCCAATTCTTTCTCACTTGTCACTGGCACATACAAATGACTGCAGTGTGGGCAAGGGTTGAGGGGTTAGAGAAAATGGAGCAAGGGTGACTGCCATCCATGTACTGAACTTGAATCTCTACATTAATAGTTGAAAAGTCTTTCCCATCACTGGTCTTTGCATCAACCCTCATAATTTATCCAATTCAAAACAAAAATATAAGTCATAAATTAATCTTTGTGTATATTAGGGAATATGTGCTTACAAAGTACAGTTTGTTTTCCCTTTGTAATTATCAGAAAGAAATAAATCTAAAATTATTACAGAATAATATGTGAATGAACTATAAGTCTTATTTAAAAAGAAACAAGTATTTCTAAATAACCCCTCGAGAGATGACCTTTGTTTATGATTAGTATGAATAATGGAAGATTCTCTTGGATATTGTTCTCAAAAAAACCCTAGGCAACATCGCCTACCCAAAAATACTTTTAGCATAACATGCCTTTTATTAACTAATTAATAAAAGATCAACCAACTCAGATGTGATGAGGTTATTGCTTTAATTTTAGTGAACTACAGTTATACAGAAATCACTGTTGCTTTGTTTCATCTTGTCTCACCTATTTGCTCAATCTGAAGTCTATAATTATATTTCAATATTGTTTTACTTTTTACTTCTTTTGTGATGTCTTTAACTATTCTTAATTATTATTATTGACTCTAATGAGCCTCTGAAACCTTCAATCTATATAGTGACATACATATACATTATGGAATCTGAAAGCTTTTTCTTTTGTTTATAAGAACATAAAACACTTAAAAGAAACATCATGGCATACAAGTGAAGTATGTATAAACCAAAAGTGAAAAGTTTAACAAAATTCCTATGAATGGAAAAAGATTTTAAAAAAAGAGAAAAAGAAAGAGAAAAAATCTGGACACTGAAAAAAAGAAAAAGGAAATCCTTGCTAGAAAATCTGTAAAGAATATCTGCTCTTATCTGACACTTCAAGGGATGGACTCATGTCAACAGGGGCAAAAAGAATGTTAGTATTTCTAGCAGCACTTTTCTGTCCCAGCAGAGTTCTACATACACTCTAAAATATAAAATCTTGATTTGCATTGGGAAATGCAGTCTCACCAGTTGCATTTGATGGGATCAAGAAAATCACTTCAAAGAGAGGAAAAGAATATCACATTTACAAACTGTATTTCTTCTTTTAACTAATCTAAGAAGACTGTGCATAAAGGCTAAGACCCAGATACATCTGTACTTGTTAGCCAAATTGATTTGTGGAATGGTAATGAGATCTCAAATCTGTGAAGAAAGGGAGTCCTAAACCCTTACAGATTCCCCTATAGGTGTGCTTCCCTCAATTTGGAGGAGTGGAAGAAAAATGGAGGCTTCATGCCGCCATTCTTCAAGTGTTTCTGCAGATCCTGCTTATGTTAACCACAGTCTGATCCCATGGGGTGCTGAAAGACCCATTTTTTGACCAAGAAATAGCTCAGAAATGCCATGATGGGAGGACCCCAATGCCCGAGTCACAGACAGGTGCCCCTGTCCTGGCCCCAGGACTGTTCTTCCAGTTTGATGGAATATTAGTAAGTTCTATCATGTGAGTAGGACCTAATTTTTGTGCTATGGAGCATCTGCAGAATCATCTGACTTGCACCTGTAGTGTTATTATGAAAAATAATTTAATTTTTTAGGTATTAAATATTTATTTATATGCCCTGCAGCCATATTACTGCGTATTGTGATCCTGTCAAATCTTATAACTAATGTGTAGAAGGAAGGATAGGTGAAGGCAATCAGTCTGGAGACTCTCAAGGAAAACATGCATGATCCAGGAATTTCTGCTGGCAGTTATAGAAGAACATTTTTCCTTTGAGTCAAAGCATGAACTAATCTCTACTAGGTGCTGAATTAAATGGTAAAGAAAAATAATTTTCTCAAAATAGTGATAATAACTTGAGGAACATATCAGTTAAGGTAGTGCCAATTTTTTGTTCTGCTGCGTTTGTCCCTTATATGTAAACAGAGCTGGTTACACGTTAGAAGATAGTCCTGCAAATATCTTCTTAGACAAGATCCAGTTAAATGCTTAAGTACCTTCAAGTTAAGCAGGTAGTTACTGTGCCTTTAAATTATTCTTCCTTTCTGGAGTTATCATCAGACTCAGGCTACTGAGCACTACTCAGTACTGTACCTCAAGTATAAAAACTACTGCTTAGAAACTGGAGCTTGACATTCAGAGGATTGCTACTCAGAATTATTTTTTTTTTTTTTTTTTTTGGTCATGGCAGTGGTACAAGAAATTTGGGGGTTTTCTTATACTGGTATCTAAAGGGTTGTTTATGAGAGTGATACCCTGGTTCAGCATTCCAGGTGAAACTAGAATTCAAAGTTCTGCCTGCTAGGAAAGATCCTTAACTTCCAGCAGAAATACTATCTAGTGACTGAGAATGTTTTCTCTCTCCTGTGTAATTGCTGAGTTGCTGAGTCTTTGTCCTGCAGGCGGCAGACGAGAAAAAAATTCTATATTTTTATATTAAACAATCTCTGCCAAAGGGACTCTTAGATTTTGGTCTGCCAGTATTTTGTTGCTGTTGTTGTTGTTGCTGTTGTTATTGTTTTGTTGCTCTTGTTTCATTCGATAGCAATATAATGCAAATTGCTGAAGTGCTTGAGGACTTGTGCCTAGCAACATTGAAGACAGTCAGTAGTCTAACAATTGAACTGCAGTTATTCATACTATTTCCTGAGGAGGAGGGTACCCAGCCTACTAAACATTTTTCTGTAAGAAATACAGAAATTACAGAAATAAAATTTTAGAACTCTCCATTTCCCTCCAAAGTAGGGAAATAGCTAGAATACTTACTATTTTGAGGGTCTAATCACTAGAGTACATAGACTTGGTAGTATTAAGAACCTGCACCTTCCATTAATGAATGCCAAATTCCTGTTAGTGTCATTAGACATGAGGAAAAGATGTCAGTGTATCAATTCAAGTGACCTCTGGGTTATTCCTATGGTCTTGACTATACACCGATGCACAGGCAGAAGTCAAGTTCACACGTCCAGGTGCATGCATCATAACGAGGTGTGGAGAAATCAGAAGAACTCTCACATCAAAAAGCATCTGCAAAAAACCTTGACATGCAAGCAGCTGCTGTATACAGTTTCATTTCAGTGGTAACTTTTGTGAGTCACCTAATTAATGATTTTGATCTTTTTCTATAAAGATTAATATTGTGTACACATCCAGTAAATGTAATGCTATAACCATAGGATCATCCTTTCTTTTTCCTTTTTGTTTGTTTGTTTTAGGTAATGACCTGGTATTGGATACACAAATTCCAATTCACCAGCTTGAAAGTTGCTCTTTAAAGCTGAAAGCAAAACAAAACAAATTCTGGAATTTTTATCTTAATAAGTATGGTTTTCAATAATGCAGAAAATTGTGGTCAATATTACCTTACTAGTGTCTGTAGATCAAAAATTATTGTTAGTATCATAGAACAGTTTTGTCTTTATTGCAAAATTTTTATATAGAATTAATTCTGCATTATTTCATTAATTTAATTTAACATTGCAGATTGTAAATTGCAGATAGCCAAGATCAGAGCTGAAAATTAAATAATTTTTTGTTATTTTGACAGACTTCTGAAATAGTATGGGTATTAAAAATTATTATTAAGCCACAGCATGGAAATTATTTTTATGACCATATTTGTTTTCATTGGACCTTCGAGTCTAGCACTTTTATTCAGAATATGTTACAAGATAAACCTTATAGATTACTGAGCAAGAAAAAAAAGAGTTTCTAACAAGGAAAAAATAGCTCATGAAAAACAGCAGTGCTTAAACTGAGATCAATTATTAAGCAGTTAATTTCTCAAGGTTTTTCACTGCTGATTAATAGAAATCTAATCTGATTTTTTTTTAAATCAAATTAATCCATAATATGAATAAACGCTGGAAATGGCACATAGTTGTTTCTACTAAATACAAGCTGCCTGCTCCTGGCGGTGGCAGGGGGACAGCCCAGGCTGTGGGGCTCTGCCCTATCACTCTCCCACCAAAGGCAAACCACAGGTGCCATCAGCTTTGGGGCACACTGACAACCAGCTCTGGGATCAGATCAGGTTTCTTAAGGCTTTAGCCAGTTAGGTTGTGAAAACTTCAAAGGCTGGAGACCTCAGAGCCTGCTCGGACCACTGGCTCTATTGCCTGCCTGCCCTCATGGTGAAAAATGTTTTCCTGTGTCTAGACCCAAGCTCTTCTGTTTCAGCTTGTGTTTGTTGCCCCTCATTCTTCTGCCACACACCACCGTGAAGATCTCAGCTGCATCTTCTTCAACATCTTCTTATGGGCTCTAAAGGGGTGCTGGTAGGTTCCCCCAAAGCCTTCTCAGCCTGAAGAGGTCTGGTCTCCTCAGCAGTGAGGTGACACATCATAGTGACCCATCACTCCTTGACTACACTTTACTTTCAAGTTCCCTGTGAACTTTTAAAAGTTTAGACATCAGAAGGTGTATTCTGGTTTGGTTTATCTGAATCCAGTCCTTAGACAGGCTAAATCTACTTCAAGAGTTTCTCCATTACCAAATAATTCTTCTTAAACTGTAGGAAATCACTTTATAATAGGAAAAACAGCAGAACAGCATTGATCACCATTTATAATTTTGTCCCATAGATTCAAATCTGAAATGTAAAATTCCCTATTTGGGTAATTTCTCTTTTGTTGAGTAGTATTACCATAGATGAGTCAAGGATGTATATCAAAACATGAGTCATGTATACACTGCCAATATGTGCCAGCTTGGTGAGATCTCGCCTGCCTAGTGAGTCACACACTGTGCATCTCCAAGTCGTGGGCATTCAGCCTGTCCAGCAGGTGGGTCTGGCTCCTCACTCTCTCCAGGTGCCTCCTACACTGCCTCTGTCACGTGCTCCGTGAGGAGGTAATGCATCCAGGTACCGGAATTCCCACAATGATGACTTTCCTCTGCATTCCCTTGTGCGTGGGGCCAGCTTTTGTCATGTTACATAACGGGACTGTCTATGATAAGGATGGACAGAATCAGATGAACGGATTCTCCGTAGAGAATTGGGTGTGATAATATTGTCACAAATATGTGACGGGAAAAATCCCATACAGACCAAAATTCTTTCCCATTGTCACAGAGGGCTGTGAAAGTCAAACTTTCTTAAGTCAGTTTGCCGACTATTTAGTGATTTAGCAGTGCTCTGACTCTATTGATTTGCGTATTTTCATCCTAAGAGACTGCATTTTAATAATCAGAAACATAATCTTCAAGTCCAGGCATATGGAAAGTGATGTACTAATGACACTATTGGTCAATACATCTCACTCAATTTCTGAAAGCCTTTGTTTACATGCTGTCGTTGTTTACAAAGGAAAATAAGAGATTAGTGTTTTCAACTTAATCATTTCCCACAGCCGCATCAAAAGACCCTAAGAAGATATTTGAGACTGTTAGCATTTTACCGTGTATCCCAAAGATGAATCACATGCCAATTCTTAAAACATAATCCTGTGGTTATCTTCAGCAATGCTTGCACTGTATGACAACGTGCATTGTCGAACTCATGGAAATTTAATTTCAATTCCAGTTTAAATTCACTGCCATTAGAAGTTATAATAGTAAGACAGTAAAACTTTTTCTTTCTGCAACCTCATTTCATTAAGAACCATTAATTTCTTGGTTAAATGTGATTAAACGTGGCTTAATGCATTGTTGTGGAATTTTAGGAGATACAGATTACACTAAAGATAAATGTTCCTGAAAGTCACTACATTGAAGTTGAATAAACAAAGTTATTATATTGAAAAATGGTAACCTGACATGTCTGTAAAATTTATAGGAATGGAATCATCTTCAAAACCTCCTAGGAGCTGAAGAAGAAAATTGTACTTGATGTAATAAGGAAAGTTTGTGATTTTTTAATGCAAAGCAATGTGTTCTACATGCTTGCTATCAAGAAACTTGCTCAATCTCCTCCTGCCTTTGGAATGACACTTCTGATGACTTTTAAAATGAGAGAAGGCAGCTTGCTAGGAGAGATTTGAAATACTCCTATGCTTACAGTGGAAGTCTGCTATCTGTTATCAAGTTTTACTGGAAATTATTTAGAAAATTTCCTTCTCTGTAAACCTTAATTTGGTTTTCACAATTACAGAAAAAGTTTTGATTGTGATCAAAGCACATTTATACGGAATTGTGTAACCAATAGGTAAGTATTAAAAAAAATAAGAACTAAGATTATGTATTTTTAAGAGATTTTTCTCTTCCAATGATTTAGTGGGTTTATTTATTTAGTACACTGTACTTTAGAGTGGAATGAAATTAGCACATTTTGCTGTGGAGCTCTCTCGCATATAGATCAAATGTTTTGTAAGCCCGTAGAGATATAACCTTTGACTGTTACATTTATGACTTACATTGTTCCTGAAAATTATTTTTGAAAGCAAAACTCAGATTTACATTTGGGTGTTGATAATGTTTCTTTATAAGAAAGATGTATATGTTTCCACAATGAATGTGCCTTATTTTTTTCTATTTTTTTAAAACATTTCTTTACTATGAGGTAATGAAACCCATATAAGCTTTATGAGAGGCTCACCAAATCTGACCATAAAAAAACATTCCATTCAGATTAGACAATTATATATCTGAGTGTTGGTAGTTACGGTAATTTTTTTTTCTAGACAGTTCCAGGGGGAAAGAGAAGGGAAGGGGAAAGAGAATTTGAAAAGGTGATGGGGTCACAAAGTTTCCATGTTCATTTCCATAGGAAGTTGTAATACGGATATCTATCCATGAACTGAGGCAGATGAAGGCTAAAATTCATTAATTAATCACGCATTCAATTGTTAATGAATGTCTCTGGAGACTGCATGGAGGCAACATCTGCTACACAAAAAAGTGTTTTCTAAAGCTATGAATGACAGGTCTTGTTCATGAAATATACTGTACTGAAGTTGGTTTCTCTTTTAAAATCTTACCCAGGGACAGTCCTAGTACAACTACTAAGAGAGCTGTCCTGAAAATTGTTCTAGCAGGAATAAAGCATAAGCTCTGTTGCATTTTTCATCTTGCCGTTGTTGGGGTTTTCTTTGTTTATAGATTCCCTCACATTTCTTTCACCGTGGCAATAATTAAAATGTAACTATGTATTAATATTTCCCTGTTCACTTTTTACTTGCCTCCTCAAAAGCACCTGTATTTTCATACCTGTTAATTTCATTTGTATTTAATTCCATAGCATTTAACCTAAAACTTAGGTTAAAGATCTAGAAAAAATAACGGCAATCTTTTCTGTTTAGCACCAAAAAAAATCACCTTCTGAACTGATCTCATAGATTTAAGCATCTGAAAACAACATCTTCTTTTCTTAAATTTTGAGTGCTTACAATTCCAGATCTGACTAATATTTAAGAGAGAGTTATGAGAAGAGTTCCCATCATTAACATTTGAAAAACATAAAATAAATCATGCTAAATAAAAATATTGCCAAGATAAATTGGTGGCTGAGGGAGCTTAGCATATTATATCCAGGTACTAATAGGGCTATAAATAAAAAGCAATTTATTTTTATGACCTTCTCTATTAACTTACCATTAAATTCTTTTTCTCTGATAAAATTATCTGAAATTATTAGGTATGTTTTTGGAAGCTTTTTTTTCAGGTTCTTGTTCTAGATTTTTTTTTTTTGTTTGCTTCTTTATTTCCTTCCTTCCTTCCTTCCTTCCTTCCTTCCTTCCTTCCTTCCTTCCTTCTTTCCATCCTGGTCAGAACTTTTGTTCCAGTCTACCTTTCTCATCTCATTAGTTTTTTAGTTATGCAAAATCAGTGTTCTATGCCCAGCTGAAGCTTTGTGACACCCACCAAAGCATCTTCTTCATCCCTCTTGTGGTTGTAACTTTTTCAACACCTGCTCTTTCTTCCTACCTTGCATGGTTATATCTGTGTGTTTTCACACACATGCTGTCTTGGTCTATGTTAGTAGTAGTAATTGAATAAAAGCCCCAGGTTATATATTCATTACTACAGAATCAATATTTCCTTTTATTTCCTTTTCTGACAGCTGTCTGGACAGGTTATTTCTGGACATACATGGCATCTCAACTTCATGGCTGCATCTAACTTTGATTTACCTGATAGAAAAGATGTTTGCCTGAGGACATCTAAGGGGCAATAGAAAAGACAGTATTTCTTAGCCTTTTTGTGCTTGCAGTGATGGGTATTCAGAGCTCTGAAAATAAATTGTAAGGGTGATCATTCTAACTTAAAACCTTTGTTTAAAAGTTACAAATATTGTTTTTAAAATTACTATTTGGGAATTAAGTGACCTGCACTTCAGAACATGAGATGCTAATGAGAACACAGGAGGACAGTATGACAAAATATTCAACAGCCTTCAGAAGGATGTTGCACAAGACAGAAATAGTGTTATTCTGTTCCTATGACTCCTTTTCTTATTTTCTTCCTAGTTTTGCACTTCCTGAGAAAAGAACTTTTTGTGCTATTTCTCTTTTGCATCAGTTCTTTGACTGGTTGGATCAGTCAGGAAGCCCATTGCCTTGTGCCAGCACGAGTGCAGTTACATAGAGTTCATGTGGAGCAGTGTTCAATCTTTCAAATTGTCTTATTATCCCACTACATGGTGGACCCTTTGACAAACAAATGCTCTCCAGCGAAAGACCTTCATGAGCAAAGGATACTCCTCCTATTACTCCTCCTTACTCACTTTAATTGATTGTTCAGTGTCTTGGAAAACTAACTTCCTTCTCTTGCTGTAACTCATGCATTTCAGACTACCCAAGCCAGGTTTAGAGAGACAAAACCAGTGGTTGTACTGTGACATGTACAAATTGCAGATAAAAAATCTTTTCCTTAGATATTCTTGCGAACAAAAAAATAAAGAACAAAAAGGATATGGTGTAATGGTAGTGGGATAACTATCAATCTCACAATTGCAGATGAATTAAAATAAGACGGTACTCATCAATATTTTGTGTAAATCTCACAATATCCATACAGCGTATTACATTTCCCTAACTATAAAGAAAAGCATTGAGTCCTTGGTTCAGCAAAAGATGTTAGGATAAATTTGGTTTATTTTTACACTTTTTTGTTTGCAGTTTATAAATTTGTGCTACCAGAAAATTAAATATCTGTTCTCCTGTCTCCCACATCAAGACAGTACCAGATTTTGCTTCTCTTTAATTGGCTGAAGAATGATGTCTATGAAATAATCAAATTTCCTTTGAATCAGTAGATTTCTCAGTTTGCTTGCTGCATGAATGAATAAGACTTTAATGATTCCAGGCAAATTATTCCATTCAACAATGGAGTGGAACACTTTACATTGCTTCATCTCTTGCCACAACAGTTTTTGTTGTGGGAATTTTTAAAAATTATTTTTAACTTTTTTTTATTAGGGGAACTTTAAAGATATGGAGGCAGGGGCAGGAGGAACCATTTCTTTTCAACCTGAAATACAGGCTCTGCAAGAATTCCAATAGTTAGACTCTTCATTGTTTACAGGAATTTTGAGCCTTTTAGTATTTTGAGACAATGAAAATAGAGGGACATACTGACATCCAAAATTACACCCTCAGTCAAGTATTAGATCTTTGTGAAATAAAATATACCATTTCTAACAGCCTTATCTCAACCTCCAAAACACATGGATTTCAAGTCTTCAGCATCATGTGTTTCATTCTTGAGGCCCCACTTCTGTAATTCTAATGACTTCCCAATGTAGACAGAGCTGGAGATGGTTAAAGTTCCTGAGCAGGATCTTGAATGAATACCAGCCTGTAGTATTAACCTGAGTGAAGATTATTTTAGCAGTAAAGTTTCATTTTCAGATTTGGACTGCTCTGCAAGTGTTTCAAATGAAAACAAGAATGACTCTGAAAAAAAACGAAAAAAAGGGGTTGTGTCAAACCAGGGGAAAAAAGTAAAAACTGCATAAACGACATACTCAAAACCACTGCTCCTGTGGAAAGTTGCCTGTTGCTTATTAGCACCATGAATTAAAAGTCCAATGCATTTTTGTGCTCGTCATAAGCTGGTCTGTCCCATTAAATACAGTATTTTTTTAAATTGTTTTATTACCAAGGTGGCTGTGTGCCATCAAGAGAGAGGAAAATAGAATCTGAGCCCCTATATACTAATTAAGCCAGATTGATGCCTTTTCTAGAACAGACATAATCAAATATTAATCATTGGGGAAGCTGCAACTGCCTGGAGTCTCTTTCTTGGAGTTGATCCACACAAGTTGTGTTGAGTACTCCTAAAATCAACAGCACATCAATGAAAGAGAAAAAAAAAAATTACTCTAACTGCAAAACAAATATTTTGTTATGCTATTTGAACTAATTACGTACCTGGAATGCATGACCACAGGAGATCTAACTGCTGCCACTGGATGTGACTTAATTTCATCTGTGTGAGGCTCAGTCCTCTAATATCCAGCAATATCCTCAAAGAGTGATTCAATGCTCTTGCAGGCTTAGGGTGGAGCAGCTACAACCAGACAATGAAAAAAGGTAGGCAAAGAACATGTCTAAAGAGATCTCTGATGCCTTGACTGTTGATTAAAGGCTGCTCATTTGGAATCTCTTAACTGGGTGTCAGTATAGGTATATGAACATTAAAGAGAAAAATAACTTGGTTTTGAGTATTTGAAAAAACCCAGAGAAACTGGTATTGGGTAAGGGTAGTGGGGACTCAATGGATCAGAGATGATTCAAAGCCTCACTGTATTGTCCAGTTATGGGTAAGACTGTGGCAACCTGCCTTTTCCCTGTCAAAGGCATTTCTGCAAGTTCTCTAAGATTAATGTGGCAAAAAACCCGATAAGGAAGACCATGTTGAACTACATTACAGTGGCCTGAAGACTCTCTGTGTTCTGGTCTCTTAGAAACCTTAATGTTTATTGCATTGAAGAAAAATATGTGCATGCTACCCTGGACACAGAGATAAGAAGTTATTCTTGAAACCATCGAATTAAATTATTAATTATGCTGACTCCTCTGGTTGTCATGGACTTGAATGAAACAACCATGACTGTGAAATCCTGGACAAATGTTCTTTAGAAAGAACTCAGTCCATTTTCAGGGTCTTCAATGGGGTGGAAATATAACCAGTGCTTGTATACCTCTTCCAATCTATCTTTGAATTTTGATATTGCTTAGGCTCACTAAGTGGCTGGATGGTTATATGGAGTATTTGTGAGCAAGTGCATGGGGAATTTTTTGATTCAAAACTGGAATAATTTTTTACTTAGAATGCTACCAGTGTTGGAGAGTATATTGCCTGAATTTATCTCAAATTATGCTGATTTTAGATTGTCTTAATTTTATCCTTTGGGAATTTCAGCTCTAGTATAGAAAATTCTGTAACATGTCTATTGGCTGTTTATAATGTTGGCCACTGAATTCTATATTAGCATTACCTTAATCTTCTGGGCTTCATTATTATACGAATAATAAAAAAATTGCAACTCGAGTATTTGAACTGCGTAGTATTTCCTGTCTTCTCCCAGGCCTGAAAGCATTAGGAAGGTTCTCAGGAGAAAAATTCAACACTGCAATGGCTCCAGCTCAGAGAGACAGTCCTAATTTCTATTAGTTAAACAGAATGACTGAGCTGGCCCTGTGACTTAATCTGTGTCACAGAGGCAAACACTAGCACATCATTCATGTTAAGCCACTCTCCATAGGTCGGAGAGCTAGGGGCAAACCTGGGAGGTTTTTCATGTATGAGTAGCCCCTGTCTTCTCCTTTTCTCACATTATTAACTTGGGTCTTGCACCTTGAGCTTTACAGGTACTGGTAATATGCCCTTGCAGACATAAGTTGTTTCAAATGAGCAAAATTGGAGTTTCATACTACATGACTAATTAGTATAAGCAAATCTTGTCTCATAGCAACCTAGATCTGATGATGAACACCTGCCAGCCCAGATGGTTTGGGGAGGAATTTTCTAGTTTAATAGAGCAAAGTTCTGTTGCTGAGCTGCTTGAAACTATTATGCAACAGGAATTTTGGAAGAAGTCTGAGAAGTGATTATGATGAAATCTTAACAAATAAGAATCTCCAAAATTGTCATATTCAATAGTCATCACTTGTCAAGGTATGACTTTTAAATAATGCATGGCTGTTACATCTTATTCTGTCTATGTGTGCTAACAATAGTATTGAATAGGCATAAACTTAGGATACTGGAAAAACAATAAGATCTGCAAAGTTACAAAATTTGTTTTCTTATTATAAGGTTTTCTGGTATTAATTGCAGTATATAGTTCAAAAAAGCTGTATGTACAAACTTTTAGAGGATATTATTATAGGAGATTTTGATAAAATTTCAAATAAAGATTCAGGTACATAAACTAAATATCAATTGACTGGAATTTTATAATTTAAGGCAATTTTTCACAATAAGTATATGGAGAACTCCAAAATATATCTTTGTGCTAGAGACATTGTTGCAGCAACCTCATAAGGTACATATGAAATTCTAATCTCACTGATATAAAATATATCAATATTTCAACCACCAAACATGAGGAAACTTAAAAATTTCAATAATTTCTTGTTATCTTGAAATTTTAAAAGAAGATGAACTTATCTGAAGCTGTTTCATTAATTCTGTTTATTAATCTTTGAAGAGAGTTATTAAGAAATCTCTGTGAAGAGAGCAATGCTATTAGTTTCAATGGAAACTCTACATCATAGTCTCTTCTGCATTTTAAAATAGAACACCAAA
This sequence comes from Acanthornis magna, assembly GCA_036785705.1. Classification (NCBI taxonomy): domain Eukaryota; kingdom Metazoa; phylum Chordata; class Aves; order Passeriformes; family Acanthizidae; genus Acanthornis; species Acanthornis magna. The sequence continues at coordinate 28,099,125 of JAWUZG010000001.1, forward strand.
TTTGCCTCAAATTAACAGATTGACTTTTCCATTGCTACATGCTTTGTTTCAGCTGTATTACTATACCTGAAAACTGGAAGACTTAATAATATAGAGAAAAAGGAAATCCTCTTGGAAATTTTCTGTATTATGTATTTTGTCTTAGATGTATTTGTGATATTAACTAATATTGCTGCTTAATTTTAGAGATGGTGAAGCAGACTTATGGTAAAAATGCTCAGGGTTAAAAAACCCCAACCATTTCTTAGTTATTGCACCACTTTCCTGTGCATCTTCCTGACTTTTTGTAAAACCATTCAGTATGAAATATGAAGAACTTATTTTAAAAGACTGGTTTATTATGAAGTCCCAGAAAAAATTTTGGCAGGCACTACACGTGCTAATATATTCCCCAACTGGAATGTAACAGTTCTAGGGTTCTATGAGTCAGAAAAGAAAAAAAACAACACTTCAGGTCTTGTCTCAAGTTTTGACTTAACAGCATTAACAGTACAGTCATGGTTTTTCTCAGTAATCTAAAAAGAGATCCTAGAGAAAATATGCAAGGTGTATAAATGGTTATTTTTATTTACATCTATTTACATTCCCTTTCCCTGATGGAATCAACAATTATACGTAAGAACTAAAATGGGGGTATTTCACCCGACACTTACGATTCATTGCAGATCTAGAACATAATTTAATCTCTTAACACATTCCAGAGTTGTACTTTCTTAGACCCATCAGCTGAGAAAAAATAGATCATGTCATTGGCTACTTAGGACTGGAAGAACGGTATCTTCATGTTTTAGAGAAAACTCCCTATTTTCCCTCAAGTGCCAGCAAACCAGAAGGCAAAAGAAAGACCTACGTTGACAAAAGGTACAGGGGAAGCAGGGATATGTCAGGCTGCAAGAACAGTTCAAAGCATTTCTATCAGAACGTACAATGTATATTTTTGGTTAAATTGAAGAAAACTAGCCACTAATCACTAATTAGTGAAAACTTTCACTAATCAGCTTCTTAAACTACCATACCACAACTTACACTGCAGGATTTTGCTTAGGAATATTTTCTCTGTTTTTCTATCTTCTGCTCCTTTTTTTTCTTTGCAGGAGAGGGAAGGCATAGAATTGTATTATTTTAATTTTTTTCTCTTTATTTTCTCACAAATATGAGGTGTGATCCCTTGATACAAAAGTGGTAAGCATAAATTCAAGACTCTGGGATACAACATCTGAGGCACAACTTTGCTCATTATTGAAAAAGTCAAGAAATCTGATTGTTCTGTAGCACACATTCCGGTTCTTTCTGAAGATAAATTTAGAAAATACTTCATGTAACTGCTTACTAATAATGTTGAGAGCAAACTCACAATAGTGAGCAAATTGTCATCAAGTCAATTAAATAGCATTAATTACTTACAAAAATGTATTGAGGTTTCAAGACTAAAGTCTGGATTAAAACTGAGCGTTAGATTTGTAAAGATCCTGAACAGGAGCTCACAGGGAGGTTTGATTTCCCACTTCCACATTGGTTGTCTTCCTGCATACTACTTACATCATTCTTAGACTATTTGATGACACAGTTTTTTCAGGTTTCATTTAAATTTTGGCCTGAAGCCCACAGGACAAAATAGATGATGTCTTCAAAACCAAGCCTGACAGACATTTCAGAAGGAATGTGATGAAAATAGCATAACTGTCATCCAAGTGTTTCTTCAAACCAAAGTCCTTGGAAAGCAAAGAGCCCTTCAGAAATGCATGTGTGTGCATGTGGGGTGTGTATATGTGTGCAAATATTTCACACACACTAAAAGGAAATTAAGGTTAAGGGAAGAATATCCAGGATAATGCAGTTTATTTTGGATGTCAGATGGCAAATAATGGGACTGCTTGCTGCGATTTCTGAGCAGATCTCCATACCTGATCTATTTTCAAGTTCTGTGTCAGGTTAAAAACTGAGCTAAAATACGAATTTTCTCCTGAGAGGAATGGACTGACACATGAAATCCATTATAGCAGTGTATGGGAATTCTTGTATAAATGCCTAAATATATGTGAATATGTAAATATGTATGTGAAATCACGAGTAAAGTCTGCCAACATTATCATTGAAAGGTGATGACCTTTCCAGTTCAGTACATCAGAGTTTAGAAATATCTTCCTCTGGGATAGTATATAGACACCACTGTAGTCCTGAGTAGCAAAATAAGAACCAGGGATTATTCTTTTAGGAAAGTAGACTGTCATGAATGAATTTGGATAAATCAGAAGTTTTTTTTTCTTCTACTGTAATTTTTAAAGTATGTTTTTCTTTCCTTCTTGACTCTGACACGTGAGAACATTTTTGTGTGCTGTTCGTCTCAGCAGTTGCTCTGTACTTCTATCTGGTCCCAGTTCCAAGAACTGACAGCTGCCTCAGCTGATCGTCATCTCTGCTTACAACTTCTCTTCAGAAATTGTTCCTCTTTTGTTGCAGTGCCATGATATATTCAAATATCTGCTCTCTCAGGTGAAGGAAGAAAACAAACCAAATTTAAAAAAAAAAAAAACACCTACGTGCTCTCCAATCTACATTTAATTTTTACAGTCCTGTCTGGTCTGCTTGGGAATTGTTAATGTTATAAATAGAGGCAGCAGGGCAATTTGAAGCAAGAGATGAGTTGCACTCTGATAAACTGCATGAGACATAAAGGTATGCTTCTATTGTCCTTGTGGGGAAATTATGAACCATTGACTTAAATTCTCCAGAACAGCATGATTTGCAACAGTAAGAATTCATATTGACGAGTCAGTCTAAAACCATTGGAACCATTTCATTCCTTATCTAGTTCCTTCCTTCTTAAAGGCAGTTCTTTTGTAAACTTGGAGTGTCAATTCTGTAAGATTGTATCAGAAATTGTATTTAATTATTTTTGTGTCATATGTTCCATCCTTCAACTAATCAGCAGTACAATAAGCATGAAAAATAAGGCCTAATTCTGTTTCAGTCAACACACTCTATATTCTCTCTTTCACATGAGATCACAGAAGAAAATACTAGTTTAACACTATCAAAATAAAACATATCCTACCTATGACATTTCAAAAAGAAGTTCCAATAACTAACATAATTTATTTCATTTTATTTGAAAGATAAAGTTTACTAGAAGGGAAAAACACCTAAAAAAAATATACATCTGCAAAGAAATTCAGTGTTCAATGCTAGAAATGGGTGTCATGTCATATCTGTACAGTTGTCTGTTTGGTCTAAATCTTCAGAATGATTTACCGGACACATTTGTAGAAGCAACTTCCTTCAAGTCCATTGAAAATTTTTACTGTGCAATGAAAGCTGAAAGGTATGGCCACAAGATGCAATTTAATTACTTCTTTCTAGCTTAGTCTCCTCATCCACTATAGCATGAAGTTACCTCCAGGATCAACCTCAGTTCTTAATATTAAAGGCATAAGGTAAGCAATACAAAATTTCTTAGGAGCATTCTTTGGTATTGTAAATTAATCCATTTAGACTTCTTCCAAGTTTTTTAATACTTATTTTCCACAAACATTGAAGAAATGCTGTTTACTGGCATGAGTGCTATGGAAATCAAAGTTAAATTGCATTTAATATTTGTGCTCATCAGTCTCTCATGCAATCAGGGATCAGAAATGACTCACAGAATCTTAGAACATCAGGTTTAAAGGTAGCTCAAGTATCATCTTGATCAACCTGCTTTTATAAACATATGGTCTTGGCAAGATGGCCCAGCATCCTATCCAGGTGAATCTTAAAGGTGTCCAATGTTGTGAAATCCACCAATTCCCCAGGGAGATCATTCCAACGGCTGTTTTTTCTCATTGCAAAAGGTATCATTTCAGTATGAATAATATAATAGTGCAACTGAATTCATAACCTTTTTAATTGATCCAGTGAGTAGAGAACATAATTATTGGATAGATACACTCAAGGCAACCAGAAAAGAAGAGTTAATCATAAATATATTCACTGAAATGTGTTAATTAATGTATCCATTCTGCTATGAAGATATGAAGCTTTCTTAACATATGAATGGAGCAATAGCTTAGAGGAGGAATAGAGAATGAAATTTTATGGATATGTTGTCTGACTCTGTAAATGAGGGCAACAAATCAAATAGAACAAAATAAAAATGATAGAAATTCAAATTCACTTGTTGTTCCAATTATTGTTTGTTTGTGTTTTGCCTAATGTGCCAGTCCCTTCTGAGAGACAGAATCAGAGTTATTTTTCAAAAGAATCAAATTAAAATGTATATTACAAACACTCTCTCTGAATTTTGATTGAATGGGGATGACAGCAAGAGGTGTCAGGAAACTGTCACAGGAAGGTTACAAAGAAAGGCTCTGAAAATCAGGAATGCTGATTGGGTGAAATTCAAAGGCATTGAAATTGTAATTTGAAGGACAAAATCTACATTAAATCTCATACGCATATCTATACTCTGTTTCTTTGTTCTGCAACCAAATAAAAATGCCATGAAAGTACTGACTTGGCAGGTCTTCCAGTTCTCCCATTACTGGTAGAACTGGAAATCCAAAGTTACTTGAGCTTTTATTTCTTGTAAGTTTTTTCAGGGAGGAAAAACTCTGACAGCTGTTGAAACCTTTCCACTGATATTCTGCAGCCACAAAGTAATGAAAGGATAAAAATGTTCTTTCTCTCCTTCCTCTTCACACTTTCTGAATATGAAGGTGGTACTGAGAGAATGCTGTCTGTGAGATGGAGATTTCTAAATAGTCGTCCTGGATTAATAGCTGTATATCACTTGTAAATATGCAAACACAGGTCTAGATCCACTGCATAAAGCAATGTCAAAGCTCCTCAAAAGAGGTGGACCAAAGTGCCTTGTCTTTTCGATTCAGTCTGTGTTCCCTGTAGAGGTACAAGTGAAATTTTTCTTCTTCATTCTCACCGATTACAGATAGATGCATGCTGCAGTCTCAGGACATCTGTCTTAGCTTGTAACTCCAAGTCTAATGATGTCTGTTGGCTTAGAGACTCTTCAATGATTTATTTTGGTCCTGCTTCAGTGTGACTGCTGAACAAAGTCTGGATCTGAGAAATCTTACAAGGTAGCAGGATTCACAGTTTTTTCAAGGGACTATGTTCAAACTCGGTGTAGGCTGTACAAATCAATTAATCATATTTGTTCTAGACCAGAGCTCCTGGACATAGTCAAGCTTTATATATTAACTATAAGAAACAAGTTTTGAAATGTTTACATTAAAAATCCATTGGCAGCAGTGAATGACTGTATCCTTCATGTTGTTGTGTAAACTTTCTACTACAGGCACATAGAGTGCTTAAAATGTTGATAGGGAGTGCTGAAGCCCTGCAACTAAGAAAGAAAAATGGATTACCACCTATTCAAGAGTAGATAAATGGGAGGAAACCTGCTTGTCAAACAAACCCACAATTCAGATCTCACATGTGAAATAATCTAAACATGCACTTACTGATTTGATTTCCAGCCACCATTCATGTCAATACTATTTAAGAAAATACATTTTCTTCTATCATAAACAGTGTACAAAGTATTTATATATAAACAGTGTATGTGCAACTATTCTACAGGAGCCAAAGCCAAGAAAATTCTTGGTACGTTTTCCAAAGGTTTGATGGGGCAGTGGAACTGATCCTCTGGGAGGCTCTCCTTTAAAGAGTGACAACTCCAGAATCAGTGCTAGCATTTTCATGTGCTTTGTGCTGTCCATATTCTACTTCCTTGCATATCTTTCTTCTGTAAAACAAGGTAATACTACTTCTTGTCAAAACCAGATAAAGCTGTGATGTTAGGATACTATTCCAATCAGGCTGTAGCATTTTATAGACAGAAAATTCAAGGTATTAAAAGAATAGTAGGGAGTAAGAACACCAGTTTTAAAATTGTGTTTTCAAGAGAATATTTCAGCTTCTAAATTCTTTCAAGATACTTTCAAATAAAAGCAACTTATTGTGCCAAATTTTATAGCATAGTTGTTCCATTTTTTTGCTCTCTCACTTCAGTTCGGATGACAGGCTCGCTTTGACAGGATTTTAATTAGTTTCCGTATGTGATCTTTTGTACCATGTGGCTCTGAAATTTTCTTTGTGTATGGAAGAAACCCAAACAATTTAAGCAATTGCAATTATTTGCCTGCATCAGTTCTAACATTCCAAAAACAGATGGCTTTGACAGTTTTTTTATTCTTCATGTAGGGTTATGGTTGATATATATAATTATCTTTTACCGTTATTTATATTTAGAATACATACATATATTGCACATATATATGTATATGAAAACAATACAATATACAAATTGCTGTATATATACAACAAATACATGTATATATGTTTAGGTGTGTATATATATATATATATTTACTGTTGTTATCATTCCATATTGTTTGGGTAGACATTTTGCTCTCTGGGTATCTATATTAGAAGAAGAAACAAAGAGAGACAGGAGGTCAGTTGAAGGATTTTCAGCTGTTAAACTCAATTACAAGCTATGACTGAAATGAATTTTAAAATGCCTTTCCTTGAAGGGTGAATATACTCTACTCTCCAATATCTGACATGACAATGCTTGCAGGCACTTTCTGAGATGAAATAAGCTCTGCTTATTATTTTATTTGTTTAGGGAGGAGTACGGCTTGCATTATTTTTGGTTTTTCTTTTGTATCAGTTTCCTTCTGTTTTCATGGTACCACTGAAAAACCACTGTCAAGTGTACCATAGTTTCCTGTATTCCCAAGAAGAGCTATTAATCTGACAGAAGCAATTAATTTACAATACACAAAGCATAAAAATGTTTTATTCAAAGTTTCAACAATTTAAAACAGCAAAATGAAATGTCAGAGGACAATTTGGTATAAATTACAGGGGAGGAAGCCCAACCTCTATTCACAAGAGAAAATGATCGATTGCTTTTTTTTAAACTCATAAAATTCAAATAAAAGAAAGATATTTTCACTTTCATGTTCTTTCTTTTATTCACTGTATAGTTGCTGACATATTTCCAATTATATAATTATCTTCTCTGCAGTTTCTAGGTTTGTAGACTGCTTTAGACTGCTCATTACATTATTTTTTAAGTAATCTGAATAAAAATATTTGCATGTCACTACTTGAATCCATAATTAAAAGTCTTTATAATTAATTCTAAAAATAGAGTTTACTAGCAACAATTAAAACCAAAGGAATTATTGGCAGGATTTTTTTTTTTTTTTTTTTTAATTCACAAAATAACATTCCCTTCTCTCTGAAATTTTCTACTTGCAACAAAAATAATTTTAAAACTTAGAACCTGGCACAGTAAACCACTTATGCACATGCCTGAATTATTCACATATCGTGGTAACATTACCACATTCATAGATTGTACCCTGGAAGCAACGATTAGACCACCTAGCCTGACACTTTATATAACAAAACTGGAAAATCAAATGAACTTTTTCCCTTAGTAAGTGCTGTAAGTTTTTCTTTGACTAAAATAATGTCTTCCAGAAATCTGATCTTGACTCCATAACTTCAGGTTATGGTGTGGGTGTGTTCATCAGTTCGGTGTTTTTACCCATAAATACTGCATGAAGGTAATCTTTGATTTACGGGATTTAAATATATATTAAAAATTAAAGAGATATTTTCTCTGAAGGAAAATATTTTCTTATATCAAAATCCTACACATGGGCATTGCTGAGGGATCTGGATCATGCTAACCTTCAACTTTGTTCTTGTTCCTGCAGAGGGCAAAATCCTACTCATGTAAGTATGGGCAAAATGGATCTTAACCTATAGTGAGTTCAGGAGGAGACTAAATTTATAAGGCAGACTTAACCAAACCATCAGCCCTCTGCTTTTTAATATTAACATAATTCTGGTGGAGGCTTTCCCATCATTCTTTAGCATCATGAAGATTTTTAAATGCATGTTATGATTTTTCCTGATCTGCCTAATGATTTAATTCTTGAGTTCTGAAAAGGTATATTAGGTTTTCAGGACCATAGCAAATGAGAAACCTTTTCATATATGTAACACTAGATCACATAATTATGCAATAAGGAAGGCTGGATTTCAGATACAAGAAACTGCGGATATTTTGTATGAATGACAGTGAACTAATTTATGGATTTAGTTGTGGGTTTGGGTTTTTTTTGGGGTGCAGGCATAGAAGGGTTGTTTGTTTGGGTTTTCTTTTCCCCTGGAAGTCCAGGGAAAGAAGTTTGACAAGAGCACCATGATTCTGGCCCTTTTCCAAGTAAGTTTGACAAGTGTTTTTTTAACAGATGTCAGCCTTGCCCTCAGTCTGTTGAAATTTTCTGTCAAATCTTATCACTAGTTTTAATGACAGTGGTAAAAAGCCCTTAACAAGAGTGCTTTAACCCCTGTGGTCACTCAATTCAGTTACAATAATAAAGGCAAAACTCACAATACAAGGCTCACAAGCCTGTCTGGGAACCTCAGGACGCAGGTTTGTTCTTTACTGCCCTATTCTCTTCTAGGAGGATTTTTTTTCACTTTTGTTGTTATGACTGACAAATTCTTATCCCCCCCAAGGTTCCTATTTCACTAGTTTTTGGACACTATTGTTGAGAAGAAAATATTACCCATGGTTCAGGAGCCATAAACTGGAGAGCCATCAAACTGCTAGAATACCCCACTTGCCTCACTGAAGGTGTTTCAAAGTCATGGAGAGCTTTGTTATTTGCTTGCAACCACACATAACACAAGACAACAAAGGTGAGAACTAATCTCCGGAGTTTTAATTTCCAAAATTCCAAATAGAAACAAAGGTATAATAATTTATATGAGATAAAGGGAAGAAAATTAACTCTCATTAGAGTCAAACCCAAACATCTTCCTCCCTCTTTGTCCACATACTAAGATGGAACCTCACTCAATCCCTGCATAGCCTAGGACATGGGTTAGTGGTTACACTGCTCTCTAAACAAATATTTGAGGTAGTACATGGGCTTTTGTTTTTACCCTGAATATTTGGGGTGGGGAGAGGGATTTAGTTGAGGATGTAGTTTACCATTTCAAGGTGGGTTTTTTTCCTAAAGGAGGAATTCTGGATTTTCTAGACAAGCCTATGAGCTGCTTTTCCCTTTTTTTTTTTTTTTTTTTAAGATCTGTGTGTTGAACCTGGCAGAAATACATCATGTAATCAGAAAAAATACTAGAAACAGCTTCATACTTTCAAATACAAAATGTTTTTACCACTTTATTCGATAAACTCCAGTGTGATCCAGAATTATGATAACTCTGTTGGCAAACTGTTGTTTAAGCAGCAGTCTTGCCACTGCTTTTCTGCTCCTTCTATTTAATCAATTATTGCTTGTACTGCTGTAGCTGCTAGTGGGGGTTTAAGGTGAAAGTAAATATGTCCAAATAGTGAAAAAAAACCCTACAAACCAACCAAAAATAACCTCTACCAACCAACCAAAAGAACCCCACCCCAAACTGTCACTCCCTGCAGTTAAAAAATAGAAAGGTTAGCAAAATCCCTTTGGCTGGAAGTCCAAATTTGTGTCCAAGGGTTTCAGCAGTTTCAGTAGAGATGTGCTTTGCTATGTCACCTTCCCATTCTCCTTCCTCAGTGTGCAGCTTGCATCCTGCTTCTCTTCCCCAGGTTGGCAGAGCTCCTGCCATGAGCCCTGGCTGGTGAAGGGAGCAGTGAAGAGACAGAGGGAGTGCCCCACCAGGTTTGTACACTGAGGACTTTCCTCACACAGCAAAATTTCTCAAGCAATTCTCCCACTACTTCATTTTCACACTCTTCCACAAGAGCAGCATGAGATGAACTGATGGCCTGGAAACAGAAACTGCATTCTTTGTGTGGATACACCTTAGGATTAAAGGAAAGAACCACATGAGTCAGCCTGTAGCTGTTGAACTTAAGTTCTTTAGATGACTTCTGTTTTCTTATATATGAGGAAAAAAAAACAACTTGCTTTTTATGACAGTTTTGAAGGTACTCCAGTTCAAGAGGATTGCTAAGCACTGGGACAAAATAGTAAAGCATAAGCTGCTAGCAAGATCACAGATAAAACAGTGTATTATGCAAAGTCAACAGGAAAAAAACCTGTTAGATTTCTTTCTTACAAATTTATATAAATCAAATGTGTATTGGTATAAGTATCACTACTGAAAAAAGCTAAATAATTTGGCCATCCTTATGTTAGAATTTTATAATAGAAAATGTTGTATTTTTTATCACAAAATACTATGTTTTCTCCTTACATTCAACATTTAAAAGGCTTTTCCAAGGCAATAAAAATGGCTTTACATTATTGCTTCATATTTTTATATTTGATGTTTTATTTTGTGTATTGTAGAGCTTTTGTTTTGCTGCTCAAAATGGCAGCAATTTTCTCTAGCAAATTCACCTCTTCTGGGTATTTTATTCTCTCTAGTGTAACTGTGTTAAATTTAGAATATCCTACCACCATGCCCATCAACTTCGTTCATAAATAGAATGAAAGAAGAAGAGCTTGTTTGTTTCCTTGTTTTCGTAGTGGTCCTCTTTTTTTTTTTTTTTTTTTTTGGTTTGATTTGGTTTGTTTTGGTCTTGGCTTTGGTGTGGTTTGGGTTTTTTGGGGTTTTTTGTTTGTTTTTTTGCTTTTTGCTTTTGTTTTTAATTTTTGTTTTTAGGGGGTTTTTGGGTTTTTTTTGTTGTTCATTTCTGTTTTTGTTTTTGTTTTCTTATGAAACTGCTTGCTGCATGATTAAAGGCTATTCTATCTCAAAAAGAAAAAAATCTTGACTTTAGAAGGTTGTTAAGGAGAACCAGGCTTCACAAAAGGTTCCTGTCATACACAAAGAGTGAACCCAACTACCTTATGAAAGCTCTGCTATTGCATAACATTACATTCAGTCTTTTCTCTCTTCTGAGTGTGGCAATTGAGAACGAGGGGAGCAGCACACAAGGCTGTATAAAAGAGGAAAACAAGATTCCCAGTCTTTTCAGCCATCAGTGTATTTCCTTAAAAGTTTTAGAAAGTTAATATGAAAGTACATGAAGCTGCCCCATGTAAAAATAACTTCAGTGTAGCAATACTGTTTATGAGACATGAGATCCCCTGAAAATTCTGCTACTTTTGATGGTTCTGTGTGAGACAAATTAAAAAATAAAAAAAAAATCGAACAGAAACAAACGCAAAAACAGCCAGTAGCAATTTATTTAAGAGTATTAGGGACTAATTTCTAAGCCAAAAAATCAGAATGACTGAAAAACAGCTTTTACTGAGGATTGGAAAGGATGGATTTATTCTCCACTACTGATTAGGATTAAGAACCTTCTATAGCAGGAGAATGTGAGCCAGATATTCTCAAACTCTGAGCAATTGTGAGAAATGTAAAACCATGGCATTCTATGTAATCCTGCCAGTGAAGAACTCTGCTCTTTAAGGGAAGGTGTTTCTTAAACCTTCAAAGAATAATAAAAAGATGCATTTTTGCAAATTTGTTCAATATATTGAGGAAAATACGGATCATCAAAGAATAACAACCTTAATATATTCTGAAGTATACTATGGCTAGGAAATGCTTTTTTTCTTAAATCTGAAATGATTAGTAGCATTTTTTAATACTTTTGGCATATCTGACTATATTTTTCTAACGCAAAGTGTTCACTTAACTGTTTTGCAATTACATCAGCTTTTTCTAGGTCTCTGGCCTTACAGTATATATATATAACAATTATAAATATCTGTTTAAATATTATAAAATTATATGTAAAATTATATTATTTCATTAAATTATTTTCATAAGAGAAAATATAAATTTATATTTATTATATGTTTCATAAATATTTGAATGTATATTATTAAAATTATTTTTTATTTCTAATTAAGATTATAAATATTGCGAATTCAGTCTCTTTTTGACCTATTTATTTCAGTGCCCTCTATATTAAACCTCAGAATATTATAATTCATACTCTAAATAGAGGTATGCTTCTATTTACTGTTTGCCATTCAATTGTAGATATTCAGATACAAAACAAGAAAGCTTTGAATGCAGAAGTATCCGAACCTTGACAGCTACAATTGGTAGATGTCTGATTTAGAAATTACCTTGCTTATCCCTAAATGAGAAGTTAATATCTCAATCAGAGTTTTGATGTTCTCTTTTCTGATGTATGTGAAGTGCATTCCACCCTCATTTATTTGAGAAATGTCCTTCAGAACTGGAACACAGGTCATTTATAGTGTTGTGCTGTTGTTCTGTTTGGGTTTTGGGAGCAGGATTTGTTTGTTTGTTTGCTCATTTGGGGGGGGTTGACTTGTTTGGTTTGGTTTGGATTTTTTTTCTAATATAAAACCCTTGTGATTAGAAGGGCATCAAGGGATAGAAGAAGCAGTCAAACTGATGCAGCACGTTTCATTTCCAGTACCCAAAGAAAACCCAGTAGAGAGATGCTGATTTAAATCAATCTTGCTGCCTTTCATTGTTTATTGAGGACTTGGCAACCTACAGACAAAAAGCAACTAATTTACATTGCTTGATTGGTATTCTTTCCTCATAATACCTATGTGTGCACATACAAAGCCTGAATAAAAGGCAGATGAGCAAGGTTTCTGTAAGCATTGCAGTGCAGAAGGAAAATGTGGACCTGGGAAAAAAATGTTAGCATGCAGGAATTATGGTGTTTGTGTTCAATGAAACAATAGACACCTTAAGCTGGATTTGCAAAGCTGGATCTGCACTCCAATTGTGATTTCAACAAAATTTTTATATAGCAGCTAAAAAAAATTTCTGCAAACAAAAAATACAGAATGAGACTTTTCTCTAACAACTTGTGACATATTTTTTAATGAGAATCAGATAATACATAGTGCATTTTGCCAAATAATTTAGCCTTTTGTTTTGCTCCCAAATTCTGATTGTCCTCTCGTAGTCCATCCTGCAAATTCACATATCATTTAATCTCTTTGGCAATTAATTGTGTTTCCCTTTGAGACAAAGCCCAGATGTAACTTGTGGCATAGCATGCTTCTGGGACCACAGACTGCACAGGGTGTAAGTAAAGTAGAGCTACTTAGCCATTCCTCATCCTCTAGGATTATTCACAAGGATCTCTGGGAACATTCACTCCCCATGATGCCATGGCCAAGGTGTGATACCGTGAGTATAACAACATTCATGTGGGCAGCAGCACAATCCTCCCATTGTTTCAGGTATTTTGAACTTCAGTAATCTAAATGACTGATAACTATGTTTTAGGGCCACAGGAGGGTCATGGAAAACTCGGAGGACATGCAGGTCAGAGCACTGTAGTGTGGGCACAGTTCATCTATTTCAGAAGAAATCAGGAGAACAAGCATCAGTTTTCTCCTTCTTCTTGGCCTGGGGATCACTCCTATCAGTGGAGGATTTTTTTCAGATTAGTCATTGCTATTTATGCACAGACTCAGTAATCCTTTAAAATATCCATTGAAGAGGAACCAAGTCATGTAAGCAGGTGTGTAAAAAAGATGTTTTTAAACTTTCTGGACTTTTAGACCTTGTTAGAGAGAACATTGAAGAAGTGATAAGCAAAAATTGAATGCAGCAGGTCAGATTAAACTTCCAGCAAGTTTACTGTGCAGCATCCCACTATGGCTGGAAGCAGATATGTGAAAGATGATCCATGTTTTCCTGGCTGAACAGGATGAGGAGCAAAGATAATCTGTCTAGGCTGTTTAGTGGCCTAAGAAGGGATCACCTCACCAAATCTTTCCCTTTCAGAACAGGACAAGCATTGAATTTTATCTCTTGGTAAATCTCATCTGGAGGATGCATCTACTCAATGGATTTAATAGCCACTACAGGCAGATCTCGACTCACTTCTTTAATCCATTTGCACTTTCATATACATCTGTTCACTTAGCACATGACTAAAAGATCAAGACATAAATAGTAAGTAGACAGGTGTAAAGATATTAGCCATTATGTTGTCTCTCCATTCAAAGCTGAAATTATAACTTTTGGAAACTTATACCACGGGAGATGGCAGCTAATAAGTTTTCAAAACTAATGCCTAGCTGTAAAACAAAGTTATTACTCTATAAAAATGGAAGATCTCATAGGATTGAAATCACATTACTCAGAATTTACAATATTTACAAACACTTCTTGTCTACATATACCAGTAAATTACAAATTACTAAAATTCCATGAGAACATCAAAACCAAATTATTTTAGAACACATGGTGATGCAATATTTTTTGATTTTCAGTGCTTAAGCACTCAATTTTTTAACTTGAAGTCATTCATTTGCTCATAACTTAAGGGAATTAAGTAAGTTGCACTGCACAGTGCTTTAAAGTAATATCCATTTTGGTGACAGAAAATTAGTAAAGACATGAAGCACATATTCTGGTAAGAACTCACACATATTAACTAATTGATAGAATTCCTTGGGGAGAAATACCTAATGTAATCTCTTGGCTTTGTTCCAGAATGGGCTTTTATTTATGCAATTAAGCTTTATAAAAAACTCTTCCAGAAGGGCAGATCATTGTTCTTGTAGCTGGTGGAGATGTATTTAATGCAAGCAGGAACTGTGGTGTGCTAAATAAGCACAAAGGGTACTTCTCCACAGCTGACTACTGGAAAATGACAGCACCTGATGGGAAGTTAGAAACAACGGGCCTGAAGCAATATGTTGAAAGATGGAATTCAGACACCCAAGGCTTGAGACTGTCATCATGCAATGTGTCAAGCTAATAAAACAGAACCAGACTTGGCAGGCGATGAAGGTGGCAGCTCCAGGAACATCCTCAGGGGACACCATGACTGTGGAGAAGTCACCATGGTGCACAAACGGTGAATTTTTCAAATCCATCTTCAAGTCAGAATTATTTGGTTTCATGTGGCTGCTCTTCCTCTAATTTGGCAGTGTAGTATAGAGATACCTTCCATTTCCAGGGCTCTTAGACATGCTGCCATAGTCTAAATATTTAGATTATATTTATCTATCCCTTCATGTAGGAATCACCTGACTGCCCCAGGAACAGGATTTACAAGGCTTAAAGTAATGTAACCAGGAATTTATGAATACTCCTTTATTAAACTCCTCAGTTAAGACAGACTTTTAAACCTTTCTGAAGTACTATAACACTTTCATATCAGTAGCTTATAACCTGTATGTTGTTGTTCCTGTATATTAGCATAAAAATTATGAGTAAAACTAAATTTCAGGATAAGGTATTCATTTCATCAAATAATAACAAACAGAGGTAAAATTATATGTATGCCACAAAAAAAGAAATATTGATTATTCAGCTGTGAAATGCTATCTGTAGTGACTAGTTTACATAAAATAATTTACTGAGAGAGTGTATATATTTATCATATTTTATTTATTTTTCACTTGTGCCAATTTGGAAAATACACAATAACAAGTTAATTAATTCACAAACGTAACTGATGTAACTGTAATTCATGTCAGCAAATTAAACACAATAAAAATATATTCTTTTTAAAATGTTTTGCAGGATTAAGTGCTGATGGCTAACTTTCTCCTGCATCCCTTGTCCTGTTATGTCCTATTCTGATTTTAGGAATTGCCAGAGGCCCTACAAGAAACATTTCTTTCCAAAAAAATTAAACAATAGTAGTAAAGTACAAAATTAGTCAGGGTAGCCTATTACATAGTACTGTTTCTTACTAAAGTATTTTTACAAATGTTTTGTAATTAATATGTTAAGCTGTATTTCATGTACTTAATTATATGGCACTCGAAAGTAGCATTGCTTCAACCTTAAAAAAAAAGTTAAAGATTTTCACTTGCCACTAAACCCTGTACCTGCACTCTTGCACTTATCCTATAAGATATTCATAAAAGTTGTTCTAACTTAGTAAGTTGGAATCTTAGAATGAAACCATCTGTATATTTAATTATAAAAAAGCTCCAGCAAAATCCTCTGTCAAGATGCTCACTTGCTTATGGATTTCATTTATTTACTGCTGAGATACCCACTGTCTGCTGCCAAACCAAGCATTTACTTCAATCTGTTATCTTGAATAAAAAGGGAAAAAATTGTCAGTGCCAAAGTACCTATGAAGACTTCGTGGAAGTGCTGCATCATGGTTCATACGGTGGCAGCAGAATGAGCACTATGATAGAATTAGGTGAGTGAGTTACATTATTTGGAAGATGAGACATTTGAAAAATAACTATGGAACTCAGTGTTTAGTTGCATGTAATTTTTTCCAATAAAACTTATGAAAGGACATTTATTCTTTTATTGAAGATTGTTCAAGCAGACTTTCTTTCCATTAATTATTATTATTTTATTTTGCAGTAACA
This sequence comes from Acanthornis magna, assembly GCA_036785705.1. Taxonomy (NCBI): domain Eukaryota; kingdom Metazoa; phylum Chordata; class Aves; order Passeriformes; family Acanthizidae; genus Acanthornis; species Acanthornis magna. The sequence continues at coordinate 28,115,411 of JAWUZG010000001.1, forward strand.
ATAGGGGGCATAAAATAGATGTTGTATTGGTAACAGTCTAAAAATTGATTGAAAGAGAGCTTCACAATATTTATGATTTTATCTGCTACCCACACTGAAAACTACATTTAGGTGCCTGAGATGCTGTTTGGGTTATACTGTGTTCTCCTCAAGCATTTTCGGAATTCAGGTATAAGCCGAAGAGTTATGTTTCGGGTAAAAGAAAAAAATAATCACGGAATATGGTGAGTTGAAAGGGACACACAAGGACCCCTGCACAGCACCATCCCCAAGAGTCACAACAAGTACTTGAGAGCATTATCCAAACACTTCTTGAGCGCTGTCAACCTTGGTCCTGCAACCACTTCCCTGGGGAGCTGTTCCAGTGCCCAGCCACCCTCTGGGAGAAGAACCTTCTTGTAATATCCAACGTAAACCTCTCCTGACACAACTTCAGGCCCTTCCCTGTGTCCTGTCACTGGTCACCGCAGAGAAGAGATCAGTATCTGCTCTTCCTCTTCCCCTAGTGAGGATGTTGAAGACCACAATGAGGTCTTCATTCTCCTCTTCGCCAGGCTGAACAGACCAAGTAATTTGTTGAGGTTTCTCTGCAGGGCCTCCCTGCCTTCAAGGCAGTCAACAGCTCCTCACAATTTTGTACTGTCTGCAAACCTGCTTAGTATCCATTCCAGTGCCACATACAAATCACCTGTGAAGATACTGAAGAGCCCTGCAGAGCCCCACTAGTGACAGGTCACCAGTCTGATGTCACTCCATTCACTATAACCCTTTGAGCCCTACACATGGACCAGTTGCTCACCTATCATGTGAAGTGTTTATCCAGATGTCTGTTGGATGTTTTGTCCAGAAGGATTCTGTGAGAGACAGTATAAATATCAATACTGAAATCCAAGGCTTGCCTTGATCAGCTAGGCAGGTTACTTTGTCATAAAAGGATTGACTGATAAGCAGGACTTTCACAAAGCCTTGCTGGCTGTGACCCATAACTATATTGTCTTTCAGGTGGTAATAAATACCTCCCAGAGTAATCTTCTCCAATACACTTTACCAGGGACTGAAGTGAGACTAACAGGCCTGTAATTCCCAGGGTCCTCCTTCTTGCCCTTCTTGAAAGTCAGGACAATGTTTGACAGCTTCCAGTCAGCTGCGATCTCTCTGGATAGTCAAGACCTCTCAAAAATCATTGAGAGAGGTTTTGCGATGACAGTTTTTGTCTTCTGTTATTCTGAACTATATGTTATATTGAATGGTACGGATCTGTGGGACAGGAAACTATTAATTGTCAGCACAACATGTCTGTAGGGCATTCATTTTCATTTCTTCCTATATTCTAAGTAGCTTTAAAAATAATTGGCCAAATAAAATGATGTCTTTTGGAGAATTCAATATTTATTCACGTAATAGGCAGACTGAGCCATTGTAATGACCTGGTAATTTCAGTATGGGAATGAGAATCCAGATAAAATATGTTACTTCTCATGATAAAATATTCTGGTATAGAGGTTTGTGGATGGCATTTTTAGGCTTCTTTGATGCTGCTTTTGAACTTTGGCCTTGCCCTTAGGTTAAAAGAAATTACCAAAGATTTATCTAGCCCAGACTACCAGTTCAAACTATTGGAATGTCCCAGGTTCCCATAATTAGGGCAAATTTCAAAACCCACATGTTTGGAATAGATCTGGTACTATCACATGGGAATTCACAAGTGCTATATTGCTCCTAGTATAGGAATCTAAAATTATTAGGAATTTGAAAACCTGTGCTAAAAACTTGCCAGGGGAATAAGATCATATTTAGATCAGATATATCAGTTGTAGGAAATGAAATAAATTAACTGTATTAGGAAATCTATAATGTGTTTTGCAGACAGCAAAGAATTTTATTAACAGGTGTATTAGGAAATCTATAATGTGTTTTTCAGACAGTAAAGTGTTATATTAAGTGGTATATTTAAATTTAGAGAACACAGTGATACAGAAGCTAATAGGATTTCCAGATTTAGATTTGATAATTTTTTTTGTGAAAAACATTTTAATGGGTTTCAACTGAAGCAGGATTTTCCAGTAAAATGGAGCTAATGCCAGCAACTCCTTCGATTGTTTAACAACCTGTGACAAGTCTTCAGCACATACAGTGTTTTAATTAGACATCATAGTAGCAGGCAAATTGATCTCCTCTTGCTGACAAGTGCCAGTTAGTTTAAGGTGAAGTCCCAGAATGATTTCAGCTGGAGGGGAGTAGAATTAGAACATCAGCTCAGCTCTGGCCATGAACTGAGCTTTTGTGTTATTACTGAAGCTAATAAATTTCCTTTCTCAAGCATCTACTTATGCAGGTGAATGGGTGAATATCAGTAAGCATACACTGAGATCCTGCTCAGTAGAACTGAATATAAAATAAATGTATATGTGTGTGTGCTATTTTCTAGGTCAAACTAACAGTCATTGAGGTATATGTGATTTTGATTCTGCAGGTGCTGAATTGCTCCTCTGCTGTCATGACAGGCAAGGGATAATACAGCCCTCAGCATACCCTTTTGTATGTCCTCAGCGCATAATAGGATTAAGCTTGTTGTCATTTAAAAACTTGAAACTGCATCTGCCTCATATATACTGTTTTGTAAACAGTAGTGCTACTGGAGCTAAAACAGGGGTTGGTATGGAGAAATTTAAATAAGTCTGACAGCTACAGTGGTGCCACAGAGATTGAGCAGGCAGTGGCTTATCACAAGCTGCTGCATTTCAGGCTGGGTATTTATCTTCACTGGTGGAAAAGACAAAACCAACAGTCACTCTGCTCTCCCTCCCTTATGTTCTCTTGCAGGATGTAACAAAACACACCAACTCAATCCACATCAAAGAGGAATACTATCCTTTTGTGGGTTTAGATCTGCTTTCCACCTTATTTTTATCTTTATGCATTTAAAGGGCAAAAGGCCTTGTCATAAATGTGTTGGTTGGTGCATAGATATGATTTTAGTAATGACACCATATACCTTTTTTGTAATTCTCCAGTGGATGGAGAGCCCTGAATGTGAAAGTAGGGGTTCATTTGTCTCTTTTCCATGTAAATATTCAAGCCTCTCACTTCCCAGGAATATTCCCTTGATAACAGCTTACAAAATGCAATACTTTTGTCAGGCTCCGAGGCTGCACTATTTATCAGCAAGTGTGGAGAAAGCCATTTTAAGTTTCAGTGCTCACTTGCAACTGCCAAAGAATCCCATACTGATGCACACCTGAGTTTCCTGCACAATATATTGTCAAAATATAGTTAAGGTGCACTTGACATCAGGAAGTTAAAAATTGCTCTTGGGAGCACCATTTTTCTATTACAATAAAATAATTTGAACATTTTAATAGACAAAGAAACGTTCTGATATTTGACTGGGGGAGAGAAATTATTAGCTTCCAATACTATTATGTATTATTTACACTTTTACTTTATGATTTATACCTTATTGGGACTAAGGACTGGGACACTTTGTCTGGACTTCAAAACTAAGAGCTCTGAATATGATTCCTAGTAAATAAAAACATCTGGAAATGACTAATTGCAGGAAAATAAAGCATGTTTTAGATGTGTTCCTACTTAATAGAAATAATTGGGAGAAGTAATATCTTTCTATGTGGTAAACATCTGTCTTCTTCCAGCATAACTACTTGGTTTCTCATGGTAGAAAAAATACTAATGAAAAGTAAAATAAAAATAATGAACTTTTTACCGTGTGATAACTTTTCCTAGGTCATAGTTAAATAGGATTTTTTAGAACAGATAACTGAAAAATACTATATTCTGGATGTTTCCAAGGTTTTCTCTTTGTTGGAGTTTTATTAGGAGAAGAATACCGTGATACCAAGAGCACTTTGAAGTCCCATCACACTCTAATACATACCTCTATTTATTACTGATTTTATGTGCTTGCATATATTAAGTTTTTAAAAGCTACAGAAAGGTCACGAAGGAAATTAAATATTTCTGTTATCTAAATAAAATAATTCAACATAATTCTATAGGGTTTTAATTTTGAAAGGGTTTTCTTGTACTTGTGCCGAAGTAAATGGATTTTTTATACTGAGTCTTCCTTTACTTAGTATATTTTGCAAAGCATACATACTGCTCACTTCACCAAGTAGCCAGGATTAAAGTCAGAAGAGATAATCATCTTGATAATCAGCAAATTTAAAAACAGGTCACCAAAAATAAGACAGTGTTTCATATAATGAGAATGGCTGCAAAATTCCCCAACCATTTTTGTTAGTAAGGTGAGATTCCTTCTCCTAATACTCCTTCTCTTGTTCAGTTAGAAATACTGCATTACAGCATTACAAAGAAGGCCTAGATAGCGAAATAGTGTGTTGAGTCTGGCTGTTTATGGAGCTACTTTTCCCCATAGCAACTCTGACAGGGCTGTGCTTTGCATTGGTGGCTAGAAAGGTGTTGAAAACAACCATTGCTTTGGCTGAGCAGCTCTGCCACAGCATCAGTGCTGTCTCTCCACTGCTCCCCCCTCACCAGTAGACTGGAGGTGGGCAAGATTTTGGGAGGCAATAGAGCCAGGATAACTGACCCAAACTGACCAAAGGAATATTCCACACCGTATGATGCCTGCTCAGCTATAAAAACAAAGAGAAAATGTTTGTTGTGGGGGTGGGGATAAAAAAGATGGGTGGGTTGGGTCATCACTCTTGTCTTCCAGAGCAACCACTACATGTACTGACACCCTACTTCCTGGAGAGTGGCTGTACATCACCTGCCAGTGAGAAGCAGAGAATAAATCCTTTACTTTCCTTTGGTTTTGCTTTATTAACCTGCTTATATCTTGAACCATGAGTTTTTTTCATCTTATTTTGTCCCCTTCCTGTCCTGCTGAGGAGGGGAGTGATAGAATGGCTTGGTGGACACCTGTTCTCCAACCAAGGTCAACCCATCATAATCAGATACAAGAACAGAATTGCCTCCACACAGTTTCACAAAGGGGAACAAAGCACTGGTTTGCATTTTAATCTGCAGAAACGCTCTTTAGTTTGAGGTAAATATTTTTCAGTTTTAGTTCTGAAGGCTCCTGGCTTACAGCCTCAAAGACCTTTAGTACAGTTAAGAAAAGTCCTTGTCCAATACCAGATCCAATTTGGACCTGGTATTTTATTCATTCATATAGAGAAGAACACAACAGCTCCTCCATGCCATAGCCCAAAGATATCCTTTGTGATGTTTCATACTCTTGATCACAAAATGTTGAGCTGCTGATCTAGTTACAGAAGATACTGAGAAGGTTGCTACTGTGGCAAAGATCTAGCCACTCCAAAATATTATTTTTATGGTCCTCACTGTTGTATGAAAGCAGATAAACATGAAAAAATTCCAGTAGCCATACTTCAAAAGATGTTCTGGTCAAGGACTGTGTGTCCAACACCAACAGATAATAAGCTTTTCTAGGTAAACTTAAACATGTGTGCTTATAACTGTGTCAGGAAATAATACTGAGAGAGTATTTCCCAAAGCACTTTCATGCTTCTATATAACTTCCAGTTAGAACTGAAAGTAATGCGAGCAAAATATACACACTCAAAATGTATGTTGAAAGGTCCTTTTGAAGACTTTTATAGGTCATTTGAATTCAAGGTAAATTTAGCTCAGACCTTTTAAAATTGCTAACAGGAGATGCATTCTCAAGAGGGAATGTTACAGAGCAGATGTGCTTTTGTCTATGTGGAGATTCTTTTTTATCTTGAAATGGTCATCCATCCTTAAAATATCTCAAACAAAATTACATAATTCCCTAAATTCTATTTTTGCCTATTATTCATCCATAAAGACACTGCATATATGCCTGTGTTAATATCTTATTTCAGTCTCAGAACAAATACTCTCATTTTTCCAAATGGAATAAAAAGCATCAGCAGATAAACACTGGTTTCAGAAATTTTTTCTGACTTGTTTTCTCTTCCAACACTGTTTTACATTTCTTTTGCAAATGAGTTTTACAGATGGGGTTTTTTATTGTTTCTATTGTTAAGGATTCTTTTGGGGGCTTTTTTTATTTAAGGGACAATTTTAATTGAAGACAAAACACTATTTGTCACAGAACCTTTGTTTATTTATTAGCTGTACTATGCCTGTCTGTTTGAAGTCAAAAAACTTTCACTATTTTAAAATTTCTCTCACTTTTTCCTCATTAAAAGTCCTGGAAAGAAGAGCATATGTCACCAGCTTTTCCTAATGAAGAATATTTTGTGATTATTTGCACCATTTGTATACAAGCACAAATATTCTACAGACTATTTTTGAAGTTCATTCTTTTCCTCTGCCAGTAGACCTGGTATGGATATTGAGTTCCCTGACTTACCTAAAGCTGCCATGGCTGTAAATAACAAAGGAAAGTATACACAAAGAGAGTAGGAAGGACCTGGTTTGAAACCAGAGTAGGACAAATATCTACAGAATAGCTGTTTTTGGTACTGGGGTTTTCTGTGGTCGAGTCTGTGCTGTCTCATCAGTAATCCAGTTGTCCCTCACAGGAATTTCCAGGCACAAAACCAAAGGAATTGGAAGTTCACCTATGCATTTAATTCCAAGACCAACTCCATAAAAATGTGTATATAATTAACTGCTATAAATAGATGTAAATTTCAATTGACTAAAATAAGAAATTAAGATTTTCAAGGAAGGTTACAAATTTTGTAGCTCTGGCTCCAAGGAAGGGAGTTGTAAGGGGGTATACAATATGTTATAATTAAATATTCAGATGTAATCTAAAAGGAAACATTTACCTTATGAAGCTAAAAAAATGTAAACTCTCCTTAACTCTACTTTATGTTCAATAGCTTGACCAAGGACATAGGTGACTGTTTTTTTATGTAGCTCCCTCAGTACCGCTGATGATACTGAGCATATCACAGAAACCTGCTGAGAAGGGTTTACATCAGTTACAGAGTCAGTTCCTCTTATTAAACAAAATTTTCCCTAGAAATTAACTGTGGCAGGGGTATTTTATTCCAGCAACTCAGACCCAGTACCTAGGCATCATGTAGCACTATAGACTTACAAAACAAAACAACAGAATTTCTTTTTTAAAAAAGGTTTTAATGTAATGTATTTTTAATTTAATCTACAAATAATTCCTTTTAAAATGATGTGTTCAGAGACTCTAAAGAGTAGAGGACTCACTGTTCATTGTTTTCAGTGAGACAATCTGTCTGAAGAGTGCTGATTAAGATTCCTTTAAAGACCTCAACTTCTTTCAATATGAATCGTGATTGGTTTTTGATATGGCAGCTGTTGTGAGTATTTATATTTCTTCCCACTTCAGCTGTATGTTGCTGGAGGTTTTGCAGTTGCATCCAGGCATGACTTAAATGCCACTTTTCACAGGCCCTGGAAAAATTAGGAGCCTTCATGTAGAGGGATTTGAGTGAGTTTTTTTCAGTGAATAATTTATTCAGAAAATGTAAACTTTTTTAAAATTTACTTCTCTGTGAACAATGATTTTAAGAATGTATTTGCTTTCTATCACTGTTCAAATAATTATTTTAGACAAAATATCCTATCCTATACTTTTCTTCTCCATGATATAAAGTTGTTATTCACTTGTTGAGGTAGGTTACTTTTGCTTTGTGATTTAGAATATTGATTCCCAGGAGATTTAGTGTGTCTATGAGTAAAGTACTCATTGCATGCAGAAAGAGATGCTATAAAGATGAGACTCCCAGGAAGTCACAGTTAAATCTCATGTAGACCTAGCAGACACTCAATATGTCTACCGAATTACATGGCAAATTAGCCTTCCTTATTCAAGAGTTTTTTTGCCTCTCACCCTACTCCATCAACGAGAAGGTTGGAGGTGCACAAGAAGTCGACCCAAGTGACCCAAATGATATCCCAGACCACATGGCATCATGCTCAGCATATAAAGATGTGGAAGGAAGTGGCGTATGTTTGGAGACAGAATTTGTCTTCCCAAGTCACCATTATGTCTGATGGAGCCCTGATTTCCTGAATGGCTGAACACTTGGTGCCCAGGGAATGTGAATGAATTCTTTCTTTTGCTAGTGTGCAAATCTTTTGCTTTACCTATTAACCCACCTTTATCTCAACCCCATGATTTATTATTTTTCTTTATTTTTAAATTTTTTTCTATTGTCATGGTTAAACCATGACAATAGCAAACAATTAAAACAGGAAGAAAGAAATAAGCAAACCACACAAATACCAGTTTTGGGAATCTAATTTCTGGTTGAAATGCTTTCCACCTTTCTGAATCTCTGGTTTCTCATGCAAGATGTCTCTGAAGTAGTCATTTGTCTATTTGGTCCCTACACAAGAAGGTGCTTTGAGAAGGCAGAAATTAAGCCATGTCTTGGAAAAGTGGAGGCATATTGTAGAGGGAACATATTGTTCTGTGAGCTGATTACTTCCCCCAGGCTTGCCTTACAAAAGCAGAGGGAAGATAAAGGTATGATGTTTCCTTTGACTCAAAAGTCAGAGTCTGGATCACTGGTTCAGAATATTAGAGGTGTAAATACTTTTTCCACCTGTAGTCATCTAAACTTATACATAATTGCAGGGGCAGTGGTGTTTGTGATAAGACCTTCTTCACAGTATTTATGAATATTTTGTTTTCCTGCTCTCTAACAGCCTAACTCCGTCCCTCCTAAACCAATTGGCAGAGAACCTGTTTGAAACAGTTTCAGGAACATTTTTCATTTAGGAATGCATTTCTAGGAATGTTGCATTAGTTTCCTGTGAATGCTTTTTCTGCTAAATAATCACTGACCTGACTATACATGAAAAAATCCTTCTTAAAGAGGCCATTCTACACTACTGATGAACTTCAGATTTCCCCAGAAGAATACAACGTCAGAATGGACAAAGAAAACTGATTTTGTGCTACTAAAATACCACAGATACAAACCACTGGTACTGTATGTGGCACACAGATGCTAAAAGCAGCACTTGGGAAGGTAAGCATGGTGAGATGTTGTTTGGGTAATGCAACCATGCATTCCAAGATTGGCATTCACAATTAATTCAGCACCAGTGGTTGTCTAGACAAGTGTAATCATGTTTTATTTACCTCATCCAACACCAGTGCTCTTTCTGAGAAGCTCCTTATTTCACACTTCACAGTCAGGCCCATTCTTTATGCTGCTCAACACAAGCAGTGGGAATGGCCCCCCGCGGAGGCGCTTGTTTCACCCCGTGAGAAGGTGCATGTATTACTGAGAAAACGGCATGATCTGGCCTATGTATTTTAAAGATTTTCTTTCACACTGGCATTTCATATTCATATTCTTTTGACCTTTTAGGATTAGCATTGCCTTTGAAGGAAGAGAGGAGAGGATCTAGTACATTTTCACAAAAATTCACATTCACTGCTGGTTTTTTATGCCCAAGTTTTACAACTTCCCCTTTTAAAAGTTTCTCTTTTCTGCCTCTATTTCAAAGTGATAAGCATACTTTCTTTTTGTTCTTCTCTGCCCCCTACTTACACAAAAGTAATCCCTTTTCTTGTCTACAGTAATATATATTCAAATTAAAACAGGTATAGTGCATTGACCACTCACATACCTTGACTGATCTTGAGTTCTTATGTTCTCTTCTTAATTGTTTAATACTACTAATTGTTCAAAGTAATGTAGAGTCCAAAACTTGTTTTGAGTAAGGACCCAAGTATGTTATTTGCCATTACCTGAAAGACAGATAGAAGAGAGAGTATAAGGAAATTAATCACAAATATACTAACACTTTTTTTCATCTCCTGAGAAGCCAGCAACAGAATTAAAATGAGCCAGGTTATACCAAGAAATGTAGACCAAAGGTAGTTTATGAATTATAGCGAAAGATGTAGAATACAACAGAGATAAGAAAAGCATTGGCATACATTTGTAAATATAATCTTAAAACCGCAGTAAGGTCTTTATTCCGTATGATTATCTTGAGGCAAATAGCTTTAAGAAGAAAGAATTTTTAAGACTTTTTTCTCCCTCATTCTATATACTGCAAAGATTAAACATAGTCTTGGATTAAGAAATGGCAAATGAGCATTCAAAACTAATCTGAAATGTTGTGCCTGTTTTGCCCCACAGCAATTACTGTATTCAGTGCATAAGAAATCTCAAATCATTGGTATGATTGGCATGAAGAACTCAGACGGAAGGATCTATGCCATATTTTGGATGTTAATAAAATATGCAAGATATGAACCAGATTCAGCTAGGCCAAAATACTACCTCTACATTAACATGTAAGCCTTGGCTGTATATTTTAAAGGTTAGGAGGACTGCACAGCAGAGGTTCTCATTTTGTTGGTATTTCTGGTACCATCCCCTGATGATTATTTCTTTACATGACAGAGGTGGAGGACTTCTACTGAGCCTTGTGCCTCAAAGCATGTGTGCAGATGTGTGCCTGCATGTGCACACTCATGGATGGCTGCATCTGTGGGAGCTCAAGTATATATCAGACAGGTTAAAAATTTTTCCCCTATTTTTAATTTTAGCTTTTCTGATACATAGATCATAGTTTGGATTTTCAGAAATCATTACACAGGACATCCCTTAGGTATGATACAGTTATTAACACTTAAATGAAGGAATAACATCAACACACCTTGAAAGAATGCTTCCATTATGATGGAAGGTGTTTAAACCCAGAGGATTATTCTATTATCAAATGCAACCCATGATTTCCATGGAAATCTACTTTTAATTTTTTGTTCAATTTACAAAGATTGATTCCTAACTGATGTCATAAAATATGTTTGTCTTACTACTTTTTGGATTTTCAAATACATTTTTCATGCTTTCTTCAATACTGTTTACATTCCTTCTCCAAAAATTTCTTCAAAGCTACCAAGTGCGTGCTTGCCTTTGATATGATGCCTAACAAAAGTCTTGGCAACTCTTATCTGGATAGAGGATTGCCTGTAAAACAAGGTCTCTTTCTTGTGAGGATTCTTATTTCCTGAAAGCAAGCACAAATTTCATTGAACTTCAGTCTAAAATAAAAGTGGAAATCTTCTAAGAAAAAAAATGGAAATACAGTTTTGCCTAAATGCAGTGTGCTGTTGCTCAACAAATTTAATCTTTTTTACTTCGGTAGTCTGTGGTTTTGGGAGACTCTTGAGGTGAGTTCATTCAGGGCTGACGACCCAGCAGTGTGTGTGCTGCCACTCCTGGAGAGGCTTACCTGTAAAAACTACGAGGTTCAAGGACTTAAAAGCCCCAGGTCCCAGTCTTGCCGCCAGCACACTAGGAGCCCACAAGGGAGGAGAGATGACCTTGTTCCAGTGACAAACATTTCAGTCTCAATGACTCTCCCTGATGCTTGGTTTTGTAAGAAATTTTCTAATGTTGCTTAGCCCCTTACCCAGCATATAAATTTCCTTAGCCCCTTATCCAGTATTCTAACAAGTACTGCTTTACCATATCCTTTTTGGTTTTCTGTAGGCATCTATCCATCTTTCTTAAGTAATTTTCGGCTCTTTAAGGCGGTCACCCTCATTGTCTTGGTTACACTGCTTTGAACCTACCATTTGTAAATGACACTCTACTCAGTAACTGGTAACTTACACAGGAAAAAAAATCATACAACACATGAGAGCATTCTAACAAAAAAATTATGGTAAAAAGTCTGACTTATCCTTTAATTATACTCTAACTAAAAAATATTTTCCACAGATCTATGTTAGTCGTGGTCTTAGTACAAAAAAGAGGAGATAAGAAAATAAGGACTTCATACCCCATTTTCCCATTTCAGGATCTGATGCAAGAAGCAGTGGGCAGTTTTTTTCCAGAGACAAAGTTATCATATCATCACTATCACACATGAAAAATATGGCCTGTCACAGGGAAATTAGTCCACCACAGTTTTCTTTCCCACTTGCCTTTTAACAATCAATAAAGTTAAACTTGAAGGGGAACCTTAACCTATATGAATAACTTTGCTTGCTACTCATGACAGCTTTGCACAGCTACAATAGCTTTGAATAAATAGATGGAGTCTCTTTTAGCTCACATATTTTCAATGGAATTGGAAAGGAATTTCTGCTTATTAAGCTACCTGCAGGCACATGAACATGAAGTTATGCTATTAATTACACGTGACTACTCACAGAAGGGCTGGTTTCAACTTTTTCTTCTGTCCCACAAGTGATCAGTAAATGAGACATGGTTTCATATTGGCCTAGAAAGCAAAATACCTCATTTTTGCACTATTTTTTATAAAATATTGGGTGATGATATGAAATATGAGAGTTGTGCTAAAGAATGTTGTCTGCTCTGTACTTCACATATTATTTTACAGTTGTAGGAAACATATTTATCAGAAAAAGAAACTTTAAAAGAAAATTCATCAATATTTCCTTTTTTTCTGTAACATAGAAACTGATAAAACCAGTGCAGAGATATAAACATCTTTGAAGAGGACTTTGTAGTTAAAAAGATGCTAATCCTTTGACTATAGGTTCTCTGTGAGGCATAGTTTATCTGTGGTTGCAATGCTAGAAACTACATGTAGTTATCAGTGGGTGACACAAAACATATCCATAGTAATTGCGAAATACTATGCTGACTAAAGTAACTTTTTGATAAAACTAGGCAGTTAGTATACCTAATATCTATTGGACTAGTCCTGCCTCTTTTTAATATTTAATTAATTGTGAAACTGAATAACTTTTAGAAATGCTATTATGATTACTATGCAGAGCTGTCAGAAGAAAATAGATCCTGATTGTACCACTTGCTCTACAGATGGCTCTTAAAAGACTGACACTGCTCCAAAATACTTACCCATTTAGAGGGTAAGATGCAGAGAGTGAGGAAAGGAAATCTGCTGCTAATCACATTTAAGCCATTCATCTAAAACAAGGATGCAAACAGGCTTTGTAAAAGGTAACCCTGTTCTTTGAGATGCATTAGGGTGGTATACAAATCATCATGAAAGATAACTGGACTTCAAGTATATATACATATAACAGTTACAGTGGAAAATAATTCACTTCTGCTCTACCTCTAGATCATTCCTTCTCTTCTGTTTTCTTCTGGATGTGTCCCAGATTTTAGTTGTCCCACACTGCCTGTGTTCAGAAATCCATTTCACAGAACCATGGGAAAAAGTGAATTGAAGTGGTGTGATGGTCATTACATGTTCCTGGGTTATAGGAATAGGCTCCAGCTCTGGACTGACCTAATTCTGTTCTGTGCACACCTACCAGATGCAAGTGGTGAAGCTGAAAAATTAAAAGGCTAAACAGTGATACTTGTATTGCAATCACTCCCCGAGTCAATCACTATAAAAACATGATACTCTTTCTGACTCTCAGCCAGTGAATCTAAATGAAACCCAAAGAATCTATTTCAAACCTGTGTTATTAGCATGCAATAAACATTCTTAGTCAAAGCGGAGATGCAAACTGAAGACACTGAAAAAAAGGCTGATAAACACAAAAAGTCAATTCTTTACGAAAAGATACCTTGGTAGTGGACAAGGGCTCAATCACAGTATCTTCAGTTTAAAGAAACAAAACTGTCAAGAAAATGTACCAATTCTTGCTAGGAATTGTGAACATATCTCATTTTCCTCAAAGGTATTCTGCAAAAATTAACTAGGCTATAGTAATTGTTTTTTGTGGGGATGTGAGAAAATTGCGCCTCTGTTCCACAGACACAGGGAGGTCAAAGCCATCTCCTTTGAAGGAAATCTGACCTAAGGATTGTAGATACTGTTCTGCCTTCTTACAGTACATTGTTTTGATCCACTGAATTTAATTATCTGTATTTCTACCAAAGTTGGGTGATATGCTCACAAATGTGTTCTATGTACCACACAAACAGAGCCTATCTCTCTTATGATATACTGCTGTTTAATCTGCCAAATACCAACTTGAATTCTCTAACATGCAACTCCACAGGCAAATATAAAAAATGGACATATCCTGTTCATTTAAGTCTGCCTCACTCAGACACAGTTTATTATTTGTAACAATCTAATTTAGTCCTCTTTATTGTCTGGAGTTAGAAACATACACCTACAGTTTTGAACAAAGTCAACAGCTAACTACCATACTTTAATGATGTACATTATGTGAATTGGTTGTTCTTTCAATCTTCATGTTTTCTTCTCATCCGTAAGAGCGTAAATTATATAATAAGATGGCTATTTATAGTAAAATTGACATAATATGATAATGAAAGTGTAGTCATTTGCAAAACATCAATAGATCTACAAATGTCAATGAGATGAAGTACAACTTTTCTAAAAACGAATCATAATGTTTACCTTCTCAGGTCTAATATTAGGTAAAGCTCATATAAAATAAGTAGCTTTGTCCAAATTCTAAATGATGTTCCTATTTACAAATAACTTATGCTGTGTTAAGAACAGCTTTTTATTGGATTTCACTGAGATGACAGTCAGACACAGAAGAAAGGCACCTGTACCATATATTTTTGAACTACAGCACATTTATTTCAGTGGTGAATTTATTGTCCCACAAAGGTTTTTCAGAGATTCTAAAATATCTGTGTGCTTGGAGACAGAACTGTTGCCACTGAATTACAAGCAGCATGTTGTTAAACTATATGTTAAGATCTGGCTTACATTTATTAGAGCTAAACATTTCATGGAAATTATGTTGATGCTTCTGATAGGAAAGTTGTACAGGAGATAAAAACTCAGAGATTTGGAAAGAAAACTTACATCAACAGTTGATTGTGAAATATCTATTTATTTGTCAAAGAAACAAATCATCTGTGAAGCTGAAAAATATGTTTTCGGGAAAAAAGGAAACATGTAATGTGGAAAACTTACTTATTTTCCAAGCATTTTCAGAGGTATTGCTATTTTTATTTTACTGGCTTTCCTTAACTCACCTAGATGGAGAGAGAATTGTGTATTTCAAGGGTTCATCAATGGTACCTAACCTGCATTTGACTTACAAGAGTTTTAAAGAATTGAAAAGATATCTCACACACATCTGTGAAATTTGTAGTCAATAGCTTCTTGAGCAAAACTCAATAATTGATTGCTCATTTTAAGCAACCATTCTCTGGAGCTGAGAGGAGAATCACTGTAGGATTCTTATAATGATAAAATAAACCACAAACTATGAAAAACAGCCCTGGGTGAAACAGAGGCCTTAAGATGAAAAAAACATAAACATCATCTTTAATACATTTAAGAGAGATGACAAATTTGCAAATGCCAGTTAATAACAATTCTTATTTGCTTGATATTACTGTATGGATTTAGTTGTTCTTCTAAAGAAAATATTTAGACTCTGAATCTGAATGATTTATGTAACGAGTTTTCTTTCTAAATCTAAAAAAATATTACCCCTAAAAGCCCAAAAGGATTCTCGCTGCCAATGTTCAGCTGATATGAAGCTACACAGTACTTAGAGTCAGTGGCCATTTGCATTTTGACAGTAAAATGTCCTCAGGGAGGTAAACCTCTGTTTCCAAATATGCATATCCATGCTCTCTAAATTTGATACTTATTAGTAAGAAAGGCCTTGGGCATTGTGAATAAGTATATGTGCATAGAAATCCACTGTGCTTATGATGAGAGTCCTATTACGCTAACAAAGCAAAAATTTGCATTTTTCAAGCAAGCTGCTCATGCAAGGGCCAATTATGCAGCACAGTGGATTAAATCCATCTGGCCTGTGTCCTTCTTTGAAACTGGGGGCCTAGTCCCAAGGCTGGGAATAACATTGCAACAAATGTCATGTAGCCAGGCATCTTTAAGAGTTTTAATGTAAATATTTAGAGCAAAACATTTAACTTCAGCATGGGCAAGAGATGCAGGTGGAACAAGACATATTTGTGCTGTGCTGCTTCAGAACAGCTAATGAAACAGTGACTGAAAGACAGAAATACTGGTGAAAAAATATTGTTTCGAGTGGTCTCAGATAGGAAAAAAAATATTTGAGGTATTTTGATTGTAGTTAAATATTCTTACTGTATTTTTTTGAGAAAGATCCAGTGGATACCCACTGCTGGAAGACACTTATGAAGCAGCAGCTCTGCATAACTAGAGGCTTCACCCCAGCTACATCTAAACTACTGAGATGGCTAAACCCACCTATTCAGCTCTTTTGATGTCTGACACATCGATCTCTTCTGGCTGCCTGTCTGAGATGCTCAGAAATACCAGTGGCTATCCTTTCAACAACTTTTTGCTAATCCAGCCTATGGTGCCAAATTCTGCAGAATAAATTTTTCATTGATATTACTACAAGTCAATAAAAAGACTGGAGGATAGTCTATCTGGAGAACATGGAAAGAGGTTTAAATCTTTCTCTGTTTCTGCTGTATTTTATATTCTCTCGAGAAAATTAGTCCATTAAACTAAGAAAATTCACAACTAAGTTTAAATAGTGGATATCCTCAAGAGTACTTATTTTACTTTATTCTTCCCCCAACAATAACAGTTAGGAGATGAATTATATTTTCTGCCTTCAGAGTGCTCTAGGGTGATCTTTTTAGTGCAAGTTAAACTGTGAATCTTACTTAAATGCCCTTTTTAAACCTCAGTCTCCATAATTTGCACCAAATAGGCAATCTTTGTCAAGAAATAAAGAGCTAATATTAACATCCCGTTGAAAGGTTCCGTGTTACTGAGACTTCATTATCATGGCAAAAATGTTACACAAGTAAACATAAATAATGCAAAAAGCATTGATCAAAATCTGATCTAATTTCACCAAAGTACTCTTTACTGCACAAATAGTCTTCTTAAAGTCAAAACAACAGACAACCATTCAATACAAAGCTATCACACTCTGGCCCCTAAATTAGGATCTTGTAAATAAAAATAGTAAAAAATGCACAGTAATACCTCCCCCCCAAAAAACCCCCATAACCAAACCTCAAACAATACATAGAAAATAAATTTTATGATGCATAATTCTCAGTTTTGGCTTATAAGACTCATTAACTCACAAACAATAAGCCATCAGCTAGTGTCATATGGAATTTAAAATCTGTGATTTATATGTAGTTTTTGCTTTAGTTGTACTCACAGTTACGTTGAGTTGACTGGAGTTTACAAGAAAACTTCAGAATACTTTTTAAAAACATGCTTAAAGTGTTTTTGGTTTAAGAATGACAAGAAAGAAGTCCTGTAGCAGAGTAAGATTGAAGACTAGATTCCCATAACCTCACATTTTCTGCAAATGGAGGTGATGTTACTAACGAGCCTAAGAAAGAAGCTCAAAAAGAAGCTTTGTAGTATCTACAGATAAATATAAAAGAGTTTAGAACAGCGAAGAAAAAATTTATTCCCAAAATTTTCATCTCATTTATAAATTGGCAGCAGAGGCACCCAAACTCCACAGGTAACTGACCATACTCTTGGTTTTTAGAGAAATTAATTATACAGTTGTACCCTCCATATGTTTACTTATTTGTCTGTTAATTCTTCTAATAAATTTAATGGCTTAAAATATGTTAAATTAAAAAGTAAAGTTATAGTAATTTTTTCTCTACATGTTAATCTAGCTCACCTCTGGATCTGAAGATAACATTTAGCATTTTAACAGTAGATATGAAAGTGTGTTACAAAGGAGGTTAGTATTGTTTCTGTAGAGTCATAGATCAGAGCTTGAAAGGCTATCTAGCTGAGTCTGCAGATCCAAGGCAGAATCAGCTATAACTAACCCACCCAAGACACATATTCATCTCACCAGTTCTAAAAAATCTTCAGTGATGGAGAATCCATACCTTCCTAGACAACCTACCCAATTGCAGATCTGTCTTCAAAGCTGCCATTCTTTTTAAATGCCTCCTACCATCATTTTTTGATGAACTCCAAGTCCATTACTTCTTACTTTGTCTCCAGGGAAAAAAAAAAAAAAAGAAAATATTTTATTCCTGCTCTCTTTCAGCTCCCCTTTACGCATTAGAAGATTCTTACCATATCTCACCACAGTCTTTTTCTGTCTAGACTAAGCAACTCCAATTTTTCCAGTGATTTCTATTGATCGCCTCTGTTATTTTTCTGTAGACTGTCTCCAAATGGAAAATATCCCTCTTTAAGCACAACCTGAAACTTAATCTTCCAGTTAAAGTTCTGATGCTAACGGGTGGAATGAACAGAATAGTTAATATGTTTCACAGACCTTTCTTCTATTTGTGCATGAGGAATACTTACATAAATAAGTCATATCATTAACAAAATTGGAATCATATATAGATCATTTACTAGTCTGCTTTAAGGCCATGCTGGAAAAGAGAAAGCTGCTGGAGATCTGATCTTGTCTATTGCAATCTGTTTTAGGTTTAAATGCAGGTCATTCCCTTTTGTTTCCCTTTAGGTACTGTGGAAAGAAAATATTAATATTTTCCTTCGATGGGACATAGAACTGAAAAATATACTCTACCCACAACATATCTATTAAATACTCCTTTTAAATCATTGAGACCAAATAAATTCAAACAATTAAGACTCAATTAAAATTTCATTTAAATAACTATAATGACAATCCAAAGAAAGGGGCCTAGGGCTCAAAATCAATAAGTGGTCAGGTTCAGCAAGGTCAATTCAAAAATACAGCAACCCTGTCTCAACAGGTAGTTTTGCATATGATCATATTTGATCTATCTATAGATCTTAGATACACCTACAGGTAAACACCTATATTTAAATGAATCTGGCCCATTTTACCAGCAGTGAATGGAAGAATTTCTCTTCACTTCTTTCACAGCCAATAAGGGGCGGGTTGCCTTACAGAATTCCAGAGGGCAATTGTATTCATATTGCTGTGAGTATCTCGGATCAAATTGTCTGCACTTTGGAGACATTTGTTTCCTTTCACTGACTACAAAATCAGCCAAAGAGGTAAGGCAGGCCTCTCTATTCATCTTCTCTAGCTGATAGACACATAGATTAGTACAACTGATTAGTATTCGGCAAAACAGAAAAATACAATTTCTGACACAATTTGTACAGCAGAAACCAGAGCAGGGACACCTTCCACTAGACCAGGTTGCTTAAAGCCCCATCCAACCTGGCCTTGAGCACTCCCAGGGATGGAACATCCACACCTTCTCTGGGCAACTTGTTCCAGTATCTTGCTACGCTCATAGTGAAGTTCTTCGTAAAAGCTCATCTAAATCTACCCCCTTTCATTTTAAATGTTCCATAATCACTGGTTGGCTCTCCTCCTTTCCCAAATGATGAAAATTATAATGGAGGAACACATTTTGTTCTTTTGTTTTCTTCTTGAAATTTGAAACCTTGTTTTGCTCTGCCAACATTTTAAAAGCTTTTTGTTTATAGTCAAAATATTAAGGAACTTTTTTTCCTTGAAAGCTGAGCTTTTTATGATTCTAAGACCTGGCCCTGTAATGAAAGAAATAGTAATATTTCCATAAGAAACCACAAAAAGAATGTTCATTTGCTTTTTATTTGCTTTCTTAGAGCTCAAAGTCATTAAGCTCTAGAAGGCGAGAGGTCACAAAGAGAGAAGCAAAAGTAAAGATGAAAACATAATGAAATGTTGGTATAAAATTACCCCTAATAACTCACAAGATCAGGAATCTGTTTTAATTTCTCTTGTCTATCGGTGATACAAGGTTTTTGTGTATTTCTCTTCAAAACATTCAAATAACCTCCTTTTTATTAGATGCTAAAAAAAGTGTTCTTATAAGATTAATTGTTCATTATACAAACACTGCCTTCTATCAGTACAATATTTTAGAAATCAGTTAAAACAAATGGATTTTTCCAGTGAATTTCAATTTGACAGACTACTTTTGAACATCCCCACAAAAAACTCTCTGCAGTATGTTGCATTATGCAAAATACTTCTTAATTTTATAGCTAGGATTGCATTTAAATCCTTGGAGATGTACAAATTTCTTTGTTTACTGGCAAATATTCAGATTTATGTATTTAGATAGACTCCTCAAGTTTCTCCAACCCTTGAAACAATTCTGAATCTTCAATTTGTAGTTGATATAGCCTCGTGACTCCAATGCTGGAAGTCCTGTGCAGCAGCCCGAGGACTCAGACACTGGACCTTAACTCAGGGTTCCTGTCCCTACCATGTCCATTTCCTCCTTCTCCAAAATACCCAGAGACCTTGTTATAGAATTTGGAATAAATATCCTTTAACACTTTCTAAGTACTGTGTACCAAGTATCATGTCAGTTGCATGGTTTTATTAAATTATGCTTCAGTTACTAGTTCATAGCACAATCAAAAGTCATTTTTGGGAAAACTGAAGTTTTAATTTCAAAGCTTTTCTCAAAGATTGTGCTTGAAAACAGTAATGTTGAGACTAAGACAGCACAATTTCCTTGTCTTTGCCATATCCTTACTCATTGTTACAGTATTTTATTTTTCAGACAGAATTTTAATCTATAAAACCTCTACATCTACATGCAGATTAGCAATCATGGCAGACAATTAATTATAATTATGGTATGGCAGTTAATGATAAGTATTTACTTTGTACTGCATGCAGTACACTGGCATTCCATGACACTATTAAATGGTTGGCATTAATCACCTGGAATTCTTGCTTCCACATTCCCATGGTAGCACTTCTCCTTCTAAGACCAGGGATATTGAAGTTGAGTGATAGGAACATGTATTTGTAAAACAAAAGAAAAGATACCTACCTGAGAATCTGAGAATCACAATAGGCAACTGTGCCACTGTTCAGGATCAGAGCTAAATATTCCATATGAGTTTGTAGTTTGCAGAAGAATAAACTCAGTGCTTTTTATACTTGTATTTGCTATTTGTACCATTTTGATGTGTTTTACACTGTTACTTGCAGAAGATCAGTAAAACAAGCCTTCTGATAACTCCTCAATAACACTCTCACCTTTGGCTGATTGATTCAAGGGATTTTGTGTCATATTAATTACATTATTTAAGCATTGAAATGTTTTTATCTCAAAGGGTAATGATTTTTCATTTTGATTTGAGTGAAATCTATAGCTGTGAGAACTAATGGAAATTTAACAAGTCTTGAAAAAATGCATTCGTGATTTGACAATGTTGCTCTATAATTAAAGCAAAGAAATTGCATGGCTAGGTCTCTTTAGAAGTAAAATAATAAGTTACTAATCTTTGAAACAAGCCTTATAGAAAAAAATAATTATGGATTATGTTGTTTTGGGTAAAACAACAAAGGAGAGAAAATAAAAGAGATGCTTTGATTTTCTGTTAATAGCAAATAAAAGGTTTAATTTTCTTATTTTTCTTTCCACTCCATTTTTTTACTATAGGCTTCTCTCATTTTCTAAACAAAAGTTGGTAAGTGCAATTTCCAGCCGTAAGTTGGAGCTCATGAGAGGTCAAAGAACTTACTCTCAGTATCAGTTATTCGCAACCAGACTTAATAAGAAGGGGGGGGGGGGGAAGGAAAACAGAAGAGGAAAACCCCTAAATCATCATGAATTTTATTTTAATTTTTCAATTGTGATATAATATACAGATCAAGAACAATTTTATTAGCATAAGCTAGTGAACAGTTCTCTATTACTGCATTCTTCTTTGGGCAGATAAAAGATTCACATTTATAATAGGCAGGGCTGGGATTTGCTGGGATCAGCTTGTTTTGAAACGCAAATACAATAAAATATCTTAGAAAGAGGAAGATGTCTGGCAACTGGCATTGTCACATACAGGGATGGTTTATCAATATTATCCTCATGCAGCATGGGACAAAATCTTCTATTATTCTATTATCAGCCTTTGTTGATCCTTGCAATCTTTGCAAAATATTAACTACCCAGTTTGGGTACAAGTAATAATAAAAATAGCGTAAAAAACCCAAGAGGTGTGTGTACATACATGTCTCTCATCAAGACTATAAGCTTATAAATGTACAAAGCTTATACACTAAATACAAAAAAAAAATTAAGTCTTCCTGTATTGATCTTATAGCTAAGTTTAATAATCAATTTGTTTAAATGTTTTCCTGTCACACCTAAATAACTTATCTTCGTGTGGAATCCGTCATCCTCCCTCCTCTCAGTTACACATTTAATTTCTCATGACAACTATAAGAAATCTTCAGGGACAAGAGAATTCTTTCTCTTTTGCAATCGTTTTTATTTTTGTTTTGGGCAGGTTTCTCTTACTTGATGTTGACAACTGTTTTTTTTACTTGTGCCATATTTTGTTGGAATCTATATGAACTATTTTTAAAAATGCAACTTATTGTAGTGTGCTCAAAAAAACCACTGAAAACATGCAAATGAGTACTGAGCCTGGATTTTGCATAAACAACTCGCACTCTATGCATTTTTTATTTATATTTTTATTCTTAATTATCAGTTAATATGACTGGAAAAGACATCTTGGGTCATCTATTTCAACCTCTTTGCACATGGCAGGTTTTTTTTTCACTGCTTTTCTGTCTTCTGGAGAGGTATATGTGTGTGAACACATAAACACGTATATACTCAGGTATAAATATTCCTACAGTTTAATGTAATCCTCTGTTAACTTTCTCTCTGGGTATCATTTAATTTTAAGATTTTTCTTAATTTGAAAAAAAAGAAAGAGAGTCAGATGTAGTTATCTTTTTTTTTGTCCATTCCAAGTCCAGGTATGTTCTCTCCTGCACTGTACACATTGTACCTCTCCTTTAAAAAATGATGTTCAAACAACATTCTAAGATACAGTTGCACTCTATACCTTCTCTTACACTCAGAAACATGATTTTTCTTTCCTTCTCCTCAGCTCCATAAAATATTGTCCTTTAATCACCTGCAACCTATCTGAGATCAATCTGGTAATGAGACTGCTGAGTTACTCTGAAGAATCAGGCCCTATCCTCAGTTTGCAGAAGTGAATAAGGGAGACCACCTCACACAAATGGTTGTCTCAGAAATTCATGGATAAATATATCCATGAATGCCTTTGGTAGACAACCAAAGTAACTCAGGAAGAGGTTTGTAAGGTTTCCCATTATAAGGAATGGCAAAAATTCTTATTAAACATTATATTATAGACTTGACATTTCCTAAGGACATTTTTATAGACACAAGGAGTCTTTTAGAGAATATGACTGTGGGCAGACATTCAACTGCCAGGCACTCTCATTTCATCTCCCCAGCTTTCTACACATTTCAGATGCAAATGACTGCAAGTAATAAAACTACTTAACAAATGTAATTTTCATGTACTGTCTTGGAAGAGGACAGTAACCTGTTCTATTAATCCTTTGCTAAAATGCAAGTTTTGCTTAGCTATAGGATAAAACAACTTCAAAAAAGATAATATTATTAAAAGAATACTCTTTTAATAATAGCGGTACTCAGAGACTACTGGACTCAATGAGTTCACTACTCACAGTTCAGAAGATTTAATTCTATTGCCTTTTCAGTCCTTTTTCTGAGCCTTTGAGAAGCTATGAACTTTATTTAAAAAGGAACCACTCCATAAATTATGCAAATAGAGGGTATCATAATGGAGCTGACTTAAAATTGCACTGCAAACCATAATATAGGAATTTTATAACTAGAGAAATTTTTACTTGTAAGCTAAATATTCTAGTCATATGTTGTTTGGAGCGTAACTTCTTTTGTTTTCACTGTTACAACTAAATGTTAGAAATTTGAAAATTACATTCCTAATAATAGTATTATGCTCTGTGAGGATAATACAGCAGTCAAGACTCATTATTTAAGTGCAAAAGTAGTCCAGTATTTAACTTCACACAAGTCAACTTTGAGATGCTTTCATTGCTTTGTTGTTTAGCCTCAAGCTTGAAGTCAAAGATATCATGTGAAGTCATGGAATCACAGAACCACAGAAGGCCTGAAGTTGGAAGATGCCTTCTGGGGGCCAGCTGATTCAACACCCTGCTCAAGCAGGGACAGCTAGAGCTCATTGCCCAGGACCGTTCTGAAGAACCTATTCCAATGGTCAGTTACCCTCACAGTAAAGAAGTATTTCCTGAAGTTCAACAGATGTTTCTGTGTTCCAAAGAAGGGTAATTGCCTCTCTTCCTGTCACTGGACACCACTGAAAAGAGCCTGGATCCTTCTTTAAACACTCCCTCCAGGTGTTTGCACACATTGATGAGATCCCATAGATCCTCAACACAGTCTTTCATTAGATTCCATTCCCTTAATCTTTTTAGTGGCCCTTTGTTGGACCTACTGAAGAAGGTCCATATCTCAGTTGAGGGCTGGGCTCAGTGCCACACTAATGTTCACTAGAGAGGATCACCTCCCTTGACATGCTGGCAATGCTATTTCTAATGCAGAATTAAACTCTTTCATTTTTACATAACAAAAGAAAAATAATTCTGATAATAAAGAGCACCCTCAGAGTGTTTTGTTTCATTTGGTTTGTTTAAATTCAACACATAACATTTTATAAAACTTTTAAATGATAATTTAATTTTTATTAATTTATTTTCATTTATGATCAAATTATTTAAGCATACAGTTTTGGAATGCTTCTGGTGAAGAGAACCACGTTTTCTTTTTATGTGTTATGCAAAAAAGTCTTGTCACAAACTATGATTTCAAGCACTAAATTATCTATTTCAGATAGCAAAGAAATGTTAATATATGTAAGTAATGTATTAATTTCCCGGTCCAACAAAAAGTATTGTCTAACATTTACAGATGTATTGTGCTTACTACCACATAATTTTCCCTTTTCCTACCAATCTCCTCAGCCTCTGCTGGTGGTTTAGCCCACATTTATTCTCTTAGCTCTTCATTGTTCTTCCCCAGATCTTCTCCTCCACAAGGTCTTCTTCCTATTCCCTCTATTAATCTTTCCTATCTGGTTGTTCCTATTTTCCTTGTGCTCCCTTAGTTTCTCTCTTCTTTCTATGCTAATTTTGTATCTTTTCTTAAATGAAGCCATTTCTTTCATCTTGTTCAGCTGAACAAGGGAAGCAGTAATATTTGGAAAGCTTCTCTGGTGTAGCATGGGATTAGAAAACCATCTTTTTGAGCATTAAAAGCATAACTGACTTTGGGAGTCTCAGTTTGGTAATGATTTCAGTGTGCTAAGAATTGTGAGGGGATGAAATATGTTTAGCAAGGATCAAATCTTCTGAGAAGTAGTGGGAGAAAAAGTCAGTCTCTACTCAACATATGCAAATTGATTTTGGAGAAGTGCACAGTGCTTTTGCTAAGGACTGCAGTGTTTTGCCAGAGAATCACAGAATATTCTGAGTTAGAAGGGACTCACGGACCATTGAGCCCAGCTCTTCAAGGAATGGCCTGCAAAGGGATCAAACCCACAGCCCTGGGGTTATTAGCACCATCTTTCAACCAACTTGAAAAATTTAATACCCAATGAATCATTTTCTTCCTCTGTAATAAGATACTGCCAAATGCACAGGTTCTTCTCAAGAATCTGGGGATTTTTTGGAACGTGGGCAAAACACACTTTCTCAGCAGAAGCTGATCAAGTTTTATTCAAAAAATTGTGACCATGTGCTGTTGCTCTTTGCATATACTTGGTGTTCTTTCTAGTTTTGTGCAAAATTATTTAACAAATTCTCCATACAAATCTGAGCAATAATTATTGAATGTAATTTTTTAACCATATATTCTTAAAGCAGTTGCATAGATAATGAAATTTTATTTTGCAATGATTTCTTAACCTTCAAAACATTTTTTCTCATCAAAACAAATAAAATATATTTTGGAAAGTACTTAAAATAGAGGATTTCTTGTTTGGTTGGTTTTTTTAAATACAAACAGATGCCGTTAGTTTGGAGAGAATAAAAAAATATAATTAAAATAAATGTTCTATATGGTGTTCAGTAGTCACCTCTGATGAGAAATAAATTCACACACTTTTCAATCTCTAATACACTGGTTGAGGATAGAGGAAATGCAAATTCAAGTATCTGATCTTATATCAGAAGGGTCTGATATGAGAAATTCTTCACCTCAGGAAAAGTGATGTCAGAGTTGCTCAATACTCAGGATGAATGCTTGGGTCCTGTGTCAAATAAAGCATGGTAATCTCTTCCTTATAATTCAGCTCAGATTTCTAAAAATCAATAACATCTTTCAAAGGATGGAATTTTGATTTGATTACAAATGTTCAATGCATTTTGGTTTTTTTCCTTTTAGATTATGGATGTGCTATTCTTCCTCTTAAGAGAGCACAGATCAATTCCTCTCAGAACACCATGGAACAGCATCCCTCTCTCACAGCCACAGTCATGTTCATTTCTGAGTGAACAAAAGGAGGATTTATTGGAGTTCTACAGAGTATAGAAAAAGAAAACAAAAAATTAAATAGTTGAATGGTGCCTGTGAATAGGGCAGAAACTTCTCTTATGCAGCTTAACACGTTGTGTAGCTAAGCCTTTATCTCATTCATCTCATTGTCAAAGTT
Organism: Acanthornis magna; assembly: GCA_036785705.1. NCBI lineage: Eukaryota > Metazoa > Chordata > Aves > Passeriformes > Acanthizidae > Acanthornis > Acanthornis magna. The sequence continues at coordinate 28,141,757 of JAWUZG010000001.1, forward strand.
TTAGTGACAGTAACTGGATGAGTACAAATGTGAGTGAAATAAAACCCTTCCTTTCAGGTGCCTTCAATCTCTTGACAAAGTGTCAAAGGAGAAGGTGCAAAACTGCAATTGCAATTCATTGTTTTTCTTCCTCAAGCACTGGACTTTTGCTTACTAACTGTATTACATATTTTGGGATCCTCCCTCACCCCATCCCCATCCCACCTTATCCCAAACAGTAAGATATTATTAAACTGGAGAATACTGTGGGTATTTTCAGGGAATTCCATCAATGAACTCTAGAAGAGCAAATTATGAAAGATCTGAAGACAAGTGTGAAAGATCTAGGTACATATAAGAGACTCTGGGGCAAAACATGGACCAGATAAAGTCCTGACATCCCTTTCAGCTATAAAATTTGAAAAGAAAAATAAGTAAGTTCCTAATTCTTTCTTACTTACAAATGTTTTGGTTTTTTGGGTTTGTTTTTTTTTTTTGCAGTATAAGCAAAACAATATTTTCTCAGATAGATAGCAAATAGATGAAAACCTGAACTGAAAAAAAAAAAAGCATAGAATTTCAACCTTTTAACATAGAAAACTAGATCTCTTACCTTCATGCTAATCTGTCCTTTCTTGTTATGGATAGGGATTGCCTCTCTATTTCTCTTCTTCTCGGCTGATTGGTAAGTGAACTTTTATGCACTTCAGTTACTTGTCAGTTTGGTAAAAACCATGTCAATGTCTTTTGTTGAGCATTCACAGATTCAAAATCTGTCCTCAGTATTCTGTTTGCCAGTACTCAGTCCAAATGAAATCATTCAGTATTGTCAAAGAGAAATTAATTTCTTACCTTTACCCACACCAAAACATAGTTACAGGTCCAGTTTTGTAAAGCAATAGTCAATGATGATGCCGTGCTAACCTGTAAGTGTTCAGGCAGAAGAGTGCTTTGCAAATTGGAAAACTTACTCTTCCAGCTGCTTATTACCACACTGCCGGATCTCCTCACTATGGACAATCACTTGCCTAAAGTCACTTCCCTTCTCTCAGCAGAGATAGGTTAAGTTAATTGGTTTAAATACAAGATTTTTCCTAAGATGGAACACTGAGGCTGTCTTGGCAGCAGCAGAGCTGGCATATCAGAGTGATAGTAAATTCTACCTGGGAGTCGAGATGGACAGAGGCAGTGATCAACAAATGGAGATGCCCATAAGGTAATGCAGAACTAGAAAAGGATGTGGGTTTAAAGCATAATGGTGTGTCATCCTAATGCAGCTTGGTTTTCCCTTTTTGTTCACCCTTAGCTTCTCCAAGATCGTACTTTCTCTTTGCTAAACCACTGTGTACTGAGACAGCTAGCCATAGTCAGTGACTTTTAGAGAAATGTTTTAATCACGGTCAATCTATTGTTCATGTTAGGTTTATACACTGTCATGTCACCTGGGAGGCTTAGACAGGTTCTCGATTATATGAATGTTGAATCAACAGGCCACAAATATTTTTACCTGAGATTGTCCTTATACATTGGCCGCTTACTGCTGGCTGCAGGAAGTTGGGCATGGTGTCCTCTTGTACTAACAACCACTGATTTTTGTGTCATGATCCTGAGCTGGGAAAGTTAGTTTATGCCAAATGAGCACTTCACTAATGTTTTATTATTTCATCTTGTCGAAAAATTCATGCCAGATTTAAACATTTCTGAACTACAATTTTTTCTTCCAGATTCTAATTCAGAGCATGAGGTCATGTCTCTGAATCCATTAACACTGGCGGGATGGAGAGATGGAAGAGGAGATCATCCAGATCTTGCATAAGTAACAGGAAATTATGTTAACAGAAATACTTTCACTAGCTGAATTGAACTAATTTGGCAGGTTGCAAATTCTAGAAGAGGGAACTCTTCTCCTCCATCTCATTTTTCTTTCCCTCAGTCCTGTCTCTACAGTCCTTGCTTAGCTCACCTTGAGGTTTTGCTGAAGCTTTTGTGAGTAACTTCATTTCAGTAGCTCAGCAAAAATGCTAACAAAACTGTAGACCAACTGTAGCTTATCAGCGTTTTGCCAGGCTGATAAATAGAATTGGCTCAGCAAGGTATCCTCAAATCCATGTAACACAAGGGAGGGCAGGATTCAGACAAGAGCAAAGGAATGAACAGTGAAATTGTCACTTTTGCTGGCAGAAAGTCACTCAGGCATCTCTGCTGCTCAGGGAAATGTACCAGAAGACTTAAAAAAGGTGGCACTGCTCCTTATCATCTGGGAGATCATCCAAGTCCCATTAAACTAATTAAGTTTTCATACTTATCTTAATGGTGCCTGGATCAGATGCTGTGTAAACAGACTGGTAAATCACTACTAGAAAGTTAATAACAAGCAAACCAACTCTGATCTTTGCTATGGGTGTATATTATTAAAGGACTGTAAGTAGTTAAGAATCAAATACACACGCAAAGTTTATAAAGCACTTTTTATGTACCTATTCTGCTGAGAGCAAAAGCTAGCAATTCCCGGGAGCAAGAAATCAGACAAGGAAGGTAAGACACTGGCATGTCTGAGTAGGGATCTGCTGGTCTAACTAATGGGAAAGAAGCAAATACATAGGCAGTTGAGCCTAGGACAGATGATCTGGGAAAAGCATAGAGATGAAGTACAGTTTTGTAGGAATGGGATGGGGAAGGCCATGGCGAAGATTGAATTGAACCTTGCAAGGGATGCAAAGAATAATAAGAAGGGTTTCTACAGGTATGTTAACCAGAAAAGGAAGGTCAAAGAAGGTGTAGCCACCTCATGAACAATGCTGGAAAACTGGTAACAACAGATGAGGAGAAGGCTGATGTACTCAACAAATTTTTTGCCTCAGTCTTCAATGTCAGACTCTCTTCCCACACCTCTCAAGTGAGTGCAAAGCAGGATAGGGACTGGAGGAGCAAAGAGCTTCCCACTGTAAGCAAAGATCAGGTTCATGGCCACCTGAGGAGCCTGAATGTACATAAGTCTACGGGACTCCATGAGATGCATCTAGAATCCTAAGGCAATAGGCTGGTATGGTTGCCAAGCCATTCTCCATGATATTGGAATAGACACGGCAGTCAGGTGAAGTCTCAGTTGACTGGAATAAGGGAAATATTGTACCTATCTCTAAAGGGGATAGAAAGTAGGACTCTGGGAAATACCAACCTGTCAAGTCACCTCTGGGCCTGGGAAGTTCATGGAAGAGTTCCTCCTAGAAGATGTGCTAAGGCACATGGAAGGCAGGGAGGTGGTTCAGGACAACCAGTACAGCTTCACTAAGGTAAAATCCTGTCTGACCAACCTACTGTCCTTCTAGGCCAGTCATTGCATCGGTGGACAAGAGAAGAGTTACAGATGCATTATATGGACCTCTGTAAAGCCTTTGGCATAGTCCCCCACAACATCCTTCTCCCTAAATTGGAGAGAGATGGTTTCAACAGGTGGACAGTTAGATAGACAGAGGCTAGTGGTCAATGTCTCAGAGTCCCAATGGGCATCAGTGACAAGCGGTGTTCCTTGAGGATCATATTGGGACCAGTGTAATTTCATATGTTCATTGATGACATAGATGAGGGCACTGAGTGCACTCTCAGCAAGTTTGCAGATGACACCAAGCTGGGCGGTGCAGTTGACAACCAAAGGATCAGACCCAGGTGGCATGGGCTGGGGCCATTGGGTCCTGACTGACCAACATTACCTCCTTTTATGACCAGGTGACCTGTCTAGTGGATGCTGGAATGGCTGTGGATGTCGTCTGCCTGGACTTGAGCAAAGCCTTTGGCACTGCCTCCTACAACAAACTCCTAGAAAAGCTGATAGCCCACAGCTTGGATAGGGCCATTCTATTCTGGGTTAAGAACTGGCTGGATGGCCAGGCCTGGAGTGTGGTAGTAAATGATGTTGGTGAATGGCGCTGTATCTAGTTGGCATCTAGTCACCGGAGAAAAACACTTTTTCTTTGACAAAAAAAAATTCTGTTATGCTCTTGCCCCTAAAAAATTCCCTAGTAAAACCTAGTCGGCACTTATCTTGATTATACTATAATGTAATTTGTATTCATCAAAATTCGACATTTATTATTGAAGCTGGCAGCTGCTGCAATTCAAAAACCATGTAAGTTATTAATTTTAAACATTTCATGTGTTTAATGTATGAAAATTCTATTATTCAGTGACTTTGCATGTTTTTGCAGTAATAGTCACTTTAGGAGTTATTTTAGTGTTATTAAATGTTATTATGTGTTTTAGAACTGTTGCTAATTTAATCCTATAAATAATTTAAGGAATCATTGCAAATAAAATTTTCCACATCTAATAATATGGAGAGTGAAACTAGTAATTCAGTCAGTGTCTTTATTAAATTGCCTATCAAATTCTGTTTCCATTTGCTTGTACAACTGTTCTTTCTGTTCCTTCCCTGTTCCTGCTGTACTATGTATTTCTGTACATACTTCTTCAAAGAGGAGGACTAGTAGTTTTGGGTGCCTTGCTGTATGCATTTAGTATACGAAGGAAAATAAAACTTTCAGTACCTGAAACCCTCTGGCACTGTTAAGCTGATCTTTAAAGAATAGTACTGAATGTCTTTCCTGCCCAAGGAAATGCATGCTACTCCTGAATTCATGTCATCTAGCTCTAATGAGGTATGACAATGAAAAATGAGGATGTCTTTGTTGTGATGAGAACCCTCTTTGTCTTTTAACCTCACTGTAGCTCCATATTGAACAATTTGAAGCAATCCCAATCCTGTGGCACAAGTATTTCCTTCTTTTTAGCTAGAAATAAATCCTTTTCCTTCCACCAAGATATACTCCATAATTCATTAAAAAATTGATCACTTTTTTTTCTCAGATTATTGTAGACTCATAGAATCATTAGGTTGGAAAAGACCTCTAAGACCATTGAGTCCAACTGTTTGAGGTGTGGCCTCACCAGACAGGGGGATGATCACTGCTATGGTTCCTCTGGCCTCATTATTTTTGATACAAGCCAGGATGTCATTGGCCTTTTTGGCTACCTGAGCACACACTGGCTCACGTTTAGACATGGTCAGTCAATGCCCCAAGATTTTTTTTTCCTGACAGGATGCTTTCCCACCACTTTTCCCCAAGCCTGTAGAACAGCATGAGGTTGTAGAGACCCAGGTGCTGGAACTGATATTTGGCCCTGGTGAAGTTCACACAGTTCACCCAATCAATCTAGACTGTCCAGATCCCTTGGCAGAGCCTTCCTGTCCTCTACTAGATCAACATTCCCACCAGGCTTGGTGTCGTCTGCATATCAAAACTATCCTCACAGATAATAAAATAAGGATGACTTTTCAGTCGGCAGTTTCATTACATCTGCTTCCTAAAGGTATAATGGAATTATACTGAAATGTAACAGTACTAAGATCTCAGGAAATATGATGCAATTAGCATCCCTGTTCATATTTTTGTGTCATGAATGCAAGAAAGGTACAAGTCAGATTCTGTACAGCTGTTCTAGAAATTATGGAAATTTTCACCTGGAAATCAGAATAACACTTGTGAAAATAGCAGTTTAACTCACAGCCAAACTGCAGATGTAAAATAGCAGAATATTTTACATAAATGTTCAAATATGTTTTTCATCTTGAATATAACACAATTATCTGTGTAAAAGCAGATTAATTGCATCTAAATTTATACACACATATGCATGTAAGTATCTAGATATATCTAAAATATGTCTCTACATCTTTGTGTGCATCTCCACATTCTTGTTGTATATATGCAGTGACTTGTGTCTTTTGAGTATATGTTGCAAATAAATGCACAAGGATTGAAAATGGCCAGCTCATGCTGGAAAATGCACCAGCAGGTTAAGAGGAAGTAAGCTAAAAATGTTTCCTTTTGTGGCAGTAATAAAGCTGATACAGCTGTGTCAATAAGTATGCTGTAATTCTATTATGTTTTATGTAGCTGGGTAGATTTACAGAGCACTATTTAAGATTAGCACACACATTTAGTATGATTACATTTTGATACTATTGTATCTTGTATGGACAAAATACATAAGCATTGAGATGAAATAGCATTCCTAGTTTTACTCAAAATGACTTAACTACAATGATCTTCTGTATAAAGGATACTATCTAGGCAGAGGTCTGGTAGTGAGTAATTGTTGCAAAATACATAACATTCTTTACTCAGATAAGAGTGCTTAGGTATTTTCACTTGAACTGCGTGCTGGCTGCAGGAATATAAGCAGAGGCTAATGAGCAATGGCAAAATGTGAATTTGCTGAAAGGCTTTTACTGGAATAAAATAAGTCTATGTGATGTCTCCTTATTTCCAATCTTTAATGATGTAAAAGAACAAAGAGCATATTCATGGAATTCAGTGATAATCAGTCTGATATTACCTGGAAAGGAATACTGAACACAGTTGAAACAGAGATAAAATAAAGGGATGTGATGTTAGAAACATGATGGTAAGCAGTAATACGAAATCAGACATAAAAATAGTGCAAGTTAAGATATACATAGCCTGATTGAAAGAAGGTCAATGCCAAAGTAGGTTTCATTGTGCTGGATACTGCTAGAAGGTATTGAGGGCACATGAAATGCGGTAGTAGTCACTCAGAGAATGCACTTAGACAAGGGGATATGCTTTCCACATGGGGTAGAAAGAACAACAGAAGAAAAACACTCCGATGTTGAACCTGTGCCCACAGTATCACCTCAGAAAATCAGTTCAGTGTGAGTCTGCAAATGCAGAATTAAACAATGAACAATTTTTGTTGATTTTTTTCAGCAGCACACAGAGCCCTACTCTTCTGCACAGCTGCTCTTCCGCTGCTGCATGATCTGTTTAGATGATGAGCTCTTCCGACCAGGGACTCTGCTTTTGCAGAAACTTTGAGTGCAGCAAGATTTCAAGATACTGTCATACCATCACCATTGGGGTTAATAATTATGCTTCAAGGTGATTTCTTTCTCCCACATTATCACAGTATTACCTAATGATAGCCTTGACTCTACAAGAGCTTATAAAATAAACCAGCAGTTGATTTAACATATTCAATATTTTTTAAAAACACATTGAATACAGCTTTAAATATTTGGGATTTTTTATGTTTTTACTTGTCATGTAGCAAAAGATTTTTTATTTCTGGGTAAATTGGTAAACATTTTTTCATTGCAAATCAGTTTCTGAGTATTCAGAAACTGTCCCTGTTTGACATTAGGTTTAAATCAAACCCTTTTGAAATTTAAATGTTAGTGGATAAAATAAAGAGGGAAACTGCAGAATACTGGAGGGTAGCCATCATCAGGACAACTATTTAGGCCATGGGAAAAAGAGTTTCACATTCCTTCCCTGGTAAATTTGAAGTTGGAGATATTTATTCCGCACGTATATCTCCTTATTTTGACTATGTTGAAATGGAAATCTTTCTTGCTAGAGATCTTCATGATCCCACAAATAGGAGACTACCTATGCCTAAAGGGTAGTAAAAAGGGTACCCCGCCAGGCTAAAGCTGAACTAGGTCAGGACTTCACAAGATTTTTTCTCATATTTGATTCCTGCACATCCATTTTGGTTTCATTCATTTTTTTGGCTTCCCCACAGCTGCTTCCCTGTAGTGTTATAGACACGTACAAACACGATGGATAACCTGGGACATCTAAACTGCTCTTTGATGTTTAATTTTAGACAACTGACATCCTTTCTCAAAATTTTGAATAGCAGACTGATAGCTCTGCTAAAATATTTTCTAATGTAACACTGATTTAGACTGTGATTGTTTCCCAGAACTCTATCTTAGAAATATCCAAATCTTTTCTACTTAAGTTTCTGTGAAAATTGGTGAATTGTTAGCCAAATATACATTCAAATAATTAATTAAACAAAAAATTTTCCTTCACGTACAGTGGATAGAGCAAAAGAAAAAAAAATGGTTCTTTTTTAATATCTTCTTTCATTTTTCTCTGCCCCTATTTACTGAAACACCTGCAATAGGAAAAAATCATCCACTACAATTTAACAAGTGGCATTTAAACATGTGAGGTATTGCAACAGTATAGCAAACACTCAGGTATTTCAGCTCTTTTGTTTCCCACTGTAAGGCTAGAATGTCAGAGAGCTGCTCTGAGGAAAAGCATTGACAGAAAATCATGTGATTATAGTAGATGAGACTTCACAAATATTAAATATATTTTCCCCAGTAGTTCAAACTTCCATTTTTCAATATTTCCCTGTATAAATGACCTTAAAGCAAATTACAAAAAAGTAGAGGTCACAATCCAGAACACAGCAAAAAGCATATTAGCCTGCAGTATTAGGCCTATACGAATGACATATAGGCTGCTAAATGTTTTTGTGTATAGCTATGGCCACACTGAAACAACTTATGCTGTCTCCAGATTTAAACTAATTTTTTGTGTACAGGACAAAGGGGGTCCTCTTGCTTGATGAAATCGTCTTAGTACTTAGTCTTTATAATCTGATATTTGGGGAAATATCTGAGTGATTAATTACGAGCTCCGTGTGAATGACCCACAGCAATGCACAGTGTCGTGGCAGAGGGCAGGACACGATGTCTGCTGAGCAATGGCTGCAGCAGACAGATCTGCTGGGGAGAAACAGACGGTAAATGCATGTCAATGGGGTGAACATATTCTCAAAATAGAATTAAATCAAGCATATGACAAAGCAGCATGAATATCTGTATAGCACTGTAATAGGACTAAAGATGTTTCTCCACAGAGTGACATCCAACAAGTCCTCTTTCTTCTATGTTTTGCAACTTTTTTTAAATTTCTATTGAACAAGAATTACCATGAGACTTATGAACATAAGTAATGATCAGTTGCAAAAAAAGACAAATATCAATTCTATTGAAATAAATAGAAATGTCGTCTTGAAAATACAGGAAGTTATCTTTGTCCTGTTCTGCATCATAACTCAAGAAACACATTTGGATATGATACCTCAAGAAGAGTTTTGATCAACTAGATAAGTTGATACAAGCACTGAGATTTGAAAAATGTATTAAAGATAGATTGAAATGATGGAATTACTTATTTAGAAAAGACTAAATAATAACAACCTTCAGTCATGTTGAGAGCTGCTAAGAAAAGAAAGTGTTCCATGACCTAATCATGAGCACAAGTATAGCTAAGTAAGAAGTGGGAGTGAGAAACATAAAAAAAATAAAAATAATAATTCTGGAATATTTTTAGGAAAGTTAACTTTGAAACTTGCCACAAAAGAGGAATAGAGGCAATATTACACATCACAGACTGATTGAATTACAGTTCTTGCTCAAGATCTTATCTTCCCTCATACAGATATTAGTTATCATTCTATCACCTTCCAGGAATGGGTTTATAGCCTGCCCAAGCCCAATCTAAATCCTGGGTTATAGAGCCCAGGATAACAAATGTTACTATGTCATCAAATCTAGCCTGGGATCTCTGTCTGAAAATATCCTATCAAAATTGCTTTAAAACAGCTTAATCAAATAAAGGCATTATAAATTTTTCCATTCAGTTGTCCAAAGCATATTCCTGTCAGCTTCTCCTGATTCATCCTAGATGGCCTGCCTTACCCCACGGAACCCACAGGCCATTCTTCAAACAGATCACTCTTTTCAGTCTTGACTAAACAGCTTGTCTCCAAGACTGGATCATAAAACAGAACAGCACAGGCTCCCACTGATAGTATCCCTACGACAGAAAAAAAGGAGTTTCTTAGGTTTGGCTGAACACAGGACTTTTTAAAGATTTCTTGGTAAATGAAGTTGTGAAAAGAGTCCAGAGCTACCAATATCAAAAGTAATCAACACCCCTGCAGAAATGGCCTTGATAAAACAATTTCCAGGACAAAATATTTTGTATTGATGAATTATCAAACCTCCTGAGATGTCCCACACAGCTACACATCTGGCAATGTTGTCTTTGGGGATACTTCTGACTGGATAATTATTTTACTTTTCTTTTTCAGTCTAACAGTGCTTTCCTATGCCTTTAGCATAAATGTTATAAAAGCAGGTGGTCAGCAACATGAGAGGCAGGTAGAATCAAATATAGTATTCATAAAATAAAATTCAGATATTTTCCAAGTTCATGAAGAAGTTGATTCTGTTTTAATAGTTTTAGAGATCTTTTTGCCACTTCTTAAATACAGTGGAAATAAATTTAAATCTTTGAGATCTGCACAGACTACAAGGTGTCAACAGTTTAATTTTTACAATGAAAAGAAATAGTAATCCAGGAAACATTTGAGACTGGAAACATTTGTCAATGCTGCCAGTGGAAGAAGGCCAAGACAAAGGAATTTTAAGAACAGAAGCAACTGGAAATCAAGATCAGATAGGAGGGTAATGATGCAGAGCTTGAGGTGATGATGAGTAGAAGAAAGAGGCTGGATTATTTAAAATCCAGCCATCAGGTAACGAATAGGAAGAAAGCGCTTTCATTTTCTTTGAGGGAGTGCAGAATTTCCCTCTAGAGTCCTATAACTTCCTGAGAACATTGCACAAGCTGCATACCACAAAGTGATCATCTGGAAAGAAAGTTTGCAATATGGCACCTCCACTCTATATTGTCATAACAACAAATGGGATTTATCAATTTGAATATAACATGAGATTTTATAAGACTATAAATCATATGGAATTTCTATAAAGGACTATTTTGTTCAAATCCTTGAATGTTTCTTGTCCTTAAATTGCATCACGGTTTAAATTAAGCAGAAAAACTTTCTTCTTTAATACTATATGAGGACTTTTAGAAAATTTCCCAGTCTTGATTTCAAGATGTCAAGAGATGAGAAAACCTGTCACTAGCATTGATAGATTTTATTCCATAATTGATGAAAATACATAACTTATTTCCAACATGAATATCTACTTTCAATTTCCAACTACTCGTTCTTGCTATAATGTCTTGCATGAGATAAAAGAGCTCTGTAGTACTTAATATATTTTTTTTCTGTGAAGATACTTACGCAGTGCAATCAAATCACCTTACAATCTTCTTTCTTATGTTCTGTATTTCACTTTAAGGTACTTTCTCCAGTGCTTTCATCATTTTGCTCATCTTTTTTTTTTTTTTCCCATGAACTTTCCCTGACTTTTATCCTTCTTCTAAAATATCTTAAGACCGTAATTACAGAGAATTACCTGATAACACACCCTAAAATGGTGAAATCAACTATGTGCTCTAATTAAGTTTTCTCTTTCTTCTCCAAGAAGAAGATTACTTCTTGTTGCTACAGCATTGTTCTGAATGCTGGTTATCTGACCGCTAGGACTCTTAGATCTTTTGAATTTTTTCATTTTAGGGAAAATAATCTTATTCTACAAACTCCAATATTAAAATAACTTCCGGTCTGGCTGCATTAAAAATAGTTCATTTAAATGTAAATGGTTTATCAAACTACCCAGATTATTTTATGGTATCTGCATTCTAATTATTATTTACCATTGGGATAAATTTTTTGCCTTCCACATGTTTTATTACTGGTGATTAAATACTTATTTCCTTATTATGTGCCATTGGACAGTGTCTTGTTTCCTGTGGAGCTGCACTCTCCCATATAATAATGACTAACCACTGACAGCTTATTTTTAAGTCAGTTAACCAGTTCTTGATCCATTCAGCATATTATACTTTATGATACCATACTGTGTCTACTAAGCATATTTATTAAACAGTGAAAATTAATGGCCTGGAAATCTTCTTAAAAGCGCTTTCAGCTTCAGATTGTTTTAGCTTGCTTTCAGCAATGACTGGTCTCTTCATTAAGGAGACATCAGAAATCATGCTTATGTACAGTCCTTCTGCACTAGAAGGTAATCTATCATTACAAATCCATAATAACTTGTTTTCAGCCGAACAAGGTTGACAGTAACAACATAGAGTACAATTGATATTCAGGCTTTCCTGCTTTTCCCCTTGTGGGATGAAGACAACTGCTAAGAAAATATTCTACCTAAAACTTTTTCAACATCTTGAAAATCTGGAATTGTCTCTGCATTCTGATCCAATATTTCCTTTACCTATTCCAACAAATTATCACCAGTGATTTTTTAAACCACCTTACAATTCTTACCAGTCTTGTAATTACTATATCATATGGAGGAAGATAATGTACAATGATTAATGTACCAGAGAGCTCCTTTGTCTCTCAGCAACAAGGATACATTGAAGAAAGTCTGACCACACCTTCAAGTTCTTTTGGATTGGCTGGACTTTTTCCAGTGGTGTGTAGCATAAAAAATATCACCTACCAGTACAACCTGTAAAAATACATCACCCTTCAACTTCATGAGTAAAAGAAATACTGAACGAAAATTGAAAATATTTACTTTTACCTAAATGTAGAAGCAATAACATAAAAAAAACTTTTAGGAATATTCTAGTTACAGTCATCAACATTCATGGTTTTTGAGACCACCACTGTGTTTGTTTGTACTGGCTTATTTGGAGGTTGCAGAGTCTGTTTCTTTTATAGAAGCTGTCTGTGTCAGATTTATTCTTCATCTATTCTAATCGAGTTTTATTCTTTTGGGGTTTTTTTGTTGTTGTTTGTTGGGGGGGTTTTTGTTGGTTGTTTTTTTTTTTTTTTAAATTAACTCTTGCTGTAACTGCATATAAAGCACAAAAAATAAGAAAACAATTAATTTTCTTTGGACAGTTAGAAGGTCCCACCCTCAGTAATGAGGCTGTGCTATTTCTAAGGATTCATTGAAGTCACTGAATATTGCCATTTCCAAAAGAGAAAGAGAGGCAGTTCCAATGATTTTCTATTATAATGTATCTAGTAGTTGCCTTTTGCTTTGGCTGTTAAATATTTTTCACCAAAAATTATTTCAGGAACCTTCCTTCTGGAATACAGTGAGACATCTATTAATTCAAAAAGCTTTGATTTTCAGTAAAGTGATTTTCTTTATAGCAACGTTTCACCTGAAGTAAAATATATTAACCTTTCTACCCCTCACCTCTTTGTCTTCATAAGTTTGAGGAAAATGTTGCCCTGAATATTTAAAGCAGCTAGCTTACTGTGGGCTCATTTCAGCTCACCTCTAAGCAAGAGATATTCTCCTAGAAGCTCAGAAATATTATGAACACTAAATAGTAGCAGCAGTTGTGGGAAAATAAATTGGGGTTAGTACCCTGTTGTTCTCCCATTCTTTCCTGTGAAGGTGTTTAGAGACTGAAAACTAATGGAGAGAGACTGTAGAACGGAAGTGTTTCAAAGTGAGGTGAAGTTTAAATTAATCTTTATTTTCAAAATGCTTTCTACCTGGGCTCAAGCTATCCTCTCTGTGTGTTTAATGTCATCATTACAATTATTCTTCCCTCTTGACTGAATAATGAACTCTGGTTTCCTGGTCCTAGAATAACTGCTTCTGATTTGTACTTACTACTTGATCCCACTGCATACAATATAAGTGTAGTAACTAATGAAAGATTTTTTTCATTTTATGTTTTTTCCTTCTTTTCTGTTTTATAAAAAGTCTCAGTAAAGAAGATGTGTTCTCCAGAAATCCTCTTCTTCTTAATATTAGGGAAAAATCAGACCCAGTTATTTAGTGCTAAAATTTACTTGTGAGAATTTTTGACACAATATGAAGAAAAAATTCCAAATTTTCTCTTGCAAATACATTAAGATTATCTGGTCAGATCTTCATCACAGAGATTTAGTGAACATAAGAACATATATATTTCAGTGTCTCATTATTCATCTGTGCTTCTTTCTTACCATGAGGCCTCTTGAAGGATTTTATGTACGAAGCAAATCCATAACTGATTGCTTATGATCTTCTGTCAAAAGCAAATATACTACAACTTCTGAGGCATTTTAAATGCTAATTGTAGGGTTTGAAAAATATTTGTGCAGCTATTTTCCCATTGAACAAAAAAAACTCTGCTTTTTATTTTCTTAATGCAACAAGATGATATGTGACTGGCTATTTGCAATGAGATTAACAGCTTCAAATTCAAATTTCCATTTCATTCATTGCTTATAAAATTTGTTTGTTTGGTTGGTTGTTTATTTTGGTGAAACTTACCGTTAAAAAAAGTTAACATGGTGAATTTACCCTTTCTCAAAAAGTAAAGAAATAAAATTTATTAAATGTACAAAGAATATTACCCTCAGTGCAAACTCTGGAACATAGAGGGCACTGTAACATTAATGAAAATGGCATTTTACAAACAGAACCATTTAGAATTTCTTTTAATGTTGGGAACTAAAGCACCATTATGCCACAGGATAGTGGTAGTTATGATGTAATTGTTCCAGTCTGCAAAAAGGCAGTTCACATAAAATGTAAATGAAATCACATATACAGTGCATTTATCTTAAATAAGTAAAAAAATAAAAATCTCTATATAGAGATTACTTTTATTTATTTCTTTGAGTAAGTTCTGCATTTCATACTCATAAATTCTAGTATAAAATGGCCTCATAGTATCCTAACTTGCAGAGATGCATCCTTAATCCTCATAACATATTTTAGGAAGGATACTTAGCACATTTCTGGTACATTACAAAGTATCTTACACATTAAGGGGAACCATAACCACCATTTTACAGGTAGAGAAATGGAGCAATTTTGCTTTTGTTCTCCTGGCATCATGAGGAAGAAGTCTACTCAGCAGGGCCAGTTCTTCGTTCCTGGCATTCTATTCCTCCCCCTACTGCCCACAAGCAAAAGCAGTACTGGAGGAAGAGGAGCTTTATGCAGACAGTTTTCCTGTATAGCCATGCTTTATTCTGGGCTCTGGAAGACTCTGCAGTTAAGAATGCACTTGTAAGTCAGAAGACAGAAAGCAGGCAACATTTGTGAGACTGTGACAAAAGCAGAGAACAGCAAATTTTCTGGTTGAGGGAGTTAGGATCATCTAAAAGACAGGTCTGAAGACCGTGCTGGAAGCCCTCTGGAGTCAGCTGCAAACCCTTTTATGGTGGCACAGCCTTCTGGGGAAGGTCTGTTCTGGGTCTCAGCAGACATTGTTGTATGCCACTGGTTAGAAAGTTATTTAGAATGACTCTAATAATTCAGGCTCAGATGACATTACTCAGTTTGACTGGAAAAGAATCCGTAGACAGGCTGAGGTTCGTTACTTCGGGAGGAAAGATGCTAATGCTCCCACATCTGCTCAAAGACTGAAAAGAAAGGTAGTAACTTCTTCAGCATCATCTTGTATTTTGTAGCCCCATATCATTTTGTGTGTGTTTCTTTACTTGAAAGGGATGAAACTGTAAAATAAACAAGTTCCCTCCTTTATGGAGGGAGCTTGGTGATTTTAATAGCTACCTCAGTCTGGAAACTTCCATAGCATTTGTCATGAATCTTAAAGAACATACAAAGTAAAAAGAAACCTCATTTTCTTAACATATCACACTAACCGTAGAACTAAGAAAGTGGCCTGGAATCTGTTTTAATTAGAGCTTCTTAAGTACCACAATGTAACATACCAAGTAGCAGTGACTCTCTTATATTGAAAAACAGTGACTGTGAGATTGGACCCGTTTGGGATTGGATTTGTTTGCAATTATTCTGCTGTTTGCAGTTATCCTGGGGATAAAAAGACTTATTCAACTTCCACAGATTTTTACAGTCAATGCTTAAATAGGTATATTTGCGTACTGGTTCAGTCGAAGGTGGTTGATTTTCTTCAAAGTACGATTGATTAGGAATTCAGACATAGGTAAAAATTTAAGACATACTTTTGTTACCAAAATTATTGTTTAAATATTTGTCAGCTAGCTAAGGATTCTGCTATATTTGGAATACCATGTCATCCAAATTAATAAAATATGACCCAGAGTGAAAAGCTGCCAGGTCCTATTGTTAAGTATTAAAATATTTCTTCTCCCAAGACCTTTAGATTCCCTCAATGCTATTATGAACTTGTAGTGCCATAAGAAACAGTATTACCTTAAAACCATCTACCAAGGTTGATCCCAGCTATCAACAAAAAGTCTATTCATCTCTTTCCAGTGCAGAACAGGTTTATCTTTAATTACCTTTTAAAAAATAATTTCTGTGATACACATGAATATTATGCTGGAGAACACTTCTACAATTGTCTGTGGACATGCATATATATTGAAAATAAGATAAAAAAAAAGATGAGGTTTAACCTGATATAATAGAAGATTGAATATCATTGAATTTTGCCTATCATTGCAGAAATAGTGACTGTGAGTCCACTGTAAATAGAAATTTTGCTGTTGCTTAAAGATGAATTAGGATCAGGCATTAATCAAATGAATCTTAGTTTTAAAAGATACTTAGAAATTAACCAAGAGTGTCATTCATATTTACTACACACGTTTTCAATACGATGAAAATTTTTTATAATTACATTCTCAATGCTGAAAATTAACAATTATGAGTCAAATACTATTAGATGATTGTTAATCTGAATTTCCATTACCTTACATTTTCTAAAGTAAAAAAATAACAATCCAGGAACACCACTAAAAGAATATTTCAAGTTATTATCCTACATAATGTAATTTTTCTAGTATCAACTCCTGGAGAAAGGTGATTGATAGGAAATAATTTTGGGTGCTCTGATCAGGCAGCTTGCTGGAAATTTCTGATAATACACATAGTTCAAAAATGTCAAAAATCAAGTCAAAGGAACTTCCTAAATTTGAAATTATTTTATAAATGGTATTAGATCTTGTAATGGTGGAAGTATGACTGCAATTTTTAAACCCTTATTTTATATTTCTGTAGTTTTGTGTAGTAAACAGAAAATGTAGTTCCGTGCAACAAAGTATGGGTATATTTGGTAAATACATTTATTAAAAGGTTTTTAATGTTAAATTCATACAGATTTCAATTTATTTTAGTATTTCTAAAATGCATGGCTCTTTACAGCACTTTTTCTTCCAGGCATCAAACGATATTAGTTTTTTCTCTGTCTCTGAGTGTCACTTCTTCAAACAAAACATATTCAATTTCAGGTCAGGAGGAATTTTTGCAAAAATTGCATAATCTAATGTTTTGTAACTCAGAATCCTACTTAAGAAATATTGGGACATCTGCCAGAAGCTGTGAGAAGGACTAATACATATACTAGTATTTCTTATACCCTGGATGACTGAAATATTTGTCTCAAATTTGACCCAGCAATTTTTTTCATGTCATAATGGAATATTTTCAGACTAATTGATATATTTCAAATCTGCACTGCATGATGCTCTTTTTAAACATGAAAGACATCTGCCCTGTAAGACATCCTACCTTAACAATGTCACAAGTGTAAGACTGAATATTTTCTTTTCAAACTTTCTGGACAAGACATGAAAGGAATATTTTTCAAACAATAGTTTAAATCTAATTCTAGTTTTAAAAAGGCCCTGGAAGTAGTTGAAGGAGCCAGGTGTATACCTGGTATAGAGAGAGTAACATGCCTTAGAACTAATTAACTGTGTTATAGACTAGGGAGGCATGAGGAAACATTCTTCTGGGATTTTGAAGAATTATACATTGGAATTGGAAAGACTTTGAAAAATACGGCATTTTTTATGGCATTAATAGAAGCCACGGAGATTTCTTGACATAAACTCTACGTACTCACAAAGTGCAGCCTGCAATTTAAAGTTTTGTTAGAAGCACCCTCTCCCAAAATTGCCATTAAACATGTCTATTGATGGAGACAAAGACCCACAGACATTGTGTGAACTGTATCATAAATTAGTTTATTTTTCACTTAGAGCTATGTATTTAAATAGGCAAGAAAAATGATAGTTTGAATGCTTATGAGTTAAATGGTCCTAAATGCTTCTATTTTTCTGAGTTCAATTCCTATTAAGGCAGCAGCCCTTTCTCTTTAAGGTAGCCTGTCATAGCTGATACATCTTGTGAGACAGTCCCTATGACTCCTGTGTTCTATTCCGCTCCTGGCAAGTCGAAATAATGTCACATTCAGAAAACCTCAACTCTAACACTGCAATTATCACTGTTTTTCTATTCCAGTTCAATTCACTGCTCTCTTAACCCAACCAGTTCCAAAACACTACATGCTGCAGTCTTCTTTTTCCTTTCACATTGAACAAGCTCCTTTCCTGTTAGTAGACTTTAACAAGAAAAACAATGGGTTTTGAGGAATCTTAATCATAAATAAGCATGATGAAAAAACTGATCTCCAATTTCAGAGTGTAGAGAAAGAAACCTTCTTATGCAAAGGACTAGATCTTTCAAGTAGGAGTTTATGGATGAGAGTCAGAAGATATGCAGCTATCATGATCACATTGAATCTTCTATGCTCCTGATTGGGTTGGTTTATTGAGACTTGCCTGGGATGAAGTTTTTAGGGAAAACAGAGACGTCCCATGGGAAATGAAAGGATGCACACAGACACAGTTATTAGGAATATATTACGAACAATATCTTTCCAGATATGTTTTTATTGAATGAGAGTTACAGTTAACTTTAAGAATAAAAAATTTCAGGATATGTTTTTATTGAAGAAGTGCTCCCCTTTTTCATCTAGAACTGCAGACTCTTGAGATACTTGAGAATGTATGCCTTTTTCCTCCCACAAGATCTGTCAGCTCCATGCTTCTGACATCTTCAGTTTCTTTGACAAGCAATAGGTATAACAGGCAAATTTTCAATTCACATTTTCTGAAAATTGAATATGAAAAAGACATCAAGAAAATACCAACTATTACTACATTATTCCTTTTAAGACAAGGTGAGACTGGAAAATTATTTCATACCTTTCAGTTCACAGAAACATCCTTATAAATTCTTGAAGACTGAAATAACTACCCACATTATCTTTTTTTCTTTTTCCCAGAATGCAATTCATTTCAAAAACAGAAGCAATAGGGATTGTCTGTCGATCTAGTTATTTACTTTGAAATTTTTCTGAGCATTAATTAGTGCTTCTGTCAAAATAGGCATTTTTGCCATTCAGAAAACATGCAAACCTCCCACACACATCCTATTGCTCCAGTTCCCAGAAGAGGATTGTAAAATACAATAAGGTGCTTTTGAAAAGGATTTGAATCACACAGGGGTTTTTTCTATGTCATTTGTACAATTTGTAAAGCTGATCTTGGGAATTACTATGTTTTTTTCCCTACAGTCACATTCTTCAAACTAAGTGAGTGAATATTGACTGCAAATATCTGAAAAAATCTATTTTCCCCTATACATTACCTTCTGATACTTACAGACACATACTAGCAGTAGCAAAATATCTGTAAGAGTGAACATGTACAAACATTTTGTTTTATAATGGAATAATCAGAGAATCAGTGAATGGTTTGTGTTGGAAGGGACTTTAAAGATCATCTGGATCCAACCCTCCTGCTATGGGCAGGGACACCTTCCTCTAGACCAGGTTGCTCAAAGCAACATCCAACCTGGCCTTAAACATTTCTGGGTATGGATCATCCATGACTTTTCTGGGCAACTCCTTCCAGTGTCTCACTGCTCTCATAATGAACAATTTCTAGTGAAGGATGAGTTTAGCTATTGATTTTTTTTCTTTTTTTTGACACAGTACTTTTCTTCCTACCACAGCTTCCTCAGTAACTACGTATTCCCAAGGTATCTCTATTCCCTGTGCTCACATGGCACATACACCAGCCTCTGTAACACTTGGAATTAAATACTAGTGTTTCACAAAAATCACAGTTGGAATGTTGTGATGTAACAGGTGCCTAATTTTGAGATTTTGGCTTCAGTTATGTTCGACATATTGCTTGCATTCAAAACTAAGCTGGTCACTGGATTACATGGGGTTGTGCCTGGATCATTTTAAACTGTAGAATAATGAGGAGTACAGAGTAAATCACAAATGCATGTCTGATCTGAATTTGCAGATACATGAAATCATGATAGAAACATTGAGGATTTGCAAAACTTGAAGCGTGATATCGAGTCTTTGGCTGGCTATTCATTGGTACTGTGGTTTGTAAAGCTTCCAGAATTTTGATTAGGGACTTGCAGGTTAGGATTTGCACGTTTTGGTCTCAGGCTGGTTTTATAGGATCTTCACATTCTGTGAATGTGTATGTGAATCCAAATGTTTGATAACAAATTTGCAGGAGCCTGAAAAAATGAAATTTAAACAACCCCCAGCAGTTGAAAACACACTATCTGTTTGTTAAATCTACAAAAGATTTTGATCCTATTGAGAGCGATATTAAAGTCAATAAAGGAATTTTGCTGTATTTCATTGAATGCTTGTTCCATTGCAAACTTTGTTTCAAAGATTTTACAGTTTTTCACCTTCAGATATTAAAGGTGCAATTTAAACAGTGTTGTGTAATGGCATTTTAAATTTGACACAAGCTGCAAAAGTCTGACAGTTCAAGATTATTTACAGTTTTAACCCATTCCCAGTTTTCTTTCCTTTTTGTGTCTTTTATATTGGGTTAGACAGTGACAACTCTGCAAATTTGAAAGTACACATAGATGTATTTCCAAAACCAGAAAGACAAATAAATAATTTGCTTTATGGTCACTACATTTTCAGTTTAATTAAGAAGGCTGCTATTTTCAACTCTCAAAAGTCAACCAAATTTTCAAAAAAAGTGAGGAAACAATGTTTGTGAAAATATTAAATCAAGTGACTAATGGGACAAAATAAATAATGACAGACTTTCTCTCTAAAATATTTAATCTAACCATAGCCTTCAAACCAATACACAAATACAATCTGTGACAAGGGACTAGGTACTAAAGAGCTCTTCAAACATGCTAACAATACTCTTGGTTTTTGTTATGGGTTTTTAATTTGTCTTTAATAACTGAAGGTGAAACAATTGTGGTTACTGTTACTTCATTAAAAATATGAAGATTTATTTAGTGCATATAGTGCTTTTATCTGTTTTACCTTCTCTGCTCTTCTTGCAGCATCTTTTGATGTAATAAATTAATTTTCCTATCTTTGGATAAATAGAATTTTTGCATCTTGTACATGTCAATTGTATGTACAGGAAGAGTCTATTAAATTTTAATGTTAGCTATCAGTTTCTAATTGTGATAAAACTATTTTGCAGTTGAGCTGTTCATCGTAATCAGAATAATAGAATACCTTAGAAAAATGGTGAAAAAATTAGGATTTTTATTCAAGTGCCATCTCATTTTAAGTGAGTTCTTTTTAAGCAACTTCTTCCTCTGTCCTTGTTACTCTGATGTCAGAAATTTACTGGGGCACAATTTAGAAATTTAAATACTCTGTGGATTTTCTGTCATTCCTACAGTGCTGTTCCCACAAATAGCACAGACTTAAAAGTTTTCTGTCCGCTAGTATACGGTAAAGATTAAGAAACTGTAGAATTTTGTTAGAATGAGAAGATTGAATTCAGATTTGGTAATCTTTTCCCACGTTGTGACACTTCTCTATCACCAAGTCTTTATCTCAAATGAGAATATATCACTGAGAAGGCAAGATTCAGAGAGTCATAGAAGTTTTTACTATGAGCAAAGAGAAAGATATGAGAAAGTGGTGGGTAGTGTAAAGCAAATTGTCTTTTCTGAGCAGTTTTCTTATGCAAATTTTTTTGTACCATAACTTGATTTGCTCTTTGCTAGCAATAGGATATAAATCCTTAGGAACACCATGAAGTACATTAGGATTTTTATTTCATCTTATGTGAGTTTATTTCCCTACAAGTGAATTCTCAAACAATTTCCTCCTCATTCATGTCACAGTGTGACTCACAGTTTCTTCATGTATCTTTTAATAAGTTGAAGAGGTAATAAAAGAAAACTGATTTATTTCTTTCTTTCCTCCATGAAGAAAGAGATCACAGGACATAGAGTGCTGCAGCAGCCAGGTGAAGAGCTTTAATTCCAAGCAGTGAAGCCTAGAACAGCTGATTGTACTTTGGATAGATGAGATTAATTTAATATCTTCTTTTTGGATGTCCTTCAGATATTTTCTTAGTACGAAAGACAACAGAGAGACAAAATAATATATAAAAATGGTACATAGAGAGTAGTGATGAGGATTACAGTTAAATTAAATCTTGATAATTGAGTCCATATTGTAATGCATTTTGGACCAAGAAACATCTTGAAGTGTGAGTAACTCCTCTTGCTGTTCCTTCCACAACTTCTCCCTATCACCATCACTGGAGTCCATCTGCCACAGGTTCACAGAATCTTTATGTTGGAAAAAAGCTATAAAATCATCTTTCCAACAGTTAATCTACATCTTAGGATGAAAACATTACCCTCTGATGTTGAGTCTGGCAAGTAAGCAAAGGGTCTTGAACATTTTTCTTCTTTTCTTCTGCTTCAGATCTACCACACCTATCATACTTCACAGTGAAGAAAAGCTTTAAAGCATCATAAAAAATAGTGACATCTTTAAATCATGGTCATACCTTGTTTTGGCTAAAATTGTTATTCAGATATCTACTATAGTAAAAATAAATTCTTCTTAGAATAGTGTCCTGGTTGCAGCCAGGATAGGGTAAATGAGCTATTCAGTACCATCTCACATCATTGCCAGGCACAGGGGAAGGCATTCTCTCCCTTCCCAGGAGAAGGGGCTCCTTCCAGTTGAGAAAACCTGGCGTATCTATCATTTGGGATGCTTCTCCATGTGAATAATTTATTTTCTTATACCTTTGGTTTTTTTGTTTGTTTTTTTTTTTTTGCTGTTACTGTGTATTTTCTCATGTCATTGCTGTTTCAAGTATTTTTTTCTAATCTCAGCCTGAGATCTTTGCCTTTTTTGCCTCCAAATGTCAACTCCATCCCACTACAGGAGGAAAGGGGAGGTGAAGGGAGAGCAAGAGAGCAGCATGTGGTTTTGGAAAGACTCAGTAGGGGCACTGAATTGGAGAGTACTGCTCCTAAACCATGACAAATAGGACAATATCTTAATATCTTGAGCTTAAAACCTTTAGCCTGTTCAAACTGGTCTTCTGCCAAGGTCAATATAAGTTTTAATATTTCCCCAGCTTAAAATGCATAATGCATTTGACCTGTAAGAAGCAGTGAGTGCCCATCCCACAGTTAACAGTTGTAAAACTAAAGCACATCTCAAAATGGGAAAATCAGCTGGACATTAGGAATCTAGATGAAAACAGAAAGAAAATTCTAAAACAAAGAACATTTAACACATCAAAAAGATGAGCGCATTCAGCCAGGACAGAGTTTTTTTTCCCGACTGCCATTTGATGTTGTTGACTGCAAACAGATAGGAGAAATCTGTCTCTTTGGCTTGCATTCTGAATAAGGCACAGCACTGGTTTACGCTAAAAAATAATCAAGAGCTGCAATTTGGCTCCAGCAGGTCTCCATTTCTTGAAGTTGTTCACTGAAGATTTAGAAGGAAGAATGAGAATCTACCATTAAAGCAGCAATAAGTCCCTGCTCTCCTTCCACTCCCTGACTTCTCATTAAGTCCTGTTCCCGACCTGCAGTGAGAGTATCCTCTTGCAAAAAGCAGCCACTTTGTCTGTTCTCAAAAGAATGACTTTTACCTCACATATTCCTAATAGCTTTTGAATAGCTCTTCCTTAAAAATAAAAATGGAAAATTGAATACGTGATAGTGAAAATTTTTATCCATCGACACAAGTCAGAATTCTTCTTCAGACCATTATGATTCTCAAGAGATAACTGGTAGTGACATTTTCAGATTTTTGTAGCAAATTCCTTATTTTTTTATTTTTATTTTCAGATATAATCTATGGAACTAATAAAAATCCACTGAAAAAGTATCAGGTAGAGGCAATAACAGTCATGTGATACACCAAATTTAAAAGGTTTCATTGTTCTATCTCTGTACTGAAATTCAGAACTGTCTTCAATGGCTGCATTCAAAATCCTGCCAGAACTTCAGGGCAGGGCACCAGATCAGTCACACACTGCAGCTTCTGTGGGTCAAGGAAACTATCTTCGTATTTAAGGCAATAATTTGTTATTAGGCTAGTGAAAGGATAGTTAAACTATTAAAAAATAACAGTTGATTTACAATGACAGTAAGCAAATTGGGTAATTATTGCAAGAAAAAAGTAGCTCTAATGAAAAATTTAATGCTATATACATAAATATTTTAGTACCTAATATTTTTGGGGGGGCACATCCACTTTTCCAGAATTTCTGTAGGACCTAAGGTTGATGGTGCCAGTCTTCCAAGAAGCAGGTGGCATGGCTTTAAGGTGAGTCATCAGCATCTCAAAACTGTTGCCAGAACCACGACACTGTTATGTTCTTTTCATTCACGCTAGGATCCACTTGGTGCCATTTTTATATTTTTCATATCACATCCATTTTTTTCCTATATATAGTGTAGTTTACCTATGTCAGATAACTTCCTTTTCGTTTTCCTTAAAACCAATTTTTACTAGGCTTCCAAAATTACATTCCTCTAATAATTAGAAACTGCTTGCTGAAAGTATGCCTAAAGCCTAATGGCCTAAAGCCTCTGCTTTCATCCTGTGCCCACATTGTCAAGATCTTTGCTATCATTCCCCATCTGCACGGCTACACACTTCATCTTCAGTCTAGCGTTACACATAGTTCAGGCTACAAATGATAACTACTGCATATTACTATCTGTCACTTTCAGCATTATATCAAAATTATTGTAACAATAGACATTACAGTAATCGTAGAAAGTTAAGCTAAAGCCAAAACAGGTAAAGCAATAGCTGTTTGCTCATTGTATAACTGTTGCTCCAAATAAATGAATTATCATGGTTTAACTCCAACCAGCATCTAAATACCATTCAGCCATGCTCACTCCTTCACTAGTAGGACTGAGGAGAGACTCAAAAAAATAAAAACATAAAAAGCCATGGCTCGACATTAAGACAGTTTAATAAGTAAAGAAGCAACGTGCACACAAGCACCGCAAAGCAAGGAATTCATTCACTACTTCCCATGGGCAGGAAGGTGCTCAGCCAGATCCAGGAAAGCAGAGCTCCATCACATGTTACTGTGTCTTTGGCAGACAAATGCCATCACTCTGAAAATCCCCCCTTCCTCCTTCTTCCCCTCACTTTATATACTGAGTATGATGTCATACGGTATGGAATATACTTTTGGGAAGTTGGGTTCAGCCGTCCTTGCTGTGTCACTTCCAAACTGATTGTGTCTCCTCAGTGTTGGAGCAGTACAAGAAGCACAAAAGGCCTTGACCCTGTATATGCACCACTCAGCAATTATGGAAACATCTCTGTACTATCAACACTGTTTTCAGCACAAAACCAAAGCAGACCCTCTCTCTTTCTACTGTGAAGAAAATTACCTCTACCACAGGCAAAACTAGCACATGAATAAATCACCTAATGAACAGTTGTCTTACAATTTCCAGTTCCCAGTTTTGAAAAGGAAGTAGCTCTTCCTCTGCCTCTCACCTGGCTTGGCTCAAGCAGAATATTGTTACTTAGGAAACTCTTCTTAGTTTCCGTATTAAGTGCAAGCTATAAAGTTTGGTAGCATAGCGAGAAAAGTATCTGAGAAATTACAACACAGGATCTAACCTAAACTGGAGATAGAAATAGAGAATTCGAAGTAAATTGCTTCATAAATTCCATTCAGTAATAAACTACATAAAAGTCTATGTAAAATTCCAGATTGAAAGATTCTCTGTAATTTAATACCACCTTGAATTGTCATTACGGATGCCAAGAGCAGTAATTTTTTTGTCTCTTCCTCAAAACAATAGAAATAAAAGTTATTATTCCCTCATGTATTTGCTTTGTTTCTAGAAGTACAAGTGTCTACATAGGCAATAAAACTGGTTATACACTACATTCAATTAAAAAGCTGTGCAATAACAAACCAAGCAAAAAACTAGAAAAGAAAAAGCCAAGCCCATAACTTAAAATAGATACATGCACCCAAACCTAGAACATGATTTTCTCTAGCTTTCTAGTAACAGCATACCCTTTTGAAGTAGTATTTGGTATTTAAAGGTATCTGAAATGAGACTGCACTAGTAGTAGATTCTAAACACTTCTCTTTGCCTTCCAGTGTCCTGTGTGTACCTCCAATTAACATTTCACTGGCTTTTATTGTTTGCAATAGACAATATTCTTTTTATCTGCTGACATTTGCATCATGATGCTCAGTTTAGGAACAACCACACTGGCATTGATAGTCTTTTGAGTCTCTGGCAATTTCCCCAAACCAGCAATCAACAATCCAAAAACAAAAAAGAAAAAGCAAAACTTGGTGGATACTAGCATAATTTACCTCTCTTAGGTAGTGCTTCAGCACTGGAAATATGAAAATGAAAGTATAACTTTCAGATATTACATTAGTAGAAAAGGCATAGAAAGAAACAAAATTCACTCTGTAAAAAAACCACCTGAATAGTAAAGGGCAGTCATTCACCTGGGGTTTTTCTGGCCCCACATGATCCTACCTTTAATAAACAACTATTTAAACCAGAAATGCTGAAAAACTTATTGTATATATTTGTTCTGGTTTTGACACTGTTCTCCCATCCCTAAATTGATGAATAATTATCTTTTGTCTCTCTCTGTAATCCTATATACTCCTTGGATGATGAAGTGGCTGCAGTGGTGTGGGAAAAAGGGAAAAACAGAGGAAGACAGAGCAAGACACTTTTGTAAATTCATTGCACATTGCATTTTCTCACATGCTTATATATTGCACATATTCATAAGCTTTCTGGAAAAGAGGTGAGTAGTGAGGTGAAAAAGTTTTCTGGTAGTATTAAATTATTCAGGGTAGTAAAAGCAAAATCCGGCAGGGAAAAGTTGCACAGCTTACTGAAAAAACAGTAAAAGATAAAATTTAGTGGTGATAAATATAGAAAAATGAGTGGATAGAATAACATCTATGTATATAAACAAAGAGAGAACCTAAATAATTTATTACCATTCAGGAATGAGATTCCAGACTCATTGCAGATAATTCTGCAAAAATATCAGACCCATTCTCGGAAGTGCTTGAAAAAGCTGAATATAACATTTTGAATGACTAGAAAAGGAATAAACAACAATATAAGAGCATATTTAAAGAAATGGGTGAATACTTTGCAGTTCCGTTTCTCCTTCTAGTCTCAGTAGAATATATAAAAATAGACTATGGTTAAAAGAATAAAAAAGCTTAAGGAGTTGGGGGGTTTTTGTGCAAACAGAATCTATATAGCTCGAAAAAGAGGCAACTGGAATTAGTTAGTCAATAAAGTCCTGAGTGGATTGGAAGATGTGCATAAGCACATCAAAAGAACTTCCTAGGAACCAGATGTTAATGAAAACAAAAGACAGTATTTTTTACATGAATCAGCTGAATCATGAAACTTGTTGCTACAGGATGTCATAGATGACAAAAATATAAATAGGTCCATAAAACAGACAAATCTGTGAAAGAGAAATGCATGTAAGCAATCTACTTATACAGACAGTGATGTACTCTGAGTTTATTTTAACTAGTGATTTTCACCAGCTGAAATCTGCGTGGTCCTTTACAAGTAAAGTTTTAATTTTCCTTACTGGTGGAAGGTTTAGAATTCTTTGGCTTATGAGATGAAAAATTCACAACTATGGTTTCAGAGATATTAAAAGAACATTTTGTCTGTGTTTCAGAGTTTAAAATTGAAGCTCAAAACAAGATTTTTTTTTTTTTTTTAATCTATAAAACGTTAAGCAAATGCCTATTTGAACAGAGAAATACAGAAAAATCAGTACATATAGTTGCTGAGAAATACACTCAGTGTGGGTATCTCAGTGTGAAGCAGGAGCTGATGACCCCAGACTTTCCCACACTTGGATTGTGAAGGTATAAAACACTTTCCTTTGTTCTGGGTTCCTCCTCAGGGGCACCCAGTTTGAGCTGTTATCTGCTTCTTTTAGTTATTTCATGGTGATTAAATTATTTTAAGGATCTGGACATCTGAGACTTTGCCATGAGTGTTGATCTGGGGTAGCGCTGGTAAGGACACATGGTCTGAATGAGTGTGGGGTGTGTAGCTGTGGTGGTGCTCAGTCCCAGCTCAGGTGGGGAGGCGTGTGACTGCTGGAGTGGCTCCTGGATGGCTGGACAGAGGAGTTTCCTAACATGGTAACTTACACTGTAGAAATTTTAGAGTAAGTTTTAAAATGGATTTTATACACACACACACACATATATATATATATATATATGTACCTACTGTACAAACTTGTTCCAACATAGGCAGGAATGCATTCTCTGTGATGTGCTATCAGTATTAATTAAAGCTAGTGAAACATACTTTTAAAATTCCTCACTATGTATAGAAATGATATTTTGTACAGATTTTTTTTTCTTTTTTTTTCCCCAATGCACAATTAATTGGTTAGGATGGTTAAGAATATTTGAATTTTTTTTTTTGTTACCAAAATCTTGTGTTGTTGATCTAACACTGGGCAATAGAAATATCTAACTGACAGCACTGGACACTGTGTTTCTAAACAAATATACTCCTAAAAGTAAATATATTCTTTTTGAAAAGTGGCAATGACCTTAACTTGCAAGGAAAATGATGACTTTTAAATGTGAATTTAAAATGAAGACCTCAAATATGATGGCGATGTTGTCCAACATTCAAAGCCATCCTTTTTCTTACTGCTGGGAGAAAGAGTGAAAAGTCAAATTTCTAGAGGTAGCATTGAAAACTACGCAGTAAGGAAACACATTTTTATTTGTTCTACTAATGAATACTGATAGAAGAAAAACAAGCAAAGTGCATGGAAGTACTGCGAAAGACTGGGAGGTTTAGTCTTTAGAAATGTAGCATAGGGACAGTGTTGATCAAAAATGATTGCAACTGAAAACAAGATGATGAATTTTTTGGACTGTCTTTGACATCATGAAAAGGTTTCAGCTTACTAGAGAAGTATTTTTGTAGCATGAGGTGCAATGTGTGTGCCCTGATAGGTGCATGTGGTCATGTGAAGGTACAAAGTCAACTGGAATAATGTTGGAGGATTGTGCAGTATGAAGTTTCATCCAGATTGTCTTGGAGAGCAGTTCTGGAGTGAACTACCCTAGAATGAACTCCTTTGTAGAATACTAATAAGTGAAGCAGCAGCTGTGCAGATAAAAACTTGAATGGCTTAAAAGAACTGTGTCAGCACAGAAATGAGGCAGATCACACATTACAGCCAAGCTGATGGACATAGTCCAGCTCTTTCTAACAAGAAAGGCTCATGCTTTCTGATCTGTAAATCCCAGACAGCAATCCACCGTGAGGAGATACCATTGGAACAGTTA
This sequence comes from Acanthornis magna, assembly GCA_036785705.1. Lineage (NCBI taxonomy): Eukaryota > Metazoa > Chordata > Aves > Passeriformes > Acanthizidae > Acanthornis > Acanthornis magna. The sequence continues at coordinate 28,170,932 of JAWUZG010000001.1, forward strand.
AAAAGCACTACCATTGAGATAATTGTAGTGATTGTTCCTAACCAGATGCACCTTCAGTGTATTCATATACCCATATTTTTTCAAGCCTCCCTATCTATTACAAAAAGGAGATTAGCATGTGGTGTTCTTGAGTGAGAAAACATGGCTGCCTTCAGCTGTTCCAAGGGACAAGGCACAGGAATTAGTTTTTCAAGTTTACTGCAGTATATAAAATACAAACACAATAACTTTCTGGTTTGCATTCCTTATTTCTCATAAAAATCTGTTTCAATGTAAAAGTAGCAAATATGATTCCATATTTTTTTAGCTGTGAGCCTCCAGCAGCACATGAAAACTGATCTTAAATAATTTGACCTAATTTTCTGGCAGAAATCCCTAGTGTGAAATTGGCAGACAAAACAGTAATAGTGATTTGTATATAAATTTTATGTAAAATACAACTTACGTATTTAATAAACTCTGCCTTTTCTTGCAAAAGTTAAATTCTTTATTATGCACTACTCACCTATCCTTAGCCTTTAGTTAAGGGAAATTCACACTTATGAGATTTCTATAAAGAGCAGAATAGTTATGAATATATTTGGTTGTTGTAAAGCGAGAGAACTTGCTTTCAGAAGAGATGGTATTTTTCCTAAATATGTATAATAAACCTTGCAAACAAATGTTTTCTTAATTCCTCCATGGTGTTATCTAACTATTTATGCTTAATTCTGTAGATTTCTTTATGTTGTTCATCACCATGGCATTTCAGTGCTTTCATCTATCCTATTTTCTGTAAAACAAGTGCTTGCCTTTACCACATATCAGTTGATAGCACAGCTTCACTGGAAGAGAGATGAGGATTTTTAAGATATGACAGAAAAAGCCATGGTAAAATAAAAAGACCCATTTTACACAGCTCAGACTTTAGGCGATTAGTAGCATGAAGGATTTGTATAGATGTACATTTTTTAGCAGCACATAAAAGAATCAAAGTCTAACCCGTACTGTGTAGTGCAGAACTTGTCCATCACAGAACACTGATGTCACTGTCTGCAGGCCATCTTTCTCTCTCATACTTTCTGCACAGCAACATGGATAGATCATTAAAGAAACTTGTTTCCTTCTTTCATCTGCTTTTGCTTTTGACTGAAATGGCCAATATTCCTAATGCCATTTAGATGGAAAGGATTGTGTTTTCTTGTAGAATTCCAAGGATTCAAATCCTGGTATAGCCACTGAATGTGCATGAAAGAATCTTTAGCTGCCTTTTGCATCATCCTTTTTTGTCTCATCTTCCTCAGCTTCATTTCACTCAGTTGCCACTTTTGGCACTGAGGTCATAAGAGCTGCCATTCAGGCACTTTTCAACCAAGAGGAATCTCAGCTGCTGCCTGTAGAGTTGGCAGCCATGTACTGGAAATTTTCATATGAGCTGAATTCTTTGTAACAATGGATTTACAGAAGCTAATCATTACTTCCTTAAAGCCTGTATGAATTCCAGACTTTACAGTTCTAGCACACACACTGTCCTGGGATCCCTTGGCAGCTAATAACCAAGACAGATGGAGATGGACACAGGCTAAACTTTCTGCAGAGTATCCTTGTCAGTTATGCTTAACATAACTTTGGCCACTCTTGAAAACTTTATTAGACCAATGAATTTCTATAACCTAAGTTTGGGTCTCAGAGGTTCTTGATTTTAAGATTATTTGGGAAAAAAAGTACTGAGTCAGAAAAGAAGCACTGATTGTAGTGTTCTGATTCGCTGACACTTGAGTGGGAGATTTATGAGCATCTTGAACGTAAATCAAAGTAATCAAAGGGAATCCCTCAATTTTCTAACTCCAGAAGTTCACCAAGCTGGTGTTTTAAAGTAATTCCTGTGGCCAATCATACCAAAAGGAGTGGTGTCACTAATGTTATTAGCACTATAATTTAATTCTAAGCCACCTTCAGAATGTATGCACTTGCAGATAGAATAAATTTGCATGAGTTGGTGTGAGTGAAAAAAATTTCAATTATTTCTGGGGTGCTTTAATGAGGGACTTTAAGCCTTCTCTTATCATCCCACTTTCACCCAGAAAGAGGTCATGGAGTTTGACATTCTAAACAATTTCTTGTTTAGTTCTAGCCTCTCCTTTTGTTTTCTGCTTTGGAATATTTATATTAGTTTTATAGCTAATTAATATGATGGGTGACCTGCAGATCTGTACAAACCTACTAAAACAGTGACTCTTTTTGGAACCATCACAAATGAAGTGTGTTCCTGATTTGGTGTCAGCTTTGGTTGAATAAATGGGAGAAATTCAAGACAATCCAAAACCGGCACAGAAGAAGCAGAGTCAGAGATAAACCATTAAACACCACAGATAAGGCTCTTGTTCATAAAATGCTGATCAGCTGGGAAAGTCTTAGTAGCATAAAGACTTTGCACTGTCCAGTAAAGTTGGGAGAGATGAATCCCACTGAATGAAGTCAGTGTATGCTTCCTCACCTGGAATTTGAGGAAAAAATCTGTAAATGTGCACTCAGAAATTCTACTTTCATGTTAATTATCCTTTGCTTTCTGTAACACAGACTTCTTAAATTTTTTCAGAGATACTAAATATCTTTGCTAAAGTTTAAGGCTGCCTGCTGAGAATTAGTCAAACTGAACATTGAATATCTGCTAATAATTCAAACATAATTTGAAAATTAAGGCATCTTGTAGGTCAAGGCTGGAGAATAAAATTTAAAAAATAGTAACAAATAAAAGTTATAACTTCTATGGGTCAACAATCCCAAAAACTGCAGAATTCAAACTCCTAGGGATCTCTTTTTTTTCAGTGGTCACAAAACCTCCCTGCTTGTGTTGTGTTAGGTTGAGGAATAACTCTTAGTGGGGAGTTGATTAAAAGAACAATAAATAGTAGATGCATATGCAAGATGAGTTGGGAGTATAAAAATCATATTACAGAGAACATTTCCAGTTTACCATATTTATTAGATCAAAGAGAAAGATCACCTTACTGAGCATTAAGCATTTAAGTCTTCCAGATTAAAACAGACATTTTATGCATTTCTGAGAAAACTTGGGCTGAAGGGAGAGTTAACACCTCATCCACATGCTCTAATACAGTCAAATAGTTCTTCCATAATACATATACATTTTCCCTTCTTGTGCAAACTCATAGGCTCACAAAGCAATAAGAAGCAATTTTCTGAATAATTGTGATCAGAGAGCTTTTACTTCTTTACATGCCTTCACTGTCACAAAAGAAATTTTCATCAAGAAAAGATTTAGAGGCCCTGAATCTTTTCTGCAGACAATACTCAGTATTTGGGGATTGCACAATGATGGTATTGCTAGAAGAATATCTTAATGATACAGGAAAGAGTCATGCCGATGATCTATGCAAGGCAAATAATTCTGTTTTATCTGATACAAATTTTTTCTCCTATTCTTTTTCTGTAGGACACAACTCTGGTTTTTGATCATTTTATTGACAGCTGAAATTTATCAAAGAGCATTATGCAGTGTATTTGTGACCTATATAGTAGTCATAAGGTTGTCCTCTTTGCATGATTTTGCACTAAATATCTTACTTGCCCAATGTGCTCCTGTGTCTTTTAACATCTTCCAGTCTCACAGTTGCTTAATTTTGGGTTTGTTTTCTTTCTCGCAAATCAGTGTTTGGGGCCACAACCTAATATACTGTTAGAAGAGTGTAGGCCAAGGAGACTGACTACATGTAAACACAACACAGAAAAAGGCGCTATTATCTAGAAATCACAAATTTTATGCTTGCGTGCTGGAAAAGCTACATTAGGCACGTCACTCACAATATAAGATGTAAAGATTTTTTTAATTACAGCAGCATCTGTTAGCAAGTCTAAAGCAATTTTTAGTGAAAACTGACTACTTGGGGGTGTATGTGGTTATACTTGCATTTTTATAAAGCTGAAACTGTGGTGTTTCACATTAGTATACATATAATCTCAATATTTAGGTGTAGTGTGTGACTAAATTCTGCATGAAAACTACTGTACTATTGAGTGAACCAGTCAGGGTTCAAGTGTGGTGACAGCCTTCAATTTTAATTATTCATTGTTATAGAAATCTTTAAAAAGAAGTCAAAAAGCTGCCAATTTAGTATTGTCCTGCTCTATTGCTCCAAATGAAGAAATGACTCAAAGATTTTCAGTTGTCGGCAGAAGTACTCAGGATAGACTTATTGTTGAGTGACTGAAAAAGTGTGGACATTGCTAATTTTACGACTGTTGGAAAAAATAGTAGATGAGAGATCTTTTCACTTGACATCAGGGAAGGCTCTTTGAATTAGAATAACTGAATGACATAAAGTCTGTAATTTGCCAAGACTTGCAGTTTAGTAGTGAAAGGCGAACCACAACATTGGTACTCGTATTCTATAAATTTTTGTGAAATAAGGAGAATATACAGATCATACTGGTTAATTTTTATAGTTTTGCAAGAGTAAATTTCTTAATTCTATGTCAGAATGCCAAAGATGTCAGGTTCTCTTATTAAACAGGCAGTTCTATGTGCATTAATAAACACTTAGCATTTTTCATGTTTTCTATTATGTCGAACAGCCTATTAAACACCTATGGGGAAAAATCCTCTTTTTGGTATCAAGCAGATGGAAATCAATTTGCAGTTACATTTGTCAGAATACACTTTCAGATTATCTATGTCCAAGCCTTGTTAACATGTAGACAAATGTCAGCAGTTTAATAAAAGCATCACAACATTATTATTATTGTTGTTGTTGTTGTTGTTGCTGTTATCATTGTATTGTTATTATTGTTGGGGTTTTTTTCTGACCTGGAATGATGTCACATCAACAGAAGAGTTCAGTTTTGTCTTTTTTTCTTTTGAAATATATTACCAGTTTCTCTCAAGTAGTTAACCCAAAATGGAAAGGGATTCATTTCCCATTACATTAAGCATCTAAAATACAATTTAACTTTTCTGTAAAAACTCTCCTGTTAACTTTACTTTCTAGTTCAGCAGCTTCTCTGGGGGATTTTTGTCATTGTAAGACATATATCCAGGTTATAAATTTTCCATCTTTTCTGATGATTGAGGAAATGTAGTTGATTTGCTTAATAGAAGCTGTCTAACATTTATATTGTTAAAGGCAGAAGAGTTGTACTAACTATAAGCAAATTATTCAATGTATACGCAGAGGAGCAGAGACAAATCTACTAGTGCTGTTTTTCAGAGTACTTCCCTTTAACCAGAAAGAGCCACAATGTATAAAAAGTGACCTGGGCACTCTAACTGTTACTATAACACTGAGGTTGTGGGTTCAATTTTAGTATGGATATTCACCTAGGATTTGGACTTGATGGTCCTTGTGGGCTGCTTCCAACTCAGAATAATCTGTGAAATAACAATGAAAATGGGGAGTGGGATTATGGGGTGGTGGTTCTAACTATGTTTACATCATTATCCAAATTCAGAGTAATTACTCTTCTATTGATTGAAAGGGCTCACTTCTACCACCTTCATGGGAAAAAAAAGAAGGAAACCGTATGAATTATACCATATAAAAGCAGAAGAATTCTAGTTTTAATCTCTTGATTTTAGATGTCACAAATAGACATATGTCTTGAGATTTAATTGAAGCTGTGAATTTTAATCTTTTACTTTATGTAATGCATTTTTTCTGCTTACTTTTAAGTAGTAGAACATCTCTAAGCTTTTTCCCATGACTCCTCAACACAGTCAATATTTTTTACTATTTATATTTCCTTACCTATTTTCAAGATCAAATACCTTTTGGTGGAAGAAAAATCATAATTGCACTTCATTTCGGCTGATTTTGAAGACTGTGAGCTTAACATCAGATCTAAGAAAGCAGCATAATCAAGTGATGATAGCTAACTTTTACAGTGTAGAATTTCCATATAGATTATTAGGAGTAAATTCATACTGTTTCTACATTTATTCATGTAGAAATAAAAATAATACCTTATTTGTTGTAGAAACCATCAATAACTCATCCATTCTCCAGAATGAAAAGCCATCAGTCTTCTAAATTGAAGAAAACAAAGTTTTATATATGGATTTGTTTTCCCCTATGTATCTTGGACAAGATGTATGCGTTGTGTATAGGTCCTTTATCTATCATTAAGAAGCATAGCAACATCACCATCTCTCAAAGTAAGCCACCTAATAATGTAATCTTCCTTCTCATGTGTAAGTATTTCATTAGATCAATGCCAGTGGTCTAAATCGTCTTCACACAGACTTGTTCCACTGAGAGTAGAAGGCCACAGCTGGAGCAGGGATGGGACCCAACAATCTTATGTTATGAAAACTTGAGATAATATTTCTCAGAAGTTCATTTAATACAAAGAAAGAATGGAAAGCAACAGAAAAATGAAGGAATTAGAGTGAAGCAATTTTTCTTAAACTTCTCAGGATATCCTACAAGGAATGCATCCAAACTCCCTTAGGATGCATTCAGCTTTAAAATAGCTGAAAGAAAGGGTGGAGGTTGCATTACAGCTGCTCTGATCATCACCTTTATAAACACTTCATTTTTATTTTCCTAGAAGAATAAGAAAATGAATAGAGCAAAGATTTATGTCATTGAATGTCATAGCTGATTACCTCTAGAAATGAGAAGAATGCAATTTTTATGACTTTATTTAAAGCTGAGCTATTTTTCATAAGTAAATACAGCCAGGACAGCCAGCTTTAATTTTTAAGAATGTATGGAACACTGCAGTGTAAATTTTTAAATTATGATATGCTTTTTTAGATTCAGTGTTTTTCTAAATAAAACATTCAGCACAACTCTAGTATGAATAATATTTCTGTTGTAATTTGCAACAATATTAAGACAATAATTTTTCTTAGTAAGATGCAGGCACTATGAACCATTTGAAAATACCGTTCACTGATAATTTACTTCTGGGGATGACTTACGGTTACAAGAAACTGACTTCTCTTTCCATCCAGTGGAAAGAGGTTGCATAGAGAATTAAGCATGTGAAGAATGCGTAAAAGTTAATGAAATTCAAGGATCATTCCAGTTAAACTGAATCATAAAAGTTGTGTGTCTGGCACTCATTTTGATCTTTATTTTTATAGGATAGATCCAAATAGCCAGATTTGTGTTGTACAAACTCCCTGTGCATGGCCAATATCGGTAATGGTTCCAAAAACCTATCAATTCCCTACTAGAAGTCTTCCTGATGAATCACTTCTTCTTGAATCCGTTCTCGAACATAAACACACACACACACATATATATTCTTTGTAGGAACCAAGCAGAGGGGTACATAAGAAGGCAAGCCTATACCCAAAGATGTGTTTGTGAGACAGCAAGAGGTATATCCATGTAGATTATGCCAGTCACTGAAAGAAAGTTCTGCTCTGAAAATTGTGTGCATAATGCTGTGTTCAGGTTCACAATCTTAGACATCATGTGCCCTGGCACGGTGACACCCAAGAACAGGGGCACATCATTTTTATTGCTGGTTTAGTTATCATTAAAATATTCACAGTGAAACAGTGAGTAGGGCAGATATATTCTAGCAGTAAACATGGACAAGTATGGTTTTTTGTTTAATAGATATTCTGATATATTGAAAAATAACTAATGTTGACACTCCTGCCACACACAGCTGCCTTCATTTTCTAGTTTATCTTTTCATTGAAACCTCATTAAAAGACTCTTTTGCTTCCTGTAGTCATTATATTTCCAGGCAGGAAGCGAGGAAATTCAAGAATCACCTACCACGGAGCAAAAAAGATGGACAAAGCAGAAAACTGAGATAATGTTATTAAATGAGGTTTAATATGACAGAAATCTACATGACAAATCTGCAAAACTGTACAGCAAGCCAGTGTCAAAGTCCTCATAACTTAAAACTGCAATGAGCTCTGAGGTAAACCACTCTTGAGTTTAATTAAGTGTTAATTATTCTAACAAGCTTTTCAGCAGAATGTGGAGCTTTGAATTACTTTGAGCATGTTTGCTTTAAGCAGTGAATACAGGAGCTCTTCCCCATTCCAGGCACCACTACAGCAGCTACCTTGGAGAAAGCCACGTCAGTGTCTCTAATCTTGGGAGCTACAAGCAGATTGCTCATCACACACTTCTGTACCATATTCTTCTCAATGCACTTGGTTTACCCTGATTGAAACGTTCATCCATCCATGAAGACACATACCTGACTTGGCCTGAGTTTTGAAGACCCACCTGCTCCTTTCCCTTGAAATGATCACACCAGAGAAAACAGATTTTTCCAGCGCACCAAGTTTGTACTTGACCAAAAACTGAGAAAATTACCTATTGGAAGTAGAAGATTAAAATAGGAGTACTTATAAATGAAATTTCCTCTTGTTCATATATCCTGTCAGAATGGCCTCATTTGATTTTGGATCTCAGCCATCTGTTTTCAGCAGTTTGTTAGAACACAGTCAAGAGAAGGCTTTGGGGTCACCTAATGGAAGCATTTCAGTACCTGAAGGGAGCCTAAAAGTAAGATACAGAGAAACCTTTTACAAAGGCATGTAGTGACAGGACAAGGAGGAATGGCTTCAAATTGGAAGAGAGGTTTAAATATTAGGAAGAAATTCTTTACTGTGAGGGTGGTGAGGCACTGGAACAGGTTGCCCAGAGAAGCTGTGGATGCCCCATCTCTGGGAGCATACAAGGCCAGGCTGGATGGGGCTCTGAGCAACCTGGTCTAGTGGAAGGTATCCCTTTCTGTGGCAGCAGGGCTGGAACTGGATGAACTTTAAAGTCCCTTTCGAACCCACTCCTTTTAATGATTCTGCGATTCGGCACAACACTCAGTAAGCAAACATTCTTTGCAGCCTGCCTTTCCTGACCTTAGCATGAGTGTTCCTTGCAAGTACTTCCTTCCTTCACTGTAGCTGAAACACATCATTTAAAATATTTGAATATGTAACTGAAAAAGTTTTCTTGGTTAAATTGTTGGGTTTTCCCCACATCTCCAACTAATAATAAAGACCCTGAAATTGTGATATCTTGGGGTTTTTTTTTCCCACAAGAACTCACAGGACATGAAAATTCAGCTAATCAAAACAGCCACTTGACAGAGAAATAAAATGTCCTTCAATATTAAATTGCATACATTTGATATGAGATGACTTGTTGTCCATCACACAAGCCCTTATTTCACAAATTCCAGTAGACAGAAACAACTTAAACATTCCAATTTCTCACTCAAATACAAGCTATTTAAAAAATGTAAGTCATTCAAGCAGAAATATAGGCACTGGTTTAGAAAATGGTTGCTTATTTTTAGACATCACCCTGTACTCTTGCTAGAGTCTGAGAGCTTCATTTACCTTAATTGGTTATGATTTTTCTGGTTACTAATGCTATGAGCATGTTGGTAGCTTCAGCATAATCTGTCATGCCTTGCTATTGACATAAGAACATAACTGATATTGTTGGTAGAGATTGAGGAAATGATGAGCAAAAAATTCAAAATGAGCCACTAACACCAAAAAAACCCCAGGTGCCAGGTGCAAGTTTAACATCATAAGAAATTTATGTCTTGAGAACAGGGTCAGTTGAAAAATATGCCCCTTGAGGAATTTTCTCTTCACTAACTTGCATTCTCAGATTATAATGAGCACTGAATTCCTATCAACCCAATTTCTAAGGCATACAAATTCCATATTACAAGTTTATAATGTGAAAACACTTAACCTGGAGATGAAACCTCTGTGAAAAAAACAGACCAAAAACAAACCAACAAAACAGTCTAATAATTCCCTGACTGTAAAGCTGCAGTTTTATTTGACATTAGTGGTTTTTGAAAGTTCTTTAACAGGTGTGGAAATACATCTGAAGGATTCTGTCAGGCTAGGTGGCTATGATATTTCAATGGTAAAACTTTTAGCATACATATATGCCTAGATGAAATCACAAAGGATTTGTGTGTTTGTTTCTGTGGAAAAGTGCTGATAACTCTGTTCAGTTCTATATTAATAGTCTTGATGACTTGCTGTATAAAAAAATAGAAACAATAAAAATCAATACACCTTTGAAATATTGCAATACAAAACCAAAAAATAAGCATGAAAAAAGCCAGTCTATGTGGTGTATCTCTAGATGTTTTTGAGAATTGTGCTAGCATTGCAGAGCAGAGGTTTTTGCTCTGTAGGCAGCTGAGGCTACACATTTTATATGGTGTTATTGGTGGTAAGTGATACATTCCTTTAATGTTTCTATTAAAGTGTTGAGAGTGGATCCAGATCACAGATAATCTGGTGACCATCTGGCACAACTCCGCAGGGGATCTTTGGAGTCACTCTAATTTATATTGGTGTCACTTGGTGCCACATTGATGAAAATTTGGTCCTATAATCCTCCTCTACTCCCCAAGTTGTTTGAGCTTGCAGCTTTGGGGCTAAGAAGAAATTTTATGCTGATGAGTAATTTTTCCTGAATTCTGATGTTCTTAGCAAATCTTTTACTTTGTAAGGACATCTGGGAAGGCTTCGTTTAGCTTAGAAAAAAATAACTCTGGAGAAACCTTAAGCATGGTGCATAAATTACAGAGCAGGTTGTTTTCTGATGTGATTGCATAGTTTAACTTTTAATAAACATAGTTAACTTTAGTAGAAGGTAGCCCTGTTTATAGCCAAATTTGGCAAAACAAAGCCATCTTCTGTTGAAGCACAGGAAAATTGAGACCACTCTCAATCATCGAGTCCAGCTTCCGGCCCTGCACAGCACCATCCCCAAGAGAAGAGAAAAAAGGCTCAGCCCAACCCAGTGTAAAAACCAACCAACCCATGGAATGGACTTGGAAGAGAGTAATGGGCTTGAGCTGGGTTGAATCCATGTATTTCTTCTTGGTGGCTATCGGCGCCCAATGTCATGACAGTGAACATATAGAGATCATTAACAGGAATCGTATTTGTATCATGCATATTGCCATTGCTACTGCTCAGTGTACTTGCATTGTGATTTCAGTGCACTGATATATCTCTCTGATTAGTCAAAATCCTGTGTAATGTCAAAAATATGCAAGCAAGTGAACTTGGTATTAAACATTAAACTCTCTCCATATAAAATATCAAAAATGAGCCTTGCCAAATAATATTGGATTTAATCTGCTGACAGAAATGTGAGAATTATCTAATAATTTTTATGTTCCTTCTTATATTCAACAGTATGGTTAGAAAAGTGTTTTGAACAGTAGATTATCTCCTCAACTTGCTTAATGTCTTCTCAAGATTGTTTTTAAATAATGGGTGAACAAGCTATGTTACATGTTACATGAAAAGTTAATTCAAAACAACTGTTCAGCTTGAGCAAATAAAGCAAAAGATAAGGGCTTTTTTGCTAATATCAACATTGCAATCCTGATTTTTGTAAAATAGATAAAAAGATCTTGCTGAGCTTACAGCTCTGTCAGAAGGCAAATATTTTTCCATGGAAGTAAAATAATTCTTGACACTTCCACTGTGTTTTCTTACCCTGGTATCTGTATTGCTTTTTAAATGCTTAACTAATTAATCCTCTTAACATTGCAGGGATTAAGTTCTGACCTCATATGAAGGAAACTACACTGTTACTTCTTGCAGGTTTTCTGCAAGTTATACACTATTTGATGTTTGCAGTTATATATAAAGATATCATTGCTAGTTATGCATAAAACTACCATAAGTCTTTAAGTTATTTTTAAATCAGCTAATTCAGCTTTTTTTTTTTGTCTTATTTTTTGCATTCTGTTTTCAAAAAAGGCCAAAAGTGGATGCCTTATAAAGAATTGGAACAGATATTTGCAATATTTTCCCTTTGTTAGCCTCTAAATTTTCCAGCTATATCCATCTCACTGGTTTCATGAGCCTGCTAAACTTTCTCTACTTCCTCACCCCATTTTCCTTCTGATCATGCAACAAGCAGTAGCTGTTTCTCCAGTTTAGAATCTAACTGGTACCATCTTTCAGACTTGCAAGGGTTTACCCTGAATTTTTTTTATGGCTCCCTGTGTGATTCCAGAGTATTCCAGTGATGCAGAGTGTCACTTCTCTTCCTTCTTCTCTTCTCTTCTCTTCTCTTCTCTTCTCTTCTCTTCTCTTCTCTTCTCTTCTCTTCTCTTCTCTTCTCTTCTCTTCTCTTCTCTTCTCTTCTCTTCTCTTCTCTTCTCTTCTCTTCCTGTCCATTTAATTGCATTTTTGCATCAAAGTCTGGCTTAAGTGATGAGTTGGGGGTGTGCTAAGTAGCTTGCCAAAGGGGTCTCTGTCCCATAAAGCACTGATGGCACAATCCCACAGCTCACAGTACAAACATTAGCCTTCCAATTTTTAAAATAGCATAGAGTAGCAAATAAGAATATTAGACTCACTCAAAACCTGCTATTTCTGGAAATATGTGATCTGTTTCCATAAGCCCAAAGAGGAGTTACTCTGAACTTGTGACAGGGAAAACTGTCAGTTGTCCTGATCTCTTTTCCTTTTTTCCTTTTATATGCCTCAAACTGCTACTAAATGAAAATGCTCTTTTCTCTTCTCTCTGTCCTCTTGGTGAAACAACTCATGTTCTCCATATTTTAGCTTTCTTAATATCCAGCTTTCTGCTCAAGGTCTTCTTGTATGCTTTTCTTGTTGCTTCACCCCTACACAACAATGAGATTTTCATAAAACTACCTGCATACTTCCCAGCGTGGATTAAATAATCAAAGCTGCATTTATTCCTGGCAGGTCATATTGATTATCTTAAAACAAAAACAAGAAAAAAATCGTTTCTTTATTCTCAAATGTCATACTCTTCATGAAATCTGTTAAGGAAATGAGCTATAAAAACTACCCTGCAATAAACCAGTGCATATATCTGTGATGTCACTTGGTCTGTACAAAGGAGATGAAACAAAATGGTGTTTGGAGCTCTCATTTACATACATTAATCTGTTTTTCTCTATTCCTTTTCAGTAAGTGCTTGATTTATATTTAAGCAGTTTGTAGCCTGCTACAGTGAGATGCCATATTTCTGATACAATAGTGTGCATAATGTATTATTTGACAGTATGTTTACTATAATATATGAGGAAACACTACTTATTCATACAGCCACTCATAAGAAAGTCTGCCATTTCTGAAATAAAAGCTAATGATAAATAATGCCATTTATGCACATGCATCAGAAATTAAATACAAATCCATGTAATTTCAAGAAGGTCAAGCTACATCAGTTATGCTAAAATTTAACATAAATTTACTTATTTGGAAGCTAAATTATCCCTGCCAATTTTCACTTAAAACTGTTACCTTCTTCTATTTAACAGGATACTAAACTGACAGAGAAAAAGGAAGAAATTTATAGAGGTGCTCATTCCAGTGATCACGGTTTTGATGGACTGTGCGGGCTATAAGACAAACCCCTTATAGGAAGCCAAATTATTTTCATTGTTATGTTTTATTATCAGTCATTGAGAAAATCATTGTTTCAAGACATCACACTGCTTAATATGAGAAATACTAATCCAAGTTATATGAATCCCAGAAAATGTAGTTATTGTAGCTTTCCTATCTGAAATATTATTTAATTTTAGTCTTTAAAATAATACATTTTTGCCTAAATTTTGATGTGTTTGCTGCGGGGATTTATGATGCTGGGTAAGATTTATCTCTTTAAATGCCAGATATGAAGTGAACAGTATCTGAGCCAGATGTTTAAATTTGTCCTTTTAGTTAATGAAGAAATATGGATTATATCAGCACAAAACCCTTTCAGTCTTTTCGCTCTCTACTAGTACCTGAAAGGAGGCTGTAGCAAGGTGGATGTTGTAACATGTAGTAGGACAAGAGGAAATTACCTCAATGAGACCAGGCTTAGATTGGATATCAGGAAAAATTTCTACATAGAAAAGATTGTCACACATTGGAACAGGCTGACCAGGGAGGTGATTGAGCTACCATCCCTGGAAGTATTTAACAGACATCTAGGTGTGGCATTCAGGCATATGGTTTAGGGGTAGACTTGGCAGTGCTGGGTGAATGGTTTGACTTGATATTTTTGGTCTTTTTCAATTTAAATGATTCTATGATTCTAGGTGTACTCAGATGAATAATTTCATAAAAGTAGCATTATTTTCTCCATTGACTGTAAAGCAAGCACTGGATAATCATCTCAGCTATAAATGTCTACATTATGAACTTCTAAACATCTCTGCTTGAGATGAATCCTCACCCTAATATATTAAGGACACATTAGATACCATAATGTCCCACTCCTCTCCAGGACCGGCAAATATTGCAAACTCTGCTAAAAAGGCATTTGTAGGAGTAACCAATAGTCAGAAAAGAGCTTCAAATAATCTGCAAACTATAAATGTCATTTTTCTGATCACATATTTCTCATGGTAGTGCATATAAGATGGCCTGAGCATCCTTCATCACCTTAATATTTCAAAAAGAAATTGAAAAGCACAATTTTAGCAAGACAGAAGAGGTAGTTAATCTGTCTCAAAAGCTCTACAGAGTGGTCATGAAGGCGCTTCTCTGAGACGAACAAAGGGCTCAGTTGGTTCAGACTGCTTGTCCAGTTATTATCTAAGTAAAAACCTGATAAAATGAAGGCAGGACTCTTCTTCCAAGGTATCTTTAACATTTTTGGTTTGAGTCAAATGGGATTGTTGACATTCATTTCTTAATTCAGCTGATATCTTTCAGGATTCATATTTTAGTCTGAACCCATAAAATGATGTTCTCATGTAACTCATTAGCAGAAAATAAATATGTTATTGACATGATTCTGTGTGAGACGGTATCACAGCTCATGATATTGTTGTTGTTGATTGTTGTACACAGCTGTTTCACCAGGGCAAAGTGAGAGACAGCTCACATCACTCCTTACTGGGAGAAATCAGTGAAATGCAAAAGGGGAGTCCCCCTTGCTCGTTCTCTCTGAAACAGGAATTTGGGCTGACACAAAGAACTACAGTTTCAGCATTTAACCCCTGATTATTGCATTGACCTGGCCTCAGCTATGAACCCTAGAGCACACAAAGTTTAACTGGAAGGAACAAGCCTAGAACCTGCCAATTCAACTGCAAGAAAGTTCAGAAGTAAGCTCTATGTTATTTCTAGGCTTGAATCTTGTCTTGTGTGGACCCCTCAGATGCTAATAAGGATCTACATTTCAGTGTTTGTATTGCTATCTCTATTTCTTTTTGGATTTACAAGAACCCTTCAAATATATAGATGTTTTAAATTTCGTTTTATTTCCTTTAACATGTAGATATTTCTTACGTATTTCCTTGTACTTTTTGGCTCACCCAAGCATAAGTTTTTACGCCTTTCAGATACCTGACATGCTTCTCTTTCTTCCAGTAAGCTTAGTTTTGTAGCAAAGATTTTTGTTCAGTGGTGTGATAGACAGAAGGGTCCTCTCATGCGTGGAAGCCCATCTTTTTAAAATCAAACTGGCAAAATGATACTGCAACTAAAAATACTTCATCTAGCAATAGACTGAAAATTTATCACTGAACAGCATTTCTAGTACACTAATGTATTTGATGGAAAAATGTGGGTTGCAATAGGATTATGAAGGATGTTTGGAGGTGTAGTATCCTTTATTCATCATGACTCAAGTAGCTCTTTTGTCAGATTTGATCAGGTCATCCAGTCTCAGCTTGGTCAGTTCTTGCATAAGATGCCTTCAAGGAAAATAGAAGGTTGTGTGGGAATCAGTGCTGTTGATTTATTGAGATAATCTTTACTCTGAACTATTATTAAATTTACAGAGTAGCAGAGCACATGCAATGGGTCAGTGAAAAAAAATCTTTCAGAAATGATGGAGTAATGTTTATTGAATATTAAAAAAAAAATAAAGTTCTACTGGCAAAATTTTAAACTGTAAATTAAATTGTGTTCATTTCAGCACTGAGATAGAAAATTCTACTGTTTGGAAAAATTGCAAGAGCACAAGTAATAGAACAGTAGCACACAGTTTGCTTCAAAGAGATATATAATAAACTCAGAAACCTTCAAAAGGGTTTCAATTTACAATATAATTGCATTAAATGGGCAGATTTCATAATTCTACCAATGCTTTCTTAATATATCAAGAACTAATAGAACAAGCATTTATAGTTTTGTTTTCTCACAAGGCTGCAAATTGTTAAATATATCACAAAACCACTCTGTCTTCTGATATAAAATATTTCTAGGGAGATGAGCTTTCCAAACTGTCTTAATGGATTTTTCAGAACTAGTAGAGGAACCTTTTTTGCATCTTATTTAAGAGTCTTTATTCCTAATGTACTCTGTGAACTTTCTCTGCAAGAGCATGTTCACTAACAAGTGTGTTTTATCAATACATTGAGCTGAAAACTTCAAAGAATGTAGAATATGCTCTTGTTGACAGACCATGATGTTAAAAGGTGACATAATGTCATTTGTGTCATGAAGACACAGTTCTATCCCATCACGATGGTGACATACATGATTTCTGCAGAAATTTTTCACTTTGTCAGAAATAAAGAGTGTGGGGGACTACTATAATATGAAAACAGGCTTCTTATTACCTAATGTTAGTTATCCAAGCCCCTTGTTCTCAGTAAAGAGAGGCCTCTCTGGAAGGCAATTCATGGCAGCCTAAGAAAACTAGCCAAGATGAAAGGAGTAATGAGCTCTCTGGAGAATGCCTGACAATCTTCACTTGTAAAAGAGAACCAATAGTTCTAGATGCTCAGCCCTGAATGGTTAACTAACTGCTACAAAGTCTGAAGTGATTCCTTCCTGCCTCAAAAGTATTAAAATATTTTTCTATCTTTTTAGACCCTTTTCCAGTTTCCTTTTCTAATTTTCTTCCAAGTATATTTTTCATCAGCTGTTCAAAGCTGACTCTTCCTTGTTAATGCACATTCCATTACAGCCTGGAAAGTCAACCATATTCTTGACTGCATTAAAGAAACTGTGGACAGGAGGTCAAGCAAGGTGATTCTGCCTCTCTGCTTTCATGAGACCCCACCTGGAGCACTGCACCCAGGTCTGAGGCTCTCAGTGCAAGAAAGAAAAGGACTGGGTAGAGCAGGCCTAGAGGAGAGCCGCAAAAATAATCAGAGGGCTGGAACACCTACAGTTAAGAAAGGCTGAGAGAGTTGGGGGGGATAACAAATCTTTTGATGGCCTTTCAATGGTTAAAGAGATGCGCTTTATAAAGATCTGTAGCAACAGGATAAGAGGCATTGATTTTAAACTGAAAGAGGGTAGGGTTATATTTAACAAAAGCAAGGAATTTTTTACAGGGAGGATGCTGATGCACTGCACAAGTGGCTCAGAGATGTTGTGGATGCCTTTCAAACTCATGCAGCGTTCAAACTCATGGGGAATGGGATTTTAGTAACTTGATCTACTGAAAGATGTCCCTGTTCACAGCAGAGGTGCTTTTACTAAGCAATATCAAATGACCCCTAAAATCCAAAACATTCTGTGATTCTGTGATTCTGAGATTATTTGAGTGTGAGTCAGCATCCCTGGAGGTCTCTAAAAGACTTGTAGATGTGGAAGTTATGGCCATGGCTTAGTGGTGGACATGACAGTGATGAATTAATAGTTGGGCTCGACGGCCTTGGAGGTTTTTTTCTAACCTAAATCATTATTTGATTCTATATTTCTATGATTCTATTCATTCCAGCTTTACTTCAGTTTCCTTTCCAGGAGAACCTTTTTTTTTTTTTTTTTTTTTTTAGACAATATTCATTTGCAGAAAGGTTAGGGAAACAATTAAATAGTAACCCCAAGAGACATTATTTTCTTGCATTGTTGTGTTCAACCACAGATGCTGTTACTGTCTCCCCCCTTTTTTGGGTATATTCAGTTTTGTCTGTCAGTGTTTTCCTGCAGAAAAGAAACACTCTGATTTTAGGTTCTAACTGTTTCTAAAAGGGTAGATGCATTAAATTAAGTAAGTTATTATATACAGAAAAAACCCCAAAACTCTAACTTTCCTATTCAAATGCTGACTCATCTTGACTTAAAACAATATACCTCCCTAATTTATATCCACATAGTTTTAAAACACCTTTCGTATAAACTGTTGGTTTGTTTCCCTTAGTTATAAATTTTCATTTGCCTCACATACAGAATCTGCCCAGCACAGAAGGAATCCTCAGAAGGAATCCTTTTAAAGCTGACCTTGATCACACAGCAAATATTGCAATTAGATTTCAGGCTTTAAGTCAGAATACTAACATATATGTAAATCTGTAACTTAATGGTACCTGAAATGATACTATGTAGTTAATGCTTACATAGTATTTTATAAAAACTTACTCCTTTTTGATGGAAAAATTAGTTAAATTAGACAAAGTACTCTGGTTCTTTATTTTTTGAGAGAAAATATTAGCATTTCAGGTGTTTAGTTGTTTAGGTTTTTTTAAAACTGCCTTTCATATAGCATAACAGAGAACATGTTCCTTTTGCCCAATGATTTTGATTAAAAGTAATTTATTTCTTAGTGTGTTCTCAGAATAACTCAAAGCATTCATCATATACATCAACATATTTAACATGAGAATGTTAGAGGTACAAATGTCACATTGCTTGTTTCTTTATTTTGAGATGAGTTTTATTGAAACTTGTCAACACCTTACACAAGGCATATTACTACCAATTATCCATAAAATTATTATTAAACACATACATTGACACTGAATATTTATATCTTATTAATTGAATTTCTTTTCCATAACTGTTAGTGAATTAAATGAGACAAAGAAGCAAAGACAATATTTGAAAAAAATAGCAGCAAAATAAACCAGTGGAAATGTGTGAAAAAATCTAATTCTCATCCAACCATGAAATGCTCACCTGAAAATGTTATTTCTATATATGAACTCTGCCTTAGTTCCAGGAAAAACTGAATAAACCTAATTCTGTAAGTCACAGTACACAGGCATTTCCCAATTTCCTATGCATTGCCATATTCATTTGATTGCCTCCACTTTCCTGTTTTTGAAGGTATATTTACCATACTATTTATTTTTTAATTTATTCTTTTACAAATTTTTTTATCAGGTCTTGAAAAGTTTTTTCCCACTTTTCTTGTCCTGTTTCTGTGTTCTTTGCTGTTATGGGCTCTATAAAAATTTGTGATTTACCTGCCTTTCATGATGAGCTCATACATTTTCTTTTGAAAGGAAAACATTAAAAAAAAATAAGCTCAAAGATCACTAGATCAGTGCATTTGAGTATCACCAGTGATGGTGACTTACAGTGAATATTAATAAGTTATTAATTGCAAGGTGTTGTCAGATCACTTACGTGTTGTTCAATTATCTACATCACCAGAACTTGTCCTGCATTTTGTGGCATATCTTTGTGGCTTTATGGCTGTGAGTATGCAACAAAAAGTCCTGCTTTTCTGAATGCAGTAAAATTAATTATTTTGAATCCATTTTTCCTGCAGATTGAAGTAGCTTATTCTCTCCAGTCATAGAGGGATGTTTACTGCCTTAGCAAGCAGCTAAAGGCAATGTGTTTGGATCATAGATTTGGTATGTAAAATCTGTAAAAGTCCCATCTCATGAATTGAAATTCTTGGCATATGTCTCCCCATGACTGCAACACTGAACATACTGAAACAAAGCTGTTGTTACCACTCAGTGTCCCTGCAAGTGAAGTGTTCTGCTCATAAGGTGTTAGCAGCTAAATTGCACTTATTCTCATGCTAAACTTCTAAGTTCCTTGCATTAACTGAAATGTTTTTATCCACTAGAGGGATAATTTTGTATTCTGCACATGTTCTTGGACATATTCTCCTAATCACATTAATCCTGGAATGCCCTAATTGTTTCAAGAAGTCTCCTCTGAACATAACAAATCTGCAAAAATCACTGAAGCCTTCATTATTATTATTATTTTCCTTCCAAATCAATGACAATGCCAAAACAAACCAAACAAGCAAACAAATAAATCCCACCCTTTGCTGTACATACAAATTGAGCTTTATGTGAAAGAGTATTTTGTGGTGTATGCTGTGTGGGGAGACAGTTAATGTCAATATTGAATGCTACCTGTATATTGAACATTATAAACCACAGGTATTTCAGTCAAACAGCTGTACTATTTCTCTTGTCCTTTGACATGTTTTTCCTTGTTTTCCAGAGTAATTGAAAGGTTTTTGCTTTCACTGCCTTTTCTTGACATAGATGCCACAAGGTATCTATACATCTCAAAGACTAACACAAAATCAATCTGTGTGATTATGCAATTTAACTGCATTTGCAGTGTTAATTTATCTTCTAGCATCTGTAAATTACTTTATTATAAAAAATTCAAAAGCTTAGCTGAAAGCCAAATTAGACCTGGTAGCAACACAAAAACATTATCAGCAAGGGAAATCTCTAAAAGCAACAGCAGAAAACAAAACATCAAGTGATGTGTAGAAAGACATAAAATGTGATATAAATTCATTAAGTGTTGACTATTGTTTTTTTATTTGAGATCTGAGTAAAAGCATACTGCTGGAAGGGTTTGCCAAGTTGCCCTATGGGGAACCACTTTGGCATTTCCCATTAACCCTTATTATTTGGATACTTTATATTTACATTTTTGTTTAACATACCATTTCCCAATTAAAATGGGAGGGATGGGGGATAATTGGAGCTTTGGTAAATGAAGATAAAAATTGTCCTTCAGTTGCATAAAGTTGGTAGCTGAAAGTCTTTCCCTTAGTTATTAAATGACAGGCACTGAATTCAATGTTAAATATTCATGCATGATGAAAAATCAACCTATGAATTCAAGGTTAAACATTTATGTAAAAGAGCAGCATGGGAAAAAATAGAAACTTAGAAGGAAGCTAATGACCTTTAAACATCAAAGGTAAACTTCCTATCTATTAGGAGGTCAGTGTGCTAATGTAGCACGAAACTGCACTGACATGATTTTTGGTGTCACATGTGATACTGAAGGAAACCCTGTTCTCACTGAAAAAAGAGGATTTATTGTAAAAAGGGTAAAGATTTTAAAAAATGTCTCTCTTTTGCCTTTACAAATAGTACTTGAGTTTTGCTTTTTGCAGTTCTGGAGGAATTTGACATAAGACTTGACATTCTTATTAAGCAGAAAGTTTGACAAAGACAAATCTACTTAATGTTTGCATATCAAACAGGTAGTAAATGTAAGGATTTGACACTGTAAAGACACCCAGAAGTAACCTTGTGCTCCCACACTTTACCATGTTCTCCATCCCAAACACCATAAATAAGATATCTGATAATTGAGTTCCACATTGGAAAGCTCCTTCTGCAGACTGTACATTAGTAATTGTGTAGGCAAGTCAAGGACTAATACTTTCTAGTCAGTCTGACACTGATGGAAGATTTTGACTGAAAATCCAAAATATGTCAGTCATATTTCTTACAAGATTATTTTATATGTATTTTTTTCTAGATGACTTCAAAGTGAAGTTTTGTCTTTAATAATCATATATGATATTCCGTAAGAGAAAGGATAGCAGAAGAAAATATGAAAAAGATATTCTACTATAAAAATATTCTAATATAATGTGTTTCATCTGAAAAAAGAAGAAAATCATCCATTTATAAACCTACTGCAATCTTAAAGTAATATAATATCATGATGCTCTGCTTTTTAAGACTTCTAATGAAACATTGATGATGAGTAAAAAAAGTATTGTGTTTAGATTATACTTGCAAAGCCAAAGTGTCCTTGATGATCATAAAATCCTGGAATGGTTTGAGTTGGAAGGAACCATTTGGACTTGACTCTAGTCCAACCTCCCTGCAATAAACAGGGACTTCTTCAACCAGAGCAAGTTGCTGAGACCCAGTTGGACCTGACCTTGAGTGTTTCTCTAGAGGACAACTACCACCTCTCTGGGCAACCTGGACCAGTGTTTTACCACTCTCATATATCTAATCTAAATTCACCATCTTTTATTGCCCCTTGTTCTGTCACTGCAGGCCTTTGGGAACAGTCTCTCTCCAGCTCTCTTGTAGCCCCTTTTAGGTACTGGAAGGGGCTCTAAGGTGTCCCTGGAACCTTGTGTTCTCCAGGCTGAACAACCCCACATCTCACAGCCTCTCCTCATAGGAGAGGTGTTCCAGCCTCTGATCATCTTTGTGGCCCTTCTCTGGACCTGCTCCAACAGGTCCATGTCCTTCTTCTGCTGGGTATCCCAGAGCGGGATGCAACACTCCAGGTGGGGTCTCACAACAGTGGAATAGAAGGGGAGAATCACCTCCCTTGACTTGTGTGCCACATGGCTTTTCATGCAGGTGACACCTTTTCATTTTTAGCTATAAATGCCCAAAGGAAATTTGACTGATTTGCCTTCATCTCTACAGAATGCCTGTACTGCTTAACCACTGCTTCCAACTACTGATTGCACCAACTGCCTGCCTTTGCATAAACAATACACACACAAAAAAAAAAGGCAGAATGTGCTCCAACATGTCTGAAGTTGTAATACTGTGATTTTACTAATAAGAAACATTAGATTTAATTATGTACATTGAAACCCCAAAAAATCACAGAGATTAAGCCCTGACCACAACATATCCTGAAAGAATGAATAGTATCTGTTGTTACTAAAAAGATATGTTCCTTAGATGGAAGTAGAGTCTTTACACCATGAGAGAGGAAAAGGGAAAGTTAAGATTAAAACAACAGAGAGAAATATCAGCTAGAAGGAGTAAAGAGAAGTATCAAGCAGAGTATAAAGACAGAGGGGGATACAAACCAGTACAGGAAGTATAATATTGAGAGAATGGCGACTATAGGAACTTGTTATTATGGGAGTCCAGGAAAAGAAATAAAACTGAAAAAAACAAATATCTTGTTGTCACTGGGGATACACATAGACAGTGAGGGAAGAGAAATGGAAAATAAACAAGACGGGGAAAGGAAAGTAGAGGAAACAGCACAGTGAGGGGAATAATGGAGTAGGTTTTTTAAAGAGCTTTTTTGTTTGTGTTTTTTGAGGCTTTTTTTTCCCCCAAGAAACACCACATCTACATGGGAAGGCATGATGCAATATCTTTTATTTAGGGGATTTTGAGGTGAATCATAAATATAAACCATAGTAGAAAAATGGTGGGCTAGACATCTTAAATAACCAAAGTAACAAGGAAATTTAGAGTGCCTGTGCTTTTAAAGCATACTCTTTTTTTTGGCAAATCCTGAAGTATAACTTGTATAAACCTTCAATTTCTCTTTTTATGAAATGTCCTGTGTGCTTTTCTCTGGAAGTGTTATACACTCACCTTGGCAGATATAAATCCCCATGACATTTTCCTCTTCAACAAAGAAAACATTCAGCAGGGCAAGAATCTTTTGACAGAAGGACTTCCCTAGGAGCAGAGACCTTTTCACACACCTTTTACTGCTCTACAGTCTCCAGTAGGAAAAGCAAAGGGTTATAAACTTCTTGAAAAACAGGATATCAAGAAATATTTTTCCTTTCCTCAGACGCAGTTCTATATTATTTGGATTTCAGTCCAGTGTCTTGTGTTGTCGATCCTGCCTCATTTTTCTTCTTCTTTCCTCAAAAAAAGATTCTCTCACTTCACATTATACTTCTTTATTGTGGGTTGCTTTTTGGTTTTGTTTGGTGGTTTTGTTATTTTTTGGGGTTTTGGTTTGGTTTGGTTTGGTTTTGTTGTCTGCACCATGCTTATCGCTCAGAATGCAAACATTAAAAAAAGGAAAAACATAATGTGGAACAAATGGAATGTAACAATACTCCCAGTTAGATCAATTATGGAAAGTGAGTGTGGAGCCAGAGGATAAAAGCATAACTAGTTAGGCTAATGGCCCACTACTAGCATTAGCATTGTCATAAATCTCTGCCACATCCAGACAACAGGAGGCAGCAGAACCCTGTGTTGGCACAAATTCCAAGGATCTTTTTTGAGATTCATTTTATTGCTCTCCTTTTACACCAGGGCCTTTATCTTCTCAAGATATGTGCAATTGAGTTTAGCTGCACCAATATACAAGTCTGTAGCAATTATATTTATATTGTTAAATGAAGCAAACCAGGGACCACTCTCTAGCTCTGCGAACAAGTGTCCTTTCACAGTTCACACTCAGATAGCTAAATCTCTGAAAATACAGTGCCTTCAGACTGCCTTTTGGAATTGGTTTGGTCTGTGTTGTCCGCTGAACTGCACCCAGGAATGGTCTGTGCAAACATCTGTGTTACCAAGGTGTTAGTAGCAATGACTGTGACACTCCCATTCCCATAGCCCTGTGCATATTAATTTACTAGTACAGGCACTGCCGATAAAGCATTTATGTATGACTGTAATGCAAGCAAAACAAAAGTGGCAGATTTCCCACTGTTATGTTACGGTCTTTGGGTGTATTTGTACACACTTCTTTTAAATTTCAATCAACAATAAAAATTAGAGAAAAAAAAAAGTGTGTTCTTTTTTCTATTCTGGAGAATAACCCCGACAGAATAAAATCTTTTGTTGCTTTCATTTCTCACAGATTTTAAGGTCTGCGAATGGAAACCCTGGCTTGGACACCATCTTTGAGACAGATATAGGTTTCTGTAAACAAGTTACAGCAATAAAAATTGGAAGGTGGAATAGATTGTATATGAAAAATGCACACTTAAAAATTTCTACCTTTAAGGCTCAAGCTGGAGTATATCTGAACTGTACAAAAGAATGCAAATACAAAAGCATGTTTTAGGGAAGAACTGCAGCATCTCACAGGCCTGTCTTTAACTCAGAGTTGGTTGTTTCCACAGTCCAAAATAGATCAGTGAAGCAGCCCTTCGGACATTGCTGCATCTGAGCAATTTCCAAACACCATTGTGGGACCTCAAAGGTAATTTTTCATGTATTGTTTGCACAGACTCTTTGTTGTTCTACTTTGCCACATTGACACTATGCTCTCATTCCTCTTACTGAAATTCTTGCTTGTTCTTTTCCTATATAGATGCAAAAGTGTTGTTTGTGGTGATATCAATATTTTAACAGAGGACTAAAGGACTGCGATACTCCATTTAAAAAAAATGTCCTTAAAGATTTGAAAACATTTCTTGATACTATTAACAATGGCAGACAGATTTTATGTGTGCGAAAACAGACTTAAATGAAAACTGCACTGCCACAGCTTGTCTTCCTGTTAAATTACTCAGAAAGTTGTGCTACTTTTTTGACTTTTTTTTTAAGGTAGTCCAGTGAAAAACAAAATCCGTATTAGGAAAGAGGCCAAACAGAGCCTTTAATTATGAAGATATTAGTATCAACAGCCCAATTTAAGGTTTTTTATGTAACAGGGATTTTCAGCAAAAGACTAATTCTGAAAGGGGAATGGTGGGCTAATAAAATTTTCTTCTGGTAAGAAATAGTACAGTCAAAGACAGTTCAAAATGCCTGAAACCTCTTTTGCACAAAACCTTAAGAAATACAAGGATTTCCTTTCCTCTAAACACAAGTATAAATTTTAGATCCAGACAGAAGCATAAATCTGAGTACAAGTAATGAAATTCAGCCTGAAGATAATTAAATTTATTTGTGATTTCTCTAATATCTGAGTCTTTGTTTGTGAATACTTAAGCTATGGTAGGATTGCTTTGTTTTGCTTTTAGCTAGCTGTTAGTGTTCTTGTCTCTCAGCCAATAGTTCAAAACTAACAAAAGCACTGAAGAAAGACCATTCAGACTGAACAAAAACAAGTTTTTTTGCTATGAAAATTCTTCAGGTTTTTCTTTGTCACCATTTAGGTGACAGGTGATTATTAAGGAGGAAAATACCACTATTTCACTCAGATTAAAAAAAAAATTTACCTGTTTTTAAAATCAAAAATAAAATCATTGTTTCTGTATTGTTGGGTTTGGACTTTACATTTTATTTTTTATTTTTTAGTTCAGATTTTATTCAGGAATTTAGTGTCCACTGCTGTAAATTCATCATCTTGCTTAGAAATTCAGTCATGTCCTCCTGATTTTGCCCTTTTTCATCCTGAAAGATATCTGCAGATTTATAGTGAATGAATAGTTGCAAATTCCTTGCACAATAGCTCAGCATGTAGAAAAGTTCAGGAAATAAGTAGGGGCATTTTGTTTATTTTCAGCTATGGGTAGAAAAATAACCCTGGACATGAAGACAATTTAAATGTGTTCTGGGAAAAGACCAAGACTCCCTCTCTCTCGGAAGGGTCTAGCACCAAAGACAAAACACAGAAATCATTTGGAGGCTACCTAGGACCACTACATCTGAAAAACATTTTTCATAAAGAAGAGCTTTCTGAAATTTAAAAGGGGGATATAAATCATATGAGAAAACCAGGAATAATGTTAAAAAAGATTGATTTTTTTTCTTTTTTTTTTTGCTAGTTATCTGAGTTTCATTTTCAAAATAGGTATTTATGATTTAGGCAGCTTCAGTTTATCCTGCTGCCTATACTTGAGGGATGAGAGAAAGCTGTGGGTTTCCACTAATGGTGTGGGACTGCTGGCCTGCTGCCTGTTTCAGATGGTGTCAACCCAATTCAGGGAAGATTTCTCTCATAATGGCATTTGCTCCCACTGCTGCTTTCTAACACAGCCCTCCGAGGATGTCACTTTAAATTGGAAAAGAGAATAACACTGCATGAAAATGTGGGTTGTGCTGTGAGGTAGAGAGAGTTTCACAGCAGCTAGGAATTTCTTTTCCCGTGTTGTGGCTCTGTGGAATATTGCTTCAGACTATTAAAGTTCTTGTATTAGAATCAGAATTGGAAATAGACTCTGTATCTCCTCATTTGGATTTAGAAAATGATACATCTGAAGAAGCAATAAAACTCTGGCATGACCTGCAGAGCCTGAGGCATTCTGAAACTTTTCCATTTGCGTTGATTAAGGATAATGTCTTATACTTTGTAGGCTGGTTAAAGTCTTCAGGAAAAAAATTATTCCAAAGTGGCGAATAAAGACTATTCAGAACAATTTAAAGTACATCAGAGAATTATCACGACAGAAGATCTTTGATTCTAAAAAAAATTGATGTCATTAAATTAAAATTTGAATGCTACGATATTTTAGATTTCTACTAAAGTTAAAATCTCTGTAGTGAGGAAGATGGATAATCCAAACAAGTGGCTAAAAATTTTGCTAAAAATGAAATTACATTGGTTCTTCAGAGGTCATACCCAACAATTTCAATTAAATAATTTGGTTTTTTCAGTTGTTTTTATAATCATCATATTTGTAAAGATAAACAATTTTCATTTTTGACATCCCATGAAGATTATCAGTTCCATCTAAAAACGTTTGAGCTGAAATCCAGGATCAATTTTGAGGAATTTATGTAATAATAGTTCTTACATTTTCAGAGCTTCACAATCAAAACAAATTTATTTCTGTCTGTATATTTGTTGTTTGGGGTTTTTTTTCTGAAAAAACAGATTAAAGTACCAAACCCAGAAAGTTTTACCATTACCATGCTCTCAACAGATTTAATTTAAATCCAGAATATCATCCAAGGGTCAAGATAAGCCAAGCACCCCTGTGTGTTCTTCTCAGGACAAGTGCATATATGGAGAGCTTCAGCCGCTGTTCAACCATTGCATTTCTAAAGCATGTTTTGAACCTACTTGTGGAATTAAAATTTTGATCTGGCCAGGTAAATGCACTTAACTACATTGTGCTGGGACTGCAAGAAATGTACTATTTCTTTCTCAAAAATAGCCATTTTAGTATTATAAAATAATGCACCAGGTTTTCTTCCAATGGTAGTTGTCGTTATTGCAAAAGCTCATGAGCCAGTTTTTACAGTGGAGGGGAGAAATATATTTCCTATCTTTCCAAATGGTAAAGGAAATAGTCAGCAAGGCCAGGGAGGGAAGATCATGCTTTATGTGTACTTCTGTGTTTACTCAGGCTCATTTGTTCTGTTCTATATCAATTCTATGGTGGATTTCTGGTGTAAAATGATTTGTAGATGCTTAAACTGTATTTGTGCAAATACTGCTATCCCAATTTAATCCTTGGAGATAATGCTGAAATAATACAATAGCTCTTGCCAATATCATTGGGAGAGAGGAAATCTCAAGATCCCAAGACAGAAGTGATTATAAATATTTTATAAGATAGATGTCTAATGGACAGATCGTATTTGCAGGGAGCAAGAGGTCTTTTTTATTTTCTCTTCTCTTCTCTTCTCTTCTCTTCTCTTCTCTTCTCTTCTCTTCTCTTCTCTTCTCTTCTCTTCTCTTCTCTTCTCTTCTCTCTTTTCTCTTTTCTCTTCTGTCCCCTCCTCTTCCCTCCCCTCCCTCCCCTCCTTGTTACCTTGAGATTTTCCTGTTTTCTTGCATTTTATTTCTTCCATTCTGAAAGTGAGGGCTCAAAAATATGATCTAAACTTTTTAAAAAAGCATTAATTTCAGCTCAATTTTACTTTTCCTTTTTGACATGCAGACAACATTACCTCTCCACAGCAAAGATAATCAACATAGGAAAAGATAAAATATTCTATGCTCATCAAATCATGTGACTGGGCCATAAATGTAATTTCATATCATACAGCATAAGATACATTCTTATAATTACAAAGTATAATAAAAAAGTTTTTATTGTGAGGGAAAATTAATTTAAAAAATCTTTGTAAAAATTCTGGTTAATAAAAGAAAACTTTAGAACTTAACTTTTGGTAACTGTTTCCCTTTGCTTACTTTATTAAACAGAAGGTGCTATTTTCAGTGTTCTGGTAAAAGTGTGCTACTGAAAGAGAAGGCGACATTGAAATTCTTCAGCAACATTTTTTGTTAAACTTCATTAAAGTGGATGAAATGGGATCAATTTCAGAAGAGTGATGGGGCAGTAATGAACAGAGGCCCAGTGCTGCTGAGAGCAACACTCAGCTGATATTTTTATTCTGAGACCTCTTCCATGGGAACATCCTTACTCCTTAGATGTCGTTCTCTGTGTAATTATCACCTTCACTGCTAAGGACAAACTGAACATCATTTAATCACTCCATCGACAAAGTCCTTGCCTGTGACATCCAAAAGCAGGCAAGAAGGTGTTACTGAAAGAGAAAAGGATATCAGAGAATTTTTTAATATTGTAAACCAGAGAATCAAAGCCTTTCCATTTGCCCTAATATATGATAAACAAACATAATGGAGAAGGCAGCAAATGTCACTCAACCTTTTTCATGCAAGGTTTTCCAAAATACATATTGCATTCAACATTCAGTTTCTCAGATAAGATTACAGAAGTTTAGTTCTATTAAACTGTTAGATAATATAGTTTGTTCAACTGCTGTTTGTGGTCAGCAAGACACAGTAGTACACTGTGGCTCATGACCTGAATCAGGTGATAAAAAACAGGCTGGCTCTGTGATCTTAAGTCATAATTCCCCTACCAACCTTTTCTTTCTCTACTTAATTGTGTTCTGTTTGAGATAGCGAAATTTTAGAACAATATTTCCTAGTGTGTCTTGAACTTGAAGCTTTATGGAAGTTATTTCTGCCCTATATGAGTACACTCACTGTTTCTAAAGCATTGTCAAGTTGAAGAGTTAAACCACCGTGCACAACAGTGTATTTCTCTACCATGATCAGCACTTGGGAATAGATATATCAATATCAGTCTTGTAATAGGCCATGTTATATGATTATTCTCTCAGACTCTCAAACACCTCCCAAAACACTTCCTATACAAATATTATTCAAATACTTCCTCTGTGGTAGCATTCATGAAAACTATAGCAATACTCTTCAAAATGTGATCATCAAAATTCCTCATCCTAAAAAAGCATACAATGATTGCAACATATCTGAATGCAATATCGGTCCTAGATCTTCCTGTCTTGCCTTGCACTCTTCAGAATAGGATCCATACAGTGCTTCTGGATCAATTCTGCCATCCAGGATGCAATCACTTATGTTACTAAAGCAGGTAGATACTCCCTGTGAACCTTCTTACAGCAAATCTCACTGCTGAGTCAATGATTTTAATAAACACAAAATATTTCACAGGAAGAATTCAGAGCCAGAAGCAGAAAATCAGATCTACCGGCCTGGCTTGGTTTAGAGTGTAATAAGTTTCCAAAGGCTAATTAAAGTGTGCATTTACTGGGGGTTAAATGAGTCTGAAATGCTTTTTTTCCCTGCATTTTTTTCTTTTGTTCTTATAATATACTGAGTATTAAGAACAAGCTTTTCAAATGTGACATTTAGGAACATTTGCAGAAACAACTGAGCATCTGCTCTCTAAAATTAAATTTTTAAATGGTGCAAAATTGATCCAACAAACTTCACAAAAGCTTTTCCAGGGGTCAGAATGTTACCCTTAATACACAGTGATTTTGAGAACCAATTTACTTTGACTTGGAAGTGGTATTCAACTTCTGTAAAGGAGTTATTGGAAAAATTATTTCCAGAGTCTTAGAAGCATTATACACATATGTTCTAAGGAGTGATAATGTAATGATTAGTTTATTAGTGCAATGAAAATGAGGGAAGAAGAGAAGAAGCGAACAATATGCCTTTTCCTGATAATCTGAAAAGGAAGTTTCAGCCTGGTCAGTGGGGAGTGTTAAAAAGAATAAATATGTTTTGACGTTTTCCAGTTATGTTTCTTTCTGCATCTTCTGTCTTAAATATGTAGCTGCTTTTTCCTAATGTGAAAAAATCCCACTACTCTCAGTCTGGTAATTAAAGTACAGTAATATTTCAGATAATAAAAACATGAAGAGATGTGTTAATATTTTTTTTCCTTCATTTTATTCAAAGATGGAAATAAGAATACCTACCAAGCTTGTAAAGATACAATGATTATGGAACAGCATGGCTGTGGTAGACACATTCAAATTAAAGGTCACTGCCAAAAGAACAGTCATCTTGAATCCTATCAAACATAGCAGAAAATATGTGTCAGAGTGCCTAGAAAGTCTATTGGGGCTAAATCACATTCAGATGGTTGGATCAGATGGTTGTTTACTTAAGGTACATAATGCATATGCATTAGGGAAGTGGGATGGCTGATATTTTTGCAGAGGAATGTGTGCAATTTTCCTACTGAATATCATAACAGTAAATAAATAAAATCTGCTGTGGTTTTTTTTTTTTTCCCCTGGCTATTTACATATGTTTCAAATGCACTTCCTTTATTTGTATCTGCCTGAAACATCTTAATTCATCATTTATTGGACCCTCCCTCTCCTTCCTTCTCACAGCTGTTAAGACAGTATCTACTCAACATTCAGTTTATAACTTTAAATCCTGACCTGCAGGTTTTCTGTTTGTTTGTTTGTTTCTGAATCTTTATATTCAGGGAAAATCTCATTGAATTAGGCCGATTTGATTTGGTACAGGACTACCTGACCAGAAAGGATGATCAAATCCTTTTGTCTAACATTCCAGCCGACTATTTGTACCAGAAAAAGTAACAGAACATTTTAATCACACATCAGAAATCTTTCAGACCCCCATAGCAAATCCAAACTCCCTAAGAAAATACCAATAAGTGGCAAGGTAACAATAGCACACCATAGGAAGAGAGCAAGATACCTTAAGGTTACTGCTGATGTTCAGTTTTGGCAGAATGACAGCTGAGGTTACCCAAGAAAGTGACCAGACTGGAGAGAATAACTGAAAAACTTCCCCCAATTCCACCCAAATGATGAAGGCCGGGAAAGAATCAGTCACGCATAAGTGAAAACTACAGTCCTGAAAATAAAATGTCGCACCAAAAGTCATACTTTCAAGAAGAAATTCTGCTTTTCATAGGTCACTTATCAAGACATAACGTTGATTGAGAGAAATGTTTTCAATGCCGCTCAAAACCTTTTACAGCCAGAATCAAAACCCAAGCACGGGAAACAATCAACAGACCAGCAGAGAAGGAAAATATAACTTGATGACACAATGGGAAAGTTGATGAAAACTTTTCACCTATAAAGTAATATCAAAGGCAAAATTTTTCACCCCATGAAGTTCTTTTCAGTTCATTTCTGCAGGCTACACCAAGGAAAGCTGCATTTTTGTTATTAAATACCCAGATATTTTTTAAAGCAAATAAATTAAAAATTATTGCTAATAACCAATGTAATTTTAGTTATTTATTTAACAATAAATAGATGTTATTGGTGTATTGCAGCTACAAGAACGGTAGAATTTCTTAACTTCAGTTGACACTTCATCTCCTTTAAGACTCAATGAGCACGTAGAAAAAGGGGATTAAGTGTTATGGTTTGTTAACAAACAGCATGAAAAATATTTTCTGTAAGGCCAGCTGATGGTGTTTAGAGTAGTTTTCTAAAAGACCTTTCAAATCAAGTCAATGCTTTCAAATTCAAAGTTGTGGAACACCTATTAAAGTAAAAATTTTGCATTGCATCACTTGTATCATCAATGTTTTTGGTAAAGTTACATACATAATGTTACATACACGCTACCCAGACATTCGTGATTATTAGGAGGTCCACAGAATTATAGAATTATTTAGGTTGGAAAACACCTTTAAGATCTTCCAGTCCAACTGTAAATTTAATACTGACAAAGTTGATGCACAAGAACATTTGAAATTACAGAAAGAGATATTTCCTTCAAGTTTGTGGTGAAAAAGCAGGTGATTAAAAATTATATTAATTCTCACTCTGTGTTTAAACAAGTATCAGAAATAAAAGTTTGTTAATGACACAACAGCAGAAATTCTATGGGAAGGGAATGTGAGACAATTTGTTAAAATTCCCACCAAAAGTGATGCGCTAGACTCTATTTGCTCTTCTGTCCTTTTTAGGTCTTGCTGATAAGGAATGCTGACTCCTACCTTGTATTAAATGTCCTTTCCTAGTGCCTGTGCCCTGGGAAACAACCTGAATCATCTGTATTATTCCCTCATTATCTGGGGAAATATAAATTAAAATATAGATATAAAAAAATTAATTATCTGGGGAAATAAAAATAAATGCATTTCTTACAAGAGATTTTTGAGTGTTACTCAGACTGTATGAATAAACATGCTGCTCATTTCTCTTGAATCAGGAAATGCTGATAAGAATAAACATTTTTGCTAGCACCACAAAGTTTTGTTTTCTTCTACTTTTTCTGCTTCCTATCTTTCTCTGAAAATGCTGGATAGATTTTAACTGTTTTAATGTACCTTTTGCTTCTGAGGTTACATCTGCCTCACTAGCTTTTCTATTTGTCTGAGATACATGAAGAATCAGTTCTTGCAAACACAAACAGAACAGAGGAGTGATAAGCCCTCAAAGCTGTAATGAGCACAAATCTTCAGGTGTAGGAGGTCTATCCATAAATCAGCACCAGAAAGAGAGAGCCTGAGGTCAAAGATGGCTATCAACAGTCTCATTCCTGTTGCGTTTTCAGATGTGAAATTGTTCTCTGCAGCCTAAGTGATGGGGAAAATGTGCATCTACAGGAAGTGTGAGTGTGTGATTGTGTGTGTGTGATTTGTGTGTGTGTGTGTGTGTGTGTGTGTGTGTGTGTGTGTGAGATAAGGGACTTCAAAGTTCAAGGCTAGTAGAACTGATTACTGATTGTAACTAGCAAAGTTACAAATAGAAGTTTTATACATGTGATTTATTACAAGTAACTTGTCTCTCTATGTCCTTTTCCTCTGGTTATCCCCCTCTTTAGGCATGAGTTGTCTAGACTTGTGAGGAGGGAGGGGAACATTAATGGTTTTTATTCAGGCATCCAGTGAGGCAGCACAGAAGAGGAAATTATTATTTTTTAACTGAATGCACTGGTAGCAATGCACCCAAATGCCCAAAATTAGCTTTATTTTTCAACATTTCTAGAGGTGCAGAATGCAGGATCCGTAGCATACATATTAACAGCACCAATTATCCATATGACTGCTACTCTTCTTGAGCCCTGTATGTTTCAGGAGATACATTTTCAATCTTTATGCTTTGTGCTCAGAGTGTGAAATTCAATAAAATAAACCAGAGCAGTATCACTGATACCAGGGTTTTTTTACTGCTTCCCATTGGGTCCATTAGAGTAATTAATTCCTGTGATATAACCATATATATGTTGTAAGTAACTCCTGGAAATATGTGGGAAAGAGAAGGTATCAGGGTCTTTGTCATTCTTCATATATTTTTTTCCCAGCTATTTGCCTTCATTCTCTCCACATGAAGAAGTAATTCCTGCTCAAACATCTTTGTGCTCTTACTCCCTTTCCCCACAGTTTCTGGTTATCTGAGTTGTATTGGCAATAACTTTGCAGTGTGCTGCTCATGGTTTTTCTTCTCTCAAACAAGAGAGAAGCACATTATATTTCATCACCTTTTTATATGTCCATAGGGATAATAAGTATTAGAGATTAAAAAGAAAAAATCAATATTTTAATTAAGGAACTGCATGCCAAGGATGTTTTGTTTTGAAGGGGATTAGTTGTCTCCTTGGAAAGATTTTAAGTTAGGGATTAAATGGCACAGTTTGGGATGGTATTTGCTCTCATCTTCCATGGTCATAGTCACTGGTGTTCCAATCTCATATGCACTCTGCTCACTGGGTCACTGTTCCTTTGGGGGTTTCCTAGAGGAGTTCTTGGCCCAGACTCAACCCAGGCCTTTACCCATTTTGGAAACTGCACCAAGGTATGGTTATTTTGTTTAAGGGGTCGAGTGCATCCATCGTGCATACAATGACCAACTTCTAAATTTTTGAAGTGATTATGAGAAATATTTTACTCAGTGTACATTTTTGAAAGCAAACACCACACGTTCATCCTAATCTCAAAAACGATATCTTTCTATATTTATTATCCAGATATAACCAGGCACCAATTGATTATAAAAAACAGCTATCTATTTAGTTGCGCTATGCAACAGTGTACATGTATTTAAATTGTCAAGCAAGTACCTTAATTGGTATCAAATTAGAAATATTTTAAAAATGCTAATTTAAGAGCAATCAAATCCTTATTTAGGATGTTTAATTTAATATGTCATAAAAATTGTTTGCTGGGAAAATCCTATTAAGAATCACTATCATATTCTTGTTATTATCCTACGGCAGTGAGAGTTAGTTAAAATTTCATTATAAGAATATTAAATATCAAAGAATTCTACAGGATGCTCTACAATGTGATGCATACTCTAGTCTAATCAATTACATATTTAATTTTTAAAACCGATCCTATCAAGCAGATAAAGAAGTTTGGAGCAGTAATTTTAATCTGATGCCTGGGTTTCATAGGGTACATGTGAGGAGGGAAAACAAAAACAGCACAAACAACATGAAAATGTTCACAACAATTATTACAAAATTTCAAATGTAAATCTGCTTCTGAAATACTGCTACCCTATGTTCTGCCAGAGAGAGGAAAAGCCAAAAAAAAAAGGTGCAAAATGAACACCTGGACACTTAAATCTTCCCTTCTGCTTAATAAAACAAACAAACAAAAAAAACCAACCAAAAAAATTAAAAACAAACAAACAAAAAAAAAAAACAAAAAAAAAAAAACCAACAAACAAAAAACCCAAAAAACACCCCAAGGTTGACATTTTTAGAATCAAGTTTATACAGATTGTGTATATCTATGCATATCTATCTATCTATCTGTCTGTCTGTTTGTCTATCCACACACAACTACGAAGGCGTACCTCAAAAGTTACACTTTTCCTTTCATAGATTTACTATATTTTCATTTAATGCAGCATTTGGATGGTCCTAGAATTGTGCTTCTTTCTTGCACACTTCTTTCCTTTTGTGAAGTGTACTGAATCTGCTCATGACATTTAAGATAGATGAAACCTCTCTGAAAGATGTTCATATTAGCTGGCCTTGTGAGGGTCTGATTACTTTGCTATTGGACATCAATGCGTTTCTTTCAACTTTGCTGACATCTCATTAATCGTGAGTAAATTCATGCCAGGCCCTTGCAAGAATTGTAATTGATGCCCAGTGGCATCCAACCAGGCTCTTAAATTGTTCATCAATAAAGTAACATGTAAATTCTGTCCTTGAGGAGCAATGAATCTACTTTCTTTGAATCCCATCAGAGAATCCAAGAAAGCATAGGGAAAAAAAAGAACAGATGGAAAGCTGGATAATAAGAACTAAATGTGAGCACAGTGCTATACTGCAACATAACTATAACTCCTGAATATCTGACCTGGAATTAACATCAAGAAGCAAGTCCCTTGAGCTTTGACTTTCGGAGAGCTTAGTGCTGAAAAGTGGAGGCAAGTGAAAGGAAGGACTGCATTCTGCTACATTTACTGTTGCATTGCTGTACGCATTATTTATTTACTTTAATACTCATATCACATATACATATTCTCTGTTTAATTTTTGGTTGCAGCTTAAAATTCTTAATACAAAGATAAATCTTTGGAATTCAGATAGTGTCTTATTTTTCATGTTTTCTTGTTTTAGCAAACTCTATCTTTTAGCACTGTATGGAGATATTCATACAAAAAAAATCCAATTATAATTTATAAGATATAATTGTAATAGTGTACAAGATACCTGATGTAAAGAAGAAATGTATTTTGAGAAATCAGAAATTAAATGTAATTTATTCTCTGCATATATATTTTTTTTAAAAAGGGAAAATATATGCCATAACATGAATTATTATGTTTTAGAAGCAAGGCAACTGCTACTAAAGCAACATAGATAAAATTTTATATAATGTGGATGTTTTGGAAACTTGACTTTAGATGAATAATGTAATTTCTAAGAAAATACTGAATGACTGAAATAACCATTAATAATAATATTTTAATTATAAAAAAATTGCCTGATTGAAATATACTTGGGTGCAAGGTTTTGTAATTACTATAGAGTTTACAAAGTGCAGTACAAAGTACGGTTCTAGTGAGATGGGCAGCTATTATTTTAAAAACTTTAAATTAGCATCTTTTTTGTATTATTTTTTTTTCTACTGAAACAGCCAAGGGCTGCATAAAGTATCCTACGTTCCACAGCAAAATTGTTCATGGGGTTCCCTTTTAAAGAACTATGCTTTACCTGTCCAGGAGGAAATGTTCAGACTGTGACCAGATGTATTTTTCTTTTAATTTGTTTATTGTTAAGTCCTCATAAAAGAGGAATATCAGTTTAAGGATTAGCGTCAAAAATGACCATAGTCTTTGCCCTTACAAAATGAATTTCTGTTGCTGGTTCCTGCTGCTTTTGGGTTATAGTAGTGTTTCCTGTCTTAACTTTATCTAAATCCAACACTGATACAAATGAAATTAAGAAGAATCTTTGATACTTATCTTTAAATTATGTTTTGCTTCAGTCATAACTATGATCTTGGACTCTGAACAAATTGGGTTTTCCTATTCACAGAAAATTAATTATTAAGCTTTTAAGAAAGCTGTGGAATAAAATAGTTCACATATCATCTAAAGGGACTGAAAAAGTAACTTGTAAGTGTCAGACATTTGTGCAGGTATTGCTGTTCATATCCTCATTCTCCCTTCAAACACAGACAATGCAGAACAACTCAGGGAATCAGTACAAATGGGAAAGTGATTGGCAGGGCAGCAACACTGCTGGAAAGGACCTGGGGATTACAGTGAATGCAGGTTGAATTTGTATTCAACAATGCACTTCCACAGCAAACAAGCAAAACCTCGCACTAGGCTACAAAAGAAGCAGCACGACTGGCAGATGCAGTGAAGTTATCTCTCTCTGCTCAGAGCTAGTAAGGACGAACACTGGATGTTGGGTCCAGTTTTGAATCCCCGGAGCTCTGTGGGAGAGTGGAGCCAAGGCTGCTGGTCTGGGTGGGGCAAGTGATCTGTGGGAAGGGGTTAAGGTGTTATGAGGTTTTTTAGTCCAGCAGTGCACTGTCTGATTCATGATTCAATAGCAGCCTGCAGCTACCTGAGGGCTGTTCCAGGATTGAGGCAGACAGACTCTTCTCCGTTGTAACAGATAATACTACAAGGGGTAAGAGCCACAGACTGTCTCAGGAAATTTAGATTAGACATTAAGAAAAGAGTCCTTATTTGTTAGTTTTTGCAGACTGTGCCGAGAAGAGATTTCTCAAAAGGGTTGTGGATCTCCATTCTTGAAGACTTTAACATTTAGCTAGACAAAGCCACAGCTGACTAGTCTAGAACTGGAGACTATCCTGCACAGATCAGGAGTGTGGACTAGGTAGTCTCCAGTCTTACTGTGATCTTACTATGCTGGAAACACTCTCAGTGACCCAGAAATCTCTTAGTCTGATTCAGCCTCATTGATTATTTTGGATCCCTTTACCACAATCATAGAAAACTCCCTCAAATCCCTAAAGAAATCTTCTCTGGAAGAGAGCCTGTTCTGCCTAGTAAAATCCACTGCAGAGGACATTTGTTCATTACACATGTAGTTACTAGATTATTCCATATCTTCAAACTATCACTGACTTATCTGAATGTCCAGTCCTCGTAGTTATTTGGTCTCCTGGCAGACTGCCTCTTGCTGGTGACACAGATAGGTAAGAGATAACAATGCATCGGATGTTGATGATTTTATGGAAAAAAATTCTAAAGATATGCCAGATACCCCATAGTTCCTGCCCTCTTTCTTCTTCACTGTACAAAACAGCCAAATTGTTGAAGTGAGGTTCCCAAAACTTTTTACTTCAGGATAAATTTTATGTATTACATTCTGGCATAAAGATCTATATCACAATGGACCAGAAAATAATTATTTCATGCCCTAGAATTTCATTTCTCACTGTTCTGGTTCCTTATTCTCACAAAAAAATAAGGTGAAAAAAGATTTTGGCATGTATATTACATCAGCAAGATTAAATGGGATTAATGCCTTTATTTCCACACACTCTTGGATAGCTTGCCAAGAAAAAAAATTCTCATCTGAAAGTGGTGGCATTATCATTGTGTTGCTCAATTTTGGCTCATGATCAATAGAATAATTTTTAGACATAACTGGACTAATACTTCCACTTAGTCTAGATGCTTTTCTACTTAGATTATTCCTGAAAATACCGCTAATGGGCTTTTACAAAGATTTATGCAGACATATAATCCTTTCTATGAAGAGCATTATTGCCTGTGCAAAATTGTCGTTCACATCTAGCTAAGGCTGGAAAATTACAAAGAACTCCATATAATCTTACACTTGGAAAATGTTCTGAGTGTACCACATTTGAAGCTAGGTTGGTCTCTTCTATACAATGTAACAGGAATCTCTGCTAAATTCTTCTGAAAAATGTAAATGCTGACTTATGCCAAATAGTATCCCACTGCAGAAAGTGTCTGTCAGAAATTCTGTGATTGATGGCACAATATTCTTTGGGAATGAGAACACAAGGATTTGGTATTTAGAAAGCTTTGTATTTTAATTAGGAAGTCAACATTTAAAAGCTATTCCACATAATGAATAGTACAGTGTTTCTCAACACTCTGGGTCTGGGAGTCAGTGCTGGTTTAAATAATAAGAGTGGAGAGCCCCTATCATCTGAAAAGCACAAAGACAATAAAAAACACGCCTTATGCTCACTGATGATATGTTTTACATGTTCATATAATTCAAAGAACTCAGATTTAGGCTTCGATCTTGCCCACCACAGCAAATGAAAATATTTGTTACACAACAGAATATTGATTAGGGTTAAGTGCCTGCAAAGTCATCGATGACTTCTTTTGTGTTCCAGAAAAAAAGCTACCAGCATTTTTAAAGTCATTGAATAGTCAATAAATCTGTATTAAAGTCATTGAATAGTCAATAAATCTGTATTAAAAGTATTAATACAGATCTCCTGTTCAGGTTGTGGAGGACAGAAAACCCTAGCAGAACTGTTTAGCTATGAAAAACATCACAGGGAGAGTTTCAAATGTAAGGTTGCGCACATCAACACGCCACAATCCCCTTTGATGATAGCAATATCTAATATGAAGATCTTGGATCAAGCTGTATAACCATCCTCACAGCTGTTAACTAACATAGGAAAGAATTTTTATGAAATAAAGCAGGTGTGATTTATATTTGCTTCTGAGAAATCTTTTTTTTGTGCTAACATTGAGCTGCAATGAAGAGAGAGATCAGAATAATCATCAGAATACAATGAGTATTTCCAAGACCTCAACAAGAAATAAACCCAGATATCGCACCATTCTTGCACATTCATCAGCACGAAAGAGTTTTAATTTCTACTCAGTATGCAGTAGGTTTCATAGTGAGCTGCATGGTGTATGTGATTTTATTTAGGGCTGATAACATGAGATGATAATATGGAAAAAACCACACTCCAGTAGCAAATGCCAGCAAATATGTTGTTCCTGACATGTAGCTGAGCAGGGAAGAGTTCTTGATCTTCCATGGTTCTCTCACAACTTGTATCAGTGACCAACATGGCCTTTGAAACTGTATGGTATCATACAAAGTGACCATGAGAAATTTTTGGAAACCTTGGAAATATATATTATTTAAAAAATAATATTGACCTACAATCCTTGATAGTTTTGATATCTTGTCTCATCTTTTTACAACTTTGTTCCTTTCATTGAACATTTTGCAGTTTTTCCATTAGGAAATTACCTGTGGATGCAGAAATCCTTTTTCTTTCCATTATTCCAAACTCCACTTTCCTCCTTCATCCCAGAAACCTTCAAAAGATGCAGCTAGCTATAGCCATTAAATAGGTAGATCTAACTAGATTATTTAATATTCTGAATGCACTGGTCAGGGGTAATAAATCTCAAAGAAATGTAAATATTTTGCCTGATATTTTGTTGCTACACGAGCTGTTCCAAATGTGAGAGAAACATGGAGAAATTATACTCGACTGCCTGAGATGGTCTTCTGCAGTTTATTCTCACACTTCTTTGGCCACAGGCATCAGTGGGGATTTGGGTGTGAAAAACTGCTCAACTATGCAAGAACTGCATGTTTTTGAGGGGAACAAATCTACATTGAAACATACATCAGCTAAAAAAATTAAAATCTTACTAAAAATATTCTTGTTTAACAGGTTTTTTAATGCTTTTATAAAAACTTAAAAACAAACAAAAGCTGCAGTGTTTGTATTTAATAAATATTTTTCTCTAAAGAATAATTGTAGAGACCGTCAGTTTGAAACAGAAATTCTTATGCTTTCTTTTAAAAAGCAGTGGAGTCAAAATGCATAACTGTGACATTCCTTTGCACAATTGCACTCTACCCGCAGGGAGAGGTCTTGATGTGAAATAATAACAGATAGAAGAATATTTTTTTTACTATGGAAATCCATGTCAATGAATTTTCTCATAGTTCCACAGATCAATAACGTCTTAGAAGCAGAAGTACTGCAATGGTAAACTGATGAGAAGCTAATTTTATCATATGGGGATCAAATTTTTCAGAAATAATTATAGATTTCTAGGGTCTGGCATTCTGATTGAAGTTTACATATTGGGCTGCAAGGATTTGTTTAATGTTTGATTCAGGTTTTTGCAATAAATTAATACACTGCATGTAGTATATTCACTAGTTTTGTTCTTAATAATTATATAAATTTATTGTGCAACATAATGCATTCTCATGGTATGCAAAGAGCCTGCCTCCATCCTCTTGACAGCCTCCCTTCAGATACTGGTAGACCCTGATGAGGTTCCCCTCTCAGTTGTCTCTTCTTGAGGCTGAACAGGCCCAGCCCTCCCAGGCTGTCCCAGAAAGAGAGATGCTCCAGTCCCTTAATCATCTTTGCCACGCTCTGTGGGACCTACTCCAGGGGCTCCATGTCCCTGTTATGCTGAGCAGCCCAGAACTGGGCACAGCACTCCAGATGTGGCCTGACCAGGGCTGAACAGAGGGGCAGGATCACCTCCCTTGACCTGCTGGCAATGCTCTTCCTAATGCACCCCAGGATTCCACAGGCCAACTTGGCCCCAAGGGCACTGCTGGCTCTTGGACAGTTTGTTGTCCACCAAGATCCACAGGTCCTTCTCCACAGAGCTGCTTCCCAGCAGCTCAGCCCCAAGCCTGTGCTAGTACATGGGGTTACTCTCCCCCAGGTGCAGGACCCTGCATTTGCTTTTTGAATTTCAGAAGGTTCCTCTCTGCCCATCTCCCCAACCCGTTGGGGTCCTTTTGGAGGGCT
Source organism: Acanthornis magna (assembly GCA_036785705.1). Lineage (NCBI taxonomy): Eukaryota > Metazoa > Chordata > Aves > Passeriformes > Acanthizidae > Acanthornis > Acanthornis magna. The sequence goes on from JAWUZG010000001.1 coordinate 28,212,913, forward strand.
CACAGTCCCCTGGGTTATCAATCACTCCTCCCAGCTTTGTGTCATCAGTGAATTGTTGCTCTTCTCTCATCTATCCATCCAGTTTTCCCATTTTAGAAGGCAATCACATTGGTTAAGCACACTTCCCCCTTCATTAATATCTATGTAATAATATATATATTTACTGGATGTATGTCTAGAAATATATACATAAATTTATATGCACGTGTATTGCATATAATTTTTTTAATTTTGCCAAGAATGTTAGTTAGCATTTTAGAACACATATTATTTCTACTTTTCAAGATGATCTTTAAGCTGAAAGCAGAATATGTATTTTACACAAAATAAAAGAATACCAGAGCAAGAGATATTCAACATTACATAAATGCAGAAATATTAGTTGTGGTCATTACACTCATTAAATATTTTATTCTAAAATGCAGGAAAAAATGAAGTGTTAAATAATGTGATGGGAATAAAACAATTAAATTATGTTCTACTTGAAGAATTATAAAAATTAATAATAACAATAAAAATAAAAATTACATCCAATAGGAACTCTCAATATTTAAAATGTATTAGTTTACATTTTTTCACCTGATTAGTCTATAAACATGAATAGATGGCATGTTAACATTACTGAAAAAGGCCCTTGACTTGGTTACTTTAAGAAATGAAAAACACAAAAGAGAATAATAACTTGCAGGATTCTATTCCATAAGGAAAAAAAATTCAATAAATAATTCAGGCCTTAAGAAGAAATTGCCTACGCAGATAAGTTTCTGTATGTGTTCAGTCCCTGATGAAGACCAAGGGCAATTTAGAAGACCATTTCTGATCAGCAGGCATTTTAAGACATGCTTAACATTGCTATCAGTAACTAAAATGACATGACTTTTAAAATAAATTAAAAAAATTATAACTCAGCAGAGATACTCATGAAAAGCAAAAAGGACAAACTGAATACTGTTAATGGATTATGGTTATTTGTTTGTTTATATATTTATATATTTTGGCAACTGGTCTTTAAACACAACACTCCTTAATTATCTAGCTATATATTTCAATTTGCTCAGATTTTTTTTAAATTTCATCATATATTTGTTACGGAGATATGGAATTCCATTTTACATATTTGTGCAGATAGATCTTACTAAAAGTTAAATGACAAAATTTTATATTGAAAAGATTACATCAGAACTGATGCTCATGACCAATTTTTATGTCACTAACACAGAAAAATATCAAAACAATAGAATTCAAAGGATCATTTAAATTATAAATCCCTAGCTTTTGTTCACCTCTGAATTGCAAGAATTGAATTTTTCTGTTGTTTCTTACATGCTTTATACAATAGAATAAAGTATGTACGTAACCACTACTAAATTTCAACTTCCTTTATTTTATTTCAACTTTATTTTATTATTTTATTTAATGTTGCAGTGCATTGGTCAGATAGGCAAATGCATTCATATTTTGCATTGTATTAACACATGAATATTTCAAGCCTGTCACATTCATTATTAACTGAAATATTAAATTACCAAGAATCAATATGAGAATCAAGTTTATACTGTGCTTAGATTATTAAGGAATAATAAAATATTTAGAGATCCTTTATTGTGTGCAATCTGTAAAGTGATTGTTAGGAAATTACACCATTAACTCCCATCCCACATTTTATATATAACATAAAGGTGAGATTGTGAAGAACATTATTAAGGGTCTCAAATCTAACTCAAGAAGATCTGAAAATGCAGGACTGAGGCTGACAGAATTAAGATTGTTTTTAATCCTCATATTCCTTGTTACAAAACAAAATGTTGCTTTCTTCCTATAGTCCTCATAACTGATTCAATGAGCTAACAACAACACTTCAGATAATGAACAGCTATTCAATATGTTCTTTTTCTCTTGTTCAGTGCAGGGCTCTGTGTCTTATTTATTGCATACCATACAAATCCTTTCCTCAAGAAAAAAATATCAATTTTCTTGTAGCCACAGGGTTTTCAATACTGTACTATCTGAATTCTCCATAGGCAGTTACAAACTTATTTCAGCAATATAGCTGTGAGTTGAAGTCACATGAGAGGTTTCTTCAGTATAAGAATATCCAGTTTCATCTCCCCACATAGCAGATCATGTTGTCGGCCCCTGTCTGCCAAAACATATTTGATTAGCATTAAGCTTGATGACAACAGTGGCTGCAAAGTAGTTCCACTGTCTGAGTGAGCCAGATACCTTACCCAGGCATGTCTTTGCAAATGTTCATGAAGCCACATGACCTTTACAGCATTTAGTAAGATCTTGAAATTCCATGTCAACAGTCCTGTGCTCTGGAATAATCGCCTCAATTTAAATACATTTGCTCCCCCATCTCTCCATCAAGTGTTTTATAAATCTTTCGATTTGGCAGTGAATTAATGTTACATTTTGCATATTCTGTCTCATAAGAATAAGTGTGTTTGGCATCTGCAACAGTGTATGAATGAAAAATAAGGGAAACTGAAAACAGCATGAATTGAAAGATATCCTGAGGTGGTTTCTACTCCGATGTATTCCTCAGAGCAGATGTCCCACCTGCCCACATACCTGTGCTGTTGTATTGCTGTGTAGCATATAAAATTAAGCAAGAACAAGCTGGGCTGGCATTGAACTTGCTTCGTTTAGAACTTCAGCTTTAGCAAGTAGGTACAGCATTTAACAATGGATTAGATAGCAGTTTAAAAATAAGGAATAAAAGCAGGGTAAACAAGATTGATAAAAGACAGGGTAATTCTCTGACCTTTTCCAATTTGGTTGCTATCTACAGGTCTGTAGAAAGAAACTGGTTTTGCCTTATCAGACTTAGGTATAACATAACTAAAATGTAATACACTAGTGAGGACATCTGGGAGCACAAGGTCTTTGTGTGTGATATGGTATCTATTTCTTCTCTGTTTCAAAAGATAAACCTTGGGAATTTTTCTGACTAAATTAATTTATGTATCTGGTATCTCTCATTTCCAGAATCCTTCAGATTTATAGATAAAACAGTGTATATTAAATTTTCTGTTTTAAAATCCTGATCTATTTTGGCTGTAAAAATTATTTATGAAAAAATTTGTCCCATTAAAAAGTAAATACAAGGTTTTCTGATTTTCCAGGGAAAAATAAAAAGCCAGCATAAACACTTTATTGGCCTTTTTGAAGTTACTTTGGATCCAAATCAAGTAGGTGTAGTCACAAAATTTCTGGTTGGATTGTTTAAATCAGTTTATGCTTTTAGTGATACTTTTAGATACTGTGCATCCATGCTGCTTTCTGCAAAAGGGAAAAAAAAAGAAAAAAAGGGAGAAAAATCCCAAATCAAGATCACATTGCCATTTTGAAAAAATTAGAAAAAGTTTCACTTGCATTATACTGATTTTTTGAGGCAGAGAGAGAATTATAACAAATTTTATTATGCTTTTAGGTAAATGATACATCCTATAGAAAAATAAATGAGAAATTAGCTTGATTCCATTCCATTATTAGTCTATAATATGCAACAGTAAGTTTGCCAGATTGTGGTTTCTGGTGTGGAAGCCAAGACAACAGAATAAAAAATAAGATCAAATGTGTCATCTGCCATTGCACAAAAGAATATAAGCAGTGGTATACAACACATCTAAAAAGCAACTTTGACATATTTCACCCTGTTGAAAGATCAATACAAGATTTCATTTGGATCACAAGGACTTTGTATTTGAATGTCAAATTCCTTATATAGATCATAGATTTAAATGCCCTTCAAGGAACCAGAGAATCACAGAATCAATTAGGTTGGAAAAAGAATCTGAGACTGAGTCCAATCTGTGACTGAACACCACCATGTCAGCTAGACCATGGCACTAAGTGCCATGTCCAGTCTTTCCTTAAACATCATCAGGGATGGTGCCTCCACCACCACCCTGGGCAGTCAGTTACAATGTCTAATCACACTTTCTGCGAATAAATTCCTTCTACTGTCCAATCTAGAACTCCCCAGGCCCATCTATGTCCTCTCATCCTGTTGCTGGCTGTCTGGGACAAGAGGTCGACCCTCATCTGGCTGCTTCAGGTGGTTGTAGAAAGTACCGTCTCCTTTTCTCCAGGCTAAACAACCCCAGCTCCCTCAGCTGCCCTCATAGGACTTGTGCTCCAGACCCTTCCCCAGCTCCGTTGCTCTTCTCTGGATTCCCTCCAGCACCTCAATGTCCTTCCTGAATTGAGGGGCCCAGAACTGGACACAACTCCTGCTGGCCTCACTATTGCTGATAAAGACCAGGATGCCACTGGCCTTCTTGGCCACCTGGGCACAGCTGGCTCATGGCCAGACACTGTCACCTAACATCCCCAGATCCTTCGCTGTTGAGCAGCTTTCCAATCACTCAGCCCTCAGCCTGTAGTCCTGCATAGGATTGTTGTAGCCAAAGTGTGCGACCCAGAACTTAGTCTTGTGAAATCTCGTGCCATTGGTCTCAGCCCTTAAAATACTTGTTAGTGCACATGTATGGAAAACATACAGTTAAAGTTACATTGTTAAATAATTTAATTTAAATCAAAATACACAGAAATTATATGTGATTCAGGATACAGAATGATGCAACGAAGTCCAGTGTACTAATACTCAATGTACAGTCTTAGAATCACAGAATCATTATGACTGGAAAAGACCTCCGAGATCATGAAGTCCAACCTTCAACCTAATACCACCATGCCAGTCATGTTAGAGGTCTGTTGATGAATCCTTGTCCTGGAGACAAGGTACTTCTTCCTCAGAAATGCTAAAGAATTAACACCAAAAAATGATATAAAAGTATTTCCTTTGTACTTAATAATAGATAGGTGGCTTCACAGTCAAGACTCAATGTATTCAGTGCAAAATCTGACTTGCAAATCACAGGACTTTAGGGGTATATTACAGTGTCACATTTTATTTTATTTCCTGTTCTCCTTACTGCCCACATTGTGTGCACACCAGATTGAACGTGGGATGTCTCTGGAATACCTGAAAGTCTCACTAAGATGAAAAGCTATGAGCAGTCCAGTGCCCACCTCACCCAGCAATACAGATGGATCCATCTGTCACCTGCTCCAGCTCCCCAAATCTCTAACAAGGCAGAAGGATCATACGGAGCCGCTCTGCATTCAGCACAAACTAAGCATCACAATCTGTCTAATGGGATGTGGCAAGGAAATGTCATGGTGAGGGAATGCAACACAGGTTTGCTGAAGCACATGAGAAGTGCAGAGACTAAAGACAGAAATAATGAACCAAGTGCTGCAGTTGTGCATATAAAGACAAATGGCAAGAACTGAGCCACTGTTTCTTTACCCATGTAAAATTTCATTTAAATTAATATGGTTCTGTCCTTTTGGTCTGTTTTGTTTTTCTTGTGACTGATTCAAAGTTTCTGGAGGGTTTTAGGACAATTAAAAAATTTTCAAATTGTTGTGTATACTAGAAACATATTTGAAATTTTCTTTCACAGCTGTGAAACAATCAGTCTTCATAACAGCTGGTTTATAAAGGAAATATTTTCTGAAGGTCTTTGCTAATAACTCTTACTCTGTGCTTCTATCATGTGTTTCCTACTGTGCTCAAAGATTAATTCTTTAGAAATTCTTTGCAAGGAAGCAAAAACTCCATTGCCAGTTTTTCCTAACCACAGCCAACTCAAGTTTCCTTTGCTAACCACTCAGGTTAAAGGTCACATCTACCTTCTAACTCAAAACTTTTTTTTTCCCTCTTCCTCTCTTTCTTTTTGATACTTCTCAGGAAGCCCATGTGGCAGTTCTGTCAGTGTGAAGTGTCAGTTTGGAAAGTTGTGAACTTGCTCCCTGGTGAAACTAAAAAGCCAAGATTCAGCTCTGTGAACTGTTGTGCTTTCCAGTTTTAGAAAGATAGTAACCCATACCTTGAGCTCTTTTGCTTTCACACACTAGTGTTTCATGCTGTTGACAGTTAAAAGGATACTTCACAGTGGTTCAGAGCTTAAAATTTAATGTATGTTTAAAAGTGTTGTAATCTTGCACGTAATGGTCACTGTATTCACAGTATATTAAGTGACCAAAAAAAAAGTCCAGCAGCACAACACAGAAGAAATTCTGTAAAGAAGTAGATGATCTTTGTGTGTTTTTAAGTGCGAACTTCTTCAGAGTCTAGGTGACACAGATTAATACTGAACATATTTTCTCCTTTGCTTCACCTGAGCTGAATGTAACCTTGGAAACTCTGACTGAGACCATTAAACTCCAGGAAAATATAAAGATCTGATTAATGTAATAAAGTCTCCTGTCGCTATGGCATTTCTGTCTATGGAGTCCCGCATAATAAACTGAAATGTGTGAGTGGTGAGGCGTAATAGATGAGGGAAAACCTGTGGATGCTGTGTACCTAGATTTTGTAAAGGCTTTGACACTGTTTCCCATGGCCATTCTCATGGAGAAACTGGCTGCTCATGGCCTGGACAGGTGCACTCTTTACTGTGTTAAAACTTGGTTGGATGCCCTGGCCCGGAGAGTCATGGTGAATGGAGCTAAATCCTGCAGGGGCTGTTCCCTTGTGGGGCTCCCCAACAGTCTGTGTTGGGGTCACCTCTGCTTAATATCTTTATCAATGCGCTGGATGAGAGGACCAAATGCACCCTCAATAAGTTTGTAGTCAACACCAAGTTCAGCAGGAGTGTTGATTTGCTGGAGGGTAGTAAGCCCCTGAATCGATGGGCTGAGGCTGATTGTATGAGGCTCATCAAGTGCCAGGTCTTGCTCTTGGGTCGCAGTAACCCCAAGCAGTGCTACAGACTGGGGCAGAGTGTCTGGAAAGCAACTCAGTGGAAAATACCTGAGGGTGCTGGTTGACAGGCAGGTGAACATGAGCCAGCAGTGTGCCAGGTGGCCAAAAAGCCAATGGCATCTGGACTTGTATCAGCAGTAGTGTGGCCAGCAGAACCAGGGCAGTGATTGTCCCCCTATACTCAGCACTAGCGAGGCTGCACCTTGAATCCTGGGCTCAGTTTGGGATCTCTCACTATGAGGGCATTTCGGTGCAGGAGGGAGTCCAGAGAAGAGCAACAAAGCTGGTGAATGTTCCGGAGCACAAGTCCTATGAGGAGCAGCTGAGGGAGCTAGGGTTGTTTAGCCTGGAAAAAGAGGCTCAGGGGAGACCTTACAGATCTCTACAACTGCCTGAAAGAAGCTTGGGATGACGCGGGTGTTGGTGTTCTCCCAGGAAAAAAGTGACTGGACCAGGAGGGGTTTAAATTGGATATTATGAAAAATTTCTCTATCAAAAGAATTGTCAAGCATTGGAACAATCTGCCCCTGGAAGTGGTGAACTCACCATCTGGAATTGTTTATAAAACATGTAGGTGTGACGTTTGTGGACATGGTTTGTAGTGAACACAATGGACCTAGGTTGGATTTGATGGTCTTTGAAGTCTTTTCCAATTTTAACAATTCTACGATTCAATGAAATAGAGGGCAGTGAGATGACAAGTTAGACATTGTTCGCCATCTGGAAAGGTGGAAGACAGGTCAACCTATTTCTTTTTTGCAGAGCTGAGGAATAGCCCCTGCTTAAGAATGAAACAGTCAAGGAGATTGGAACATATCCTCCTGGGAACTGTGCACATTAGTAGAGATGTTTTGACATCTAGCCTGGGAGGCAGGTGGGAACACAAGATATACAACATTGTTACCTTTCCCTTTCCAAGTGTAAATATCCAACAACATGTACTCTTTGGTCCTCAAATACTTTTCTTCTCACAGCAAGCTTTGTGGCTCTTGGTGATGTTCCTTGTCTGTGTGGTGACGCAGAGAGTGTCCCCACTGACTCCTGCTGTTGGATGACCCCTGTCCCATGGGATCTGACCACCCCTGCCACATTCCTGGGGCTGGGTCAGGGGCTTCTTTTTCTTACTGCAGTATTGAGGATTTGCTGCCCACCATCATGCCTCTGTGTTCTTTCATGTTTATGAGGAAGAGTAATCATGTATCATAACAGGATTCATTTCACATTATTTCCCCTTTATAGCTGGAAATTAAAATGGATGCTAGTAATAAGATTGCTATATATAAATGTTTTGGAGTGGGCTGCACATCATGTAGCTATATACATAAAGTATGCATCTAAATGTGAGCTAGTCATTCAGATTAGTCACTTCCTGCCTGAACACTATGGAAGAGTAGGAATGTCATCCAAACCAAACTCACCTGCACAGCCAAGACAGCAAAGAGCCCATCTCTATTTCACTTAATAGAGTTCTGTTCTAAAGACAAGTCTATGAATCACTACTCCACACTAGTATAATTTTGTTCATTTACAATCACATATTTTTCAAAGTTATTATTTAAGGTAATATTTTTCAGTTTGTTTTGCTCAATTTCCCCGTTCCCTACTAGCAGGTTTCAAAGGAGGAGTCAAATTCACACAACAAAGAAAGCTGTCAGCAGTGACACTGCTGGCATATACTGGAACTTGTCTGTTTTGTGAACTGTCCAGAGGTATATAAATTATATGCCACTGAATGTGCCTGTTTCACCAGTATTTCACTACTGAACAACTCTGTTTTGTTGTACGAGAATATACCATTCTACAACAGGAGTATCACGGCAGGGAATATATCCAAGGATGGACAGGTTTTAAGAAAACTGATGGAAATATGATAGTAATAAAGTCTGTTTACTTTTTGCTTTCCTTTTGTTTAAAATTAAGGGACATATCAAAAGATGGAACACAAACCAATTTCTTTTATGGCTTATATTATAACTTTTAAAATATATTATCCTGGAAACATAACCATTGATTTTGTTGTTATTTTATATACTGAACTATATTCAGTTTTGCTGTGTTATTGAACAATAGTGTTCTTTTTTCATTGACACCTGAGAGTCTGTAGAGTCTGTATTTGTTAAATAAAAAAAGTGAAAGACAAGCATTGAATAAAACATCCTGATAGTGATGGGAGATTTTTTTAAAATTAAGTATTGAAATTGCACTGAATATCCAAATAATTATAAGAACTTACTTTCTTTAAATTTCTTCAGAGATTTTAAGATTTGGCCTTCATGTTCAATGGAAGCCCAATAAATTTTTTACCCTGCAGTCTTATTTGAAACAAATTATTTCACTTCATCTCACAAGTAACATCAGGAAGAGCAGATGGACCAGCTTTGGAATGATGGAGGTGTTAGTGAACGGAAAGGCAATTAAGGAAATACACTGGTTAAAGAAGTCTATATGTCAGGAAACATTCTATCCTAAAGTGAAAGTCAAATTATTGTCTATCTGATAAAAATATATCTACTAGATACCTAATATTCAGAGTAGGTAAGTTATAATATTCTTTTCCTTTCTTTCTCTTTTGATTTTATGCAGTAATCATTGAAAGTCTGAATAATGAATTCACCTCCAGTGTTAAGTTCCATGTAATACAGTGCAAATAACCAAAATATCAAAAGAAGTCTCCAGTTTTCTTCAAAGCACAGTTTGTTCCTGCCTATCTACCACCCTCTGTAGATGGCTAGTGACTGAAGGCCCAGGTATCTGTCCTGCAGCATTGATTATGATCATTAGAGTTGTGTGCGTCAGACTTAAATGTTGATTTCGATATTAAAGCTATTTCTTCATCTGCATGGTTAATGTCACAGCTCTGCTGACATTAATGCAAGTTCTGCTGACATCCAAGGTTCACTGCAGTGCACTTGGAATGGGTTGTACTCAGACTTGCCAAAAGTGATTATTCTAATTGAAACTTGGTCAATTAATCTTGGTCTGTACTCAGTGGGGGATCACCCCTTGCATAGAGTTATTTTCCCAGGTATTTTTGGATGAACCAGCTTTCTAAGGTGGGTTTCTTTTATTTGGTATTCTGTCCTTCTGCTGTCTCTGTTCTGCTGACCCCCAGCTGCTTTCTCACATGGGCCAGTCTCAGCTCCCTGGGGCAAAGGGTCTCTCTGGGCACACCAGGTCCTCCATCTCCCAGAATGTCACTGTAATGATTCACTTCTATTGTAGCTTATGTTGTACAATTGATTATCAATCTGGACATACTTTTAATTTGTTAATGTTGCTTTATCCATACCCATGCAAACATTAACAACAGTAGCAATTAGTGGCAAAAAAATATGTTTATTTCATGTTATACATCTTTAAAGATCATATGCACACATTACTAGTTCTGTGCATCTTCCTACTTGCAATAGTAGGTGGTGTTTGAGTAGAGGTGTTTGAGAACAGTTTTGCAGACTTTTGATGGGCTAAAGACATCTTGCTTTTTAGTCTATTTTCTGTCAGATTGTCAATCACACTCCCAGCTTCTTCGTTATGTCACTTGCACAGCTCCATTAATTAGATTTTGTATTTTTCCAGCTTTCATATCACTGCTTTAGCTTACACTTATCTCTTCCTGCCAGCTACAGAGGGAGCTGGATGACTGCTTCGAACTAGATACTTAGCTTCTAAGCAGCTAAACTTGGAAGATACTTCACACTCTTAATACTCTCAATTCCCAAACAGAGACTCCAAGGAAGGCTTGAGCTTAAGAAAAGAGGGAGCCTCCGTTTTCTGAATATGAGGCCAAGTTAAATTAAACACTCAGAAGCTTAAGTGCTCAGTCACCAAATGTTTTTTAACAGCATTGATTAATGAAACACAGATTCAAAGAGATTCTTTGTACATGAAAGAGTACTTTTTAAACTGATGCTATCTTTAAAACTGATAGAAAATTTCAATACGCCTGTTGTGAGACATGTTCTGCAATGTATTTTGCAAATAGAAAGATTTCCCTCTCCCCAAAGTGACTGAAACCTTATGAAGACATTGTTTGTTTAGATGCATGTTTATATACTTCAGGGACAGCCGAGTTTTAAACACAGGACTGTGTTGTCAGGATATTAGCTGTTACTCTTGGTTATGTTAGAGGATTAAATGTATCCTCTACAGAGGTCAATGTAGCAGGCAAAGATTGGGAAGAAACTGCTTTAGAGATGGCTATCTCCTAGATAAATTAACTGGTGCTTTATCTTGATTATGGTTTATTCTATATTCCAAAGAAGTTTAAGTAGGTGAATACCACAGCCAATAAATACAGATTACTCAGCTTTCATTGAAAACTGATCTTCTCCACTAGGGAAATCTATGGTAGACTTGTTCCTTAAACATAACGAAAATGTTTCACTTCACAGTGCAGACAAATGGGGCCTAGGTCTGGTACTTCATCAAACTGAAAAACTAATGCAATGAAACAACTCATGCTCCTAAAGCACTGATAATGCTTTCCTCTTTTTAGTTTAAATAAGTTATTGAATTATTCTTATTTTGTTGGGTCTGCTTTATTGCCTTTAAAAAAAGCATGCATGGAATTATGCTCTCTAAATCCTACATAACTAAAGCCAGGAAGAGGAGGGAATTCATCTCTAAAAGGAATTAACTATGTATTCTTGCTCAAATCCTTTAGCACAATGATGACAGGACATGACTATGTGCAAAAACACGTATTTCAAGGAAGTTGGGTGAAGAGTTTATTCCATGCTTGTGAAATTCTTGCATAGAGTAGTACTTATATTATGAAAATAACTTGTGGCATTTTGATGTGGGTTTTTTTTTTTTTTTTTTTTTTGTTCTTGGGGTGCAGTTGGTTTCGTTTTGTTGTTTTGTGGTTTTGGTTTTTTATTTATCTTCTGTAGAATTTTACCTGTCAAATTCAAGTTTGAGTAAGATATTCTCAATCACCAAGCTTGGTCATAGAGTACTCCTAGCAGTCATTGCTGTTATCATTATTGCTAAGGATGAAAGATGAAGAGAAAGAACTATAGCCCTCTCCAGAATACTGCTAGTAAGGAAAAAACAGCAATCCTATTTGAACACAGGGCGACTGTAAAATCGAATTTTAAGCATGTCATTGTGGCTATTGGACAAGAAATGTGCTGTATATGTCACTGTACAAAAGGATGATAGGATGTCTTCCTAGGCAGCAGGACAGAAATCATCACAAAAACCAATTCTGACTGATAGAGGAAAACAAGCTATTCTCTGCTACTGTGTGTCTGAATGATATTGAAGAAGAGAACAGCAATACTGCTCCTTTTTTGCTCAATTTATGACTTCATAAAGCATAGGTGCAACGGGGTTAGCAAGCCATACACTTCCCATTGAAGGTCTGTTAGCTCTTACTCATAAAGTAATTGAGATCACTAATATCAAAGCACTTGAGGAAAAAAAGAATCCATCTCAGATTATGGCTGTATTAATAAAGAATCTAGTTTCAAATTGTTACAAAGCAAAAAGCAGAGCTCAGTGAATCAGCTCCCTAAACCAACTTTTTTCATTGACAACCTCAAAGAAAAAGGTTTATTATTACTGCAAGGGGCATTTCAAAAGATCAAAGAAAATTGTATATATCAGAAAGGATATACTTGAGAGTGTAGGATTTAGAACTTAAAACTGTGTTAAGAAATCCAATAATAAAAATCAGTCAGTTCTACTCCAAATCCATGACATCAGTGAAACACAGTAATGAATACAGATTGATGCCACAGTATGTCCTCAGAAAAAAAATTATCTATATCCCTGGAGCAGGAAGCCTGAGTCAAAATTCTTCGAAAACATTGAGGTTATATCTTAGAAAATAGAGAGGTTAAAGGAATGATACAAAAGCAAGATGGATATATCCAAGAAATAGATGAAAGCTAAGGAACCTAAATACCCATGTAAGAATAACACATTCCTGCAGTGTAGCAAAAAGCTAAGTAAAACACCAAAGACATACAGAGAGAGAAAACTCCTTAAGACCAATAAAAACATATAAAAAACCAAAACCCAGAACAGTGAAAGATTAGTAAAAACTTCAGTATTTTCCTAGGCCACAGAAGACTTGATTTTCTAGAGAAAATTTCATTATAGTCTGATTAAACACTAATTATGTTGCATGAATTTAAAAAAAAATAAATATTTCATGGAAAAATTGGGAAAGAAGACTGAAAAAACTTGAAGACTGAATATATCTTGTGTTAAAGATTGGTATAGCATCTTCGTGTGATCTTATCAGAAGAAACTACATAATAAAGCAATGTTAATTTAAAAAAATAGGTAAGATCATAAAGAATTTTCTAGATATTGACTGACCATATTTCCTGGTGTTTCCCAATTATTTGAGATAACTGAAATGGGTGAGAGACTCATATCAATTGGTATTCATCTAGCTGACGGTTCTGATTGGTTTCATTCAGTTTTGTTCTATGGTGTGTGTGTCTTTGCCTTTTTGAAATTCTAATTTAATACCTATAAATACCATAGAAAACAGAACAGTACTACCTGAATTGATTATCTGACTGTTACTAATGTTTGTTATTCTTTTGACCTCAGAACTATGGGTCCGTTAGGGCTGTACATCAGTAAGAGAAATAAAATTTATTTTCTATCAGGGTGAAAATGTTATTGGATTTAAGTGCCTTCCTGTAGAACCATAATAGCAAGTGAACTCCAACTTCTTTTCTATTGATCTCTTTGAATGGATGCCAAAAGTGCTCTTAAAGTTCTATCAGACTGTGTTATGTGTATGAAACAGGCACATACGTAAACATTGCAGCAGGCCTGAAGCAAGTAAATGTATTAGCATATGTTTCCATATGAAAACTGTTCAAAAGTTCATTCCCTTAATGTTAGACACTTAAAAAAAAATTCAGCAATAAAGATACTCAATGTGATAACGTACCTAACTAGTCCAGCAGTGTTTGAAGAAGACACTTTAATTCAGCCAGTCCCATGCTCTTTGTCTGGAGCTTATCCTTGGTGTTTCACTGAATCAAGCACAATGGGAATCTGGAAGGGCGTCTTTCTGACCCTATAAAATTTGTTTTGCATGAGGAGTCACGGGAGTCTTCAGGATTATGGAGAAATTTGGCAAAAATCTGGCCAAAAGGAGTAAAAATTGATCTATAGTCTCAGAATAATAGATTTATCAAAGCAGAGTGAATTTCTTTGGCTGTTTTTCTGGATTTCCAACAGGTTATTGTGACAAGATCTCACTATTTTTGTTAGTGTGACTACAAATCTGGCACTTGAAAATTGCTGTCTAAGAATCAAACATCTTGTTTCAATACATTTTAATTTAGATTAGTCTGATACTTCAGAGAGTAATCTGAATTGGAAGGGACCCAGAAGGATCTTCAAGTCTTCATTGAACGGCCCATATGGGGATTAAACCCACGACCTTGGTATTAGTACCATGCTCTGAGCAGCTAAGATTACCTCAGAGTCACTTGATGAGACTTGTGACACTTGACAGGCTGTAGAGCCCTGACAGTTCAGCAGGCCAGCAGAGAACAAACAGCTACATTTTCAGGACAACTGCAGTGAATTTAAAAAATAACTATTATTAACAAACACTTAATAACAAAGCCTTTGCTTTGTTACATTGATCTTAAGTGTGACAGAGATTGTTCTAATTCAGAAATAAAGTACATTAATTCTTTCAATAGTCTATATTGCAGTGGCTGAGTAAGTTTCCACCTCAGTTCTGGCATTGTCATGTCAATATCAGGTAAACTAGGAATAAACCATCAGTTTTAATATTTCCAGTCAAGTGATCTATTAGAAAGTCTTCCATAGATTTCTGATCTGAAACCTAGGGTACTTAAAATATATGACTGATATCTCAAAATTTATGGTCTTTCCAAAAGAACAAAGCTGTTGCTTGAGCTGAACAGTGGAGATTATAATGATGTGTTTATATGTTAAAAATTAGGTTCATCTCCTATCAAAAATATGCAGGGCTAAATGATGAAATACTTGAAGGATCAAGATACACTTTGAAAGTTATATGTGATTAAGTTTGAAAAACAAAGTTTTTTGGGAAAAATAATTATCTTTTTTCTTATTCCACTCCAATGTATACAGGTTTGCCTCTCACAGAATTCTATTATTCTCCTACTTGTTTATTATAATGAGCAAGTAATTATGTCTTGTTTAAGCATAACAGGCAATGTAATTATATCATCGTGATCACCAGCTTCATTTTCCTGTCCTTTATTTCTTTTGGTTATTACTACTTAAAGCTTAATTCTTTTCTTTTTTTTCTTTTTTTTCTTTTTTTTTTTTTTAAATTTTAATTAATTTAAAATCCCCCCTTTAAGTGTTGGGATTTTCTCAACAGAACTGGTAAAAATATTAGTAATTTTTTATTCCTTTTCTGTTTTTCCTGTATATATAATACCTGCAGTTAGGTTTTTTCCTCTTTAAGAAATATCTATTAATGAATGTTGCAGGACTACTCACTACTCCATGCAATCATGCCACTGTTGTCACAAAGGCAGGAAAAGCTTTTTTTCAGAGAGTAAGAAATTATTTGAATTCTCTTCTCCCTCTTGGTGTTGTTGCTGGTAATTTTATTCTTGTCCTCAGCAGTGCTTTGTGATTACTTCATATTTTCAAGGTTTTTCCTAATTACTGAAGCTAAAGATAAAAAGCTATTTTTTTTCATAATCACTAAAGTTGTTTCTGTTAAGAACTAATTTAGACACAAATGAACAGAACACCTTCTAAAAGAGGAGTTGTTATTTTGGTGTGAAGTAATTTAATCTGAAGTTTGTGTTTCTTGTGCTGATGCCTTCTAGCAAATCTTGAACACATTATGCTAATTAAAGCTTCCTCATGTTAATCTGAACATAGAATTTTCACTACCCACTCATTACCATTCTTCTGCATTGATCTACTAATATCTTAAGGACTGGAATAACATCTGATATTTCTGCTTAAAAGCTTAAGACAAAAATAAATAATTCTTTGGATTATACTCAGTGTACATTCTGAACATAGAAGTGTTGCAGGTATTCTTAAAAGGAACAAATGAGAAGTCACTCCAGGCAGAACGATATTAAAAGAATGAAATTAATTACAATATGTCAAATGCTAACTGTGAAAAAAAAATACGTATTTTTTTCATATACTGAAAGCAGCATAGCATCCAGAAACATTTGATGTTAGAATAGCACCAGTATCCCTGTTGAGACAGACATATTGAGACACAGTTTGTAGAAGCCCATCAAGAATAAAAACTAGTATATTGAATCAAGCAGAAGAAGCTAATTTGGAAAGAAATATTCTGTTCTCCAGCTGTTATCTCAATAAATAAATAATCAGAATGCCTATATAAAACCTCATACCATGTAATTAAGCTGCTACTTCAAATAATGTGACCATATAAAATTTTCTGGCTTTACCACGTTAAGCAAACAGTACTCTTGTTTTCGCTGCGCAAGGCTACAGCTGAGTTTGGGCTTTGGTGACCCTGAGGAAGAGCCATGGCTCTGCCAAGCTGCCAGGCTTGCAGTGTGATGTCCAGCTTGAAAAAGAAGTGGAGACCAAGGCACCAGATCATTTGGGTGAGGGTCTTCTCTTTCGCTGTTGAAGCTGTATATGATACATCTATAAACACTTATGTCATCAGTTGTGTCAGCTTCCTCCCAGCTTAAAGATCATCATTTTTATAAAGCATGGCTTCTCAAACAGAAATAAGTAAAAATCTTAAGAACAACTGCCATCTTCTGTGACACCTGTGAGCCTCTGTGGGCAGTGTGTGGCTGAACACAAAGTTACTGCTCTCGTTAAAAGGCACCCATGTCTATGTGAAGAAATTATATCTGTCTGAAACCACTGAAGGACACATATGTACTGATGATGTCATGTAGTGATAACTTTATTTGTCTTGGAAGGTTGAGATAATCCAGTACATTTATTCAGTATCTGTTGCCTCTGACTGACTGATCTCTTGCATTATCTCCAAAGTTATTTCATTCACAGGGAGCAAGATGACTCTTGTTGAATGTTATTCTTTGACATCTTCATTTTTCATTATATATTTTGTCAAGTTTTGTTATAGAAATTCAACGTCTCTTCTCAATAACCAGCTTTGAGATCTGACCATAGCATTCATCAAAATAAGTTATTCAATTAGCTTTGTTATTATTTGCATTTGGGGAAGTCTAACTTAGGCTGATCTTTCAGTATTGCAACTCAAAAAAATTTAAATGTTTTTGCAACCCTATTCTGCCTAAATTAACTTTTTTTTGTAAACTTCTGCTCAATGAATTTTCAATGTTTTAAAATTAATTCTCTAAGATTTGCAACAGAATATTTTTATTAGGAATATATCTTCTGTCTTTCTGACCAATTGTCCTTCTGAAAACATGCAGCTTCAAAGGACAAAGAGACTGGGCAGAACTTTTAAAGTGGACTTTCAAGCCCAGCTATTCTAGGAACTTTCTGCAACTTTTCTGTGATTGCATTTCTACAGTTCGTTTGGTTCGGACCTACAACCAAGTCACTGAACTGAAAGCAAGTAATTTTTTTACCCTGCATTGATTAATTTGTCAGTGCACAATTAATGTAAGATAAAGGGATGATCAATTTGAACAGAATCAAGAGAAAGACCAGAGGAGAAGCACATTGCAACAGCGTTGGAAAAGAGAATTTGTGATTAAGCTGGAGGAAAAAGGAGAAGGGAGATTATAGGCAGGATGCCGGGGCAGATAGTGAGGGAAGAAAAACAGAATGCTGCTCTGGCTCAGTCTGTGTTTTAAAACTAAAACTCTAAGGCAAATTTTCATCTTTAAAATGAGTGAAAGCATTTTCAACATTAATACAGTAAATTACTTAGTTTTTTTATGTATCAAATTCTCAATTCTTCTTACGATAAAGGATGGTCTCACACATTTAGCAATCTTGAAGTTTGCTTGCTGTTACAGTCCCTTCTTTATGATTTCTTTTCTCAATTAAGGAACAAAGTAAAACTTTGTGGGGATAATTTGTACCATGATAATGTGGGTGACTAGCAAAAGAGGATTGTGTCACTTTAGGTGTTTCTCCTCCCTCTTTCTGTAAAAAGAGCTTACATTACATACCAAGATCACATGCCTAACACATTGATGGCTAAATGAGATTAATTCCATTCCTATTACTTCTTTACTGTGCAGATCTGCTAAGTTTTGTAGGTGTAGTGAGATCTGGACCACAGAAGGCAAACTCATGCCAAAGCTTCCTTTTGGAATATTGCACAGTAACATTCATCCCTACCTGACCGAGGTAACAAGTTTTCCACGCTGCTCTGTTGAGTGATCAGGCCTAAAGTCCCTGACATCATGACACTAAAAAGCAATGAGGAGCCTCAAAATCAAGAACAGGTACTCCCCTTTTATGTAGCTGTAGTCACTGAGGCAAATGATGCCATGCTGTTTTATACCTTTTTCAGGATCCTGGTATTGCTTTTCATGATTTCTTTATTTGTTGCAGCAAGTCTTATTCCCTGTCTCCCTTGGTACATGCATTCAGTGACTACAGTGTTCAGATTTAACAGAAGAGACATGGGGTAAAAGATTAGATCCCAGCCAGACATATGTGTGGCTTGTCTTGAATTTTCACTTTCTTATGTTCAGAGCTGTGATACCTGTGTAATGGATGCACTTGAGAGGAACAATCCTTTATGATACTCTAAAAGCAGACATAAGTAAAACAACCCGAGCCACATCCATTATTAATAATTGATGTTCATTCAGCATTGGCAAGTATTGATTATAGGCTTAAATGGAAGTTCTTTGCAATATTGATTTAGATGCTTTTGACTTGAAACTGAAAGCTGAATGCACTTAATGGAAGTTAGTCACATTTCTTAGAAATTAAGCCATTATTAAGATTCAGGGATTCACTACCCCACTGCCCTGTTTTTGTGGGATAGACTGTATGCCCTTGGGAAAATACAAAAAATATGTTAAACCTTGCAAATTTTAAAAACAAACTAGGATAACAAAAAATGACAAAAACTTGTAATAGATTCTTTTTTTTGTTTTGTGTTCGGAAAGATGATTTGCTGAAGAGCTATTAAAAAAAAATGAACAAGGGAAAGGAAAGGAATTAAGGGCAGGGTGAAAGGAGATAAAGAACATTAGCTATTGCTTAGAAGGAAAGGCATTGTGCCAACAGGTTTTTTTCTTGAGTCTTCTGCTTTATACCAGTTTCACAGCAGTTCTGAATCCTTGGCTGAAACATACAGAGTTGCAAGTATGTGTAAAGACAGGGAAAGCACTTAAGTGGATGAAGCACTAAGGTAATTGTTACCTATATATTATTGGGAAACAGTGTGTGACTGGAAATGAATTGTAGGTTTTGGAGATGATTATGTTTCCACTACATGTCTGAAATAGCAGCACAGATTTCAGCTACCATTAAGCAGTTCTTCATTAAGAAGTTTCTCTTTTTTTCTGCTAGTTTCAGTAATAGTACAGAGCTTTCTTTAAGAATGACCTCCACTTCCTCCACTAACCACTTCCACCTCTAAAGTAATGTTGAAAAATGTCAATGAGATCTCAATGTAGACTAATCTTTACTATTGACTAGAAACTTGTTAATAAGAAAATTACTGTTGTTGAATATAATTTGACTTAATGGTTTATTTGTAACTCAATGTCCTTTTAGGAGATATCTGAAAAGGTTGGAGGAACATACACACAAACATTTTAATTGTTAAAATAATAAGTGAAATCAACCAAAGTGTTTTTGCAGTCATAATCATTAAATCCTCCCTTGCTCAGTCAATTGAGGTTTTCAAAAATAATTTTGGCAAAAGAGTACATCTTTTCTACTAGCTAATGTATGCTGATGAAGTGATGCATAATAGCTATGTAAATACTTCATTTAAAAGATCACAGAGGGAAAATTGAAGGAATAATTTTTAAAAATCTCATAAGAGGGGCAAAAAAATTTCAGCTTGCAACACCTGTCTAAAAGTAGGAAGAAGCCATGGCAAGAGGAGATGCAGTCACCATCTTCTATAATTCAGCTATGTTGCCCAGCCTTTCATTGTAGAGAATTTGTCCTAATGTTTTGATCTTCATTTGTGAATATTATAACTGTATGAATGTTTTCATCAAACGTGAGGGAGCAAATACTAGTAAATATGAGAAGCTTAAGCACACTGAGAATTTGGTTGGGTAAAACAGTAAGGGGTGACTGCCTTTGACACAGAAGAAAATATTTCTCCTCTGTTAACTGCATAAAAATATTGGAAGGGTTTAGCTGTTCTGACACTGTGGTCTTTGCTGATACAGGGCCTGTGTGACTTTCTGATGAACTTGCAAAATTGTAAGGGACAAAAATAAATTGCACTGATTTTATATCCATTAATAAACTGCCATATTTGTAATGCAGGGTACTTGCAAATGAACATAGAAGCCAGATGTGGCTTTCTCTAACAAAGACATGTGATTCTATTATTCTTTTTACTTTCTACATGCTTTGATGACTTTTTTTTTGCCAGATAAAGGTTATGAAAACAACAGAAACTTCTTTTGCTTCATAACTCTGACTTAAAAAATAAAAATGTTAACTCCATGCCTGAGAATTTCCCTAAGAGCCCTGATATGACAGGAAAAAGTCAAACTCTGCAAAATTAATGTATATTAATCAAACCTCATCTAACTGAAACCTAATCTGACAAGGAATTTTACTTTACAGTTATAAGTGCTTCAGTTCTGTAAAATGGTTCTAAGTAGGGCTCTAAATCTCAAACATCCATGAAATACTATTGATGTTGAATGCAAGAAAATTTTCACAAATATGTTCATAAGTTTAAATGATCCTTTTTTCTCTCCTGAAATTTTGTAGAACAGAATCCTGGCTCCCATGTGATGCAGTCAGCTAGAATACAATGTATAACATTTTACTAGAAAAGTGACATTTAAACCCACACCAGTTTTCAGCTTTGCTGAGGGCTTAACTTGTCTATAAATATCCCAGAGTTGGGAGTTTCGATATTTTGGGTGGTTTTGGTGGTTTGGGGTTTTTTTGGGGGGTTGGTGTTTTGTTTTGTTTATTTGTTTTGTTTTATTTTGTTGTTTTGTTTAATCGTTTTGGTTTGGTTTGGGTATTTTTGTTAATAAAAGCCTGCTACTAAAATCTCTGATTTTAGAGGAAGTGACATTTATTTGTGGTTCATTTTCCATACTAATACAAGAAGTAGGTCAAGGTGATTAAGATTCCTCACATAAAACGTATCTCTTAAAGAGCAGAACTGTTTCTCTTGTTCTTTTAGTGACTACACTTGAAAAATGTACAAAGGGGTGCAGAAGCTCAAAAAACTGAGGGTCTGGTACACCCAGAGTTTAATGGCTGATCACTTCTGTCTGTTTTGTGTTTGCAGTGGCTGGATGATGCAGGCTGTAAATAAAATAGGATTAACAAAGGTTTGGGCAATAGAACTGTTCTTTCTTTTCTAGAACCTATGTTCTGTAAGATTTAAAACCCATCCAGCAGTAACTATATGTCCATTATTAGCTCATATCGGACAGGAGCCTAATTCATAATAGGGTTGAAAACCCCTCATACTTCAAATTGAAATGAGCTGGGAGTATTTTTTTATCGTACAGTGCTTCTCAAAAGCTAATTGTTCTATGTAAGTACCCACACTTCCTAGAAAAACTTCCTGAAAAGTCTGGATTCATTCACTCTGAGCCTTAATCTTTCCTTTTTAAAATTTAAGCACCCAGCAAGAGCAAAAACATGTAACATACTATTATTATATGTCTCTGTGATTCTGTTCCTAAAATGACTATAAGAAATATGACTTCATAATTTGGACTTTGAGACTTCTACCTAAGAGCTCTAAATATACCTAGCAGAGTTACTGTAGACATTAATTCTAATTAATTTCCCTCCTGAAGTTTTAAATGCCTACATGCTCAGGAAATGCTGAGTCTATGCGGCCATAAAGGAAAAGATAAACCTCAGTTCCCATTACTCTCATGGATAGTGATTTGAAGTAGGCATATGTAAGAGGAAGCATATGAAACAGGCAGTAGATGGTGTATACAACTTATTTTCTTTTCAGTCTTCACCCTGGAGCAATAAAGGGTGACAGAATGGGCAGTAGACTGGTCCTCATTTACTGACCAGAGATGAAATGGCACAGATAGTGTCATAGCCTTCACATCTTGAGATTCTGTACCAACCCATTTCCTCCTACAACCTTAGGCTTGCTGCAAGCTGTTGTGAATGTCACCAGCTGTACACAGCCCTGAGGGGCAACTCTTTCTTAATCATTTCAGTGAGTTTGCTTAGGACAATATTGAAAACACCATTCATACAATTCTGAAACCTTGATGAAGAGGCCACAGGGTAGTTAAGAAAAAAAATGGGGATTGCTGCATCTTTGTTGTAGGCTTCTGAAGGATTTATTTCCTAGAGGACATTTCCATGTAAATGTTAATGTACTCAAATTTGGCCTATGGTGCCCACAGGCTAGGACTGAAGCAAACTAGAGAAAATTGCTTATAAGGAGTTCCTTTTCCTCTTCCTTCCCCTGTTTCTTTGCTTGCCTTGAAAGATTGATTATGCAGTTTGAACTTAGCAGTCTCAACTTAGCTGTGCTTAGCCAAATATAACATTTATGCACAATGCAATCTTTTAACCTGCCTCCCCCCTCAACACTTTAGAAATTACCTTCAATGACCATGATGTTTTACAAGGAAACATCAGTTGCCCACAGACAGACACTGCCAATGTTTGTTAATGTTTCACTGTTTATGAAAATGTGCTAAGTTTATGAAGTGAAAGTAACATCAGCAATTGTTTTTTTCTAGTAATTTGAAGAATCTGTGGTATGTCTGTGTGGTGCAGATTATTTATGCTTGTTTTTTTTATAATGAATGTGTCTAATTTTCAGTCTGGAAGCCACATAAGGTGACTGATTGTGAGTTAATATACTCAAGTAATCATGTAGGGTTAGATGGGATCAAACAAAGTGCAAATGGAGATGTGTGTAAGGGAGATGAAGATTCACCAGATCTCATATTGCCATTTTTCTCAGATTTGTAACTACTGCCTTACGCATCAGCATGTTTGATCAACTGAGTTAATTATTCTTCCAATTTTCATATTCTTTTCAAGTTCAGAGCCACTGATTCACATTGGACAGAGGAATTCAGAGCTGTCTTCATCCATCTATACAGGAGTATGCTAGGTTATTTTTGTGGAAAGAGTTATTTCAATATAAGAAAGTTACCCAAATAGATCAGTTTGCAATGTTATACTTCCAATGAAAATTAGTCCAAAGGAAATTACTCTTGACAACGACAGTGATCTCCATGATGGCTTGCACAGATGACATTTCATCACTCAAAGTCTGATTTTTTTATCTAGAAGGTAGATAAATAGAACAAATCCTAACACCATATCTCTGTAAAAATGCATATTTTCCCAACATATAGGGCTACTAACCAATGAGGATTTATATTACAGTACCTAATTACCAGTAATTATCTGCAACAGTATAAACCCTGCCTACACATCAGAAAATTATTCAGAAAGCTGAAGCCTGAAATTTCACTAGTATTACGTAACTTCAAGCAACCCCGGTTGAGATTCCATCAAACCTGTGTAAATTATGAGAGAAAACATGAGATATTTCTACTGATGATTGCAACATTCCTTAGGAAGGAAATTGCATTATCTCTATGTGACGATTTTTGCTGTTTTATTCAAACTGGTGCCCTAACTGGACTGTGCCATGTTAATATTTCCATGGGATTTTGGAAGAAACCCTGGCCACAGTGTTTCTTGTATCTCAACATTGTTCAAACCTAACATTCCCTTCATGCAGATTTAGTCCAATAAGAAGAACTGATTAACCTTTTCAGACTTCATGAGTTTTCATTAAATTGTTAAACTAATAATTGCATCTGTATCATATTGGACTTTAGGGTAAAGTTAGCTGTCGAAGGACCTTGACCCTAGGTCTCATCTATTTTCGATTCCATTTTAATGAACACATTCAAACTTCATTCCTTAATTACATCACACATCAATGAATCTTGCATTTTGATTAGGTAATAATTCTGTGTGATTCTCTGGATCACTTGAGAATACGCCCATGAAACATCTAAACCATGCTAATGAGTTCCAAGAAGGGCATATGTATATATGATTTAGACTCATTAACATTTGTTTCCTATCTCACCAAAGGTATTTGTATTTCATTTTATGACCATATAAGCATTTGTATTTTTGCTCTTCGTGCTCTGCAGTATGTTTTGTACTTTTCAGATATTATTTCATCTCTGACATTGCAATAGTGATCATAGTACAGCTGTATCAGTTGGATAAAATTTCATTAATGGATAGGGAGATATTGATCTGTGTCTCAGGATTTTTAGAATTTTTTTTAGCAAAAAAATACATTCATCTTAACAACCTTCAGTTGTTCTCATGCTATCTTGTTACTAGATGAGGGGCTGTTCTGTTCTTCTCTAGTACCAGCCATTATATTTCTTGAAAAATATGTTATTCTTGGAACTTCTCTACTCTTCAGGTTGTCCTATGTATTACCCACATGTCATGGTTTTGGACAAATAGTATGCAGAAGGACTCTTGTAAAGTTTTTTAGTGAAGAAACAGTAAAATGCATCAAAACAGTTAAATACTTCTTAAATTTGGATTTATATGTAATAATAAAAGTCACAGCTAAAGATGAAACATAAGATATAAACAATCTGGAAAAAAAATGAGATATTTTGGGCAAAACTTAAGTTACAAAGAATGCTTGCTGAGCACGAAATACAGATGGCAGTCTGGGCCACACAACCGGTATGGATGAACATTTATAAAGGCCACATGCAGGAGCAGCTTAAGCATTGAGGATTTCTCATAAAGATCAAAGTAGTCAACATTATTTCACTGATTTTCATGAGCTTAAAAAAGTTGTGAGGCCCAAAAAAGCAAAAAAATCCCTTCCAAATCTTTTACTGTAGATCTGTAATCTGACATCTAAAAATAAGAATTTGATGTGCCATGCTGAAAACAGATATTTCTGGCCACCAAAGAAAGGCTCTTGTAATTTCAGGAAAATTAATTGATTTGTTACAATTTAGATATTTCATAGAAATTTATCTCTATCAAACATGCTACTAATTTTCCTGCTTTAAATAAGGCATTTAGGCATTTTACCATCCCACATTGGCAGTTAGAAACTTTGCAACATTTTCTTTTCTGTTGTTGAGACTGGTGGTTTATTTTTTTAGCAGACCTTGTTTACACCTACAATCTACTTTTCTTTTCTTTTCTTTTCTTTTTTTTTTTTTTCTTTTTTTTTCTTTTTTTTTTTTTTTTTTTTTGCAGTGTATCTTCAGGCTATCATTGTACCTTGGAGGATGTCAAGCTCTGTAATTAGAGATTCTCTTAACTGAAGAGCACTAATGGCAGTCACTGCAACTGTCAGCAGTTTCTCACTTTTCACATGAGGACACTGTTTGCTAATTGGATTAAGTCTGGTTCTGGCTGTAATCTCTGCAAGCAGCAGTTAAAGAAAGAACTGCGATGCCACACCTGGTTTGTGGGCTGGAAGGTGATGAGCACTGCTAATAAAATCTAATTTAAAGCACAACCCATGCACATAATTAACTATGCCTTATTTCCTTGATTAAAAATCTGCTTATCAATGATAATGGCTCAACTAAAACACGATGTAATATTTTAAGGGAGAGTAGGCACTTACATTACATCAATAAGGTACTGTTTAAATGTGCTGACAGAGTTTCTTTTATGTGGCATTGCTGCTCCTTTTGACAAAACAGGCAAGTAATGTTCAGAGCTTTGCAAGTTGGCATTTTTTCTGCAGTGGAAAAGTTGAACAGACAGAGATACTTTTCTAATAAAACCTAGTCTACTTATTAAGTTTCTCAAGAGTGGTACCACCGAATTCCACGAGACAGCTGCTCTAGAATTCTGGGACTGCCAGCACCCTGCACAGAAAGTTTTTATTTCTCTTAACTTACCCTATTGTGAATGTTTTCCATCTCTCGATTTCTCTTGATTTCACAGTTTCCTATTTCAAACCTTTTTTTTCCTCTTGCACAAATGTTGATAAATAGATACCACTGAATCAATTCTCATCCCTCTGCCTTTGCAATAAGAACAGCCTCTGGTCATGGTAACTGTTGTTTGAGTCATCATTAGAATTTAACTCCACCCTTACTGAGCATGAGGGGAAAGACAACATAAATAAGGTTTATGATAACTCAGCGAGCAAAGATAAGCTTTCTGTGAACTCTACACCCTCTGGCATAACAGTATAGCTACACTGTTGGGTGATTTTTTGAATCTTTATAGTTCCTAATAAGACATGGATTCAAGGCTTATGTTCAATAGTACTGCAAGGGAGGATAATAAAGAACTGATGACTCTGCAGAGGTTTGGAAATTCAATCTAAAGAAAATTCAATCTAAAGAACATTGACCTGACAAGGATAAAGAAAAGGAAACAGATGATGCTTTGAAAACTGCAAAAGGAATTTTGGTACAACATGCAGTAGAAGCAGTGGGAGAATTTCAAGATAGGTTGAGAGGTTATGGACAGTAAGAAAATACCTAAGCTTTATTTGTAATGAATTTGTGGGCAAGATCTTAGGAGGGACATAGCCAGGACATTTGGCCCAAACTGACCAAAGGGTATTAAATACAGTGTTTGCTTAGCAATAAAAGCTAAGAGAAGGAAGTGGGGGGCTGTTAATTACTACATTGTTTGTCATCCAGACCAGCTGTTATGGGTATTGAAGCCCCACTTCCCTGGGAAGTGACTGGACAAGGCCTGCTGATAGGAAGTAGAGAATTAATCTTTTGTTTTCATTTGCTTCTGCATGAGGCCTTTGCTTTACCAAACTGCCCTTTTCTTGACCATGAGGATTTTCTATCTTATTTTCTTCCCTTCCCATTCTGTCGAGGAGTGGAGTGCCAGAGAGGTTTAGTGGGCACCCAGTATCTAGCCATGATCAACTCACCAAAATCCACATCTTAACAATCAGAATCATGTATTCTCAATCATAAATCTCTATTTAGAACTTTGCAGTTGAACTGTAAAGGAACATGAGGATGTTTGCCTTTCAAGAGTCTCTCTGGAGGTATTGCCATGTATCGTTAGATCTGCATATATAATATGATCTCATCCATAATGCATATAGGGTGTGTCAGCTAAATTGTCTGAGCCATTTTGTCTCTAATTTTTCAGTTTAAATGCTAACATTTCTTTCTGCAATGCTCACACCTACACTGTCTGAGTAGGCTCTGCCCCTCTGAACTTTTGACTTTTGTGTATTTTGGTAACACTGACTTGTGATTCCTTCCAAACTATATTTTTCTTTCTTTTTTTTATTCCAAAAAGTGACAAAATGGCCTCTTAAAGCCTTGGACTAAGTCTTTTTGATAACTCAGCTCTTGCAAATGCTTTCTCTATAGACCATGACTTTTAATTTGCAATGTACTGTGTAGGCAGCAGTTTTACAGGTACTTGTCAATCTGTTTTACTACATTCCTTGCCCTTGCTATTCTTTGTCTCCCACTGGCTGTATTATCTTTTTAATTTTATTTTCCTTTTAACCCCCAATGTTTTCTCTCCTCTTTTTTAAGAAAATAGCAGATTTTGCAAGTTAAACTTAACAGATTGAAGGCTTTCATGTTCCATTATTGTAGGTATCATTAACTCTGTTAGACTATACTAACACTGAAACGGCTTAATTCCATTGTAATTTTATCACTGCAATAGCAGATCCTCTAGTGTTGGACTACTAAAATGCGAGAGTAGAAGTGTCTTTAGATAATTTTATGTGATGAAGTGTATGATGTGCTTTGGATGCTCAGTTAGGCTTTCTTTAATGTACTGAGATATGAGTTTTACATGGACTTCAAATTGTATGTGCATCTATGTATTCATTTATACAAATATTTATATTGCTAAAGTTCAATGCTCCTTTGCTGTAAAAGTCTCTGTTAAAATAATAAGCATTTAAAACACCACCAGTCCATGACAGTGTGCTATTCTCAGTAACCGCATTGTAGCACATCCTCTTCATAAATGAGAAGATTTAGAGTACTCCTACATTGCAAGAAAAGAGCGAAAAGATTTTGTTTAGTTTATTTTTCATCTGTGGGAGTTGTTTGGGGTTTTTTTGATGGGGACAACCCATGGATTCCTGAAATTTGGCTTAGGTGAAAGCAGTTAAAATTCAATTTAGATAAATAAAAACCTTTACTAGCTATATGAGAATTGTGCTCTGATATAGTATTTTAAGCAGATAGATAATAAACTTGTAAAAGCAGCTGTAGGAGATCCAAAATTACTTGCAATTTATGTTTCAATAGTGAAATAGCTGCTGTAGAAGGAGTGAGTGAATTTTGAAAATTGTCTTTGAAATGTTTTGACACTTTCTGGAAAGGAAACTGTTTTGAAATTATATTTTTGTTATTTCATCATGACTGAAATACTTTCTGTTGATACATAAATTTATCTTTTTTTTTTTTTTTTTTTTTTGGTTTTAAGAAGAAGACAGCCTTCTAATAACTTATTTTTCAGTTCAAGGGAAAACTTGAGCAAGCAAACCATAATCCTTTTATCAACCAGTTTTAATGAGGCAGAAAATTGTCCTGATATACTAAGTAATGCGAAGTTATGCTTTAAAATAAACAAATAATATGGAAGGGGGAAGTCGATCATGACACCCTCTGCTTATGGCTGTAGGCATATTAAGTAGAAAAAATAGGTAAAATAAAGAAAAAAAGGCAACATTTTTAATAAGTCAAAAGAGTCTGTAATGTTATGAGAAACTTCCTCAGACATTGAAATTATATCTTCATGTCTTCCAAAGAAAAAAAGAGGCTCCAAACAGTTACAGTTAGGAAATACAATCCTACTGAAAATGATGGAAGACATCCTCTTCATGCCTCATAGCCAGCAGGATGGGGCTCCAAGGGTTTATGAAATCTTTAAAAAGTCTGGATATTGGGGAGTAGTTAATATATTTCTGATTACAACATTTCATTTGACCAAATGTTTGCTAAGTATTTTATAAATATTTGCCTAACATTCTAGGTTTGCTGACATATCACAGTTACTGGTCACACAAGGTAAGAAAATGCAGCTCTCAAAGAGTTAGAAATTCATCTGCAAAATAGCAAGCAGGAACTTTCACTTTAGGTCCAGAATGCATGTAATTTCCTTTTTTTTATCATTGTAATGAAACTTGAAAATAACTGAATTGTAAAAAAAAAAAAAAAAAACAAACAAAACAAACAAAAACCAACACAAAAAACCACAAAACACAAAATTAGACTGGAAAAGGCAGAAATACATTTCACAAAAAGCTGCTGGAATTTTCAACAGGTAAGTAACAATATCATTAGTGAAGGATAGAAGGCCCATTTTCTCATACTCTTCTGTCTGAATCAAGGAAACATCAAAGAAAAGATTGGTAATTATTCAGTTCCTATTAAAAATCTTTAGCTGTTTTCAGATATCGTAGATTCTTAGGAAATATT
The DNA here is from genome assembly GCA_036785705.1 of Acanthornis magna. Taxonomy (NCBI): domain Eukaryota; kingdom Metazoa; phylum Chordata; class Aves; order Passeriformes; family Acanthizidae; genus Acanthornis; species Acanthornis magna. The sequence goes on from JAWUZG010000001.1 coordinate 28,242,247, forward strand.
AAGTGACTAGCTCTAAATATCTCCTTATATTCAGTTGTTTCTTCTTTTATTTTTGACAGTATTCTTCTTTCTACATTAAATTAGTTTTAACTTTTTTTTCCTAATTTAAATCAGCTTTTAATGTTATTTTACAAAAGAATTACCAAAGGACCATTTGGGATTTTAAAGTATAATTTCTTTCAAAGTATGGTCTCAGACACAGAACTTTTTACTTATTTTCTCTCATAGTGAGTTTTCAAAACTCTCTAAAATTTTACATATCTGAAAATCGTGAAGAAAGGCTGACAAAGGCTGAATTTTCATCTTAGTCCTCTCCACTTTTCTCTCTGTCCCCCAACTGCCTATCCTGAGAAATTTGTAACAAAATAAAATTCTATTTCAGCCCTGTAATAACCCAACTAGTTTCTCCACTCCAGTGAAGCACCTTTTTTTTTTTTTTTCTGGAAAACAATACTGGGATTCAAGATATCCTTCTTTGGAATCAGAAACCTCTCTCTCTTTCTCTCATAGCCTTGAAAAAAATTTGCAGTGGACAAACCGTTTCCTAAACACCTGCACAGTGTGGCCTGGTAAGCACCAAGAAATGTGAAATACAATGGAGTGGGAAGATTCCCTGAAAATATTCAATGCCATTGCTGTTTTTTCCCTATTTCTAACTCTGCATGTATGGTAACATAATAATATATTTTCGTAGTATTGTGAATGCTTTAATTGGGAGGAAATGTTCCTAAGGCAATGTTTTAAGTGGTTTCTTTACCTCATAAAAGGTTTTGTGCTTTTTCCATGAAAAACAACATCTTTCATAGAAACAACAACTGAAGCTATTAATTAGTCTCATTTTTAATTAAATTATGATTCCCTTTTAACCGTGATTAAATTGAAATAGCTAGATAAATTAAGATAACAACACTTAGTTTAATTAAATTAAGTATGGCGTTACTTCTTATTACCACTGTGAATCACTAGCACAATGGAACTACAAATTTCCTTGCTCTATCATTCATTCATTTCTTTGTGCATGTAAATGTACTTTATCATTAAAGGAAAATTATTAACAGGCTTATATCTTTTTAAATTTTAAAATATATCCTTCATTTGAATTTAAAAATATTTTCATACCTTAAAAGATTTACGTAAGAAAGCTACTTGACATTTTCAATCTTAAATCCAGGAGTCCTACCTTTTTTCCAGGATACTATTGAAAAAAAAAAAACAGTATTATGCACATTTTTTAAAATATAAAACTATTATTTTTGGTCCTAAATTGTGTTCCTTTAGTTCTGAGTTACTCTGGTTCCATTAAATAATCCTTTAGTTTGAAATAAATTTCCTCTTTTAATGTTCCACCTTGGAAAAATCTACTGTTAGCTGTTTCTTACAATTCTGCTGTTCTTGCTGATAGCAGGAATGCAGCACTTTACTTCAACTTCACATTTTACTGAAATGCTTCTTCTCAGAGATTACAGCTAAACAAGTAGCATATAAGCTTGTTTGCATAAGTCCATGAAATCCAAATTTTGCTTATAAAAGACACAAATGGGAAAATACTTCAACTATAAAAGAGAAAGTAAAGGAGCCAAAGAATTACATCCTTATTTGCCATTCTCCTATACAAGGATGAGACATATTAAAAAAAATCAAGCCCAAATTTAAATTATTTTCATTTTATCATTAATAGAGTGCCTTTAAGAAAAATATGCAAGGCTCTTACAGCTACAAGTTAACACGAAAACCAAGATATCATATTTTAGAAAGAAAATCCACTTTAAATAAATAGTCAAAGCAGCAACAGTTATGCAGGCAAAGAATAAAGAGAGGCTTATCTTCAGTAAGAAGGTGAGAAAAGACCTCAGTCATTCCATGCCTTAATTCTTCAGTTGTCTTTTCCAAGTTCTGGTCATTGTCAGAGATGAACTAGATGCACCATTGAATTTAAATGGGTCCCTTATTTGCATATTCCTTTGATTTTCTCCTAAAGGATTTTTCTATTGTTTCTAAATCTATTCAGATCCTTTCCAAAAAATCCACTACTTCTTTGGAATCTTTCCAGACACCAGAGTAGCAACTTGTAAAGATAAAGATATACAAACGTAATTGATAAGTATGTTTTGCCACAGGACACATCTATCTCAGCTCTAAAATCTAAGACCAGGAATTACACCTTTGAACTTGATCTTTCAAGTGTCACAATTCCCTCTCCTTTGGTTCATACTCAGAAGCATGCAAACAGGATTAATTTTGATGAGAATAAACGTGGAGATCAGCTCAAGAACACTAATGGACATTCTTTTAAGAGGATCAGACTCAGGTAAGTCCAAGCTGGACTCACACCAAAAGACAAGTAGAAAAGATTCTGGGTTTCCAGCAAAAACTGCTTTGCTTTACTGGCCCCATAAAATTTTTACCATAAAATTTAACACCTACATGATCATAAACAATGACCCATTTTGCTCAGCTCTCAAAGAGGGAGTATAAAAACAGTGCATTGCCTGTGTGTGTGATGAAAGAGTTCTAATATGGGCAGTTTGGAGGATTTGACCTCAAGTCCAAGACTTTGGATTTATTTTCTCACTATGGCAAAGTCAGATGCTTGGAAGACATTTTTAAAGTAAATAAGCAATTTTCAAGTCTCTTCTGGCAACAATAGGAACAGATTTTTTTTTTTTTACTTTTTCCAGGCTCTTTCTTTTTTTATTAACTCAGTGGAGAAACAAATTACTAGAGTAAATTAGAGAAATTTTGGCAAAATGGTGAGGATCTTTCACAATGGAAAATTCAGTTTTCCTACTAAGCAAGCATTAATACTCTTTAGTCCAAACTTATTTGCTATGAACAACAGAAGAATAAACTGTAGTTTTAAGTGTTTTTTAAATTCAAAAAATAAATTAATCAATTACAGAGTAAACTTTATTTAAAAACAGCATCTAACCAACTAGCCCACTCACTCATTCCAGTTCCATTTCCTGAAAATAAATGAACTGAAACTAGTAACCTAGTTTCATTTCATACACAGGTATTTATTTTGTATTCCAAAATTTGCACCAAGAATTTATTTGCTGCTGAAAATATGTTCATTTAAAAACAAACAAACAAACAAACAAACAAAATACCATTAAAAAAACCCCCACCAATTTCAGGATTTGTAATCTGATGGCCAAACTCTAAGAATAGTGTGACACATGCTATGTTGGACTCCTGGAAAGAATCCTGGAAAAAAGCTCCCTTTATCATAGGAATTATTTCTTTCATCAGCTGTAAAGCCACTTGGAGTTATTAATATGCAATTATAGTTTCAACAGCTGCAAACCTAGAATTAATTACCACCTAAATATTTGATCTTACTTACCTGTATTGCTTTTAAATACATGGTGGAAGCATGCCCTTTAGGTGTCATCCATGCAGTTTAGATGCCACTTGCAGTTTGTTGTTTTGTAATTGCCTCAGTATTTTTAAAAGAACAAGAAACAATGGTGATGGAAAAGATTATCTCACTTTAAGCATGCATTTTTATATGTAACAACATAAATATTCTTTAATAATTTTTAAGAGACAGATCCATATTAACATTCTCCTCACCACAACTGAATTCTGACAAAAGGGAAAGTATGTATGCATTAAACCTGTGACTAGATAAGGAAAAGTTTCAGAAATGTGACTTGATGTCGTAAAGTTCTAAAACTTATGGAAGTCTAATTTTTGTACTGATGTTCATTACTTATCCTAGTGATTCTATCTAGTTGTGGAGAAAGCACCTATTTCTTGTTTCCTACCCACAGACAAAAACAAGTGTTGAAGATGCACAGCAAAATGCTTTGAATCATTATCTGCTTTTGAAGGTCAAAGAATTCCTTGAATAACTAGGGCAGTGTGTGACACATGTCAAGCAGCTTCTCTAATTAGAAACTAACAAGGCACCATTGTTCCCATTGAAATGAATTGTATTGAAGTAAGAAATCATTGGGCCTGTGGGCAACACCTTATAAATTAGCCACATATTACTGTACTTAAAGGGTCTACTGCTCCAAATAACACCAGCCACTTTATGCCATGGGATTGTAACAGAAACAGAAAACAAAGACAAAAATGTGATTTCTTCTATTTGTTGGGCAAGTGTAAAATCAGTTAAAAGAGCTTTTAAGAATGCTGCATAGTCACAAAAATTGTGTTTTGGGCTATTGCACTTGTGGGGAGAAGACTGAAGAAAATTCAGCAAGGAAAGTATGCATTGGCTATAGTTCACCAGGGAGAAGTGTCTGCACACCTTGGGAGCAGGAAAGTGAGGAAGCTTCAATGATCACACAAAGGGATACATGAAGAAAAGCATGGAGTGGCACAAAGGTGTTGCAGTTGTGTTCTCTTGAGGTCAATTCAGATATGAAAAAAAAAAATGGAACAACACAACTGTGTTGTGGTTTTGATCTGTCATAAACAATGTAGCTCATGGGAGCTAAGCCAAAGGAAGGTTCAGATGGTAAAGAAAAGCTGAATTTTGCTTTGTTAACTGGAAAACACATACTATTCTTCACACCCTACATATGCTAATGACTACAGTGACTCAAACACCACCTATACTGTACTTTGCCTTTGCCCCTTCCTCAGAGACTGGTCAGGTGCAAGGTTCTTGACTTCCCTGGAGGTGCTGATAAATGGATCAAATATCAAATATAAAGGGTTAAAGGAAACTCCCCTTTCATGAGACAGCATTGAAAAGAACAGATGTCTAGTTCCCCCTCTCTTTTCCCTGCCATCAAACAGACCAAGGAAGTACTTGCTCCTTGTACAAAGAAGGTACTTCTCGCACCAAGCAATACAAACCAAGATGCTAGTGTGTAGTGTCTTATACATTAAGGAGATGTTTGGAGGGATTGTTCTAGTATGATGCTACAAGACAGTGGACTGGAATAATGTACACAAGTGTTTCTAAAGGCAAAAAAGCAGAGAGTATTAATGTGACTGACTTCCTATTTTTACATAAGTGAGAATTACCGCTGGCCTTGCAGAAGCACAAATTATATGAACCAGAAAAGTTGCTTTAATAGGCCAATGGCTGGTGTTGTACAGCTGGCTCTGTTTTTCACAGTTAAAAAAAGATAATAATGCAATACTGAACTATATTCGTATTTTGGAGATGTCAGTGAAGATGTCATCTTGGAGTAATACATAGTGGGAAATCAAGGTTGTAAGCCACAAATAAAATAAATGCATATATTGAGTGCATGTATTTCATTTTGACATTTATTCATCAAGCAGCACAGGTATCCTAAAATAATCCTTTTCCCCAGCAACTTTTTATAGTGTCCTGTCTATGTACTAAGAATGAGGATGACTGGATATCATACTAAATACTAGATACTCCATTATATGGATATTACTGCTGGGATTAAAACAAAAGCCCTGAAGCCTATGAAGGTTTATATTTGGTTCCAGATTCTTGAATTAATATTGACTGGACTAGAAAAAACATATGCATAGCAGCTTGAAAATGATATGTCTCTATATAAGTTAGAGGATACTGGGTAAGTAGATTAAAGAAGCAATTGTAGAAATCTGAAACAATCATATTTATTGAGCTTATAAAACTATCTTTTCTCTTTGAATATATTTCTGCAACAAGCAAGGAAGCTGTGAAAATATAGAGAAGATGACAAAAAAAAAAGAGGTAAAGGGCAAAAAACAATGCATATTCATAATTTTTTATTCTTTAAATAGTTGAAAAGAATGTCTTTCAACAAAAGATTCAAGAAGTGTGAAGCTGTAAGATTTAACTTATGAAGTAGTTAAAAGTTGTCATAATTTTATCAACAGATAAATGAAGGGCATGTCAGTTTTCTGAAAATAAACTTCATCCTGAACATAGTAAGTGGCAGGAGGCAAATTCAGCAGGTGAGCAGCAAAATAAATATGGAAGATTAGCTCTGTAAATAGAGTACACAGCAGCTGCCTGAAGACATAACACCTTGTTCTACAATCATCTTCCATTACGCAAAATAAATGAGGTTGAATACGGATAATTCTGTGATGCAAAAGACCTCTGCTGGAAGTATTACTGTTGACTGAGAAGGATGTGTCCTCTTCCGTAAGCCAAAATTAAATCACCACCTCTACATGGGTTTAAAGTACTTTACATTTGTAGGATCTGTGGCCTGTTGTATACAATTTAGTTATTCTTACGGATAAAATCAGGTTAGTGTGATCCCAAGCAGAAGAAAGACATGGATTATTGATTAAAACATTATAATTGATCATCACCTATCCTTTCACTGGCCTTCCTAACACCAGCAGAGTTGGAGATAAGGAACTTCTCATTCTGCATCTAAGACAAGAGCAGAATCAATTCGTTTGAATATTCCTTGCAGCATTTCTTTGCAATTATGTTTATTTTAGATGACTGAATAATTTCTGCTACTGTTCGCCATCCCCTGATAATCCATGCCTTCACTCTAGGATACCAGAATGCTGTTTGTGTACTGACTTTAAGGACAGACAGCATGGCACAACAGCCTGTTGTGTCTAGACATTTGCTTGGACAAAAAGTAACCACCACTAAAAGAAAGCAAAGGATACCATATTTTCTATTTTAAAGCTATGATTTGGTCATCAGGAGTTCAGATGCTGATTATAGAGAGCTCTCCATCTGGGAGAAAAGAACTTTCAGTGGAAGTATTCCTCCAATGAAGGAAAGATTTCTGTTCCAATGTCTATTTTCAGCCCAAAATTGCTTTTATTGGTTCATTTATCCACACTGTCATCTTTCTTAAGCTCACCCTCCCACCCATTATCTGGTTCAGTCAGTACTATCCAGACTTAGAGCTGCCTCCATCACATCCTTGCTGCCAAGGCTGACAATAATGGCTACCTCAGAATCATCTTCCCTGACAGTTCTCTGCCATTGCCTCTCCTCAGAAATTATCCCATAGAACATTTACATGTTTAAAAAATAGAATCTTGATAAATGTCCCAGTCTTTTCCAAAGTTATAAACAGTGGTTGTAGCTGAATTCATGTTTAACATATAGTTTTCTGTCCCTTATTTACATGTACAATTCATACAGGCAATACAAAACAATTCAAGCAGAAAAAGTATTCTGACTTCATATCTTAGCTCCAAAAATTATCATAAATTAACTTCCTTAGACTAATTTTAAAAACCATTTTCGTGCCTTATATGTCAACCGAAAATGAGAGGCTCATTTGCTTCTAAAGACTAATAAAACAGTACTCAACATACTGCAAATTTAGTTATGGAGCTGCAAATTCAAAAGTAATTTCTATTGAATTTTCATTATAATAGCATTTAAAAAGAAAATATCCAAGCCAGAAGCTAATGGAAATACAGAAGTTACACTGAAAAGATAGATTCAAAAATAATTTGGCTTTTCTTGCCTCCTTTTTTTAGAAGTGTATAACAAACATTAAAAATATGTGTTTTCATGATAAAAAACGTGTGTCTAATTGCTAGGTAAAAAAGATGCACAGAGGACCAGGGCTATTATTATAAATATTGCAAGCCAGCATTACTATTATATTGAGGCCAAGTCTCAGAGTTGCTCAAGTTAATAAACATTCAAATCACTTTGTTTTATAAATGAGTTCTTAAACTCAGCAAATTTTAAGATTAAAAGACAGATCTACCACATGGAAAATGTCAATTACTTTCCAGGGAATCTGATAAATGAGTCTGAAATGCGAAACAGATGAAATTGTCATGAAGAAAATGTAGCCAAACTGATTAAAAAATAAGAATAGTGTAGGCAACCTCCTGTGTCAGGAGGATACTCTCCCTACCAATGGTACCTTGCAGGTGATAGATGAACATCTCCCTAGAATGTACTGACCACGTGAATTTCATCTCTCCTAATACTGATGAACCTGGAGATTCTTAACTGACAAGTATAGATATAAATTTAGAGGTCTCAGGGTCAAACAAATTCTCAATCATGCTGATCAGAAAGAGTCTCAGATATTTCCCAAGTAAAATATATGATATGATAAATGTGAGGTTTCTGCTGCTTCATTTTTCTTCACTCTGGAACTTATTTCTATCTTTTTTTTTTCTTTAATTTGTAAAGAGTATTTCTTTAAGGAAGTGGAACTGAAGTGTTTCTGTGGCAACAGCATCTGCAGTAATATGCACAGCAGTGTCCAAAGCCCCAGCTTCAATTTCTCTTAACTGGCTTTTTTACCACTTGTCATTAACTATCACTTCTAATTACAATTTTTATAATCCTTAAACACCAATTAAGTTTTTCTTTTTTTATAATAGTCACTATTAAGTAGCAAAAAAAGGGAAAACAGGATGCTGTTAGAGATTTAACACTCTATATACTTCATTATCTTCATTTTTTTCATTAATAGTTAAGAAAATAATATATTTTGATATTAATAGAATGACAGCTGTTTGCTCCAGTGACTGCTAAAAATCAAAATCACATTTAATTCTTAGTAATATGAGGCAGCTGGTCTGGTTGACATCTTTGCCTATATAAGTTTATATATTCCATCAAAACTGGCTTTTTATTGTGCTTATTATGTCATATCTAATGTATTAAGATTAACATTAATGCTAGTCTCTGAGCTTCAGAGAAAATTTGTGAGTAATAACAGCTCAATTATAAGTAATAATCAACTCATTCTTAATAGGTATTCTGGATACTGTAACTAAATGAAATGAAAGCATTCATAGTCAACATTATGTATGGTAATATCGCTCTGTGTATTACATGTATACAATATTCTAAAACCTTCATTATAAAAGGAGTGATGCAAAAATAAAAAAATGTATTTGAAAATAAAAATACATGCGCAATGTGCATTAACATGCTAATATCCCTGTGGATGTTACTAGATTCAGGTAACAGGACTCGGTATTTTCAAAACCTTGGGAATTCTCTAAAGGGTTATTTTACGGGTGTTTTGGTCTTTCAGGTTTTTTTAAATTTTGTTTTTCACTAGGTTTCACCTATGTCTGTTACATGTTTTTAAGTTGCAAGTCATTTATGAACCAACAAACAGACATACAGTTGTTATCCTAGAGCAAAGCTGCAGCACAGTCTGTCTGAATAAAGATCCTTGGTGGCATAGTGCTGGACTAATGAAGAGTGACTTCCCATGTATATTATGTTGCAGTCTGATGGTGATCTCCTCACAAGAAAAGAAAGACAATCAGCAGGACTGAAAGGGCTGTGGAAGAATAGGATGCTACTAAATTCTCTGAAAAGCAAAATCCTCTTTTATGATTTTTGAGTAAAAATACTCTGAAATCTGCAAAAGAGGTTCTCAATCACAGCCTAGGTCTGTGTCCAGACCGCCACACAGTAAATGTGTGAAAGAGTTCATTTTTCTCATTCTTCTTCCTCTACATATTTCTTCTGAAAGCTTCAACCACACACATAATTCAGGGAAATGAGCTCTATTGTTATTCATTTACCAGGCTTTAAGATTATATATGCATTAGGTTTACATTTAAAAAAAAAGATTTTTTTTTAAACTGTCATGTGTAGTATATTAAGGCTATTAGGAGGTTTATTATTCTACCATAACACTATGTAGTATAACAAATTAAATGTATTCTTCATAGTTTTGCTTAATTTTTTATCATGAACCATGTAAATCTTGCAATAATGCTGAATGTATTCATAATGATTGAACATTTAAAATAATGAGAAACAATACATTTTAAGTTTTAAACCTTAATTATTCATTATGAATCAATTCTAATAATACTGGCAATGTATTCAGCAGATATCCCTGTGGTTGTGATAAATCTCAGTAATCTGATTAACATGTAATTTAATGGACATTTCCTTTAGCTTGGTTGTGATGAAAAGCAATATTTTAAAAAGTATCCCAGTAATATTTTCAAGATTTCTTTTCAAACAGTATTTCAAATATATTTCTGAATTCTACGAGAAGTTCAGAATAGTCCACAGTCAATACACACCAGGAGTCCTTAAGAGAGTTTCTCTGCAGTTTATTGCAATTAAGTCTACCAATTCTTGACTTCAATGTCAAGGCAGGGACAGTAATTTTAGATTAGTTTAGCTGCCAGACACACTATTTTTATTCAAAAGATAAACTCCAACTGACTTCAGAGGAGCAAGTTCAAGACCTTTGTGGGCAAAAAAAAAAAAAATCCATGAATAAGAAACTCTCTGATATAAAAGATTAGCACACTCCTTCCTTGGCAAGAGAGGCAAGTTCTTATCCAGCAACTGCATACTCAAAAATCCTTTCTTTGTTTAAATAACTGTCTACAGTCCTAGACTACACTAGCAGTATCTTAAACAAGTATGTAAGTAGTGAAGGTCACTCAAGTGTTAAAGAATAATTGCATCATGATTTGATTTACAAGACCTTTATCTTGGTGTGCTCAGAATATCATTGTTATTGCATGTACACAACAATCTTACTTATCTGAAAATCTGGAGTGGATTAAAGGGCAGTTATAGGAATCTTGGTAATTAAAAAAGTTCAATAGGGCCACAATTTAGATGAATCCTGTATGTATTTGCAAATGTTCCATATTGATCATGTGAATATTGGATAACACAAGTTCAGCAGAATACATAGGACCTACAAATGTGCCAAAGCAGCAATTACTGAATCAGAAATTATCAAAAAGGATTCACTGAGGTTGAAGATGGATTACTGGGAAAGGTGGTAATTCTCTGTGCTCTCCTGACAGTATATACGTCTAAACAAAGAATGGCATTTTCAAAACAGAAATTGCAAAATGAAACACAAACCTTTCATTTTCTTCATTGAGCCACTTATCGTTTTAACAGAATAAGTTTTTGCGCAGGACACAGGGTAGAAAACTTCCATTTGAGAGGAAAATATCATGTACATGGCTTAATTCTGCACAAGATTACAGTAATTCAGTGGTTTTGAATCAAGGGGTAACTGATTAACTCATATAGAATGCAGTCCAAGAAGTCTCTGCTAAACAGAATTATTTACAACAACATGCATCTGTTTTTCTTAGTGAATCTGAAAGATTTCAGTAATTCCTATTATAGATCTGATCTTTCACTTACATTGAACAGAGATAAACCAGCAAATAAATTCCATGCACTCTAAAAATCTTCATCAGTTTGTACTCTGTATTGTGCAAGTATTGTGCACGTACTTTTGTATTTACCATGTAGTATATGCATACCCAGTGCATACAGAAGTGAAACAGTGCTATAAAAAGTAATGGTTTAAATACTTTCAAATTACTCATATGAATGGTTTATGCCATATAATTCACAGTGCAAGGAGTAAGAATGTATGATGCTGAAAGAATCAAAGAAAAAATTGTTAAAAAGGTAGCTGAGAGAAATTACAACACCTGTAAATATTTCATACTATTTTGAAAAATGAAAAAAATCATTCAATTACTGAAAAATGTGCATTTTAGCGTATGAAAATGTAGAATCTCTTCTAGAAGCAGTGAATTGAAAATCCAAAACCTATTGTCCTCTTAAAAAAAAAAAGAATACTTGGGAGTGAAAATTTTTAATTTCTTAAATAAATAGTTAAATGTTTACAATATTATGTACAGACTCTACTGTTAGAAAAATCTCCTAGACTCTGCATGCATTTCGCTCAAGGTCCTGGCTCTGAACATCCAAACAGCTTTTTTTGTCTGCTGTAGAATGGTTTTATTTGCCTAGGCCTGTGAACTTAACTGATACATGGACAGTAAGAACTTTGAAAAGTTCCACCCAAATAACAGTTTAGACAGTCCTATTATATAGAAATAAACCACAAAACAATACCTCTGAAGGAACACCAGATCATAGTTGATATTATATTTTTATAGAGTTATTTATCTATAAGCAAGGTCTCTTTAAATGACAATATTCACTTAGAGTTGTTTTTTTTTTTTTTAAATAAAGTAAAATAAGTGTTTGTAGTGAAATACAAACAATCAATGACTTTTGGTTTCTCATAACTCACAGTGTCTACCTCTTGACAGTTCACATGTGGCATTGTTTCCCAGGGACAATCATAATAAAGACAAACACCCATAGCCCCCTAAAGGAAACTTTCTACCTTCAAATTGTTGTCTCCCTTTAATGGGCAATTATGTGTTGATATCCTATGTGATGCCTTCAGAGATCTCAAGACTTGCAGCATGTGAGCCACTGCAGACTTAAGCTCCTGACTCCAATGCTTACATTCAACAGTGTCACATAAAATCTGATCTTCTGACCTTTGTGCAGATATACACTGTGTGTGTTTTCAGAGAGTTGTTCTGGCTGATAAACAGTTAAGAGCTGAAGTTAAGAGTTGAAAAGTGATTATTAGTACATCAAAGGGTTGTTAAACAAGATTTCTGTGCACTTCACTAAATGCCCACGAACAGTTTGTTAAACCCAATAGGTCAAACATACAAAGAAGAGTAACTTGTGTGAAATTTGCAATTCTGGATCTGCAGATTTATAAACATCATAAAATGGCATTAAAATACCCCCCTGAGTTACTCTAGCTCGTACCACAAAGGCTACAATAAAAAGCTATCATTAAATTGTCAGAACAGTAACAGTATTTGTGGCCTCATTACTAAAGAAAGTATCAAAAGCTTTAGGCTCCATGTAGCATAGACCTTTGTAAGCTAAAGTAATTCACATAGAGTTTGAAGTAGATCCTTCAGCTACAGCTGACCACATCTGCTATAGAGGAACTTGTTTTCCTTTCCAAACTACTGATGGTTAATTCCATTATGTAAGATGAGAGTTTTTTGCAAATGAGTGGTGACCATAATATTTTCTTGCATTATGTTGCACATATCCCATATATATGCAGACAGACATGTATATATAGCCACATACATATATGCATTCAGTGTATGCTCTGTGTGTGTATGTGTGCATTAATAAACACAGGTTCATTTTTATATACCATAAGTCTTCAAGATTGTCTGTAGAACAAAGGTCTTAGTTTATTATTATTTCCCCTGACTGTTTGGCGTCGTGAAATTTATTCTCATATTGTGTGTGCGTGACTAATGACTCAATTCACTTTCTTATTAGTCTTGTAGACAACAAGTATATATTTTAATTTTGACTGTTATGTTTTTTTCATAAAGGTAAGAGCTGCATTTTAATTTAAGAGCTCTGGTATAAGTCTTTTATTTCTGTTATGTGAACACACAGAAATTGAAGAAGATATTTATTCAGGTTTGGCTTAGCATGCTGTCATTCAGTGCTTCTCCGTTGTAGTGAATCTGATGAAAAAACGACATACTTACAAGTTAAACATATATCGGAACAGTTCACAGTCTGGTTCAAGCACTCAGTATGGATAACTAATGCTTAGAAGACCAGGTCCTCAGCAGTGAAATTTACTTCATAAAAAACCTCCAAACATCTGCCAGCTGCCAAACATGCATGGTCTTCATTGTCCCTCTCAAAGAACAGTGGTTTTGGGCCCTCTCTGAGGCCTGCATTCCCCACAAGATACATAAAGAAGGTGTGGTCTACAGCTACGTGTTTCTTCTTTTATATTCTTTTTATCAGGGAAAAAGCTAATATAAGTGCTAAAAAGCTGTTAGCAAAAAATTGATGAAGTTTTAACAATATAAAACTGAAGATTCCCCTGTGTATCTGAATATACTGTATCATTTTTAGAAAGTCTTTTCACTTATAGGAGGAAAATTGGCAACTGCCCCACATAGGTAGCTGAATCTCAGCATAGAGTCAGATCTTGCATTTGAACCACAACTGCTTACTGCACAGTGCCAAACAAAACAGAGTTTAAAACAGATTGGGGGGCGGGGAGGTTGGGGTATGACACAGGGGTCTGGCACATGTTTTCCTTACTTGTAAAACCTTTTTTGTTGGGTAGAAAATGGAATTACAGTCTGTGGACAAATCATTTGGGAGACACATCTTTCCTTTAGAAAAATTAGTGAGGGAGTAATGACTAAGGTCTTTTAGGACATATGGTATTTGAATAGATGTTTATGCATTCACTACTGAGATGTACAATTTAAAGGAAGAACATAAAACTGGACCTATGTGATTACCACAGTTTTTCTCTCTTAGTTTCTTGTCAGCTTCCATTTCTACATCATTATTCTATTAAATCTTGTTTCCCTAATCCTTTTTCCATTTGTTTTGGTTTTTTTTAATCTATATTTCTACTTGCCTAATTCCTCTGTCTCTTCAAACATCCACTGCAATAACAGGATACTGCTGATCATGGAAGCCAAGCTCCCAACCAGGCACCACTTCCACTGGCATCCAAGTACTACTGTATCTCTTGGCCTCCATGGGAGAAAAATACCCCAGACACAGCTTCTTTAGAAATCAATTTGTGTTTAAGTATGGAAAGCTTCAGTGGAGATAGTCGCATGAATGTACAAATACAATTTGGAAGACTGATCTGGAAAATGTGTAATGTGGGGAAAGCAGGGAGCTAAAATGCATGTTCTAACTAAACTGGCCTTGTATGCCTCTCTGAAAATTATATGATAAACAATTCATTGTGCACTCTCTGAGTGCAACTACTGTGAAGGCATGTGAGGATCTGACAGACCTTTTTTGACTCAAGTGGATAGGAACACCCATGAATGCTGCTTTGAACAGTTGCTAAGTTCAGGAAGCTTCGTAAAATAAAAAAGTTATATTTTTACGGTTACATAAATTTATAATTTAGTATTCAATTTTTTCAAATCCCAACTGGCAGATGTATGTGGTTTTATTTCAAAAATTCTATATAAATATGTATATGTGACTCCCTTTTGCATATGATGTAGATTCCAATTAAATTTGTCTGTTTTCTTTACATTCTGTATGGAAACTTTTGAACAGCACCTAAGTGAATCATCTTTAGGAAGTGCAAAATTATGTCTGTCAGCTTTAAAAATTACTGTTACTGGCTAGTAGTCAAAACCTTAGTCTATTTGATCATAGGCTTCTGTTTTATGCAAAACTTTTTATGAAATATTTATATGTATTACTTAAGCACATATATTCTTGTATGCCATATAGTTTCCACCTGCTGTATATTTCCAAATTAGCAATAAGGAAATCAAGAGAGGTAGATCTCAGCCTGGCTTTCCTCTGTGGGAGGCCTATTATTCTGCATCAGAATAGCAACATTTCACGTGCACTTTTTCTTCTTGCAGGTGGACTCAAATCACATGAGTACCATTTGACAAGTACATCTTCTGCTTGGCTTGAACAGGTAGAACATTCAGTCTACATTCTGCATGGTGCACTCTCATCATCATCTTGCAGATCTCTGTAACTATACTAGTACAGTCCAAAGATTTCAAAACATAGTAATGATCATATGAGTATAACAATGATTTACATTTCAGTTCTTTCCATTTGTTATAAATCTGTTTTAGAGTAGAGATATGTGAAAGGACATCCAAAAGAAGGGCAACTTTTACAATGCAAAATGAAACTGAAAATACTTGGCTTCTTCAGCAAGTGCCAAGAAGGGCTTATTAGCAAATCAAGCAGAAAAACATCAGGCTGTGAAACAAACTAGTTAAACTAAAGGGCAGTAACAGCACAAGAGTAGGTGAAAACAAACTGTCAATGAATAAACAGATTGAAGGTCATAAGAAAAACAATGTAGGAGAACAAGATCATGAAACAGTTTTCTAAATAGGAATCAACACAGCTTTATGTGTTTTGAAGGCAGCATTCATTTAGTGATTGAAAAATGTTACATAAATGAGTATCAACATTAGACCTGATGGGCATGAAACTGGGTCTTAACTAAGCCTCCAAGAAAGTAGTCTTGCAAATCTCAGCAACATTTTTATTTGTCTTGCTTATAAACAGAAGGTCTAAAGGCTTTCCATTACATAAGACAATGATCAGTTTTCACTGTTTCAGCCACAAGTCAACTGTACGTGTATGATGTTTCATAGTCTTCTAGTAATTTTTCCTCCATAATATTTTTTTCAGCATAGGTAATATGTAACCAACCAAAAAAGAGGTGTCTCACTTCATTCTGAAAGAAGTCCACAGACAATTTTCTACATAATATTATTGAGCTCATTACCAGATTTTCTGTTAAAAAAGTTATACCTTTTCAAGGCTATACAAGTTTGTAGAAATATTCTTCAAATGAGCAGTTGTTATAGAAGCAAGTTAGACTGTATCTAGGATGTTGAAAATTTGCAAAACATTTGCAAAAAATAGTCCTTCAACATTCATGACAATTATTTAAATTCATTTCACCATGTTTACAAGATCAGGCTAAGTGATTTGGATCACTCACAGTCTTTAGGAGAAAAAACACTTCCTTATAATGTTTGTAGGTTTCAACACAACACAAATAGTTACTACTTCTTTAAAAATATGACATAATATTAATAGTAAAACCAAAATGCATGTGCTTGCTTGAAAGATGATATTTGTAGAGTTCATATTTTTTTGCATGTGGGAATGTAGAACCCACTTCAAATATGACTCTAAACCTGTGCTGCACTAAATGATGACCTATATTTTTCTACAAAGTATGTAATGATTGCATTTAATGATATAAACATCAATTTGAAAAAGTCCAATTTCAAGAATTGTTTTCTGAACAGCATCCAATTAATGATCACACACAGAGCAATAAAATAACAATAATCAATACAAATCAAGTGTATATATATATATCTATATATATATATAGGTTAGCAGGAAATATGACAAAAAAGTTGTTCAAAAAGCACCCTACCTTGATGGAAAGGTTCTATTGGTTTCCATGTAAATATAAAACAGGGCCATTAGGCCACCTTATTAGAGACATAAAAGCAGTGCATCTGAAGTTATATGGACTGAGAGAGTTTGGTTTTCAACTTCATGGTTTTTTTGTACAACTGCAGTCAAATCTGATATAAAAAATATTTCTGTACTGAAGTTAACCAGAAAATCTGAACCTCATTTTCAATTCTATTATTGAGTCCAAGAAACTGCCAAGCGTGATGTGTCTAATATTGTTAGCTCTACTATATATTGAAATACATAAATGCAAATGAACTGACTAGTCATGAATTGCAAAACAGCTAGTAATATATTGCTAAGGGGATGTTTTCCTTGTTATGCTTCCTATGAGAATCTCATTCCTTGGAATGCCATTCAGAGTATATGGTATTTACCTATCAATCTTACCTTGAAAAGGAAGTTTTAAAATCCTTGATCCTGAAGGATCTTTTATACATAGTATTGATACAGTTTTTCCTAAAGTTTTTTATGTTCCTAACCACCAGAGCATCAAAGTAACTGACTGTTCAGTGAGGAAAAAAAAATCTGAAGGTAGCATATTTGATTGGAATATCAAGGTACTCAGAGATTAAATGGGCTTTCAAAGACATGCAGCAAGTCTTTTATTCTTTAGGGAATTTGAGCAGAATTCTGCTTCCCTGAAAACCATTGTCTCATCCTTTCTCTTGATGTAGTACCTGATTTTAAAGTTAAATATTAGACACAGCTACAGGAGGAAAAGAATGGAAGCAGGTTTGGAACATGCCTGATGGCATTTACCTGAAATTTATGGTAGCTGAATCCAATCAAGACAATACAAACTTCTAGAAATTCTGAAAATTTTATCATGGAAACACCATGTGTTATTTTGGAAGGATTCCACAGGTCAAGTGTTCATTGGTGACAGTTTCCCAGATAGGAAACTGCTCAGCCCAAACAGCTGCTGGAGACACAGCCTGGCCCTGACCCCTCTGGAATGGCAGCATTCAGCAAGTCCTGCACCTTGCACACGTGCCGCACACTCTGCCCAGCAGCCCTATTTCATCTTGCTACTTCAGCTTGATTTTCTGTTCACTCCTGCTCCCATCACCTCAGTGCACACAGGACAGAACATCCCAGAACAGGATGCACAGCAGTCTGACATCATTCATGGTCCCAAAAGGCCCTGGTCTCAGGATGCTGGAGCAAGAAAATGGAAATACTTGTCAAATGTACAAATGGAAAATCAGCACTCAAATAATTTAGCAAACATAAGTAACTCTAGAAGTTAGTCAAAACTAGACCAAAACCAAACAAATTATAGGATTCAGTATAATATTCTGGGTTACACAGGTGCTCACTCACCCTGTTTACAGTGCCTGTAAATGCAGCATAGCTTTAGATATCTACACATTTTTTCTGCATCAAAGCACTTCCCTTGGGCAGTGCTCAAAAGGAAATAAAAGGAAAATTTCTTGCTTATTCTCATTCTGTGACTCTCGGGACTTTTTTTACTTGTCAAAAGGTTTCTTTTTTCTTTTTATATCTTCTGCTGACTAGAACTCTGCACTCTTCTACTTTGCTTTTGTCTTCTCCCCTCTTCTAAACCCCCATAAGCAGCAGTTTGCCACTGTCAGAATTTCAAAGCCCTTCTGGCAGCTTAAAATAATTGTGAGATGTTTGACTTTGGCACTGCTGTAGTAATGCTGTCGAACCCTGCCACATGTTTAAAAGGAAATAAATAGCTAGAGCTTGGGGAAAAAACCAAACAAGTTTTCAAAGTTGTCCCATTATGAAAAATACAGATGTCTCTAACTAACAAAGAAAAAAATGTCAAATAAGCAGCTAAGAAATAAAAAAATACCAATCAAATTTGAACATCAGCACTTTTAAGCTTTTTCCATAAATGAAAGCACCATATGTGAAAAATCTCTTTGAGGTCTGATGTCAACTTAATATGCAGAAATTGATGTAGTAGTTGCTCCATTATAGTGGCTTTATAATATCTTGTTGAACCAGAAATGCACGAGTGACCTTAAATGACCTTCATGTTCTTCTGTGGTTCCAGGCCTGATACAATTTTGATATAGAAAGACAGAGATTCTTTTAAAGTTTCAAATTTGGAGCCCAGCTTCTTGAAGACAGAAATAAACATCAGTGATCCTGATAGTCTACATTCATTTAACTTTGGGGAAAAGTTTTTCTCTTAATACCTACTTTGAAGATGCTCTGAGTTACATGCTGAAACTGATGTGCTCTAACAAGTTACTGCTCAACAGCTAAGGTGCATTAATTAGAGTGACACACATTCTTACACAGTTTCAAATAAAAAATAATTTTAGCTGAAGAGAAAGGTATTTTGTAACACTTACTCTTTTACCCTATCAGGTATATCCTTGGATTTTAATTTAATACCCCTATTTTTTCAAGTTGTATAACTATATTCTTTTACCATATCTCCTCCTTTATGTCTCACACAGTAAATCTTGATTTATCATAATAATTAAAAACAGATGAGGAATGCTCAATTCTAGTTATTTCTTCTGTATTATTCCCTTCATCATTCCTACATCCATCCCTCTACCTTACTGGCAACAGGAGGGAGGTCTACTTCTGCTATACAGACCTGAACAATGTCAATTGGAACCTCCTATTCTTAATAACATTGGCTTCTTTGAAGGCACATTTGTAAGAATGGATGTAGATTCTTGCTGCATTTTGAGGGAAATGCCTCTTTATTCCTCAGTTTAAAACAGGTAATTTTGCTGAGAGGAAAAAAAGAAGGAGCAGAAAGAAGATCAGGAAATTTTGGACAGAGTCTTCCAAAATGGCATATAGAAATCTTTTTCCTAGTGTCAGTAGCCAGCACACATAATTACATTGATGTTGGTCTAATAGAAGTGTGTGTTGTTCTCATCCCTGAGTGCTCTGACAGAGCATAGCTGACCCCTGAATTAATAACAGATTCTCATCACCTTGATGAATGCATAATAAGTGAACTGACAGTGTGTCATATATTTTCACAATTCTCAAGTTCTGCAGTGATCGCTCTGGAAATGTTCTTTGTCTTAAAATAAGAAAACTGAATATCAAAGTGTGTGTTTTACTGTGAACCTTCTGGATTGGTTGTTTTGTTTTGGTTTGGTTTTTATTTTTCTGTTTATACTTATAATATTTATTCTGCATATTTTTGAAGGATGCTTACCTCTGATAAGTATAAATCCAGAACGAAAAAAAAGTGTCTATTCATAATAACTATTTGGTGGATTTTGCACAGAGTATAAAAAAAGGAGAAGAGATCCATATTAAACCATCTTGGACCTTTTCCCAATGACACTTCATGCAGCAGCCCAACACATGGGCATTAGACCATTATATCATGGGTAAGAAATTAGAATATTTCAGGTCTGTTGAACACTGTGAATGTTTTACAGTTGATTAGATTAAACTGCTAAAATGCAGGTGGCTTTGTATGCCGAAAAAAATCTACTGTTTAGTGGTCCTCAAATTCTTTCACCTGTGCAGATTGCTCATCTAGTGAATAAAATAAACCACACCAGTTAGCACATGGCCTGTTAATACGCAGTGCCATTATGATTATGCTGCTTTGTTTACAAGAGAATGTTGCTTTTTTTTTTGCTTTTTTTTTGTTGTTTTTTTAAGAAGACCATGTTTTAAATAGCTTTGGTAGGCAGCTTTTTAATTAGAAGACTCCCATACTACACAAAGAAAGAAAATGTGTTTCTAGTAGCAACAGTGATTGTGTGGAATACATTAAAGGAATAAGCTGAGTAAACCAGCATAAATTTTTCACAGTCAATTCACAAAACTATCAGTAAAGAAGTAACCTTTCCAAATATCTTTGAAGAAAACATAAATCTCTAAGAAAACAATCCAGAAATAAACTTGGTCTTTTAGGTTTCAGTTTTTACACAGACAGTCCTACAGTGCTGACCTAATAGTCAACAACATGACAAAAGAAAACTTCCTTCTTTTCCAGTACTTTGAGAGGTTAGGGAGATTATTCATAGTCTGATGGACAGAAATAATTCTAAATGTAGTAGTTTTTGTCTCTCCACAATAGTATCAACTTCATTTGAAAGGAGATTCTTTAGTCATAAATCTAAGACCAAAGAAGACAGAATAGTTATAAAATGGATTCTGGGAGAAAACAACTAAATTTCCACATCCTGCAGTGGGGAATATGCAGATATGTTGCATTATCATTAGATGAAAAAATGGTAACCACAAAAAATACATTAATTGAAAAGGAACCTTTGATTCTGCTGCACATAATTGCTTGTTTTGCCCATATCCAGATTCAGATTTTTTTTTTTTTTTTTGCTTTCTCAGTACCCTGACTTTTATTTTCAACCTCACAGGAAGTAAGCACTATTTCTGAACCCAAGTGCCTGTAGCTGACTACTCAGCTGTCCTTCAGGACAAGAAAGTATAAAGTTGTAAGAAAGTATAAAGATTCAGTTAGTAGAAGTGTAGTCAAGGTCAGTGTTGTTTTTAGGTGATTCTGGATTTAGGCAGTTTCCAGCTATTTGTTTTCTCTTAATAGCCAACTCCAAGTGATTTCTGCTTTGGAAACAGGATTTTGGAGAGCTCATTCTTCAATTTTCTTAATGTTTTTTTTTCTGAAATTGACTCTTTGAGATGGGTAGCAAATCATTCTGGATTAAAAAATTTGGAGCTAAAAATATTTGGGTTCTCCCCATTGTCTTTAATCCTATTCTCATACATGAAGAATGCCACAGAAACATATTCATTTCCACTTAAAGGGATTTAAAAGATCATCTCATTCCAACGTTCCTGCTCTGCTCAGGGACACTTTCCACTGGATGAGGTTGCTCAAAACCCCACCCACCATGATATTGAACACTTCCAGGGATGGAGCATCCACTGTTTCTCTGGACACCACCATCACAGTCAAGTAGATCCTAATATCTAATGTGAAAGTATCTTCTTTCAATTTAAAAACATTTCCCCTTGTCCTGTGTGTACATGCCTTCATAAAAATCCCTCTGAGGCTTTCTTAGGCTCCCTTTAGGTACTGGAAGTTGTTATAAGGTCTTCCCAGAGCCTTTTCCAAGATGAACAGCCCCAACTCTCAGCCCTTCCTAATGGGAGAGGTGCTCCAGACCTCTGATCCACTTAGAAGCCCTTCTCTTGACCCACTCCAACAGGTCCACATCTTGTGCTGGGGGCCCCACAATGGAACACAGTACTCCAGGTGGGAAGTCATGAGAGCAGAGCAGAGGACAATCACATTCCACTGTGGGAGGTCCAACCCTGGTTGCTTCCAGAAGAAAGGCATGTCCAGGGCCTTGGGCTAACCCCTTCTTCCCGAAAGTTCTGTTATGTTCGAAGCCTTATTGGTTCTGAGTTATTGTACCCCTCCCTCAAATGTTTTTATTGGACCCCTGACCCTTGTACCTTCCCCTTGTCTCTTACCCCATTGGCTGTTACCCTCCCTTAAAACCGGCTGCACGGGTGTGGTGGGTCCACCCCTTGCTGCCTCAGCCTCTCAGGCCAGCTCCACCTCCTCAGAGGGAGGAGCCCTGCTGTGGGAGGACTCAGGGGTCTGAGCTCCTGGGCCTGCTCCTGGTTCTGGAAGGAAAGGAGTGCCCCGGGCTTGGGACCTACCCACACTTCCAGAGCTTTCTGTTAAGCTTATTGTATCATTGGTTGCTGTCTATTGTATCCTCCCCTTCTGTGTTGTAATTGGACCCTGAACCCTTGTTCCCTCCCCTCTACCCTTCTCCTACTGGTTATCCTTTCCCCTATATAACTGGCTGCCCGGGGGACAGCCCTCAGGACTTCTCTTCCACTCTCCCTCCCAAACACCTGCACCCTGACCCCTATAAAAAAGGAGAGCACGGGGGAGATGCCCTCCCGCAACCCTTTGCCTTGTCTCGCCTCCTTTACCATCAGCGTCTGTAGCTGACCACTCGCTGGGAACAGCCCCACCTTGGCTGGAACCATCCCAGCAGTAGCCTTTGGTGGGCCGGCGGCTCATGTCCCAGGCAAGGGCAGCCAGGAAGGCCAGGTGGCTTCATAAGAGTGACTACTACACACGGGGACATTTCCCTGGTGTTCTCCCTCCACAACTCTCCCTCCCAGATCCCCTGGCCCTACCCCTAATAAAGGAGAGATCTGGGGAGACCCCCTCCCGCAACCCTTTGCCTCTTTCGCCTTATTCCATCGGCACCTCGTCGGTCCCTCGCTGTGGGCAGCCCCACTTCTGCGTGATACAGCCACGCCAGGCTCAGAGCGGCGTGAAAGAAGAAGCCGCCGAGCATTCAGGGGCTGACGCCTTGGTCGAGGACAGCCAGGAAAAGCGAGGCGCATACAACATTCCTTGACATTCTGGTCACATTTCTTTTGAGGTAGCCCATGACACAGTTGACTTTGTAGGCTGCAAGCACATATTGCTGGATCATGCCAAGGTTGTCATCCACCAACACCCCCAATTCATTATCCTCAGGGCTGCTCTCAATGAATCTTACAGGCTTAAGCATATTAACTACTGTCTGATAAACACTTTCATTAAACATAGTTTTTTGTTAGTGTAAAGAGTGCAGGACAAAAAAGTATGATGTATAAGAAATTTTATATATATATATATATATAAGCAAGAAAATATTTGTAAAAGAACATAAACTCAAAAACTTACGTAATATTCTGTAAGGATAAGAGCACTGTGAATAGGCTCAGATGCACTTTTCAGTAGCATTGCTTGAGGTGTTATAAAAGCTCACAAACATTCCTAATGGATCAGCGTCTTTATTCTAATTTATTCAAGATGTGTAACAATAATCTTTTATAGATATGAAAACTGACCTATTTTATACATCTGTAAAATGTTGCTCTATATAATTGGGATAAATATTTCAAAAGGAAAATGCCATTATTAATTATTTCACCGAAAACCTAAAAAAATAATTCATTACAGCGCAGACTTATCATATCCAATAATATACCCAAAAATTATTTTGGGGTGGAAGAAGTTAACACACAATGTAAAGAATTCTTTTAGATTGCTTTAGACATTCTTACCAAATGGCATGGAAATCCAAATCAATTTTCTTTCATGAATGTTAGTGCCCAAATAGCAGGACTGCAAATGAAGATCATGCCTTATTTCTGGAAACATTCAGAGAAACTTGCAATAGATTGACTACTCTTGAATCAGTTCAACTATAGGCTACAGTTGAAAGTGTTTTCATTTTTGCTGAGTCAATGAAGAAGATATTAAACCATATACTTTAATTTCTCACAGTACTTGGACCTCATAGGATTTAGAAATTGCTTTTAACTTTTGCATTGACCCCAAACAGTGCATTAAACATTCATTATTTTAGTGACTTTATTTTGTATGTGATCTGTATCACCATGCTCCTGCCACTTAGAGATTTATCTTTTCCATTTTTAAGAAAAATTTGAAGTAGCTGTTAATATTCCAAGAGGATTGAGATTTAAACCCAGGAGCTTGCTGTTAGCAAGTTGTGCCTTGAGGAAAAAATGAATACACAAGTTGGGCTGTTCAATTATTTCACTCTTGAGAGAACAGTGATTCACTTGAGCTTTTGGGAGTAGATTTTGTGGGAGGGGATGCTAGCTCCATGTCTGAATATGTATTTTGCTTTGCTCCTAGGAAAAAGAATACAATGTGTGATGAACAAATTAGAGTAATTGATCTCATCGAGATCTTTATAAATAAAATACCATTAAAATACTATTTATTTGTATAAATACACCAACCAAATGAATACCTTACCCAGGGTTTCTGCCATTATATGAGAGAGACCACGATGTTCATCTAGGTAATTAATTTCCATTATTCACCAAAATCTTCTGTTTAGAAAAGAAGTCCATTTACTGTTTAGACTGCAAGGTTTTATTAAAACCTATGCTTTAGACAAGGAAGGATTAAAAAGATTAGAACCAGACAGAGGAATAGAGAGAACAAAGTTTATTTGGTAGTTTGGGTGTGAACATCTGAAAGATCTTCACCTAATGTATTTATTGCAAGAGTTGGATACATTCACATAAACTTTTGAAAATAATCACTTCTGTAATATGCAATTACAGTCAGGGAGGAATATGAGTACAGTGGTTGCCAAGGAGCATGATGGACATTAGTTTGGTGTACTTGGAAAAGGTCCCCACGGTATAAAACGTATTCTGGATCCTCTGCTGGTGCGTTGCAGTGTTGATTATGGCATTGACTTAAAACTTTCAAATGTTTCTTGTCTTTTTATTCTTTACAATTCAAACTAATTCCTCACTGTCATGTGATTGGGATTTTGTGTGTGATTTCACACATGTAAATGTGCCATCTAATTTATGAATCATGGAATTTACGTATTACTCTGATGCACAGGACTATCAAGTAAAATAAATTATACAAAATAATTCATGCTACATTTTGCCTAATTCTTTCTGTCTTTAAGTTATGGTAGGTTTAAATTGGTCTTCAGAGATGTCTAGTAAGGAATTTTCTCTTTCTAATGTAAGAAGTACCATTGACATTGTATGATTCAGGATATGCTACAACAGTCTGGAAAAATGGCCTGTTCTTGGCTTAGCATTATTAGTATGATTCAGTAAACCAAGGATAAAAGAAGTCATGCAGAAAGAACTGGTTGTGTTTCAGTTCCAATTAGAAGTTCACATTCGGCTTATGATTGCCCTGAAATTTTAACTCATATTGAAATCATATCATGTTTTTTTTACCAATTGATTGATTTAATTAGATTAACCAAATTGAAGGGTTTTGAGCAATGGATATAACTTTAGTTCAAATCTTGTTCATAAGTAGGAACAAAAAATGTAGTATGGAGAAAATAAAAACACATTTGAAAAAATTCTGCTTCATTTAAATGAATCCAGAGCAAAATCTGCCTTAACATATGTAAGTGTACATTAACCACTAGTGGAGAGGTTAGAAGGGAAATGTCTAAAATCAAAATCTTTGTGTAAAATTCTATTTTAAGGGAAATACAAATATTAATAGCTATAGCTGTAATTAAACAATAAGTATAACGAAATAATCAGAGTAAGGATTTGCAACTTTGTGTCCCAGATATTAGATATCACACTGTACTAGGAATTGATAGGTTTGATAGCATAAACTGGGTCCCTTGCTTCACAGTCTCTGAAAAAATTTTTACCAAAATACATAATAGTGACATGAATAATGTATTTGCCTTGTGAATTTTGTTTGAACATTTTCCAAACAGAGATGTGAAAGTACTAAAATTCAGAAAAAAAGAATCATTAGGAATGGAATGGAAATAATTAATTATCAAAATGGTCAACATTTTAAGGATATTCTGATATTGAAAGAAAGAAAAAGTGTTGAAAAATGTAACCAGACCAAAAGCTAGAAATATATTATCTTGTCATTACATGAAAGTCAGTTTTCTGAGCAGCTTTTCTAACAGGAAACGGAGATACTCTTGGCTATATGTGGAAATGCGTGAACTTCATACACTTTCATTTGCTCCCATAACCTTTGTTTTGTGTTGTTCAGAATCCCCAGCTGAAATTAAATGTGTGAGGTATGGCAAACCAACAGAGAGAACAAGGTGTTAAAAATGTTTTGAGTTGGTGTTATGTATGATATGGCTGTTTGTGGCAGATATTTTCCAGTCTGTTTAAGATAAGAATCTCCCTCCAGCTGGCACTTGTCAGAGGATCACACAACAAACTTGTGAATTTGCTGCTTACAAATGACAATTGTGAAGATGCGCATATAATTTTAGCTATTCCTTGGACATGCAGATCATGATAACTTTCTAAGCATGATAAAAGAGCAGATTAAATTTAACCATGGTAGTTCAAATCAATCTAATTCAGTTCTTCTGAGACCCTGTCCTGTATGCAGTCCTCAGAGAGTCATCATTCAGTTCTGCTCTCTCAAATGTTTCATTGCAAAGCTGGATGAGCATGAAGATAGTTCTTGCAAGTGCCATAATAAGTGAGAGATGGGATAGCCCAGCTGAAGGACAAGTGAAAGCAGCAGTGACAGACTGGAGAAGTTTTCTAGGCTTTGCTCATGGAAAATTTAGAGTCGTAGAATAGGTTTGGTTGGAAGGGATCTTTAAAGGTGTTCTAATCCAACCCCCATGCAATGAGCAGGGGCATCTTCCACTAGATAGAGTGCTTAGAGCCCTGTCTAAACCGACCTAAAATTTTTCTAGGGATGGGGCATTTGCCACCTCTCCAGGCAATGTGTTCCAGTAGTCTAGTGTTTATTTTAAATTATCACGTTAAGGGCACCAGTAAGATTTAATTTTTTTTAAAATCAAAGAACTATGTTTTGAATTAAATCTTTCTCAAGGAAAAAGATTAAAATTATTTATTCAATTTGAAAAGGTATGTCAAGCTAAAGCATCTGAATACTTCCCTCCCATAAAGGAGAGGCCAGGGAAATTGAAACCTGAAGTGATTTGCTTAAGGCCATAACCAGGAGATAACAATGGAGAAGAGATCAATTTTGCCCTGCTCTTTGGTACAAAGTCAATTCTCCGTCCACTTCAAATGGTACCTCCTTAAAGTTTTAACTTCAACGAGTGTAACTTTTCATATTTTCAAGCTTCTGTTATAGCCTATTTATACATTAGGAGATTTAAAAAAGCCCAGTTTCTGGCAGAAAGATTTTGATGACTGATAGATATGATTTTTAGCTGCTTTCATTCATCATAACAAAGATGAATCCTAAAACTGTGCTTCCATCATCCTTCCAAATGACAATTCACTGTAATCAGTTTTCCCTCGCCAGATTTGCTCCTTTTTTCAACCCTATGCATGAGACTTCCATTGAAGCCTCATGAAAAATACTTAGTATCATTGATGTTTCCTTTTGAAAATACAGCTAAATGATCTGAGAAGTTATTTTAATTGATTTTATTATCCAAATATCTTTTCACTTTTTCAACACCAACAGCTATAACACAACACAAAATTACACTGATATCTTATCTTTTTAGAATTTCAAACCGTCACATTTATTATGGAAGTGAATTTGAAAATGTATGACCAAATACTTGCTATTATCTACTGTTTTCTTACTGAGAAGGAATATCTTGGTACTTTCATTTAAAGACTAAATCAGCATAAATTGATCAGAGATGTAGTTTCTATGTCTGAGGCAGTTATTGCTCTTCTTGACAGAGTCTAATGTATATGTCACTTTTAGAATTCGGTTCTCCTTTTGTCATCAAATAAATAAATAAATAAATAAATAAATGTACACAGAGAGAGAAAGGGAGAGAGGAATTGGAAAGAACAATAATTCATTTTTAAGTCCAGGGGTACATTGACAACATGAGGTTTTTGAGACTTGCACAAGTTTTCTGAAAAATCTGACTATAACACAATTGAAATTTAATGTGTTAAAGTCATCAACATTGCATGCTCAGCATTATGTATAAAAATAAATAGTCTTTGCAATCTGACTCATTATCTTCTTATCACATTAAGACACAGTGGCTGTGTATCTATTGTTGCTCAAAGTCCCACTTAAATCTAGACTACCCACATGCTGGTTTGCATATTCATTTAAATTACAGGCAGATGTCAGTGGTTTTTTCCAATTCTTCTGAACTACCTGCAAATAAAATCAGTTATGAAATTGAAAATGGTTTGAGCTCAATTTTTTTGTTGTCCCTGTTTTGATGAAATTTTGTCTATCATTCAGGAGACTGAAGGTCAAAAGGACTGTGTTGGCCATCACTAACCCAGCTAACATGCAGATTGTTTCACTAGACTTCTGATCAAATGAAACTTTAGGGTATAGAAGCTATGTCTAGACTGTTGCTATTAAATCTGAGGAAAAGCAGCTTTGGCAGAATATTGCATATTGGTTTCACAGATGTATGAGAGGGGACAATACTGTGAAAGTGAGTGATGTCTGAATGGTTTTGACTAATATCTAGTGATTTGAAAACTGATAACGTCTTGCTTTTGTGTTGTAGGTTTATACAGACTTCATGCTGTCCTCCTGTTGTGATGTAAGATCATATGGCCGTGAGGAGGCTAAAGAGATCTTGACATAAAAGCACTTTGATCAAAGATATATCCAGTTTTATTAATTACAGAATATCCCTGTCCTGTGCAGGAGATGGTGCAGTAATGGAGAGATGCCAGGTGTCTTAGTGTGATAGTTTTTTATATGACCACCCTGTCCCTTCACAGAGATGGTGCAGTCCCAGAAAGAGATTGGACAGGTCAGTGTGGTAGACCCTGCTAAACTTCGCCTTATGGAAATGCTGGATCGTGAAGGTTCTCTGGCCTTCTTTCCACTCAAGAAGCAAGAAGCCCTGATTTCCACATGAATGTTGATATAACATGTTAAAAAGAAAGACTCTAATCAGAGGTTCATCTCGGTTCATGGTGTATATGAGTTGATGAAGTGTCTGAAAGAGCAGGATAGAGCTTTGGTTAAAATAACTAAATTTAGCTGCCTACACGTAAGTTGTTTAGTGTGGACCTTACTCTGAAGATATAGTTAATATAGTCAAAAGTGTCTAGAAAGGAGTTCATGTGATCACCCAGGAGAACTATTTTTCTGGTAACCTGAATGTTTAAATTCCACTGACCAGATCCTCACTGATTAAAAATGAACCTTAAGGTCATTAATAGGCACCTTAATCTAGATCTCTTAACCCTGACTTGATTCCCACTCTGCGGACTTGGTTCATTTAGCTACACAAGGATATCTCTGTATGTAAGACATCTAAGAGATGGAACTCGTGTTAAAGTTGATATATGCTGCCTAGAAGACCTGTGCTCATCTGAATAGGCATTTGGAAGCCACAACATGGTACCCAGGACACCTCAATAGACATTGCGCTTGTGACTGGGCAACAAAATCAAACCCTGACTTTCATGATCTGAACACCATAAAGGGTCATGGCATTTCTAACAGACCTCTGTTCAACACACAAGCAGCTGAAAATAAAAATCAAAACAACCAAAGAAAAAATCAAATGCCAGTAATGAACCACAATACATTTCATTGTATTCCCACTGTTGCATCACAATGGCAATGTCTAATCAAGGAACAGAAGGACATAACATTGTTCAGAATGATCACAAAAGTGTTTTTGCAGTATTTGGGATGAAGATGGAGAGAATGCATGGGAAAAACTAGTGTCTGACTGAAGCATTTCTACTGCCAGACCATACACTGGGCAGCCCTTTTATGCTTGGGATGTAATTCCCAGTAAGAAGTGAATTCCTCACAAAAAGTAGCCACATCCAAAAATCAGAACATTAGCGGGTAACAGTGGTTCAAATGCTGATCTGTTCAAACTCAGAGCAGAGATCAGAATGTCACCATCCAAGTGACTGAGCTAAACTGCTACCTATTCACCATTCTCTCCTGCATTACTTGTAACCAAATCTGTAGCTGTAGTAACTTTTAAATGAAATGCAAATCTCTTCCCACCCACAAACAAACCTACTGATCCACTTCTTAAATAAATTATCCTTTAACAATTGAAAGAGAAAAAAAAAGAACATTTTCCCAAAAGACATTCTGAAGTGAGTTCAGCAAAGCCAGATTGTATGAAAAAATCTGGCTGAATGATGGGAACAGAGCCTAAAGAGAGGCAGCTGTGCTGTTCAGAAGCTGTGTATCTTCAAAACTTTACTTTCAAATAGATGTGGATAAAAACATCAGTTCTGAAGATTGGGTTCTCTCGTAAGGGATATTTATAAATATCCTGGAAATGTTGCATTAGGAAGAGAGACTGTCCTATATTTTTCAGGGGCTTGTCTTGCTAACTTGATATCAAATTTTTCTGTAAGTAGCCCAGCATGAATAAACATTGAACATTTATTTTGGTTTTTATTAATCTTTACTTACCTAATGGGAGAACTTTAAATGTAATTAACTTAAACTACAATAAAGAAGAAAGTTAATGCAGCCACCTTGAAAGCAGGGAATTCAATATTTAAAAAAAATTGTAACTTCCAATAGCCTTGAGATCTATGAAATTTTTCCCATTAAATAGTACACTTGTGAACACTTACATTATTTTACCCTTCAGTGAAGAAATGTGCCAAATTACTCTGTGGAGAGTGTTTAGGATTTGTTGCATTAATTTTTTTTCTTGGTGCAACAACATTTCCATGTGGCATGTATTATAACAGACACAAAAGAAAAATAATCTTTCTACCACTTAATACATTTTAACTCTGAATGGCACAAGCCAATTTAATGCATTTCTGAAACTTTAACTTAAGATCTTGAAGATATATATTAAAATCTTTAAATTAAATCTTTGCGTTAAACTCATCTATTTTAAAATACTTGACATAAATGATTGTGTTATCCAGTTACCTGGTTTTTTTAAATACTATTCACTGACTTTGACTGGACATACATTTTCCTAAATTCACGACTTAAACCAATGTACAGCAGGGTAGTTAGAGATAATGTCTTGACAAATGCAGGTAGTGTTGCCCCTTTTAAATTAAAGCTATTATAAGCATTTATTTTAGCCACTATTGCTGGGCTAAGTCTAAAAATAAAGCTGTAACTGCATTAATAATCAGAAGTTATTTTTATTTTTTGCTTCAGCTTGGCTGAGAGTCTCATTATTCTTCTGAATATAACAAGATGCTGCTTGTCAGATATACACAAAATATCCTCTTTTCAATATTTTTCACAAAAGATTCCTTTGTTACAATCTATATAAACACTTTTCCCAGTTCCATTTTACAGCACATGCTTTTGTTATAGAACACTATTTTAATATTTGGTTTAAAGAATGATTCAGCAGTTCAGTCTTCTTGACAGCATTTTAAAATCTTGCTAGTGCAGAGAGTCTCCAGACTCTCTGGAGATATAAGATGTAAGAAAGGGAGCTCAGCATTTTTTGTGCAGGATTTGTATGAAGACAAGCCCTTGGACTATTAAACTGAATCTTTTCAAACACAATTTATGTAGTTAATTTTGCAATGTGAACCATACTCTTTAAAATAGATTTTAAAGGGATTTGTTGGTTATTGTAAGGTTATAACTATAAAAGTAATTTACCAAATATAACCTCTCACATTATTCTCACTGACTGTATAAGAACCATAATTCTTTTGAAGAGTTTGCAGTGCATGAGTCTTGGAAAGTAAGACTATTGTTGGAACAGTTGTGATACAAAGAAGTATTCAGTCTTGAGGATTCAGAGTCAAGCAGAGCATTAGCCTGCTAAAGTCATCCTAGCTTGATGATCAAAGAGCATCTGACTGCAAATGTGTGGTTGATTTCACAGTACCCAATGAATATGTGCCACATAATAACTGACATGTTGAAATAAGATACATAAAAAGGCTGGAATATTTATAAGGATACAGGAATCATAATAAATCATTGATATGATACAGAATGTAGCATGTACAACTTCCTATCCATGTCTGCACAGGAAGTCAGATGTAAAGAAAATCTTTGAGAGCAGATGATGAAAAATAGTCTTGAGGATATCCATAGATTCAAAAAGCTCAAAGGGTGAGGAAATGGTATGATATGGGCAATGCATAACAATTTATTGAGATTTAAATTCTTAAGAGAGAATGCCATGTTTTAAATATCCTCAATATAAATCCAATATTATGCAACTAAAATATTTTATTAAGTTCTTATGAGCTGTGTAAGTCTGGAAAAGCTGTTGAACAATTGTTTGGGAAATTAAAATAAGTAAACCTATGGTATTAATAGGACATTATGTCTTGAATTAAACTGTATAGGATTTAAGCTGAATAATACAGAGTAAATGTACATCCCCATGAATATTGAGAACATCCTTTTCTTTTTTTTTTTTGCTTAGAAGTAGTCTAACAGTTTACCTCTAAATTATCCACAGTAATATTTCTTGAACATCCCTTTACAGTGACTTTAGGACACTAAACTGAGTTTAAGCATGACTATCTTTTACAAACACTCCTATGTCAAATAAAACCTAAATATCATAACATGTATATGAGACACTTCATAACCTATAAGAATTTAGTACATATATTTTGAAGGTTAGGTTTTCTCTGTGTGTCTGTATGTACACAAGTGGGCATTATATACCTGTTTGGCTGGTTTGAAGTGAAAGAAACTGTATTAGACACACCCCAGAACAAACTATGTAGACACTATAAATTGACTGCTACATTACACCATACAATTTAGTTCTTACATTATGATGACTCTGATGGCTGTCAGAAGGCCATGATTTATCTGTTCTAAAACTTGCTTTTGCTCTTGATATTAAAATTTAAATATTATATTTTTATTAAATATTATATATTTTAAAATTTAAAATAATTTTAAATTCAAATTCAAACTTCTAAACTTCAAAGTTAAGTTTTCAGGTGTAGAAACAGTCAAAAAATTGTCTTAGATCATGATTTTTAAGAAAATAAGAACCATCCTATCTACACAGTATTATCAAAGTCAAGTGATGGCTGGATTTGTTCAATCTGTTGGCTGAAACTGAGTTTGAACTCATAAATACTGCATTTATTTCACCTGTTGGCAACTCTACTGGAATCTAAGTTTCATGACCTCATACCCAGATTCACCACTCAGCTGTTCTTTATTGTGATCCCTAAGTTTGGTTGTTTATTTTTGTTCGTGTGTATGCATGAATTTTAAATGCACTTGCATATTTTCCAGCTCTTGCAAATACATCTGATTTGAAACCAGAATTGAAATCACAAATTGATAGCCAAGAATAAGAGAATATTCAAGAAAAGCAGTGAAGTAAATTCAAACAACATGAGATTTACCTATTATACATTCTGATTTTCTGCATATCTAGAAGAAAACAAGTTATTGTTCTCCAGCATGTCTTAAGAATAAGGATGTAGTCAGGGAAGTGGTCCAGTTTAATTTTCTGTTTGGTCTCAGTTAGTGATTTATTCTTTTTTCTTCAGTTGTGTTCAAAGTCGGTTTTTGTCTCAGATAATGAGACTACTGGAATATACTAAAACTGGATATGCAGATGAGTATATTTGAAAAATCCAATGTACAAATGGAAAGACTCAGTGAGAAAGAAATAAAAATTTTATGAAAATCTGAAAAGTGAAAAACCTCTGTCAAGAAAAGGTCTTATTTCCTCTGAGGAATGTGAAGTCTAATATTCTGATACAAGTCAAAGCCACACAAAATTCTTTGTTTGTGAACACACACAAAATGTTTGTTTTTAAAC
Organism: Acanthornis magna; assembly: GCA_036785705.1. Lineage (NCBI taxonomy): Eukaryota > Metazoa > Chordata > Aves > Passeriformes > Acanthizidae > Acanthornis > Acanthornis magna. The sequence continues at coordinate 28,276,141 of JAWUZG010000001.1, forward strand.
AGTTTGTCTATAGGTGAAGTCAATGTACTGTGTGTCAGCAGCCCACAGAACACAGTGCCATTTCTTCTTGTTTCCATCCTCAATTTCAAATCCAGCTCGCTGCTCAGGCTACACTTGCACTGATGCATCTTTCTGTCTCCTGTCCTGCTAACCGTGGGGTTACACTTAACACTGAAGTCACTTGAGAGTGGTAAACACAAGAGTGTCAGGACACAGTCATGAGAAGGGGGCAAAGCTCAGTGTGTGACACGCATGAGGCTTTTCACAAGGGGCTATGGGTCTTGGAGGGCAAAACTGAGTAGTGATCTGGAAAAAAATTCCTTAAAATCACAATTCTATTTTATGAGTTTGGCATTTAAAATTGAAATAAAATATCTGGTTCTATATTTCTCGTGTACACAAATTCCAAAGGACAGGGGAAATTCAGATGGGAATAGACTATGGAAACGGTGTGCCTCATTCAAAAACTATTTTTGCTACATAAAAAATAAATGCATATACAAAACCATTTATGGATGGAATTGTTTTCAAATTCTGAACGTTTCTACTCTAGAAAGAATTCATTTTGTCACAAAAAACTATAAAATCTTTTTTCTGTATAATGTCTTCTCAATACCTTATGTAAGTCATTATGTTACCGAATTCCATTTTGTATGATTCTGCAACCAATTGCAGAAACTGTATCAGATGCCAGTTGTATCAAACCATAGATCAAACAATTTTCTCCTAACATATAAACACCTTTGAGAATTCCAGAATATTTCTGTTCCACATCAGATAAACTCAGCACTTTCATACAAGTATTAAAATGTGTTTGTTCTTTGTAATTTCTTTCAGAACAGAGTAAATCAAGCAAAACCCAAGAGAAAAAACTTCAGACTAACCATTATCTTTGTGAAGACGATTCTCACACTGGTTATGAGATGATCCTGCATAGCGTCCTGCTCTGTCCATTTCCTGTGTCCTGCAGGATATCTGAGCTACTGAACTCATCTCCCGTTTATCACTTATCCTTTGTCAGGAAATTCTATCTGGGGCCTGAGAAATTAAATTTAGATTAAGTTTTTAAAATAATGATTGATTGTTACAGTAAAAAGGTTCATTTTTAGCAAATTCATATTTTTAACAAAAGTTCCTATCCTATTTCTCCTTAGAACAATGTATTATTACAACCTCCGGAAATAAAGGCATGAAATGGCAGGTAAAATATCAAGTAGCTAGTGCTTAGCATTTTGAGATTGTTAATTAGATGCCTTCCTGCTTTTTGTGTGATGAATATTTTGCCATTGGTTGCTAATTATTATAGCAATTAGGTTTAATAAGTCACAAATTTCACAAGCTTAGGTCTTCTGGGTTACGCTTTAGCCAATAGGGAATGGGTGTTAATTAAGGACAAAGAAAAGAAGAATTAAGAAGATTTGATGGGTTTAAGGAAACAGCAATTAAACAAAGTGCTAGAGTGATTTGCATATTTTAGTAAGTCAAAAACTCTAGGATGTTCAGGAAAAAAGTTACATTTTCATTAGTCAGTGTAATTTCTCCAAAATGTCTTTTCAAATTTTAACACTTTGTCTCCAGAAATACAAGCTGAATGTCAGTTTTAAAGTCTTTATTATTAGTGCTCAAAAACTGGTTCTAGACCTTGAATGGGAAGTATTGGTATAATTACGAGCAGCAATGAAGCTTGCTCTTATTTGCAGAGAACCAAAGTGTTGTCCTGAATGTGGTATCTATAAAGAAGGCTGCCTCACCTGCATCTGTGACATGCTACCAAGTACCAAGAAACTGTATGTCCTGTAAAAAGCAGTTACAAAAATATTAGGGGAAAGAAACCCTGTTTTCTTTTCCTGGTGAAAGCAGCACAAAAGATTTGTAGGAAAGGAAATTTGTCTCCTTCAGTAGAGAAAGAAATCACTATACACGTGAGCATTCAGTGACAGGACACTGTCAAACCTATTGACTCTGCCTTAGTTCCAGTTTTTTTGTACAACAAATTAACAACCCAACTGTTGGTGTGAGGAAAATCCACCTCAAATTAGTTCTAATTCAATAGGAATAGTTCTGAACACACTACAAAGCACGGTGATGTGGACAAGGAATAGTTTTATTTAGAACTCAACCTCTTTGTTCCATCAAACAGTGCATTACATCTGGGCATTTTAATTGTTTAAGACTCTGCAGCTCAGGAAAAGGTCTAACAAAGCACACTGTAAGGAAGACTCAAATAGAGTGCTCTACTAATAGTATTTGTTCAGAACCAGCTTTTCAGCATTGAAATGTTAACGAGTAGAAGATGATCTGAGTGGAATTCATGCTGGAAGCATGAGTTTTTTAATGATTATGCTATTGTGTTGTAACTTAACATTCACAATACTAAATTTATGTGAGCCAAGAGGGGTGGAAACTGTTGATTTATTCATCAGCTAGTGAGGAATTGATGTGAGGAGCTGATCATTAGTGTCACAAGAACAATAGATCTATTGAAACTCACTTAAAGTTCAAACATCAAATTGTAGAAAATATGTCACAGATGCCAGGCTGGTGAGTAGGACAGTGCTTCTGCAGAGCTCAATAGTGAACCCTTTGTTGGTTTGTTGTTTTTTTTTTGGGGGGGATGGAGGGGCAGGGAGGTTGATCAGGCTACTTAATGAAGAAGTGAGGAGGAAATGAGGAGAAGCAAGAGATAAGGAAAGAGAGAAAGTAAGTGTGAAGATGTTTCCTTGTCTATAGATCAGGCAAAAAATTCTTAGAACCATAGAACCATTAAGTTTGGAAAAGACCTCCAAGATCATTGAGTCCATCCTTTGATCAGACATCTTTGATCAGACACCACCTTGTCAATTAAACCACAGCACTACATGCCATGTACAGTTATTTCTAGAACATTTCCAGGGATGGTGACCTCATCGCTTCCTTAGGCAGTCCATTCCAATGCTTGACAACCCTTTCTGTGAAGAAATTCTTCCTGATGTCCAAACTGAAACTCCCCTGGTGCAGGTGGATGCCATTTCTTCTTGTCCTGTTGCCTGGGAGAAGAGGCAGACCCTCACCTTGTTGCAGCCTCCTTTCCAGTAGGACAGCAATTATATTGTAATACAGAGTGTTCATCGAGCAGGAGAGGAAAAACATCTGCCTGTACTCCCCACAAACCCAATGCCATTTCTCCTACCAAAATTAAATAAAAATGCAACTGTATGTGTGTTGTAGGCATAATAAGAGAAAAATCCTAATTATCAGTAATAACAGAGGCAGCAAACACCACACCTTCTACAGTTATAGCCTTTAAATTTCCACCTATCATGGAATGGACTGTCATATGAAGCTCTAATGTAGCAGCACAATAAGAGTAGGCATGACCAAAATAGCACTACCCAAAATTAGAAGTTCATTGATTGATAGAAATAATAACACAAAACCATTGGTGGTCACACAGGTTTAGCCATCTGCTGCTACAGTTACTATATCTTTCCTTTGTGGGGCTTGGGCACTAGCAAATGTAATAAAACATTTTTTCCATTTAGAAAGAGGCAGTTACAGTAATGTTGCCACAGGCAGAATAATAAATAATAAAACCACCTTCCATCTCTCCAGTTGCTCTTTAGCTACCAGCAAAGTAATTTCTAAGCATGTATTATCATTTCAAAGGTGATAGTCAAAAATTTAGACTCCATTTAATCTTAATTTCTGAATCCCAGGAATCATAAATAATGTTGTAAAAATAATCATTTACATATAAATTATCACAATTCTGAGGCTGTGAGTGAAAGTATTTTCTGCTGACCTATCTGATCATTTGGGAGATTCTTAGTCAAAGAACAACATAAAAGAAATACCACAGGTCCTTACAAAATAAAAATAGTGTGCACAATAAATGTGCTGCCTAATCATATAAAGTTCAAAGATTTATAAATAGACTTTATGGAAAGCAAACCTCCTCTTAATTTTCACTGAAACCTTTTCATTATGGAGAATAAAAAGTACCTCCTTTAAGACCACTTCATAATACCTGATTTCAAGCTCTGTTGAATGTCACTTTTATTTTGCATTTCCCTTTCACAGACATTCTGTGAATAGTACATTATTCCCTCCTGGATCCAAGAATTTGAGCATCAGTTACCCAACTGAAAGAAATCTGTTATCTCATCTCACTACTCCTTTTCCCTACGAGTGCTCCCATCTCCCCACAGATGAAGTCACTGGTAAAACTGGTTGGTGTTTTGTGCGTTATAAGAACATCTCTGCACTCAGCATAGCAGTGGAGCATTGATTGGTGTGACACTGACTGAAAAGGGGAAAAGGCAGACCTTCCTTTTTATAGTTATTGAAACTGTAAATCACCCGAGACATCTCGGACCAGGCTGACAACCTGTTTAGGTGAAATGAATGTTGAAATAAAAATAAATGTAAAAGCAGGATTACATGAAAGCTGTGGAGTTCTTTGAAAGAGTGGCTTTGAAAAGGTACTGGGTCTTACTGTTAAATAATACCATATACATTACATTTGTGATAGCATTGCACTTACATAATAACTAAATTATTTCTCTGTCAGCTCATAAGAAACCAGTGAAATCAGAGTAATTTTGTATACGTGGCAAGGTCACTGGAAAGCTATACCAATACTGTGAATATGGCCAGAGGAATGTTCTCAGTTAAGAATGGGGTATACACTTCAGCAAAATATGCAGATCAGCATTCACTCTGATCCACCCAAATATGATTCTGCAACATACCTGGAGCACATCTATCTAAACAATATGTCTAGATTGTATTTGATAATACAATGGCAAATTTTATCTGTGTGATGAATAAATGTCTGTCATATATCGTTGGGAAGATTATTTTGTAATTGTCTCTGATATTGAGTAGACAGAATATGATTATCAGTGACACAGTTGCTAAGTCTGTTAAAATTATTTGGCAATAACAAATGAGCTCACGACTTCAGGATGAGGACTTCATGCTTATGACTACTTCCTGCTTGATATTACACATTGCTAGAGAAATGACTTTTAGTGACCTATGATAAAAATGTCAAAAGTCATGTTTCTCCTATTTTGCAATGAACAGCCCATGCCTGATGAATGTCCTAAATTTCAAGACAGGAGCTCTAAAGAGCACTTGAATGGGGGGAAATATAACAAGGGGGACTGAAGACCTCTTGATAGCCCTTGAAAAAAGGTCAGCTGCAGGAACTATGTGTTTTTGTGTAGTGGTTCAAAATGTATGAGGTTTTTGCTGTGTAAGGGTTATCTCTGTAAGAAAATTACATGAGTTCATTTAGTGATTTACAGTTCTTCCAAATGAGAATGTGTAATTGCTGTCAAGGAAGACAGTCTATTTCCTCCCTCATTATACTTTTAACTTTTTTAAATCTGCAAGTTCCTTTGGTCATCTGTCTTTCTGACTAAAGCCTTGTGGTCATGCTCTGATATTAAAGACATACTTGAATTAAGAGATGGAACTTGTGCTTAAAAGATGACAGGATTTAGGCTCACTATGATCAGCAAGGAAAGGAACTTACATAGTGATAAACCTTCAACTAATTTATCATTCAAATCTTACACATCTCAGAAATGCCTCTGATGGAGGAGATGGAGCTGCTAAAAAAATAACGTGAATACTTAACTGCAAGTAACAGTTCCAGAATACACGAAATATTTCACTGCTGTTGCCTTATAAACTGTACATTAAACAAACTCAACTGAACTGTTCATCTTTTTTTGCAAAATGACACTTGGCAGATAAAATTGTCGGGACTCTCTATTTCAAGAATGACAGCTCAAATAAAAGTCTTTGGAGAACATGAGATTACAGTAGGAAGAAGGTAGAAAAGGCACCTTTGTTTTGTCCATTAAAAGACCAAATTTTCACAGTGCTCATATCAAGGTTCAGCTGTTAAATATTTCCTCCAAGCTTCCCATCTTTGACATCCAGAACATGTGATCCTGACAGGATAGAGCTGACAACATTATTCCTACCTCTAAATTACAAGAACACCATATGGAAAGACCTCAAGTGCTCCAAAGTCCTCCAGACCATTTTTTCTATATCAGTCCATCAAACTCTTACTATCTACAGCATTCATGTTTGCCTCATTTCTTTGTAAACCTTAAAATCTGGAGAACCAATTCAGAAGTCAGACTGTTTATTTTGTATTTTGCTTTAGAAAAATGTTATGTATGTGGTTTGGCATTTTATTGACAAAAAAAGTGTATGCATATCATCAGTGACAAAGCTCCACTAAGAAGTGACATCAATTAAGTGTCTCATGAGTACAATTACAGTTAGAGAAGGAGTCAAGTGAAAGAAATTAACTTTATACAAGGAGAATAGACACATATTATGTATATGACAACACTAGAAAATTTTAAAAAATTATCCAACTGAATCAAAAGATAAAGTTTAGAAGAGAACCCAAGTGTGTAGGGGGAACCACTGGCTTTCAAATGATCTCTTAAAAGAGCGTAATTTATTTCTGTTTCTAAAGAACCTAACAACATCACAAACCAGTAAGTACAATGGAGATAAAAGACCAATCCACCCACTACTAAAACAGAGCAACTGTGCTGAGAAACCTCTTAGCTCTGTGTACAATGCAATGCTAAAAAAAAGGTTTATTCAGGAACAAAAACGCAATAGTAATTTGAGATAGCAGAAAGACTTTTTTTAATAAATTATAATTTATTGTCCAGATTCATATTCTGTCATTATTTAACATGTTACTTTAAGTCAGAAAGTTTCTGAGGATACTATATGTTTCCAGTTATAGGTGTCAGACTAGGAGACTATTTTTGCTTTAATTTTCAGTTTTTAGAGGCTTTTCCAGCAACCTGACTGTCACTGTCCTGGGACATTTATCCAATGTTGTTACAGATGCAAAACCATCTCAAATCCAGTTTTGTGGCTTGGTTGCTTTTTGGGTTTTTTTTCTTGAAGATAGTTCATCTAATTATTGGCAAATGAGCTGTTAGTAGTATATAGGATCTGGTGTTCTAGGCCCACAGCAGTAAAGTTGTTTTATCATTTTGTCTTAACTACAGTCTCACTTTCTTTTATAAGCATCTATTGTCCATCACACTGTAGATTAGAACTCCACAGTACACTTAGTGCACAGTTCAGTGAAATACAGAAGCTTTTTCTTCTTGCCTAGAAACCGTCAGTATGAAAATCCATGACTGATATTTTCTTTTTCGGAGCTAGATGATCAGAGTTGCTAGACAGTAAACCAGTAAAAAAATACTGTTTCCAGGAGAATTGTCCTTAGTGAGAATGTGGGACTGCATTTAATTGAAAGAAACCACAATATAAGCAGACAAGAGCAACAATTTAAAAAATAAAGGTAAATAATGTCTCATTTTAATAATGCGATATTGCATAAAAGCATCTTCAAATTTTTTTCAATTATTGAAATATAAGTATTTGGTGTTATCTGATTTCTGTAGGAGTATATTGTTTCTGAGTTTTGGAGGGATATTCTTGGAGTTTGGCACATCTGCTGATTACTGCATATAGTGGCAATGGATGAATTGCTCACGGATATGTATGCACTACCAGCTGATGGGCTCTGTATTATCCCTGGCTATCCTCTCCAAATAGATCCTTTCACCTCACAACACACCCTGCACAACCAACACTGCTTAATCGTTATTGTCCTTCAGGGACTTCAAACAAAATTTTTACCGGAGGAGAAATTTGAGTCAGGGTCATCTCTAGTACACCAGCCTTTCACATGCTTTCTCCATCAGCTTTGCCAAAAATTGTGTTTGTATATATCGGTAGGGAGAAAGCAAAGCAGGAACAAGTAATGATCTATACACTAATAAAGGTACTTCATCTTTGAAATTTCTGTGCCTATGCACCTAAATTTTCCATGGTACTGCATATTTCAAAGTGACAGATCTGTCAAGGCCAGCTTTTGCCACATACACGTATACAGTTTTGGTGCAGCTAGTTCCTTGGACTGCCTGGCAGCTTGTGTGTCTCAGTTTGTAGATGGAGGACAAGGACCCTCACAGTATGGAAAACCAGGACACTGAGAAATAAGATGGTTCAGTTCTGCAGACTTTTGCTAACATCTGAGAAGCTCTCCAGTTGCTTATACAAGCACAAGATGCTTCTGCTTTGCTGAGATTCACTGCTTCTGTAGCACCCCTAACTGCAACATCCCAAGTGGTTTGAAATGCCAAGTATATAAAATAGAAATGCTTAATACAGTATAGAGATGTTCTAGGAAGCATACTAGAATATAAAAAGCTGGTCATTAAAGCATAGTTAATTTTCAATTCTAAGATAGCTGATTGCTTATAAGAATCAGTGAAACAGGTAAAATTGCCTGTCACTAAGCATGCTCAGGGGTTTCACTTAAGAAGGTGTTTCTGCATGCATCTGTATTGTTCTGTCAGTTTGGAGCTCCAAATTCCCTCATCTCAGAAACTAGATTGGTTTTAGCTCTTTGACTCTGGGTGAAAGCAAACCAGGTACTTATTTTCTAGCCAGAAAACCTAGGCCTGAGAATGGACTGTGTCAGATTTAATTCCCATGGCTACAGAAATAATAATGGTCTCAGCGGCTCAAGTTAGACTTTGGTCTAAGATGCTACACTCAAGATAAGCAAAGACAAGAGAAATGAGAAACCTTAGACTCAATGTGAGATGTCCACCCCAGCTGCAAGGACCCTTCCTAATAGAAACCCAGGAGTAAGACTCAAATGTTTAATTTCATATTTATGTGTCTTGTGAATGCTGGCAGAAGATCCACTAAAACTTGGGCAAACACAATGCACAATGTTAACGACCCGTATCTGGCATATAATATATGAAGACAACAGAGATTAATATTTTTGCAGTTCTAAATTCTTAATCCAAACATCTCAAGCCTGCTCCAGTATTTTTAACAGGATTCATAACTGCTAATTGCATTTACATTTATTTATTTATTTATTTATATTAGACATAAAATATCTGAATGTGCTGTGTTCAGTGGACATTGTGCCACTGATTTCATCCCTCTAGGATGTGCTGTTCAGACAGTTCTCAGTCCACCTCACCATCCATTCATCCAGACCACACTTCCCTACTTGCCTATGAAGCTGTTGTGTGGGACAGTGTTGAAAGTCTCAGTGAAGTCGAGGCACACAATATCCACTGCTTTCCGCTCATCCATTCACACAGTATTTTTCCCTGTAGAAGGCAATCAAGTTTCTTGAAGTGTAAAAATTTACATGATTTTAGAGAGCCAATTCACATGCTTTAGTCATAGAAATGGATACTACTGCAAAGTAAAATAATTAAATTGTAAAAAAACTCATTGAAATAGATACAAAATGGTTTGATATCTGCTTCTAGACTGAATATTTTTTCATATTAGTTTCAATAAGGAAAATAGTAAGAAAAATAAATATTTCTATGTCTAAACCAAGGAATAATGCAACACAGTTAGCAAAGGAAAAAAAAATCTTACTGAGATGTGTGAGTAAGAAAAAAGAGTGGGAAAAAAGGTAGGAGAAAAAGAGAAAGGCCAGGTTTTCTGAAATATATTAAGATCCTTTATTGTCTAGGGGCTTTATTTTGCTTCCATCATGGCAAAGGACACATCTTCCCAATCTGTTAAAAATTTTCTGGGTTTTGTAACATCAGGAATATTATGTGACGGATTCCTGCAGGTTTTAATTCAGATCTAATGAGATCTGACCCAATTATAAACCTACTCATGATAACTGATAAGTTACATCAAAAAGATGACTTCAGGGAAGTTGCTTTAAAAGTTATGGAAGGCAAGGTTAGAACTAGGAAACTAAATGGGGACTTCTTTACCTTCTATGTTTAAAGTTAGAAATAATGGAAAAAAAAGACAGCAAATTTCTGTTGCAGGAATGTGGCTTGAAGCGAGTAATAGACATAAATAAAAACAGACTGAATTAGTGGCAGCTCTGCTATGGCATTTTAGAGAAGTACTATAGTGTTAATGGAAGTGTTAGGAAAACAGAAAATGTTGAGTTATAGTTCTGAATTTAATGCATTAAAATACATAAGTATGATTTGACAGTCTTTATTGATGATGGTTACACTGAACACTTTTAAAATTGTTCTAGGTAAAAGAGAAGCTTATTATTTTGTAAGTAAAGCAAAAATGGGTAAGGCTTTGAAAATAAAGTTAATATAGAGTAAGTGTGACAAATTCTTAAAAGAAGAAAATAAAGCTTTGCGAAAACCCCCAAAAAGGCACATTTACATGAAGGAAATGTATATTATGTAACAAGGGGACCTGGGATATCTCTGTATTAATATTAAAGATATTTAATAATGTCAGAAATTTTCCAAATTATACCAGAAAAAAGTTTGGGGTTTTTGGTTTTTTTTTTCATGAAAGACAAGGCAACAGTCAGTTTAAGGCTCTGCAGTTGCCAATTAATGCATTTTATCTTTCTCCTGTGATGGCATATTCACACAAACTCCTGTTTTATTCTAGTTATTTATTAAAATGGGTAGACATAAGACAATATATCCTTTGCCAAAGATTGGACTGTACAGATCATTTTATCTGACAGGAAAAAAACCCTAAATTTGATCTGCTAAGCAGTCAGAGACCATCACCCCACCCTTTTCATAAAAATTTCTGTTTAATGCCATGTCCCAATAAACTCTGACACCTACGGTTGATTTCTTTAGCAAATTGAGTAGTAAATTCAGGGGGAGGAAAACCAGTCTGACCCTTTAGATGACCTTGGTATTTTATGTATAATATCCTCTGACGTGAATGTCTAGTGTAGGCCTTATTTGACACATGGAGCCGTCTGTTTTGCCCTATCTACTTTTTATCTACTGATGCAGCATGTTCAGTCAGCACAGAGAATGCCATTGTAAAATCCCTTCTTCTCACGGATTTCAGGGGCTGGGCTGGCAGCTGCACACTAAAGCAGGCTGAGCACCTGAATTACCACGAAGTGGGTGTTCTATGTGCAGCACATTATAGACATCTAATCCAAGCACTGCTTAAATAAAGAATCCTGTAACCCCATCCAAAAATAAATCGCTGTAGCCTCTCTTAAAATACCACATGTATGCAGTGGGAAAGTCAATTTAATGCAACATAGCTGTGGCATATCAACTCCTCCATATTCCAAGAAGTGATTATCTTTATGAGGTTTAAATGAATGTGCTACAGAGTTGAATTGACTAAACTGCAAAGATTATTTATGTTCCAGAATGAGTGCAGGCAACGCAGAAAGAGTTTAAGGATGTCATTAGGCCATGCAGAAAGAAAATTACAGAGGCAAATGCTCAATTAGAATTTAACCTGACCACTTTTATAAAGAATAATAAAAAATATTTCTATAAATATATTAATAGCAAAAGGAGGGGGCAAGGAAAATGTCCATTCTTTATTGGGTGGGGAGGGGAATATAGTTACTGAAGATGAAGACAAGGCTGAAGTACTTAGCACCTGAGTTTGCCTCATAAGACAAGTCATCCTCATGACAGCTATCCTCCTGAGCTGGTAGATGGACAGGGAGCAGAACAGGCCCCTGTATCCAGGAGGAAGAAGTCAGTGATCTGCTGAGCCACTTAGGTGCTCACAGGACAATGGGACCAGATGGTATCTGTCCCAGATTGATGAGGAACAAGGCAGAACAGCTCACCAAGCCACTCTCCATCATTTATCATCAGTCCTGGCTAACTGGGGAGATCCCAGATGACAGGAAGCTGGATAGTGTGATGCTCATCCATAGGAAGGGCTGGAAGCAGGATCCAGGAAACTCCATGTCTCCCCTGTCTACCTTTAATTGATAAAATGTCAACACACTCCAAATTCCAAGTCGTGTTTAATTATACTGCTAGGAGAGAAGCGACAGTGTACATGTTATTTATCTAGACTGGCTCTACAGATGTTCTGTGGTTTTGCTTCAGCGTGAACACTGATAACATCTAGAAGACCACAACTCACAGCTGACGTGTAAAGAGTAGATTTATTCTATTATCTTGCTGGCTTGAGGATTCCAGGAAAAACAAATGGAGACACATACCCTGCTAAACTCATTTTAGCAGGAGGAAAAAGCAGCAAGGCCTGAGTCCTGCGTTACATATAAAAGTGGGCCTGGAGCAGACACAAGTCTTCACCAGGCTGTGTTTTACAATCTCTGGTCTTCTTATCTTCCTTGCCCCCTTGCAAAGAGGCCTCAAGCCTGTGTGAGGAATGCTTTTAAGTTTTTCACAACATTCTGTTATTTGGTGAGAGAGGTTCATTTCTTTACTAGACAGAAAACAACCCAAAGCAAACACAAATACATGAATTCTCTCACGCTGAGTATTTTCTAACATCTCTCAGGTGCTAGGTTGGTCTCTGAGCAAAATCAACTCTAAAACCAGCTTATTTTTCTCTCTCCTCACCAACCTTCCATTTTTTTCTTTCTTCTCCACTTAGTTTTTTAAATCTGTGGCATTGCAAAGCACAAAAACAAGTTAAAACAACAGAAAGGATAATGGAAAATTTCGATTCCCATGGGTACATTATTGTGACAATGTGCAGAAGTGCCTCTGTGCATTTCCACAGAAAGACTGGTAACCGAACACTTTGCACTCTATTGAATGCATATCTTCTTAACCAGAAAGATGAACTAATGATCCAGAGTCAATCTTAGGTGCCTGAAAATTCCCTAAGAGCCCCAAATGAAATGCCCTCAATTTTTAACCAACTCCTGGTTGAAAGTGAGGTGTGCTTTGCACCTTAAGCAAAAAGTCAGTGGAGCGCTTGGAGCAACACAATAGGATGAGTGCTGAAGAGTGACTGTACTCTTCCCATGCCTTGAAAAGTGCTCTATAAAACCTCCTTTCAAATGCATTTCTGTTTACAGAGCAGCTAAGGGAGGAATACTGTATAAAATTACCTGGCAACAGTTTGTGTGGAGAAAAACATTTGTTAAAAAAAGGGTAGGTTTTTTTACCAGGAAGGATTCCAACACATATTTTCTGTATCGTCTGTCTTTTTGGTTTTGCTTTTTTTCCCTCATGCTGCAATTTGTAGCTCCCTAGATCATCCTCTGGTCCGATTTGAGTCTGTTAAGGCAGACATTGGGCAAAAAAGAGGTGAAATGTTAAAAAGCAGGAACAAAAGCTTTCAGGACTGGAAGATCCTGTCTCAGAAGAGCATCTTAAATCTTTCACAACAATTTAACTCAGTCTGTGGCCTCCTCCTTCAGATGGTCAATGAGTCCTAGACCATAAGGCCAACATAGGCAGCCACAAAGTCACAGAATCATAGAATGGCCTGGATTGGAAGGGATGTTAAATATCATCTAGTTCTGACCCTCCTGATGTGGGGCACCTTTTACTAGACCACGTTTCTCGGAGCCCCATCCAATTTTGTTATGCATAGAGTTAAAAAAGAAAAAAAGAAAAAAAGAAAAGGAAAAAAAAAAAAACCAAAAAACCAAAAACAACAACCAAAAAACTAAACCCCAAAAAAACCCACCGAAACAAAAAAATACCAAAAAAACAAACAAAAAAAACCAAAAAAAAAAAAAAAAAACCAAAAAAAAAAAACAAAAAAAAAAAAACAAAAAAAAAAAAAAAAAAAAAAAAAACAAACCACAAAACCAAACACCCCCCGCCCCAGAAATGTTAAAATAAGCACCAAGAAACTATTCAATTAATATTTGAAAGAGTACCAGTGTTCCCACTCTGTCCCACCATGGTATGCATCACCATTTTGTCCACAGACAGTTATGCTTATTTTAAATTGCTCTTAAAAGAATGAATTCACATTACAAGTGAGAACAGCTTTTACATCCCTATTCCCCTATTCCCCCATTCGGGATTTGTGCTGGTTTATGTGATACATTACACAAACACATGGCAAGATTCTATCCATGTGCATCTTAACTGATGACAAAGGCAATGGAAATAACTCTTGGTGGTAACAGTCTCAAGGTCAATTCAGATTGGCTGACAAACAAACTGAACTCCAGTCCTATATTCCTTGCATGTGACTATTCTGTGGCCAGAAGTACTCCAAATCATTCAACAAACAGTGTAGATCTCAGCACACTGAACCACAAATAAAATAAATCCACAAATAACATAGGGGCAGAATTGTAATGAAAGGCCTCTGTTATACTTTTTTAACCAAAATGGATTCATTGAACATCAACAGTGAGTTCTGCTGATAATTTTCACTGTTCTGTAATCCAATCACATTGGCAATGGCTTCAGTTTACTTGGATTATGCCAAATGGTAGTTCACCAAATGTTAGATATGTTTCTGGGTAGTTGAGAAAAGAATATATTATTGTTGGGATATTCCAACAAATGTAGGGGAGCCTCATATTCTGAGATAACATGAAGCATCCAAACACATTTTTTCAAAACCTCAGAGAGGAATTGAGCACACAAAAGGGAAAAAATAAAGAAAAAATCTTCAATCCTTATTTTAACCCTCCTAGATTTAGTGAACAGAGCAGACTAATAAAATATTCCTTTATGGGCAATGAACTTCTAGCATTTTTACAGTATATGGTGTGTACCCTTTACTAAACTGCTTTTAGGTTTTCAGGTATCCAAATTTGAGTCAGACACTCTGCACTTTGGATAATTATTTATTTCCTACTTATATTTCTGCCTAGATTATATAAGGCCCAGGAACAGTTGGTTTTCAGCAGGTACTCAGCATGATCTTCTGTTAACAAGGTCTGAATGCCTTGCCAGCTTTCTGGATACACCCGAACTGGACCTCTGTGATGCTGAGCGGAAAAACACATGTCATTAATATTATTCATTTCTTGCTGCTATATATCAGGAACACTAGTGTAAAAGGAAAGAGTGTAGTCAGATTTAGAAGTCTAAAAAGATATATTTTAAAATAATAAGAATTTTCACAAGAGTATGACAGAAAAAATCAAACTACACAAAACCACAAAAAGTGAAAACAAACCACAAAAGCTTATAGCACCAAACCTTATGGAACCATATGTAAGATGCATTCCATAACTTTCATAATGACTGGAATTGGATTTTTAAATCACTCTAATAGCGTTTGTCTTTATATGTTAATATGCTGGGTATAAATATGCTGGATATAGTTGCCTTACTCGGATTTAAAGAGGTGTTTAACAGATGTACTTCTCTGACATCTGACTAATCCTGAAAATTAAGGATCTATTCCAATATTCCATTGGGCAAAAAAGTTTAATAGTTATTCCAAATATTTTCCATTCACCTTTCGCCTGGGAACTTTTAACAGCTTATGACCCTTGTAATTTATTTCCTCATAGGTCTACAGAAGGCATCATGTTTCCAGTCATCCCCCTGCATGTTAACCATTGTGCAATACCATGGAAGAGGCATATAACATTCTTTTCATATATATTTTTCTTAAACCTGGCTGTCATACTTGAGCATTTCACCCAGCATATGGATGCTCCCAATATAGTATGGAGCAATAATCATCTGCCTCACTAGGCTGTAAGCACAGAGCCTGCACAGCTGCTAATTCGTGGAGAAAAATGTTCCCAAGAAAAACATAATTTCAGTAAGAATTTACATGCAAAAAGTACAAGCAGCATCCTCTATATTGCACATATATGTTGTCTATATGAACACCTTCTGTGCAGCAGACTATGCTACCACGGATATCTATATTTCAATTAATATAGAATTGAATGTTTTGGTTTGCAAAACCTACTTCATCCATTACATCACTGATATGAAAGGAACATTAAAGAAGTAATATTCAGTTGGTTTTGAGCATCACTTTTATTCATGGCAGATGTGTAGATCTGAACCCTGAGGGGAAAAGGTACTGAAGGACAAATATCAGGGCACAGGCTGTTTGTTCCGAGCAGAGCATGGGACTTTGAATATTTTCCATCATCCAGTTTTGGAGACTAACTGAGAAAAGATTTATATTAATTTCCTCAAAGAATGTTTAGCATATGGGGAATACAGATTACTGTTTCTGCCTTGGCCTCATTCACCAGAAACAGATTGAATTTTTTTAATTGATTGTAATTGCACACAATGCTGTTGTTACCAGAGACAGCTCAAATCAGTAGCATCTTAATAAGCAAAGTCCTAATGCAACAAACAGGATGTTGCAAAATGCACATGCTTCTCTCTCTTCTCCAGTTGCATAATTGTGATCCAAATCTGTAAAATCTTAATTGATTTGATACTCAGTTATTGAGGCCATTTATCTAACGAGAGTATTTCAAAGCAGTTGCTTTCATTGAAAAATCAAATTCTCGTCTATTTTTTCCAGCTGTATCATATGATTCTCATTTTAAACTGAACTCCAGAATAAATGTTAGTCTGCTTTATGAAAATTTAAGACACAATTTTGCAGATTTTCTTCCAAATAAATTAAACTACAACAAAAAAACTTTTAATCATGTACCAGAGAAGAGAAGAGGTAAACTTTTGATTTTATTTGGCTTTCCTGTCACTGGAGGAACACAGGCAGGAAACATCAATGTTTAAGCATTCACAAGTCTTCCCTTGACTTCAGGATAATCCCATAAGAAGCTGAATCTCTTTGCATCTCCATTTCTGCTCTGGGCATGCATTCAGCTGCCTGAGGCTATGTGGTTACATGGGCAGCCAAGCTCTTCTAATGGCTTGTGGCTGCCAAGAAAGGAAGCTTTACACTTCTCTTGCTTTTTCTCAGTCACCTCTACCCTCCCTCCTTCCTTTACTTGCTTATTTCTAAAACACACAATCAAGGGTTGTGAAACTAAGTTTATCAATTTCCAATAATATCTGCTTGGAAGGTAAGTATCTGTTCCTCCTTCCTCCCATTTGAAGGAAAGTGTTAGTCTCACAGCAGCTGCAAGTCAGTTTCCACATTCAAAGTACTAGTGGTGACACTGAGTAGCGAGTTCAATGTGGTTGTTTTGTCTTGGGCCTTAGTGGGAAAAACTCTAAATTATGTCAAGCAGAAATATTCAGAAATGTGTGGGTCACTTAGTGCATTTTCTGTTTCAGAATAACTGATGACCCTTTTAGACAAATATGAACCAGATTTTTTAATGGGGGTATTTGCATTACAAATATCTTCATTAATCCAAAATTGAACCAAGACTTTTTATCTCCTCTACTTTAAGGTGGATCTAGTGGATCCATATCTAATATGATGCAGTCAATACTTTTCACCATTTAACTGTCTTATTGCTTTTTTCTCACATTCTTATAATTAACATGGGTCCCTGTGTGTCAACAGGACTTGTAATTATTTCATTATCTTTGGGAAAATTACATTCTTCTGCATTTCTCACTTAACACTTTTTACTTTAACTGTTAAATTAAAAAATAGATTGTTCCTTTTGCTTCTTGTTTTCTAATTTACTGATATCTCTACTCATTGGCCATATGTTCCTATCAGAGGAATGAGAAGAACCAATATGTAAATTTATGGATTTGATGAACATACACTATTTTCTCTCTGAGGCTGCCCTACTATTTCTACAAAGATGTTAAGGCTTGTAAAATGTCAAGTATGGAGTCTTCTTAGTGATTATAACTCTCAGTCATTTCAAGCAAAATGAAAACTGTTGTTATAATGATTTTATTGTTCTTTTAGAGAAGGCAGAGATCTTCATTTGCAGGTAAGTGATTTTGGAGTTTTGTAACATTTCTTTTAATTGAATAATTTTATTTTTGTTTGTGCTCAATCTATCTGCACTTTAAAGTGGCCAAAAATTTGTTGATTAAAAGAAGCATTCAGGGCCAGGTTGGCTCAGGCTCTGAACTAACCTGGTGCACTGAAAGGTGTCCCCGTCCATGACAGAGGGTTTGGAACTACTTGATCTTTAAGGTCCCTTTCAAACCATGCCATTTAACGATTCTGTGACAAAGACAGATTGACAGAAACTGCAGGCCGGATTTAGTAGTTCAGAAAGCTCCGAATGTGGCAGAAATGGATCCTGTTACCTTTTATTTTCTGTGTGATTTTGATCTACTATTTGATGGCAAAATACCTTAATACTGAGTTAAGCCAAATGATAGGTGATACCCTCATTCCTCCTCTTTAATCTGGTCTACTTTGAATAAAATACTTGCATAGCCATTGATTAGAGAATGAAATTTATCCACTAGAAAAACTGTAAGACATTCATCCGCCCTGTACTTTTAACCCATCATTGCTCCATCAGGTATTCAGACAAGAACAGTGGTCGTTGTAAAACCAGCACCCAACCCCAGATGACAGCCCTGCTTCACAGTCTCAAAATTTGTACTCCATATTAGTCACCAGCCTCTGGAGAATGAAGATGTGAGCCTTCCCAGACACTGAAGTAGATAAAATCACACATCCCCATGACCATTTTGCTGTTCTAAATAACAGAATTACCTGTTAGCTTTCTTCCAAATAGAGAAAATTAAATACACTTGTAGCAAAGTACAAGGGATTGTACATATAGGAAAATATTACATATTCAGAATATCTTCATTCCTTCAGGCTGAATACAAAACAGAACAAAACAAAAAGCTCTGCAAAAACCAACCAACCAACCAATCAACCAAAAAACACACCACAAAAAAAAAAACCCAACTCCCCTCCGTATTTTAAATTAGGTTATTAATAGCTAGAAATTTTATTATAAGCCACAGACTGAACTGATTGAAGTTATATTCTTACTGGCCTTATTTACTAGAAATAATTTAGCTTCTCTAAAAGGTATTAGATGGAAGCAGAGGTAAATTAAATATTTTCTCTTTCCAGTTATGCCAAATAGCTGTGCATGAGCATACGCAATCACAAAAGGCATACTCAATTTTTTAATTACTTGATTGATTGCGTTCAGAAAGAAACATTGCAGGAAAAAAATCTACCCTTTTCATGTGTTGTAAGTATAGTCAAAATTGAAGCTGTTTGATTTATTAATAACGTGTAACTAACCAGCAGTCAGTGAACTGTGCATTCATGAAGGCAAAATGTAATATTAAATACTTAAAACACCTAGATATTTCTAAAACACCCTCTATAAAAATCCCAAGACATTCACACAGGCAGACATGCACTCCCCTCAGAGTCCACCTCAACAGCACTCCCCTTCCCTCTGTAAGAATGAGGATTTCTCTGTTTCTATACCCTTCTGCTGGAGGTGTAGGTTTTAGGCTTACACGTGCTCATGACAGTCTCTACAAAACAACAAAACATATTCTCATGAGAAAGCGCCCCCCTCAACCTCAGACATGTACCTCAGAAGTGTGGATTGTTATTTCTTGCACCCAAAATGTCACTCCTCAGGCTAGATGCACGCCCCCATGGCATCTGATGGAAAGATTCTCAGTAAGATCAAGGTACAAATTGCAATGTCAGTGGGGTTATTTCTGACAGTGTAACAACAAGTTTTGACTGCTTGTCTGTCACTTTCTTCTCTCTCCCCACTATCACAAATTTTCAAGCTTCTCTTAAAGTTCTTCTCAAGCTGATGCCTTTAGTTTTAAATTGTTTAGCGTGGCCAATAGATGTCCCTAGCATTGTCAGTTTGCAGCAAACTCCCTCTTCAACAGTTTTGGACGTTCTGTTGACACTCACCTCTGTTTTCTCAACTGTTGGCATCCTGGATGGTTTGTCAAGGGGAGGCTGAGCAGGCACCCCCACAAACATTGTTAAGGAGCACAAGATATTCTCTCTTCTATTACTGGTTCCTCTCATCTTCCATCATGTGTAAAACTTGTATTTCAGTGAAAACAATCACAAGGGATTACAGTGTATAATTTGTGAGTAATGTTAAGATCTTAGCGGTCTTCCAAATTCATTAGTTATAAATAGTGTCCAGAAAACTGGCTTTTTGGAAGAAGATGGAGAATTCAAAGTAATTGGATTATTTGAAAGTCTCAGTTAATGAAGTTGAACTTTACTCTAGTATTCCAATTAATGAATGCATAAATTTACATAGACATTAATAATGTTTTTCTCATTAATCTTATCACCATCTCATTTAAAAATAAGGGCATATATCATACTAGCACACAAGAACTAACCTTGTTCACTAGAGATATCTTTCTTAACAATTTCCCTTTCTTTG
Organism: Acanthornis magna; assembly: GCA_036785705.1. Classification (NCBI taxonomy): domain Eukaryota; kingdom Metazoa; phylum Chordata; class Aves; order Passeriformes; family Acanthizidae; genus Acanthornis; species Acanthornis magna. Next base: position 28,296,161 of record JAWUZG010000001.1, read on the forward strand.
ATTCTAGTTTCTTTCTTTTCATTAAATATATTTTACTATTCTTTCAGTTCACTGGCAGAAATTGCTTGTTTTCATCCTTTCTATTCTTTAGTAAGAGCAAGAAATGACATTTCACTTCCAAAATAAAGAGTGAACTTGGATAGTTCAAGAACCAACATAAAACAAAACCATAATGTGGTTCACAAGGAACATTGGTGTTAACATTTTGATGAAAAATCTCCATATCCTTTCTGAGTAGAGCACACTCTCTGACTAGATAAGAAAGGCTACATTCTTAAGCAATTGGTGGATCTGATTAAAACACAAATATATTTCAGAAAAAAAAATTCTGCACGCCAATAATTTTTTGCCTAATTCAGATTTTAGTTTGGACTCATTTTTATACAACCAAACACTTTTCAGCTAGTGACTTATTTTAAACACATTTCCTGTTTCTCCTGTCAGTTTTCTATTCTGCTGCTTACAACTAGATGAAAATTTTCATATTGATTGCCTTTGGAAATCATTTCCCTTTAATCTCTAGGAATTTTTATTAACCCAGACAGTGATGTAAGGAACTGGATTCATGTAGTTAATGTTGAAGATAAGTGATTCCAGGAATTTGTGAAAAACTCAAAAAATTTGTTCTACATTTCTGCTGTCAACATTTTTGTAAATTGCTCATTCTTTCTTTATTCTAAAGGCAATGAAATATGGTTGCTTATGAAATACACTAATATAAATTTTTCAATTCTACAACAAATTTAGACACCAAGTTGGGCCAGTGTTTATCTGTTGGAGGGTAGGAGGGTGCTGCAGAGGGATCTGGACAGGCTGGATCAATGGACCAAGGCCAAGAGTATGAGGCTCAGTAAGGCAAAGCTCCAAGTCCTACACATGGGTCACAACAACTGCTGGTAGTGCCACAGGCTGGAGAAGGAGTGGCTGGAAAGCTGCTTAGTGGAAAAAGATCTGGCGGTGCTGGTGACAGCGGCTGAACATGAACCATTGTGTGCCCAGGTGGCCAACAAGGCCAATGGCATCCTGGCCTGTGTCAGCAACAGCATGGCCAGCAGGGCTGGGTACTAATTGCCCTTCTGTATTTAGCACTGCTGTGGCCACACCTCAGGTGCTGTGTCCAGTTCTGGGCCCTCACTACAAGAATGACACTGAGGTGCTGGAGTGAGTCCAAACATGGGCAACAGAGCTGGTGAAGGGTATAGAGAGTAAATCACAGGAAGAGTGGCTGAGGGAGCTGTGGGTGTTCAGCCTGGAGAAAAGGAGGTTCAGGGGAGACCTTACCATCCTCTACCTCGTGTCTACCTAACAGGAGCTTGTAGCAAGGGAGGGAATTGTCTTCTTCTCACAGGAAATTTGTGACAGGACAAGAGGACAGAACCTCAAGCTGCACCAGGGGTGGTTCAGGTTGTACATCAGGAAGAACTTCTCCATGAATAAGCTGCCCAGTAAAGCAGTGGGTTCACCATCCCTGGAGGTGTTCAAGAAATGACTGGACATTGCGCTTAGTTCTATGGTTTAGTTTACAGGGTGTTGTTTGGTCAAAGGTTGGACCCCATCATCTTGGAGGTATTTTCCAACCTTAACAGTTCTGTGATATATATATTGTAAGGAAGCAACCTTCTTAAAATAATTTACTTCTTTTTTTTTACAGTTTTGAAGAACAGTGAGATATAAACTGTAATATTATAAGCATGATTCATGAGTCATGATGAGTGAACTCATCAAGAAGTGTTGATAAGTGTCAAGTATTTCTTCTATAAACTTGCTGAATTAATTCTTTTTCAATATGATGATCATAGTTTAGGCAAACATTTCTCCACCCTCAAAAGCACTCCAAGATATATCTTTTCTTATTTAATATTCATGTGAGATCATTCTTGGATAATGCATGCAAGACTGGATATTCCTTTTACAGTATTTAAACAGCAGATTAAATTTCTTCAAACTAAAGAACATTAAAATAGAAACTTGGGAAAATTCAAAGTATTACTTTTATTGCAATGGAACTTATAAGAGGAAATAACCTGAGGAGGAAAATGAAAAATTCCATAGACATCACTTTCTCCTTTTTTTGCAGCTACAGTAGAAGTAGTAGTTTGGGGAGAATGATGATTCTATGAATTATGTATGTTTGATAATGCCTAGAAGGTGCAGTAAGTTTAAGCACAAGAAATTTACCTTATGTTGGTAATCTGTTACTAGTACATTAACAATTGATATAGATGAAGACATCTGACAAGTAGAAATATTAGGCTGGACAGGTGTTTGGCAGATCGAGAGCATAGACAGAGACCTGTGAGTCACAAAATGCTAGTAGGAGGCAGTTACACAGTAAGGTAGACAATTTCATAAGAAATTATTTCACATGAATATGGGGACAGAAAGAAAATGAAACATCTATTGACATCTCTCTTATAAGGGAGAAAGAAAACAAATGGCAGGAACAAAAAAGAGAAAGGAAGAACATAGAAGTAGTAGAGTGATAAGGTATCCCCAAAATCAGTGGCAACAAACATACCACTTGCTCTGAATTTGACTGCAAATTTCAATCAGATGCATGACTGTGGCTTTCATGATGGCTAGTTCTGTCTAAATGACTGAATCCAAAACTGTGGAAACCTAACCCTAATCTAGAGCTTCATGCCATTCCCTCAGGTTCTGTCACTGGTCACCAGAGACAAGAGGCCAGTGTCTGCCCCTCTGCTGACATTCCAATCTTGAGCCAGTGCCTCAGTCCATGCCTTGTCCCTGTTTTACTTACTAGTTGAAATACAGACTCTGTTTCACAGAATTGTTGGTACAGACGACACTTAGAAAAGATCTGGTCTGCAACCGGAAGATAAAAACTCAGCATAATTTGTATAGTTGAAATTTCATTTCTGTAGAGACAAAACAGTAAAGTGATAGCTGAATGAAGATGAACCTCTGTAAAAAATGCATAATCAGAAAAAAAGACCTAAAGTAAATGCAACAAAAAAGTTATTAAGAAGAACAGAACAAGTAGATAAAGTATTTTTTCCTGCAGATAAACTGGTTTAATTACTTCATTGATAGCAATAGAAATATATTTTGACAACTGGAATTGATACTTTATTTATAGTATATTCTTGTACATTTTTAATTTTTCTTTGATATTTCCTGATACTGTATGGAATTTGCCCTCCCTTAACTCTTCCAAATCCCATACATGTTTGAAATCCTTACTCTTATCACCCCCACACCATATTGAAATATGGTTAAATGCGATTTGACTTAAGCTTCAAACCTAACATTCAGCACTATGTTGCTCAGTAGTTACTGGTTCATTTGCTCTAAGATATATTTATTTGAAAATTCAAGTCTGTAGGGAAAGCAAACCTGAACTGTTTGACATTGGTCAATAGGCTGCAAATGCCTGAGCATGTTGGCAGTCATCCACAAAATTAGTCACGATATCCTGTTGACCCAGTTTGAATCCTGCATTGAGATTACACATACTCTATTATTTGATTTCAGCCTTGGTTTGGGGAATACCACTTCCAATTTATGCAAGTTTTAATTCTGTTTTCACAGCTGTTGACTAGCTGTCTTCCTACTGCTTTTATCTTGAGGATTTTATCATGTTCTATTCCCTTTTGGTGCTTTTATTTGGCATTAGGAATAGGTTTACATTTCTTTGCCAATACTACGCTTTAAGCCTCACACAAAATCCTCTCACAGGCCTTCTGAGAACTCAGCAGCGAGGCTACTGAGACATTTTAGGATCACATCAATTCCGCATCTAATACAATAGGGTTGAGGTTTTTTCCTATATTCTTTAGCCTCTATATTATTCAGGGTTTTTTTTACTTTTTTCCTCACCAGTCTAAGCACCTTCTCAGTTAGTCCTGGTGTCAATCAACTGCAATTTAAAACAGCAACAGCAACTAATATTCCATGAGACAGTGCGTGAAGGGCATGTTCCATCCTTCAGTTTCCTCAGTATCTGTTTAAAATCCAGTTATATACAGGAGGATCTGGTAATTTTTTTGATAGGCAAAGCTTAATCATTTCACATTTCTTCTTCTTTCTATAACCATGCAGGTAAGCAATTCCACAGAGGTCCAAGCAGAATGTGTAAGAATTCTAACAGATTTGTAATTATTCCCTTTTCTTCAAGGCTGGTATCTGTAAGCAGTATATACCAATGGTTTACAGGCTACATTGTCAAGAGTAAGATTAACTATTCAAACTGCTTAGGCTTAAAAAAAAACAACACAGGGAAGGACCAAACTCAATAATTATTTCTATAAGTAATAAAAGTGCAGCATTTTTTCCTATGGATTTCTGACATATTTCCCCCTAATATTCCTGGCATGCTAATTTAAAAAAAAAAATCTTTATATAAAATATTTATGTATAAATGCTCACTGTTGAAATAATATTCTTCTGTTTGTTAGTCAATAAATTCAAACAATTCCTGTGGTATAAAGATTTAATTTAATTCTACTTGGCGTGCACATCATTAAATTCAATAAATCTTTTATAATATGAACTAAATTAAAATTTCTCTGGAAGTTTTATATACTGGATTCCAAGTCAGTTTACTTACAGTGATACTGCAGTGCCAGACAAATAAAAAAAAGTAGTAAGGGATTTTTGCTGCCTAAAACCACCTCAATGTCCCTGAATACAAATAATGGAATGATTCAATGAGGCAATTGTTCTACTGATCACAGTCAAACTCTAGCTGATTCAACTCTCACTTTTTTCTTGTATAAAGTTCAGGAGAAGAAACCAGAAGGCTAAGCATTAACTTCAATGGAATAATCATATGCTTAACTGCTTTTCTAAATAAGAATAGATTTAAAAACGCATTTAGAAATAAGTTGGAGGCATCCTTGACTGTTTCTGAATTGGGGCTTTGATTAGTAGATTTGCTTACATGTAACTGAAATTTGTACTACAATTTTGTTATTATGCAAGTATAGCTTCCCAAGAAATTAAAGTTCATCCAATTCTAAGGAAAACCAGCTCCATTACTTAGAAAGAGCCACTAGTTTATATAATTAGAGCGCAGAGTAGGTGTTTTCCTTTCATAAGCCCTATCTGTAAATCAAATGTAAAACTGGTTCCCTAGATTTTTTAACAGTTGAGCATGAAGTATGTAAAATGGAAAAAGTTTTCTTAATTATTCTAGCAGAGTGTCATAAAAGAAACTGGTGGAACACAAGATTTCTGTCCTCACTAGTGTATTCAACCTCAGCATACATCTGCTCTTCTGATGCTTTTATGCCAAAAGTCCCATGTCTGAGCTTTTTGCCTTGCTGATTAATTTCAGATATGATAAAATCTTGTCTGGAATTTTCTGAAGTTGAGAAAGTACATAGTCCCATTAGGACAGAGAATTACTTATATTTCAGTTGTGTTTCATGTTGAGACATCTATGATAATACATTTTTCTGCACCAAAAATAATGAGAAAAGCTGGAATATCTATCAGCAGAGAAGAAACTGAAATAATAAAAATTATCAAAACCTTAAATACAGCAATCAGTTGCTAGTACATAATTTTTCAATCTGACTATAATTGAATATTTAAGTGACAAATGTGTGTGTATGTCTGTGTGAGCATATAAAAAGTGCTTACACCGCCTTAGTGTGTCTGACACAGAATAGCATTACTTTTACTAACATAGTTGTCATTTATATGACACCAAATTTGTTTCTACTTGTCAGGGAATATCATATAAGCAATGTTATTATTTCTTGGATCAGTTTTCAGCAGACATGACCACTTTCAAATTTGATATGCGTTTATATCAAAATACATTTGGGTGTGCATGAATATTTTTTTCTTGAGTGTTATTTGAAAAGTATTTCAGAAACAATGACTGCTGCCATGGTCTTCTCCTGTCTTGTGATACTTGTTTGACAGGATAAGAATGTAAATCATTAATTGAACTGCAATTTGCTACCAAACAAAGGATATTTAGTGTATATAGTATAGAAGCAACTTTGCTGATGATATATTTTCAAGCAAAGATCTCCAAACAAATAAATGATTATAAAAAAAGAGAGCTTTGCAACTTTATATGTATATAAGGGTTGAGGAAAATAAGAGAAATAACATTCTTGATAACCACATAAATAGACACACTCACGTAGTTTTGAAAATGTTCACTGTTTCACCTATGGAACCAGTGACACCATGTTACTCTTGTGGCATCCAACTAAATAATTGAATGACACAATAAGATGAGAGTCTTATGATATTAAACAAATTTTAAAAAATGATATCACTATATAAGACAGTTATTAGAGAAAAACACTCTACTTTTGCTAAGTAGCAGGGTGAATTAGGAGTAATCTGTGAATTAAAAATTGCCTGTTTGTTAACAGTCTACAATCAAAAATATTCAGTGAGGAAATCTGTGAAAATTCAGAGAAAAAAATTTAAAAAGCTCCAAATCCTTGCATCTTTATATATCAATTATTAATGATTAATTATTCACAAAGTCTGATTTCAGGCAAGATTAATGGCCAATATTTAAAATTAATGCCTGAAGTTTTATACTCCCATTTCCAGCAAGCCTTGGGAACTTAGATAAAGATCTCTTTTCTGTTAAGCTAAAATGCTTAAAATCATAGATGCAAGCTGAAAAGCCCATTCATAAATTAATATCAAGTTAAGTAGACAAATTGATGTTGTTTCACAAGCAGAAAAAATACGAGCAAAGCCTCCTTTGTTGTTAATTTCTGTCTTTTATGCCCAATGCTCCGCTTCTCTTTGACAACCCTCCCAAGGTAACAGCCATCCTAATGGCAAGTCCATAGCATGGACATTACACATCTATTGATTCATGGGAAAGCAACTGTCAAAGTGGATTGCATGATGACTGACATCTACTATCCTTTCACTACAAATACATATTTTCATAAAATTTCCACCACTTTTTCAAATATAGCTGAAATTGGCCAGCCTGCATCAGGAAGAAATGGAAGGAAAACATACGGAAGACATATGGATGGAGCCCTTAAATATGTAAAAAGTTCTGAGACTACTGAAGTTAATTGAAGATATAGGAAGAACTTAGTAAACACTTCTTTCTTTCTTTTTTTTCAATGAATGACTCCTTTGTTAAAAATCCCTAATTTATGGAGAGATAAAAAGAAGTGGAAGGTCACAGTAATGTGAGGACATTGTACCAGTCCATCAGTTATTTTCCTCAAGCCACAGATGATAAATTTAAGTCTGCTAATATTTGGCAAATTTTTCTAATAGGTGAACGTAAGACCAATGCTGAAAATAGAAAACTGTTAAGAGTATTACTGAATCGTGCAACTGATTTTAGTAGCTTAATATATGAATTTGTACAAACTTACAAGAGCATTCATTACTTTTGATGTCCTCTCAGCTCTCCCCAAAGCATTCTTACATATTTATTTTAAATAATTCAAAAAAAAGAATTTGAATGTTCCTTTGACCACATTGCTCAGATGCAATGATTTAGATTCTATCAATCAGCCTTGCTTCTGCAAAGGGCACCTCCTCAGCAAGTACAGGATAACCTAACTCACTGCCAGCCGTGAACTTATTCTGAAACAGAAAAGTTACTTCTCTGATATGCTAACACCTCTTTTTTTTTCCAAAAATCTGAGTCCGCTACATCCTTGTTCCTCAAATCTAACGCCCATCTAACTAACATATAAAGTCAATATCACTCAATTCACCAGGTCAGAATTTCTGTTTGTCCCTCTTTTATACTATGGCAAGGTTAGGAGATTCCCTTATTTCCTCTTGAAAATCTTTTCAAGCCCTTGCTGTAAATGGTATATTGTGCCATGCAAAAGGCAGATCTCCAGAGGAAAGATAAAACTTCTCTATTTGGACTTCTAACAAAAAGCAGGAGGAAACATTCTCAAAAAAAGAAATGTAATCATGAGACAAATCAGTACCAGCTGTAATGAATACCTGAGACCCTTAAATCCTATAGAATGAAAATAGCTTTTTGGCTCCTTCTCTAACAATGTGAAAATGGGGCTTTTGAGGGGGGGTATTATCTAACTTTAATTTGATTACACCTGCAGCATACTAACTAACTGGGCAGTAACTCAAAGCTGTATCATGTTATATTTTAGTTCCTTTCTAGATTTACTATCAGGGGGTTATTGAAAGATTATTTTAATTCTTTTTGTTGTGTAAACACCACTGCTCATTATAAAGCAAGTGTATTAGTATACTATTTGAGGTTTAGATACTTTCATTACAAGAAAAACTGTAATCCTTTTTCATGTAACACTGTATTATTCTTATTTTGTTCACTGTCATAGTCATTGACTAATGATCCAGGATGTTTTTACTTCTTTTTTCCTAGTTCTGTTACTGACCCTAAAAAACAGTACCAAAGAAGTAGGACTTGCTACTGGTAAATATACAGTGAAAAATTTATTTCTTTTTGTTCCCTCTCACTCGTTCAACTTGAATGAAGTTACTTCAAATCCATGAAATAGTGTGAGAAACTGAACTGAGGCTTAACCTTATATTTTTCTCGAGCATTATTGTTAGCCTCCCTACTTTTTCCAGTACTAGATTAGAGAAAGAGAAATAAGCAAACTGAAGAGCTAAAGAAAACCTCATAAACTTCTTAACAACTTTGTAACTAGTGACAGCAGGCAAAACATGAAAATTGCCGTAATTGCTTCTTCCACGTGTTGTAGTTTAACAGGCTTCCATTTGAACCTCTAGAGTAAGAAAGAAGCATAATAGAAATTGTGCATGACCTGAGGACAGGACTTGGAGCCAAGAATTTATGGAAATAATCACAGATCAGGTGCCCTCTAGGGCTTGCCCTCTTTGCTAAAAAGAAAAAGATATAAATTAAGTTACTTATCACTTACTCATCACGAGTAGTTGCTAGAGAATTTGTGAGGCAGCTTAAAAGCTTGGCAGTCTATTCAAGTCCAAGGAATGGAGCTTGACAAGAGAAGAGCAAATAATGTCTAGGTTAGCAGTCTTCCTGCTGGTTCTCCATTTTTCTGTTTGAGTTGTGTCCAGCCTTTAACTTTTTCAAGTGGATTTTTGTTAAAGGAAGATCAATGAGGGAAGGAAGGTCAGTCAGATAGAAGAGAAGAGAAAATGAAAGGAAGAAAAGAGTGGAGAATGGCATCAGTGGGAGTGAGACTGAAGCAATGACTCCAGACAGAGTGGTGTGAGCTGGAACAAATAGCTAAGCGATACCAAGAGTATTCAGTCTGAAAATTATACATAACACGGACAGAGTCAATGCACAAGGTTCCTAGGTCAGCAGTAAGCACCAGACAGCTGAATTACATTTCCAATGTTAAGGGTTTTCTATCTGAGACTCTCTGATCCGCATGGAATGTTAGCAGAAAAGGAAAAGTGAGATATGCTTGCAAAGAAACTGCCTTTAAGAATTATTCTCAGGTCTCACTGAGAGTATCCTGTTAGGATAGGTATTTACCTTAAACTTTACATAAAGTTTAAAAGAAGCTGTACCTTAAGTTTCCTTCCCTTTTCTTTTTTTTTATTTACATATCCATTTGAACAGTACAGAGAGAAGGAAAAAGGAAAAGAAAGGAAGAAAGGCAGAAGAATATCTAATTCCTGAATCCAGGATTAGGAGCTAGGAATTTATGACAAAAATTTCAATTCTCTTGCACTGTATGACCTTTCTTAAAGGTGAATCCTTTGCTGAAAAGAAAACAGAAGTAACAGACTGTCAGAGTAGGTCTGAAAAGGTAGCCTTGATTCTAACATCATTAGCTTAATTAAGGCAGATCCTGCTGAATATTAATCTTTGTCTGGCCATTATGAATATTATTTTGAAATTTCTTGGGTGGAACAATGATTGTCTTCTAGAAACTTTATGGAATCCTTTTTCACTCTTTCTCTAGATGCCTTTGAAAACAAACCTTCTATTACTTCTCTTGACATGTATCCCTCAAAGGCCTAGCTCAGAGCTACATGCCCAAACTCAAATACAAACACTGTCCTTGCATTGTTACAAATGCACAGACAGTTTCTGAAAAATGTGTGTGAAAAGAGAATAGTCAATATGTGTTTATGTTCTAAAGCATACTAGAAAAAAAGAAATAATTTTACTTTCAATGTGTCAGTAGCTTTGTTACCTCTATAAGAAAATGAAACCTTAAAATCAAAAATAAAATTAATTTTAGTATATTTTTATTTATTTATAAATTAAATTCTCCACTCAACTAATGACTTTTATCTTAAAGTTCTGATAACTATCTTGCTGTTGTGTCATTTTTCTCACCTTTCTTTCATATAACTCCTTGAATAATCTCACTTTAAAACCATTCCTGATTTACAGTTCCTTGAGCACTTCCGGTAAACTTGACTGTTCACTTACACTTGGCCTTTAATAAGTGACAGCATTATTTTAAAGACAGTAAACAGGTTTTGCTAACGAATCAAATTCTTCAGACACATAGGACCTATTAATTTTTTTCTGTTTAACTGATATTAGATGCTTTTCTGTTATTTCTATGTATCTTATTTAGTGATCCTAAGTAGCACAAAATTCAGTATAAAGAAATAAATACATAGTTCAGGATAGCTTTATTTAAAAATTAATCAATGCAATTTGTAGCTTTACATTTTTAAACATGTAATTTTGGACAGATCAAACAACTTTCCTTAGTAAAGGATGAGTTCAATTTTCGATTTTATTACAGTTCATCTGACTTCTAACTTTTTCCAGACTTTGATTTCATTAAGACATGAAACAGATTTACATTTAAATATTGCAAAAACATTTACTAATTTAAAATTCTATTCTAGAAATGGTTTAAAAATCATGGTTCATTTGAGTTTATTGATAAGAGAACTAATGGGAAAGCAATGAACAAAAGGTAGGAAATTTGTTTAAAAATCAAAGTGCCAAAAGGGGGTAAGAAACAAACAATGGGCATACGTTTTGCAAATCAACAATGTACCCAATCTCCTTCTAAACAAACCCTAAACGAAATATCAGGAGAAGTTGCAGACCAGGATACATTTATTCTGTTGACAGTGCATTGTGCGTTGCAGATATACAAAAAAAAAAAAAAAAAAAAAAAAAAAAAAAAAAAAAAAATTTCTATAAAATATCAATGAAACTGCCATTGTCAATGCTGAGAAGTTTGGAATTACCAACTTTTTTTGCATATTTTCTTTTCTTTAAAATTTTAATTACTGAGAGGACTTCAGCAAAATTTTTTCAGTGCAATGCAAGTGGTATTTTTGCTTCTTCGTTTCAGTGAGAACCTCAAAATAATCTAACAGTGAAAAATATGACATATGCAAGCATTTTTCATGTCCATATTTGCTCATATTTCTATTTATTCACTACATTCAAAAATTCTCCCAAATGGGGATATTAAATCCAAAAGACTTTTAAAAACACAATGGAAAAACAAGATAGAAAGGAAGCTGGACATTCAATTTATAATGCACACAGATTCTTCTATTAAAAAGATAGACACACTTACCATTTTACCTAAGTAATGTATTTAAAGAAAGAAAACCTGTAAGTATATGTTAAATAATTCAATATTAGGGCAATAAAAAGCTTGATTCTATTGTAGATCCACATAGGACTCACCACAGAATTATGAACAAATGTATATCTTCTTTCTCTAATTTTATTTTATACATATATATTTTTATATATATCTCTATATATCTATATCTATGCCATCTATTTGTATCTCTGCCTATATCTATCTTTTATAATAAATTCCTTAACATGTAATGCATTTTTGAACCTTTGGTCTGCTAACAATTTTATTTGCATCTTGTCTCCTCCGTTGAAACTGGTCCCTAAGGCCTACAAGCCCATATCTTGAAAGAACGCTAGAGAGATTAACATTCATTGGCTGCCTGATTCCTTCCTCGGCTTGTTTTGTGAATACCCTACTAGGACTACTTAATAGTTCTGTTTAGATGCCCAGATCATTACAAGAGGTAAAATAAATACCACACTGCTCTCATGAACAGGATTTGACACGTTTTCACACTATCACAATTATGCAGATAGAGCAGTGACATCACTTAGCAGGTGGACTGTTGTAGAAAAAATAAAAAGAACAATCTGGTTTCAAATCAAATTCTCTTGGGAAAACACAAAAATATATGACTAAAAATGTATTTTGAGGCTATGTATTGATTTGAGGGCATCTCTTAAATCCCAGGGAGACACTTAAATCTCAGTTAGCAAAACAGAAGAGCCAGTGCTGGGCTGGGAAAGTCACAAATATAAAATCAATAGGAAACCCTAAGATTTCCTGGGGAGATAGTCCCATAAGGAGACACGTATGTATGTTCACTTCACATCCATAGGCTGGAAACTTATCCTGATATAGATCCTTTCGAAAGTCAAAGTCTTTTCTTTTAAAATAAAGCTGTGATATGATATCACCTACTAGCAAATTCGTGCCACTTTTCCCCTGAAGAATGCTCTAACAAATGATAGGCCATTTTTCTTTAGAAACCTTCTTTACCTGGCAGATTGAGGTTTTCAACTATACAAAGGAGAATTCAAGATCCATTAGAAACACCCTGCATATGACTCTGTAACCTTGTGGGGTGGGGACTCATCAGGGAAATAGTCAATTATAGGTTTCTTGTCAAATCTGCTCATCTTTATTCCCCAGAATACTGATTACTAAAAAGCATAAAAGAGGCTCTTGAAGCAAAGATAGAATTTATGAACACTATAAAAGCTGAATTATAGAACGATGTAAATTCTAGGGCTTCTCACTCCCCATCAATTTCTTCTTTTACCTCTTTCTGTATATTCCTATGAATCACATCATATTCCCTGTAGAGCAGCAGAGGAAGAAAGGAGTGCTTCCCCTTGCTAACCTTAGGCTACAGTACTCACTAAAGTAAAACAAGAACACCTCCAGGAATGTGTGAATTTTGACCCCCTAACCTGAGATCATTGAACCTGAGTGTACAAATGCTATAAACCTTAGACATGTTTTTAGTTCTTTGAGAGCCCTACTGTCAATGGCAGTCAGTTGTTCTTAGGAAATGCATATTAAACGTCCTTTAGAGAATTTGGTACCTGGCTGTTTTTAGGCATGTGACAGCTGCTGAGCTGTGTAGACTGCAGCAGTTTTGGTGCATTTCAGTGAGAAAGTCACACTAGGCACTGGGGAAGTTTCAGTCAAAAGGGGAGATACCTGTGAGGTTTAAACATCTGCAAGATTAGACTTTTTATTGTCATCTATAGCTTCAGTCAGTAAAATCTGTCTATATCCTTCATTTGATATATGCCTTCCTGTCCTTGGGATACACAGATCTAACAATTTACAATTCACTGCAGCAGGGTAAAGAAAAGAAAACCAACAAAACACAACAGAAAAAAAAGCCTTTGAGGTAGAAACGAAAACAAAATAAAAATATTATCTGTTTTTTTCAAGGCAAAACAATATGTTATTTTTATTCCCTAGCTTAGTAGCAAGTTATTTTGTTTGCCTAAATTGTTCAATCATTTTATTTAGAACAAGCCTGAATTTAGTCTGTTTCTTCCGCCTAAGACAAGCAGTCAATTTTAATTAACTCAGCGTGCAGGAGTCTTTGGCATTTGTGGAAACTGGGCACACAGCCAATCCCCAAAGCACCTCTGATCAGTTTGCCTGGAAAGAAATAAAGAAGATGTTTGCTTAGAGAGCTTGGAATTATATTCTGAAATCTCAACAGCTGGAAATAAAATTAATTACACAGTCCTGCCTTCTTTGCCTATCTGTGTACCTACTTTGACTTCGCTGACCCTACTCACATGAGTAAGTCCAGGGGAGTTTCTGCTCTAGATATATTTTTTACAATATGGAAATATTTATATAGATATACCACTTCAGTATTCATGGTTCTGTTTAGTTCAGTATAACTGGAGTACTTAATGCAATAATAATAATAACACTATGTTATTTAAATTGATGCCTGTCTGTGTGTGGGCTCACACATTTTAAAATCTTCAATAGAATAAGTTTTGAGGGGACAGTTAAAAAGTCATCAAAGATTTTCTTTAATACATTTTGGACTGACTATATGAGATGTCATTTTCTTGGTAGGAGAGGTACATAAAAATTTTTAAAGAGCTAGAGTTTTTTATTCTTTTCTTTAATCTGAAATATAGAATCTTCAGTATGTGCAACCTTCCTTCTACTCTTATAAAGCATCATGTGTATGAATTGTAAAGCAGCATGTCTGAGAATATAGGCAATTTATTTTACAATTGACTAAACCCAGAAATAACAAGGTAACCTTTTAAGATTTGCAGTGAGAGTTTCTAAAAAAAAAAAAGTACACTTCATCTAACCAATCCAATAGTCACATTTAGCTCGATGCAGCAAATTCTAATCTAAGAAAATGGGAGTTTGTTTTTCTCCACGAAAAATAGAAATCAGATGAAAATGTGCTGTGTACAGCACATTCTTCCATTATTCAAATTCTTTTTAGACAACAAAATGTTTACAGTGTTGAAATTTAAAGCAAAGATTGAAATTGTCCCTTGATACTATCAAATGCAAACATTTAGTGGATTTTTTTGAGCATTAAAGGACATCTTGAAAAGAAAAAAACAAATCACAGTTAAAGAAGATCTAAATGAACTGAACCTTAGCCATTATTTTTTATACTTAGTGTCAAACCTTGTTCCTTAGATGTTTAAACATTTATCTTGATTTCACAACTTTGTTTTTGATAAAGACAATTTTCATCAAGATACAAATGGAAAGAATGTGAAACGGAAAATTATTAACCTTGTATGTGAATTCAGCAAATGAAGACCCTCAAAGCCTAGAACAGTAGCAGTCTTCTTCTGTGTAGAGGGTTCACAGTGAAAGAGTCCACTGAAAAGATGGACACCCAGTTTTTGGCAGTAAGTTTTCACAGAAGCTTCGAGATCCAATGTTTGGCACTTCTGTCTGTGTATATAAGAAATGAGAACATTTTCCACAGACTGCTTTAACATCTTCACTTTAAAATGAAGTTGCATTGACATTTGGGAAATGGTATGTATAAACTTTCTTGATCTGAGTCCAGATGGGAAAACAAAAAAAAAGGAAGCCTAGCTTTTTTCCGAGCTATTCTTCATTCCTAGCCCAACAGAGGCCTTGTGCTCTAAAAGAATCATGCTCTGGCAACCTTTATAATCCACTATGCTATGGGCTTACCTGAGATTCCCGCTGAAGGTAAGCTATAAGGTAAGGCTATAAGCTTCATTACTGAAAGCTACTTAGTGAGACTACCATTCAGTAACATTCTTCTGATGCCACATTGCCACCAAAAAACTATCTTTCTCCATAAATTCAAAATGCTAAACATTTATTGTCTGTGCCTGATGAGGGAAGTTGAATAAACATTCTGTTTCAAAATCTTTGGCCAGATCACTATTTAATAAACTTTATTAGAAAAGTTGTACATCTGTATCTCTTGTTGCTTTGTCCTGGCCAACTTAAAACTTGAAGGCAATGTTCAGTTTTGAAATGTAAAAGAGTATGGGTGGCAATCTTTTGAGAGGTGGAGTATATCAGTAAGGTCCCAGAGCATTACTAATATTGCCAAGAAAGTCATTCTGGTGCTGTTTGGCACGTTTCTCACACACATCTTATCCAGAGGCATTGTGAGCACGAACACAGGGATGTCTGTATGTTCATATAGATTTTTTTCTCCAGCTTCCAGGGTATCTTTCCTATTTCAGCAACGTGAGATACTGCAAGTTCTTCAGAGAGTGTCTTGCAGCATGCATGTTTTTATCATTCACCACCAGATTATGAATTAGACATAAAGTGGGCTCATAGATCCATATAGAGATTTATATCAGGAGATCCCATGTAATTCACAATATGACAGCAGAGACTAAAAGATCTCCAGCATCAATTAATGTTCCCAAACCACCCGCCAGAATCTACACAATATGATTTAAGCTACACTGTTCATTTGTTGTTTCACACTGCTTCTCACATGTTCTTAATATATATTTCCCACTTTACAGAAAAAGATGCAAGATACAAACCTCAGGGTGAGATAGGTCTGTATCATGTATTCCTTCACATTCAAAAATCAAAAGGTTTTTTAAGACATGAATTAGAAGATAAAGCAAGAGAAATGTACCAGCAGTAGCATTCTGCACCATGCTTACCAGTCTTTTAGATGCCTGTCTCCATTAAAAAATTGTAGAATACATCCAACTGTATCTTCAGTACAGACTTTGTTGCCCTTTCCATGTCCATCACAATTATTCACATCATCTGCTATTGCTAAATATTTTGCTACCCCAATTATTTGCTGCCACAGACAACCATCATTTTAGAATGCAAGGTACAGTCACTTTTGACAGCTGCTTCTCAAGTAACTTTTATAAGTCACCAAAGGACAGCAATGTGATAGAAAAATAAATAAATTTTCCAAACCCAAATGACAAGTTACTCTGCACTGCCTGAAACATGATTATCTATGCCCATTTTTCTTGAGTTTCTAAACCAGTTTTACAACATTTAGTAGCTCAGAGTAACATCAAAATATAATGTATGATACAGTTAAAAGTGAGGTGGTGTAGAACACAACACTCTCTATTAATCTCTGCAAGGCTTTAGAGTGGTTTCCACAGAATCTTTATTAAATTTTTATAGATCTCTTTTTGCTGTTTTTAACTCCATTAAATTCTGTGCAACTGTTCAAAAACACTCCTCTTCTTCTTCTTATCCTCAGCCCTTTCCTCTGACAGCTTTGTTGAATTTAAGCTTCACAGAACTTTCTTCTCCTGAAAGGAGTCTCCTTGAAAGAGAAAAACAAAATATCCAGGGGCATATTTTCCATGAATGTGACAATCTGGCCACAACGGAAACATGTCTAGGAAGGAGGAGAATGCAGTGATAAAGATGGGGCATTAATGTAAATAATTCATTTGTGCAATGTTGTACTTTATGTCTACGAGAGCTGGCAAGCAAAGTAGAAATCCATAACTGGTAAATTATTGAATTTCACGCTTCCATGGCTCAGTGAGCAATCATCCAAATGTTCTTGTACTACTCCTAAAGGTGACCATGGACAATGACTCCTTATATGTGTTATAATTGATAAACAAAGTTCTGAGTGAGACAAAAGCAGGAAATTAATCTCTACATTTTTCACCTTAAGTTTCAGAGGGAAACGAGTACTGAATTTTACTTCTGAGTAGCCAGAGAAATGGGATTCTATTAATTGTCTGATCTAAACTCAGACATCTGTTGCAGATGGAATAAGTTACTGAAACTTGAAACTTTTCACAAGCTGAGATGATGAAACAGCTGTTTTAATTCTTTGTGTCAATGAAGATTTAGATTCATTCTAAAACAAAAATAAGGAGAAAAAAAAGTTTTTCATCATTTATTCCTTATGACAAGGACAAATTCCCTTAAGTATGTGGAAAAAAGATGCAAGGGGAAGGGGGCGGGGAATGTACTTCTGTCAAAACAGTGTACTGTACTTATTAATTAAAAGTCTCTTCCTTGATTTCAAGTGCAAGCCTGGGGGAATTGATGTTTTAGAGGGGAATTATTTCACATATTCCAAATTACCTTGAGAAGTAATTTACTCTCCCATGTACACAGATCCTCAGGAGACCACCAACCAACCCGAAGGAATCAAAGTGCATGGTGTGCCACTTGCACACCAACCATCTGCAAAGACCAAACATACAAATCTATTTGTTCCTGACAGAATAAATATCAATCTACCTTTGCTTTTGGACAACAACAACATGTCATTTTAATGCAAAAGGAAGTAGGTCATTATAGTATTCCATAGAGCACCATTAATTATCAAGCCTACATCTGATGATGATACAGATGATAAGGATCATTGGCCTGCAGTAGACTATGATCAATCAAGAGCAATTATTCTGAAGTACCTGAGCTTTCCTTCCACTGTGTTTTATAGCCAGTGTGAAAAACTTCCATGCAAATGAATTTGTCTCATATTAAGATGTGGACTCTATGCCCTTTAATTAAAACTACATTTTCTATACCCTCTTTCAGCGCTAAAATCAAGGATTCCAAGAATTTTAATTAATTTGTTCACAAATCTCTAGGTTTCACAAATTTTTTTTACTACTATATTTATTAGGAAAAAAATTACAATTTATACCCCATTACAACTTTTTTTGCCCCTCCCCCAATCTCATCTCCTAACCCCTGGGTTTCAGACATATAAAAACACTAGTATGCTCCTTTGCTTCCCATCCTGCTTTAAACCTTAATATATTGCATGTAGGGCTTCCATTTGCTTATCAAAAATTGAGTTAGCAAGCTTCCTGGTACTTTGATCATTACTTCTCCATTAAGTTTTAAAAAAATGTGCACTTTTTCAACTGCTCAATAAGAAATTACTCTATCAATATTCCACCAGCTAAATGTGCATGCTAAACAGTAAATACTATTAAAATATATTTGAAACATAATACTGAAATTAATTTCTTAAGCATTAATATCAGCATCTAAATTTCTTATAATGTGAATTAAAGTGGGCTTTCTTGGCGTATTTATATAGAAAAATTAGCAAAAAAGGAACAATATCGTTCTGGAACAGCTCCTTTTGCTAGCCATCCTCTGCCCTACAGTGTATTCAACTGACAGCTTCATACTCTTGTGTCCTGAAAAACACTTCCAAACCCAGAGCTGGTGCTGAGTTCTTTCATTTCTTGTGTATAAAGAGTTCACTAAATTTTGAATGTCCCTACCTCTTCAGCATTAAGGGATTATGATGTCCCTTCCCATAGTTAGATTATTTCGTTCAACCCAAGCCCTCTCTGAGCCCAGATTAGTATGTTTTATGAGTAGCTAAGTAGATGAGTCTCAAAGGAGACCCAAAGAATCTGAGCTGGGCAGCAAT
This sequence comes from Acanthornis magna, assembly GCA_036785705.1. Lineage (NCBI taxonomy): Eukaryota > Metazoa > Chordata > Aves > Passeriformes > Acanthizidae > Acanthornis > Acanthornis magna. Next base: position 28,315,022 of record JAWUZG010000001.1, read on the forward strand.
CCTTGCTGATGGTCATACCAGACACCACCATGCAAGTGATGTATTTTCTTCACATAAAGTTTTAAGATAACAGCAAGGTGTTTGTAGAGTTAAGACTACGTCTTCTCATCTCAGTTAAGTCTTCAGAGACACAAGTTCAGCCTGTTCAAACATTTGACGTCTTGAAGATAAAAGTAATGCAGTTGAGTAATCTCCCTTTTTTTATTTGAATTTTTAAAATCAAAATTATGTGCAGACATCCACAACTCAGTCCACCACTCCATAAAATTCTTTTTTCATAAGATAACTTTTTAAATTCCTACAGAAAATTTTCTGTTCAATTCTAAAATGAGATGAGAAGTTGATGGAGTGCTTAGACTCAAAATCTGGAAATTTATAAACTTAAACTACGTGACATGAAATTACTGTGGTAGCTAACAAGCAAATAGTAATCTCTTTCTCATCTCATGTTTTATACTTCTTTATCACTGTCTACATATTCTGCTTACTAAACCTCCTCCATTCTTACTTGTTCTCCTTTTTACATATCAATAAAAATCCTATCTTGTATTATGGCACAAAATTCAATTATAATCTAATTATAAATAATGATTGTTACTCTACCTCATAACATCTAAAAAGTTGAAGGAAATATGCTGAGTGTGACCTGGGTTTTTTTGTTTGTTTGTAGATTTTTGTTTTGTTTTGCTTTGTTGTTGTTGGCTTTTTGTTCCTGGTACATATCTCTCTTAATAAATCTTTAAATTATTTGCAATTTTAATTTTTATCAATATTTTCAGTCATAGATTCTATCAAGATTGAATACTTTATGTTTTCCATAATGTGTTCAAAGCTCAAAAAGAAAGTTTATTTCAGTTTAACTTAATCAGTTTTCTTATTCATACCATTCTATCATGTTTTCATTTTGCAGGAAAAAAGCTTTTCCAAGAAGGAGCCAACTGACGTTATTATGGAAAATAACAAATATCTGGTAGCTGAGTCATCCCACTCTTTGCATTTATCACCAAACAGGAAGCAAAGGTTAGGACAAGAGAGGAACTAGCTCTGAAACATAAAACAAGACTAAGATGGAATGAAAGGACCAACAAAGCAAAACACATGATGTGTCTAATTAATTGTTTCAAATTGAACTCCAAGTCCCACGGCACTTGCACTAAAACTTCTCCATGTTTTTGTTTTCCATTTGGAAGTTCCACCTGGAAGTTGTGAGGGCTTTTAATGCTTTTCTGAGCTTTCTGGATGCTGACTTGCTGAAACAAAAACACAACTAGCAGCTGATCCTGTCATGCATCCAGGAAATCACGAATCTCTACAACACTCCTTCAACAAAAATCTGTACAAATGATGGCAAGGCAGAGCACCTAATACGGTGACTAGACAGGTCCTTTGCAAAGATATACAGATTTGTTGACTGAATTAGAAGTACAGCTGCAGAAATACGTGCATATATGTATATGAAACTATATAAAAGAAAACTGAAGGCAATTAAAATCAGGATTTAATAAGATTCCACCTGTACTGTTTAGCCAGGATGACCACATATGATAACTCTGTCATACTGCAGATAAGTGACTGTACAATACATACATATTTCTGTCCAAAAAAAGTAAAAAATTATTACATTCTGAGAAGTTGCTTTTAAATATAACTTTAACAAATGCCTCAGAATACAAACAAAAGCCTAACCTTTCAAAAAAATATGGAGCTTCCTGCAGATTCTGTCCTTCTTATTCTCTGGAATTTTTCATAAAGAGTTTTGCAGCCAGAGATTAATCTCCTATTATTAATTTAGTGAAGAAAAAAAAAAAGCCATCAGATTCTATACAGATAGATGCATGTAGAACTGAGCAGTCCACATAACTGAGTAGAAATTGGTATCGAAAATCAGAAACAAAAATTTTTTAAAAATAAATCCTGATTTTCCTTCAAGTAATTAGCAGTAAATCAGTGCAACAAATTAGGCTTCTTTCTAAAAAGTCTCAATTTTATACCAGAAGCAAAAGAAACATGATTTTCAGAAGCTCTGGCTTCCAAATGAACCACAAAGACACCTATAGAAAATAAGATTCTTAAAAGATTATAGTGGGTTGACCCTGGTTGGATGATAGACTCCCCCCAAAAGTTCTGTATCACCCTCCTCCATACTGGTACAGGGAAGAGAAAACATAGTAAAGTGTGAATTTCAAATTAATAGCTTTAGGAGCCAACATTTGATCATTTTAGACAATTTCCTATTTTCACCTCCCAATCTCTTTGTGTCTACCTGATTTGGTATTCTCATAATTCCTTTTCATTCAAGAGTGTTCAGTCTTCTTTCTTTAGCTGACATGTACTGTATATTGCTGGATATCTAGGAAAATCAGCTCTGTGTGTGCTTGGATGCTCAACAGCAGCGTTCAAATCAGATATCAGCTGATAATGCAGTTCAAAGAGAAGAGCTAAGTTCATTAGCATAGAGAAATTCATATTAAATAAGCATATGTTACATTTATGTTTCTGATGTTCACAGATACATTTGTCACCCTGTTTTTGCTTTAATTTAACAACCTATCTCTAATCACCAAAGTTCCCCTTTCAATTTAATAGTAAACAGACATTTATGACAGTTTAATAATGAAAAATGCAAGTCATTTCCGTGTTCCTGTTGAGCTACAAATTTTGCTTCAATCATTCATTATGGACAAGTAAGCATTGAAAAAATACTCGATCTTTTCACCAGCTCATCCTGATGCCAATTCCATCAATTCAAATGGTCTTGTATCTGGTTTTCAAAACTTGAAGAAATAAAGGTAGGATGAATTTTAACTGAATGTCTTGGCTAAATTTTATATTTCAAATAAGAATTAAAAAAGGGTTGAAATTTGTAATAGAAGGAATGATGGAAAAATGCATTATATAATCAAACTGAGAAAACTGAAATACAGCAACACACTGGAGGAGGGACTAGAGGAAGTAGCTAAGTCAAACAATTATAGAAACTGTATAGAGCCTTGTGATACAGAAACTGTGGTTACTCACCGAGGAAAAATAGGTGCATAGAGAGAAAAAGAAAAAAAAAAAAAAGACAAGAAAAGAAAGGTCAAGAAAAATCAAGGGAAAAAAGTGGGGATCAGAATGTACAAAAAACCCACAGATTTCAAGATGCATAGATAAAAAATAAAAGAAGGTGGTTCATGCCTTTCATTTTTAAACTGTACTGTAAACACTTTACTGCTATTTTAGTTTAATTGATGAGACCTACATTTAAATGTTTGAATTTGCCTCCTTCCTTTCCTTTTTTGATATGCAGCTAATATCTGACTAGTGATTATATCTTGAAAAAGGCTCCCAATTTTCCATGTGAAGACCAAAGATGATTCAAAGTGATAAGAAAGAAATGTATCCTATTGACAGACTATCAAGACTGCAGAAATTAGAGAACTGAATATTTTCTACAGCTATTTAATATTCTGATAAACCTCACGTAAGCTCAGCAACATGAAATTTTTTAGTAAGACCGTAATGACACTGTAAAGAATTTGACATCAGATCAGAGTTTACTTACAAAAGTTAGGTTTTCCCTAGTTTTAAGTCAATTAAAAGCCACTCAACTTCCATTTCATTGCAATGTGTTGTAATCTGTTATCTAGTGCCCCCCATGTGCTATATTATCAGGGACTTTCTACAGTGATTAGCTTCAAAAATTTAATTAAAATGTAATTAATTTTATGCTTTGCTTATTTAGCAGATTTTTTTGTAAAAATAAACCATTAGATGAAGCTTAGATTTAACTTTTTTTTTTAATATGAACAGCTACTGAATGTTCTCTAAACAGTGTACTATGCTCTAGCAGTAACAAGCTGGACCCCCATGGATGAACACTGTGTCCATGGGATAGAAGAGATAAAATAGGCTGATTGAGTCAGTCATGAAGTTTCCAAAAATGATTGGAAGTCACACATTAAAAAATTATTCATTTATTATTTCTGCACACCCTGACCTGCAGTTCCTTGTGATTATAATTGGAATCTCATTCGATTATCTGTTTATTTCTATGTATAACAGGACCAGCATCCCAGGAAGGCCGGGCTGCTGTCTTTTCCACATGAAGTTAGCCTCCATGTTCTGTCAAGACACTGGTTGGGATAATCACCTTCTGTTGACTTTGATATGGCAAATGTGGAAGTGGCATGGATAACACTGAAGGCTTTGAGACATTCCAAAAAACTGTGTGAATGGAGGCTAAACACTTTAAAAAAGACAACTCAGTTAGCTGTTAACATGCCACCAGCTAGGCACATTTTCATTCACATTTGTCCCCTGTACCTTGAAGCACCTGAGACTTGTTACTGCATCTCCCTTGTAGTAAGGGGGTGAAATGGAGCAGTTTATACCATGTAAGTTTACTTTCATCCTCTTAGACATCTTCCTTGCTAAAGATTAGGCAAGATGAGTTCAGGCAGATGACTTTAATGTGCTTGGGCAAGCCAAAATACCACTTATGTTAAAGATAATGCTCAAGGTATTCCCTAACTGTAGCATTTAGATGGAATTAGTTCATTAAACAAACAACAAATTTACTGTCCTGTTCTCAGCTGCATGTATTCCATTCTGAGAACCTCTTGTGGATCATCAAATAAATGACATTATCAATTTTTTATTAATTTCCTTCCAGCATCTGGATACACCTTGTTATTCCACTGCAGGAAGGCACTCTCCCTGGAGAGTTGCCGCACTGTTGCATATCATCCACACGTTTACATTAGAGCTTTTTTCCATGGCAATGCATTTGAGCCTCCTTGAATGAAGGCCATCGAAGTATTCTGACTATGGGGAAAGTGAAGCTCTGAAATAACCACATATCCTACCCCAGTTTTACTGGGATATTCTCAGAGATTATTTTTCGGGAGTGGCTGTAACAACTCTAGGATTTATGGACAAAAAAAGAAATACTTCCCAATGTTGTGACTAAGTCTCAATTGCTTTGGTGGAACTGAAAGCAGAATAAACTGTGCACAGTTCCTTCAAGTACAGTTTAGAAGGCAAGGTCTGTCAAAAAGCTCCCAATATTTTTAATAAATAACATTTTATTTCACTCAAGGCAGTTCTAAATGGCGCCCTGTTCAAAAGGGACCTCAGGAGCAAGAGTCTGGAAATCCAAAAGCAACAAAAACCACTCCACCCAGTGTGGGTTACCACTGCTGAACAAGAGCAAGCAGATCTGCCAGCGTCCTCCTATACCTAATCTCACAGCTACCCTGTCATCTATTCCTGTCACATGTCCCAAAACCTCTCTCACTTACCCGATATCTTTATCCTTCTCAATCTCTGCTACCAGTTATAAAAACCCTTGTTCAACTAATAATCTTTCAGAAAATAATCTGAATCTTGTATGAATTTTCTGCCTCACTCAATTGCATTTCCCCTAGTTAAAGCCCCTCAATAAAAGAGGATTTCACCAACCCTCTTTTTCCCATTTTCTGCCAAGCTCTGGTTTCAAGCTGACAGTGCATGAATGCAAGCTGAATGAACTACTATTGCATGGCCAGACTGCCATGAATGGCAAATTGAGACTCTTTATATCTTCATCAGTAGCATTGTTTAATTCCCAGAATGCATAACTGAAAAAAAAAAAAAAAACCTGTTCTTTTTTTTAAGGAAATTGCACTGTAAAAATCTTTGACTATAAAATACATATTTCAGTCATCAGTCCAATTCAGAAGTCCAAATTTTAAAGGAATTATTACTTTGTTTGGTTGACAAACAATTTTAATAGTTTATTTTTTTTCAGGAACAAAACCCCTTGTAAAGTTTGGGTCTTTGAGAAGACATTAAATCATAGACATCTTCAACAAATATACGGAAAAGTGGTATTCAAGATAGTAAAAACAGAGCTTGAAAACTTTCTTCTTGTGAATCTACTATATGTCACAGACTCTTTTCACTAATTGGCAATATTGGAAATGTAGTATAATATTCCTTTAATCCTTGATCTACTTATTTCTGCTTTCATTATGCACCCTCAATATTCCTTTTTATCATTTTAATCTGTTGGCAAGGTTTTTACTAGACTGATATAGATGCCCAAGTATACTAACACATACTTAAAATTTGATTAAACATTTCAGATTTAGTAGATGACTGAACTATATTCTGCCTCTGTTTAAAAATGAAGTTAGTTATTCAGGGAACTCATTTGAAATGTTTAGTTTGAACTTTAGCCTTAGTTTAACTATAACAATCAGCATTACTGTAACAATCAGCAAGTTTAACTATAATGATTAACGATGATTTTCATTTAAGGTTGACACTGATATTTTTACTGTCCCTGCACATGGAAAAGGATTTAGAAACTGCTAGTCAGATGCATGATATTCTCAGGAAAAATCATTGTGAATTTTAACACATATTTAAGTTATGTTGGTCAGGATTTAGTTTTCCTTAGACTGAAAAGGTTTCTCATCGTGGTAGTTGTGTGAGTTGATGAGACATTTAAAAACAGGCATAATGGTAAGTCTAGCAGTCTGACCAAAGTCAATTATGGTTTTGAACACTTAAAATTAGCCACATGGTGAACTGTCTTGTACAGGATAATAGTGATTATAGTTATTACATTGTCATTTACAGATATGGAATCACCTTTGACTGGGATTTTTAAACTGTCTAGACAAATACCTGAGGAGCACGCTATTTAAAAAAAAAAGAAAAAGTTGAGAGCGGATGTAGATGATCAATTTTTTTTTTAATTTTGAGGTTTTCTTATTGTATAAGAGAGAGAGATGTATGGAAGAAAGGTGACTCTAAATAAGTTAAAATATTGGAATATAAAGATTCTAAAGATCTAAAAAGTTGTATTTATTTCCAAAAAGACCTTTAAAATGTGCTTAAACAGTGAGAATTTTTATATTACATGAGTAAACACTGTGTCTATTAATATACCCATATATTTCCAAGCATGTGTCTTAATATTTTAGTTGGATGTACTCAACTGATTCTGTGATTCTAAAAATAAACATATTATCAGGGAAAAAAAGTGGTTTATCTTTTTGTCTTAAGGTCATATTTCCTTCTAGGAAATTTATTAATTATTTTATTTAAATTTTTTAAGCTTTCTGAATTCTCCTTTGAATCAACTAGATCCACTGAATCAACACAGAGATATGTTCTAAAACAGTAAATTCACTCCATTCCAAAAATTACTCTGAATCTGGATATGAAAATTGATGTTTCTAGAAAAATTTTCTTCCTCTCTCATAAGTTCCAAAGTCTTTCATTAGGAACCAATTACATACAAGTTCATCTCATATAACCTGCATCTCATCTATGCAGAGTGTAAATTTACTCAGGTATGTCTGTACTGGGAAGTCATTTGTTGTTGAAGTGGATCGAATCACTTGGTGGCTATGTCCATGTGCTTCACTATTTGCACACACTTTGGCTTCTTCTTCAGATTAAATTCAGTTTGGAGCATATCTCCATGGGCACTTTGCTTCCAGGAAGAGCAGAAGCACCTTCATGTGTGCCCTGACTGGAACATCACATTTAGACCTGTCAGAAAAGAACCAAGATTTTGCTCACGAAACTGCCCTGCAAGCTGGGCCAGTGTGGGGCAGGGAGGGTGCAGAGAGGAGTGGGAGATCTGCTTCAGAACCCCAATACTGCTCTGTGCCAATACCTTCCTGTGGGTACACCATATGGTCAAATGGAATTCCCTTAGGCTGGGATGAATTACATTCTCATTATGCCTATCCATCTCATGGAATATCGAGGAACTAAATACCACTTTTAAACCAAAAAAAAAGTCCATTTTTTTAGGCTATTAAAGTCAGATAAGAGTACATGTACAATATAACCCTTACTGTATTTAAGAGAAGCTTCATGTTCTGTGTTTGTGAATATGTTCCAAAACCTGATCAAGTCATTGAAAAGAGTCCTACTCACTCCAAATAGCCCAATATCAACAATCCAACAGAAATTTTATTCAATTCATTTTTACCCATGAGCAGTGTTTACCCACTATGCAGTGTTTATCAACACAGGGCATTATAGTGTACTGCAGCTTTTAAAAGGTGGGTTGTCCAGTGGACATTTGCTTTATCTCCTGCAATAATAGATTCATCTTTAGTAGTAACTAATGTTACTCTCTGTAAAATTAGGCTTGAATCCTAGTCAGATGTTTTAACATTTCTAACATTCTTGATGTTTCTACTGAATTTTGCCAGCTGGAATATTTTTTTAATAATACCTCAATTTATGAAATTAAACTGCCGTAAAACTTTTAAGTCTATTGAGGACTAGCTTCTTAATAATATTTAACTTTGCTTCAGATTATATTGTATCATTTAAGAGTTTTTCCCTTTGACTATCTCTAGTGTAATTAAACCTTCCTGATACTTTGGTAAACCTTCTAGAGTTGAATCAATGGATGCTATCATCTCCTCTACCGGAATAGATTTGGGCAGTAATGAGATTTTTAAACCTCAATTTAAGCCATTAAACTCCTTTTCACTTATTTTTAATGGCTAATATATAACTATTTTTACAACTCTAGAATGATTAATTGTAGCCTGCATATCTAAATCAGTTTTAAATGGGCTACCTCACCTAGCTGGACAATAAGCTGGACATTAATAAAGTTTTTCAATGCCTGTAAAGATTTTTCAGGCTGTATTGAACTTTGTGCTGCTGCTGCCAGACCATTCTGTTTGCTCATGCAAGTAATTCTAACGGGAGTTAAGGTGCATCTTCACTGTACTACAGCTGCAGAGCACACGATGAACTCCCATCTTTTCTTGGGGTTTTGCATATATTATGTATGGTACAATTCAATATCTTAGAGCACAAATGTGAGCCTCTTCCACAGCAATTTTTTTTGATTTTAAGTAAGATCAGTACACTTTGCAAATATTACTGTGGGTATTTGACTGTACTTTTTCTAAGGAAATCACCATTTTATATAGATGTTGGGCCGTTATGTATGGCCTATTATAATCATCATAGGTTTAATTATCATTTGGAAATTAAATGCAGTTGTCATAATTATTTGTTAAACCGATTATTTATTACAGAAGAAAGTGATGGTCTGTCATTTCCATTAGGCCTGTTTTCCAAGGATGAGATAAGCATAAAAATGTATGAATGAACAGCACTACAAAGGTACTCTCAGAAAGATCTAAATATTTCCTAACAATCTTTATATAATCAACTTTTAAAAAGTAAAGGTTTGCTGTTTTCTGTTATGTATTTTAAATTATTTTAACAGCTTGTTTTATAATTGAAAGATATTTTCTTGTCGTAGTTTTCTCACTTTATACCTTCTATTTCTTTAATAGTTCTTTTCACAGGTCAGAATTAGTGAGTTTTGAAAATACAATATTTAAATGCACTTTAAATTCATGCATTTTCCAGTATTTAGTTTTAAGTAAGTTTCAGCATAAAAAGAAATTAAAATCATTCCCTGTGAAGATCTCTTAAATCTTTCATGATCTATAGTCTACAATTCATATTACCTGGAACTTTCAGAGGTATCTTTAGGTTGAATATTGTGTATTAATTGATTCAGACAGGATGAAAAGGTGTCTGTAAGACACAATCAAAGCTATAAAGTTATGACTGTCAGGAAGACTCCAAGAAGAGTCCATTGACTGCAACTTTTTTAAACTGTTTATGATCAGGGTATCAAAGACAGTGACAACAGGTGTAATTTCAAGAGGCTACTCAGAAAGGAAAGCATACACACTGATGCCTGTGCTTGCAATCTCAGTACTACGACCTGAAAATTAAAAAAAAAAAAAAAAACAAAACAGAAAGACAACATGAAGCAGACAAAATTTCCTAAAGTTTTCTTAAAATCAAAAGATTTTGCTTTCCCACAAGCAGTGTCTTGCAGTAACAATAACAGGACATAGAGTAGAAAGCAAAACACAGATTTGCAAATGAACAACACTTTATGTCAGGAAATGAGAAAAGCATTCTCCCGTCTTGCTGTGTGTGTTTACTGAAACTGTAGTGTGTTTTTTTCACAGAAATGTAATTCCACATGTGGGTATCAAGTGCTGGGAGGGGCATTGTTCAATTTTTTTTTTTAATCAAAAATTTCTGACTCAAAGTAACCACTTTTTTTCATACAAAAATGTGAATAGATGATACTATTCCACTGGTATATTTTAAAGAAAAGCTGGGTAAACAGCTGGTAAGTTAGGCTTGCTCACTTTCAATTACTTGGTATAGGAGAACAAAAAATTAATTTACTCATTTCTACATTGTGTTATTATCCCTGTGGTGCATAGAATGCTTAGAATTTCAAATGGCACCACTCTAGGTTCACATGGACTGTAAATCAGACCTGATATAAACTTAGTTTAGAGAGTGATTTTATTGACATTGAATATACAAGATAATAATAAACTTCTGACATGACATTGTATTAGGCAAATAATGTTCGGTTCTAACAATAATCAGATCGTTAATTTATATGGAAGTTTCCTAAACACAATTACTTTAGCGTCACATACCATTGCCCTTTGCCTTTACTGGTCTCATTCGACTTGAAAATCTGAGTGTCAGTTTTCACAGTCTCTGAGTCACAAGACATTTGATTATAATCTGTTTTACCCAACATTTCAAGTTATGAGAAAAAAATTATTTTATTTTAAAAATCTCAACTGAATTTTGTCTGTCTGCCACCTCCACCCTGTCAGCTATGGCTTGGCCTGAGGAGCCAGCTGCATTCTGTATCTCCACCGAAAATGTCAGCCCAGTGTTGAATATATTAATCAAACCAAGTATAAACCATTCCAAATAGCTCTGTCCTTGGAGTCATGCCTTAAAATTGGTATTTCTATTAACTAGTTAATTGCCATTTGTTTGTTTCAGATACTGTCCATTCCAGGCAATAGGGTTTGTATTTAGGAACAATAGCCATAGGGGTAGTATATGCCATATTCTTTTTGATTATTAAGCATGGAACATCAAAAGAAATTATTTTCAAAATTATCAATATTTCAGTATAAGTAGGATGGCATAATCAGTAGTGAATTAGAAACATAAGCCAAATTGGGACATTGCCATTTCTTTGACTAAAAAATTTTGTCCTACATAGCTTTGGAGGTTGACTGGTGTGTGTGTGTGTATATATATATATATATATATATATATAAAATACAAATTTTGAACCACTTCTCCTCAAGATTCTAAAATCAAATAGACTGCAAACTATGATTTATAGCACAGAATGAAGAAGCAAGGCTAGTGAAGTGCAACACAAAAAAAAATTGTTTGAACTATGAACACAACCCCTGTTACCATGTTGACACTGCATTATTTTTATTACCCTCTTTTTGTAAATACACATAATTCACAGGTTCAGTAGTAGGTGATGGATTAAACATGCTGATGAAATAGCAAATGGAAGAAGATATTTCTGTGTCCACTGTGATTTTTGAAAAGGATTCCAGCTCTTTTTCCTCTTTATGAAGAGTCTAGTTTTCAGAGGTCCTTTACAAGAATTCAGTCAGAAATATATGTGTGTATAGGTGCAAACATTAAAAAGCACAATCAGTAAGCACCTGGATAAATGTGAAATGAGTAAATATACTCATATAAGCTCCATAAACTTGCTACTTTTTTTAGAGGGAAAGACCTTCAAAACAACATTCTGCAGAGTTTTATCATGAGGGAGATTTGGCAAAAGTAGTTTGGAAGGCACAATTTTAATTTATTAGAAAGTGAATAAGGGCAGGAGGGCAGACTTAAAGGTCAGAGAACAAGTAGACAATCAAAGACTGTAGAGCTCATTCTATTCTGTCTTCAGATCAACCAAGTACTAACAAAAAAAAAAAAAAAGAATATATATGTTGCTTTAAAAATAACATTTACTGCTTTAAACACAGCATTTACTGTGTTAGAGTGTTGGCTCCCTCAGGAGCCAGTGCCTAGTCCAGTATTTCTCAGTATATTTGTCAGCAATCTGAAAGATACAGTGTAGACCATGTGCTAATGTACTGTTTTGTTGATCAAAGACTGGGGATAGTGGTAAATTTCTTGAAAATTGCCTTATTTAAGAAAGGGACAAAGTCAATCACATGTGACACAATAAAGGTGAATGGAGAATGTTTTTTTGTGGCAAGCAGGGAATATTTCCCTACCACATGTAGTACTGAAGTCAAAGATCAGAAGAGAATGATGAAATTGGGTGCTGGAATAAAACATCTTCTTATTACTACTGCTTACTTACTACTGATATTGCATTCTGCATTTGATTTTGTTTGCTTGTTTTGCATTTACTGAAGTCCAGGTAGAGAACATCCATAGCCTTTTCCTCATTCACTAGGTAGGCCACCTGGTCATAAAATGAGACCAGGTTGATCAAGCAGGATCTGCATTCCCCAGACCCACACTGGCTGGGCCTGATCCCCTGGTTGTCCTGTGTATGCCATCTGGTCACACATGTGACCTGTTCAATTGTAGGGAAGAATTCAGGGGGCAGCAGCCTTTCCAAACAGAGGGAATCTCTAACACGGAATACACTCTGAGGTTCTAAAGCAACACATATGGATAAATAAAAATGGCATTCCAAATGCAATTCGACAAATTTAAGGACTCACTATCCAAATGCCAGTGTGCTATATTCAGCCATATGCACATCAGTTTTTTTCTGTAAAGTTGGAAAGAGGGACCTTTAACAACTTATTATACTATGAAACATTTCCAGCACGATTACTCTTACCAAGCACATGTATAACCTGAAACAGATGTTTGCACGTATTGATTGTCTGTCATCACTAGTTGTTGACAAGTACAGGATTAGAAAGGTCTTCACATACTTGGAAAAATGGGTCCACATTATCAAAGCTGACAAACGTGGAAATCATTCTTTAAAGATTATGGTCCTAATCAATCCATTTAGAACATGTTAAGAAGTTTGCACTTAACATTCTGTCCATGAGTATATTCAATATAATTAAAACCTCCAAGCCACCCAAGTAATACTTTGAAATTTTAAACACACTTTCACATACTTTGAAAAACCATTTTGTTTAAGCCAATATTCCACAATAGCACAGTGTTCAGCCAATGGAACCAGATGCAGAAGAGCTCAAAATTACAAAATTTCCCCCATTTTTCCTTTTCCTCTTCTCTTATAAAGCAGTTTAACAATGTGTCTTACTGCTTCATTGCCAGTCTTTGGCATGCAGAACCTTTTTAAATAACAATGCCAACAACCTTTTTAAATAACAGTGCTAACATATGTTCAGTAATTCTGAGCTGGTTTCCATTGTTAGAGAATACATTTCAATACTTATCACCTGTGATAAACCATCATGCTTGGAATTCATTGATGACAACACTCTTTTAGTTTTCCCTTTTTCAAATACATGTGCACAATTACATATGAAGGTCTATAAATGTTTGGGCCTTTACCCAAGTGGAAAATCATCTAAAGCATCCCAATGTACTGGGAAATGTAAAAATGTGCATTCATACAGAAATGGAGACTTTCACAGGAAGAATGGCCAAAAATAAAGAGAAAATAAATGTACATTGACATGTTATACCTCAATTTTTAAACTTCTCATCTGGGAGCTGAGCTAGTCACTTTCACTGTTGATGAGTGAATCAAGAGAATCGCTTGAGCAGTGTGAAGCACCAGAGAGAACCAATGTTATCAAAGCTGTAAGAAAACAACCTGTAAATTGTTATGAATTTTGAAACAGGCTGAATACTCTGGTCAGCTTTGGGGAGCAGAAAAAAGACTCTCCATATTTAAAAAAAAAAAAAAAAAAGAATGACCATAAATATATGCCTTGCCTGTCAATGAAAATAAAACCTGGCTTACTTTTAAAGGCTATTCACTTCTCACTTCCACAATTGCTTTCTTACAAAAAAATAATACAATTCTAACTCGATTCAGCTTTTGGGGTTTTGGTGTACTAATGTGGGTCTTTGGTTTTGGCTTGTCTTTCCACCTTTTGCTTAATGTACACTGTAGCTCTGGTCACAAAAATCTTATCTATATTAAGAGCCATGATTCACAGTTATAATTTTAAATATTCCTCCCCTGCTGTAACTCCCCCCAAAACATTGCTTACTTACTGAAATCATGTGTAAGTAGGTCTCCTACATGCTGAAGTGATTTCATATGACCCATGTGCATTGAATAGCATTCAGGGTATGTGACAGAAGGCAGACTTTCTGGCATTTTAGAAATCTGTCTTAGCCCAAGGAAATAAGTAAAATGGAAGTATCTAAAATTAGACACTTCTGTATGATAAGAGTTATGTATCCCTTATTCGCCATTAAAAAAACAATTACTGTATGGCAACCAAATCTCTTAGCAATCAAAACACTGCTTTAATTAATCAGCATTCAAAGAATTTTGTCAGGAACTCAGTCCACCAGACACCCACAAAACCTCATTTTCACTTCCCTCAACATTTGGGTTATTTACCCTGCTCTTTCCCTGAATATCATCTATGTCCCTCGTGTCATGGCAGAAAGTCACCAGATGTGAGCTGTTCTGGAGCAGGTAAGTAATGCAATGTTTTGAAATCCCACTGAGCTAGAAAGTCTCTCCACCAGCTACATTTTCCTTTTCATAGGAAGAAGGGACCACTCCCAGGATTTCTGCTGACTGCAATATTGCAGGGTAGTTGGCAGAAATACAATATAATTTATGTTTCAGCATGATATACAATTTATCCAAATCAGTGTAACGCCCTGGCCCGCTCAGCTGGTTCAGGAGAAGTTACTTTTGTATACTCTGGGTGCCACATTGGAGAAACATCAAAATTCTCAGGAGGTTCAATGACAAACTTTTAGTTGCAAACTTTAGAACATTAAGGTAGAACTAGCTAATTTTAGAACAACACCCAGACAAAGTAAGGCACTTCACAAACTTTAACTTGGCCAGCTTTAACTTGTCCAGACAGGACAAGGCACTTACTTACAAAGGAGTGTGGAGCAGTGGCCGTCACACCTATGCAGAGGTTGCCCCATTCCCTCCCCCACTTCCCTCCTAGTTGCTTTGAGCCAGACAATCATTCTCCCGGTGTTCTACAATCAATTTTCATCTAACTTTAGGGCAGCAACCAGTGTCCAATTTTTACAATGGTACAAAAAAATATTGATGTATTCTTTACAAAGATTTTCTACCATAGAGAAGATAATTGCTACAGTAATTTTGTGAAATCAGAAAGGCAAATATTTATTATAAGATTTTTCTGCTGCTATTTTAACTACATATTTATATCTTCATCTGTCCTACTACTAAGTTGCCTGTGGCAAGGGTACAATCAGAAAAAGATAGGACTTTACACCACCTGAAATAAGATAATGGTTTTAATATCAGCAATATTTGAGGCAGAAAGAAATACCAACAATGTAAATTGTGAGAAACTGAGATGGTAGATAAATTTGCCCTCCAAACATGATATTGCTACTTATGTCTTGAAAATGCTAGCCACAGAAGCCCAAAGGAATAATCAAAAATAATATAGTGGGGTATATCTTCCCACCAACATGCTATTATTCATGCAATAAGTTAGAAATTATTTTACATGAATGATCCACTTGAAATTACCAAAATTCCCCTGAACAATCTCTTCTTATAAAATTTAAAGCAAAGAAATCTTAACAGAAAAGAAAGCAGTTAATCAACTTCAAAAAGAGATTTGGTCATGGGGAGAACAATAGATGTTAACTATACCTGCTGACAAAATAACCAGAAATGGGGATTATCTTGAAGAAGGGCAAACCTTAGTGCCCAAGGCTTACAAGACACTAATGAAGGTAAAGTATTTAATATTTTATTCATAACTTAAAATAAAATGAATGAGCAAGAAAATTCCAATTTATAAGAGTCACAGCACTTTGTGTCATTCTTAAAGCTGAAGAGTTTTATATATGAAACTACAGCTGTCTAATTTTGCAGTCCTTCACTGTATAAGCCTTCAGTGTACACAATCTTTTACAAAGATTTAACCACAGTAGCATTGACTCACTGTGTTGGAAAATGAGTAAAAACAATTCTCTATATAAATGCTATGGACATAATACCTTAGTATTATAAATAATAGCAATATTGTATGAGAAGAGAATGTGTAAAGACATATAGTATGACAAATGCTGATCATACACACGGAGATACCATAGGGAAACTTCTAGATTAAAAGAATACCTTGATACCTTTGTTTCCTCAAACAATCCTGTTTACATAATTAGCATGTTGAATTATTCAGTAAACTGGGATATTATTTGGTCACAGCAGCAGCAGACTGCGCATAAATTATAACTTGCACATCTCCTGAGTTCCAAAGCCAATAGCTGAGGAAATTGTGACAGCTACTTAATTTTGTTGTCCATTCGCAACTACATTTCTCATAACTGAAAGAGCGTTGCTGGTTTGAATCAATTGTCTCTACTTGCTAGGTTTTCAAAAAAAAAAAAAAAAGCTCTAGTTAATTCAGGAAAATAATTGTTTTGAGCAGCAATTTTGAGATACTCCTTTATCATTGTCAAATCAAAAACAAATGTCAGTCATGTCTATGATTTCTTATAAAATAATGCATAGCAACTAGTTTTGAGCAGAGAAATCTTATCAACATGGTTAATCTTTAACTCATTTTAAAGATGGCTAAATTGTAGAAATTTTAATGAGTCTTTTCCATTTTCCTTCTGGCAAACTCTCACTGGCTTCACTGGCCATCTTCTGCATTTTTCTTCTTCCTCATTTAATGAAACTGGTATAATGAGGAACTTCTCTGGGTTAGAAATGAACATGCTTGATAGGGAATAAATGTATTTTATAGCCAAAAGTAAATTTGAAATTAATCACTTCTAGTTTTGCCATTACAAAATTTATCAACTCTGATATATACCACACGCATTATTATCTTTTTAATTATTTTTATTTTATTTATTTCTCAGTGTTATACCATCGTTTGGTCTATTCAAATAAATTTAGTCTTTGTTTTTAACTTCTTACATTGCCTTAACAGTTACAGCTAGATAAAATCAAAATAAACTGGACTTTGTTAATAAAAGTATTTATGAGAGTTTCAGAAATGGAATTGTGTCTCTCTGTAAATAAAAGCTGGAAGTACACATAAACGTCAACAGAAGCATCTGTCTTACCCAGAGCATAACATTTTAGATGGCTTGGGTAATCCAAAGCCTGAATAGTAAAATATGTAGTAAGAATATTGCTGGAGTGGTGCACTGTTATACAAACGAATTGTTCTGTTTCTTTTTTTTCCAATTTAAGTGTTATTGGAAAAAAGAGTAAAAGGGTTGAGCGAGTGTATTGTATTTTAAGATTTTGATGTGTACGTTTGCAGACAAATCATCTTATCTTTTAGCTTTGCACTTCTAACTTAAGTCACAATTACAGAGATAGTAGAGAGTTGCACTTGCAATTCTATGTTCAAAATAACGGGCACCATACAGACAAGTACAGCTCACTTATGATAAGTATCAAATTTGATTAACACAGATTTTAAGGCTGGATATGAAATAAAAAATTATGCCAGGGAAGGAATTAATATGGACTGCTATTGGGCATGCTTTATGAATCAATGTTAGATTTAATATTTTAATAAATTGGAAGGTTTTTTACTCTCTACCAACCTATTAATATATATTCTTAATTTATGAGGACTGTATCATAGTCTAACATCTCCTCCACAGTTAAGTTATATAACAGCTAATGCAAAACCTCTCAATAAAAATCTTCTTTTAGGCGAAACAGAAAGACATGGTGAAAGTAAAAACAGAAAAAGATGTTACTCACAATTCCACAGTTAAAATTTTCCTGAGATGTTGCTTACACACTATATATTTTTAGATTCATGGCCAGTTAGTAGAGATATAATTCATACACAAAGCCACTTCATCAGCTAGTATAATTTCATGGGAGACATCAGTGAAGTATTGGGCACTTTCAAAATATTACCTACAGTTTAGTTTTCTGTACTTAAGGTACATGCTTCTGCATGAATGACCCAAATTTTCAATTATTTTCAGTTACAAAACTGACCATGTACTTAAACATAACAGAGTCTTTCTCTGGCTCCTGGAAGTAGAGAATTCCTGTGTTTTATTCCTACATCTTTTTACGGTCAAAATTAATTTAAATTTAAATGTATTCCAGCTCTGATACATGAAAAGATGTCCAAGCAACATTAATCCTTTTGAATAATGATGACATGATGGAAGAAAAAACTCCACACATTTTCATGTTACTTTGCTTTTATCTGATATCTAAACTGTTAAGTTTTAACTGTTTAACTGTTAAGTCATATTTTTGCCACTATTATTATCAGTTATATTATTTGTATACAGAATCTACACTTTCACATCTATTCCACCGTATTTAATGTATTTATTCTGCCCTGCCATTGTATATTCTGTGGAAAAACCTCCTATTTATTTGAGGAGTCAAACCCCATAATATATTTTATTGCAAATTATTCGTTCATAAATCTCTCAGTAAATTGTTTGTTTGTATTTTATTTTTTTTAATATAACAGAATCAAGCTTTCCTATGTCCAACACTGTACCATACATTTAGAAAAATGTTGTTAATGACCCAAAGAACTAACATTCTAACAGGATTTACTTCTGGCATTTGTTTGTGAGTGAAGAATGTAAAAGGACAAGCTCACTTTCCTGTCCAATTATTTTTCACCTTTTTCTAAAATATTGTGTCTAAAAGATGAGTGCAATGACTATTACTAGAACACTGGCAGCTAATCAGGTCTAAT
Organism: Acanthornis magna; assembly: GCA_036785705.1. NCBI lineage: Eukaryota > Metazoa > Chordata > Aves > Passeriformes > Acanthizidae > Acanthornis > Acanthornis magna. The sequence goes on from JAWUZG010000001.1 coordinate 28,333,762, forward strand.
TAACATATGCAGTTATATTCCAGTATTATGTAACCCCCTTTTGATATAATTTTTAAGACTTAGATGTGGTATTTCTGTTTTCTTGCAAGCTGTAGCAGATTTTTCTAGTAGGCCACCAGTGTGTCCTCTGTGGTTGCATATTTTTTAATATAAGTTAATTAAGCTCCTCATTATTGTTAGAGACCACCGTTCTTTCTATACATGCAGATATTCAGGGTGTGATGTTGTCTTGTTACTGGGCTGGTTCTTGCTCCTGTTATCTGAAACACCTGCTGGTTCACATTTAGAAATGTATTCTTGCTTGGCTGTTAGTTTTGGCAACATTCCCTCTCACAAGGTTGTATGTTGGTGTGAAGAGGGAGTAAATATCATGGCTGAAAATAGGTTCTGAGGATTAACTTCAAGCAAATGAAACTGATACCCCTGATTCTCAGACAATAACAGTGTGGAAATGGAGCCCAGCTTCCAGTATCACAAATGCTATGTGAACAACATAGGAAGATAGAATAAATGACCATTTCATTTATAATTTAAATAAGAATTAAAAGGGTTTTTGACTGTATAAATTATGCCATTATTTCTTCTTCCCTCGGTGATGCACACAAGAATTCTTTTCAGTCACAGAGCAATGATTCACCACTCAAACAGCAGGAGATGGCTGACAGCAGGAGATGGCTGACAGAAACTAACTTTTTTTATGTCGGTGTGATCTGGTGAAGAAAAACAACAATCTTTTATTTGTTTTCTTCAGATAAACTGTTCATCTCTTGGTCATGACCATTTGTTTTAAACACTGCACTGCCAGAGGAAAAGCAAGAGCTGGAGAAGAGGGCAACAAACCATACATCATAACATCTTTCCTAAAGAGATTCTGAAACAACAAAGAAGAAGGAGATAAATCCAGGTCTAATTGTAGCATTCGTGCAATGCTTAAAAGATTATAGTATCTCAGAGATTTCAATTCATTTTATTTGCTGTGTATCGACATCTTAAAGAAGCTGGATAATGCCTTTCACCACACAATATTTCCGTATGGCAATGGGGATTTTATCCATAGTTCCATTCTTCTATTATCTTAGGAGCTACAGCAGATGAGACGGAGAATCAGAGAAAAGCAAACATTTGCTAATAAGGAACCACAAGAAGCAACAGCCACACATTTTCAGTCTTCCTGATAACATATCAGCTTAAATTTTGTTTTGCTTTAATGGGCTCAGAAGAATCAGAAATGAAGCTTCATTTGAATGTTTTCTCTGACTTTACTAATGATTTGTAGTCTCAAAAAAGGAATGTATTTTTCTCTCATCTTTGAGAAGCTATATCATAAGTGAATAATTTGTTGGCTGCTGGTGCAACTCTGTCAGGAACAATTTAAACTGTAACATTGTCTTTCCACTAATGCACTCAGCATCTCTGTAATGGTGCTCTGCTATCCTTCTGCAACTTTAGATACGGAAAAAAGGATTAGTTTTAATTCTGTTATAAAGTAAATGTCCCATAATTATTGTTTATTTAAAAATTCACTATGATAACATTGACCACAGGGTTATTTTTTATTTTACACAAGATATATTTTCAGATATAATAGAATTAAGAAAAATTACTTAATTACAAATATTCTCATGTTTGTGTTGCAATAAGTACAAATTTTAGCAGAAGGGGATGGTTGCACACCTGAGTTAAACTATAAAATATGTAAGGTTTCCAGTACTATTTATTATTCATTGATCAATTTCCTAGTTCATGTAAAGTTCGTATTGCAAATAAAACTTATTTTTAGAGTTAAGTACTACTTTTCAGTTTAGAATAAAAATATAATTCATTTTTTTTACAACTATATTAAAAACCTTAGAAAACCCCAAATATTTCTCTTTCAGAGTTACTGATCTTGTTAAAGAAATACTGTTTAAGAAACATGTCAGCAGAATGCTAATATTAAATTAGAAGTTTCCCTGCTGACAATGGAGAAAATCCAATGCATTTTTAGGCAATATTAAGACTGAATAATATAAAAATCAGCCAACTATTTTATGGAAAACCTGCTGTCTTTGCAGGTGGTAGCAGACCTTCTAAAAAGCCTAACTGAATCTGGACTGAAAACTTAAAATCCAAACACATTTGGTAAAATTCAGGAAGACAATAACTACAGAATAAGTAGTCGAATAACCACTCTAAATAAGAAAAAAAATAAAATAAAATAATCTCAAGCAAAATGAAAACCAAACATTCTAAAAATTTTTAGAACCGTGTATAGAGTCCAGAATATGTATATATGCTGGACACCTTAGAATACCTAAATGATATACACACTAGGATTAGAGGTTAAACAAAAAAGTAAACAAAAATATATGAAGCTTATTGTTACTGTTTTCTTCAGATAAGCTGTTCATCTCTTAGTCATGACCATTTGTTTCAAACACTGCACTGCCAGAGGAAAAGCACACTGCATTGCATGACCAAGAACACATGCAAGGAGTGGAAGGAAATGTTTTTCCACCTGTATTCAGTACTCACTAAACTGCTTCTGGAGAACTGTATCCTGTTTTGGGCTCTCAGTACAATAAAGACATTGAAAAACTGCACTATGTCCAGAGGGAAATCCCCAAGATGGGTAGAGAGCTGGAGGAAATAACAAATGAGAAGAAGTTGAGAAAGTCAGGTTTACTGGATTTGAAAAATGGAAAATTAGAAGATATTAATGTTATTTTCAATAACGAGAGTTGTGAGAAGGCAGAGATAGACACTCAGCAGAAAGACAAGAGACTTCAAGGAATATTCTGATGTAATAAAAGGAAAAAAAAAATTACTACAAAGAGGCTTAAACCTTGGGACAGTTTGACTGCAGAGGTTGTGGAATCCCCATCCTTGGAAACATTCAAAACTCAACAAGGCACTGAGCAACCTGCTCTGTAAGCTGAGGTCTGATTTGGGGCAGGGATCTGGACCAAATTATCTCCAGAAATTCTCTGTACTCCAGCTTGTGCTGCTCGTCTAGGGACAAAACAAGGACACACACATGCCCTCACACAAACACCTATGAATCATATTGCTACACAAAAAAACATGTGAAATTATAATCTGCTGGTATATGACATGTTCATTTTATCCTAGAAATCATGTCAGCGACACAATAAAGTCATAACCTGAGGCTTCTTCCTTTAAAATGGACACAAAATTTCTAACAGGATACTAGTTACTCCATCAGAGTATTTCTCAAGAAGCTAAATATGACAACCCTTGCACAATGAATGAAATGAGCTTGACCCATAAATGCTTTGTGCTCTGCACTGCCATATATGTTGGTGGAAAAGAAATATTAATTGCCTCTATTTCTTAGGTAGAGTGTTTCAAAATTTTATTTACATTTAAGTTGCAGAAACATAAATGACAATGCAAATAAAAAATAGTTGAGAGTTGGGAGAACTTGACAGTAATAATCAGGATTTTATATCTTGAAGTTTTTAATTTTCGTATTGATCTTTCTGTTTGATGCTACCTTCTTGTCCTCCAAAATTCTTTTCAGCTGAGAAACTGTTTAAAATCAAATTTTCTGTAAACTTAAATAATTCTGAGCAGCCCCAGATAATCATATCTAGATTAGCAAGCATGTTATCTGCTCCACAATGACAACCTCCAAAGTTTAGTAATTAGAGATGAGGAGGAGCTTCTTTTCAAAAGCACAGGTCTTCCACTAAAAGAAAAAAAAACGACAAACCAACCACACCCCAAACATTTATAGTAATGACATTACTGAAAACACTGACAGTGATACATCTTCTTTTGCTAGGCAGAATGGACTTGAATTCTTTGCAGGATCATGTCCAGTACTGATGATTCACATACATGTGAATAAGAGTTCTGCTCCTGGTCCCCACTTCAGTAGATCTGAGGATTTAGTTCATTGATGGCTGCTATATTAATATTCAGTTTTTTCAATGCCCACAACCACCTACAGCCATTAGAATTCAAAATGAATGCAAAATACTAAAATCTGTAGGAAGTATAGAATCCTGACTTGTGTAAGAAATAATACATGAAAGGACGAATATGTTCTCTTTAATGAAAATCTAAAAATAATATTTTAACTGCACAAGTATTTTCTGACAAAAATCTCTTTTACTAAAATTCCAAAGTGAAAAGGCAGCCACATCCAGAATTATAATAAGCATTTTAATACATGGTCTTATTGACTTCATAAGAAACATGTCCTTATGAACTGCTTTACTTTTAAGATTATAATTCATTATACAAAAACTAATTTTGTTCAAACATGGCAAACTGTCATTCATAAAGGTGACTATCAAAAGGGTCTCTTTTAAAGTAATTTTTTTAAATTCTTTATTCTTTACGAAGAAAACAGGAGAATTGCTTACTTTCTGGAAACGGGAATGCATACATTTTATTCATTGCATTTTTCAAGGAAAATATCAACTCTGGTTTTCCCATCACAGAGATGTGCTGTGAGAGAGAATGCATAGTGCTATGTTTAATACCTAAGAGGTTTGTTGTTACTTCATGCATAAGTATTTTCTTTCTCCAAAGTGATAATTAAACAAAGATACAATGCAGTTTGAAACATGCAGTGAAAAAGCTTTCTCCTCGTAGCTGTATGCACAATTTTTGAGTAGTTGGTCTGGGGGATTTTTTTAACCTTTGTTTTATCATCAGCAGTTTGACTGCCAAAACTCCATTACAGACAAGAAAGGCTGCGATGGTGGAGGTGTGGTATTCAGAGACCACAAGGGAGCACCCGACTGTAACATTGAAACTGGAAGTGCTCAAGCCAGGTCTTAAAGACACAAATGTGTTTCAGTCCATGCAAAGCTCAGGTATCTTTATTTGTAAGACTTATACGCATGTTTCTATGAAGGAGATAATGAATGAATTAAGTGCAAGTATGTTAAGTCCTCTATAGTTGATTAAACCTTCTTAGGGGAAAAAGCAAACAGAAATAATATTGAAAATTTTAACTCCAGAGGTCTCCTTTCAGGCTTTCTTTGTGACTTATAAGGGTGAAGAAGAAAAGGAGCAAATCTATTCCCTGCCTCCTCAATTGCTTGTTAAAAACCAAGAAAGAATTACATTGTTCTCTGTTACACAGCACCTCCTGGACAAGCTAGGAAAATTGGGATTCTGTTGGTGCTTGAAAAGGTTTTTGTGAGATGCAGTAATTCTAGAGCGCAGTTGCTGACTGATTTGCCATTGTTCAGTGAACTGTAAGGCAGCAGTGTACTTGGCACTGGCTATGTTAGTATAACAAACAGACTCATTTGATGTAGCAGCAGTAAATATTGCATGAGGTTGATCATTAATGGATCTTTTCAGTTCACACTGGCAGAACTGTGACAGACCTCACATGGTTCAGCTAGGTATTAGGCATTTCCTATACCACTTGTCCATCTAATCAGATTCATTTAAAAGGCAGAAATTTGAATTTCTGCTTGTATTTTGTAAAGCTTCATTTTTGAGCTAACACACAAGAAACACTGTTACAGATCTGAATTACTGCAGACTAAATGTATGTCTTTTGTTATTTGTCAGTATATTTTTCAACCTGAAGAAAGAAAAAATTATGAGAGACAAACCTCTCTGAAAAATGCAATCTAAAGTCCACACTGATGTATAAATATGGAAAAAGATAGCTTGAATTGGTATTTTCCTCATGTTCAGGAATTAAATTACATATGTAACATTACACTGCAATGGGAAGGAGTCAGATAATCCCTATTCTTTTCATGTTTAATTTTATCTTTCTTTTTTTTTTTCAAGAGAAGAAAAAAGTAGTGAAATAATTTTAACTATAACAATCAAAATAAACTACAGTTAACTTATTTTTACATCAGAAATGCCATAAAATTTGAGAGGCCTTTTTGGCCTAGGTACAATAAGAAAGTTGAGCTGGGTTTGGACATTAGCTTAGTACCTCAGGAACTTTAATCAAAAAAATAGCAATATGGATTTAAATTATATTTGTCTGAACAGGCAATTGATCCCAAGCTGCAAGAATCTCTTGCTTTCTGCAACACAGAGACACCGAAGCAAAAAACAAAGACAGCAGCCTTCTTCCTAAATCATGATGAAATTGTAGGCGATATACTCCTTTTGGAGAGGGTAGAGTTAATTTTCTTCATAGTAGTTGTATGGTGATGGCTAAACACCTGCCTTCTAGAGTCCTGCCTTCACATAAAAGAAGTTGAAGTTTATTCAAATGCATCTTTTTCTAGTAATAAAAAGAGAAAATACTGAGAGAAATGTAGTTAATTGTTCCCACTTGCCACTTTAAATATTTTGGCCCCATCATGTTGGGTTGTACCATTTCTTGGGGTGAGAAGGTGCAGCTGCCTCCAGCTCCTCTCCCTTCTCATCTCTATTTTTTAACACCCCAGTACCTCCCCCCAAAATATTTGCAAGCAGTTTGTTTCTGTCAAAATTATCTGTTACCCTAGTAGTTACACACAGTTTTTGCCAAGCCCCCTCCAATGACAGCTAATCAGCTAATATCTTAGTTTGAAAGCAACCATCTTTGCCTGCTACACGGAACCCTCCATTTGCCCTCTCCATCACTGCTAGAAACTTTTTCAAAGGCAGCTCTGAAGTGTAAATGTTCTTTGTGAACATTAAAATGTCATTTCAGTGCTTGTCTGGGTATTATTGATTTCATCTAACAAGTAGGTGAAAGTCTCCAGGGACCAGTGCTGTGTAATTGCTGCTGTGACACAGCAAACTAACACCACTCTGGCCAGGAGCTTTTTGATCATAATCAATACTGAGTCTACTTCTTTCATGCTTAAATTTCCTTCAATAAAATATGGTCATGGATGGCATCAAACTGGCAGGTGATATTATTTCCACTTTGACTGTCAGACCCTCATACCACCTCATTAGGAAGTTTGAAATTTGAAGTGACATGTGCCTCTTTTCCTTTTTATCAGCCGCATTTTTTTTTAATTCAGTGAAAGCTTTGTTTTTTACCCTACGTGTTGTTTGATGTCCTAAATTGATTTAATTTTTAATTTCAGTAGATTCCTTAAGTTTCCTTTTCCTATTTAGAAACAATGGGAGAAAGCAGTAAAACAGTAAAATCAGTGATATTTTGGCATCTTTCCACAATAAGGAACAAATGAAAGACCATGAATTTCCCTTCTGCTACGCTGAGTGGTAATGAACTTTAAATACAGATATATATTTGGGAAAGGGTAGTAAGAGGGTGCTCATGAAGTAGTTATATGGCCTTAAAAATGGAAGAGGGAAGAAAATAAGGTGTATAACCGTTTTTTCCAGGAGAGAGATTGGAGTAATTCTGATATATATGTATGGGAAATTAAACCTACATTTTTCTCAGTAAATGTCTCATAAAATTTTGGTATGTATTCAAAAAATCTTTTTATCTTCAGAATTTCACGTTTTGTCTCCTGGGTCAAACTTGAAATTCAGGCAAACACACTTGTTTCCAGGCATGCTTTTAGAAGCAAGATTATGTTCCTGAAACAAAAGTAGTGAAATGAACCTGTAACATCTTTCCTTTCCACTATCCATCAAAAAGACTGAAAGACAACATGGCAGAACATATGACCTAGCAAATTCAAAGCTTTTTGGTTTCTAAGCTTTTTTGTAGCCTGTTCTAGTGCTCATCCACCACATGAACATGAGATTATGATACTGCTGAAAGTAATTTTTATTATTTATAATTCAATAAACAGCCAAAGCACTTAGAAGTGCCTCATTGTAATTCTTTTCTTTGACTCAGTTTTAGCTTCTATCTTGGCATTTATTGTTACAGTATCAGATAGTGGGAGAAATAACTGTATTGTCTACTCTTCCCAAAAATTCTGGGGAAAGTGGCTCAGAAACTTCAAACTGTGTATTTCATTCTTACAGTCTTCCACACTAACCCATCCAGCAACGGAATGCTGATCATAATTGAGTCCTATTTAGTTCATTAATTCCAATGGGGATTGTTGATAATTATATCCCAGTATGATTTCCTCAAAGATATCATACAGACCCTTGATAAACAGCTGAGGAGAAAAATCAGGGGATTAAGTGTAATTATAGCAAAGTGGTTTGCTATTAAACTAATTGAATAAAAAGTAATTGGATTATGTATGATCTTCAGCTGCTCCTAGACTTTAAATATTAATTAAATTATCATACTTCTCATTCAAAAATGGAGGAGTTGAATATTAGTTATTTTGACAGTATCAAAGCAGGAGAAACAAAATACAAAATATTTGTGCTGAATGTAATGCTTACTGTTACTACAGTACAGAAGCAAAGATCCATTTTTGTTATGTTGATCTTATTTTTCATTTTTATTCTATTTAAGTATTGCTCCCTGATTGAAAAAATCATAACTGGCAAAAAAAAAATCTGCTTGTTAAACAATTAAGAATATTACATCCAATAAGAATAACCTGATTAGTTAATTTTGTCTGAAAGTTTTTCAAATGGAAATATGTGTTATTTCCAAATAGAAGTTACATTAAGGGTGTTGGACCAAGAAGAAAAAAAAATTGTTGTTCTTCTATATCATTAGACCATGAATATACAAAGTATAAAATACCATTTTTTTAAATGTACTGTTAGTAAAATGTGTATATTTTGAATTCATTTTCCCCAGAGAAATATTTCTTGGAGGAAAGAATAAAACACTTTTTCAATGTGAAATTGACATGAGGGCTGGAAGATAAACATTTCCTTTAAAAATGATCCCTTTAAACATAACTAAAAATAAACTTGTGGAGTTAAGATAAATATTAAGTAAATATACATTTCCCCCTATATACATTGAAATAGCTTAATAATAATAATAATAATAATAATAATAATAATAATAATAATGTGATTGCATGATTAGTTTAGACTAAATAATCCAACACAAATGCAAAATAAAAAAAATCTCAAAGAAAGCTTGAACTTGAGCATTCATAGATGTAAATATTTTGTGTATATATCAAGTTGTCTGTATGTATAGGGGTGCTGAGTTTTGCAAACATCACGCAGTTCATTGTACCTTCATGCCATTTATGGCTACCCCTAAACGCCAAAGTGTGCATGCAGTGGGTTGTTCTAAAAGGACCACAAATTCAGAAAATAACTGGCTGCCTTTCATAAAGACTCAGATTCTTTCACATTATGGATGCTGTATATTCTGATGTATAATCAATAAAGGCAAGGGTAAAAGGTAATATTGTAGATGATATTGTCTAGCACAGTGATACAGCACCATTGAGGTACGGTTGGGAAAAAGAATAAAAGATATAAAGCATTCAAAGCGTTGTTCAAAATGTACATGTGACCTCTGTATCTGCGAAAGCCTCTAATGTTATAATGAACTGTCTTGGCAGAAGCAGTAAAAAATTGATGGAAGATAAGGGCATCAGACTTAACTGGGAGTGGAGATAATCAGGACTTTCTGATTAAAAAATTTTCATTGTCTCTGCATTATTCTGATCAGAAAACACTCTGTGAGGTGGACTACTGGTGTTTTAATGGGAACTGAGGCAGCTGAACCCAGTGGCTTTCAGCAGGAGTCAGTTGCCTCCCACTGAAAATTATTTTCAAAAATGTAAAAGCAAACCTACTATATACAATGTGCTCAGGCTCATATTCCAGGCTTCTGTGAAGGGATAGCCAGCCCACAAAGAATCTATCAACATTTTCATCACAACTATTAGGCGGTATTAAAAAATTAATTAAATGTAAAATGTCATTCTAGGTTATATAATGAATGCAAATATTTAATTCACTTTGTCATTAATTTGCCTTACTTGATCCATATTTCTTCTTTTAATGTCCTTTGGCAATTTCAGCACTGTAAGCTCAGTATTCAGAACTCATTGCCAGGCTCAAAGAATTTCCCTAGAGTTGACCTGGCAAAGAATCCTCCACAGTAGTTTTCCTAAACAAGGGGAGTAGGTCACACCAAGCATGTATGCTGAGCTTCTTAAGCATGGTGTGGTGCCCTAACAGATTTAAACTGATTAAATTGATAGCCTGAATTATTCATACCCTTAAAAACATAAAATATTTTACAGAAAAAATCAGTATAATCACTGATAAGCTACTTTGGTATCATCTCCACATGAGGCTTCAAGACCATCCACATCCTTCCAACACTTTGTCATAGGCTCTTGGTATCTGAGTGTTACGGACAGGTAACACTGTAAAAGTGAAAGTGGAGGTACTCTGTAACTTGAGAACTATGAAAACCTTCATAAAAAATGGGTCATATAAAATAGAACAGAGATAACAAACAGTGTTTAAAATCAAGTAAGACCATAATAACAAGAAACAGAGGTGATCACATGCAATCAGTTCCAAGAAATGGAGCAGTTAAACTGGTTTAAGAATCAATCAAGTTTATTTCATAGATATAAGATGTGAGATTGCTCATTGTTTGGATATACAGAAAGCTCGTTTTATAGGAGTTGATGTTTTAAACTATAGTAAAAAAAGAGTTAACTTTCCTATATATTTACCTGTAGTCTCTGGTCACATAGTTACTGGGGGGGGTCAATTTGGGCATTTTCTCTAGAACCAAATTTGTCTAATGTTTCTAAAGTGGTCAATAAAATTTCAAAGTTTATGCCATACTCACATGGAAGTGGATGTGATGAAACCCCCAAACTATCAAAAGTCTATTGATCAATTTGTCAAGCAGAGCTTCTGAGAATGTCACAACAGACCGAGACATTATAAAAAGAGTACACTAGCTTTTCAGAAGTATATCTGAAATACAAGGTAAGACCCCTTCAATGTTTCTCAGAGACCAGAAATTAGATTTAAATATTACTTTGAAGAACTATTCAGGGATGAACCAAGAATAAAAATAAGACACCTGGATAACATTAAATTCTTAAAAGTGTCAGACTTCATTCATCAAAGTAATTTCCAAAAGTAGACACAGTTGCAAGCTTTTTAGAGCCTAATGGAAATAGTTCAGGTTTAACTAAGTTCAACCCTTCAAAGCCTTTTTTGTTGACTGTGTTTTGATGTTTATTAAACAAATCCTCAAATATCATCTCATTCTATTAAAATTGTCATTAGCATCTGATACAGGAAAAATTGATATCTAATCAACGACTAGATCAAATTTAACTTTTAAAATATTTCTTCGCTATCCTGTACAATATTCTGTCTTTACATCTGGGAGATTAAAACACACATGAAGATTATATATTTAGCCAGTGATGGTTAACTACATGAAATATTGTGTCCAAGTATGAACACCAGTGGTCACTTCCATTTAGAAGTGTTTTTTGTTTAGAAGACTGTGTTTTTACTAAGAATAACGAGCGAATTTTTCTGCATGGCTCTGCAATTAAAATATGTAACAATATTACAATTATAAAAGACATCTGAAAAGGGATTAGATTAGAAAATGGAGAAGCAACTACAATAGATAATGCTGAACTCCTAACTATATGCTCTTCATGAGCAAATAAAAATATTTATGTAATTTTCACTACTTTCCTTTATTTTTCAAATGTTTTGATAATTTAGATAAACTGGCTTTGAGAACTGTGACCTTGCTGAGCTTACAACAACCTTTACAGTTGAGTTATCACCTCTAGAAGAACGGCATTATAATGAAACTGCTGACACAACCTTTACTATAACAATGCTACTGTAAGGAAATTTATGACAGGCAATCAAACCTCTGGGATATCTCAGGCACTGTCATCTCTTGATGCATTTCTTGGTACCAAAATGATCAAAAGAGCCACAATTAAGATGACTATATTATTGTAATAGCGTATCAAAGCAATGCTGGAAAGAACATTGAAACAATTTAATTTTGAAAATCTTTTTGTGGTTTCTTCGGGAAAAACAAAATTGTGTAATTCTTGTTGAAAAGGAAAGAATTGAACTAAGGAATGGTGATCCTTGAAGACTACAATCATAACCTCTTATTCCCACCAAATGTGGCATGGCCTAACATATCAAACCACCAACAGGATCTTTAAAAAGTACAAATCAAACACATGTATAATACTGAATTTTGACTTAAAAGGAAATAAGTACCAGTGCAAAAAGGAAGAAAATGTTAATCATATAGTGATAACCAATCTTCTCCATTACTTCATAGACCAATAATTTGGCATTGCAGGATCAGCACTTAGGCAAGGTTCATGTTTTATCTGTTGATGAATTCTGAAGAAACACCCTTAGAGGCAGGTCCTTGTCAGACACTCAGGTTCAATAATCTGGAGACACTGCTGAACTTCATATAATACCCTGAAAGGTCCACAAAATTCAACCTTGTGGTATGCTTCTTTGCTTTTATAACAGATCCCCGCAAACTACCATCAAGAAATACTACTGCATTTTCTGAAATGCTTTGTCTGTCATATATTCTGTGGTTTTGTATAAGGTTACAGCTTTTCATCTAGTTATGTTGCATGTTTTGGGTGTGATGTGACAGTGACTGCCTAATGAAACTGCCAAGTATCCAGTAACTTTCATATGATTTATGAACTAAATCATCATATTTCCATTTCTCATGGCACAAACCTTATCAAGTTCCTAAACCTAAAGTAGATCCTGAGGGAAGAACAAAACAAGAACTGCACAAAAGATATTGTATGTAACTAGCATGGTTGTTTTTTTCTTTGATAAATCAATTTATACAAATTTGAAAGCTGTCATATTAGCAAATTGTAAACATTCACCATGCCTAGAAGGTAAGAAAACAATAAGAATGTCGATTGTAGGGAAATAATAAATGAACAAGCAAAAAAATTTTCTCAAAATTTTTGAGACAAGACGAGACCAAATGAATGCTACTGATGGCTAGAATAGCATAAGTGTTGCGAGTTGTTGGTTTTTTGCAATGCACTGAGAAGGTACAATATTATAAATACTTTTCCCTGAAGAAACACTGACATGTTTCTTAAATCATGCATTTATTATGGTATTTGAATATTTTTAATACATTCATATCCTAAGGAGGGAATATGTACACAGTAGTACAGTAAGTAACTAAGAAAAGGCAAAGTTTCAGAAATAAAGTTCTGAGACTAATCCTACCTTAAAGAGAATTAAATCATAATTAGCTCTCTAACTTGAGCTAAAATGCTCCAAACTTTACATATTTTATTAATAAGGGGTAGGAGGGGAGAGGATTAGTACTATGAAAATTACAAAAATCCTTAAGACTGAATCTGAATGATGTTGTTGAACTGAATAAAATCCCATCTTAGAAACTGAAATCAAAGAACTGGCAAATATGGGGTAAAAGATCTAAGCTTTGCCCATTGGTGTTCTGTTTGTTTAAAGATGAGGTAAAGTGACTTTTTCAACTCTTTCAAGAGGTAGCTGAGGTTTCACCTCCAAGTTAAAAGTTCAACAAGCAAAACCAATTTTTGCAACTGAAGAAACAATGTTCAGAAAAAGACTTACTCTTGTTTGTCACCGTGGTGAACCTTTAAGTTCACATTTGGGAGAAACACTGCAGGAGATAACTCTTATACTTGTGCTTTTGCAGTCCCTGGGGACATGTCAGTATTCCCAGGCACGAAGAAAGAAAAGATAGGAACTACCTCTTATTCTGAAATAATTTACGAAATGCTAGTTTACTTGAAACGCTAATGCACTAATAGCTTCTAGAATGGTCATGTTGGGACTCTTTCAGTTTCAACTCAGAGAATGAATAGCTCTAGCCTGCAACCTTCACACCCTATAGACTTCCAGCGAGAGGGTGATTGACCTTGTATGATTTGCCATTCACAGCCTTTTCTACAAGACTGGAAGAATGGATTACATTCTCTGTCTACAGAAGAGTTAGATGTGTGATGGTGAGAACAGCTTCAAGAGCACAAACTCTCCTTCCCACAGAAAGAGATGACAGAGCCTCTGTAGACTAAAACACAGTCTGTGGAAGCAGCTCAGTTTTATCACCTGTTTCAAGGAAATGTAATTTACAGAGGATTTGGGGGGGGGATTTTTGTTTGTTTTATTTATTTGTTTGTATTTAATGTTTCCCCCTGCTCTATATAAAGGAAAAAACACCTTGAAAACAAATAATGAGAACAGGCAAGTAAGCCACCACTGATGGTGGGTTTAGATAAGCAGTTATCCATTTGAAACTATTCTGCTGCTGACATCTGGTTGAAGGATTATCTAAGAGTTTGCAAGGAAAAATCTTTTATGTCTAGGATTAAGTGATTCTTGGTCTATACTTCTAGAAACAGAAACACAACTGCAATCTTATTTCTGAGTCTTTGTCATTAATACACACCTGTCTGCCCTGTTTCATCCTCCTCTAAAAGACTTGAGAAAGCAGACAGTAACAGTCGCCTACTGAGGGGCACATTTAATTTTTGAAATTCTGACTTGGGTAGGTACATGAAGTCATTTGACTTTTTTTTCTCATTTAGCAAACACTCTCTTGCAACAAAGCATCAGTTTTACAGAAGTGGATTTAGTCATTATTGTATGTGTTTTAAAATCTTTTACTAGTTTTTGTTTAGTAACCCCAAGCTTTCATGGACCCTGACATGGACAAGCACAGAGCAAAGGTTTCTCAAGGGAGAGTAACTCAAAGCATTCTGTACATCCATGCTTACTTTTTCTCTGCCTCCTCAGACATTGACCTGAGGCATTAGAGCCAGCATTCATTCTGTTTGCAGAGATGGGCCAGAGGAATTCTGTACCAGATGGTCTGAAAGCAAGACTTGGCTCTTCTTGGTACAGTAGAGCTGAATAAAATGGAATAGTTAAGTGTCATTGTAGAGTTTCTAGTGCTTTTTTAAGAGTCTGACAATTTCCATGCTCTGAAAATGTCCAAGGACTCAGACCTTCATGGGTGAGGCTGACCATCAGGGCATTAGCAGTCTCTATTTGAGTTGCACTAAAAAAAAATGAAAAAAACCCATATTCATAATTTGTGTGAGCAAATTGGACTGATTATTCATAGCACAGTGATTCGAAGGAAATACGTACAACTTCCATACAGAAAAGGAAACCTAATAATTATTCCTTGTGAATGCATCCAGTCTTCTATATAAAAAGGGAATAGAATGATTCAGATATAAACTGAAAGAGAATTTTATGTGGTAGCTATATGTGGCTAGCTGGTGTGTACAAATGAAGAAGATGGCTAATGTATGTGTATGTACAGATCAGATTTTTTTTTTCTCACTAAAAACAGCAAAACTTTAATGATCATTTTATAGTAGAAAAACTATGTATGTAATATATGAGTCCACAGAGAATTAAGCAGAGCAAAGTCTGAATAAAATGTATCGCCATATTAGCAGTAGGACAATAAAAATAGATATGAATAGAAATATTTAAGATACAGAAGATAAATATGAGGTTAGTTTAATAATGCAATCTTCATCATGCTGTTCCAGACTCCTTCTAGGAGTTTGACTACTTTTCTGTCTTTCACTCTCCTTCTTCAATAACTTCTGTTAACCCATTGGAAATAAACACAAGAAAGGCATTTAGATCCTGAAATATATTAAAATCTCGTACTTTTCTTACATGGCACACTGAATGAAATTAACAGTTATCTTTTTTAAGCCTCCTGGCTGGTATAGGTAGCCAACAGCACAATTCCTTTATCTGTTACTAGAGACTGTAGATTATGTTTTTTTAAAATAGTCATCTGGGCTGAAAATTTGTCTTCTTTTTTGTCTCCACTGAAGGTCATTTCGCTCAATTGGATAAGATCCCTTCTAGAAGAGATAGCTTTTTCCCTACAGCAACAAAAGCTGAGAATAGGCAAGCCAGAATTCTCCAGCACAACCTGGACTGAGAGACTCCAGAAAGGACAGAGAGCAGACATATGGTCTAACTTAACACTAGCAGAAAAATGACTTTTCAAAAATCCAGATGTGATTGCAAAATGGTTGCAACCATTTCCAAGTGCTTTTCAAGGACCTGGTAGGAGAAGGAATGAGTTTTTCTCAAAGCCTTTCTACTTCATCACAGCCTTTAGATTATCCTTATTCATAAGGTTTTCTTGTATAGATTGCATTAAATTAAACATATTCTAACCTCTAACTCCTTTCCGTGTTCTCAGCACAACCTAAAAAGGTGACTATGGTACCAATCTGACTGAAAACCCACAGAAAAAAACAGTTTGGAAGCTGTACAAATTATATATTTCATATTACTAGATCTAATGTTGTAGAAGGATTTGTCAATTAAGTCCTGGCAGAACAACTGGCAAAACATCTGGAAAATTGTAATGTGCAACATATCAGCTGGTCACACATACAGATTGTAAATAACTACCTTGCCTTCCAGAGCTGTGTTTGTTTCTGCTTCAGGATTATGAGAAATATCAACACAAAGGGAATAAAATACCTACACAAAGTATGAAGAAAAGAAATCATGTTGCCTGAAGTAGTTAAAAAATAGCTTAGGTAGAAAAGTATGGCTAGCTGTACATGGACAAGTTTGTTTGTACTTCAGAAACAAATTTCATTCCAAGTAGTATTTTAGTGAAATAATAACCAGCATGACTCTGTAGGGTCTTTTCAGTGCCTTTGACAAGGTGGCAAGATTGATAACAATTCATCTCACCCTGAAGAAAGTTTCCTGCCTGTAATTCCCTTTGGGCATCTCAGGGGAACTGCAGAGCTCTTATTTGAAGGTGTGTCCAGAGGCAGTTCTTTTGGATAAAGATATGAAGTTTTCTCCAGCATATATAATGGCACTATTTGAGTACCTTTTGAACCCTTTTTTTTTTTCAGATATAGTGCAAAATATTGTTATGATATGATCTGTAGCCATTTCTCTCAAGTTTTGAGTATAATCTGTTGATCATCTAATAGCACATTCATTTTTTCTGGAATCCTGTGGAATCTTTGTCACATTTTACTTCAGGAATATTCTTGTACGTGGGCCAGAAATAGACAGTTTGAGTTATGTTTTGTCCCAATCAACACAATCAATTTACAGAACTTTTACAACTCAAATTCTCCCTCTAACTCCTCTTTAATTGCGAATCAATTCTTCCTACCAAGACACAGGATCTGACACAAGCTTTCTTTCCAACAACATGCCCCTTGTTCGTTCAATCCCATGACCTGACATTGCCATTAGGCCATTATCCTTTTTCTGTAGTTCCCCTTTTAACTCATGCCATTCAATGTATTGACACCAGGCTTCACCCTTGGAATCACTTGCAAATGCCAGGGCTTAAACTCCTGAGCAATCTACAGCAGCTTAACTTTGTCTGATATGCAGTAACTCTTCATTTGTATATATTTTGCATGTGGCAATGAAAGTTAATGCATTTAAGCAGCTTTAGTACTAATGTTGCTTCATCCATTTTCATTGTCAAATTAAGACACTTTACTCCCCATTGTTAGGGATCTAAAACTTTATACCTATAGGTTCAATACTAAAAAAATCCTCTTCTCCTTTTTAGCAGAAGGAAAGTCTCCAAATCTACTAACACATATAAAAAATGGATCAAGACTTTATCCTTTATTAATTTATTTGAATCAATGACCTAATGTACCTAATGACCTTACCCATCTCATTTGAATGGTAATCTGTATCTCTCCTCCAGGCTGTAGTTCAGATTTTGAGTCCTCAAGAACTCATTGTGATTTTCGTGTAGATGACCACAACTGAGATCTAATATTTCTAGTTACAGTATCTGTCTGTTGATTGTCTGAACTAGATCTAAGGATGTAACCATAAAAACTGTCATGAGGACTTTTAGAAACATGAGATCAAGAACCCCTGTGTCATGGATAGTATGGTGACAGCACCTGATTGATCTGACTTCTGACCTACTGTTGTCCATTCCTGTGGGTCCCTTACAGCTTCCCAATAGTACAGACTTATTTGTTAACCTTCCACACCTTTCAGCCAAATACTGCCCTATAAAAAAGTAAACCATTCTTTTTAACTCTTCCCACTACTCTACCCTCATTAGCACTATTATCCCTTTTGCGGTATTATGCTAAAGAGGCTCCCTGCTGTGTCTCTGACAAGAAATGCAATGCTGCATTAAATCATTAAATTTTACATTAAATCATTTAATGCATGGTTTCCAAGTGCTACTTTGATTATGTGTATCAGAGGTTAAAATACAGAAGAAAAAGACAACATACACTGTACCAGATATCTTACCTTAAAAGAATTTGCTTTCCATCTGACTATGCATGCAACCATAATTTATAGTCAAGAAGCCTATGCAAGGTAAATAACATCCATTTGAGAAAGGTCAGTCTTAAGTAGAAAACTCCATGGTTTCAAATGATAAAGTGTGAGTTTTGCATCTTTATTTACCAGGAGTATTAAAATAAATATTCTATACTTTTTAATCTATTTGTGTGACATTGCTGAAAAAAAATTGCACTATTAAGACAATGGACAACTGCTGTTTAAATCCCACTTAGAACTCTCATGACCCTTCTCGCAAGAGTACTGAAAAAATCCTCTTGTCCTTTTTAGCAGGAGGAAAGTCTCCAAATCTACTTACACATAAGGCATTTCGGCCCTATGATATATCATATAATCTTTTTTTCTCACCTATGAATTTCTGGAAAGTAGATTCCATTCTGCTTTATGGCTCAAGTTACTACTGAACTCTTTCATTAAAATTACATTTTAAAACATTGATAATTAAGTCTATTTTCAATGTAGTATGACTTTAATTCTATTTCCATTTGAAAATTAGTTAATTGGCCACTGTTTAACAAGGTGTGCAATAGTTCTCTGCTTTGTTCTTTGGCTATACATACATTTCTTAAATCCATCTCTCTAGCTACAGAACTCCAGTCGCATAACACTATTGACAGGGGGAAAAAATCCTTAGTGTTAATTAAAGTTGCCACTTCTAGAGACTATTAATTAACTTGTGACCCACTTTGTGAATACCTGATGGTGTTAGTTGGTTTCCAAAAATAACAAACAGTTTAAGCTTTGTGAGACTAGAAAGATGCATAAAATGTCATTACACAAGTTGTCTACTGTCATCTTATAATCAGAAGTACTTACGTGAAATGTATTGTCCAAAAAATCAATACAGACTTCTTATTATCCTAAATGGTCATTAGGTGCCATTATCATTGGTATCTGGAAATGAGGTCAGCATTAGCCTTTCATGCCCAGCAGCAGCTCCTCTGTAAAACACAATTTTTTTAAAATGCTCTGAGTAGGGCACGGTTCTAGGCAAAATTTATGAATTTTACACAATTCCCAAGTTCTGTCTGAGCAGATATTCCTGGACCTGGCTTCAAAAAGGCTACAAATGGTTAACAGAATAAACCATTAACAGAAATAGAAGAGAAGAAAAAGCTGAATAAATCTTCATGCCATACCTATAATTATTACCTTGATTTGTACAGACTGTGGATAGATCTGAATACAAAAACATACTAAAAAGATTAAATCTGCAAATTTTGGTCATGAAATAATTCAATTTATTTCAGTATCTTAAAGCTCCTCAGCAGTTTGTAGTTGTATTTCCAAAGGAGCAGCCTGCCTTAGGATCTTAATTTGGAACAAAGCAGGAACTAACAGTTTGTCCATTGAATCCATTGAAACAAAGATTTTTCTCTCAATCTTAGATCTATAAATTACATACTGATTTTAGAGAGTATCTGCACATCTCTAGAGCTTTAGGCTTAGCTCTCAATCATGCCTTATGAACCCTTTATCTAGCAGCAAGGAGCAAAGAGGCGTTACAGAGTGGTGATGGATGTGCAGAAGATGACTGTGGAATAATTTAGTGATGGAAACAATCACTGGATATCCTTTGGTACTCACTCAGGTCCTTTTGATATGATATTTTTAAAGAGGTACAGGAGGCACATAATTTTATTGTATTCTCCATGTCTATTTCTTCACGTTTGCCAGCATTATCTTATGGGGATATTAGGAGATTATATTACTACAAGACAGTCTGGTTAATCCAGAAAGCAGAAAATACTAATAATTTTTTAAAAATTTTTTTTAAAAGTCAGGTCAGTGGCTGAGTTATTGGCTTTTCTAACTCACTCAGAGTGCACCTTCTACAGGGAATCTTACAAAATTAGTTGAGGGAATTATTTATTAAATTTGTGTTCTTGCCTTCTTGCGTTCTTCATTCCACCTGCTTCTTTTTAGAGGGCTTTTATCCCTTGGAGGCTATATCAGAATATACCATAAAATTATAATCAGAATATTTCAGGACATGGTTGTTGCACCGTGGCAGAAAGAGTGAAGCTTTTACAAATCCATGAGTAGTAGCTGACCATGTGTGCTAAATCTCAGCAGAAGTTGTATTCGGAAAGATCTTTTACTTCTTATTCATCCTTCAGAATGACACTATCTCAGCTCAGAAAGGCTATTCAAGCTGAAAAAGAGTGTGATTGTCTTCAGATTTCAGATCAGATGTACAGAAATGCCATGTCATGCTATCATTTATATACCCAGAAAAGCTGCTAGGGTATTTGCCAGCAGATTAACAAGTTACTCTAGTGTATGCCTTCAAAATAATTCCCTTGCAACCACTAGAGAAATTTGTCTAAGAAGCTTGAACAGAGAGTCATGGCACTGTATCTTAAATTCCAATTAATGCTCCATATCTGAAAAATGAAAAGTGTCCTGGTAGTGATATTTCACACAACCCCACACCTATCATTGCATATGGCAGTAGAGATTTTCAAACTAATTTATGGGAGTCATAAAACTCTTTCATGTTCTTAGTAAGCATCTAGACATGACATCAGCAAGCTATTATTTCAATAACTAGGAAATATTTTATGATAAAAATGGGAATTATTCAAGACTCTTTTCATATAAATGTGTTCTCATGAAATTATGTAGATCTATACCTTTCTACTTTTTCTATAGCAGGTGTAATTCACTACTGTATTATGACCGTTCATAATATTGCAATATTTTGTAAATCAATGTGTGATCTATATTCAGTCAGTGTCAAATCAGTGTCAAGTCTGGTCTATCAGAGCAATTCTTCTATA
Source organism: Acanthornis magna (assembly GCA_036785705.1). Lineage (NCBI taxonomy): Eukaryota > Metazoa > Chordata > Aves > Passeriformes > Acanthizidae > Acanthornis > Acanthornis magna. The sequence goes on from JAWUZG010000001.1 coordinate 28,354,701, forward strand.
GGGATATGTATAATTGTAATGACAAGGCTCTTATAGTAATGTTTAGTGACGAAGATGTCCTTGCATGCATTGTACATATTCTGAAGCAGCTTGCAACATATGAGATAGAGTAGGTCCTAAATTTCATTTAATGTAAAATGTGTGGATGCTTCTGTGTTTATTTTGTTACAAGCTGTAGACTCCCTTAAAAAAAAAAAAAAAAGAGAGAGAGAAAGAAAAAGGAAATCAGCCAACATACTTTGCAACAGAGCATGGAATTTCTCTGTAGATTAACTTTAGTTCTTGAGATAGGAAATTTATCTCTAAATTAAACTTGTTGAGGTTTTTCACTAACTTTTTTTGAGCCCTACAACCTCTCTGAGGAATGTACAGGCTGACTGGCCTCCCAATTCAAAAGCCTGCTGCCTCCACGCAAACCTAAGTGCTTTGATGTCCCCTTGAGCTCTACTGTCCTTTCTCAACCTGTAGGCAAAAATGAATACCTCTCTCAGCTAAGTCTCTCCAAACTCACAAAGAATGGTTAAATAGTGTGACAACAGCAAACTCTTCTTTGTTGATATATTGATAGAAGGATGGATTTTTTCTAATGTTTCATGTAAATGTTGCACATCTTCATATACCAGAGGAGCGACATCCACACTGTAATAAATTTAAATTCTTGTGGCTATAATAAATGGCTTATGTCCCAAGTGATGTCCCAAACAGGAATGAAACATTTTCAATATTAATACTTCCTTTTAGAATATAACAGTATTTTAAAGCTATCCTTAACAAAATAAAATTAAATATCAAGTAAGTTTCCATTTCAAGCAAAACCAGTAACAGAATAATTTTGGAAATTTTCCCTGCATAAAGCTTTTCCTTTATTACTCTGTCTAGCCACTCATACCAAAAGATAAGGGATGCAGGGATTTTTCCTAGATTGTAGTGCTTTTTACATCTAAACAGACAGAAACCCTTTATTTTCTTGGCAAAGAAGAACGGAAAGAAGTATGATTACAGCCAGTCTCTGTGACAATATTGGTAGCAAATTGAGAAAAAAATTGAACAGGCACAGAGATTGCTCTCCCTGTTGAATGGTTGATCAAAGCAAGGCTGGGGTCCACTAGAGGAATAACAATACACCCTGTGGATATGGTGTAGATTCCCTGCAAAGGTATTTTAGGACATTTGGCTCTAAACAAAGAATTCCACAAATCCAAACAAATCTGCATTCTTTAGAATTAAGTGCACCAACAGTAATGACTTGTTTAGCCACATGGACCCATAACTATTTTCCACAAAAACAGTAGTATTTTCAGATGTGCTAGTTTATGGTGCTTAAAATGTACCTAATGTGTCATGTGCATTATCTCCTCACTTTTGATGGGACCACAAGTGTGAAAAGTAGGTATTCTATTTACAGTGTATTTCAGCTTCCAACAAATTACTATTTCTTGTCTCCTCAGGAAATAATGTTTGCTACCATTTCAGTGTGATGCTAAGAAGATATTTTTCCTTTCATCCTTTCCACATTCATTGACAGGTTTGGTTATTGCTGGAGGGTTTTTTCCCTTTTTTAAGCCTATGTAGTACAAAAATCATATCTAATGCTGGTGATTAATAATGAGATGCTTCATAGTGAAGCCTCTCCAAAGAAGGAAATTGCACAAACAAGCAGAATTATCTGTCACCACATGATAAAATTCAAGTATAAGAAGCTTCTTGTCAAATACAATCGACAGAGCAAGTGATAGATTAATCTTAATAGCAGTAAAAGTAAGTTATAAACCATTGCCTTCTTTTACAATATAAAAGCCTCTCCTATTAAACTCCCTGTGATGAAGTGCAGTAAAACAAAATAAAAAATGGTAGTGGGAGAACCAGTGATGTTTCTTCTTTGCTCAGAACATAGTGAACTGTGTCAATACTTTCAATGTTCACTTCCTGTCAATGTCAATTTAGTTTTGTTGCTGTTTTTATGAAAAGGTGACCTGGACAAAAATAAATCTAGCCACTTTCATTATTTCTGTAAGGTTAGTAATGTTTCAAAATCTGTCTTTAATTCTGAGGCCTGTAAGAAGCTTTGGCAATAATTACTTGGTAAATTTTTCACTTAGGCCATTTAAATGTTTCTCTGTTTCTCCTGAATGGTCTAAAACATATTATCTCCTAGTGGAAAATGCATGATACACTGAAATGTGAGTTTAGAGAGGAATTGGATTTTTATTGTTTAAGAAATACCTATTATATTTTGCTTCCATTCTGAAACATAAACAATATTTTTCTGCAGTTCTTCAGAAGAAAAAAATCCTCCAGCATTTTATCAGGCTGAATAGTTCATTTGAAACCTCAGAATAATTCTTCTTGAATATGTATATCTATATATCTATATATCTATATATATATATATATATCAGTATATATATCAGTGTATATATATATATCAATATATATATATCAGTGTATATATATATCAGTGTGTATATACATATATATATATATATATATATAAATATATATAAAATTGTGGTCCTATGATGTATTTAGAGAATTCTTGAGTGGTCATTTAGAGCATATTTTCCCAAGGCATCTTTGATATGCACTTCAAAGGGCACTGAAATGTCATGTAAGCATGAGAATATATCTCAATTCCTTCTTATTTCATTAGTGTAATTTTTACTATCTCACGAGGTTTATTGATGATCTTCTATTATTTCTATCATTATTCTTCAATATTGCTGAAACATTAAGCTGCAAATTGTTAATACATTTACCACTAACAAGAAGAGGAATCAACATACTGTAAATTAGACGCTGCAAATCTGAGTTTTAGCGGAGATTTTGTAGCCTGGTCTGTCCTTTTGCACACTAGCATAACTATAATAAATTCTTGTTTTAGCATTTCAGGCAAGAAAAACAGTTCTAGGCTCTGGCAAAATGCTTGCTTCTAACTGATCTTTGCAAAATGCAGGAAGTTGCCTAATTTAATTCTTCAGTATTGCATAATACTGTCATTTTGTGAGTAAGTATAAATAATGTATGAATTCACACTGGTAAAGACAGTGCAGTCTGAAGACTTGAGTGCCAGTCTAGTACTCCTGGTAACTATCCACAACTTTCCTATGAATCTGCTGTGTGATGTTCAACAAGCTACCTTCTTGTTTTCCTACTTATTTTACATTAAAAAAAAGAAAAAGTTATGAAATAACATCTACCCCCTTTGAGAAGAATTTTTAAATCCCTGACTATTGATTTCAAAATTAGCTTGAATAGAGCTGAAGAATTGGGGACTGATTCTTTACCAAGACTTTACTGAACTTTTATAAAGTTGGCTAAATATCTGGCCAAGCTTTATTACCTCTGCAGATGTCAGACCTGCCCTCACAAGCAGATGTTCCAAGTGGTACAGGAAGAGCTGTATGACCTCTGAAGGAAATTAGAGTACAGGAAGTTGCAGGTAAACTGATGAAATTAACACTAGGACAGAAATAAAAGTAATAGAAGAAAACGGTCATCAGAATTTAATTTGAATGTGTCTTGTATAGACTAGAATGTAGGCTTCTGAAATTGTAGCAGTATGAACATTTGGTACACTGTATATGCCATTCTATTTAAATGGTGAATAGTGACATTTCTGGGAATGTTTAAGGCTCTTTAAAAAAACGGAAGTAGAAAGTTCACAGTTATGAAATGTAACTACAAATCATCAGATACTATCCTTTCTATTTGCATGATAAAGATCCAAATAAAATCTTTTATACAATAAACAAGTGTTATTTAAAAACTTGTCAGACTTCTAAAACCCTCTGAAGATTAGTACATTTAGTACTAGTACATTAGTACATTAGTACATTTATTAGTACATTTATTTATAAACTAAACTCATTTATTTCAAGCTTATATTTTTTTAACAGCAGAATTATTCTACAGTGTTGAACTCTATCTCTAGCCATTGTTCTCAGTTAGTAGGGAACAATTACATTTCTGCTCATTTTCGTATTGCCACATCACATGAGTTTTCAGTCCCCTTTGAGATAGCACATTGAAATGCACTTTCCGAAATTAATTTTGCACACTTTCTGAAGTTTGACTTTCTCATTTTTTAAACATTTACTACCTGTCACATAAAAAGTAGTTTAGGTGAGCTCTTGTCAGTCCTTCCTGCAAAACCATTGATGATTTCAGCAAGAAATATTTGCCTGGTAACTCCTCACACCACATTTCCCTTTTTCATGGCAGCTTTAAAGTGACAACATAATATTAGTCATCCTTCGCTATCATATTCTATTGATGTATCCACATTTATGTATTTTTGGTTTCTGGTTTTTTTTTGTTTGGAGGTAGGTTTGGGCTTGTTTTGTTTTGCTATTTGTTCACAGGTACTTGATCTTGCACATCATATTCTTAAATTTCATCTGTTTCACAGGTTTTTCTGAGGTATTAGAGCTACCAACAAATATGTAGGCAAGATAATACTTAGTAATTGTTACCAGGTGATAAATGGCCTTCACCTGGTGAGCACACACAACTTGTTCTCCAAAACGTCTGGCCTATGGAACTGCACAATGCCCATTGTGCAAGAAGAACTGCACCAGCCTCAGTGTCCTGTCAGCTCAGCTCACTTGGAACAGTGAATAGCTGTTATGCTTACAGATTTATGACACTCTTTTTTTAAAATTAGGTAATTAACTGAGTACCATCATTATTGGAACATACATAGAGGTCTCAAGGGGAAGATCTACTTGAGTTTCAGTGATTATAGTGCTTCAAGCTCTTTTCAAGTGAATTTGCAGCCCTGAAGTTTTTGTCATGACCCTTTTCCCAGCTGCTATGGAATCAACAATTTTAAGCTTTGCACCAGAGAAATGCCTGCATTTTATGACATCACAGTGCGCAACTACATTCACGTGTAACCACATCTGCTGAAAAATCTGAATTAGAGTGCATAGAGTTCATATGAAAATCTGACAACTTTCCTAAAGAGTAGTGGGGAATGATACAGTTTGTGAAAATGTTTTCCCTGATAGACTTGGGGGTAAGCTATCAAATTTCTTAAGAAACTGCCAAAACAGGTGAGTGCTGAGCAATACCTGATTTACAGAGGTCCTGCATAAGCTGAAGTGTCTACATATGAACAAATGAATTGCAACACTAGCGACCTTGTTCTGGCAACTACTGGACATACCAGTGACAGCATGTCTACATGTATATGCACTACTGTAAGCCCTGAAACATCCCTCAGAGAACTGTACTTGTTTGCCATTTCTTTTACTGTTTGGTTTTTGGGAAGACAGTAAGACAAAAGTTGAAAGTGTAGAAAACCCCAGTCTAAAAAATAGAAAAATAGAGAAAAGATTCTCTTCATAGCAACAAGAAGAAAAGTATGTGCAATTATCAAAATCAAACCACTCCTTTCAGCAGCTAGGAACATTTTAATGAGGAAGAGTTTCGGAACAAAACAACAAGCAAGCATGGAAACAGTTCATGTTCTTTTTCTCTGTGAACATATTCAGTACAGTCCTTGTCACATCAGCTGGTAAGAATATTTGGGCTTTTGACTCAATAGGAATGCCATATGGGTCACAAGCTTCCAATTTCTCACTGCTTGAAATATCTTCATTCCAGTAAAGGAACTTTCCTGGAGGCTATGATGAATAGAAACATGGACAGATTAGCCTCTCATATGCATAACCACACTTTGATAGAAATAGGACAAAGTGTGTGAATCTAAAGTGTGCTGAACAGACTTAAATCTGCATCTAGAACATCTGATATGGTTAGCGACTTCACTGGTGAAAAAACAAATCACTAAACAAAATCAGAATAAAATTGTGAAAGGAAAAAATCCAGAATAGCAAATTGTAGAAATAAGAATAAATTGAAGCTATATCTTCAGACATAGCTAAGAATTATAACAATTTCTTTCTCATCTGTCAAAAGAGAACGGAATACTGCATGCACTGACAACACTATCCCTTTGGTGAGACTTGTAGGAATGCTACCATAATATCCTACCACCAAGTGTTTTAGAAAAGGAGGCAGCTGCAAATAGATACATTAAATTCACCTGCCAAAGTGCTGATTTGGAATATAAAAATGTCAAGACCTTGCACCACAGCCAAATGAATTTATAGCAGATTAGTGATGTGCAAATTGCCAATTGCAAGTAATTGCAACATATTTTCCCATGTTTTTTCTTGTTCTTCTTAAAATAATGAACATGCACATGATTTGTAAAGATTATAAAATAGCTTAATAGTCTATCTCAATTTTGTTCCTCAAATCATGTTCTTTGTAGAGTGATTTAGTGTGAGTCCCAGATTTAATCAGGTCAGAAAGGGTATTACCACTGGGTTAGATAAAATATGCAAGATTGAGCCCTTTGTTTGCACTACCTCCTTACACCAGACAGACTCTGACAGAATCATTACTCCTTTCAATATTTTCTAGTCAGCTTCTGAGCTCTCCAGCAGAGATAACCTTTAAAAAAAAAACCACAATGGAGTAATGCAACAGCTGCTGCTTATCTCCATCAGAAAGGTTCTCTAAGCAGTGTCTCAGGCAGTTTCAAAACTGTCTTTTGACTCTCTTTAAAGAGTGAGGTCTGGAAAGAAGAGTTGGCAGCATCCCTGTACATGATGAAAATGAGAGGGGCCTGGAGACTGGAGAAGTCAGGTGCAACAGAAAATGTGACTCTCCATCTGCAAAGAGAAAAATATTAGCTAGCAGGGCTGTGTAAGAGATTTAAATTATAAGAAAATTAAGCAAAATATGGCTAAATACATGTCATAATAAAGACAGACTTACCATATATGAACTGCAAGTTTGTTTTGTCTTTGACTAATTAATGAAATGGCTTTTAGGAATCTGTAGTAAACTTTCTAAGGAAAATTACCTCAAACAAACAAACAAACATGCTAACCAAACAAAAAAAACCAACACAACACAAAAAAACCCCCAAACAAACCAACCAAAAACAAACAAAAAAACCCGACTCCCAATAACACCCCACAAAAACAAACAAACAAAAAAACCAAAAACAAAAATATTTACCAAAAAGGAAAAAAAAGGAAAAAAAAGGGGAAAAAAAGGAAAAAAAAATAAACACCACCAAACCACAAAAACATAAACAAAGAAAAACCCTCATAATAAAGGGCATCCTGAAAAATACTTGCAGAAAAATGATGCGAGTCATTTGTTTTGGGATTTTTTTTTCTCCTCCAACCTGAGCATTTCTTTCTCCAGCATGTGGAAGTGATATGTCAAAGGTCTCAAAAAATATTTGAAATGTTAGCTGGGAAGGAGGAACACTGAAATGGAATATATATCTAGTTAAAAATTATTTCTGAAACAAAACAATTTCTAATTATTATAATCTTTTTTATTATTATGCCATCCATATCTTAGAGCTGGCAAGACCCTGCAGTTATTAAGTTCTGTGTAAATGATAAAGATAAAGGGAGGCCTGGGAATCTAGACATGGCATGCATTGCTAATTGTTTTTATCTTAAAATAAACAATACTCGAAAAAAACAGCAGGGGTTGGAGTAAGTTCTGTGTGTTTGTAGGTTTGTGTTTGTATGTAAACTTATTCAATCACTACTATTAGTGACTGGTCACTGCTCCTACAAATCCAGAGCTGCAATTCCTTATTCACCTAAACTGGACACATGGTGACTCTAAAAATATAAAAATAGAAAATGGATAGTCCAAGTGAATCTTAGGATGGGTTTCCACCATAAAAGCTAGACTGAAACCTAAGAAGCAAGAGGCTCTCAAAAAAGTCAAAAGGTATCGCGTGTACTGTCAATAACCTACTTTTTACTTACCAGCTAGTCTCAGGGGATGATAGAGGTGAAAGGGTTTCAGAAAGCAGAAGCCTGAAAAAGTGTATAGGCACAAAAAAGGAAGAAACAAAACATATGGTGGAGCAATGAAAATAAATCCACAGTTTTAAGACAACACCCAAAGAAAACAGGCAGCTGGGGGAAAAAAGGAAAAGCATAAAAACTAAATTCAAGAAGAAAAAAAATCTTTCTAAAGGGAAAGATGTTTGTATTCTGTTTTAAAAAAAATCAGGTTAAAGGCTGCTGGTTCTTTTCAGTAGCTTATGGTGGTTTTGGTATGCCAATTCATCTCCCAAACGTTACCCAAATTAGTTATGCAATTAAATTTGAGTTACAAACTGGTCAGACTAGGAACCCACTTATATCTGGGAGCTGGGAAGAAAGTCTAAACATGACAAATAGACATTATGAAAACATTTATTAAGAAATGGCGGCGGAATACTATTTTCTTCATAATTCTTAGAAAAGGGAGCAGGCATACTTCAAAAAATTATGTTATTTAAAATAGTCTGTACATGATTTGTAAATAGCACCGTTGTTTTACATCAATTGACAAGGAAAATTCATGCCAAAAATTTTTTTATTTGATGTTTAGTATATTTCATTCCTTTGCTTGTACAATTTATCATAGGTGATTATAGTAACGGAGAAATTCTAAGGAATCCAATTAGCTCCCTCTGAATGGGTTAATCTTCTAGAGTATTCAGTATGAAGTGGATTTTCTGACCCAGAAACACCAGTATGGTTTTTGGCACTTTTTACAATCTCAGAAACTTCAATACTAAATAATTCACAGATACCCAAATATTAATCTCAGAAAGCACTCCCTGAAAACCCACAGCAAGGGTTAAGAGAGAGTCAAGATGTAGGAAGGTTCCTGAGAAGAACATCATGCCATAAAGACACCACTAACAGCAAAACTAGCCTACAAATGTTCCCATTATTTCCAGCTTTGTGGGACATAATGACTAAAATATAGCAACAAGTAATATATATTTTCTTATACATAAAATAATATGCCTGCTTTCTTCACTTTATTTTACAATCACGGAGTGGACTCAATCTTAAAGTTCAGAAAATTTGTCTTGTCTAGTTATGACTGCTGTGAGACATAAAAGACTTTGAAAGTCACAACCAGTCAGAAAATGGCCACAGATAAATGTCTTAAAACTATTTCTTGACAGTTTAGAAGGTTTGAGAAGTAATCAAGACAATTAATGGTGTTTAATTTTATCACACCTGTAAGTGTGGTAAGTACCTGCCATTAATAAAACATTGTACTTTATGATAGCATAGCCATATATTTACAAAAGTATGTAACTGTCAAACAATAATATGTAACTGTCATAGAGTTACACCTATAGTGTGATCTATAAGTAATGAATATTCTATATTGTGAACGCTACATCAGGAGAGCTTTTTACAAGAATAACATTAGTCTCAAATACTGAGAAATGGCATGGCAAAAATTATCTTTACCAGCTATTGTAATTACTATTGTAATTTTGGCTCCTTTTGACATCAGCATTTAAGTAACGTTGACAAGTAGAGTAGACTACAGTAACACAAGAGCTGGAGTGGGAGACAAGCCTCAATGGAGATTAATTAACACTGGCCCCTGAGACACCAGCACATTTTCAGAATCTCTAGGGCTTCTCCGGGACAAAACATCAAAACTTTGTGGACTTCATTTTGATCTCATGGTCTCCCATCACTCTGGATGCAGACAGAGGTATCTGACTTCCACAGATGAGAAATGTTTTCAAAGAGAGGCATACATCCCTCCCAAGCACAGTCTGATGCTACCTCCTCCTTCCCTCAGCTTCATCCAGAGAGCTACAAGTTCAGAGGGAGCTCCCTCTCATGCTTAGCTGTCTAAAAGTCAGCCATTCAGTCCAACACAGCAATAGTTGACACAATAGGGACAATATTGGGGGTGTCATTCACTCTCTCTCTCTCTCCTTCTGTTCTCTTACTGGCAGTGGAGGGAAGCTATTTGTCTGACTTCACCAGGCATGTGTTCCTCACCCTTACCACTTCCTTGAATTAACTAAACCCAGCACAGTATCCACACACCATTATTACAGAAGTAAAAGCATTTCCAAATATGTTTCATACAAAGTATTCGTTATGAGCCTCAGTTTTTGACTGGGACAATATTTCTAGATGTCACACCATCCCACGGGATGTGAATAGCATTTTCTTGGCAGTAATCCTTATTTCTACTGCGTTACATTGTGTCTAGATATAGACTTAGATTCATGTGGGTATGCATAAGACAAATACAAGAGAAATACAGTAGGAGAGGAACAAAAATGTTTATGTCTTTATCATAAAATATCACAGATGGAATTACTAGTTATCAGTTCTACTGCAGTCTCCTGAATGAAGTGCTGTGCCAACTGCTTTATCTTAAAAGAGAGAGGAAAAACTGTCAGATAGAAAGAATAGAATGGAGAGTTAGCCTGACATCCAGTTGATTGCTTACCTGAAAAATGTTATCCACAGATATACAAAAAGCTACATATATATAATTTTTCTTTTATTTTTATTGTTCTCCCCTGGAGTCCTTTAAAACCATTCATTTTGGCTTTGTATTAGGACAGCAGTGAAACAACTACTAAATACTCTTGCAGCCAGAAATTTTGTTTTAAATTACTTTAGAAAAGACACAAATTAGTTGTGTTCAAGGAGAAAAAGTTTGCTACAACTTCACTACTAAATAAATAATTTTAAAAGATAAGATAGTCTCTAGGTGCCTTTATTGCACTGTCTATAGACGTAAGTTATTGCTTTTGACTGGAATAATGAATAGGGTTTTATTGTGGGTGTAATAATGTGCCAGATACATAGAAAAGTATCAAAAAGTCATCAGAACGTAACAAACTCCAGGAAAGGGCATGGTGGGTAGGAGAGGGGAGAAAAAAACACATACCAAAAAAAAAAATTAAAAAATCATATTTTCAGTGAGGTGATTAAAAGATTAAAAGTAAGATAATTTTCTGAAGAAAATGCTCATCTTTTATTAAAATAGATATGCATGGAACGTGTTTCAAACTGAAGGGTGGCATACCCTATATCGTACATCTGCATGCATGTATAAATGCAGAATTGTGTGTGTGTGTGTGTGTGTGTGTGTGTATGTGTGTGTGTACATGTATCTTCCCATTATTTATATTTTCTCACACTGGAAGGCTTTTTTTTTTTTTAATATTTATAATTAATACTATTTATAACTACTAAACACATGCTTGCAACTGATAAGGAAGATAGTTTTAAAATAGTACTAGTGAACTAAAAAGGACAGACAGACTGATGGAATGAATAATTTAAAGTCTTACCCTATTATGTTCTTTACATATTTTACCATAAACACTGAAAGGTGTGTGGTAAGCTTCAAATGCTCATAACTATTTGCCTTTTTTGTCGGAGAAGCAGTAGTAGCAGTGCCAAGGATAAAAAATGGTGTATCTAGTCTTGTTAGAGAGATTCTTTTTTCTTTGAAATAGGAACTTTCCAGGCACTGATATTTTAGATGCAAGGCAACATCTGTTAGCAGATAGCACTGTGGAGCTGCAGGCTAGGTAGGACCAGAGTAATGACTCCTATGATTGGCACTGTTAATGACTTTTCCCTGAGTTCTAGTTCTGGCTAGTATTTACTACTTTTCTCTGTCTTCTCTGGCTTTTTGCACATTACACTGCATCAGTGAAAAAAAAAAAAAGTTTGAATTGCAGAACACTGCTTTTGATCTGACAAATTTCTCTATGAAATTTCTTTAGGAAGCCATAGAATTCCTGTTCTGAATAAGCCTGCCAACCACACAAAGAATGTCTTGGTGTTCGACTAGAGATAATATAGGAAGACTAAACTCCACAAGAAAGCAAAGAACTTAATTATTTTTTCTTTGCTTTTAATAAGCAGGCGCTTGTGTAAAATAAAAAGTCTAGAGATATTAGTGCCTCTCTAGCAGTGAAGGTGTACTGTTTAAATTGTGCTAGAATGTTACAGAAGCCCTTCTGAAATTACTACAGCTATGTATATTAAAGATGGAGTGTAATTAAAAATGTGTCTTCATTTCATCTACTTCTAGCCATGCATAGGTGTTCAGTCTAGTCTTGTCATCTAAGCAATTTGCAGAGTCAGTAAAAATTAACACTTACAGAGCGGGAGTCCTGTGTAGGTGTCTAAAACAGTGGTGGGGATAAATTGCCAGCTACAGATGCCTCACCTTTTTGAATGACAAAAGCAACAAATAAATTTAATAGCTTAGACCAGACGCCAAATCTTAGACAACTAAAGGGAATCTCACACTGCATACCTACACTAAACAGGAAAAATTAAGTTGAATAATCATTGTTGATATGACCAAATTTGCTTTAATCTAGTGAGAGCTCTTTTCCTCTTCCACATCTCTTAAAAGATGAAAATATGAACATCACTTTTATTATACTGTGCACCTTATGTTTGAACCATTGCTTCTTATAACGATAATAAGATTACATAGGGAGTCTGTTTTGAGAATTATCCACTCTTTTTTTTTACTGAAAAAGTTGGATTTTGCCTTAGCTGTGCAAATTCCTTTGTTACTCACTGATCTTATTCACACAGGATATTGGCAGGACTTTGCGAAATCCCGGCATTACACTTCAGAACTGCAGAGAGAAGTTTGGAGTCTTTGAAAATTAAAAGACTCTTTGAAAATATGGTCTGGTGACCCCTTTCCAGAGCCCACTGGGGTCACTGTAAATTTCTGCATGCACTTGAAAGTGCTCTGGATCAAATCACACCCATTCCACCTCTCATATACATAAATATGCTCATTTTTTAAAAAGTTTTGTAATGTCAGAATTGACGCAAAATTTAAATTGACTGCACAGAGATACTTATGTCCCCAGACTGTCTGCTTAAACTGAGAATATATGAGCTCCACCATGTTTCTATACTGATACTGACTTTGTTATTCCATGCTAGAATGAAATGAATGTTTAACATTCTACAGATGTCTACGCAATGCTTATCTGCAGCCAGAATGAATAATTCTAAAAGGCTGATGTTTGAACACATACTACAGCACAGCAGAATTAAAGGTGAAAGTTCAAGTGCTGCAATTTCAAACTATTGATCAATGGTAATTTTTGGCACCCTTGGGTTAGTGATGCTGGCATGTGGCAAGCAAGCAAACCACAAAGGTTAAGTATGAATCATCAGTACAAATGTAACTCACCTTCTTCAGTTTTCTTAGATTTAAAAACTTTTGCTGTTAAGTGGTCTTTCTTTATCCTGCATGCTTCTGTGCACCACACCAAGGCATATCTTGAAGATCATGTCTTCTGAGCACATCAAATTAGAGAGAAGGTTGAAAAAGAAAGCTGCTTGTCTGTTCTTACCAATTTGTTGGATAACCTGAAAAAGAATTATGTACATATTACCACTACACTTTATTACACCAGGGATGGCTCAGATTTTCTTCCATTTATCCTTACACTTTCAAAATTGTCATAAAAACATCCCTTTATCCTACGGGTTTTTTGCTTATTGCACTGGAAGTTATAGAAAGAATACTGTGTTTCATAATCTGCTTGCTTACCAGACCTTGTTTAACTAAACATAATTTGGTTAATACTCATTGAGAAAGGATATTAAGTATGTTATACTAAATGGTGCTGCTATGTCACCATTATTCAGCACTGATCTATTCATTAGGATGACATTTAGGAACATTCCTTTCTGCAAATTCCTATCTTTTTGAACAGCATATAGGATCTAGGTTGGGATCATTTCTGAGAATTTCAAACATAATTCTACTGTTTCCAAAACCAAAAATATTAGGAGGAAAAAAAATTTTGCTTTCTTACAGTATTTCTGAAATGTTATTACAAACTCCAGTTCTATTCACTTTGTGCACTAATGATCTATGTATATTGTAAGGCAGCTGCTGATCTGTATGAAAAAAAAAAAACGGTGTGCCATTCATTTCGTAAGAACATAACCTGTACTAAAGTATTGTCAAAGCTATTAACAGGCCATAAGCTTTGTACTTAATTTAGGTGGTTACAGAACTGTAATTTGCCAGACTTTTTCTGCCTCCAACTTTGTTTTATTTGGTTTACCTGTAACTGTATTTCTTCTGAATGAGCAGGACTAAAGCTGAAGATATTACCTTACTATTTACCATTAATAAAACATTAATAGGACATAAGTACATCAGCTATACAGTTTGGTTTCTAGGGAGTTCTTTTCACCTTATAAACATCTCAGTGATGTTTTGATCATTTTTTCACTTGTTTTAAAATCATCATGCTGTAGAGGAAAGATACGCTGTCATAATATAAACATCCAAACATACTTTGAGAGAAAAATATCTCTAAACATATATTGAGTGGCTTTATTTCAGACTAGCTAATGAAAATGGGAAGTTTCCATTCTACCTAAACAAGAGACATGTAGAGCTTGTAAATACAAAGTAACAGAAGTGAGTTTAATATTTGTCTAAGAGAAATTTTCAGCAGTGATTTATATTTCAAATCCCATTTGGAAGTTTTAGGGTAGTTTTGGGGGGATTTTTTCTAGTTCTTTTTTAAGGAATTTTATGTGACATCAGCAAAGAGCAGTATTGACTAAAGCTGCAAATGAAATATGGAATAAAAAACACTGTGCATGGGAAATGGAGACAAGAATGCTTTTCCTTTACATAGTTCCACCAGAGAGTGGAGGGAGGGGGAAAAAAAGGTAAGAGAAAAGGAAAAGTAATTCTCTTTTCAAAGACATACAAGGAGATACACAAGCAGATACATCTTACACAGTTTTTGCATTTTAAATAAAATAACACCAATGGTAGAAAAAAGTGGATTTTTGCTGGATAAAAGTTACACTTTTCCACGTAATGGGGTAAGCGTGGATGTAGGAAAGTGAAAGCTCAAATTTTTAAAATTTTCTAAGAACCAGTGCATTCATCATAATTACTTTACTACTGAAGTCCCTGGCTTCCCATGCACAGTTCCTTAGTAGTGTTCTTTTCTACATCACAATATTGGGATTTCTTATATGCACAGTTCAAGTCTGAATTTCCTTATTTCACAAGCTCAGTTTGAGGATAGTCACAACAGCTCTGTGGTGCATTTACCTAATCAATATGATGACATAGCGTTGCAGTGGTACAGTTCTATCTGGAAAAGTAAAAATAAAACAAATTAAAATAAAATACAAAAAGTTTCAAAATATTGAGAAGACTTTATCCTTTTCTTCCCAGAATTCCAAAGAGATACACTTTTACCATAGGCATATAGAAGAAGTAATTTAGAAGTTATTTTTAATCTCTGATGAATTGTCTAGGATAATTTTCTCACAGCTCTTGGGTGCAACTACCTAGCAATTTCCTTTTTCTGCTTTAACCTTTTTGCCTTTTGAAGGCTGAATTTACCTTTCTTTTTCCTTTTATTAAAATCTTTATCCCTCAGGGATTCAACACCACAATTTTCTTCTCTTTGAATACCTTCACTACTCACTGAGTAGTGGTCATGGATTGAGGAAATGTCTCTTCCTGTATCACCACAGAAGTGTACAATGAGGATGAAATTAAATCCAGAAGGTGTCTTCTGCAAAAAGAGGGCCAAGTCTATTGAAAGTTAGTCATATATACTTCCTCCCTCCCTCTGTCATTCAGTTACTTAATTCATGCAATGTAGAACAAAATAATCTGTGAAAGTTTGTTCCACTCCTGCAAGCCTAAAGGTTAGCACAGACTAGTAAAAAAAAAAGTTAATTCAATCAAGACAACAAGATATTAATCCCTGCACTCCTGTACTGTGGACATGTGTTCTAGCTCAAGGAGATTACGGCACTGAAGAAGATGTTGTCAATTATGTGCAAGAAGCAGTTTAAGGATCTGGGTGGAATTCTCTGGAAGGTACCTTAACTGATGCAAGTCCATATCTCCTACTCTGCTGACTTTAGTTTGAGAATTCTACTTTCACACCTGGGTAATTACTTGCGGTCCTGCTCACTGCAAGGTATAAATCCTTAAATTTTTACACACAATGCCATCTGAACAGAGTTCTAGTTGCTTGAAACACTTTTTCTAAAGCCTTCCAATACTTTAGCAGAATCACCAAAGTAGTGGTTACCTGACAAAAGCTAAAAGTAACTGCTGCTTAGACTCAATTCATGAAAGTCTGCTTTCCCATTTCTCTGTGTGATCTTCCCCATAAATACAAAGAATCCAAAGAAATAGATTAAACACATAAAGGGTTAGCACAGATAGCAGCAATCATCTCACATTGTGTAGAATGACTGTTGAAACTATATTTTATTGCAACTGATATGAAACCTCTTCTATTGTCCTGAACCAAACAGTTGTGTCAAAAAACCCATTTCCAGTGTTTCTTGCACTTTCACTAGCAAATAGCCTAAAGCCAACTTTCTCTTTCTTCTCTGTCTAAAGTAAACAATAGAGAGAACACAGCTTCTACTCTTCCTAGACATTTGGAAGCCTATATACATCATGACTCTCAAATTCTTCAGAAATTAAACCAGGCACTGAATAAGCATGGACTATAAACTATAATCTGGAATATGTTCAACCCGTTTCTGTTTAAAGTATCCTGGAAGATTGTGGTTTCAAAGGAAAAAAAACAGAAAGAAAAAGGGTAAAAAAAAAATTTAAAATTACAAGAAGAGGGGGACAGGGAGAAAAGAAAGAGAGAGAAAAAAAAAAAAAGTCAGTATCCCTGTTTTTCTTTCCTGGGAACCAAAAAGTCCCTCAAGAGTACAATGGGAGTATCTCTGTCTACTATACTTTACAATCATCCAGAAACTGAAGGTTTTATAATGTAAGATGACTCCCTAGCCTTAGTTGATGAATGGCTATAATTTTACATTGGACATCCTGAATCATCCAACTTGCCACAGCAAGGAAGCTCTCTAACTCTGAATTGAAGCTATAATTCTAAAACAGACTCCACTGCAGAAGGGTAACACATCGGTAGTGAATCCTTGACATTCAAGCACTGTTGAGGAAAAAAAAACCAAACAAAAACAAGATGCTATTTATTTACGGAGAAAATGATTTTGAGTGAGCTTAGTCACTTTAATGCTGAGCACAAAATTCTAACTGGAGTCCAAAAGAAGATTTACAACAGGACAAAGCAGAACGCAGGAGTAGGCAGTATCACATCTCAAATGTAAAGGCATTACCAAGGACAGACAACTCTGAACAGGTCAAGATATATTGACCTATATTAATAATATGGAAGTAGGATTATTTGGCTTAAAACCCGGGTAAAGAAATTTCTACACTTTTTCTTCCCTAGAAATAGGAATTTGGAAGAAAGAGGCTGAAATAAAGGGATCATTGGTTATTAAAGTGATGTAATCAAAACTCTGACTTCTCAGGATGAAAAAGCTATTAGTGTTTCTTGTACTAAACATCAGCAGAACAAAATAACTTGAAAAACCAATATTATTTATTATTCCTAAGTGAAACTTGTTTTGGAGATCACAGTGGGACATACAGTTGTAACATAATAACTAGACTAATGCCTGACAAACAAGAATAGTGGCAATATTTTGTAAGATGAAAAATAAAGGTGAAGACTAGGGTGACAAGCGCAAATGTGTAATCAAGATAATCTTGTGACAGGAGGGAGGTATGGTGTAGTTAGGTCACTTGACTATTTTATTGAAGATCTGAGATTTTTTGCTGGAGCAAAGCAGACTAAATCTTCTATGCCTTGACAGCTGCTGACGGCCCTGTGGATGTGAAATATGCAGGACAGGAACCAAAATCTTTCAGTGCTTCAGTTCCTACCTCTTCAGTAAAAAATGCTGCTTCCTTTAACTCTTCTCAAAGCTGAAAGTGCACCTGTGACCATGTGTGTGTCTCTGAGATTCACGCTCATGTTTATTACTGATTGGACCTTCAAATAATAATGTGGTAGTCACAAACCCTAGCCCAGTCAGAAGCCCCCAGCTCCCGGGGCAGCAGGATGGGCTCCAGCAGCCACACAGGATTGTTCTGAGCCCCAACAGTTGGAGATATTTCCTGTGAAATTCCATGGGAAATCCCAAGTCCACTAAAGTCTGTGGCAGAGATCCTATTACATAGGTTGAACCAGGATTTCATTATTCAAATGTAGTAATCTCACACATTTTCCATTAATTTAAGAAGCTAGAAATCCACCCAGAATTAATAGCGCATTAAAAAAATCCTGACTTAAGTGAACGTGGGTTATTATTTACCAAGTATGAGAACAGTGGTCTTTTTTGACTACTAGCCAGCTGGTCAGCTGTTTATTGATTCTCAAAGTAAATGCCAGCTTCAGCTTGGTGAGTAGTAAATGCCCCAAGATCCTGGCAAGTGAGTCACACTTGGAAGATTTTCATATTCATTTGTCAAGCCCAAATCAGGCAAGCGAGAAAGCAAATATCAAACCTTCCTTTTCCCGAGTACTAACCAGGCTTTCAGGAGACATTAAGTATAATTATAAATTATGAGCCCTTATCTAGCACGTTCAAAATACAGTTGCAACTAGAGATATGTGGTTGGACTGGCAAATACTCATTCAGTTTCCATTTGAGGACAGTAAAAAAACTTATTTTCCTAAGTGTCAATAAACTCATGGCGAACTCTATAAATAAGCACCAAATGGATTTTGTGGGATGGTTCGATTTCCATTAGATTCCATCTTCAAGTATTAGTGATGTCTGATTTCCTTATTTTTACTTCCAGCAAATGGCATCTGCTAAAAAATGTAGACTTGTGTGAGTGCTGCGCTTTAAATGAAAAATTAACTGAAGGTGAAACCCTAACAGCAGTTTTCAGCTTTTAGGTGACATTCAAAGCTGCATTCCAGCAAGGATCATTTTAGTTTCACTGCTTTAACAGAGACTAAAACTGTTTCCTGAAAGTAGCACTACAAAGCATTTTAAATAATATCTTGACCCTTTATCTTCTGTAAATTTTCCAGGATGTAATTGGATTAGCCTAGAAAAACCCAGGCATTATTCCTGTCTATTGGAAAGATACAGGATTAAAAAACAGACTAAAAATTCTCAAAATGGATCTGTGCAATTTTTGCTGCTACCCATAAAGCATAATAAAATATTATTTAAGGAAGAAAGAACATTTGAAATCTACGCAGAAGGCACACTAAAAATTATGATCTTTAACATGGTCTTCCATTAGTTGCTTTTAAAAAATGGTTATATTAAATGGAAAAAAGGTATTTCAATCACTTTTCATTAAATGGCTTTAACTTCAAAGATGCTTTACAGTATGCAATCTAACTTATTACAGAAGAAAAACAGTATGTACAATATTGAGCAGTTTCACAGTATATACTGGTTTACATGTAAAAAATTAAAATATGGATTCTGAAATATGTTAAACTTGCAGTGAAGTACTTTAATGGCTTAACTACCATAACTACAGAAGATCCCTGCATGCATTACTGTCAAGCTAATTTATTTGAATATTTTATATTAGGTAAATCCAGAACAAATAGTTAGCACCTTCAAGACCCAGTATTTTCACATCTCTCATGGATTACCATTTGGATAAAACTGAGGTTTTTACACTGAAAGTGGCTATACAAAAATTTGAATAATACTTTCACCTTATATTTCAGATTGAACAGAACAAAATTATTTATCTTTTACCTCTCAAGTCTGCAAGTAATGTTGTGAAGAGGAACACCTGTAAATTATTCTCATTCTCTTTTTTGTGTCCACTATAAACAACTTTTTTTGGTGTATGTCAATGGTAATGTAGATCCTACATAAATGTGGTTCCACAGTCTTCACATCTTGAGTTCCTGAGATGGGTAATGGTATCACATGGAAGACATATCAGCAACACAAAGTTTTCTAATTGTTTTTCCCAGATCAGTCTTCCCTGGTTGGAAATAGCTTGCATATATCAAAAGATATAGAAACTGAAGAAAGTATGAGGAATTTTCGGTGACTATATGTATGTACATACATATGTACACAAACATAGATGGAAATTTGCTGACAGAAACACTGTTTTTTCTGTTCATGAAACTTAGGTTTTTGTTTAATTTGGGAAAAAACTCAATTGTTGTGTCCAAAATATTTCATTCAGAGATTGATGCTTTTTAAATGGATTAATTCATTCTATGCAAGTAAGGGATGAAGACCATATTGGAGAAAATTTGAATTCAGTTCAATCTTTCATGTATTTGCACTTTCGTGACAGAACTGAATCTCTGCAGATGGGTTAAGTCTGTATTCAAACTAATTTATAGCAAAGGTTCTATAATCATTGTGGTTTTGTTTGTTTGTTCTCAAGAAAGAAATGGGGAAGACATACATAGTTTGAAAGTGGTTTTATGCATAGTACCATAAGATATTTTGTACTCGGTTAGGTGCATGACACAGAATGTGAGCCCTTCATTCTTGCTATTTAGATCACTTTTTATGTATCTATTTTCTGTGGGAAGCAGGAGAAAAAGGAGCATGGAATGCATTTATTCTCTTCCTATCAAATTTCTCTATCATAAGCAAGCAAAGTGCTGAAACAAAAAATAAAACAAGGAGATAAACCAGAAAAAACTCTAGAATTATTAAATAAAATATGATTGCCACTGGTAAGACTCATTTAAGTACCGTAAAAGCTGAAAGTAATGATTTTCATTTTGAAAATTAGGCAAATTAACATAGCGGTGTTTTTAGAATGACACATTTTGCACAACAGTTCAAATTTGGAAGCTTAGACATGGTATTTTTATTGTCTATGTGCATAGGGGTATCTCCCAGTCAGAGAATAGAAAACTCTAAAGTGCAGACAAAATCTGACATATGTCTATTAAAGACTTGAATAATAAGTAGGAAATTAATATAGAGATGTAACATTGAAAATATAAGAAGGTTTGTCTTAGGCATGTGATCAAATATTTCATAATTTCTTATAAAACACATTTTAGTAGTCTGGGATCAAGCTGCCGCACAGGTCCTTGGAGGACAATGGTCACGAGTCTAACTTTCAATTATGAATCCCTATCTGTTGAAATTTGGTGTAGATAACAAGAAACTCAACTCCTCCAGAGGCCAGGTACAAAATGCATAGTCATTTGGGTTTGGGTTTCTGAGTTTTCTTTTGTTTGGTTGGTTGGTTTTCATTTTTATGGGATTTGGGGGGGTTTTAATTGTCATCTCTTTTACATATATTTCTAGGTCTAATTTTTCCTATACAAGGTGTGCATGGGTTTTATGTGGTAAGATCTCAGAGTCATAGAAGTTTTTAATTTTTTTTCTTTTTTTTCTCAGTGCTAAAGTATGATGCATGTCACATATGCAGAAACTGGATGAACATAACTGGATCAAAACATGAGTCACTGCATTAATAGCTTGCTTCCAGGCATTACAGCAGTATCTTGGAAATTTAAATGCATTCAATCAACCCTACCAACAGTCAAAACATATTTTCAGTCTAAACTGTGTTACTGTGATACTTCACAGTTACAAGAGTCTTGAAGACAGATTAAAAATGAAAAATTTGAAGAAATTGCTTTTTCATATTTTATCAACAAGTCTACAGTAGTCTATATGAAAACCTGTTATGCCCTGCCTTGTGTGCACAAAAACAAACCCTGCCATATTTAGCTGTGACATTCCAGATTCATGCTGGTCTAACACGAGGATAATATTTGATTCTTTAAGGAGACAGAGCAGGGCAGATGCTCTTCTTTAGGAGTTAGCCTGCTTATAGCTTTTTTGTACTTATGATGAATTTTACTGCTCTTTGTGTGCCTGCGACAGTTTCCCGCACAGTGCTCTGCATGGGTGGCTAGAAATGTGCTGATAATACATTATCAGTGCTCTGGCTGCCGCTGAGCAGCACTGGCACAGCATCAGCCCTGTCTCTCCAGTGCTCTCCCCTCACTGGTAGGAGGGGGGTGGTCAAAATTATGGGAGGGGACATAACCAGGACAGCTGACCCCGACTGACTAAAGGGATACTCCATACCATATGATGTCTGTTCAGACATAAAAAGTAAGAGAAAAGAGCAGGAAAAGGGGCTGCATTCATTACTTACAACATTTACCTTGTGGAGCAACCACCCACTATGTGAGGTAAAGCCCAGCTTCTCAGCAAGTGGCCACCCACCACTTGCTGATGGGAAGTATGTTTCAATGCAATTTGAATAAAATTGTAAAGATTCACTGTGGCTTAAGTGAAATGACAATATTTTTATCCTTAAAAAAATTCAAAATCTCACTGTCGTAGCTAACAGTAAAAAGACAAGTCTATAGAAAAATAAAATTAGATTAAAAAAAGTCTGAAAAATCATTTTGCAAACAAAATTTCAAAACCAAGTCTAATAATTTATTTTTATATCAAACCTGAATCTTGTATGAATATGTTTTAATCAAGTTGGCAAAAAGGTATTGTGAAATCAAATGAGTGCTGAATTTTAGGGGTAATACCTGAGTGATAATCATAGGGATGTCAAGATTTTCTACATAGATATTCAAAGCTTCAAGGACCATGGGACTGAAAAATGAGACCAATGCAATCTTGATCAATATACAAAGTTCATGGGGTAAAAATAGCTCTTTTCTCAGTATTTTGTTGGAGAATAAGGTACTTAATATGTAACAATGTGTGTCCCTCATTGTTATGGATGTCTATCAGCAATTTTTCATAAAGACTGAAACAAGAGAACTATTAAATTGTTAATGCACAAAAGTATTTAATGTGTATAAATGTTTAATGTTCATAATGATACATTAGTCAGTGTAATGATAATACTATATTAATTATTTCTTTAAAATTATTTCTTTAACTGCTTTACTGGTTGACTCTACTATTTACTATGAAAAGGTTAATTGTTACAGATGATGCTCTTTTCTGTTTATTTCTGGATTCTCTCTTCCTCTCTCTTGCAACAGTGTTTTGATTTATCAAATTATATTTTACAAATAGATTAATCATCTGATCAAAACATATTCTCAGTTTAAACTCACCATGGCAAAGCATTGTGCATATGTGATCAGCTGTATTCCTCACTGTTTAGTCAGTGAGTGGGTACAGCTATCATATTCATAACTATTCACAGTCAGTGGCTTTGAATATGCAAGCAAGACTAAACTGAAGAATTTATATTTTAGTTTTCTGAAATACAGAGAAAAAAAAGTGAAATATTAAAATCTGTACGATAATAGGAGCAGATGTTTGATAGAAAACCTCTTCTATAAATTAGATACTAAATGGTATCACCAAAATTTGGGATGCTCTTCTGGTTTCACAACATATCGGAGAATTTATGGTATTTACAGTGATGAGGTATTTCCATTTATTTTTATTAAGTTCCTATTCCTTAGTGTTATGTATTTTTCAGTGTAAATTAGACTAAACTAGATAGCTCCCTGGGTTATACTAGTCATCAGAAACCTAGTCATGAAAAATCCATTCGCAGTGCATCGAACTCTTTGCAGTAGAAATTGTATGCTGTTGTCACATGCTTTCTCAGCTGCTCTGTTAGCACAAAAGTAAATTTATTGTAAAGTTTCTATTTGGGTTTTAGCTGTCTTTCCTTTACATTCAGAAGAGACTGGACTTTCTGCAGGCCTGAGAGTGGTAGAAACCAAGTGTGGCCCAGCTTCAGGATCTAGTGGCAGTAAACATTAGTGAGACATTGCTGGCCACATTAGCTAGTGCCGTCTTACAAGAGACAATGTCCCTGTTAATAGTGGGATGGATCAAACTGAGAGCATAAGAAATTGCTATGTGGAATACAGAAAAGGTAAAAAGAAAATGTAAGTAAAAGAGTAAAGGAAAATGCATGAAGAGCAGAATACGGTCTTTTGTAGAGTCTTCAAGTTTGTTTTTTTTCTGAACTATCACAGCACATTCCATTTTTAGAAGTATAACGCTGCTACATGTGTGACTATGTGAGTATTGAAGCCCTTATCCTTTGAAAATATCCATTGAAAGACCACTCCGTGTAAGCCAGCCAATGTTGAAATTAAGTTGTCATAAATTTTTGTTTCTTCACATCACAGAATCAGGACACAGCTCAGGACATTCAGTGATCTCTGATCCATGAACAACCAAGAAAAGACAGAAGGCAGCAACCAAGGGCTGTAAATTCACACAGACCTGTCACAAGCTTGGATGGTGGCTGTCTCTGCTATCCATGACCCACATTAGTGCTGTTTCCCCATTGCTTTTGGGAGAGTACTCTCACTCAACACTTACTTAACAAACTCTGTAGCTTTCCTTTTGAAGCCAGTAGTGTTTCTTGTCTTTTGCCCATTACCTTTCCTGAAAAATACATTTTTTTATAAGTGATCCTATTACTTTAATAGTCTCCATTTACATTCTGAATTTTCATTGTGTCAGTTATCCGATCCCATTTCAATGGTGAAATTTGTGGGCCTCACGGCTATTTTAATGTGATGCCTTTCATGCCATAATTGATGCTTTCAGAGGAATCTCAAACCCTCAACAGACATCAGCTAAAATGTTAAGAGTGCCTCAAAGTCCCTCTGGTACTATATTTTATAACCATGAAAGAAATGTCGTTATTGTAAATTCTCAGCCTTTGTCTGAAAATCTTGTACCAGTTCCCTTGAGCATCAGTTCAGTTAATTAATTCAAACAATTTCCCCTCTAATCTCTAAAACATTTTCATATTTAAGACAATAAATGGAACACTTAAGGGGCCTATTCGTTGTTGATCATTAATATGCCATGGAATTAAAGGAATTATTGCTGGCCTTCGGTGACATGAATAATTTTCATGTGGTTTGGACCCATACAAGGTTAAAATTATGACCTTTCTGTGCTCTGAGCAAATGAATATAATGAAATCCTTTGAATAGGACTTGCTACTCCTTTGCCTTTCTTGAAACCTAATTTGATACTTAACCACATGATTTATGCCAATTTTGGAATCATATTATTTAATGATAAGTTTAAAATTAGTAATTAATTTAGCAATGGATTGATTATATTTCTCTTGAACCAGTTCATAAGGTTAATGCAATAGGAGTCTGATGGGTCTGGTCACTTTGACAGTAATTGGTTATTATGTTACATGTTAAGATAAGGAGTCAGCAGTTGAGAATCCCCATGGGATTTGCAGGAGACAGAGCCGAATGTTTGCAAACCTCTTTTCCTCCCGTCAAACACTTGCTTTAAATTCATAACAGAATTATTTTTGACCTTCAGGGTGATGTTTCATAAGGCTTTGTTTTAACTAATGTACAATACCAGATTATAGCAACACAGCAAAATAATTCTCTCATAGGAAGATCAAGCAACCACAGATTTCCTCTCAGTGCTCAAAAGTGGAATTTCAGTGCAGCTGTCAAAATAACACGTTGTCACCATAGAAAGCTATCAGTTTCTCAACACTATCTGATGTTCAGATTAAAAAGCTTATACTAAAGTCTAAAACATATATCTTTTTTTTCATTATTTAATGGAATTTTTTAAAACAACTTTGATTTTTATTATTCATAGTTATAAAACCCTGAATGAATAACTTGTGACCAATAAGTTGCACTGGTGATCTTCTATCAAAGACTAAGCTAAGGGAGAATTAATGAAGTATTTATGTGTGCTTATTATTTCATTTCATGAATAATATACCTATTGATAATTTTATGTTAAGTGACAACACATAGTTTAAATTATATTTTCAAGATTACAAAATATTGAGAGGATAATAGATAAAGATAACACAGTTGGATCAAATCTATTAACCAAGACTCTTTTCATTTAGTTTGCCTTTGAATCCAAATCATTAGAAAGCTTTTACAGCTTATGAATTGATTTACCACACTCATTGAGATTTTTAAAGATCTCTTTAAAGATATAAAATTTACAAGTACACATGAAAGAAAACTAGATACAGTGTACACATTCACATCTTAATAGTTATATGATCCTAGTTTATCACATCTAAACTTTTATAATTCCAAAGAAAAAATTAAGAATTCCACTTCCAAATTTCTGAAACATTCATAAATAAACTGTTTGAGTGATTGCAAGATGGAAAAAGTTAAAATCCTGGTTCAAAGACTGTGAGAATTAAAAGACATTTCTGAAAAGGAATGACACCAAATACACTGTCATGAGGGACAAGCCCCCAAGAAAAGTCTGCCGCCAGGTCAACAGAAATTAAAGGAAAGGGTATATGAAAATATTACATGTCATATATCTCAAAGTACATCTTCTGAAGGTCATGTTTTCATGAATTAGATGAGGCACTGTCAGTTACTTATGTTTCTGAGGCATAGCACCAGTCACATTCTGTTAGACAATGTGCTACAAAATGACTTGACATGATGCACTGGAACACACAGCTCTTCAACCGGGAAATTTAGAAAGAGTATTTGAGCATTTTCCACTTGTCTGAATGACCAAACACCTAAGCATGACTGCCAGTCCTTACTTAAAGTTGGTCCCAAGTCTTCCAATGTTGAGAGTACAAGAAATCTTGCCTGATTTTTACTGCCAGAGCTATGGGAGGAAAATTGCATGCTATCTGTTTTGGAACAGTTCTTTCCTGTAAGCCACAGCCAGACCCCGTTATATTAGCATCCAATTGCCCCACAAAATTTCAAATATACTTAAGATTAGGGGCTTAGGTATCTATTTGGATTTTCTCCCTTCTCCTTTTCTATTAATGTTCTTCTGTGACTGAATACTGAGTACTGGTGAGCACACATAGAAGTGGATCGAGGAATTTTAATTTCCCTGGAATAGAAATTGCATCATAGTTGAAGGCAAAGCCACAGTTCACTTCTTCTAGAAATATCCCCAAGAGGATCTGAACTTCACTGCTTGCTTCAATCATGAGCACCTGGCATGAAATGAACAAATGTAATATTACTGTGAAACACCGAGGAAAAAAAAGTCATCTATCATGAAAAATTCAAACTAGAATGGGATCACACACTAATTCAAAGTATGTTTCTCAGACATGTATATAGAATCATAAGCATAAATGCAGAATATGACTTGCCTATCCTGAACATGACTTATTATCCAATAAGGGAATGCCAAATAAATAGTTATATTATATACCATATATATCGTTCATAAACTATCTATTTATATAAATAAATGTTCGTACTCTTTCTAGCACTAAGACCAATGAGAAAAATATTAAAGTACTTTAAATAAATTTTCCACCATGTTCAATAAAATTACACTCACATTTTGACACTTACTGAGGCCTGACAGCATGACAAGACACAAGCTCTTGACTTGATGTCTGAAAATCCTAGCACCATTGAACAGAAAGAAAACAGATTGAAAGGGCTATCTTAAAGACAAAAGAAGCTTCAATACCCTACCTTAAAGTATGCTTTTGCTTTTCCTTAGATCAGGATTTTATTCTAAGTGCATAGATCTCTCACTATACTCCAGAATATTAATACTTCTGTGAAAGTAAATGTATTCTCATCCTTAGATCTTGTAATCCCTACAGTATTACATTTTATTTCCTGGCTTATGCCGCATGCTTTTCTGTTAGGCATAAAGTAGAATTTGCAACCTCAGATGATATTTGCTGCTCCAGAGCATTGCAGCAAAAATATGGCGTAAAAGGGAACTACTGCTTCTTCTCATCAGTGTATCAAAGGAATCTGTCATTAATTTTCTGAGACTGCAGATAACTGAAATCACAAATATTTTTCTTTCATTTCCCCTGCCTCTCATCTTATCTACTGGATGTTAATTTTTGGGATTTCTAAAACTGTAAAATTTCTAAGACTGGTGTGAATGTTAGTGCCACTGAGTTATCCTAGATTTTTAAACTAATCTGTGTTAAATACCATAAAAAACACCAAAATGTCCAGACTATTAAACAGAAGACGTCTTTTCAAAGGGAGATACAAAATCCCTATTACAGAATCATTTATTTTGCACTGGACAACATGCACAAGAATACAGAAAAAATTCCAAGTTGGGAAGATAGACAGGGGCACTACAGGAGTGCTCTCAACTCAAGTACCAATGCACCAATGATGAACAAATTCTGCCAAATTTTTTTAAGGACAAATTGCATCTTTATAGCTACTCCCAGGATGAATTTGAGGTTATTTATTTTCTTGCTGTAAACTAGAGTCAATCCTTTTGGGCAAAATCTTAAAACTAATTGTTTTTCCAGTAGTGTATGGAGGCCAAACCATGAGCTTTAGTACTCATCAATGCAGCTTCTTTCACTCAGTTTTGGTTGCTGCCTTTACCACTTCCTGTGAAGCTTTCTGCATAACAAGCACTCAGTCATACACAATCTTCCTGTATTCCCACGACATTTCAAAATTAACCTTCTGCGAGACACTTGTCTAATTTTAAAGAAGATTGTCAGCTTCTGTTAAGGTTGAATGGAGAAGAGGAAAATCGCATATTTATTCACCTGTATTGAAAACCAACATCATAAATTCCATAGGGAGACACACCAGACAGAAAACTGATAGGGATAAGAGAAATGGGAGGAAGCTATTCAGTGTAGTGCTGCTTTAGCTCATCAGGAGACATATGGCTTGGTCTGGCTAAGTGTTTAGCAATGGGCACCAGAAGCAGCGATCTGTCCTGCAGCAGCCAAAAGGTTAGGTCAGCAATGCTGCTATAGCATCAGCCAGTAGACCACAGAGGAGATGACAAAAAGAGGATAACACTTGTGAAGAGAAGATCAGAGTCATCAAAGGGATTTCTGCTCTGAAATCAAATGCAGTCATCTACTATCTTGCTTGTATGACCCCATAGCTGCATTGCTGTCCTTTCTCCAGCTCCTTTTAAACTGAGCTCCAGCAGAGAAAGCTCTTCTATAGCTGACTACTTAA
This sequence comes from Acanthornis magna, assembly GCA_036785705.1. Classification (NCBI taxonomy): domain Eukaryota; kingdom Metazoa; phylum Chordata; class Aves; order Passeriformes; family Acanthizidae; genus Acanthornis; species Acanthornis magna. The sequence continues at coordinate 28,383,352 of JAWUZG010000001.1, forward strand.
ATGGGTGAGCTGAGGTTGCTTCGAATCTTTCAGATTGATCCTGTTTGGAGCCGTAGTCTGAAACTGTCTCCTGCTTTCCCAGATTATCAGACAGCTACTGGGATGCACAATATATTCCTGAATTAATTTTCTGCTTCTTTATTGTTAATGTTATGGTTTTTATTTAAAATAGAAACACAAATTAATTGAAATGGGAGGGAAGCCAGACTCACACACATTTATGCTAACCAGCCTTGTTCCCATTGCTGTGATTTTTGAATGACGCAACAAGTTTTATGATATTTTTAAGTAGAAAAGCAAACTGTATTATGAAACTAGCTTGGGATCAAAGGTCATAACTGTGAATAAAAACCTGAGATACCTACTTTGTTACTGTCTAATTACTACTTCTGTTTGAAGAAATCTTCTTCTGTACTTTTTATTAGTTCCTGTTGCTTTGCAATGAGAACCCACATCGCTTTTCAATGAGAGCCCACATTGTGCCTCAAGTTACTTTGTCAACAGTACCAAAGACTTCTTGCATAATGCAAACAAAGGAGGAAGGAATTACTACTTACAATTCAGCAACTCTGAATGTGCTTTTACAGGACAACAGAAAAGCAATTTTTGGCCTGAGGTCTTTCTTCTGTAAGTGTCAACCTCTACTGTCCAACTGAGGACATTTTGGTTTCAGCAATAGTTCCAAACATCTTTTTACAGTGAAATTGTTTACTCAATTAATGTGTAAGAAATTGAGCACTTCTGCTTTAGTAAACATGTTCCCTCTCTCATGGTCTCCATTTCTGTTTTATTATGTTGCCTAGCATTGAATAATCCTTTAATTTGCCCAGTGTTCCTGATAGCAACTGGCAAATACCCAGGTCTAAATGATAAAGGAGAAAGAACTTGTATACTCACCCTTGGAACTTCAGCAACACCCTCTCTTTTTATTCTGTATCTCACTGATATTTAATTTCTGGCTTTTTTTTTTATATTAGAATCACAATTAACATTATTTAATACCATTGTTAGTTTTCTTTACTATACTTCTACTTTCATATGCTTTAATATTTTAATAATATTTTAATGGTTTTTAATCATATCCATGATTTTTGTTTGAGTCCTTCACTCACACTGCAAATGTTTTCTTTCAGATATCCAGCAGTATTACTGCAACATCATTTTGCTAATATGCAGAAGGCAGTATATTATTCCATTTCCTTAATCTAAGACTCAGATATCTATGAAGTCACCATAGTTACTAGTTCTCTCATTCCTTCACTTCCTTCCTGCAAAGATTCAGCTTGTGGTCAATTGTTCTCCTGAGTTCACTGCACTTTTTAAATTTATTTCACCATTTGTTTTAGAGAATACAATGGGGTTTGTGAATTTCAAGGTCAAATTACTGTATATTTATTTCTTTATTCTTTTTCCTATCTCTTTGTTTTAACATTTCTCTGCCTTGCATCATTTTCCACCTCTGTATCATTTTATGTATTATTTCATTGCATCTCTCAGCTCAGACTTTCCCTTTAGAGCAAAGATTCCTCTTGGGCATCTCTACAAAGTCATTAGGATTCTTTTGTCTTCAGTGATTGCATGTGCCATTCCAGCTTCTGTGTGTTTTCTTACAATGTAAAAAGCACTTTGCACTAATTTTTGCGTTTTCTTCTGCATCCATAAATAGAAAATACATACACACTTCTTATAAAACTGGCTTGCATTTTTCAATAGCAAACTTAAATATCTCCAATGTTTTTCTGCATATAAGAAATCTAATAGGGTAACAGTTTGGCAAGCTAAGATCTCCTGTAGTTTTAATCTACAACTCGCTGTTATATCATGTAGACATTATTCATGGAACAAAATTTGAAGGGGACTCCTGCTTCTCTGGATGCATATCTTGATGGTGAAGTTGTGGGTTGCCATTAAGATATTCATATCTCACCGCATATCTCTGCAAGAGATTCAATTCTCTAATCCCTAACCACAACATTAAGTAGCTTAGTTCCACAAGTACATAGAAAAACATGAGTTTTTTAGCATCCCTCCTACTGGAATATACTGTCCTCAGTAAATTCCTTCTTTCACTTCCCATTGACCAGCATTTATGTATTTCTCTTCAGGTGCAGTTTTTTATCAATTCCCTTTTCAGAGAAATACCTCCTTCAAGGCACTCTGCAGGTACATTTTGCAGAAAAGTACATTGCAGTCGAGCACCACAACACTTCTGTGCATTTACCCCACGATCACTTTCCTTGATATACCGGAGGATGGGCCATGCCATAATTTTTATCCAGACACGAACTCTCTGGAAGAGAGAAAAGGCTAAAATTTTCTTTCCTGTGGGAAATATTATGAACAAGCATGTCAAAGGATCACATATCATAAAATATTCTTATTATCTGTACTACATGAACCCACTGTATCTGTATAACGTGGAAGCATAATAGTGTGAGTTCTTAAAGAAATAAATGATGTCAGACTTTATGTTTCCCTTGAGAAAATAAATGATATTACATATTTCTTTGCCTAGGGGAATTTTGGATGAACCAGAGAAATTAATAGAAGGACTGGAGAACTTAGTGGTAAGGGAATGCAAAATATTTACTACTTCTGTATTATTCATTATTATTATTATTATTATTATTTGCAATTATTTGGCTAAACATGTATATTTCATTATAGTATGGTTCAGTCTTCAAAGAAGCATTTTCACTTGTTTATTCCTCTAAGGCTACTCATTTATTCAAGTTAAAATGAGAACAGCTCAAAATATTTGTATCATCTAAGTAACTGCAAAAGGAGGAGATAACATTGCACTTTTACAAGGATTAACTAACACTTCTCCAGTAATATTTATTTACATTTCTTCAGGGAGTCTTCAAAATTGACCCTTCTCTCATAAAACAAAGTAATAGATATGAAAAATAAGCTTTATGATGGCATCGCAACAATACATTCAACATTCTGTGAATGGTTTTTTTTCTTGCAGTGTAGTAATTCCATCCATTTACTTATTAACAGGGAACAAGATCTATTAGATTTGGAGGAAAAGGGGGAAATGGAGGGCAAATGATAATAACTGCTGGAGTATGTCTGTACTTGTGAATCAGCCTGCATAATATACATTTGTAAATCTAATATTAGATACAGTTGTATTACACATGAAAAGCATCTGACAGGTCTGAAAGCAGAGCTCATTATATGACAAATGTAGCCCTTGGCAAAGTACAAAGTGAAATGTTAACAACATGTGTACAGTAAGGTGAGATAATGCTGGTCTGAGATATGTGCTATGATTTAACTTCTGTGATGATTCATCTCTCAAGAAAAAGGGCAATGGCCAGCTCTAGAACCTCAGTCTTTACAGTAACTATAAATCAGTGTATGTACAGAAATACTGACACTCTTCTTTTTATGCCCAACTGAAAATAAACATAATATCCTAAATATGGCAAAGTAGAACAGGAGTAAAGATTGACTTTTTAGCTAGAACGGTTGCAAGGAAAGTCTATTGAAAATCAAGCACTGAAGACTTCTGGATAAGTAGATCTAAAGAGTGCACTGAAGTGGTGTACTCAGCCATGGTACTCAGGTCTGAGATCTGCCACGTTCCCACGCCATACATGCAGCCTTGGGGGTGGTTGGGGACCTGGGGTCCCTGGCACCACGAGCAGCAGCCCCGAATCCAGGACAGGTGCCCTGGTGCTGTGTCCACCCCTCCGGACTGCCCTCAGTCCATCACAACCAGGCTCTGCAGCACCATGGCACAGCCCTCAGCACTGGGGTATGGCTGCCAGCCCTCACGAATGACTCTAGAGCACAAGTCTTTTGAGGAGCTAGTGGGGCTACTGAGGTTGGGCAGTCTGGAGAAATGAAGGCTCAGGAAAGATGTTCTTGCTCTCCAAGACTGACTGGAGGTTGTGGCAAGGTGGGGATCCGTTTCTTCTCCCAGACAAACAGCAGTAGAACAAGGGGAAACGGCCTCAATTTTTACTAGGGGAGGTTCAGGTTGGATATTTATAATGATTTTTAATCTTTTTCCAGTCCCCGCTAAATTGCCTTGTTATGCATCAAGTTTACAAGTCTTTTCCACAGATGATCTGTGGAGGATTTCTTAATACCTGCATTTGTCAGGCAGATGCCAGCTAGTCCCTAGATTCTATAGAAGTTTGCTGTTGTTAGTAAATCAGCTATTAAATCCTATTGAGACTTTTGAGAAAAATCCACCAAAAAATCTTTAGCTTGTATTACGCCATGTTTTGCCAGAGCCACTTTAATTTCAAAAAGATTCTTCTGTAAATCTCTCACTAAAAATATCTCTGGTAAGTGAACATACATCATACCCAAGGTGTCTCTTAACTACCACCAGTTAGCTAAGGAAATTCATTCAGAAATGCTTCTTTGTGCCACGGTACATAATACCATGGAAATAGGTCCCTGAAGAAAATAGGTATGGCTCCTACATGATGGAACATATCCTTAGAAATATCCCTCTGAAACATGAGAAATAATTGCTTACATTACCAAGCACACAGATCTAGACATTTAAGGTAATTTACAGCCAAAAAAAAATACTTTAGGCAACAGTGTCAGTGTTTTTTTTCTAGTAAAAATAGTCAAACTGAAGCTTCACAGAAGAACCAAAAGTAAAAATCTTGGAAGCTGTTTTCATAAAAACTTTCTGAATTTAGACTATTAAGATGGAAATTTTAAATTTTTTACATTTGTCAACAAATCTTAAAGGAAACTGAAGTTATGATTTCCACGCCAGGTTGCTTATAAACCTATGGAGAAAGTTTTTCGTATAAAAGCTGACAAAGACATGTGAATTTACCTGTTATTTTGTAATTCTAACTAGAGTTAAAGTTCAGTGTTTATACTAATTGAAAGTATAGCTCCAAGTATATAAATTATTCTCCTTCATAAACTTAGTCCTTTCTTTCCACATATATGTTATGATTGCCTGACAAGGATATTTTGTAGTAAAATAAAGGATATATGCTTCTCCTTAAAAGGACCAGTTATAGCAATGACAACAGAGTAAAGGCCAATCATAAAACATCCTCTCTGTAATATCTGGGACCTCAGTTCCAGTTGGCAGAAGTGAAACTAAAGGCAATTAACATATCTTTAATGCTGGACCCAAAAACCTTTACCTCTGCAATTATTCACAGAAGTCAATAATGTCAGAAAGTACTCATCAGAGTACATCAGAATGAGTAAAGGTTTGCAGTCTGCCCTGCATAAGGTGATTGTCCCCTCTTAAGGAATATGAATGACCCATTTAATTAATCCTGGTTGTACCATGAGGAAGTGGTGGTGTTATATACTAACAAAACATTTATGTTCAGGTCAGGGTCGGGACCCAATGGCTTTGCACTTAATAATATATTTCTCTCTCCAGATTTTGCTGAGCACAAAAATATGTAAATATCTGTATTGCTCTAGCTGAGCTGGTATTTCCCTGTGGTAAGAAAGACAGAGGAGCTTTCTGTGAAATGGCTAAAGTATGTCTTCAGGACAGAGCGGCTAAAGTGTGTGATTACAGCACAAACAGCATTCAATTCCAGATTCAGGCTATAAGAACCTCTCCACTGAATTATCCAAGAGGAAATGTGAGCCTGATTTCATAATTATAATTCTGTTAATAAATGAAAAAAATGTTTACTCAGTCTTTTTTAAATTAATTTTTATGTTAGTAAGGTGAGGCATTTTCTTCCCCTGAGCTTTCTTGTACATTGCTACTGCACCTTACTGGTCTAATGCTTTCCTAAGCATGGATTATGCTGCTTGTCAGTGTTAACTTCCCGTGATAACAAGAAAAAAACGAAAATGTGTAGACAAGAGGTGGAAAACAAGTATCAGTAGGCAAGAGTAATATACGCTGGAATAAATACAACATTTACAATCCTTACAATAGTATGAAACATTCAAGGGTATCATGCTGTCTATGCTTTAGGACACAGTGAATCACTGAAAGTGAAAGTTTACACTAAGCTGTCCCAGTCAAGCTGGCATATGTAATGTTTCTAGAATGAAAAGCAACATTTAGTGCAGCAAATATCCTGTGTACTCTCTTTAATCCAGTCAAAATATAATACAGAGATTAATTACGCAAACATGTTTTTTTTAATTATGGTCTAAAAAGCTTTCAAAACTACACAGAATTCAATACATTAAGAAGGTCACAACATGAAATTGCTTCCTAAAGCAAAACTGATATAAACAGATTTCTTTCCTTAAGAATTCATTTGTTTAAGACATTTATATTTCTGTCTCCAAAGAGAAAGAAAGTTGCAGAGAATCCAAATCAACAGTGTTTAAAAATATGAATCTCTCTTAGGCACCTGCATTCACATTGACATCACTATGTGGTATCACAAATGACACAATCATCTGTAAAGCTTAACAAAACGAGCTAGTTCATTCTGCTTAAATAAAATGAATGTTCACTCCTAGTTATGTGAAATTCTCACTCCTAAATGTACTTCTCAATTAGAAGGACCTAGTGAGCAAGAAACAAATTAAAGCAATCAAAGAAAAGTGACTGAACCCGATTACTTTCTTATACTTGCAATTTCCCATACTGCAAAGAACCATTTCCCAAATACATATGTACCAAAGCTTTCATATTTGACCTGGTAAATCTATCATCTCTTGCACTCAAAGAATCATCAAATTACAGAAATGTTGGTTATGAAACCCATGCAAATTCAAACAGGGATTGGTGTACATGTAAGTTTCTCAACAGATTTAAAAATTTGACATTTTAAACACCCTGAAGAGAACCCTGTAGCATAAGAGTTATACACATCTAATGAAAAAAAGAAGAAAAAACCTACCCAAACCAACTAAAAAAATTTTTAAAAACCAATAAAACCCCACCAAACGAAAACCCCTCAACCACTTTCCAAAAAAACAATAAAATCCCAATTGAGATAAAGCCTAATATCAGCTGGCAACAATTTTGCAGATGACTAATGGTGAGGTGTCTTGTGTGCCAAAACTCTGTCCCCTACAAACCTTCTCCCTGTGCTGAATTGCTGCTATTGCTGGTTTCTTTCAGCTTCTTTCCTCATAAGTAAACTGCAGCTGGCAACAAGGAAAAATGTCTATTACTTTTTTTATGAAGCTGATGGCATCTTTAGTACAATTGCACACAGCTGCTAGGGATGAGTGATGCTTTGCCAAGTGCATCCCATGATGTCTTGTTTCCCTTTTTTCATGCTGCATTTTTTCCTTTCCATTATCTCTGCAATAAAAAGAAAAGACAAATTACCAAAGTTGAATATACAGAAATTGTTCTCATTTTTTGCTTATGCAGAAAGAGGGAATAAGCCCACCACTGAGAAGGGACGGCTGCAGACGCAGCTTTCATTAGAAGAGCCTTTTTAGGAAAGAGAATGACAATAAGGGACACAAACTTTTAATACCAAGCCAGCTGAGGATGGTCAGGAGCTTATGGCGCTGCAATAGACTTCACAGGGAACTATATGCAATAGCAGACTGCAGCCATGGCCAGTTTGTTGTCACTTTAGGATATATGTTTCATAAAGTCAAAAACTGAAATAATTTGGACGTTGATACAACCAGAAGAGAGGCTCAGCACTAGCTTTTGAACCTCTGAATAAAGAAAGGGAAGTCTGCAATGATAGTAATGAAGATGGATAGCTACAATAAAAACCTTGGTTAAGTCAGTGTTTCCTATAAAACCCGTCATAAAACCACCTTTCCTTTTATAAAATCATTTCTGGTTTCTTTTCTTTGTTTAGGTTCCCCAGTCCAGCTTTCTGAGCCAGCTCTCCGTCTTTGATAACATCATTTTACACTTCCATTAGTTTATTAAGGAATAATGTGTATCATCAGTTTGGTGACTAATATTGTCCTCTTAGCAAAAGCAAGCAATAATTCAAAATAGTAATGACAAAATCCAACCCACATTAATTTAAATTTGCTAGAATAGGCCATATACATTCACGTTTTTAAAAAGCAAGTTGACAAGCCTCAATGAATAAACTACAGAATAACAAAACTACAATATTTTCTCAAGCCTAAAGATGCTTTGCAAATGTACTCCAGGCCATTATGAGCATGAAAGAAATTTTAAGTTCCTTCCTAATATAATGCATATATGATATCTCAGTCTTGTTTCAAAGCCACAAAGGACAGAGAAACCTAGAAGATTTAGTGGAAAAAAGAAAATTCCAAACAAAGAAAAGTTTTTAAATTTCTTTAAATTCTTAATAAAGTTAATACGCAGCCCAAGTTGCTGTACTTGACTTTCCATAATACTCAAATTTCTCTCTGACCCAGGATTAAACTTGCAATTTCATATACCAAAAATTTAAGAAACATCACAAGTAGCATGTGTTTTGTACTCAGCTCTGTCCAAGAAGCTCAGCTATTAAGAAAATGTCTCTCATTCCCTCAGGTTTTAAAACCTCCAACTTTTCTTCTTTTGTTTGAGGAAAATTGAATTCATTTTCTTCTCAAAGCCTTGCGCTGTTTACCTCAGCAAGTATTGAAATGATTAGCAAGTATATAAATACTTGTAAGGATGTGTGAGTTGATGCAGGCAGCCAGAACAGCCACAAAACCATGGCTGAAATGCAAAGAATAAATATATTTCATTACCTTATTAACCAGATGATCCTTGGGCAATACCTATACAAAGGCACACAAGTGGGAGGGAACACCAACACTGTCACGCTCAGTAATTTCTTCTCGGGAGCTGTTACAGTGCTTTGTTTTGGATTCGGAATAAGAATGGTATTGACAGCACACTGAGGTTTTGGGTTTTTGCTAAGTCATGTTTATTGTAAGCCAAGAACTTCTTTCTTGTCTCATGCTCTGCCATTGAGGAGGTACACCAAGAAAACCGGGAGAGAGCATAGCTGGGACAGATAACCTGAATTGACCAAAGGGATATTCCACACCATAGAAGGTCATGCCCAATATATGAACTAGGGGGAGTTACCCACAAGGGTGACCGATCTGGGTTCAGGAAGGGACGTCTGGCATCAGTGGGTGGTGAGCAATTACGTTGAGCATCACTTGTTTTTTCCCCTTTCATTATCATTGTTATTTTAATTTACCATTATTGCTGTATTTTACTTTATTTTCAATCATTAAACTGTTCTTAGCACAAAAGTTTTACTTTGATTCCCCTCCCCATTCCACCAGGGTAGGAGGGGAAGAGAGAGTAGGGTGGAGGGAGTGGCTGTGTGGGGCTCCATCTCCAGCTAAGCTGAAAACAATGACACATCTTGTCATGTGTGGAAACTAAAATTGATTGGGGGATCAATCCTCTGTAGAACAAGAAAGTGGAAGCCTAGAAGGGAAGGCTTTTCATATCTGTTCTCTTTAGCACCAATATATGTGTGTATTCCCCCAGGTGTGCACAGACACGTAGAAAAAGTGTCCTAATGATATTCTGATACCATGCAAGCTGCTCATTTCACATTTCATTAAACATAGAAGAGGGACATATTAAACAAACTTTACATTACATGCAGATTTTTTTTAGTAAGTCAGAAGTACATAGTCATTTTCATATATTGAATATTTAAAATAAATAAGTGACAAAATTATTCCCTTAGGCACACTCAGAAAATATAATCATGATTATATACAAAAGACTGTGGCCTTCTATTGAATGCCCATGTGCTTCCCAGAAGGAGCATATTTAATTATTTGAATAAATCATTATGAAATTAAGAAAGAAATCCCGTGGTTGCATTTAATAATGATTTGCCTTTAAAATACTCTATATTAGTTGCTTTGAGGCTGAATTCTGACATTCCCCTCTTGCATAATTTTCAGAAATCTAGTAAGTTTGTTCTAAAATCTATTAATGTCTTTAACCAAAAGCTTCTTCACACTGTGCTAAATTTCTGCTAAACTTCGGGAACTTTTTATGTCAAGACATATCTATTTCAGGGAAATACGGCAAGATTATATTCAAACAGGAAACAACAGCTAGCCTAGGAGAAAATTGATTTTTAATGTCCATAATTCACAGACAGAAACTGTGTTATGCAGTGACTGCAGGAAAGGCTTACATGGATGTTAAATCATTGTAATGGTTGCACAAACTACTGTTCCAAAGGTTATAAAAGATGGTGTTTTAAAGTACAGCTTCCTCCTGTGGCAACTTTGTTGTCTAAAGAGCCGCCCCTTTGACATCCATGTTCACTCTCCTCCATGGGGCTTTAAAGATGATAATCAACAGTCGCAACCTCTAAGTGCAAAAATGGTGGCCAACAAAGGTTGAGTAGTGCCTCGTAGAATGTTGACATATCTACTTGAATAAAATGAAAAATCTGATGTTTCCCATATTATGCTCAAAAACTGCCCCTTTGTGATATTTGTGAGACTTACATGAACATAAAGTTATCTAAGCATATTTTCATTCACACCTTCATATTAAAGATATCTTCAAATTAATTTAGATGCATAGGCAGTAATGTACATTTGATACACTACTTCTGGTTTGTTGCAGTAATAAAGGGAGGGACACAGAACTTTTAGACCATTAGAACTCAAGTCAGTTCTTTCATTTTGGGAGTATTCTAGAAATAGCAAATAAATATCCCTTAAAATAATGTTTTTTGTTTATGTAGGCTTCATCAAATGCCCCAGTATTTGAAAGGTTTAAGAGGTGGAGCAGAGATTGCTTCTCTAGTCCAAGAGCTATTTGAAGTACAATTTGTCTGGTAATTAACAAAAGAACAGGTCAGGAAATGTTCAGTGTTTGAACTTTAACTGGAATGCAATTTGTCATCCACACAGTGGGGTATATTTTTCTAATTCAGATTCAACCCCTCTATGTTCATGCCAGAAATCTTCCTAAGGAGGTCCACACAAGGGTTCTTGAGACTAGATTGAGGAGAGGGGTGGAACAACTGTATCATCTTCAGTAAATTGCTACCACCTTTTGTCATTTATATAACTTGCCACTTCTATAACAAAATGATAAAAAATATAAGTTACTGTCAAATATACTGCTATAGGCCAAGTACATCATTGCTGGGTGAAGAAATATGTACTGGTTAACTCTTGCATCATTTTATAACCTAGCAGAAATTTTTACCATTACATATTAAAATGAAGTACATTTAGTATGTACAAAGATGGTTGCCTAAATATCAATTTGATTTCATATAAAAATAGAAAAGAATCTGTCAGATCTAATTCCCTGTTTCGGTAGAGATCCTCAGATGGCACTGAAATAAAGAATGGGACTGCTCCCATGCACAAAGATGGCTCAGCAAATTGCTGACACAGAAGTAGAAAACATACCGTGAATAAATTCCAACTTTGTGCTGACAAACAATAGGAAGGGTATGCTTCACATAAGTGCATAGTAGCTAATAGTGTATTGCAAGAAGCACAGGCTTTGTTCTGGACACTGCAAACAACGTAAAATTTCCATTAAAATGTTGACATTTTCCATTGTTCATTAATATATTCTTTGTACAAGCATGTGAAGTGAATACACTTGTCTTCCTACTGCTCCTCACCACCACATCTTTCTGCAGGAATCATTGTTTATTACTTGGTTATTATAAATACAATTACAATATTAGCACTAATTCAGCACTATTTTTTGCATATGACATTACAACAGGATCTCACAAACAGAACAGAATTAACACACCAGAGCATTAGTGATGCCACATTCTTAATATTGGAAAGAACACTATCACTGTGTTCCTACAAAGTAATGAGCACAGGGCCTCAACAGGATCATACAGAATTTTGTCACAGTGGCCTTCAAAACAGCATACAGGAATTTTTTTACACTTGTTGAAATCCTTCCTAATTACTTCTTTTAAATACAAGGGGTTTTTTTTAATTATAAAATTTGAACAGAAAACTATGATCTACCATTGCTATTTATAAAAGTAAAGAGGATTTGTAGCTTTAGCAATAACACCGAATGATCAGCATTTGCACTAGGTTAAATTGATGCATTTCTTTGTAGATGCAGTGCTGGTTTCCTGGTTGATTTTCCAAGCACACATATGATTACATAAAACACCACTAAAAAATAGTTTGGTTAAAACATTAAATAATGTTAATTCTAGTTGGACATTAAAGAAAGATATTAGAGATATGCCTATATGCATTTATGAGGGCTGCTAAATGTGGTGCAAATACAAAAATTATTAATTATTTATCTCACTAGATTTGAAATTATTCCATATCTTTCAATGATTTTTGGTTTTCTGTTATAAATGAAAAACAATTTAATAATTAATTGATAAAATTTCACCTTCTTCACAAGTACAAAGCAGCTCTGGTGTTCAATTCTTAGTTGAAAATATACTGAATCATAATTTAAAAGTAATTAGTGACTGCTGACATTCCCAGAACACACCAGTCATCAGCAAGTTTTTGTGTTTCAACAAGCATAACAGTTTTTCAACGTCTTGTAGAATATAATTAGATGAATATGGTCAATATTTTCATAGCATGAATAAAGATTCTCTATAACACTTGTAACATACTGCCTCAAAAATAACCATCATAAACATCATAAAGATGTTCCCTCTATGTCCGAATGCCCATCATCTGTGGTACTGCTGCCAGTGCCATGGGCCAAAGGCTACTAGGCCGGGAGGTGACACACTGGAATGCAACTGGTTGGACAAAACACCCTCCCTCTCCCTTGCCTCAAAGCACATTTCAAACACATTACACCACCACGGCTTTTACCATTTTCTACAATTTGAGATGGACACTAAGATCCTTCCTTATGGTATTCTATATTATTAATAGTGATAATATAATTTTTTTCTTTTTAGAAAATAGTGGCACTCCAAGTCTTTTCCAGTAGTAGGGAAAAGGAAAGCTGAGCCACTGTAGTGACCACATATTGATGGCAGCCGTTAGTCCAGCATAAGGCAGAAACAGTGAACATATCTCCAGGGGAATGCACCGTCTTGTGAAAGTGGATACAGTCACACACACAGAGTTACACGATGGATATTGTCATATTATCAAAATTGCAGCCATCTGCTCCTGAGTCTTCAAGTTCTTGCGTCAGCCTAAGTGCCAGAGTTGGGGAACCTCGGTGATAACAGCAGCAGTTTGAGGGGGACTTTCTGTCAGGGCGTGCTGGGAGATGTATGCCAGGTGCAGTGCTCTCTGCTCCTGTAGAAGAGCTATGCAACCTTCATATACACCGTTAATTTCTTTTTGATGCAAAAACAATTTGCATTTAATATTTATATTTTAAAATATTAATTATTTGATTTAAAGACTTAAATAACACAATAACCATTTTCTTCAATGTCCCTTTAGACCAGAGATTTATTTTTTTAAATTGAAATAAAGTATCTAGTTTATAAATTCTCCCTTCACCCCCTTCTTTGCAAAAAATTCTTTATATCCCCTAATAAATCATTTGCTGTTGCAAAAGCTCCAGACATTGACTGTGGCTTGATTGTTCCTGTTCTCATTTTGGATTTTTTTTCTTTCCCTTGCTTAATGGAGGATGGAAGACTTAATTATTTGAGTTAAATTTTATATTCAAGCCTGATATAATTTTATCACTGTCACAGGAGCTCCAGCTAATGTTTAAAAGACTCCTTATAGCCTTATTACGTACTGAATTGTGAAACACATCAATATTTGCACACATCCATCTCCTTTGAAGAAAAGGCATGCTGCAGGCCTTCCTGCTCACAGTTTATTCACTGTAACAAAAATTGGTGTTTTGGCATGTCAATTTATATTTTCTCTGTAGAATGAGAAATAGAAAAATCCAAGATTTTGGCCTGAAATTACATCATAAGACCATCTGCTGGTTGTTAACAGTTTCTTGATGCTTGGTCTCATACCTCCCCAGTTACCACTTCTCTGGCTCAGAACACATTCCCAGCTACATGACAGGGCACCTCTAGTTCCTGTACATCTTCATCTTTCAAACAGAATAAGGTTGCTTGGAGCAACGTCGTTCTTTCAACCACCAACACTCCTGGTTGATTAAAAAGTAGAAAATGTTAGGCATCATAGCAGGCTTCCTGTCACTTTTGAATTTTGTCTCCCTTAGCCTGAAATTCAGAATTCTACTTTTGACCTCTGCTGTGTATCCAGTGTCACTACCAGCTCTGGATTGCTGGCAGCTGTTATCCACACTTCCCTGACGGTGCAGTGATCTTCACCTCGTCTGCTGTGACAACTGCTTTATGGAATCCAGGAACAGCTCCTCATCACTGATATTCTCTCTGGATTCCTTTGCTGCCTTTTCTGTTTTATTTCCCCTGGACTGAATGAAAAAGTGGTTGTGCTGCACTCAGCTTTTGCTGGTTTGTTCAAATGTTGGAGCATTGCTCCATTATATTAATTTTCTCACCCTGCAGGATCAGGAGGGCTCTTTATTCCAGCATTCTGTCACTCTATTCCTTTCCATTCCTGCTGTGCCTTTTGTCTGTATTCTCTGATCAGTTGATACATAGTCCATGGCTCGATGATTATCTTACACCGTTTCCTGGCACTTTATTTTCATATATATTAGAAATATTTTTTATAACAATTGGAGGAAAGAACTAAAGAACTTCTTTCTTTCCAAAAACAAAGACTAGAGTTCCTTCACTGCTATTTTCAGACAAGCTGACCCTACCAGACAACATTTGAGTTTCAACAGATTTAAAAATAAAATATATTGTTGTGGAATTTCGTAACAATACTGTAATTATTGACAAAGGCATGCTAGTGTTTACTAAAGTTCAAGATGCTTCCAAGAAATAATCCCTGTTTTGTATTCACCAGTAGTTTGCTGTGTATGTTGCAACCCCTATGAGCATCACACTTTGGCAAGAGGTGCATCAAGAACACCGTGTGGCACCTACATCCCTAAAGCACACATTATCAGAGCTCCCCAGTGCCAATGACATTGCCAACATTGACAGGAATTTGTGAGACACAACAAAAATCAGATTTTAGGGAATACCTATACTTACTTGTTCTGACTTTGTGGCCAAAAAGACTACAGCAAATATACAGTAGGTCTGTATTTATTAGACATGAGGTCTAATGAACAAATTGAAAAATGAGGTAATTTTTATTGTCATTTCAAAAGGTTAAGAGGACAGTTGCTATACATCCACATAGTATTCATTGATGGAATGTAGATTCTCATTAATTCATTTAGGAAAAAAGGCATATTGTTCGTCATCTAATATTCTATAGCTAAAAATAGATGGTATATTCTTAAAAGCTATACTTCTTTTTACAGTTAGTTGTGACTACACAGAAATATGAGGTAATATTCATTTCACTAGTTATATAAATCAGAGATTTATAAATTCCAAACATCTTTATATTCACATTTCTTTCCCAGAGTTTTTGATGCCTAATATCATAAGTATCATAAGTACTTTTTGCTTATGTAGATGGTAAGGTCTGTTCCCTGAGGATCTAAAACTGAATTATTCAGTGCTCTCTGACAACACTCAAGACAAATTAAATAAAATCAAAATGAATCCTGATGACTTTCCCCTTATATTCACACTTTAAAATAATAAGCCCTGACAAAAAGGGCATTACCATCTCATATGGCCCAATTAGGGAAACTAAAGCCTTGAGGCCGTATTATTTGCTATGGCAATTTCATATTGAACTACACTGGAATGATCTGCCAGAAATCTGGCTGTATTCCCAGCCTTAAAATTTATGCATAGGGATTTGATAGTCTGAGAATAAAAAAGGACTTTGGTGGGAAAAAAATGGTGTTTCAGAAATAGTTAAGAGCAAAATTGTGGAGGTTGTCACATTTAGCACACAGAATAATAGGACACACAATGTGCCCTATTTTCTTACAAGTTAAGTTTAGTGACAGATCTGGTATAAGGAAGTCCAGACTTTCCCAAGGTGACAGCTAACCAGTAACCACCTAGGATTAAAGTAAAAGTCTTTTTGGTTTACCCATTTTTATGTTGATGTTATTTATAACACTTTTTAAAGATCTTTATTTGTACTGGAACTTTATCCATTTCATTACTTATAAAAAAAATCAAATTTTACGTGGGTTAAGTTCAACAGTTTAGTGTTTCAGATCTTATCTCTAGAAAGATATCTGTCACATTGTTGTTACTTTCATTAATCGATCAAAAGATATTGCTACAAGGCTTTGTCAACAACACACTTGTCTTCATAACAGTTAACCATATACTTGAATGTCAAGTCTTTTGATTGATCTAATGTTTTCTAAATATTTATCAAAAGAAACCATATGGTAAGCGACACATCTGACTTTCTCTTTTTATGGTTTAGAGAATTTGAATGAAAGTAAAACTATTGGTCATTTTGTGAAAATTTTTTTCCATACCTTCTAATCATAGATGAAAAAGATATGAACATTTGCTCATGTCACTATATTCACATATTTTACCATTTGTAGTAAAATGCAAATATAACTTTAGTTTTAGAGAATCTGCAATGAAGAAGTGAATCTAAACTGCCATTATAAAGCCTTGTCACCGAAATATCAGACATTCTGGTAATGTATGTGGTACAAATGAATGCTGTAAGTCAGACAGAAAACCTGAAACAATGAAGTTCACATGGTGTTTTGGATATTATATCTAAAAGAATAAAAGAAATGTTTCCTTCAAGAGTGATTCTTTTTTTTTACTTCCATGTTTATATCTTAAAACCATTTTGTTGAATGCTGACAGCAGATTCTATTATTTGTCACTTATCCAGATACAACTTTTTCATGAACTTCCACAGAGTCTACAATGTAGAAAGTCATAATAAAAATAAAGAGTGAAAATACAGGATGCATCACAAATGCAGCAGAAAGAATTTAAAAAAAATTATTATTCAAATACGTTACTGTCCAAACATCTACAAGAAATAACACTAAATTTGCTCCATTTCATCCCTAACATATATGATTAGAGAGGTTACCATTTTTCCAAAATTCTGAGTCAAATTTCTTTGTATCAGCAGCAAACTAATTGTCAGTATGGAATTAAAATACCCTTAACTTGAAACTGCTATCTGCAGCAATGAGGAATCAGTAGGATAGCAAGAAATTTGCATTCTGTGATTTGTGTTTTGTCCTTGCTAGAATTCTGAAATGGATAACAGTCACAAATTTCTTTTGATAGGATCAATTCATAGCATTTTATATCTCATAGCATAACTTCAACACTGAGAGTAGTAAAAGACAGTTGTTTAAGGAACTATAGCAATCTGAAATGGAGAAACAGTTAAAAGAAACAGTTATTTAATTACTTTGAGTGTTACAATCATTCATTAAATCAAATTAAAATAATAATATAAAATTAGTCTGAGTTTACAAACAATGTTTCTCTTCTATTTTTTCTTAAGCGACAATGATAAAAGTTCTAAACTTTTCAAGTTAGATAGAAGCTGAGGACTCAAGCTACAGAACAATACCTCAGTGTTAATAAAAGGATATATATGCCTGTTGGCATTTTTTATCTTTCCAGGACATACATTAGAGGAAAAAAAACTATTTCCCAATGCACATTGAAATCAGGAGAAACTAATTTATAAATTGTTCCTTAGACTATCTGAATCACTGTGAATGAAGACAGAAAATAGACATCATGTTTATTTCCTCCTTCACTATCATGCCTTAACAGTTTGATTCACCATTATTTTTCAACAGTTTTGTGCCTATTAGCTGTAGCACTGGGAATAGTGCTAGCAATAACACTAGCAGAAATGGCAACCTTCTAGGCCTATTCACTTACTGATTTTGATAGTTTTCACTTTATATACACAATGTCAGACGACTCTTGTGCCTTAAATCCACATATGTTAGACAGTCCTATGTCAATTTGTCTCTGTAGAACCAGATATTCTCCAGGCTGATCATACTTAATATGTGAATAATGCTACAAGCACATCTTCTGTACACATTTAAGAATTAATTTTGTTTGTATTTAAAAATGCACTTCTGCTTCTACTATGCTGCTCCAAGTTAGCAATGGGCTGAGGAGAATATCACAAAGAATCCCTCCACCCACCACCCAACCCTGGCTTACACTAATTAGGCACCATTCTACATAGTACAAACTCTACAGTCAAACCTCATGCCTTGAAAAATAGACACACCTTGTGAAGATTTCTCTGTCTTGATTTCTCCGAAAACATAGCAGTAAACTCTGAATTCGGCCCCTGCTACTGAACATCGCAAACAATGAAATAAATCGATGGGTGAACACCTCTCAGATTTGATGCATTTAAAAAATGTATGGCCAAAGATATAAGACCTCCTAACACTGGTCATTCTAAAGATCCCAAAAACAGAAGACTCAGGAATACTAATTTAATGAAAATTGAAGACTAAAATTACTTTAAAAAAATCATCTCACAGATTTCCTGTAGCCGTCTTTATCATCTGATGAGATCCATAAAGGGCAACCTTTGTTTAATAGCAACATCTGACATTTATTGCTATGCCTCAGATAGACAGTGTCCCTCTCAATTTATGAAGTCATAACAGCACCATATCTCTTTTTGGGAAAACAATATATGGTAACAGGGCTTGTTTTCCAAATATCAAAACAATGTTTAAGCCACATCCAAGTAGCTGCACAGCAACTTTCACAGGGGATTTTCATGTAATAAAAATTCTTTTTGGTATAACATATCTGAATTTGACAAGAATAAAGTACTGTCTGAAAAATAAATCCAAATGATAAAAGAATGTAATCGAAGTTTTCATAAAGGCATAAACCCAATTGCTGTATTGATTCTACTGGTGCTTTTTGGAGTGAGTTGTATCTAAGCCGTGGAACTCCGGATGGACTCCCATCAGATAGTTCTTTACATGGGTTTTCATCAGAGAATTGTTTCAAAGTAATATTTCATCTAGTGTTTCAATGCAATATTGAAAGTTCCAAACATTAAAAACTTACAAGCAGGCTTACAACTGTCTTAAAAGTAATAAGATTTTATAAAACAGTAACTTTTGCATTTGATTTACTTTATGATTTCTGCATTCTTAGGGTTTATTGATATATTGTTTTCAATACTTCCAGAGAAGGAATCTTTTCTCCAAATTCACTTATATTTTAAGATTTCAAAATAGTCTCTTTCTTACATTAAATTACTAAGAACTAGCAATACTGAATGAATAGTAGCACCTGTTGAACCTCCAGCAGGACATTAAATTTAGCTCAGACATGTTGGCAGAGCTGGTCTTGATCCCACCATGAATGTCACACAGGACAGGGGTTAGGCAGATGTAAATATAAATGTGATCACAGGAGGCCCCACCCTGCCTATCACACTAAGTCTTCAGAAGCAATCCTCATTCTGCCCAGCTTCTGCTTCAGCCACCCCTGCGGCTACAGGCACAGAAGAGGCTCCTGGAAACCCCAGCCTTCTCAGCAAGTTACTCTACATTACGTTAATAAGTGTATTTAATTTTATGAAATAGGAACTGTTTTACATAGTCTCTCTCACAGTACCATCCCTTTCACAGCCCACACTTTAGTTAATTGTGTAGGTTTAAGCTTATGTGCTTTATGCGATTTTACTAGGAATGTGAAGTGTCAAGTATTCTAGCTTAGAATTATTTTCTCTATTCTGGTCTTGTAATGATGTCTTGAAGATGAAATCACAGTGAATAAACACTAAGTCCTTTTTCCCCTTATTTTTTTTTTCTCCAGAATTCAGAAAGAAACTGAAATTAAAATGAATCAATGAGAAAAAAATGAAAAAATCCCACAACAAAACAAAACCCAAAAACCAATAAAAAATTACATATTAACTTTGTAGTTATTGTATTAAATAATATTTCACTTTTCAGTTAAAATTTAAAAAAAAAACAGATCAGCAGAATTGTGGATCCAAAGCATTACCCTCTCTCCTGTCTAACATGCACACATGTACACACCACAGTCCTGGCCAGTCTGGATGCTGGATTCCAGGCATATGATATTTTAAGGAAAGAAACAGCTCTGTCATTATAGAGTGTTTCCTTCTCTTCTTCCTTGAAAAGGTCAGAAATGACAGGTCGTCCTCCAATTGCATAGTCTATTTCCCCTCTTGACCTTTTCAGAGGCAGAATCCATGCAAAACTTCTGAAATACCATGTAAGCTTGAAGAAAGGGTTAGAATAGGTTTGGAAGAGAGTGCTGGTTATCAAAGTCTTTCAAGTGAAACATCATTGTGAGACAAAGACTATTATAAAAACCTTATCAGTGGAGTTTACTCTCTTTTAATCCACAGTGGATTTCCTTTTAAACATTTGAGTCAGATTCTCAATGTGTAAATCATGACAGAACCAGTTAGAGAAACAAGATTTATTTCATTTTTCTCTTTATTTTTTGTTATTTATAATTATTTTGTATAAGCAGACATTTTAAACACTGATTTTAAATGAGTGTTAATTATAGGAGGGGAAGAAAGAATACCTCAACAGGAAGAAAATGGCAACACATGATTTAACATTTACATAAGCAGTGTTAATGATAGAGGAGAAAATAAAAAGTATGAACTACATCTAGGAGGGGAGTTGTGAAGTTAATGTAACTTCAGACTTTGTCCGAAGGCAAGCAGTCATCCTGAGAATATTTACAAATAAGAAAGGGATCAGAAGTATGGAGAGAGAACTTTCACCTCTAGAGAGGAAAAGTGTGCATAGGTTAAGCTTTCTGCATGAACATCTTCTTGTTTGCCGTATTTCTTATAATGCATTCCTTAGCAGAGAAGCCAGAAAAGGATAGAAGCAGATGAAAAGGAAAGGAATCAAGGTGTAATGTAAGGTTGCTACATAGACACAGAGAACCCAGCCTGTATTATTATGCACATCACATGGCCTGTAAAGGCAAATATTCTTTTTTCCCCCTCATGTACGCACAGAGAAAGAACAAGAAGACCTGATTCCCTGCTTAACTCCTGCCCTTGTTATTAATTACAGAGTGGATTTTTTTTCTAGTGGCAGGCAGGGTGGAGAGAGAAGTATTCCTAATTTATAAAGGGATAATAGAATTTAAATCAACTCCAGTGGAGAATATCACCCTCTGCTTGATAATGTCACCTATTTGGCAAAGGCATCTAGCTATTAGCATCCCAGACAAGATGTCATTTTTCTGATGGATTTATTTTTTTTTATAAACTGGAAGGTTCATGTTTGGCTAGCAATATACAGATGAACTTTATAAAATATAATTAAAATTAGTGTCATTGAGCCAGAAAAAAGTGAAATTTAACTGGCAGTGGATGCAACAGGACTACCTAAATGTCAGCAACTGTTCAGAGCAACATGATCTGTACATTAAGATTGCATATGAAATGATTTGTATATACATGCAAAATGGGTGAGTTTATAGACACTCCTAAAGGCAAGGCAGGAATGAAGAAGGTATTGATAAAAAGCTGCAAAGCATTTTAAAAAAAATTCTTATTCCTTAAAAATAAAACAAAGGAAGGAAATAATGAGAACATTAAGACAGACAGATCTAAAGAAAATTTTTTCCTTTCTTCATCCCCAGTTACAACATAAAGGAGAGAAACATGAACCATAAATTATCAGTAATTTAGAAGAATAACATTTGCCAAATGCTACCAAAACCTTCCTATTTTCACCATTTACAACTCTGATTTCATTGTCACGTAGGCATCAGACAGGACCCTGTCTCTTACCTCTCTGGAGCGGGACTCACCAGCAGTGTGTAATCCGACTGTGCTCAAGAGGAGTTTGGTTCCACAGAGAGCAACCTCGAGGATCAAATCCAAGACCATACACTGCCTTTCAGCAGAAAAAAAGGTTTGTCAGGCTATTTAAATTCTATATTATATGGATGTTAAAAAGCCTTCTACATTACAGAGACCCCCCAACTTTTTGAAACAGCATGTTTATCCTTCATTTTAGTACAAAGAAGTGCACCCTATTTATTTTTGTGTGGTTGTTGTTTTTCATTATTTAGAATAGTTTGCTTCATGGGTCTTGATAGTCTGAATATAAATAAGAAGTAAAAATCATCAGGTGTCTACAGACACTTACTGTATGAAAGTTTATTCATACATTTATAACCTTCTAGTTGTCTCTTCTAAGGAAACAATGCATACTGCATTAGATTACACTTATTAGTAGTCAATAAATTTCTAAAGTATTTTATACTATTCTTTTTGCAATGTAATACTTTTATATATATTTGTCACGTTTTAAGAATGGTCTTCCCTCATTTAGCGCTCCCACCAAAACTGCACCAGCACTTGCTTCCCCCTTCCACTCCAGCTGGAAGCACAAAAGGCGAAGATCACGGGTTGAGACAAGAACAATTTACTGAAAACAGCAAAGAGATAAGAAAATTAACAGTAGCAGCAACAATACTAATCACAAAAGTGTACAAAGAGAGGGTGATTTACATGCAAAATGCTCACCAAGCCCGGTACAATAAAAATCAATGATGGACAAACCCTCTGCCTGCCATGCATTCCCTCAACCAGAAAAGGACCCTGTCATAAAAAAAGACAATTTCATACTCGTGGGTTAGAGCAAAAGGTGTTTATTGCTGGACCCACGAGGTCCAGGATCTCCCGAAGGAGAAATGAAAGGAAAAAGAAAGAAAAAAAGCACAAAAAAAAAGGAAGGTCCCAGGACGGCAATAAGACTCTCCTGGCCACCGGTTGGTGGCCAAGGACAAGGAGATCCCTCAGGCCGGGTGGCGAACTTAAGCTAATCTTAAGTCCAAAAAAAAAGATTTTAAGTATAGCCCATAAAAATGGGCAAGAGGCCCAGCACCCGACCCAGTCTCTGTCTCCCTGCTAGTCAGAGAGACAGAGACACCAGGCACCCTGCACAGACCAGAGTCTGCAGCTGTTGGAAGTAAAGGCACCTGGAAAAAAAACCTTGTCAGCTCCTGAAGAGGGCCAAATTTATAAAGTTTTTGATGGGCTGGTCCGAATTAGCCTCTCCGCCCTCTCGCTCGCTGGTGATTGGGAATACTAATTAATGAGGTGGCCTTCCCCACCAATAGATGGATCGTTGTCTAGGGGTAATTTGCAAAGGCGGGAAAGGGCCTCATTAGTATTCCACTTGAGGTGGGCGGAGAGGTGCAAACCTTCTATTTTTAGCTCGGGTGCTGCAGGGTGCCTTTAATATTGGGATGGGTGATGGGCTTACAGATTTACAATACAACATAAAAACTGAGTTTTACATAAATAAAATTACAAAGATAAAGGATTTTTTTTTTTTTTAAAAAGTACATAACTTCTGAACTCAGGGTTACATGGGTTCAACTGCTTTTCCATCTAAAGTACCTTCAATCCCTTTTATTTTGCTCCAAACAACTTTAATATCCCAATGCTTTTACCCAGAAACATTACACTCTTAAAACATCTTTAAAACAGTCTCTTTTTAACTTTTCAATCTAGGACTTTATCAAAAATCCAAACTTTCAACTTTATTCAACAGGTATAACAATACAACAGTAATTATTAGCCCCAACATGCGAAAAATCACTTTATTTTTATTTATAACAACCCTTTTTTTTCAGAATCAAGAAAGTCCTTTTTCACCCTTCCCTGGCAATGACATAAGATGGTATCAAATATTACAATATCTTGGCCACACCCCCTCCCTCTGATCTTGGCCAGAACCAGGACATTAATACAATACTAGTTTATTATACACTTTAGTAATTTTACTGCACTGAGATTTCCTCATTTATTCCACTATTGGTAGCTATGTAATAATTCCCTGCATGCCATTTATACAACTTTATGACACATCAGGAGGTTAGGGGATATAGGGATAAATGGCAATAGTGAGGGAAAGCAGACAGTTATAAATTCATCCTACATAGATCTCTTAATCATGGTTAAATATTCAGTGCCTCTGCCAGATTTTCTGTATCGTCTGTCCTATACAGCTCAAAAATTCCCCTCACATGCAACTAGAGAATACTCCAATAGTAATTATTTTTGTTTTTCTATTCAGCATTGATGACATTTCATGCTAGATTAAAAAGTCTGCTGAGAAACAATACTGTAACAGTTTGGATAGCATAATAAAGAAGTTTTTCGTTCAATTAACAACTAGAACTTTTAGTTTGCTTTCTTGGCCTTTGCAGTCTCTCATATGTTTAGTTTCATCTGTTAGTGGCAACTGTGCTGTGCTTCTAATCAGATAGACAGCAGTACACTAGGACTCAGAGTCACTTGGGTGATACAAAGAAAATATGATAACCCTAAAGACAATGGCATTGCTGCCACAGCACAGTGCTTTCCCTTTCTGAAGGGAAGCAAAGCATTGCTCCATAGATGCGAAGGGTACTGTGGTGGGACTCTGCATCTGTCAGTATTCACTTCTCATTTCATGCTAGACCTAGTTTTGAAAGAAAATAACAAGGCATAAGGCAAGACAGCTCATTTTACTAGCCTATGCTAGGTGGTATTTTCATTTCGATTGCTTGGTAGATGAAAGACTAATACTTAGATTCCACAGTGGCTCAGAAAAACCATAGAAAGTATAAGAAATGAGCTATTCCAAAAAGTAGTTTAATAATTAAACATTAGTTACTGTTTACGTCCCATCTCATGATATAGATTTGACATGTTTTCATAAAATTTCAAATAAATTCATATAATCAGGAAAATGTCACAGAATACTTGCTTTCTGAGACGACAATTTACCACCCCCCCAAAAAAAAAAGTTTTCTGACATGTTTTATTAAAACAGGTAGCTTGGTGGAAGGAAATATTCTTTAATTAATACAATAAATAGAATACTGGCTTCCCTGTGCAATGCAATCAAAGCACTCATTATACTTTGGCACCTCCTTTTATTTTGAATGAAATTATTTGCTATTAGAAACATTAAGCAGAAGCTTAGGACATTTTATAGTGGCTATCAGTCCTTGTCAGACAATTTTATGTTGCAGTGTGAATGAGGGGATAAAAGCTTCCAGGCATATCAGCATTATGGAAAACATGGGCAAAAATTGGACCTCCTGTAACAGACAGCCAATTAAAGTTTGCCATTATTCTATGCATCCTGTCACACACACTCATTGCTTACAGCACTCCTGTTTTCACTGTTGTTTCAAAAACTAATTTATATTTAAGTGGCACCCTCTTTCCCCTTCCTCTTAGTCACAGAAGCATTAAAGAAAACCTACAAGAGCCAGAAAGGCAAACTTACTGAGTGACACTTCATCCTGAGAGCTGGATTTGTTTCAAAATCACAGTTCCAAAAGAAAAGCCAAGTCGATAAAGGCTAACCCCCTTCCGTGTCCCAGAACTCTTTATTTCTGATGCATAGAGAAAAAGAGACCTTCACAAATTATCTTAGGCTCCTGCCTAAGGCAGATAGTCTCAGAGAAGTGGTAAACACCTCATCCTCCCACCCATAGCTAAGTTGCCAAGACTGTTTAGTGAGTAGGGCACCATGCTGTTTCCCCACTTGCACTCTCTGAATCACATTCTGAAGGACAATTCATTCCTTCCTTTACCAGGGGCAGCCAAAGAATCCAAAGGGGAGCCCATGTCCTGCGCCAGGAGGTGGGGAGGCTGGATGGGTATCCTGCAACTTGAGACAAGCTGGGGAGGGAGAAATTAACTCTGGAGTTACCTGATTTTCCCATGATCCAATACCAAACACCAGTGGCTGGATCCCAAAACTAATCGTCATTCCTTTGGAACCCACCAAATCCATTCTGTCTCTCCCCTCACTGGCTGGACAGTATAGAAAAAAAAAGTAATGAAAGGCTGGTGGGTCAAAGTAAGGACAGGGAGAGATTATTCACCAATTACCATCAGGAAAAACAGATTCAGCTTGGGGAGCTAGTTTATTTTGCTACTAATCAAATCTGAGCAGGCTAATTAGAAATAAACACAAATCACTTTCCCCCACTCCTCTGCTCTACCTGGGCTCAATTTCACAGAAGTAAATTGCTCAAAAAATATCCAACGCTGTAAGCATTATTCAAAAATAACCATTTTTCTCTTTTTCTTCCTTTCTTCCTCTCTTTCTCTGACATTTTTACTGTTTCCTCTCTCTCTCTCCCTGCCTTTTTTTTCTTCTCCCTCCTTTTAGTCCTTCCATCTGTCTTTCTATCTCCACTGCCAGAAAAATAGAGATTGCAGCAAAGAATTCAGGTATCTAGCACTGAGGCACAAGAAAAATGTCAAGTTATGGTAACTTTCCCTCTTACATTTATATATTATAATTTAGTTTTTCATCGTAGGATCAGATAATATGTGGTTGCCTTACATATGATTTTACAAAAGCAATAGTAAAAGATAGACGTACAATACAAACATCAAAGTTTCTATAACATAGTCGGTGGTAGATAAAATAAATCAGCATAACACTCTTTTATGTGTTCAGCATGGGAGAAATTCTGTTCCCAATTGAGATATTTGTGATTGACAGTGTACAATGTTTTGAGTCATCATTTAATAAAAATAGGTATGAAATTCAGAAGCAGTCTGGCTTCAGAACACTTAGCTATCTAGATTTGGTTAATTAAATGCACAATACCAACTTTCTTTGTCTTCAATCCTAATATACATATATAGGCAGAACTAGAATTAACATGTAAGGAAAATATGACCGAACAGTAAAAAAAAGTAGATTAAAGGAAAATTCAGTTCTCACAGGAGATAGGAAAATAACCTGAGGAAAGACTGCAGTTTACTCTGGAAGATGTATAGTATGTCAGTTTATCACTGTAAATCAAGAGAGACTAGAGGGTGGTTTTGTGTAAAAATAACTATTTGCTATTGAAACTTGAGAGAGAACTGGAATACCAGTAAAACTATTGATTTATGTTCTGCAGCCTTCATGCTACTAAAAAGATTACTTTTTTCCTAGAGAAAATACTAAACTTCCCTTTTAAAATCATGGAAAAGGAAGGGCTGTGCTCTTTTGATTCACCTTTGCAGATCGGTATCTATCCTCAAATCCCCATTTTGCCCATCCAACTCAGGAGAGTTTCTTCAGCTCAAGATGCCTTTAAAGATAGTTAAGGAACTTGGCAAACCACATGGAGATGAAGTGCATAGAGACCAAGAGTAACAGAGTGGACAAGACTCCTAATATAACTTCACTGAATTCATATAGATTCCCTCTAAAAGTAATTATAGAGTGACCTTTGGCAGTCTTGTACTAAGAAGTAGGCATTGAGCTTGTAAAATCTTAAGGAATTTATGGGAAAACCTCATGGCAGTGGCATGCCAGAAATGGTTAAAACTGAAGCAATCTCTTTTGCTTCATTACTGGCTTCAGTCTCACACTCAGAATATGTGGCATAACCAGAATTGAAAGGATTTCTATGACAATAACTAAGCATTACACTTCAGAACAGGGTCCCATTTTTACTTCTCACATTTCTGCCTCTGAAGAATGCAGAGAAATACTTGTAAATGGGAACTGTATAACTGTAAAATTTGTATTGTCTTCCCTTGAGAGTCTAAAATCCACAAAGACTGAAACACTGCCCAATATGATGAATTGTCCTAATGTTTTTGCAACCCAATGAAGAATATGTCTACAACATAAGGGATCCCATGCATCATGCTGTCTTAATTTCATTGTGCTAGTTTTCACAGGGCTAAAGTACATTTTCCATTTTCATCTGGCCCATTTTATATGGACCTATTTCAAGAGGTAGAATTCTCTAGGAGAATGGAAAGTGTATGAACAATTTAGCAAAATATTCAATTAATATCTGCAGAATTCTTTCACTCAAATCAAAAGGCTATTAAAAAATACAGCGCACACTTAAGCACTTTTGCTTAAATGGGACAGAAAGTAAGCTTATACCTTGGAGATAAGCTCTGAGACACTTTGATTCCTTAACTAATACAGTTGGAGCAGCAGGATATTTAAGAAGTGGCAAGATCATTTAATTTTCCTTTGGAAACCAAAAAAACATACAGCTTACTATTTGTATGGCAAAATTTTTAAAAGTAATTTTATCTCTGCATTCACACAAAATTTACAAGCAGTACTGAGGGACCAGTGATTGCACCAGTAATTATTCCTCTATTACTGTTCACATACAAATGAGGTGTAGTCTGCTGTTTGAGAAAACATAAGATAGAAATAATATTTGTTAGATAACCTTTAATAGGTTGACTAAAAGACTGCACAACTTTCCATTCCTATTGCAAATACACTTATCCTTAGCCCAAATTGTTAACACAAGATGTAGCATTTTTAATAATGCAAGCAGCTGCATATTCTGTTTGATTATCAAAGAGTGTCTGACCTTAGATAAAAATTTAAAAATAATGTTCATATATCAAGATAAAACAGCCATCAGTGTCTCATAGCTCCTTATTTAGGGCTTAGGCTAGTTAATATTCACTCACTTGCTCTATTTATTTGTATGCAAGCTATAAAATAAAATCACAATTTAATGCATTAATGTAGTTTTATCACAATGGGTGGCAAGCAGCTTGTGGAGATTAAATAATGTGCTTTATGCAGCAAGGCTTAGTTTAATTTGTTTGACAGCTGAGTTTTTGTACTTGTAATTGCAGATATTGCAAGTGGAGTTAACAGTGTTGTGCTGCAATCCATGTATATGAGACTCAAAACCGATGTGCAGTTTCAAGGCCTTTGGATTCTGAAAATCGTGTTGGCTTTTTTTAATCTTCATAAATAAGATTACATTTGGATACAGTAATTAAGAGTTAATGCTACAGAAACAATCACATGCACTTCCTTGAATGGTTTCTTCTGTTTAATTTGGACAATTTGTATTAATATGGATTTGTGCCCATTTAAGCCTGCATGATCTAGTCCCAATAAAAAATTTTCAATTGATCTCATTAAAATAAGAAAAAAAATTAGTTGAATTATGCAGAAAGTCACTGTAGAGGTAGTTTTCCTTAGAAGACTCAAAAGACAATTTTTTACTTATTGCAGCTTTGTTAGAAATGAATCCAAGGCTACAGGCAAACAATAGCCAGTGGTTGAGCTTTCAGTGGGATAAATAAGGAAAGCAGTGAGCTAAATGATGAGTCTCACATCAGAAAGAACTTAATAATTTATTCTCTTAGGAAGCTACTCCAGACAGAATCCCAGACACAAATTTACAGGCATACAATATGTGTGCTGAGAATCCTGGGGAAAAAAAAAAGGAGGTAGTAAGCTAAAGTGACAGTGGGGACACACAATGGGAAACAGATCTGCAGCTATTCCATAGAAAGATAAGGAAGTTCCAGGAAGCAGAAGCTAAAAACTTGAGCTGTTTTGTGTAGGCACTGCAGAGATTTCCATTAAGTAGCAGATCACTAAAAACCTGCTCCTTTGTTCCGGTGCCTATTATTATAAAAGTTGCATTTCTTGAAGATCGCTGCTTGAAAATCATCGACCAGTTGAGGAAGGCAGACAGGGACATAGTTATTACTTTATAAAACACCATTGTAATGGAACAAATATTGCTTTCTTTAATGAAAAAAGCAGCTGTAGGGAAAACCATTACATAGTGCCCCATTCAGAGGTTAGGTAGCATGTATCTTTAGCTTTTTTTGTTAGTCACAGCATCTGACGTCCCTACTGTCTTTTCAGTTCATTAGGCATAAAGAAGATATTAGGAACATGTCTCTCCACATCAGCATAGCACTGCTGATAGGAACAGTCAGCTCTAAATGTTTGCTTGTCGCCTGAGCCCAGATATACCCCTGCTGAGAAGAATTTATGATTTTGTTCTTGCTGTATTAGATCAGTAGACATGGCTCATTCACTGTGAAAACTACAAATATTTTAAGCCACAAAATACAGAACATGAACCAGGAAGATTCTTCAATTGCAAAGCAAAGAAAAGAGAGAGGAATCAGCAATTAGGTCTTTGGTGGAAGTTAGGAAAACACAGCTGAATTCCTTCCTTTACATGGTCAAAATAGATTTCCAGATACCCAGGAACTCTCTATAGACAGTCTAGAATGAATTTCCCTCTATGGGTAACGTTGATGCATTACAAAGGGAGTATAGCTGTCAAGTTTAAATCAGTTATCATATTTTATGGCTTAAAGGCAAATGAGATGACTACTTGTAAGGATTTAAAGATTTGTACAATAAGGTATGAAATTTCAATACAAGTAAGAGCAGGTTAAGTTGGGGTGGTAAGTAATGTATCAATGCCTAACAGGTGCCTAAAAATGGATGTGATGCTTCCATATAGACTTCCATAGACTTTCCAAAATGCTATAACTTTTCTCAGACTGCTGGGAGAGCACACACACCCTCAAAAAAAGAAAAAAAAAATTGTTAATGGTCATAGAAAGGTCTCTTTAATTATCCAATGAAGCAAAATATATAAGAATAATGGGAAAAAAAAAGCTTTTGGGTTTTTAGATATCTCTGTCAGCTCTCATTAACCTGTCCCACAAAAACAAGTGTCAGAAATACTGAAGAAGTTTTGTTCCCTTGAGATTCCTTGAACATAGATGAAGATCCTTTTTGAGTTGTGCTTTATTGCAATGTTCAAAAGAGCCTGTGACTAAATAAATAGGCAGCTATAGGAGGCTGTACTCACAAAAGGTCTGTCTGCAGTAAAACTGTGGAATTATACTTGGAAAACAATGGATCCTGTACATGTCTGTGCTAAATCACAACACATGTATTTTGTTTTAATCAGTCTTTCTCTCTTGTTGCCGGAATTTTACAGATTGCCATGGCTGAATGAGCTGCAAAGAACCCTCTGAGGGCAAAGCTTTCATTTTGGTTTAGGATTCTCCACTCACGTTAAGAATAAGCCTCGAGACAGAACCTTAGTACAAAGAGACAGAGAGGAGACATAACAGATGAGAAACTTTTTGGGGTTGCTTTATTTTAATTAAACACTTGCTAATTTGCCTTTTTTTTTTCCAGTTTAAGGTTCAATACAAAATCCTGGCTTCTCTCCTGGTAACAAAGTTCAGCATTTTTAGTTCTTCTTTTCTGTGTCTTTGACATAACTGCCAGTTGCTTCTTTGCCTTGCTGAAGCCAAGGCAGGGTCCAAGAATATTCTCACAAAGCAAAAGCACCCACCTCATTTTTACAAACTTTTTTACAGGCAGACTGCAAACGAGCTGCCTAGGCAGCCACCAGCTTTTGGGTGAGCCCAGCAGGTTCCCCCCGGCTCTGGAGCCTGTTGTTGGTGTAGATGCCCAGCCTAAACTTAGTACAATTCTTCAGATGCTGCAAGACTGTGCTGTGACTGGAGTTTCACAAGCCTTGTAGGGTACCGATGTCAGACACCTTCACCACATATTGTGTTGCCCAAGGGCCAGTGTAAATGTTAGCACATCAATAAAAGCTAGAGCAAAGCCAAGATTGTAGCTCCATCATGCTCAGAATCCTACCTCAACAGTGATCAGAACTGGATAATTAGCAGAGGAAAATAGATTATACACCGTTTTTACACCAAGAAAAAATTATGAAGAATAAATTATAGAATTGTTATTTCTGTATCAGCATGACAGAAAGTCCTTGAACTCATGCGTTTTTTACCTTACTATACTTCCACCTACAGCCTATTATATATCAATCTCACCTAGAGAACAAATTGCTTTTCTGGAAATTAAATGTAATTATAGTTAACCTGTGAAGCACTGCAACAATACCAATTAGTCACTTTTTTTTATCTTCACTAGGAAACAAGAAAAAAGCTTCATGAATGCTTATCTCCTAAAAATTGTGATTTCTACAGTAACTTACCTTCTAATTCATTGTTATGAACAGTAGATATACCAAAGTTAGGTATCTAGTCTAAGTAAGCCATCTAAATTATTTTTTACATAACATAGCTTACTATGTTATTAATCATCTTATGACAATTCCTTTGTTCTTTTTTATTCTGTTTCACATTAAATTTCTTCCTATTCTTATTCACCTCACCGGAGTCAACACCTCTGCCTACATGCTGATTCTGTTGTCAAAGTGCTTATTCCTTGCATTACACTAACGTCAAATTATTCTGACATGGTGACCTGTTAATGCAACGATTCAATCTTCCTCCTGCAGAAAAGAAAGTGTTCTTTAATGGTCTTGCAATAGGATCAATTTTACATAGTTAAATGAGGAAAGAAAAGTGCACTACAGAGAATTACAAGACTTTAAAAGGCAGTTGACAATTACAATAAGTTATAAAGGTAGGCATAAACAGTTTTTGCAGTATATTTTTATTCGGTTGCACCAAATTTACAAATACAAGTTTGGACGAACCCTAGATCCCATTCAGGCTTGTGAGAATATCAGCTGTGGAAGGCAAACTAGCAGGGAGCTAGAGAATTTTCAATGGTGAAACAAAAAGACTGAAGTCAGCCTGAAAAGTGAAAAAATGGTGTGAGCGATTCTTATAGACAGAAAGTGCTTCCCAAGGGCTGCCATGAGACACTGGCACTCCAAGAGAATGGTGAATATGAAAACCCTTATGGTCCACCTGTTTTCCCTTAGCAGCCAACTCTTGCAGTGTGGCTTTGGACTGTGGATGAGCAGGATGTGTTTCGTGAACATCTTAATAGATAACTATAGGGATATTTGCAACTGTGGCTTGCTGCTTGCTCCC
Source organism: Acanthornis magna (assembly GCA_036785705.1). NCBI lineage: Eukaryota > Metazoa > Chordata > Aves > Passeriformes > Acanthizidae > Acanthornis > Acanthornis magna. The sequence continues at coordinate 28,415,839 of JAWUZG010000001.1, forward strand.
TTTTTTTATGCTAAGAAATGCTTTAAAAATCCTGGATATACATCCTTTAGCTCTTACTTCACTTTATAAAGTAAAGTCTTCATAAAAAGTCTTTTTATAGGAAACAATTTGGTATCACTGAGAGGAGGGGAAAGAACTAAACTTTCAATTAAAGTCTCAATCAAACTTTACTGGTTTTGAAGTCATCTAAATTGATTCCTTTATAGTACAGGGCTTTGATGCCATTTTAAATAACTTCATAGAAGAGTGAATTTGAAAAAAGAATCATGTTCAGCGCAGCTGAATGCACCTAAGGCATAAGCTGCACTGAGTAAGGATATTCAATGAGTTTTAACAGACCAGAAAGCCTACATTGACTTCCAAGTACTTGCGCTTTTTTAAATCGCTCTTGTAATTTTAGGAAGCTGTGGTTTCAGGTCAGATCCCACTGTATTACTCTGGTTTATGTTATGTAAGCACAGCTAACGGATGAAAATTCAGCTACAAAATTCAGTGTGCTTCTCAACACTGAAAAATTTGTTAATCAGTTAAACAAGGCCATAATCTGCACATGGCAAAACACACAGAATTTGTCATCATTAGGATCCTGTATGCAAACATTATTAAAGTCTACAGAAGGAATTTCCAGATTTCAGAGGACTGTGAAAGAGAAGTCACAGTGTTTTGATGTTTATCCTATCAGAACAGGAAAACTGTGCAAAAATCTATTTCTCTTTTTGGTGAGAAAGGCTCCGAAGTCCAGAAATAAATGTCTTCCTCATACACCCTGCTTTTGAAGGAGTGGTCACTTTGCTGTGGCTTTGCACTCCACCCATCAATTTTCAGTGGCTGTTTAGATAGCAAAAAACTATACTACAGACATTCCTGCAGATGGTAGGGAAATTTCCTTCTTTCCAGGATTTCTGAAGCTTGTCTTCTCCTTTTTGAATTTTCACAGGCTCCATTAATTAAGACCCTTTTCCAGGCCTCTTCACCAGCTGCCCTACTAGATGTCTAATACAACCAGAAAAAAAAAAAATTTAAAAGAATCTAATAACCTTTTGTTAAAGGAGGCGTGGGAGTTGATGCCGAGCAGCAATTTTTCTCCAGGGCCTGGCAATTCAAGCCACTTAAATGAGACTTGAGGAGGAGGAGTTCAAATTATGTTGGTGTGCAGGAATATGCTCAATTAAAATTACAGTATTTGTAGCTTTTTCTCCTACTGCATTTAAGTACAGCAGACCTCCTCGATCATAAAAAAAAAACACATCAAAACCCCAACAGTTAGAGAACAAGCCTAGATTATTGTTAGTGTTTTATAGCTTAAAACACTCTTTTAGTTGTCCATACAACATGAACATGTGTTTAGCATGATAAAATTTCCATGAAAGAACCTACAGCTGCACCAAGGATATCTCTATTAATATTATATCTCATATAGAGTTTTATATCCAGACAGGTTAGTGTAACGATATTCATCAGGAGCTCTGAAAGCCGGAGCTTATAAAAAAAATACAAAATCGTGAAGATCCAAAGTTTTTTTTTCATTCAGGACGCCAAAATCTCCCTTAAAAGCAAGCTTTACTAGAGTAAATGTTTTAAATACAGAGATTTGCTCAAAACATTTGAAAAAAATAATTTTAGTTAATATATTTGAATAAAAAAACTCTATCTAAAGTGAATTATAATTAAAAAGAATCACAGGTTTATCATACAGAACATTTTCCAAAGAGGCTTTTAAACTTCACGATTAAATATGACTAAAGAGCGGCCGTTTTGGAAAATGCTGAATTAGAGCATTTTAATCTTTCTCCAAGAAAACTTTATCAAAAAAACCAAAAAAACCCCTGACTTTTATTCCAGGAGATTTCAAATCAGTTAATACAATAACTATTAATTGCTCCTCATTTGGACACACAGTTGCTACTAGAGAAATACATTGCAGAACAGAATTTTGTATTTATTGACGTTTTAGCTCTTTCACAAGAACAAATACTGCTTGGAACAGAGATGTAGAATAACTCAACAGATCATAATTTAAAATTATTTTATAAATTGATACTACCCATTTCATTGAAAGTCACAGGTTATTTATTATTTAATTGGTTAGAGGATGGTGCTAATAACACCAAGAGCGCAGGTTCAATCCCCATCTGCAGCATTCACTTAAGGTTTGGATTTGATTATCTTTGTCTGTCCCTTTCAACTCAGAAGATTCTGTCATGGTGAGAGACTTGAAATGTAGAGTGAGAAACTGTGTAATAGTATTCTATTACTTGGTAGAAAGGGATATTAATTCAGGAGATGTAGCCAAGTACATTGATCTTTGCTGCCATCCAGAAATGAAATGTCATGTCGAGCAACTTTGTCATTGCTATTCCAATACACTGCCTGTTCTGTGGTGCTGCCTTTTAGATTTTACAAGGGAAATCTTTGGTGATCTCTGTAAGAATTTGGATTGTTATAGATCTCACAAATACTTCATTGTGATTAATTTCCATTTTTCTATTGCATGATGACAATCCCTGAATAACTCCATATAGGAGGTACATGGTAGAAATCTCTCTTTGGATTGAAAATATTTTCTGTTCATATCATAGAAGGCTCAATCCTGCAAACATACAGAATTCCAATCAGCATCATCAGGACTTCCAGAAACACTGGAATACTAAAACCTGTGTCTTAAATTTCACAATATAATCTAGTTTCCATTCATACAATATGGTTTTGTAATATAGTATGGTTTCCACTCATCCAGAATCTACTGAGCTTTCCTACTGATACTTTAATAGTGCCTGCTAAAACATAACAAAAAATGCATGTCAGTTATGGCTGTGGTAACAGTGGTACATTGGGTGGATCCACCTATGCTCATTAAACTTCCTGCAAAAACCTGTTGCAGGTCAAAGAGTTTAAGGATAATATAGAATGATATGGAAAAAAATAATACATAGTGGGTGGGATTCATTCTACCTAGCTTCACTTGTCTATGCCAAGCTTGTACCTAATACCCTCTGAACGAGAAAACATAAATGTTAAAACACATTGGATCACCCTCTGAAGTTATTTTCTTTATCAGACATAGAAGGAACTCCTATGAATAGTTTTCAATAAATAGCTAACTTCTGGAAGACAGGATACTAAATTTTACATTTCATCTATTTAAAAGGAATTTAAAGAATCACCTAAGCATGTGTACATGCCTTCCAGTGACCATGTTCAAAATATTCCCTATTATTTCCTTGCGTGGACACACAGCTGGACAGACTTCCTAATTTTGTAATAAGAACCTGGATCATCCTCATTATCCTCCTTTTTTATAGTCTGACACAGAGGAACTTCCACCCACTTGCTGTAACCATCAGCGACTTAGCAACCAAACCTTCCAAAGATGCAATTTTATGAAACTATATTCTGCTTTTGTGTGTGCAGGTATATCTGAGCATCTGCCTTCCTCCTACACATATATGCTCAAAAGCTTTTAAATCTTTCCCTCCACTGAAACCAGAATTTCAAAGATATTAGATTTCATAAATTATTTTAAAATGTGTGTTTCTTATAAGCAGATGCACTGATAAAGAGTCAGTCTAAGCTCAATTTTTATGAAATATACGAAAAAAGTTAGGAAGGGTTTCAATCAGGGCAAATGCTTAAGGATTATCCTTAAGAAAAAGAAATACTGGCTTCAAACTGGATGAGACAAGTTCCCAACCGAAGAGGACATGACTAAAATATTTCCCAAAATTCTGCTTCAAAGGAAATTGGCCAATTGAATTAATGACTTGCCAGTAACATTTTCAATATTTATTACTATATTTCTGAAGTTCTCCATACCATGTAGTCAGCTAAGGTACTTCAGATAAAATGAATAATGGGTCCTAACAACACAATCAGTTTTACAGTTGGCTACTGCAATGTTATCTTATTCATCAAGGTGGAAGAAATAAAGCAGAGGAAGGGATGAAGGAGCTGGTCAGTTCGGATATTTGAGACTATTTCAGGATGGACATTTTTCAGCTTTCTAATCACACACCAAAGCTGATATTTGTACAGTCAGAATCCCAAGAGGAAGACAAGGAGAAGCAGTGTAACAGGTAAAATAATGTTTGTCTTAGAGCTATGCCATATAAACAAAGAGTAGTTTTTCTCTTCCATTATTTCAATATAGCAAAAAAGTAATAAATTGCTGTTAAACACAAACACACACACACATCCCAATTCTGTAATAAAATAAAATAAATAAATGCTAAAAACCAGAGGGAATCCCAGTCAGCTCACTACCATTTCACAACCCAAGGAGGACAAATTTGTTCAGTCTACCATTTGATGCAAATTATTCCCCAAGTCCTGATAAGAAGGTAATGATCCAAAATGAAGTCCTAACAGTACTTATGGATTGGGTGTTTGTGTAGTTTTCTGTATGCACTGTTTTTTGTGTTCCTAATTGAAATCTCCTATAATATTTTGTAGGATTGAGAGTCAGAAAGGTCAGAAAGGTTTTTACAGGTATCATGTAAGTAAGATCTAGATTCTAATAGAAAATGTTTTCTGTCTCTCTTTTTTTTTTTTTTTTTTTAATAATAGAAGTTAGTGATATGTAATTGTTCTACTACAGAAACACCTAAAAGTTAATTTTTTAGTTCTGTAGTAAGGTATTCTTCTGCTAAGTTAAATGAGCTTCTGCTACAGAAACACCTGAAGGCTAATTTTTTTAGTTCTTTAGTAAGGTACTCTTCTGCTAAATTAAATTAGATTCATCCCATAAAGGACAAGGAGATTCTGCATAACTCACTGCACATTTATCAGGTGTGTCTGACCTAGGTGATATGCTAAGTTGGATGACAGCCAGACCTGTGATGCAGGTGGGGTACAATTTTTTTTTTTTTTTTAAAAGGAAATGTGGAAATTATTATACAGTACAGGAAAAAACATTTCCAGGCACCAAGCTAGCTAATAAGTATGCAGAAAAGGCAATCATTCCGCAAGAATGTGGCCTTGTAGTAGTGTAGCTGTGCAAAGCAGCTTGAATTAGAATTAGGTGGCCAGGAGGATTGCTTTTGTCTGTTTGCATATGTGAATTTGATGAGCCTGCAAGCTTCTTACAGGGAAGAGGGAGAGAGGAGAAAAATGGAATGAACCCCTGTGTCTTTCTTTAGAAGAAAAATGTGAAAGTGAAATACTATTCTCACTTGGTGTTGAATCAGCTGAAATATATTAATAGAGAATTATATCCAATCTTTAGTACTCTACCTCCATGTGTTTTCTGGTTATTTTTTATGCAACCTGACAATAATGCTAATAAGTCTTCAGAATAATCCTTACAGGGATTGCAAGAACAAGCATAAATCTATTTTTTTACCAAGTTAGTTAGGTATGGACTTAAGCTCTTGAGAAAGACCTCTAATGAGCAGGTATCCACTTCCTTGCATGCTCACAGCTGAGCATACCATAAAACTTTTGGGATTTGATTCATCACACACGACTATAGCTTTTTTAATAGTGATGTAAAATAGAAAAGCAAATTACATAAGATCCATCTATGTCTTCAGACAGGTTCCTAAGCTAGTCCTAACACCAGTTTAGAGTAGCTGTTCAACTTTTGGCTAATACTGCCTTGGGATATAATTGTACAGCATTCCATTGTATGAATTAAAGCTTCTAAAAGATGTAGTAAACCAGAAATGCTTGGGTACCACCTGTGCTGTACCAAACATTCGTTTCTGTCTTACATTATTGTCTAAGAAACAGAAAATATTTCTACTTTATTTCATCATAAAAGAGGCACATGATATTGTTAAGATGCAGTTAAATATGCATAACAGCCCTCTGAGCATTTGCTTTTCAATCCTCAAATGCTTTTTTCCACTCCAGCATGCCCAATTAGAAGGATCAATATGTTCCCACCCACTTGGAAAGTAATTTGTCTATCCCTCACAGACAAAACAATGCCAGATGTAAGTAGCTGAACTTCTCATGGTGGCAGTCTTCCTCCATTTTTGCCCCATACCCAAAGTTCTTGAACCAGGAAGAGAAAGAACTGTGTACTTATATTAAAAAATTCTGTATTTCCCAAAGCAACCAGTAGGTCCTACCTTGTTGTTGATCAAGTAGCAGTTCAAAATTCCAGTGATTTTAGCTAAATTCTGTCTGAAGATCCTGACAAATGGAAGATAGTTTCATCTTCATGCTATCTGATGAGTGCGATAACCAGCATTACTGCATGTAAGACAGGCATCTTCTTAGACACAAAGATGGAGCATCCCTCTAAGTTGTGACAAATTCATATAAAATTGTATAAATTAACAAATAATACAGGAAAAATAAATTAGCTTTTCTGACTTATCTGTTCTCAAAATGCAAGTTACAAGATTTAACAGAACTGAATGATAGCCTGTGTAAGATCGATAAAATAACAAATTCTATACCTAATACATATAATATATACATGCAGATTTTATCAGGTGTAATTTATGAGAACTAAATATTATTTTGGGAAAATATTAAAAGAAGGCAAAACAGATGTTGAATTATGTGGCAGTTGAAACAATTATGGAGGCCAGCTACTATTCAATTCAATAAGATAATCTCCAGAAGTTTCATGCTTTGGAGGAAAGCTGGAGATAACACAATAATGTTGAGTAGAAATATCTGTCAGAGAGGGCTATTGCATCACCTTTAACCCTAAGGAATAGAAAGATCATTGTTTCTACAGTATTTTATGTTGATATTTGGTAGACAGGGTTCTGCTGATAGAATGCTAAATCGATATTAAATTATTTTGCTCATGTATTATAGTCTTATCATGTGCTGAAAATATGTCATCAAAACCTCACAGTTTTGTAGATATTTTATGTTAAAAAAGGTAATTGTTAGTGAAATAAGTAAAATGCATTTCTTCCACATCCATATTGATCATACTTTGTGTTTTGATTGAGTTTTTATTGATTTGCTGTATTTTCTGTGTTAGTTTTAATGTTGCATCTCTAATGTTTGTTGGATTAGTGGATCAAGCTGGAAAATAACTCACTGAAGAGTATGGGCTTTTGAATAAATGTCTGGGAACCTTAGTATAATCTCAGAATTCTCCCTTTTTTGTTAAAAAAAAGGGTTAATTTGGATTATTTTAGGCACTTCAAACATGCAGAACTCTTCTAACAAAACAAAGTCTGTTCTCTATATTGCCATCCATGCAGGTATTTTTATATGAAAGGATACATTTTCAAAGCACTGCAAGGGAGGTATGTGCTAAAATCTGTTCATGTATAACAGGATTTGTGCTAATACTGCCTACGCACTACTTTGAAACTATACCCCTCTCTGGTTTTAATAGTTTATCACCACGGAAGGACTGTGACTTGAAAGAAGCTGACATTTGTGGAACAAAAAACTCACTAAGAAAACAAAACTAAAATGAAATTGGTACATCTAAAATAAAATGGACACTGTAATGATAATACATAATTTTTTTTTAACTTAGGGATCTAAAGATCACAGTAGCTTAAAAAGATTTTCCTGTTCTATAACCTCCTTTGCACATGTAACAAATCAGGTTGATGAAATTTGTTCTGGAAAATGATACAGACCCTCAGTGTATGGGAAGCCAGGTAATGGTATTGAATTTAATAAAGCTACATGGATTTAAGAGAATTTGAGATTTGGTCCAAAACCTTAAAAGCATTTTCTTTCATAACTGTTCAGAAGAAAAAGGTCTGGATTTAACACATACTATATAACAGAGCAAACAAGTTCCTCCAAAGTTCTTTCTAGTTTCTATTTTTGTTGTTGTTCTATGTTGTATATGCCATACAATTTAAGATTATAAAATTGTAAGATTATAGAGCAGAAACTACCTGTGTGCATATACTTGGATGCATGTCTTATCTACAAAAAATTGGCGTTGCATAGATCACCCTAACTTAATTTTATCAGTGATGGGCTCTACATTCTGACTCATCTAAAGTTACCAGTGTCTTAGGAAAAGATGCCATGATTCCTTCCACATGTCAGTTTCTAAGCAGAACTGGGATTCTGCTCTGCAGCTCAGCCTGGAATATGGGTAGAGGAACCTTGTCACGCTTAAAGGAGAAGCTCAATCAGCTTTTTGATTTTTTGTTCAGAAAAAGAGGGAAAGGTTTTCTGTAAATGCCAATTACATGAGGAAGCAGGTTCTTGAGTACTACTCTTATATTCCTTTGCGTGTGAGGTAGACTTCACAGAAGGGTCTTCCATTTTTAAAGAGTCTAAAGCCAAAGGTGAAAATTAAATGGCTTGGGAGCAGCACTGAACAACGCATCCACTGTCCTCACATTCTTCATCCTTTGGAAAATAAACTACTGTCCATTCAAAGACATGCAGGTGAAAAAAAATCAGTGTAACAAGAATGCAACTAAATCCTATACAGAAATATAGTCATAAAAGTGCTATCAGATGGCTGGCTAGAACACAGTGTTAAAAAGAATGTATATTTTGTAGCTTGTAACTCATGTATGCAATACAAAATGAAAAGTATTTTGAAATAAACAAGTACTGACACATAAAAAACAGATTTTCATCACAAGAAACAGAAATTGGTTTATCACTTCCAACACATCACCATAACTTGTAGCATCCAAAACTCTTTACTTACATTCAACAATGATGAGCAGTTACCTGAGGGAACTAATAAAATGTTTATTTTTATAAACATAAGGGGGGGGGGAGTACATGTTTTAAAACCTTTGTTGTTGTTAAGTTAATAAAGCATTTCGGCTCACATCAGTTGTAAAACCTGTCAAGCCTGTATTTCGCTTTGGGACAAAAGCTCTAAAAGTTTTAGCCTCTATTTCTGTATGTACCCTTTTCATGTTTCTCCTCTTTATATCCCAGCATGTGGTTGGTATTTTTACCTTCATTGCCAGTTGTGGGTCTTACCATGGTCTGCACCAGGGGCTGCAGGGGAATCCCTGCTTCAGCATCCGGAACACCTCCTCCCTCTTCTTCACTGCCTTGGTTTCTGCAGGGCTCTTCCTTTTACATATTCTCACTCCTCTCTCCCTCCAGCTGAAATTGGTCCTGCACAGAAGTCTTTACCCTTCTTAAATACTTTATCTCAAGTACTGCCACTGCCACTGATGGGATTGGCCTTGGCCAGTAGTGGAACTATAGCCTAAGTTTTGTGCCAGCCTGTAAACTTTGATTTATAATTATGCCACTATTTTGATAATTACCTGGTGAATCCCCATGCCTGAATACTGCAGGGCAGGTCCCCTGATCATTCAATCCCGCCCAGAGCACAGCACAACCTCTCTTGTGCTGTGCAACCTGCCTAGACTCCCGAGAAGTCAAGGGAATGAGCAGAGAAAGGAGCACATGGGATTCTCAGCCTATGGAAGTGCTCCTGTGGCCCACAGATCAGGCAGAGGTGTTCTCTCACCCTTCTCAGTACCCTGAGAAAATAATTCACAGATCCAAAAGATTAGTTCTTAGTAGGTAGAGTGAATCTATCTGTACTCAGTTTTCTGTTGTAGCTCCACAGGTTGTCCAATTTTATGCCATTACCAGGCTGTGCCATTACAGGAAAGGAACAGTTAAATAACGTTAAGTACAACATCTGAGAATATGAAAACCAGAGGCATGGGAGAATATTTGAGATTAATTATTAGGACATTTTAAGTTTTACAGCAAACTCAGAGTCACTTCACTTAATTAATTTTTAGATTGCTAGGTATCTAGTTTAAATTAGAAACCCCCTTATAATCAATTAGAGATACAGGCACATAGTGAGAATTTTTACCTGTTAAAATACCTGGTTTAGAATATGATTATAACTTAAGAAAATATGATATAAATTCTAGAGGTCTAAAATGTGTTGGTTAAATCAGATCTGAGATCAACAGAAACTCCTCAGGAAACATGAACTTGAACCATATTTAAGCCATGCTCAAAAATTTATGCTTGCTTCACCCTGAAATCTAAGAAACTATTTTATTTCAAATCAGAATGAAAGCAGTCTGATTTTTGTAATCAATTTTGTATTTCTGTAAATTTTTATTAATAATACACATGGCATCTATAATTAAGCCCATCTTCAAATTCTTCATGAAAAATCTTAAAATCTTAGAATCACGTTGAAAGCCTCATTTCTGGACTTGACATGTTAATTTATTTATTTGTGTCAAGTCCTTTATTCACTTTCTAATTAAGTAAAACCTCATTTAGATGATGCATTTAAGCATCAAGCTTGCTGACATGAATATCAATATTTCCTTCAATACAATTAGTTAAACTAGATTAAGTTACATTGAAGTAATGTCAATTTTATCACACTGCTATGGATCATACTATCAGTGTTGTCAAAAGTTTTCAATCTTGCCTGTTTTTATTAAACAATAGAGTAAAAAGGAGATCACATTATTAAAGACCAGTGATATTCATTTGTGTGTCCCACTCCTATAACGTATTTACAGTGCATGAGGTTCTGCTGCTCTGTTAAATGAGAGGAAAGCAAAGCCACACACCAGACCCACACAGTTACGTGCTCTACCACAGTCAAAATACCATGTTGAGATTTTTGTTGTGTTTCCCACTGTACGATTAAGCTACTCTTCCCATTTGCATGCAAGCTAATCACCCAACAAAGCTGATAAAAGGGGCATGGAAACAGATGGGAAGCTTTCAACACTTTCTGGCTTCTGACCGCAGACTCTCTTGTTTTCTGCTTTAAATTCAAACACTTCTCATTTGCATTAAACCCATCTTCTGGAATTTTAAAGATAGAAAAAAAATTGCATAGATGTGGCGGTGCATCCTCCCCCAGCCCTTTCTCAGGCTTGTTCTACAATTTGAGAATCTCCGGATAAGCCTTGACAGAGCCACCTGAGTGTGAAACACCCCTCTATCGTTCCAATGGAGCCATGATTTGAGTCTGATCACACCAGGAGCTCTTGCATGGCAGAGCTGGGATCAACCTGAAACATCAGCTGCCCAACCAAGGAAACAAAGGGCAAATAATTACCCTTTGTAGCCATGGTAAACAATTTACCTGAATCATAGCTTGAGTGGAGTGGCGTCATTGGGAGTTGTAGCTTGAGTGGAACAGTGCCATTGTTACTGCACTTTGGGAAAGAGGTGCAGTAGTTATTGACTTGGATTATGGGCAGAATGGACACTTACTGTTGACCAAAACCAATTGCCTTGTGACCCTACAAACAGCAGTGCTAAGTGAGGCCCTTTTTGTTCTGCAGGACCACAGCAGGCTGCACCAGCACCTCCCTCTTAATAGGACACCTCTCAGAGCACCTAAACCCTCAAGTTTACAATACTGGGAGGACCATCTTTGATGATGGCCAGACCTAGGCTGGTAATCCCTCCATGCATCTCTTCAAGGTGCAATCCTTACCCGTTGGGAAACACAAAAGGATTTGATGTGAGCATTTCACTGAAACTGATTGGAACATTTGATAGGTACCTTTACACACATGGAAATAGGTGTACACATTGTTTTATCTCTGTGTGTATGAATTTATTATGGTATGAACATTAGTACCTCAAATGTATAGTTAAATCATTGTTATAATTGTAGTGAATCCTATGAAATCACATTGTAAACGGTAAAGTATTAAATAATTTAATGCTGATAAACCATTTTGTGCAGTTATATTTGCACACATATTCTTTGCATCCTTACCACTTTTTGCCTTCCCGGCTTCCATGCAAATCATTCCAAATTGCTTCTAATTTGATTTTACTTTGTATGTTTTCATTTGTGTAGTGAGTAATAGAGTTCCATCTAAAGCTGTTCTTTCACAAACTCACATTAAACCCTACTTTTGCCAATACCTTTGACAGTGGTTCTTTAAGGGACTAAACCACTCATTTGTGACAGTAGACTAACAATGTGCAGTGAAGACATGCTGAGGCAAAATCAAAAGATACCTGAACTGCATTGAGCTCCTGTGGTTTTTTACATCATCTTGGATGTCTCAGAGTCTGTGTCCATTATATAATTCTTTGTTTTCAGCCAGGACTGGAGCTGCTCTCTTGGAAGGATCGGCTGGGAGAGTTGGGCCTGTTCAGTCTTGAGAAGCTGCAACTGAGAGCAGACCCCACCAATGTCTGTACCTGAAGGGAGGGTGTCGAGAGGATGGGGCCAGACTCTTCTTTCTGGTGCCCAGCAATAGGACAAGAGGCAATGGGCAGAAAGTGATGCACAACAAATTCCGCCTGATCATGAGGAAGGATTTCTTTAATGTGTGTGTGACCAAGGACTGGAACAGATTGTCCAGAGAGAGTATGGGGTATTCCTCGCTGGAGATATTCAAGAATTGTCTGGGTGCCATGCTGTGCAATCTGCTCTGAGATGACCCTGCATGAGCAGGGAGATTGGACCAGATGACCCACTATGGTCTCTTCCACCTTTTACTTTCTGCAATTCTGTGATTCTGTAAAAGCACAGACACAACTTTTTTACACAACAATAGTAAACAAGTAAATACAAATAATGAGACAGAGAAAGAAGGTTAAGGTTTCTACTGCTCTACATCTTGAAACAAGATATTATTTCTATTTAAATTTTATTTTTAAATTTAAATCCTTATTAGAGGGAATAAGAAGCTCTACTTCAATTTTAATTAAATCAAATTAATGTTGAGATGGGAAAAGAAACACACTAAGACACTAACAAACTTCCACATAAATTTGGTGAAGACTGCAGAAATAAAGTTCTGAGAACACTGAGTGTTCTATGTATTTGTTCACTTTTACAGACATCCATAACATATTTTCTTTCCATCCATTCAGACAGGCATATTATCACAATGATTTTTTATGGAAATTAGTAGCTAGATACTTTCACAGTAGCTCTGACATATTCCAAGTCTTCTAATTCACCCAACATTTTCAAACAACAGTACTGCTAAGTCAATATATTTAATCACTTATTTTAAGCTTATGTTACAAAACCTTAATAAATATATACAACTTTATGCTTTCTTCGTTCCATCATCTGCAAACATAGTACAGAGAAGTTTTCTGTTAAACTTTTAAAAGGATGGCATTTGGTAGAAGGATTTTATCAATCGTCATTGAAACTAATAGGACCCAAGGTCAGTCAGCTCTTTTTATATTTCGATCTGCACAGCAGGATTTTGTAAGGCATTATAATTGTACTAAAGACAATATTTGACCAACATAGATGACAGGAAAGAAGAAAAAACTCCAGGAGCTCAGACAAGTGAAGTGACAACCAAAAGACAATAAAACACAGAGAAATGATGAAGAGAAAGGCATCTTGATTTTTATTGCTTTGATTTGTGCATTGCTTACAGCAGCACAAAGCAAACAACTATGCAGTGAAGCAAGTAGCAGCAAGCAGTGAAAGCAGTGAAGAAAAGCATCAATTTACTGTGGTGAATCTTGCTGACTAATAAAAAGAACAACTAATCTGATTTGGAATTTGCAGTGAAACTCTTGAATGGACTTCTCATTTTCAATGTAATGCAATATTCTCAAAAAAAGAATAGTGTTTGGTTTTTTAGATCAATATATTTGTTCGTTTCACTGGAAATAATAAACTGATCTTCAATCCCAACTGGCCTCACAGTGGAAAAATAGAAGAGCATTTTGCTTATTAGTAGCTATTAATGACACACAGATCTGTATAATACGTTAGTTCAACTCATATTATTTTAAACAGGGACTCCATAAATATCATGATTTAAACCTCTCAAACAATAAGCCTAAAAGGAATCTTCTTTTCTAAACTACCTCCCCAGAACCAAAATAGAATAAAAGTTAATGCAGTTATCCTCCAGGCAGCCTTGCTGCCAAGCTTTATGGTTTGTGATCATAAAACATCTCAGTAAACTGAATTTTAAGTAGCTGAATTTTAGTCAAGAATTTTTTATCCCACTTAGGAATTGGTTCATAGTGACAGAATTTATTCCCCTTGTGAGCTCAGACATTGTCAGAGAGGAAAGGCATTTTACTTTCTGCTGATCTGCATTTGAATATAAAAAGAATAAGGCATTTATTAAAAATTATTATCTGAGTCATTTAAGATATATAGTCTTGACTGCTAGAACTTTCTCTAGTTTTCTCTCTAAATAAGAACAACTGGAGAGCAGCTCTGGTCCCAACAAATCCATAAATATTCCTGGCAAAAATAAAGATTAGGAAAAAAGGAGGGGGAAAGAAAACATGCTTGTTCTATTTTGGATTGTAAAAAAGGAAAATTCAGGGCAGAAACTTTAAATATCCTCTTCCTAGTGCAAGGAAAGTCTGTCTTGTACTGCTCTCTCTCTTTTTTTTCTAAGGCTGAAAATAATGCTTACAAAGACTATTGCGTTATGGTTTCCTTCCATATAAAAGCTCCACCAAAGATGCAAATGTAAGTACATCTTTAAAAGAAGGGGGAAAGTCTTAAATTAAAAGAGGGAATATTTATGAATAAACCTCTTAGGGCTTCCAATTTATCACCTTTTTTTCTTGGTCCAGATACCTCAGAAGTCTGTTGAAATTTACTAGACGAGGAGTAATTCATTTATTGTCAAAGGCTAGGCCTGAACAAAAAGCCAATACAAATAGCAATTCTAACCAGCACTAAATAAAGATTCCAGGTATGTTATATCTTCTTTCACTATATCTGAGGGTGATTAGCCAGAAAAATGACTTGTGGTAATGTTTTGTATTGGAAGAACCTGCCAGCTAACCCAAATGTAATGAGCTTCCTGAGAGTTCTCACACTGCCTTGACTCTCTGTGTTGGGTTAACCTTGTCTGAATGTCAGGCTCCCACCAAGCCAGTCTATCATTCCCATCCTCAGCAGCACAGGGAGCAGGGGGAGAGGAAATAAGATGGATAAAAAACCTCTCGGCCAAGATAAAGTCAGTTTAATAAAATAAAAGTGAAGGCTGTGCATGAAAGCAAAGGAGAAAACAGTTTTTGTTCTGTACTTCCTACCAGCAGGAAGGCAATGCCCAGCTACTTCCTGGGAAGCTGGGCTTCAGGATGTGATTGCTCTGGACAACAAACGCTGTAATAACAAATGCTCTCCCTTCCTCCTCCTTTCTCTCAGCTTTTGTGGTTGAACAGATGTTATATGGTATGGAATATTCCTCTGGTCAGTTTGGGTCAGTTATCCTGGCTGTGTTCTCTCCTAGGATCTTATCCACCCTCAAGCTACTGGTGGTGTGTGAATGTTGGAGAGATGGTGCTGATGTGCCAGTGCTGCTCAGCTATAGCCAAAACACCGTTTTTTATCAGCACCTTTCTAGTCACCAGTGCAAAGCACAGAACTGTGAGGGCTGCAGTGGGGAAACACCCGATCTCAGCCAGACTCAACACAGTTTCAGGTAAGAAATAATTCCTCTGGCATAGACCTATGGCAGCTGGCAGGAAGCAAATAACTCTTTGGGAAGACAGAGGAAAACATCAAGAATGCAGACACGATTAAAGCACAATGTAGGGCGAATCTACAGACAAGCCGAGAAAAGTAAAACTAATGGCATTGAACTGAAAATTATCTTCTCTTTAATGTGTTCACTTTTCTCTTCTTTCCTTTCTTTTTCTTCACTTTAATTGATTGGGTTGTGCAGTGCTATGAGCAAGCTCTAATTTAAAACAGATTTCCTACATAGCAAGGTCAAGCTTTGCTGCACTGATAACCCTGAAGCAAGCTTGGCTGGGAGCCCTCAATCATGGTGTGTTTTTTATTATTTTGTAACAGGATATCGGAAAAGAAAACTGAGAAATAGAAAAGAAACTTCTGAGAAGCAAAATTATCGGGATTGTCAGGACTAATAAATTTTACTGTCTGCATCTTTGTTTTGGGACATGTTCTGTATTTATATAGACTTAGATGGACATAAGTACTCTTTAACTTACATTTTTTCAATGTACACAAGCACACCTATGCAAATATATTTGAAAACAAAAGAAATATGCATATGCCTTTGCACACTTATGTAAAGCTATAATATGTATATTTTCATGCATAGGAGAGAGGGGAAAATCCTAATATTCTACTTTCCTATCTCACTTTGTCTCCAGGAAAAGTGGCACAATTTTTTATCATTTCAATAAAAACATGTGCCTGAATGTGTTCCCACATTTGTTCATATACACAAAAATATATATATGCATACACATATGTGCCTAGTGAATTATGAGTGTTGATTTCACCTCTTTGATTTCCCCAAACTGTTTTATTAAAATTATCATCCTGCATTCCAACACTGAAGAAGACCAATTATCTATTGTCTACTTTATATTTTGCCTCATATTCAATTCAACAGTACATCAATTAATTTTGTGGGAAGCAATTATAGCATTCTACTCTTCCAGTCCCAGTCTTTTACATTGAGTATTGTCTTTACTGCAAGATGGAAAAGTTTAATACAAAAAAGTAACCATTCTTGCTGAGTGATAGATATGAAAATTGATGTTAAAAGATTTGGTAGCTAGACATTTTACTGAAACAAAATTCTAAGATGTGCAATAAATTATTTCTTTGCAAAATTTTGAGAACACATTTGCCAAATTCTAATTTTGTCTTTCAGAGTCACAGGCATGGTTCCAACACATCCTTTCAGGGATATTCAGAACATGTTTCAAAAACAAACAAAAAAAAACCTCAAAAACAAAAACAAAGAAAAACCTCAACACAAATGGGTTTGTATTCGTGGAAAATGAGCCATAGAGAAGTGCTAAACTTGAAACAGCATTACTTAGAGTTTGGCTAGACAGAGTACAAGTGGATACTCTTCACTGAAAGAACCTTATATGGAAAAATATCAATTAGTAAAAACCAAAATGTCTTTAGAAAACATAAATAATAGGAGAACAGAAAGCACAGACAACAGAAGATCACTGAGACTGCATTTTCAAAGGGGCTTCAGATCCCACATAATATTGGTTAATTAAAGTAAACACTCTTATTTGGCACAAAAGATATTTCTACAAAATCTGTGATCGTTACACTTAACAGACACTTCAAAGTCTGTGTCATCAATAAGTCCAAACTATGGCCTTGTCCTCAGGCGTTTTGAGCATTTGTGAAACTTCACAGGAATCTCAGATGAGGAGTGGATGTCAAGATTTCTTACATTTTAACATCAGATTGTTAAAAAAAAACTTAGTATTTCAGCCACTTTGACTTCCTGGGCTGTCCAGAGTGTCTTTAGAAACAACCAAATCACAAAGGAACAAAGCCTGAGAAAGGGCACATGAGCTTTACACTGGAAAATGTTCTTGAACATTGAGACATCAGTTTTTTCCAGATTTACTTCCCATATTTCCTGAGAGGGAATCATAAGTCTGCAACCATGTCTTCACTGATTCTGCTTCATTCTCAAAACCATGTAAAGAGAAGCCCACCATTACAATGTGGCTGAAGCCTTCAAGATAAAAAGGACATAGGTGTTCCTGAATGATATGAGGGCTAAAATGTGTCTCCAGTAAATGAGTGACTGGACTCTAATGACAGGATGAAAACATGCATACCTGTGTGACTTAGTGGTCTCATCTAGTAGTTCTTTCCCTTCTGAAAAGAGCAAGTGGCAGACAAGGCCAGGCTGTAATAATCACTGTCTATTGTGGAGATGAGTTCCCTCTACCTGATGCTATTTATTTTCTTTGAAGTGGACTTAGAATGTCACATACAGTTACTGGATTTGACTCTTCATCAAAATACAAGAACTCAGATACCTTTCTGCCTTCTACAGTTCCTTTTTATGAACTTTCATCTTTATCCACAGATGTTTCATAGAAGTCCTTTTAATTAACAGTGAATCTCTCTCACATTTCGTTTTGGCACATATAAAATGAAAATTACTGGTCTACAACAGAAATGGCTATTCAAAGACAGTGTTTGTTCAAAAGTTAAGAAAAATTAATGTTGGCCAAAAATACAGAAATCTATACTATTTTTGCATTCACCTACATGTACAGAACTCAGTGATCTGAAGTTTCTTTTCCTATAACTACAATATAGTACTCAGAACTACTAAGCCCACAGAATCAGCTTTTCTAAGAGTCACAAAAAAACGTAGAAAGCAGTCCATGTGACATAATTAATGTTTTGGAGCCTGGTGAAAAAGGATTATTTGTAGACTAAATGGAAGCATCAGAGCCAGAGGAGAGTGTAACTGTTGATATGATGGTGATTCTCTGCTAAATTTGAGTGTAATGGGTCCTAGGAAGTGAGAAGTAAGTCAAAGTGGCAGTGAAAGTGTCTTAATGGATGTCAAGGTCTGTGCAGAGTTGCTTTAGAGACATTTCAATTCCTGCTCCTCTTCTTGAGGCCACTATAGGATTAGAAAACAAATATTGTGAGCTCTGTGGTTTCAACACAAACAAGCTGAAAAACAAAAAAAACAAACAAAACAATTGGGTTTTTTTAAATGATCACAAATAGTTAAATTCTCTTCTCTAATACCAGGACACAAATTCAAGCCTTAGGCCTTTTAGGGCAGTAGCTTATTGAGTGTGAAATCACTGTGGCTATAGATATGGATTTGGCAGTGAGCTTATTACAAAACTTTGCATTCAAGTTCTTCATTTAGATTTTTCAAACCAAATAACTGAACACCCCAGGCTACAGACAGTTATTGCCCTGTTTTACCCAGCTAGCAAAGACATACAGAAAAAGAGAAAAGTTTTTTATCTGTCCGCATGGAATCAAAGGCAGGAATAGCAAAACGTTGGGGCATACACCCAGCAGGATTTAGTGGACTGCTTCACCCAAACAGGCTTAAAATAAAAAACAAAACAAAACAAAACAACCCAAACAAAGAAAGAAAACAACCAAAAAAAACCTTATGTAACAGATATATCTCTTTTTTAAAAAACTATGTAAATATGAAGACTTTTTGGATCTCAGTTGAAACTAAGTTCCAAGAGCTACAGAAGCAGTGGTAGCAACAGGTGCAGGATATTCAAAGGGATTAGACAATCATTCCTCTGGAAAATGCATACTTTAACATGAGTAGCAGTTGTAATCTTATTGATTGGTTTTTGTTTGTTTTTTTTTTTTTTCTTCTCGTCTAGGAAATCTTTTATCACCCTAAGAGGGCTTGTATTTAGAAAAATATAAAACCAGTTTTTCTTTGCCTGTTCCTTCTCTGTGACTATTCAAACAAAGAGGAATACCTCAAAAGAGTGCTTCAAATTATTGTCAGTTACTCAGAGGAAATACAAAGTGGATGATTAAGAATTAATTTTGCTCCTGGAAACCTAAGGGAGGTTGTGTCATTGTACTGACACTCTAGAAGCAATTACAGCTTTGTTTCCTGTGCCTAGCTGTCCATGTCTCCCTTGTGGTGCAGTGTCAGTGTGTCCTCACTCCAACACAACCTTTGGGAGGGACATAGGGTGGCAGGGTGTTGAATTCCAGAATGCTTAGTTTATGTGGGTTTAAGAATAAATTATATGTCTCAAAAATGTAGGAAGATACAATTAAGCAGTAGACAGTGCATCCTTGAGAGAAAATACCAGCAGACTGGGAAGTCCTTACAGTTTTAATGAAACTCTGGCTTAATTTGACAGGGAAGGAGAGAGGGAAGGGAAAGAGAGGGATCTTTCCACTGAAATCCATTTACCCTCATCACTACTGGCATGAGGATGACATGATCAGTCTCATATTATGCATTCAAAGAAAAGCAGATACCTGACTGAACTACTGTGATTAATTGCCTGATTCTGAAATTGAATTACCATTGGTTACTATGTTTTATGTTTATTACACACATTTATGCTGTTCTGCACCTTTTCGGCATTTTACGACACTTCTTAAATTACAATTTTTTTATAAGTGCATAGGATGCATAACACAATATAGTACTTACAGCATGCAAATTACAATAGCAAACAAATTATGGTGATAATGAAGGAAAATAAATTTATAGTGCAGTGATTTAAAGTCTATCACAGCAGAAGAACAGCATGTTTAAGTCATTAACTAAATTAAACATAAAACTTGTAATTTTTCCATATTTCATTTGTTATTCAAACAAAAATTTCACTGACTTCAGAGTTCTGTCTGAGTGACAAGAGTTGTACCAATGAAAAGTTAAAATGTTTAAGTTTACTTTCAAGATCAATCGTGGTATCAGTCACTGAAGATTAGAGTGACAATGACTTTTGTATTAAGAGAATCACATTAGTTCAAGACAGATAACAAGCACAAGGATTTTAATTCTGTATTTTAGGATGACTCTTCAAAGTATTGCCAGCAATTTTAATGAATCACATGTTATCAAGCTCAAGCAGTATGCTCATCTTTGCAGTGTTAGTAAATTTGCTGGATGGAGTCAGTTCCATTCAGCTTAATAATTGGTCTCTGAATGCATTAGTTAAAAGAAGGAATAAAATATTTTTTAAGATCTTATATGTATCAACTTGCGTTTATAAGGTTTCAGTTAAATTGTGCACATCTCTTGCCTCAGTTACTTAGAGCACATTCTACTCCCATTAATTTCTCTCCTAGTATCTTATAGCCATATCTACTCTCTACGTACACTCAAGTATTTCATAATGTCATATGTGTATTTGAACTCTGAAGTTCCAGTCATTCTATGAAAAAGATCAAACTCAAATTATGCAGATAAATAATGTCAAACATTTGGCATAGCTAGACCTTGGTCTAGTTCAGCACAGGCTGACTCTATGCCAGTTTTCCTTTCAGAGCAAGTGCTTACATACTGTACCAGCATCAGTCAGCCCTGGCCAGAAACAAAACTTGTTCCATCAGGCACAGTACAAAATGAGATT
Organism: Acanthornis magna; assembly: GCA_036785705.1. NCBI lineage: Eukaryota > Metazoa > Chordata > Aves > Passeriformes > Acanthizidae > Acanthornis > Acanthornis magna. Next base: position 28,436,563 of record JAWUZG010000001.1, read on the forward strand.
TAAGAAAAGTTAGGTGCTGAACAAGTTGCTACCTTCCCTTCCTGCTCCATAGAACTTGCGGTCTTAGAGTCAAATATGTAAATGTGTAATTTGAAAAAAAAGAGAACAATTTATTTTTAAAAGCCTCGACATTTAACGAAGCAGGAGTCAGTGATAAACTGCTCACAAGGACTGCCAGCAGGCGACTTCACACACTGTAACCACTTTACTACAGAGTGATTAATACTTATCACAAGGGAAAATAATATGCCATCCTTTCTTGCTAAGAACATAAAAGAAGCTGCTTAGGTCACCATGAGCAGAGCTGTGGACATGGCCACAGTAGTTATAGCTACACTGAGAGATGCTGAGGTCAGGAACGGGACATGATTATTCAAAATGCTAGATAAAAAGTAATGCTCAAAGGCCATGTGGATGTTAGCAGAGTAAATGAACAGTCATACTTTAAATATGAAGTTCATATTGATTAGAATGCAAAATGTCAGTTGGAATTAGATTGCATGAGAAATGCTCAACATCTCTGTTATGCAAATGGTGCCTTGACAAGTCATTCAAAAGCTTGCCCAGTGTCTGGACAGCTCACACTCACTGAATTGAGTGCTGGATCCCTTGTTTTTAGGGTGACTCCCTAAATCAGAGATAGCTTTTGGGAGACATTGATGAAAAAAACACTGGATCCACATTCACATTGTTTAAATTCAGACCAAAGACCATGTGAAATGCAGCAAAGAAATGTCCTTGTTAGCTCACCTTCCAGCTCACGCAGAGAAACGGAATCACTCAGCCAACATTATTTCCTTTCATTCTTTACTTCAATCGGTGATAATTATATATATCTCCTCGTAATAATATCTGAACTACCTTGCAGTCCTTACATTATTAACCTTGCTGGAAAATGGTCCCCCTTTTTTAACAGGTGAACAAATTGAAGACTAGATTACAGCAAATATTTAGCTGCTTTAAAAAGGGATAGGTATTAGGTGTGTGGGTATATGTGGCAACTTGAAAGTCAAAAAGAAATCTTTGGCAGAGCAGGAACTGAATCAAAGCCCACAAATATTAATTCTAAAACAGATTTCCTTTTCTGTTGTATTCTGAAAGGAGGGTTCTGCCACATTATCTGTACAAGCAACCTGCTGTACCATTACCAGTTATCTTAAATTAAGGCTGCTATTTGTGTTGTCACTGCCTGCACAGAATAAAGACAAATCCTATTATCAAACTCAATTCCAGCCCTATATAAATATGATACTTGAAGAGTATTTTCTAGGCATATCAATGTTTTTGTCTGACATCTAATAGGTTCATATTATCTTCATTTCTCAGTTGTAATTACATGTAATGATTGCATATTTATTTTTATTTACAAAGGTAGTTGCTTGTACAATAAAATTTGATTTAATCGATTGAAGACTCATTTAATGGAGTTTTGAGGACCGAATGCATGTAAAAATGCTCTAATCAGGCATCAAAACATGCATAAATCAAAGTAATTAAATCAATGTAACACTAAGAAAATTGTCAGCCAAACAGATCTTTAAAAAAAATAAGCAATAAAAGATGTGATTTAAGATCTCAGCTAGGAGAACAGCTGCAATACTGATAGCTGTATGCACTGTTACTCTCACTAAATAGCTGTCCCTAATCAGAGCCCTGTGATCAAGGTGTCATATTTAGCAATTGACCACAATGTCTTCCCTATAAAATTTCGACAATAGAAAATGGAGAAGACCATGGAGAAATCCAGAAATAGCTGCCATGGTGGAAAATTATAATGTAGCTGTATGTTCAGAATATTAAAGCCATAAACATTTCCTACATCTTACACATGACACAAAGAAATAGTTGAAAGTTCAGACTTTCAAGTAGGACTGCCAGTGTAAAGTTGGACAATCTTCTTCCATGTGTGCTTAATCATAGTGCTTTGTGAAAATAAATCTCCAAGTATGTAATTAAACTGATTATTCATTTTCTCATTCTTTTTTGACAAAAGAGTATTTCACCTCTCACACATATTCTCACACAAGACAGAAGGGAAAATATATGCCTTTCTCACAGGTATTTGTCTGCTCTTCTTGCCAAGGTAGTTACTTACTTCATGGCTGCTGGGGTATGTTTGCACAAACTCTGCATCCAGCTGGATCCAGGCATGGCCAGTGTCTGGAACCACGGTCAGCTGCATGTGTAACCAGCTTAAGTGCCTATTGATGCACACACAATCTAAAAAACTTGAGATGAAACTGTCGGAAATAGACCACTATGATGGGTTCTCCCTCCTGACATGCATAGTAGCTGGCTGTTCACAGCACAGATTTATACTGTGACATATCAGTACTCGTGGAGAGCAGGAAACAAGAGCTTTCTGCTGGTCATGTGGACAGAAGGACACACAGCTATTTGTCCAGATGATGAAAAATGAGCAGTCATCACTACAACTGAAAATAATCTGATCCCCCAGGCTAAGTCCTTTGTCCTCTGATGATCCTTTCTCTCAGTTTCTGTCACAAAAGGCAGGCAAACCACAGTCTGATTCAGGCCAGGATTTATCACTTCTAGCTTTTAGGTATGTAATAACTGAGACCTCAGTAATAATTTAGAAGCCTCATTGACTCTAAGGTACCTTCTACAGTCAGCAGAAACTGAGGGCTATTTAGTTCACATAAGATGAACTGTTTTTAATCCTTCATCAGCTAGTGAAAAAGATGAGAAAACATGTTACCTGATGAAGGGTACAATGGGTACAAATCCAGTTCTTCATATCCCAATTCATTCCAAGAAAAACAGTTGTGTGTTGCAAATTAGTGGATGGCATCAAAGAATGCATTCTCAGGACTGCTGAGCAGTGTGCTGCTCTCTAGATGGCAGTGCTCTTAACACTCAAGGTTCTTTTGGACTTATCCCCACAAATATATTTCCACCCAGGTTCATTCTTATGCAAATGTGCTTTGAATCTCAGTTTTGTCAATCCTGCCCAGATATATCCTTCCTCCAGTGTCAGCTCCTATGTTCCACAGTCTTCTGCTAATGATCTGTTCCTGCTTAAAGTATTTGTTCATTCCCGTGTCCCCAACAGCTTCTGTCCCACTTTATCTCTGGAAAGGGAGCTTCCCCAGTACTTCCATTCCTAAGCAGTGCATTCCCAGCCTTACTCAGGAATGTCTGCCCCTCACCTTTTCTCACCCTGAATGGCAACAATCTAGAGAAGATGCTTCTTTGTTTGCTCTAGATGTGTCTACCTGTTTTTCACATGAAATTTCTGTCATCCTTTCCCTGTCAGTCAACATCCAACCCTTTCTCTTTTCTGCACTGTTTTTTCACTCCTTGCTAATTTTTTTCCATAAACATGAGGTTTAAGCAGGCTATACAATATAATTATCATTTGACATGAGGTTGGATTTCACAAATAAGCAGTTAAGCAATCCACCACTTCATAATAGTAAACCTAAGATAAAATTCTCTTTTTGAATAAACTGACATGGATTGGTTGATATCAAACCTGAGAATTTAGACCTTTATAAGGTTAGAAATGAAAACTTAACAGATGGCTTGTTGGAAGCTATCTTACTCAAGACAGAATGTTGGTATATTGTGATGAATCTTTAATATAAGCCAGTAGATTCCTGGAAATTTTTGCAGTTATTTGCCAAAATAACCTCAGGTCTTTCGTGCATTTTCAATTTCTTTACTTACCACACACAAAAAAATACAGATTATCTGAGTGTTTTTCAAAAGTTAAAATAGCAGAAAAATATGTTTTAGCAAGCTACCTCTGTTAGTAACGGTAAAACATAGAGGGATTCTGCACCTGAAACCACTTAATGCTTTTATGGAAGCAATAAAATAGCTTCAGGTGTTTCTCAAGGAATGAGTTTTAAAACTGGTGGGGAGAAGATCCATCAAAAATAAATCAAACCTTGTTTTGCGTGTGCCACAAGAAGTGTGTGTAATAGAAAGTTATTAAGACCAAAGCCGCTTGCCGCATTGCCTCAGAACACTGTCCAATTGCCAAGGCATTCTCCAATCAATCAACCGTCAGCCTCATTTCTTCTTGCCAGCACTGACAAGTCACCATCTGACTGTAGATTATGAGATAAAAGGGAGCTACTAGCTTTGTTTCCTTCTTTATTAAATTATTTGCAACACTCTGTTCTGTCTTCAAGACAGGTGTGAGCTGATAAGGAAAACCTGCACTTTCTGTAAAATTATTTCAAAACCTAGATCAAAATATAGTCTGATGTTTCGGCAAGGTGTTAATTAAAAATGCATAAAAATATAATGGGATTTGGATCACCAGATATAGAATAGCTGAAATAATAATATTCAGCATTAGAAGAAATCTCATTCTTAAGATACCTACAGGTATTTCTGTTCATTTTTGGAAACTACATATCAAATTTTTTTGCTACTTACTTCTTTCATAATTTCACAAAAAATTGCTTCTTTTTGCATCTTATTTATAAATGTACTATGCTGTTTGACCCTGAGATTAGCTCAATTTGTTAGAGCATGGTGCTAATAACACCAAGGTTGTTGTGGGTTCAATTCCCATATGGGCCATTCTAGGCCTTAAAACCCTGAAATGTAAGGATTATTAGAGTAACTGGTCTAATTTACATTTTTAATACAAATCTGGAGTCATACCGCAAAAAAGGACAAAGAAAAATAAACAACCAGATTAAAGTGACTGCACTTAATCACCTCCTTCTTCACCCATTAATCTGGTAGCCATACCTGCCATGGTCTTCCAGTGAGCAAGTGCACAAGAAACCAGGAGGGAGCATAGCCAGGACAGCTGACCTGAAATGGCTAAAGCAGTATTCCATACCATGGAATGTCATATTGGGTGGACAGTTAGCCAGGAATTGCTGATTTCTGCTTGGGAAAGGGCTGGGCATCGGTCATCAGGTGATGAACAACTGTGTTGTGTGTTGCTTCTGTGTCTTGAGTCTTGTTCCCCTGTCTCTCTTTTTCATTACAAGTATTATTAGCATTATATTATATTTTATTACAAATATTAAACCATTCTTATCTCAACCCATGAGTTTTACTTCTGATTCTCTGCCTCACTGGGGTGGGGAGCAGGGGCAAGTGAGCAAGTGGCTGCAGGGCACTTGGCTGCTGGCAGGGGTTAAACCATGACACCTGTTCATTTCCAGCAAAACCAAATTTAGCTGTGACTCTGCCAAAGGTATTGGTCTTTCACTTGTTCATCAAGGAAATGTCTATGAACACAAAGACCCACAGTGCCTTTGTTCTGCTGGACACCCTAGGCACCAGCAATACCTTTAATTGTTAAAGATGTCATTAAGAGCTTCTCCTAGATCTCTATTTCACAACAAAAATGTGCTTTCCAGTACTTCTTTTTCTCCAGAGCAAGAATTGAACAGCATTTCATGTAATTAAGTTGAAAGTAATTTCTAACTGCAGTCTTTGCTTTCAAAGATTTGTTAAACTTTTATCTTTTCAAGGTTGTATTTATTGTATTCATTTTGAATGCCATTGGGTCAAATAGCTCACTGTGTGCATGAAGAAGCATTTACATTTATAGAAAATTCCATGCATGCTACAAACTCTTTACAGGAAAAAAATACCAGCAAATTAGGAGAACAGGAATCCTAGCTCATCAGCAAAGTGTTGTGATGAACGTAGTTCCACTCATGTGTGGTATATACACAGGGCTGTTCTGATAAATCAGCAATATTGAGACTCTGTGGGAGTCTTTGAAAACCAGAGAGGATGCTTGTTAAAGGATTCTCACTGTCTCTATTTGAAATGCATCAGAAGTTCATTTCAGCTACTCAGCAGATCCTTATTTAGCATGGACCTGCCAGCTTGGGCTTAGTGTGTCAGGGTGCATCAGTGTGTTCAGAAAAGTGATTTATTGTGGCAGCATGAATGTCTAATTATGTGCATAGTTTACAGTTTTTCAACAGGAAAGAGCCCAAACAAGTGAAAAGCTGAAATGAGATTTATTTCTTGTTACCAACATTTGCTTACATATGCCTGTTGTTTTTCCTTTAAATTACATTATTTTCCATCCCTCTCTCCGACTGCCTTATCAAAGCTATATTACATTACAAAGTCTTCCTTAGCTGGACATGTTTTTAAAAGCCTCTCCATGCCTCATTCCCACAAAACATCATATTAATTACTTTTCTTATGCTTGCTGGCTGTCAGTCATTTTCAGTATCTACAATGCTATTAGTTTCACATTAGACATTGAACTTAAAGGAGAACTATTATTAAATCAAGCTATTACAGCATATAAAATACCAGATTTCAATTCCCTTTAACCTTAGGTTATTTCCACAATTTTAGTTTAACTCCAACCTTTCCAAAGTTTCAGTCAGTGCTCCCATTGGCAGGCAGGTGTTCAGCCATCCCCAGGAGAGCAGGGCCCCATCACATGTAGCAGTTACTCAGGAAGACAAACACCATCACCCCAAACATCTCCACCTTCCTCCTCCTTTTCTCCACTTTATGTGCTGAGCATGATGTCATATGATCTGGAATATCCCTTTGGTCAGTTGGGGTCACCTGTCCCAGTTGTGCCTCCTCCCAGCCCTCAGCATGGCAGTATGAAAAGCAGAAAAGGCCTTGACTCCGTATAAATGCCTCTCAGGAATAACAAAAACATCTCAATATTATGAACACTGTGTTCAGCATAAATCTAAAACCTAACCCCAAATTAGCCACTGTGAAGAAAATTCACTCTATCCCAGACAAAACCATCACAGTTCTGAAGACAGAATTATTAATTCCCATATAGCCTCTTACAGCAGTCCTCACTGAAGTAGCTCACAAATGTGAATTCATTTATCTTCACAGTACTCATGTAAGATAATTGATTATTAATATCTCAATTTTATAGGGGCATGAAAAAGAATTTAAGACAAAAGTTTTCACTTAGTATGCTCAGTTTGAGATATTTGTTATTCCTTTTCACTCTGCGGAATATTTACAAAGCCCAGCTCTCAGTGATTTCGGTTGCTGCTGTGAATGCTCAGCAATTATGTAGATCCAGGTGGAGGATGCTAAGTTGAAAACACAGCTAATGCCTAAACATACAATTAGTGACTGCCTTTGTAGAGTTTGATTCAAGCAACTTACCCGTAGGAACACTCTCGCAGCAGCAGGACAAAAATGAATTCTACTTATGAGCAACCAATTGCCTTAACTCTCCCATCTCTTCCTACAGTCCCCTTTCTCACTTAATACTTAGTTTCCAGTAATAGAAACAATTGTGCAAGCAATGCAAAACGAGATCATTTTTTCTTTTTTTTTTTTTTTTTTAAAGCATCCAGTAATGTTTTCTCAAAGTAGAATACCTTTGCATACTTGTAAGAAAGCTGAAACCAAAGCTGGGAGAGATGCAACCCTGGTCCAGATGCTGCAGGGTTGAGCAGCCTCACACTACTCCTGGACTGTATGACCAACCACCTATGCTCCTCAGGCCTGTGTGCCCTTTGGGAAAACCAAAGCAAAACCACAGGCAGATGCATCTGCAGCACACACTGCATGAGCCCAGGCTTCTCCAAATGTGTCAGGCCAACTTAGAGTAGCTGCTGTGCACCTTGCATCCATCAATTGAAGGTCCAATGTGTTCAGAGTAGATTGGACTCCAACTACCTGCGTACTGTGACATCTGTGCAGGACCTAGAGAAGACACAACTGAGAGGGGCCCTCAGTGTCTAAAAGTGTCTGAAGGGAGGATGTGAAAAGGACCACCTCAGTAGTGCCCAGCAATGGCACAAGAGGCAATGGGCAGAAACTGAGGCACAGGATGTTCCACCTGAATAAGACGAAGAATTTCTTTACTGTGCAGGGTTGCCCAGAGAGGTCATGGAGTCTGCCTCACTGGAGATATTCAAGAACTGTCTAGACACATGTGCCATGTGTTCTGGAATAACTCTGCTTGAGCGGGGAGGTTGGACCAGATGTCCCACTGTGGTCCTGTGACATTGCTCTGTCAGGAGATACAGCCTTAACTCTAGGCCAACCGCCTGAAAAGATGTTGTCAGAATTTCTGGCCTGTTCACCAATTCTACTCAATTCTATTGTACCAGTCTGTTGTTTCAACTCCAAGGTAAGCCTTGCCTGAAGTCTACACAGGGAACAATGAGTCATGAATAGACGAAATCAAGCAGAATACATGGACTTCAAGGAAGAATTCATTGCTTTTAATGGCAGTTTCATTCAGATTTTAGGGGACAGTCTTTTTAGCATATATTGTGTTGATAGTAAAGAAAAAATTGCATTGAAAACTGATGAAGAAAATAACATTTTGTAGGAAAGATCAAAAACATTTATCAAAAGTTAGGATTACAGAAATCCCCATCTAAACATCCTCCCAAAATTGATTTAGACACTTAGATCAAAGGGATTTAATTTTAAAATCTTTAGATCAAGCAGAAACATCAAATGTATTTCAAGAGAACTTTCATCAGTTCTAATTCATAGGCAACTATTAAAAACATAAGTAAATATGAAAATATGTTCCAGCTTTTATACCAGGTTTTGAAAAAAGGCTAACTTACCAGAAGGTCGTTAATGTTGATTCTCTAGAATAAGAAATTATCTGTGGTTAGACAGATGCGGGGGATAAAAGAAAAATCATGAACATGTGGGATTAAAGCATTATAGTAAAATTCAGAAGTAATACAAACGCTAGTCCTTTTTTGTACTCACTTTAGATCCTATTTGAGATAATCCATTCACATTGGGAAGAGGACTAACGGAATCCAAGGTAGTGAAAATTATCCAGTGATCACAATGTAAATTTACACCTTCATGCCTTTAAATTTACACCTTTACACCTTTGTTAAAGATGGGAACAGACATTCAATTGTAATACACTTAGAGGTTTTATATGCTGCCTTCAGCTCATATATAGCTGAATTAAAAATAACTCAGAATGGTTACCAAAAGAAATAAAAATATTACTTTTTTTCAACCTCAGCAAACAAACCAGCATGTTTCAACAGATTGTAGTTCCACTTAAACTCCCCTGACTCAGTTTTCCCTTCAGCATGCATTAAGATCTCTCCACATAGGCAGCTCAGGTTAAGCACCATCTCCAAACCATGTCTCATGAGGACAGTACTGTGTTCATAACGTGCTCAGCATCCCAGGTGAATGCATTAGCTCAGATAATCATTACCTTAACACAGATGTATAGTGCTTGGTCATCGCTGATCAGGTCTGGCAGCTCTAAGCATGGGCAAAGTTATTTGTATCTGCTTGCATGTCTTTTTAAAGATATCCCAATTTACATAAAGGCTGTCTTTTTCAGACAGCACAGAGTGTTTTCAAGTACCTTTAAAGAGTCCAAGTGAGAATGGGAAGTATGTTTGCAAAACCGAGATATTATACGTTAGCAAAAACATGTACAGTACTTAAGTATAGCAGTGCTTATGTAGAACTAGAGATATCAAGAGTGATATAAAGTGATAAGGATGAAAGAGAATGAAGATTCTCTCCAGATCTTATTAATGGCCAGGTGTCAGGATTCTCATAAATATATTCAATAGACTGTGCTGTAAAGTTCAGTTGGAGGTTAGGATAGCGAGCAGGCCTTGCAGTGTTGAAGGAGAGATAGCCAAAATTGGTTTACAGAACAGCTAATCCTCCACTGATATTTCTGAAATTCTTTGTAACTGTCTTTGTCATTTTCTGATGCCCAGTAATTTCAGCCTTGTCCTTTATATGCTGATTGATTCTTGAACTCATAATCCATTTTCCATCTTTAGCTCTTTTATTTTTTCACACAGCCTAACCAGGGCACCTAGGAACCTCTCTATCAGTGTAATGCACACTCCCATCATGCAGCCAGCCATAGCAGTGTGACAGGATTGCCATTAATCAAAATTGACTATATGCAGAAGTGTAAGTTGAGCAGGAGTTCTGAAAATAGTTGTCACAAATTTCTTTCAAGTCTCCTGTAAAACTGGACACTGAATTGGACGCAAATATCTTGCCTCATTTAAGCATCTTAAAGAGTAACACCAAGTGGATCAAAATGTTACCTGACACTGCTAGTTGTCTTTGAAGGGTCCTTGCTGCTGAAGGACTTCAGTAAAGACCCCACAAATGCCTTTATTACAATGAAGTACCTTGCTGTTTATTAATTGACTTGTGAAGAAAAATAGGTATTTTAAATAGGATTCCCAGTGTATTCCGCAAGGAAAGATATCAGCTAAGACTGCAGGGTTATCTCAGATTAATTTTACTTAGATGCTGAACTCTAAGTATCAATTCCATGGTCAGTCTCAGGGTAGACTTTGGACATGGAAAGGTAAAGCATCAGATAATCTGGTCCCTAGGGAAAACATTGAACATACAGAAGATACTTATGTATAAACATTTTCCTTTTGCACTTTTCCCCACTGCTAGTAGTTTTCCCTAGTGATAAGGCCAGCACAAACAGATAGAAAAAGTGAATAAATACACAATTATAGATTATTTCAAGCTATAGTATGTGCAATTTGTACTGACATTATGAGAATTACATGTCTAGTTATGTGGTTTGGCTTTCTTTCTCAAATTCTTTCTTTAAGAAATAGCCTAAACACATATTCTTTATAAGATATCTATTTATACATCTGCTGTGAAAGCATTAATCAGAGATTGCAACTGTGCTGTTCTGCCTAGCATTTTAAAATTAATAGTGTTTAATCGCTGTGCATTGTTCTCAGCCTGCTCAAACTTTTCTGTTTCTAATTGGCAGATATCTGGGCAGTGTCTTTTCTCAGCTATTACTAACTTTTTATATCTAAGATCACTTGACATATAAGGCTTGAAAAGGCACACTGGTGACACTTCTACTTAGTGGGACCCTCAAACACCAGTCCTGATTTTTCTTCCTCTCTAATGAGTTGCTGCTTGGTCCTTTCTCTTGGGAGTTTGAGGGGATCTGCGATATCTGCCCAGTTTATCATTACAGTGGCATTTTTCTAATTATTTTTTCTCTGTCACAAAATGTGGGACCTCCAAATTTGACATTCAAGCCTCTCTTGAGAGGTAAGAAACTGGTAAGAGACCAGTGGTAAGAAACTCTCTAGACATCCATACTAAACTCCCCTATTCAATGATAAACCACTCAGTAACCAGGTTTCTACAAATTTTAGTGTGCAAAGACAGCTCACCATCATTCAAAATACCATCTTTCTTTTTGTTTCTGAGGACGTAAAGCCACTTATGTCTGCAGTCAGGTAGTCAACCTGAAAACTACAAGTGGGGCTTTATATTGCTTTGATAGCAAAGTCTCTGGGATACCACCCTCTCACACACACGCTCTCACATGCAAAAATCATGACAACTTTTTGTATTTTCAACTGGAGAGCAAAAAGATCTTCCTGTAAAGAACTGAGTTGTTTTCTTTCATGACTTTCACTTGTTATTTGTAGAAACTGAAATAAGAAATAAAAATATAGAGGCCTGCAGAACAGTGCTAAAACCAGTAAACTGTGGGTTTTTGCCCAGGAATAGGTACTCATTCCTTCTTGCATCCAAGAAAAATACAATCTTCTCTCTTACTTTATTGCCCAACATGTCAAGGCTCACCACACTACCACACTTGATGGTCTACATGGGAGGGGAATGAAGTAAGATGAAGAAATACAAAAAGGAACAAGGAGTGGAAGCATTTCCAAGCCAGAGGCAGGGTGGCAGTCTGATAAGGACACTCTTAATTATAGCAGAAAGGCATACACTTAAGGGTTGCAGACTCAGGATGAAATGTACATGCACCAGCTGCTGTTGTGGAACTGGCAGGATGTCAGTCTCCTGCATTATTTCCTCTTTTTCTCCATTTCCTACCACCTCACGCCATTGCTCCATCTGAGCAGGATTTAGACACCTCTGCAGCTGCTTTGGCAGAAGGCAATCCTAGCAATGGGAGACAGTGGCTGGAATTCAGCTTCTGTGAACCTCACCCATCCTATGTAGCAGAGTGCAATGTAAGCAAGAACCCGCTGCCAAAAGAAAAGTGCGGCAGATGGGAATATTAACTATCATCAGTGGGTGTAATTGCCAAAGAAGGTGTTTGCTAGTTTATGCTACATTTAATTGGTTCATGTGGAGCGTGCTACTGACTCGGTGCACACCAATAAATACCTTACTCCTCAAACTAGTAGTTTCAACATGGAAGAAGTTTATAGAACGCATAATACTTGTGTACTAGCACACACAAATGCACACATGCATGTACTTTCTATTTAATCACTGTATGTCCCAAGAGATAGGTCAGAAAAATCTATAATGAATACAAGTTTAAAAATGTTTATGAAACTTTTTATTGTTGCTTTTTCCATCCACTGCTAATATTATAAAAACACTAGCACATAATTTAAATAAATAATAATATTTTTTTTAAAGGAGCATGACAGAACACATTCACACATTATGCTACTCTAAATCAGTAAGTGCGGAATGTTTAGTCACCAGAAAGTTCTTATTTTGCCAGGGCACAGGAATAGGTGGCTGTACATTTTTTTCAACCTTGAACCTGTGGTTAGCCTGGGGGACAAGATTGTCTGGACCAGAAACCCACGAGGATACTAGATATATCCTGTGTACATAAAGATAGGTCTTAGGCTCTGAAAGTCTCATAAATGACGTAACATACCTGGAGTGGAGAATACTTCACATGTTTTTTCTGTTGTCATCTGGAGACAAGCTTCTGCCCCATCCTGTGAGTGCTGCGCACACCACCAAACTTACTGTTGTTAAGCCGAGGACATCAGGATTAAGATTTCAAGACAGTAGAAGAAAATAGCAAAATAAAGGATGGGCAAAAGATTATCCCAAACTCACCACAGTACATTCCTTGAATTCTCTGGTCTGTTTGTAATTCCCTTGAACGCATTACACAGGTGACTGGTTGCTGCACTGAGGTGAATTTAAAAGGAATTGGCAGAGCACAGTCACAGATTCACATCATCATGCAGCTCTGCATCATTCCACTGTCAAAGGATTTTACTTATGCTATCAATATACATAGCTTTATGAGAACACAAAAAATTGTGTCACTTTCCTTAAAGACCTGTATTTGATGCACAAGCTCATTTTATCTCATAAAGTGCTAATAATTTGTAATGAGAGAGAATACAAAACAATCTTTACACAATCTGTATTTCGTAGATGAACAGCTTCAGCCAAGATATTTATGTAGTTCTAAACTCCGTAAGCTTTTTGAATTACTCCCTCATATCTTTATTCCACTGCTCCAAGTGCAGTGCAGCTGCACTCTGTTAATGACAAAGAAAGCAGCAAGTATCTAGAGGCATTATAAAATGATCTGTTTGTTTCTTCAAAGAAACAATTCTCAAAGAAGTATCAAATTACTTGTGTGCGAGTTCTACTCACGGTTGGTGTAAATAGGTGGATTTGGCAGCTGTTGAAAGCAGTTTGCTGACCGCCCTTCAACGTACAGCCGGTGCCCCTGGCTGATCCACAGAGCAGCCACACATCAGACCATGAGGAAAGGATCGAGAGAGAAATGAGTGAGGACAGAAGCACGAATCAGCTGTAGCAACCATCTCGTTCTCAGGTTGAGGTTATTTTATGATCTGCATTGAACCCTCTCTGAAATGTGGGTGAGTTCTTGGAAAAGCAGTGGGGAAATTCTGGCAGCTGGAGTAGTTTCAGGGAAAGGCTACTACTCTTTCTCTCTTCTATAAGTGCTGGCTTTTAGATGAATAATTAAAAAGATAAATTTCTGGTTTTCAGAAGGAAAAGGCAGTAGCAGATATTTATAGACAACTTTACCAGAGAGTCCAAAAAAATGGAATTTCTGTTTAGAAATAATAGAATGTGATACCACAAATGAGCTAATAGTAATTTGCACAGGAATGAGAGTCTTCATTGTGCAATATCTGGACTATCTCTTTGAATGCGAATCTTTTATTCTGAGAACTGAAGAGGAGATCATATTTATGCTTTTGACCATATATTTCAGACTGGTTTTAGGACACTTTCACAATGAAAGATTCTTTAAAAATATCTATTAGTCTATAGGATCCTGTCATAAAGAACGTTTATATTTTTCTCCACAAAGTGAACAGAGAAGACCTAAGGCAGTTTCCTCATCAAACTAGTGTCATGTTCTGGTCAGTTTTATAAAACAGAACACAGACAAGAGAACACAGAAAAATAAACACTTGAGAAAGTTTCATAACTTTCCTTTATCTATGTGTACATTATTTTTTGTTACCTCCATACACATGGAAAAAGACATAAGACATTCATATAAGGTTTTAGTTTAGTCACATGATGCAGCCAGTTCAGAATGGCTTCCCTATTTAGTATAGTTTAGATTTAATATGACTGTTAGAAATCTACCCTATTAAAAACAAGGTTCGGGGCAATAACTCCTGATTCATACATTTTTCATTCACTTATTCATTCTCTAATGAATTGTTTTTCTCATCTGGAAAGACAGGACAGGTTATACACATCAAGCAATACGTGTGAAATAATGCTAGTGACAGCCTAGCTGTAACGAATGACACTATATCCAACTGTAATTCCCAGATGAAAAGTTAATTCAATATTGTACCAGGTCCAGCAGGTTGAAATTTCTGCTGTTCTTAATTATTCCACACAGATTTTTATGAGAGATAGAGTGATATTTCTGTGTTCAGATTGATACATAAGACATTTCTTGGAAAAAGAATTGTTACTGCCACTATTGTCCCTTGCTGGTTTACACATTGGCTTAACTACTGATCAACCCACTTAAAAATTCCTAGTAAAAAAACCCCAGATTTTGTGTTCCAATGAAGTCTACCAGTTAAGTTTTTGCAGCTTTGAGGTTCATATATATATTTGGAGTACATAATCAATAGCAATTTTATTGCACTATGAAGAGACTGTGCATTAACTAGATGATGGCTAAAGCTTCAAATATGAGTTCTGTGACAGAAGCAGTTCACCTCAGTCTGTGCACAGACTGCCTTGAAAAACTCACCCACAGAACTGCTACCCAGTACAAGTTCAGACTATCTCAGCATATCCAAAGGTATTTTCCTGTATTATTTTCAGATTATACAGATCACAGGTGTCAAACATTCAGTGTCTTACTGGAGGAAATCAATCTGAGGCCTGGTGTTTTCAAATTTATGAAATTGAAATTTTCTGATTACTTACACATTTTATATGGATATATTTTTTTCATAAGTTGCACAGAATGACCCTACTTGATGCTTCTTTGCTCTCATCTGTCAGACTACATTTATCCTGACACAATGGGGGTGCAGCTGCATTCATTCACAAAGTACAGACAAGTTTGAGCTAACTTAGTCACTGCCTCTGTCTTGCCAGGGCAGCTCTTTCCCAGGAGCGCCACAGACATGCCATAGGATCATCCAGAGTGTGGTTAGAGGGCTCTGGTAACAATTAAAAGTATTATTTTAGGGTTTTAAAACAAGTTAAAGTCAGCAATCATTATATACATGTATATATATATTTATATATACATATATTTTTCAGCAACTGGTGGTCTGGAAAACCAAGAATATGATTGTATATTTGTTTATGAGTAACAAAAGTTCTGTTTTCCTGATATACCTGGCAAAGCAAGCTGTAGTGTCTCCTTGCTGGTCACAGCTATTTCATAATAACCTGAAGATGTATCGCATCATGCTGGATTTTTGACATATATTATGTTCTTGTATTAACTACAATATCAGAAATCACTATTCGGGTTCACTTTTATCAGTATCTCTGTATTTGTCATTTTACATTATTTGGCAGACAATACTACAGAATTCTTTGATTATCCTGAAGATGCTGTTTTACAAAAAAAAAAAAAAAGAAAGTAAAAAATTGAGCTGAAAGGAATGAATGACACAAGATCACTTAAATTTGGTTACATTAATAAAGTGCACTGATGTACAGTCCAGGATGGCAGCTAAAACTTTTGGAAAAAAAGGAACATGACCAAATGTGTGGTTATGCCAGGCCATCCTATTCGTACAACAAAATCATTATTGCTTTTCATTCTTCATATGAATACATTTGAAGGAACTTCCTACTTATGAAACTGAACAAATAAAGTTATTGGCTTGACAAGTGTATGCAGGCTCTCAACCATTGCTGCACCTCCTGCAGCAGTTCAGGTACATTGATGATCTCAACTCTGGAACTAGACATGACATTTAAAAAAAGGAAAGAAAGAAAAAAGACTGGAAAACCATTGTCCACCATTGCTCAGGAAGTAGTTTTTAAGTTAGTGCCCTAGAAGAATTACTGCATTAGTCCAATGGAACAGCGATCTTTAGTTTCAGCTTTACTGAACAGACCTCAATTAAATTAAATATCATAACAAAGGAGACTTTTAGTTGTCTTACAGGAATTCAGACTACCAGTTTTTCTCACTGTCTCTGCAAAGGCTGAGAGAGGTACAGCATCTGATTAGGTTACCTGAATATCTCCAAAAACTCAGCTTTGGAATAGCTGGAAAATAATGTAGCCTTTTTGGAAAATTAATGCAGTGAGAAAACAAAAGATGAACATAAATGACAGTATATTGAATCCACAAGTGAATAGGTTCAGATAAAGAGACAACAAATAAAAGTATTCCTTTATGGAAAGGCTGAAGCCAAAAACTTTAATTAAATTAATTGAAAAGCAAATGATGGAACTAGAAAGCACAACAGACAGAGACAGGTTATGCATGCTGACTTTAGATCGAAATGCCTTAAGCTACCCCAGCATAATTTAGAATGTGTTGGATAAAATGTGCTCTGCTTTCAGCTGCTTAAAATTATCCAAAATTGTGAACTGGTATAATGTTTGCTAGGATTAGAAGTACAAAACTACAAAATATTAAGTCAATTCTCAGAAGAAAGGAATTAAAAGAAAGTGCACTGAAATTCCACAGCTATTTGTCTTGCTTGATGCTCTAAGTCTCACAGCACCACTGCCCTTTTGTAAAGAAGGAGTATTACACGTAGTGTGAAACTGAAATAATATTTGAACTCAGAAATAATATTTTCGTATAGTAGCACTTCTGGGAAATGAAAATCTCTTTCAAAAGGGATAGCAGAAAGTTGCTAGAAAGTGTGTGTGGTGTCAAAAAAAGTTGCAAGCTTTCCCTGTGGGTGACTGTAAATTGTAATCAATTAAAGTATGGATTTATTAGTAATTAAGATTTCCTCTTACGTTCCTTCACAGCACTTGCTACATTTCAGACACAAGTTTTTTAAGACTTTTCTGGGTTTTTATTACTTTTATTAGACCTCCATTTCAGTAAATATTAACTTTAGCAATTTTTCCAAATATTCTTTCTCTTTGTATCAGCTGACTGCTTTACATCACTTGATGTTTCTGGGGCAACAAGCACCAACATATTACAGAACTTGAGGAGAGTTGTACTCCCATCCCACATCTCATTTCTGATCGTGCCACCTACACAGTGAAGCTAATTGGAAAGCATATAGGACAGGATGTTGTGGAAGTGATTGTGTTCAGGAAAACAGCAGGCACCAAGGTCAAATTGTAAACTGAGATTTAAAAATCACAAGAAAGAGAGATCCAGAGAAAAGAAGACTCAAAGAAATTCATGTGCTCGACATACAGATGAAATATATGGTATCATTATTCTGCAAGGAAACAGTGTAAATCAAGTGTGCTGCATAAGTATATACATTTTGAAAAGATAAAGGGAGAGATTATATAAATGCAAATTACATTCATTTCATCTCGCATCATTAACAATGGCTTCGGAGATATCAAATGCAAGACCGTTAGTTTTCTTGACTGGTGGATGAACTGAAACAACTCTCGCCTTTTTTCTGTCTCAGTATTGATAGTAACAAATCCTGATAACATTAGGACTTTGATGAACCATTAAGATTTCAAATTCTACTATGCGTATTTACATTAAGTGGTACTTTAGTGTGTGCAGAGCTGAAAAGTTATTGGGAAAATTTGCAGAATAAATGGAGAGATAACATAGAATATTACCCTTACCTTTAATAAGGGGTTTGAATGTATTTTAAGGGCTTTTTTAAAATAAAGAATTTATAAACAAGGAAAAAAGAAAAATATGGAAATATGACTAGGAAGATTTATGGGGCAAGGTTTTGCTCAAGAAGAAAATTGGAGAGACCTGTCTTGAACACTAAAGTCTTGTTAAATGATGTACAATAACTATTATACTGCCTTACATATGTGGGTCAATAATTTAAAAATTTATATTGTCTACAAGTGTATTTCAACAAGGAAGGAAATGCTAATAAGGAGAAATAATAAGTATTATTAGATCATCTATGCTAGTTGAAGAAAAAAAGATTTTCAGACTGATCGTCTTTGAATAAACCATCTTGTGCAGCACAATAAACCTACACATACACACACACACATACACACATATAAATCTCAAAATATTGTGTCTACTGTTCTTAGCACTTTTCTGCCTCTTTTGCAACACATAAAATTCCACAAGATGAAATATGATAGATGCTATACTAATAAAAGGAACTCTGAAGTTGGGTGAAAGAGCATATTTTTGTCTCCTAAACTGGGCATAGGGAGGGACTTCCAATAATTCACATTGGATGACATCACCTGAGTCCTATTGTAGTGGTTCACTGAAGCTTGAAAATAATGTGCTTTGACTTCATCTACCAAAAAAAAAAAAAAAAAAAAATCAGTCCAACCTTGTTCTATAGCCATTTCTTATCTCAAGCAGTAGCATCTGTATTTTCTATCAAGAACAGTCCAAAGATTAAAAAATAATAATTTATTTTTAAAAAAAGCTCAACAACTGTGGAGCCACTTCACAGCATAGTATCACACTTTTGGGCACTCATCTGTGTGAAAAACAGGAACTCTGCTTGCTTTTGCTGGCTGCTACTTCACTGGATGTACCCAGAAGTCTCAGAGAAGTGCTTGCTAACAAGGTTAGGGTCCTAAAGTTCCTGCAGTATTCTAGGAGGTACAAGAAGGACACACTCATCCTTCCAAATTTAGTTTTGAGGTAGTAACATGGCTTCCATCTAGGATATGTCAAAATGATGAGGCATTTCCAGACAACCAAGTCAACCACTGAAAGAAAATGATACAATAAAAGCAAAACATGCAACAGAGTCTGGAACAGCTTTTCAAAAAAACAAATTTTTGGGACATCTATGAAGAGCAGGAATTTTTGTTTATCCAATCCAAGTAAAAATAATGCACTGTATTACCATGACTTAGAGTGGAGTCAGCGAGAAAAAAAATTTCTGAACCTAGAACAGAAAGCAGTACCTGGAATTCCGGAAGGTGTTTTTACAGACCTTAATGTACATTCAGAAGTGTTGAGGATCCTGAGGAAATGATTATTTCTCCCTCTCCAGCACTTTTTCTAGAGTATATTAACCCTTTGTTATCAAGTACCTGTCTCTCCTGCAAATCTCAATATTAGAAATTTTGTGATGTGTTTTGTTTTCCTTTGGTTTCAAACAATACACAAATCATCAACATGAGAAAAGTCAGCAATATGTCATCTCCTTTACAAACATAGAAGAGAAAGTTTTTAGCAGGGGCAACAACATTCCAGAGGCATCTACTTATCTCTTGATAAAAGGGAACTTCCTTTGTGGAATTCTATTAACCACTTTACCAACCTGCCAATAATGTCATTCTCTAGAAATCTGGTTTTACTTATTTATTTATTTATTTATTTATGGTCTGCAGAGTGTATGTTCTTCTCTGCCAATTAAATAGAGCAGCTCTGTCAGGTTAACCATGTATATGAAATTTCAATAATTTTTCATAAAGAATGTATTTGAAGCTCAAAATAAAAAATGTTTTGCAATGTAAAAGCATTAAATTATAACCTCAATCCTAAACCAGATGTAGAATAAGTACATGCACTTCCACACATATCAACTCATTTTAAATGCTCCCTGACAATAGGGCCATGAGAAATGTTAAGATATCTTCTTACATATTTTCCATTAAAAATTTAATTGTTGAGAGAAGATGATTGTTGAAAGTTATTTGATGAATGAAATCACTCAGAGAGAGGTAGTATACACACCTCAGAGCAAGCAAATTAAAGGGAGAAATCATTTAAATCAGCATTGAATAAAAATGACCATATGACAGGACTTGTTCAAACCTCTTTTTTCTACACTGCTTGAATGACTGCCAAGTCTGACAGCTGAGGTTCCCACAATTCCCTGTCGGTCTGCCATCAGAGGTTGTAGACACTTGTTATGGGAACCAAAAGAAGTGAAATGAGCCTCCCAAATGCCATCCTGTGCTCTTCTGTGGTCCTTCTGCCTCTTCTGGGATTGCACTTGTTATCTCAAATACAGTTACTGGCCACATCACAGTGACAACAGGATATCAATACTAGGTAAGCTCTGCTTGGAAAAAGAGCAAAGCAGTCCTGAATACCCAGACAAATGTGTCACCCAGAAAATAAATAAACTAGAGCTTGTGCTTTGATCAGGCTTTCCCAAACAGAAGGTGAGCAGCTCCTTCTAATGTTTCTTGAAGCCTTATGCTGAATGAAAAGTGGCATGTACAATGCTCTGAGGGCCATCAAGCAGCTACTCCTCAAAGTCATAATAACAGAGACTCCTCAAAGCAAACAAGGCTGGTATTTGCCCATGGTAATGAGCTCACTGCTTGAATGCAAAATTAAGTTTTAATTTATTTTAAACCTCTTCTGTTTCATCTTGGTAATCCAAGGAAGCATAAAATAGAAAAGAAAGGGAGAGAAAAGCACAAGAAAACTTTAAAAATACACTTTATGTTTACATGCTGTGTTTACATGCAGTTTTCTTCTGCGCTAAGAGAGAGCTCAGTTCGGGGTAGTGTCAACATATTTAAAGATAAAATTAATTACAACTAAGAGTGTGAGAATAAAGAAAAATAAAATTCAGTATTAAGCTCTTTCTCTCAAGTTAGTATTGAAGGACTCTAAGGAAGTTCCAATCTACAGACTATGCTGTATAAGTTCACAACTCAAAGATTTAGTTTTAGTTTGCAACTCCCAAATAACACTTACTAGAAATACATACAGCTGTGGAAGAGTGAATTATTTCTCAAATATCAGTTTATCAATAAAATTGAACAGTGATAAGCTTTAAAGAAGAATAACCTTGCACCGGTATGTTACTTCTTAATCCAAATTTAGAAAACACTACATGAAAACTTAAAACATTAAATAACAGAATTCATCTTTTCAGAGAGGTTAATAAAGGAGTAACTTACTAAAGGAAATTCTCTAGGTAATGCAGAATAAATTTCATTTCCTTTTCTTAAAGATAAACCTGTCTGTATTAATTTCCAAGGAACCTAGCTCACTTTCTGAATTTCAGAAAGGAAACACATGCCACATGCCATAAGCCACAACTAGCTAAAACCAACCATATTGCACTTTGGACCTTTGTGCTTCTTTCCCTCCTTTTAATGGGAATCAGAACCCCAGCTGCTGACATTAAGGACAGGGGAGACTGCATGAAGTAACATGTAAGAATAGAGTGTTCCACCTCCCATGGGGAAACAACATAAGATTTTTTCTGGAGAGCTGGTTGTGGAGACTTATTTGAGAGACGGTAAGCAAAATAAGCCTTTTCATTTAAACACACTCTTCAGCCAACCTTTTTAAGCCAGGAGAATATATTTCCTTTACTGTGTTAAGCTAAGTACTAAAACTGCACATATTCAGAAGAATCTTCAAAAACAATTAAACTCGGCTATTTTGAATATTTGTGATATATAATTTCATTATTTTTTTCTTTTTTATATGCTTATTGTGCTAAAAACTGGGCTTTACATAACAGTTCTTACAGATTCTCACCTTTGAAACTAGGTGAGTATATTTTGATCATTCATTTTACACTAAAAAACTGCATCTTGAATTGCTGAAAGGGACATGCACTATTTAATGTCGATATTTATCCAAAATAAGGATACTTTTTAGCAATATTATAGACAAAATAATTTTATATAAGTACCGCTTAGGTAAACATTACTAAACCCAAGTTAGCCAACTCTTCCTAACATGTTTTATTTCAACTGTCCTCTCTCCCACATCCTAATAATTGAAGGGAAGTTTCACAGCTTCTCTGCCTAACCATTTAATTCTGCTTCACCTTAAACACTTGAATTCAGTAAAATGTGGTCTCTAGAGCCAACTGTGAAGGATCTTAGCTTTGATGATTAAATAGAAAGCAACAACAGAAAATAATAGGAATAAAGAGAATAAAGAGAAAGACTGTGCTGCTAGAAGGTGCTGTCAGCAAGGATGACATTAAATAAATGATTACAGAGGTTCAGTTCACCTGGGCCGGGATCAAAAACAAAACCTATTGGTGTATGACTCATCAGTTTGCCAAAGGAGAACAGATGCCAGGCTGCAGGAAGTCAGAGGGATCAAATGCTTCAGTGCAAAGAACAGAAACCTGACAGCTAAACACCGGTGGAATTCACCTTTTAAAAAATATTTTTAATAATTTGATTATTTACTGTGCATTGATACTGTGGGTTAATTTAGTAATACTGATTCATTTAATTTATATATCATTAATTTATGTTCAAGAATCCTACAAGTTTTAACATTGTGCACGTCTTACATATTACCTCTTCACAAATCTACTGGAAGTTTTTAAGAATAAAACATAATAGACTATTGCAATTAATAACATAAAAGTTTCTCATAGAAACAAACTTCATCAATAACCTAGTCCAAAACTCTAGTGTGACTTCATTCACTTTCTACATGGGTTTTTTTCTGAGGACACAATTAAGGGAAAGTCCTCTGGTTGTAATGAGAATCTGATCAACATTAATTAAAAATGCTTGGAAAGTACTTCTGTGAACCATAGGTGGCTCCTATCTCATCTAAGTTTAGCAGATGAAAAATTAGCTCCTTAATTTAAGCCTTTTACCTTTGATCCCCATAGAGTAAATGCAGAAGCACACATGACTGAAGAGGATTGCTCCATCCTAAGAGAGCTGTAGAAGGGTAGGATTCAGCTGCAGATTCTGATGTCTAAATTCAGGTGACAGTAGGTAAACTAGATGTCCAAGCACCAATTAAACTTGATAATTATGGTCCTATTGTCTGCAACCTCAAAGCCATTTTTAAAAACCTTTATGCAAAAAAAAAAAAGAAAAAGTTTCTTGTTAAATTCTATTTAGATACCCAATTTTATCTCTGTCTTCTAATGAAGAAGGAAAATATAAAATACTTTCTTAAGAAAGCTGTTTAGCCTAATCTGGATATGGAAGCATTATTGCTCATTAATCATAGCCCTGTAGTTATTTCATAGCCTTGTATATATTGTGTGACACTGTTCCAGGAAAAGATTTAAATTGTTTCTGCCATCACTTCTTTTCAATTTGACTCCAGCTCTGGATCTCCTATTTTCATAGTGCTTAGTTTGGAGATTATTAGAATAATTTTGCAATATTCTTATGCTTTAGTCACTAATACATACTTGACCTTTGAACCCTTTGAACTCTCTTTTATTTGAAAATAAGAGCTGCACATGAATAGACATATTGTGCAATGAATAATTAAAACGTATCTGTAAAACTAATTCTCTCACAGATAGATCCATTCCCACTTCCACAGCAAGCCAGTGTGATTTAGTGTAAGTTCAATTGAACCACTGCTCTGCCTTCATGTCACATGAGTTTAGTGAAATAGATAAGATATGGTCTCAATTCAGCAATTTACAATAACTTTTTTCCCCATATGTTATTCTGGTGAGTTCTTATGTTTCATCAATATTTCTGGCCCCTGAAGCCATGGAACAGCATCCCTATTAGCTCAAAGTTTATTCTCCATAGAACGTCTCTGGTATATCCAACAGATTGGCCATCGGGTCCTTGTAATATAGCACTTTCAACCGGAGTGAAAAATAATCTGTAGCAAAATACTTTGGAACAAATCCTCTCTAACAGTCATTAGATGTACATTTGGCCAAGACACTTTCCACACATTCAGAGTTGGAAAAGAAGCTTTCATAACTATAACAACTATAACCCATGACTCAATGAAAAGTAAAATGTTTTAGTTATTCATTGCCATTTAAAAATGTCCATGTGGGTTTGTCAGTACAGCTTTTGAAATGCAACAAATTAATATCCTTACTTTGTCTTAATTTGTGGACAGATGGTGTGAAGAGGGCTGAGTGATCCACAGTGCTGTCCCTCAGCTTGTCAAGACTTATTTACAGTACAGGAGCCATCCTCTGATGGCTGATTATCTGCTTCATTTAGTGAAAGTGAAATTAACCTCTGGTTTCTGTGTTGGTGACTCAGCAGGTAGTGCACCAATAATGCAGAAAGTAATACCAGAAAGACATTGGTCTTCAACCCTAACAAGACCCATTAAAGAGCCAAATTGCTTTATTAGACCCAGGAGATAGAAGCAATCATTTCAGTCTACTAACTGGAAATAATAAAGTCTGAGGGAAAAAAAAAAAGAGAAGAAAATGAGTTTTCTTTCCATGCCTGACAAAAAAAAAATTCATTTCAGGTGAATTTAAAAAAAAAAAAAAAAGGCTCATAATTCTGTGATGAAGTTCATTGGAAGCAGATCTGTGTACTGAAAATGAAAAACCAAGAAAGACACAAAAACTTATATACATTGTTTCAGTTCCTCCTCGCTTTTGCTTCTTGGGTTGTTTTACCTGGTACAGAATATTATGCACAGTGTATCTCTAACAAGAGTAATCTTAGTTAAACAGCTTGATGTTAAGTATACCCGATGCATGATTCTTTATGCTGGTTAATAATACGACAGCAGTAATAATCCACCCGGAAATGCAAATTAAATGCTTTCAAATATGTAACCTCTTTCGAAAGGTTCTTCTAATGATAGCATTTATGAGCGCACAATGGAAAATCAGCACAGAGGAAAGCTAATGATGAGCAATATGAACCCTGTTTAATTGAATGTTCTGGGAACTACATGAATCTCAAGGGCTCCATGTCAACAGGAGGAAAGGACAGGCTATTTGAAATCAAATCTACATTATATTTCTACAAGAAAAGCCTCTATGGTAGCTCCTTTCACAATATAGTTTGTTTCATCACCTGACACATTTAGGCCCTCTGTAATTATCCTCTTTAAGTGACGTGATGTATCAGAAGTGTTAAAAAGAAAACAACATTTTTTTTTTCAATGCTGGATACACACAAAGTGCTTCAAGTGAAAAAGTATTGATTACCCACGGGTAGTTTTTGAGAGCAAGTATTAAGCAAGAACAGGCATCAAGCATGATACCCACTCATGTTCAGAAAAGCAAGTGCTGAGGTACACACCAGATGGGAAATTAAACAGAGAGTTCAAAAGATTTTCCTGATGTATTGAAAAGTGTATATGTGAAGCACACTGAGGAATTCTTGTTACAGAAATACCTTGCTGGTGTTTATTCAAACGCATCAACTCATTCTGCAGATGTGTTTTTAACCCCTCTTGGTCTTTGAAAGCAGAGGTACTTTCATTATTTCAGATTGTTTTCTAAAGGAAACATTCATATTTTTATCACACATTTGACTCTGCCTGCATATTAAATTCCTTGTCATTTGTTCCTGGACATATTGTGATTTTCAATTCCACCAAACAAAGGCCATAGAGCAAGACTCGGGACAGCTAAACTAGGATAGCACTCAAAGCTTCTATACAGTAAAGCATTACTGAAAGCTGGAATCACCTTTCAAAATATAAACAGCTGCAAGGAAAATTAAAGGTGAAAAGCACATACTTTATGCCAGGATGCTTTCCATTTTTATCCCTTTTCCTCTGAGTCTTCTTGCCCTACTAAAAAAAACCCAAAACCTACAGAAGTCTTTTCTTGATTGATTTGATCAAAGCTCCAGGGCTGTTGAGGGAAATTTGCTGAGCAATATGTTTTCAGTGTCTGCACAGGGATATGAAAATTTGCCATGCCTTCGGAAAAAGGTTATATAGAAAGGATCTTTAGTGCAGCTTATAAATAATACTGAGTTTCTTTGTACCCCAGACAAACTCACCTGGGGTCAAAGACGCACTACAGAGCCTAGAAAGGGATTTTCCCCAACTTCAGCATTTGTCTTATTCCCCTCCTGCCTTGCTCCTTACTGTGCAGGTTATTTTAACCATCCGTGCAAATTACTGTCTCATATGACTGAAAGTGAACAATTCTGTTGTTCTGTTAGGAGATCAAAAGCTGTCAAAATGTGATTACAGGTCTGAGATCTGAGGGTAAGTGTGGGACTGTGCTGGACTCAGGAGAGCTCTGCATCTTGAGAACACTGTTTGGGAGGAACATGTATCCTCATGGAAAACAAGTACATCATTCCTATTTTGTGGAGGAAAGACAAGGTACATAACTATCAAATATAGCTAAACCTTTCCAGGAAGCTGAAAACTAACACTTTACATTTAACTAGATCTCTAATATTTATCCTACTCTTCACATTTCTATCATGTCGTCTTACCGTGTCACCCTGATTTTGTTACCTCTTTTGGAATTTCTCCACCTAAAGTTTGTCATTACCTGAGATTTTACAACTGAAGAGATGATAATTTGCATATCTTGTGTGCCATACCATGCCAACCTTTCCCCACTGAGATATCTCCCCCTTGTCACAGTCCTTTCCAGTTAGCAGATCACCTTCTCCAAAATTCCTTTAGCAGTTTCCTGTCTGTCCAGCTACCATGTCCTTTTTCTACACACATCAGTACTCTTTTACTTGCCTTACTTCTCATTTTCTTCTCAGTCAGATCTTTTGGTGGATCACACTGTTCCTATTTAAGAACTTCATTAACCCTCTGTCTATAGGATAGGATTCAGTCTTAAGGTCATCTTCCCTGATGCTAACCCTTACATTTGATCATGTTTATCTGCCACAGCAATGCATAAGGAAGACAAAACACTGATGAATGCATCGGACTGTGACAAAAACAATGAGCAGCATCTTCCAGGTTGCAAACAGATTCAAGTCACACTCTGAAAGTTACACACAAATCTCCTGCTCCCAGTCACACTGCAGATTCCTTTCTGGCTTTGAGCTTCACATCCCCTCTAGCTAAGAGCAGGAAAGAAATTAAGTCTCAATAATGATTACACATCAGCTTCTCATGGGAGCCCCAAGAGGAAAATCTGTCATTTCACTTCAACATTTACTGTAGCAATATTGACAAAGTGTCCCTATGCTACTAGCTCAGAGCACTGGATATATGCATATCTTCACCGAGTGTGTGAACAAGAGTGAT
Organism: Acanthornis magna; assembly: GCA_036785705.1. Lineage (NCBI taxonomy): Eukaryota > Metazoa > Chordata > Aves > Passeriformes > Acanthizidae > Acanthornis > Acanthornis magna. The sequence goes on from JAWUZG010000001.1 coordinate 28,463,774, forward strand.
CCTCATTCACTGCCACTTCTTTAAGGACTGTATTCTGTGATTGAACAATCTAATGTCAGTTTTGTCCAATATTTAGACCAAACTATACTTTCACCAGAGCACGAGAAAAGTTTGTTCCTAAATTTCTCATTTTCCTAATGACAAAATGGCTTTCTACAGTGTTGAATTTTTAATGTCATAAAAAATTGATGAACACTCAATAAATTCCTCTAACAGTACATACCACCTATACTGATGCAGTTTGTCTAAACTTAAACTAAAACAAACTTGTTTTGTGAAGTTCCTTCCATACAATTTTTTTCTACTATGCCAGGAGACTGACAATCTTCTCCTGCAATTTTTTGAATTTTTATTTTTTTAGAGATATGTGATATCAGAAAGGCTAAATAGTATGTGATCCTGTCTCTTAGAATCTCTTGCAGCAAGAAGCTTACTTAAAATACCTAACATTCATTGTTTGTCAGAGCAAACTTGCTCTTCTCTAATTGGCTCAGCTTCTTCAAGTGATCTCTCTGGAATGTTTTTAAGGTCACAAGAAGCCATTGTTTCCAGGAACTGGTTCTTAGTATTTTTTCTTTTTTTTTTTCTTTTTTTTGTTTTCCCTGAGATATCTAGGATAAATACATAGTATTTCATGTCTACATGTGTCTGCAATATGCGCCTGAATCTCCTCAAAAAAATCTCCATCAAATACTCTTCGGGTTTATTTATTTATTTATTTATTTATTTACTTATTTATTATCATTTCAGCAATCACAGATTGCAAATTTTTTTTGCAATATGGCATAAGGGAGTCACTGTAACAACACCTTCCAGACCATCTGAAGCAGTAGCTCAGAAATATGGATCGTCAATTGTTTTTCTCACAAATGTATTGAGAACAGCAGAGTCACTTTTCCAATATTTCGTATTTAACTAAGACACACTGCTTAGCCCTTAGTCTTTTAACTCTTCCAACAGTTACTAATTACATAATCTGTTTTAGAAATCATTATGACTCAGCAGCTATGCTTTATGTAAACAAAATCCATAAAACCGAAGAGCCAGGAACAATACATAATATCACTTATCAAGATGAAGAAAATATGCAGAAGGTACTGACTGGGCTGTTCTCTCATGTAAAATTAATTAAATTCCCGCATTTTTAAATTAATCCAATTCTTCTGCTGTGTCTTTTTAGACAATTTGGTGAACTCCACATCAGGCTCTGGATAAAACAAGGTTTTCAGTTGAAAAGCAGAAATAAAACAAATTCACACTTTTAAAACAAAATATAAACAGATCAAGTCCAAAGATGTAGAGTAGCCCAGATATATGTGAGGAACATTGTCCACATTTAGCAGAGTGGAAATTAGTTTTTTAATGGCAAACACTATTTAATGTGAAATGCATAAAGATTATGGGGGTAAAAAAGAAACCTAAATCCTATATAACTTCCCACCAAGCTTACTTGTCTATAGGGCTAGTGAGTCACATATTGCTATTTCTCTCCTGCAGGCATGGTTTTGTACCACCATGTTCACCTTAAAATCATGGGGTATGTTCTAGCAATTCGAACATTCACTGAGTTATCAGAGGTAGGCAACCATCAGCCCCATGGAGAAAAACTGGAAACCTGGAAGACATCTTCCTAGCAAGGATCTATAACCCACCGATTAAGCTCCTCAACATTTTAAGTAGGTTCTGGGAAATAAATGAGCATCAAACCTGAGCATCAAACGTCGTTAGGAAGCAAATATATATCTGGGGACTACAAAAGTGTTTTGCAAAATGAAGGCAGTGTTTAAGTCACAAGCAGAAGCAGATATAGGGAAAGCATGAAATTTTTGCATGAAATTCCAACAATCCACAATGTCAAGGGTAAGCTAACCTGAAGAGTTCCTGAACATTAATCCCTAAACGATGCCTTCACCAACTTTTAGATCATTACATTTTGATTCTTACACTGGTTCCTTTTACATACATTTTGCCCCTTGTCAGTGCATTTTGTACAGCTTTTGCAATGTTAGCTGCACATTCCTTCTCTTCGGGGTCTTCTGTGTTGCATACCCAAACAAGAGCAGGCATAATTTTTGCATATTCAGCTCCCAAGCAGCACTTACTCTTCACTGAAAGAGTTCAGTTGACTGGGACTAACTTTCATGTCCTATTTTCCTGTTATTTTTATGTTTATTGAAGTGCATACCAGAAATGCTACAGTTCATTTCAGACTGACATTCCCAGTCCACAGCCACTCACACCACCATGGTGACAAGTGCATAAATCATTTACTCTCAATCATTGCTCTCAATACACACTATCATGAAAATTAGCCATTTTTCTTCAAAATTGTATTTACCACAGTTCAAATCCTGTGTGAGGCAACCAGGATATAAATTGGGAATAATTATTATTAGATATTTCCTGCATAAATTTGCTTATTAACGTAACTAAAATGGTGACAATGTGAGTATTTCTGGCTCAAGAATCTTATATCCATGGATTAAGCAATTATATATTTTTTTTTTTTTTTAAACAAGCAACTTCAGGTAAAAAAGATGCTAAGAATGCTATGAAATTGAGTTGTGTTCTCTTTTCAGGCTTTCAGTAGTAAAGCACACACAGCATAGCATGGCTTTGTTTTGTGCAGTTTATGCCACACAAGCTCAATCAAAAATATTTCCATGTGAATATTATGTAAATATTAACAAGCAGGCGGGTTGAGCTCTCAGAGAAACTGTAGGACAGCCATGTTTGTTCAAATAGGATTGAGAACTGCCAATTTAGAAGAAAAATAATAGAACGAAGTTAAGAAAATTATTCTAGATATCACTTGGGGATCTCTAAGTGCTTAAGTGGTCACCTGGCAGCAAACTCCAATGAGGAGGGAGGGTTCCTTTGGTTATGACCTAGCCAAAGCGAGAAGCTGATTTCCCAGTGGTAAGAGCCTGTTTGGAATTCTTGTCTGTTTTATAAAGGAGATAAGGAGAGCTGAAGAGCTGGCCTTAGATGTTGCATGAACTACAGGTTGCACTGAAGATGGCAAACAGTGGATATCAATGTATATTAGTGTCTGCAACTATTAGATTCATAAATTATGATCTAATAGGAAACATTCTGTTTTCTTCACTATTTTATCTGCCTCAGTAGAGACAGAATATGTTTTCTACATATAAAACAATATGAAAAAAAGATTCTGCTGAGTTCAGCTGTCACTGGCATGTGTGGGATAGCTGCAGCAAAACAGGAATGCCAAATGTGGCTTAGCCAGGTACTTTATGGAGATACAATTATTAGAACAACTAAGAAAAATGAAGTCAAAGCCAAATCAATGTATCTCTGCCTTACTGTTATGATTCAATTGCACCTGTCAAATAAAAAGAACCACTTCAGAAAAAAATTCAACAAAGTTCAGACCTTTTAAAACACCGAAGAATTACATCTGAATTCACAGAAAATATGTAAATGTGGCTAGAATAACTAGAATATGGTGAAAGCCAAACAAAAATGGCTATCTTATGATGACAACCTTAATCCTTATTGAGAGATGGTATTTTGGGTGGTATGAAGCACCCATAAGTCCCATTGAAATCATCAGGAGCTGTGCCTTTTCCTACGATGAATATTTCTACTGTTATTAAAATATCAGTTTAGGTGCTCATATATCCAAATCAAATTTTGCCCCAATGAAGTCTACAAAAAAAAAAAATTACACTCACTGAGCTTTCTGCCTGGTTTTTGCTATTTCTTCCCACTGAGCTATGAAACAGAAGGACCAAATTCATTTAAAATACATGTCTAGCAGCAATAATTTCTTTTTTTTAACTCCTTACTGTTTCTCAGAACTGTGATACTTTACCATCACAAATGGCATCTGACTGCAGTTCTAGAGACATACAACCACTTCAGAATCTACATTGTCAAATAGATCCACATTTTTAAATTAGACTAGAATAAATTTTTAAATTTTATAGGTTTTTTTTTCGCTGATACTTTTCCTTAAGCACCTACATATTCATAAAGTAAAGGTGGAAAAACAATGAAAAAAAATGTAACCAAAAACTTCGAGATCCCAGGGAGAAATCTTCCTTTCTCTTCTATGTTTACTAGAAACAGACTTTCAAATCCTGGAGATGATTCCATCATGAAATATAACTATTCATGATTATAACACTTCCCACTCTGAAAAATACATCCCAAACTCCACAGTATTTGGTAAACTCCCATTTTCATGTTTCTGTGTGAAAATTTCAGTTTCATTTAGAAAAAGAGTTCACAGTTTTAGGGAACAAGGTGAAAAATAAAGCCTAGAAAAGAAAGGGCAAGTCAATAGTATTGTTCATTCACATCTCACACCTTGAAGAGCGTAACTTGCTCAGCCTTAGCATTAACAATATTGTTATGAATCACCCTATTGATATACCAAACCCCACTAATAGGAGACAGACTTACAGGAATATGCTGCAAAGCAGAACTGGAATACATAACTGGAAATTTCTTCAGTAGTTTACAAATTAGAATAAAATCCATTTCATCCTCCCTTTTGCTTTCCAGCTAAGATCAAAACTGTTGAATCATATGTTTTAGTATCAACAGCCAAGGTCTGTATGTAAACCAAAGAATTAAACATCTCCAGGAACAGTCACAGCACTGCTATGGAGGAGTCATTGTCATTGTTGGTAAACTCTCCACCAAAAAAAAAACTAAAAAAAAACCCCCACAAAAACAAACAAAAAAACCAAAAACAAACAACTATGCACAAACTCTGTACTGTCTCTTGTGAGTAGTTCCTGGAATCTCTAAAGTCCCACACCATGCCCAGAAGCATTTGGGAGAGTGCCTGACACCAGCAGCCAAAAGCAGGCTAGCAATCATTCTCACAGCTCAGCAGCACAGAACACCAGATGACTGCACTCTCTTAGACTTTGCTTAATCTGCTAAAATAGCCCTGAGGAAGGAGCCCAGCAGAGTGCTCCATTCATTGCTGCATGACTTTGAGCCTCTGCATACCAAGAAAATCAGCTACAGCTATTTCATTGTCATTATACTTACATACAGACAGATCCATTTTTGCCAGACTTACTTTCAACGTGGAACACAGTTGAGGGATAAATAGCTGAGCTGCTTCAACAGTGCAACTTTACAGACATACAGGTATTCAGATAGACTCTAAATTAGAAAAATGTGTTCTAAGTTCCCTACTGTTGATGCTTTGAAAGTGTGATGGTTGTAAAATGTCCTACCTCAGCACTACCACAGAATGGATCACCCACAGGAGCACAAAAGGCACGAGAAAACTGTTGGCGAGTTCAGGTTTTGCTGATTTGTATGCATCAGACACGGAGATGCTGCAACAGTGAACACACACAATACCCCTCATACACCTGAGGTCTCCCACAACAACAGCATTTGAACACTCCTCTTTAATGGATTTTTTTCCACAGTACTTTTACTCTCTTTCTGGGAAACCAGGAGATACGAAAATGAAGATGATTTTCAAAGGCTAGCTTGCCTAGGGTGACACCAGAATTTCAGCTCAAAGCCCAAAACCATTTATATTCTTTATCTATTGTTTTCTCCACATAATAATTGTCCAGTTCCTGCCTGCCAGGTATATACAGGTACCAGTACAAACGTGTACAAATATGTAGAAAAAAATTTCCATTTTTGCAAATTACAAAGAAAGAATTTTTATTTTTTTCCCAGAAATAATTTCTTCACAGGAAGGCTTCCCAGGGAGGTGATGAAGTCACCATCCCTGTAGATGCTCAAGGAATGACTGGACATGTCACTTTGCACCCTAGTCTTGTTGACAAGGTGGTGACCAGTCACAGGTTGGACTCAAAAGTCTTGGAGACCTTTTTCAACTTAAATGATGCTGTCATATTGTGAAATACTAAAGAGCTCAAAAACTAGAAAAAAGAGATTCATCATTATTGCTTCACATCTAAATTAGACTGTAAATTTGTCAATTAGGCAGTGAAAAAGTCTTTAGCTTAAAAGAGTAATATAGAACATATGAAATAACACTGTAAAAACACAAATTTTAGAGAACAAGTTTTACTTTGAATTTCACAATTAATTTAAACAGTAATTTAAAAGAAAAAAAATTCACACCTTTTATGGAGAAAATTGTGCTTGTTTATTTTGCAATCACGATTACCTTGGAAATTACATTTGATCATGGACATCAAAATTATTACCAAGACAACCCAAGAAATTTTACTCTTTTTTTTTACATTTCAAATTGCACTACATGAGAAAACATAGTACATGTTCTTAAAACATATATAAATTTCCCAATGTACAGATGAGAAAAGTTCAGGACAATAAAACCACATTTGACAGCTATTAAGACATAAGTCTGTCAACTTCACTCATTCTTTATTCCAATCATTTTATCTGAAGTCACACTTTTATTCTACATATATGAAAAGAAGTACTAAGTCAAATTTTATTTTTCTTCTTAAACTATATCAACACAAATTTACTCAGTTGTAGTCCCTGCCTGGAGCCAAGTTGGTATCCAAATATCATAAAGAACAATATTACACAGCAATAGAGAGAGCATAATAACCATTATAAATTATACACCATGCAAAAAAAAAAAAAAAAAAGAATGCAAGACCTTGCACTCTGCTTGCTACAGGTATTAATGTTACTGCACATTCTTACCCAAGATGTAATCTCTGAAAATAAATGTTCTCTCAAGCCCTTATCTTCTTAAGTCCACCACAAATTAGAAGAAATTTTTAAAAATAAGATCTAGAAAGGGAAGAGAACTTTTCCCCTCTAATCAAAAATTCTCCCCTCAGCTTAATGTTCTCTAGCCTTTTAGAAGACAGGCGTGACCTGTACTAGGCAACTGGGAGGGGCTGTAGGGAATATCCTCAATTTACAACTACATTCCTTCTTTTTTGGGAATATGAAACGAAATTTAAGGTCACATCAGATAAGGAAAGTCCTCTCTGCTCCCAGTCTTCTCCAGTCTCTCTGTATTGCAACGCAATCATGATAACAGAAGTACATTTTTTTGGTGTTATTTATCTGTCAGAGAACTTGGTGGGCAGCTCTTGTGAAGGTTTGTAGAAGATTTCTTTTGGCATGAAAAGCAACTCACTGAGTATGGTTGTTCTGCAGTGACACATCAGGGAGCAATGAGACACCACAGAGCACAAAAGAAGACTAAGATTTTTTTAGGAGAAAGATGGAACAAAACTTGCTTTCAGCATTTTGTGCCTCACTTGCAAAGTCTCAGTGAGACATCCCTTTTATTTTCAGCCTTGAAATTAGTTGCTGCATTTCACAGCTATCACAGTCCTTATTGATAGTGATACACAGTGGACGGTTCACTAAAGCCACTAGAATGACGATTCTTTTTTTTCCCTGGCACTAGGCTGAGCATCCAGTTGTGAAACACAAACACAACTCTGGATGGTCCTGGACAAGGAGCCTGTTGTGGACCATGGTGCGCATAAACAAGGAAGTCCTTTTTATTTTCCTTTTTTTCCCTCTTCTCTCATAGATGTCACCTTATCCACTTCCCTGAGCTAGGTCATGGTTAAGTTCCTCCATTTAATGAAGCAATCTTTATCAGAATGCCCTTGCTATGAACCATCATAGCTGCTAACTGGCATTGAAAAGATGGATAAAGGAAAGTATAAATGTGAGCTTTTCTCTTGTAACAGATTGAGTGGCTCAGTACAGAAAATTTCAGCTGGTCTGAGACTTTAGTTCTCCTATTTTTGATATACAAAGCTTCTATATGCTATACAATAGAAATGAAAAAAAGCAGTAGTCATCAGCTTGCAACATTTTCATTGCTCCTCTTATTGCTGTTGTTTTTCCTTTTTTTCAGCTGGAAATCATTTGTCCAGCAGGTCTACTCTTACTCTGCTCACCAGAGTTTGTATTGCAAGAACTTGCAAGGAATTGCAAAGCTGAACTCTGAAAAACATAAGTAAATGCCTCCTATGCTGTGAGAATACCGAATGTAATGGTATTTGTTTACCTGTGCTAAAAAAAACATAATAAATCAGAGTTTAAATATGCTGTGAATATGTGAATCACCTACACTCTAATAATTAAACAAGATATATTTACAGAAGAATACATATTTCAGAGACGTTTGCAAATGAGACTTTAATTATGAAAGAAACTGCAATTAAATCATTTTAATAAAAATGTGGAAGACAGTTGCATATTATTTTTTTTCTTCACTGAGGGTAAAATAACTCAGACTCCATTAAAAATGAAAGAGAACTGATGCACAGTGGGAGTAAGCCTGGGCACATAACTGCAGTTTCTGTGGAACCAAAAAATGCTAACAGAATTGGCACTGAAAAGTAAGAGCAAGCTTCAAAACCTGAATGAAAAGATTATTTATATTCTTCATACTTAGAATGAAACCATATTAAATGAGAGTAAACTTTACTTATTAAGAAACACACGTAAATAATATCATAAAAGCAAGGTTTGGGCTTTTTGAATCAGATATTTAACATTATTTATTCCCATTCCAATCTTTTTCTGCCCTTTTGAAAATGTGCTTCTGTTTAATTTAACCATCATCTGAATTCTTTTGCTTAAAAAGAAGAGCAAAAAGAAACATTTCTCCATGTACTACTTTTTTCTTGAAGCTTCAAAAAATAGAACATTTCCAAAAAAAACAAAAAACAAATCAAACAAACACCAAAAAAGCCAACAAAAAACCCACATTAAATAAAAATACAAACAAGAAACCCAAATGCAGATCAATTGTCTCTGTAGCACTCTAGCACCCTATGTAACCTCACATAATACTGAGAAGGAAAAAAAAATCAATTTCAAATTTGTAGCCTTACCTTTTAGCTCAGGAAGAAAAATATTGATTAAAGTTAAATTGTTTAGACAAATTTTTACTATAAGTCTAAATTATTTGCCAAGAGAGAAATTCCAAAGGACAACTGAAATCAGATTACTTTCAGTGTCATACAAACAGTAACAACAGAGCTTACAAGCACACACAGTGATTCACAGCAGTCCTAGAAGAAATGCCTTATGATCATGATAGATAGATTTCAAATAGAAGGGAAAAGACATTCCCTAAAATGTATAAAAATATCTATGTAATTTACAAGCCTCACGAGGATATCCTCACAAGTGGTTTAAGCTGTCAAGACTGGTCTCTGCAGAGCCCTTTACTCACTGGGGAGGGAAAGACACATGCAGAGAGTGATTGAAAACTTCTAAAATTAGGCTCCAATTCTGAATTTCTCTGTAAAATCATATTTCTCTCTATTAACTATAAAAGAGCCTGGTGGTTCCCTGTGTTTTTGCAGGCACTGTCCAACCCCAGCAAGACCGTCTCTGAAGGGTAATTCTCCAAATTGTTCAAAGGCGTTAGTAACACAAATCATTCTAACTGGCAGTAGGTATTGTAGAAAGTGTCTCTCTTTTACTATAAACGTTTAAGCTTTGAGAGAGTTAATTTCAAAGAAACAAAACCCTGATAATTCCCACATGGAACTGCTAGGATTACTAAGCGGTTTAAGAAGTGACCATGCAGATTTCCAGTAAAATTAATCAAATAAATAAGTATGGGAATATGAACTACATGGAGATCATCTCTTCCCCAATAACAAAATATTTAGCCTGAGGAAAGTTTGTGACATTTCAGTACAAAAATTGCCCATAAAGAAAAAAGTGAGAAGGATGCTTGACATCCTTTCCAGTCTGTTACTGATGAGAGAGATTTAGACAAATGGTTTTGCTCCTGACCTTCAGTTTTCTCTCTTGTTTGTCCTAAGATTAAACACTCAAGCTTCATCTCTTCCAAGAATAAGAGTTTTTTCTGCAAATCTTTAAACTAAAAATTCCCTTGCTGATTCAGAGACAAATAGAAAGAAGACATTCAATATGGGGGAAAAAAAAAAAAAAGTAATCAAAGAAGCAGCAGAAACTGTATGTATTTTCTGGTTTTCTTTTTTTTTGGTTTACTAAATAAATATTTTTCTGTCATTGAACTAAAACAATTTTTAAAAGCTATCATTTCCAAGGATACTCCGGAAGCAGAAATGTACATCTCTGTAGGGAGCAAGCTTCATGAGCCACATCAATCACCTAAAGGTATATCCTTCTAACTGCAACAAGAGCTTGGAAAGGTCTGGGAGCTGTCTTGCTGCACAAATAAATTTCACATCAGGAAAACATCAAGCATAGATAAAATAGAAACTGCAAGCATCTGTACCTTACAGACATTAGGGATAGCTTTCAAAAATTTCAGATAAGATGAACATCAGAAGCAGGATTCTCCTATTAGTATTCCTAGCAGCATTCTCAGTCCAAGAATGCTCAAACTCCTCATGCTACAAAACTGGAAGGACTGCAGTTTATTCCGCAGCAAAGCATTCTAATAAATGGTGCTGAATAAGTCCTCTTAGGGCTACACTAATTTCCATGACTGCAAACAAATTAAGTGAAAATTGCTGTGAATGTAGGGCAATCACCTGAGCTGGTTGTGTTTTGAAAATGGTTTTGGTAATAGAAAAGAGAAGCTGTGAAGAAGCAACCCTTGCTTGACAACAATATGACAATTCTAATCCAATTCCTTGTATCTGATGGGCCTTTTGAAGATTCATTTATGAAAAGAGCAACAACTGCTCAGCTATATGTACATTAAAAACTTCAAAGCAAAAGAGAAGTTTTCTATCGTTGTCATCAGGAAGAAAAGACATTGAGAGGTAAACCAAAGTCCTGAGTTTCTCATTCAACAATTTTCTTTCAGCAGATGAATCTTCCCCGAAAGAGTCAAAATCTTCCCAGTCAATGTTCTGGGGATTATCTTATTATTATAAGAATGATGATGTCTTATTGTTATCCTTAAACCATATGTTCCCTAGACCCCTTTCCCTGCACTAAACTTGGTTAAATCCAGGAATGCTCTCTACAGTCAGAAGACAGCTTTTGATACCCTGTAGTATGAAATTTGAAGTAATTAATTCCTCGTTCCTGACTTCATTCTTGCTAATATAGCCCAATACACATGATCAGCCACCTTTGCCATTCTGGATAAGATGCTGCATATGAGAAAGGGTTTTGCCTCCTAAAAACAAAAGAAGAAAACCAATAGCAACTTTTGCCAATGTAGGAAAATAGAAGACTTTTCAAATATCAGATAACTTCATGTAAATATGTTGTTGGTTTTGATAGTTCTGACAGTTTTTTGATGATCTGTATTGTCACTGATCCATAGGTTAACTTGTAGAAGTTCAGCCAGTGCAATATTGTTCTATGCAAGAAAATGAAGACCCTAGGAACAGTTACACGGTAGAGCTCTTTGAGTATTACTTTTAGCTGGTAGTATTTCAAAATGCTACGAGTGAGCAATCAGCACAATCGTTTTCTGGTGTAATGAAGAAACAATACCACAAGTCATGATAGCTTTTCATTTATGATGAATATATGGGAAACTAAATGTGTGTCTAAAACACACTTGCCCATATTTTCTTCTTATTTTGTTGAACTACTCTGTGTTCATCCAAAATTAATATGTATAGATTTTCTGGTAACAAAAGGAGTAGGAAAAATCTTGAACTGCATAAGAAAATTCTCTAAGAATTCATCAAGAATCTTTTTTCTCAATTAGTCGTCTTCTTAGAATAGCATCCCCATCAGAAATACTCAGTATCATCTGAGGAGGTACAAAATACTGATGTACAATATAGCCCCAGGATACTGTCCTTTTATCCCCAATAATAATTAATATTCATTACCCTCAATCATTCTATAATCTTCAGCCATCTTAGATTTAAAATCATCTTTCATTTTAATCAAAATCAATTTTAATTATATATTTTATCACAGAACAAGGAGAAAAAAACCCTGAAATAAAAAAAAAAAATCTTAGTAGAAGTCCTAGCATAAAGACCTTTAAAGTTTGCTGAAAAAGATTTAATCTACTTTTTATAACTAAGTCTGCAAAGATGTTTATCAGAACCAGTTTAACCCAGCTAATTTTAATATGTGAAAATTGCAAGGCGTTTAATTTTAACACAAGAAAGAAACCATTAGAGATATCAGTTTCATAAGCTCATTTTCATGAGATGTACCCTGACCGCGGCAAGTAAGAATCTGAAATACCTGGTCTCCAGGAATTAACATGAGATCTTTCATTTGTAGTATAATGTACATGTACTGATTAGAAAAGAAAAAGATGTAAAACAGATTAACACTACATTCTAAAAATCAAAATCAGACATTCACTAAATCTTTCAAAATGTGTCTTTAAAGAGGTATGAGCTACACTGTATTTAGAATATAACAAATCAGTATTTTGCGGGTTTAAAAAAGTTACTCATCTGCAAAAAAGTGAAAGGATAATACTTTTCACAATGAATGAGCATTAATCAATTTTATAGGTCACCTGAAAATATTAAAATAAAAAATTTGAAACCAAACCAATCATAGGATTAACTGCTCAATACCCCAAATAGAAGCAGACAGGAGAGCACTCAGTGTGTTCTGTCTCTTCTCTCTGCACAGGAAGCTCTGATCAGCACACAGCCATTGCAGTCTATTGGTTGTATTCTCTCTTCTTGTGACACTGGGAAACAAAACCAGAACTACTTTTGCTGCCTCTATTCCAAGGCATCAACAACACTTCAGTGCATTAAGCATGTTTGTAGCACTGTCATTTTATAGGACCAGTATGGATTTTGTCCTTAACTTGAAGGGGTGAATAGCAGAGAGGCAGTAACATGCATTTTGATCACTGAACTTGTAAACTCTTTTAAGGTTTGAAGTTCTTTTTGGGGCTGATGACTTTCTCAGAACACTTTAATATAAATTGATGGATAACGTTACAGCTTGACATTGTCATTGCAACCTTAGAAATGAAAGATAAGGAATAACAAGAAACTACACTGAAAATAATTATTAAGGATCTCTATAGAGAATGAGCCTATTAAAGAGGTCACAGAATGTTCTAAAAGTTGGTATCACAGGTAGGCTGTTAGATATCACAAAAAAACTAGGAGACTAAAATACTTAATCATTAAAGTGAAGAGTCTAGCTCTGTTACAACAAATTTGACAGTGATATGCTTGTTTAGAGAAGATGGAATCCAGAGGACAGACAAAGTCATTATTTCTTCAGAGAGCTGAGTTACCTTGGGATGGGCATGGCAAAGTTGATTTGGGCTTTAACCGCATCTTTGATGCAGTGACTAATGCAGACAATTGGTTTTTAAAGATTGGTATGTTACAACTGCTGGAAGGCACTTGCTTCATGGATATTCTGTAATTCTTCAGAAGCAAATCCTGAAGCTGAGATCATGCTTGGCATTCCTTGAAGACCTGGAAGCAGCTCCCTTAAGACTGATGGTGCTGAGAGCATTGTCTTTCTACAGTATTTCTATCCCCCCCGAAGGTTCACATCAGTCTTCCTTAGCTCCTGAGGCATCCATCTCATCAATTATCTAGAATGGGAATAGAGACGGGGGGAAAAAAAGAAAAATCTGGGTTTTTCACTGCTATGAAGATTTGGTCATACGTACATCTTTACATTGTGCTGTCATATTTCTATCATTTCCTGTCATATTTTTTAAGCACTATGCTAGTTACCATCATAACTAAATCTCTATATTCACAAATGGTAATTAAAAGAAAGTACATATATATGTGTGTGTGTGCATATATATGTATGTGCATATATATGTGTATATATATATGAGCATATATATATATGCACACACACACACCAACCTATTTTACATATACGCGTTCACTGTCTTGAGTTGTTTATTTAGTTAGCTCAGTAGCTCTTGGGTATCTTGGATGACTTTTTCCTATGAGCATGATCTATCAATTTTGGCATAATGAACTCCTGCAAAGGTCAAATTTAAAGGATAAATGCTGCAGGAAATGATGACTCTACAATAATCCTGTTATCCTCCTACAACTCTAATTTCATTTTATTGAGTTGAACAGTGTAAGGGTAAAAGGGTAACTACTTTCTCTCTGCTAACACCCATATACCCAAGTCCCCTGAGCACGGCATTACATTTAATCACTGCTGTAAATGTATTAATAATAAAGATCTATTACAAAAATATTTGTTATCTGGTCTTTATTTGTTTATGGTGTTTTTTCATTTTACAAATATCAGCAAAACATGCTGAAGAATTAGTGAGTTAGCTCTTTTTTTGGCAGGGGGGAGGTAGAGGGAATTTTATCCTGATGAAATACTGTAAATGGAAGGCAAGCTGCATGGTGAACAACAGTGTTTTTGTGTCTGCTACCAACTGTTCATACTGCCAGTGGGTAGATGTTCTGCTAAATATTTGTATATACAGGATGGAACAAAACTTCCACATAATTTTTTTTTTTAAATGCATAGCTTCTGCCTAACCCAGCTCTGTTTAAAACTTGCAGAACCTTATTCCTGCAAACAGACTGGGGTTTGCTCAGTTTTTCTTTTTTTTTTTTTTTTAATTTAGTAGTTCTACTAATTTATTACTAGTTGTCAATAACTGTGACTATTATCTGGTTGACTTGTCCATACTTTCTCTTCTGATAATGTTAAAATAATTTCTTGGAAAAACTGTAGCATACACACAGGGCATCATAAAGCCCTGTCTTTTCCAGAATGGTCAAGGAGGAAAACCAGACTTCACTGTTCTCCCTCTAGTTGAGCTCTTTAGTCCTACCACAACCTAATTATGTCAGCAAATGCATTCAGTAGCTTACCATATTCAAGCCAAAATGTACATTACTTTATCCTAAAGTAGGAGCAACACTTGAGCTGTTTAAGGAGCACTTCCCCTGCTTTGTAGCTCTCTTTCCAAGCTAGGTTTGTTATCAAAAAACAATTTAACAGGTATCTATGTGACGTGATATACCCTCTCTCTGGTGCCTGATGTTTAAATGTACTTTTCCAAGGGCATATATCCAGTGCAATGAGGAACAGACCAGCTACAGCAATACCACACAGGATATTTGCTAGTGCACAGGCAGCTAATCCTTGGAGTAGCTTTGGAATCCTGTGGTAAACAAACAAACAAATCAGTTAAAAGCAACACTGTGCAGTAATGTCAGCATAGGCATACTCAGAAGAAGTTACTTTAAGAAAGTCCATTTGAATATCTGTATATAAGGTGCTTTAAGTATTACTTTTGTACATCTCCAGGGTGGCCAAACAAAATTTCAGGAGGTGTTGCAGAAAACAAATACAGAACAGGCACAAACATGAAGTCAATTAATTTCTTAAAATCATTAACATATGCTTATAGAGAAGTACACTCCTTTTCAGACTTTTAGTCATACCAAAAATATTGATATTTGGGAGTCATGTGTGCACTGCTACAATAAGTTAGCCTAGTCTAAAGTCTGATCAGAAAATGTCAGAACTTTAACAGTTCACTAGCTAGGAAGACTTAGGAGGTATAGAGGTGTTCAAAAGTGCTACTGAAGTTGTATTCTCCTACAGAATATTTTTACCTGGAAAACTCCCCAGCGACTAAAGACAAGATAAATCACAAAGAAGATAAAAGCAATTTCATGTCATTGTCTCAGCTTGTTCCAAAACATGCAAAGCCCCTGTGTAAAGGACCCATTTCAATGGCTGTGTCTATTAACTCTTACCTTTCATGTTTTCATTAGGTCTGAATCTCAGTTGAGGTTTATTGCTTTCTTTGGCAGCTTGTGGCAATAGGTGGAAGAGATGAGTTTACTTTCATATTTGAAAGAGAGAAAATTGAAAACACATGAAAAATTGCAATGACAAGGTAGGAATTCACTGCTTCTGATGTAGTGAAATGAAATTCTTGCCCCATGCACCTAATGTGTCTGCATAGGCAATAGATTCCCACACAGAGGCCGGAGTGATATTTGTTTAAAACTAGATTTCACCCCTCCATAAACAAAATAAATGTCAGCTTCCCATAATCTCCCTTGCACACTTTTGACCTGGCAAAAAGGTTGTACAAGCAAAAAAGGGCTTACAAAAATTATGAATAAAAGTTCACCCCCAAGCCCTCAAAAAGGTCTTTCACTTGCTGAGTACTAATCAAGAGCTCCTGAGCCCAGAAACAGCAACATGTGGTTTATTAACAGAGCAAAGCAGATAGAACAATACACCAGCTAGATAATCATTGCCTAACGAAAAGTATATCAGCCATGGAAACAAGCTGCTCACAAAGTCACCCTTTGTTTTACAAAAATTTGATCCATTGCATGCCACCCAATCCCCCCTCCCATACATATATCATTATCAACTTTCTCATAATCTATGAGGTGGACTAATTCAAACTCAGTGAAATATGCATCATGACTAGCTGTTGGGAAGCAAAAGCTCAATAAATGAGAATAGTGAAAGGAATTGTGGCTTTGACATCTTAGGATCACAGAAGGGTAAGGGCTGGAAGGGACATTAAAATCATCTAGTTCCAATCCCCCAGTAGGGGACAGGTGGGGACACCTTCCACTAGAACAGGTTGCTCAAAGCCCCATTCAAGCAGGATTTGAACAGTTCCAGGGTTGGGGCATCCACAGCCTCTCTGCGCAATCTGTTCCATCCAGTGTCTCACCACACTCACCGTAATTTATTTGCAATATCCAATCTACTTTCTTTCATATTAAAACAAACCCCCCTTGTCCTATCACTACATGTCCTTGTAAACAGACATGAGAGCCTACAATTTAAAAGTGATAAAAAGATAGTGTCTAACTGATACAAGAGAAGACCCAAGTTGCAGTTTTATTACATGAACAACTGAAGCAATGTGTTTGGATCCTTGGAACAGGGTAGGGCTCAAACAGAAAGCTCCTGGACAGGACGACAGTCAGGGTTTGAGGGATGTTAGCAGGAGTCCTCTTCAACTTCCTTGTGGAGGCACCCTCAGCCAGTCAGGCAAGGCTCCCCACATCATGCGTGCTGGCAACTTTTATGTGTCCTATATATCACACATACATATATTTTATCTGTGACCAGCTACCTAACTGAACAAAGTTTCTGTATTTTTCTCTGCCCAAGCACTAGCTGGCTACGTTTTACGTTATAGGCATAGTTAAGCAAGTTAAGAACTCTTTTCCATACGTGTTAAAAGATTATATGAGTTCCTATTATTGGGTTATACCAAGTTATATAAATTCACACATATTAATGTAAGCTTGACTGGGCAGAGGAGTCAAGGTTGGACATTCTACATAACACTGAGGACAGGTTTTCAGACAAAATCCTGTTTCTCACACTATCTTTCCCACTTGGGAAAAGTTCTTCCTAAATTCACATATGTCATCTCTGTACTATCCTTTAAGTCCCTTTTTAAAAATCCTTTTAGCACACAATCTTTGAAAATCTTGACTACTTATTTACAGGAACCTGGTTATTTACGTGTGTGAAAACAGACTATTCTCTTGTTCTCTGCCTGCGCTGAATGCAATGTAGACTTTAAAGGGCTTCTGGACAATCTTCTAAAAGATGCTGATGGCCATAATTCACACAAGTGTAAGTGCTATAGAACAGGGTAGAAGAAACGATCCAAAGAAGTATTGTGCTGTCCGTTAAAGATGACAGCTTCTTTAAATGTCCTAACCCTCATTGGCAAAATAAGATTAAAAAAAAGCAGAGAAGACACATAGTAAGAAACTGGTGTAGAATAGAGTAGTTTTAATTCACTATGAGCAGAGGAAATAAAGAAATCCTGAACTGCTATTGTCCCTTGCATGAATAGATAGCATATTTTGTAACTCAGAATTTCCCTACTGTTTACCACACTAAGAAAACATTCTAAATTTACCTTATAAGAAAACAATTGCTAACTAGAAGTCAAATCTGCATGCCAGTAGTCACAGAGAGGAGTTTTCTTTTATGTACTAACTCTACCTAAAGGTAGAGATTTTCTCCAGTATATTCACAAGGAGGAAAAAAAGAGAGAGAGAGAGAGAGAGAGAGACTTGCTTGACTTAAAAATAAATTGCTGATAGAAGACTTTTATCTGTGGAAAGAGCTGGAAAGCACAATGCAATGTCATTTTTTTAAGAACAGGGTTCAGTTTAATGTTCAGTCTTTTTCCAGCACTGTTGCCAATTGGATAAAAGATTAAATGGCACTGTATTCTGAACTATATATTTTTGACAATGTATTTCATGCCTTGTATGTCACTGAAGTTATGAGATTGGAGTGAATATTGAAAGAGTAACTCAGCATTCTTCATGCCATTGCATTCAGATTTGTTATTTTTCATTCATGTGCCACTAGCTAAACTGAGCCTTGATAATCCATAACCGTTTCTTACTTTGTAGGAATTATATTAAGATATAAGAATGTCTTAACCTTCTGTCTTTTTGTATGTAATATTAAAATCATATTAATAATTGAAACTTTGGTATCCTTTGCAGGAAATAAAATTTTAAAGAGCATGTACAAATCTGTGCTACAAAAATTTGATTTGAGAGCTTTGGTTTTCATACCAGTGTTATCTGTTCACAAAACAATTCATTCAGAAAGAAAGAATAGTAAAGTTAGCAAAAGCTGTCAAAATGTTTATTATAGTGTTTTTAGGAACATTATAATTTCCAAAAGCAAATACACTGCAGAAATACATACCTTTTCCATGGTGATATAAAGAGACTAATGTGAGCACATAAGGGGTTTGGCAGATTTCCAAACCATTTGATTTAAAAATATAAAAGGAAAATTTTATAGTAAAGGATGTTACTAGAGGGAAAAAATGTAAATTCAAGGGGAAAATGCTGCTCTGTTTTTGCAAAGTAATTTACTATTCTGATAACAAAGCAGATTATAGATGGGTTTTGTATCTGTTTGTTAAGGTCAAATTACCTGCAGTCATTTACATCTGTATATTGAGACATTCTGTGTTCTATTGGCATCCTTTTGGAATGTTGTAAGGTATGTCATAATCACAGAGAAAGGCAGGACAGTAGGAACAGTCTGTAGGAGACTTCCAGATAGATTGCTCAGGGACATCTAGGAAGGAAAAGAAAGGACTGGGCTGTATGATTATCTTGGATCAATCCCTAGGAGTTCCTCCTGAAATTACTAGCTGGATAAATTCAAGGGTGTATACGGATATGTACATGGGATATGTGTCTAGGATGCTGATTCTTCTTAATTAGGGAGTGACACATTTCACTTTTTAACTGAAAGTCAGGCAGGTCATGTGTGGCAGGTGAGAGATGGACCAGTTAAATATTCATTTCAGTCAGCATGGGTATCATATATCTAACAGACTTACAGAGCTATAGAAACCAACAAGTTGATTCAAATATTTGAAAACAAGTGTTGTCAACCAGGAAACTATTTTTAATAAAAAAACTTCTCATACGTCACCCTTTTCCTACTAACTTTTACCTCAAATCTGTCTAGGCTTCCACTACATCAAGCTGCATTTCTGGTGAGGCACATATTGGTCAGACATCCAGGCAACCAGCACTTCACCTAAAGCTTTAGGAACAGCTAAACACATGCTCTTGGGGGCAGGCACGAAAAGCATGTGATGAGGACCCATGGCATCCTAGAAGGGGTGAGCTCTACAAATAGAGGATGGCTGCCTGGGCCCATGGGTGCCTCTCTCTGCACAGGATGGGGTGCAGGACACTGCAGCCCTGAGTTTGCATTGTCTTCATCCATGGTTTTCCTTCTCACGCCGACAACCTCTCTGATCATCAGTAAACACACACATTGCCCCAAAGACTCACAGAACGATGCTGCTTAAGGTAGACCAGAGTGAACTGCAAAATGCTCCCTAGTCCTAATAGTAGAACACAACAAATGCTGAGTTTTGTCACTGAAAATATAACACAATTTTAAGCATAATACCTATGCCAGAGGAAAAAAACCAAAAACAAACCATGACTGATCCTACATTGTTAAATTAAGTAAGACGTATTTTAAAAAATATATGAGAAAATGCTATTAGTGGGGTAGTGATAAGAGGAGAAGATCGATGCTATTAAGTATTAGTGCAAATAGTGTAATTGTATTTTAAAGGAGAAATAGTACCTCTCCTAAGTTAACAAAGTAATAAAACTCTAATTTCAAAAATGTCTTTGTCATATTTCTTTTATGTACTAGATAAACCAAATTCCATTTTTTTTTCCCAGTATTTAATACCCTAATAAGGTTTCCCTTTCTGACTTCATGTGCAACCATTGAGAAACTATGGCTAATTGTGAAGAACAAATACAAATAGTAAGGGGAAAAAGTGGAAAATTTCTGTGATCAACTGCCCTAGGTACATAATTAATCAAGTGGCAGCTGTAATAGATCCAAAGTTGTTGGCCTGCTAAGACAAAATCACTAACAGATATTCCATCTCCCTGTAAATTAAAGAGTCTTTAGCATTGTAAGATATTTACTTGATCAGTTGTGAAACAATGACAGCTTGGATAAACTGTCAGTATGTGATGCATTCTAATGCTAAAGTCATGATAGCAAACATGAGTATGATGGATTTCACACAGATGCATAAAGAAATACAGGTTTCCATCATATCGAAACTAATGTGAAAAATGCACACATGCTGACACTTTAAAAGTATATCATAATTTGGAGTTTACCATTTTAAAATAACAGATTTTCAAAGGAAAAATGTTCATTAGATTCCCAGAGGAAAAAAAAAAAGGAGAAAAAATTAACAGCTTGATGACAGGTGTTTCATATAAAATACTCGAAAAGCAGAAACAAGAAATCACTTTTGAAAACCTGCAAGATTGTAAACAGAAAGACATCAGAAAGATAATGTCAAAGTGAGGGAAAAGCAATTGAGAAGGCATTTTACTATATTTGTCTTTAGTTTTATAATTTTTATTTTTAATCCCCTTCACATTTCATATTGGAGGAATGAAAGTCATATTGCTGGTGGGAAAATGTTTTTAGAAAGACATTAAATGGCTCTAAAATTTTACATTTATCATGCCAACATTTGTTTGCCACATTATGGAAGGGCTATGCTATTGAGCAAAATATCCTTTTCTGACATGCTGCATCACTTTAATGGCTTCTTATTTTCACATGGTGTGAATATATATCCATTTCACTATATATATAACCTGAACAACTTCTGTTGCATGAAGAATTACTTTGAGGTTAATGTAAGTCTATGTGATAGTTTGTTCTTGAAAAAAAATTAAAACAAATTGTTGGGTAACATGAGGACTAAGTGAGTAATATCTTGTGAAGTGCCTTTGTATCTCAGTAGTTAAGGTTAATAATCCCTCCAAATAATGGTATGTAAGATGATAATTTTGCTAAGAAAATAATAGGTAGAAGATAAATAGGATTTCTACTTCAGCAACCTGCTGAGGACACATGCAGCTTAACTTCTGAGTGGAAAATATGGATTGCAAAAAGTTATGTTCAAAGGCACAGTAATGTTATGTTTAAATATGTTATTCCTACATTGTACCTTCATATTCTTCGTAACCACTGCATTATACTTGGACCCCTGTAGGGCTGCAGAAGACAGTGGCTCTCATTGTGACGAGTCATAAATACTTTCCTGCTGTGCAATGCTTTACAGGGTTGAGGGTAATTGTGTGAAGCTTAAAAACACACTGGTAACATGACCTCCAGACCCTATGAGCTCAACAGACAGAAAAAGAACAATCTAAGTAGGAACGGTGCAAACTTTATTTACATTTTATTGAAGACAACAAAAAACTTTTATACATTTAACAGCTTTATATTTGCCATGGGCTTAGGAAAAGTGATTTCCCCCATTTAAAAAAAAACAAAAAAACATGCTTCCTGTGTTTCTGTTTCTTTCTATCTTTGTTGCAGATCATGTATTTACTCCTGTTTGCCATCATCACCTGAATTTTGCCCAACATGAGTATATCATACTTTATTTCAACTAGCTGTAGAGACCACCTTAAAAAAAGAAATAGACCTAAACACTGAAATGTGAGTGGAATACATCTGCTTGAGCTGCACTGAGTGGGAACTATGAGGCTTTTTAATTTCCCAGGGCTGTGGATTACAAGCAGATTGTACTTGCTGGACACACACTAATTTTTACGTGTCTCTGTATTAGAGCCTGCCCAACCCAGAGGTCAGCAGGGCCCAGAAAGTGCTCCTGACCAAGCCATGAAGATGTGAGGTGGTGGCAGAGCCCAATCTGCAGGTCCAGGCAGTGTCAAGCTAAACTCAACATGTACACATGCGTTTATATGCACACACACACAATGAACACACAGCTGGGTGCACAGACCAACACAGGGAGAATAAAGGGTGTTTTATGGAATCCACTTAAAGAACATCCACACAAGCATGAACAGTGTGAAAGGCCCAGCCCTGGCCCTTCTTTATGGCTGATCAGATCAAAATCTGTTAGTGGAATATACACACACTGGGGATGTTGCTGGAAGCTGGTCCTGGGCATTCAGTCCACTCAGTAGCAGTCTCCAGGACCTAGGTCTTTCTGACTTCCTGTAACCTCAGGCTCTCAAGCCTCTGACACTCATGGCCCCACTTCATTTGCTGGTTATCAGATGTCTTAGTCTATCACTGACCTGTCCAGGTTGAATTTCTGTAACACCCACATATTTTTAAAAAAAAAAAGAAAAAAAAAAAGAAAGGATTTAGTAAGAATATAAGACAGCTTGCAGTGATAAAGCACAGGACTTAGCCAGACAAGTGTACTGGCCACCCCTGTTTATAGTCAATTGGCCTTTTACCCATTCTCCTTTCTTTACCCATTCTCCTTTCTTTACCCAAACTTGTTCCATCCCAATAAAAGTCAAGCCCTTCACTTTCCTTTCCTTTTTTTTCCATTCACTAAACATTTCATTTTAAAAGCGTCACATCATGTCAAAATTCCCTTTAAAGCATCTGATAATAAATATCGCCCAATCCCAAAATTCTGTTCCAACTGCATCCCATCACAGTTCCTGTGAGAAGGAAAGCATTCAGAAGAGGTAGTTCCTGGGGCTGACTTGTCTTGATGGGTTCCCCATGAGGCCCAAGGGCTCATCACTCCCCATGGAAGCAATTATTAGCTGCTTGGGGTCCCTCTGCCTACCACAGGTCCCCTGGTCCCCAAGAATCCTTCTGTTTATGGGCATTAGCCTTTAATCATATAATCTAACACTCTGAGCTCTCAGTCTAGAGAAGATGCATGTCAAAAAATTTCAGGACCCTGTGTCGCAAGTGGAAGTGAAGACAAACTAACTTGGAAAATTTTTTCCTAAAATTATAGAACTTGGCAATGTTTCACTGTCTACAATGACTTCATAAGGTAGAGCTGCAAAGCTGAGTTAGAAACAAAAGGCCACCGGTAATCTCCAGAGGCCTTCTGACCTGCCCAAGACACAGGAAAGAAAAAAACATAATATAACCCCCTTGAAAGAATTCCTACTCAGCCTTTACCAGCACCGCCTGAATACTTCCACCAATAAACCAGTATGCCTGGGGAAAAAGGTAGGGAGAAGAAAAGCAGACAGTGCTCCAGAGGCAGCATTGCCCCTTTCAGGATATTTGACAAACCTGGCTGTGGGTATACCCTCATTTTTTGACTGTCAGAGGCTGCAGGTTCTGAAAGTTGAATTATCCTGTCATTGTAACAGTTTCTCACAGCTCAACACCAAGGATGAGTCTTCACTACTTAAAAAGTAAGTGTAAGAATTTTTTACTGCAAATTTATTTATACACATTTCTTTTACCAACACAGAAGCCTAGGGAGGAACAAGGAATTGCAATTCCACTCTGAGGTAAACTGAATAAGGTCAGCCCCAGCAAGGTAGCTCGACTACTGCTGGTATGATGTAGATATTTCATGATAAAAATACAAGTACTTAATCTTCATCTGAATCGTTCAATGTATTGTCATATAGCAGTGTTCTCATTTGTAAAAGGCACATCTTTTTATAGACAGCAACAAACCAGCCCCCAAGTGCCACCCACAGTATGCAAGTCCAAATGAACAACAGGAACAAGAGGATTTTAAGCTGACAGTTTTGCACTTTTTTTTTCTTTTGCAGATGCCTGTGCTAAATAACTTCTCATACAACACACATTGGGAAAAAATATCACAGATAACATATGGTAGTCTTCCTGAACAAAAATGTCAAATGAAATACACTGGAGATGAATAAAAGGAAATCCAGAATAGTGCTCAGGGAATGGGGGTGATTCTGACACACATAACATTTTGAAGTTACATTGAATATCATAGGGGTGCATCCTGAGAGAGAACAAAGTGAAAATGCAGCATGATGATACACACAGACTGGATGTTTCAGAAGTTCACGCTCTAACACTTGTACAGAAGAAGACATAATAAATCAACGGTGAGGAAGAAAACATAAACAAGTAATTTGCCAGACTACAGGAAAAAAACCTTAGGAAGAGACCAGAATTCACTGACAGCAATGAGGAAGGGACTGCAGAGGAATGATGGGTAAGGTAAGACAAGACGTGAATTGCTGCCATCAAAATGAGTCCTCAGTGAGTTTAAATAAACCCACAGCTGTAAAACAGTCCTGAAGGAACCCCAATTCTCTGTGTCAAGAATTGAATAATGTTCACAGCCATGAATCCTAACTTAACATACCTATGCATTTTATACTTCAATGTAAAATTCCGTCATGCTTCAATTACTAAATATAAAACAAATGACTTTTTAATAATTTAGTATCAAGGAATTCAGATCACAATAAAATAACTATATATAATATACAATAAATATATTATAAATATATAATATAGAAAATATAATCACCATATATATATTCAGTACCCTCACATCATGCAGTCATACAGCAGTGATTTAGTCCTACAGATAATTCACAAAGTAGAACAATTTATTTTCCAGAATTCTGTTTCAAGCCAGCCACAATTTTTATTCCAGTTTTTAAATATATAATACATCAGCAACTTTTATATTATTATATCTAACTTTTCTGAAAAGGGGGTGTTGCTGATCCCATTATGCTAAGTTTGAAGTTTGCTGTTTTTATTAAGAATAATCTTGACTGCAACACAAACAGTTCATTTCAGGATTTCCACTCAACGGGAAGAGCAACTGGGAAATTCTCCAAGGTAGTGAAGTAAAAGAAAGATAGTAGAAAACTGAGCCATATTCTCCCATATTACACCAGTTACCAGGAAGCAATTGGAGTCACTGTGAGTAGCATAAATTTCTGTGTGTTCTGTTTCAAAAATTCTGCATTACATCCCTTTTACTGTAGTTAAAAAATTGGAGACTGAGACAGTTTTAATAAAGGTTCTCTCTAGAATTAAAATGTTTAATAATTAATGTCTAAGTCCTTCTAAATTGCTCTGAAAATGTTAGGCAATATATGATTAAACAACTTAAATGTTGTCTTCAATTACCTCTAAGTCCAAATGAACATGAGGAACAAACTGTTACCAAATGGATTGATAACTTTCTTTGAATTAATAATTTCTTCAGTTGCAATTCCAGTCTCTATGCCCTTGATGAACTTAACTAAAAAGAATGTGACAAAGACAAAACAATGGAAGAAATACTGGGGTAAAAAGATATGAAATGCCAATTTCTATGTTCTTTCCTTGAAAGGATTATTTTTCCACTACTTGTTTTACATAACGGACTGCAGGAGGTAGGCATCCCTGCTATACTCGCTCCAATTTCAAGAAATAATCAGTTTTTCCAGCAGAAAACACTGGGATGCCCAAAATATTCTTTCAGAATATCTACTGAACTGAGAATCCTTGGGGAGTATTTATATAAGAATAGAACACATGTAAACACAACAGGCTGGGAAGAGGTTTCTTCTTTATATACACCATAAAAAAAGAAAAAAGGAGCAAATAACACTTAGCCATTGCATCAGTCTACAAATTAATTTACTCGTTGTGAGCCTCATTTCACTCATTTGTGAGCCACCTACACTTGTCTTTTAATTGTCTGGGGATTTTTTTTTAGATTTATCTCTGCACCATTGTTATTAATAATTATTGCAATGTAGATTGTCAGCTGGTTTGGCTCTTATAAATCAGTGTCAAAGTTCCTACTACAATGGTTTTGATAAAATAAACAGATCACATTCTAGACCAAGTTTTATATTGTTTTTCTCACTTTTTTTCAGTTTTATATCTTTTCTTCTACTATTTACAGAACTATTTCGAATTTGCTCTATTAGTACATGAGTAAATGAAAATAGAGCTCAAAGCTTAGCCCTCAAAAAAAAGGTTTGACATGTATACTTGCATCTGGTTTTAAGTGGTTGGTGGAGACTGCAGCAGAATGGCATCCTGGGTTGTATCAACAATAGTGTGTCCAGCAGGACCAGGGCAGTGATTGTCTCTCTGTACTTAGCACTGGAGAGGCCACACCTCAAATCCTGTGTTCAGCTTTGGGACACTCACAAACAAAGGACATTGGAGTGCTGGAGCATCTTCAGAGAAGGGCAGTGAAGCTGGTAAAGAGTCTAGGGACTAGATTTTCAAGGAAAGTGCATAGAAATTATATTTGCTTTGCATAAAGGACTGCAGGAGGTAGACATCCATGCTATACTTGCTCCAGTTTCAAGAAATAATCTGCTTAAAATGATGGGTTAAATTTTGGACTTGATGATCTTAAAGGACTTTTCCATCATAAATGATACCATGATTTTCTATTATGAAACTTAATAATCTCTGGAAATTTTGATGAGGGTTTTGTCATGTGTATTTTTGGGAACCTCATAAAGGATCAGGGTCGAAAAATATACTTGTTAATAATTAAGAAGTAACATTTGGAAAACATGGTGCTGGTTGCTCACTACTAAAGCAACTTCTTTTGAAAAATTTAAAGTGGGAAGTTATTACTGTAGTCCATAAACCTCTCCTCAGCCCTGAAGGCAGAAATATCTGCTAGCTGTTGTAAACGAAGACTACTTAAAAGAAAGCTACCAAATTATCATTACTGCTCTTGCCTAGGGAATGTCTCTGGAGTCAGTAGCAATTACTACAATAGGTTTCACAAATGGAAACAATTTGCTTGTTAGTGCCACTTGGGTTTGTGCTAGATTTGAACTGTCAGTTTTTAAAACAGTAAATGCTTACTATAAGCTCTGAGAGCACAGGCAGGAGAAATGACTACTGAAAAAGAGAGTAGTCTGATTTATTTTTTTTTTATTACTAGAATGAAGTAGAATCATTAATTACCAGATAAGATGCTTTTTGAAATAGTGTGACAACATAAACAAGTGTGCTACATAATTTGTTTAGGGTAAATGTTTCTCTGAAGAAACATTCCAATGATAAGACAATATTTTCCATAGAAACATCCTTTGAAAAGAATGCACGTAATCAGTCTATACAGTTTAAGGTGTTTTGGATTTGGAATTTTGATTCAGCATCCTCCCTAGGTATAAAAGGACTTTTTTCCTTTGCCTTTCAATTACCTTTCAGAAGTTCAAACTTCTGTTAGAAGGATGGTTCTGAGTGTGCAGTGTAGACCCACAGTAAATATATGTCAGCTAAGGAAATTAATTCTGCAGTGGTTGACTCTCTATTCATTGACTGACAGAGGTTAAAGAAAGGCATAGACACCAAACAGCAGGCCACTATTAATAACCCTTATATATATACTCTCAGAATAAATTATGTCTTGGATGTAGGTACAACTCTCTCATCCATTCCACAGCTGTGAAAATCCAGCAGCTCAGTTAAAGATTGTGATAAAGAGCAGGATTTGGGTGATTACTATCTGGTCTAGAGGCCACACCACCCACTATGACTCACATCCACACACCTAAACTTTCTTTTTCTGTCAAAGAGAATGGCCACACCTGAGCCAGGAACAAAATCACTGGAAATTACACCTGATTTGCAGCAACCCCGACCACGGCTGAGTGTTTTCTGCAAGGCTGTTAGCTGGTGCAGGCAAAATAAATGCTAGAGAATGAGTTAGCAAGGGTGTTAGCAGAACAAGCACATGCACACACTTGTGTTTTGGCCCTGTTTGATGGTCTAATGCAGGTGTACACTGCATTGTCCCTCAGGCCAAAATGTACCAGACCACTCACTTCACAAGACTTATTTCTGACCATCTTGTTATGCTGAATTCACTTAGAGTCTCCCCCTAATCCATGTCTTCCCTCAATCCAGCCCCACTCTTTAACCCAGTTATAGAACCTATGTCTGACAACTATAGTTTTATTTGTACATTTTATCTTTGTTCAGTGTTTGGGGTATTAACAGTACAGTACAGTAATATCAACCCACAAGTCTACTTTTGCTTTGCTTCCATTTTGTTTTTTATCAAATAGGTATACTCTTAAGATGTTGATGACCACCTTCCAGTAGTATCTTGTCCAGGATCAAACTGCTTCTGGCACATCATCCCACAGCACATAAATTCACTGGAATGTCCAGCTGTCATTGCAGATGACCCTATTGGTCTGTGATCAAACTGTCATAAAATACTCATTGCATGTCGTATGATTCCTCCATGGTAGCTGGTAGCTGGAAACTTTACAGAAAACCTTGCAAATAGGCCTTTTTTGGGTTAAGATTTTGTGAGGTTCTTACGCAAAGAGATCTTGATTCTGTTTGAATTATCTCTTGTACCAGAACATACTTTTGCATTGAAATGTTGAATGAATGATTGAATACCATACAGATATTAAAGCACCTCAAGAAAAACACATCTTCTGTGATATGGACCTTCTCATGTGCCACTTTTCCTCTTCACCGTGTTATCTCTCCTATTTCTCATCCTAAATTATATTTTATTAGTTTTTAACAAGAGATAAAACTGTACATTGCCTCCTCTAGTCTCATCTCTGCTGTCATTCAGGTAACCACTGAATGAATATTACTAATATAAAGGTTATTTCTGCATTCAAAATCACCCAGAATAAAGCAAATTACTTCGTTGAATGCATAACCACCACACCTGCAACCTGAAATTCCACAGAGATAGTTTCCAGAAAGTGATCCCTCCAGCACAGGAAGAAAAGGGAAACAACCCCTCCTAAGGTTGTCCAGCTGTGCTCCTACACTGTATTATACTGGCTTAAAAATCTGTATGAGCCCATTGAATGACAGTATTCCATCACTCCTCTTCTGCCGAAGTCTGTTACTCAAGGAGTGACCACTGAATTATTTACACATGACCAGCTTTGCTCTGGACCTGTTAGTCCCCATGACTGCACAGTGCCTTACACAACTAATAATCCAATTATCACTGATTTAGACAGCTTGTGTGGTTTTGTTCTCTACTGATGCTGCCACCAGTATTCATGTTAGCTGTTAAACTGAGTTTGCATCACATAACAGGGGCTAGAGTGTAAGCATAAAAGTCAGAGAGGGTCTCAGTCTCATCAAGTGAGCTATTATTCAACTGAAAATATTATTCTGCTGCCCTTTGACAAAACTGGTTGTGCAGCTGTCACCTTTGTATGTTTTCTTTCATTTCATGTAAAAGAGAAATAATTTTTCTTGTTCAAAAGGTCCTTTCTTATTACAGGGTCACCTATATTCTCAAATATTTTCAAAACAACTGCTGAGAAATAACAGGCTGAGAGCCTTGGGGTTGCCCGGCCTGTAGAAGAGGACACTACAGGGAGACCTCAGAGCAGCCACGCAGTACCCAGAGTGAACCTACAAGAGAGCTGGAGAGGCACTCGTTACAAAGGCATATGGTGATAGTACTAGGTGGGATGGCTTTAAACTGAGAGAAGATTAGATTGGACACAAGAAAGAAATTCTTTACTGTGAAGGTGGTGAGGCGCTGGATTAGGTTGCCCCGAGAGTTTGTGGATACTCTGTTCTTGGAAGGGTTTAAGGCCGGGTTGGATGGGGTTTCGAGCAACCTGGACTAGCGGATGTTGTCGCTGCCTAAGGCAAAAGGGTTGGAATTAGATAATCTTTAAGGACCCTTTCAAGCCAAACCATTCTGTGATCCTATGAATTCAAAGACAGCAGTGGTCAAGATGCTTTGCTTCTGGAAAATCATTAAATCAGTCTAAATAAATTCACATAATAATAGAACCATCAAGGTTGATAAGGCCTCTAAGATCATCAACTGTTAACCCAGCACTGTCATTTTCACCACTAAACAAATGCCACATCCACGTGGTTTTTTAACACCTTCCAGGGATGATGATTCCCACACTTCCCTAGATACCCTCTTCAATTGGTTGTCCACCCTTTCAGAGAAGAAATTTTTCCTAATATTCAACTAAATCTCCTCTGGCACAACTTGAGGTCATTTCTGCTCATCCTATCATGTTAGCTGATGTTGCCCTCTTCCACTAAGCGGGTCACCCGGTCACAGAAGGAAATCAAGTTGGTCAAGCAGGGTCTGCCTTTCACAAGTCCTTCATAAACCGTGATGACTGGGCCTGATCCCCTGGTTGTGCCACACATAAACCAGGATGGCACTCAGAATGATCTGCTCCATGACCCACCCCCGCACTGAGGTCAGTCTGAGAGTTTCCCCAGACACTCCTTACAATATTTCTTGTGGGTATATGGGTGTTACATTTGCTAACTTCCAGTCAACTGGGAGCCAATATGGTTAGCTAGGACTGCTGGTAAATGAGAGGGAGAGGCTTAACCAGCCTTAACAGTATTCACAATATCACTCATAGGCAATTGTTAAAATTAATATCAGATGGGAAACATAGAAAAAACCACAATTGGCAATAAATTTAGAAATGTTTGTCGTTAAAACAAAAGCCAGTAGAATAAGACAGAAATAAAAATCTTAAAACTAATATAATATTCCTTATCAGATTGAAGTTCATATTTCTGTCTGAAATATCTTCAGGATCAATCTATCCTTACTAAGATTTCTAGTTGCTGGAAAAAGTTTTTTCGACACATAACAGATCCTTCAATTATTTTTAATCAGGTCCACATCTAGAATGGTAGCCAGTACAAAATAATACTTTGTAGGCTTTAGCAAAAATGTCAATGTATAATTGCACTACACCTACACCGCACCTGCTGATGTAGTTAGTCATGTTTTACATTCCTCAAATAGAACAGCTCAACAGAAATACCATACAGAAATGTTTACACTTTTAATTGGCAATTATTCTTTGATTTTTGTGTCAAAATTTTCCTCTAATATCTACACCTGATCCTACACATATGTTTTGTTACTATTGATTATTTCTCTAACATCTTGCGAGATGGTGCATTATGAACAAAGATTATTTGCAAGAATTTTTCCAAAACTGTTTCAGAATTAGAAAGGATACCATAATATTCTTCTCAGTATCAAAGAACTCTTTTGCAGAGATGGACAAAGTCATGCAAAGGCAAATCAAACACCTGCATAGCATTTGGAAAGGCTGTCAGTATTACTTCTGATATCTTCATTCCTAACAGTCATTTCTACTGATCTTGTATAATACTAATTATATAAAACCTTTTCATAATCACTCTCTCAAGCCATAATGTTTGATCAATAGGGTTTAACCTTAGCTCATCTAAATTTAGCACAAGGCCTCTCTGATCTGTTTCAAACACAGTCTCCCCAATATTTGTCTCCTAGCAAATTATAATTTTGTTTTAAATTACTCGGCTTGTCTCTAGGAAGAGAAAAGTCAGGATATACAAATTACTTAACAGTTATGATGAGGTAAGAGAGGAGTAGAACTATGTTAATATATATGTGAATATATCTTGATTTCCCAAATTATATTTTGCACACACTTGCTGATTCTTTTTTGTGTTTAAATTCTACACATAAAATGTCTCTTAGCATATTTGTTATAACAGTTTGTATACATGACTTATTTACAAATTAATTTATAACACTTCTGAATTTAGTCCAGATTGTCAAATTCAGTCTCCAATGGCTCAGTGAAGATCTCATAGATTTCATCTTGTATTTAAATTTAGGACAAGGAAAATACCTTTTTACATTAAAAAAAATGTATAGCAAATAAGTTGTTCAAAAACCAGTGCAAGTGGTAAATAACAGGTAAACACATCCCAGTTTAACATGAGAATAAACTGAGTCTGGTTTGCACATTAAGATGAAGCAGGACTGCATGTACAAGAAACCTAGGCAGAAAAATACTCCCCTGTACTACAAAGTACTACCATACAAATATTCATTATACATCTTATGTTAGTTATTACACTTGCTCCGCTATCCCTCCACTGTAAACTTACATCTATGGTAAAATAAGTAAATTATGATTGCTTTTTGTACACGGCCAGGTAAAAGGGCATTTGTCTCAAAACAGAGATGGATTTGGCCCACAAATCTCAGAAATTTTTTTCCTGTTTTAAACTTAATGAATTAGATACCCTTTGGATTTCAGCATGTTGGATATGACTGAAGTAAATGGGTATAATTGTTTCCTACTGATAGAAATAACCAGTTCAAAAGAAAATGTACATTTACTATGCTATGTACATTTATACTGCCAGAAATTATAGCATGTTTTGCTTATAGAAAATCTTAGTTAGATTAGAATTTCCCATGCTAATTATGTTCTACTACTCAGAAAAAAA
The DNA here is from genome assembly GCA_036785705.1 of Acanthornis magna. Taxonomy (NCBI): domain Eukaryota; kingdom Metazoa; phylum Chordata; class Aves; order Passeriformes; family Acanthizidae; genus Acanthornis; species Acanthornis magna. The sequence goes on from JAWUZG010000001.1 coordinate 28,496,198, forward strand.
TAAAGGCAATATATAAACTTCACCTGACATGGAAGGCTGTTTCAGTTTGCATTTTTGCATTCAGTGGAACAAGAACACAAAGCACATATTCAGGATATTAAATTAATGTTCAGATTATTAAAGGCTTAATTTTCAGATTATTAAAGGCTGTCTTTCCAGAAATTTCTTGTTTAAATCCGCAACATTCTTTGAGGAAACAATTACCCAATAATAATAGAAAGTAGATTGGTTCCTTAGAACTCTGAACGTTGGTTCACAGTAAGGTTGCTCAGACACTTAAGATTCATGTTGTAGAGTCCCACAGAGTAGGAAATTTCCTCATGTATCAAGGGTTTAAAATTAAAATTACAATTATTAGCTAATGAAACAGTATTGTTTTGCTCTCCATTGAATGCCATGAGCAGCCCACATGCAGTTAGTGGAGCAATAGTGCAGGGTGCAGCATGCACCTGTGCAGGGTGCACCTGTGCTTTTTTGCCAGTGAGATCAACTGAGTGCTCTCCAGCTGGTGCATGGACAGCTGGGAGAGAAGGGGAAAGGCTGGAGTACCCACATCTTTCAGGGAAGGAGAGGTTTTCAGCTGTGGGAAGCACTCCCTGAAGAGAGAAGCACTTAGTGACACACATGGCTGCTCAGGGGGTGCAGTTACCTGTGAATGCACGGTGGAGAGCAGAAGACTTTCGGAGATGCATTACAGAAGGTATTTGAAAAGGTGTTTATTAACATTTTTTACGTATCTAGTATTGTTGTTTATCTGTTACGTTGTTAATATTGGGACTGAATTATAGCTTACTGATTCCTTGTTGATTCTGTGTCATTAAGAAATCAATATACTATTTCTGCCCTTATTTGCTTTAAACTACATAAATTGAGCATGGTTTTTTCCCTATGATAGCCCTTACAAATCATCTTTCAAACCTATTTAAAAGAAATAATCGCTGTGATAGTAAGAGTTGAGAAGACAATACCTATTGCAAACAAAAGCCTCCAAAATATTAGTAAAGGGGCAGATTTGATTCAGTTCTTGCTGAAAGAAGGTTTAGGAAGATTCACACCAGGTGCTCATGCAGTGTTTACAGATAGACTGAGCTAAGGGAAGAACAAAACTCCCAGGGAGAGCTATGACTTATGTGGATTCACCACCAGAACTTCCTCTGCTGGATCTGACACTTGGGGAAACTTTCAAAGCCTTAGGCTGTTGCAGAGAAGATTTTAGAGGCAGACACTATGCCAAAAAAAAAGAAACTTAACTCATGATACTGAGTTCATACAGCAAACCTGAAGAGCAGCAGAATCTCCCATTCCACACCTGCAAACACTCACTCTGCTGAAATCTGCTCTAGCTGCAGGTGATAGATGAACCTTTTTGGCAGCACACAATCAAGTGTACTGCAGCAATTCAACCGTGATATCAGAAAGATCCACGTAAGAGGTCAGCTTGTGAGACAGAAATGTAAAGTTCTCATCAACCTAAAAGGTTTGAAAAACCTTTAAAAGACATTTCTAGCTGTGACTGACACACGATTTTCTGACATTCACTTTTGATCAATCTGTGCAAATAAATTTCAAGGCCAAATTGTATCACACCTGCAAGACTGTATTTTATACTACATCATTCAAAGGATATATAGCACTGAGAGTAACTAAAAAGCAGAAGATAGGTTCTCTATAAACATCCATTTTTCCTTTCTGAAATGGCAATAGCCTAACAAGATCTGAATTAGATCATCATGGTTTTATTTGAAAAATGAGAGATTTTTTTTCCAAAACTTTAAAGATGTCTCAAGCCCCTAAATATTCTGTGGACATAGCAGAATTTGACACTGTAAATTCCTCTAAAGCCTGCTGGTGTCTTCTCTTGCTTCAAGCCATACTAAGAAGAAAGTCAATACTGGAAGTACCTATCTGGTATTAATGAAAAACAAACACTCATTCTTCAGGGAATTCCTTATTAAACAGCAAAATCAGAAAAAAAAAAAACAACAGAGGAGTAAAAGCAGTTTGAAAACACAGTACAGAATCCAGAACCAAGAAACTATGCTCTACACAGACATGCTCTTACTCTTTCCTCTCTTCTGGCGTCTTGTGCCTCACTTTAATCCTAAATCATTCCCTCGGACATCTCTTGGAAAATTTGCCTAATTATATGAAAAGCATTTTAGTAGAAGAGAATGCTGTTATCTGTTGAACTGTGCTATTTTTAGAGCTGTTTAACTTAGTAGCAATAATACAATCTTAAGTAAATGGAGGAAAGAGTTGAAAAATTGAAAAAAACTTTTGAATTAATTTATTCAGATGTTTGTTTGCTAGGACTTCATCCTCTGCCTACCTTCTCCATGTATTTAACCTGCCCTTTCTGCCTCTGCCTCACTCAAAGCACTGTTTCTAGGTGACATTTAGAATGTCTGTAAGCAAAATTTTCACACTTATTTTAATGGGGAAAAAATCGAGCATGACATATGGGTAATTCAGATAGCATTTACTTCACTGTGGGAAACTCTAACTTCACTTGTTACTTTGAACAATTGGGAATATGCCTCCTCCAAACTACCAGCTTGCTAATATTTCAAATTCTATATATCTATGTTTAATCCTTGCTAGGAAAATATCTCTCTTCCTTTTTCCTTATAATGAGGTTCATACTGAATTGAATTAGTATTATATATGGTCTCCATAATATTGAGACTATTTTAACAGAATAAATTGACTAGCTCAGTGCAATAATGTCATTATTTACCACACATTACTATGTCAAAGGCAGACCTAGACTCATTCTATCTCACTTTAGAGACCTAAACAAAGTGACTAACCACGGTATGCCTATTGCAATGAAACAGACACCTCCACGTGGTAAATCAGATCCTAAAGAAAGTGCTCTTTTCCTGTCAGCTGCTCGAGTCCATAGGGCAGCTCTGCTCAGAGAGTAGGCCCCTCAGTTGTGTGTCTAATGATGCACAACATGAATCTGGACCTAAGTACCTCTAAACTTTTACATGTTTTGGAAGGACATACCCTGTTAGTTCTTGGACCAAACATTTTCTGTGAAGTGCCAGCAACTACTGCAAGATCACTGCCAACAAATTCCGAAGTAAAAAGAATCTGGGGGAAAAATAGGAGGAAAAGCCATACCAAAACCTGTTTCTGGAATAGGTGGTAGGAAATTTCTTGAGGTATAGCAGGAATATAATGATGTCTTGAATAGAGAAAGAGCAGCAAATATTATAAGCAGGATGATAGAGAGCACCTTATACAAGGAATACAGATTTTTGAGAGCGGCAGAAGAGTGACTTGTAAGGACTTGGAAGTCTCTCTCTAGGGAGAGAAAAATGGAGAAAAAGCTTAACTTCACAAACAGAGGTGTTTTCTGATTTTGGCCATAGAGAGTAGAGAGTGGGCAGTGAAAAGAAGGGCAAATTCTTTTATTTTCATTCTTTCCTTTGTTCCATGATAAGTTTTCCCAGCTTCTCTTTTGTGGGCCCTGGCTTTTGGAGATGAAAAAAACCAAGCAACTGAAACACTGACAACATTTACAGAAGTAGATCCTGTGGGGAAAAAAATCTAAATAGCTTTTTCTGACTCACTTAAGGGTAGGCAGAAATGTAGTATACATTTATGTGTATGAACACACTTAACAAGCTGGCTCATGTACCAGAAACAGTCAAGATCAGCCAGAGCTAATTTACTCTGTGCGTGGGACCTGGGAAAGAGGGAATTTAAAACACAGCCTTAGTTAAAGGGAAATTTCCATGTCAGGAAAAAATGGTCTTAACAGAGATACTTCTCAATGTTGCAGTTTTGTAAATAATTTCTAGGCCCAAGGAAATGGCTTTATGTGCTGCTTTGTTTTTGCAGTCAATAAGTATTTTCTTGCACAGTTTATCAATGATAAAGATTACACATTTAAGTAAGGAATATTTCTGTTAGGGTCTAGTCAGCAACATGGGCTAATTCATCCTGCTACTTCATTTTCTGGCAGGCAAATAAAGCTTAAGTGCTTCGTATTTAAGAGTGGCGTAGACTTTGTGATAAATTTCTGTTCTGAAATGCTACCCTTGGTGGAGAGTCTGGTAATGAGCGGTCAACATTAGGAGCCTAGACTTAATTTGTAGTGCGTAAGTAGTAAGCGTTCTCACTTTAAACATTTTAATCTGTTTTGGCTCAGCCTAGAGTTAGAAAACTGCTTTGGATGTTAAGTTAATTCCATATAAATGTATTTATATTAAGATATTGAGAAATAGGATTTTATTCTCCAGTTGACTTCTCTTCCAGCTGTCTCCATTTCTTCATGTTGCCAGGTCTGTTGGATTGCTAAGTGTACTATGGCAAGTCTCAGTTCACTTTCAAGCAACCTGCTCTGATTAGATCTAAATTATCCCCTGGAAAAGAAGACAATTTACATTTTTGTTTATGTATACAGCATGTTAATAGATTCCAGGTAACAGATTGAATGCAAAACATTGGTTTGAGTTTAATTTCTCAAATGGCGAGCTGAAAAAGGTTCTGTAGATTATTCTCCCCAGCACAGAGTGCTATGCAGTGGGATACTCAGACTGTGCATCCACATAGCTGTGGATAAGTTCCTTTCCCAGGTGACAGAAACACAGTACATTATAGCACCCTATTGAATAGCTGTACTAAATCTGTGAGACAACAGAGCACTTTGACAATACTCAAAGCACTGGTTCCCCGTAGACAGAGGTTTTATAAGGTCACATAACAATAGAAATTTTACTGATAGATAAATTGAATAGAACGAGCCCTTGGTCATCAACTTGATAAAGGCAAGTAGCAGGTGATAAAATGGAACTGCCATGCGAATTTGGGCAGGCCAAGAGTCAGAGAGTAAAAAAAAATTACTTGCATTCTGGCCTGTAAGTTGTAGACATCCATTCTATAAATTTTCTAACCGCCCTGTGTTTGCTCTTTTTACATATAATTTTACTGCAGAATTCATATTTCCTCTTCTGGCTCTTTTGGCTCATAGTTCTGAAACAACTATCTCTCCATTTTGACTCAGAGAGAAGAAAGGCAATTTATTTTTTAAAAAAGCAATCAACTAAAATCTTTTAAATGGGCTCCAAACCTTTTCATTGCTCAGCTATAAAGAATAACATCTAAACTGCTTTCTGAATAAAAGAGTTCTACAGGAGGTTAACAGAAAACCTTGAATGGAATTGCCAGTTCCATCGATTAGATTCAATTTACGATGCCATCTGAGTAAAACCTAATTTTATTTAACTTATTTTGTCTATTGTTATTCTGCACATCAGTGGAAGACTAACCCATTTTCTCTCCTATATGATCCTATTATCAATCAATCAATAATTTTCAAGTGAAAAAGGCAGAATTTCAAAATACTTTCAATCTTGAATCTTTCAGAAGTCAATCTGTTCTCCTTGGTTTTGATCAAAAGGCAAATAGTGAGGAATAAAACTTTAAAACTGCACATGCAAGTTTAAAAAGTGGTATAGTTGAAGGCAGCTCCTATTAAACACTGGGCATGACAGACTTCAGACAAACCTTTTAAGATCAGCACAAATGCAGCATTCTTATTTTCACAATAAACTACAATAAATTATTTCCCCTCAGGTCTTTAAAGTAAAATGTGCATAAATCCAGCTCCTTTTCAAAGAAAGTAGAATGAATTTCTGTTATTTAATCAAAATTATCACTGCTTTTCACAGTGTCAGAACTAAAAGGTAGATGAACAAATAATTACTTATCAAATATGAGAGCCGTGGCTTTGACATTGGTAAAAGATTGAACCAACCACTCACTGAGTGCCACAATGTGCTATGTATTTTTAAATATTACTGAAGCAGTACAACTCAGAAACAATGTGGTTTGGAGTTGTAACATGACAGGAAAGTGTCCAGAAAATATTATTTTCATTTTCAAACAATTCAGTCTGTTACAATTTAATATTATCTGTAGAATTATCAGTAAGTTGGGAGATTTATTCGGGACTGTAGATTTGCCTCTAATCTCAGAGGAGAGGTGAAATATGTTTATTACAATTTCATTTTTTCCTGCTTTTATTCCTTATTTCTCAAATTGCAGCATGAAATTATTCAGCTGCTAACCTTCCAAACCTAAATGTTTTGGGTTTTTTTTTCTTATAACACTAGATCTCTTTTACAGGACTCTCCTACTCCATGAATACCATCTCGGGTTGATACACAGCAAGTTCTCCATTTAAAGAGATTAAATATTCCATCATGTTAGCTTTCTAGTACAATTAAAATGTTAACACACTGGGATTCTATCATTTTCACAGTTTATTCAGTTATTCTATTCTCAACTTTAAAATATTTGTCTGGATTGCAACAGATACATTAAGAGAAAAAATTCCAACATTTTATTGCTTTTTTAACATCAGAGAAGTATCTGACTAAATGAACACCTGTTAAAGCTATAAAAATAGGAGTGAAGAGATACAAATATACTTAAAAATTCTGTGGTTTCAACTTCCATTTAAAATTTATTTTTCAGTAATTATTTTTCATATTTTAGTCTCTAACACTTAAGTCACTCACCCAGGTAAAGATGCTGCTTACATCTTGAAGTAGTAACAGTTGTGGTACCACTGAATAGCATCAAGCCATAGTACCTAAATGTTTATAGTTCTAGATAACATATACATGTATTTCAATTGCATATTATATGCAATTATATTGCATGTAAATGTATTTCAATTATTATAATATGTCTTCCATTTTATACTGCTACACCTCTACTGCAACCACAGAAAATATTGATGTAAAAAAATTGCACTAGCTTTTTAAGGCGGAGTGATCCATTGCAATCCAGACGCATTTTCAAGTGAAATTCTCATCTGATAGACTCTCAGAGATGATCACTTGTGAAATTCTCTTTTTTTCTTTCTTTTTTTCTTCAGGATGTTCATTTTTCTGAAGTATATTAACTCCTTCTTTCAAAACACTCTTATCATTGTCCTTATGAAACTGATGATAGAATTGATACTGCAGAATAACAAGTTAATGGTAACATCCTTAATGACCTGAACATGCATATTCTGGGATGTTCTTCTTTCTAGTATTTTTAAATCTATGGAAGTTTTCTACTTCCAATGATGAGCATAATACAAATATGAGAAGTGAGAAACAGGCAGAGCTAAAATGGTAGACTGGAATTCATCATTAGTCCAGTATGAGGCAGGTTCAACAACTCTTTGAGTTATGGCCAGTTTAGTCTCCGTAAGCACATTGTTCAAACATTATTAATTAGTTCTCATATTACACATTTTGAGCCCATGGAGTGGAAACATACTGTTTCAGGCAGCAAGCAAACACAGAACAGAAGGATGCTGTAGGTGAAGTGACAAGAAGCATTTTAAACATCTTGAATACAATCTTTTAGGTGACATTAGGATGTAGCAATCTGACAGTGTGGTGGCTGTGGGTTTTTGTAATCATCATGGCAAAAAGAGTGAAATTATATCTGTGTATACACAGCTATGTCTAGATTTCAATCGACCCAGAGCTGGATTTTCCAAAAACAAATCCAATTGCCAAAATAATTCACTCCAGGAATGAATAATGTGTTCATTCTCCACGGCAAGTGTCTTGTTTCTACAGCAAGAAGAAATTTCTGTGTCTTTCAACCACATCTGCAACTTTCATACATGCTGGCTCAACCATCCTGGACTCCATCCTGTAAGCCATCCTGTTCTCTTTTGCCTCTAAAAGCTGCAATATTCCACAAGATCAGCAAAGGAGAATTGCAACTCAAGCTGCCATTTCATAGAGTCTCCTTGAATTTCTGGTGCAAGCATTCAATATTTTATAACTTTAGAAAACAGATACTATTAGAGATTCTGCTTCTAGGTATATGTCTCTTCTGTGCATAATCATATTTAATTAAATCGCCTCGTTTTTAAGCCTGAAGTGCTAAATATGATACTGCTTTCAAATTTTCATGGAAGCTGTTTGAAAAATCTCATTGATGGACAAGTAGAGATTGTTCTTAAGCAGTAGCCTTTCTTTCCAGTCATATGGCTGAATTATTCCAGGAAAGTAGCTTATTATTTGCTAAGAAAACCAGAGAAGATAAGAATATGACAGGACCAGGATAAAATCCATCTGCCATTCAAGTGGAACAGAGGTTGCCCAGGGCTCTGTGCTGTCTCAGTCTGTGCACTGGTGCATTCACAGACATTACCTGTAGAAAGTAGATTTGCTTTTCCCAACAGAAATCATAGGCATATAGCAAAAGAGTGTGGAGAATACATAAAAATGAATATATGAAAGTCAGATAAGAAAAGTTGGGGCCCCATTACAAAAAAGCTTCATCTTACCAGCCACTGCTCTTATTAATTACTGATGTAAAAGACAGCAGGCACATGCACGCATTTTGTCAAGCTTTTCTAAGTGATTATCATTAGTTTTTCTTGCACATCCATTGACTCCATCAACAAATTTTATCAAGTTCCAAAGTTTTTGTTTAAACCTTTACACATACATGGATTGGGAGGGCTGACCTTTTTGCTGCACTGCTGTAGTGACTAGTGACTTGTAACATGGTAGACAATAAAAATCCTAACCTCTAAGAGCCTATAAATAAGACGTCTTGAACTCATCAATATAAACCTCATTTATTCATGGACCTGAGGCTGCCAGCTCTAGAGGCATACTTTTGCAGTAAACTGAAGGAACCTTGGTCTCACGAGAGTTCCTGCCTGTCACACTGCTGGTGCTTACGTGCATGTCACGCTTTCAAAGGCACAGACAGAAGAACTTCCAGCAAATTAACCTTATAAAAACATGAATGAATGGAGAAAGGGGCCTGGATAAAGGAGGTTTGCAGTAGGCTTGGCTTTTTTCTGTAAACACAACCTTAGCAAAGACCAGATTTTAAAGTCTGGGGTCAAAAGAGTGAGAACATGAGTTTTGGATTAAATCATCTAAATATGAATATTTTAGAAATTAAATTCTGGATACTGACCCCAGAGCTGCAACACAATACAAAGTAATTATACCCATCTTCCTCATTCATAAATTGGTTAAGAAGTGTGCATCTTCATTAGTTATAATAGCATTGGTTTAGTGAGATAGCTTTTTCCCCTGCTGGATAAGGTGTTCCCTCTCTCTGTAAGGCATTGTTTGAAAGTGGTTTCTGATAGAACTGAGAGGGTATCTGACAGGAGAGTTGGCTGAAATTACAGTTTCACAGCAAAGGTGTAAAAAGATTTTTGAAATTAATCCTGTGCTCTAGGACACCACATTGTTTACATTATTTACGTAAAATGTCAGGATGCTTGTAATACAATCTAACGCTACTGAGCTGAGCATAGCCAGTGACTTTTGCTGATTGCAGCAGTGGGAGATGAGCAAAGCTGACATTAAGATGAAGACAGTGAAAAGTCCACTGCTGGGGAAAAATAAAGGGAAAATGTGAAGAGGCAGGGAATATAAATCAAAACTGTTTTGAAGAGAGCATTCAGATTTCTAAAAACAAAAAATGAATTTATCACGAAAAACTTTTAGAAGAAGCAAATGAATCTACAGATGCACACCTTTAAACAGACTGAGCTTGAATACACCTATTGAGCAAGCAAGGAAAGGACTAAAAGGTCAGCACTAGTTCCTGAGAGAGTGGCAGGAAGGACAGAAGCAGGTTAGAGACAGATTAAGACCGCACATTTGTCTTGAAGGGCCTGGTGAGGCAGCAGAAGGAAGGGCAGTGGGGCCTGGGATTTCCCATGAAGAAGAAAGCCAGAAGGCATTCCACAGCCGAGCAAGGGAGCTTGCCCTAAGGACCCTTCAGACTCAAGTGGGGGTTGTGGAAGGTCTTAAATTTGCATTTTAATTATAATAAAAACACATTAAACTTAAAGAGCAGATGCCTTAAACCTGCCTGTTGGTCACAGAAGCAGCAGAGGCACTGGCTGACGGGGAGAGAAACAGTTTTCAAAATCTGTTGAAGGAATTAGCAGACAGAGCTGAAGCAGAGAAGACCATAGCAGGGCTTTAGAAAGAGCAATAGAATTATTACAAATAGCTGAATGAGTGAGTGAGATAATTCAGGTACAGGTAGCCAGAAAGAGTGTAGAGAGAACATTATATTTTGCCTTTCTCTCCCAGTGCATTCCAGCATCTATTCATAACTGGACAAAAGAAAATACAATTTTTAACACCCATTAAATGGACAAATTTCTAGTTTACTTCTTGTTGATTATAATAGTTTTATGCCAACATGTATCTTTAGTTCGCTTTACGAAGTAATCAATGCTCTAAGAGCTACAGAGGATGTACAATTATAAACCACTGTGATCCTTATTAGCAGGAACAATGTATCAGCTATTTGATAAAGATAAAACTCATAACTGAACAGTTTCATTAGAAATTAGAAAAATCATTATCTGGATAAAGTAGAGAAATAACATGAGAGCCACACCACAATTCTCAGCTGCCAACGAAAGACAGAGGACTAGCAAAATCCCCATTGTATGAAAGCAAGTGGACATAGAGTTGCTTTGTTTCACCAATAAAAATATGAGTGTGCCTAATTTAGCTGTTGACACTGTGACCATTATTCAAGATATCAAGGAACTCAACCACTTCAAAGACAAAAACAAGCTGGTGCACAATGAAAGCTGCCAAAAAAAGAAAAAACCAAAATATAAATGCATACCCATACAAAAGAAATAGAAGAGAAATAGAACCATTTTTCTTGCCAATTTGAGAACAGGAAAAAATATGTTGCTCTGTGTTTTCTGAGCTTAATTTTGTTTTCTCCAATCCCTTGTCCTCAAGTTCCTTAAAGGACTCACTTAGGTGAAGTTCTGAAAGATGTGGAAGATACAGAATTCTGCAGAAATTGTTTCATACATTTGAAATCTGGTGGCTCTAAAAGTTCTCATTTTAGGTGAACAAGCCTTGCTAAACACGCTGTACAGTGTATTCCAGATCAAATCATATGACTTGAATGTGAATTTTATCTGAATTCTTCTAATATTCACAGGGGAAAAAAGTTCAAAAATACAGAAGGATGGAGATTTGGTCATTTAAAGGAACAGAAATTGCAATTTAAAAAATTAGTTGTCAAAACACTGATTTTAACATTCTGTAATGGACTAAGAAATTAAATCCTATATTTTTGAAAATCATATATATAAAAAAGTGAACCTACAGATTGTTGAAAAAGAGACAAGAAAAATTGGAAGGAAATATTGTCGTACTGATATCCTGATGAAAATATAATCCTGTCCATCTACCTTATTAAGCTCCACTAGCAGGAAATATTACTAGAAGAGGGTAATTTTTGAGAGAATTTTTACAATGCTCTAAAATTCCATTTAAAACAGCTTTTTAATCAATTATATTATTCTATGTATGATTCTTACCCCTCCCTTAAAAAAATTGTCAATGATTTTTTCTTTCTTTTAACAAGATCTTAATATATTTACCAAAGTAGAAATAAACATTCAACTACACATTTTGTTGAATTCTTTGCATTGAATTCTATTTAGAAGCAACAGAAAAAGTGTGGAATATTTTCTATTTTCGACATCTCTGTAACAGAATAAGCTATGCAATGTGTAAAGAAAAAGAGATATAAAAATTCTAGTAAAATAATTAGGCCTATAGTAAAATCATTGCAATGTTTTCTTGACACAGTTCTGGCTTCTATCTCTATTTTAGGGAATTCTGTCCACATGAAGGACAAACGCAGCAAGTTATTTACAAACAAACAAGAAAAATTAGGCAATCTATTTCTGTCTTTCTCCTTCAATAGATTTTATCCTTAAAACGGGTGTAGGATGACTGAGAAACATCCTGTTCAGACAATGTTGCAATTTCTAAAAATTAAATAAACCTTTAGTTTTCATCACCTAGACCATATATAGGCAGTCAAATAGAAAATGTTGCATTTTTGTCTTTCCAGTATTTCCCACTTTAACAAAACTTAAGAAAATCTTGATTAGGTCTTAGGTTATACAATTTTTAGAATATTTTGCAGTCATCCAGGCCTGATTCCTTACTATCCATTTGGAATTCTCTGCCTCCAGCCTCAAAGCCCTAGACCCGATTCAGTGTCCCAACAAGATTCAGCATCCTCTCTAGTGGATGGCTGATCCATGACATTGGTTTTAAAAGGAAGTGAGTTATAGGCATTGTAACCACATTTGTGTTTTAGGAGCCTGACTTTACTCTTTTCTTCAAGACTACATCCATAACAATATGCAAACTTCTATTATTTCTTTTTTTTTTTAATTGCAATAGAATAACTTATGCAGAATAGTGATCTTTAACCAGTACCTATGTTTTTTATCCACTAAATGGATTCTCAGAGGGACAGCTTGGGATTTTCACAGGCATCTATCCCCCTGGACTGAGTAGTGTAAACAAAGAGACTTGATGTAAGAAGGACAAAATCATCGTTGCTTGCCTATGAGAACTGGATGATTAAATTGCAGACCAAATAAAACCTAAATCAGGGATATGAGATCCCAAATATTTTTCTCATCTAATTGTTCTGAGGTTGGAGAGGCTACAAATTTCAAAGCTCTGTGGGGTTGCATTTGCAGTACGAACAAATACATCGTTCCTTTGGTTGTTTAGGAATTACTAGGAAACTCTTCCTAAAACACTAAAGAATGAACACAGAATCTTGCCTTGAAACCTTTCTCACTTGAGCATGCCCACTTGAAAGCAATGAGAGCATTCACATGAACAATTGAGACCAATTGATGTCAAATTAGAAGAAAAAAGAAAATGCTGTGTTTAAGATGTTTACTTCTATGTGGTTCCACTAACAGGACATTATCGTTTCTCTTGCCTAAGGTATATGTGGGACTAAATCAATGTCTTTCATGAAATGCTCTTCTTACAATAATAAGGGGTTTTTTGTTTGCATGATTTTGGTTTAGTTAGGCATGTAAATCTCACTCCAGTATTTTGGACTGTAAGCAGGCTTTGTCAATTTAAACTGTACTTAACAGTACAGTTCTCCCACCCATGGGTTGGTGTTCAAATGGAATTTACAGAGAAAGCTGAAAAAGAGCAAGGCATTTTTTCTGCATATGGTTATCTGTAATGAGATGACTACTCTCAGAAGTTCATCTTTATGTACTTGTGATTCTTAACATGCAAAATGTGTTCTAAAGGATGACTCTTAGCATAAATAATGCATAATTTAATAGACAAAAATAGTCTCAGTTGGTTTTCATGGGGAATTTTGTGAATACAGCAAGACAGATTTTCTTAAAGCAGTCTTAGTAGCAGTAGTTAGGCAAGTTTATTTTTTTAATTTATTTTGTTAGAGTTCTCTGTCCTTAGGGGGAAAAACGTGCACAGACAAAGACTTATTAAAGTAGATGCTATCATTTCCAAATCTAATAGAAACAGTTTGCTCATACACAGGATTCAGAGAAAAATGTTTCATTCTCAAAAGCGCTGACATTCTGTTGATAAGGATTTAAATAAACAAACAAGAGTTGCTTTTTCATAACCCTCTTTCTATACAGTAGTATTTCACTGCAGAGGCAGAGCTCTTTACAGGCTCACTGCTGAGAATGAGAAAAAATGACAGTCAGATTAAAGGCTTCCAAGGAAAACTTTCATTTTATGTCAAGATAAAAGCTAGTGAGTTTTATTTACAATTCTGTGTCCTTATTCAGGGCATTCGTGCTAATCTGGACATATGATTAGAAATGTTGAACTGAAAGAGTTGCTGCTTTTCAGACCTCAACATACTTCTTGCTTAGATGGATCCTTGAAGATATTCTTCATATTACAGAACACCATAAGAATGAGTCTACTCAAATCCTTTCCTTTTCCTTATAATGTTTACAGAAAGGTCTATATCTAACACATAACAAATACATCCAAGGTTTCATCTGTCAAACAAAAGCCCTAAAATATTCACTTTGTATACTATCTCCCTCTTTGCTTTAAACTGGAAATGCTTTCACAAATACAGCTTGTCCACAAGAAACATCAGTTTTAAATAGACCATGTTTAGACAAACACATATTTAATTCACACTAAAGCATTCCTGGAAGTTTGACATACCTCCCTCTTCCACAATTTTTTCCATATATTCCTACCCTTTTCTTTTATTTACCCACAGGCAGGCTAAGATTCATACTGCTCTTTGTGGTATGACAAAAAACAGACGAGTGCTTTGCTGGTAATTCTCTGAGTGCAACAGATACACACAGTCATATTTTCTCCTGAGGAAACAACAGTTAATAGGTTGCAGAAGGGGTCTCCTGCCAAGACTTCTCAATTTTCATTTCAAACACTGCTTAGGAACTCTTTTCCAACGTATGATACTATAGATCCCTGCAGGATCAAGACCCCATGTCTATGGTTAAATAGGGATAAGCAACTACTGCGGCATAAGACTGTAAAAAACTCCACAGTTAAACAGACATAAAAACAGTTGAATGAGAGACAAGAAAAGTAAATACATAGCATGTTAGCTTGCAGTCACTTGCATCTTGTTTCTGTTGATATTACAGAACCATTCAGAAACATGCAAATGTGCTGTACATGTATGTACCATGATTTGGTAATGAGAAAATGTTGTCTGTCAATTATGTAGAAAGTAAAAAGTTTCTTTAAAAGGTCTAATTGAAATATCTATTTCAATAAATACTCCTCCTATATTTTTTATTTCAATTTTTACATGTCTCAGGAGCCAAAAGATACATCTTGTCAATGCTTAGGGAAATGCTGCTAACTATTGTACAACATTTAAGTGGCATGAGAAGTACCATGAGCTACTACTGTGTATCAAATTTTGTCAACCATTCCTAACATATGGTATTATAATTATGTCAAATATGTTTACAAAAGATATGAACAGGTGCTAATGCTTGTGTTCCAAATGTTGACAGCCCTTAAGAAGATGTTCTCTGTTTACCTAATTCTGTTCCTCAGACAAGGCAAGAAAAGGGCTATAAACTAGGACCAAAAAGTTTTCCAAGAAACTTAAATTTTTTACCAAACTTTTATGAAACTTGTTGTTTTCTATCTAATTTGATATAGTCAGTAGCCAGGATTTCCACATTATGTATGAAATATAAAAGCAACATCTAAAAAGTGTTATTCTTTTCAAACCATAAGGTGAATGTAGTATCCATCTACTACTAATACTGTTATCACTAATTATTGTTACTAACATTGTGTTGAATTCTAGAGGCCCTGCCAGAGGTGACAGTCACAAAGCAGCTATCATATATTCCTATACATAAAAGGCAGTTTGTCTGCAGAGTTCAAAATCTCAGAAAGATGCAGAACAATGGAATTTAATGAATAGGAAACATAACGAAATGATGAAACACAATTTGAAGAGGAAAGGCCATTTGGAAGAGCTTTATCCAAGAGCAGTGAGAACTTATTTTTGTAATTAAACTCCTTTATCTTTAATAGTGTAGTTGCCTAAGATATCTATTGAACCAAAATAGACATAACTTTCCAGTAAGACAGGAGACTTTACCGTGGAAAAACATATGAACAATTATTACAAAATTATTGTGGTCTTATTTCTGTTTGATCTAGAACAGTAAGTATCACATATGTCTCAGTTACAAATATCTTTTAGTATTAAGTAACAGAATGTGTAACTATTCTTCTTAAGACAGAGTGTGCAACACTATTTCAGGCTGTTGAATATTTTAATTGTAAATCATTTAGATACTATGCTTATAGGTACAATTACAAAGGCAAAGGAATGGGCTGGCTTCTCTCTCTTTAAAGAGTCATTTTAAGTAAACTGTCATTGACTTTAAATCATTTCCATTATTTCATTCTGCTATCATTGCATTGCTTATATCGTTACCCCTTAGAAATGATATGTGATTCACCTGTATTAAAGGTTCCAGGTCAGGTTAAAAAAATAAAGTCTCTAATACAATTAATAGGAAGTTTAAATTCTTAATTTATACCCACATAGGCCAAACTAAGGATTTTCTAATATATTCATCATTTCAAGTGACATTTTCTCACTGATTTAAAAAAAGATTTTAAAGCAGATCTAAAAGAGATTGCTCTCCTCCATGAAAACCTCTCCAGTGTGGCATTCAAACATCTTCTGCTCAGTATTCACATGAAACTGCTGTAAGCCTTTCTGAAACAGGACTGACAGCACAATGTGGATTTCCGGTCTGTATTGCTCAGGTGATGTAATTCATAATTCCTACTAGTTCCTAGTCATGTTTAGTTTATGGGAAAAATGTGGAGCTCTGTTCAAACATGGCCTGAGTCAAAACTGACAGAGAATACATGTAGAACATACAAATATTGCCAAGATATCTGGCTGAGGAAGTTCATTTGTCTTTACTTCATAGTGTACATAATTTACAGCCTTTGCTGAGAAAAGTGATAGAACATTTGTTATATAACTCTATCACATGGTAACATTTCTGTTTAAAATTGAATAGTAGCATAGTCCTCTGCAAATTGGTCATCTCAATTTTAAGCTATTACAAAATACTCAGAACATCTTAAAACTTCTTATTAACTGAAGCATTTATAATTTCTTCAGCTACCATTAAAATCACAGCCCCAGGAACAGATGAAACTAGATTCTAAAACAACAAATGCAGGCAGTGCTTACCCATGCGAATGGCTGGACAGACTTACCACATGGTCTGCTTCCCTCTGTGCTATACTGGTGTGATTGAGTGACAACATGGTTTTGCACAATTTCTTTCATTGAAATAGAACATTTTTACCTAATCCACCATTCTCTACAAACATGTCTTCACTGCAGTGTTAATCTAAACTTTCCCCTAGGTGTTCCCCAGATGTTCACATCCATGAGATCTGATCCAAATGTCATGGTGATTTAAAGTGCAATCACAAAATAGAACTTTCAACCTTAATTATAACTTAGGTAAACTGGCTGAAAGTTATATGATGTTTCACAACGTGTAAACTGCTTCTCTTAATTCAAAGTGCGTTTCTGAGCATAAAGGCGATGGGCTTGCTGTCAAGACTGGAAAAGGCACAAAATTTAATTCAATTCCACTTCTTTCACCTCGAAGTATACTACATGAAACCAGCCACAGCAAAGGTGCATCTCTTTCAGCAGCCCGTTCCACAGCTCTTGGTCGCTGCTGCCATTGTCATGTCAAGCAGCCCACCCCATCCATCTCCACAGACTGTGCTTGTGGGGACCAAGCAGAGTCCATCATTGGTGGTCTGAGCTAAGTTCTCCTCTTCGTTGTCTGTGACACCTTTGCCGTGCTGCCTGAAGCAACAGGCAAAATGTGTGATGCACAGAACAATGCATTCATGGCGCTAATAGCGACTCAGAAGAGGCTGCTTAAGCTTCCAGACTGTTACATTTTAAACTGGAAACTGCTTTTACCCAGACCTGGGTAGCGAAAAATAAAGCAGGTTGTAATATTCTGTAACGTGAAATATTTCAAATATTTTGCACAGACAAAATAATTTATCATGCTGACATCCATTCTTAAGGTGACAGGAAATTGTAGTTGCATGCATTCGTAGGGGATCATTCAGAGATCATCAAGATGCATTTATTTTCTTCTGAATTTGAAAAATGTTCTTGTTTTTGAATAGAAAACAAGAATAGAGAAGGGGCAATATGCTTTTTACTGGAATCACAAATGAAATAAAAAAATAGAATGGAGAGAAAAATTAACTCATCTATATCTATATATGTATCTTTCTATATTTTTCCCTTGAAGTTCATTGTCCTTTCAAGGCAGAATATTTAATATTTAGATCAAACTAAAGGAAAAAACCACCATTTTTGCAGTAAAATTTAAAATTTATTGTTTAAAATATTCATTAAAACTAACTCACAGGATATCATTCCACTCTTCCTAGTAAGATTACTTCTTTGAGAACTGAATATATTACAAATATATACATTGATTAATTCATCACAATTACCTCAATATTGCTAAAATTCTTTAAGGAATAACTAAATTAATTTTTTTTTTAATTCCCAAAAGCATTGAAGAAAATGCGCACGAGAAAATGCTGCCAAAAATCATCCAGTATTATAAAGCCAAAATATATTATCTGTCTTCTGCTCAATGGCATTAAATATTTTTCACAGGTGACAGTATTGTAAAGGGGAAACTAAGGGTACAAAAAAAAAGGAAGACTGAAGAGATGAAGTTGCAAAATAGGTGGAGGAGCAATACTAGAGTGGAGGTAAGTATGCATATAAACAACTAGGCACTAATATTTTGGGGGAAGACCCACAAAATTGAAGTATTTTTGACTAATACTATTCTTAGCATGAGTAATTTTTTAATCAGTCCTGGGTATTCCAATAAACACCAAAATGCTAACATTGCATGCTGCATTAGCATATGCCATAGATATTCTCTCCACAACAGATAATAACTGAGGTAAATGCATAGCATAGGTATATTCTGAACTAACTCTGGTTCAAGCCTGAATTTTATCCAAGAAGTAGCATGAGAGTTTCTCTCTGATATTTTTTTTCACAGAAATTGCCTTTAGCTTTTTACACCTCAGCCTTCACGCAGACAAGTGCTCTCCCTCACTCTTTCCTGCTACGTGCGTTGCAAAATAAGTTTTTCAGGCTGATGTTCTTAGTGTATTTTACCTCTGAGTCTGGCACATTAGTAGATGTCAAATGGCCCAAGTCACAAAGCATTTCTCACACTGCTAATTGGCTGAGTCTGACCTATACCATCAGCCCACCTCCACAGAAGCCATTTCAGAAATGATGCCTCAGACAGGCAGCCTGCATTTAAACTGATCCCTCTGGTCAACTAGGACCAAAAAAAAAAAGGAAAAATAAACACTGTGGTTGCTCTAGGAGGCTGGTTGTGTACCACACTTATTACTTTCTGAAATTCCTTTGAGAACTGTCTTATTTTATTTTCCATTTAGCTCAAGATGAGAATTTCCCATTTTTAGAGGGTTATTTTTCCCACTGATATCACAGCTTCCCTGAGCCAACAGACTATTTTTGCACCATAGTATTCCTGTAAGTAAACTTACACATACTCTTCCCTTATGGCTCTAATAACAAATTATCATTGCTATTTAGTACCTGACATTATATAAATGTATTTTGCTTTGCCAAGAGAAAAAAGGGTGTTGTTTCACTGCTGTCTGAAGCCTGCTGTAATCAGGCCATAACATGACATGCTAATCTTAAAAGTCACACACATAAAACATTAGCAGTCTACTAGTCTTCCCTCCCTACCAAATGTCTGGAAGTTTCTGTAATATTAGGAATTCACACCTTGTAGCAAATAATTGTCTCCTGTTTTCACAGCAAAAATTTCTTTTATTGGATCAATTAAATTCCATCATCAGTCTAAAAGATATGAAATTGAGGAGAAAAGAAAAGTGGAGGACAACAAGGGAATGGCAGTGAATACAAGCAGATTTGCCAGGGACTTTTATTTCTGTGTGTCTTCCAGACTTTCAGAAATGGCCAAATATCCCATGGTTCTTTGCTTTCATATGGAGATATAATGACTATTTTCACCTGCTTCCTCTTACGCATAAATATTTTTCAGGTTAAGTTGGTGAAAGTCAAAGGGTGGCAGCAAGTATAGAAACTGGACTTGTGCAAACACACAACTTTTCATCTGCATGGACATAAAAAATTTATAAATGTACACCTCACAATACAAATGAGAACCAGGCAGATGGGAAACTTTTCAAAACTAAGGGTGAGAAAAATTCAGGGTGATGGCACATCTGTAGAATACAGATTTCAGCAATATATCTGGTTTTTCTTCTTTAGGTACTCACAGTTTTGATAAAATATCACCAGAAGAAGTTCAATAACAGTGGTTTGTAACCAACAAAAAGTCTTGTTTTCCAAAACCAATGAGCATACATTGAATTTTTTAAAAAGCTATATTCCTAAACAATAAAAAAAGATAAAATTTTAAGTTAATTCTATTTAGAGCCACTTGGATAAATATATGCTCAAATAAAAAAACTTTAAATAAAAACCAAAATAATTAGCTTTTGTTGCTGAATAGCTCCAAAAATTATAATGATTTTATTAGCTGAAGGAAAAAAATAACAAGTTCTATTCATAAAATTTTAAAGTGAAATATTTTGACTTCAGCTATTTTCCTTTTCACTATTTTTACAGTTCTAGTCTGTGTTTTCACTTTGGATAAGAACCATTCTTTCTAACTTTTCTAAGTCTACTAAATCAATTTTGAGATGGATTGACCAATGCATCACTCAATATTTTACATTTGAGTGCATCATTGTCTTATAAACCAATTTTCAGAACTGTACTTTCCTCTTAGTTCTTTCCCTAATGGTTCCTGACATTGTATTAGATTTTTGAGACACAGCTGAATTTTGACCTCATGCTTTCAAAGAAGAATCTACAATAATTCTGTTAATGCTGATTTAGACAGCAGAAGGTACATAAAATTAGTAGTTCAGCACTTTCATAATTGGTTTTTTTTAGCTTGCATGTCATCCATTCTTAGTGCTTTCCTACCAATCATTGTATTGATTTTTTCAAAAATCTCTTATGTAAGATTAATTTAATATTATTCTTGACATCCCTTTTCTGTGCAGAGTGGTTCTAGTGCAGCAGCATCTTTATTTATAATTTCCCAATCATTTAAAAGAATTTTAAATTATTTTTACCCTCTTTTTCAAACATTTTTTATGCAGCTCAAAATACATCTTTATTTGGCAAAATACTTTTTTTAACCTGTCAAAATTTGTGCTATTTTAAATTAGGCAAGATTTCCACTTTTCAATACAAGCAAAATATTTTGGCTGTGCTGTTAACCCAGTAAACACTTTTGTTCCTCAGAGTCTATTGATCACTTTATATTTTTACCATGTCTATAAAGTAGAACTTTTGAACAAACTTTATACTGTCTGTGAATGCTTTACCTTCTCAGCTCTATATTTTGACTTGTTCACTTATGTTTTTAAGTAATTCATATAAGCATTTTCCTGTAATTTTCAATTTGATATTAAATTTGCTGCCTTGGGTTTATGTGCTTCTGCATTCCTACTCAGGTGTTGAATTGGATGTGTTACAGCTCTGATTCCCCAACAGCTGCATGAAGCAATTCTAGATGCAAGGTCCTGTGCACAACAAAAAAAGTAAATCAAGACATGTCCCCTCTTGCTCACTAACTGGCCTGTTTTTCCAATAAGTAAGCATTCAAGGGGTCCAAAATGTAGAGTCTGCATCCTGGATTTTTGTTACAGAGTCAGCATAGGAATAAGCAAAGTCTCCTGGTACAATTAATTTTCTGCCTTAACCACCTTCTAAATTTCCCTTAGCATGCCATGGTTACTGTTACTGTCAGCCAGCACTGCCTAGTACTATGCTCTTACTGCTTTCATGTGTCACTTGAACCTACTGAGATTGTGTTAAATTTTGAAAAACTCATCTTCCTTACTTTTCATATTCTGTATGACATAAATACTCGAGATGCTCCAAATGCTTCATTGGAATATGTTATCATATTGCTTCTGGGCTCCATAAATATGCACAATAATCTGGCCAAATAAACATAGTATCAGCTTCTAGAGCAGAATATTTTACCCTCTCTTTGCTACGAAGCTAACAATTCCTGTTCCTCTAACCAGCCACTCTGAAAATCTCCTCACATGGCCTTAGCGGTCTGAACCACATGTCTCCTCAGGAAAATATTGCCTACCTTGACTACTCCTTTTCTGTGATCTTCAATAAATCAATTGCTGCAAACTGTTAAAAGCAAAATAGAACTGGATTTATGGAGCAACAGGCAGGCTGGATAAAATGATACACCCAGATTTAAAGTAATTAACAAGAAAAAAATCAGAAATTAATTAGAAAAATTGTGCTTCTTCATGTGACAAGACAATCTTACTTATGCCATCGGTAGTCACAGGTATCTCTTAGGCAGGATCTCTATGCAGGTAATTCCTGTTTTGTTGATTTTCTGGGTACAGCCAAGCATTAGCTTTTGGCTGGACATTTGGGTACCCAAGCCATTCTGTGCTGTAGAACTGTGAGAGGCAACTAAATCAGAATTTTTTAATCACAGTTTTGGACTTGATGCTTGAAGTATCTTAGATCCATTTCTTTCCGACCTAGCCAAACAGTTCTCCTCAGGTAAGTTTCTACCTTTTCCTAAAACATTAGCACAAATCTGTTAATGCCTGTAACTGTGACAGTAGTGCTCTAGAATAAGGTTTTCAGTCTATATGAAGAAAAATATTTTTACTAGTGAAGGATTCAAAATAGGATTATCTAATAAGGCCTACTACAATCACACAAAATACATTTTCTGTCCCACAGAACCAGTGCAATAAGAGTCTGATATTAGGTCTTCTTTTGAGTAGTAGTTTCTTCTTATGTTACTTCAAAGCAAAAGACCAATTAAAGGACATCAATTTCCCATGCTTCAGAGTAGGTCCTTCACTTCAGGAAAAAAGACACCAGACACTAAAATTCCAGACTAATAAAAGAGTTATTTCAGTAGTTATAACTTAATGATGTACTTCATTCCTGAGACAAACTATTAATTCCCAATGGAAATAACAACTTTTTTTATTACTTTTTTTACTATTAACAAACAGTACAGTAAGGTTTTGAGGCATAATATAATACACGGTTTACAGAAAAGGTCAGATTCCAGCAGATGTCTTCCATATGCATGCAACATTTAAAATAATCAGTATACAAACACCATTATTTCTCTAAGTAGCAGTTTTAAATTTGGCTTTGATATTATGTAAATTTTTACTCAGTTCTCAGAATTTATGACTGTTTAAAAACCACTTGTTAAAAACAAGACCAGATATACTTTATGAGTCCAGAAAAAAACATAACAGAAATGAATTTCATAAATTATGCTTTGAGCAGCCCTACTTCTATTGGAGTTTCTGGTTGAACTTTAAAATGTTACAAAAAAATGTGTATTCCAAGTTTTGTCTTTCTATTTGACATTAAAAAAGATTATTACCTTTTCAAATTGATTTGCTATTAATCAGAAAAAGACCTTTCCACACAAAGGTTCTGATAAGACTCATATTAGTCAAGCATGCACACATTTCATGCCCATTTCTTACTCTGCCAAGGACATAAAATGTGCAAAAAGACCATTGCATGCAACCTTTGACATTCACTCCTGTGATTTTTTCCAGACAACAAAAAGTAAGTAGCAAAACAATTTGAACTAGTTATTGAAATGATGACATGTAAATATAAATAACTGTGTATTTTTAATAGATATAGTCAGCGGGGAGGGTTGGTGGACAGGGACAAACCAAGTTCTCTGCAAAACACATGCTGCTCATTTAGAAAGTACCTACAAATTGTGGCTGCATCTGCTGTCTGCTTTACTGTTATGCATCTGTCAATCCAAACTGGTGCATCATAAGTCCTTCAGTAAGGAGTGTGGACTATCCAAAGGCAGCAATATGTCAGCGTTAAAGGTTTTTCTTTTTCAGGAGTCCTAATTTGGAATGAAAATTTGGAATGCTTTTGTTTACCAAAGACTTGACCACCTAAAGCTGAATTAGCTCTCAGACCAAAGTTCATATTTGCGGTTACCTGCATTCATTCACAAGACTTTTGCATGTCATAAAGAAACACATTTTTCATTTCATGTGTGGTCTAAGTTCAGTACAATTATGCCAGATTTTAATAGGATATGTTATATCCTAACCTGACCATGGTCAGAAATTCCCATAACACTTTTCATGAACTGCAATAAATAAACTAATTTTTTCATTTCTGCAACTCATTTTACCTAGATATAAAATTTTACATTTTGAAATATTGAGTATATTTTATATTAAACTATGCCTAATGTCACAATTTCATTTACTTAGTACTCATTTCTGTTGCTAGTAAGAAAATTTTATTATTTAAACCCAGTGAGAATCTAAGCATCATATTCTGTGTCATCTGTAAGCCTAGAAGTAATTTTGGTTTTTTCTGTTAATAGCATAAAATGTTTGTGAATCCATGGAAGATTTATATGTATGTAATGGCATGATCTGCCCAGTATTTTAAAAAGTGTTTGAGGAGTTATTGGGATGAAATTAAGTACATAAGATTTATTTGTTTAGATGCTTAAGAATTTGAAGTGGTTTAACATTTCTCCTAGCTTCATGAGCTCACTTGACTGAGGAGTGAAAAGTTAAATATCCCGAATAATTCCAATAGTTTCTCTAATTAGCAAATACTCCTTATAGGGATGTCTGCTGTGCTTTAAGTATTGTTATTAATTATAATGTTAGCTGAATATTTGTAATCACTTCAAAATTAACCTTTGTATCCTCAAGAGATTCTTCTTTCTAAGAGTCACTCAGAACCCAAGAGAGAAACTAACTAGTCAATGGCTGATAAGTGCAGAAGGAGCACAAATTAATTCTTTGTTTACTGCTTTATGGCTGTACTGTATAATTTGTATTGCAATTAAAATTTGTTTTATATTGTAAGATGAAAAGGGTATAATCCTTGGATAATAACAGTATTTTACTGTTGCTGATGTTTCTTTAGTGCTCTCTATTCCTTGGCCATACAAGGTGAGAGGAAGTCTTCAGGTAGGTCTTTGACAGGAAATTTTCTGCAGCTCTTGACAGAGTCCAGTTTTGAAACCCATGCTGCATGAAGCATGGAGAAACACATTTAACATGGAATAGATTAGTTTCAGCACAGCTTCAGACAACTGCCAGAAGCTTGTGTGCTTAACATTCATTGGCTGTGTCTTGATAAACAAGGTATTGACTAATGATGTCATCCTCTCAAAAAGATACCCAATGCCATTCCATAAATCTAATAATATTAGCATGTAACAGATTCAATTAAAATCTATGAAATTGTTACCATGTGGTATACAATAAACTTATAAAACAAGTTTATACTATTTGGATTTGAAGCTCTAGGGAAAAAACCCACAAGTTTCTACTAGTTGATATGACCCACAGTCCTGTGCATCATGAATTAACCCTGCAATAAGCATTGCATAGATGGAAATATAAGTGCAGGACCACCTTTGCAGACCTTAAAAGATCTCAGCTGAAAGATTTTTTCACACTTTCATTCTCTTACTATGCGTGCTATCATTCTCATGTGATGCTGTTTTATTGTAACTATTTCAAAATTTCTTAATATATTATAATTTATTCCAAATTATTGCCTTGTTGTGATTCTTGGGGTGTCCTGCACAGGGCCAGGAGTTGGATTTGATGGTCCTGATGGGTCCCTTCCAACTCAGGATATTCTATAATTCTAGAAAGTGACATCTTATTCGTTCTGTTAGGTGAACTTACAAAAAGATGAGAGTATCTTAGTAACTGTCCAAAATACTTTTTTATACTAACTTTATTCTCTCTTTCTACACTAGATAACACAAATATTTATAATTTGATTCTAATTTTCTGATAGAAAAATTACATAAACAGTTAGGTTTATGGTAGGAGGTGTAAGACTCTACATCTGCTTTCTTGAGAGATATATTTTCACTGTGACCTTTTCTGAACAGATACTAACATATTGAGAAGTCTTTACTCCAATGAAGTTGGTGGCATATATTTCTGCTACCTGTTCATAGGAAACTCCAGTATTTTTTGTTGGGTGGTCTCTGCTAGAGTTACACTGTCTTTTGCTATCCATTGAGGAGCTCACAACCCTACAGCTCTCCCTCAAGAAACTCTTACGCACACCACAGTTGGTCCCGTTGGGACCAGCAGCTGTTAGTCTGTCACAGGGTAAAGCAAAACTCAGCTGCTCACTAATAGAATTTAACTTAACTAGTAGAATTTCACCAGGTCTACCAGAAAGGATTTGCTGCAGCTCTGAAGAAGTTAATAAACAGTTAATGAGCACACTGCTGATCATTTTACCCATGTGCTGAGGCTGCTCTGCTCCTTTCAGCCTCTTGGCTCAGTCCTTAGCCGCTGCACAGGGCTTCAAATTACATGACCCAAATTCCAACATCTATGGTTTGCTTTCACATGTCTGCTTTCATATATCATGGGTTTTTTTAATTCCTCTCTCTGTTCTGGACATCAGGATTTGTCCACAGACCAGTCACAACCAAGACACAACTAATACCTTTTAATAGCACTATGAAGTTTCAATGTGTGGGGACCTTCTCATCCTAAAAGAAACCCAAAATTTTTTGCAGTTGTCCAGGACTGAGTTTGTCAGAAGGAATGCAAAAACTTTCATTTCTCAAGAAAAAAACAAACCAAAAAAAAAAAAAAAAAAAACAAAAACTAAGCAAACAAAAAAAACCCAAACAAGCAAACAAACAAACCCCCCCCCCCAAAAAAAAGAAAATTATTTCATTTTGTTAGAAATATTTTTTAAGTATTCCTGACCTCATAAAATATTTAAATTCCAATGAAATTGCATTTATCAGTCATTTTGAGACCAAATTTATCAGACCGAACATTAAAAAAATCTTCAGGACATAAAAATATAATGTAAAATCATCTTTCTCAGAGTAAGTCTTCTTCCTACTTCTGCACTCCTGCTTTTTTTGGACTGTAGTTCCTGACACTTTTCTATTTATTGCCCCTTTTCTAGTATGAAGAAATCCAGTCTACAAGTTAATTGTAAAAAACACAACTTTAAGTCAACCTCCTATATCCAAATATAGGAGCATAATAGCAATAAAAATTTCCACAGTTTTGAGTACCCAGAAGACTTACAAACACTTTGCATCCAGTTCCAAAACAATTTTTTTCTTTTACCTTAGTCAATCTATTTCACTGTAAGGATGTTAGCTTTGCTATATCATTTCAGTGGTAGATTTTGCATAAGAAGTTTGCTGGGACCATGAGTACACTTTTCCAGAGCTGTAGTCTATTTTGAAATAAACATTTTAATGCAGAAGGTTTTGCTGAACTTCTACTCACTGAGCTTCAACTGACTGCATACCAAAGGGCATTTTTCCAACCACATAAAATAGATTCATAACAATTTGGATGACCAAAACCTACAGTCAAAAGGAAAGGAGTACAAGAGATCAAATACTTTTAAGAAGTAATCATATCAGGCTACCTGACACTCAGGGTTAGAAATGCTCACCTTCCTGAGAGTACATCCAAAATAAATCCGCTGGAGTTATTTCAGTCTGCAGCAGCAAACAGAAGAGAGTTTGACCACAAGGCCAGAGTTCAGAAACATTGTTAGAACTGTCTTATACTTTGAGAAATCAAAGTTTTAAAATGTCTGGTACCTAAAAAACATTGACATCATCTACTCAGCATGGGAATAGGTAACATGCTGATTCATTTCCAAATTCAGTGGACTTTACTGTTACTCTCTTGTAAGTACCTTCCTAAAATAGTCTCTTTCTACCAGTCTTTAATGCGCCTCCATCCAGCTGGAGAAATTCATGATATTTTCTTTTAGTCAAAGTTACTTTCACAATATTTTGATTATTCTTTCTTCCCCCACATATTTGATGTATCTAATTTAGATTGTTATACCAGGAATAAAACTAATTAGTTAGTGGAATCAACTGATATGAAACTTAAAGTAATTAATTGTTTTATTTTAAGGATATCTTCTAATATCTCCTGAACCATAATTGGGCCACTGGAGAGGTTAATTAAAACTTTGTAGATTAATTAAGCAAATCCCATCTACTTTTCTCTAATTTAGTAATTCTCAGTTAGTTTCATTCTATTAGTTGCGCTAATGTGTCTATAATGTTCCCAGTACTCAAAACCTTATGTTGTTATTAGAAAAATGTTCTTTTACTCTCAAAACTAAAAAGATAAAAAATATAAGAACTTTGGCTTATTTTGAATTTCATTATGGTGATATTGAACTTTATTTTTCCAAGTCTGCTCCTCCTGATAGTAATATTTCAATTACAAAAAATAGTACCTTGAATACTGCCATATATGAACTTCCCGTTCATGTAATATTTTCTCTCTTAAACATCTGTTGTGTTACTGTGTGCACACACAATTGTGGTCAAAGTCTTGCTGTTGAGAGTCCTACTACCTAAAAGGCATCACAGCACCATGGAGAGCAGGGCATAACTGGGCAGAGGGTGAGAGCTACAGAGCTCCAGCTCCTCTGTGGTTTGCATTCAGCACACAAAGGAACTGATAGCAGACATCCTTTACTCAACAGTTACATACACAAATAAAGGGTGAAACCCCAAACCCACATTCCAGGGCTTGCTCACTGCTCATTATACCTCTTTCACAGCTAGTTATTAAGACAAATTCAAAGTCTCCAGTCTAAGTGGCAGAGGAGAGAAGTAGATTGCTTCCACTACAATCAGTGCATCTCCTTGGGAAGCTGCTGTCCGCACTTTAGCTTCCTCATCTACAGCAAAAAATTCATTCACCCCGGGTTTGGTGTGCTGGGATTTTTGCAGGGGATGGCAAATGGAAGAGGCTGGGGTGTATTCCACGGACACAGGGGAAAAAATTAACTAGAGTGGTTCTTTTCCTGTTTAATTCACCCACCGATTTTTTCTAAGGACCTAATATTCACACTGAAAGTACTGACTGCCTGCTTAACGTCCTGCTGTCCTCTCCTCAAACAGCCATTTTTAATGTCTCTGACTTCAAGTAGAGTAATAGCAAGCAGGTCAACTTAATTACACCAAATTTGCATAATATCTAGTACAATTCTCATTTTTATCTTTAACTATAAAGTGATTTAATTGAGAAAAAAATCTTTAAAACTTTAATTTCAGCTTTATTGGTATGCTATGGAAATCATATAAATAACTGCAACTTTGAGGATAAAAAGAAGTAATATCTGTAGTGGTTATTGTGCTCCATACATGATTTTGAAGCCATCATAAAAAGCAAATTAGCATGTATACCAATAAGCTTTTAGAATATATTCTTCATGACTGCAGCATCCTATTTTAGTTGATTTGTTAGTATTGGTTACTTGAAAGATCTTTGTAGTTCTTTCAAGAAATGCACAGACAGATGTATATGAAACCTCAGTGATACCAAAAATCAGTATGAAAGAAAGAAAGAAAGAGATGAGTGATTAATTGCCAGAACTCAATACAGCCTCTCAGAACAAGATTTTTTCAATAGGTATGATTCTGACAGGACTTTTCCTGGTTTTAAAATGCTTCAGTATATTATTTGACTTCTGATACATATAGCATCTCTCTTACAAGGATAGGATGAATAGCTGGACCTGTTTAGCCTTTAAAAAGAGATAACTGAGGATGGACTTCATCAATGTTTATAAGCATCTGAAGGGAGGGTGTCAATAGAATGAAACCAGGCTTTTCTTGGGACAAGAGGCAGTGGGCAGAAGCTGATGCACAGGAAGTTCCACCTGAATATGAAGCAGGAAAATTTTTTTCATGCAGTGATTGATCCCTGTAACAGATTTTCCCGAGAGGTTGTAGAGCCTCCCTCACAGGAGATATTCAAGAACTGTCTGGATGCAATCTTGTGCAATATGCTTTGGGATGACCCTGCTAGAGCAGGGAGGTTGGACCAGATGTGGGTCACTCTGGTCCCTTCCAACCTTACCCATTTTGTGACTCTGGGATATTCAGTATGAGTGTGTCACTGTGGGAATACAGATTTTGTTGAAATAATTGGACAGTTATACAAAGACCAAATCTACACAGGATAGTAATTTATGTATAGGACTTACCTTTGTGTACAAATCAGTATTCCTTAATCAAGCACAAATCCCATGGGTAGTAACACAACTCTTACCTGAGAAATTGCCTCTTCTTAAATAGGTCATTTTATGGAATTACATGTTCATCTTCTTCAACAAATCAGACAGTGCCCCCTATTTCAATTCCTGATTTTTTTACTCATCTTCAGATAAGTGTCAGAACTGCCCACATTTTATCATTTTTTTAAAGCAAATGGATTATTCATCTTCAACACATATTGCTCTATATGACTCATATCTCTGCATGTACTCCTAATCATGCAAAAGTTTCAGCTGTCATAACATCAGCTATAGTAAGCACTATCACCTGTGCTTGAACAGTTTGAACATTATTTCTTATGTTAACTCTAGGGCAATATAATTATTTATTTGTTTTTTTAAAAAATTATTGTCAATACCAGTGCACACATAGGTGTACAGACACATACATTTTTGTATGCTGATAACACTTTTTATTGACTATTACTCCTAAGAAGCAAAGTCCCCTACCTCTTCAGATTTTGACAACACTATTTTTTCATATTATTCTGTGAGTGCATTTTCTAGAAACATCAAAATTTTGAGATGCATTCCATGTTTGGCGTATGAAATCCAGCATATTAAGCCCCTTCAAAATTCCATTGTAATGAAATATGGAAAAGTTCTAAATTGCCACTAATTTTTAATCATATTTTTACTTGGATTAGTAGTACTTCTAATTCACTCAAATTAGGCAACATTTTCAAAAAGAGAGAGCCCAACAGGTAGCATTAAGATAACAGGAAAATCAGATACAGTTTTGTAAATGTACCCCTTTTCACGGAATCACAGGATGGATAAAGTTGGAAGGGACCTGTGAAGACTGTCTTGACCAACAATCCTGCCCAGGCAAGGCCACAAGGAGCAGGTTGACGAGTACCACATCCAGAGATCTCCACGGCTGCAGATTCCACACAATCTCTTGGCAATCTGTGTCTGTGCTCAGTCATTGTCACAGTGACATCTTTTTTCTTCGTGTTCAGACAGAACCTGAGTTTTAATTTGCTCTCATTGTTCTGTCACTGGTAACTGCTGGAAAGAGCTTGGCTTTGCACCGTCTCTTCAGGCATTTGTACACATTGAAGGTATCCCACCACCCTTTATCTCCTTTGGGCTGAACAGCTTCAAAACTCTCAGCCTTTCCTTATAGGAGATATGTTCCAGTTTTTCAGATTTCTAGCAATAATGCTCAGGAAGGTAGAGTTCTTTCCAGGGAGAGGTAACTATGTAAAATCATGCAGTCATATTTGTGAAGGGGAAAGAAGAAAATTATTGGTCTGATAAAAATATATTTCCAGAAAAAGAAAAGCTATTTACTAATTTGGGTTGTATCTTCCTAGTGGTTTTATTTGAAAGGAAGTGACAAAACAGAAGGAATGGAGAAGTTTAGAAGCTGTTGTTTGGTGATATTTCTTAAGCAAAATAACAATTTTGGGAATCTCTGAATGTCTTTGGCAATTTTCAAAATGGAAGTCTTTCATAAAAAAAAAGTACTGTTTCAAACTGAAATGCTGCAAATTGCTTGAGGTGAAAGGAAAGAAAGCTGATTATGTTAAAACAGTGCTAACAGGGTAAACAAAATGGTTGGATAAAGCATACAGAAGAGAAATGAGGAAGGAAAAGAACAGTAGCTACTATACAACACACTTTTTATATCATTGGGTTTACTTTTATTCTTTTGTTTTACTCTAAACTGATTTCTCTGTTCATATTTTTTTGGTTTTCTGCAAAAATATTTATAAATATGTGTTCTTTATCCAGACCTGGAGATGATGTCCACTGCTTAACCATAATAAATTAAATTGAGCCCTCAGTATCACAGGTAGTTGTGTCTATGCCTAGCTCTATTAACATGAGTTATCCCAATATAAAAAGCTACAAAATAGATGCATGCAGCATTCAACACCTCATAATACTATTAGAGTTCTGAGGCACAGCAATGAAATCCTTTTCTTTGTGGGACTAAGTTTCCAATTCACCATTGTACTCCCATGTTTACAAGTAAAGACATTACATCTGTATGTGCTATTAGAACTTAGGAATTTCTTCATTGAACTACATATTTAATTTGAGAACTGTCAAATAAAAAATATCTCATACTGTATTATAGAACTACAAAACTAAACTTTAGTGATCTCACACAGTTTCCATGTCTTTTTTGACATCTCCATACATATTTAATCATTGTTTATGATGAAAAAATAATAATACTTTTTTCCCTTAGTGTGGAAAAATACTGAAAGAAATAGTTCCCCAGAAACAATGCATACTACTTGTCACACCCTGCTTATGCTAATGAAGTCAAACCTGTTCATGCTTTACATGTATGACAAATAGCTGCAGAAAGACAATTAAAGATTTTTCATGTCTAGATTTTTTTTTGTAAAGTAAACCATATTTCTAACTTAAGTATGCTTAATACCATCCCCCAATGAAATAACACACAGAACCTTGGACCTAAAGGAAGAAAGATATCTAGAAAATGCTGTTTAAAAAGGAACTTCTTTCAAATTCGTACAATGTATAAAAACTTAATAAAAAAAGATGTTTTGGTCAAGAAAAGAATCAAAACCAAAAAGCCTGCATATGCAAAAGAGTCATGATTTTAAGCAGTGCAATTCTAGCTCCAATGTTTCAAAGTACTGAATACTCAAAAAACTGTAAGAGAAGTATACCATGGGGCACAGATGATTATAAATTCCACAATGTATTTCACAAATATATTATAAATTCCATCATTTCTGTAAACTAGCTCAGCCAGTTCAAAGTTTTCAGAATTTCTGTCACTGAACCTGGTATCAATACTAACATCTATAAAATAAGTGTTTAGGTCAGGGATGACTTTGCATAGTAATTATATAATCTATTATAAAACAGGAATTCTAGCCCAAGGAAATAATACTCTAATACAACAAGATAAGCTAAATTGCATTCATCTCAATTTTGGATCTTTGTTGATTTTTCTCATCTTTTACAAGGAGAGGACTTCAGATGTCCATCTGTATTAAATGTCATACATTTGATGTACATCGGTCAGCTTATGTTTAAGCAAAGAGTGTAGAAGCTTTTTATAACACTCAGTTCAGTAGTTGCAAGAATCACTAACCACTGATGAAAACATCATTGGGTTTGCTCAAGGATTGGGTAAGTTCTTCCACAGAGCTCCGCACATTTTTCTATGACAGTAAATCAGATTCAATACCGTTAACCGTTATGAGACATTGTGCTGCTCAAAGTCTCCTGTAGAACTTAGATACAAGGGAAAAAATCTAATTACCTTTAAAGCTCAGACAGCTTTTACTTAGTGACTTTTCAAAATAGTAATTATTGACTCAGTTAACAACACTGGCTTCAGAGGTGCTTTGACCAGCTGTGTAGATACGCAGTAAAGGGTTTTTAAGACGCCATAATGGGACTCAAGGAATCATTTTGGTCAATTGTGTAAATGTTTAGCCTACATAATATTGACTTGAGATATGTCATCTCTCTGGAGACTTAAAACCCACATGGTATTGAATTTTTCAAGCCATTTCAGTGTAGAAATCAACAAAAAGTCACTGAAGGTGAATAGCTTTTAAAGAAAAGCATACTTGTAAAACACATATTATGCAGAGGAAACTGGAAACGGTGTTTCAACTATACATAAAAAACTTCTAAAAATTTAACATTGATTGCATACTAGAAAAGTAACACAAAATATTTTTTTTAAATTTAGAGTTGAAAATTGCAAAGGTTATTGCTATGAAATATTTTTCTCATGTTAGAAAAATAGGAAAAAATATTTCTATTTTCTTTTGTATCATGCAGGTAGTTCAGTGCAAGTGCCCTTCCTCCTCCTCATCCTTCCCCCTTTTTTTTTTTGCCATTCATTTAGTCCTTGTACATAATGACCTTAGGATCAGCTGTACCTGAATAGGTAGTATCCTTTGGTACCACAAGGCTTTTGGTCTAAAGAAACCGCCAAGCAGAGCACAGCAGACACATTACATGAGAACCAAAGTGGGTGATGTGTTTTTACATTTAAAAATCTTCACAAAATAACACTGTTTTGTAAGAGGAAAGGAATGTGGTTTTTCCATTTTATGCTCCCCTAACCGTATTTTATAAAAACACGCACATTCCTCCAAGATCAGAAAATAAATATTATACATTAAATAAAACCTTGCATTATCCAAAGGAGGAAAACAGTATCTTGCCTTGGTAAAGCTCTGATTTCAGAAGACCACATGAAAGGCTCTGTTGCCTTGCATAGTTAAGCATACCCAACTTTGAAATGAGGTAACTGAACTTTGTAAATGGAATTTCTCAATTTCTTGAAGTGATCCAAGACTCCAGTGTCCAGCAGCATTGGAAATCCCAGTCACAATAATACAGGTGTTGAGAATACACATGCTGTAACCATGTCACTACAAATATTTAGAATGCCAAGTCTTTTGAGGGAAACTGGTGTAATAATACAAGACCATTATGATCTACAAAACTGTGGATTAAGTTCCTGATTACTTCTTCACGGAGACATGATCCTCTATACAGCCAGCCTCCTGTCAGGCTTTGATAACGGAGGTTAACTCCATCACTCAAATAGTGGGTTATGTATAGTTCTCTTTTGAGGCTTCAAAGCCTTCATTTCAGAAAACCTCAGTACTCCCAGTGTCCAAGCATTCACTGATCATTTGCTATGGCAGCTGCCCATTACAAGAAAGAAGAAATCAACTTGGAAAAAAAAATAAAATAATGAAATTCACTGAGTAAGGGATTCAGCTCTGATCTAGGTGTCTTTGTATAAAACCCTGAATAGAACAAGCCTAATATTACATAACTACTGCTCTGATGAAGAATCTGCAATTAAAATTAACTGTTAAATAATGGGTGAGTGTTAAAGTCTTTTTCATATTTAGATTTCAATGCACTTTTTAAAGTGAATATCATTACTACCAACATTATAATGCAAACATGAACTGAAATCATGCAAGAGGCTTTAATCATTCCAAGGTTGCACATTACACAGATCTTGCTTACCTAAGAAGTGTTTGGACTCTTCAAAAAAAAAAAAACTACAGGTAAGACATAAGTAAATAAGCTGAGAAAAAAAATAGATTAAATACTTCAGATGAAGGCAAAGCATGAGACTGAACTTGATGTAAGAGGAAATTGGAAGCCAACAAAGAAATTTAAAAGCCAGGAAGAGATATGTTCACTATAACAGGAGAAGAGGTAATCCTGCAGCACTGTATTTGATAGACTGGAATAGTGAAGCAAGCTGGGATTCACAGTGCATTAAAGATAGTTGTGAATCAAAATGGTTATTCCAAAATGACTTGTGAAAAGTTAGCTATGGATACAGATACAAATCTAGGGTCTCAGTCCTGCAAAGAGATTGAGAAATGAGAGCAACCAATGACAGCATGTATTTTAATGATGAAAAATGTGTACATGCCCATGATCGTTGAAAAATTAGGATCAAATACATACCTTGGCCTCAGCACAAACTTTAGTTAAAGCATAACATGAGCATTGTAGGATCGGAAGATCCAAAGGTTATAAATCTGAAAACAGTCTTAGTTATCTACTTAAATTTTGTGTTTATAACAAGAAAGCTTTATTTGTGATTAATTTGTTTCTCCTTGCCTTTGATAAAGCCTTCATCAGTGGCAATGATTCTGGGCATATATCAAGGAATTTGTTCTGATAGCTAACTGTTAGCACAGAATTCAAGAACTGTGTGTACCTCAAGGCAAGAGGCACAGTGAAGAGAAGGTACATTCCATATTACACATTTAAAATTTTCTCATCTAGATGGGATACCGGTATCTCCTTGTGCTGCATGAATGTTTCTGAGGCAAAGGTATTTTATCAGTAAAACAAGGGAAGCACAACTCTCAAGGACAACCAATATGGCACACAAATGATGAAAATGTCAGTAAACATAGTTTAGCAACAGCTAAAAAATATCCTTCCAATTGAATAAAGGTCCCATTTCCTGTTTCCCTGCAAATGCAACAAGTGTATATTCCATAAATAAATAATTTGGATTTATAGGATTTTGACACTCACCTTACAAACATCTTGTATTTTGTATTAAATATAAATGAAACCTCAAAAGCAGGTAAGAAACCTATAAAGCCTTTTAAAAGATTTTTATTTTCTTAGGTTTTTTTAAAGGCTTAGATGTTTTTTACACAGATACTCAAGATCTGCCCAGGCAAGGAAAAGCAGTTCCAATTTCTAAGTCAGAATAGCAAATGCTGTGTAATCAGATACAAACCTGATAACAGGATTTTCAGCTTAGGTCCATTATATTCTCAACACTAAATGTACAAAAAGTGGTAGGTGATGGAGGGAGTGGAGGATTTTTCATCAATGGATTCTATGTCAGAGTGCTGGGACAACTGAATCAAGTTGTGAATTATTATCGAACCATTATATCCTATTCTGAATTATTGACAAAGGCACCCACAGTCAACTTCATGCACTTTTTATTTCTCTTTTTTCACATTAAATTGAAAGTAAGTAAGTGCATGGATAGGGAGAAAATAGAGAAGTACATTACCATGGACAGTACAGCTAGAGAGGATAGAGAGAGTAATAACAATTCAAGGAAATAATCTTCTTGAAGACATATAAAATGACAATAAAATACCTAATGTCCAATAAATATGGAATTTCATAAATATATTAGAAGATATGTTGGCAACTATCGTAAGTAAAGGCTGTGTGTCCTGAGAAGTAAGAGGCAAATTTAAGGAAAAATTTAAAGAGAAGGCTACTAACGACAGCCAGATGTCAAGAGACTACTGCAGTGGCCATCTTCTGTCAAACAAATATGTTTCCACTTTTTAACTTTTTCTACGAGGTAACAAATCTTTTTCTGGAATTAAACAGCAGCTATCTAACAAGACATTCACAGTGAAAATTATAATAATTTGTGTTACCACTTCTATTCACCATGCTTGTTCATTTATTCTTTTGTTGGTGTTTGGTTTTGGTTTTTTGGTTCATTGTGGTTTTGTTTGCTTTTCTTTTTTTTACATAAATATCTGCATCAATTTCAGTAATGTCAGTTATTGATGTAAATCTACATCATTCATACTGCTGTAAATGTCTCCCTATAGTCCCTGTGCTCAGGACATGGATCTGCAACATTTAGTCCTGCAATAATCCCTAAAATTGCTATCACAACACACTTTTTCCTTCTGACCCTCTGCAAAAGGTCCTTTGGAGTGGTGGTGTTTAGCAGTTTACCAAGGAATTCCTTATACGAAAAGAATGAAATTGTAATTTTTAAGCCAGATGGGTCATGTCTGAATTGTATTATTGGTTAAATCAACATCACAGGTACTAAAGGACTGAGGTCCACATTGAGGCATTTCAGGATGTTTTACCTGAGACTGTTTTTTACTGTGGTCCTGTGCACTGAACTGCCCAGAGTGGCTCGGGTGCTGAAAAATGAGCTTCTACTCGATTAACCAGAAAGGCATTCAAAATTCTAATCACTGACAGTCTGCAGCCTCAACAAGCAGATTGCTGCAGAACTCCAGAGTTTAGTGGATTTAAGGTTTTCTTTCACAAATGAGAGCTCGGCAACTTTGGCATCTTGAGCTTGGAACTAGCAGCACACTCAGCAGCGCGCATCGGGCAGCAGGAGGTGCACGGCACATGGCAGCCCTTAGCGTTGTGTGCTGAGGCTTGGACTTTGAGTGCACCCTTCTTGAGACTTGGGATCCCACACACAGCTAAGATTTAGCAGTCCTGGACTGGGGTCTTAAAACTGTGTTCTTCAGGGTATATGAATTCCCAGTTTCGTGCATACCTATAGCAGTCCCTTGCTTTGGGGCATTTGTAATGAATTTGAGGCAGCCCTGTGAGTCTTTGGGGTTTGGTGACTGATTAGACATTACACAAGAAGCTCCACCCTTTTCTTTTTTTTTTTTTCTTTTTGTTTTGGTTTTTTTTGTTTTGTTTGTTAAAAGGTAAACCCAGGTGATTCTCTTTTTCTAATATGCTTTTACTATCTCAATTTTTTTCACTGAAAAGACTGATTTTCCTTAAGAATCAGAATAAAAAATTTTTCAAAGTCTAATTTTCCTTCAACAGAGAAATTGAGTCTCACCCTCTCCACAGCATTTAACTGGCAATTGCAAGCCAAAGGCACAGGTGTCCGTCTCATTCTTCACAGTAGCAGCTCTGCATGCACATATCGATATCACAGACACACCTACCAACGACTAATGAATACTCAGTAAATTGTGACCTATAAGACATTTTCCACATACAGAGCAAGCTTAGCTGGAAAGTAACATGAAGAAACTGGGAAGATTCACTTATTTTTCTACTGAAATTAAAAGCCGCAGAGCAGGAGAAAAGGGAAGCAACAACTCACAGGGAAATTAAGTTCACAGAAGAAATAATATAAAAACTATTATTTTAAACCCAACAAAGCACGTATGAGAATGTATTAAGTAGGAATTATGT
Source organism: Acanthornis magna (assembly GCA_036785705.1). NCBI lineage: Eukaryota > Metazoa > Chordata > Aves > Passeriformes > Acanthizidae > Acanthornis > Acanthornis magna. The sequence goes on from JAWUZG010000001.1 coordinate 28,534,307, forward strand.
TTTTCAAACTTATTTCCTGTTGACAAAAAAAGTTTGTCAGCAGATCAAGGGTTCCCTAGATGAATTCATTTATTAAAATAATATTTCATACCACTACATTCTGCCCTGTGGATTGATTACCAACATCACATTTTGAATATCTCATATCTCCACAGAGAAGGCTTAATTGGATATATCAGTCATTTGGTACATTCTTCTTTCCTGTCTAGATTATTTTATCTTTTCAGCAGACAAGTTATAGCGAATGTGAATAAATTCAGAGAAGGGTTGAAATCAAAGTCAATGTAGAAAATGAATGAGAACAGAAGGTAATATATATATATATGCTGAGATAGACACATACATTGATAATAATAACGTTCATGCACACAGTCCCAGATCCCTAATATTTCCTTCCTCTTGGCACGGTTTGCTTCTTCTACTGCCTTGAAACTGTCCTAAAGTACTCATGGAATTTCTACAATCAGCTGCACAGGGTCAGCCTCTCCCCCTAGCACCCAGTAGCCACAAACCACTAGTTTGATTCAAACCAAATCAGTCTCTCAAATGCACTTATTCAGGCAGGATAGCTAGTAAGAAATTTGACAGTGTGTACCATTGGTTAGACAGCACATAGGACCATGAGGCCTGGACTAGCAAAGCAACTGGAGAGAAAACAGCAAATCCAACTATTTAATGACTGAAGTAAATGGTGTGTTGAAAAGGATTATCCAACAAATGTCATAAACTTCCTGTTGAGAAAAACATCTGTATTCCAGGCTTAATTGTGTACTTAACTTACACTAAAGCAAAAGCTGATGTGCTCCACAGTCTTACATGCTTTCTTAATGACAGACACCTCATCATTGCATTTGAAGAGCAGTAATCTTTCTGCTCCCCTAGCAGGTGTCTGCCTTCTAAAGAAGCTCCTCTCATGGTGTAAGAAGAAATAACACTCAGTTCTAACCTTCTTTGTAGGTACTATTTTATTCATCAGGTTGGTGTTACAGCACTTTGGTGGAAAGGAAATCACCAGTTAATTAAACTTCTGGAGACTCGAGGTATCTACATCCTCCTAAACATTATTTTGCCCGGCAGCAAGTAAAATGTCAGCATCCCAATTAATATATAGTTTGTAACAGGAATTTTAAGGTACGGTTACAAGAAAGATGTAAGAGAACTATGCCAAGTAATCAAGATGTACAGACCTTAAAAATATGTTTCATGAAACCTGTTACTCTAAGCCTTATACAGCTGAACTTTGACATTCAAGTGTCATGTGGAAGCTTCCTAAGGGACTTGCATCACAGTTTGAAAGAACCTGCCCAGCGTTTTGTATGAAGCATAAATGAATCACCAATAATGACAACCATAAAGAAATAAACCGTTATTATATTAGACACTGCTAAGGAGGTCAGTGGGGATTATGGCCAACTATGCTGAACCCAAAGAACAGATTGAATCAAATCTTAACTGGTGAGTGTCATCGTCAAGCCTGTCACACAGGTCAATTCTTGGCTTTGCTGGTGGCAGTGAACGACAATTTCTCCCACAGTCCTTAGATTTTCTATTAAGATTGGCATTGAACTTATTTCCTTAGAACTCCCTCATGGAAAGTGAGTAACTTCTCTTTTGAGGTCTTCCAACCATAAAATCCTAGTTGATTCATTGAAGTTTTCCTGATTTACAAAGCACCGCAGAGGTTTGATCCCCTCAGAATCAATACTTCATTCACACCTCAGACAGCAAAAGTCTATTGGTGTTCCGGGGAGATAGAATGGCTGCCATGAAAAGCCTTAAAACACATCAGCCTTACCCTGTCTGAGGTATTTACATAGACTGAGAAAAGCACATATAACCGCAGAAAAACATCTAAGCCTGTGATTAAAATCTTGTTCTAAATGAAAACAACTAGCTTCTGCACAATTTTTACAGCGATGGTCTATAGGATAAACATTAAGATGAAGATAAACTTTGTATTAGGGTGTCTATTTTCTAATCAGTTAAGAGAAGTGGAAATATTTACAGTCCCTTTTAGTATCTGACAGTTGAATGCATCCTACCCCTGGAAAATGAAAATGAGGACACATTGATCAAGTTCTCTGCTTGAAAACCTGATTTTCAAGCCTTGTGGTCTTAGCAGAACCTTAGCAGATTCATTCCAGCATTGTTACTATTGACAGTGAAGTGGATTAAGTTTTTCTGGCAACAGTCAAGGATATTTTGCTTTCCCCACTAATCAGCTACTCCTCCTTTCACTGGGAAGCTCTCCCAAATCTGCAGGGTGATTTGGCACTCAGCTCCCTTCTGCTAAGGGAGTTAAGAACACAGGTCCAATCCCCCACTTAAAAGCTGCTGGAGGGCTTACATAGGCTCTGGAGTGATCCTAAACCCAGGACTGAATTTCATTAAAGGCTGTTGACAACCACCAGGCTCCAATTTGTAGCAGATTGGGAAGAAAATGCTATTCATTCTGAAAATATGTGCTAAGCCTTCATACAAGTAAAATCAAACATACATATACACAATATGGTTATCTTTTATTGAGTTTTTATATATAAAGATATTATGCTGTATTTATATATATATGTATAGCATAATGTAAAAAAAAAGGGGGTTGTTAAGCTATGTAAAATTATGGTTATAGCCTCTTCATTTCAAATCTGCGAAAGATTTTTAGGCTCTTAACTCCCTTGTGAAGATATTTAAGTAGCTAAGAGACCTGTGAGTCTAGTTGTTCTGCTTGAAACAAAACCCACAGAACTGAACTGATTCATCGCTGATGAAATCTTATCTAAAGACTTAAGGATTTGAACTTCTTAGACACATGCTAGAGAATAAGTCCCTACAGTTGGAGTTTGGAACTTATTGTTAGGGGAATGCTGGAATATTATCTGTACTAAACTCTTATCAATGTATAACTAGAAGTTCAAAGATGTTAATATGTCCACTTAAGGTCATAAATAGGATTTTCCTCCATGTGCAAAGCGGAAAGACAGAACTCAGACTCACAGGCTAACCTGTGTATCCACTATGCAACCTACTGATTGCTCCACATATACAAGATGTGCCACTGCAACAATAAACACAGTATTAGGTATGGTAGAGACACAGAGGTAGGCTTTAAACAAATTCCTTACCAAAAAAACCCATACAGACCAAACCAGAGGCCCATTTCCAAACTAATAAAGAGGGCAGCTAGATGGTTGCTATTTGACTATATCACAAACAAACAGAAAGAAACTAAAATCTTCACAATACTGAATTTGGATCAGTGTGTAGTGTTGATCACACTGAACAAAACATAGAGCTAATGAAAAAGAATCTTTCACCAATATGCCTGATTTTTAAAAAATGTAACTATTATCACTCTTTTTAGTATTCTGAACCGTATTGTGTGATGCAGAGTAACAAAAACTCAAACATTCAGTATGGTTTTGTTGGGTTCATTAGTTCTTTCTCTCTCTACCCCACCCCTCTTCTTCCTTCTCTTTCTTCCTTGTTACTTCTTTCTCCCCCTGCACTTAAAAGGAGCAGAAACAAAAGTTCAGTTTTCAGTTTGGTTTTTTACATCTTCTTCAACCTTTAAGCCAGCTCATTGAGGCTCACATCATTATGAGCTCAATTTCTGCCACACTGCTTTATACACACACCCACGTTACCTCTCCAACATCTTGTTTAAAATTACATTCTGCTAAAGGGTACCTTTTAGACTACGGATATTCTCTCCATTATGCCCTTTTCCATATTTCAGATACCTGTTCTCATAAGTGACTGTTTAAAGCAATTTTGATTAACAATTCCTGATTCACCACTGCACACATCTAATATTTGAAGAATGCTATAATTTATGGAAAAACTAAGCAGATAATAAAGATAAAATGTCAAAGATGACAATATACAGCTTTTCTCTATAGTTATTATTCCATAGTTAGACAGGGGGCTCTAGGGAAAAGTGTTTATTTGCATTCTAATAGAAGAAGAATCCTTTTTTGAAACCTGCCACTATTTCATTGCAAAGTAAGACATGCCTGAATAGACACTTTTCAGCAAATCTCAGACAGTGTTAAATTACCATATCCATTTAATTTTCTCAACTGAAACTCCAGTAGGATAGCAATGTATAGCATGGGGTTAACACACTGGGTTGTTTCGCAGGGAAGATAACAGCAGGGTGACAATATGGTTCCATTGCACAACTCAGAGAGGTTTTAGCAGGCAAGACAGACTCTTATTCTTCTAAATGGTCAGACCCCAGTGAGCTGTGATAGGGCTGACTACAGCACATTGCTCCTCTTTGGAAAAGGAGGGGAGGAAGAATGAGACAGGGAATGTTGATTACATCTGCATCCTTCTGACTGGCATATCTGAACTAAAATGAATTGATTCTGTTAAATATTTCATTTTTTGAAAAGGCTGAGTAAAGAATATTCAAATGCAAAAGTATGCAAACTGTGTAGGCAAGCTACTATCTATATAGCAACAGTACCAGAGAGTTTAAAATTGTATTTATTCCTGTGAGAAAGAAACCAGAATACTAAAATTTAGTATTGGTCCCGGAAATATCTTATCAGTAAGAGTCTAAGAATGCTTACTCCAGACATTTTTCGTGCTATTTTCTCTTCTGTGAAAAAAACAAAAACAAACATAAAAAACCCACACCAAAAAAACCCCAAAGCAAAACAAACAAAAAGAAACATACAAACAAACACACACACGCGCACACACACAGAGTAGAGAGGTCTTTTATGGATTTTTCCCTCCCTTAGAAATCATGCTGATGATAATTGAATAATCAAATTATGCTTCTACAAATGGAGAAATTCCATTCTGTTCCTGCAATTCTTCAGATGTAATTGTAACACACTGTTTCTAGTTATTGATCTACTTCCATGCCACATGCTGCTTTTCCTCATGCCAAGAGGTAAAGCAATCCTACAATACAGAGCTACTTCTCAATAGGATGGACCGTAGGAATTATTTAGCATCCAATATTTTTTCCCAGTGCAAATCTCACAGCACAGCAGAGTGAAATTCCAAGGAAGATTCAGAGAATGATTCAGAGACAATATTTGATGTCTATCCCTTGCCCACAGAGCAGCAAGCTGAGTTCTCACCAGGTGTTCACTCACAGGATGTTACTAACCTAAAGGGACAACCCAGTGATGTGTGCAGGAACAAAATATTCTGAGGACATTTCACAATTTAATAATCCTCTGGAGTATAGCTACTGGAAGCCATTTGTGACCTCCAACATGATGTTAGCAATACATAGTTAAGTTCAGGTGCTGACTGAAACTAGCAAAATTTCTCATTAAAGCTTTAAACACCCCCCTCTCACAGGTTTCCCAAAGATTGTATTATAAAACAAGGGACTACCTCACCCCCAAAAAATTATCCCCCAAATTCTTATTAATTACAATTTATTCAGTGTACTCTTCTTCTTGAATAAGGATCATACTCTGTTACACACTGCAAAAAAGAAACCAAAAGACCGTCACTGTCCTTGCATCAATCTAAAAGGTAAAAATTAATATAAACTAGTAGGGGTTTCAGAGGAAACAATTGGTCAGGACATTAGGGGATGATCTCAGTATAATATTCTAAAATGCCATACTTTGAAAAGTATCCTTAGACCTTATTGGCAAGAGCATTTTTAGGGTTAGTCGTCAATCTGAACAAGCTCAAGAGTGGAAACTATAGAGACCAATAAATACACAGGTATACAGAACTTAGGACATAATGACTGAACACATTGTTTGGTGCTCAGTAGAAGTCAGTAAGGCAATTTAGTATTCAAACTCTATGACTGTCACCAAAATCTCATTATATGGCTTCTTTTTTAATTAGAGCTTTCTAATCAGAAGACATGACGAACTCACCAGGGCTTTTGATTTTTTAAATAAGTGTTAAGTAGGTAGAACAGCAGATCTAGTGAACACAATTAGACACTCAAAGTTTCCTTTTTTTTTTTAATCAGGAAGATATTTTGGTGAGGTATATAGACATCCGATCTTTCCTGCATGAACAAACAAAAGAAAGGATACGCCCACTAGAAACTAGTTCTATTGACTTCGTGTAGCACATAGTATTCTACTTTCTCCTGACACATTCATGAGAAGTAATTGCATTTTCATATACATGCAAAATTCTTTTCACCATATTTGAGTTCCATTTATTCTGTCTACACACCATACTTTTCTGAGAAATAGTACACTCACAGAGCACTTTATCAAGTGAGAATATAGGCCCTTCTGTAGCTGAACAGGCCTGCCCATACAGCATTATATAATCCAGCCAATGTTATCTCATCCTCACTGATTCACCTCTTTCATCTATTTTATCCTTTACCTAAAATTATCATCACAGAAGAAAAACAGAATTTACACGTAGTAATTTTTCAAAGAAGAGACTGCAGATTTGGGGAGAGCTGTTCATCATGATCTTCCAGGGACTTTAACTGATGTAAGCACTAATGGAATCAGGAGTCTAAATAATAGCTTTTGAATTGACCTAGGAAGTCTTAATGGACAATGTCTCTCCTACAATAAATAGCACAGAGACTAAAAAGCTTCAGAAACATCAGAAGAAGCATACATACAGCAAGGAGAGGAAACATTCACTCACATCAAAAAATAGAAAGATTGATTTTTCATGTGACTTTAAATACCTGCTATGTACTCAGAAACATTAAAAATTAGACATGAATATGTGAAGAGCACATGGAAATTAATGAGGGTATACAAACCCTTTCAGATTGGAAATCTTTTCTTACCTAGAATCAGAGGATGGTTTGGATTGGAAGGGACCTTAATCATCATCTAGTTCCAATTGCCCCTGCCAGTAGGCCAGGTTGCTCAAGCCCCAATTCAACCTACCTGATTCAAAAAATTAGCAAACGGGTCTTGGTATGATGGGAACCTGACTCATCACTAAAGTCCATCTTTTCCTCAGCTTCTTTATGTCTCTCTATAACTGGAGACTTCCTCCCCACACGGATCCAGCACAGCCTTGCTGGGTGTGCTCATGGGAGGGTACCCTGTGACAAGAAGAGAGTGCAGTGAGCACTGTGCAGAGCTAAGTGGTGCAAGTGAATGGGGATAAAGACACCATCAATGCATGCCTAATTGAGTCTGAAGGACTGTGTGGAGAACTAGACGATACCAGTTTATAGAAGCTGATTGATACTTTTATTGATTTCTAAGGCTCTGACTCAGCACACGCAATCAGATCCTGGAGTCTTAACTCAAACAATGTATTCAAGGATATGTACTACTGCAGCAGGGCCTTTTTCTTTAAGCCTGCACATCAGCACGACACTGAAACTCTCCATAAATCGTGTTTTGTTGATGTGCATGAAAAAGCTGAGATCATGACAGCAATTTTGGTGAGTGAAAATATTAGCTTAATGATAGTTCTCCATTACATAGTTTCATTATGCAGCTGGACTAAGCTTTTAAAGGGTATATATTCCCACTGATTTCGGTGCAGAAACACAGGCTTTAGTGCATCTGAGATTCTACAAGATTTGAGGAGATTAATTAATACAATCTCCTTTTATATTCTCTCATTTTAAGAGCAATTACAAGTATAGCAAGCTACTGCCCACGTCTCCTTGTATCTATAATATCAGCTGTATTTTGAAGGTAGACAATTTACATTAATCTTAGGCTTTGAGAAACCAAGTATATTTAGATATTTTTATTGTGAGTGTAATATAGTAAATATCAAGGAAGGACATACATAGGAAGTGCAGAGTGCTTGAAAATTTGTTCCTTTCATATTAATGCGCAGTATCAGGCTCTGGTCTTGTAGCTGAATATATTATCATGTATTACACTGCCCACATGCGCACTCCTAGTTTATGGGAAATGCAACATAATTCAGCTCAGCCTTCTTTCATGGCAGACTCCTGCATTTATCGTGTTTTAAGGCATGTGCATTCATTCCTACTAAGTTCACTAGACTAGTTCTTTTGTCTCTAATGGTGAGCAAGAAACCCTATCACAGGGACCTTTGCAGTAGCCAAGGAAGAAGTCCTGCCTGTGAAGGATGATTATTTTTCCTCTCTCTCCTCCCCCCCTCTGACCACATTACAGCAAATGTCATCCATAGGAGGAAGTATTCTCCTTTGTTGTATTCTCCTCTCTCAGTAATCCAGATTTTACAGGAGAGTATTTAGAATTAGTCCATATTTGAAATTCCTTACAGAATGCTATACAAGTCAATGGAAGGTAGTAACAAGACCCATCAACAAAAATCTAGATGAGTCATGAGAGTTCCCTGCAACACTGGAGGTTAGATTTAAACTTCAGTTTGAAAACATCAGATCATTAGTAAAATCACTGAGCAGAATTCTTCCAAAAGTATTTGTATCACTCTCAATGCTAACCATTAAAAAAAACCAAATTATCCAAACTATGGGAAGAGAAAAGAGAGAAGGTGAAAGGAAAGAAAAGACAGTGGAAGGGGATGATTTGAATCACATCATACAGAGAATGAGACCCTCATCTGAAAAACAAGAAAAAATAATCAATGGAAATCTCCAGTCATCTTATTTGGTACTCAAAACCCAAACCTTTTCAGATTCTATTGCCATGCAGACTTTAAGAGGCTTAAGGTTCTTAAACAGCAATTCTTCAGATGGAGTTCCAAAGGATTTTGAAATGTCAGTAAAAATTTCCTAGGACTGAAAAACAAGACTCCAAAAATCCCTGATCAGCACTTGTAAATTCAAATATTTATTTTGTTTTTAAAACACCAAAGACACTAAGACAGAGACAGAATAACCTGGCAGCATTTTTCATGCGGCTGCTTTATTTTTAAGCATACTAAGGAGGGCTCAAGAAAAGAAAGCATTATCAGCACTTTAAGGATTAAGTGCTAAGTGTCATTCAGTAAGGAAACTGGCTTGATTTTCCCCCTCCCCATCCTCCTCCAGTTCAAGATTTATTTAATGTGATCAGACTGAGATTGATCAAGGCAGAAGACAGAACTGCTTGCATGCACATCTGGCCCCAAATTTCAGTGACTCATAAGAGATTCTCACTTGCAGTAAAATCAAATTCATTAAATACACTTACATACCTTCTGCCTTTATGACCAATCTTTATCCCACAGTATTCCCACCTTCTAATATTAAGCAAAAAGTGTGCAAGCAGGAAACAAAAAAAAATTCCAAAAAAAGCAGAGACAAAACCAATTTGTGACAGTTGAATCAGCACGATCATTACAAAACCTAAAACTATGGCAAAGTTGGTGGAATAATTAGCTTAATTTCTACCTCATGAACAAACATTGTCATCTTCATTGGCTCATACCTGTATCCATGCCATGTATTCACAGCAGGCTCAATCTGTCACCAATACAAACAGAATGCTAAATGTTACTAGAAAGAATGTCCACACCTTAATCCCAATCTATTGCAGCCAAGGATGCTCATTTTATACTCAAGAAAATCCCCAGTACCATCTATTTTTACCCTCTGCCTTAACTCAGAATTGTTTTTTCCTTCTGTAACTTTTTGACAATTCATATGTTATTTTATGGTGGAAGAGAATATGCATAGTCACATGGAGTATTCATTCAAAGGAATACTTTAATCAAAATTCACTGTTAAAGAATTTTTATTGTGGTTACAAAGTTAGATCATGGGGGGAGGGAGGGAATTGTTTCTACAGTTTAGTTACTTTTGAGAATAAGAGCTCATGGGCAACTTCACTTTGTAACCTCTGTGCATTAGAATAGACCTGTCCATGGTTTGAAACTTTTTCCCCTTGAAACAGAAATCTTGTCATACAAACTAAAGCATTTTTTAGAACCAAAGAAAATTATGTTCTCTTTTTTACTCACTGTAATTTTTCCCTTATCATTTCTTCTCCTAGATTACTAAAACACTACAAAAATATTTCTGAATTATTAGAGAGATAGATCAGAATTCACCTAGGTTTTAACTTTGAAGAATTCTTAGAATTTTTAGAATTTTTAATCAGAATAACAAAAATTAACTTTGGACATTACTATGTTTTAATATTTAGAAATGTCTAAGAGGTCTAAAGTTAGTTAAGTCTTTAAGATTTAAGAGTATCTCAACAGACATGTTGTTTAATCAACATATTTTTCTAAACCCATGTCTAAGCATAATAAATTGCAAGTTAATTTTAATATCATTCCAGATTCTCAAGCTTTTAGCCAAATATTAAGTTTGAGGTAATATTCTACATGCCCCCAATTGCAATTGCATATAAACAGATGTTACCAGGGCTTTTAATGAAAGAAAATTAGTTATAGATGGTTGGAGAGTTAAAAATAGCTATAAAATAGTAAAATGCTAATGTGAAAAAACCCATAGAATCAAATATCAAGATCTTCAAAATCTATCTGAAGAGACTAAAGGCCATATTTTCTGTTACTAACTTCCTTTTCTCCAGTTTCACAAGCAAAATAAGCATCACCAGACTCCTCACCCCTCCATCATGTAAACCTAGCTCAAAAATGAGGAGAAAATGCTTTTAACTTTTCTGTTGAAAAAATATATGCTTACATTCATTTCTTGGGAGACTCTTTACGTTAATAAATGAGATGAATACATCATTCAGACAATATTCTTTCATGCTGGGTTCAAATAAATCTTTCTACCAAGGAAGGGATACATTTTCCCTCTATTCAATGAAGTTACGTACCCCATCAAAAATGAATGGTACAGACGATAGTTTAGTACATTGCTACTAACATTAAGAAGCATCCTACTAACTTGAGGCTGATTTAACAATTTATCTCAAGTTTCTTTGTTGGAAAAACTTGCCCAAAGAAGAAAAGTTCGAAGTGTTGCTTATAAAAAAAAAAAAAAGAGGAAACAAAAAACAAATTAATAATCAATGCACTTTGAAAGTCACCTCTTCGAAACAATACAATCCAGAATAAAACTTGACATTTCCTAATAATGATACTGACATCATACTGTTGTGATAATGACTCAAGAGTCATTAGTGACCACCCTGTGAAGAAAGAAAAAGCCAACATATTGGCTCATCATCCTCATTCCCCATAAAAGCAGAGGAAAGGGAAGGTCAGAGCACAGGGAGCGAACTGACAGGAGTAATTAAACTTTTCACATACCCAGGGGATTAACAAGAGGCAAAAGCCACTGTAAAATGAATACTAAGTAAATTTGTTGATGACACTAAATTGGGAGGAGCTGTTAATTCCCTTGAGGGAAAAGCGGTCCTGCAGAGAGAGCTCAACAAAATAAAGGTCTGGGCAATCACCAACCATATGAAGTTTAATGAGGGCAAGTGACAGACTCTGCACCTGGGATGGGACAACCCCTGGATGTATGGACAGACTGGGGAATGAGATGCTGGAAAGCAGAGCTGTGGAAAGGGACCTGGAGGTCCTGGTCCATGGCAAGTTGGATATGAGTCAGCAGTGCCCTGACAGCCAGGAGGGCCACCTGTGTCCTGGGGGCATCAGGCACAGCATCGCCAGCCGGGCAAGGGAGGGGATTGTCCTGCTCTGCTCTGCTCTGCTCTGCGGTGGCCTCACCTTGAGTATTGTGTGCAGTTTTGGGAGCCACAATATAAAAAAGACACTAGGCTATTGGAGAGTGCCCAAAGGAGGGCTGGGAAGCTGGTGAAGGGTATGGAGGAGAAGCTGTATGAGAAAGAGCTGAGGTTATTTGGTCTGTTCACCCTGGAGAAGAGGAGACTGAGAGAAAACCTCACTGCAGTCTGCAACTTCCTTATGAGGGGGAGAGGAGGGACAGGTACCAATCTCTTCACTCTTGCGACCAAGAACAGAATTCAGGGAAACAGTATGAAGCTGAGTTAGGGGAGGTTTAGGTTGGATATCAGCAAAACATTTTCACCAAGAGGGTGGTTTGGGCACTGGAACAGGCTTCCCAGAGAAGTGGTCACAGCACCAAGCCTGACAGAGCTCAGGAACCATTTGGACAATGCTCTCAAGCACATATGGGATCCTTGGTGCATTCTGCACAGGGCCAGGAGTTGGACTCTATGATCCTTGTGGGACCCTTCCACCTCAGCATATCCTATGATTCTTTGATACACCTCCTTGCCAAGTCTTGCATCTCTGTTTGTTTCTGAAGGTGGCTTTATCTGACTTAAGTCTAAGTACATCAATTTTATGGCTGGTAAACCATTTCTATGTAAGAGGTGCTTATATGGAAAAGAAGAAATAAACCTAGACTGTTCTTCTAGTAGGCTTCTACTCAAATATTATTCTCTTCTTTTTTCTTTTTTTTTTTTTCCCAGAAAGATGCATTAGCTCTTTGACACAAGTCCGCACCTTTCCCTAGAGGTGTTACAAACACTTTCTCACATTGCTACCCGCATAATGCTCTTGATGCCTGAATTCCAGAAAATGTTAAAGTTACAGCTCCTAAACAACACCACTGACTGTTAAAATTAAATAAACATAAAGATTGTGTTTCAAAACACTATGTCCCATCAAGAAATCTTACCTGTGTTTGAAAGTTCTGGTTACAGTTAATGTACTCTGGGAAGAGCTTGTGCCATAGCTGCCATGGCATGAGGTCATCCATGGACAGCAGGGGAACCTCTGCTCCAATGCCTGGAGCAACCCCTCCTTTTTCTCGGACCTCATTGCCTGCAGGGTTGATTCGCTCACATTTCCTCTATAACAGCTGCTGTACAGTATTTTTTACCCTTTCCTTTCCTAAATATTATGACAGACATGTCTCCGGCATCACTGGTGGACTCAGCCTGGGCCAACTGTAACTGGAACCAGCCATAACTGGCTTTGCCCTACTTGGGGGCAGCTCCTAGGGCCTTCTGACAGAAGCCACTCCTGAAACTCCCCTACTACCTAAAGTTCACAATACAAACTTTACAAACTGCATTTTCCACTCAGTTTAGTAGTGATTAAATTCGAAATTTATTTAAATCAGATGGTAGTGCCCTGTCCCCTATAATTCCAAAGGGAATAAACACGTTTTCTTACAAAGACATGTAGTGATAGGACAAGAGGGAATGTCTTTAAACTGAAAGAGGATAGTTTTAGATTAGCTGTTAGGAAGAAATTCTTTACTATGAGGGTGGTGAGACACTGAAACAAGTTAGCCAGAGAACTTGGGGATGCCCTATCCCTGGAAGTGTTCAAGGCCAGGTTGGATGGGACTGTTAGGAACCTGGTCTAGTGGAAGATGTCCCTGTCCAAGGCAGAAGGACTGGAGCCAGGTAATCTTTAAGGTCCATTCCAACCCAAACCATTCTGTGCTTGAAACAGTGCTTGAAACTAGAAACATGTCATACATGGACTTCTCTATAACACTTCAACTGAATAACAGAAGTAATCATAATGCATTGTCTTTCTACAGTCAAGATTGTATATATCAGTGACCACCAAAAAGTTCTTTTAATTTCTCATCTCTATAGAGTGAGACAGCCTTAACAGGGTTTTCTGTACAAAATTACATAAACTTTAAACTTATGCTAACTTTTCCAAATAGTATTGTAGTCTATAGGCTGCATCATCCTCACCGTCTCAGAAGAACGTGCTAAAATTGTGTTTCAAATGTCACACATTTACACGACAAAAGTAACACCAGGTACTAACCAGTTTTTGCTCAATACCAAGAAAGTCTCTAAGTAGTCCATACTAGTGTTTTCTTGTGCATAGGGATAGAAAAATTATCTCCTTACTCTTTATGTAAATATATATAACTCTTGAATTTCCAATGCTTTGTCTTCATTTAAAACTCCTAAAGGACACGATATATTTTTCTGCAATCTTCCTGAAATTAGTCTCTCCAGGTTTTAGATTCTGAGAACTAGAAATAAAAATAAAATCAGTTCATATAGAACTAGATTTTTTTGCATTTGATTATTTTTATTACAGTTGTCATTCATAGAATCATATTTGTGAAAAGCTTCTGGAAGTGCTTGCAGCCCTGAAAGCCACCTTTACAGCATACTAGCAAAAAAAGTCCAGAAACTACACTCTCCACACCCAAACAGTTTACAACCTAAGATACTGTCAACATCAACAAAAAATATTCAAGAGCACTGCAGAAGAAAACAGAGGAAAGCAAGCTTCTAACAAGGGAAATAAATTATGTAGTGTGGATTTTAACAAGAACAGGGTCTTAATTAGGGAGGGATTTGGAGAGAGAGAGAAGAAAATTCTTGTATTAAGATAATTAGTGGCAGTAGTTTACATCAGCATAAATTAGGATAGGCAATTGGCAATTAGAAAATACTGCTTCCTTGGTGGTTTCAGTCAAGTGGCACAGAGCAGCAAACATTTCTAAACTCAATAAAGTGCCAGATATCAGCTGAAAACACAATCATCTTCTCTCTTTCTGTCACTATAATTTTGAAAGCCTGTCGTACTTCTTTTCTTTAAGTGTTTCAAAAATGAAATGGAATATTTGAAAATGAAATTCTAGCTATTCCCTAAAAATGAGACAAAAGTATGAATAAGCAGAGAGGAGGGTAGAAGAAAGCTGTCAGTTTAATCAGTTTGGACATCCATCATATGTGGTGCCCAGGAGGCTTGTTCAGATAAGAACAATTTTGTGACCAGGGCGGGGTTAAGTCAGCAGCTACAAAGTTGAAAACAGATTAGTTAGATTATGCATAAAAGTCTTACTATCTTTGGTCTTAGAAGAACTTAGGCTGCTCCTGCATTTTTGTATTATTGTGACAACATATACCACTATATTTGCCAAAGAAATGAAAAGATAATTTACAACCAGCTAAGTACAGACTGTCCTCTGGCTCCCTTCTGAAATGGCTTTAGAGACTTGGAAGCTACAGCAAAGCATCCTCTTGTCTAACCTGTCAGAGGCAGCAGAAATATCTACTATGGACTGTACTGTTTACTCTCTTTTCTCGGCACTTGGTAAATATAAGTTTGGGGGGTTTTTTACAACCTGTGTCTGTGTTTCTCTATAGTTTCTCTGACAGAGCAACTACCTTGCATCGCAGTGAGTCTGTTTTGGATGAGTGTTCTGAGGTGTGTGCAGCACTTTGGCAGACCTTTCTGGAAGCCAACGTCCAATTCTAGAGCATCTTGTGGTACATCCTACACTAGGCTTACTAATGCTGTTACCAGCATTGTGTTTAGTTGCAAAAGAAGCATGTACGATTTCTTGCTCTTGAGGAGAACCATGTACTAGTTCTAAGCTGTTCAAGGAAATCTCCAAATATTAAACCAACAGCTCCAATTGCTTCAACAATTGCATTTCTCTAATATCCTTTTTACACCACCATACCCTTCTCCCCTTTCCTCAGTGTGCTGAGGTCTCCCCACAGAAATTCTGAAGTACCTCACTTGTTCACCCATCCCGCCTGCAGCCATGAACTCCCACAGGCCATGAGTCTTGGCTGAGCAGGAAGAACTTGGGCAGGAGCCACGTAGAACCAGGCTGCTGAACCTTGTCTGCCACTGAGGACCTTCATCTGTGTGGTACCAGTTGCAGCTCTTGGGCCTAAGGAATAACTGGGATAAATACTGTCAATTTTTAATGTCTTGCTCCTAGTCAGGCACCTACACAGAGTGTACCTTACTAGTTGGCACTACATATTTGGGGGCTTTTCAGATGCTGGGACATTCTGGCTGTTGGGGATAGATGAGGACCAAAATGGCATAAAAATTATTCCTACATGTACGGTAATGGGCTAGCATGGAAAAGGAACTATCAATGGCACAACTTGTATTTCTAAGTGCATAAATGGGATGGTTCAAGAGTGAAGGAAAAACCAAGGATTATAAACATTAAGGAATTTCTTGAATACTGTGTTGAGTCCATCAGTGATTTTGTATGCTCTGTTGTCTGGTTTTGTTGTATAGTGATCTTGAGGCAGAAAATATACTTCAAAAAGAGACAATTGAAACTCCTAGTCCCAGAAGAGTTTAGTTTAAAAGGAATTCCATGTTAATAAAAGCCAGTGTCACACACTGAAGGAAAGGCAGGTACTCTCACAGAAATGGATCCTGTTCTGGGCAGCAGCCATTGGGCCTCCTGAAAGCAAACCACAAAGTTCCTAATCACTTCTGAAATTTAGGCCACTGTCTTTAATTTATTCCTCTGGGAGCAGTTGAAGATTATGGAAGCAGCAGAAAGAATAACAAAAAAAATTCCTTTTAATCTGAAAATGGCACAAGGGTTTTATCTTAATACCATTTCCGTTTGCAGTTTCTATTCACAAGGGGATCTGCTGTAGTGTTTAGCATATTTGATACCAATGGCACTGATGATTCCAGGAGCTGAGTCAAATGATGCAGTGAACTGCCACCACAGCACTTTGCTGGAATGAAGAAAGCGTCTGAGACTCAAATATCTGATGGGCTTTACTTATGACAACAGTAAGACTTTACTACGCATTAATGTTTCAAATTCTCTGTCTACTAAGCCTTTGAAAGTTAACAGCACACAGAAAATCGTTTATTCTGGCATAGCAAGATAATCTGTGAGACGCATAAATCCTCACACACTCTCTTCTATTCTTGTCTCCTATCTTCCTCTAGGACTATACCAAGTTTACACCAGAGGGAAAAAATAAGGGTTAAAATTTATTTAGAGCTATTTTTTCTAGTAGGTAGGAAGAAGCAGCACTCACCTGCAGAGCCTGCACAAGCACATGAAAATAATTTAAAACAAACATGATGTTACATTTCTGTTAAAATTTCTTTCCACTGTCATGACTGTTTTCGACTGTAATAACCAAAATTTAGATTCTTTCTTAAAAATACAGTCAATTGATAATTAGAATGGAGAAAACTTGTCTTACTGGGGAAATGGAGGTGTCTGGGAACTTCAAAGAAGAATAATTTTATAGAAATATTATGTCCATCGAGCTCAGAATTTCTTTTTGCAAATGTCTTGGTGACAAGTAATTTTCATTGCACTGAAGGCAAGGTTTCAAGGCAGCATTGTCTCTATTTACCATCTGCAGGCTATAAAGCCAAGTAACGTGGAAGCGATGGCTTTCTGACCCTGTTTGTCATAAAGAAATAATATAGAAAGAGCCTCAAAACTTAAGCTTAGTGAATAAATGCTCAGTCCCAAGCCAGAAGGCTCTAACACTTCCTATGTGACTTCGTCAAAAAAATCAAAAATTTTCAAAATATGCAGAGTGCACCAGGACCATCTCAGACCACCACGCTTCCCTGAGAAAACATTGGCCTCAACCCTGAATAATCCCTGCAGTTCCCCAGAAGAGAAGAGAACTTCAAATATTTGGAGGAGTTTGAAAATTTTTCTTATTTGCTCTAATTCTGAGTGAATACAAAACAAACAGAACAAAAGAAAATCCCACTGCAAACCAAATGTTACTCTCTGGCCAACTGTGCAAAGAAAGAGGCATACAATGTACTGTAGCAGGCAGTGGACATGGGGACAACATGACAGAGCTGTGTGGATGCATTAGTTACCTCCGGCCATCTCTAATGACACTAAGACTATATTTAGGCAACTTATCTATATGCTGACATAACTCCAAATTAAACGATATAAATGTTACTCTACAAATTTAATGTCTAAACTCCCACTATAATCCATACAGACAGTGGAACAGTTCAGCTCATCGTAAAGTTCTTATTTAGCATATGGTGACCTAATTATCTCTCTAGACTCCATTGGTTGGCTTAACTGGGTATTTGTTTGCCATAGCACAACTTTGGACCTCACTGACCTGTATACCCATAATTTTAAGTGTCTTAATCTCTAATTTTAATCTCACACCAGTGATAAATCCTTTGTCCCTTCAGAGAAGCAATTCTAATTCTTCCAGTTGAAAGCACCTTTTTCCATAGATGCAGGTCTCTCCTGCTACTTTCAAAGTTAGGGACCCACGTGATCTATACCAAAGATTGACCAGAACCTGATTTATTTCTCAGCCCAATTAAGAACACATGGATTGGATATCCTCAGTTTATTAGGATGGCAAAAGTTACAGGAAATGAAAGCAATCAGGGTCACTTAAAAACAGTCTGAATAAAGCAAAAATAAGCAGATTAAGGTTCAGGCAACATCTCAGAAACTACAGGACAGTTTGCAGAATCAACTCAGGAGCAGAGGCAATCTGCACATTTCAAAGTGAGCTTGTACATAACAATTTGGTGTTCACAGAAAGATATGTCTACATGGTGGTGACAAAGATTTGTGTTGAAGGGCACACTTGTCCTGTGCTAGAACTGGACTATGTTTCATATTAAAGGTCAGCACTTTCAAATGTTCCACTAACTTTGTTACACAAACCTCATTCTGAGAAAGCAGAGAAATACTATTTTTAGCACTTTTCATATATAGATTATACCAGTTAGTCTGTTAAAAAAAAAAAAGAGCACATAAAAAACCTAATAAGTAAAATGTCTCTTGCAACACAGAGGGAAGTACTCTGAAAACTCTGCTCATAGTAAAGACCTGTACCTTGAGCTGGCCAACAAACATCAAGTAGAGTGCCAATAAAAAAAATTGGAATTTAATCAACAGGAGTGGAAAAGAGCTGAAAGAGACAGAGGGAAAGAGAGAAACAGAAATCACATATTTGAAAGCATTTTATCTGCTTTTGCATGAGACTCTAATGCACCTGCACAGTTATTTTGAGCACCCAAAAACACTGAAATAAATCCTCTCACAAGAAGCATCTAAGAATAATAAATCCACATTTTAATGGGACATATGAGTGGCTGTGCTAATGAAAACTATTGCTAAATTTAAAAAATAAAATTTACTTTCTGGTATACATCACTTGCAATGAAAAATCCATCTTTGGAAGTCTGAATACAAATCCCCAAAAGAGTGCAAAATAAACAAGCAAAGCCCTCAAGTAACATGTTTATAAATAACTCTTCAGACCAATCTTTGGACAGGTTAACATTATACTTGCACTTGTGCTTTACAATTTGATTTTTAAAAATGTTTGTCACATGAATAATCTAAATCTGGTTTATCTTTTCCTCCCCTACACTCCCTTTAGCATCAGCTACATCTTGTGATAGTTTGACCCTGGCAGGATGCCAGGTACCCACCAAAGCTACTCTATCATTCCCCTCCTCAGCTGAGAAGGGGAGGAGAAATATCACAAAAGCTTCATGAATTAAGAGCTTGGAGAGATCACTCACCAGTTAGCATCATGGGCAGAACAGTCTCCACTTAGGAAAACTAACTGAACTTACTACCCATTAAAAACAGAACAGGATAGTGAGAAGCAAAACAAATCTTTAAAACACCTTCCCTACACCCCTCCCTCATTCCCAGGCTCAATTTTATTCCTGATTCTCTACCTTCTCCACCCCATAGGTGCAGGGAGATAGGGAATGGGTGTTGCATTTAGTTCATCACACATTGTTTCTACTCCTGCTTCCTCCTCTGAGAGAGGAGTCATTCCCCTGCTCCAGCATGGAGCCTCTCCCACAGGACACAGTCCTCCACAAACCTCTCCAATGTAAGTCATCCCCACAGGCTGCAGTTCTTTCAGGGTGGGTCCCTTTCCAGCCCTTCAGGACAGGCTGCTCCAGTGTGGATCCCCCCAGGGTCACAAGTCCTGTGAACAAACTGCTGCAGGGCAGGTTCCTCTCTCCATGGGCTGCAGGTCCCTGACCAGAGCCTGCTCCTGCGTGGGCTCCCCACAGCGTCACAGATGTCTTTCAGGCACCAACCTACTCCAGAGTGGGGCTCCTGCAGAGCCAGCAGGTGGATCTCTACTACCCCATGGCCCTCCATGGGCTGCAGGGGCACAGCTGCCCCACCATGGTCTGCACCATGGGCTACAGGGGATCCTCAGCTCCAGTACATGGAGCACTTCCTCCCCCTGCTCCCTCACTTGGTGTCAGCAGAGCTGTTTCTCTCACAGATTCTCACTCCTCTCTTCTCTGTCCTCAAATATGCATGCAGGATAACTTTGGTCTAGTTGGCTTTTTTCCCCTTTTCTTAAATATTTTATTACAGATACGTTTAGGTCATCTGACTGTCCAGTTTGTGCTCAGTTTTCATCAGCAGCCACCTGTGGAACTCATTATAGTGATCTACCCCAGTCTGACCTTGCTGACTTCAGGGTTTTTGGGGTTTTTTTGTCTTGGAGCTGTTGGTCTGTTAAGTTTGCAAAGACATCACAGAGGTTAACTTACAATTATCAGGATTTTGCTGGTATCTCCATATTTGAAGTGTTACTGCATTTTATGCAGTCACAGAAACAGTATTTCCTATTTGAGGGGAATGAAAACTTCCCAGAAACAAGTTCACAAACTCTTTTAAACAGTGACATTGGAAAATACACTTGTGCAGGCAAGTACATTGAAATTATACAATTGCCAAGAGGAGATAGTAATAATTCACATGTCCAATGGCCAACAAATAATCTCAAAGCCTAAGTTCTCTTTCCAAAAACACAAGTGATCCTGGAGGAACAGTGCCTGCCCATGACACTGGGTTTATCTGAGGGGCTCCCACCATAGTTATGTCATTTAAAGTCTGTGCCAGAAAAGTTTTGAAGCACAGAGAAACCTGAAATGTAGCTGCAGCTATATTAACCATTAATGCTTAGTCTGCATCCAAGATGGATCCAGCCCTAGCACAAGCAGTATCACTCAGTTTAGATGCTGCAGCCTGAAAGTCCCACTGCATCTTGTGGCAGATGTGGCATTGATGTCCCTGCAGCCTGCACAGCATCTGCTGGGGCTCTCCTTGTGGCAGATGTGATTGCAGCATGCTGGACGCACTTAGGATTCCATTTCAGAAGACAAGCAGGAACCCCACCCCATCACAAATCTCAATACTGATGCTGTCAGCACAATTTGCTGTTTTGCCTCAAGGCCAAATTGAGGATGCTCTAAACAGGAGTGTAAATGTAGACAATCGATCCAAAAAGATCTGACCAAGTGTCAAAGTATTTTGCTGGTTTTTTAGATTGAATAAATACAGTCTTACACTACACAGCTTCCCCTAGGGGCTACTGGAGCAGAGAAGAGTAGCATAGGCTGGAATAAAAGAGGCTTTTTAAGAAGCCACAGAAGACTCTAGGTGTTAAATAACAGTAGATACTAGATACTTAGCTACTATTGTTTTGGTAGAGATCTGATTACTTGTGAAACATAGAAGGTTCTATTATAAAAGAAAGGCAAGAATTTGGTTTTTTTCTTTTGTACTTATTACATGCTCTTGCTTTGACATTGACAGCACAACAAATACGACCTGTGTCTGGACAACTGAGTTAGTAAAGGTATTGCCTGCATGCTCTAAGAAACAAATCAGTTAAATCTTTTAGTTCATACGTGTCTTTGGACTTAGGGCAGCATTTGCAATGAGAAATCCCCATATCATTGCTCCTAATCTAAATACCTTTATCAGATCTTCCCAGTTCCCTGTGCTACCACCCTCCCCTCTGTGGCTGCTCTTCCCCTAAAACCAAAACAAAACAAAAAACTCACCCACAATGCAGAAGCACCAACCTATACTTCCAGATAATGGTTTCTTAGACCTCAGAAAGTAACATGCCCTTCAGCCCCGCACCTGCCTCCATGTTTGATCTCTGAGATGAAAACATGTTACAATTGGTCAATGCAGACTAGTGACACCAGGAGAGTGAAAGCCAAATTTTCCTATGCTGGGACTAATAGGGACCATTCACCAGCTCAATTTTTTCTGTTCTCACCAACAGCAAAGGAACTACATGAAAATATCTAAATTTTAGATCAGTATTTTTACACTGTTTGATTTTAACAGAGCTCAGACACCTGAAAGGAATCAATTGCAGTTTTCAGAACTAGACCTGTGCTGAAAAAACAGTAGAGACAAAGAGCATGATGAGAAGGTGGAATAGTTTGAGACTCGTTGGTGCGGCAGGAGGGACCCTAGCATGTTTCTTTAGCCATTTCCCATTTCACTAGCAGCATTATTAGGAACTAGGTCAGAGTGATAGTTTCAATATTATTGCCACTCACTCTCTGTTGTGGTTTGACCCCAGGTAGCAGCTAAGCATGCACGCAGCTGTTCATGTGCTTCTTGCATAGGGATAGGAAGTACAAGAGCAAAAAAACCTATTTGTTGAGATAAAGATAGTTTAATAAGTGAAGATGGGAGGGGAAAAGCCAAGGGATGCAAAGGCTACTCTCCATAACCCACAAGCAGATCAATGTCCATCTGGTTTCTGACCTACAGCTAGAAGACAAAGTCCACGATTTTTCTTCCTGCTCATTTTACTGCTGAGCATGAAATCTTATGGTAAGGAGTATCTTTTCAGCAGCTGGAATCATCTGTTCCTGCTGCATCTCCTCCCAGTTTCTTGCCCAACCCCACTGGGGTGGGAGGGAGCAGAGAGGAAAAAAGAAAAAGTTTCCAATGATCTGCAGGTACTGTTCGGCAGCAGCAAAGCACTGAGTGGTTTTAATCACAAATCCAAAACAGCACTGTATGAAGAAATTTGATTCCATTGCCGACAGGCACAGTGCACTATGTGTGGGGATTAGAGACAAAGGACAGAAACACATGTTCTGCCTCCCCTGTGTGGAGAGGGTATTCCCACACTGGAATAAGAGTGATTTCCTCTTCACTCTCTCATGTATTTTACTGTATTTTTAAAGTATTCTACACCAGGATGTCATTAGCCATCAAACTGGCGCCACCTTTCCAAGGTTTCAGCCCAGCAGAAGACAACTAGCCTTTACATACTCTGCTGTTTGATTATTAAAGTACACATTCCTTCTGGTCCCACATTCAGTTGTCATTCATCCAGTTCACTTTATAGTATCTATGATCAATTGGCAGGCTTCTAGAAAGATAAATTTTACAGCTCTTAACATCATTACACCATTTGCAAATAAATGAGAAGTGGCTAAAAGTCAGTCTCAACAATCCTGTTAAAGTGCAAGGAACAGGAAAAAAAATATATTTTTCTCCTATATTTTTAATAAATTTTTTACTATAGTTACAGTACTTTCTTTACAATTCAAAATGACCAAACAAACTTTACACTCCAGGTTTTAATCTGAACCTGTGCACAGAGAAAAAGGTGAATTATAGTTTTCATCTTCATAAAATTTAAAAACTTTTTGAAAACTGAGGTATTACTTTTGTTACCTATTGAAAGTAGTGAATGTAAGGTTAGATATTGTGATGGACAAGAGTAAGGGGAAACCTTAAAAATAAGTTCTGAATGTGTTTCACTATCTGAACCCTCTTACTGTATCGCACTTTTAGGATTCCATGAACTACATTGGACTTAGAATGAATTCGCAGTCAGTGAATCTCTGCAAATTTACAGCAACTGGAAAGTGGACCATTACTTCAAGAACACTTTGTTGATGAATACCAGAATAATTGTTTCTGTACAAATAAGTGTTCAGCAGCAGAAATGTATCTGAAATCACCTAACTTCATACTATTTATTGCATTTCTTTATCACTTGAAATAGAGAATAAGCTACCACACTATGTGATCCTTTGTGGAAAAGCTTTGTGACAGATGCTCCCAAGCATGCCACTAAATCTTAGGAAAGCCCTTTCAATGAATTGAATTGTGAATATCTTAAAAATGCTGACAAACACTTTTAAGCTGAAATGCTTATTAGCATATCCAAATCTGTTCAAAAGGCACATCTTGTGAGCTGCTTGAAGGGGAAGCTTTAACAGAACAGTCAGGCATGTAGATTCAGTGGTACTTGATGGTTCCTCAAAATGACCTAATTTCTTTTCATTGACTATCAGATTGTGTTTTCAATCCCACTTTAGCATTTGCAAAAATCTGCTCTTAATCCTTACCTACTATTCCAAACAGAAGTGTAATTGACGTTTCTCTAATATATAAGTAATCCCTGCTTTTCGTATTCTATTAAATGCTTCCACAGCTTCCAAAAGCGGATGTTGTGGATGCTTTTGGAAAACAGACAATGTTTCTGTTAAATCATCTAAATGGAAAAATACATTTTGAAAATTAAATCTGCCATTACTTATTCCCTAATCTCTGCAACATTGCAAGCAAATTAAAGGACAAGACTTGAAAATGATGCAGCAGCCTCCTACTATAGAATGGTGTTTTTAACTTATGTTCAGAAACACCTGCAGGATTGTTATCCTTATATATGTCTTAGGTGTTAATGGACCAAGCTTCACTTTGAAACCTAATGAGTCATAAACCTGAGACAGCAGATACTGTTCTCACTGAGTGGCACTGCTTAACTTCCCATAGTCCATATAGAATTCCACCGGAGAAAATGTATTAATAAGAATGGAGATGCCCGTGGACAACCTGTAGCAGACACAATGCCCCTTTTTAACATTTGATTTCACTCATCTTCTATAAATTTTTTTCTCATAAATGAAGCTCTGCAAGGCATTTTGATAACAATCTTTATTGCCAGCATCAATGTGACATTTGATTAAACCAGTCCTTCTGGGCTTTGTCTTTGAAATTACTGGATTTTTCATGTTAAGAACTTAATCACTTTGTTTCTGATGTGAGTCCATTTGTAGATTCAACTATCATTTTCTGTTCTCTGGATTACTTTAACTCAAAGCCTTCCCACAGCTAGTTAATGCTTACACTTTTTCATAAGCTGAATCTACTTATGACACTGAATCTGAAAGCTTATCTTATATTGTATTTTTAAATCCCATTAATTTACTGAGTCTAGGTGTACTGTAAAATACAGTGTTTGCTGGAGGTATAGTGCAATGCCCACACCATTTACTCTAGCTGCTAGACTTTATGCCCATTATAAAACAAAACAGTTTTTTAAAGATAACATCTTAGATAGGGTCCAGTTTTGAATAGCACTGTGAAAAATTTGGGTTTTTTCTGTTCAAAGACTATAAAAATGCCTAAAGTAGTCACAGAAAGCTAGACAACACATGTGATGACCTGCATCCCTTCCAAAAACAAAAACAGGCATTCAGCTCAGGAACCTTGACTGTTAAGTGTCTGCAGAAAATGGACATCATCACAAACCTCAGCATGGGCCAGATGAACTTGGAAAAGCATGGCTTTGAAGCTTTTTTTATCAGTTTCTGTTATCTCTGTTTCTCAGAAAGCAAACTATTTACATTTGTTCTTTCTCTCTAGGTTCAATGTGTGCAACAGGCTGCTTAGGAACAGTCTTCTAATTTCTCATATTCTATCTCCTAACAGAGAATTTAGGTTGTTTCTCATCTTACTTGGCACATATAATTACTACACTAGTTTTCTCCTGAAAGAAATCTGCAAAGGGGAAGCTACACAAGAGAGAGGATAAAGATGTAAAGGAAACATCCCAGAGCAGTGGTTTGTTACTGCAAGAGAACTCACAGTGTCGTGAACTGACATCACCAAAAATACTCTAAAGGCACTGTCATGGTGAAGCAATCAAAAACTAAGATTTGCAACAGAAAAGCTCAACTACCTTCTAAGTATCATTCTTGATTTACTTATTAAGAGAAAACTGACTACTGCAAAGTATTTTGACAAATAGGGAGCAGGAACAGGAATAAAAGAAAATAGGAAGGTGGTCAATTAGCAAATCCCTGAGTTACCCAGTTAGCAAATAAGTACCCTATCCTACCACCAGAAAATTGAGGACCCATGTATAAAAGTACAGGCACTGAGTAATCTGAGATATAGCTAATAGAGAGCCAGTGTGCAAAAATAAACACATGAACCCAACAGATATTGCCTAGCAAACTTCACTTCAGGTTGAGAAAATGAAGCAGGTAACCTAAAAAATGCCTATATTTCAGACATTAATTGAACTTAATAATAGACTTTTAATAAAGTAAGAGTTTATGTTGGATGGAATCATTATGTCAGGGGAATACAAACACGAGGAGGCAATTTTCATTTTTACAAAAGTTTTGCTAGCATTTTTGGGCTATCTGTTGATGTTCATTCAATCTGTTCTGGTAATAAACAGGTCATCATCAGAAAATCAAATTAAGAAAACTCAAGCAGAAGAATAATAATATAATAATAAATAACAGTGAAATGAACTAGAGGGGGTTCTGCAAGATCTGTAAGTGTTGGATTTGTACTCTTTTAACATACCGTTTTTCATCAGCATTGAAGATGGAAAAAATGTAAGACATTCATCTTCATTAGCAATCAGGAAGAGGTTAAACAGCACAATAATTAAATTAGCAGATGATAATAAATTGGGAAGTGTAGTAAATGACCTTTCTACAGCAAAGGCACAGAAATGCAATATAGCATTTCCTTAGGTTCAACTAAATTGGTAGAAGATGAAGAAACTAGATGAAGTTGTTTTTCAAAACATGAGAAAAGAAACTATAACACGAATATCATTTCAGTACAGTAAAGTGTGAATTACACAATAGCATATCGCACAGAAAGGACAGGGTGACTTTGAGCAGCATGTACAGAGCTACCTTGACTTACGGGGAAAAAAAGAATTTCATTCTTCAAAGTTAGTAGAATTTAGACTAATGTATTCAATTCTAAGCACAGTCCAATAGACACTGAAAAGCTGAGGGAATCAAAAGCATGAAGGCAATATGAGGGTGTGGAGAGAATAATTTAACAGAAAATACTTAGAGCATGAAATATCTATAGATTGATTAAGAGAAAATGCCCAAATAAGCTAAATGAGTAAGGAACTTATTATTGAGGTCAAATTAGGAAAATAAGTAGGTTCAGATTCAAGCGTTTAAAGGAATTTTTAGAAGGAATGAGATCTTTCAAGCTGCGTTTTGTAGGAAACCCCTTTTTGAAGTTTAGGAAATAAATTGTTGGAGACCATCTTACCTTTGCCAAGATGTTAATTGCCTGTTAACTCATATCTAAATCCACCCATGCTGAGCAATTTCTCCATAGCCTTCAAAAACAAACCAAGGAAAGGCAGCCAAGCAAAAAAAACCCTAGGGAAAGAAGTAGAAGTAACTAAATGTTTAGCAAAAGTACTAAATTTGCAAATATGTAGCAATGCCCATTGAGTTCAAGTATTCAGCCTACTTGCTCTAAAATTAAATAGCCCATCTGACCATTTGACGCCTTATACGTATCTTGAAAATTATTAACCTAAAAGGCTGCATTGGTCTGTTTTCTTTAAATATTAAACTTTACCTCTTTTGCCACTTTTCCCCACCACTGTTTTGTATCTGAGCGCAAACACCCATATTACAGACTGACAACAGAAAGGCACAAACTCATTTTGCTGATCCAAGACAGATATGTCAGCAGGAAAAACACTTTTTTTTCTTTTTTTAATTATCCATAAGTTAGTCTTTAGGCCCAATTCCAGAAATTCCCTCTTCTTGCAATTTTTCATAAAATCTTGCAATGTTAAAACTTACAGAACATGCCTTTATTACATTGTTTCCATTTGTCATACTATGTCAGAAATGGCACATTGAGTAATAAAACTGTTGCGTGTCTACTGCAATAAGTAAGAGTTTCAGATACAAAGATACTGTTTAGCTACATTAAAACTATGAAATATGCAAATTTTTATGTGTTCTAAGAGAATAATTAATATTGTGCAATCATTGCATTGATAGCTCAGTGTAAATTAAGATGTTTTGTGTTTAGAACCTAGCAAAATCACATTTTGCTGAAAACCTTCAAAATAAAGTCAAGATATACACACCGAATAGATTGCATGGTTGAGTCCCTTCACCTTTTCATTGCAGTTTAAGATGCAAAGTTAGGAGGAGTTCATTATACATCATACAATTAAACATTCATACAAAATCATACAAAACATACACACAAAATCATTTAAACAATTAAACATAGAATAAGTGAAATAAGGAAATATTCAAGGGAAATACTTGCAGGGAAATGCTAAAGTGAAACTAATTTCTGAAAAGTTAAGCGTATTTAAATCCTTCCTTTCTCCTCTGATGCTAACCATGCCACCAAAGAGAGGGCTAAGCTTAGCAGGTTTTATTTTTCCAGCACAGCAGGTGCCTGTAACAACAGGCTCACCATCAGCTGCATGGGCTCAGCTGACTCATTAAGCCACAGGAATTCAATCACTTTCAGTCATGGTCAACTAAGTTACAATGGAGACAAGGGCTCTAAAACAACCACAATGCTTTTCATATCTGTACCAAGAGACACATGAGCACGCTTTGAGAAGGCATAGTATATGGTACTTTTCAGGTAATGTAAAGTCTCCATAATTTTCAAAACATATTAAATTTCTTGATTTAAAATGAAGTGTATGAGGGCATTTTCCAATGGAGAATCAATTGAAGTTCATGTTCTTTACCAATGCCCTTTACCAATTTGAAGCCACATTCAACTGCATATAGCATTCCAAGATGGAGTTAACTTGTTATAAAACCCTAATAGGCCAGAGTCACTACAGGGTTAATTGACTTTTGTGCAACTGAGAAGCAATACTCTCATAAAAGTCTTTCCCACTGAAAACAGGATTAATATTTACATCATATCAGACTTAATACTAGGGTAATAATTCCTCCTCCCTCCTAGAATAAGGACCTTTTGCTATACAATGAAAGATTTTATATTTGAGAAGAAAAGTTTCTGACCTTCATGCTTGCTAAGAAAACAGCAAACACATGGATGAACTGCCCCATTTTTTCCAGCTCTGAAATCTGAAGATGACAATTTAAAATGTCAGCATTGTTAGCTACTCTAGTGCACAAAGTTCTATAGATTCAAGGATATTAAAGCCAACAGGCATTAATGGGCTAACATAATCTGACCTGCATAATATATGTCACTGAATTCCACTCATCTTTTCCTGCATCAAATCAGTAACCCCAGGCAAGCTAGTGCCTGTGCATTTACAGCTGGTGCCTTTACCTTTAGAAACATGTTGAATTTTGATCCAAAAATTTTCCATGATAAACAAGCCATCATATTCCAGAAACAGTTATTCTTGCCTTTAAATAAAAATAAGCCCTGCTGTGTTTCCATGAATTTTCCTACCTCTATCCTTTAATTAGTAGCCTATTTTCTGACAGTTTTAAATTACTACCTCTATAAAGACTTTTTTCACCACCCAGGATGCTACTGGATGTGTGTGCACCACACAGCAGAGCTCAGTGCAAATACTCCCAAGTTAATGGACAGTCAGCAAATCCACATATTTCAGCTTCTCAGTAGGGCTTCTAAAATGCAGACCAAGAGCCATATGAACACAGCATAAAGACCAGAAGCATTCTCTTGCTTTACACATATTTCATGAGTCTTTGGATCTGTCAAGTCACCCTGCAGCTACAGAATTCCAGTGAAAAAAAAGCCATTGTCTCAGTTATTACATCAGTTTCTTCTATTCTTTATGAAGTTGCTGCAATACTGGGAGATTAAAAGTAAAGAGGGTTTGTATCCCATAATCCTGGCAATATTATTCCTCTTTGCTCTTTTCATGAAAAACTGCAGTAATAACATAATCACAGTCTTCCCCTGCTCTGAATCCAAGGTTTCTTTCAAGAGACCCAGGAATCTCCACTCCCGGCTATCAACTGCTTACACTGAGCAGTTCAAAAACCTGCTTGGAATCTGTTCCCCAGGTTTAGCTCTACACCTCTAGAGTTTTCCACAATTAAGCTTCTTTCTAATTAAGGAATTACAGAGTAGGAGGTTTCAGACCAGTTAGATATGCCAGAGTGCTTAGTTCTCTAATGCATTCATTCATTATTCTACTTCCTGGTTTAAGATTAAAATAAATTAAAATCAAAGTAATCTCCCTCTCCCCTGGTCTCATTCCAATACACAATACTGCTATCAGCCTTTCCCACAGCAGCAGCAGCATTATCCCTGCAATGATAACTTGCTTTTTCCCCCTCTTCTTTCTTTTCAATGGTCAGTTCTGAAAATTAATGGAGTTTTTGCTTCCATTGTTTTAAAAATATACATGAGACTTTCTGTCCAGAAATCTGCCTTTTCCTAAGTATCATTCCTCCATTGATGCAGGCTTGTTCTGTTTGTAGCTGCTGTTTTCTCTCACACCTTTCTCCTCCCTGCTGCAAGTCTCACTTGACTGACTGTTGCTGCATTTCATATGCATGCAGACTAATCAAAGAAAAGGTCTCCTAAACTAAACTGACTCCCTAGTATGAGAATGATTTACTGTAATTACAAGCAGTATTCAACCCATGCATGAACATATTAGCTTTATCTTCCTTTCCCAAAATCTACCTTCTAGATAAATTTTTCCTACTTTAAGCCACTACTGAGTACAAAAGAGATATAATTCTAGTCCCATCCTTGCCAGAAATTAAGACTACAAAGGGAAAAACAAGTTGGGTTTTGTCTCCAAAGAAATATTATGTTGGAATTTACCTATCAAGCTGAGCTAAATGATATTATGCCAACACCAAGAGCCTGTCATTCATAGTTTAACAGTAATGCAGCTTGAACCGTCATTTTCTATAAAAAGATAGTGCTGTGAATGAAGTTCAAGCCAGTGGAAAGGAAAATTAGCTCAGACAACAGCACTATTAATAAATCTCATATTCACTATGGTCAAGGTTTGCTTCTTTCAGCAAATCTTTTTTATAATATGCAAATGACATTGGACCGTGTGACAGGGTGCCGATGGAGCCAAAGCTTTGAGATTAATTTCCTACCTGTTATTTCCTACATTATAGTAAGCACACTTAGGTCCTGTAAATCTGAATCTTAGAATATGCATTTTACTTCAACTTCAATTGGAAAAATCTAACACTTAAAGTAGAAAAACCCTAATATGCTGATTGAGGAAAAAACCCTAAATCCCTTTAGCCGTGTGTACTTCCTAGATCAGTTTCGTTCTCAGTCCAGCAACTTGCAAGGGCTTTCTTCAATACATTACCCCATCCCTGGTAACATTCAAGGCCAGGCTGGCCTGGGCTCTGAGCAACCTGATCTAGCTGAAGGTGTCCCTGCTCATTACAGGGGTTTGGACTAGGCAACCCTTAAAGGCCCCTTCCAACCCAAACCATTCTCTGATTCCAGGATTCTCCTTTGGTCCATGGGGAAAAAAACTCCATCACAGTTTTGGCTATGCTTCAGCCTACTTTGCTTTTCGTTAACCTTCCAGTCTGGCTGTCACTGGAGCATCCTGCAGAGTATGCCTTTCTCTCGGCCAGCTCCCTCTGCTCACCTCCATATCCATCTGCCCAGATAAAGCCTCTCAACTTCTGTCCTGAAAGTACTCCACCTGACAAAGGAAAGAGGCAGCCTTCCTCTCTTCTCCTAAATCACAGCCTTTTAAAGGAATGTATTCAACAATTAGATACAGCACATGGTAAAGGAAGATGTTTAAACACAAACTGTCACAAGCCAGGTAAACAATATCCCCTGGCAAAAGACCTGGAGGACTGTATTTGAGCTTTTATAGCGGTACTCAGGGCAAGGGAAGATTAATGCTCAGGCCTTAGTAACATAAGGGCATAAAAATTGCCAGGCTAGGTCAGCCCTGTTTCCAATAGTAGCTTGTTAATAGATGCTTTGGGAAAGATTATATCCGGAAGAGTAGGAATAGTGTGATCCAAGCATAGCCTCACAGCTTCCAGCAATGTGTGTTTAGGGATTTCATGAGCTGGACATTGCATCTGTCCATCACATTTAATAGCTACCAAGGGAACTACCTTCCATGAGTTTGTCTAATCTGTCTTTGAATCCATTCTTACTCCTGGCCTCCACAGATTCCTGTGACAACAAATGCAATAATTTCATTATGAATTATATGAAAGAAGTATCTGTCTTCACCAAACACCATTGTTTGCTCCTTGCTTATTAGGTGATGAAGTTATCTACTCCAGTTCGTCTTCTCTAAACTATTCGTGGGTTTATAGACCTCCAAAACATATCTTTTCCCAGCTGGAGTTTTCCTATATTTTCCCCTTATTTAGAAGTTTTTTTTGTGGCTCTTATTAAGGAATGTTAGAAGCAACTACTACCTCCAGCTGCTGTGGCCCAGGACTCTTGCTGCTTGACCGCTGGATCCCAGCCTGGTATGGCTGCGGACCCAGGGTCTGTATCCAGGTTTGCAGGTTCAGAGGACAGTGAAGGTGAGCACACGACCCAGGCATGCACACACACTCTCACACACACAGGGCGCTCTCTGGAGTCACACACATGCACACAGATTTTCCGGTCCCCTGAATGCCTGCACAGAAATTACTCCCAGCCTGATCCCCCTGCCTAAACGCAGGTCCCCACGATTGCTGGCTGCTCCAGCCTGAGCTTTGCTGGCCAATGGCACAGTGGCACCGCACCCATCCCAGTCTGGGGACAATGCAGGCACTGGCTGCCCCAGAAGCTGGCAGGAGGCTGTGGGCTGTCCCACTCCAGCTGCCAGCACTGAGCCCCTCAGTGACCTCATTTACATTGGTCACCCATGGAAGCTGGGGTTTTTTGGAGCACACCACAGCAGAGAGAGGCAGAGGCACCCCAGCCACTGAGGCAGCTGACATGGAGATGCCACTTGCTCCAGCAGTTGACACCACAGACGGTGGGGCACCCATACCCCCAGTCTGTCTCCAGCTGGTATCAGATCTGCTCACAATGATCCCCCCAGTAATTGGCACCTAGTCTTTGCAGGACACATTGGGTAAAGAGTGAGATGACACAGAGATAATTAAGAAAGGATTAATATAATGGTCCATCAATTACTGTGTGTAATTGTACTGTGTGAGGAGGTGTGTTCTGCTTTTTGCCTCCCTATTTTTGTCCATCAGGTTTGTGTCTGTATATTCTTTTTATGGCTTCTTCCTTTTCTTATTATCCCCTTTTGTACTGAAAAAGTCCTTGACCAGATACCTTCAAGAAAGTGTCCACTCTCTCCTTCCATACCCTTACATTTCTTAGCCTGTTCTTTTCCACAAATTCACATTCTGTCAGGGCTAGTATGCCAGCCCTGAGCTCCCCATAAACTGTTATAAAACATTCAAAAATGTTTTCTACTTGATTCTTACTCTATAATTCTTGAAACTCAATTTGGTTTTTTAGTTGTCATGAAGCTAATTTCTTATGTCTTTAGAGAGTTTTATGTCACAGCTCTCAGATATTTACTGTTACGACTATGACATTTTAGATGGTCATGTATCACAAAGTTGTACCATTATTGTATAAAATATTATTTAATGTATTTTTCTTTTCTGTACTTATAATTGCAAAATATAAATATAACCACTTTATTTTTATATAATACCTAAATGAGGGTATTACATGTGATGAGTAATTTTAAATAAGTTTGCTTTATAAAAATAATTTATTTTGCTATCATTTTAATATAATATATTTATTATGTGACCCAGCCCATAAAGGAAGAGAAAATGAAACCATTTATGTATTATTTTTTAATTTTAAATGGCATTGTTTGGGACACCCATATATATATGACCACCTAGATCAGGCAACATAATTGCATTTCCAATGATGCCATTTCCACCAATCTGTGTTTGTTCTAATTTGACTGCTTGTGGGTAGAGGCCTTGGCTATCCTTTTTGTGACTTGAGAACAGCCATATGTTGGTGAATGAGCTACTGAGGAATTTCAGTCACGTGGGCTTTTCATATATCTAACATTTTGGGAGTCTGGCAAGGGAGAAAGTGCTGCAATACTAGAATTTTGTTACTTTTCCACATTTTCAATCATAGAATTTCAAGATAATTTTTTTAGCAGCATGATGGCAGACAACTAGACTATGAAAGAGATGAGTAACTAATGGTGGTTTTTCTCACATGTGACAGAATTAGGCAACAAAGGCGTTATGAGATAAATTCAGGGCGTTCAGAAACCTTCATGTTATTTCTACATAAATATCCCTGTTATTAATTATTATCACTAGAGAAGGATGATATTAGGTCAAAGATTTTTACAAAGATCAAGAGAAATCCTCCCTAAAAGAACTAGTTCATGCAAAACATGATGATTCAGAGAGTGGAAGGTGTGGGAAACAGTATAAGCATGGAGGCCAATGTGTTGATTTGCAAACACTACAAATATTTTCTACACTGGTTTCCAGAGCATGTTACTGGAATATTAAGTCTCACACTTCCTGTGATAAGTGCAGCTGTTCACACTTATTTTCTCCTATTACACACTGATATCCCAAGTGTAATACCAAGGCATGACAATGTTTTACTCAACATCTGTGTTTTGTAGGACAGTAGAGAATCTGTGGTGCTGTATTGCATTTGGGAAACTTTCCTAGCAGGGCTACCAGTCAAAGAAAAGCTCTGCTAAAAGACACATTACCCATCACCAGGTTTTTTTCTTGATAAATTATGAGCATAAGCTGGTGCCTGTGTGAACTGACAAGCAGTATTTCCTTCAGTGGGGTTCAGGGATCTAGATGACTGAAAAAACAGAGAAAGGGGGAAGAAAATATCCAGAGGAGGATGTTTCATGGATAGAAAGAGAGAGAAATACCCCTGCTCTTTCTTAAGCAGAAACAGGACAAAATAACAACCAGCAGAGAAGGCTGTTCAAGGAAATTCTAGCTTAATGCAATCTGGAAAAGCGCTTCACCAGTGTCATCATCTGTCATCAATATAAACATAGTCACATTTTTTGGAAGCAGTATAAAACACTATTTTTAAAAATAAGAATTTGCAAGTATAAATCATTTTTATGGCCAGTTTGCACAGAATGTTTTTATAGAGCTGCTGTAGCATAAAAAATACAGTCAAAATAGTAAATTATTCTAAAGACAAAATTACTAAAAAGCATAACAAACTTACTTGCATAATAACAAAGTACTTTCTAATTAACGTTATCATATTGTCATTAAACTTTGTGTGAAGATTATCATTCATAGAATCATAGAGTTACAGGCTGGAAGGGACCTCAAACATGTTCTGGTCCAATTTCTCTTGGTAAAATCACGCTCTAGATAAGATTAAATTGTGCTCATTGTGCCCACACCTTCTCTTTTCCATGTGACTTCACACAGGTCTCCATCTTCTTCGTAGACATCCTTGAAATATTGGAACATGGTGATATGGCCTTCCTCAAGCCTTCTTTTCTCAAGCTGAACAAACCCTGTTTTCTCAGCCTTTCCTCTTACGGCAGGTTTCCAGTCCACTGATCATATGTGTGGCCTCTGCCTGGACCCTCTCCAGACACTCCACATCTTTTCAGCATAGCAGAGAACAAAGCTAAACAGTGTAGCCTGATAGGTGCTGAGTGGGATAATGTCTTTATCTCCTGGTGATGTTCTTATTAATGCAACCCAGCATCCTGTTGGGTTTCTCTGCTGCAGAGCACGCTGCTCGCTCACACCGTGCTTCTTGTCCACAAGGACCCCCAGGTCCCTTTCCACAGAGCTGCTCCCCAGTCAGGTAGATCCCAGTCTGCGCTGCACTCCTGGATTATAATTCCCAGGTAAAAGACCTTACACTATTCCTTGCTGAAGTTCCTAAGGTTCTTGTTAGCTCACTCTTCCAGACTATCCAAGGCTTCCTGCAGGATGGCTCTGCTTCTGAGTGGTTCACTTTCCCACTCAGTTTGATATCATCAGCAAAGTTCTTCAGGGTACCTTTGATCCAATCTTCCCGATCACTTATGAAGATGTTAAACAGTGTTTGGCCCAGTATTGGTCCCTGGGGGACCTCACTTGTGGTAAGTTGGCAGCCTGAAAGGGAGAGATGTACCACGGCTCTCTGGATGCTCCTGGCAGCCAGCTCTCCACCCACTGCACAGACCTCTTGTGTAGGCTGTAACACATCAGTTTCTCTAGGAGGAGACTGTGGGGAACTGTATTGGAAGCCTTGGGGAAATCCAGATAGACATCCACCCTCACCCAACATCAGCTAAGCAGGTGACTTTGTCCTAGAAGATGATCATGTTTGTCAAGCGTGATTTGCCCTTGGTGAATTCATGCTGGCTTTTCCCAACCACGTTCTTTATCTGACTTGTAATAGCCCTTAGGAAGGTCCATCCCATAACTTATGCCAGTGTTAGGTAACATAAAATTAACAGACCATTAATGAATGTAAGTGAAAAACCAGCAGTCTAGAAAAACTGGTATTAAGACAGGCTGTAAAAGTTAAGTTTTGTTTCCTTCTAGTAGAGTGACTTATTTACAGTCCACTTTCCTGGTATCAATACTTGCACAGGTACACCTATAAAGTTGTAATATTTGTTTTGATTTTAGTAAACTCAAAGACAAGAGCAAGAATGAAAAACTGTCAAGTAATATATTAAAGAAGAAAATTGCTTCCTTAATAATTAGTTTTCCATTTTAAGTAGTAATATATTGCATTCTGTTAGAAGTAATAGTCATAGAATTTTATTCTTTCTTGTAATTTAGTCAAGTTATTCTATTTACTCTTTTAGAACAGTGCAGGAGAATGACAGCATGATATCTTCCCATGACATTTTTGAATATAGCAACATGTAATATGGACTGTTCACTTACACAAATTGACAAAGTTTAAGCTTCATTCAAACAAGAATGTTTTTTCCACATAAAGGCAGCAAAAAACATAAAAGTGTCTGATGTGGATTAAAGTAGCAAAAAGCTAATACCTGACTTTGTAATTATTTAAGTGATAAAACAAAATGTTGACATTCACAGAGGAATATGCTCAAACAAATGATAAGTATATACCAAACAATCCTTTCATTACTGCCCTTTGGAGAACTACTTTAAATAGTTTATTAATATGTCAGTCATTGGAAAACAACTGACTGCTGTAGACAGGCAGCAGAGGGAGTTCAGGTTTACTGCTGCTTCTCAAAAGAAATGCAGTACTTGGAGTTTCACAAGGGAGGCAGAACATGAAATGGCAGTTTTTAAATCAGTTGCAGTTTTTAAAAATGTTACAGCAGACTTTCAGGATTTACACTTCCAGTTTTCTCTTAGTCCCTTGTGCAGAAAGATTTCCTACATGACTATAATGCTGAACCTGCAATGCCAAATTCTTTAAAAATAAAGGAGGTTCACAGTCTCTATTATATTTCTGTCTTTGATCCTGGTTTATTATAAAATGCGAATTTTCACGAAAACGTGGATTTGTTGAACATAGAGGCTTTCTCCCAGCCTTTTTGAGTTTGCTGACTTTTCTGGAGACACTGTTGTATGGCAACTTGAAAAGCCCTCTGCTGATTTGTAACCATTTTACCTTTTTGACCAGCTGTGTGGCTTTGTTTCCACCAGAGTATAGAACAGTTAATTTCAGTTCCACATCACCCCATTCATTATTTCCTTGGGTAAGATTAGTTTCAGTTTTGATCAGCTCAGGGTAGGTACTTTGAGCCATACGCCAGGTCACATTTCAAATAGGTCAATTAAGTTGGTCTGAGGCTAAGCTGGTCCTTATATCATGTGGTTACATCTTCAGTGAAATACACAGGGAGAACAAGTTATAGGCGTAATTCCTCCAGCACTTTAGAACAGTGCAAGGTTTCCCTTTTCTTCCTCTTGTAGGAAGCAGCAGCATGTGACACCTGCATAATCCAAATTTTCCTTCTCCATTTTTCTTCTTTTATTTTAAAAAATTGAGGAGAAAAACGCTGTGAAACAAAATTTCTTTCAAACTGAAAAGAGGGAATATGGACTGTACAGTCTATTTGGACAGCTTTGCCTTTTTCCTGTAACCAATCTAGGGAGCCATAGATTCATGGTCTTTATAAACAACTGTCTTCTAAAAGCAGGAAAAGGAAAGAAAACTACTTGGGAAAGAAAAAGACTCTTTCTGCAAAATGAATTTCAGAGAAAAAACCAGCAGAAATTGCTTTACCTAGACTGTGATTTGGGTACAAAAGCTAGTGACAATAATGAAACATGAAAGAAAGCAGTTAATACATGCACAATATATCAAGAAATTTAATAAGATCGCTTCTTTTACCAGTTGTTGTCCAATGATTACCAGTTTTCAAAAGTATGACTCTCAATTCTACAAGGACTGAGGCTCTTTCTTGGAGCTCTGATGTAGGAAGACATTTTCTTACCTACTTTGTCACTGAAATCAGACCCCTGCGCTGGGAAGTGACAAGACACGAGTGTTGCTGAATGATGAAGTACTCAGTCTTTTAGCACAGGGAGGGGCCCTTTAGACAGGTGGTTCGCATCCCTTTCCATATAGGCACTGCCACTATTGTGCCGAGGCCAGTGGAGGTGTATTTTTCAGAAAAGGAAGTGTCATTGACTGACTCAGATAGACTTTGCCAATATCAGCTCAAGTGCTGCGTTTGCCATCTCCCAGCAGCTTTGCACACCGTCAAGCACTTACTGAGCACAAAACTTAGTTCAACACAGACCACACAATGCAAGAGATACATTTCTATCCAATGAATTTCAGTTTTATGAATTAATAATAGTCCAGAAAAACGTACGTGTAAGGGTGCACATCAAACCCAGCAAAACCCAAACACAATGTGGAGTGCAAAGAGGAACATCACCAGCTCCCAGTTTGAAAATTCTGAGGCTATGTGAAAGAAGGAAAGGAAAATTACTTTCCCCCTCTTCTTTTCCTTCTTATCCTTCTTCAACTCTATTTAATCCAGTCAATTTGACTAAAGCAGTGAAGATTACTCTTCGCTATGTCACCTTTAATAACAACTTCTGCTAGACTCCTTTTAGCAGAGAACTTCTTGCTATTTCAAAACACAACCTAATGTTTTTTTCTCACTCGTTCCTACAATATCAATCCTGGTGATTTTGAAATCATGTAGCAAATGTACCTTTTATTTTTTTATTGATTTGTCAATTCTTCAAAGCATACACTGTGATACTTCTACATTTGAGGAAGGAACTTTCAGGGAAAATTGTTTTAAAAGGATCAAAAATCATTAAACACAGAACCTTGACATTTCATTACAAAGAAAATATATCTCCTGGGATGGTTTTCTTGCTTCTGGAGATGGTATAATGATCAACAAGTCTCTCAGTGTACAACTTATCTTCCAAGAATTTGTCAACTGTTTTCTTGCACCCATTTCTCAGAAAAACCTTCTTCATAGATATTCAGTTTCAAATAGTGGAGGATAGTAATTTATTTGCTTGGTTTAAATGACTCAGAGTTGTCATTACCACTGCAGTTGTATGTTCTGGAAATTCACCTGCTCAGAAGAGAGATAGTATTAGAATAATTGCATATGAAGTAGAGGCATATATGTCTTCCCTCTTTACCTTTTCCCCCTAGGCAAACAAAGCAGTCTGGGTTGTTCCTTATCCTATGGGACACATTTCACTAAAAATTCCCCATCTAGATTTTGTCATAACTCTCTCCCAGTCAGTCTAGACTAAGAGAATCTCCTCTATTCTATTCTAGGTACTAAGGCAGAATTCACAGAGGACATGAAGAAAGTGTACAAAGTGTAAGAATAAAGGATAAATTATATATTTTACATTATAAAACCAGATCCAACATGTGGTCTAATAGCTGGGGGTATAAATTCCAAGTGAGAAAACACGGGAAAGTAAATTTGCATAACATACAGCATCATAAATAATAAATAATAACATAAAAACTTTTGGGTTTATTATATATATGTGTGTGTGTATAAATATATATATGTGATGCAAGGAAAGAGACATCTAACTCCACTATTAAGTCCTCTCAAGTAGACGTTCAATGTTCATAGAGCAAGCACTTTCCTGGGTCAAACTCATCACATCTATAACACAGTGGTCCGGCTCCCTTTTTCCTCATTTTAACAGTCATTGTCCATCCCAGCCAAGGTTTTAAATACAAATTTCTTCATAACGAGACTTAAATCTTCAGTTTACCACTCAGCTATGTCACCATGGTGCAATAAAATTACAGCAAATTTGACCAAGAGACATGGTCCTAGTTTAGGTGAGAAAAAGTCAAATGTTTTTATTTCCCAGTATCAGTGTGATGTGCTAGAAGGCACTGTTTTGATTTAAGCCATTAAGCCATAAGTCAACACCATTCCAAACTTTTCTTTTTTTTTATCTGCCATTTCCAAGTTTCAAGTTATGTGATGTTACTAATAAATAAAGAATTCCATTATTTATCCAGAAAACAA
This sequence comes from Acanthornis magna, assembly GCA_036785705.1. Lineage (NCBI taxonomy): Eukaryota > Metazoa > Chordata > Aves > Passeriformes > Acanthizidae > Acanthornis > Acanthornis magna. The sequence goes on from JAWUZG010000001.1 coordinate 28,574,155, forward strand.
TATACTTAAAGAACTTTATTAATGAGGTAGATACATCAATTATATAAATATTTAAACACACACAGCAACTTAGAGTATCAGGAACTGAGGTCCATTGAGTACTTAAACTGACACCATTTTGAGAGATCACAGAGCAAATTCTTGGAGCTTCCTGAAGAAAATATCTTTAAGATCTGTTTTTCAGGTTGCATTATCTAAATTTTGGAGCACTCCAAATTATTACCATGTAGAAGATTAGATCTATTGAGCCAGTTAAACTTTAATTAGGGAAACTAAATTAAAATAGAAATCTGGATTCTCAGTATAATTGTAATCAGTCGTGCTTAAGAAAAACACACTCAAACTAGAACACTTGCAGAGCATGGTCACTATGATGATGAAGGAAAAGGAGACTTGTTTAACGTAGCCGAACAGTTTATAATGATATGCATTAGCAGAACAGAGGGATAACAAATGAGTATAAAGTGACTGTGATTAAATTTAGGGTGGAAAGAAAAATAAGAAAAAGGCTGTCACAAAGTACAGGGATATGGCAGAAACTCTAGAGTTAATTAAATCTATTACATGATAGATTGCAATAGCAGTAACGTCTGAATTAATTTGCCTGCATCCAGATACAATTCCTCCTTTTCTTTTTCCTAAAGGAAAATTCACCTGGCATCTCAGAAGGAACTCTTAAACTTTCAAATCTTCACCAGTTGGGTTATGTGGATGAAGGCCTTTTTGGTCGTACATATTCAGAGTTTTTCTGTATTCACAGGACTAGGAAATAAACTCAACATAATTGTTTCTGATGCAATTTGGTATCATTCCTGAATTGTCTTTGGAAGACTTTGATTATGTAGGTGAATTCATACAATCCGGAGACTGAGATGCATTCCTTGGACAAAAGAAGCAGTCATGGGGAGTCGTAAAAATCATGGGAGGAAATAATTTAGTTAAGCCTAATTTAGTTTCTGCTTCAAAACTCTTAATACTGAGCTTCCTGTATGACTCCTCTGCTACTTAAATATATTGCTTGTTACTATAAATATGACAACATTTCAAAAAGCATTCATTTATGGATGACTGCTTTAATGGCTTAGTGAAAGTCAAGTGGATTATTTTTGCAATGTGTTCCCCACAATAAAGCCTTCTGTCCCAGCCTGACAAGAACCAAGTGTCCCAGAAGAACTCTAAACTGTAGTTTGAGGAAACCATTAATGCTGCTGTTCTTGTTTTTCTTAACCATCTTCACTAGACAGCGATGTTGGCAAAGAACTAGGGTTTTGTTCTTGACTGCAGTTGTGACAATTGTTCCCAGTCTAGGGCATTAATTTTTGACCTGTTAAACCAGAAGGATTCCCCTGGTGGCAAGAGGGCAAATTCAGCCTGCCACCCATGAAGCTTCATTTAGTTCTGTCCTAAATGCTGTCCAGAAAGGAGTTAGAAAGGTCAAAAGAAACCCAGAAAACAGAGAAGTGTGTTATTTCCTCAGTTAAAATCTGTGTGGTGAGTTCAAAAAGCAGCAGTAACCCTTTCTCTGCACTCTGGGTTTAATCAAGGCTTGGTTTCAGTGTAGTCCAGGGTGTAGCTGTTAAGGAGTGAAGGTACCACCTGTGGCCATCTGCTTTAGTCTTCGGGCTATTATGGAGAAAGACAGTGGCAACAGCAATTTTTGTTAGACATCATCCTGGCACTAACAGATACCACAGAGCTTGCTGAGGTACTGCACCCACATGAGTTAACTCACTGTACACTGAGTGAGTGCTTATTAACTTCGTGACAATTGATAGGAGCTTTGCATGACCCAGCACAGGATACAATTTATTTGTAAAAGAATTATACAAGAAATACATAGAATAGTAAACAGGAAAGTAGCCATCTTATTCTTGGATGATTTTCATGGCCAAAGGCAAAACGAGAAATCATCACAAACTTCTTAGTAAATTAGGATTCAAGGTTTCTCATCATATTCTCTTTATTACAGAAAATATATTTTAGAAATGTATTTTGCTGCTACCAAAAACTGCAGCATGTGCTAAAATTACCGGCTCTATTGCTGGAGTAAGTAGAGAATAAAATACAAATATCCTTAAAAATTGCCCATGACATGACACAATATTTACATCTCACCCTGACTCAGCATGTGTAGGTCTGCAGCAAGCAGTCACAATTTTTGGGGGGTTTCCATATCCATGCATATAGCTGCTAATAACATTCTAACCTCTCACTTCTTAATTATTACCTTCTGCTTACATCATTCAGCAATTCAGTGTTAAGACCCTGTTAACATAAGACATAAATAGATTTTTTTTATTACCAATTATATTTCAGGATTGCTTTTCATATAAATGCCCTACTGCTAAGTGCATGTCATCTCCTTGATTCCACTCCAATGTACCAATGCAGTAGTTAAAAATGGCTAATAACTCACTCATGTAACATTACAGGTACATTTGGTACCTTCTTCTCCTCTGATTATAGACATATCAGCTCATTAAATACTAGAATAAGAACACTAGCTGAGCCCTTCCTTTCAACAAACTACCAGTGTGAAACCAGAAGCTAAGCCCTTCTCTTTTAATGAGTAAGTAGCACTGCCTTCGTAACCAGGGGAGGCTAGGAAATGATGTAAGGAGAGCACACTGTGTTTCAGCAAGCATTTATAGCTACAGAGTTGGTGGGTTTTTCATGTCTGATTTCAAGCATGTTTTTATATATCTTCATGCGCCCTTTTCAGATTGCTTCTTTTGTTAAAAATGTTGGTGTTCACTCTCAGAAAGGTTACTGTACTTGCGCATGTGCCATGTTGAAGAGAATTATTCCATGCGATCATTTAGAAGCTGCATAGTACTACAGATACAATGGAAAACTAGTATAACTCATAAACATGTGCATACTAAACAATAATATGTACAACAATGTATATTGTAACTCAAAGTCAGACTCTTATTTGGAACCATTAGAGGCCCTCAACAAAAACTCATTTGTTTGTACAGAAAATATGAAAGCATTTCTTATGGTTGCTTTAATGAATAAAATCATTTTTTGCCCCCAGTCCAATTGCATACTAACTGTAAGCTGTTTCATGGCCCTCATGGGTTTCATCTCCTGAAGATTTATAAGTAAAAAAGGCTTAATCTTCACTCAGAATTGAGCCTGTAGCCTCTGGAAGGTCCTCTGCTCTGACAATAGAAACTTACCCTTCTAGCTATTGATGTGGTAGTCCTTCCTTTCTGGGTTTGTCAGTGATCAGAAAGAAAAACAGATGCAGAAATAAACACAAAGTGAAACACTCTACCTTTAGAAATTCTTGTCCCTTGGATATTACAAGGGCATGCAGTGATAGGACAAGAAAGAATAGCTAAAAACAAAAGGAGGGCAAGTTCAGATTAGATATTAGGAAGAAATTTACTGTGAGGGTGGAGAGACACTGGACCAAGCTGCCCGGAGAAGTTGTGGACGTCCCATCCCTTGAAGTATTCAAGGCCAGGCTGGATGGGGCTTTGAATAAACTGGTCTGGAAGAAGGTGTCCCTGCCCATGGCAGAGGGGTAGGAACTAGATGATCTTTAAGGTCCCTTCAAACCCAAATTACTATGATTTTGTGATATTCTCTGGTGAAACTTTCCACCGAAGACAACATGGATCAGGTCACAGGGCCCCTCCTCTATCTGCAGAATCACACAAGAAAAGAGTCACCACAGAAACAGCTGTACACAGTCCTCCCTGGGCACAGCGAACTCTCCATGAGCCTCTGCCTCCTCATTTTACACTTGCTCATGATTTCTGTTTTCCTTTTCCTTCCTTTATTCTGATTTTCATACAGGTGTGCTCGGCTAGAACTCCTTGATCTTATCACAGCTCATCAACCCCTTGTTTGGCAGTAGCATACCTGCATAACTCTTCACATGGTGCCATTGAAAGATATAAAAAACATTTCATCAGAAATATATGTTGTAGCAATGTAACAGTGCCCATCGGACTCTCAGCTGATTTTCATGGCCAAAGGCAAGAGAAGCAATAACTAATTCTACAGCAGATGAGGATTTAAGGTTTCTCATCTTTTCTTTGCTGAATATTTAGATAAAATGCATTTTATAGCTGCCAAAAAAATTATAGCACATACGACAATTTGCAGTTCCATTACCCAAGATAAATTAATACAGTATGACAAATGATTCAACAGACTTACTCTGTTATTATTACCTGTTTCAGAACTCCTAAATAAAATCAGTCAGCTGCAATGTATGCTGTGCTTCCAAGAGCTCCATTAGTTGTTTTGGTACCTTAAACATAGCTGCTGGAAAGGGAAAGGTGATATTAATGTCTCTAAATACTGTACCAAATAATTAAGTTGTCAAAAACAGAAGTAACAAACTTATTTTAGGACCTTCCCTATACTAGTAATTTGGTAATATTAGTAGTTAATGAGACACACATCCTCCAGGGCTATTAAATTACTTTACAAATGACAGTCCAGAAAATAGCACTATTTGCATTTTAAACTCAGGAAATTGAGGAACAGAAATGCTATTAGACAAAACATAAATGGTGAATCACATTTAAGCCATGAAAGAACAGAAATGGTTACACAGATTAATTTAACTGCATTTAACTGGGTCAGGCTAGGAGGACAGTCACACCACACTCCCTTTGTTGAGATAGAGAGTAGCACAGTAAATACATTTTTGCTGTTATTAACAAAGGCTTCATATTGCCCTTACAGTGCCAGGGTCTGAGAACTTATCAGGGATTGTCTTGGCATGGCTTAGCCATGATATCAATTGTTCATAAGTGAGACAACTATTGTCAAAAGTTTCATCTTAGTTCATAACAATAAGTGGGTTAAAAAATCTAGAACCCTAGAGCAAAGCTTGAAAGGTTTATCTGAGGTCCCAGACTGCAAATACCAGTGACAATCAACAAGTGGTCACTATATAAGTGCAGCCCCATGAGTAATGTGACACCAGCTGTAAAGGAAAAAGCAAACAGAGAAACTGAATAATGTGCAAACTATTAAAATAAGCAACATACAAGAAATCTGTGTGAAGAAAACATATAAAAGCAAATCAAAGCAGATGCGAGACTGAAGAAATCTGTGCCATGAACATCACAGTCCATCTGACTAAGACCTCAGGAGTCTGATGACTTTTTATAGTTCCCTTCTCCATTCTACTTCAGAAGTACCAAAGAGTCCCCCTTGGTCTTGGAGGGATACTGAAAGGGTGAGGACAACATCACTGAAAAAGGGAGAAATACTAGGAAGTATTTCTGTGTTAGTTGGCATTATTACCCTCTGTAAAACATTAAGTGGGCTAGCAATAAACTCTTATCTCCATATATATGATATTAATGACTTTTGCTCATAACTGAATTTCGAGCATAGAGAGACACAAAGCCTGGTCAGATCCTAAGGCATGCAGACTGCCATAAGGTACGTGGTCCTTTCATTCCCAGAATCACTGTAATTTCGCCAGGAGCTCATACTTTCCCCGCCAACAATAATATCCTATTTATAGACTCAGTGATGAATTCTTCCTCTTTATTTAGAGGAAGTGACACTACTTTCAACATGTAATAATTATGGAACATATGAATACAAAAATCATTTTCTAATATGAATTATCAATAAATAATATCCATTTTCAGAGGAGCAGCTGAACTCCTGGTCACTTTTAAAGATAGTCATCTGTGAATTTCAAATAACACTTTTTCACAAAGAGGATTTCATCCTTCCTGACAATGGCTCTACTGCTTTCAGTCTTATAATACATGGTATTGTTGTATTCTGCCTCCACTGAAATAGTTGCATTTCAGTAGGAGTTGAAATAACATGCTTCTTAAGAGATATGCCAAAAAAACCTAGCATGTAAATAAAATGCCATTTTTATTATTAGTCCATTTCCAGTCCATTCTTTATAACACAGAGTTAGCTCTATTCAGCAGACTATCACATTGTAAAATATCTTCTTTCTCTCTCATCTTTGGTATCACAAAGTACCATGGCAAATTAGTCTTGCTCAGCATCATGATGCCACAGCAGGAACAAGGGAAAAAAGATACTCCAGCTTTTTCAAAACCGTAGCTCCTGCAACAGGAACTTTAGCTTTCATTTCTTTAGTATTCATGATTTCTCAATGAGCAAGACTAAGAGTAGGAAATTACTGTAGATGAGCTTAAAACAAAAGCAGACAAATAGAATCAGTATTTGGTAAAATCCTGGGCAAAGGAATAATGGGGGAAATTGTTGTGGGATTGTAACCAGTGCAAAACCAAACAATATTGAATTAAACAATTCCAAATAGGAAACGCAGTAACACTAATTTGAGCCCACATGGAGCTTTCTGAGTATTTCAGAATCAATCAAGGATTGTCCAAAAAGTATAAACAGGGGGAAATTGCTTAGAATGATTAAGAAAGTCGTATAGAAGCACAAACAGACAAAACAAGGAGTGGGTAATAAGCTTGCAAATTATAGCAAAAAAAAATAGAGTGAGAGACAGAGGCAATAGATATAACAGCTTTAGAGGGCATGGCAAAATGAAGCAAAATGTCTTGAGCCTTATGAGAAAGTGAGATATTAAGAGATAACATATCAGAGGCAGGAATGTCCCAGGGTTTTTCACTTCCTTTTTCACGAAAAGGTTAATAGTGATTAGATGCTTCATAAGATTGCTGTTAACAACAAAGGGATGTGAACATAGGCCAGACTAGAATAACAATACATCCAAGAATATTTAGGTATTCAGGAAAGTTATATATATTCAAGTCACAAGCCTTGCAAAAATTTATTGTAGAGCAAATCAATCTTTGAATTGTTAGTGATTATCTTCTAGACTTCATGGAGAATAGATGAAATCTGAAAGGGATGGAGAAGGATAAATATTGATCTTAACTTTAAGAAAAGGAAAAATAAACACCTGGGGAATTAGAGATCAGTAAACATAACTTTATCTTTGCAGAATGATACTGAAGTAGAAGATTAAATAATCAATTTATAAGCTCCTAAAAGCAATGAAGTAGCATTAAGCACCCACTATCCATTTCTTGAGACAAAACCTTTTCAATGACCAACCTGTTTGTCTTTACTGGCTGTCCCTCCCTCAGTGAACATAGTAGCAGCACAGGCCGAACTGTGATGAAACTGGGGAATGTTTGACTCTCAGGAGAAAAAGCTGTGTCTGGAATTTTGGTTCTGGCTGAACACAGGTGCCTAGCAGGTAAAAGAGCCGATTTTAACATAATTATCACTAGGTTGCATCACACTGTAAGATCATATTTGGTGGGAACAAGGTAAGGCTGCACTACGCATAATTCTAGTCAGTGTTTTCATTAATATGAATAGTGGAAAGGTTCCTTATAATATTTGTAGATAATTGAGCTGGGAGGGACTGCAAGCACTTTGGAGTGTAGGTCTAGAATTCAAAATAATTTTGATAAATTGGTGAAATGGGCTCAGATCAGTACAGCAAAATTTAATAACAAACCTATGAAATACTGCAGGAAACTCAATTGCATGCATGAAACAAGGCAAACAAGATAGCTACACTGCAAAAAAGGATCTGAGGTATATAAAGGCTGTAAAACTGGACACAAGTCAGCAGTGTGCTACCCTTGCAAAGAAAGGTTATATTAGTAAGAGTAGAGCATATAAGAAAGAGAAGGAAACTATCCTGCTGTCCAAGGCACTAGAGTGGCAACAACTGGAGTCCAGTTTTCAGCAGCGCACTTTCAGAAACACATAAGTAAATAAAAGAACAGAGTACTTTTAGGTTGAATAAATCAAAAGGGAAGGCAAGATCCAATCTGTCATTGCTACTCCATGGTCTTTCACAATCTTCATGGCTCAGCTGACTTGCCCTGAGTAGGTCTTTTCTTTGACAGTTGGTTAAAAAAAAAAAAAATCTGGACTAAATTCTTTCATACTACCAGCGAACTAATAGCTGGGTGAATTAAAACTGAAATTGCCTACTTCTCCACCTAAATCCTGATTTCTTACAGCTTTTCTTAATAATTCTGTGACTGTAGTATGTAAATTAATCCGTCTTTGAAAAAACACAACTACATATTACTGACTAGATTTAGTTCAATGCATGATTTATTCACTGATATATTTATGAGCACAAATTGATCTGCCACTTTTAGGACCAGATACTTGATAATATGCATAATCCTTAAAATATACAAGATACAGATAAAAATACAGTCTGTTATCAAGAAGCTGTTCTAAATCAGCTTCAAAATCGTATCAGTTGAAATCACACTTCTCAGCTGATTTCTGCCTTTTTAATGCTACCTTGCTCGCAGAGTACCATAAACAAGTGATACATTCTCACAGAAGAAACCCAGCTCATTTGTGGCACTTGAGTGGGGTGAAGTTTCTTACAAGACTTCAGGTAGATGGCAATAACACTCATATTTTATCAGCTGGCTCAGTAAGTAGAGAATTTCAGCTGGAAGATCAGGCACCCTTGTTTCCATCAGAAGATGAAGCTGAAGGAATGGTACCCAGCACATTGTCCTGTATGCCATGAGCTACATGTAGCATTGAACCTTTGTTTGAGTGCAGAGAATGTCAAAAGGAGCCTTCACTTTCTTTTTCAGGTAAGAATCAAATAAATATTGGAAAATTTTCAGACTAAACCCCACCAGCCACAGACAAACTGCAAAGCTGACTGTTCAGTCAGATAATAGTGTTTGTTTTCAGAGACTTTAGGGTGAGCTTGCATTTCCTCTTCCATTTTGGTTTTCCATTGCTGGAAGTGGAATTTCCACAGAATTTCCACATTTCACAGTGTATTTCCGTTGCAGACAAGTAGTCTTTCTACTTTATTAATTTTTTTTTAATATTCTTTCCTGGCATCTGACTAGGACAGAGTGATGACCCACTAAAGCTCATGAATAACAACTGGGAAGTTACTAAGGAGTTTTAGCAGTGAATTTTATCCTTTCTACTTCTTTTTTTTTTTAAATTTGGGCTGCAATCTGACTTGACAGCACAAGGTCTTAATTATTTGCTAAGGATTCACAGACAGATGGATAGATAAATAGAGAGAGAAAAGCAGTAAGGTAATTGCTTCTAATGGAAGGGGCGGTAGTGGAGGCAAAGGCAGAGATTATAAATGCTCCTAAATCAGACTGTTTCTTTTCTTATATAAGGGCTTGTTCTATTTATAGTTACTAGTGCAGAAAGATCCACATTTTTAAGAATTTTAAACACATAACCACAACAAAGGAATGAGAAAATTCTCAGGGAAATGTACTGTTATCAGCTCCCCAGTTAAGCCCAGAGTAAAAGGCAGAATGTCAGGAGAAATCAGGCCAGACTCAGCAGCTCAAGGACTGTAACAGGCAGTAACAAGGCTGAGCATAGGCTCTCAGCAGGCGTACACCGAGCACATTGTATGCGTTGTATGTACCATGAAATGTATGAACTGGCCATTCAGGTAACACACACAGCACTCACACAAACACAGGCAGCACAACACCTCATCCTGCAGCCCCCTCTGACCCAGCAGAATGGAATACCATCAGTGAAAATGTACATATATCTCTCTGTCTCAGACAGAAAGAAAGATATATTCATGCCTCCCATGGTCTCCAGCAGCCAACCCTGCTGTGCTTTGACTCTCTGTGCTCCTTTTGGGTGTGCAGATCATCTTTAACCACACAGCGTAACAAGGACAGTGACTGGAAATTACATTCAGAGATGGGAAGGAGGTAGTTAACTAGGCAGGAGAAAAGCCCATTCAGGATTGTAAGGAGGGAAATCTGTTGAAAATTGAGGCAAATTCTGAAATTGTGGGAAATGGTTCTTCAATAAAACCGTAAGAAAACAGATGAATATTTAGGGACTGGGTTTGGTTCTGAAAAATGTGTCTCACTGAGAACAGTTATAGAACCATAGAAAATAATGTTTTTGGTTGAAAAGGACCTAAAAGGTCACCTAATTCCAACCCCACTGCCACAGGCAGAGATATGTTCCACCAGACCAGGTTGTTCAAAGACCATTCCAACAAGGCCTTGACCGTTTCCAGGGATGGAACATGCACAGACTCTCTGGGAAATCTGTTCCCATGTCTCACCACCCCCATAGTACAGATTTTCTTCCTCATATCTGAAAAATATCTAATAAAAGGTTGCCAAAACACACAGTGGGTAGGAGCTCAAACTAGTCTTTGGGAGTGTCACTTACTCATCACATATTTGATTGGGATTGGTGAAGCAACTTCAGGTAAAATAAAATTTTCAACCACTTCCTGCAAATAAACCAAAAAGACTGTGATATCCATACAACAGGGGAGGTGCCTTACAGTTCATAACAAAGAAAGTGTGCCAGATGTTTGCCAATTTATGCATGCCTCATGCCATAGCCCTTCACAGAATTTTATATGTAATGGAAGAGAACTCTGTATAAGAGGAAAACAAACAAAAGGAAGGAGTAATAGAAATGGACATTTTAAGCAACAGAGTAGGGAAAAGATGTCAAGTCCATTTTGTCAGATACTTTCCCAATACTAATCTTCCCTGCATTAAGATACCCTTTTTTTTTCTAATTTTTCTAACTAGACTCCTAATGAAAACAACAGTGAAAGCTTTATTTAAAAATTTGTGCAGTCTCCATCCTCGGAGATTTTTAAAACTAGTCTGGATGAAGCCCTGAATAACCTGGTCTGATCTGAGAGACAACCCTGCTTTGTGTCAGAGGTTGCAGTAGAGACCTCCTGAGGTTTCTTTCAGCCTGAATTGTTCTGTGATTCTGTGATGCTAAGAAACTTTGTACACCAAAAGGTTCATTTGCATATCTGAAAGCAGTCAAGACAGCGGGCATGTTCTGAATACTCTGTAAACATGTCGTATCTGCAGATGTCTCTTTATCAGTTTCAACTGCAGATAAACGCATGCCATGGAAGTTTGGGGTGGTTTTACCTCAAGAACTTTGAGTTCAAACCAAACATTTCATTGAGCCTGAACCCAAATCATCTTAGAATGTCATTTTGTGACATCTGTCAGTACAAATATCATCAAACTATGACACAAGAAGAGGGTGAGTTTCAGGGAGGAGTCATCCACTCAGGGGAGCTGTCAGCCTCTTTAGCCTGCAGGGGGGAGACAACAGATCTTGGACTTGTACCAATAGCTCCTTTCTTGACAATTGTGTCCAAGCAGACTCTTGATGTACTTGGTTTTTCTAGGCTGCCACAACAGAGTTGCTGCAACTTGATGTTTGCATGACTTTTTTTAAAATTCATTGTGACTTTCTAAGATGGACTTTTCTGTTGGGTAAACCTGCTTTCCTCTGTTCAAGCCCCATGAAGGGTGTAATTGATAATTGACAAGAATTATGCCTCTGCCAAGGAGATTTTTATTGGCAGAAAGATGTGAAGGCAGAACTGACACCTCTCATGGCACCCTATTTCATGTAATGGATAGAAAGGAAATTTCACAATAATGGTGCTGAAACAGTGCATAATGTCAGCTGATAAATATAAAATGGAGGTGTGCTTAGAAACTTCCAGCAATAGAATGTAAAAATTAAAAGTTGTAAACATCTCACTACACCTGAATAAAGCTCAAATGTAACTTAAACTCTCTTCCTGCTGTCCCTGTTTAATTTGGTTAACTGCCTGTGATTGGTTCATATTTTCATTCCAAGTTCCTTCCTTCACCCCTACCTTAAAATTTTCTGTATATACAGAAGAGAACACAAAAGACAACCCATAATGCAAGAATTGGAAGAAATCAGAACAATTACTGAAAAAAAAGATGTCCCCTCCATAAATAGGGTGTTAAAAGTGTTGACATAAACAAGAAGAAAGCTTAACTGTGAACAAGACTGTGATTTCTATTCAGGCGAGCAATTGATGCCCTTTAAAAGTGGTCATTCATAACACTAGAAGAAATTCTCACTATGCTGAACACACAGCCACTGGTGGGATGTTCAAATGTCATGCTTGCTCTGTGAGGGCAGGAAACTATTGAAGAGTAAATATGTTAAAAGTAAAATAGAGTTAAGCAGAGTTTCATGGGCATGCAATATTTATGCTTCCTAAGTTTGTCCTGAGAACAAGGCTGCTCTTTCCATTTAAGTTATGCCCATGGCAATTAAGAGCTATGAAGTACTTTTTACTGTATGGCGGACATGCATGTACCAAGAAAGGCTAAAAATGCTACCTTACTTTAAAAGTCATCTAAAAATTTGTATAAACTCTCCCGTGTCATCTTAGTTGCCATCTCAGTAAGACAGTTATAGTGGTAAAGAATTTTCTCATTATGGTATGGTATGTCTTTTTGTTTTTATACCAATGAGTCAATCTTATTTCCCTTCTTCTGAGCATATTACATATTACTACGTATCATATATTATTACAGTTTTGTTTGTAAGAACAAATACAGAACAGAGATGTAAAAATATTAGAAGATGTACACATTAAACACTAAATACAGGTGGATGTTTATCACAAATCTACTTTCACAGTGGTTTCTTGATTTTGTATGTTAATGTCCAATCAGAATGTGCTGCATGTGTTTCCAATGCTGTCAAATTAAACAACTTCTCATCTTTCTGGAGGATAATCTTTAGCTAATATAAAATTTGCATTTAATAAAAGTGGATCAAATAATGGCACTTATTTTGCTTTTTGCTCAGAATCTATCACTAGTGTTTTCCATTTCTAACATATATTAGACTACATCGGTTAATTTCCTCTTGTAGACTGAGTAGATTAAACATTTCAGGGGCAAATGAACCCACTTTTAGCCTCAGTTCTTATGGTTCCATGAAGGATAGATTGTAGTGGTGGTGTAACCATAAAAAATATCCATTTGTTTGCTGAGAATTTAAAGTAATTCTGCCTTAATGCTTTTAGTTATACAGCTGGTTATTAACAATTCTGGAATCTAAAAAGGTCTCCCAATTCACTAAGGAACTAAGTGAAATTTAGTGCTTGAAAAATAGTATCCACAGGTCACGCTGCATACTTCTGTCCTACAAAAAAGGGTCATCTTGAAAGTGAGGATCGAACACCTTGTGATCATTCTACCCTTATCCTTTTTGATAAAGCTGCCAACAAAAGATGCTTAATGGTGATCACTTTGAAACACAAACATTCATCCAATAGAAATGAGTGAAAGACTGAACAGATTTGTAAGATCCACTGGGGGAAAATATCCCCATGAAATGGAAACTACTTCCTGATTCAGCGCCAAACTGCAAGGAATGAGAGTAATTTGTATTGATTATCAGCTCTATGGCAGGATTTTCTCTGGCCCAGGAAAAGCTTACTGGAACTACATCCAGCACATAGACAGTGGGAAAAATACTTCTATCTCCTCCTCATAAATTTGTCTATAAAGAAACCTAGCACTGAGTACCTGCATCCAAATATCCCCCCTGATTCTCACAAGAATCTTTTACAAGAATGACTTCAGAGCCATGCCAGATTTGCCAAAAATGTATGGAACTGTATGAAGAATAGTTACATGATGCACAGTGGGGAAGGACTCCTGTTAGTGTGATTGGGATGTTTGTTTGCTAACCACTCATCGGTTTTGTGACTCGGCTGTCAAAAGCAGGATCCATTGGAAGAGCTCTCTGCAAGCTCCAATGTTAATCATATCCCACCACCTTTCAAAGGGTCTGCACCTGTTCTTAGGCACCAAGGAAGCACCTGCATCACTGAGGATAACAATTGTTCTTATGGAGTGGGGTTTCATGTAATTCAGTGTATTCCACAGCACATTCACAGACCCTACAAGGAATCCTAGAAGTAATACAGTCCCAGCATGAACGCAGGAAAGAAAACTCTGACACCCCTCTGAATGCTGATATGTGTGGCACACATGTTTATTTAGATGACTCATAGATTGTCAATGCACGTATTTTAATGGAAATAATTTAAAACCTGCAGTATATCAGGTTTTTAAAGAATTGTGTGTTTAATTTTCTTTTTCTTGTGGTAAAAGGACTGCTAATCTGCACTTAGTATATTGCATCCGATACATTTGACTGTGTAAGGGTTGATTTCTTTGTCAAGGAAAGTATCAATTTAAGTGCAAGCCTCTATGATTTCTACTTCAGGGACATAGAGTGCTATTTAATTGCCTTGTGTATATTGCTTGCTGATTTTTGATACTTTAATAAAACCCTTTGGCATTGCTGTGGTTTCTCATTTCCTTACAATTAAGCAGAAAACAAGTCCTTAATAAAAATGCAGAACTTTATTAGACTTAGAATTATATGCAATAAAAAAATTCCAGAGCAGTGCAGTCCAACTTGTGATTGCTAACAAGGTATGAAAGTGCTTTTCTGAAATTATCAAACAATGCTTAATCCAAAAATAAGTTTAAAAAAAAAAAAAAAAAAAGAAAAATTTAATTAAAACAAAAGCACCAAACCACAGCTTGTAAATAACATTGTAAAACATCCTGCAGGCAAACTGAATGGCTCTGATCTCTATTTTCCTCCCTACACCTACCTTTTCTGTTATGCACGGTGTGAAGCCATACCCGAGCTGAACAAATAGGGAGTATTTGTTCTGTTCCTCATACAATTGCTTCAGCTGTGCATCCCCTAAAATCTGTGAATGTAGCTAGTAAATCCCATGTTTGGGTACTTGCTTGTTCCCTACCTGATGGATTGCCAATACCATACAGCACCTTCCCTGCATCTCTCGGCTCATATTTTGTAACTTGGTGAGGAACCCAGAGCTGGGGAAAATCCAATGCATCTGCAATAGCTGACATTTGATGATGTCATGCAGATAGTAAGACCATGGCAAAATCTCAGCGTGAAGCAGAAATTAACTGCATTTTGTTGCACAATTCAGCTGCAGCAATCTATATTGGTGCATAGGTTTTAATCCTGATCAGACAAAGAGGAGGAGGTGGTTGGGCAGTCTGTGCTGCATGTGGCCCCGTGCAAGCTTTGGGTGATTAAGTGGGAGCTGGTAACAGTGCCAGTCTCTTGCCTGTGTTGGTCTGTTTTGCACTGGGTGTACATTTATATCTTCAAAGTACATGCCCGGCCTTTCGGACCTGGAATTGAGACCATCAGTGACCACGTCTGGCAGACTAGGAGGACAAACCTTTGTGTCTGAAGGCCCTCAGGATGCAGCTTCCCCTAATCTTACTAGAAGCTCAGCTTCAAAATACAAGCTCTTCCAGAGGCCAGTTTTTTATGCATACACCAATGTGACATTGTGATAAGCAGAAACCTGGCACCACTGGGAATACTTTAGCATGAACTTAATTAACTATGAAAGAAGTTCCCAATCCACAGTAAAGCTATTTTGTACTGGCTTGGCTGTGTGTGGTGAGAAATGTTCTTCACTGATGGCAAGGCTGGTCATCTGTCCCTGTAGTGATTGGCTCATAATAAGGAATGTGCCTGCTGCTGCCATCCAACCCCAGCCAGCAACTAAGTACCATGCAGCTGCTCCCTTACCTCCCCAGTGAATGGGGAGGAGAGTCAGAAAAAAAGTGGGTTAAGATAAGAACAGTTTAATAGTTGAAATAAATTTAAATCATGGTGATGATTATAATAACAATAATAGTAAGAAGAAGAGAAACTAGTGGCCCAAAATGCAGTTCCTCACCACCCACTTGCCAATGCTCATGCCAGTGATCACCCCTCCCAGCCAACTCCCTCCAGTTTCTATACTGAGCTTGATGTTCTGTGCTATGAAATATCCCTTTGGCCTGTTAGAGTCAGCTGTCTTAGCCGTGCTCCCCCCCAGCTCCTCACTGGCAGAGCATGGGACACTGGAAAGTCCTTGACTTACAAACCACTTTTCCACAAGCAAAACACCAGTACATTATCAACATTATTCTCGTATTAAATACAAAACATAGCACTGTAGCGGCTGCTAAGAAGAAAATGAACTCTATCCCAGGACAGATGTGAACAGATGTCCTTCACATTCTGCTGATAGTATCAAGTCTCCTTCCCTTCCTCACAGAAGAAAAAGCAGCAGAGTCTAGTTTTGTTAAAACTGCAAAGCATTCATAAGTCGGTGAAAGGTTTACTGCAATGAAAATGTGATTCTTCTATTAAAACAAAACAAAAAAAATACAACAAAAACAATCAAAACCAGAGGAGAACTCAGCACAGAGGCAGATCTCAGGGTGGATTTCAAAAAAGCAGGATTGCACATTACCGTGTTATTGATAGAAGTACCAGCATCGCATGGCACGGCAACTGCCTCATCCTGTGGTCTGGACCACAAACCCCATTACTCCTACTCCAGTTCAAATCTCTGAGAAGTGAGTCGGCTTGTGCTGTTGGGCAGATTATTGCCCCTGCTCACACCGGCTCACCATGATCTGGCTCAGGCATCCCTTCAGTCTGCCACGTGGATGCCCCACAGTGCCACAGATCAGCACGCTCTGCAACACTGAACTCCTCTGCTCAAACACTTAGGCATTCACACAGCATTTTTGTTGTAACTGTGAATGAAGTACGTTGAAATTCTAAGCAAGTACCATTCTACAAGCACCAATATTTCAACCAAACCCATTTGTGCACTTAGTGGTTGATCCACAGCCCACTAGAGACAATGGGAAGACTGCCATTAACTTCACATCAGGCTCATAAAAAATGAGGCACATAACTCCCATTAATGTTAATGAGAGTCATGTATATAAATCACCTAACCACTGACGGAAAAAGAAACCTTCTTCTGTTCTGCTTTTTACACAGCTCCCACAGTCTGTGATGTTCATCCCCCTCCAACAGCATTGTGAAGACAAAAGGTATTGCAACAGCCACATCTTTCTAATAGTTTTGCTTTCTGTCAACACAAGTCAAGGTTCATGTAGGCAGAATACATTTAATCATAGAGTTATGAAACAATTACATTCTAACATTGTAATGAACAGATTTTATTAGTATTACTATTTTTTCTAATTCCTTCTATTTGTATAAATATGTATGTAAAATTTTTTAACACCCTAGAAATTAATTTCCGCTTTTTAAAATAGAAAGTAATAATATAATATAGCATTTATTTCATTAACATTTACATTTGAGAGGAGTTTTAATAGCAATCCAGAAGCTGCATTTTTCATGTACATTTCAACAATGGATGGTCGAGACACAGTGGAAGAAAAATGAGTTATCGTTAATGACTTGACACCAGCAGCAGAATATTAGGATTCTAGAAAGCATTGCAAATGGATTTTTAGTTTTCAAGACTAGACTGCAGCTGCTTTGCTCCACCAGGTTTAGTCTTTCTTTGGCTGCTTATCCTTAACTCCTTAATGTGGCACATTAATTATAGCCTCTCAATGGTTCCATTCCTTCAGGTCCCCGTGTCTAGAAATGTTGCCACTCAAATAGCAAAGTGCAAGCTTTCCATCATTCTAATAGTTAAATAATGGCAAGGCTATGCAATTGAAACAGCATGAAAGGTCACCTTGACAATATTCTGACTGGCAAAAAGTAGCTTAAGGCATCACAGTTCTTTACTGTGAATGAGATGACTGAGTTTATTACTATTCGTTATATTTGAAGCATTTACAAGTTTGAAACAAAGCAAGAAATACCATTTTGCAATTGCTTGAAATTATCAGATACATCAAATTTAAACACAGTATTTACAAAGCATATTTTTTACTATATTGATCAACAAAAAAGTGAGGAGGCGCAGGAGTTTGAACCAATGGTACAGTTTTTGGAACAGTTGGCATAGGGAGTCAGTATGAAATGTAAGCCTCAGCAGAAGTCCATAAGAAGCTTTAGTCATCAGCAAAGCTCCCAGAAAGCTCTATTTTCAGGATTTAAGGTGCACAGGCATGGAACAGAGACCTTACACTGGGGCTTGGAGAGGAAAAGTTTTGTGCCAAATGACATTAATAAACTGCCTTTGTTACGTGTTTTATGGTAAGAGCAAGACTGAATTTCACATATTTCTGTGTTGGAGGTGGGACCAGTACCATAGTTCCCACAGTTATACAGCAATATGATATCTGGTAAAACAGTAAAAGAAACCTAAATTTTCTGTGACCTCTATTTTATTCTTACCCAAGCCCTTGAATTTTCACGTGCCCTTTAATGTAGGTCTTCAAATTAACTGCAGCTTAATTTTCTGAACTATTTATCTAGAATGTTAAGCCTAGATTTACCTGGAGAATAACTTCACTAAAGACAGTGGAGTTAACCCAGGAATAAACAGCCTTGAACTTGCTTTTGTCTTCCCTGTCAGAACTGCTAATTGCAGAAATCGATCGGTTTAAGGTCCTTCTGTTACATGCTTTAACAAAAGGTGAGGTAAGATTCGAGCTATATGGACTTGGGAAATAAACACATCATTAACTGAAGTACAGTGAGCACTTTAGCTGCCAGTCTTCTGGTATGTCTTTATCTCCTTCCAAGGACATAAAAATGTGGAAAATACTCGCTACTTTCCTTATCCATTAGGAGCATTAGGTAAAGCCCTGGGTTTGAAATGTGCCGGATACTTGATCGCATACATCAATACTTAAGGATCCATCTTTCAAGTCGCTATTAATCTTTTATATTGATATTACTACCGCACGAATTTCTGTATAATCAAAGTTGAATCAAAGCAGAGGGCTGGATATTCTGAATGATGGAGCACAATCTTACACATAGGAGCTATAACTTCCTTCACTAAGCAAGGTCTATTTGCTTGAGATTAATTAAATCAGTACATCTTCAAGGCTCTTTTACTACTTCATCATCCAGTTTCTCATGCACGTACTGACAGAATGGAAAAACCACAACATGCTGATGAAAGACTTACCACCCAATCACCATTTTCCTGCAATGATTAAGAAATCATTAATGAATGACACTGTTTCAAAAGGTGCCACCAGCAGCTGACAGAGAGACTAATACATACATAGCACAAACGAATAAATTGTAATAGGATGAATATATAAGGAGCTGCAAAATATATCTTTTAAGTGCATTGTTCAGACCAGTGGAAAATAACAAATTTTAAATTTTCACCTAATAATCAACATTTTTTCTGTAGCTGTCAGGACAAAAAAAAAAGCAACGCAAAGATAGAGAACAATCAAGGTTGTCAGTATTAAGGCAAAGCATGTATGGTAATTCTCATTTTGCTTCCTGCTGAGGCTTGTCAGAGTAACTATTCTGCTCTAAAAGGTGCAGGGCAAGTGATGCAGCTTGCCAGCAGTGTACTGCGTGACTCTGGCTTAGAAGAACAGTACAATAACACAGTCCATTTCCAGCAGCAAAGGAGGAGGGTTGGATCCGAGCATCTGGAGGCCCTCTCTCACAACATGACACCAAATCTTGGCTTTAGGCAATCATATTGTTCAGCAAATTCACACACAACTCTACTGCAAATGCTACCTAAACAGCTGTGTTCTGTCTTCTTTGTAAAAGGCAGTGACCTAGATGGACATCCTGTGGACATACCAGACATTTTTAAGGCCTGAAGGGCCACACTGTAATAGATACCCACACAGCTTCTCTATGTCCTTGTATTGATTTAACATTCGATTCTGCTCCATGTCATAAGAGACACCCAGCCAGAATTGTTCCTTTAGGAGCTGGGCAATAATGTTATCTGCAGAAGTGTTTCTCTAGAAACACTTTCTATGCTTTCTCTAGGTGAGAGGCCGTATTTTACCAGCCACTGCAGTAGCGTCATAGTGTTCCCAGACATCAGTCTACCCACCTCCCACTGTCTAATGGGTAGCTTCTGCTGGTGTCCACCTCTGCTACAGGGAAACTTTATAGTACCCTGGATGTTCCCTATTGAAACCAATTTCATGGTAGGTACTGAGTAAAAAACAACGGAAAAAAAATTATCATAAAACAAGAAAGAGTCCCAAGTGTAATTAAAAAAGCATCACAAACGTTAATGTTTAATACTTTGAATTCATGAAGATTAGCTTATTTTTTGCTGCATTTAACTATTACAGAGGATAAATAATTAATTAATAATATTCAGTAGTCATTAAAACAGCTCTGCACTGGATATGATCCCCATCCATTAGTCAGCTGAGCTGGATGAAAGAAACATTAACCCTTTTTCGTGGAACAGAAACAAGGTATTCATCAAAGACATTATGTTGACGCTGAAATCACAAATCCATAGCCAAAGGCCTGATCCTGCCAACGGACTTGTATGGGTGGAACTTCTGGTCATTCCTATCAGTGAAAAGATCTTAGTTATAGTTTAGCCAAATATTTGTAAAAATGTAGGTAATACAGTGCTGACCTCAAATTAGCAAAAAAAATTCCCACTATTATCCCTAAAGCCAGGTTTTAAGCCACCATCTAGAAGTGGATTTGAATGCACTGAGAAAACAGCTCCATAAATGTCAGTTTCCTTATGAAGTGGGAAGAAACAGTTTGAACTTTCTCTGCTAAGTTTGCCTATGCACAGAGGTCTTTTATAATATAAATTTAAATACACAATCTGTTTTATAATGTTTTCCATCATCTCTGCTCTCCATATGTTCTCCCACTAGGAATCTAATGAGTTCTACGTATGAGGGATGACAAGGGAATATGCCTGAGAAATAATTCCAGCAATTATGGCATATGGAGGCATTGTTTTTGAGTCACTTTTGCCATGAACATTAGGCAGAGCATCTGGGACCAAATTATGTCTACCTGCCCATGGACATTAGCAAAATCATCATCTTCCATTTGTAAATTCTGCTGAGGTAATCTGCCATACAGAGAGGACCATTTCATCAGCTTTATGATCAGAGAACATATTGAAACACAGTCCATTTATAGTTAGGAAAAACTGCTTCTCTTTAGAAAGAATAGTTTAAGCTGTAAAATATTTTAAGATAAAATTATCAAAACATATCATCTCTCTCTCTTCCCTCCTGTGTTCAGTTCCAGGCCACTATTTATTAAAAATTTTCTTCATCATTGCTGGAGTTTTGTAAGAACTGACTGGATCCCAGGACAAGAAAAAATGACCAAAGGAAAATAAAAAGAAGAACAAAAAGATGTACAAACTCTGAATCAGGAATGGTAAGGATTATATTCTCTGTGACCAAATATGACAAGGCATTGGTAATTAATTGTAAGGAGGAAACAGACTAAAAAAACATACTTTATATGGAGACACAGTGACTAAAGTAGTGTACATTTTGTAAGTTCTGATTTAAATAGTAGGACATAAGGCTGGAAAATTCAAGTGCAGTTTCTGTCATGTTTGTTATGACAGTAAGGAGAAAAGAGATCAAGAGATTCAACCAATATGCTCATATGGAGTAAACTTGCAACTCCACATATTCTTCATACTCAAGAAAAATATCTTACTAATGTGAGTAACGTAAGTATTTTTGCATGTTGTTTTCCCAGCTGTGCAGTTGAAGCAGTGAAAGCTATAAATCCCAAACTACAGTGTCCTTAGGTTACCTCAGTGTTTTAGCAGAAAAAAGAATGTCCCTGTTGTTGTAGAGGATCTAAACCTAATTTTACATTTTACAGTTATGAATATAAACATAATTTAAGGACCTAATATAGAACTTTTACAGTAAGGGTTACATATAAGAAATAATATTTCTATTACAGAAACTATTTAATTTCAGCAAGAAACTGGTTTTCAGAACTGAAAGCCAGATTTATTTCAAGTCTTTCAGTGACAGCTAATATTGATGGGATTAATGATATTTAATCCAGAGAATCTATTATCAAAGAATAACTGGATTTCACTTCCCATTGCTACACAGGTTGACCTGCATACTTGCAAGGAGAGAGTGAAAATAGAAGTTTCTTTAGCCATTAACCTGAATAGGGACCCATGAACTTTAATGAATTTGCACACTCTGAATTTTCTAAACAAAATGCTGAACATTCATCTGCATCTGAAGGTCTTATCGAAACCACACTAATCACCAAGGTGCCTTTCATTTCTGTCATCTGGCTTTGGAGCAAACCCCAGAGACACGACATAGAGCTTTCCACCACCCCAGAGAACAGGTCTAAGGCCCTGCTGTCATCCCCACAGCCTCAGGCTCAGGATGCTGACTGTATCCCAGTGCTCACATGCTGGATCCACTTCCCCAGAACCTACATCTCTGGTGATGAAGCCATCCTACAGTGGTTTGACTCTCCTGGCATCCTATTCAGAGCAGTCTGATAAAGAACTGTCACTCCCTTACACAAGAGTCTCCAGTGTCACCATCAGTGGCCCTCCTGCCAGATGGCCTTAAGTTAGTTTTGGATAAAGAGACACTGGCAACACTTGTAATTTCACCAGTCAAATAAAGTTGTGGGAAATTCAACCTTTTCATATACCACCTCTTCTAATCACCGCACAAGAAGTACTGATGAATATGGAAGATACAAAAACAACAGCCATATTTTTGTTAAAATACTTGCAATGACTGTCTGTAAAGTAGTGTTACAAAGTTACACAAAACAAAAGTTACACAAACTTACAGAAACAAGGTCAAAGATGTAATCTGGAAATATTTGCTCGTTCTGTGAAAGAATAAACAGAAGAGTTTATCTGGGTACAAACTGTGTTATAAAGACAAACAAAGTGATTAGGTAATTCTTATTATTCAATTTAATACCACTGAATCTATGAGAAATCATTTAATGGCATCAGATTGTTCAGGTGTGACAGGTTTGATGCACAGCTATCTAAATTTTGGCAAAAAGAAACTAGAGATTAGGGCAACGCTTGTCTTGCAAATCAAAACTGTGCTCCTTTTCCTTGCCAATATCTTGGTTAACAACAGATGTGTAAAATTTGAGGCATGAAGGACGAGGCAGTAAATCAACAGAAAAAGATGCCAATCACACATTTCTGTTATGTTTTTACAGACTTTCATGCATTACCTGGTAATTATAAAAGCCAGCTGTACAATTATAATGAGCAAAAAAATCACTGAATGTATTTTTATGAAACCTAACAAAATAAAATACTTTATATCAGATTTTTTACTTTCAAAATAAATTTGTTTGATGGACTCCTACAGCATATAGATTTTACACTAAACAGAGCTGCATTCTTTTGGTGGAGTACTGAAATTCTACACCAGTAATGTTTTTAAGCAGAGCTGAAGGAGTCAAAATTTAAGAGATATATGATAAATACAAAAATTGAAAATATATAGCACAATAGGTGAATTTATAGGTAGTAACAGTGGTATCTGCAGCACTGCTTTTTTAAAGGTTAACATTCATTATGACCAATAAACCAGATACAACCAAGATATAGACTTGAATGTTTTATAAGCTCTATTTTAGATTTATTTGATCTGATACGGAATTTTTTTTCATTAAGATTCATATCAGGTTTTTCTTCTGTGCTTTGTTGAACTGATCAACCCATTTAATTGTGGAAGGTATGAACAAAGCAGTGATTTTTCTTTCCCTCTCTACGCACTATCATTTTGGAACTGAAGAACTGGAAGGCATATTCTGCAGTTCAGAGTTCTTGATGATCACTGAATCCAAAGGGTAACATGGATTTCCCTCTGATCATAATGTCTGATCATTTTTGTAATTAGCTTAAATAATCCAGGAAGTAGTGTATAAGGAATAAATGATTAATTGAAACAATTCACATGCCTACAACATGAATGCACACAGTTGCTCCAGTCATCTGTACTCCATTTTCAAAGGAACACTAAACCAGTGCTATGGATACCTGAACTGTGGTTCCCAGCTTGCTTCAAGGTGCACAACCAGATCTCAGAAATTGGCTTTTATTTCTTTTCTTTTAAACAGTTCCACAAATTAACCTGAAACATTACTGTTTCAGGATTGGCTACCATATCTTGTTGGTGCTTAAAAGGTCTAAATGATAATTTTTTGGGATTCACATTTTGTGAAGAAAAGAAATTATTCCATCTGACCTAAAAACAACAGTACACCCACCAGAATTTGCCATGGTTATCAGTGCCTTTCAAAAAGGACCTTTCAAAGTGGTAAGAGATATTCTCAGGTCTATTGAAGAAATACAAAAGTAATATAACCTTTCAGATTCTTATTCACTAAAAAATTATTTTGTTCCATAAGTAAACAGAATAGATCTCCAAAGTGCACATCCATACAGGGAACTCTATTTTATATTACAATTTTATTCACTTGCTATGAATAGTCACAACATTAATCTACTGCAGATAATCTATTCAGTATATTTGAAAATCCATTTATTTTCATTTATTGGTATGCATGTGTTACACTTGTATATAATACAGTATTTTCAGCGCTGTTTAAGAACAAGGAAACAAAGAAAACAAGTATTGAGAAGCATGATATAGATTTTTGACCAAAGAGAGGCCATATTCAGATTTTACAAAACAGCACATTTACACTTTGCATTGTCCCAGTCAACCTCTTTAAGATGATACTTTCCATCCTGGAGCTGTTAGTACAAATCCATATAATACTAATCCATCCTAAAATACCAAGATACCTAGCTTCTGCTACAAATGGTTTATTCTAATTAAATTTTAATCAGAAAATAAGATCTTTTTCTGACAATATTTTTTTATTATTTCCTAGCAGAATGATAGAATATACTTCTCAATTTTATTCCCAACAGTCATTTATTTTATTTAAGCTCTCCTGTGCAATAATACTGCAGAGGTAATGAAATGGTTTTGGAACAGCAGGGGCTACAGTGACAGACAGAGCACTCCAGGGTGTTCATCCATCATGGAACTTAATATATAACTAAACTAGCCATGTCAGTGGCTTGTAATGAGAAAATAATTTCCCTCTATTTCTTTTCTCTTTTTTCTTTTTTTTTTTTTTTTGTTTGGTGTTTTGGGTTTTTTGTTGGGTTTTTTTTGGGTTTTTTTGTTTGTTTGTTTGGGGGTTTTGGGGTTTTTTTTGTTTGGTTTGGGGTTTTTTTTTTGTTTGTTTGCTGTGTCTGGTAACTGCACAGGACTTAAATAAGCTTACCTCTATGTATTTTTGACTAGCATTAAGCGTGTGTGACTTTCATTTCAATTCACCAAAGCATACAGTCAGAATTCCCTCTAGTCAGTATGTTTATGCAGTGTCACTAAAAGGAATTACCAAATTTCTTTTGTATCAACATTACAGATGGTACAATGTACATTAAGTGGAGTATAAAATTATACATTCTGTAACAACTTAGAAAAAAGCTCAGAGATGCTTAAGGCCTTTAAATATTGAGGATCTTTTTCATGTAACAGCACATCGCAAACTTCAAGAATTTCTAACAAAACAAAACAAAAAAAAAGAAATTATGGCAAAGGTCAGATCTGAATTGGATGACTGTAAACAAGCAAAATACCCATTAAGTGTAAATCTGGGAGAGCACTAGGACTTTTTTCCTTTATAGCAAACTGAGCAGACATCTACATAAGCATCCATCAGTACTTAGGTTCAGGCAAGAGATTTTATTTTTCAATAAAAAGGCAAAAATTCTGAATGATTACCATCCAATATCGTAATTGTAAATCTCATTTAAATCCCTGCCTATATTTATAAAAAAGGGATGAAATATTGTAATTGACTGCTTACCATGAATTTAAACGAATTAAAGGTTAGGAAAGTTAAAGTACATATTGGGAACACCCATTTCCTTCAAACTAAATGGAAATGTATATCTTGAAGATATAAAATGCCTTATAATGGAAGTGGTAATTGAGTTTTGACCACTAATTTCTTTAACTGTTAAGCTGCAGTAGTTGCTTAGCCTTAGGGAAACATGTCAACCTGACTATACATTCTAATATGACTGATGTATTCAGATAACTATTACTTGTCAACAATAATTATTAACAATGGATATATAATTCCATTCCTATAACAAAGCAACTTCAAGATGTTGAAATATGTACCTTTGAGAGCTGCAAGATTAGAACACAAATAAAAATGTCTAAAACTGTGCCATGCCAGAGGACGATTTCTGCAACAGAAATTTAATTAAAGCAGTGTGCAGTCCCACCAGCAATCTGAACAGTGGACCAGGGATCATTTTAGAGTGAAGGATCCAATACATTTCAGAGGTTGACTTCATCAAGATGAAAAGCCACTGATCTGCAACGGAGAACTCAAAAGTTTGCTGCTTTTCTGCACCTTTATAATATCAGCTCATGATTACAGCTGCAAATTCCTCAGCAAGTGCAATTTTACAAATGTACACAGTTCAATCAGTTGAAATATTTGTGACACAGAAGTTCAAAATAACTTTCCAGTAGTTTTGATCTCAAGGCTGTTGCTGATTACAAGCCAGGTTCTCATTGAAACAATTGATTCCGAAGGATACACCCCAGCAGTAAAAAATTTCACTTCAAGGATTGCCTGGAGGGATGAAATTCCTATATGTTGTATTTAGTGTTATCAGCCTTGAGATCAGCTTGATTTGTCTTTAGCTATCGGGTTACCTGTAAAGAAAAAGAAAATCAGAAAATCAAAACTGGATATAATGAATCTACTTCCAAAGTAGTGGAAACTGAGACTGAAATGTAAGATCTCTGTCCAGCAAAATTCTTTTGATTGTTTTTAAATAAGTAAATAAATCCCAATGGTATTAGATGGCATTTCTCCCCAGCTTAAATTGTGTGTTTAAGTGCTTTGTGGGAAAAGGATTTGACAAGGAGAAATTGAAATGTGACCATGCTTAAAAATATAATAAAATCATGAATTACCAACCCACAAATTTCTGTTTTCTGTTACTCTTTTTTTTTTTGTTGTTGTTTTTAAAAATTCTATATAGTAACAACTACGCTTTTAAAATGTTAGACATTGAGCATGCAGAAATTGATACTGGAGCTGTATTCTTCCATTCTTTGCATGCTTCTTTACAACACAATCATAAAATCATAGAATCATTTAGACTAGAAAAGGCAATATCCTGCTAAAGGCTTAATACATCTTAGCAAGCAATAATCACTTAGAGAAACAGGACAGAACTCATGCACATGTGAACAAGAGACAGAGATCCTGTTATGCACAAAGTACAGAATTACAAAGGATTTAATTTAGAGTGGTTTCACCTAGCCTAACATGAAAGAAGAGTGAAACAGAAGGACCACAGAGAAAGAGTGGAAGACAAAGCATTTCACAATAATTGGACTTTCCCTCTAACTGACTTGGATTTTAAAATTTAAAAGAAAAAAAAACCTGTCATATCAAAGAAACATAACTTTGAGGAATATTTCTGCTGTGTCACTGGATACAGTTAATCATCATGTAACCTTTTAATACCAAATTGTGTCAGGGGACAACTTCCCGATGCTTGAGGAACAACTCATTGGAATGGTCACAACACTTTATGACATCAAGGGGCATATGCTTTTCATTTTGATCACAGAGAGAAAGGTCATGCTCCTTTAATGATGAAACATTCTTTTGCCCTCAGCAAAACTGTTTGCATACAGCTCGTCGGCTCTGCAGAGCATAAATGTGGAACAAACAGAATATTAAACAGACTGTTCAAGGAGTTCATTACTTCAGTTTGCCTTCTCCACTGAGTTGTTTCTAGGAACTGCACTTAAGGCAATAATAAAATTGTGCTTCGTGATTTTTATGATACATAGGCTTATTTATTACACCGCTTTTATTTTGCATTGGTATTGCTGTTGGAAATAGCCTCATGTGGCCCTCTCTAAAGTGGAAGATTGCCGGAAAAAATAATAAAGAATTAATTTAAAAGTCAGGCAACATATTTCTGTGCCCTGCACCAAAGCTCAAAAGGCTGATGCACCATCTTATTGTTATTTATTTTTTGCTTTATTGTAACAAGCTGGAATTCTACTCATGAAGTCAGGTGCCACTGAACTACACAATGTAAAATACACATCTTCTGATACTAACCACTGGTGGATTTTTATTAGCTTCTTTTGCAATACATGTCTATATACCTATATCTATGTCTACCTGTCTATCTATCCAGTAAAGAGCCACTAAAACAAGTAAGACACAGAAGCATCTTCATATAAGGAAAGGTGCGAGCACTGGAACAGTTCAGCCTGGAGAAGAGGAGGCTCAGGGGGGATCTCATCAATATGTACAAACATGTGAAGAGAGAGTGCTAAAAAATGGAGCCAGACTCTTTTCAAGTGGACAAGAGGCAATGAGAACAAACACAGGCAGTTCCCTCTCAGGAAAAATTTCTTTACTGTGAGGGTAAACCAAGCACTGAGCACTAGTACAGATTGCCCAGGGAAATTGTGGGCTACATTCTTGAAGGTATTCAAAAGCTGTCTGGTCCTGGGAAATCAGCATTAGATGGCTCTGCTTGAGCCGGGGGTGGCACTTCCTGAGTTCCCTTCGAACCTCGACTATCCTGTGATGTATTATTTCTATTACACCCAGCTCTGCCGCGTATGGGCTAAGGCGATCAACTGCAGCTAGCAAAAAAAGTAGCTTTGCACATACATGACTGCTCAGTTACATGGCTGTTTGGAAGTGCCAATGTATTTTCAGTCACACAAAAACTCAGTAAAAACATAATTTGCAGACCTAGCTGCACCCCCCACCGAGCTCTACAATGCAGTGGTGAAAATACCCCAATGAAAGCAATATACACTCATGTAAATTAAATAGGTGATAAAAATAAGATAAAAAGCAGATAGTCATTCAAATTTCTGCTCTATATCAGGTCACTGACCTACATATATATACATATAGTGGTCCACATTTGCCTCTAAGTAAGATGGTAATACTCATTATGTGCAAGCATAGATTGCACATCAACATTAATGGGAGTTATCTATCCATACACTAGACACATCAGGCAGTGAATAAACCTCTGTTAAAGGCAATTTCACAGAGAAGCAATGAAATTTTAGCTAATATCTAGTGATGGTATTCCCAGAAATGCTTAATTTCAGGTATAGTAAATGCTATTTGATTTAAGTGTCTGGGAAGTAAGGTATTAAGGTATTGTGCCAAAGGCCTTTATAGGAAAAGAGGGACCAATAACAGTGTCTGTCTGATCTTTAAAATCCTTAGAGAACAGAAACACTCAGAAAAGGTGCAAATCAAGTCTAATCAAGTTTTCAGTTAAAAATTAATACGTATGGAAAATTAACAATACAAATGAAAAAAGGACATTAAACCTTTAGCATCCTAGGTGTTGATTTGAATTAATTTGTTCATTCTTGGAATACAATTACTCCCTTTACACTAATAAAATTTTTCACACCATTGTTATATCATAAATACACCGCATTAGATTCCCTTCACTTTCTTTTCCTAAATGTGCAATTAAAGCATAATTACTCTGCGGTTGCAGACTTTTAAATTTAAATTAGTGAGTGGCTGCTGTAAATTGGCTGTAATTGTATGTGGACTCACTTGTTTTATTTTAACACAACAATATATAATTAAATGCACCTGAAGATTTCCACATTATTCTGCTCACTAAATGTTCAGACCAAACTCAGTCTTTGGGTAAAACATTTTTGCCAGGGTAATGCAGAATGGACCAGAGATGAAAAGATCTCATTACATCGTATTAGAAAAGCTACCAGCTTCAAGAGATTTTTCTGAACAACCTCCATTCCAGTACTGCTCACAATGGGTGAAAAATATCCTCACTTGTGAAATCCACACAGCAGATGAATACAGCAGATAATATTGTTTATTTCATAAGAATAGATTCGCATTAAAACCCAAGTCTGATACTTTTACTCAGGGCTTTCTTCTGCCTTAGAAGAGGAAGGAAGGAAAATCAAGACTATAGGATGTAAAGAATGGCTGAGTGAATATCCCCTGAATAGTAAAACACTTCTCCCTAAATTCAAGTACCTAAGCATCAAAGTTACAGAACCACAATTAGGCACTAAAAATCTTCTCTTTCTTCCGAGAAACAAATATATCACTAATCATTTGCTAACTACAGAACAGCTTATCCATTCAAAATTAGGCATACAATTATTATTTAATAATGTTTGAATAAAATAGATAACAATATATGGTATATTGAAATTAAGTGTGGGCTGGAACATTTCATAACACAACTTGTACATTACTATTTTTTGACTAGCAGCTTTTTGATCTTTTTCTGTGCTTATCATAAACCAAACACAAAATCCTTATTGAAAACTGGCTCTTGAGTTTGCAAAGTCAAGCACCCGAATTTAGCAACTTGCCTTTTTATGTGTCCCCTTGCAATTTAATTCTATCTCTTTTTCATCATGCACAGTAAAGAAGAGATTTTAGTGAGTGAGGAGAGTTGGAGGGAAGCCAGGACTAGATATCAACATAAGTGGAGAAAAGGGAAAATTTTTAAGCCAGTGTGTCTTCCCTCCACAGGTGACTCCACATGGATGGACCCCTTGTTCTAGGTTTTCTCCAAAGAAACAGAAAGGACATAATTCTGGAGGTTTTCTTTTTAATTAGAACTGTTCCATCAACAGTATAGGGATATGTGTGGTCATAGCCTGTGTCATCTAAGCATACTCAAGCTATCTTTTCTTTTTTTTTTTTTTTCCCCTGGGATACATAAGACAGAGAAAGAAAATTATTTCCTGAGCTAAGTGGAATTTCATGAGTCAAAGAAAAGTCATCTTGGCACCTCTTGCATTTTTCCCTAAAATATTAAAGGCCTGTGGGAAACAAAAATGCTATGGGGATTTCAAGCAAAAATAAAAGAGATCTCACAAATTTATTTAATGACCAACATGAGATAAGCTGAATACAAGGAATGACACAAGCCATAAGGAATGGCTTGAAGAAATGCCTAGCTATGGATTGTCCTCCAAGTCATGGAGAAAAGACAGAAATCCCATACCAAAACAGCCCTTATTTTTATGCAGTACATTTCTGATCATTTTGTGTTGTTATTGTTGTATTCTTTCTTAAACTGTATGCAAAAGGCCACAAAAAATTAATAAAATGGTGAACAAACTGATTTGTTAGCAAACCTTTCTTAAAAATGAATGAACTCAAGAGGGCTATATCAGTCACATTTTTCTATAACATAAATAGCTTTGTTGTGGTAGTAAAAACTTAATATAAATACTACAGTATAGAAACAGAAGGGCCCATATAACCAGAAACAAATATCTGCCAGTGCATTTTTTCCGCTCATGCCCTCTGAGAATGAGGTTGAGGTTGGAAATGCATCTTTTGAACAGATGGAAGCACACTATTTCCTGGAACTTTAAAATCCGTTCAGTGTGTTTGCCATGCACTATCATTCATACATGGCTTATGAAAGCAAATGACAGTTTGCATTGCCACTTGGGCATGTTAATTCACTGAAACAGTTCCACTTGTAAGCTTGGAAAATGCTTCTGTTCTAATACTACTGTCTTGTACCAGTGATACTCCAAAGTACTTTGCAAATTTTAATAAAAGACAGGTTCACTACTTCCTCACAGGTGGATAATCCTGTAATTTATGTTCTAATGAACTGGGGAAAGTGGACAAAGACATTAAAGACCTTTTTGCAATAGGGCTTCTCAATGCCTATGCCCTACATCAGAGAAGATGTGGATTTGGGCGTTTATTGCTATATAATTAAGTTTATGGAGGCAGGAGGAACCATTTCAAAAGCCTGAGAAATTAAGGTGAGTCAAGCACATTTCAAAGGAAGTGCAACAGAGAACCATTACTTAGGACACAGGCACTTGTTTTAGTATTACAAACAGCTCTTTGACTTGGGCTAATGACAAAAGGCAAAATTTTTGTGATTTGTGAGTGGTCTGGAAAACAGATATTTAATGATAACTATACAGATTCAATTACCTTCAGAGTAGGTTACATATTGGAAGACACTTTTTCAAGTCATTAAATGTTTCATTCCTGTGTATAAAACTTTGCCCCTACCTAACTTCTTATGTCAAGACTCAAGAGCTTTAAATTGTTCCCTTAGTTTTATTTTAGGTACTGCAGCATGAAAAATATTAATCTAAACACATTCCCAAGCCTGTTATTAAGCAATTTAGAATTCTAGATCCTCAGGTCTGTCCTTCAGGAGCTATGACTAGCTCATTTTATTAATTAAACAGAACATTTCCCAGTACATGACTCAAAAGGTTCCCATGTCTTTGATAACCATGAGACTCTAAAACCTTATGATTCCTTCATATTTTTATTGCATAGTGACTAATTGTAACTGCATTTGTGGTAGTTCCTGTGCTTAAGACTTACATTATAAAGAGGCAAACATTTTGAAAACTCATTTCATGCAATGCCATTTGAAATATAACTCTGTACTCCTTGTTTTCCCACTGCTCTTATTCATTTCAGCAGGGGATTTTTGGTGGTAAAGTGAAGATCTAGACAACCAGTGTTAAAAATTGTAATTGAAACTAAAAGGCTTTGAAAACCTTTCACATGTAAATTGAGCTTTCCACTTACTTCAAATAATCTGAAAGGTAGGACTAGAAAAATACGTAAAGGAAAAATACTTTAGAGCATAGCATATGTTCCTGTAAATTATGAAGTTCTTCATCTTTAACACAGCATTAAGATTAAATAGACAACTTCTAGCCTATCTTAGGAATATGATAGAGATATCCATTTATTAGTTTTTCCTGAGTAATCCAGTGGGGGATACTGAGTTTCAACCACAAATGCCACACTGGATTGAATGTACTAAAGTGGACTTCCCTTCCAAATGCTGTACTCCAGAGCATCTGTTGCTTTCCCATGAGAGTGAGTAACTTAAGTTTATCAACTGGGTCGACTTTTGAAAGTAGTGTGTGTGAAGAAAGACATTTTAAGGCTCCCAGAAGCATCTAACTGACACTCTGAGGCTGCTTAGGAGCACAGTCAGGGTCTCTCCAACCACCCTCCCAAATCTCTGCACAAATAAGCCACAATTCTTTCATGTCTGCAGCAAACTAAGCAACTACAACGAGGAGCAAGGTACAGCAATTCCTGTTAATACTGTGTAAACCTGTATTTGTACACACCTGCTGCTCTGTGAGTAATAAACCAGGGCTGGAACACATTTTCTGGAGTGGTTTGACTCTTTATTCCTCAACGAACGTTCTGGCCCTTAGAATCCGACCAAGACTAGGATTCATCACAACTAGTGCTCCACCATGGAGCCAGAATATTTTTTGTGTGTGGAAAAAACAAAAATTGTCATCAGGCACAGCAGAAACCTCCTTTCTCTACTTCTCCATTCGGACTTGAGGAGTTTTACACGTTTGCCTAAGAAACAAACACATGTCAAGTACTACACTGTTATGAAATTAGTTCCAGAAAACAAAACTGGGATAGTTGGATTTTTTTTTAAACTAACAAGGAAAAATACAAAATGACAGGAAAAAACAAATTTCAAAATCAGAGCAAATTCTCTTAGGATAAGTACATGGTCTTAAAATTACTCAAATATACCCAAATTCGAACCAAAAAGCAATAGAAATTGATAGATTACACTCATTTTTGAAAATATATCATCAATATTTAAGTATGACAAAACAGTAATTGAACAGTTCTTTGAGAATTAGTCCATGCATAGACCTGTGGTACAGAAACGAGTCATGAAGTCAGAAGACAATTCCTTCAAAATGAGAGATTTGAGTGTGTTCTTCTCATATATGTTTAAAGTAAAAAAAAAAAAAAAAAAAAATTAGAAGGTTGCAGGAAACTCCATAACATAACAGATGACACATTACACATTTCAAAAGACAATATTCAATTCAGACAGAGAGTTCTCTATCTAGATATTAGAGGTAGATTTTGGACCTGCCAATAATGATTGCTTCTGAAAAGGGTTGCACAGCATCTCAAAAGATCACCAAAAGATTTAAGTTTCCTTCTTCTACTTTCTTTAGGCTTTTTAATTTAAATATCATTCTGCAGATCATTAGAAGTATATAAGATTAAACTCAAAACTTCAATAACTTCTTGCTTAAATAATATCTTTACACATTTGAATATTATGAAACAAATTAATATGGTCCTGTATTCATATTTCCTTGAAGTGGATAGTTTACAAAATAAAAGTAATTGGTACAACTCACTGGGACAATTATGATAGTGAATAGCTGATGAAGACATATGAGTTACATCAAGGCTAAATCCAATTCATTAGTCTTTTCTATGTACTCATTATTACTGTCTTCCAAAAGGTTATGCACTGTAATGAACATACCCTACTTTTCTCAGTGTTTCTGTAACTCGGGAGAGAATTGAGTTTATGGTAGAATTATTGTAACTTAACAAAATATTTCATTTACAGACAACAGTTTTATATTAAAAGAAGACTTAAACATAAACCTTATTTTACTTTCTGTAACAGATATTAACTGCAGCAATTCAGACAAGGATATATCCTCTTGAGGTTTTTATGGTGATCACAACTCCATAGTGGGACTGTAGCATGGCGGCATAAAAGACTGCAAGACAATTAATTACATAAATGTAATTTTTTTCTCTTCTACACCACTTATTCCACCTAATCATCCCAAGTGGAAGATAAAAACAACCTCCTTCCTTTCAATATATGAGGAAACTGAAGCACAGTGAAGAGTCATGTTACCCTTTCAACTGTCAAGAAGTGG
This sequence comes from Acanthornis magna, assembly GCA_036785705.1. NCBI lineage: Eukaryota > Metazoa > Chordata > Aves > Passeriformes > Acanthizidae > Acanthornis > Acanthornis magna. Next base: position 28,608,564 of record JAWUZG010000001.1, read on the forward strand.
AGATGGAGAGATGGGAACAGAGTCCTTCTACCTTTGGCTTTATCTGACTTCATTTACCTAAAGAAAAGCCTACACTTGTTTTTGATTGGAAAGGAAAATCTACAACAAGCAGCTTCCTGTGTTTACATTCCAAATACAAAAAAGCAAAACAAATTTTAAAAAAACCAAAAAACAGCTTCATCCCAGCCTGTTTTAAAACTAGACTGAGGTTCTTAATTGTCTAATAGGTATAAAGGTAAATATATTTTTTAATATATTTTTCCAGAAATTGGGTCAGAATGAACTTCAAATTATCCTCACTAAAAAATCAAGTAGTTTAATGAATCAAATTTGAGATCTTTTTTCTTCAAATTTTGTGCTGTAGGGTTTTTTCCTGGTATTTTGAATGGAGCGTAACAAGCCATTTGGACAAGTTCAAAATAGAAATGTAAATTATTTCCTTACCTGTAATTTTATCTTCTCTATAAGAGTACCTGCTGTTCTGTTAGTGCAGTACTGATGTGTTTTCTGCCTTTGTCCCAAGCTTCAGAGATTCCTCTGGTGATTTTTCCCCACTTGCTTACCAGCTTCCACTGCTGGCATTTTGAGGAAGTGCACTCACATTTGGCTCCAGGAATACTGCCATAGCTGAGGGAATATAAGACAACTAAAAAACAAGTTAGAAAACAGCAGACCAATACCCAGGCAGGAAAAAAATGCTTAAAAACAATGAATCAGTCATCAACTTGAAACCTTTCGATCATTTTCCTTTCTCTTTTCATCCATTTAGAGTCTCCACATGAAGAAAAGACTTTTCTGTGCTTGGAGAAATTTTAGTCTAAGCAATGGGTACTGACAGAGTAGTGGGTACCCATTCAGAGAATATAAAATTATTTTAAGAAAATCTAATTTTAACTTTCTCCTGTATGAGTACCCATCATGCCATCACTTCAATACAGATAAGAAAGAGAAGAAAGGTGGCAGATTTGGAGAATTTCGGAAAAATCCCTGTCATCTTTTCTCAAGTCCTAATAGAACTGTGAAAAAGGAAGACTTGAGGGCCATCCACCCAGAAGCTGTCACAGATGAACAATAAGAAGGATTTTTCATTGCCCAGGAAAATAACACATAAAGTCTGTTTCACTAAGACATAGTCAAGATTATGGTTGCTGATTCCCAACTAACAGTTGTAGTCATCTTGGTCAAAGATGAAAAGAACAACTAGTACTATCATTTTAATAAGTAAATGTTTTCTTGCTTGAACTTTGTGGAGGCATCCAGGTGAGAGTTACAATGCCCTGTAATACCTCTCAGGAACATCTGGATACTATTTTTGAACTTCACAGTACACAGAAAAGAAGTATCCTGTGAAAGCTAAAAATTAATGCTAAGGGTTTAAAAAACCCGCTGTGGTATTGAATTTGTCTTTCTTATAGAACCTGTCCAGTTGTCTTCTCACTGTCTTCTAAATAGAATGTGACCTAAGACAAAGTATGAATGAATCAAAGTAGCTAATTGCAATTAGACACTGGTATTCTAAAATCTCAAGTAATGAAGGAAAGACCAAAAGGCTCAGAAGAGGTTGTTGTCTTCAAATTTCAGGAATTAAGTACAATGATGTGCTTTAAGGTCATGAGAAAGAAAAAGGACTCTGGCAATTTCATTAACGACCTTCCAAAAAGGAACTGGCTTTCCAAGTAATACACTTCAAATGTGTCAAGCTGTATTCTAGAAATAAGTCTCCCATTCCTTTTTTGTACTTTGCAGATGATGAACAATAATTCTTAGCAAGAATTGGAATTGTAATAATGCCTTGAAGATGATAAATTTGCATTTCCCAAGGTCACTCTGAAAAGGTGACATGGAGTCAGTATAGAGGGATCTCCAAATTTTAGAACAACTAATCTGATTTTAGAGTGCATTTTCCTGAATTAGAGGCAGCATGAGAGAGATATAGTGTCCTTTGGTCTTCCTTTGGCAGGGAAATGTTCCTAAGCCACAAAGCTTGAATTCAGGATGAAGAAAGAAGATCTCCTGGCTGGCATCAATAACTTATCTTCTGACATTCTTCAACATGAAGGGATAAAACTGCATCTCCATTAAAATTCTCAAATCCATTACTACTGAGTTTGTAGATATATGCTGGTTAGACACAATCCATTGTTTCCTTGAGATCCTACTGATCTTCATAAACTGGAGATGCACTTTTGTTCAGTATTGCCAATCTAATTTTACAGGTTTCATCATAGGAATAAGTCCTGGTGAAGTGGATATTTTGTAGCTTCACCCAGAATCGGAACTTCAGAGCTCTATGACATTTATCACTGCAGATATAGAAGGTGATGGATGATAATCAGGACTGTAAGATCTGAAAAGGGATCATCTATCTATAGTAAGAATGCAGTAGAAGCAAGCTCAGAGTCCATTTTATAGAACATAGAAAGTCCTTCGGAGTCTCTTCTCTATACACAGCAGTATAGTTTTTCCTGAAATTGACTTGATGTTCACTGGAGTGGAAGAAGGAGTAAACTACAAGTCATGAAAAAAATGAACAATTTTGAAATTCTTAAGGAAATTATGTTGGATGCCTTCTTTATTAATTTAGTCATAGACAGCAATTTTCCACTTATTCCTGCCTGAAATTTTTCTTCATTTTGAAGAGTTCTCACAAAGGATGGGACTATCTTCATTATTCTTAAGGAGAAATATTTAAGATTTACAATCATACTCACTTTGCTCTGCAAGGGAGTAGTGTCTGAGTAATCTTATTTCAACTGGTTTGAGAGTTGTTCACTTCTCCAACAGTGACTGTGTAGGCACAGAATGCTCTGCATGTCTGACTCTCCATAATGATTATTACCCACTTCCTTCCCTATTAGAAGGCAGAAAAGCAGAGCTTCAACAAGGGGGTGTTTCTGATGTTTTCTATAATCAGTCCTAATGAGTAAGGAAATATCTTAAGAAAACTATATTATTTTGAAGAATTGGAAGTATTACCTTTTGAACAATTTTTCACTCCCTCATACATTTCTGCAACTAAGCAGTGATGAAGAGTTTGTGAAGCCTGTGCCAAATACCCAGGAAAAGAGGCAAAAATTCTGCCTGCAGCTATTTAGGCAGCAGATAATGTGAGGTTTCAGAAGACCCCGGTCTCTCTGAGCTGAAATGTATCATTTCTGACTTGCAGAAATGATCCAAAGAAGCCCCTACAGATTACAAAGGAGGGTGAGACAAGGAAGAAGCACTAGTTTTAGAGCATGACAGCATGATTCACACAACACTGGCATTTCTGAGACAGTAAAAGCTGACAAAAATTTTTCAAGAAAATTTAAAATGACTACTAGATATTCAAAGAGCCCTTCTTGCATAACTGTGAATGGCAGAGACTGGCAGAATTAAGCTGCAAATGGAAGTGGAAACATCTTTGATTTTGGTGTTAGGATGTTGGAAAAGTGGATATTCATGGAGAAGTGAAGAAAACCAGTCATTAACAAACGGCCTTAAGAACTCATTTTCCATCACAGAGGCAGTAAATTACTCTTCAGACATTGGGTCAATATCTCAAACATGCCAGCAAAGGACAAGGCAAAAGAATTTTAAAAAAATAATAAATCACAAGTTGAATCTTTTGGGACAAAGGCAGAAAACATCTTGGCTAGACTGATGAATTGAAGGATTAACACATAGAAGAAAGTAATTGTTGCAAAAATCACTGCTTAGTAATTAATGACATGCAACTAAAATCTATTTGCATTTTCTTTAAATATTGCAGTAATAGTTTCCTTTGATTTCAGCATAATTCTGTCAATGTTCAGATTCTGCAGAAGCTAAAACGGTGTTTTACAATGGATCTTAGCTGCAGTTTTACCTTCAGAAAAACTATTCCCTGATAAAAATGTATAAACTACAGCATGTATTACTAACATTGTGAGTGTGATGAAGGGATTGCCAAAGATTTAATTTCTCATGATTTTTACAGTGTATCTACTCACAAAAAAAAAATCGATTACCTGTTCTGAATAGTTAGAGACAAGACTCAGTGTATTCACAGGGAGACACAGCAAGGCAATGTATAATCAGGCTTCTTCTTTTCAAAATATCTGTACCTGTGAATATTGCCTTTAGCTTATTCACTCTTCTGATGTTACTCACTTTCATTCTTAGTTTCAGTATCCATAGGACTCAAAGTCAGAACAGAACTAAACAAAATTTGAGACCGAATATGTCTTGGGAATCGAATGTTTGGATTACCCTCACCTGCCCAACAACTTTTACTGACCTTTCAGTCTATGATTCCTTACAGCATTTCACACTCCAACACTTCTTCCCTTAATCCTTTATTCCATAACTAGTCTTTTGTAGGTATTTTAGAGTACATTTGCTTTTGAAGAAGGGACCATGATTTGTTTAGATTTTAGTGACCATAAATGAGCATCATCAAGCTGTAGGCCTAAACTCCTGTCAAATGTAGACTCACCACTCTTCATAGGATAGAACTAGGCACGCCAACTTCACAATAAAGAAGCAAATTTGGTATATAAAGTCTATTTTTAGGAAAATCAGTGAATTGCATGGCCCTGAATACTGATGATTCCTTTTAACATGTGTTGGCTGGCATGGTAACTATTTTCATCAAAATGTCCAAATGTCCCATAAGATTAGTGTTTAGGTGCCCTACAAAAAACACAAAGCTTCAAAATTAAAGAACTGTGATGCTAGATCAAAACAATAATTACTGATTAATACAACAACCCCACTTGAACCTAGAAAATGCCCACTAAAACTTGTATGTATTCTTAGAAAATGTGTGCATACCACTTACTGCTATTTTAATGACAGATTAGATACAGTGGTCTCTGAGTTAGCAATGAGAAACATGCTGAGACAGCTGCAAATTTCTCCTAGTGACAGATTAGCCAAAGGCATGGAAAGAGATACCATAGCAACAAAGAGGCTGTCACAAGTGCAATCACTCTTTTCCATGGGTAATATTTTGCTACAGTCTGTGCACTCACTTCTATCGTAATCACATCATTTTTATGAACCACAAGGTATTGCTGGTCACTGTATATATGTGAATTATGCCTATAAATCTTCATTTGAAATTAAGGCACGAGCTGAGGAGTCTATACACAGAGGCTCTGAAGTGAGGCAAGGGAAAAGAGCAGTTTTACAGTGAGGTGGTTTCTTCCATTATATAACCCCTTATACAATATTAGGAAAAGCACTTCCTGTACCTGATACATGGCAGATCATTGATTCATCCTATAAGTATTTCACATTTCACAGTGGTCAAAACAAAAGGTAAACTGTTTCATGTGATGTACGTTAGTAGCAGTTTTACGCTGTAAAACACATCATGTGAGAAATACACTGCCTTATTAGCACTCACTGACCACAACTACCACGCATCTGGCCTGTCGGAAACATCCTGGAATAACCCATACATTGTATTTATAGGATGAATTTCTGCTTTTTCTAATTACATATCATTCCTACTGCTGTTTCTGAAAAACCTGGAAGAGGAACAAAGATGTGAGGGAAGAAGCTTCCACATTGGTGATATTTCTTTTAAACTTTGGCATCAAAACCAGTAACACTTAAAGAGCCTATGGATCTGTTGCTCACGTGCAATACAGACCAACAACTCACACTGCTGCATTGCTAACACTAGGTCAGGATCAGTTACAAGAAAAATGCCATTTTCCTTTCACATCCAGGGACACGTTTTAGCTCTCTTGTATTATGTTGTCTTACTCAAGCAGCAGTTACGACAGCACTGGGAGTAGCTGAGTCACCATTTTATGCTGCCTCTTGATACTGGGAATCTGAGTAGCCCACCAAAATGTAAAGGTACCAAACAGAGGTTCTTTCATTCCTTATGCTGAAAGGGTTATGAACAGCATATTTTATACATTGAAACATAAATAAAATTACTGTCTCTCCTTTCACCAGCTGTAATTAATTTAGAACAACCCAGCATCTGCAAGTGAGAAAGAGAAGACAGGGTAAAAATGTAAGCAGTGTTTATAGATAGCAATAAAACTGCATTGATTGAGAGCAGTGGGATCACATAATGAGCATAGTTTGGCTTCATGTGCAGCCAGTTGGTGTGTCAGGACAGTACACTTTCTCTTCTTCCAAGGATCTTATTCAATTTTGAGTTTCCTTTAAATTCTGGAAGCCATAATGTAAAATTAGATAAATTAAAACATTACAAATAACTGACTTCAGGCTCTCTCTAATATTGCTTTTGAATGTATAGATACTGTCAGTATGGATCTCACCATCCTGGCAATATTTCTGTACTTTTCATGCTAGTCGTCTATCTCTGGTATTGATTTAGAATGCAGATTTGCATTTGCAATGTAGATAAATATACCCACTATGGATTTATTTTTGGCCCTGTAATATTTCTCTTCTCTTTCTCTCTGCCCTTGTAATATTTATTTTATTTTATTACAGTACTCTATTTCTAATATTGGTTTGGCGTATAGTTACATAGCAATATAGTAGGTATTGATTTTTTTCTGTTCAGCAGTGTTCTTTCCTCCACGTGTTAAAAAATCTTAGCCAGTTTTGAGAGCAACAACTGCAGTTCCTTCAGCCCATCATAAAAGTGTGGGTGCTCAGCTATTCCAGAAGCTGGATCCTCATTTCCAAAAGACGGCCCTTTATAACCTGGCTGAACATAATTCTTTCACTTGTTTATGGGAAAACATTACTCACTTACACTTTCTAGAGATTTTCGGAGATTAATAATCAATATCTGCTTTGTATCTGATTTTTTGTTGATAATTTATATTATTAGTAATAATATCAACCAACAATTCTAAAAGAACATCCACTGTTGCCAATTCTTAGGGAGTGATAGATACTGGACATGTTAGTCACGCTCATCAGAGTATGATTCACTGATTTAGCTCATAGCTGTGTATCTTCAGAATATGAACATTTTTGAAACTTCTATTATATTATATTGCATTTGATAGTGGACAAAGTCCAAAGCTTCCCAAACTGACAAAGAATGAAGGGGCTTTTATGATCATCTTCCTGCTGGAGGGACTAAATTACCAAAGAGACTAAATGATCTAAGCCAGCTGCTTCCTATTCAACATTAAGTATCTAAATATTAAGGGCTAAGTTAGTCATGGTAGTTTTCCTTCAGGTTATTTGAGAGACATAAGCACCTCCAGAAGACAATTCATTTGACTTATCTTAGAACAAAATCAATTGTCCTCTGGAATAGAACAATTCTAAAACTAAAAAGACAGTCTAGAGCTTGGGCTAGTTATCTCACTCTAGAGAGTCCTAATCCAAGCAAAATCCAGTAAATTCTACCCCACATATTTTAACCAAAACTTAGTTTTAAACTATGCCTTGTTCCACAAGCAGTTCTACCAAATCAAACTAAAAGTTTTAGGACAAAGTACCATTTAATTACTGTGCAATGGTTCAAAGCTACACCAGAGAAGGTTTAGACTGAACACTGGGAAGCTTTCCTTTACCAAGATGATGGTCTAACATTGGAAAAGGCTTCCTAGAGAGGGGACTAAGCCTGTCAGTGTTTAAGAGAAATTAAGACAATGCCATTATTGACATGTTTTAATTTGGTCAGCCCTGATTTGCTCAGGTCACTGGTTAGATTATCATTGTAGGTCCCTTCAAACTGCAATAGTCTATTTTATTCTGTACTTTATCTCATGAAAAATACCAATGCATATTTCTCTACATCTTCGTAAAATGTCAGCCCAGGAACCCTCTCCCACTGCCAGGAGCAAGCAGACACTTCTTCCATCATGTTCTACCACCAGAATCTCGAGATGAGACCCGGGACATACCACTTTGCCTTGTTCTTGTTCTCTAATTCCTGCAGGAAAGACACACAGGTTTATGGGCTGCCCAGGAACCATGGCATGGTCCAAGCCAGTCCCAGGGTGGATGCCTGGAGAACTGGGACCCCAGGAGGCACTGCAACATGCACTTGCATGCAGATGACATGCAGCTTCTGGTGCTCCTGTGTAAAGCCTGCCTGTATGATAAAGATAATGGGCAAAGTACTGTTCTTAAAAATACAAGTAAAACCTGGCACCTAGATGTGCCCAGGGAAAAGCACTATACAGAGAGAGACCTACAATGTGGAATATACTGCATAACTAAGAGAAATATTTAATTCTTTCTCCTCAGCCATTATCTAACTGCAAAATGTTGGTTATCAGACTTTGTAAACTCTGTTTAATGTAAACTCAGAGTATTTTTTAAAATGCCATTGTCGGTTTTATATATAATACTGATACATTTTGTGGTTTTCAATTGATGGGAAAACCCCTTTGTTTTATACAGACATTTTCCTATATTGCAAGAAAAGAAAGGAAACACAAAAAAGATAGGAAACATGCAGGAGAACTTCCAGAATTAAAATAATTATATTAGAAAAAGGCTGTAAGAAGAAAAAGTATTTCAAATGTAAAAAAAATAGAAAAAAAAATCCCCTTTTTTGAAACACTTTTCTCATCATTTAAAGAGAGCATTGTGACAAAATTTTTGTGTTTATTTATCAAAAATTGAAGGTAGCCATATAGAAAAAAAATTAGTTGCATCCTTCACAACATATTCTCAGCCTGGAGGAGAATGCCCAAATGTGCCTGGTAAGATCTCAGTTATGCTCATAAACATCTCATAATTTTCCTAATATATTCATGAACATCCCCTTTTGTTGTGGTATTATGCTCAGGAGCACAAACACACATTTCTTTATATGAAGTAAAAAAAAAAAACTGATTTACCTAAATTGTCATTGGCTTTTTCCCCCTTCCTCTCCTGCAGGCTACATAGACCCAAAGTAGTCAATTGTAAATCAGCACAAGTTGACTCAGTACTCACTCATACACATTTTTTCCCTGTATTCAGTTCTTTTCTATGGTTAATTCTTAATGTCAGCATTTTCCCACTAATATGCAAACAAATTAGGAAAATAATACCTGGTTTTGCATCCTGAAGGTAAATAATTTCTAAATTAATTTTTTTAACATTTAAATTCTGAGTATGATAACATTCATATTACTTCTAATTCATTATTCATGTATGATCTTATTAGATCCCTAAAACTGAACAAAATACAAATCCTCAAGTACACCACATTTTTAAAAATCAATTAGATTTCTACCATTCTTCATCTGGCCTTTTTGCTTAGTGACTAATATCATAAGTATTAGGAAGTTGGTATCATAATTTTTTTCCATAGGGAGATTAAATATGCTCACAGAAGTGGACAAGCAAAATACCTCCTTCCTCCACTGGTCGTATTTCTAACATAAAGGTTAACTATTAACAGCTCAACATGGTGCTCAAAGCACCTACTCAAAGTAGGTGCTACTTTTCAATTTGGTATCCTGTAGAAGAGAAGATAGTACATCAGGAGGTAATTGGGTTAGGATTTTGGCACATGAAGGAGGCAAACTTAAGCAAATGTTTGGGGTGAAGGTAGACTTTTTTTTTTTTTTTTGGCCTTTCAGGAAAGCCTAGACAAGGCTTTTCTGCAATCCACTTAAATGACCCAAGTTGTTCAGTTGCCTTTGCTATTTTATGCTTTTACACTATACATGATAATCACGTATGGGTTATTTCATTTGACAGTCAGAAACTTATTACTCATGACTTCTTAATACTGGTTCTCTGCAGAGTTATTTTTATTTTACTCACCAAAAAAAAGGGGATGTTGAAACAACAGAGCGCTTTGGAATTTTTCCTTTTATTTATACAGACTTTTAGGGAGCAGAAAGAGGAGCTACAAAAATAGTAACTACATATTGGGGAAAAGTACTTGCCCTTTGATAATAAGCTACTCTCTTAACAAAAAGAACCACTCACATTTCCAATAGAGATATATATTTTACTGAATGGCGTCTCTTAAAATCACAATTCCCTGTATCTGAAAGACAGAGACATTCATTCACCTGTCGTTGGTCTGGTTTCAATGACTTAGGTCAACTTTTAGCCAGAAATTTGAATTCAAGTTTGTTACTGTCTCAAAACAGCCTTGCAGCTGTGTGGGAAATTAAGGAAGAAGAGGGAAAAATACAGTATCTAGACAAACTACAAGTCAGAACAAACAGTGGGGATTTAAGGTGACAAGTATTTTCCTTTTAGTGGTGCTACCTCTGTAAGCAGGTTATGGTACCGTATCAGTCTTTATGACAGCAAATATAAAAAAAGACTGGCTCTTCCAAAGCATCATTACTGAAGAGGTGTGAAATGAGTCCTGAGGATTGCCACCACCATGGAGAACAAGAGAATTCCAGCTGCTGCAAAGAGACAGACCTAAAGACCTATGCCTTAACAATAAAGGCATAAGCTCCTGAGGACAAGAGCCTTGGGCTTCTGTAGATCCCTAACAGTGGAAAAATCTTCATAACCTCAACTAATGCAGAGAAACCTATATTCTGACAATTTCTTAATTAAGAAATCTCATCAAAGCAATTATAATTTTTTCCCCCTTTTGTGATGTCTTTTTCTTCCTACAGAAATGTAATCCAGATCCACATTTTTACTTACCACTTGTTAAACACTCTCAATACGTATAAAATGGCGTGTTTTCTGTAACATTAATAGAGCCATGTAGTAGTAACCAGGACAAATTTCAAAACACACAGAATTCTATTTCTATTTCTATTTCTATTTCTATTTCTATTTCTATTTCTATTTCTATTTCTATTTCTATTTCTATTTCTTTCTATTTCTATTTCTATTTCTGTTTCTATTTCTATTATTAAATTCTATCTAGTTCCTTCTGATTATATTACACATGCACATACATTTTACATGCATATAATCAGATTTGCATTGTCATGTTCAAAATTCAGTGTGGGCAGCATTCCAGAAAGGTTATCTTCAGAAGAAACACATCTGAAAGTGGATTCAGGAATGGAATTGTCAAACAAATATTTAGGAAGCATCCTTCCTTCAAAGAAATGTCAAAATGTTTTAGGGATTTATAAATACAGAAAGTGAGACATATAGAGCTCTCTGTGGAACAGAAGGAATATAATTCAGTCAGTGCATGCTACATTTCACCCAGCCAAAGTTTACCAGAAATTTAGTGCCTATGCTAGGAAGATTTCAATAAAATTACCTAGGTACTCAAACACCTGCATAGAGTAAACACCACTCTAGCAAATTATGGCCTGACACTACAAACTGTTAAAGAAAAAACAGTCATGAGTATGTGTGGTAGGGTGTAAGGGGGAAGTTGTTTCTATTTAAACACATGCATATGTGTCTTCGGAGTGCATTTTGATCTTTTGTATGTTGATGAAGAACTGTGTTGACCCTGCTGAGACACAATGCTGTGTGTTTAATGCTCATCTGAATAATTTATTTTTCTTCTGTTTCTCTTAGCCACTAAAACACAAAGATGACAGCAGGTTTACTTTGTTTTCAGGCATTGTACATGATGAATGTTAAATATATTTCTGTTAAAATAGTTTTGAACCAATAACATGGAAAGTGTCAAAAGGAGGAAAGGAACTCCCTGAAACTCTGTCAAAAGCTTTTAGTAAATCCCAGTCATACAAGACGGAAAGAACCAGATCATACTGTAATGACGCATCTAATGCTTACCATACTCAGCAATTTCTATGCAGAAACATGGTAATTCCATGTAACTGATAAAAATGCAATTGTTCTCCATCCTGTGAAAAAAGAGTTTAGCAAAATGCTTTGTGTAACTGATAAAAATGCAGTTGTTTGCCGTCCTGTGAAAAAAGAGCTTAACAAAATGCTTTGTGCAACTGATTTCAGAAAGAAATACATATTAGATTATAACATATTTGATCATTACTGTTAGTTGAAGGGATCAACGTTACTATCCCCAGTGCTTACCTGAGAAGGTCTGGCACACAGCTTACTATGTTCAAGCAATTGAAAAGTGTGCTGAGAAAAGTGTGTGGGACCAGGAAGTCCAATCCCAGTACGACTCTCTTCCCGTGCTTCTTTAGTCTTCTCAACTTAGGTCTTCTATGTGCACCCAATTTCCCGTGCACTTTTTTTTTTTTTTTTACTTGTTGGTAACATGTCAGGTTGGTATCATACCTACCCTAGTTGTTTTCACTTTATTCCCAGAGGAACAGCTCCATCCCTTACGATCTGGAAGAACTTTACATTCCTCCCCTTCAAGACATGGTTGCATGTGGCACCACCATTTCTGCTCCACTATTGAAGCTACAAGAGAGGAGAACAAATATATTTGCATTTTGTTGAAATAGACACTTTAATATGTCATTATGTTGTAACATTTATTTTACTTTCCAGGAAAATATTAGAAATACGTTGACTGACAGCTAGTCTGTGGTTGTCAGCCACCTCAGAACTTCACAAGAAATTAGGTTTAAATTTCAAAAGGTTCTATGTGCTTCAATCTCTTCACAGCATTTCTTTCCAACCTCATTGTTATATTGCTCAGCCAGATTTCAAAGCTTTAAGTAGAATCTCTCTTTTGCCTAGTCTACAATAGAGCCTAGCATAGCTTGACTAAATTTGTTCCCCAATGATGACATATTTACATCTTCTCTGACAGCCAACAACATATCAGCATTAAAGAGATCATGTAAAGGGTGAATCCTGCTACTCTTTCCGAGAAAGAGATGTGAAAAATCAGCTAGTATTTTCCCAAATAATAAAACACATGAGCCTACACCAGAATTGTTAAGTAAGACACTAATATTGCACTGTGAATAGGAATAATAGTGTAGCTCAAAATATTAAAAACCAGACAGAACTCTGTTCTGGTTTTTTTGCTTGTTTTTTTCTGTGAGACAAATATATAAATTAGATGTAAGCCTGTGGTACACAAAAATGATGTACTCATGTAGATTTTGCATAAATACTTTTAATTAAGTGAATTTCACACAACTCCAAGAGTCGTCTTTTAGTTAGATCAAATGTAGCCTATCAAGAGGCCTCTTTCACTGGCACCTAATAATTTTCTTTAGCATTTCCACAGAGCAATAGCAAATAATTAATTTTTCCATCTTACTCCATTCACCTCGGATACCCCCTCCAAAATGCAGACACTTTCCTACTCCTACCTTAAACAGCTAACTGTAATGGAGTGGATCTCATTGATGACATTAAGAAAGCAAAAACTCCTAGGAACATGAAGAAAGGAAGCAATAGAAGGAGTCGCACCATCAACACAAGAAGGAGCTGCCCGGGTGGTACCTGCCACCTGCCCAGGGAAGCAGGAACACTTCACGGTCTGTGATCTTTCTTCTATCTTGTTCTTGTTGCAACATCTGTGAAGCGCCACCACTTCACAGGTCCCAGTTTTAACATGGTGAGCTGTGAAAATAAGAAGATGAACAATTCGGCAACTTTGTGAAGCAGCAAGATACTCTTTGGTTTGGATATTTTTTAATTAGAAAGGCATTAAAGTTGGCTATGTAATGCAATCTGCCACACATGAAACAAGAATTACAATGGTAACACTAGAATGGAGAGTTGATTTATTTTCCAAATGTAGTATAACTATCTCAGGCAGAAATACTGGCTAAAGAACAGTTGGACAAGGCTGCATATGAGGCTGTTCCAGTGAAGCAGGAAGCAGAAAGATAAAACTAACCAAGAAATTACATTAATTTCTGGACTCCCATAAACAGCTCTGTATCTCTACCAGTATTTTTTTTCTTTTTCCCTATGAGTGAAACTTTGAAATGAAAGTATATCAAATCTAAAATACCCATACATCCATATGTTTTCAGAATCTGTGTCTCCAGAATTTATGCCCAGAACAGATACAGACTTTGACATGGTATTACAAAACTTTCCTACAGGTGGACAGAGAATAACTGGCAGGATACAGGGAAAGCCCTCGAACAAAATAAAATAAAAATTTTATTAACATTTATTAAAAAGAAATAAAATCTACTAAGGAATCACACTTTTAATCTTTCTGCCTGCAAAATAAGTGGGAACATGGGGAACCAAATCTTTCAAACAGGGGAGGCAACAGGATAATCTTCATTATTCCATACCTGTACCTATCACTCCCATCCACGCTGCTCTAACTGATCACCAGAATCATACAAATGGAGCCCAATGAGAGGACCAATTTGGTAAGAGAAGAGATACCAAAATACTCTTTCTGATTCAGCAGGCAGTTGCCAAAGGATCTGGAGTTTGGAAAAAGTAATTTTAACTGAACTTTCAGTGGTTACTTATACAAGACCAGATATTCCTGGGGATGGTTCATTTCCAACAGAACAAAGAGAGAGCAAAAGCTGAACTTTAGCTGATATTGACCTACATCCTTGTATGGCAGGAATACTAATTATATTAAGAAATATGTGTCCTTTATTTCTGCTGCTATTTCACTTTTTGTATGCTCTATGCAAAGCCTATACCCTAAGTACTTCAGCTACCTCTAATATCCCTAATGTCAAACAATAAACAAGAGCTTCCTCAAGGAGAAAGCCCTAAGAAGAGGCTTTCAGGAGCCCAACATTAATCTCTGGGTTTGCTCAGTTATTGCTCAGTGTCAGTTCCTAAAAGGCCTGAGGAAGGAAAAAAATTTGATGTAGGCTATGGACCCCATGAATGTTCCTAGAGGCAAAAGCCACAGATAGCAATTAGACTCCCGATCTTCATCAACAAAACATAAACTGCTAAACATTTCATTGGGGAATTATGCATTTTTCAGTATAACAAATTCCAGTGAACAGTCTGTGGTCTTCACCATCACTCAATGTATTGTACTATGCCAGGTTTGCTTATACTCGACCCCACTGTGCTGTGCTACAGCTGATGATATAACACGATACAAACAATTAACCCATGATCCATCATATTTTGATATGCTGAAATGTTGTATTTAAATCAAAAATCTAGGAGGAAAGAAGATCTCTTTATGCACAAGCACTGGTTTTCTTCACTTTCTATCTGTAATTTTTAATTCAATAAAGGATGAGGAAAGCAATTCATACTATCTGCCTGAGGTCTGCAATCTCTGACATTTCATACCTTTGATGATGATGAGCAAATATTTTTACAAGTACTAGCACAGGCTCCACCAAAAATTACTTTTAATTATTTTCCAAACAATTCCACTGGTATACATGCCAATAAAGCAATTTAAATTAATACATTCATTTTTCCCCAATAAAACACTTGCAAAGTTTTTTATTTGTGAATAGGAAAAAAATATTCTAGGATATATTGGGAATGGATAATATACAGTAGAACAAACACATCCTGCTTTTGCAGGTTCACATTAACTTTTATTTTGATAGATCATTACACATCTTATACCCACTCATGCTAACATAAATTCACTAAATTGTATTTTATGAAAGGTACATAAAAAAACTGAGACACTGAATCTACAAAAGAAAGTAAATTTAGTGGTAAGATGAGAAGTTTGAACCACTTACTTTTTCACTATATTAGTTTTAATTTGCATTCTGTATATCACTGATCCTGAAATTTTGTGTCCTCATTCACTTATCATATAACTTTACATGCTTTACTGGATCTACAGAAATGCCATAATACAACCACTAAGGGAAAATAAAGTACAACGTACACCAGTAGCCATCAGGAATGGAAGCCAGTTAGAAGAGCTATTGTAAAATTCTGAGGGAAATTTTCACACAGAAACAAAAATTTTAAAAGCCTCCATTATAGTAATTAGGAGGAGAAAATCAGGCATTGTAAGACTTTTATGGAAAAAGAGTGTAATGAAATGAAATAGTCACATTCATGTACAATACACTAAAGCACTTCGAAGGGTGAAATGTGACAAATGGAAGAGAACAAAAAAATAACTACATACTATTGATAGTATTTGGGGAATCTTTAATAAAGCGGCTTTGAAATTTTCTGGGTATAAAACATCCTAGCAAAGTACACAAAGACATTTCAAGCATTAAAAAATCTAGGCTAACCATCCTCTAGTTTCTATTTACCATCTAGTGTATGCAATGGAAATTCCTTGAGAGGAAAATTAGGAATTTCACATCCTTATGCTATCAAATAATTAAGTTCCAATGTAGTAAGTACAGTATCTGTCACATTTGAGTGAAATTAAAGCTTCTATATAGTAAATAAAGGATTCCCCACAACCTAAAACAAATTAACCTCATTAAGCCACTGAGTCATTTCACAAAAGGAGGATAGCACTTTGGAAGACTCACATTTTGGTTTTGTTTCTCTTCCTCCTAGCACAGACTTCAAAGTGTTCTGCTTGCTGTGCAGAAATTGTTTGAGGAACCAAATGTCATTTCTGGAATCCTACAGAAGTTAGTTATTCAAAAACATTGCAAACACTCAGTCCCACATCCCGTGTTAATGTGAGTAGTCCTTCCTGCAATCAGTGTGAAGAAGGACTGAAGAGACTCAAGAGATCTCCATGTGTACAGACTGCAAAGTTTTCCTCATGGTTGTACATAACATATTATACATATAAATTATGTTCCAGAAGATGTAACACTGTATTATGAGAGTGGAGCTTGGAAACCAGGCATAACCATATCTCACCCATTAATGGTATATCCTGTAATTAACACACTATTTTTACAGCTTTTTTTCATGTAGCAAAATCATCAATACCTATCGCATAAATCAGAAACTTCAGTGGTCATTATCATGTACCTGGGAAAAAAAAAAAAAGCTAGGCAATTATTAGTCTTCATTTTACATAAAACTGTTCTTGCTCCTTCATGGTAACTTTAGACTTCTTTCCTTCAGGTGTATAAAATTTCAGTCACATTTGCACAGTGCATCTAGTGCTAAGTTACGATCCTTACTCCTCTACTTTTGTGGGAAGATTGCTTCAGGGAAGAACGGAAGTTACTTCAGTAGCTCAAGATTATTATTTCTCTACTCAACTCACAAATATGAATAAAAGGTATTTAGCATAGGTATGCAAACTTTAAATCAAGAAAATCTTCTGAATACCGTTGTTCAGCATGATCACCATTTCCTAGCCTCAACACTTAAGGAGGAAATTGAGGAAGAAATCATGTTGCCAAGAGCTAAACAAAATAAAGTCACAGCCCGTTTCTGACTACAGGTTCCCCACCATTGCAGTAACCACATATAAACACTGGGAAAAAATTATCAAAAAGGCTCCACTATATGCACTCTGTAAAGATGGTGGCACAGCTGGGTGATACAGGTAAATCCATCTAGTGACCACCAGGTACTGGAAGCAAAAGAAGATCCTCTGTCTCTTGTCCAGTACTTTCATCCCTTGCTTGCATGAACACTGTCATTTGATAGTGTAAAGATGGTAAGCCAGGGGTCTGACTGGCAGGAAAATATACCCTTTTTTCTTTTTGTAGGGTTAATTCTCTACCAGTTTATCCCCTATGACTGGGTGCAGAGACCCGTGAGAACAAATTTCAGCCATGAGAGGAAAGAGACAGCAGCCACAGATACATGATTAACTCCTTCTGCAAAAACCAGTTCCCATATTGGCTTAAAAGAACTTCAGCTCTGCATTCTTACATGAAATAAATGAATCTTAAGTTTATTCTATTTTCAGGTAATTTTTCTGAAGTCACAGAGCTCATTTAAAATCTGCAAAGCTTTGTTTGTGTCTATGCGGGGTTTTTTTAAGTTTTCACAAAAACAAAGGTATCATTTAAAAAAAGAAGCATCAGCAATAAATAGAAGAATGGAAATTACTCTTAGCCATGAATCTCAATCCATATTGCATCTAATGTTTTACACACTTTGGCCTTTTCATCATCTTGAGTACGATCAGAAAGATGTCCTATATGAAATACTATAGTGACCCAGTCTTTCAAAGTAGGCACATGTGCATTCTTTATTCATGTAAAGCATATCCATGTTAAGGATTACAATGGAAAGACTCCTAAATAATTATCTGTAAGGAAAAATAAAGAATATTTCAGGATATTGTCAACTTACTTCACCGATTTCCCTAAGTGATTAGTCACTATTCTATACCACAATATTCAAAAAAATGTGTGATTGGGTGTTATTGATAAAATAAATAAAATTAGTAGTCATAATCTACCATTTTTCCAAATGGGCTCTAGACCACTGTACCCTTGAATGACCAAGAAAAAAAAAAATATTTTTCTTGTTCAAACTGTTTATTTGCTTTGTTCATACTGATTGACAAGGAAAACAAATGTAGGTTATTTTTCTGCTACACTTCAGCAATTTCAGTATGTCATATCAGTCTCCGTATGTCACTGTAGATAGGAGGGATACAAATAAACTTGCAAAATCTCTCTCATACACACAAAACACACACAAAACACAATATTGTTGCATTTTTTCAATAGTTTAATAAGTGTTAGTAGCTGCCACTTCTAAGTAATCAAACTCTTATGCGACCACAGCCAAGCCAGGATTTCCATCTAAACTTTCTCTTTAAATGTCAGACAAAGATATATGAAAACAAATACACTATCCAATTCCTTCATTCAATTAATTTTACCATTTTTCAATATTTTCTGTAATATCCATGTAACAGCTGTTAGGGAAAAACTTGAATGTAGTTTATTTCTACTCTACCAGCAACAGTTCTGATATTGCTGCAGTTCTGTGATCTAAGGACACAAGGAATGTGAAGCTTTTTGT
The DNA here is from genome assembly GCA_036785705.1 of Acanthornis magna. Taxonomy (NCBI): domain Eukaryota; kingdom Metazoa; phylum Chordata; class Aves; order Passeriformes; family Acanthizidae; genus Acanthornis; species Acanthornis magna. Next base: position 28,627,152 of record JAWUZG010000001.1, read on the forward strand.
TAAAGATAAAATCTTTGATTTGACCAGTCGTTAGTGCAATTGGGAAAAAAGCAGCCAAGATTTTGGGAACACAAGCTTCAGTTTGCTTTTGTGAACACAAAACAAAGCACACATCTTTTTCATCTCCATGGGCCAGAGGAAGAACTGGCAGCACAGACATCAGGAGAAGATGCCTGACTCCCAAAGCTGCACTGGTAGATATACATCAACAGTAACCTCAGTGAACATTACCTTTAAAGATCAAACTCAAAACCCTTTGAACTCGATGTTTTTTGTTTGATAGGTGTTTTCTGGATCAGAATGTCAATGACAGAGTAATTTATTTTTTTTTCAGTAAAGGTGACATCTGGATTTGCAACTGAGATATTTATTGTGATGATCAAATATGCAGCACTTACTACAGTAAAACTTCTTTTATTTTTTTAAATACTTACTTGGCGTTTTTCATTTTGTTTGTTGGTTTTTTCTCTTGTTTGGCCAGTGAACTGAAAAATCAATTACAGACACAGCAGTAATTCCTGTGTCCTCAGTGGTGACAATGAGGTATGACACAGTTGTGGTGCATCTCAGGAAAGGCACTCACATTGCTTTATTTTCAGATGACACATGGGGTTGTACTATAGAATCAGCAGGACAAAAATGCTAATGTTGTGCTATCCTATTCTACACTATCCCAAAATCACAGAAAGGGTAAAGTTGAAGGGACCACAGTGGGACACCGTCCTTTTGACAACCTCCCTTCGGATACTTACATACATTGCATATATAAAATTGTCATGAGCCAGTGGTGTTTCCTCGTGGCCAGGAAGGCCAGTGGTATCCTGGGATGCATTGCCAGGTCGAGGGAGGTGATCCTTCCCTCTACTCAGCCTTGGCAAGGCCACATCTGGAATGTTGTGTCCAGTTCTGAGCTCCTCAGTGCAAGAGCTCCTGGAGTGGGTCATACAAAGATAATTAAGGGACTGGAGCATCTCTCTTACAAGGAAAAGCTGAAGTAGCTGTTCAGCCTTGAAAAGAGGCAACAGAGAGAGGACCTCATCAATGTATTTATCATGTATTGACATACAATTATTTCTGAAAAACCTATAAACACACCTTATTGACATATCCCATTTACTGCATTCACATTTCCATGCTTTGTACCTCAGCTGTAGTTGTTAAAAGTCGCTAGGTCACTTTGGGCACTGAAAAGTTCAGTTAAACTATGGTTAATTACACCAGCAGAGAATCAATTAGGTTAAAAGTATAGCATTGCTTTTCATTTCTCTTTTACTCTGATGTCTCTTGCATCTTGGGGTAAGTTCTCAGGTGGATTGCTAAAAAAACATAACTGATTGCTTGGGAAACTTTTGCAGCGCCACTTGTAGGTAACACACACAGAAAATACTGCTGACTGCAGCTCCTCCCAGGCTTCTTGGATTCAATGTGGCATTTTCTCTCCTGAGAGGATCATTTTAAAATAACAAGAGTCATTCTTGATAAGTGTTTATTCTGCAGATGTTAGCCCAGCTCCTCTGCCACACAATTAACCCAGTTAGTCCACTCGGGTGAAGGATGATGAGCAGAGTTCAGATGACAGTGCTACGCACACAGCATCTCCGGTAGCCTTTAAAACCTGAGCTAATGAATGGTTTGCCACAGCCACATTGCCAAGCATAATCTTCTGCACAGAGCCAAAGAAAAATCTCATCCATCAGTTTGTCTGCCAGTCATCATTTACAGCCATCTGTATGGGAAGACATTTTCCCTCTTGGAAAAAAATCAAGGAAAACTACAATATAAGCAATCCCCTGTGAAGAGCTCACTAATGAATCTGTGAGATCTAGCCTCAGATACTCCCACAGCAAAACCTATGCACTGAAATGGACTGAAGGACTGAGTTATCTCCACTAAGAGAGGAAAAGACTTACTGGAATAAAGTAGCTGGCTGGCATAGTCCCAGCTGCTTGCACAAACAAAAAACCACAGCTGGAGTACTTCATCTCTTGGATCTCTTGGATTTGGAGAGCTCACAATCATCTCCTGGCCCTACTGAAGCTAATTGTATTCAATCAGTCTTCTGGCAGGCACGAGTCAGTCTTACTCAAATAAGTTTACCTCCTGTCTCACAAAAATCAGGGCCTTTTTATAGCAATGGGTACAGATTATGACTTCATACCAAACTTTTAGCCAAAGAAACAGGAACTTTAAACACAACTGATTTTCAGGTAGCCCAAAGGATAATTTCCTCTTGTCCATATGATCCTACTCAGCCTGTTGCCCTCCCTAGGTCCGACTTTTCAATTTTGAAATCACATAATCTCTAGGTTCACTAAACCACAGAGCAGAGAAAGATCCCAAGGAACAATCATTTGAGGTTTTACAGCTCTTTATATGTCCATTCACTGGAAGAGAGGAGAAGAAGCTTCTGCCCATTATCCCAGGGCTCACCTTAAGCTGGGCTCCCTGAGTGCAGCCTGCCAGGTCTTTCCCCACCTCCCACTGCAGGTGCCCAGAGTGGAGCTGCTCCACCACAGCCACCCGATTCACTGGGCAGCAGAGTAGACAAGAGGATGATGGCAGCAGTGTGTTTCTGCATCTGCTGGATGATGATAGAAGAAGGTTGCGTGTTTCCTTACGGGACAGAAACGGAGCCACTTTGCTTTTTGCAGGTGAGATGCTTCCCACATTTCTTTTCTACAGCTGTGGGCTGACACAATCCATGAGAAAAGTTTGTGTAGAACTGGTAGAGAAACACTCAGGGTGAGGTGCAGTTTATAAATACTACAAGTCAAAAGCCCCAGTATCTCTGAGGTTGTTATCAAACATGTTAAGCAAACGATATACTAAAGTGTGCAGACATTTTGCAAATTACCAGGCTGATGCTTGAGATTACTAATTATATGATTTCACAGAGAAAAAAGACTAATCCAGCTTTCAGGCACTCAAAAGAACATTTGGCACAAAGACTTTTTATTCTCTCATATTCTCTCTGTGGGCCTCCTGCCAAATATCTCGACTCAGCAAGAAGCAGTAGCACGTCTCAGAGCAGCCTTCAGCCTTTGGCAGAATATAAAAACCCCCACATTTTTTCCTCAGTTTCAGACTGTCAGAAGCCTGTAGTTTACACAGTTATGGGGAATATATTTCTCCTGTTTCCCTAGATGACTCTCATTATTGATTTTCTTTTCTTTCTAGCTGACCCAAATGGTCTCAGGGCACATTGTACTAGATGACAAATTAACATGTTCTCAGGGATGCATCAGGAGAAAAAAAAAAAAAAAAGAAAAGAAAAGAACATAAAAGAAAGGGGGTTTCTACCTTCTTGTATTTGCATGACCCTCTGGCAGAACACCTTCACCTTAAGTAGTGCCTTAAGAAAAATACTGTGTATGGAAGTCTCCATGGAATAGGATTAATGCAACAAGGTGGAGAGGTATATTTATCAGTGCTTTTGAACTGGCTGCTTGCAGCCTTCTCATCCTTATTAAAAAATATCTCAAGCACTTAGAGATGCCTCTATGAGACAGGAGCTGAAGCCCAGGGAAGGAGAACCATGATTTCCCCAAAGAAAGGGACAACTGTGTCCCTGTGCTATATTTCCATTGCAACACACATCTAAATGCTTATGTGTGATCTTGCTTCTGCAATTAAGATATTTATTTATTAAGGGGCAGAAGCTAATTTCACAGAATCTTAGAATGGCCTGGGTTGGAAGGGACATTAAAGATATCTAGTTCCAACCTCTCTGCTGCAGACAAGGACACCTTTCACTAGACCAGGTTGCTCAGAGCTCCATCCAACCTGGCCTTAAACACTTCCAGGGACTGGGATACTACAGCTTCTCTGGGCATCAACATGAATTCCATTATCAAAGTATTCATGTTTTATTTCACTTTTCCTTTTAAAAAATTATGCTTAGCACCCCTTATTCAGCCTATGTTAAGATTTTTCAAGCTTTGAAAAGCAACAAACCCCCAAATATATGTATAAAATCTACTAAATCCCACCAAATATAGAAGAGTAAAGAGAAAGCCATGACTTCCAAACTAAGCGGCATATTTTTTTTTCCTGAGGACAAATATGAATATCTTTTTTCTAATATCTGTAGTGAAAAATTACTAAGATTTTGAAACCTGCTATAACAGAAGCACTCTGGGATTTTAGTGATGACCTGACAGAAGCCAGTCAGTGAAGTCAAGGCAAAGTTCTGAAAATTCTCCAATGTAAAGATTCCCATTGTGCAAAATCTTTCCAAAGATAATAATATGGATACTGAGTCGCTCATTATCCCTGTTCTATACAGAAAGGTATTTATGTACTCACTCACCTAGGAAGCATATTTAAATGAAAACATACCATAAGGTACTGAAAATACCTTTTAACATTCATATGCGTATATATATTCATCACATAAATATGTGATGACATTTAACATAACATCTATAAAAAGCAATCAATTTTTGAAATTCCACCTTTTAAAAGCTCTGCAAGACTTTTGCTTGCTTGCTTGTTTTGATCACTGTCTGGTTGGCTCATTTTATTTTACACAGAGTTGGTGTGTTAAATGTTTTTGGTTAGGGGTTTGTTTTGGCTTTGTTTTTCTTCACCTTCTCTATTTTCATGACTGAATAGAAGGTACTAATTTAAGGTTTCTTTAATTCTGTAATGTATTTTTATGATATATCACATTCCATTTTGCAGCTCTGTAATGCATTTTTACTTGATCTGTCAGTTAAAGCAAATTACCATATATACTTTGAAATATTCCTCCCACAAACCACAGGCACATGTATACACACTCACCTTCCTGAAAACTATGTGACTGCTTTTTTAAAAAAATTTTTCCTTTTTACACACCTGCCTTCTAGGACTTCCCTACAGTGCATCAGACTCCTCCATATGTGTTAAGAGAAACTCCATAGGATGTCCCAGCACACAGTTCACTGCCTGAAAGGAAGATCTTAATTTTAAGTTTCAACTTGCTTCTTCAGAGCCCCAGGCAAGCTCTTTGAAGTGCAGAGTCAGGAGGGAAACTTAACTCAGGCCTTTAGAAAAAAACTGCTAACAAGGCACATGTCTAGTACTGTGAAATGCCTTCTTTTGGAGTGATCTCCCCTGCTACAACCTTCTCTCTACATTATTGATTCCATATAAATAGCAAGTCTCTAAGCCATGGGCTTGATGAATCAATGAGGATCTAGACAGAGTCTATGAATTGGAACTGGATGACCTGGGAAGAGGCTTGCTATTCTTCAAGACAGAGGAAAAGAAAGCACATTTCAACAAGCCAAATAAAAGAGGAGAAACTGCCAGGAGAGTCATTCTGAGCAGTGTAATGAAGAATATTTTTCCTCAAGGATTCCCAGTAGATAATACTTTCAGATATCCCTTCTTGCTTGAAAAAGTACCTTTTAAGATGCTCCTCAAGGATTCCCTGGCATTTGCTTCTGAAGGAACTCTGGTTAACAGAAGCTGTTGATAGGAAACATATAGACCACCCTACAGCTATCCAAAATCGGAAGCTGCAAAAATATTGCAGTGCCCAGAACTCCAGAAGCATGCTTTTTAACAACTGTCAGGTAACAAAAGCATCTGAAGTAATTCACACCTTCAAAAAAACCTATTCAAAACAACAATATGCACAGAACTCCCACAGTTCCTCCTCTGCCTTGTTTCCCAACACCCAGATCCATCATTCTCCCACAAGAGCCAGAGCAATGCTTCTGTAGGTGCCAGGAATGCAGCTCTGTCCAAGGTGTTATGTCAGTGCCAGAGACTGGTTGTGCCAAAGGGAGAGTCCAAAGAGGCATCCACAGCTCTCACATCTTTCTCACCATAGTGAAAGGGCAAAGGAGGAAAAGGAGAGTGGTTGGCTCTCAGGAAGATATGAAAATTTAACCAAAAAATATAGTTGAATTTTAATGCAACTGTTGCCAAAAGGAACTTGCGAGGAAGACAAATAGGCAAATGACCTACTGTACATAAAATTATAGCATCCATGTACTGGCTGCAAACATTTTTATGACTGCATATTCTTTGATCTTTTCTGCTAATTTAACATAGGATTTTCCTCACAGAGGTCAACATCAGAACCTCAAAACCTCAGACCTCACATTGCACTGAAGAGTAGTTTTTAGTTAAATAACTGAGAGATTGGGCAGTAGTTGTTAGTGGGCTATTTTGACTCTTTCAAAGTCCCAAGTGCAAAGCTGAATGCCATGTACAATACATAGCAGTGCAGTGAATTTGTCTGCCAGTGTCTAACAATGTGTCAAAAATGACAGCAGACAATTTATAAATATCCATAGGGCTGCGCCTCTTTCCAAGGTTAGAGGAAATTGTTATGGGGACATAACCAACTACCCACAATTCCTTACAAATATCTACACTGCCTCACAACAAATATTTTTACTGCTTTAGTTACAAAATGCACACCAGAAAAAATACATGAGTGTTAAATAACTGTCCAGGACCACAGCGCTGATGTGCTGTGAAGGGAGCCAAGTGTAATTTTCTTTAGCCTGTGGAAGACTGTCACAAAACCAGAAAAAAAATTCCTTTCCCCTTCAGTTCACCACCTTAAAAGCTGAACCATAAGGGGATACACCAGAGGATTTGACAAAATGCCATTCACAAGATACCTTGTCTGATCACATACACAAATCTAGAAGGAGTTTTGTCTTCACAGGGCTCACAAGTCAGAGAAATCTTCAGAATTATCCTAGTGCATATCCTTCAGGTGCAGCTGTAGTTAGCAGATCATTGTAAAACAAAATTAAAAACTGAGGAAATCAGAAACTGAAGATGTAGCAGAATGAGCCAGCATTTCCCAACTTCAGTGGGACAGTCTTTTCTTTAACACCTGATTCTTTACATGGAAATGGCGCCTTGTCTAGGAATTCTATGTTGACTGGGCACCTATAATTTCTAAGGAACTAGGCCCACAACAGAAAAGTAAACATGAACACTGTGAATCTCCTTTTTCTTCACACACAACCACTCTGATAATTGTGGTTTGTGACTGTTCTTCACTTGAATTTTTACTTTAATGAATATGCTGCATAACACAGATGTAATCTGATTATTTCTGGTCCTCTGTCTCATCTCTCTGAGGGAGTCACATATTCCTCCACATTTCCTTTCTCGTACAGTTGTTTCTAGAATCTAGCAACACCCTTATTACATGAATACATTGTCATCTGAAAGAACAGAAACCAAATTTCCACAGTTCATGCATGGGTCAGAGCCCCAAAAGCAGTGCACAACGGTGTCCAAACCTGCAAACTGAAGAGACTTGCTGGAGTTTTGTCCCTGATTGGTTTTGTCAGGTACTATACATATGCATACCTACCTACATACATAGACAGTCTAGGACATACATGAAAGTGTCTCTAGGTAGAAGTATCCAATATTTTAACACAGCAATGCATCTCGACATTTTTATTCATTTCTTGAATCTTTATGTCATCATTTCCTATATTATTATTACAATAATGAGAGTGGGGTTTCAACTGTCCTCTACAAAACCAAACCTCTACAAAACCTCCACGTCACCATACACTGGATGTCTACAGTGCCGAATCTAGGTGGGACATCCGTGTATAAGCAATGCAGCTAGGGAAAGAAGCACCTCCAGAAGGTATTTCCCACATTTTAAGTGTGCAAGATTATCATAATTATGGATATTATAAATAATAATCTCCTCCTTAAGGGAGACAGCTATATCAGGAGAGCTATTACTCGATCCCTGCTTAGTGATTTCATCTGTGAGACTGCCCGCACTGGAATCTGACATTGCCACAATGCTGAAACAGGCCTAACACAGGTCAGTGCTCTGTAATGACCATGTCTGCTCTAAGGATGATAATATATGTTACTAAATACATATAATATATATGACATATTATGATACATAATAAAACTAAACCAAGCTAAAATATATCCACTGATTTATCCTCCTCTGTAAAGCTGAATTTTAAGATCTCTGACATTTGCCAGGACCCAGCAGAGGAGTCACTTGCAGGTCCAAATACAATACTTAAGTGAGAGGAAGAAACAAACTCCCCTGGCTTTTATTTCAGGAACTTTTAAAACTTTAATACTTATGGTAGCAGCATATCAAACTGATTTTCAAAGCTCTCTTTAAACAATGAATGTTCTCCTTAAAAAAAAAAAAAAAAAAAAAAAAGAGAAGCTTAGAGGACTCAGACATCCATATCTGCAAACTAACATATCCACATTTTTCTCCAGGTTGTCCATATGAAAGCAACCTCATTTTTCCCATCTATCTCCTCTTTAATTATTCATATTTTCTATGCATAATCCTCGGAGACTTTTCCATAAAACAAACAAAGTACAAAATAAATGCCAAAAAAACATGTAAACTTCATTAAAAACTATTGAAATTGTTACCCCCTAGTGATCATGGCTATGAAAACTGAGTGATATTTTATAGCTTAACACCCCTCTCCTACAATGACTCTATTAGGATAAGCCATAATTTGGCATTTTCCTACATTTTTAGTGTGGGTCATAATGCTGTTTAAGTGTAGACTGCTGAATTCCTAGCACCCAGCAGAACAGCAAATTAGTTTATAATCACTCCTACAGATCTGTTCCAAAGATAGATTTTTAGGAGAGCTTTTCTGGCAGCCAAGAATAGTCTGATTAGTGGGACCTTTTACTTTTTTTTTTCCCCCATATGCCATTATTTAGTGTGACAGTTTTAAATGGGAGTCCTTCACAGGATTTATTGTTTATCTAGGTTAAAAATGTTCATTAAGTTAATTCATATTTGAAAACAGAAACAAGAACTAGACTTGAGAAATATATTTCCTTCAGCAAAATCATTCTTTTTAAAAGTAATTTCAGTACTTAATGTCAATAGTGTCAAACAGACTAGCATTGTTTATTTCAGAAAAATGAAAAAAGAAGGAGGCTAAAATATTGCCTCTGATGAAATAAAACACATGTACTGCAAAAAAAAGATTACGATTTCCATATGCCATTCACTGTATTTTAATTTAGTTTTGTGCTCATTTTCAGGAAAAAAAAAAAAACAACTTAAGTTCTAAAGGCCTTTAACACAAACAAAAATTGTTTATATCCTATCAGTGGAGGACTTAGTCTTAACTAATTAAAATATTTTTGTGCCTCAGTATTTCCAAACATAGCTGACTGATTCTGAACATTTTTGGATACTTCCATAACTAAGAAACAGTTGTTCTAGAGTATGCCATATTTATATTTTATATGACAACAATACGCAGTGCTCCTTATAGTTTGTTTTTGAGGTTTTTTGAAAGAAAATTTAAAATTACATCAGTTTAAAAATTCTTTTTCGCTAGCACTTATATTTCACTGCACATTTGTGAAGCAGGCTATGCTATTTTCTTCAGTCATGTTCCTCTTTACAAGCTGTTTTTCAGATTAAACCCAGGAAAACCTAATGACAGTGATGTTGTGACAGAAGGGTGGGAAATGTGTTCTGTCCTTAAATCTCTTTGCAGAAAATGCATCTTCCAATTTGCGGGGCAAGAACAGAGAAGTCAAGGAAGTAATGAAATGAGACCAGTGAGCCTTGTGCAATGGGGATCCTCCTAATTCCCCACTTTTTAGTTTTTTGTATCCAATCCCATCTTCTTCCCTAATACCAGACAGAGAGTCTGAGTGCACTTCATTCCTGCAATCCCTCAAGAGAAATTTCCAGGACTGGTGATCATCTCGACTATACTATGAAAGGGAGTGGCCTAAGGAGGATGAAAAGTGAATTCTTTTCTCAGATGTTTCTGGGGCACAACCTCTGCAGGATGCCTTTTGTCTTCTGCAACACAGCTTTCTCGCATACTGTGTGTTGTTATGATGAAGGAGAAAATATGGATCATTTACTTGTCATAATTGAGATTTTCTGGATTTTCATAGGCTCTTAAAACATAAACATAGACATAGAAACAGTATTTTAATTCTCCTAAGATGATTTTTAACCAAAACTAGAAGGAAAAAAAGAGATTTACACAGCCTTTATATGCACAATGTGCAGAGGTGTAAAAAGATGGTACCAAATTCTTCCTCCTTCCTTATTTAAACTTATATCTTCTCTCAGATATAGTCGTATTTGCTCTTAGTATCTCTGGCAGATGTTCTGGCGTGAATGAGGCAATTAAGAATCCAAAACTCCCATTTCTTCCAGATGTTTCTTTTCTCAATATTCACTCACTGGAAATATATTTACCTTCCACTCTGCAGTGTGTAGCAGTTAGCACACCTTCTGGGTTCCATTTCACAAAATTTCCACAGCTAATCTGACATATGTCAATGCATCTTAGATGAAAGTTTAGCACAAGTAATATTTTTTTCTATCAATAGAATATTTACATAACAGAATAGAATTGAGCAGTTTTAAATAAATATTTTACTTTAGAAATATTTTCATTTTGTTTTTCATAGCTACAACACTTTCAGCTGTCTGATCTTTAAACTTAGCTTTGGTTCTCCTTAGTCTTTCAGCTCAGTGAAGGAATCCAATGATGGTTTTGGTCTTTTCTATGATTAGTTCCATTCACTGAGACTGAAGTACAGGCTTAAGTGGTTCATCCTTGCTCCCCTCTCATCAGACACATGCATAGTCTTGGGTTCAAAACCTGGATCCAGAACAATTCTGACCTTCTCAGTCACTCAGACAGCTCTCCTGTCAGACATGGCTCTGGAGCATAGACTCAGCTGAAGTAATTCTAATAACTTGCACCTAAAATACAATGGCACAATGCATCCAAGACTTGTGTTGGTCTTAACAGAATACTTTTATTGTGCATACCCTTTCTGCAGCTCTGAATTCACCCAAAATAACCCACACATTCAGCTTCATACTTCAGTCATTCCAGGGCACTTGATATTGAAGCCAGAAGTATTTTGCAAAAAGAATTCTAAGTCGACTGCATTTACCTGAGAACAATTTGAGTACAAGAGTTATACAAATCTATGGGGAAAAAAGAACAAGACAGACTTGGCAGCTCCTGCCTCAGCCTCCTCATCATTACAGACAGAATTCTTGCTCAGCCTGGTAAAAGAGAGCTGCACAAGGCAGACTGCTCTTTTTATGATTTTCCTGCTTTCTGTCATCTGAACCCGCAGGCCAGCCTCCATCCTCCAGTAAGTATGCCATGGCTTTGCTCCCATCTAAGTAGAGAAGTGGGTTTTTCTTGGCCACAGTCAAATGGTACTTTCACACTCCTAAAGGGAAGGTCAAAATTTCACCACTCTTTGCAAATTTAAGAGTTATTCCAGACTTTCTCTGTATGCACACAAATATCTAAAGGGCTGGTGCCAAGAGGATGGGGCCAGACTGTTCAGTGGTGCCCAACAACAGTACAAGGGGCAACAAACAGAAAGTGAAACAGGAAATTCAATCTGAAAATTATGAAAAACTGCTTCCCCGTGAGGATGTGAGAGACTGAAAAGTTATGGTTAATGGCTTAAACATTGTTACGAAGGATTTTTTGCCCAATATGGCAAAACTGTATAAAGAACATGCAACCATTGAAGCCCACCCCTCCCTGAATATGCCTCCTGACTGGAACTTTGGACTGTGAGTTAACCCACCAAAGGGGACCTGAGATAAATAAAGGTAACAATATTGTCCAATTATGTCAGGTCTAGAGAGAAATAAACAAGGCTGAGGGAGAAGAATGGATTCACAGGAAAGCCAAACACAGCAGCTGTGCTGAAAATCATCTCTGGCTGGGTTCAGGGTAGGGGAGGCTGCAGCCCACAGGCACATCTGCTAAGGCCAGGTTTGCACACACTCCCCCCCCAGTCAGGGGGGAGGAGGAGGAGAGTTTTTGGGGGTGTGGTGTAACCTCCGGCCAGAGGCAATAAACCCCATCCTCCCTTTCACAAACTGCCTCAGTTGTAAAATCTCCCCACCCTGGGAAGGCCACATTCACAGGACACACACATGAGGGGCACTGAGGAGGTGTCATGTCCCACCCATCAAAGACTCCCAGAGCTCTCCCCAGGCTCATTCCTGAGCCCTTGCCCCATGGGACTGCACTGATCCAAGGCATGCAACAGATCCAGAGTCTGTTGCAAGAGACTGTGTCAAACTTGTCTCCCCCAGGGGAGGTACCTGGGCATTGCCACCTTGCCTGAATGTGGATCAATCCATTGAACTCTGTTTTGCTGGACCCTCACACAGACCAGAAGAAGAGGATCGACAGGACATCATCAGGATCCACGGAGTGGTGACATTTTCTACTTAATCTGTCTCTCTGTCACTATCTTTCTCTCCCCTCACACCTTTTTCTATTTCTTTCTATCTGTCTCTCTCTACCTCATTTACTGTTAAATAAAACCCATACTATTGACTTCAGCATATGGTCTCGTTTGCACCTTAATTCAGGCAGAGGCAATTCTCTAAAAATTTTCATAAAATCAGATTTTAACAAGGCAACAGAGCACTGGAACAGGCTGCCCAGAGAGGCTGTGGAGCCTCCTTCTTTGGAGATATTCAAGGCCTGCCTGGACACAATCCTGTGCAACCTGCTTCAGGTGAACCTGCTTTGGCAGGGGGGTTGAACCAGGTGATCTCCAGAGGTCCCTTCCCACCCCAACCATTCTCTGATTCTGTGCATTTTAGCTCGACAAGGAGAAATGAAACAAATGTAAAATCCAGGTTTTACAACTAAACCTTTTTTAACACAACAGAATGACATTTGCAGAATGATATACAGATATAAATGAATCTGTCACAGACCAGATTTCACTGGCTTCTGAACTACAACATCAGACTCTATTTGAAAATTAGAAATAAAGACCTTTACAATTTTATTCAGACATTATGACCCTGATACAGGAGAAGAGTTCTCAAGCAGATAAAAGAACAAAATACAAACTGAGTCCTCTTGCTAAGAGACTTCCCAAAAGTTCCAGAAGCTGCTCAATAGGTTGTAGGTTATTTGCAATAAGAATTCAGAGAATTATTCACACCTACCCTTGAAGCTTGAGTTCTCACTGTTTGAAAGAAATAAGTTCTGAAGGGTGTTTCAGAGAACCTAGAAGAGATGCCTAAAACTGGATGTTATGGAAAATTCCCTGTTTTCAGTTAGCTTTGAAATGCACCAATATTTTGTGAAACTCCCATAAATAAATTATAAGCATTTAAAAAACACTAAAATGGTCCACATAAGCTATTTCAGCAGTGATGGCCTTGCATTTTCCTCTTTCATCCAAGTACCTCTATGCACATATGCATACATATACACATTGTTTTCTAAAATGATGAGACCCTTCTACAAATTTGCATTGAGTCTTTTATGGCTGGACTCAATATCTCAAAGGTCTTGTCCAACCTGAAAAATTCTATCATTCTATGATTCTAAATCTCTACTGCAGTGGAAGACTGCCCCAGTGAGCCTTTTAACAATAAATTCCCTCAGCCCCGCAGTGAACAGAACGAAATTTTTTGTTCAGAAAGAAGTGTTATCAACTGCAAACAAAAACAAAGAAAATATTTTTCTATGGATATTTCCCAGAACAGCTGACTGTTTCTGAACATTTCCTTGGCTCCTGTATGACTAAAGAACAGCTGTTCTAAAATATGACATTGTACAAGCAATTATTAACACTGTTGTAGAGTAAATTCAGTGAAGGGTGTCAAGAGAGAAGGGCACAGTCTTTAGACATCACCAGCAGAAAATTAATGCAGATGAAAGTCAGATAAACATTTTTCAGGCACAAACCACGCAATCCAAATATGTGAAATCCCTTGACTCAGATTATGGGGTATGCAGCAAATACCAGCGCTCATTTGGGACAGTCATTGTTGATTGTATGGAATGTGTATTGGGAAGTCTAAGGGACAGCATAAAAAAAAAAAAACAAACTTAAAACTGCCACTAGAATATACGTCCTCCATACAAGAAACCACATCTAGGCTTCGAAGATAGAATTGGTCCTAATCCTGCCATTACAGTAATTTTACGCATCTGGAAAGAATGGTTTGGGTTGTAAAGGACCTTAAAGATAATCTAGTTCTACACAGATACTGTTAAGGATCAAACTGTAATTATAATGCGATATTGACTTATTATATTTGACCTATAAAAATGACATGATCTTAAAATGTTGAATTTGGATAAAATATTATATAATGGAAACCATAAACTATTCAGATCTTCTTTTCAATTATATTCTTGTTTGATAGTCCCAGACACTATTAAAATTTTATGAGCATTTCTCCAAGGAAAAAGACAGGAAAAAATTAAGTTCTCTGCCACAGAAAGCTGATTTCAGGGTCTCGGGCATAAACTTGTCATGACTGTCCAATATATCTCAAGACAATCCTACCATTGGCTCCAAAGCCATCAGCAGAGCCAAGCACAGCCCATTCTACAAGTCACATCAAATTCCAAGGCTGGAAACTTCAACCATAAGGTCCATGCAGAGCTTCTCTGCACAAGGATTCACATTCTCAGAGTAACTCAGTAGACTCTTGCCACCAGCATTAAGTATTTATAAAGAGACAGAAAATGACATTTCCTCAAAAGATCTATTTGTGTAAACTCGTCTGATATGTACCTTTAACATTTTGTAATAATTTTCCTGTTTACAACTCCTATGTTACCTGTCTGTACTGGAAGGATCCTCTTTAAAGACAGTGTAACCAGTATACTCAATGAGTAAAAATGTTTCCAGAAAGGGGGAAGGCTCTGGGGAGTGGGCACAGGCAGGTGCAGCAATGCCATGGGCTCGCTGTGGCACAGCACCCTACTCCCTGATGTGCAGTGGGAGTCTCCAGGTCGCTAAACAGTCCTTCTCTTCCTTCCTGCTCACAGCTGCAACAGCTGCATCTAACATCTACTGTTTTCCTCTTCAACTCCAAGGAAAAGTTTATTTAAGACATACTCTATGACACGATATACATTTAGGCAACTGAAAAATTCAGAATATAACTGCAAGCCCAGAAAATAATATTTTAAATATAGAAATGTTAACAAAAATATATATTACTATGTGTTACATTAATTGAGCACTTAAAATTTAATGAAAAAACAAGGAAAATTCTGAACAACAGATCCAAGAGAGTGTCCTGTGTAACAATTTATTTCATGATATTTTTATTATTTTAGTAAAAACCATAGCATGCAAATGTAATCACTCTGTTTTCGTAGGCATAAGGATAAAGGAATCTAGCAGGAAGCATTACTCAGTCACATAACAACTCCACCAGAGGAATTTGAAACCAAGAATATAAAACTGGAAAAGTAGGTCTGATTCCAGTATTACGGAAATGTCAACATTTACTCATGATAGGAAGAAGCAACAGGAGGATAAGTATACTATCAGGGTTTTTTCAGTCTAACATCTTACAATAGTTTCCTTACAAAAAAGTACAGGAAAGCCTAATCTTCTGAAACAGAAACTGGCTAAGGAAACAATTGATTAGTGGGACAATTATCTGAAGGAGGATAGCATTACTATAAACAAAAAGGCAAAAATATTAAAAAGTTTGGAATTTGAAACTGTAAAATCAACTGTATAACTGTTACAAGCATATAATGGTTTTTGCCATCATCTTCTTACCTCTGCAACATAAAATCTGCATGTATTTAAGAAAATTACCCTGGGTACTTACTCACAGAAAGTTAATAAACCTTTGCATTGGGATTACAAGACCAGGCCCAAAAAAAGCCCTGCCCTTTTCTTTATCTTAGAAAAACCTCAAGATGTTATACTACTTGCCAAATATAAACAGAAATATTTTTAAGTGATCAGCATAAGGGAAAATGCATGATATATGATTGCAACTCTCCAACTTCTCTCTCCATGGTGGCTTCAAAGACAGACAAGATTCACAGCCAAGGTGATGGTGGAAATGGGGGCAAAAACGAAAGCAGCCATTTGCTATGATGGAGCTGGCAGCACAGAGAAGAAATAGGCACAACACTGCTATTGTGATGATTTCTGCACACATGTCCCAGAGAACCATCAGAACTTGGCACCTTGGCAATTAGAGAATTTTTTTTTTCCTTTAGACCCTGGCAGAAGGCCAAGGAATGTTATCTCCTGAATCCTAAGAGATATGGTATCAACATTTTAGATTGCAGTGACAGATACTGATAAAAAAAGAGTTCGACTGTTCTATCTTATCTTCAAGCAAATGGCAATTTTTGGATCAGGTTCTGATCCTGATATGGCTGAAACTCTCAAATAATGCCCAAGCTAGATAAGAACATCTAATATCTTTCTTCCCCGTGCCTGCTAAAACAGCTATCGTCTTCCTTTGTTTCTATATTTAAACATTAATTACACTTAGAATTAAGTTAGTGAAAGCTGCACACAAAGCATTCTCATTTAAAAGAATCCATATCTAGGCCAAACTTCCACAAGAGATAAGATGGTCTGTGAAACAGAAAATATGACAAAAGAGTCTGAAGAAGCAGGATTGACAGAGCAACAATACATGAGTGGATGTGTCCATCCAATATTTTGACAGACCCTACTCACAGCTTCCAGCCTGACCTGGTACCACTGAGGCATCCACACACATTCCTCTGCATGCTTGCAACTTCCCTCATTTAAATGACATTTTTCTTCTAATTCCAGTAAAGAACCTCGGACTATGCAGAATAACTCTTCTGTCCTTTGACAGGTCCACACAACCAGAAGGTGCATTTTTAACACGTGCAATTTACCCACAGGGTGAGATCCCTCACCAAATGTTACAGTACAGGTACTTCAAAAAAGTGCAAACTGAGGAAAAAACAGTACTGCATCCGCTTACCCTTTATATCAGAGCCCCCATAACAGAACTGGGAGATCTGCATTTGGTGCTCTCTTTAACTCAGAGTTCAAACCACATATCTTATGTCCCCAAAGAATGACATTAGCTCCAACTGGGTTCACTCGGAAGGAAAACAAGAGGGAGCATGTAGCTATCTGCTGGTTACTTGGATGGAAGGAGAGACGTCTTATGTGTGGTTTCTGTCCTCTGCACTGAGATTACTTTCTGTTTTTAAAATTGTGTGCAAACACCCTTTATTTCTGCATTATTAATGCTGTCCTCTACACAGTGTAAAATCCTCAACAGAAAGAGCAAACGCAAATTCATACTAAACCACTACAACCTCATGATGAAGGTATTTCTACGGAAAATTTGAATACTTCAGAGATCTCCCACGTAACCATAGGTCTGTTCTTATCTAGACAGCGTCTCAAAATGCTAGGAATAGAGTTTCTTGCTTCTCACAGTCCAGGCACAGTCCAGGCACTGCAAACTCCAGGCACATGTGTGGCACAGGCTACATCACAGCCCTGGCGCCAGCAGCGCTCCTGCCTCAGCAAGGCAGATGAGGAAGGCAGACTCATCCAAGAATGGTGACCTAACAACCAGCTTTAGAGGCATAGTGCCTCCTTCATTCAGCTGGGTCTCAGAACAGCTCCTCCTCTACAAGGAGAAACCAAAATTCATTATCTCTTTGTGAATAGAAAGACATTCCCTCAGACTTCCAATTTAGTGCAAATTCACAGACAAGTAGGAGCAGCAATTCTGCGTCATGTATGATAATTTAATTTATTTTATCTATATGATAGGCATCAGGTGAATAAGTTCAGCTTCTCAGTGAATTCTTTTTCAAACTGCAAATAAATTATCATGACTTTTCATGATAAGTCCAAAAATACTCAATTACTTATCTACCTAGAGTGTTTTCTGGTTCCATAACAAATTCCTTCTGGCATGCAAGCATTCATCATTAGCCACATTTTTAAATGGCTTTTTTCTTTCCCAGGATTTCAAATTAATGTTAAACTGATGGTGTTGTATTTTGAGAAATATTAAACTATGCTTAGATTCAAAAGCTCTCTTCATTTAATCAGAATATTTTATTGCATTATCAATGTAAATAAACCTTAGCGATCACAAAAACTTCACAGAATTATGGATTTTGAAAGAATTTTTCATTTTAGGGTAGAAATTGCGTGTCACAGTAGCCTCTAGTCTAGAAAGGAGTGCTTGTAAGGGGCTATCAGTACATTTTTTTCTCAAAAAGACCAGTCCAACATTTGAAACCTTCAACACAGGCTGTGATACACTGGTCATCAAATCAGTTCATGCTCCCTATGACAGAAATAGCAAACAGGCAGTGATGCTGAACTGATGCCTGCTTGCCCTATCTGCCAGCAAACACTATATGTTTGTACAGGCTTGTTTGTTTTCCAAGGGCTAGCAATGTGTAGGAGGATCAGGATCAGTCTTTATCACTGTTTCCACTCATATACTCGACAGCATCCTTTTGGAGATTGATATGCCTCTCTCCGCATATGTAGCTACTGCAGCACAGATGCTTCTGGTACTGCAAGCTGATTCTCAGGAGTACATGCTTGGGTAAGGCACCCATCACCGTGGTACCAGGGTCCACAGCAAAATGAAAAAGAAAACCCCCAGAGTTACTGGGGTTTTTTTATATAAGACAGGATAAATGGAATATAAGTATGTGCACAGCCGGGAATAATGCAGGAGAATTCATAATCCTGTGTGCAGAAGAAAAAAAGCAAGCTTTGTGTTGTTTTAAACACTGTTTAACTTTCTTAGCTCTTGGACTTACTGTCCAGAATGATGAAACTTCAACAATCAGTCAAGATAATGGGAGCAGAAGTGTCTTCAAACCAGACTGCTCAAGAGAAAGAAGGATGGATTTGGCACCCACACACATCACACTGAAAAGATGTAACCTGAAATCCCATCTTGCAACCCTGTTGCTCAATTGGTCCTCAGAGCCTGGCTTTCAAAGCCCTGCCTTGGCTTCTATTTTTCTTGCTGCTGACTTGAGAGTTTTCATTGTGCCATATCCCTGAACTAAGCGCAACAAGCCTAGAGATAGCCTGTCAGAATCATCTGTTTATATTCCTCCTGAAGTCTGCCTGGAGAGCAGAATGCTCATTAAACATTTTTTCACACACTGATGATCTTTTTCTTCTTTTACTTTTTTTTTAACAATGGCTTTCTGAAAAAGAGATTGGTTTGAAAGTTAGTGCAACTACTGCATAATATGAGTAAGCCAATAGGAAAGGACTTTTTTTTAATGCAGATTATTGATTTTTGGAATTGTAGGGGCTCCTTCAAAGTCATTAGGGTTTGTCATGTCAATATGTTAGTAAGGACTTCTATAAATGAAGATTAATGATGCTAGGAATAATTAGTGCTGAAAAAACTCACACATTTCTCAGTATTTGGAAACTCCATGCAAAGGTGAAGAGCATCAATTTCTCCCTCAATGTACCTTAGCTCCATTTCTGCCATGAGAGCAGGGGGAAGATTTTCTATGACACAATGGGAATTTAGCTCCAAGTATCTTTGGAAATCAATGGTAATTGAGCTGCATAACTGATTTGTGCTTTTTTTTTTTTAAATTCCATATACAGTGAGCGCAGCGATTTACTAAATCCACAAGCCAAAATCTTTCTGAATATTTTTTCTTTCTAAAGAAACTGAACTGGTAAAGTAGCTGCTTTTTCAAATGAAAGATTCAGGTCATGCTTCTTGTTATTATTTTTTCCTGTAAGACTTCTTCATATATTTTGTTAAAGACATGAAAAGATAAAAATTAAAGAAAAATAAGCTTTTAGTTACCTTGCAGGAATGTAAAAAAGTCCCTACAGCTAATAATCTCATTTTTCAGAGGGGCTCATGCACTTTTCTTTTTTATCTTAAAAGATTAAATTAGATATTTCTTAAGTTATCTCTGTTCTAAGGCTGAGGCTTAAATGACAAACACTGTTGTGATAATTAATGATACAGTTCTGCTGGGGTTTCCCTTGCACAGAAAAGCTGAAATTGCTGGTGAATGTTTTTATTCTCAATTATGAAGCACTAATTCCCAAAACAGTTGTTAAGATTATAATTTGTTTTTACTAAACACTCAGTGATATATTTTACTCACCAGTTTTTCAAAAAAGAGTAGCAAGCATACTTTGGCAAAGTTCGAATTCAATAGAAGATAGAAAATACAGCTTTAGCTGCCCTTGCACATGGAATCAAAATGGTCTGTATATTGGCTTTCTGGATGTTCAAAGAGAGATAATCAAAGCAAAAGATTCTGAATGCAGGCTAGGATACCTTGACTCTTTTTCAATATACAACTGAACTGGGAAGCCACAGCAGAAATCCATATTCTGGTTTGGAGGAGGAGCAAGGCTGAGCAAAGGGTGTCAGCACAGTTCTTGTCTGGCATGATGCCCATCTTTGGCGGCCTGCAGGACCACATCAGCTTCTGTTTTCTCTGCAGTCAAACTGAAGCTTGCAAAAGACCTTGCAGAAAGTGTGTCTGCATCCTGAAATCCTTTATCAGTGAGGCTTTTTGAAGAAAGGTATACTTGCACCACAGAAAAATATCTAGCAGCTTGATATATAAAAATACCTGTTAATTAAATCCTAACATCAGGGTGAACATTGTAAAATATAGATGGAAACAGAGAAATTAACTGACTGGGGTTTTTTTTAATCCTTCCTCTGGGTTTAACTCCTTAACTTGTGGTAATGTTCATGTCTCACCCTTACTTTACCTGGGTTGTTAAGAGTTTATTCTGACCTGGTAAAAGCAGATAAACAGCCAACAGACACTATGTAATGATGAGAAATGTAATTCAAAATCATATTATACTGCAGATCACATTTGAAGTTATATTAACCTATAAGAAGGCATTAGTATGTGAATCTGGAGAGCTTGTTCCTTGTGTTAGGGTTAACAGAAACACACATACAAAAAAAAAAGACCTTTTTACAATATTAAATACACCATCACAGCTTGTGCTGGTGTGTATACACACATATTAAGGGCTGGAATAACCAAGAGGAAACAAACCTCACACTGCCACAAGTTACTAAAGTTGCTGGTTAGGTGTTAGGAGTGAAGCATAGAAATTAAACAATATTGCAAAGCAGCAGTCTTTTTTGGTGATGAAACAATCTCATTCAACACACGTTATCGATGAAGTTAGCCTTGACAGATAACTGCACACAGTAGCATCATCTATGTTACTAAAAATTGTTTCTTTCTAGGGTTCATTCCAGGAATTCATTTGCAACATACATATCTGCTGATATAACTATTTTTATGAGACAAGAAGTATTCATTATTTTCTTATTTTACCATCCTTTTTTAAGCAATTTTTCAACTATACCATCATTATGAAATGATGGAAAATCAGAGAACGCTGAAAATGGCAGTCAAATACTTAAATTATCAATAAATTAATAAAAGTCTTTCCATTGAAAACTCCCATTCTTTGGTACCGATTAGTGAACCAGTATCAGGAGACACAAATACATAAGGAGAAAAGGTTGCTTAGACCAAACCCTTCTGAATTTGTTGATGGAGGCCACAGATACAACAGTATAACATAAGAGAATAGAATTGCTTACCTTTATGATGATTTGCCCCAGATGCTAATTTTCCCCACAGCGTTACAACAAATATTATTATTAGCAGTTTTCCTTTTGTTGCTTTCTGTAAGTATCTCTTATTCATCCTGAAAACAAAAATACACAAAAATAAATATTTATCTTAAGATTTCTTTAAAAGACATCTTTTTCTTAAATTAAGGAGAACTGACTAATTCTTTTTATAGGTGCCTGGCTGACGATCGTAAAGTCTTAAATTATGCTAAGCTCTAACTGAGACACATGAAGTAGAGCAGGTACATGAAGGAGCAACATAACCTCCCTCCCTGGTTTGACAGCATTCCTCCACCCTGGTCGGAACCAGGAGAATTCAACACCATCATCATTTCTCTCAAGGCACAAACAGTGCTCATAACCACAGCAGACTCAAAAGCTGCCCAGAAGGATGAGCCCATGCATCCCTGAGCAGGTTTTGGTAAACAGAGCAGTTCCACTACTGTGTCTGCAGCCAGTCATGGGGATGCAGTTCTCTCTGATCATACAGTGGTGTTTTTAACTTTTAGGATTGCAGCTCTTTTTGGATCGTGCCCACAAGTCATAAGGCAATAACAGATTTGAATAGACCTTCAGCTCATGTACCAATCCTCCCACAGAGAAATCCTGCTAGGAAGACCTGAGTGGTTTGGAAACATGAACTTGAGCAGGGCAGATTCACTACCCTCTCTGCTGTCTACCTTTGGGTAATGAAAAGATTTGATTTACTGCACCAAGGGAAATTGCACAGAGCTCCCCTCATCTCACTCAGTGATGTTTTCACTGTGACAGGAAGCCACCAGGGTGCTTCAAGCACAAGATAACACATGACTTATTTCTCAGTAACCTCCTGCAAAGACAAAATACCCCTCCACCTGCCAAAAAGACAAGCTCAGGAATGTAGGCTCTAGTGTTTAAGGATTACAGTTGTGCAGAGAGTGGAAAAAAGTATAATAATGAGTCCTTCTCTCACTTCTTCCCTGTAGAAGAACCCTAGGGATCTGGCTAAGAAACTGCTCTATGTGATGGTCATGTTTCTGCTGATAGGTCAATAGAACAGTGATGCCTATTTCAAAACACTTACACTATAAAACCTGAAAATTTGATCAGTTGAACAAAATTGTTGATGTATTGTAATGCCTGGAACTAGGTTGCTTTTCTGAGCAGAAAAAAGATGCATTGCCTCAGTATGGTTGCACATTTGTCTCCTATTATGTTCATAAGAAACCCAAAGGAATTCAAGTGCATCTCTTTTCCTCTACTCATGTACAGTGCTCTCTTTGGTGACCACAACTCTGAAATGCAGACTATTCTAATACAGAATTAATCAGTTCAAAGTCTCAAATACTTTTCCATTCCTTCAAAACAATTCCTCTCCTCTCAGCAAATTTCTTTCAAGTAGAACACCACATGCTGATAAGGCAACACACACTCCACAACTCCACTCATGATTTCAAGACTTGAAACCAGACCACTTCCCCCAGAACTGCCAGTCTTGCTCTCCAGGAGACTGAAGAGCTGGCTGTGTGTAAGAAAATACAACTCAAACTAACAACTCACTGAAGAGTGTACCGATCCCTTTTAAACATGAATTCAGAGCACACAGAACTCAGCAATCTTTCACAGAAGTCACACATCTATTATGTGTTTCCCAGAGGTTTAGATATCACGTTTATCAAGCAAAAGGAGAGAAGAGTAAGCAAGTGCTGTAGCCAGGATGGTGCATGTGCCCCTGACTGATTAATAATCACAGCAGAGATCACAGTGTGCTGTGAACCACTCTAAGCTCTGCTTTCTTGCACTCATTCCAGTGCCTTTGGAGTGTAAACTGCATATTCATCATCAGCTCCAGGTTTATGAACCACTCAAAGCTAAAGGGAAATACATTATTTGTCACTGTAAATAAGAACAAAAAAATGAAACTGGAATGCACATTCAGCATATGCTCTTTCACAGCTATCTCTGTGAAAAGAATATGAATTAACTCTTTCACTCTGGATTCTCATACTGCACCTGCTATGCTTCTGGTGCCAAGTCATCTCTCATTAAAATCAAATCTTTCTTCTTCACCTACACAACACTGCTCAAAACCCAGTGGGACTTGCACCATTAAAGCAAGGTTGAATCTAATACAGTCTCTTCCTGTATTGTGCTGATGCCAGATTCACTCACTGTGCCGCGAGACTGGCAGCAAATGCACATCAGAAAATGCAAATGCATCAGGAAAAACAGTAGTGGCAGGGGAGAGAAAACCAACCTCTCTGCCTGTAAATAGCAGCCCTCAGGATGCATGGCAGAGTGAAGATACAAACCCATGCACACAGCTGAGCACACCAAAAAGGAGTAAGCTAGTACTGAGTGAGACTGTTTTCTGCAAAGTCAGGGAAGGGTTTCAGCTTCGACACAGAAAATCTGGGCTCAATGCCATTGTCAGGTTTCCCAATCATGAGAAAAACTTTACACCATTTCTGCACCACAAGTCTATTACATTATTCTGCACTAGTTATTTGGGGTATTCACCTTTAGAAGGACAAAAATCTGAACTGTCTAATAGTAGTCCCATAATAGGCATAATTAACAGAAAATCAGTGCAAGTAGCAGTTCTATCTTGGGACTAATAGTTCAGAGGCCACCAGCAGAACTACAGAAAAAAAATCTGAGCTGTTTAAGCATTTATAATATACAGCTGCTCAAATAGAAAAAGCTGGAAGATGATGTTAAGCTTCAAACTAATTATGCTATATAACCCCAGACATAGACCTGTGGTTGTGTGCATTGTCCACTCAGAGTGTTCAGTCCAAGGACAGACGAGGGGCTGCATAAGCACAAACAAGATGTGAAACTCTGCTTCATGCAGTCCTGCTATACACAGGGACCACACTGAAGCAATACAGCCCTAGAATTAAAAAATGAAGCGTTTGTAGTGCAAGGGGCTGAGTGGTTGGGATGGATGAACCCCATCAACGAAGTGGGTCAACAGAAGAGAAGAAGCCAGAGAGGCCATGAGATATGCTCAGTATCTGACTGCATGCATTATCACCTGGGCTCAGAAACTCTGATGCTCATTATTTAGTTGTGGATTTGCAAAACAGCCCATGATAGAGCACTGAGAAGACACTGGAACTAGGCAGCGTTTGACCTCAGCTCTGAAACAACTATTAGCCTCTTGCAACCCTGATCCATGTCAAGTAAGCGCATCCAGGAAATAAATTTGAGTCCATTTCAGTACAGTTATTACACTAACATAACCGGCTGTGTTAAGCAGGACAAATGAGCTCTGAAATGATGCCTACTTTTACTAGAGGTGATGCAGAGCTCCACAGATAAACTATAGATATTAACCTGAATAGTTTTCTTTCTGAGACATTTTATTCTTCTATTTATCTTCTTTTCTGCAGAACCTCTCCCTCACTGTGATCCATCCAGCCTTCCTTATGCTACATAAACTACAGCTGATCAAAACATAGAATAGCACTGAATGCAATAGGAAACACCTACATCTGAATATCAATTTTACACATGAACTTTATGTGTAACAAAAAATTTCCTTCAGTTTCTAACCCAACATATTGGAAATAAACCCAAGGAATTCTCAGCACTTTCACACAAAAGAGGACATGAAAGTCTGCCATGTTTGAGTTCACTTTTCAATGTGCTTTGAGGCAAGAAAAAAAAGAAAGGTAGCTGCTTTTGTGGTTCAGGAACGCATTCAAAATATAACAAAAAGATGTCACCCATATAATTCAAACAGGCAGCGGCTGAGTGTGAGATGGCTCTGCTGTGCCCAGCTCTTCACTGACACCATAACAGAAGGAATACATCGATTGGATTTGTTACTTTTTCTCTCTAGGATTTTTTTTCCCTGAAGTGCACTCCATGAGACCACCACCAGTCTAGTATCACGAACTCAAGTACAGACTGTTTTGGTGATTAGTGACAAAAAACTGCAGGAATTTTTTTTCTCAGGGAAAAACCATATCTGATGCTGCAGAGGAGTTTCACAAGCTGCCATGTCAGCAGAAATCCCTCTCCCTGCCCTCTGTGGCTCAACAGCAGCAAACTGTGAATGCATTCCTAGGTTGCACAGGCTCTCCTTGTCACTGCTCCATCTCACCGTCAGCCCACTTTCAACAGCAGATGTGTATTCAGCTGTACTGAAAATGCCATGCACAGATGTGGATTTTCTATGTATTTTCAACCCATAAGCTTTTGAGTTTCTACTTTCTTCCTTTGCTTCTGGACCTGAAATCAGCCACCTTTCCAACAGCTCAGAAGTAGAGGAGAATCCCATGGGAATTACCTTACGTTGTACGGCCAGTGAGAAATTGCCTTGCTTTCTGATTGTAGCTGAAGTGCAAACATGTAATTTTCCTTGTTGAGGAGAAAAAATGTAAGGAAACAATAGCTTTCATTCCTTTTTTAAAAGCTTATACACAAATAAAATTCTCATCTGTTTCCTAGGAAAAGCAACATTTTTCTCTGTTGCTCCTTATTTTTCTTTTCTTTATAAACAACAGCTTCTCTGAAGTTGTTCAAAATTCATTTGTTCCTGCTTTACATATGTGGGAAGTTTCACTGTCAGTAAAATCCATTTGCCTTTTGCAAACACACAGACTCTGTGAATGCAAGTGTTCATAAAGAGATACATAAGCCTATTTCTCTGCTGAATCATGACAAAATGCTTAAGAGACAAAAATCTGATGGAAAATTAGTCCTACATCCTCTTACTTTTCTTTCTATGACAAATACTTTATTTGCTACTTCAGAGAAAGCCTAAATGAGTAGTAGAAATCGCTTGAGACCCCAAGTTTTGTATGGAAATAATGCAGCAATTTAAATTATCTTCTGTACTGTGTTCAATCTTACATTATTTATTAGTTGTGTTAGTTTCTACATCTCATATACTGCAGGCATTTGCAGTTTTATTCAGCCTTTTCTGTGTAGACTAACGCAGATTTAAAAATGCCCCCCGGTGAATAAGGTCGCTTTGTAAAAGTAACACTGATGTGACCCCTGTGCATTTGCATATATATAAATTCCCTCTATGACATTCCTGTCATGTTTGCTCAGTGAACAAGTAATTTGCCACTCTCATTACTTCAGGTACAGGGTAGCTTGTGAAAATCAATCTTCTCTCTGCTTCATACATCACAGCCTGTAACAGACGCAAAGTGCACTCTGATTCCAAAATGAAGCTGGGGGACAAACATGGACATATTCTCACAGGCTACTTTTTTTGATCCAGGTGGGCAACAAAAGAAGGAGAATAGGTTTTTAGCCTAGCAGTGTACACCAGTCTCACATAGGAGATGTGGGAAATCCTTGCATACAAAGAAAAAGGGGTGGGTTTTGTTAGGGTTTTTTTTTTAAAGTTGTTTAACAGTGTGGATCTTTCAACAGCCAGAATAAGTAATCGTGGAGAGCTTAACCCTACTACTGAGAAATATTCAGAAATGGTTAAAGCACTGTAGGCAGACCAATATAGTAATGTTGTCACTTAATTAAGTATAGCAGTGGAAGCAGACTGAAGATTTCGAGGCTTTAATGCCATAAAGAGGGTTTTTGAAAAGCTACTGTGCTAAAACAGAGGCAAATTAAATCATGCCAAAAGTACTTTAGCATATGATTGATATGCATACCCATATTTGTCTTTTATTTAAATCAGTGTTAACTTAAGCACATACTTAAATTTAAGCACATACTTTCCAGAAATGTATGTACACAATGAACTCTTGGAAAGTGATTAGCGAGTGAGCTTTTATAAGAAGAGACAGTTTCAAGAAAAGAAAATGCCTCAAATATCTGAAAAATAAAAAGTTATGGAATATATGAAAACATGCAATAAACAAAAAAACCCCCATTCTTCTTTGCATACTTCAATTAGTTTCCCAGCAGAGGGAAACTGTAGACAGATGCACATACAGGTAATTACATTTGCCAACATTCTCATAGCATTTGGATGTGAAATTTACATATATATTATTGTTTCCAAAATCTGATAAGCATGAATGCTCAAATTGCCAGAGGTATAAAATGCTTTAGCCACCTAGCTGCATTCCATCTCCCAGCTAGAAACACTGAGAGATGATTGAAATAACTTATTTCTTCCAAAAGGGTATGTATGGTTGTGACGATATTGCTTTGAAAACTTAGATGATACTGATGAATGGTCTTCCCTCTAAATTGCTATCAATGTTAATATCCCCTGTTTCCAGATTAACCCCAGTTCTCTGTACACACAGTTGATTGCAATTTTCATCCTCATTAATTTTCCGATACAACATCTAACTGAAAGCAATAAAAAAAGCAAAGAAATAGTAAACAAGAAATGTACAGCCCTTCTGGCCAGCTTCAACTCAAACAATACAGATGCATTTAACTGTGTATATATTACATTTCTTTCTTGGTCATTTCATGAGCACCAGCAAAAGAGTGTTCACCTGATGAACATTAATATTGACATGTTACTCAGTACGGAGAAATAAAATGTCATGAATTTTTGGGAGGTTAGGTTCTATACTTCCATGTATTTACAAAAATGTAAAACTAAAAGTAATAATCTAGTATTAAACCTACACATTCCATTCATAGATTTTTTTAAGTGCTAGCATGAATATTACGGAATATTTAAACATCTAAGGTATTCAAGTATCTTTAATGTGCCCAATGATGTCCAACACCCTTGTGAAATAAACTCTGACCATCAAGTGTTCAGTATTAGAGGATACTTAGACTCCAATTCCCATAATTTTCTCTGATATTATCATGCCACTTTAAACTATTTCTCTCCGAGTTTCTATGCTTAAGGGAGATTTAAGTTGCAGGGGGTACAGGCTATTCACTTAATCATCAAGGCAGCAGTATTTGCTTATATCTTACACGTGATCCTCCTGCAGATGGCTATTTAAATTCTCTTTATTCATATCTCACTAACCAATCAAAAGCTTAACTGTGAAAAAAAAAAGATACCTGTGCAATGAGCTTTGAACAAAATGTCTCACTGAGATCTGAATCACTAGGTGTAGTGTGATTTCATAAAGGCCATTGCAATAGCAGAGATAAGCCTCCAAATCTATGAAGGCAGAAAAAGCATCAAATATTAGTGGAGAATGGGAACTTAAGTGCCCATATTTAAAAGCAAGGACAAAAATTATCTGGGCAAGTGTAAGCCTATTAGTCTGACCTCTTCAGTCTGCAAGAGCTTTGAAGGTTTTGAAGCAAAAGATAAATTAAAGACAGGGAAGTAAATAGAACATATGATAAAATGAAGCAGTGTTACCAAGGGTAGCTCGTGCCAGAATAACTTGACAGCTTTTTTTGATAACTGATTTTCCAGACACAGTAATGAAGGAGATATAATTTGTCTGGTTTTAGAAAAAGCGTTTTCTACAGTGTCACTACAGAGCTCCTGCATTAAGCTGGAGACTATGGATTACTACAAGAATTGAAAGGTGAATCCAGGTGCAATAATAGCATGTAATACTGAAAGGGAATATCAGGGATTAATAGCATTTCTGCTACAAGTTGGGAACTCATCATCTGAAACAACATATGTAAAAAACAACTAGTTTATTTAAGCTGATCACTAAGAGAACATCAGCATCAATAAGACACGAGATGGCTGTGAAAAAGGCAAATCCTATAAATCATTAAATTATATATTTCTAATAAAGACACAGAAGGCCAAGTATGAAGTTTCTTAAACTATCATTCAGAATAATCTATACCATTCTGGCCAGCCATCTTTATGAAAGTAAAACTGAACTCACAAAAAATATGGGGACAGTCTTCTAGTCAGAGGAATAAAGTCTCTACCACAGGAGGAGTTTTAAAGAGCTTGGCTTGTGAAGCAAAGGAAAGGTTGAAGGAAAACAGAAAAATCAAAATGAAACAAACACAGTGAGGGCAAAAAACATATCTATAAGAAACACATTAGATTATATCCTGCCAGCAGGCAGGACCAGGACACTTAGCTTGGTGATTCTGGAGGTCTCATTCAGTCTTGTCTCTACATCAATATCATGATTCCTTTCTTGTACTCTAGCAATGGAACACAAGGGCTATTTTTTTTCATGAAGAAGACTATAAGCAAGTTCTTTGCAAGTGCATTAGTGAAGAGGGGTTTTTTCCAAGTCCTTTCATTCTCCTCAGAAAAACCTCTAAAGTCACAGCATTTCACAGTAAAAAAAAACCTATAAGCCTCCTCACTAATTTCCTGAACCCACAGTGTGCCATCCAAAAACTGGCCATGCTGATGAACATCAGATTAAGATGAATATTCCTTCTTGTTAACATCCTCAAGGCATAATTGCCATATCTGTGTCATAAAATTTAAGGAGACCCAAAAAGTCACAATACTATACTGGTGGATCATTCAGTACCAGAATTGCTTTTCTACTGACTACAGTGAATTAAAGTCATACTGTTGAGTATGCGTGACTATTCCATAATTAAGATTCCCTCGCTTTATTTAGAACTCACTCTCTTTTCTATCACTTATGTTTTAAATTTAAAACCTTCCTGTTGTCATTCTGTTTTCAACACTGACAACATGGAACTATAAAACTGGCAGGCATAACAATTGCCAAGATATGAAGAAGTCTTGTTTTCCACAAGAGCAGAAACATAGAAAAAGTTGAAAACACAGAAAATGCAAAAGATGTAGAAACAAAAATCTATGTACTTTCAAGTGCAAGTATTTTCAGATAATAACATAAGAAACTATACCATTAGAAGTATTTTAAAAGTGTGGATACCGGAACTTTAAAATTTCTGTTGTTATTAAATCTATTTAAAGTGACTATCACCTTTAACATAATGTCTTTCAATCAATAGTGGAGGATTGATTCTGGTATTCTTACATGGATATAATAGTATGGATGAAGGCCATCATTATATTACACGATCTTGTCAGACCTGAAATTTGTATATTCAGATTCCATTGTGTGAATATCCAACTGAAAGTTAAATTTTGTTTTTCTGAAGAATTCTTCTGGCAAATAACACTATGACAGAACTCTGCAGGTAAACAGGGAAGCAGGACTCAGACTAAGTTCTCCCCTGCTATTTTCATGACAATTATACCTCTCAATAGGCCTTGTAGCACTTCTGACAAATAATAGGTAGGAATGAGCCTAATCCATGTTTTATACCTGACTCCTATACATTTTGGGCCACACTGGAAAGTAAGGGTTCAAGTATAAATAAAAATGACAGGTTGTTCAAATCACAGAAAAATATGAAGCTTGCTTGTGCAATGACCAAAATAGCTCTAAGAGCTGACATAACACACTAAGAAGACAGGAGAGTTGTCAACTGGGAGTAAACCTAGTTGAGACGCAGTTGGAACACATTCCTCCACTCTTTTAATGTCAAGTCCTAACACATGCTCATTTGTCACAGCCACCACAGGCAAGACTTTCAGAGAAAAAAAAGTGACATCAAAGTTAGACCAGACTCTTCCAAAATATGGATCTGGTACATAATGCATATCTCTATTCCTGAGCAGATGCATAGGGAAAGAATTTTTTTGCTCTGAGAGATGCTAAAGAAAGGCATCCAGGCTGCACAAACAACCTTCAGCTACCAGCTGGGAAGTAGAACATAAAATCCAGCAGGTAACCCAGATACAGAGCCTTGTACTCAGCAGAGGTATGCCCACACAGAAGAAAATATGAATTTTCTACTCATTAAAAAAAAAAACAAAAAAAAAGAAAAAACCAAAAAAAAAAAAAAAAAAACCACCTTCTTTCTCTGCATAGGGTTTTATCAAATATTAGTGGGGTTTTTTGGCCCTGGCAAGTTATCTAATCTGTTGCATAGACTATGATAACTAATGCTATCTTGAGAATCATACAATATATACAATATGCTATACAATTTTGACTATCAGTTTCTACTTTCTTGTCAATATTTTAAAACCGTAAGAAATTATTAATACCGGCATATACTGAAAAAAGAAAATTCAGAGTATTCCTGTGATGGCTTGCAAGGAATGACTCAAACCAGGTCATTGCTTAATGATAGCTGAAAAATCTAAACGGCACCCAGTTTTTCTTGAAAAATCAAATCAATTTCCCACCCCCTTTCCAAATATCCCCTTTTGAAGGGTAACAGCCACTATGTAAGAGTCATATGGACCTTCAACCTTGATTTTCATCCAAATGAGTCTACATCAAGAAATAATGCTCTCTCTTTGGAATGTACTATGCCTGCCTTGCAATGGCATTTTAATACAGCGAGAAGCTCATTAAATAGGCAGTCATAACCAGCAGTTCTTAAAAGTCTACATCCAGCTTCCTGCTGCATGATATGTAGTTTGAGATTTGTAGGTAGAGGACAACAGGAGAAAGAATGACAAAACAAATCAATAGATAGTGTTTTGTTCCTCTAGTTCCTTGGACTCTTACAAGGTGCATTTATATTAGCATTTCAATTTGGAGCTGGATGTCAATTTTCAAACAAATTTTCAAATTGTCTTCATTTACTATAATCTGGATCACATCATGGAATGATTCTGGAATGATTCACAGCAAATTAATCCCTTTTAGATGAAAATTAAGCAGAAGATGAGCCAAGAGTACACTTCTACAGTTTAGGGGTGTTCAGTTCAGAGGACCAGAGCCAGTCAAAACCAACCTCCACTACATTGATATAATGAGGATATAATGCCCTCAGAAGCAATAGTTTGGGTCTACAAAATCACTTCTGTAGGGATAAACTGTTTGCTAATGTACATGCAGCCCTACAATCTCATGAGGAAGGAGATAATTATTATAATTATTTTATACTTGGATGAGATGCCCTTTTGGTTGTGATTACTCTGAAAAGCCTTTTCAGATCCTCAGAAAACCTCAATGGCATGTTGAAAGGGACCTGTCACTCAGGAGACCCTCAAATGAGTTCTGATCTGCATTTTAGGGCCATTATTCCTACTGTGACACCACAGCAAAGGGAAAAGACAGTTTGTGTACCATGTCAGAGAACAGTTACCTGCAGTACACCCCCCTAATTTAGAGCACAGAATACAGAATAAATAGCTTCAAATTACCCAGTGAATTGTTCCTTTTTGTGAAATAGCATAACCCTTGTCTTTCAATGTAATTAACAACAAGAGACTGTCTTTTTTTTCACTGTGAGGGTTCCCTAACCTACAAGCAACTCTATTGTTAAGAAAAGCACAACTCATTGTAAAACTGCCAAACTGGAAGCTTTACTATCTCCATATCTGCCATTTTCAGCCATCACATTATTGAGAGTTTTTCCCAGAGTCTGGTAGCCAATTTACCAATAGTGCCACTGCTAAGACAAGTAGGTTGACCGTTTTAGGTGAATAACAAACAGAAAATGATAGGCTGAAAGGGAAAGCCTAAGAAATTACTGGCTGGCGGTGGGACAGATGCTGGCCAGCAAGGACCTGCCCTGCTCACCCCCTACATCCCTCAGCCCAAAGGGAAGACACTGGCTTCATGTCGCCCTGGCAGACAGGACTTGAGTAAAGGACCAAGTCTAAGTACACTTCAGTTGACTTTATCAATAAAACTTTAAGGACTTTATTCATAATTAGATCAAAAATCCTTTTATTCCAGCCTAACAATGTGAATTGTCCTTGAATCGGGAGTTATTAGAGTGAACTAAATTTGAATAAAGATGATTTTGTTTCCTAATATGAACTTGGCCCAGAAAATCCTCAGATGTTACCATATTTACAACAGGTTTAAATATTTCTAACAAATTCTGCATTTGCATTTTCATGCATGTGTAGTAGAACAACAAAAAATTATTTTGTTTCATTTGCATATTATTATTAAAGAGAGCTATGACATTATACTTTCATAACAATTACATTAACAGCACCAGTATTAGAGACAAGGATATTCAGAATTTCATGCATCTGGTTTCTAAACAAGAGGTTACAGCCAGTGTTTGTAGCATTCATGATTAAAGAGAGGGTTGGTTTTTATCTTTTCGTTCTTCATTTTATAGTAATTAATTGGAACTGTATAGGAACTCGACCAAGTAATGCCTAATTTGCTGCCAGTAACAATCTAAATTTGGTAATATACAAGAGCAATACAGTCAACTATGATTCTTTTAGTGCTGTCTTAGAAAGGCTTTTTAATGTGATATAATAAGAGAGTATTACTCTCTAAATGTGCAAGACCTGAAAAGGGTCTTTAGGTAAGAAAGAGAATTAGTTAGTACAACATAGGAATGGCCATAAATGAAAGACAGCAGAAAATTACCCAAACTTCTAAAGATAAATGGTGAGATAGAAAGGTTTAGAATGCTGTTTCAATGAAATGATGACTTCATTTTAATAAGGGAGCATTATATTTTGCAAGAGCACAGGTATAATACCATTCATATATTACTTACCAAGAAAAAAACTCTATAATAATATTTCCATACCATTTCAGTCTCAAATATTGCTATTGCAGTGCCATCACCATTAAAGGAAACAATTAGGTGTTTGCCAGACTTGCAGGAGACTATATGTATGATACCGAGATTAGCGGTTCATCGTATGTTGTTTTAATTTTGGAAAATCACCACAACTTTCATAATTTGAAGAGAAAAAAAATACAGTGTAAGCCTATGTGTATTTCCTTCTGCATCAGTTAATTTTATTTCATTTTAAAAGTCTTGCATTTCCCAAAATCCTTGCCAGTTAAAGGTGAAAACTCTTCTTACAACACTGATGCAAGAAAGGACATTCTCTGGTTTTCTATTGCTCCTTGCATTATGTGTGGTTGCAGTTGCTAACAATGGGCCTCCATTTCAGCGCCCTGTTGCACAGTGAAGGATGCACAGTTTCCCCAGTGTTTGTCTGAAAGCTCCCAAAGTCCAATAATTGGACAAGAACTTCAGTTGTAATTATCCGTCACAGTTTCATGGAAAATGGGATTTCTAGGGCAACAAAACAAGAGGATCCATTTTCATGTATTAAAGCCTTAAGAACTTGAAAAAGATGAACCTAAATTTCTGGACAATCAGATTTGGTAAGGATTGCCAAATTTTTGGTTTGGAAATAATCATTGGAGTTACATATTTATTTTATGCTTCTTTTTCCAAATTATCCACAGATGCTGTATGGAAATTTATTCTGGATGGCTATATTAAATATGATAAATTCACTTACATTACTATTGTTCGTGTTCAAGTAACATAAATGTGGAACCAGGAATATAAACAATCTGCATAAAACAAGTCACAAATACTGGAAAGGGTAATTTTCCTATAATTTCCTTATGTAAGCTTTGAAATTTCAGAGAAAAATGAAATTGAAATTTCAAAGTCAAGATGTGTTAGCACCCAAGTGATTAAAAAATGCTACCTAAACAACAAAACCACAGAAATGCATACATTTAACAAAAAGCTACTAAGATAACAGGAGTAAAAGTCAATTAAGATTGCTTCTTCTGTTTTGGGTCATTTTTTTTTCCTGTTTCTTTTAATAGGTAATAATATGTGCCCCTTCCTGAACTGTTTTATTGGTATCACAGAAATGCATATTTGGTTTTCACTGTCTAACAAATGCTGCTAAGTCTCCTGTGAATGGCAGGAATGAGGATGAATTCACATCTCAGAAATAAATCTGGAATGAGCCATGAATATGTAAAGATATCCTTTTCAGGTATTTCCAGCAGCTGGCTTGCTCTTGTATGTCCAGTCATACATATTTTACTTGAGGGTGGCAATTCAAGTTTCTTCAATAGAAAAAGGAGGACTAAAATCCAGTCTAGAAGACACTTATTTGCACACTGAGACCAGTGCCCTTGTCCAATCCTGTGCTTCCACTGTATTATACCTAAGATAGCACAGAGATGATAAACCTGATAAAGCTGATAAATTGTATGCGTTGACCTCAGAGTTTAGCAGTCATCTCAAACTATTCATCATCTCATTAACGGCAAGATGTGCAAAGTATTTACATGAACAAACAATGGAATGAAGTGGGAAAGCAATTCACCCAATATGTATTGTTCCCATAAATATAAACCACTATATATTTCCAGTGCACTGTCAACCAGAGTAAGCTCATCAAATACCAATTCTTTACTCAGCTATAATGAAAATCTTTTACGTGAGGTAAAAGATAAATGGGACATTTCTCATGATAGCTGTAATTCAGAAACACTCATCTGCAGGCAGTATGAGAAACCAAAAAGTTAGTCTTTGAGACTCAGCACAAGTTTTCTTCTATTTTGGCCTGCTCCTTGAAGAATGATCTTCACCAAATACTATTTAAATATTAAAATGCTATGTTTTATTACTGTTGTCTTCTAGTTTGAGTGATGCCAAGAGGTATATATGCACTAATAATCTGAAAAGCAGGGATAGATGAGATGAAGCCTACTCAATGGAGTCCTCCACTTATCCAGCAAGAGTTTATTAAACGGCTCCAATTTCCTCTTTTCACACAGTTATGACAACTATTTCCTCCTGGTAGGTGAAGCACCAATTGCACACTTAGGTCAGGTACTGAAGTGTGCTTGTTTGAGAGCATTTTGTTCACTCTACTCTTCTGCCACGCAGAGCTCTCCACTGAAATTATTGTTCCTAGAATACCCCAAGGCAATGGCTCTGGAAATTGAACACCCAAATGAGATTTAGAAGCGAGTCAATTCCTCAACACCATTTTCTAGAACATCTGAAGTCCTGACATACCCTTAAAAGGTATTCTGGCTTTGTTAACTTTCTTTATTACTGGAAAGAGCAAAAATTACATTTCACCCAGCAAAAGCTGTGATTTCATTATTCCAAAAACTGAAACACTAGTCTACTATGTTCTTGTGCAGACTTTAATCTCTATAAGATTAGAGAACTGCTAAAATGTCTGCTTTTTTTGCTGTCCTCTAAAAATAATTTTTAAAAATCTAAAAACAAAACCCAGAAAAATAATCTAAATATAAGAGTCCATAATATACAGACTTACATGTTTTACAGCTTTTTAAACACTTGAAATAGGAATTTTGCTTTTCTAATCAGAATTTAACTCCTGTTGGTTTAATATTCTTCACTAAAAGTGTATTCCATTTGAGGGTGTTTAATGAGTATCAAGAGTTTTGATTTATCTGGTAGCCAGATGGCAATTCTTTGTCTGTGGTTTGGTGTTATTTAGCTGGATTTTAGTTTTCGTTCTTAATAGGTATGGCAAATATTGTATCCTGCCACTACTTTATTTTAGCATCTTTAATTGCCAAGTTCATAAGAAACCAACCCACTGCTTTTCCCAAACAGATGGTGGAAGTTGGTTTTAAAACTGTAGTGAGACTTGTTTTCCAAAATGCTTGCATAGCTTTATGAAGTCTAATTGCTGTTCAGCATGCACATGGAATATCAGCTCATGAGCATTATGCAGTTAGAGGCCAAGTATGCAAGGTGTTGAGCTCTCTAGCCTGGAACTCTGCACCGGGAAAACTTTTTTGTATTTAAAACCCAGCACGTGTTCCAGATTCCGGGGAACTTAGGCTACACCTTCAGTTCCTGGGAGACACAAGGTCTCAATAAACACTGGAGACCCTTTTGGACTTTATTATTTACCCTTTCATTATATATCTCCTCTTTTATTAGTTTTAAATATGGGCAATTTACAGCTGTACAAGTCAGATAGCCATGCAATAAAAACTAATTTTTTAATTAATTCTACTTTAACTTCCAAGCTAAATCTATGGGTGCTGCAAAATCAAAAGTGATCTAGAGCAATGGTATAAAAATGATGCGTTTGCCTGAACTCATCTTGGCAAATAAAAAATATGAAAAACAACAGTGGGTGACGTAAGTCAGAAAGGTAGGTCCTAATATCTCCCAGTAGCCTCTGAAATTCAAATCTGGATCTGAACCCAAAGCCCATGCCTCACCAATCGTTAATGACTACAATGTTTGAGAATAACTTGTGCGCAAATAAGGAAAAAAAAACCAAACAAACAACCAAAAAGCAGTAAAACCACCTCTTGACAACCCACATATAGCAGAGGAATACAGCTAGGGGCATGAGATGCAGCAGCCTGTCTGCCCCAATGTGACCTCAGAGCTCCAGCTCCCCCACCCAGTAATGGCAGCCCTCGGCCTCAGCCATGGCCACAGCAGCAGCCACAGCCCATGAACTGCACTCTGCTGGAAAGAATTGCCAGAAGCAAAGTGCACTGCCAACAGCCTCCTAAACCTCCCCTTACCTCAAAGGACCTGGCCCATATATTTTATAAGAGAAAGTACTAAATACTATTGTTTCACGTAAATACAATCCTATTCACTCTGCAGCCATACATAAACGCCCACAGCTTTCGCACTGCTCTCAGCACAGTGCTAACTCCACCAGCAGATGTCCAGAAAAATAAACAAGAGCTACAACAAATAGTGTCCGAGTAACATGAAATCCTACCAACAACTGAACCATCAAATTTACAGGTCACTGATATTAATTGGGGTCTTTGAATACTGCAAAATATTATTCATTTGTACAGTGAAAGTCTGATTCCTTACAACATTACACAAAAACTAGGATAGAATAAATATAATGGATTAATGAATAATATGAGAGAATGAATAGTATGCATTATGCTGTGGGAAGATAATGATGTGCCATTAAATAGATCAGCTATTATGCTTCCTAGATTTCAATAATGTAGTTAAGAAAGAGCAAATAGGGCAAAAAGGAGTGAAATAAATGTAATGTTGTTATTAAAAATGTGTGCCTAAGGACCTTATGTGTATACTCCTTCACAATTTAATCTGATTAACAAAATGTAATAATTTTCAGCTCAGCCCTATTTACAGAAAAAAACCCAAGTTTTCATCTTATATAAGATTTTGTATAAAATACTTTTCAGCTCAAGATAGCTAACAAGTTAGCTATTAGAGAGCCTGCATAATTTTATGACGCAAAGTAGGGCTTATCACACATTTCACATCTAGACTGTAATGTAAAAAATTGTATCCAGTCATTGCTGGGTTTGATTGACTGGAACTAAACATGGTGGGAATAAAACGCACATTCTTTTCCAAATGCAGGAAGAAAGGATGTTCTCATTAAAATGATTTGCTGATATGACTTAAAACAATTTATTTAATCTTCACCTTTTTTATGTAAATATCCTTCAACTGAGAATTTAAAAAGTATAATTTAAAATGGGTTTTGTAAGTATAATGAGATTCTCTGTCAGATGGGAAGACGAATTAAAAGTGCAATTCACACTGTTACAGCAGCACTGCCACCATGGAGCTACTAATCTTTTGCACAATGCTCACAGTAGAATGTACTCCAGTCTCTGTAGGGCACGTGATTATAGACTTGCAGGGAGACTGGGATTCAAATCAATGCAGATTTCCTTTTGCAGAAAAATTAGTGTGCAACATAAATAGCAAAACTCTTAATTCTTGGCCTTTTGCAAATTAACTGCCTGGTAATAGCATCTGCTATTAC
The DNA here is from genome assembly GCA_036785705.1 of Acanthornis magna. NCBI lineage: Eukaryota > Metazoa > Chordata > Aves > Passeriformes > Acanthizidae > Acanthornis > Acanthornis magna. The sequence continues at coordinate 28,665,989 of JAWUZG010000001.1, forward strand.
AGGCTAGTTCCACTTGCAGTTAGAATATTCTTTCAAACTGAAACCTGTATACAAAAATAATGCAGAACATCCTCACAGCCAATTACATGTCCAGGATGCATTAGGTCCTGTAAGTGCAAACAGCCGTGCACAAGCCTGTCAGAGACCTGACAAATGCCAGAATATGGCCACAACCTTTATGTCCAGAGAACAATGCCATCTCAGCTACGGCATGCCTTTACATATGTGCATCCAGGGGGAATAGGATACCAAAATAATTTGCCTGAAAAAGACTTGCAATTTTCAAAACTGACAGGTATGGATTTCCAGTGAAGTGATATGTGCTTTCATCCACCTATTAACCACAGAAGAGTACAAGCCCATTATTTACAAAGTCAAACTCCATCTACCTCTAAATGGTATTTATTAAACTTCCACACAAGTGGTACCTGCTCCATTTGGGCAGCAGAGGTTGGCAACATTTGTGGAATGCCAGATCTATGAACATTTCAGGGGACCAATACCAGAAGTTGGTTTCTCCTACATTTGAAGGAATTGTCATAAAACTTTCAACCTATGAGATAGATTTAAATAATCTATTCCTGGCAGCTTCACTGAAGGTATCCATTGGGCACAAAGACAAGCAGATGCACAAAGTTTGGCCATTGTAAAAAAAAAGGCAGAACAAATTAGTGAAAGGAATGTCTTGGCTCCCTTCTTCGTGCCTAGAATGGTACTTCGGACTTGTGGCTCAAAAAGATTGTAACGAACAAGAAATTATAAAAAATTAAAGGCTTCACAGAAAAACACTTTTGACAGTTACTTCAAAAAAGGCAAATATCCATGATTTTAATACATAATTTAATTTACTGCTTCTGCCTTAGGAATGAAACAGTCAAAAGTAAGAACTAGTATCAAGAAGGAAAATAAACTCAGCGAAATCTGGGTGAAATGCCAACATTAAAATTAGAGAAAAAATAATCAAAGACACCACCTAAATAATTCAGTGCACAGAAATGCATACAGGTGGATAGTGGGCCAAAACATACCATCTCCAGTTCAAAATGTGAAATCTTTACCTTTGAACTCTGAAGAGTAAACAAAAATGTATCTTCTGCCTAGACTTCAGTTACACAGAAATCAAAGCTGTCCATAGTGAGACACAACATGGATATTTGTTCATTATTGTCAGATTTCAGTTTACAGTTCTGAGAACTCATATGACAATATTTTGGTCTCACAGGACAGATTGCATTCTCATTTTAATATAGTTCTTTAGGTACCACCCATTTAGTAACCCTGCAATGGAGCTATAAAGGATGTGGACCAGTCCTGTGCCTGACCAGTAAATCCAAATACTTCAGTTGGTCTCGTTCATTCTCTCCTGGAAGGCCAAAACCACTACATCCATAAAATTTCAGGAACACAATCCAGCATCTCTAGAAATGCAGTTATATTTAGCCTCCCTCCTGCCATCTGAAGGACACTCAGAGAAATATACAGATCAGCCAGGACTCTTGTCTCTTTCTCATGGCTACTAACAGAGGCAACCTGGCACATAACACTTTATTTCTATTTCCCACGATAATCATCACAAAGAGACCTCTCTATAAGAGCTGAAAATACTATTTGAGACACAAACCAGACCTTTCTAGAGGAAGACTGTGCTGACTTAGACATTCCTTTTCTTAAATGTTGATTTTAATTTTTGCAAATATGTTCAGAATACTGAATAATGTATTTTACTCTATAAGAATACAGGTGATCTTAATCCCTAAACTAGTAAATATCACTGATTCTACTGTGACAAAATCCATGAGGAGTAAATTACCACCAGCAGCAAGTTCTACAGACTGAAACATGCTTCCCAGGAATAAACACCTCAAGCTAACCCAAGAAGAAAATTGCACTGCAATACTTCTCCTAGTTTTTAGTCCAGATAACATTATAATTTAAAAATACATCAGGTTTCATTATCTAGAAGAGGTTCATTTGTTACTATTAACAATTCTGGTTTCTTCAAGAACAGTATTCAATTAATTCACCTCCCCTCTTACTCCATGACAGGAGTAATGCAAAATAGCACCCACATGGAAGTCAGTCCTGGTTGCTAGTTATTTTATGACAGTTTGTAGCACTCACAGATGCAGATGCAGTTTTTATTTCAATTTGGTTTCAGGTGTGAAGTTAAGCATCTTTTTTCACCAGTGTGTATGAACTGAAAAATTGATTCTGAAATTATTATTAGGGAAAAAAATCAGACAATCTTAGAATGGTTTGGGTTGGAAAGGACCTTCAAGGTCATCTAGTTCCAACTCCTGCCATGAGCAAAGACACCTTCCATACATCAGTTTGCTTCAACCCCCCCAACCTGACCTTGAACACTTATAGGGGCATTATAAGTGCCACTTCTCTGAGCAACCTGTTCCATAGACTCATCACCTTCACAGTAAAGAATTTCTTCCTTTCTTCTAATCTAAACCTACTCTCTGCCAGTTTAAAGCCATTCCCACTTTTTCTATCACTATATGCACGTGTAAAAAAAGTGCACACAGTGACAGGACAAAAAGGGAAATTCAAAATAATCAGGGAACTCTTTTTCACATAATCTGCCTTACAAAATTTCTATTCAAATTATTCTATCTGCACATAGATACAGACAGCATATTTGCCTTCTAAAGGACAGAACCCCAAACAGTGGTGATGACCTGAAGCATTTCTCCTTCATGTTTAGACGTCCTTCCAGGAGAGCCCCAAAATGCCAATGCTTTGGACACATGTAAGGATAAAAGCATTAAATACTTTTATTTAAATACAATTGGTTTTAAACATAATCTTTCCCTTTCAAATGCCATTTATTTTCAAATATGTATTTCAGTCTTGTTTCCTCTAATTAAAAAGTAACATAGTGAAAGCCTAGTCCTGCTGAAGGAGCACTCAAGAAAAGATAATCACCTTTCCTACTGTCTTACTTGTATTTCTGAAACTAACAATCCCAGTACTTGTTATAGACGATTGTAGGTAATGGAGCAGCCAGCCTAAATACAGTTCCATGCCACTGCCGCTGGATTGTTTCTGTTACTCCAGTTAGTTCATTTAGCAGGAGATTAAGTAGCTCAACATTGCACACAGAAGACTGAAGGCCAAGTCCCTTGGTAACTTTAAAGAGAGTCCAAGCACAGAGGAAATTCCTTGCAGATAAACTACAGCCTATAAAGTTTTCAATTTTTCTATTCCATTCTTTTCCTCAAAGGGAGAAGAGGGCTGAGCCTGGATAATTACAATGTCCTTTCAGCATAATTACCCAGCTTTGTCACTGCTTCACACATAATTAAGTATTAATATTACCCTATAAGTAAACAATATGTACATGATATCTCTGCAATGGGCAAGAAAGCGTTGCTTTATATACATGCTGTTAGCTGGAGTAAAATTGCAAATTGCATGCTGAATCAGAAGCCACACTATGCTGTCAGATATTTTTTATTAAAATGAATTTGTTTGCTCTTCAGTACAATGAACCATTAAAAAATAATTTGCACAATGCTGGAAGTATTTGTTATTGCAGGGATTCCTATATAGTGAACAGTGTGTCTAAATACATGAATTATTCTGTATAAGAAGATACTGGACACAAGACTGCAGTTTGGAAACATCATTGCGTGTGTGTCCATACTGTAAGACTGTAAAGGCTCAACCCCAGGCAGCAGCTCAGCACCACCCAGGTCACTCACTCCCTCCAGAAGGATGGACAAGGGAATAAGGTGGCTAAAAGGGAGAAAACGCATGGGCTGAGATAAAGGAAGTTTAATGGGTAAAGGAAAAGCCACACGCTCAAGCAAATCAAAACATGGAACTAATTCAGCACTTCCCTTGGTCAGGCAGCAGTTCAACCATCTCCAGGCAAGCAGAGCTCCATCACACATAACAGTGACTTAGGAAGACAAATGCCTTTACTCTGAATGTCCCCCCTTGTTCTGTCTTTCCCCAGCTTTCACCACTGAGAGAGGCCCAAAGCCTTGATGCTGTGTCAATACTGTTCAGTACTACCTGAAATATCCCTATTTTCAGCACAGAAGAAAGAACACTTCCAAAAAAAGAGTGGCACTATATTAGATGTTCTTTGCCTAAGTGCTGATGACTGCATGGGGAAGGGTGCAAAAGGCTGTTGAGAATGAGGTCTTGCATGTTCATTTGGGAACTTTGAGACCAGTCAACTTTAGAACTGCTCACTCTGACATCTGTCCTATATTTAAAAATCACCAGCCCAGCACAGAGTTCAAACAGCAGTTTCCTCGTACAGCAGCCAGCAGTGCATGGACTCATGGGTTTTCTGCTATACCAAGACCATTGAAATAATAAATATAAATGTCTTACTTTCCATAATTTGGTTTCATCACTTTCAGAAACTATCTCTGTGTTTGCCTTTCAAAATATCCTATAGTGATGAGTTTTAGAATTGACTTTTCAGTTGCAGGAAAAAGCACTTCCACTTATTTGTCTTAAACTGCTAAAGAAGCTGCTCCTTAGTTATAGTGTAATAAGAAGGAATGATAACTACAATTTTGAACATATTTTCACGTTTCATGACAGCTGTCTCTTTTGCAAACAAAAGCGTCCTAGTTTACACTGTCTTTTCTAACAGCACAGGTGCTCCATACCTCTGGTCCATATTTGGTTAAATTCCCTGTACCGTTCCTAGTTCTTCTACATCTTTCTGTGATAGAATGAGTTAATCTTCAATGTAGTATTCAAACAAGCTGTGCAGCATGTAACTAACTGTATTACTTTAATGAAGTTCCAGCATTTATTCTCAAAGCCTAAACTTCAAATTTTCAAAATCTACTTCTCTTTTTCAGTCTTTAGCATTGAGGTGACATTCTGTATGAAATATCTGCTGTGATTCTAATATTGCTAAATGATAATAACAATGGAAATTTTGAGGTCATTATTCTGTAGGTGTAGTTAAGACCATTTCCTCTGCATGCATCACTTAGTATTTATTGACATTGAATTTCATTTGCCATTTTATTACCCAGTAACCCAGTATTGTACCATCAGAATCTCATCACAGACTGTTTTAAATACTAGGCATTACTTTGTTTTGTCTGCAAACTTTGTTGCTATAATGCTCATCTCATTTTCTGAATCATTTATGAGTCTGTGAAATTCAAATTTATGAACATGTTGAACAGCCCAGACTCAGCACAGACTTCTGCAGGACTTTATTTGTAACTACACTCCATTATAAGAACAAACCGTTGATTTCTATCTAGCAATCTTTTAATAGGGTGGCAATAGGGGTCTTTGTTACAGGAATTTGTGTTAGTTTCTTTCACAGTTTGGACTAAATTTTATCTTCTGCATCATCTTTATCAGTTTGGACTAAATTATATTTTTCACAGTTTGTAATTAATTATATCTTCTGCATCATCTTTATCCATGTTTACTGACACATTCAAAGAACTCCAGATTTTTGTTTCATGACATCTCTCTAGTTTCCAAGCTATATTGGTGCTTACTGCATATATTTATCTATGTGTCCACCAATTCTACTCTTTATAATAACGTCTATCAAATTGTTTAATGCAAATCTCAGATTTACTGGTATGCAATCCTCATCCTGAGACCCCATTTTAAACACTGGTATCACATTTTCCACCTCCTACCCACTCAAAATTGTAGATTGTTTATTACTGAAGCTGATCATATAGAACAGTGAAGTAATAAGCAAATAAAATGGAAGTGCAGATGTGGCATTTGGGGATGAGGTTTAGTGGAGGACTTGGTAACACTGGCTTAATGTTGGACTTGATGATCTTAGAGGTTTTTTCCAACCTAAACAATCTATGATTTCAAACTGTCTTCCAGAATTTGAGTAAAATATAAAATTATATATGCACTTCACTGTTTTTCAGTTTGTGCTATTAGCTAGTATGGGCTATTATTGTGTCAGACTTGTGCAAACATATAAGACAGACAGACAGACAGACAGAAAGGTCTATAACTTTTCTTCAGTCCAGAAATTCCATCTACTATTAGCTGACAAGTGAACATGAAATCACAAGAAAATATTTCATCTTGTTTCTCTCCATAGGAACAAGACATAATAAAAGGAGAAGCAGCATGTCTGTCAGATCAAACATTCATATCCTGTCTCTGGCGACAGTGAATGATACCTAAGGAACAGTATAAAATAAAGCACATAAGGGCAATGCTATTATAAACTCTCCTTTACCCACAGAATACTCCAACACAGAGCTGGTCAAATGCCTCTTTTTCAGGTTGAAGTACACTGGCACAGAAAGTCACCCTTCAATTAAGGAAGTAATTACACACCTTTCATGAGTCACATCTTTATCTCTTCTAATTCTACTATATGGTTTTCAGGACTAGAACCCTAGAAGTGTACCACTTCTCAAGGATGAAGACAGACCAGAGATTTGTACAATGTCATAATGATGTTGCCTGCTTTGTTCTCTTTTCTTTTCCAGCACTTCTTTCCATTTTATGTGCCACTTTTGTGCAATGTTGAATCAGTGGCTATTTCTAAGCACTGAGCTGACTTTAGCACAGAATGATCTGTTATAATTCCAAGATTTCTACCCCAAATGGAAATAATCATTCAGAGCCCATCATTATGAATGCAAAGTTAGCTCTTCCTCCCAATGTGCATCATTATCAACACTGACTTTCATCTGGCACTTTATCACATCATCCCCCTGTATTGTGAAATCTTTTTCAATTCTCATCAGTTACTTTCTATTTTGACTTCACAGAATAGATAAATAACTGCACACTTTGTCACCTCCCTATTCACCTCTTTTTCTAGATCATTTATGAACATCTTGAACAGATAGGCTTAGCACAGATTCTTCTGGACTCTACCAATGATCTTTTGCTATTGAAAAAAAAATTATAATTTTTTTCCTCACATGTAACTATTTATTAGTCTAAGAGAAGACCTTCCCTCATGTTTTGTTGTAGTTTAATTTGTCACTAGCTTTGATGAACAATCTTCTTAGAAACCTCTCTTCAGAATGCAAGTGAAAAATAATTTGGAAATATTTTCTGTTATTTTGATGGAAATAAATTTATCTATTTATAATTTTCTAGGTTTTGTCTAAATTACTTTTCCATTAAAATACATATGTTCCTGATTAAATATATTTTTTATAATTTTCATTTCTGCTTTCTTTTTGTTTGCCACCTCGAAATGATCTTCTGTACATTGTGGTCCAATGGTCTTCATTTGGCAAGGTATGCAAGCATGTATGCAAGTGTTTCTATTCAATTAAGAGCTTACAAAAAGTACTTCACAAGAATGACTTTTATATGAATCAGGACAAGCAGCCAGGTGATTAAAACCAAAATATGAGGTTTGCTTATATGCCAGTGGATGCAAGTTCTCACTGCTTTCAGTTTCTACACATTGAAATAGCCACAGTCTATACAATATCATTATTTATAAATTATTTACTAGTGAGATGCTGAATTATAGTTCAGAAGGCCTTTTAACCTTTACCAAAGACAAATACATGTTGTGGTCAAATCCCAGGACATCCAAAAGTACCAATTTAAAACCAAAAACCACAGAATAGCTTACAAGTTTTACCTTTAGCTAACTTAGCTAAGTTCTGAAACCAGCAATGTTCATGGTGCTGGCCTTTGTAATAGCAAGCATATCAGGATTTTTTTCCCAGGATACCGCTGTAAGTTACAGTTTAATGGAGAAAATGCCAAGCCAGAAGAGGATCCCAGGATTCCAAGACCAACAGGAATCAAAAAAATCAAAAGGTATCACTAAGAAAGCATGGCACCTTCACTACATGAGAATCCAAGAAAATGCTGGAAATGTAAAAGGATGACAAATACATTCAACAGAGCAGCTCAGAGAAAGAGACAAAGACAGAAGTTATTCCTCTCTGGACTCGTTTCATTATAACGCTGGCTCTTCATGGATGGTGGATGTTGCTAGAAGTCAAGCCTGCTAAAGTTTAAACACACCGATTATCTGCTAAAAATGGCAATTTCACTATACAGGAAATCTGTCATGGGTCACTTAGTGGTTCATTAATCTTGGAAAACATATAATTTATAGGTCTCTCTTCCCTGTCCCACAATGTCATGCCTACTTCTTGCATTACATACTTAGAATTTTATCAAGGTGCTACCAGTCAGTTTCCAAACTAACCCTCCACAATGAGATCATCACTTCTTCTTCAACACACGCCTAAAAGACTATTTACTACCTATCTTAACATTTCAGATTCTCAAAGCAGTGATACTCTTTTTTCTTCTTGTTCAAAATGAGGGGAAGTAAACATTAACAAAGATTAATTATTTCTGAAATGCAAGAAATCTGCTTAAAGAAATCTGTTTATTAATCTAAAAAATTCTGAAGCACAGGTCAATGCTAGTTTCTATGACTTACCTACAGGCTGTTGTATGCTGATTTTACTTTGATTCAATGCAATTTTTATATGAGTATGCTGGCACAACATGACCATGGATGCCAAAATACCAAAGGATTTATATCAAGAGATTTAGTTGAACTTCCTATGAGCATTATTCTTCTAGAGCTTTTCAAACTTGTTTAGTTTTTCCATATTGTACCAGCCAGCTGATTTGTACATCTTGTGCTTTTATATTTACCACGTCAAGATTGCCAAGCAGCTACCAAACATGGGTTATCTGTGAACGTTATACTTCTTTGTGCCTCTACTTTTAGATAAGCAGCTGAAGGAGGCTGGAAACTGTAGTGGCTACATTTCATTAACAAGATCTCAATATGATTTGTAAACCTAGATGCAGAGATTTCTTTGTTTCAGTTACTGAAACATCACAAAGGAAAGAAAAATTGGAAGCACAATTTTACTTCTCTGCTTGGTCACAGCTTTTATAATCCTAATCAATAAACAAATTGAGCTCAGTCAGCTTGCTCTCTTGCACTCTTCACAATGAGGCAAATATCTAACTTCAGCAATTCCTACAAGACAGTTCTTTCACAGTAAATTCAGCAGTATTAGCAACCAAAATTATTCTGTAGTGCTTGAACCACTACAGGGCCAAACTAACCTTGTCACTCAGTCCAGGACAGATCGTCTCTCCAACTAAAAAGGGAAGCTGGAAGAACTGTTCTGTTTAATGACATCAGTGTCCAAACTGCCCTTTGCTCTCCTAGGGATATGCCTTCTTTGCTGCTTTCAGAGCACAGGGATTAGCTAAACATTATCCAAAATATAAACCAAACCCCTCAAACCACCAATTACCTTAATTGCTCAGTTCTCTCAATATAAAAATAAAATATGCATATCAGGGTACTTTAGTTCAGAAAGAAAAGGTAGTAACTCACATGACCAACATTCAAAATTATGTAGACAGTGGAGACTGAGAGTGTCCACTCAAAAAAAATGAAGGGGGGAAATACTTTAAGTGACATGGGACAGAACAGAGAGGACACTTGTTTCCTTTCTCTTTCTCTTGTTTTCCACATGAACTGCAGCAAAGCCAGAACTCCAGACATGGCAGATGACCCCCCAGTATCTGGCCAGTTTTAGGAAAGAGAAAAATAAAAAAGAAATGAAAAGAGAAGAACTCTTCAAATACCCAAAGAAACAAGGCTAGACTACACTGAAGCACAGAGAGGCAAGGATGGACAGACAAGGTCTCAGGGACAAGGAAGTAAAAAAGGAGGTAATGCAGAAGGAAGATTCAGAAAGTTTTGTCATGGATTGAGGGAAACTGTATGACTATGTTTCAGTGCTCTGCTTTGTGCCAGTACTGCTTTCAGTTCCTGCACTGCTGAACAGAGGGAACTTTCCAAAATGTAGTCAGTAACCTGTGCAGACCCCTCCAAGCAACATGCCCTAGCATCAGCAACAACTCAATTTAAATGTGTTTTGGACATTCAGTTTTTCCAGAGGCAGTAAAGCATGGAGCATAGGGCAGCTCCCTGTTGTTAGCTGAAAGTCTTCAGCCCTGTAAGTTCTATTCTGTCTCTGTCTGACTGCTAATTTCAAACTTCTTAGTAGATATTTGTTGTTTAAATTCTAACTCTCTAGTCACATTTTTTTCTTCCATTTCTAAGGCAGTACATTTTCATAGGTTTCCATGGCAATAAAGTATTTCATTTTTACTTTTGGTTTTAATTTGAAGTCATAGAATAAAAATCTAATAAAATTTTCATAAAATCAATAAAAAGTGCCTTAAAAATCCCCAGGAAGGAAAATACAATCCCATATTAAATAATTTTTATTTAAAATCATTTAAAGGTACATGAAATGTACCTTGATTCCTTTCATTTGATATTCATGAGTAAAGTAAGAAAAATTATACAAAGCATCTTAAAATAAGTTTTAAGTAGGAAGATGAGCTCTTATCCCAAACTGAGCAACCTGTACAGTTGGTTCTTTCTCAGTTCCTGTATAGGGTAAAGAGAAGTGTATGGATATAACCAAGTGTCAACTATGCCATTTCCCTTTCTATCATTGTGCTCTAGCTCAATATTTCTCTGAAAATTGAACTTTTTCAAAAAATCATAGTGTCCTTTAAGTTGGAAAAGATGTTTAAGATCACTGACTCCAGACACAGAACGGACAAATCCCAATACACTTGATGAGGAGTAAATTATTGTATAAAATGTAAAAAATTGTAAGAGTCAATCAAACTAGATGCATATTGGGTTAAAAAACTAAGTAGGAATAATTAATTCTTTTAAAAAAGAAAGGTAATGTGATGATTCTCATCTACTTGCAGATCAGTATAGTGGAATGGCAAAAAGGATTAATGAGACGCGTACCTGGATAAGCATTTGAAAGTTCAAACGAAAAACAAGATAAAAATTTTATATTTAAATATGTTTTCATCATACAAATTTGAATATGTGATTTAGGGAGAAAATCCTTTAGGCTTTAAAACATCACATTGTGCGTAACAGCAGAAGAAGAAACTTTAAATTCCCTCTTATGAAAAACAAAAAAAAATTCTTTTGAGCTTTCTTTGTGGGTTTATTTTGCCCTAAAGCACACACGAATACTTAACAGAGGTTTATTTCCATCAAATCACAAAATATTTTCTTCAGTTGATTTCAAGATGTAATTTTAAAAGTAGTAAGGTTTTTCACCATTAATTTTGTTGTAACCCTGCCCTGCAGACTCTATTTTATTTATGATCTAGTCTTCACTGTATTAATATTGGGAATAAGAATGATAGTCAATAATAGGAAAGAAAATAAAAATTCAGCTTTGTAGCACATTGTAATCATATTTGGCTGACATAAAGGAATGGCACCTAGTGATTATGTAAGACAATTATATCTATGTATTATAAGTTTATTATATAGTCCAGGAAACACTCATGAACTAATTAATTAATTTTTCAATAATCTGAAATACAAATTAAATAAATTTTACTTAATTTTTTAATCATCTTATTTTTTTCAAAATAAGAATATATAACATTTCTGCTGATATATCCATGTAGACTGTAATTTGGATCAGTATATCATTGACCACTTGTAAATCTTGGAAAGTCCCCAAATACTATTTTTCAAAGTGCAGTAAGGCTTTCTCTGCAAACTGTTTGTTTGCAGCAAACATCAGACAGCCATAATTCCAAGAAATATTGTTCAGCAAACCCTTTCTTTGTCAAGAGACAGCACCATTTCCCTTAGAGTCTCCAAAGGGCACAGTTGCCCCAAATGCAGGTAACAACTAAACAACTCTTCCTCAATCAACTGTGCAACAAGAAAGTTCCTCATTAAGATAGTGAAAGGTCAGCTGAGTTTCCCTGGATGGCAGCAACAATCACATGACTTTAATATCCACCAAGCAAAGAACTGAATTCCATTAAAATAAAATAAAATAAAATAAAATAAAATAAAATAAAATAAAATAAAATAAAATAAAATAAAATAAAATAAATTTTTTTTTTATTAAAAGAAAAAAGGTTCAGACCATTCAAAGTCAGATGTCTAGGACAGAAACAAAGATAAATATAAATCTTATCAGCACCTGCTATAATTCTGCACTCCCACATTCTCAAATCTCCAGATTTCTGAGCCAGTGGCTGATTACTGGGCTCTCTAACAGTATGCATATATCCATTCCAGAAGCTTAAATAATCTATCTACCTGTACTTTAACTGCTACCTAGAGATGGTAGCAATTCTGGACAGGGTTAGCACATACTGCTAAGGAGTTTAAGGGCATTCATAGTGGTATCTCACTTCATGATGAGATCCATAAATCTCCAAGTAGATTTTGTAGACTGCTAATCATTCCGTATCTCGACCATTGTTGTCAATCATTGGTCTGGGCTTGCCTCCATACATTTTTATCTTGAATAAAAGTCATATAGCAGACAGTATTTCAGATATTGCTCTTTGTGCTTCTCTTCCATGTGCTGTCCGTTCTCTCCAACACTCACCTGCTCCTTCACCCTCTACAAGCAGCTGCCAAAACTACTGGAAAAGCTGTTCAATACTGGCAGTAGATATTGTACTTGAAACATCTGCAGAGGAACAGCAAATGCATCACACAGTTGCAGAGTTGCAATAGCCATCTGTCTATGCTGAATAGATACAAGTTGAAGGAAAGCAATGTTTGCTAGCAAAAACACATACCTGGAATAGCAAGAAGTCAATGAAAAATGTGTCATTAAGTTCCAACTTGCAGAATTTCTGTTGATTCTTACAGATTTCCTGTTTTGCTAAACCTCTATCAAAGCAGGGCATCCAGTGGCAGGGTAAAGAGACTGAGATCTGTTATCTTGTTTTCAGTATACAAATTTATGTAATTATGGAAATTGCATAACCAATTATGAATAATCTATAGAATGAAAACTGTTCACCTAAAAGCCCCGTGCAACATCCAATGAATTCATTTAGGGAAATAAATTCTTCTAAGTCATAAGCCATTTGCCAAATAAATTATTCACCGTGAATTGCTCACCCGCTAGTAATCAAGGGCTAATCTGCTGTTCCTCCAAAGACCAAGTCAGCGGAAGAATGCAAATTAATCTGGAAATTGTAATAACCATTGATCCATCTCTCTGGCATATATAACAATGCAACTTGATACTCCCTATTTCTTTTAAAGGCTATATTAATTAATTTGATGAAGGTCAAAACTAGAAAGTGGAAATACTCAAAAGAAAATAAAAAGCAGAAAGGAAAAGCTCTTCTTTTTCATCAAACAGTAATATTCTGCCCAAGGAGAAACCACTCTAATAGTTTAGGCACTTACACTTACATTGTGGTGTTATAGTCCTCCTCTCCCAGTTATTCACTCAGATCACTTACACAGCTTAAATTCTCTAGGTATTATATTGAACAAGTATTTTTTTCTCAAGATTTTCAGTGAAGGAATTTGATATCTGCTTGATTTAATTTCACTTTCACATGGAGAGATAATTTGGGAGGCTGCCGCAAGACAAGCAAAAACCAGTGTCTGAAGGTAGTTATTCCGTGCTTCTCCAAGGAGAAAGATCCCTGAGGCAATAGCGTACTTGTTAAAACGATGCTGAATGGTTCTCGTGAAATCCTACCAGAAATACGGTAGCGTAAAAGATTTCAGTATGCATGGTTAAGTAGTGACCTTACACTGGAGCTGGGGTTTGGATTAATGGGCTTCTTTTTGTCCTTATTTTCTATTATTCTGTACTTAATAAGTAGAGAGTTCTACCCTACCTGCAATACCTGTATTTCTCATTTCTATTCCTTCTTCATTGCTACAGTGTCCTCACTTCCTTTATGTTCCTTATTTTTATGTGCAATACATTTGTCTCCTCTTGTAGAGGAGCTTACTCCTCTAGCTTACTCCTCTAGCTTACTCCACTTGGTGATTCCTATCTTTCTGTATTACCATTTGTCCCTTCTGTCTCCCTAACTACATCTATTTATCACAAGTTCATATTTTGTTTTCCCTTCTACTAGCAGAGAGCTTGTAATTCCCTAGAAGCACTAGACTCTGGTCAAACCACTTCCCACAGCATGCCAGGACAACATCTGGCAAATCTTGTGAAGGCAGTGGGCACAGACACAATCTTTCTGAAGCAGTTCACGGATTTCTGATTCATGTGCCTTCACTAGTGAAAGGAACATGTGTACCCCAAGAGCTCCAGGTCACCATTCCCTTTTCAGATCCTCCAAATTCTCTTGCTGATATTCTGGATGCAAAGGTTTCCCCACACTTCCACTTACGTTCTCTCTGAGGCCCCACAATCTCATTGCACCACCTTGTCCTCCTAGCTCTGGTTTGCTGGGCATCAACACCACTAGAAGGAAGAAAATAATGGCAAAGATCCTTCATCAGCTCACTTCTTTGAGCAAACCACCTCCAGGTGTTTCTGTAACCAATGGGCTCCCTCCGACATGCTGTGCTCCATGCCTTTTTCCTGAGCCCACTCAATGCATTTTTGAGCCCTTGACCCTCTAAACCTTTCTTTTCCCTTCCCTTGGTTGTTACCCATCATCAGTTGCCTATTCACCTGCTGTTTGCCCAGGAGATAATTTGGGAACTTTAACACAGGAGGGCTCAAGCAGTTTGGGAAGGTCATCTGTCCTGACCGATATGCCTCAAGCTCCATTCTTATTCATCTCCTTAGTGGATTCCTTAGGGTAGCTATGTACTATCCCTTTCATGTACTGTAACAGATCTCAATGGAAAAGTAAGTTCCTAGCACACAAAAATATTCATTATTTCAACTGCTTTCCTTTCCCATTGAGTGGAAAGCAATGGCCAAATTCTCCCATCTTTGGCAATTTGAAAACGTCAACAGCATATATTTAGTCTTTTTTATTTCCATTCCATTGCTGTTATTACTATAAAACAAATACATCTTTCAAAACAATTGTTTCAATCAAGAAAAACTAAAATCTTCATTTGGAAAATGGCAAAGTGGGCTGTTTCCACAATTTTAAAACTATTTTAAGCCAGGAAATTAATCAAAAAGGATCTCCCATAAGCAGTTAAGTTCAGTCTTCTCAATGTTTTCCAAACCAAAAATGATTTAATCAAAAATTACTCTGATTTACTGTATCATGTACATTATTTATGCTGTTTTGATAAGTAGCTTTTCTTAAGTTTTTTTTTCAGTTTGGTTGTTCTAAAAATTTTATATTAAAACTTTATATTAAAAATGCATTAGTACATAACATGGATTTTATATTAGGTTTCTCATTGCATAATTCCACCAAGATCAGGTGATATTCAAATAGTCCCAACATTTTCAAACTTTGTCTCTGACACTAAAAACTGTGAGGTTTATACATAAAAAAATTCTGAGAAACGGTAAAAGTTTCATTATTTATTTTAATTCATATACCAAGTTTGGTGTAATCTTGACAGGTTTACTTACACTGGTACTTTGGAGAACTGAGACATAAATTAAAACTTAGCTCTGTAACCTCTCTTCTTCTGAAAATCAGATCCTATAAAGGGATCGGATTCAAATACAGACAATTCAGAAAGACAGAACCGTCCAATATCATCTCTTCAAAGTCTAAAATCTTGCAAAGAGAGCCTGGACAGAATATATAAATTGTGTATGTGTGAATATGTGCCTACAAAAGCACAATAAATAACAGTGAAAATCTTTCTGATTAAGCAAGAAGCAATTCCAACAAACCCTTTCAATGCTGAGACTTAATTTAATTAAAAATAGCATTTTTGCTGAGATAAGGGCATATCATTGTTGGTTTATATAATGAATCTTAGGTTTCCTAATATTAAAGGAACAAACTAGTTTGTCTTCAGTTAAAGGGAGAGATTAAAAATTCACCAACATAGATATCTACAAAATTATGCAACCTTTCACACGAATAAATTATACTTAATTCAATAAAAAATGGCAATTGTGTGGAGTTTAGCATGATATGTATTGACAAAACCTTTTTTAAATTAAGTTAATTTCAAACAGTATGAAAGCAATCTGAGGGAAACACGGCTCCAGTATATAGCTAGATATTGCTAGTTGCTCATGAGTTAATCTGGTCAATTGATCTCTAAAAAATTGCATCAATCTCTACACTAGTTTCAATGAACACTGCAATGTAAGCTTATGACTATAACTTTAGTTTCTCCTCTGCTCTGTATGTTGATTTGTAAAATTCACACAATGCTATCTATAGGCTAGACATCTGGAACATGAGCAAATAAACTCTGCATCCTCCAGTGCAAATCCATGTGACAGCATAACCTGTTTCCTAGGATTGTTGAAAAACGTTACCAAATTACAAGCCCCCGAAAATAGATATAACCTATTATTTTGTTTTCTGAATTTCAGGACTGCAATCGACGTGGCAAGCTCTTCTTTAAGTAAAACCAAAAGGCTTCTGAGCAGACAAATTCTACGTAATAAAGAATAAAGCCACCTCCTTTCCTAGTCTCTTTGTTTTTTATCCTGGCCTTTAGCGATAGCAGCTGAGGTTTCATAAGGATACAGGCGCCAAAGCCTTGTACTTACATTTCCTTGCAGAAAGAGCAGCTGTTGTTCACATAGTCTATAGCACCTGTGACACAGCTGCAAGGATCTCTTCAAGTGCCTTACTCATTTCTTTGAGCAGCAAAAACCAGTGCCCACCGTGCTATATTGTTTTCCTTCTTTTATGACAGTGACAAGTGAGGCCTTGCAGCAGGAGGACCATTCATTCTGCACTATTAGATACAGCCCTTATTTGGTGCCTAATGTTCCATGACCCATAAGCATTAAAGGAACTGCTAAGAAGTATTTGATCAGGTAAAAGGAAGCATGCAAAAGAACATATTGGAGAACAAAAATGTTTCTTATAATGAATAAAATACAGCAGAGTCAGGTAATGAAATAATAGAAAAAAAGCACAGTCTGACTTGGAGGCAAATTCTTGCACAGAAAAGCCACACATTCTTTGGTTTTTCAAAGCCACAGAGACTGTCAGTCCCAGGCATGAGAACAACCAGCCTCTCCCAGACATGCTGTTTGACCCGAGTGTTGCAACACTGAAACAGGATACAAGAGAAAAGATCACGTCATGTTTTATATTAGTCCGTTAGTGCCTGGTTTCCTCTGGATTGTCAATAATCCTCCGAGAAATAGACTTTCACAAAACCAGCCCCAGGGTTAATCCTTCAGGAATGCATTGGTCTGGCAGACTGGCAGAACAGGACAAGGCAGAAGCAATAACAATACTATGTCAAAGCCATACTTGGTGGTCTTCATCAAAAAATGGGATATACAAGGAGAGTTTCTCTCATCTTCCTTTGTTCCCTTCTTTTCCACCAGCAAAGAGAAGGTTATTTTAGTCAGGCAAGGCTGGAAGGGACATGGGGAGGCAGGAGGTCTCTAGTGCAGCCACCTGCTCAAGCAGGGTCACCTTGGAGCTCAGATCAGGTTGCTCAGGGCTTTATCCTATTGAGTCTTATAAATCCCCAAGGACAGAGAGCACAACTACACAGTCTTACAGTGAAAAAAAGGTTTTCTTTATGTTCAGTCTGTACCTCTCCTCTTTTAGCTTTTACTCATTATTTCTCAGTCTCCCAAAGAGCCTGTCTCCATCACTCCTCATTAACCACCCCATGGCCATCAATAAACTGTAGTTAGGTCCCCAGTAGGCAGTGAGGACTATCCTTGCAGGGCCAATGCTCAAATCTTGAGCTCTCTGCTGCACACGCTCCAGTTTGTGTCTTTCTTTTGGGGGACCAAAAGTGAACAGAGTGACACAAGGGTGCTGAGTAAGAGAGAATGATCCCTTCTTTCAATCATGTGCCTCTATTTGTGCAGCCCAGAAGCCCACTGGCCATCCTTGCTGCCAGGGCACAGGGCTGCCCATGCTCAGCTGCCCACCAGACTCCCGGAGAGCTGCTCCCCAGCCAAGAACAACCCCACAGCCTGGGCTGCTGCAGGGGGGCTTCCTTCCCAGGGGCAATGAGGGTGTTCCTCCTCCTTGAATTAATACACTTTCCTAAAATGAGTAACTGAGACTACCAGCAAGAGAAGAAACTGAAGGTCTTACAATAACTGTCTGCCCAACAAAAGCATTGATTTTCAGCAGGGCCAGAGCAGCAGGAGCAGCCACTGTGCTTGTCAGTGCATCACTGGCTCTGCTGCAGTCACAGAACCAGGTCCAATTGCCATCCCTGTGCCTGCTGGCCCAAAGATGAGTACAGACAGCAGCTCAAAGGCTTGCTTAAGGGTATCAAATGAAGTGGCAGTGGCAGTCTCAATGAGAAAAGTCCAATGAGCTGCTCAGGGAAAAAGCAATCATCTTGTTAGCCCTTAATCTGACAAAAGCAGCACAGAGCCCATCCTGAGAGCTGAACATGATTAACAGTATTCCAAGGTACCTCGGTGTAATCAGGAAATGCTCTGACAACAACTCCAGGAGGAGATTAAGGTCTTTCCTCTGCTTGAAAAATAGGTAAGTCTGCCTTCAATAAGCTTAGTAAAGAAAACACCTGTTTTGTAAACAGGCAAGAGCTGGCCCTGCTCATACTCTGTACTGGCTCTGCAGCCAGAGCTGTGGTTGGAGTTTTCCTAGTGACAAATCTCCTAACTTTTCCTGTGAAGAAATGGAACATGTTGGGTCAGACACACACACACAGAGACACAGACAGACACAGACAGACACAGACAGACAGACAGACAGACACACACACACACGCGCGCGCGCGCACACACACACACACACACACACACACACAGAGAAAACAGCTTGTGTCTGCTCAGCAAGAAGCAGACAGGCAGCAGAATCCTCCTGCTTTTATTTAGCCACAGGATTGCAGCCCAGACCCTTCCCTTACTGCACTGCTCCCTCCCAGCACATTCCGGGGCAGCCGAGACCGTGGGTGGAGCAAGGACACAGCCTGTAGGGAAGCAACTACACGAGGGTGGCAGCAGCCCTGAGCCCAAGGAGCTGCCTCCCACCTCTGCAGAACAGTGCCCTGAGGAGCTCACCCAGCCCAGCTGCCTCTGAAACACAATTTACAGCAGCTCCAGCTGCCTGGCCAAATCTATTTTGTTGCTGCAGCAACCATTTTCTCTGGCCCCACTTGGCCTTGCCACCTCCTCCATTGCCTCTAAAAAGAGATTTCTTGGTAGGGGAGGATGGGAAGAGAAAAGCTCCTATAGAAAAGGAAATCTGTGGGGGAAAAATCCATTTAGATCTATACAAACTGCAGAGCCAAAAAGATCCTAAAGACATTTTACAATGAACAACCACTTGAGCATTCAACACTGAACCTGGAAGAAAACAGAAAGGAAAAGAAAACCAAGGGCAACACAAACCACAGCACATTTCCCTTTGAGCTTTTTTTTCTCCAAAAGATAATACCATGTACTTTATCACTGCACTACTCCAAAATAATTAGTTTCTTTCTATATAGTGCTGTGCCAGCTGACAAAGCTAGTAACAGATTTCAGTAGCAAAATTTTGCATATGTGTAAGTTTTACTCACTAAAGGTTGAAACTACACTGCATAACTCCCTACAACTGCAGTAATCATTTAATGTCTTTTATTTAATGATACCAACAAACCAGCCTATGCTAAAAGCTGGCTTTCATGAAAATGAGGCAATTTGTTGACTTGGCAAATCAAAAAGATGAAGAAAAAATACAGAAACGCGGTAATAAACAATTACTTTCAAAGAACCAATCATCAATTTAGTAGCTTACATAATAAAAAGAGATGAGATGCAAATATAGTGTAGCTGCATCTAGAAGATGTGATTTAATTGGTAGAATGAATCAACTAGAGACGTGACAGTAAAAACCAGGATTTTGGAAGTCTAGGCAGAAGGTCTTCTTACTGTTTTAATACAAAATATTATTGCTATTCTGCTCCCATTCTACTGACAAAATGTCACTGATGTCTACTGAAAGTCTGTCAAGTCCCAATAATGTAACCAATTCACCTTGAAGAGTGCTAAGTTTTTTGTCCCAGACATGTACTCAGTAAATGCTCACTCTTCTTTTTTATAGTGTAAGAACTCCTTTCCACATACAACAGGCCCATATAAAATTTCAAGTTAGACCTCTCAGAACTCTGCATTTTTCAATCTTTTCCTCTATTTTCCTTTCTTGCCTGACAAAATTGATATGCCCCAAACTAAAAGAGTATATTGAATAGATTGCTCTAATGCAAAACATTCTGTGATTCCATCAATTAGGTAAAGGTTGTTTAAAATAAACCCACCTTCTTCTTCCATGGGATCTCACACTGAATCTTAATAATTTTCTGCAAACAGTGAAGGGGACTGTGCAGTTACACAGCTACAGGTACATGGCCTGGCGTGAAATTTACCGGCAAGTATTAAGGAAGGATCAGAGCACCCATAATCTTAAATAAATAAATAAATAAATAAATTTTTTTTAAAAACCAACAACACAACCCCCCCCCCCCCCATAAAATAAAAATGTATTAGCCTTGAATTATCTAGAGTCTTCTGGGTTTGTTAGTTGATGCTTTAGGAATCCAAAGTCAAGGAGTCTCCTCTCTGACTTGATGTATTTCAAAGGATCTTCCTGACTAATGCTTGTCCCTGGAAAACAGGTGAGTCATTCTGAAGCCCTCAGACACAAGCTTTGAACAATGTTCTCCCATGGAGAAATTCCCTTTTGGATATCCTCAAGCTGCACATCCTGGGCATCTGGATGCTTCCTACTCTTGTAGCAGCTGAGCTATAAGGATCATTATCCTTTTGTTCAGGAACATCCTGACATTTTAAACCACCCATTGCTCAGGTACCTGTCGCACTGTTTGATCATGCTGCTGGGGGAAAAAATACAACAAAATAAAATCTAACCTCAAATTTCTACCCAACCTTGTTCATCTACAGCAAATCCAGAATAAAGTTTTAATATTCCTTCCACTGAGTTATGAACTATAGGACTCACACACTTCTTCAGGGAGCAGGTACTCTTGTATTTAATATCATTCTTGGCCAATTAGGAGTAGAACTTTCCCTGTATTTCAACATGAATTCTTCTATCCAGTGAACATTCTATTCTGCATCAGTCTGTAGTGCAGCAGATATAAAAATAGAAATGTGAGTCATGCATGCAGCTTTTCACTGTTTCTTCACTGAAATTAGACACATGATAATCAACCATTTGAGATGACTGTGAGTTTAAGATTTCTAGACCCCAAGTCTTTGAGGAACAACAGTTTTCTAAACAGTAGAAATTCTCATCCTGAACCTTTTCTGTGGCTTCTTTAAGTTAGTGTTGGAGTTTCTCTATTCTTGAAGGTTTTTTCATTACTGATTAAACGGGTGTTTGGCATGATGACAGCAGTATCTGACTGTCAAGGATAACCTGACAAAGTGCCTTAACAAAGAAGATTACTCACCAGGGATATGAGGGGAGTTTTAATGTCTATTTAATCCTTGTCTCTTTATTGAAACTTGAAAGGCCATAATTAGTACAAAGCAAGATGGTAATTTTGTGATTTGAATCTGTCCACTATGAATTTAAGCCTTGAATTTCACATAGGCCAAACAAAAGCTTTCAGGTAATAACTACACTCAGACAATGCCAACCTAGCCTGGAACATAAATCAATGTCCTAGAGGTGAAACGCTTCAAATCCTGTTAGTGTGTTACTAAACAATCTATTCTCCCACCTTAAGGACCCTTGGGAGTTGTAAAATCCAAGGCAATAACACAACGTAGACTGAAGAATACATTCTCACACATCCTTTAGTATCCTGTACTGGTCAGCTTATTAGGATTGTCTGCACATCTCAATACAGAAATAAATATTTGGCCATCCAACTGCAAAAAGAGTTCACAAAAATTAATGGCAGTTATAAAAACCAAATCACTTTATTTATACTGAGTCTATTCGTACCATGAGCTTCGGAATGTGACAGCTCTGTGTGCTGTACACAGGATAAAAAATGTGCTGTAACATAACTGCACCTCCATGAAACTATATAGGAAGATTGTTTGGGGTTTTTTGCAGACCACTCCATAAGCAAAAACCCAAACAATTCATGAATTCACCTTGAATAAATCTAAATATTTTAAACAAATATCTGCTTCAATTTGTAGGTTTTTAAAGACTATTTCAATTAAAAAACCTTCTTAAGTTTAAAACATGCAAAATAGAAGGATTTCCTTTTGATTCAAAACACAGTAGTTCCTAATTTTCAGTTTTCTAATTTTTCTAATTTTCTAAAACCCATATCTTCCAACACATTTTCTATTTTCAATAGCCCTGGACAATCAAGAACACACCTCATGCAATCACTTCCCATTCTCTACATAGTCCAAATTACATACCACATCTTTACTTATTTGTTAAAGACTTCTGCTTTGACAATCTCAAGGAACAACAGTCATCCAATCAAAGGCAAGGAACATCAAATAATTTGTATGCCTTGTAAAAAAAAAAAGTTACTCTTTATATTCTAACATTTTAAAATATTATTACTAGCTAATTTTTTTTAAAAAGTAATATTAAAATACTGCAAATAATTCCAGAACTAGAAGGTCATATCAAATTGAATGTGTCACAGCTATACAGTAAGGTACATTTACTTCTCAATATAAATAATAATTACAGCTTGCACTTAAGACGCTATGCATTTTCAGACCTCAGCTGTGGCAATAGTCACTTGTTTGCTGCTGGCAAGGGTGGCCATGCAAGAGCTCAGAATTAACTAACAGCTTCCAGTGTGTTCCTCTCTGGTTCTTTAGGTCATGTCAAAAGCAAATTGCTCCACAGGCTCATGGAAAGAGCAGCCAGGGCACCTCATGCCCTGCCTTGCAGCAGGGCAGCTTTTCTCCCTTTCACCCTGGGATCCCCAGCAAGCTCAGCTGCCTTGCGCATGCCATGGTGCCACTGTGTTTGCAATAGCTACACTTTTCAATTTTGTTCCACAACTTTTAATAGTGCTCAGAGAGATAGAGAGATAGCAGCATTCCCAAACCAGTTAATCAAAATTTACATGTAAATAAATGGCTTTTATATATAAATAACTCCCTTGAATATTTAGGAGACATTTATTAGGATAATGTCCTCGAAGACATTAAGATAGATAGGATAGGATACCTATTAGCATAAATTGATACCATTTTGAAAGGGAGGATGAAGAAGCCCTAGAGAAAATAAGTGAATTTCAGTGGTGTATCTACGTGTGCTAGTGAATGTGCTACTACTGTTATCACATTACCTTTAAATTGTGAATGCAGAAATATATTTTTAACAACTGACCTTTTCTTGATCAAGCTGAAGATTGATATAAATAGTTTTAAAAACAGAATGTAGACACAACAAAATGAAAAAATGCCCAAGTTTTCAGATATGAAGCTCAGATCTGAAAACCTCTTACTTCACTTAGAATTTTATCACAAACCAGGCAATTAGCACACTTTCTTTTCCAGAATAATACCACCCAAATGTTTTTGAACAACAGAAAAAAAATGTTGTATTATCCTGCATTTTTTTTTCCAAACCCTTCATTTTGACAGTCTTCCATTTAAACCCCATATAAAGCAGCACAGAAGACATGGATTTGGGAAAATTGCATGAAAATAATATTATTAGGTCACTATGCTTCTGAAATAATCTCATCCCTGATGTTATCTTTTCTAAGCCATACCTACTCATTTTATAAACTCTTTCCAGCATAATGTTATTTCAAGTAATTTAACTAAGTATATTAGGAAAATTCTAATTATGGTTTTCATAGTCCTCAGAATTTATTACTATGGGTTTGTATATTGCTGTCAGTTGACTTGTCCCAGCTGGGGAGCTGACTTTTTGTTGTCACTGTTTTTGTCAAACAAAAATATTCAAGGACTGAAAGATCAGGAGACCTTTTGGAGGGTATCTTTTAAATCTGTTTGTGGCACTATGCTCTTCTTCATCAGAGCATTTGCATGTTCCATTAGTGTGACAGTTTCAGAGATGGACCAAGCAGCAATCTCTCTTGCATTCTTCTGCATGGCATTATGAAGCTGACTAACAGAAGTTGTCTTTTAAGCGTGGAAATGCTAAGTCAGCATTAACATTTCTTCTTGTACATGGGAGAAAAGAGAAAAAGCAGCAAAAGGGCAACTAAATCTAGCCCTCATTATTTTGGGATCACATTTAGGGGCCAATCTCCTCTGGCACTGAGTAGCTGAACTCGGCTGAATGAATTAATTTAAAAGTACTTTTTGTTAGATATGTATGAAAAATTCTATGCTGCAACAAAATAGAATAATAGAAAAAGGTGTGGTTTATACACCTAAATTGGAACTGAGATGCTAACATTAATCCATATTCACATATATTCCATATTCCATATTCACATATAACATTAATTCATATTCACATTCAAGCATCTTCTATATACATATATACCTATGTATATGTGCCTATATATGTCTATACATATATATTCTCTCTATTTTATGCATTCAGGAACTTAAGAATCAGGTAAATATAGGTCAGTTCATATGTTGTTTCCAGCTTACAGATATGGAAAAAAAAACTACACATAAAGGAATATCCTTTAATTTATGCTTTACCCTTTAAACTGCTTTCCTGTGTAGACTCATCAAGATGATTCATTTGGAGAGCTCTCAAAACAGTGACTATATCTTTCTCTATACCAAAACCAATGACACCCTTGTCTGTATCTTTCCTTTCCAAAACACTACTGAAATAATCTTGTCTAAACACCAAAGTAGTCAAAACCTCAAATCATTACAAACACAAATCTTGACCCAGATCCCACTGGGAAAAGTTCAATTTTTCTCATAAAAGACCAGAATAGAAAGTCACTAGATGTTCTCCTTGCCCAAAGACGGAACCAGCTGTATTTATGTCATTCTTCAATGGCTCTACATCTGCCCCTTCTTTTTCAGCCTCCTTTCGATAAAATGTGTTACCAAAGACCACAAGACGTTCCCCAACTAGTGAAAAATAAACAAACACCCTGATTTCTATTTTAGAAAGAGATTTTAAAAATTCCTCTTCATCACATCCTGGAAAGTCTGAAAAAAATCCTTCAAATCCTTCAAATCTATACTCTAAGGAGAGGATTGCACCTTCACTGCAGAACAGATTTGCAAGTATACTGCTGCAGACAGACACTGCAGTAAAATTTTCCCAAAAAGAGCTGCATAGCCTTCTCACACACACAGGCTTTTTTTGTTACAATTATGCAAATTAATCCTTTGCCCAGGAGGCTTTAGGGGCCCAACCATTAAAGTTACGTATGTTGTGAAAGGAAATGTATCTGAATGAACGTTTTGAAAGGAAATGTATCTGAAGATGCTGTCAAACAAATTAAGGCTATTGTTGAATGTTTGCATTTCCCTGTCAGACACCAATCAGCTTCACTTGGACTGAGTGCTACAAATAGCGATGAAAATGCAGGACAGTAAATTATCCAAAATTACGATGTATAAGAAAATACTGAATTAATTTAAATGTTTAAATCTTGAGGAAGACACACTGACCGCTGAATGCACTGAAAGAAATCAAGGTCCATACTCCCATGCATGTTTTATTACATCTGTCATTTTGGCTTAATAGTGGAACAAGAAATTTTCATGGTGAAACGTTT
The DNA here is from genome assembly GCA_036785705.1 of Acanthornis magna. Classification (NCBI taxonomy): domain Eukaryota; kingdom Metazoa; phylum Chordata; class Aves; order Passeriformes; family Acanthizidae; genus Acanthornis; species Acanthornis magna. The sequence continues at coordinate 28,691,505 of JAWUZG010000001.1, forward strand.
CTTAAGATATAACTTAGTTAAACAAATGTAAAGAATTAAAATTTTTTTTTTAAAAATTAAGACATACCACACCACTCTAATGTACAGGAATAGTAAAGTTAATGAACAAAAAGTCAAGTCTCTTATATTTTCAGGCAAGGAACTGCAGTTGGACATTTATTTGAGAAAGGTCTCATTCCAAGAAGTTAATAAAGTTAATATATCCCAATAACTTAAAATGTTATAACCCTCAATTTTATCTCAGTCCAGATAAGACCATCTCCTTTCACATCATCAAATTTAAAATAGAACAGTGCAAAGAAATCAGTGTGGAGCTCTACTTAATAATTAATATGGCCAACCAAAATTCAAGCACTACACATTGTACAGCTGCCCTAAGACATGCAATAAATAGCAGCTATTATCAATCACAGTAATTAAGAGTTCCACAGCATAACCATATATCAAGTTGTATAAAAGACCCTATTTGATGTATTTATTGTGACTTGTTTTAGATTATTTTCATGACATATCCATTCCAAGCACAACAGAAGACATAGCTTCTGCTATTTGTTTTCATTAGTACTACAAGATAACATATAATTTATTTAAGTCTTTAATGCAAAATGACTACATGTGTTACTAAAAGTGTGAATATTACAGATATTGCACTTAAATAGCTGAAACCTGGTGTCTTTGCTAATTCAACATGGAATACATTTTTAAAAGAAAAGAAAGAAATTGCGAGTTTTATTCATATGTTCACTATGGAAAAGTTGTTCATGAGAAGATAGGTGACACAGAGGGTTAAGTGCAAAAGCTCTTTGGCACTGAGTTTAAGTCAGGACTGAAAATGAGCTTTACTGTTCTCATTCAGCTAATCCAAAGGAAGTCAGGGAGCTTCAGAAGAAAACATCAATTTGTCACAACTGATAGTCTGTTCTACAGATATAACTTAGTGAAATAAAAGAAGGTTATTCCAGGGCAAAACTGTCAGTTATGTGATGAAACTCCAATGCAAGAGAAACACCTCTCAACTGCCAATAGGGTCTGTCTAATGAATTACAAAAGGAAGTAAAAAATGTTGTAATGCACCTAGGATCAAGTGAACACTTTTTACCTATTTTTTTAAATGTGACAAAAATTAAAATGTTTCTACCCCTTCTATATTTAAATCCTGTCATTATAAAAAAGCAAAGCTTATTAACATGAATATTGAATTTTTTTAAATTCAAGATATAATTCTTGATTATTCTTCAAAAGCAAATTATTTGATAAGGAAAAGCAAGAATTTCAAGGACCTTTTTTTTTAACTTGGACTACATTTTTAAATTAGCACAACTGGTTCCTAATCAAATTAAAAGAATAATTTGATCAAATAATAGAAAAATGTGGTTTAACAATGCTAGTGCATACTATAGGGAGAGAGGGAGTAGCACACACTTTTCTGCTACTTATAATCATACCATGAAATTGTGAGATTAAACAGAAAACTACTAAAATGTTTTTAACATTTTGGATATTTGTTGAAGGTAGTTTAACTTCAGATATGTATTTGGGCCTTTTGAAATCTGCCATCAGCTTCACCAAGTGGAACACAATGTTTATTGTCTGCCAGTGCCAACTGGCAAGATGTTATCCAGAAGCTGTTTCATCCTCTGCTAAACCAGTAGTTGAGATCTCATTCTGAAACTTTTTTAGCTCATTTACATTTCATTTCATAAGCTAAAACACAGTTTACAGAAAATAAGGACTGATCTGTTGTACAATTTTCTTGCTTCTCAATATCTGTGTTGAGCTGGCTGATATTTTACATATACCTTCGTGCATAACCCCAAAGATCAGGCTGAAATAAAATCTCAAGACAGTAAACATCTATCAAGCCTATAAGAAACTGAAAATGGGGCCGTATGACAGGACTTATTAGGGATTCTGACAATAGGCAGGGCTAGTAATCCCATTAATAAAATGTACACATACACATTGTATGACACATTCATTGTTCATGATGACTAAAAACTAGCTCATGGCAACAGAGAATCAAGGTTTGTAACTTTAAAAGTCCTTTTCTGTATTCTTTCTTTAGCCTTCATAGAAACATTTAGCTCTGCATGAGATGTGATGTGAAATTGCACAGGGAATAGCTTGTTTAGGGGACAAGTGGTTGATGGGAGCTGTAGATCAGGCTTGTAATGGAAGCAAACTTCAAACTTAACTGTACAATAGCTATAACTGTTCCATAATAAGAAAAAAGATTAGGTCTAGGTGTATTGTTTTGTCAGTCTGGCACCCTGGAGTTGGTAAGAACCATTTGCACAATCCAGTCAAGGCAAGGCATGCTACGAAAATTGAATGAATATATGTTTCTAACCTTTCTAAGGGAAAGATTTGTCAGATGCCTCTTTCTTCTAGTTTTGTTTTGGCAAAGGTATTTCAAACAATTGCGGTGCAAAAGCATATACAGTGCTGCAGAAGTGGTTAGTACAAAGCAACCTCCATAGACACAAGACTGTCACTTATTTACACAGAGGTCATGGTGTAAAATTAAATAGAAAAAATACGGAATATTGAATTACACTGCATATTCACCAAATGGATTACGATATATCTGTATCTTAGTCATACTTCAGCAATGATTAAAAACTATTTTGTTAGATATTTGATATTTTGAAAGAATTCTAACTTGAATTTGCTTCTGTGTAATGGCAGTAAAGTCACCAGAAATAAACAACTGGAGACATGCAGTGTTTAATATATAATTATACACTGTATAATTATGCACTCTACATAATCACTGCTTCTGAGCAATTATTTTCAGCAGACCAAAGCATTAATTCCATTCTACCACCAAGCACATTTTTTTAAAAGTTCGCTTTAGTGGGATGACAAGATACGAAGTTGCCAACTATCACTACTACACCTCCAAAAGAATGAAAGAGTAACCTAATCTGAGAACTGCTCTCAAATCAATCACAGAATCACAGAAACACAGAATAAGCTGAGCTGGAAAGGACCCACAAGGATCATGGAGTCCAACTCCTGCCCCTGCACAGGACACCCCAAGAATCACACCATGTGCTTGAGAGCATTGACCAAACACTTCTTGAACTCTGTCAGGTTTGGTGCTGTGACTACTTCCCTGGGAAGCTGTTCAGTGCCCAACCACCCTCTGGGTGAAGACTCATTTCCCAATATCCAATCTAAGCCTCCCCTGACATAGCTTCAAAATGTGTAGGAAGGCATTATTAACATGCAAGTATTAACATTTTGCTGATAAAAAACTGCTCTTACTAATGGAGTTCAAAGGATTCTGGTCATATAAATTTTACATTTGCATAGCACAAGTTACCAAGATCTCTTCCTGTTATGTCATGCCTGATGTCCTGTCCAAAGCAATTTCAAGCTACATAGTCTTACAACAACACTAAAAATGTTTTTAGGAACAGCTTCTTCTTTAATTATTTTTAGGTGGCATAAAATGAATAAGTAACTCAGAAATGTGAGAGATTGTTTATATTCATTAGTAAAAGTGAAGCTGCTATCAGCTCACAGAGTTTACAAAACATTTGGCTTTTGTAGCATTTCAAGCAAAGTGTGAGAAATGTGGCCATTTTCTTTTGGTTGGCAGAAAGAAATCTGAATGCAAACAATTAAATTTCTCATATCTCCAACTGTTAGGTTACCTCCTTTTAATTTCTGAAGAATTTTCTTGTGCCATAAGATTAGGAGACCAGATAGTTCATTATCTCCTTTAACATATTTTGCATGTCATAAACACATTTAAAAACTGCAGTCAGAATAGAGCTGCTCTTAGATTTGGCAAAACTGTTTCTGACTATCAATAAAGGAGTCCACATAAAAGTTATTATTTTCTTTATTCTTACAAAACACTAATGTTCCCAGAAATTCTTTCAAAACATTTTAGTCACTTGTGATTTTAAAAAATTAATCTTATTGTCGTACTTTATAAACAACGACCCCAGAAAAGTTCATAAGGATCTTATTTTGTAATTCAAATGGGGTCAATAAAAATGAACAATTAAAAGATGGAATGACAGAATTCAATGGTGAGTGAAGATAAATACGTTTTGCTTTACTGTTAAGAATTACTATACTGACCTCAACAAGTATGAAGGTGCCCTGGATACATCGAAGGGCAACTGGAACATTTTTGTAAGCACCCTATAATTTATTTCCAGAAATGCAGGCTGGCTGACCTTGAGATGTCATGTCTGGACACACAGTCCTTCTGTTGTAAGACCAAGTCAATGATTAGAGGACAACTTTTATTGCACCAGTCAGAAAGGTATTTGAAGAAAAATGGGTATTTGTAGCTAAATCTTATTTTAGAAAATGTCTTTTGAATATACATCCACAAGTGGATGAGAAAAAGCTGTATCACATACTCAATTTCTTATGAATTGTAACGTAGGCATATAAGATTTTAAGAAGATTAATCACCTAAAAACGCAGACAGCTTGCAGGAAAATGCCTGTTTGAATCTCCCAGCAAGGCTGGTAGCCATGTCAACAATAGGACTTAGGCATCATTTAATCAAATTAGAAAAAATGAGCCACTTACGAAATCCCTGCATCCAAACTCCTGCTGTCCTTTAGTGAGCAAATAATCAGCAAGTACAAATTCTGGGCTCCAGTCTCAGTTGCCAGTACATATTTTTTGGCAATAGTTTTATGTGTAAACTTTATAAGAAATGGACTGGATCTGACAGTACCTTGCCTCTACTCAGGTGGGCTTCATTGCTGGGCTACTCACTGAATCCTGGTCCCTGGAAGACTTAGATCATGTAAAATACCCAAAAGGCTTGAGAGAGAAAAATGTCAGACAGCAGATGTAATCAAGATATAACCAACTAATCCAGCTAGTGGAGAAAAATAACCATGTCAGGAGAAAAAATACTTTTAAAAAATGTCCAGATGACAAATCATTCTCTGGAGATGCCTGTTTTTCACCACGGACTAAAGGTAGGCTGGGATTACCCTCTTAGACTAGCTTTAGAAACCACAAGCTGGACTCTCCCAAGCCCCGGTCTGCAGAGCAGTGAGATGCTTGTTCAGCAAGGCAGCAGCCGTCCCCACCATGGAGGAGGATGGGGCAGAACTTTTGTGTATTCCTCAGTGGAGGATTCACTTTACCTTTTGGAGGTTCACAAGAAAATATGACTTTGTTCCCTTTTTCCCTCTAGGAAATAAAACACTAGCTGTACAAGCCTGTTAAATTTGGTAAGTGGGGAAGAATTTGGCACAAAACAGTTTTCTCAGGTCTCAGCATAGAGACATACAGTGTCTTGCACTGCAGAGTGCAAGGCAGTGCAAAGCTTTAACAATCCCTTGAATCTGGTCCTTGCTATGGCATATCAGAACCTGGCAGAGCCATCATATAAATGAATTAATCATATCATATAAATAAATTAATTAACAATGTTAATTATGTTGTAAATTTCTGTTTGCAAACTTTCTTACAACTTCTGGGATTATCAAAGAATAGCAAACCATATTGGAATGGTGGCATTAAGTGATCAAACACTACTTAGCCCATGTTTTTGCTTCAGGGAAGCTGGATGGTGTAATAAATCTAGCTATGACATGTCTACCATATCAGTAGTGAGGTTTGTTTCAAAGGGACCGGAATTTTCTGCCATAAACATTAAAAAGCTGAGCTCTCTCACATTAGTCTCCAAATAATCTCTAGTATCATAGAAAGACAAAATTTATTAAGGATTTAATGAAAACTACTCTGTTTCATCAAACTCCCTGCAGACAAGAGAACTTAAATTATATTATGTCAATAAGCATTATAATTATTTCAAGTTCAGAAACATCATAAAGGTCAACAAAATAAGAAATAATATTTTAAAACTTTTGTAGATTTGGTGACATGAATATATATATGTTAAAATTTTTGAAAAACAAGACAGCAGAATGCAATAGAGTCATCTATCTACCTGTTGTTCCTTGGCAAATCAAACAGAAATAAAATTAATTTTAAAATTATGTAATCTGATTAACAGAATATTATAGAAACTTCAAGTATTTCAATAAGGAAACAGCAGTACCCTAAGGATATCATTAATTCAAAGAGAAGAATTAATTTCCATTGTTAAAATTAAGTGCTGATTTAAGTTTAGACTTAAAAGAACGAGTAACCTGCCTTTTAACACATTTTACATTTCTTTAACATATAATTATCTATGGATTGGTGATCTTATTAAAATACTTCATTCTTTTTTGTAATTTCCGTATTTTATCATTTTATCTCCAATATGTTTTTTTAAATCTTATTTCCAGAGAGAGATCCAGCATATAGATATCCTTGTATAACCCCTTTCAAATTCACCATCAACTGTTTGCACTCTACTAAACAGTACCCTCATAAAATCCCTAATGATTTACTCAAAGCCTATGCTTAAAGCCCATTGAATCCCCATCCTCCTTCATTTATCCAGCAACTTCAAAGCATATATAACCTTTTCTTCTTTTTAAAACACTTAATTACAAAAATTTGACTGAGGAAAAGGTTGGCACTTGCATCAGAGAGATGAGGACCAAAAGTTGGCCCTTTTATTTTTAATCTTTTTCTCTGTGCCTTGACAGAAGCTTGACACTGCATAGCTCAAGTGGGATCCTCTTACTTGGTATGTACTTACTTCTTTGTCAGGAAAGAAATTAAAGAATGATTAAAATAGTGAAAGTTTTGAACAATTCAGACTAAATAATAAAAACAGGTTTGACAGAAGAAGATACACAGTATTTCCTTGATATGCCTTTGAAAAACACAGGAGGAAAGGGCAAAAATCTAACAACCTAAAGAGAAGCCTCCCAAAAAACTTGTTTCTCAAGGGGGAAATGAACAAAGTCAAAACCACTGCAGTCACAGCATTTCAACATTGCAAAGGGCTTCAAACCAGGGAGCCCTGCTTTACCTTCCATTTTAGGCCTCTCCTCTTCACAGCCCCCAAATCTGAATAGAATGGAGTTAAAAACTGCTCCTTAGGCTGAAGGGACAAGTCAACATTTAGGCTTTTCACATGCTCTGTTTACTGTTAGCTCATTCAAGCTGGGAAGTCAGGGTCTTTTCTTTGTATGCTTAAAGAAATTAATAGAAATTGTGCCTTTTTTAATTGCCTCTCTACACTAGTAGGACTTGAGGGCACATCAAACCTGTGTTGAAAGCACAGATTATTTTCTGTTTCTGGATTGAGAGAGCAAGGAGAAAACAGGACTTTAGAAATGAAACAAGGATATATAGTACCACTGAGGGGACATGGTCAAAGAATGTACCTCTGTATTTCACACATATCCATTTTTCTTTTGTCAGTCTTCCACTATTACTAAAGGCTGTGAAAAATAAAAGAGGATATTTAAAATCTGAAGTGAAAGGCCAGAAATTAGATAGAAACAGCTCAGTGTTACTCGCCTCTTCGTAACAAAGAAATAAAATTCATAAATAATTACATAAGTCAGGGAGGCTGTGTGGTTTACAGACAGAACCACTGATTATTGTTGGTTGAGCAATATTCCTATAGAACAAGGCAGCTGCAGTCACAAGTGCTGTGTTCATAGCAGGCAGCACAGGAGCAGCTCTGTCCATCCATGCCATCCAATATCAAGTTTCTGTGCTCCTTAATAGAGTTTCGTGACCAAAGGCAATGGTTGGCTCTTGATGAAGCTTAATGGCTACCAGCATCAGTGCATTCCACTCACCTCATAAATTGTTCAGTTCTGCCCACCTGCTATGCATGGAGCCTGACATGTCAAAAGCACAGTGACATAAATGCATTAGAGTTTTTAACCTCATTCAACCCAATCTCCTTAATTCAGTCAGGTAGATATAGCAGAGTGTAGTTGCACTATTTTAAAATCTTTCTCTTCTTTCTCATGGAGAGTAGAGATAAGTTGCATTCTTGTGCTTTCTAATCTCATTGTTTCGGTACTGGACGCTCTAGCGTTGTAACCAATCGTTATAGGGGGTGGAAAAACTATTGACCAATAATTATTAGACCATTAATGAATATATAAAGAAGTTCTTGTAAATAAAGTTTCTCTTTTCGCCATCTTGTGTGCTGCCTGCCTGCCTTCTCTGCGAGCTTCCGTGAATCTCCATGAATATCAGAAAATCAGAGCAACAGCAGAGGGCTATGGAGACCAGTTCCTCTATTTATAAAGCTGCTACTCCAGTCATTATCAAAGTGTGAACAGTCAGTCACTGTCTCATTGTTAGAAATTTCTTTTTATATCCTTATGAACCAATGACTGAAATTGATAAATGATCATTGATAAACAGTGATACTATCTATTGGCACGAATGAGAATATGTCAGACAGTTTCTGCTAAGGAATGTTATTTGGGAGTCTCTGTTCTCTAAATGCCAGATTGTTATAGTTTCATGCTGTGGGACCTCCATACATACTCTGCAAGGAATGGTGTTTTACAAAAAATCACTTCTTTGAGTCATCAGAATCCCCATACTACAATCCAGCATCTGTTTCCTTCTGAAGTGTAACCAAAACCACTGAAAATCCACTGAGTCCAGTCTGGACCAGTACTGGAAGGAAATTTTCTAGACACACTTATAGGGAGTAGGAGGCAGTGGGGTTTAATGTTGTACAGGTTTAGCTCCAGACAGTTCTAGTGTCTCTCTGGATCCAAGGAAGTTGTCTTTACTAACCAAACACATCTGCACAGATGTGAGCAGTTCCACACAGAGGTGCTCAGGTTAGTGTGGACAAAACTAACCTAGTTACTAGAAGGCACATAACTCCCTTAGCAAAGTACTCAATGAGTAGTTATACCAAATTTCTCACCAAAGCTGGCTGGATGGGCAGTGAAATGCACTCACCGGATGTTTTCTGGCACCTCTTGGGCACAGCTGCATGGTGATCACTGCTTTATAGACATGTCTTTGCAACTTGCTAGCTTGGAGAATTAGTATTCTTTCCCTGAACAGCACTCACACTTTTTTCTCATTTTCAGACTCCTGATAGAGGCTCAGAGGACCCTTCATATGTGAGGGTTGAAAACACTGCTATTTATCTTATGTCCAGAAAATGATTCAACAGATCCTTGATATAAATGCTTGGATCTTCCCCTAATAAATCCCTTAAGGCGACCTTGCAAGGTCCTCTCCAGTTGTTTTCAATCACAAACTCTTAGCTGGAAGATACAATCCCATGCTGTGGTTCCTTCAAAAAGAAATTTCTCTGTTCCTGTCAGCATCAATGCTCCCTTCAAAAAGAAGACAAGCCTTCACTTTCCTTATTATCGGACAGGAATTAGGAGCTCCATGAAAAGAATTCCTCCACAGACCAGAAAAAGAAAGAAAGGCTCCTTTTCAAAAGTGTTAAAAATTTATATTTAAACCTTGGGTTTTTTTCCATCAAAGATCCATTATGACACTGATGCTACCAAAAGACCAAAGCCACAAAAATGGTATTACTTCAATATTGGAAAAAACCAGCCAACACTGTTTATAAAATTAAAGAAACAGAAGAATGACAAGCTAAAAGAGTAAATCTCAATGTACTTCTGGAATAAATTGCCCAGTTCATGGAAGGAGAGAAACAAGAAATGTTTTTTCTTCCTGAGTATTTGATCCAATAAATACAACAAAAATCATTAATACCTTCCTAATTATTTCCTCTTACTTATCATGAAAGACTCTAAATTCCTGCAGCAGAGCTCCACAGAAACATTGTCTTGAAGAAGGTTTACTTTAAATAGAGCATTACCTCACTATGATGCAGAATTATTTGGGGCTTTTACAATTATTATATATCTCTTTCCAAAATTATTTATACACAACAAATAACCTTGCAAATTCTCAGGGTTTGGTTGTGTTTTTTAATAAGCCAAAATTTAAATATACTGAAACATACAACTTTGAGGAAAAAAGCCAGTCAGGTCTAAAAAAATTTGAATTTAAATGCTCAGCCATACTGGCTTCACTTATGAGACAATCTCTAGCAGCAGGAGATAAATCAGAGCACAGCAGTAAATTATAGTCTTAATTCATCTGATTATATAATTTTATTCTTCTCTTTCTCTCTTTTTAAATCAGTGCTTGAAGGAATGAATTTATTGCTGAGGCTTCTCTTCCTGTTCTGAATGATGGATTCCACATTATTCTTGGAATTACATATATACGTAATTTAGTACTTCAAAAATAATTTTCTTTGTTTTATAACTTAGCTAAAAATATCTGCCTCATATTTATTACTGAAATATTAGAAAATCAGGGAACTGAGAGAATAATATAAAATATATAAATGCTCTACCAAAATGTGTTTTCATCATATTTTACTTTTTTTCTTATCAGATCTTTTTTATTGAATGAAACTTTTCCAAAAAACTCAGATGTGAAAATCTGAAAGTATGGAGTAGATCAGTTACTTTATTATAATGAAAGACTACCATTGAGCTAAAACTGGAAAGTTTAGAGCAAATAGATCCCCAGATAATAAAATTATTCAAGAGCTGAAGTCTACAACATGCTGGCATTAGATTAAATTGCTGCAGACACAACTTAATTGTGGCATTAGTGGGAAGCAGGTAAATGCAAAAGGTGTTACAAGCAGACACAGCTCAGGGAAAGGAGCAGGTGGATGAAACCTAACTGGGAGTATTCTTCCCTTTACTCTTTCCAGAAAAGAATAGCAAGACTTTCTCTGTGCCCTGCCTTTCCAAAGATGATGCACAAGGAAAATGCTGTTGAAGGACTCAGACACAAGTCCTGCCAAGAGGCAGGCACTCAACACCAGCAGGACCTGCAGACTGATGATTTTGGCAGATTGCCCTTCTCTTCTTACCAAACTGGCTTTTTAATCCCGCTCTTTGGATTAATAGACACTGGGGTTAAAATCCCCAGCCACTTTGCTCTACTCATTTTCTTTAGCTTTGCCTTGCTTTTTAGATAGATCATTGCCTCTTTCCTTCACTAACTCCCAATAAAACATCATTCAATGAAAATAAACCCTTGTATTTTAACCAGGTTTGAGAGGTACTTCTTGTGTAAGAGAATAACAAGGAAGCAGCCAATTCTTGTAAAACATTTGCTGTTTGTCCTCACAGTTTATATATTAGGAGAGTCTGAAATAATTTGTGTAATAACCGGCTGGATCTCAATATTTTTCTCTCAATCTGTTGGTTCGTTCAGTTTTCTCCCTCTCTTTAATACAGCAGTTTTCCCACTGAACTTGCTGTTCCTTAAATTCCATCTGCGCTTTCAAACTATTACCCATCTGTGCAGCATGAACTGCAAATAAGCCTTCGACCATGTGCTGAGCGAGCTTACTCTGGTTTTGTTATACTCTGTAGCCTCTTTCATGAGCTGGTGAATAATCCTTAAACAAGGCCAACATTAGTTCAAATCATACAACATGACTACTTCTCTGTCTTAAGAAAAGAGGAAATTAATTTTTTTTTAATTTTTCTATTTTAAAATACTGGTATTTTTTAATATAAAAATAAGATTTCTTCCTAAAGGCACTAAAGCATTTGTTGCTGCATCCTCTGTGTAGCTGGCTGGGATTTTCAGAAGCAGATAGTTATCACCTTTGTGCTGGTTTTGGTTGCAGTAGTGTTGATTTTGTTCATAGTAGCCAGCATGGGGCTATGAACTGTATCAGCGCCCAGGAGTAGCAGCCAAAGGGACTCTCAGAACATTCTTCCTTTGGCACCAAGCTCAGCTCTGCAGTACCACTCACCCCACCCATCCACCCCCACTGCACATCATGAAGCCACGGTGAATGCTTGCCCACGAGATGTGTGCCTTGGTGTGTCACAGCCTCCAGTTTGTCACTAGCAAAGGAGCTCCACAGCTGCACTTCTCAGCAATGCAGGGCAATGCGAGGTGGTGTAAGAAAGCTTTTGAACAGTGAGCAGTGCAGAGGTATCTCCACCCTATAGGTGTTTGCTTTCTGATAACAGTTTTCCCTTCTAGTAGAAATGAAAAAAAACCAGCAGAGATTACATATTTGGCCTACGTGTTTCAAGAACTTCTGCATTTGTTTAGCTAAAATCCCGGTGAATGATAGCACCACCTTTAAAGATACAGTCTAGAGGTCAGGTCATGTGTCAGCCCAGGTTTTCACAGAACCATATACAAGAAAACTACAACAAAGAACAGTCACTTGGATCACAAAACATGACAAACATGTTTTGCAGGATTATACAGGATTTGATTTCTATTGCTTCCTTAGCAGGCCTACTCTAGAATAGCTGCAGTGATGATTCCTCAGCAAAAATGGGATATGATATTTGCAAATGCAATGCTATTAACAAAGCAAATGGGTTATAATACTAATTAAGAAACCACTAAGCAACCATGCATGACCTATTCCTGATTTGTGCCATGAGACTCTACACACTGAAAGCAAATGAGAAAATTCAGCAAAGAGGATGACCATGCTGAGTTAAATGAATTCGTCATTCTTTATTAAATTAGCATTTATATTCTAAAGTGTTGTTAATAACGTTTGGTTCAGTTAATACTGAATCTGAATTACAGCTAATTATGTCAATAAAGTAAAGCTCTGCAAATCCATGGTATGAATTCTGTGAAATTTTACATTAAAAATTATAATTTTATATTCCCCTAATCTCTACTACTACAACATTCAGAATTCTATTAAAAAGCTATTGATCAATGTTTGAATTAAAAATGCACTTTCACACAAATATAAACAGATTCTTTTAAAATTTTTGATTTAAAAAAGCGTGTTTATGTCTTAAAATCACATACTATGTAAATTTTTTTATGTTTATCCTTTTTCTGAATTTATAAAGCAAAGATCTTGTAGTATGTCTAAGATTTCTAAACAGGACAAAAAATTACTAAGGCTTAGGAATGGATCCGGTGGGAGCAGACTGGAGACTTTTGTTCAGTTATGTTGTAAGACATAAAATTTTTTATTTAATACTAAGAAATACTATTTTAGTATTCTTTGAGTGCACAAGTGTCACAACCACTGTGTGCACCAGATCTTGAAATAACAGTTTAGGTTCTGAAGTTAAACTGACTGCTCTCACAGCCATTTTCTTCATTACTACTCTTATCTCTAGATGCCTCACAGAAAACAGATTCAATCTGTTTAATTTTATTTAAATTTCTTTAAATTTAAATTTAATTTTCACTGGCAAAATTGTAGTCATGTAAAGAAAATGCTGTCTGCTAGTGAAAGGTTTTCTTCTTTATCCTTTTTAGCATGATTGTTCGAAGTCCCGCTGATAGTTGGCTGCAGTGCCATCACTATAGTGTGAGAGTCTCCCCGTGTGTGGCGGGGGAGCTGTCCTGAGACAGAACCTACCTTCATTTCACTTCCAACCTATTGCAAGCCTGCTTGAGTTAAACATGATGCATGTCCAGTTTTGCACCCAGGCAGAGTACAGGGCTGCTTGATTTAGGCCAGATGAGTTATTTTGTAACACCTCCCTTCTTAGCATAGTTGTATAAAAATAGGAAAACTAAGAAAACAGCACCCAGTCTGCAACTGCTGGAAGGTATCAAATAACCTGCACAAGTCTGCAAACTTGCACATGCATCTGAAAAGACCAGGATGGACAAGTGCTGGGGGATAACACCTGCTCCGGTTTCTCTCATTGAAGAGCTCTTGAGTCAGGACATCTTGCCCTTATACAGCTGAGAATCACCAAATGTTTTGGGCATCAAGCCCAAACACGTTAGACTTGCAATGTTGTGTACCCAGAACATGGCTGATTTCTTTGACTAATGCTTGATTTCCAGTTGTTGAGCATAAGAAAAGGCTCATTTAAAGTTTTGAGATTTGCCTCATGCTTCAGTCTGTTTCTCGGGGTAGCCCCATCACAGGAGCCCCCATCTCCCTAACAGTAACAACTACAACACCTGGAAATGGAAGCTGGCATCTGGATACATTTGGTGAGGAGTATTTTTCATCTACCCCTTGCATATATACCTGAAAATTATAGTATCCAGAGTACATCCTTTACAGAGGTTTGAAAGAGATGAAATATACTTATTTTGAACTGATTTTCACACATGAGGTATATGTATATGGGGAGGTATATTAACAAGTTTCTAAGATAGGTTTCCCCTTAAAATTCTCAGAATTTTAGAACTAAGACTGAAATTCAATCTTTAATTTCTATCATTTACATATGTAAGTCCCTAATTATACTAAAGCTTCTGAGATGAACTTTCTTTCAAAGAGCAGGCAGTTTTATACAAATATATAACATAACTGTATTGGGGACTTACAATCTAAATTAAATCTGTTTAGGAAATATTTTACCATTCGATATTCATGCAAGTTTTGTTTAGCCTGTGGCTATTTGAATTCATATAATTCTACGTACAATTCTAATTCAGTTCATACATACACATTGGGATTCGATCTACTTGTTTTCCCCACAGAATTTTTTTTATGTCAATAATAGTTATGGAAAGTGTGCAAACAACAGGTGAGAGGTTGACAAGTTCTCAAATAGCTGGGAGTAGTTAAGAATAAGGGCAGCAATAGTACACATATGGCCTACTAACAGTCCCTTCATTACCAGGCACAAAAAACAGCTGGCTACACTGTAAAACGTCTATTATTAATTGGTGCAGAGCAAGTTCTACATTATAAATCTCTTTCGAGAACCCAAAGAAGTATGCAGAGATACTGTTTGAGGAGAAGTCTTTTAGGATATGTGAAAAATTATTTCTTTAAACAACAATGAAATCTTTGGTTAAAAAAACTAAATGTTTAAAAAAAAAATAATTGTATATCTTCCATTGAAAGCAAAAAAGTTCTTTGGGAATTCTCATGATGCCACAGCCTGGCTGTGAGGAAGGTTGATTAACAACAAAACAGCTTGGATATCACTGAAACTCTAGGAGACAGCTCTACTGAGAATTGTAAAAACTCCTTTGAAATCTATAAATAGAGAAAAAAAGTCTACTGACATTATAGCAGCCACTTACAGCAGCTACTTACATTAACTTAAGCCATGGCATATCAATGCAAATGTATGTAACCTTTCAACTAAAAAGAAATTAATACTTCAGAATATAGAGCATATATGTTATATAAACTTGGTGCAGTTTCCTGGCATAACCAGGAATTTTACTATGGGCCAGCAGAATTCACATTTATTGTACATTATATTCATTTGCAATTCAGAAGAAAGAAACTGATCATGAAAATTTTCCCTCATACTGGCGGTGAAGGACATTTGTAACCATTCTGGATTTTTACGCAGTATCTACCTCCAAGGTATCTTTGTAAAAGATCTAAATGCATGATGTCAAATCAGAGTACTACACACTGAATAATCAACTCATGATCCAATAGCACACTGGAAGTGCAACAAAGTTGTCTGGAAAATGCATACAAACAGCAAGTTTTCTTCCAGGCCAAAAATAACCCACCTTGCTTGACAAGTTCTGTGTCTGTGTCCATGTCCTACACACTTGGAATCACTGTGGATGCACACTGGACATACTTTTTATCCTGGAAACTTTCTCTGTTAGCAATGATAACTACCAATCAAGTCAAAAGCTTGTATACCATTTCTTAATATATTTGTACTGCAATATTTTTCAAATACTTTAACTATTGATATCAAATGAATAGCTTTTATGTCTAGCTTTAGGTTTTATGTCTAGCTTTAGGTTTCAACTACTGCATTTAAGCTCTCTGTTGTCACTGTTAAATATGCTAAACATTTTAAAAATCATAGTCAAAGTACACAGCTTTGATCACAAATAAAACTATTATGGGAAGTTTAAATAAAGTAGAATAAACACAAATGAGAGGCTAACAGGGAACTGGTAGCTAGTATTAACATGTTCCATCCAGGATTCACTAGTAATCCTGATTTTTTAAAAAATTAATATTCTAAAAACATCATTATAAATTATTCTGCAAAATAGTAGGAGAAAAGAGATACACAGAAGTTGATCCCTTTCCTTGGAGTAATGCTACTACAATAATTTTGTTAATCCACCATCCTAGCAGTATAAAATCTAGCGAGCAGTATGTGACTGATATGCAAAGTATTATGCAAATGATATTCAAACGGCAATGACTGATAGTAGGTCAAAGCAGCATGCATTAATATTCTACTAGTGGTACTACAATTACTGTAAAGTACTGCCTGCACACCGCCAAGACAATTAATGACATTCTCTACACGTACATTAACCTACATTAATTTTTTTCTTAATCTTCTTTATTTCAGTCACAGTGAAAAGCAACCTATTCACTACTGCAGCATTTTTGCTTTCCGCAGGACATACAGAACATTTCCAGCTAATAAGCACTAACCCTACTAGCATATGAGTTTCCAAATGCCAGCATCACACACTATCCAGAGGATACACATTTTAATCTCTCTCTTAACATGTCTCTGTCCCAGAGAGCCAGAATTTTACAGGAGGCTAACTAAGCAGGAATACAACTTTTTGTTTCATTTTTCCTTTCAAACTACATTACCTGTGATAAAATTAAGATATCAGTACATATAGCAATGCACAGTCACCTGTGAAGAGTAATACAAGAGTAATACAAGAGTCAAGTATTTAGCAAAGTGTGACAAAGACCATGTTCTCCAAGAAGAACCACTGTTCTTTAACAACAACCTCACACCCCTTTGGGAGCACATTTACACATAACAAAACTGACATTTTGAATGTCAGAAGAAAACCCATCTTAAGCCAGGAAATTAGCATCACATCACAAAAACAGCACAGAGAAAAATAAAAATTATGGCTAATAATAGAGGGCTGCACACAACTTTGAGGAAATCTCAAATATTTTCCCTAGATTGAATGAAGTGATGTAGATTGACACTGATGCAGCACTGCTGTTCGCTAAGCAGAGATCTCCAGGTTCCAATGTTATAAACCAGACCCCTTTCAACAAGTCATTTTTTTCTTTTTATCCCTTTCCAATTCTTGCAAGCATCATCCATTTTCACTCCTCAGATAGAAGGGTGAAAAGAGAAATCATTCCTTACTTCTTTCAGTCACAACATAGGTCATCATATGAATCATCAGGCACAATCCCTTCCTTCAGATGGTTCCTTTTCATGCTATTTTTAAGAGTCTGCACAGGTTAAATATCATGCCATTTGGTGTCAGATTAATGTATTTTGAATAGATCATATTTTGGGAGGATTTAATATTTTGGGAAGTATTCAAGGGTTCACTTTTCCTGGTAAGAATATTCCTGGTACAGAAAAAAAGCCATCTTTGAAATCACATTATATTGTGGCACAGACAACTCTACACAATGACTACATTTTTGTTTAAAATAATTCCATGTTATGTTTAAAAGTTTTGTATGTTTTTTCATAGTAGTGCAATAATCCAGGAAAAATATTATTTTACGTGGTTTTAATATAATACTTTTTTTTTAAGTTTGGGTTTACTATTGCAAGTTACCTCCTCATGCATATGTCAAGAGAATTGATTTGGTATCAGTTGGTACTTAAAGATCACACCAGCTATAAAAAAGCTAATCAATTCCCCAACTGCAAGTTATCTCTATTTCATGATGATCCCTGTAGTCTTGTAGCTAATCAGTTTCCTATGTGTGGGTTCTCTCTATTCTACCACAACTTCTGTAGTGTTACAATCTGGTTCAAAACTTTAAAAAGTTGTAATGCTACTACTGGGTCTTCTGCACAGGGGCACTAAACATATTCTTTGGTGATTCCTAACATTAATATTGTCCTCAACAGGCCAAAAAGACCGAGTAGAACGAGTTAATATTTGCGCAACCCTTAAGCTTGTATTTTTAACATCTGCACAACAGTTAAGCACATATGGAAGTGCTGTTTGCTGTTACCCACACATGGTTTCTCCAGCTGAACTGAGGCAGCCAGGAAACAGAATTCACTGGACTGTGGGCAAAAGGAACTGCCCTTTGCTGTGCTCTCTCCGCTTCTGGCCTCTCTCTGCCCAGCTGTACATACTAACTCCATCATAATTTTGTTTTCTGATTAAATTTCCATTGAGAATGAAGAAAATATGACTGAAGAAAAATATCCACTTGGAGAGCAGTGGACGTCATTTACCTCAACTTCAGGAAGGCTTTTACCACACTGTTTACCACAGAGTTCCTTTATAAATATTGGGACGTTACAGTCTGGAGCGGTGTACAGCAAAACATGCAAAAGATTGCTGATATGATAGGGCTCTAAAAATACTGGCTAATGGGTCATAATTTGTCTATCCAGAGCCAGTCAGAAGTGATGTTGCAGGAGGCTCCTTGGACATGTCCTGTTGAACACCTTTATTAGGGACTTGGAGAGGTAATGGCATGCTCTCTTTTCAAGTCTGCAGAAGACACCAAGCTGCAGGAGCCAGCTGATATGCTGACGGGTAGGCCTGCCATTCAGCAAGACCCTAGTGGGCTGGAGAAATTGGCTGACAGGATTTCCAAGGATCTTCTTCAAATTTATTGAGGAGAAATGCAAAACACTTCCTGGGAAAGAAGAACCTTTGTAGCCGCCGAGGCTGGGGAGGCTGACCACCTAAGAACCCTTCCATCCTGAATTACCTGTGACTCTATGATCCTTTCTTTGAAGTAGGTACTATATAATCCAATCACATCTGACAGAACAGCTGTGATGTTTTATTTAAGTGTACTGCTGCACCTAACAATCTGTCTCTCTCTGTCACACATTACTGCACACACACTTTTCCCAGCCTCTCCATCTTTGTAGTGAAACTATTACATGAAGAGCATTACCTCCTTATATTCACTAGTTTTCACAGAAATCCAGATCTTTCAAATAATTCCCATTTCCTCTATCTCAGGATTGCTCAGTACCTCTTCAGAAAGAGATTTTGCCAGTTCCAGACACTTGGATTCTCAGTTTCTAAGATGTCCTTTTCCTTCAGATAATTAAGCATTCACTGTTTAAGTATTTTTGGAAGTACTAGATACCTGATGTTTGTTTGCATGCTTGAAAAGAAACAGTTCTGCATTTGTATCTCTGAAGTCTTTTACCAAAAGCAAAAATATTTGCATCCTTGTGAACAAGAGATACAGAAATCATTTGAGTAACATACTATGAATCCTTCCCTGTAAGTTAATTGCAGTACAGCAGAGTAGTCTGTAACAGGTGTGTTTCCTTTGTCTTGAGCATCAAGGATGTCAGACAGTAAGAAAAGGGAATCCAGTGATTGGGCCAACAGTTTCAAATTTAGAAGAATCTGCCTCAGTTCTCTAAACTTCTACAGGTTTCCTACAGGACCTTAAGGGACCTAGTGAGCTTCTTATATGGAGACCACATCCATAAAACTGGAAGGCATAGTAAGACAGGTAATCATCTTACAGTACAAAGTAAAATTTTAACAAAGGTGGATTATGTACCTACCATCTATACATAATCTTCCAATTGTGTTATGATACAAATTGTGATACATTATAAATTTCTTGAGAAACCAATAAAGAAAATCAGACTCATTCATAGGGGTGAATTGAGTCTCCTGCAAAGTAGATTTCCAAGAGATAAAAATGGTATATGTGCTTGTTTTAACATCAGAAATATCAGAAGCTGGGTTCCCTGCAGTACTTGTGTTTGTTCTGAAATGTTTGCTGAATTGTCTAAAGAATTCAAGCAAACAAGAACATCATATTAAGCAATACCTTGCTTAGAGCTTGTTTGCGTGACACAGTACAAAAATTTCTCACTGTTTTCATCAGCCATACCCTAGAGATGTTAAGCAACATTTATGGCAAAAACCAGGCAGGTGCTAACAAAATAATGGTTATGTAACGGAAATGGCATCTTCACAAGTTAAATTCTAGAGATTTGCAGTGAATTTCAGGGGACCAAACACTTTTACTATTTTAAAGGGATTACCATCCAAGTATCTGATTTATGCTTGCAGGACCATTCCTACACACACCTGGTGGGTACCCACCAGTAAGCAAAGCAGAACCTGTGTGGTTTTCCCAAGAGCACTTTCTTAATACCCATGAATATTTCTCAGGCAGTTATTTCCTGTTTGGAGTTACAAGTGGTGGGGCATGATTTAGTTGGCTGCTACACAGTGAGGTCTTGTGTGTGACTGTATTTTAAGGAGGCTTCTTTACAAGTTCCATACAGAATATCAGATTCTCTAAAGAGATCTGTCCACCCCCACATCTTACTTTTATTTCTACAGAGGTGTTCGTGGAGGATTAAAAAGTCATTCAGCATAGTTCTCCATCTAGGGAACTCAGCCATAAATATAAACTCAAGTCAAAGACTGCAATCATCTCCTAGCTATTTTAATAACAAGTATTTGTTTTTCATAAAAGAACTTTCAAGTATCTGGCCTATTTATTTTAGTAAAGGAGAGCTCATTATTTGAGCACTTCACTGTCTGTGAAAGGAGCACAAACATCCATCAACTGTTAAGTGCCAGAAACAATCTGATTGAGATGGGGATTTACTTGATTCCCTCTTTACCATGACCCCCAGCCAAACGATGGGAGGATTTTTGAGATTATTTACAGAAAACAGTTGCTCATTACGATAAAGTACGTCTTCTGAGCATGAGTAACTGAGAAGACAGGAAGCAACTTTATTGTCCCTTCAAAGCCTGCTAGGAAGGTTCCACACAGGCTGTGATCTCAACAGTGAGCCTCACCCATGGCCTCAGTGAGCAGCAGGCAGATTTCAGTGCCTCTGTTCCTCTCTCATGACCTGCAGAAGACTTAGCCTCAACTTTTTCAAGGCAGAGTATTTTCTTGGGTTCTTACAGCACACAGAACAACTAAACCTGTGCAGAACTGTGTCTGTAAGATGGAATCAAGCTGTGCCTCCGGTGTAACAAATAAGAAGCGCATTGCTTCCACTCTACAGATAAGCACTCTTTAGTGGGACACAGAAAAAGGTTGTAATACTCTCTTCTTCTTTGACAAACATTACACAACCACGTAAATATCAGTTTTGACAGTCCTGTTTACTGAATCCTACTCCCTTCTAAAATCCCCCCTTCCATTAATCTATTTTCATTTCCTACAAAGAGTGAATAAATAAACAGAAAAACATAGTACTGATTACCAGCATCAAGATAGCTTCTGTTACAGTCCTTTGCACTACAAGATGTTCATCAAAAATCAGCCATCATTCTTTCATCTGGGGAGCAATGCTAAAACTAAAAGGATTATTATATTTTCTCATGAGGGCTTATAACTAGAGTTTTTAACAGCCATCCTTGCATCCCCAAAAAATCATTTTACTTTATAAAGGAATCCACATCAAAGATTTCATGCACTGTCAACACATTCTCATCATTGTTTGCCTACACTCTTTGAACTATTTCCTTTCAGCTACTGAAATATTAAAATTGCATTTCCCTCTGTTCTGTCAAAAAGTTGTGCAGCTTAACAGGACAGTATTCTATAGTTCCTGAACATTTCGTTCTCTCCAGAGAAACTGGAAGTGGGAACTAAATGAATTATTTTATGAAAAATAACCATCAAAATATAAGGAAGACGGGCTTTCGGTAGCATGGGAAAGTGAAGAGGAAATTATCATCCATCGGTTTTTCACAATAAATAATGAATGCTAATTAAGAAGTATAAGATGAAATCAGACAAACTTAAATAGAAACAGCAATGTTTGGACAGATAATATATGTGGTTGCACTGTTTTGAAACTCTTTCTGCTCTTTCTCAGAGAGAACATAGATAAGTTGCATTCTTTTACTTTCTTAATCTCTGTGTTTGGTATCAGGTGTTATTTGGCTGTGACCAATGGTTTTAGGAGGTGGATTTCTTTTCTGACCAATAGTTGCTAGAATATTAATGGTATAAAAACCCTTCTTGTAAATAAACTTTCCCTTTCGCCATCTTGATGTCGCCTGCCTGCCTTCTTCTCTCAGCCAGCTCCTGCAGCCTCAGGGAAACTAAGCCATAAATATAGTTTTAACAATCACTGTCACAGGATATGTAGATATCTAAAGTTTATATGGGTTCACTTAGAAGGATTCATGCAAGAAAACTATCACTGTCTATCCAACACAAAGATGCAACCTCTGATTCAAAAAGTCCCCAGATGCAGACAGCTGCAGGGTTATTACCAAGCAAGCAGGACCTCTGAAAGCCTGCCCTGTTCTTTGTAGTTCCACAGGTCTCCATCCACCAAGGAAGCCCAGGCTGAACTGACCCAGGACAGCTGATCGTGTATAAAGCAAGACTCAGGGATGAATTTTAAATGACCACCCAAATCCAGTAGTTGAGTGCAAGGCGCAGAGTGCAGAGCTATGACAGTCACACATGATATTATGTGTTTGAAATGTTTGAACTTAGCTTTAATGAAGAGATCTTACTAATCTGTTGATTAGTCTGATTTCATCATTTTTCTGTTGAGCATAATGCTGGAATTAATAACGATATGCTCTCACACGCCTTCTTCTCATAAGGAACGAAAATGTTAATCCTGTTTTACAGCTGAGTAGTCAGAGGACAGGGAAAACAAGCACTCCCCTTAAGATGACCCAGTTTCTAAGATATATTTGGCCAAAGATTTAAGTGTGCTGAAAGAAGTGTTAAGGAACTTTAAGTTACTAAAGATCACTCAGAATTGTATTTGGAACACAATTATTATTCTCTACAACAAAACTAAGTACAAGCTAACCACTTAGTAATTACCATCAATACACTGTGACCATTCTTATACCCCTTTGCTAATAAGTCGGAAGTTCCTCCACATGGGTCTCATACTTGCACAGAAAGATAAGGCAAATGAAGGATTTCATGGGATACAAACAAAGGTAAAACTCCAACCGCAAGATTCAGATTTCCAAATGAGAGGAATGTGAGTTTCTTAGAAAATAAAATCACAAATAAATAATGTAATCCTGAATTTTTCTCATACCATGCATATTCCTTATTAGTTTATATTTTCAGGATAAGCTTGGAAAATTTATTTTATCCATTGGATTATACTTATTTGCTTCACAGAATCAAACTGCAGTAAGTACTTAGAAGATAATCATTTTCATGGACACTTCCCACCAAATATTTTGAGCAGCTTTTATTTTTGATAGCAGAACTTTTCTAATCATTAGATCCATAGACTTTTATGAGGCATCAGATATTTAATGGCATAAGATTTAAGAATTAAACACCAGTTATAGCTGTGATCCCAAAAATAGGCTTATCTGTCTTCTTTGTCTTGAATTTTTCCTCTATTCAAACAGCAGTATGCCATATTGTTTTGTTTAAAACCTGTTTCTTTTCATTGCCTTCTTTCATGTTTAAGGTATTTATAGAAACATCATCACAAATTATTGCACAACTGCTAATAATGGATAAATAACTTAGAAACTCTTTGACCTCCCAATATTTTCCACATCACAGCTTTGATAGCTGTCATATGAATGACAGTGAATGAATGAATCAATGAATTACTGAACAGTTAGAAGTGCTGATGTACAAGTCACTTTTTATTAATGCTTATTTCAAAAAATCAGAGTATTAGTGAGTCCAAGAAAACTGATAGAGGAATTAACCTTCATGTTTTCCAAAATGCTTTCTTGTAGACAAACAAACTGAGACACAAATATTCATCAAAGTCCTTTCTAGAAAGAAAACCTAACAGGAGGTTCTGACATTATGTCTGATCTACACCCCAAAATATTAGCTTATAATTTTCTACAAGAACATTCCCAGAGATACTCCTGTCTGTCATCTTCTAAAATAAACTTTAGATAAAGACAGATCTGATAGCACTGGGATCACCTTAGAAAAGGTATGTGAGAAATTTCTGAAGCACGGGTCCTAGAAAAAGGGTCATGTTGCAAGCTTGCCCTGTAGCGCTGGGACTTTAGTGGTAGGAATATTTTATATTTTCATTTAACAACTCTTCATCATAACCCTATTCATGCATTTCAATGAGGGGAGGGGGGGTTTCAATTCAAAATTCCAAGCTTCCTAACCCCATTGCCTCATCTATAGTGCCCAACAACATTTATAGCCCTCAGGCTGCCGTGGTTCAACTGCAGATCCTAGTTTATAGCAAATGATTACAAAAATACAGTGTTTCAAGGACACTGATGTACAATTGATGGTTTGGCATATTAGAAAATACTACAAACAAAGTTTTTAAACACTTTGGTAGGTTTTACTTCATACTTCAATAGCAATGAAATATTATGCTTAAGTAACTTTGAAGATATTTCAAAGCTATATATACTTGATACAGGAATATTTGGAGAGAATTACAGAAACAATAACTTTATTTACTATAAAACAAGGTGCTTTAATATCAATTAAAATATAATATTGTAATAAACAGAATAATACAAGAACAGCACTGTTACCCCAAATCCAAGCCCAAAAGAAAAAAATAAACCATCCCATCACAGAAACATGTACTGATCCTGTCATGTTCTACCCTTAATATACCTGCAAAAGGAGCTATACTACCCTGCATACCCCAAAATTCAACAGGTTCAAGCAAACTGGAAAATATGAGACCCCTTCATTGACAAACAGTGTTCCAACATTAGAAAGAGGAGGGATCCAGCTTGTCTGATTTTGCCAGTCCCTAAGACATGACCTACTTGTTCACGAGGATTAAAAAACAATTATATTAGAATAAAATGTGGTCTCACACATAGAACTAATATCTGAATATCATCAAACAGTCTCATATCTGTGTCCCTGTTTAAGAAGCACACTGCTGCATGCTACACCTTTCTAGATGTCTGAATATATTCTAAATTAATCTCAACATTGAGTGAAACACAACAGACTCCTGTCAGACATCCAAAGACACCAGTGACTACACAAAAATTATTCTATATCAAGAGGATAAAAGAACAATCTCTTAGTGAGACAGAGGACTGTGGAAAAGAAAACAGGCCACATTTGTTCCCTCAGCTTAGAGAATCAGCCTTCATCAACTGGGGTCTCCATAACAAGGGACAATTGCCCATTATCTACTACACTAACTCTTTTTCCCACTGGGAAACATCATCTTTATCAGTACAAAACTGATTTCTCAGCACCACTGATGCTGTGTAAACTGAAGAGGAATTTTATTGCAGTTATGCAGCTGCAAGCACACCTCTCTTGTCATTGTAATTCCCTACATAGTTTTTCCAATATTTAGAGCAGTGAGATTCAGCATATCACCACAAAGTCCTATCTCCTTCATTCAATACTATAAACTGCAGTATAGGAGCTCTTCCAAGATTAAACAGCAGAAAGTTAGATATGCTAAATAGTTACTGGCCACAGTGCTCTGCAGTTGCCTCACTTACGTAAGCAGTGACAATGGCACATCCTGAGACACCACCAGTGTCAGCAGGAGCCAAGCCTACAGCTTTTGTCACTGCAAACACATATTGCTGTCTAATGAACTGAAGTAGAGCTTAAGAAGCTTAGCAAGTCAGCCAGTAGCAAGAAATATGACTTGAAAGAAGAGTTTATTTGAACAGAGCTTCAAATTGTCTGTTTAAGGAGACAAGTTTCAACTAGTTCTACAATTATTATCCCCTATATATCTACACAGCAATTTATTGCACTAAAGTATCTAAATTTTCATGTGGGAAAAATCCCCCAAACTTTCTCACAAAGAATTGCCAGAGCACTTCAGCTAAAAAGTTATCTTTCTTGTATTACATTAATAGAATAAAGGAAGAAAATCAGGAAATATTTAGTAATCAATAAAATTATGTCAGATATTTAGTATAATATCAATTTTTTCCAAAATTTTCTAGAACATTAGCAGATTTTAACAATAAAAATGCCGTGAAATCCAATAGGTTTACTGTGGACTTGAGGAAGTCGCTTTACAAGTTTATAATGCAAAGCAAAATAACGTTATAGTGCAGAAACTCTTTTATTTCAATTCTGGCCTTTTTAACAGCTCTTTAAATGAAGTTTTTTTTCCAAGATATTGGCCTATAGGAACTTTTCTATTTCAACTCTCATGGTTTCTAATGCTATTAAATTAGAAAATATAGAACAAGCACATTAAAAGGCACTAAATTCCCAAAAGAGGTAATGACCAACGTGGATCTGAAATCCATAATGCATATCATAAAACCATGATAAAAAATCTTGGCATTCACCAAAGTATGATGCCCTCAGCTTATATAGGCCGAACTCCACATCATCTTGGCTGACAGATAGGTTGTTTCCCTACTGAAGAGATGATTTCTTGAAAACATGATTAAACTCCAGGAAAAGCACACAGCACTCAGAACTAAATGTAAATAATGTGATCTCCACCCTAAAGAATTTACAGCCTAGAAATATAAATGCAGGCAATCACTGAAGTACCAACCACCCAGGCAAAGGGGCCCCCAAGGAGCCTTTTTGCTTTCTGCAGTAAGTTTTAAATAAATCTTATAAAAAAAGAAGAAAATCCTTCTATTGTGTTGGGAGGATTATCTGGTTTGAAGTAAGTTATTTTGACTTTCTCACTGCGGTATTTCAGGATTTGTCTCTGCTGCCAGCTTGTCACAGGACAAACAGCAACAGAGCTGGCTCTGCCCTGCAGCCAGGCTCAGCCTGCCCAGCCTCACAGCCCCATGGTGCTCAACAAGGGGATGCTTCCCAGCTCCAAGCCCCCTGCAGCTCACAAGGTGCTTATATACATATATCCAGATGAAAATGCCTGTATATTCTGCTTGCCTACCGTAATTACTCCTGGAGAGAGAATATATCCCATCTCATCAGACTAACAAAGACTCTTACAGTGCTTTACAAAATACAATGTGTTTATTATTACAAGGCTAGAAACCAGACTACAAAAAGAAAATATTCCAGGAGTCCTTCTTGGCTACTTTAGCATCTCATATAGAAAATCCTTTAGCTTGTCGAAGAGCTTTAACCTGGAGAGAAAACACAGCACACTCATTTGAGTGTGGCTTTGAGCCCAGGCCCTTTCTCTGGATCTCATTTTATGACAAGCCTGGCTCCTTCATTTTTCCTTCTCTCTTCAGCAGGCAACACCCTTCATAAACAGCTAACATTTTCTGCTGGTTCTTCATTTTATGCAGTCTGGGGCTGGTGAAAAAAAGGCTAGATAATAGTTGTTCAACACAAACCAGGCCTCAGCTGCCATGTTCTTGAGACCACCTGCCTGTGCATTCTTCTCTTTGTTCAAGAACATCACGTGTTTCAAATAGCAAAAGAATGCATTGGAAAAATGCTTTCTGTAGGCATAGTGTAGACTGAAAGGAAATACCATATCGCAGGCTAAAATATGAATTTTCAGAAATATGTTTGATACCTTGAATCCACTGGAGTGAATTTTTTGAACTTTTCCAAAGACTGTGTGCTGCTGTAGACCTCTATTTTTTGTAAGTAATGAAAAAATAGGTACCCAAAAGTCTATTAGAATGGAAAGCTTTCATTAGGCTTTGTAATAAAAGGCATAAGCTGCTTTTCTTTGAAACCAACCTTTCAATATTACTTTTTAGAGGTTCAGGCTTCTTCTTAGAGCGAAAAAGACTTTACTAACATAAGGTTGCTAATGAGACAGGGCTGACTGGCATGCATAAACAGATTAACATTATCAACCATATTGATAAAATCACTCTGATTATTCTGCTTAGGAAAGCTAAAAACCATTATTTTCTCACCTATATAATACTGAAAAAGTGATCCGCTTAATAGAAAGAGAATTATTTCTCCTTTTTCTGTCAAAATGTAAAATAGATGAGGAAAATTGTAAAAATAACACTTTTTACATCTTTGGTGAGATTATAATATTCAAAACTATCATTAAGTCTGGACTGTCATTTGGTCAATTTCAATATCTGTGATTAATTAGCTTTCAAAAAGACTCATCCAAGCCCATGTTATACACTTACAAATTACAAACAGTAGCAGAAAAACCTGCAATTCAGATGTTCGAGTAAATATAAAGCATTTCCATGTTGATTGAAAAACAACACAAATTCAGCTTGGAAAATATCCATGGATAATTTACTCTCTTGACAATGTACGAATCTTACCAGATTTCATCAAGACAGCTCAGTAAATTGGATGACATATAGAAACTATAAAACAATTACTCACATGCCAGACTTATAATAGTAATGGTCTAAGATCTCCCAAATACACAGAACCATAGACTCATTTAGATTGGAAAAGGTCTTTAAGACCATGAAGTCCAATCATTAACCCAACATTGCCAAGTCCACCACTAAACCACATCTACATCTTTTAAATGCCTCCAGGAATGATGATGTAAACTATTCCCTGGGCAGACCAGTTCCAATGTAATATAATAATTACTCTGAATTTTTCTACAAACAATGTTTTTTTAATTTAATAATACATTCATATAATCTCATCTTGAAGAGAATCCTCATGGCAGCATAATGATTCACATGCAATTTCCTAACAGTATGGGCTGAAAGTCCCTAAAAGAGTGAATTACAGTAATCAGCCCTTGAGATGACAAAAGCATTAATCGGCATCTCTGTAGCTTTATGCTGATCGAGGTCTCAGCTTGGCAATGATAAAGAGACTGTAAAAACAAGCCGTTGTAACAGATGCAAATACTTACCAAATGGTAAAACTAAGAGCAATGTGACACTTTGTGACCAGATGTATCAAATGATGCTAAAAGCATTATAGAATGTAATAGCAAAAGGGAAAGACTAGAGGGAAAAAATTATTTTAAATATTCTGCAACATAATTCATGCTCTGTGAAGCATACCATTAGCACTGGTATTTTTCCAAATAGATCACACTTCTATAAATGAGAACTTAATTAAGAATAAATGGAATAATTTCTAAATTACTTAAACACTTGGTCACCAGAAATGGATTATTGTTGTTGGCAGACTTCTTCATTCTTCTAATTAAAGTAAACCATTTAAAACACTTTCTTCCTATTAATCTGACACATGTAATGAAGGAACTATAAAATTTAACACCCTCTAATGAAACCATTTCCACCTTGCACTTCTTCTCAGTAAATGGTGACATTCTGTTCCCCAAGCAAAAGAAACAGCCCTACGGATTTCTCAGGGAGCAAAGCCATGGGCAGTGTTTGACAAGTGAAAAAACAGATAAACCACTACCTGCCTTTCAGTGACTTTGCTGAGTGCGGAGAAGGATGGAGACTACACAGACTGTCCAGGCAACCTGCTCCACTGCCTGGCAGTTCTCACAGGAACAGTCTTTTCTTAAATCCAGTCTGAACACCTCACGTAGTAACTTATGTCAAGTATTTCCTTTTCCTCTCACCATGCACCACTGTGAATTGCCTGAGTCTGTCTCCTGGCTGACATCCCCCTAGATACAGAGTGGGGGGGGGGACTTCTGTGAAGTCCTCATTTCTTTGGGGACATAAAACATAAAATCACAGAGGTGTATGACTTATCCATTGGGAACTGGAAAATAGTAAGGCCCCTGTAAATTTGGCATTAACTGTCCTTAAAGCTTCTTGTGCACTCTCATGCACCTTAGGTCAGACTTCTAAGTATATCAAAATCATTTTTCATGGACACTTTTAATACAGCATCAACTTAGATGTGAGTAAAAATATACTACATAAAGATTCACTACTGGGAAATCCCACAAACAACTCCAGATAAAATCCTCTGTTAAAATTGATTAACCACATGGGCCTCTGATTTTCATACTGTAAATTATGCACTAATTAATGTTTGCTTCCTACTACAGAGTGGCATTAACATGACAAGAAACAAGATCACAAACACTAAAAAACATACACAAAACACCTGATTAGCTCCCATTACTGAAAAAGGAACCGAACAGATAATTAATTAGTCTTACTAATTATAGCTATTCCTAGATCTTATAAGAGACCTTTCATCAGTGTAAATCCTATTCCTATACCAGAATATCATCTGAGGACCTGAACAAACACTTATAAAATTTAATTTTTAATCATCTCAGCTGTCATTTCTAAGTACAGCACAAGAGGAAGTTTCCAGCTCACCACAACATGTTCCCACCTCATTGGCAGAGGTGAGGCTGCACCTGGTGAGGCTGCACCTCAAGTGCTGCATCCAGTTCTGGGCTCCTCATTTCAAGAAAGACATAGAGGTGCTGGAGCATGTTCAAAGAAGGGCATCAAGGCTGGTGAAGGGTCTAGAGAGTGAGTCCTATGAGAAGCAGCTGGGATTGTTTATCTTGGAAAAAGGGAGGTTCAGGGGAGACCTTATCAATCTTGACAACTACCTGAAAGGAGGTTGTAGTGAGGTGGGACTTGGCCTCTTGTCCCAGGCAACTAACGATGGGACAGGAGGAAATGTCCCCAGAGAAGGTTCAGATTGGACATCAGGAAGAATTTCGTCATGGAAAGGGTTGTTAAGCATTGGAATAGCCTGCCTAGGGAAGTGCTGGATTCACTGTGTCTGGTAGTGTTCAAGAAACAACTGGATATGGCACTTAGTGACATGATCTAGTTGGCAAGGTGCTTGTTGGTCAAAAGCTGGACTCATTCTTGGGGGTTTTTTCCAACCTTAATAATTCTATTCTATGGTTCTATGATTTACTGCCAATGTGGAAACTTTCTTTTGCTAACCTGACAAACAGAAATAAATCCTAGATTCTGAATACATGTTTAGGATTTATTAGTTTTTACTAAGAGAACAGAATTGTACAGAGACCTGCATCTGGCTATAGAACTGCCTATTTTAATTTTAAATATGTTCCCCAGTGTACGCTTTACAAGAAATCTTTCTCAATGTATTTAGTTTCTCAGAATCTTGATGGACAAAATAGGACCGACTTCCTTTAATATATTATTTTGTCTCCATGTGTCCTGGTTCTGGCCAGGAATGAGTTCATTTTTGCAGTAACCAGGAGGGGGCATGGCCAGGACCCAGAGGTTATTCTGGACCACCTTGCCATTGCCAGTGGTGGGAGGAAAGGAGTCTCTTCCATGGAGAAAGGCTCTCTTTCGGCTCTGCAGAGTGTGGCAACGGGTGCAGTCAGGTATTGTCTGTTTCTGGGGATTTTCTTCATGAATCATTCCCCTCTTTCTTGCATCCTCTGTCAACAGTATTGTTGCTGTTGCTGTTTGTTTTCTTACCTCACTGCTGTTTCCAGTAAGTTGTTCTTACCCCAGTTCCTGATCTTCACCTTTTGTGCCTCCAACTCTCCTCTCCAGCCCAACACAGGAGAAGGGGGAGCGAGCAGGAGGTGCATGGTTTGGAGACCCTCAGTGGAAGCATGAAACTGGGAAATACTATTGCTAAACCATGATACCATGCAAAAGAAAAACTGTATACTGAACTAAGAATTATGTTAAATGACATGAAATAGATGGAATTATATGTAGGCAGTAGTGTCCCATCTCATCAGGCCAAGAAATAATGGTAGATGGGACTCTTTCCTTCAAAATATTCTTCTAGGTCATTTTCTGAAAATACATTTCTACAAGCAGAATTTAGTGCATGTAGGTTCACACACTTCAGGAAAAAATGCAAACAAGTAATAAACAAAGTGCTGACCTTACCGACAAGTTTTTCTCATTTCATTAACAAGGATGTAGACTTGGAACAACAGCATGAAGATCTTATATTAGTAATTTCTCAAATGAAATTGTGCTGCTAGGTAATTCTGACAGCTTTCAACCACAGATAGCTCACACTAATGAAGATGGATGCTATATTAGCAAAGAGATGGTGGTAAGTTAAAACACTGCACATCAAGGGAGCTGGGTGTGACTCAGGCTTCAGACTCATTTTGATGGACAGCTTAATTTACCTTTTTTTTCTCTGAAGCATTGGAATTTACCTCCAATGGCAAAGCAAGAAAGAGAGGATCCAT
The DNA here is from genome assembly GCA_036785705.1 of Acanthornis magna. Taxonomy (NCBI): domain Eukaryota; kingdom Metazoa; phylum Chordata; class Aves; order Passeriformes; family Acanthizidae; genus Acanthornis; species Acanthornis magna. The sequence goes on from JAWUZG010000001.1 coordinate 28,723,241, forward strand.
ACCATGGATGCTACTGCCTCACTGGAACTTCAAATGACTTTCCAGTTTCACGTCAGAACAAATTTCAACTTCTCCTTCCGAAGAATCAGTGGGGATCACTGGACTTTTGACCATGTGATTGCCTCTTGAGAATACTCAGGAGTCGTAGCTGGATAAATCCTTGATATCTCAGAGACACAGGACATGGGCAAGTCCCTCAATGTCTCTTATTTGCTTTACTGTGACATTGTAGTGGTGTCTTTTTGGACTTTCACTCCTTTTGTCTTGTTCTAACATTTGTCACGGAGCAGTAGGAATCACTTTGTTATGGATGACATGTGACTATCTGTGCAGCAGATGTTCTCTAAACATCAGATCCTATGAGGCAGCTCTTGTGTGAACCCCTGAACAAGACATCTGTTGTAATAATTGTAATAATTCACAGTGATTACAGGGGATTAGACTTAATGACAGAGTTAGTTTATACCTGCCCTATCTCACCTCTGTGTAACAAATTCCTTCTTTGCAATTGATAAATATTTTTACCCATTCTTAAAAACTATTTCTAGCCAATCCATTAATTGGAAAGTACTCTGAAAGGAAACAAAGTCAGTTAGTCTGAACTCTAGAAAGTGCACACAAAACCTGTGAATAATTAGTAACTGCTCTAAAATCTCCCCCTTGATTCCCCATATACAGAACACAGTCCCCATCAGCTGGTGGTGGAGGACCAGATGATTTCTTTAAAGCAAAGAACAACATCCAGAGGCTCTAAGTTTTCTCCTATTTCCCCCAAGCCCCAGCACATCTTCTCAGGACAGTGGACTTGCAGCTCACCTTACCACACACAGCAATGGCAGATACCTGAAAGATCACAGAAGAAGCAAACATAGGAATGTTTGTATTTTTATATGAATGCAGTTAGGAAAATTGCCTAACCAGTATTCAAAAGGTTAAAAAGAAGCAAGCCAATAAAGACTAGAAAGCCATGGTACTTTGGTACGCGTGATATTGTTAGTAACAGATTGGAAAACAGCAGATGACCACAACATCAATATGTCTTACGCTGGTATGCAATCAATGTAAATCATTTTTGTTACTAATATCTAGGGCAAAAAATCTTACAAATTCCTTATCATAGGACCACAAGGTGTGTCATGGACAGTTAGGGTTTTTTCCTTTCTTTTTTTCTTAAACACATTACCACATTGTGCTTGAGATGTGATAATTGTGTTCTGCAAGGCTCTGTTCCTTCTGCACACAGAAGTCCATGCTTCCTACAAAGCCCATCAAAATTAATAGGTATTTTTCCTTTAGGGAATGATTAATGCTTAACATTTACCGTAATTCCCTTTTGGCTATATTTCTATTTTCCTAAGATGTCATCCTTCTCCTGTGTACTGACAAGCAATGAGAAATAAAATGCTTTGGGAAAAAAAAACAAGCTCATTGGAATTAGGAGGAGTAAATACTGTGCTCGCTGGGAAGTAATTAAAAGCCATAAAGCAGGAAGAAGGCTGGGGGTGCCTAAAAGGCATTATAATTAAAACCTAATGTATGTTAACTGTGAGTGAAGCATTGAAGTCATTGACATGAATGACAAAACTCCCACTGAATTCAATTGGGGCAGGATTTTATTCTGTAAGAGCTCAACAAGAAGGCCAGTTCAGCTTCAGAGAGATTGATTGGAGGTTTGTGGATAAAAAGAAACCTTGCTTAAAAAAGGAACTGGTGATTTATATAGACAATGATTTGCACAGCTGTGAAATAGCCACAAGAGAAATGAAAGGAGAGAACTAAAACCAAATGAGTTAATCCTTAAGAAGGGAAGAATAATTTTTTTTAATATGTGATTGGGGGAAAAAAACAAAGATGATTGCAAAGGAGACAGAATCAAGAAAAATCCTGAACATGCAACAACTTGATCAAACTAATAACCAAGAAGAAAGTGATGAAGCAGTTAAAAAGCAGTGATAACTTTATAGAGCATAGCTATTGATAAAAAGCATATTGGGAATACTTAGAAAATCTGAATTCATTTGATAGCACATAGTCTATTTAACCATGAAACAGAAATGAATTAAGAAAGAAAAAGAAAATTTGCCATTCAGTGTATCTAATCTCCAGAGTCCAGTTAAGTAATGGAACCACTCTTCAGAAACAGTCAGTCCAGTTTCAGTGGTTTTAGTACCATGCTGTCAAAGCTCTACTCGTACAAGTTCTACTTGTACAGGGAATGTAGAAGGCTAACAAAGTGGTGTTTAATTGGACAAAATGAAGGAAATTTTATACTAGATACACCGCATGTGAATAGTAAAAATCCATGCAGAAAAGTATGTGCAGAAAATTAGATAAGAACTTGAAATACGACTGTGGCAAGAAGGGAATTGTGGTAATTTGGCTGGTATATACAAAAAACTGACATCAGAGTCCATAAACAACGGAAATACTAGCAGCCTCTGAGCCCACTGAGTAAAGATACTCTCTGTGTCTGGAGAACACTTGCAAAGTCATTCCTCACCAGACCAGCAAATCTTCCCAGCAATATAATTTTAACACTGAGTACTAATTCATGAAAAATTATGAGGTGGAATTGTGAGCATACAGCTTCTAGAAGGGATGTGAGAAACCCTGAAGAAATGATGGAAAACAAGTATTTTTAACAATACCAGTAAGCAGACAACCTCCTAAAACAACATGCAACCTTTCCTGATCTGATCCTGCAAGTCAGCAACTAAAATTATGTGCTTAATTACTTATTGAATTTGCCTGCATGAGATTTTGAAAAAAAAGACACAGAGCCAACTGAGGGAGCTCGAGAGCTATGCAATCTTAAACAGTGTCTCTAGGGTGTCCTAGTTGGAGCTTTCAGCTCTGGTGAGATTTCAAAGCCACCACAGAAGGGACAGAGGATGGTGCTTCTGAGGCATCATGAGCTCTGTCTCCACATCTTTTACTCAGTCGGGCTGCCTAAGAGGCAGTGGGTCTTCTGCAGACTTTTGCAGACATCGTTACACTTCCCATGCAACTTTAGCTTCTCTCTGAAAGGGCTGGCAGCTGACTACCCTAATGTGGCGAGCAAAGGCGCTTCCAACTGCTCTCATCTGCACAGTATCCTCAAGAGACACTCCTGGTATTTCTGCACTGCACTAAAAAGGCTTAGTAAGAAAATACTCCCCTCAGACATGAGTTGTGGTCCCTCTGCAGACTAGGCAGTTTGTTCATACAGCCATACAAACACTCCCTGGAGACCTGACACATATATTCACACACATTCTCCAGGGAGCTCTATTTTTCTCTCTTCCCAAAATCCACGTACAGTATACAAACTGCAAATAGGGCAGTCTAAAACTTCCAAAAAAAGACACATTACTTGTTTATTCCTACTATAGTCCCACAAGGATGTAAGAAAAAGACAACCCACAGTAATTGTCCCATTTACTTTGTCCTACATCTTGTACCCACTGATTCATATTTAGATTTCCAGTCATTTTTAGAATAGTACACTTATTTTTATGTACCAGGTCAGGTCATTCTAGACATACAACTGGAACTCTTATCCACAAATTTTGGAAGGAAAAGGTCTCTTCCAACACTATGAAGAGCTGAGAAAACGTAGACGAAACTTAGACTAACAATAATAAAATCACATTATTAGTTTTGCACATCCATTACTAGTGAGGAAATAATAGGCTTCTTTTTAAGTAAGAAGTCACTTGTTTTTGTTCCTCTACAGAAGTGATACTCAAAGCTAAGAAGAATATGAGAATAGTTTTGCTCGTGAGTTGCATCATATACACTGTGTAACATTGTGCCCTATTTTTAGAGCTGTGAAAATCAGACATAAATCATTCGTGCTTCACAAGTCACCTGTAAGGAAGTATTAAATTTTTTTTTTGCTCTACTGTGACTACATAATTGAAAAGTATGTACTAAAAATGTTTAAACATGAGATTCAATGGCTTAAAATGAATACTGACACAGTAAAAATAGATTCCTTGAGAGAATTAACTAATCATTAATAACTTGAATTGACAAAGGTAGCACTAATCAAATCCTAGCTTCATAGTAATTCTTATAAAAATGGGTGTAAGGGGAGAGCAAGCTAATGAAGTGAGAATAATTTCTGCAAAAATAGTAATGAATCTACAGCACATTAACTCATTACAGAATTATATTTTTATTTCATTATTTCCTTTCCAGGTCAAGAAAATGGCAGGTCACTTAGGACAGGCTGAGAAAAGATAATGCTTTTTATTACCAGAAAAGAAAGGTCAGTTTTATGTTAGAAAAGGGGATCAAGTATCTGAAAGGTGCTGACCAGAAAGAATGATTAAGTTACAGACATAAATATACAAGCTACATTGAATACAATTTATTTGAAAATGCCATTGTTAACTAGAGTGGCCAGCTAACAGGATTGTTATGCCACACTAAATTAAAGACAAACCTAAAAAAATCACATTTTTGTTCCTGAGAAGTACAATACTTGAATATGACCCTCAAATTGAGAACTAAGCCTGAGGTCTCCATAGGGACTGAATCAACCTCCATGCACAGAATTTACCAGGCTGAAATGTGTGTCCACTGTAAAGCACATGCTTTTGGTTTCAGAGAGTGATCAGAACCACTGTACATGTATAAACGGCATGGACAGCAGAGGCCCGGAAGACCTTTCAGAAGTGTCAAACTTATAATGCATGGCTCTACAACACAGCACACATGTTCAGAGGCCTCAAATAAGATCACTTCCATGTCCAGAGTCCCAGATGAGACTACTGTGAAATGCTGACGTGCAGCAGCTGGAGCAGGGGCATCTGAGCTACGGTTATCAAGTATCCCTAAATCCCAGGCACATTTATAAAGTATTAAAAATGTGCCAAGATTTCTAAAGAATACAGCTGAGAAAATCCAGACATACATATGTGTGCTGGATTTGGCTGGGATAGAGTTACTTTTCTCCACAGTAGCTAGCATAGGTCTCCGGTTTGGATTTGTGCTGAAAACAGTGTTGTAGCAGGGGGATGTTTCAGGCACTGCTGAACAGCGCTGACACAGCATCAAAGCTCTGCGCCTCTCCTGCTGTCTCCAGCTCCCTGTCAGCCAGTTGGCTGGGGGTGCGCGAGTTGTTAGGGGACACAGCTGGCACAGCTGACCCAAACTGACTCAAGGGATACCCTATACCGTATGGTGTCCTGCTCAGCAATAAAAGCTGGGGCAAGGGGGAAATTGGAGGACATTTGGAGTGATGGCAATTGCCATCCCAAGTAACCATTGTGCTTGATAGAGCTCTTCTTTCCTGGAGATGGCTGAACACCTGTCCGCCCATGGGAGGTGGTGGATGAATTCCCTGTTTTGCTTTGCTTGCATATGTGGCTTTTTCTTTACCTATTAAACTGTCTTTATCTCAATCCACGCGTTTTCTCACTTCTACTCTACCAGTTCTCTCCTCTGTCCCATAGTGGGATGGAGCAAGTAGCTGGGTGGTGCTAAGCTGCCAGCTGGGGTTAAACCACAACATGATTTTTGGCACCCAACATGGGGCTCATAAGGTTCAAGATAACAACAGATTTGATTGGAATGTGCCAGACTGGATTTATGGCTGTTATTGCTGTTTATCTATTAATTGGCAGATTCATGTGCTTGCAATGGAGCTTGCTTGCTTCACTGTAAATTAGAGTCTAGTGTTTCTTAGTGGCTGCTTTTTGTGTAGAGCTGTAGTGCTCATGACCTCACTGTACAGTGACTGGAAACATTTTCATCCAGCAGTGGCCACACACCTCGGCTGGCAGATCACCAAGGCATCACTGCTGCTCCTGTGCTGCTGTACTGGACCGGCTGAAACTCCAGTGAGAGCTCAGGTCAAAGGGACTGTGAACTATGGCCAAGTCCACGTGGAAGCAAGACATCCAGAAGAGTCTGGCTGTGGACAAGCCTATACCAAGGTACCTCTCAAAGCATTTGTGCCCATGGTTATGTCTGTGCCACGTCAGGTGTCCCTCTGAAGGGACTGTGGGCCAAGAGGAAGTCTGTGCTGGAGAACGTACACCTTGAAGCACCTGTGGCTGTGCATGAGGACATGCTGGAACACATCAAAGTGTGTGGCTATAGATAAACCCATGACAGAGCAGGTACATCCCTGGAGGGACTCCAGCCGTGGTTCAGTCCCGTTGGAGCAGGTTTATTTCTGAAGGATGGCAGCCCATGTGCAAGGCCACACTGGAACAGATGGACCTCAAAGCGGTCGTGGCTGTGGATAAGCCTGTGTCACAGCAGGTATACCCCTGCATCGACCCTGGCTCATAGACAGACTCTGGCTGATAATGGGTAAAATACTATTACCTATGCTCTACACATGCACACACTGAGAGTTCAAATTACTTCATGAACCTCCTAGCCAGCTTCAATTTAAAGTGTTCACCTAAAAACTTCATTTAGCCTCTGCAGCTGCTTCAATCACCGAGAGTCTTTGGCTGGCTTGCAGCTGGGTCAAGTGAGAAAGCAAGCACAAGGAGTTTGCAAAAGCCTCTTTTCTTTTTTTTTTTTTTTAAGTCTTTACTTTTGTGTGAGTAAAGGCAGTTGCATTTACATTCCTTGAAATAAATATTTGACACAGTTATTCTGACTCTGCAAGCCAGACTGGTTTTTGCCAGGGATAAAAGCTGTGATCATTTTAAAACTGTGAGAAAAATCAATGTTATATAAAAAGAATGGTTATTTTATATATGCACACAAACACTGCACACACACATAATATGAGGCCTTACCCTCTGATCACACAAAAAAGGAAACAAATTGGTTACATTTTCTGAGGATGCCTTCTAACACTACTACCAGATATTTTCTGGAGGTGGGGCTGAGAGAAAGCACCAACACAGTTTAATCATAGCTTGCTATTTTTTCTTATTAACATCATGTCTGATGATTCAGTTTATGGAAGCCCATGGATAATTTAAAAGATCACTGTAACGCCAGTTATGCTAATGATTTTCCTTTTAGTCTTCAACAGATTAGGGTATTTCCCCACAGTTTTCTGTTTGTGATTCTGCCTTGCACAATTCTGATTTTAATTTGAAGTTATTTTCTCTTTTGCATTTAAAACAACAAATTCTTCTTCTAGGCAAATCATATCTTCCTTTGATAGTATTGTACTTAGATTTTCATACTAAAATACCAAGCCCTTCTACTTTCAATGCTTTTTATTTTTCTTACTGAATTCCACTTTAATTTGACTATGTATTACCTTCTGTTACAGCAATTCTCTGCAGAGAATCTGAAATAAACATAAAGAAATGCCATAATTCTCAAGTCTCTTGAGAAACAAAGTATGTCTACACTTATGTAGTCCTATTTTACACTGAAAATATTTCAAAATCTCAGCTTTTTACTCAGTACATTACAGCACATTTCAAAATCTCTGGTTGCGTTTGACATTGCAGATTGACTTCATTATGTACAAACATCCTTCCTTGTTTGAAGATTCTTCAGGCAGACAGTTCTGGCTGCTTTTTGCATTTCCTCTGTATTATTTCAAGTACTAAGGAAAGCTCTTGTTGCACTATGGCTTGCCATAATTCTTAAGCATCTTGTTTTTATTCAGCCTGTCTCTGTACACAGTAGAAGGGCTGCACACTACAAGAAATCATTTCTACAATTGCCAGCTCGCAGAAACTCCCTGCCCAGCCTCATGTTGTCAGTGAGAAGGGACCACATGCTGCTGCTTGGTGGCCAGGGGATGTCACATTAACATTTTGCTCTCCCTCCCTCCCCAGCAGTCCCTGATGCTGCTTCTGGTCCAGGCTGTTGGGTGGAGGGGGAGGATACTGCCACATGTGCCAAGGAACATGTCAAGCACCCTAATGGCTGGGTAGGCTTTTCTCTAGCTGCCTTCTGGGGAAAAAAATTCAATCTGTTAGCACAGACCACCCCAAAAAAAAAAAAAAAAAAAAAAAAACAACAAAAAAAAAAAAAAAAACAAAAAAAAAAAAAAAAAACAAAAAAAAAAAAACACTAACAAGGAACTGGTAGTTAAAATGTTTCTCTCTTAACTGACACATCGTTTCTGTACATTGCCAAAGAGAGTTCTGACTAAATATTTGTCTCCCACTCTCTCCCTCTATGAAAAATTAACATGCACAGGATTGCTCTGATGAAGAACAGTATGAAAGGGGCTAACAGTGAAAGAGTAGTATGAAGTGACAAAACATTAATTAATTAAGGATTTAAAAAAGGAGGGTGGCTTTACACACTGCCAAAAGCTTTTATTTAAACAGACTATTCCATCTTGCCCCCACTATATAGAACCACACAAGGCTGACACCAGAATAAATCTAAACTCTATAAAAATTTTACTGACAACACAGACTACAAGAGAAGAGGTTGTTTACCCTCATCCTCCAGCTCCTGCCTTCCTGCAAAATTCAGCAGTTTAGTGCTGCATAAATGTGTAACACTTCCTGGGCCTTCTCCATCCAGCTAACAACTCTGGAGACACAGAGCCCACTGCCACTCCAAGGAAAGGTGGGCAAACCCTTGCTGTGCTGGAGGACCCTGCCACAAGACACTTAGAAAAGCAGAGGAGAGGGACAAGAGGAAGGTGGTATAACACAGCTGTATCATTTTAATTTTCCAAAATTGGGGCTGATGGGAAAGAAGGGCAGGTCCACAGAGAAAGAGCATGCTCCACAACAACACCTGAAGGGGTTGGAATGGTAGCAGGGCCATGTTGCATGTCAGGGACTGCATTGGGGTAAAGCACTTCATCCCCAGTGTGCCTTGCAGGGCCATGGCATGCCGGCACCGGGGGAATCCCACAGTTTTTCCAACTGCCACAACCCAGATACTCTCATGCTGATTCATCTACAGCCACAACTAGGGCTCCTCTGGACTTCTATTCCTAACAAGGGGATAATTTTTCAGTCAAGCAAGTAACTCAGTACTAATCTCATGCTTGTAAATTTCAGATTCCAGTCTACACTACCCAATGCCACCCTGATGTTTGCCTTCCCATTTTTTGCTGGCATGAGGAACATTTTCTGTGATAAAGGCTAGTGAAAACCTAAGAAATATGGCCAACCCAAATACTGCAAGTTTCTGTGAACAAACAGGCTATACAAACATGGTCCAGGATGCTTTATGTTCAGTTAACCCTACCTTGGGCCAGGGTGGATAACATGACTCAAGAGTCCTTCAGAAAACCTTTCAATCTGATTCTGTTATTTGTTAAAAGGGGATCAACTGCCTTCTCGCCTTGCCTCTCCACCATGTAACACAGTCAAATCTAGTTTAAAAATAAAGTTTAAGCCCTGCAAATGCAAGAGAGAGTTGAAGAAGACAACTTTATATGACAAAGGAAAGTCATCCTGTGGAAAACATGCCAATGCTGAACTAATGTTGACATGAGCCAAAAAAAAGAATTCATCATAGATTTGTTGGCATGTCCACCTCCACAATCCCTGGAGTCCTGTTCATGTGGTCCTACAACACCAGAGAGTGACATATAGGGGATTAAACTGGGCACTAGAACAATAACCAGAGTGGACAATGTCTATCTGATGCCCAGCACAAACTGGCAACACTGAATTACAGTAACATGGCACTGGGCACTGCCCAAGCCCTGCTCAACACTCCCACTGAGTACTGAGGAAAACAGCTGTCCCCAAGAGGTGACCTGGCAGATGATGTAAAGAGAACAATGGTGGGGGAAGATAAACATGGGGAAGGGGCCAAACCTGTGACTGGCCTTCCATACTGACTCAACAGCCATGCTGGAAACACAAGATCCCATTCACAGGCAGATCCCTTCAATGTCCTTGCTGTCTCCCTGGGAAGGGATGGGAAGGATTCTCTACCTTTCATCAGGTTTCTATGGACAGGTTTCAGTAGTGGGGGGATTACAGTGGTGGGTTCTGAGAGAAGCTGCCAGAAGTTTCTTCCATGTCCAGCAGAGCCAGTCTCAGGCAGCTCCAAGACAGACATGCCGCTGTTCAACTCTGGGCCCATTAGAAATGGTGGTAATGCCTCTGCAACAACAGATTATTGCACAGATGTAATTGCAGCCAGAGAAGAGTGGGGTGAGAACATGTGAGATGAACAGCTCTGCAGACACCAAGTTCAGGGGAAAAGGAGGGGGAGGAGGTGCTCCAGGTACTGCAGCCCCTGGTGCAGACCATGGTGAAGCAGCCCATGGAGGTCCATGGGAATGCAGAGATCCACCTGCAGCCCATGGAGGAGCCCCACACCAGAACAGGTGGATGCCTGAGAAAAGGCTGTGACCCTGTGGGAGGCCTGTGCTGGAGCAGGGTCGTGGCAGGGACTTGCAGATCCGTGGAGAGAAGAGCCCACAGTGGAGCAGGTTTCCTGGTAGGACTTGTGACCCTACGGCAGACCCATGCTGGAGCAGGCTGTGCTTGAAAGACTGCACCCCATGAAAAAGTGACCCTCATTGGAGTAGTTTGTGGAGGATTTTTGCCCATAGGATGGACCCACATTGAAGCAGTTCATGGAGAACTGTCTCCCGTGGGAGGGAGGAGGGGAATGACTCCACTCCCTGAGCAATAGGAGAAACAGTGTGTGATGAACCGACCATAAACCCTATTCCCTGCCTCCCTGTGCTGAGAAGGAGGGAGGGGTGGGCAGAAGGTGTTTTTAAGGACTTATTTTACTTCTCGTTATCCTGCTCTGATTTTGTTAGTAATAAATTCAATTAGTATCTCTGATTCAAGCCTGTTTTGTCTGTGACAGTACTTGGTGAGTGATCTCTCTCTGTCCTTATTTCAACTCGTGAACCCTTCATTATATTTTCTCTCCCCTGTCCAGCTGCAGAGGGGAGTGATAGAAAGGCTTTGGTCTTAGGTCTGGCATCCAGCCAGGGTCAACTCACTACACCCTTCCACGTGTCTCCCTAGAAAAGGATGTTCTAGGCCATGCCAAAAATACCAGCATGGCGTGTTTCCACACCACTGGCTTGGTGGTTTGATCACTGCTGTGACTGTTCTGACAGGGTGAAAAAAGAGGCTGAGAAAAAAAATGTCAGTTACATTTTATCTGGAGAATCATTTGACAAAAGTTTGATGGAACAGTGTGAAGCTTTCCCTGGTAGTGGACTAGGACATGCACTGAACTGGAAGGAGGCCAAAGGGCAGAAATCAGAAAGGCTGTTAAAGATTCAAGTGGAAATATCTTTTAGCAAGAGACTTTTCATAGTTTATGCCCATTCTTGTTCTTGAGAGTTTAAAATACCTTCCCAGAGACTAAGGTTAATTATTGTCTCACCCTCAATGTTGGACATGTCATTCCATAAACTTTTTTAACCTTGTGTTAAGAAAGATAACACTTCCAAACAGTGAGAAATTAACCTGCATTTTTTGTATTTGTATTTAGCCTGGCTCTGACAGTAAGAGCTGCAACCACAAAGCAAGCTTTAGAGAACCCTAGCAAGCACTGATATCTCCTCAGACAATCAGAGGTGTTCAGCTCCCTAATCTATTGGCTTCTGCCTCCCTCTGCTAAAACACCCCCAAAATCTCACTGTTTGGCTGAAGAGGCAGGGTGCCAAGGCTGGTCAAGCTAAGGACCTCTGCCTCAGTGTGGGCCAGGTGTCCCTACAACTGGGAGAGATCCAGGGCCCAGCACAGGGATATCAGTACTATCCTCGTGAGGATTTTGCAAAGACCAGAGAATCCAGTGCCCCACATCTGGAGCAGTCACAGCATCTCTCTGCTAAGAAACTAAACGGGCTTCAGATGAGGCATCAAAAGAACCCCCCGGCAAATGTACAGTTTTTTAACCAAGTACATTCACTCCACAGAATTCAAGAAATGTTAAACATTTTTCAACATTTTAGTCCTTCAGGAAGGGACTTATACATTATGTTGAATTAGGACCAAAGACTTGGGTGGCGGTTTTCGCAAGACAAGACTTGGATAATCTACTGGACAAAGTGCATATCTGCATCCAGAAGGTTCTATTAGTTTTAAGGTTTTTGGTCAAATTTTGGACATAAACAGGTTAACAAGAATATAGCAAAAAGATGCTGCAAAAGTCAAAGATGTGTCCTCGAATGCCTTATTCTCTCCTGCCTTTAATTTTTTTGTCTTTTCCTCCTGCTAAAAGACCCAAACAACAGTGTTAAAGGGGAAGATTTCAAAGTCTGTATGTGTTATTAGATGAGGAGCCACAACATATCATATGGAAACTGCAACTGAAAAGACTTCTATCATTAAAGACCCTGGTCTTGCCAAAAGCAAATGTAGATGAATGCAGACTGACAAGCCCTGAAACAAAGAACCGAACTGACAGACTATCAGCTAAAGAAAGATTCTGCAGCATAAAATGAGATTGGAAGTCATTACAGAAAAATCCTTTAAAGCCTTTAGCCAAGTATCCAGCTGTAGTAAAGAAAGTAAACAAGAAGTTAGGTAGTATTGCTAAAGGAATATAAATCAAGGCTGTTGATATCACTATGATGACACAGCAGCTAAACTTGCAGAGGAAATACATAGTACACTTTCAGTGTACATGCACTAGAGGAAAATACTACTTCCTTTTTGGCAGGTTGAGCAAAAGAGCTGTGAAATACTAACAGCAAATGCAAGGTTTGAATCAAGCTAGTAGTCAGAGGCAGTATCTGTGGTCCTTCCATGAGTCAATCTGATTTTTTAGGTGAAGGATTATTTCAATCATTACTAATAGCTTAAATTTAAATTTTAGAGATGCACATCAGAGAGTGGTAAAGCAGAAGTTTGATATTGAGCATACCCAAGAACTCTGTATGAGAGTTATAACTGCTTCTGTGGGACAGACTGGCTACAAGTGAGTTTTCCCATCTGCAAAATGGTATCTTTTGTAACAATTGCCGCCCTTCTTGATATCAGTCTTCAGCATTTGCCAATAAGTATTGAAGAATAAGGAAGAGATGCTTTCCTTCTCTTCAGTTACAATAGGCTTTCCATGAGTCAATCTGATTTTTTAGGTGAAGGATTATTTCAATCACTACTAATAGCTTAAATTTAAATTTTAGAGATGCACATCAGAGAGTGGTAAAGCAGAAGTTTGATATTGAGCATACCCAAGAACTCTGTATGAGAGTTATAACTGCTTCTGTGGGACAGACTGGCTACAAGTGAGTTTTCCCGTCTGCAAAATGGTATCTTTTGTAACAATTGCCGCCCTTCTTGATATCAGTCTTCAGCATTTGCCAACAAGTATTGAAGAATAAGGAAGAGATGCTTTCCTTCTCTTCAGTTACAATAGGCTTTCCAGCCTTATTAAATAAGGACAACCAGAAAGTCACTGAAATTGCTGGATTTTCTCTTGACTGCCTTTGTTAAACTCCCTACATGTCATTGAAGGGCTAATTAATTATTACCAGGTCTGCATATGCCTGGGACATAGCTCTTAAAAATAATATTGATGATATACAATTACACTGTTGCCTAATTTGGTACTGTTTAGCATTAAAGCACTTCCCTTTCCTGCAGAGTAAGAAATTCCGTGCTGAACATTCTTAGATAGTGGGATTAATAGGTTTCATGTTTACCATGTACAACTGTATTTGTCTAACAGTTGTGGTTTAGGAATGGTATTCTCCATTTTAGTAGTTCCACTAGGAAAAAAACCACACCACTACTTGATTTCCCCCCTTCTCCAGTTGGAAGCACAAAGGGCAAAGATCACAGGCTGAGATAAGAGCAATTTACTGGAAACAGCAATGGAACCCCCTTCTTCTCATAAGTGAGAGAATCCCTTTCCCCCACCCCAGCAATGACATGAGTGAGATGGTATTGAATAACATTATTAGGGTCTTAGCCATGCCCACATGGCTTCAGGCTCCCTCACAGCTACTTCAAAAAATTAACCCTGTCCTTGGCCAAAACCAGGACACTGACTTAATTTAGAAGGGGAAAAGAAAAAAAAGATTTGTCCAAGTGGGTCTGGTTTGGTTTTGTTATGTTTTGTTTTGTGTCTTTTTGCAATACAATGAAAATAATTATATTCCTGAAAGTCTTTTGGTAGAACTGAATAGTAACATATTTATCACCAGTGAGAACACTTACTATATTAGTTGTTATTTTGGTTTAAATTTACCTGATTATCTGTTTCTTGTCAGAGACGCAGTTAAAAAATGAAAGAAATGTCAATCCAAAAATCATTCATTTAAAGAAATTTAAACAAATGCATATTGATAAAGAGCTACAGGCTTTAATCAGGCATTCATCCCCAAATACAATCTACTTCTGATATCATCAGTAGAAGAAAATCTCTAATAGTAGATCCCCTCACTGAAAATGAAACTTTTTCACCAGTTTCTAAGGCTCATACAAGAAAGTGTTACAGAAAACAGACAGCAGTTAATTTCAGAAGTTGGCAAAACAGAGAAAAAAAAAAAAGTAGATTTCATTTTGCATCTCAAATGTTTTTAAACAGCATCATGAAGCTAACTGGAAAAAGAAGGAAAATGAAACCCAGAAAAAAAGAAGCAGCAACATCCATTCAGTGGAAGACTATACAATGAAGAAAATGCAAGAAGAAACTAATATAGGAAATTAGTATGATGACAGTTTAAAAGCCCAGTAGCTTTCAAGTTCTATTAAAATATTCTTGACGACTTTTAATATGAAATATATTTCTCTGTTGAAAGTTGGTTGGCAAACATTGCATGACACATTTCTGTTTTGGACTTTTCTATCTGCAGGCCATCTTAGCCTATTAATCACTCTGAGTTTGATATCAAATTTCCTCTGCCAGGCTTTCCATTGGGATAGAACTGGAGTGGTGTATACCTGCTGGGAACCCAGTCATTTAAATCATTGTTTACTTTGCTTGTAACACACGAGGTGATTATGTCTCTCCGAGCATCCTGGAGGCCCTTCTCCAGAGCAGACCTGGCTGCTGTGCAGAGGAAGCCTGCAGTGTCCCATCAGCAGAGCTGGCGTGACACGAACAAGCGCCAGGGGCTTGCCTGCCTGACCCGGTGGCAGATGCTCGCTGCAGAGAGCACCTTCAAGGCAGCACCATATGCCAGAAAGGGAGAAAGACCAACTGTGTGCTGCGGATGGCTGCTCCCTAGCCTGCTGCCATCCACCCAGGGAAGCACTCAGGAAAGCCAGGCCTTAGTTTTGCAGACACTCTAAACACGCTACACCTTCAAGTCTAATAAAAGCAGAGAGCATCACTGAGAAACAAGCATCAGGAGCTCCACCTTACCCATACAGCACTGAATTCTGTGCTTGCGTCTCCCCGAAGATTAGCGTGAACTGCCAGTGACCAGGGAGGACTCTGTGAAGGCTCAGCACGACTGAAAAATATGCAGTTCACTGCCACTTTTCTGTACAGAAAGCTATTTCTAAATACATGAACTAATATGAACTCTGGGGCAGGTACCTTATTTTGTTGTGGATTCATACAATTCCCAAGAAAATAGGGGTTGGTCTATGACTGCAGCAGCACAGCACTGCCACAGTAACAACATGAGAACAATGTAAATGTCAGTCACAGCACTGAGATGCTGCAATACATCTGCCTGTGATTCAAACAGGAAATCAGCAGATTTTGAAACAAAGCCTGCTGTGAAAAAACAATTTAAACTCCAAATCAGCTGAAATATAAAATTCTCTCAAAAATTTCAAGAAAACAAAGCTGTAAGGAAATGTCCAAATCATTATTAAAAAAATACAAAACGTTTCTCCATTTTTATATTCTGTAGAGTTTTCAAATGAAAGCAGCAGGCTGCTTTGCTGTGTTCAGAACTGCTTCCCTTACCCCGAGCTAAACGAATAATGCCTTTCACTCAACAGCAAGATAAAACAGTTCATGCAGACTTTCTTGGTAGTTCACAGAACAAAGCATCCCAAGAACACAAACAATTAACAGCTGCTAAATCTTTTTTTTTTTTTTTTGGTAAGAAATGAGATGCATAATAATTTGGCTAAATGGTTGAATACATCACGCATAACTTCCTCCCTGGATTTTTAAGAAGTAAGTGAGTAGCACATGAGTATCACTGCCTCACTCAGGCTAAAAGCTGTATATTCTCATCCTCCTGATCATACAGGTATCTTCCCCCTCCTTTTCAGTATTTCCTGAAAAAATACTCTTTCTCAAGCAGATATGTGTTTAATGAAAATCAAGCCCTTAGTGGAGACAACATACAAAATGTCATGGAAAACTATGACAGCAACTGAAGACATTCCCCAATTTCCAGTGTTTTGTCAGCATACACACTGAGCTTACTCACTGACAAAGACTTGCATTATTCAAACAAGCCTATGAGCTACAGGGGGAAAAGAATCCTAAATTATAGTTTAATTAACTGCTAAGCCTTATTCCTGGGGCCATCTGCCCTTCACTCAGAAGCCACCATTGGCACCCTCCCACATGACTAACAGCCATTAAAGGTCCTCTTGCCTTCAGCATCCCCTGGCACAAAGCAAATATTTAATCTCATATAACAATACCATCTAGTGGTAAAATATATTCATTGCACTGGAAATCTCTCGTACTTTTCTACAACACCATCAGATAAACACAACAAGAGCAGAAAACACTTTCTTACACAAATAATTCTGCCCAACACCTGAACAATTTCATAACTATTTATTTCATCTAAACATATTGTTAGCTTTAAGCAAATTGCTCTATGTGGAGTAGATGACCTTGTACTCCTCCAAAGGATAGTTATGTATTGATGCTATAAACCATCACCTAAGGAGCAAAGACACCAAACCAGGCCAGGAGTCATTGCAAGACACAGCACTGTCTGTTACAAGTGTGCAGGCGGCACACGTGGAGCCACATCCATGTGTCCACAGCTCCTCTATGACATGTAACAATACAAGAAATGCAAATTTCTCCTGTTCACAGCAGAGTAAATAGAGAAAAAAAAGTACTTACTCGTCTCTACATAAAGACAGAAATTGTATTCAGGTGGTATCCTGAACCAGCTTCCCCTGAATGACCCCACTTACCCATGATAGCTAAAGAGAGTGAAAACTGAACCTAAAGGCAAATTGTTACATTTAGTTGTAAAATCTTTAGGAGAATGTGAATGGTTTGAGAGAGCAGAAAAAAAGCTGGAGTGAGTCAGCAAGACAGAAAGATGACTAATGGGAAACAGCAACAACTTGTTTTACAAAACAATAAATACTGATTATATGGATGATGTAGAGCTAAAGAGCTATTTGACATGAAATAAAATTATTCAAAGACATAATCCTGTACTAATGCAATGGGACAATTTGCTCTAGTTCAGTACTTCAGGGAACATTAGCACATTGTAAACAATATATTAATAAAGAGTGAATATTTGTGAAGGGCAAATTTAGTTAATACTCAACCTGTGGGAACAATTCGGCATATAGAGCAGAGTCATGCACAAGTCTGGCTTACTATCAGCTTGACCTCTTGAATTTTTCTCTCTCAGAAAAGAATAAAAGCCCAAAAGCTGAAGCGCCCTTATACCTAGGAAAAAAACAAACATTAACTTGCACCCTATCAACTTATGAAGAGATTCATTTGTGGCAAGCTACAAAGTTCTGCTTATACTGAAACAGAAGATACTACAAAAATCACTTTATTGTTTGAAATATGTTCTTATAAAATCAAGTCAATTGCTTTCACAAAATGTGATGGTCTAGAAACCCACAGCCTTTAATTGCAGCTGTTGTTTTTCTGCAATATGCATATTCATCCAAGAATCTTGAAAACTATTTAAACGCTTGTCTTTCTCACACTCAAAACCCCTTAATTATCTAATTCAGCAAGACTAATAATGTAACTATCACCCCATGAAAAACTGATGCTTTTCAGAACCTCCTTTAAGCAGCCTTTTACTTAATGAGAAGATCAGCAAAAAAGCAGATTTCCAAACATGAAACATTTATTAGCCAGCAATAACAACTTCCTATTAAAATTAGCAACGGCAGTGAATCCAACAGTTATTCAGAATGTTATTAAGAGTTAAGATGTAACAGGGGAATATGGTGACAACCTCTTATGAATAAAAAATGATGGCTAATACTATGTTTTTAGAGTTTCTGAACAGAAATGTCATTGGGATCATACTGTTTCTCTCCAATATGTACCACTGCCACCCTCAAATATACAATTACGTTATCACAAGCTTCAATTTATTATTTTAGATGTTAGTTATCAGCTCTAATACATTTTGGTTTTTGAATCTATTCATAAAGCTCTTCACGTGGACAACTACAATTAATTTGAAATTTGTTCTTAACAGAATCAATATTTGGTTGGTATCTGTAATTTATCAAGACTGTTTACACAGGGAAAACATTACTTTCAGTGCTAAATTTGAGGCAGGAATTGACGTATTCTATTCCCCAAGGTCTCAAAAATGGAGTGAATTAGGATCTCAAGCTAGAATACTTGCTGGAACAAGATTCCTGAAGCAGCACACCTGCTCTGCTCAATCCACCTGCACTCTGTTTCTCCTATCAACAAACCATACCCAGGTCTCTACAGAATTTCAACCTGTCAGTAATGACTATTGACTAACATAATTTCATTCAATGAAATAAAAATCCAAAAGCAGTGCTTCAGAACTAAACTATACCACTGAATGAAATCCCTTTTCATTTTTCATTTTCAGACAAAAGTTATATTTATAAATTACTTTCTATTCCTTGCTGTTACTTGCATTTAAATGAATACCTTATGAAATAAATCTCTTTACACAGAACATCAGACTATCATAATTATTATAATCATATAATAAAAAACTGCTTGCATATTGTAGAAGCATTAGTAGTAGCATTCAATCATGGGAGGTAGTTTTCCATCATTTCCACTTTCATGATTCTTAAGACAAAAATTTCAAAGGGTCGATCATCACACAGCATACAAAAGCAAATATTGAACAGGAAAGCATTAATATCTGTGGAGACTTATTGTAGAATTACAGATAAGATTTAATTCCTTAATATCTTCCTGTCTTAAAAACTGACAAATGAACTTCCTAAAATGTTTTATAGATTAAGAGATATGACTGAGAATTTTCCTTATACAGTTTTTGAGATTCCCTAATGTCTGCTGAAAGGTCATCATGGCAGGACACAAGCAGTCAAGATCGCTGAAAGTGTCAGGGAGAACTTTGTGCTAGCAGTACTGGATGGGGCAAGCAGGGCAATGTTGTCAGCATCTGCTGGTCACTGACAGGGCAGAGCTGCCTGGGATGGGATAGTGGGTGGCAGCCATGGCTGTATTGACCATTCAATAGCAGGGCCCAACATTCTGGTGAGCAAGAAATGGAGTTCTGCAGAGTTCTAGCCTGGGACCTGTCCTGCTTAATGTTTTTATCACAATCTTGGAGGAGACAGAGGAGTGAAGGCTCATCTTGTTTGCACATTAACACCTAACAGAGAGGGACTAGCAGATACGCTGGAAGGCAGAGCTGTCTTTCAGGGAGATGAAGGTAGGCTAGAGAAAAGTGCTGAAAAGAACTGTGAGAAATTCAGCAAGGAGAAAAGCCAAGTGCTGCCCTACGGAAGGAAGCCCCTCTGCTGCAGCCCAGGATGGGCAGGGATAGGCTGGGAAGATGCTCTGCAGAAACTGCCCTGGTGGTCAGCTGAGCATGGGCCAGACATGTGCCCAGCAGGAGGGACAGCCAGCAGCCCCTCGGGCTGTATTAGTAGGGGCACAGCCAGCAGATCAAGAGAAGAAATCCTCACTTAATCCCCCACTCAGCAGTCACTAACCTTCATCTAACTGTGTCCAGTGCTAGAAAGACATGGACAAACTGGAGGGAGCTCAGCAGAGAGACCCCACACTGCCTGAGGCTGAAGCACTTGTGCTACAACGAGAGACTAAGAGAACCAGGGCTTGCTTACCCTAAAAAAACTTTGGGAGTATTTAACAGCAGCCTGCCAGTGCCTACAGGGAAGTTAACAAGAAGATGCAGCCAAGATTTTCATGGGATGAGGACAAAAGACAAGGGATGTAACCTGAAACGAAAGGTTCAGAGTGGATTTAAGGATAAAAGATTTCACCCTTAAGGGCAGTCAGGCAGGAGAGCAGGTTGCTCAGAGAGGCTGTGCAGCCCTTCCTCTTGGATGTTTTCAAGACAAGACTAGATAAAGTGCTGTAGTTCAGTCTGACTTCAGATCTGACCATGCTTTGAGCAGGAGTGGACTTTGAGGCCCTTATCCTGAATTACCCTGTGATTTTATGGCCCTGAGACTAAGTGATAACCTATATCTTTCTTATCTTCCCATAGGATGTAGCACATATGCTGGTTAATTAAATAGAAGCAAATAGCTTCCATTAGTTTGAAAGCAGAGTAATGTCTACCCATGTTAAAATTAGCATTAATAAATACAAATAAGGTTTTACGGTCAATGTTCAAATACTTCCATTTTGGCATTTTACACATGGCCAAATATTCCTCATGAAGTTTTGCTGCTGTTTTGAAAACAATCATGCAGGTAATGGATTACTCCCTTTTCAGCTGCACAGTAATAATAACCCTCAAAACCATCTGGATATTCCAGAGTTTGAGGATTCATTGACCACAAAGAAACTGATGCCCTTTTCAGCTGACATTAGTTATTTTCTCAGCTACAAGAAGAGGAAGAATACAGATGAACATTCATACTACCAAGGTGCACATCTGCTCTGTTCCAAGATCAGACAAAAACTACTCTTTAATTATTTTCATAAAGATTAGTCACCACAGATTTTACTTCATTAATCATCTTGGGTTTTTCCTTATTATGACATTTATTAGCAACCAAAAATTTCAAGAATTCTTGGAACACATGTTAGCATTATATGCCCCACTACACATCTTATATATGAGCAATTAAAAAAGTACTTCTACATAAACTGCAGTAAGCTTTATGGCAATCTTCACTAATTCCTGGGGGAAAAAAAAATCACTCATCCTGGAAACTACAAAGCTTATTCTCACTCTCTGGAGCATTGTAACTTTTTAACACATATTAGGCCACAATCACCATCATAATCACAACTTAGAAATAAATTTAACCAGGAAAAAGTTGTAATGTTCAATTCAACATTACAGCATACTTGTGTTACCTTTGAAACCTTGTGTCTAAGCCAATAGACTAAAAATATTTTTCTCTGTGTAATATTTATCTCCATGACAAATGCAAGGAATAAAACAATGTTTGGACACAAAATATATGAGTATATACATAATCCAATTTGAAGTACTTTTACGTGGACCATATGTATTCCAGGAATAAAGTACAAATCTCACCTTTTTCCATTTCCCTCATCATGGTACAGTGTTTAAATGTGAGATCGTCTCACATTCCTGAACAGGTGATATGTAGAAATGAGCTGTTGATGTTTCAAATCAAGTACACAAGACTGCTCTGATGCTCTCATGAAGAAGTCCCACATGACAAAGCGATTATTTATAATATTTCTCTAAGTCCTTCTTATGTTGCTAGTGAGGTCCATTAACCTAATTATAGGAACAGAAAGATCTTTTACTTCAATTCTCTTTTTGCTGAAACCCTCACCTAATCCTTGTCCTTCGTGAAAAAGTATCCAATCTCTCTCCCTTGTTCTACCGTGTGCCCTTGAAGCACCCCTGCAACAGTCCTTTCAGCAATTCAGAGTGCAAGAAAGACTGCTGCCGTGAAGAAGAACAGGGAATGAGGTCAGCTTCTTTTTATGGGCTGCAGAAATCAAATGGAAATACCAGTGACTCTGTTAAGGCCCCTAAATATGAATTTCCATGTCCCATCAGAAGAAGATGGCCTGCTAGTCTATTCCATCCTGCACAAAACATCCACAAAATACTTGAAATAAAACTTACAAATTATTATATGTGACAAACCTTTTCTTTTTGCAGAATTAAATAAAAATTTCAGAAATTTTTATCTTTGCATTTTCTGATCTAGATCAGATTTAGAAAAAAAAAAAATAGACAAAACCAAAAGCAAACCAAAATTTAAAAAAACAAACAAAAACCCCCAAAACCAAAAACAAGCCCCAGAGACCTGGTGTAAAAACAAGTTCCAACAAGAAAGATCTGAAATATGAAGCTGCCACCATACCTCTATTTTCTGCATGCAACTTGGTACATCTTACAAGGATACAAAGGGAGATGTTTCAATTGGATATATTTTTAAAACCTTAACCACAAAGCTCAAAAAACCCCCAAAGTTTATCTTATTATTACTTAATACAATGTTAGGTTGATTCTAAAATAGAATTACAGAAAAAGACTGAATCCACAGTTATATTGCTTAGAGTTGTTCTGCAGAAGTTTGACTATTTGGTTCAGGTTTCCTCTTACACATCCAAAAGACAAATGAAACCCAGAGCACACCCTTAGAGAGAGAGAAGCAATCTTTATTTTAGAGCAGCACAAAGCTGACACAAAAAATCCTCTTCAAAACTTAAGGCATTCTCGGCAGAACCCTTTAATAGAAAGATCTATTTGAGAAGACTGACGAGGATAAAGTACAGATCATCTGCAGAATGTCTCAAAGCACCTAAGGTAGATGCTCTGAACTCCACATCCTCTGGATGTGTCTGATAGTCCTTACTGACATAGGAAAAACATGGGAAGACTACGATAGCTGTCCAGAGCAAAGGAATAGTATTAAATTTTTTAAAGAAAGTAATGATTTTGGGATTTCTGAAGCAGTCAGTAACAACTTGTCCTCTGCTGCACTGACATACTGTCTCAATATGGTTCTGAGTAACTTTGATACACCATTGAATTTTTGTTCCTTTCAAGGAGCATTTTAGAAGAACAACATATATAGAGGTGTTTCAGTATACAGGGGCTTGGATCTGCCATACCCTCCTCAGAGGAAAGCTCACTCAGACCTAGTTTTATCATCACACAGTGCCTGAGGAAAATAAGCAGGTTTTCTGGGACACAGGCAGGGACCAAATCACAAAATAACTAAAGCAACTAAACGTTATTAGGATTATATTTCAGAATAAAGATTTGGTTTCCTCATCTTCTTAGGTAGCTTCTATCTCTCCTTTTCCTAGTTTAGCTGAAATTAAAATGGGGTTTCTTGTCCAAGATGAGTTCTGCTCATGGAGGAGGAAAGGAACCAAGGAAGAACCAAGACTCTCTTCTGCGGCCTTGCAGACCTCAACATTGCTTAATTCTTTTGCACTTAGACATGATACTATGTGTGAGGATTTTTTAGTGAAAATTTAGCATCTAGAGAAACACTAAATGCACAAACTGCTTATTTCATTCATAGCTATTCTTTTGTTATGAATACCATACAAAGACTGATCATAATTTTATTAGAATTAAAATTCAGAATGAGATAGTTCAACACAGTAGTGCATCTCTTCTGCCTGGTTTTGGTGCTTCAGAGTGCACTGAGGGACACTGTCACCCAGGTTCCTGTTCCTCTGAACCTATAATAAACAAACACCAGCAGAAGCATATACATCATGTCAGCTTGGGCTGCCTGAGTCTGCCCACAACCTGAAACCATGACTCAGTGACAGGGACTATCTCACTACTCCCTGTGAAGTGTCACACAGGCACAGCCTGTAATATTTTCACAAGCTGATCCAGAAAAAGGGTGTAGAAACAACACCAAAGGTGTGCAAAACAAGAGTCAGCACAGAGGAAAGCAAGCAAAAGGCAGGAAGATCGGTAAGGGGCAGAGAGTCCAAGTGACAATACATACAAACGAGTTTTGGGACAAATGATTTATTCTCCCCATGACCTCCACACAAGTCCCCCTGACATTAGAGAGAACTGTGGAGGTTGGCCCCAGCCTGTGCTCCATCTGACAGACTAGCAAATAAATGCAGAATCTCGCCTTTTCCTCTCCATGAATTTGCCATGGCAGATCAAAGAAGTGGGAATCTGGGACCAGTGCAGTACTGATGCAGCTGGCAGAGTTGTTTATTTGAGAGGCTAAATGCAACCTTCGCTTGGTTGAATAACTTAATTGTGCTTACTGGGAGTCTGCTTTTTAAAAGGTTCAATTCTTTCTGCTGCCAAGAATCAGAGTTTGCTTTCAGCATGAAATTATCTCAGGGGAAGGCTTTTCTAGCCAAACCAGTCCAAAAGTATTCTTAATTGCTCTCCACAGTCTTGTGAAACATGAGATTATACAGCAAATCCACATTCTAAACCAGAAAAATTAA
Organism: Acanthornis magna; assembly: GCA_036785705.1. Lineage (NCBI taxonomy): Eukaryota > Metazoa > Chordata > Aves > Passeriformes > Acanthizidae > Acanthornis > Acanthornis magna. The sequence goes on from JAWUZG010000001.1 coordinate 28,747,346, forward strand.
GGAGAAAGGTGAAAACGCAACCTGACAGAGAAAAATAATAATCTCAACCACATACCCTAAATAACAAAATGCAACTTCAGATGTTAAGAGTTTTTAACAACCATTGTGCCCCCCATGGAAAATGACAATGAGGTTACATTAACAATGGAACATGGACTATGCAGACCTATTTAAATAAGAACACTATTTGAAAAGTATTTGACTGGTCTATACAGATGCATATTATATTTTATTTGTAAATTGTCCCATAAATTTAACTGAACTTATAAGATAGAGAGAATCTTTTGAAGGGTAAATAAATTTTCCTTTGTCTTGATTTGCTTTTATTAATACATCAGAAGTTTCAGGAAAGATGAGATTATCTTTCATGCTAGAACAGCAATGCTGACACAACAATATCAAAACTATCATTGAAAAACATTAGTCGGCAGATTGTTTTCATCTATTGTACTGAACTACAAACTTATTTCTTCAGCGTTTGGTGTCAATGCCTCAATATGAAGGTAGACAAAAGGAGCAGTGGAATACAGCCTCTATAATCAACAGCTTTATATTCTTCAAAATGTCTAGGATTATGTCAGGAAAATTCAGAGAATTTCTCAACTTTAGATAACAAGGAACTAGAAAGCTTTGAAGACAGATTAGTTAGAAACAGAATGTCTATAAGTATTATGAATCGTTTAATACAGATATGGGTGCAGATGGGTCAAATAGATATCAGTCTAAATCATATAGGATGTGACAAGTTTTGTCTCTTCAGTATCCTTCTGTCAGCTTGAATAATTTGCAGAGGAATATATCTGGTTTCCCCCCTCATCTACAGAGGCATCTCATTCTGTCATTTAGTAAATATAAGTATCCAAGCGGAAGCCTTTTCTAAATCTATTCACAAACACACTCATGAGTATGTCTGAAAATAATCATACAGGAAGCTCTTAGCATTGAGGTGACTTAAATACTTACTTTAAAAAAAGGTATAACTTATAAGTGTTCCCTGATCATTTTCTCTGTAAACCGAATACAAGAAGAGCAATCCATAATTAGTGGCAGATCAGCTTAAAGCCAGGGGATGTCAATATACCAGGAAAATTAGGAGTCTGACATAAAATCTTTCAGGCTTGAAGCAATCTTAGGTGAGACACTTGCTAAAACAGGCAGATGACAGGAACATGCAATACAGGTTGGCTAATGCACACCATATGAAATACTCCCGCCTACAGCAATGTTTAAAATTAGCATGCCACTCACCAAAAATAATAACAGTTTTTCAGTACATGATGCTATTTCGTATTAAGTTGGAATGAGTTGGGCTGAAGCAATGCACATAGAAGGTAAACCGTCTGTAGTCTCTCTATACTATTCTGTATAAAATATACGGTATCTACAGGACTCCTAAGCTGCCATGGTAAGGTGTGTCTGCTTGGAAGTGATTTAGAGATATTTGACCAAGTCCTCAATTGGAAAGCAGATTTTATTAGATTCAATCTCATTAAATAACTAAATATTAAACTTTTTCTAGATTAGACATATATTCTCAGAAGCTGGATATTTTCAAATTCAGATGATATAGCACCCTGTAAGTAAGTTAGACATCTGCCATCTACCAGCAGTGAGCCTGAGTTCAATAAGCATTTAGATAATGCTCTCAGGCACATGCGTGATTCTAGGGGTGTCCTGCACAAAGCCAGGAGCTGGACTTGATGATCTTGATGGGTGCCTTCCAACTCAACAAGATCTGTGAGGCCTTAGATGCAGCCTTGTCTGAAATACTAATGAAAATGCATTACATAAAATCAGTTTAGCACCTATCAAATTATTTAAAAAATAACTATTCTCCACTGGTGCTGTTCCTAGTAGAATCACATAGAATCTATTATTGATCACAGATAAAAATATTACTATATAAAATTATTTTCCATAAGACTTTCAGAATACATCTTAATCCAAAATAATGTTAAAAAAATCTAGATTCTACAAAATGACTTGATTTGATATTATTTGAATTTTATATATATATATTTATATATATATACTTAGCTTATTTGAATTTGGGGTATTTTTAACAGAAGTCTATTGAACTATTCACATTACACTTACTGTACGAGAAACTTTAAAGAATTTAGAAGGTTTGATTGATAAATTGATTGATCATAGGTGCCCAGCATGGTGTAGTGTCATGACATATATTTACTTTTAATGACTGTCGAATGGGACATTGATGGAAATGCTGATTGTGCACTGTAAGGTCCTATATATATCACCTGCCCATCTGCAGAGTGAATGAAAAGGAACAAGGAGAGAAGTTCTCCTAACCCCTCATTTTCATCCTTCAGTTCTTTGGGATGAGAACTCATATAGAAATTAACACCAGGGTACATAAGATAGATCCCAAGCAACTGCATCACTATCTACAAGTACAAAAAGGAATGACGTAATTTTCACATATGTGGAAAAAGAATCCCATTGTATTTGCTTAAATTAGTATTAAAAGTCCAGGCGCCGCATAATTTACCTTCAGCAGATCTGTACAAACATTGGCATTTGTAGATGAGGCAACAAAAAAGGGGGGAAGTAGAAAGAGGAAAAAAAAAAGGTTTCTCTTCAACAAACAAGAATAACAAAAATTCTATTTAAACTTTTTTGTCTGACCGAAAAGGGCATTTTTTATGGTTTTGGTGTCACTCTTTTCAATCATTTTAGAATTCAGGCCACTTCAAAAGAAAAATGTCATTTTAAAGTAAAATACAAGTAATTTCATTTCTGTTACATTATATAGGCCTGAATTCATGGATGTTTCCTTAAAACATAATATTTTTATGTTTTAAAAAATCCCTTTTTATCCCCAACCAAATCTGTTTCCCAGACTGCAACCCATTTCACATTTCAGCCTCTCCTCACCACATCACTGAACCTGTAAATCAAGTAAAAATGTATCTCAGAATATGTAAAATAAAAAGGTTACACTGTGTAAATTACAATCTCCAAATGTCGATGCTACATTATTTCCTACTGTTTTTCACTGATCTTTTCTACCATTCCCTTTTCAAAGACTGTGTGTAAAGGCTGTAGAAGAGGTGATGTAAACATTACACTCAATGGTATTTTTCTCTCCTGCAATAATTATACAGAGAAAAAGTCAAAGCTACTGTAATGACTCATAAAAGATTAGCAAAAAGCTCATGTGTGAGTAGAACTCTTGTGATGACATCTATAGATGAACCTCACTGGTAATCTTGTGTTTGACAAACCAAAACCACGAGAGAAGACATGAGAAGACTGAACAAAACTCTCAGCCTAATGCAGCTCTGAAGGGAAATCACAATTGGCACACTGAGATGGGAAAAAGTTGTTCTACTCCAGTAAGATTGTCATGGTATGCACAAATAAAATATTCATATAGGTACACCTTCATGCACTGGTCACTCTTGAGGTGTTCATTTCCAAAGTCCCTTGGAAGATTTCCATAAGAGCTGCATGGCTGTAGGAACTGACAGCTAGCCTGCCTCAGCTCACAGACATCAAACTGATACAATCCGCTTGTACCCGTGAGAATCTTAGCGTCAACAGAAGCAAGAATTAAAAACACCAGAAGGAGGAATGAACCTGCAGGAGGGACGCTGTTTTTTGCAAGATTGTGTGCTAGCTATAGGTAGCCAATGATATTGTGGGGTGGTGAATTGGGAGCCAATGAATATGTGGCGCGAATGTTAGAAATAGTATAAAAGAGGCCTTGTAGTAATAAATAAAGCTCCTTTCCTTTGACTGAAAGCCGTTTGTGTGTGTGTCATTACCATCTCTACAATGACACACGGCTAAATCCCAGAGACAGCAAGAAAAATCTCCAACATCCACTCAAAGTATTTAAAGACTGCTTACTTTTGACTCTCACTAGGTATAATGAAATCTTCAATCTGTACTTAGACAAACTATATGCAATGCAAAAGAGCTTTTCACACAATGAAAAAGAAAACAAGAATCCAAAACTTAATCTGAAGTTTTAAACCCTATTCATTAAGCATTTTGAAAAGTTTGTACCATCCATGTTTGATTAAGCACAACTGAAGCTTAAGCGTAAGCTTGTGAGGCCTTTTTTGAGACTGCTATCCTTTTATTAACCTAAACTTTCTAGTAAAAATTGGTTTCTTCCTTGTATTTTCAAGTGGGACTGCTGCCTAGAGTGGGAGGTTTTCTCATCATTGTCACTGATACTTTCTAATTTCAGTTTGCTTTCATCTCAGCTACAGAACCATGAAAAATAGATCAATGCAAAGTCTTGAAAAAATTGTAAATAACATTAATCACATTTACAGTTAAGAAACAGTAAGGTTTTGTCAATCTAAATGAGCATCTTAAATTGTGTTTAAAATTCAGCATTTTACAGAAATGTTTGTTAGGATCCTTTTAAAATAATTCAAAATTAACTTCTAGTAGAAGAGAAAATCAACAACTGAAACATCAATACAAAGGTATAACACTTTTTATCCTAGCAGGTGTTGAGGTCATATGTGGCTTCCATATCATGCCTCACATTCACACTAAATCAGAGAAAAAAAGGATTTTTTTTTTATGTTTCCCCAAATAGTAGGCTTACAAGTACTTTAATGAGAGTTCCTACAGAATTCACATATTTTCTGAGGACTTTTACTTTACTTCATGATCCACAGAAAGCAGACACAAGAGCGTCCTTCCCCTTACCAGAGGGCAATCTGCTCTTCAGAGGTGTCTCACTCTGGAAATCTAGTCTGGCTGCTCATGAGAACAGCTGTACAGGATCAGACTGAAAGTACATCTCCTCCCATAACGAGTTTCTAACAGTCATCAACAGCAAGAGACTTGCAAGAAGTTTATACAGAGCTTGTAAGAGGGTAAACATGCAGTTATCGTTTCCCCATGCTCACTTCTAGCAATTTGCATCTCAGTTAATTCCTGAGGCAAAGAGGGCATTTTTTTTATTTTTTGAATAATTTTGTGCAATTTTCTTCATGGAAATGACCATCTCTAGAGTCAAGCACACTTTTAGAGCCCACAACCATCTGCAGCAAGTAGTTCTGCACCTCAATCCCAAACCATGAGAAGAACACCCCCTGCCTCTCTACAATACTCATTGCTGTTCTCCTCTTCTTTCTCCTCCATCCATACATACTTTGGGATTTCTTTCATACTCTTTCATCACTTTGTCCAACCTAGGGCACTTCAAAATTTTCTTACTCCTAACTGATCACTCCTGGATGGAAGACAGCTGATCGACTACAAAGCTGGATCCCCCCAGACATTATGAATGACCTATATACCACTTGCCAGTAATATTCATCTTGAGATCAAGAAAATTTCAGGACTCTTCCCAATAGAGACTTCCATCTTTGTAATTAATATTCTTGCTCTCTAGTTTTGTTACGTGATGAAACAGTAGGCCACAGTATCACCTTAATTGGGTTGAATATTTACAGTCTGGTGCACCTGTCATCTTACTGGTTTCCTAGATAGTTAAGAGGCAAGCTCAGATAAACAAAGATCAATAGCACCACCTTGAATCAAAATCTGTTATCAATTACACTCTAAAAAGCCTAAAGAATCCTGGAAGCATGTTGTAATATATTCCTTTCAACCCACATTGCTAAGCACATGAGACAAACACCTAGGAGTCATGACATTATTTTCAATTATCGGAGTTTGAGTGAGATCCCCAGCTAAGAGAACATGCTCTGCCAAGTGCCTGAAGAAAACCATAACCTCCATAGGGCATCACCTTGGAAGGTACAGGATCTGAGAGCCTGAAGGAATAATTAACTAGAGATGGTCACAACACTGCAGACAGATGGCAAGGAACTAGCCAGGGAATGTAGAAATTCTACAATGCCTTTTTGACAATTTTATGCAGCCTCCCATTCCATAAAAATCACATGAACTGAACCCAAAACTAAGTACTTTCCACAACCAAAAGGCCGCCTTACCATACCTGTTCTCTCAAAGAGCTAATGTTGAATTCCAATTCTGGCTTTGGAGGAAAACTTAAAGGAAAACGTTTCTATTCAGTTCCCAATCAGAATAATGACTACCCTGGTAGTGGTTAATTTTTTTTTCCCACTTTCCCCTTTTATTGGGAATCTCAGTCAATTTATATCACAAGAGGAATCTGTCTCATACCTTCAATGGGCAATTTTCCCCCATTGTCTTTTTCTGTTTGAAAAATACTCTCAAGAATGTGTCTATACACTGGGGAAACAAGATTGAATCAGAAGCCCTGAGTATAGGTAATTCCTCACCCACATATCTTCTGGTATACACTGGACAAGATACTCAAAATGCCCATCAGAATCATATGCTCATCCAAAAAAACAGTTAGGTTTACTGTCCATTTCCTTTTTTTTTTCCTCAGAATAGTTCAAGTACTCAGAGAAAGACTGACATATGAAGTTTTGTCAAGATTCTTGCCAACTTTAAAAATCCTAAGCAAAATTATTATTTGAAATTAAAAACAGGTATAAACAACATTGGCCCAGTTTTGTATTTGTACAAAGATCTCAAAGTCTTCTCACTTCTGCAAGCAAGAAATTTAGAAATACTTTGGTGGAGGTTTTGAACCCTGAGTATTCAAACACAGGTCTGAGGTATTTTAGAATGTCACAAGTTTCCAGAAAGTAGTTTTAAAATCTGAGCTGTAAAAGGTAGAAAGCTCTGCAGAGGTGACTGTTTTCCTTGAGACATTACAGAGTGTTTTCCAGCCTTTTCGGAGGCTGACCAGCCACATGTATTTCTGCTCACTCATTGTCACAAGCCACTGCCCTAAAAGAGGTCTCAGCACCCAGTTTGGTGCAAACAAGCCACTGCCCTAAAAGAGGTCTCAGCACCCAGTTTGGTGCAAACTGAGCCCAACTCCTGCTAAAGCAGCAAGACTTCTCACGCAATAACAAGTGTAGCAAGTACATACTCTCAAATGTTTTCACCAAAGCTGGTAGAGTTAGAGACATGGTTTGCTGCACCCCTTTGACAATGTTATTATCTGACTTCTCAGCATGTCTTGGGGGTGATACCATCTCCCAAACCTGACTTCAGTCTCCTTTACACATTGAACAAACATTATCCTTCTCACACTTATAATCTTGTTATAAACTGTGTGAAAACTTCTATGAAGTTATGCTGCTGGAAAGCAGCCTAACTTATCTGCAGTTTCCAGGAGAAAACTGTCTTGTATAATGCACCAGGGCAGATCTTGGTTCAAAAATAAAAGGCTACAATATCTTACGTAAATCTGGGGGTTGAGTGAAGAAAGGGCAGCGATCTGGAGGTCATAAATATTCTGCCTATGCTCACTCCATATGCTCTGAAGTTCAACTATAAATAGCCTTCAAATTGCTACACACTTCAAGAAAGTTGAGTAACCCAGCTTTCACTTTGTAATGTGAGGGTAAAAGTCTAATAAAGCCACAGAAGGGCAGAGGGAAAAAGCTGCTGAAGCCGTGTAGACATCTGCTGAGAGGGTCCTAGCTGTGAATTTCCATAGAGAGAACCAGCTGGCTTTAACACAGACAAAGAAATGAGAAAGTACAAGGCCAGCCAGAACAAGGTCAGCTCTGTGTGGGGAGCAAGCAAAGCAGCTAAACACTGACGTGAGTGGTCTATGGGAGGGAGAAAGGAACAGCCACCACACCTCTGCCTCCACACATCTAATTCCCAGAAAATTCTACAGCCATTTATGACTTTAGAGTGTTTTCTTTTTTTACATATCAGTACAAGTCTCGCATTTTTATATGTTTGGGATCAAAACTACTGAAAAGAGAAGCTGGGTGATCTGCCAACCCTTTCTGGCCAATTTCTTAGTAAATTTTATTGTCTTTGAAACACATTTCCAAGCAAAAACTACTGATGTGCTGGACCCTACCTGTAGCCTTCTGGTTCCCTCTTTTTAAAATTTTTGTGTTTCTTCCAGCTACTGGCACTGCCTACACAAACGATTAGTCCTGAGCATCCCAGGTAGCAGCAGCTGAATTTGGACAAAAACACCAGCCCTTACTGTGCCAGTTCCTTCTGTCATACTGCCCTTGCAAGAGCTCTCACTGAGTTCTCAATGTGACAATGAAAAGGACTTTGTCATCTGTTTGGCTTCATGCAAAAATACCATCAATCACTTTGGAAATCACTTTTCCCATGACCTAAAATTACAATTTCGGATAGAGACTCAATTGTAAATAAATATCCCAAGAACACTCAAAAGAGAAGCTGACTCTTTTCCCCTCCCATAACATCAAAGCAGGTGAGCCACTGCAATATGCAAGAAAAAAATCTAATCAACATTAGCTTCTTATTGGTCATTCACATTAGCATGCTACTTTTCTTTTGACAGTTACATCTAAAAGTCCTCAAAATACCCAAAGAAAAACTACAATATCTTCTTCTCCAAGGATGTTCCCAAAAAATCTCAATTGTAATAATCTCCCTAGTAATCAAAGCCCATTTATTATGAAAATAAAACTTTTTTTTATGAACAGTCTTCTATTCCAGGCAATCAAAGAAAAGCAGATTATGAAATCTAATATTTGATCCATTTTGCACAGGCATGGTTCAGAAAACATCTATGCTTCGGCCACAGATCCATACATATACCACATCCTCTCAGAAGTCTCTGGATGAAGTAAGCTCATTGATCTAAGATTTTGTGGATTTAAAGTTTTTGAAGGGCAGCCAAAACTTCCACATCATTTTTCTTCTCTTTCCAGTACCTGAGGTCTTGCTTCTTGGTCCTAAAATACTTAAACGTATTTACATTGTAAACAACATTATGCTGAGAAGTATGAAGTGGGAAAGGTCAAGAAAAGAAAGACATCCTTAACATTTTGTTTTGTACTTCAAGTTAACCATTGAGGGCAAATTTACTCTAAAAATAAGTCATGAGCTCTGTACTGAAAAACAATGTGGCTTCATTTTGTTTGTTTGTTTATATATTTTTTTAATGTTGTCACATTCCTCTATCTGGCAGTCTTTGAAGGTGCATGAGTTCAATTTCTTGGCCCCCATGTGTACTATAAAGCACTTTCTGATAATATGAAGATGACCTTTTTCTACAGGACTGCCATCTCCTGAACACTGTGTCTCCATAAGCCCTTTGAAGGACACATTATTACCAAAGTGGGTAATCTGACAGAAAGTTTCTGAAAGCACTTACTTCAGCCAGAGCACAAGAGTTGCACACTGCGCTGGAGTACTCATCAGTATTAGGTGTTTATTTGGACTGCAAAGTCTTTTTCCAAGAGTCAGCTACCCGCAAGCAGCTTCCAAATGGGGGATGCTGTCTCCCATGGAGTTTGTTTTTCTTCAACCTTAATCAGTACCATGTCAAAGAACACATTTCATACCAAACTCCTCTTTTTCTGGAGAAATTTCAGTCCTCCAAACTGAAGGGTTGAAAACCAGTACCTTCAGCCCAGACCTAAAAAAAATACAAAGCCTGATTTACCAATCTGCTGACAAGATAAGGGATTCCACTTTGCATCACTGGCACTCAAAAACACTCTTGTGCACCTGCTATGAGACACAGAGTATGTATCCCCAACAGAGGATAGTAAATTTGCAATATACAGAGCCATCAACAATACAGGAATGCCATGAGATCAAACAGAATGTGCAAAAGGTAAGATTCATAAAAGGAGATACTTTTTCCTTTAAAATTAAAACAGATCAATATAAATTGTCCAGGTCATCATAGATAACTGCATGGCTATGCAAGCTCTCATTGTCCATAACTTTGGAAATTGTTCTCCAAATTATGATGTCAAAATACAGTATTTTCAACAATTACAAGCAAGGTCACAAAACCATTCCTCTGTAGAATTTTCAAAAATTCAGCACATATGAAGGCACAAAATCTGTTAGTCCTGAATCACAGAAAAATCTGTAAGTTTGATGACCTGGTTCCAGGACTGGGAAAATTTTTGCTATAGCCAGGAAAGGGCATGGCTAGGATGCAGAGATTATTTTATACCACCTCACATCATTTGGGGTGGGGGGGGCAAGGGGCAGGGAAGTGCTCCCTTCAGGGTTGACACAGCTTAGCAAAGGGAGTGGCCAGGTATTGCCTATTGTCAGGGGGTTTCTGTGTGAATCGTGCATTTCTTGTACCCTCTGTCATTAGTATTGTTGCTGTTCATTTTCTTATCTCACCGCTGTTTTCAGTAAATGTTCTTATCTCAACCCATGATCTTCACCTTTTGTGCCTCCAATTCTCCTCTCCATCCCACTGGGAGCCAGAGGGAAGCACGTGAGTGGCACATGGTTTGAGAGTTCCAGTGGGAGCACTAAATTGAGAGTACCGTTCCTAAACCAAGACATTTGCTCAGCTGATTTTTTTCTGTTTGCAGCCCAAGTTCAGATATATTTATGGACCAATAAAAACACCTGCAGAAAACTCAGATTTGGTCCTCGGGATAACATGCAGCTATCCTGATAGCTTTGTCTCCCATGACCAGGAAAAGTGATTCAGACTGTTTTGATTAGCAAAGGTGAATATTGCTTCAAGGTTGTTTCTCTAGGGATTGAAACAGTGAATGTCACAACTCAAAATGCATTGAATTTCAGTCCTTGCACTTAAGAGCCACATCTTTTTACCTCAAGGCTGTAACAGCTCTCTCAAGCATCAGAAGTCCACAGTGATTCTAACCTTGTAGCTGACACAACAGCATCCCCTGGCTAACTAAGCTTTCTAAGTAATGCACAAAGGCAAAGGACTTTCTTGTCACCTGTACTGCATAATAGCTACAGTTACTGAACTAAATAAACTGAACTAGAAATGCCAACCCATCCTCTGTGAAATGAGGATGCAGTTCTTACAACAATTTATTTAGTGGTCGAGACCTAAAAATGTTTTAAATCCCACTTGGCTAGAAGCCAAAAATTTCAATTAAATGAAATGGGAAAAAAGAAATTTGACACAGCTTGCAATCAGCAAACTCCTCTCTCTTGGGAATGTTCTGCACAAGTCTTTGGAAAAAAATCCCGCTGTAGGTATCACCACAGTAAAGGTGGGCAGAAATATTATCTAGGCAGATTGTCTGAAGATAGGGATTAGTTTCTCTGAGTAGACTACTTGAGCACAAACCTTATTAATGTTTGTCTCCTTTTTCCAGAATTTCATGACAGCCTTTTAAGCAAGTTGTACCTCCAGAAAATTTTCAAAACTTTGACCTGCTTAGTGTAGAGAAGGGTTTCATAAAGATCTGAGAGAGGACTCTTCTGGGCAGATAGATTAGCAAGTAGTTTAAATTTGATTTAACTAGGGAACTTGATTAAAATACAGTGTGGTTTTCTCAGCATATGGGCTGAATTGTATGCACATAATGTTTTTACATGCACAAATGACAGTAAGTTATGCAGGCTGTCTCACGATTTGCACATGCAATCTTAATTTGTGCTCACAGAAAGTTCTCACTTGGAGTTCCAGAACTGCAAATTATAACTGAGGCCAATGGAAGTTCTAAGATCTTCATAACCCTAACATAAAGTACCATGGGCAGGCATGAGCTGGAAATGCTGGACCTGCTGTCCAATAAATGCTTTGACTGGGGATGATTTGGTTTATTGGCTCTGAGAAAGACATCTGCATCACCCATGGTAAAATCTGCTGTCTCCTCATGTTGAAGTTTCATTCCCATGAACACTAAGTAGTGTTGCTGAGGTAGCCCAGCACGTCAGATGTACACTACCAAAAAAAAAAAAAAAGTGAGCTCCCCACAAAGCAGACTTCCTGGTCTACATTTAGAGTAAAAGTAGCATGAAAGTCAAGATTTTAGTGAAAGTTTTTCTCATGATCTCTTCTCTGCTGCTGTGAAAAGGAAATAAAATTATATGCAGAATTAAGTAACAGTAGCAAAATTTCTTCTGGAAAATTATGATGATGTACTCATTTGGAGAGGCTTGTGAGGAAATGGAAGGTGAAACAATTCAGAAGAACTTGCAAAATTCTGTTATCTCCCTCCATTTTTATTATGGAAATGGAGACTGATGATAAATACATTTATATAGCAATCAAAATAAAACCTGCCAAAAGCTAACAAAGGTAAAGATTACAATTTAATGTAAATAGTGACCCCAACTTAATAATGCAATCTGCTTATTGTGGAGAAAGAACTTACTAACCCTTGAAAGATACTCACTACAAACACAATATATATGCATCCTGATTAATATGGGTTCTACAAAAGCCACCAAGCAAATAGCCTAAAAGTAGGTAAATCAGTTTTATTTTCTGTGCTTTTCCAAAGTCTGTGTTTGTTTACAGCAGGTACCTATGCATGTGTAGAGCATGTGAGCTGGTTCCTATGATCATGCACTGTTGTAGCCTGCAAATGCTCTATCCCATCTAAGGGATATAGTGGGATGCACTGCAGAAATGTTTCACTTTGCTCAAGTACTGTTTGTACTTGTTTTTGTGAAATGCATTTGTATAAACTCAGAAAAAAAAAAAGGCCTAAAGCAGATGCAGCTTTGCCTTGTTGCTAACCATCAGATATCTTGTTTGAAAGCTGTTGTCACACAGCTCATGGGAATTCTAGCCATATGCAGGCTCATGGTTCAGTCAAAACCTGGTCCAATATGTAATGGTGCTTTGAAGCACGGCTGAACAAAGTTCATCCCTCATTCATTTTTACCTAAATAGCACTCACCATCAGTTCAGCTGTACAAAATACTGATGCTAATTCTTTCTATTATAGACAGGCCCTAGGGTTTTAAACTGCATCCATCAATATATGTCTATCTATCCACTCTAACATTTCAAGACAGATTAGGTCATTGGTTTTGAAACTTGCAATTAGTTATCATAAGATACCACAAATAATGTACCAGGATTTTTTAATACGTATAAGCATTCTAAAAGCAAATTTAAAGAATCTTTTTTTTTTGAGGGGGCCATTTATGAAAGAAAGCAGCTAAGTACATAAGAAGGATAATGTTTATTCACTGAGAGAATTCTAATCCTCAAATTCCTACAGTAGCTTACAATTTTACCTGCCATAAAATATTTTATGTCTGTATTACAGGGAGCATGAGAAACCTTTTTTTTCAAATGTTATACACTTGGTTATTTGCATCATTTCTTGCAATTAAAATAACTCTTCACAAAATGGTATTTAGTATCTTTCCAACCATAATTAACATTTTCACCTGTTTTGCAATTAATTATAAAGCTAGAAAACTGCATTACTTAATCCTTCTTGGACATTTTATGTCTAATTATTCAGATATTGATGTTCTGCTAATAAAAGTGTCCTGCAAAAAAGTACTTCTCAAATACAGCTATTGGAGGAATCAAGGCAAGTTCTTCATAGGAGCCTTGAAGACCCTCAGCAAATAAAAATACAGTCAAAAATTACTTTGCAGTTACTGAGAAGAGAGTAATTCTGGAGAAGACAAAAAAAAAGGGAATATAGGGAGAGAGGGTACATTGCCTAATCATGTCAGCATTGGGGCCCAAGCATTTTACTTATCAAGTGACTTCAGCTGTTGCTGTCTACACTAAGAATCACTTCACCACACAAATGATAAGCAAAACTACTTCTGCATAAAATTCTCTGTAATTCTGTAGTAATGAGTTTAAGAATCTGTGAAGTACCAAAGCAGGTGTATTTTTTATATTACTTACTCCCATTAGACAAAGGAAGGAGAGTGGCTTTGTTTTCTTTTATGTTGGAGTTTTTTTACAGCTCCATAGATTGATGCTATCCAGTGCCAATGAGCACAGTGGGAATTTGTGGACTGATGCCAGTAGACCTACATTCTACAGCCAAAACTAGAGAAGTTTAATGAATCACAGTCAAGTTGCTCATTAGAAAATCAGAACCACAAAAGAAATCCTTATAGTATTCTCAGTGTTTTGATAAAACACTGGTAGATGTTAGAAATTATATACTTCCCATTCCTCGTAGGTCAAGACACATGGGCCACTGCCACAGCTACCACAATGTTGAGACTTAGAGCTGTACACTTCATGACAGGCAGATAAAGTGAGGGCTAAGGACTGAAAGATGCAGGCATTAGTCTTGCAAGTGAACCGAAGTAAAGGACAGAAAAATGTTTTCTTTTATCATTGTTCAGCACCTTACTCCAGAAAGGTCATTCTAAGTGCTACTGTCACAAAAATATTTAATACAGAATATGCCGTTTTCAGGACTTTGCATTTGGTTTATTGCTCTGAAACGCTGGAAGTAGATTTCTACACACATTCAGTATATGGTTATTCATTCTTGTGGCAATTTCTTGTCTCATTTACCCCTGTTGCATCATAGTCCAATAAAGGCTTGGTCTGAAATTAACTATCCTCCTGGATGGTGATCTCAGCAACAAAACCTGATCTGAGAAATAAAATTTAATTAACGTCATACTCCTTATAAACTAGAAGAAAAGCTGGAATCACCCTTTTCAGACCTGCTTTTAAAAGCTGATTATTTCTTTCTTATTATTACATATATTATATGTATATTATATGTATATTGTACCATATTATATACTATGTATTATTTTATTATTAAGAATCTCTGATTATTTATTTCTCCTTGAATTATCAGAAACATTAAATCTAGCTTTCAAAGTTTGATTACCAGGCTCATAGCTTGTGAGATATTTCAGACCTCAGCTTAATATCCAGATTTTCACGGAGCAGCAGAGGGTTTTTTCACGCATTAGGATTTTGTATTAGACTACATCACTAAATGACGGACAAAACAGAAACTAAAATAAAAGTTTTAGCAGAAATTGCCTTCAAGGTTAATTAATTTCATAACTGTTGTATATGATGCTACTATTCTTTCTGTTATCTATCAGTAACATAAGTACCAAACTGTTTGAGATTATGGTACCTAAATTTAGGCACTGAAATACAAGTACTCAGTTCAGTTAACTAAAAAACAGAATTATTAAGGTTTGAAAAGACCTTCAAGGTCAAGGCCAAACTTTGGCCAATCACCACCTTGTCCACTAAACCACAGTACTAAGTGTCATGTCCAGTCATTCCTTGAACACCTCCAGGGATGGTGATTCCTCACCGGGCACCCTATTCCAGTGCTCAACCACCCTTTCCATGAACAAATTTTTCCTTATGTCCAACCTGAACCTCCCCTGGAGCAGCTTGAGGCTTTGTCTCCTTATCCTGTCACAACTTGCCTATGAGAAGAGGACAACCTCCTGTCAGGCAATTGTCAAGAGTCATAAGGTCGCCCCCGAACCTCCTCTTCTCCAGATTAAACACCTCCGGCTCCCTCAGCTGCTCCTCATACACCTTGTGCTCCAGACCCTCCACCAGTTCCACTGCCCATCACACCAATATGCTTCCTGTTGTGAGGGGCCCAGAACTGGACACAGTCCTCAAGCTACAGCTTCACCAGTGATGAGTACAGAGGGAAGCATGATGTCTGCCACGTTATTGATCTGGTACATTGCTATAATCTCCATCCAAGTATCTTAAATATTTTGACACATTTAAAATGTTCACTTAAAATGCTACCTTTAAGGCAAGTTATTCAACTCAACCAACTTGCTGTGATTCGAAGAACAATTTAGTTAATCCAAAGTAGATACCCATTTTAAAGCAAGCAGAATGACTCCCTAGGTCTACTGATAAGCAACAGGATTCAAGTGCCCAAACATAACCTTTTAGAGCCATCTGAGATGCCCAAGAGAAGGGATTAGCAGATGTGATGGAAGCGATTTTGCATCTAATTCAGACAGGATTCTGCACTTCTGAAGTGGCACTTGGAGGCCAGACAAGATGCTCCAGAAGAGCTTTAAATTATGCTATGCACCTGAGCCCTACCCTGGATGTCACTTGATTATGAAGCAAAAGCACCTACCTCTCATGTAGACAATTGCAACTGGACACCTATTTCAGGTGTCAATCTCAAGCTGCATCCTGCCTTTAAAGACCTTTTGGTAGGCTATGACCAAATTTCCAACACCTAAAGCCAAGCTGCACTGGACTCTTCTTTAATATTCACAAAGCAGCAACAAGGTGGCACACAAAGTGTTTTACACTTTGCAGAACACTTAAGTCTCTAAAGAAGGAGTTTCTTTTACCATTTAAATAAGATACTGTAATTTCAAATGTAGCTTTGCAAAGGTTCATTATCTGACAACAAAAGAAATCACAATTAAAGGTGTATTTACTTTTAAACTTGTGTAGCTTGTGGTTTTGGGGGGGGGTTGAAAAAGAGAGGGAAATACCTAAAAAGGTGTTCTTTTCAGATTCTGTTTGCTGGCTCAGGAATTTTATTTGATGATGCACCGTTATTACTCTTTTCCAAATACCAGGGGGTTTAATACATTTTTTAGTAGAGGCTTCAAGTTTAAAAAGAATAACTTCAAAAAATAAAATTACTACCATACGTTTGAACAGGCAAGGAAACATAATTCTATGAGACCTATGAGACTGCTATGTCTAGCTGTAGCATTCCAAGTCACAAAATTTAATTGCTGGGAAAAGATATTCAGGCCAATCAAGTAACACAAGGGGGTGGTAAAACACAATTGTAGCCGTTACCCAGCTTCTGGATTTGGTAATATCAGTGAAAAGGTAAATTCCAACTACAAGTTTTATTAGTGCTGAAAATACTGAAAGGTGGCTCCACCTTCACCTTTTCACTCAAAATCAGCCACCAAAAGAGCTTTTAATATATGAGATTCTCAGAGTGAATTTCAGAGTATCTGCAGTGGTTCTGTGAAGGGCTTGACTCTCTTTTCTCTGACAGATCTAGGCCATCTGAGCAGGTTTTAAACCTCCTTCATCACCTCTGAGACTGAAATTAAAAAGGCGGTATGCAGTACCCAGTCTGAAAGCTTTATCGTATTGTAGGTGAGCAGATAAACTGAACACACGAAGCTAACCATGAAGGGATATGATGCTATTTCAATAACCAGTTTTAATGATTGTAGTGACTCTTGCTCAAGTCCTTTAGTTTTTTCTGAAAAAACTACTGTGTTACACAGATCTTTAAGCAACTGCAGAAGTCAAACCAACCTGGGGTACCAAATGGAAGAGGTAAGCTGAAGAGTAAGGTAGAAAGAACAGACTGTATTTTAAAATCCATTTTATACTTGCTATATTTGATTCTTAATATTAAAAATAACTTTGGATTTAAAATGTTTCAGTCTGTTTTATTCAACCCTCACCACAAATCAGTTAGACTCACCAAGGAAGCCTGGTGTTGAAAGTCAGTGGAATGGCAAAATGTTAGCTATGCTCAAAGACAGATAAAGGACCAGAGGCTTGAAAGCTCTCAGGGGTGTGAGGAAGTGCCCTCAAATGGCAAAGGAATGGGAAAAATTAGACCTAGTTCAGGAACCATTACAAGCTCACTGCATATTAAACTGGCAAATTAAAACTCTCACAGAAGATTACTACTATAACTTATGATGCTGGCAAAAAGAAAGGCAAGGAGTTGTGCTTCTGTATTACACCACTGCTTAATGTAATTGGCATTCATTCATTGGAGTGAAGGGTATTTAACTTACAGATCGAATTTTTGTAGAAGAAAGTATTTATACATTTATAGAAGTTCTAATTGTTAGTATGTTGCTACTAATCAAAGACATTATTCCATTCAATAACAATTTTTTTAAAAAGAAAAAAAACAAACCTACCAAAAAAATCTAGTAGAACAATAGATTTGGGTTCATTTTTCAAAGGAAGTGTTTCTTGGGCAGAAGCCTAAGTTAAAGATTGTCTAAATTTAAAAAAGGAAGGGCATGGACATTTACCTGTTCCCCAATTATGGTTTTGTTTTCTTTGATGCTAGAAAGCATTTACAATAGTTAAAAATGAAAAGGCCTTACAAACCAGGCTTCCATAGAAAGTCATAGGCAGACATGCTTTTCTACAATGCATGGTTAGACATTTCTGGGAAACACTAATAAAATGTCTTCCAAAAATATGAAAAGAGCATAAAATAGAAATAGAACAGAAGGCAGAGACCAGGTACAGTTTCTTTCCTCCAAAATGGAAACAACTATTCAATGCCTGGACAAATTAGCATTATACAAGTCCTCCTGTAACAGTGCTATGTGAAACACTGTCTGTCACAGAAAGAAAATGACAAAGCATTCATCAAAGTACAAAGTATTTTTCTTACATTCTCATTTCTTTCGTCAGATTCTTGTCCCTCTTGTTCTCTAACTCTGGCCATTACTGAAGTACCTTAACAGTGAAACTTCTGCTTCACAAAAGAGATCTAATGGATAAAAACTGAAAGTCTTTACCAAGACCACACTCACTGGAGAACCTCAGCAACAGCTGATAAAAACAGAACAGAGAAATTGTTTGTCCACTATACTATTTCCTTTCTCCAGTGGGCTTCAATCATTCATTTCATGGACAATGAATTAAGTTCAAGAATTCTCTTGATCTGAGGGGAAAGGAGAAACTAAAGCAAACAATGACTTTCAGACAATAACTTCTACCAGAAACAATCATATTATAGGAAACAACATATCATTATATAGAGAGTTCCATCATCCATTTCCCTCTACCTCCAAAACTGTAGTCCAATACCTCAAAACATTACAGTAGGTCTGATTCACTCTTTGACAAAGACCAACTAAAAAAATGTTAATTAGCCAACAAATATCAACCCCAAAAGTGGAAGAACAGAGAAAGATGTACTTTTAAATCTTTCCAATGTCTCATCACTATGATGATCATCACTGTGGGTCTGAACTCCACAGCCCACTGCTGAGCCAGGAATATACCGTACATACAGCAAAACAATGTATGTTTATTTCATGGTTGATACTGTAGACTGATACACACTAATTTTCTACCTGTCACATAGCTATTCATATACAATCAGTACATAATGTTTTAAGGATTGTTATACTTACAGGGATTTAAATGTATTTTATATGCAAAGGCAAGTACCACCAGTAAACAAAAATATGAATAAATATATCTGCAGAGGAACAATCACTTAAAGTCAAAACGGCTTGGCCAGTAAATGGAAAAATGCTCTTTTCAGGTTTTAGGTCAAAGTTTAGATACAGATCTTCTGGTCAAGATCAGAATACACACAGAAATTAGAAGAACCAGACAGCTACAAATTGTCTCTCCAGGAAGGAGGCCATGAATTACCAACAATTGCTTAGGACACTGAAAGAAAGACACAGAGACTGAAATATGCAACTCAGAACAGCTGTAGGCACAGCATGAAATCATAGCTTCTTACTTTTTCCAGTAAACAGTAAACTTTAAGTAGGATTTGGTGTACACAGACTATTTTATCTCTTTGTTTAATGGGTAGGAAGGTTGGGAGAGTAAAAAATATTATGCTTTAAAAATCTGGCTTTGAATCACCTGAATCATTCACTAGTGAGAAATATTTTATTATTTCAGCTGACAGAACTAGGTCTGTCATGTTACTATGATGAGAAACCAGGAAAGATTGCAACTGAACTGAGGCAGTGCTGAACCAAAATGTTCCAGAGAAATTAGGAGAGAAGTAAAGCTATCTGCTTGACTACTTACTCACATCTATACTTAGCTGTTTATTCAAACAGGAGTGCAAAGGTGCATCAGGTACAGGTAAATTGTGATCTTAGAGCACCCAAGAGAGAAGGGAATACACATCACCCCCTTCAGCTACAAAGGAGACAAGGATTCTACATAATACCAAACCTTCTCAGCACATTTTTCAATCATACGTATCTTGCATTCTTGCAATCTATGCATTGTGAATCTGCATTTAACATCTACTTTTAGAAAAAGGAAATTTTCTCCCGGGAACATTTTTAATATTGTTCCCACAAAGTAACTGTGTGAGTGAGGTGTGAGTTCCGATACGCAACCAATGGAGTCTATTGTAGACTTAGTGTCACAGCTGGGATATTTCTACCAAGTTGTGAGAAGCCATTTTAGATCTGCTTTGTCTCAACACTGGTTGTCAGGGGCGGGGGGGGGGAAGGGGTGCACACGTGAAAGGAGGCACCCATAAGATGGGGGACCCTTGTCTCTGGGGGGACTTCGTCTAACAGCACCCACACTGTGCCACCCAGAGACGCTCCTCCAAGCAGAGGGCCCAAGGTCTCCGTCAATGAACTACAGTGAAGGCTGGACTGGACCGATGGCCTCCTGCCAGCAGGCAGGATAAAAACAAACTGCGTCACAAACTTGGGGTTCCCTTGGGGCCTGCCGGGGGGGCTCACTTGGGGCGCTTTTTGGAGACTGTGCCTGTTTGCTTTTGAGGCTTTTTGAGTGGGGGGCTCACTCACGGGCTAGCCCGCCGGCTTGCTTGGGGGGCAGGGTTCTCTTACTTGCCCTGGCTTGGTTTTGCTTTTCTTTGCGCCCTGGCTCCAACCTGCCTCTTGGCCCTTGCCCTCGCTCGCCCTCCTTCCCGCCCGTCTCGCCCAGCGCTTGGCGGGACGCTGGCTGCCCCAGCCCGAGTCCTGCCCGTCCCTGCCCCCGCCTGCCCTCCCCACCTGCGGCCTGCCTGCCTCCGGTCCAGCCCGCCGCCCTTTCCATCCGCGACGCTGTCCAGGGTCCTGCACTGCTGCCGCTCGCTCCTCACCGCGTGTCCGGCCGCGCCCGCCCCGCGGGAGCCGCGCCTCTCCCACCCCTTCCCCGCACAAAGGCAGCGTGCGCACCGCACCTTCTGCCGCTGGGACATCCACTGCACCCCCGGCTCTGCTGGGGGTGATGGCCGCTTTGGCTCCTCTTTCTCCCCCCGCTCCTTTTCCATTTTCTCTCCTTCTTTTCTGTCTTTTCCAGTCCTCTTTAGTGGGGCAGTTACTCCTTTCTTTTGTTTTTCGTTATCAAGAAACGGTTCCTGATACAAAGTCTGTCTCGGTTGACTTCACTTCCTTCCTGACCATCTTAAGAGAACTCGTCGTTGTTCCCCTTAGTGGAACGGAACACAACTTCCATGGCATAGTCATGGATAAGTTTTCCTTCTGTTAATCATTTCCATGTTTTGCTGAAGTGGAACTCTAAGTAGCAGAAAAACAAGTATATTAGAATTCATGGGAAAGTTACTAGGATTTACCACAAGGTGGTTCTTTGGCATATACATTTAGTTTGTACCTATTAACTAGATCTAATGAACCCCAATGACAAAAACAGGATTATATAGCCTGCACTAGTACATATAATTAGATTTAATAAATACATGGATGTAAGGGAACCTGTAAGCCACAAAGGTTGAACTCACTCCTTCATTGTTACTGAGTCAGCTGCAATTTTTGCCAGCTTTTTATTAGACTACCACTTAATTTGAAGAATTATCCTATCAAACTGAGTATTATCATTACCAAAAGAATATATGAGAATAACACACCAATTCAAAAATGTCCAAATCTTTGCAATACAAGTGGAATATTATTTGTATTTGTGCTCAAGTTTACTCAAAGCATTCTCTTGGGCGAAGAAAGTATATAGACTCTTTTCTTTTTCATTTAGAGCAAAAACTAACTACTCTGCCACTCATGCATCCATTTTCATTTTGTGTTTCATTAATATAGCATATGCAGTAGCCTTGTCTATGTTATTGATGACACCGCGGTGGCTATTGGACTGATATAGTGGTCTCCAGGAGTTTCCAAATATAAATTGACTCTAATGAGATAATCCCTAGTGCATGGAGATGGAGGAATGTTATCTAAATAATGCCACTTCTGTTGCAGAATTGGTTTCAAATTAATTGTTTCTTTCTAAAGCTCTAATTATCAGGAGGAATGCAGTTAGAAAAAATGAAGTTAAAAAGTGCATAATGTCTAGTAGCTCATTAAATAGAAAATACATTGTAAATTTGGGAATCAGAATGACTTGCAGCTAACTGTGAGATGATGGGTCAAGCACATGAAAAGAGACTTTTTTGGCAGGAAAGCAATTTGGTAGTGCTGACTGCAGTCTGCATTTACTTGACATTCGGAAAGATCATATGACACCAATGCAGATGAGGTGAACAGTGAAGAGAAAAGGAAGGGCAAGGAGAGCTAGAGGACAAAAAGTTAGGTTATGAGCAGCTGAGGCATGATGAGGAAGGGAAGAATATGAGTGTCATCATTAGGTGTTCAATTTTTAAAGTGGAAATGGGAACAAGTGTCATATTACAGAGACTTGGAGTATTCGCGCAGCAATAGAGAGAGGTGGGTCAACATTTTTCTCATAGAGGGGTTTTATGAAGAGTTCATTTGGTGAATAATTAGCAATTTTTAAATTTCTCTTTGAATGAAAAAATGTAGTAACTGGTATGTATTCATTGCCTGTTCTAAAAGTTTACTTCATTTTTTCAAACCACAGTGTGTATTTACTCGGTGTGATGTATATCTTTATAATAATGCAACAAAACAAAGCAACTCCAAAGAATATTTGAAATACTTAAGAATAATTAAGCTGTCAGAAAAACCCCAAACCTAAAACATTATACCACAGCTTCAAAGAAAAAGAAGCTCAGAATAGGTGATTTAGGCTTAAACTGTCTCCTAGTACATTTTCGATAAGCAGTGACCCCAACAACTACACAGGAGGACACAGACATTATCAGAATGGGAGCAGGCAGCTATACTTTTGCATGTACACAAACAGGTGCATGCCACACCAGCCTGCACAAATGGGAGGTCTAAAGCCACCTAAAACGTCACAGAGTTATCTAAAGGCCCAAAGTAATGTACAAAGAACTGCAAGCCATGGGCTCAGAATGACAGGCAATGCACAAGCACAAGGGGAAGAAAGTTACCGAGAGTTACATCATTTTATGTTGTTAGGTTTTGGCCACAAGTTGATCTGTGTGGTAAAACAAATCTGGAGTGCAATTATCAAAAACAGTTTTATCAATGTACTGGTTTTAGCTGGGATACAGCTACCTTTCTTAATAGTAGCTCTTAAGGTACTGTACTTCAGATTTGTGACTCTGAAGTGACAGTGGTCATGGATAAGGCCACAACACAGCAGGTACACCCCTAAAGGGACTGTGGTCCAAGGATAAGGCCACACCAGAGCAGTGGAGTGCACTTCAGAATGCCCACAGCTGTGAATTAGTCCACACTGCAGCAGATATACCCCTGAAGAGGCTGTGATCTATAGATAAATTCATGCTGCAGCAGTGGCAAGCAGAGAAGTTCACTGCCATGTAAAACACTCTGGCCTGGTCCAAAGGGACCAGGGGTGGAGATTGCAATAGATACATGTTTAAATTGCTCTAACCCACTATTTCAGTTGCATGTTATAGTAAGTACTACAGCAAGAAACACCCAAAGCAGTTGAGGACAAGCAACCAGTGCAAGTGTAACAGCGGAGCAGCCTGAGCTGGCTTTGATGCCCAGTAACTCCACACAACAGCAGTCTCTCCTCTCCCGAGCGACCACCATAACAAACAGAATCCAAGTCAGGGACTAAATGAACCCAGTGGACATTTTATTGACATTATACACTTGTGGGCCATAGGCTAAAGGAATAACACCTGCATCTATCAGAGAGTGGGAAGGGGAAGGGGGTGGTTAATGAGGGTGTATTGGACAATGTGGGACCTAAGCATGATGCTAATTAGAATAAGGGGTAGAGATTGTACTGTGTTTGGCTGTGATAGAGTTAATTTTCTTCATAGTAGTTTTTAAATTGCTGTGTTTTCGATTTGTGACCAAAACAGTGTTGATAACAGAGATGTGTTTAGTTACTGCCAAACAGTGCTTAAATAGCATCAAAGCCTTTTTTCTGTTTCCCACATTGCTCCACCACTGAAAAGATTGGAGGTGCAGGACTGCTGACCCCAAATAGCCAAAGAGATATACTATATGGAGTCATGCTCAGCATACAAAACTACAGGGAAGAAGCAGGAATTGGCATACATTTAACAAGTCACCACTATGCATGATGGAGCTCTGCTTTTCTGGAGATGGCTGCACCCCTGCCTGTGAATGAATTAGTGATGAATGAATTCCTTGTTTTGCTTTGCTTGTGCATGCAGCTTTTGCTTTATCTATTAAACTGTCTTTACCTTTACCCACAAGTTTTCTCACTGTTACTGTTCCAACTCTCTTCCCTATCTCACTGAGAGGGAGTGAGCAAGTGGCTGAGTGGGGCTGAGCTGCCTACTTGGGTTAAACTACAACAATCATAATTAAAATGTTTATAAACAGAATAATAAAATCTCATTGCCATAAAGGAAAAATGAATCTGCATTGGTGAAAAAAACTCCAACATTTCCTAAATCAGAGCTCAACCAGGGTTCATGGCCACTTCTGTATTTGAATATCCATTGCACAAATACTATTGTAATGCCTTCATTGTGAAGGGTTGGACACTTTGGCAGTAATGCATTTTAAATATTACCTTAATTCCAATGCAAGGTTTATCCCTTGTGAATCTAGACTGAACAGAAAAAAGCAGGATCATAATAATGAGAAATGTCAGTGTACTGGCTGATAATACCATATCTGAATTTATTGCATGTTATGTTAGCATATAAATACAATATTTCTTCTGTCTTGATTCCAGTAAGCCCATAAAACTGAACTTATCTCTCTGTATTTGCTGCTGTTACTAAATTTCAAGATAAAAATTCCCATCTTGTTTAATAATAGCTTATTTGTTACATAGATTGAAATTTTTTTACACTAAATTTGCACAGGTAAGAGTCTGAAGAGAGAGCATACCTCAGGTATTCTTCTCTTGTGATGGTGCTGAAACAGATCCTTTTTATGCAGTTATGCTCTAAATATGATCTAATTTCTTGTAAAAACACCCTAGCCTGATATACTTAGTCAGAAAGCTATATTTTACTTTAGTGCCCCACCAACAAAATCATATTTGAAAATTTACATTATTGTAATGGTAGCCTCTAACACTATAATACAGAGTACCTGTAAACCTGTAGAATCTTTCTGAAATTTACTTGCTGAAATTTTCTTTACTTATTCTGAATATAACGGGATTGAAGCTTCATAAAAGGTGTAGGAGTGATAAACCATTGAAATAAAGCTTAAGTCTTACATTTATACCCAGAATACAGACACAAACATAGTTGTCAAAACAGCACCCCTCCTACACGCCTTCAGCACAGATCACTCTAAGCAGTTAGCAATATTTATTCAGGTTCTCTTCAGAAAAGACTTAAATCACGTAATTCATTTGATTGGTCCCATCAAAGCCACACCAGCTGAAATGCCTCACATGATCAGACCTCAAGTTTTGCCTCTCTGCAACACAGCAGGCATACATCTTAATTTTTCCCAGTGATGACTTTTGTGACTTGGACACTTCTACAGTTCAAACCAAGCTAAGACTACTAACTCATCTTAGATAAACCATGAGACAAGCTTCATATGGTACCCACTTTCATCCCTTACCGGAAAAGATCCAAATTTCAAAGTTTACAACATACAAATAGGACAGAAAGACATTAGCTTTCCTCAGAGCTGTCAAGCCATTCTGTGTGACTCTGCAGTGTCATTAAATGCAATAATACAATAGCCAGTGACAAACTGTGGTTGAGCTTAGGACCTGGAAGGCCAAACAGATAAGGGAACAAACACTGAGAGTCTCGGCTGAAAGGGGACCTAGAGCACACAGTTTTAATGCAGTGCTCACAGCTCTCCCAAATGCACAGTCACGAGGCAGAAGGCAGCACCTATCCTAAGACTGCATGACTGCACATCAAAGGCTTTGGCACAAGTTCTCTCATCCACGCAGTTTCACATAGTGAGGGAGAAGGCAGGGACAACCTGCAACCAGGAAGACTGTTCTGTACAAAGATGCTCGTATGAGCATGAAAATCCACTTGGTGACCCAAGGGCTGAACCATACCCTCTACCCCATCCACGACACAATGCGTCAGACAGAGATGACGGGGAGCGCTCACCACATAACCAACTGGTTTGTGGCAAGATGGATCAGAGGCCACAGCCCTGCCTTATCAATATGTGATGCAGAAACTGCAGTGAGGGAGTAGAAACAATCCAATATAAGAGTATCACTGCAAATGTGAGAGACTTGTCAGGTCTGTGCTCTTGTCTCTAAAAGAGATGGTGTGAGACTGCATGTTACTGACAGATTTATTTTAGAAATGTTTTATATCCTGCTTTTAAAGGTGAAAAATAAAACTAAAGCAGTACACTAAGCAATTGCAGTTTGGTTCTAGTATGTAAAATAAATATGCAGTACTGCAATGCTGCCTCCTTGCATTTCAAGAAAGAAATTGCTTTATTGGATCAAGACAGTGGTCCATCTAGCCCAGTACCTCATCTTCAAATACCTGAGCTTAATATAGCAGCAGAGGAGGCATGAAATAGTCCACAGAGAGAGGCCAGCACACAACCAAGACTAAAAATGTAGCTATTCTTAAAGTGTTTGATATTTACTGACTATTTATTAATATTTTGCTATTTATACAACCAGCTAGGTTTGTTGAACTGTGATTGGCAAACTTCACAAGTAAATAATGAACAATCTAAAGCACCTTTTGCAGTGTTATCTTCAATTTGTGATATAGACATACAAGATTACCAAACACCCAGGAGTCAAAAAAAGCTGAGTGTGCTTTCACCTGAGTGCTACCCTGTACTGTGGCTTTCCCCTTGGCATTGTTAAAGGGATGCTCAGAGTTGAGGCAGCTGTATACAACACTGTCCTGGTGCCAAGAGACCTGCGTTCAAGTTTCATATTAGAAGATCAGCAAGATGTGAAGCGAACTAGAAAATGCAAGCTATTACCCTAATATGGTTAGGAGGTGTGATAAGCTTCAAATATGGGGGGGAAAAAGCTATTTTCAACTTTTTACACATGCAATTATATAAGCAATTCTTCCACACCACAAAACATATAGGAGCTCCTCCTATAAGTTTTTACTTAAGGACTAAGGATCAAATCACATTTTCCAGTGAAACTTCAAGCAATAACTACAGCTGCAGTGCATTCTACTAATTATTGTACTGATGTATCCAAACAGAAGAAAAAGCTAAGAAGGCTTTTTTCAGTGACTTCATCCCATTTTATCTAACTCGTGTCATGCCATAACTAACTGTTATGCTAACTACTATAATTAGTAAAGCAGAAGGTCTTTACTTTCTCTTTTCTATCTCCAAAGTGTTTTTCAAAACACATGATATGAAAGAAGCTATACAAAAATGCCTTGAATTGTCTACCTTAAAAAATGTGACTGTTCTGCAGTAGTAGTATGAAAAAGTACGTTAGGTGGACATCATTATTTTGTCATCTCTTTTGATAAATAACTCACTACATATGGCAAACAAGAGTGGGTGGCTTGGGTATATAAAGAAGCAAAGCATAAACCCCACTAACTTCCCAAGTTCTACCAAGAGCAAAAGGAGATAGCTCTGTAACTGTTACAAGGAAAAATGAACAACATTACAAATGAACACATCCATTCCTGTGTCTGGTGAGTGTTACATTTCTGAACGTAGTCATGAGGAGAAGTGTTTTGAAGTAAATATTAACAGCTTACAAACCAAATCACTGGGCCAGATTTCCTGTTGAAATAGCCCTAAGAGTGAGCCTGTGTTTTTAAAAAGTATTTCAAACGTGAAGGTGTGTGCTTCCAATGGACTGAGTGAAGCTAAGTATACCACGTAAACATTTTCTCATGCTAAGGGAGAAAAAAAAGGCACAAGCAAAATCCTTTTAAAGTACACTCTTAAATTCAGTGATCTAAGGAAAATGAAGCAATTACTCCAGCTGGTTTAAAATGTCAGAGCTTCAACTACTCCAAGGGAGCAATGAAAGTCTACATCAGTTGGGGATACTCCTCATAACACATAAAAATGGTCATGAGGAGGGACAAGTCAATATTCAGTTCTCTTGGCATAGGACCCATCTGTTATATTCATCCTAAAACAACTTTTGCCTCAATGCCTTTAAAATTCAACATTTCAAAAGGTAAATGAAAAATTAATTTTCCAGTAAAAAGCTATTGCTACCTGAATTACTCGGACATGCAATAGAAAAATGATTAGAGAAAGACATTTAAATGAGATGTTTAAATATAGACAGTAAATATGGGACTGAAAATTAATTAATTAGATTTGTAGGGTCTTCCCTTGCTTTAGCCTCTGTATTACCATGCAGCCTTTGTTTACTGCCATTTATCTTCTTTGTTTGATGACATTTGACTAATAAATACATTGATGAATTGCATCTGTAAATGCCATCCATACATCACAAAAAAAGGATGTATTCAGTGCTTCTGGCACACTGATGCTAAAGGATTCTGTTTTATTTGAACTTTCAGTACTTAACAAAGGAAATATTACTGCTCTACTGGATAAATTTCCTGATTTTTATTTTAATTTTCAGTGCACAAACAGCTGCAGAATAATGTGACTTAATGAAGCATTTCTAATAAAATCCTGCAGAAGATAAAACAGGGGCATGGAACTGCTTGCACACTGATAGTTGTATCATTCAGAATAATTTTTCAAGATGGTGATCACATTTCTGTGTAGATGAGTATTAGGTAATGTGATTTTCTGTCTTCCAAGTCAATGATTTCCTTTAGTGAGATAACTAGTTAGCAGTGTTGCATTACTTATTTATAGCAAGCAAAACATACAACATAATAAATGCAACATCTTTCTAGTACATTATTTAGGCTTTACACTGGTTGGTAAGTAGCAACACAGACAGCAATAAATTTAAGTGTGAAGATGTTCACATATGAAAAACTTCATGGTTATATTTTGCTTACCAAAAACATAGCGCCTGTATTTGTAAAGATGTCCTTTATCAAGTCTGTCATCACCTGTGATGAAATTATGAAACTTCTTGGCTGCTACATTTTTCTCTGCCACCACAATTCAGTGTAAAGTATTATTTGTTTTATGTTAATCTAGATAGGGCTCAATGAATCATCACTTTGCAACCTGCCAGTAAAACAATCTCCAACATCCATCTGTACACACATCTATTTACTTTCATTCAGAACAAGTTTTTCATGTGTTCCCCACCAGAATAATCAAGTGCACTACAAGAGTCTACACATAAAGCTGAGATCCCTCAGATCATAAGAGCCAGGTTAAAAGGTTGCCCCACGTGTCCAGTACGATAAAAGATACTGCCAGATAAGTCATCATTCTCTGACTAAAACAGCAAAACAGAATCAAGATTTTATCTCAGTCACCCACTACCATCAGTGTATCTAAAATTAATACCACATTTTTGAAAGACCTTTTATGTACAAAAATACTGCGCAGAGCCAGTGAATAGTAAACCTGATTTGCTGTGTCAACTAACTGAGCAAAGCTTTCCACTGAAATTACAGCACTTAGTTTACATTTCCAAAAATAACAGTACTGGAAATTGGGACTATGTGAAACAAAACCCACATGGTTTTCAATACGGTCTCAGCAGTATCAGCTCTCTGAAATAAAATATTAATAATGAAATGTATATTAATTACTTTACTACTGTTAATTATACACTCACAAAACAATTTAGGCATCAGTATGAGATGGCAGCACAATTACTGTGAAAAAGTATAATGAAACCTTTGCCACTTCTGATAAAAATACCTTACTATGCTCTTTCCCAACTTCAGCTAAGCTATACTCCTAGTACCACTGAACTACTATGTTTCTAGTGTGTATCCAACACTACAGAAAAGAACCTTAATTTTTCAGTTTGACCTAAATTAGCCATAAAGTAGCTTTAAAGTGTTAAACATATAGTAGGCTAAATGCTAAAGTCCGAAACTAGTTGGTAAGACAGAGAAACCAGATAACAATTATCATTTAGTCAATAGTAATTTAAATGTATTCACAGTGGTGCAAAGACCCTACGACCCTGAATCCTTTATGGGGCTTTCAGAGATAGGAGTTGAGTATGTTTATTATTTAAATTGACAGTTCTGCAGGAGTCCAAGCACGGTTCTTTAAATACTGAGCCAGTGTCTACTGGGGGGAGGGTAGTAGAACTGATGTACTTTTTAAAAAAATACTGATAAGCTCCAAGCAAAAGCTGGAAAGAGAGAACTGTAACTACGCATATAATTTAAAATGCTTTAAGCAATGATTTTAACTCCCGGTAGAAATGAAACATACAGAAAAGCCATGCATGGCAACTCCTAACAGGGCAGCGCAAGCTCTTGCTCTTTATTCTTTGCATTGATAACCTGGTGTCCGATCCTACAGCTCCACAGGAATAAAGCAGGTTATTTTAAAACTTCCTCTTGCTAAACAATGAAAGGGATGGAATAAGGGAAAAGCCCTCTCACTGTGGCATACAGAACCTGCAACATATTTAGTGGGTAAATAAGCTCACTGAGATGCAAAGAAAATAACGTGGAGAGACAAGATATGTTTCATACTATATACGCACGACTTGGCGAGCACTACACATAGAAAGAAACGGAGCCAAGACTCTTCCCTTCATAGCTTTTTTATCTTTCTAGAGGATGCATGAAGAGGCTCCCCTCTGTTTCAGCAGCGCTCTGAAGGCGGCCGATAAAGCGTCCGGGCAGAGTAACCCCCAAGTGCCCGAAGGTCCTGCGAGTTAGCGGCCACCCTTTCCATAAAAGTTGAAAACCGGGGGGGTTCCCCTGCTCCCCCTGCCTCCCTCTCGGCTCTTTTGAACTGTTCTTTCAAATAAAATCAAATAAAATTAAAAGGGGAAACAAAAGCCTTGAGGATCGCCCGGCGAAAATCGAATAGCCGGCTGCTCCAGGTGCCCAGTAGAAGGACGGCAAAAGCAGCTGCTCTTCACAGCGGGCTTCGTCCAACTTTAGAGCAGCGGGAGGGATGCAGCCCGCAGCAGCCGGCCGCACACCTCACGCCCGGCCCCGCCGCGGCCGCTTGCGCCCGCCGCCCGCGGGGTCTCCGCCAGCCGCGAAGGGTATCTCCCGGCGGCCCCACCAGCGCTCAGACACACGGACAGACACACGACCCTGGAGCGCTCCGCTCACCTACCTGCAGTCCCGATTCTTGCTAGAAATGCCTAGCGATCGGCCGCCTCCCGTCCGGGGGAAGCTCCAGCCTTACCGCCCGGGCATCGCCGGCACACGCCCCGCGCCCCGCCAGCGCTCGGGGGCATGGAGCGGCGCCGTGCCGCGCTCCGCTCGGCTCCCCTCGGCTCGGCCGGGCTGGGGGAGCAGCCGTCCGCGGGGCCCGGCGCTGTTCCCCTGTCTCTCTGGGAATACACCAGGAATCCGGCTAAGAGATGCTAGAGGAAGGATGAAGTAACTGGGAATGGAGAGAAGACTTAAAGTGTTTCGCGTGCACGATTTCAGAGTATTAAAAAAAAAAAAAAAAAAAATTAGAAGAGGACGGAGTATGGTTGAGCTATTGGAAAAGCAGAGATGGGGAAGTCCTGCAGCCCGATGCGGCTCCGGCCCCTACGCCAGCTGCGCGCGGTCCCGATTCAGCCCCGCCAGCAGATGAAGGAGGAGAAGCCAGCGCGTCCTGCAGCAGTCCCTCCGTTAGAGCATCTCTGATTGGTGTGCCTTCCACACACAGCACGACTTCCCCCTCCTGCTGCCTCCTTCTCCCTCTTGGGAAAAGTAATTGGAGAGCGAGAGCTTCACCTTCAGCAGCAGCAGCCTCCCGCGCCCAGCCTGCGCGCACCGCACGGCGGAAGGGCGCGGAGACGCCCCGGGCGCCCGGACACACAGAGGCAGTTCCAAGCGCGCCCTCCGCTGCGGGGGGGAGGGAGGAGGTGGAGGGAGGTGGGAAGCGGGAGAGCCGCCCTTCTCCTCCCCCGTATTTATCCGGCCACTGGCGGCTCTCCTCCCTAGCCCTTATGAGGGAGCAGGTCCCGGCGGCTACCGCTGTCTGACCGAGGAGCGGGGCTCAGCCGCGAGTGAAGTGCGGTACGCCGGCAGCGCCCACCGCCCCCGCGCACACCGTGGCTGGGCCGCCTCCCTCCGCCCGCCCGCTCGCTCCGCAGCGCAGCTCTCCCTTCTCTCCTCTCCCCTCCGAGCGCCGGGGCGGGGGTGCCAAGTTTACGCACAGGCGCACGTGGCAGGGGAAATCCCCGCGGATCCCCGGCGGCTCCGCCGGCGCTCCCCCGGGACCCCTCCGCCCCTGCGGCGGGAGGCTGGGGCGCCGGGCGGGCACGGAGCCGCCGGGCTGCGCAGGGCGGGCAGGCTGCTGCCCCGGGGAAGGGGGGCCGCGGCGGCAGGGCAGGGGCAGGCGGGACGCGGCGGCGCCGGCGGCAGCCAAAAACTGGACTGTGTCTCCCTCCAGAGGGAGAAGGGAGTCACGCACGGCAGCTCCGGCAGCGGGAGAGCTGCGGACTCGGCCAGGCTCCTCTTCCCTGGGCGGTGGGATGGCGAGCTTGGCCCGTGTACCTGCGCTCGAGAGGCAGGGAGGAAAGGTAGTACGCGTCAGGTCCTGAAGGCCTCTTGTTTCTCTTAAGACAGGCTTAAAGACGGGTGGCGGGTCGCAGCTGTCTGCCACGACTGTTGATTATTAGAGGGAAATGCTGCTGAATGAGGATAAGTAAAAGTAGAGCTTTGTAATTTATTTTGCTGTGTTTTGTGCCGTTCAAAAGGTGGTGCAGAGAAGTGGAGGGGAGAGAGCCAAAGAAGGTGAGAAGGAGCCCTTGTTTGTAATATCAAACAGAGTCAAAATTTCAGTTTTGTCCTGTAATTCTGGTCCATCCCTAGATTAAGTGGGGATGGATGCATGCAGCATTGGGAAGTACTGATAAACCTGATAATTTGTTGGGTTTTTTTAATTCTGCAAGCTAGTATAATGGCCGGTTTTCAGAATAGAACCTTTTGTTGAGTCCTTAACTATTATCACATCTTACATGATGTTCATAATCAACTCTCTCAGAAACAGAAAAGTGAAACAGTTCTCGTAATTTTTTATGCTAGACTTCTTTCATGTAAGTAACAATCTGTAGAATGTTTGAATTATCTTTTTTTTTCAAAGTAGATATAGACCTAAACGTCCATGCAATCAAAAAAAAAAAAAAAAAAAAAAAAAAAGCTTAATGTTGATTACCCTGCACACAGTGATGTAGGTATAGGATGAAATACAAAGAGGCTGGTATTGAAAAGGCAAGTTAAAAGTGCCCTCCTGGTATGTGACTGTCACAAGCACTGTTGCAGAAAGCACTACACGTACATGCCTCGATGCTGACTGCAGCCAAATTAAAAGGCTGCTGGTTGTAAAGACATATATGGTCTGGTCTCATTCATTGGAAGCTGATACAGTAACTTCAAAATTTCCCTAGTTGGTAACCATGTTTCTAGATTTGCAGACAGCTAGTAAACAGTTTAGAGGGAACTGAAAGAAACAAGGTTGTGCTGCTATCAGCACCATAATTTCAGGACAAGAGATAGATCCAGACTAAAGTGGATCCAAAGAGGCTGGATGCTCCTGCCCCACCAATTCAAAATGGCCAGGGATCCTGAATACATTGTGGAACAGGTAATCTTTCCAGCTCCCTGCCTCAGTGTAGGACCACAAGTATTGCTACTGGATTGAAAACAGTGAAAGAACACCAAAAATCCAACTAAAGCAACTAAAATGCAACTATACAGCAGCTGTTGCACTTCAGATGTGGCAAACACCACGTTACTATAGGAGCACATATGTCCATTTTACCTGCATGTATCATTACACTCAAGTTGACTGCATGTTGTAAGACAGAGGATACTTGATAGTTTCATGTTGGCGTCCTGCTGCTGCAGAAATCTGCTAAACATATCTGAAGACACAGAACTCTTATCACCCCGTTAAAACAAACGAGTCCCATGCATACAACTGAAGAAAAAATAGCAGACAAAGGAGTAGGTAAGCTGACCTGTTTTGAAACACAAGAATTTTGTCTGTGAAAATATTGAAAAATGTGATCTTTGTTTATGTCATGATGCTGCTGTGCATGTGCAGTTCCAGATCTCTTTACACAGCATCTGAAAATCTGAACAAATCTGCAGTACTCACACAGAGCTTGTGTGACACCATGCATATGAAAGCATGTCCTGAAAGACATGCTTTCTGAAAGCTTCTCTGCTTGTTTTCACAGTATGGTCAACACTCCTGGGAAGAACTGAAACGATCTGTTGCACCTATACAGTGCAGCTGGTTTTACAGATGCTTACTTGGTAAGTCTGACTCATCTCCAAAGGTGCCTTTATACATGCTGCACATGTACGATATGATAAATTTACCATTTTCTGGAAACACCAGATTGGCAGTTATTGTCTTACACAGCCTGTATTTATATCCTTCTGACTGGAAAATCCCCAGCTGAATACTGTGGCCTTAGAACACAATACGGTAACAAACCACAATTATTACATGAATGTTCTCTCTTTATTCCTTCAGCTTGTTTCATTTTTGAGTTAGTGTCACCATTTCTTACTTTTCCTCAATTTGTAGGGCTCTTCCACATGCTAAAAGACAAGCATTAAACATGAGAATGGGCACTGGCACTTGCAACAAGTGATGTATTTGGAACAACTTCAGCATTTCCATTTCAAGGTGAACAGCACAGCATAAAAACCAGGAAAATAAAAATTCGTTTCTGATTAGTTATATGTGGATCTGGTGTGTGTATCTTTTACACAGTAATTTTACTCAGAATCATGCATCTTCTGAGCTGCTAAATAGAAAAAAGAAAATTTATATTTTGGTAGCCACATGTAGATTTAGTCTGTAAGAACTGACATCAATGTCAGTACTGTTCATTAATATCCACCAACAATTTTGCTCCTTTATGTTTCTGAAGAGACTCCTCCCCCCCACCACTCACCGTGCTACTAATCTAAACTAACTAAAAGTACCAGTTTTGGCACTGCTTTTCATTTTAGCAGTTAGGTTCTTCATTTCTCATTTTGTACCTGAAGATTAGGATTTTGGTTGGGTCTCTCAACTATCTTAATTTTGAACTTTACATACTAAAATAAGCAGCAGCTCAGACCACAGCTCTCATCAGAAATACCTCATTGTAAGGAGACGTAGTGACTTAGAGCCTGATATACAGAAGCATCCTACAGCATTCCTTTATTGCCATCCCCTAAAGCTGGGGACGAGGAAGCAAGGATCTCAAATGTCAGCTGCTGAAACTATTTGTGGTTATCATCCTGACACTGTGTGAGCTGAGACAGTCCAAGAGTGCCTGCAAGTCCCCGTTACAATGTGTGTACAGATTCAGACACACAATCATGTTTTTATCACAGGGGAGAATCTGGTCCACCAAATTTAAGTACTTTAAAAGCTCTGGTACATTCCAGATGTTTACATATAAAGATAAAAGTAATTGACTCCTGAAAAACTGATGGAAATGAAAAGGCAATGGAGCAAAGTTATTCTGGGATTCTTTAATAAATCTCCCACAGGCATTTGCTAAAATCATGCTGGTTATTGCATTTTGAAGGAAAAATGGGTTTTTAACTAACATGCTGGAATCATCATTGATCTTTCAAAACTTCCACATAAAATGGAAAAACTGGCTGCAAAAAAAGTAATAGAAGTAACCGGTCCTTCTTTTCTACAACACATAAGTTATACAGATAAACACTATGGTTTGGGGGGTTTTTTACCATTTAAAACCATTCTCCTAAGATATAAATCACATGTATGCTTATGCATGCTAGCATAAATGCTGCTTACAGAGTAATGACTTCTTCCAGGGTGGGGAAAAAAAACAATAACAACAAAGAAAAAGAAAAAAACAACCCACAGATACAAGTATATTCAATGTAATTTTGGGAGCAAGACTTTTTTGCTTCCATTCAAGAGGAGAGAAGGCTGGAAATCAGGAAAAAAATGGGTTGGAAGGGATTTGTGGAAGTCTGGTTGGGTTCCAAATCCCAGTCATGCATGGCCTGACTTCAAAGTTTAATCAGGTTGCTCAGGGCTATGTCCAGAGGTTTCAGATCCCTCCAAGGACAAAGATTCTACTTACCACTCTCTTTGTCCCTTTTCCAGCCTTTGACCTCCCTCACTGGAAAGGATTTCCTTCCTTACATCCAAACAAATATCTCTGAATTTCTCTGTCTGCCTTTTGTGTCTCTCAACCCTTTGCTGTGTACTTCCAAGAAGCCTCTGGCTCCATTTTCCCTGTAAACATATCCATACATAGTTGAGTACAACAGTTATTTCTTCCCTTTCTCTTCTTTAAAGGGCCTGAGCAAACACAGCTCTCAGTTTTCTCATATGTCATGCCTTCATCACTGCTACAACACATGGTTGACTCATGTTCAGCTTGTTCACCAGCATCTCCAGGCATCTTTCTGCAAGGATGTCTTCTAGATAGTGCCAAGCTTATATTGTTGCATGGGGTTATTCTGTCCCAGGTGCTGGACTTGCATTTGTCTTTGCGCTTCTCAAGATTTCTGTGAGCTCAGTTCTCCAGGATGTTTTGAACCTTGTGAGCAGCAGCCTTGCCTTCCAGTGTATTAACTACTCCCTGCATTTCAGTGTCAGCTGCTGTGAGTGTTTGCCACTGTCATTCAGGTCGTTGGTGAGGACTGTCAGCAGTATCAGCTCCAGTACTGAACACAGGCAAGTGCCACTAGGGAGCAGCCACTGCTTTTTAAGCCCTGTAGTTCAATCAATTTGCATTCATTTTTTAAACCACCCATCCAGCCTAGGTCTGCCCAGTTTGGCTATAAGGATGTTGTGGTACACCATACCAAAAGCATAACTAGTGAAGATGAACAACATCCAGTACTCTTCCCCAGCCAGCCAGCCATTTCATTGTAGAATGCATTTATGTTGGTGAGACAGAATTTGCCTCTAGTAAATCCATATTGACTATTCCAAATTAACTTCTTGCCCTTCATGTGTGTGGAAACTACTTCCAGGAGAATTTTCTCCATAACCTTCCTGCAAAATGACCTGTAATTCCCCACATTTTCCTTCTTGACTTATTGAAATTGGACATATTTACCATTTTCCAATTATTTGGGATCTTCTCCTGTCACCATGACCATTTGCAGATGTTAGACAGTGGTCTCATGATAGCATCAGCCCACTCCCTCAGGGCATTTGGATGGTCTTTGCTTAGATGGTTCCTATCTATCATCTCCTATAAGGGGTGATATTTTACCCCCCAAACTCACATAGAAACCCTGACATGAAGGCTGTTTGTCTGACTTACGCCATGGAATATCATATGATCAGGTCTTATGCTATTTCATCAGAGTAAAATCCCCCAGTCTGTGAGAACTGTAGCTATTTTGAAATATAAAGATGCTTCTTCTTAATACTCTGTAAAGCACGTAAGCTCCCTAAAGGAGAAAGATTTAAAAACCTGCACTCCTCATTTCTCATTTGCTACCTCCTGACAAGTCACTACTGAGCTTTTTAGATCTTGTATATATCATCGTAAGGAACCTTACTTTCTCTATGCATTTGAGACCCTATGTTGCCAGGCATAGCTTCTGAATCTTGCTCTGGGTGAAGCACATTCAAAAATGTTAGGTGTTGAAGTATTTCATGCCATGGCTTCTACATTTCTTTCTGCACCTAGACTGTAATCCCCGTGAAAAGCAGAAAAAAACAAACACCAGAGGAATTCAGATCAAAAGTAGAACAATACTTGGCCTCTTCACCTTTTGCACTTAATCTTAAAATATCTTTTTAACAAGTTATTTACTTGGCTATATTGCATATTTCATAAGTAACAGGTCTGAGCTTTATTACACCAAAAGGAAGAGTCCGTGGGCTAAATACTTGGGGTGCCTACAGGGCATTATTGCACAGCAAAGTTGTAAATTACAAGAATATTAAGTGAAGTGCCATATTCTTATTGGAGAGAAAGCAAGTATTCTTCACATGTTTGGGAAAAGCTTCAAACTATTCCAGAAGGCAATATCAGCCATTATTCCTTATTTTTCCTTTAAAAAAACCAGGCAAGTATTCCTCCACCTGCATCTGTGGAACTTAAAGCAGGAAATAGAATCACTAAATCAGGCATCCAGAGAAAGAAAAACAAACAAGGAAACAAATAAAATCAGGTCCAAAAGTGTTCATATATATCTGGCCTAAATTTGCGTTACTATATTACAGAGCTCATTCATGCCTGCATTTTTCTTAATCTGATACTACATGATAGTTCCTTTTTTCCTGTGTATCAAAAAGCATCAGCTCTTACAGTCATGCAACGAAGAACTCCAAAATGAATCAATGTTTTATCCTTGGTTATAAATATGTTTTATTTCAATTTTACATTAAAGGTTACATTATAGACAAAATAGGAAACAAAGCAGACCTTCTTACCTAATGAAATTTTCCATTCATTTTCAAAATAAATATCATTATTTCCAAAATTATGTATTGAATTATTTTCATGAATTATGTTTACAGAATTAAATTATATTAAAGGAGAAAAGTGAAAACAGGAGGTTAGGCAGACCAATAGTAGTAAGTAGGTAAGATCAATCTGATTTCACAAAACAAATCATACTCATTTTTGTCTGAACCCTCTTTACCAAGGGCAACATCTGTTGGCAGACTTGCAAACTCATCTACAAGAAGGATTAGACTTCACTGAAGAGATTCGTGGGGCCATTTATTATCTCATGATGCAGCATTTTCTAATCTGTGCAGTGTTGTTTTAAAAACAGGCATCACACTTTCTGGTAAAAAAGGTGTCAAAACCTATTAGCCCAGTAACTCAGTTCCTTCCAGGCTGGACATAAACTAAGGCATTGTCAGATGTATTGTTTGCTGAAAAACAGAAGGTCACCTGGGTTATTTTTCCCCTGTTTAATAGTTACAAATCACTCTTTAAACACTGTCATGCAAATTTCAGAAAGAAAGTTTAGTTAAAGGTACAGTGCATTAAGTAATTAAATAGAAATAAGTTGTTCTGTTCCCCAGTATTTCTTTCTGATTTTAAGTCTTTCTTCCTCTAAGTTTTAACCACCTATGTTTTAATAAAGGAAGGAAAAATAAAATTGCACTCAGGCTTGTGTATGTGCATTAAAAAACATTACAAGATGGCCTAAAGGTTGTTTAAAACTTTGCATTTTATGACGTTTTAATAGTAAGGCGAAAAGATGTATTTTGATATCATCTTTCTGCATACTGAGTACAGGCAAAAGGAGAGCTTTTCAAGAGTCAAGAGCAGAAGAAGTAGTATTATTTAGAATATTACCATATTTATTCCAAAGCAGCTTTAACCTGAGGGGGGGAAATGGGCAGTGGAGAACAGGACGGGACCAAAACATGAATAGAATATGATAATTTTTAAGTGTTCTGAATTGCAGATTTCAAGATATTTTCAAATTCATGACCAAAAGGAAACACTTCTTTTTTTTTTTTTCTTTTTGAGAGAAGAGAACTAAAGGGCATTTCAGCTTGGCTGAAGACAATCAGCTATTAATTTATCATGAAAAATACGGCTCTGATTAACACAGAATCCAAAAAAATCCAATCCATATATATAAAATGTTACATTATCTATTTAGAGTGCTATACCTTTCATTGAGATTACAAACGTGGAGCTAATGGATTACATAGTTAATAGTCTGAATATAAGTAATTTCTCTTGTGTAAATATAGCAGAAAATTATATATACTTAGAGAGAATTACAGCCACTTAGATCTTAGAATGTGCAGGGCTAGGAAGTCAGATTAAGAGAGCTTTGCCTTTTGTCTTTCTTCCTTCATCACACAAGTGGTAGGAAAAGCTGAAGGATGTGTGCCTTTGAATTTTTCTGCTTTTATGACTCTCATTGACTGATTCCTTTGAAGGCAGTAGTAGAGAGCCCTTTCAGAGCTTGGACTGCATGAGGACAAAGCTCTGTGATGCTGCGGTGCTGCTCAGGCGGCTTCACGTGTGCCACTCTCGTGTTAGCATTAAGTCCACCCTCACCTGACCAAAGTGAAATTAGTTTCTTGTTACCCATGCTAAACAGTCACTTGTGGATGGACATAAATGACGCCACCTGAGTCCTGCACATGCATGCCCTGCCTGGCATTCATCATCCTGCCAAAACATTTGCCCTGAGGGACTGACTGCCTCACTTCTGGCCAAGTTGCAGAACTCCACCACCTGCCAGATTGCCTCACATAGCAAGTCAGTTCAAATTTCCATTTCTTTCTCACCCACAGGGCAAGGTAAACATAGCATAAGCATCTTGGTTTATCTCATTTTCCAAAACCCAGCACAAATTTAATGTAAGGATGATAAAAAGTGAGGGAGCTCTAGATCCTTGAGTATATATCTTGTATGACCATGAGAATAATTTTGACATTTTTGTTCTGACCAATGATTAATCATGTATAGTTTTCTTCTAAAAGTATATTTCAAGATCAGCCGTTTCTGTCTGCACTTGTGGCTCTGAAATTCAGTATTCACAATGAGCAAAATTAGCATTTTTACTTGTGGTTGGGGGACACAGATCCATTGTACCTGCAGTGTCAGCCAGGTGTGCTGGGATTTGGCAACTGGAAGCAGGCTCAGTGTTTAGAGCTTGGTGTGGAAAAATTTGCTTTTCCATGCAGTTCAAAGGTATCTCAGATTTCTCTGCATTATGAGAAGGCATAGCCTGGGATGCAGAGAGATGCTCCTGCTAGAGTGATAAACCCACTACATAAATCTTCTTTGTTTCCCTCCCACTTTAAGCTTCAGGGCATATCTGTTGCTCCTGACAGCCACCGGAGCTACCTCCTTATCCACAAGTGCTCTGGTTTTCACTGCCATAAAGCACCCACAAATGTCAGAGAAGCCCACAGATTCCTGGGGGAGGGATGTCTGAAAACTCAGAGCAAGCAATGCAATGGAGAGGTTTTGCCAGCAGATGTCAGAAGGCAGAACGCAAATAACACACCACCTCACCAAATCCTGAAAAATGACATTTCAGTCCTTTTATGCTTCCCCTGCCTGCCTTATCCACTCCTTCTGGAACATATATGCATAACCATACAGAAAGAAAATCATTAAGGACACTGGCTTGGTGGGTTTTTTTTGTTTCCATTGGAGCCTTACACAGATAAAAAGCAGAAGATCCAATACCCTGTTAAGATTCACGAGACATATGCAAGAAAAAGGGTTGTCTAAAATTTGAAGTTGCTAAACAAGCTGAATAATAACAAGTTCTGTGAGCTCTGGAACTAATGAAGTCTTGTTTTTTATGGATTTTATCTCATGGTTTATTGAAGCTTCTCCTATGCTGGGAAACTTCAAATCTTTGCTTTTTTCTGTAATGGAGATCCCAAGAGACAGGTTTTCAGAGAGATGCTGAAACATCTCTCTGTGGCTTTTCTCTTTTATTCCCAGGCATCCTTCATTATTGAAATTGAATAAATTTAAGACTACTACCCGTATCTCAAATTTTGTTGAAATCAGATGGGGCTCCAAAATTCACAAGGCTTTTTGCTAGGAAACCTAGCAAAAGAAAATGCAAGCACAGCTTAATCTATTACAGACTCAGATTAATGAGGCCATTTATTTCATGGTATAACTCTGCTAGAATTACTTAAACACCTGAAATTTCACTGGCAATTTAAATGTTCCATTAAGTATTCTGATGATTACTCATTTTTCTACCAGATTATAAATTTATGGAATATACATAAATGTGTCTGATTGACCATCAATCTTTGCTTTGAAACCCTGTTCCCGTTCCTGTGACTGCATGTTAGTAGGTTACCTCTTCTGCCTTGTTTCTCCCTTCTCTCCAGAACAGAGAGTAGGTAGCATGAAATGCCATCTTGTACATCAATTCCACATCCCTCCAGCACAACCAAACAGGCATCATTGATGAAAGCGAGAGAAGAGCAGATTTGCCTTCTACTGGTGTCCTGTGACTTCCAGCTGAAGTTGCTCTGTATTTCTACAATGATCTCAGCAAGAATTAAATGCTCAGCACTTTTCTCTTAATGTAAGCTCATGCTTATTCTAGCTCTTCTGATTATATGTATTTTTACTATGCCAAATTAATGAGCTTTGTTTTATTATTCTATCACATTTTTAAGCTTTGATTAATCTAGCTCTTAATATGTACATAAAATTAGATTTTATTAGCTATTGTTTAAATTAATACCCTTAAATTAATACCTTTGTATTGTGAAGCTGGTTTTTGTTGCATTATAATGGTTACTTATCCTTCCTGACCTGAGATTATATTGCATCATAAAAATATAGCAACAGATTTTAAAAAATTAAATAGAGCTTTTATGAAGCATGAAAAATAGTCATGGGCTCATCTATGTTCATCTATAATAATGATCTCTTTTGAGCTATTTTTACAGAAATGGGTCAATTCAGTGAAAACTTAGAATGCAGCTAAACAGACTTTGACAAGACTGAAATGTTTAATTCTACCACTTTTACATTTAAAATATCATCCTCAGCAGACAGATTCAGAGCCATTTCAGTGTCTGGTGACACAACTGTACAATTATTAATGCAGTTGTGGGAGTCATAGCAAGCAAAATTTCGTAATGGTACACCTGGAAATTGCACATATGGATAAGCGCAAGCCAATTTACTCTTTATGTAAACAAGTTCAAGATTGATGACAATTGCTCAAAGTCAAAATTCATACACCTTATTAATTTTCTGATGTTAGATTTAGGTGTTTCGGTCATGGGTTTCAGTGATTTTTTTTTCTAAATAATGTAGTATCAGTACAACACAAGCCAATACAAGCCTATCCTTCATCCCCCTCCACACTGTCACAGCTTCTGCTTGCTCAGCTCATCTCCACTCTGACATCCGTGTCCCAGTGCAAGTTCTGTCTATGATGGTAAGCTTGCTCTTAATTTTTACTCCTCTCCTGTATTATCAAGGACAACACATACTCTCATAACACCTTTTTAGGCCAACGAGTAAAAGCAGCTTTCCCACTTACTGTTATCACCCCTCAAAGAGACAAACAGGGGGACAAGAAATGATGGAAACAGGCTTTTCAGCACAAACGGAAGCTAAAGACTCTTGGGCTGTGACAGATCAAGAGGGAAGAACAAATGGTCAAGGAAAACATTTTTGCTCCTAGGAGTGTAATAAGTCAAGCTATTTCATCCAGTCCAAACTGAAAGCACACAAGTACAGAGGTTTTCTAATGTATGGAAATCCAGACCTTCAGATGTTTTCTTGAATAAAAGCAACACCGAGTTATACCAAGCAAATTACTGTAATTCTGTAGGCTGTTGGATCCAGCTAATCTAACTGAAGTTTGTGTATCCATCTTGGGCAGATCATGGAGGATCATATTCCATATTCCTGCTTGAAACAATAAAAGGTACAAATGGCTGGGGAGATGGAAAACCACCATTTTCTCAAAAAAAAAAAAAAAAGAATGCCATACAGGATCGTACCAAAAGGACCAGGATGCAGAAGTGTGGATGACAAAAGGTTGAACACACATTTACTTAAAAGAAACCACAACCTCATCTTCAGTTTAATTGCTTCTAGCCTCAAGCACCCTTTCACACCATATATTTTCCTATATATTCACACAGATCACACCAAATAGAAAGGGTGGGGAACGTTTCTGTGAAGCCTACAAGGTTAACACACTGAAAAGACATCTCAAGAGTTAAAAAAAGTATCCAGCAAAACTTCACCATAGTGTTCTCTCTCATAGGGCAGTGGTGGGTCCTGTGGTCTGTGAGAACAGCACACCTTCCTTGTGTACAGCCAACCCCTCCAGCCAAAGTACTCATTTCTCTTGCACTACAACACAATCAACTGAAGTTCTGTAAAATGTAGAAAACTGTGTCCCCTTATATGCAAATATTAACTGTAAAATTAAAAAAAACATAGCTATGAGCACAAAAGCTGTAGGGCAGTGACATCAGTGTGCTGTGACTCTGAATTTTGTACACTTCAAAAACCAGGTCCCACCACTGCCAGGCCTCCCCAGCAACTGTCCTGCTCCAGTATGCTTGTATTTAGATGCAGGGACATGGAGTGGGAAGGACAGGGAGGCGTGGGGTAAATGGGCGCAACACCAGGGCCTGGGGGACATGGCAGCTCTGACCCAGAGCTCTTTGAAACCACTTCTGCTTCATCATCAACTCAGGAAAGAAAGAAAAAGAAAAAAAATTACAAGATGTTTTATGTATTTGTTCAAAGATCCTTGTAAATTCAAAAAGAAATAATTTAATTTTACAGCTTTGACTATCAATCGGTGATTCTTTTTAATATATTATAGGTTGAAGGCCATTCCAAATATCAACAGTAAAATAATTTTGTCATATCTGAACATGGCATAAGTCTGACCTATACTGACTGACCATCCCCTGAAGTAGTTCAGGCTGCTTCTTTCAAGGGAAATCTTAAATCATTTACAGTGTTTAAATCAAACTCCAAAATAATAAAAAAGCACATCTATATTTCCATTGCTAATGTGACCCATTTTAAAAATGGTATTTATGCTAGTGTCAGCTGGCAAAAACAAAAAAATGGAATACAAATTTTTGCAGTCTGAAGCAGAGAGCAGAATACACTTTGTCCCAAGCGCAAGGTTTAGATATATACTGGGATTAAAGCTACAAAGTCAACAAGGTAAAGAGATAAAACAGGTGTCTAAACACT
Organism: Acanthornis magna; assembly: GCA_036785705.1. Classification (NCBI taxonomy): domain Eukaryota; kingdom Metazoa; phylum Chordata; class Aves; order Passeriformes; family Acanthizidae; genus Acanthornis; species Acanthornis magna. Next base: position 28,791,762 of record JAWUZG010000001.1, read on the forward strand.
CCTGTTGATATACACCAAGGAGCCTAGTTATACAGATAAGTGCATTCTCAAACACAGTTTCCCATTCCCACCTGTTCTTCTTCACCCTAAATCCTCAATCCTGTGCCTTGGATCTGCTTTCATTCTGGATCAGCCATGTGCACTGCAGGAAATACCTGGGACTTAGTTATCCCTACATACACTGTGGCAATTAGAGTCCAAACCCTTGTTAAAAGGTGTCCTGCTTGTGCAGGAAGGAGAGAGGTTTTAAAGTGCATTTTCCCTAAAGCATCAGTGAACCTGAACTCCAAACCCCACATTAGCAGACCAAACCCCTGTTCCCCACCATCACCAACTGTTGTACTTCCCACCACCTGGAAGTGGAGACCACTTTCCCATGTATTACAAGGGGAAGTTTGGTCCCATTGCAAAAGGTGAAAGAGGCTTTTAGTGCAAGAGGTTCCAGGATGACTGGATTTTATGTATGTACCACAATTTGCCATTGTTTCTTCTCACTGTACCCCTGCATGCGTCCAGCAAGGGACAACACTGACATTCATAAAAACAAATGTACTTTTTCACTTACTCTGTGAAAAATTCTATAATCACCAAAAGCTCCTGCAGCTTCTTCTGGAATACCAGAACAGCAACTCAAGAATTTTTCAATTTCTATAACTTCTCTGTGTCTGAGATATTTTGACCAAAATATTTATTTCTCAATCAAAATGGTTTTTTTGTATATTTAAAGATGCACTGACACTCTACTTTGAAAGTTTTTTGCTTTACAAGATCATGTGCATATATTTTCAGGTTACAATAAGTCTAACTAGATTCCATAGTAACAGCAATATTTTATTCTAAGGAAGGTTTAGAAAAGGAAAGCAGAAACCACATTTCTAAAATGTACAGTATTAAATTATACCTTTACGTAATTCTGCATGGCATGTATAAAAAATAATATACCTTCACTGAGATATTTCCCTAATGGTTGTCATTCAAATGAACATGTTTGTGCATGCAAAATGTGAAGTTGTTCTAATGCATTTGGTATATTGCTGCATGTTCTGTTGGATTCCAGTGATACTTAGTTAATGACTTGAATGTGAGTTTATTCATACTTCAGAGAGCCAAACAGTAAAAATATGCTGAAACAAGTTTTTTTTGTGCCAACATTTAGTTCTGCGACTTATCTGTTGGCTGTATTAGGTCCTGCGATAAATCTCGCCATTATCTCCTTCCACTTAAGCACCAATTATTTTTCTAGAATAGCAGTCTATTTTTAGCACAAAATGTGCAAATCTTACAAAACCTAACTTCTAAATTGTGTTTAGATTTCATACATCTCCAACACCTAATGCTTAAAGCCTACATTATTAATCATCCCTTTAAAACCATGGCTCTTGAATTACATTGTTGACATGCTTTGTGCACAATGAACGCACTTAATTTCATCTCTTGCCTTCAAAACCAAACAGTTCATTTAGCAACCACACAGGAGAAAATTTGGATCCATTCTGATGTGCAAATTAAACACAGGAATTGATAACAGTTTTGACATATCAGAAAATCATGGCTAAAACCATCATACCTTTGAAATTAATTTCTGTGTTTAAAATTCCTAAAGGAAAAACATTCCTAAAGGAGAAATACAAATGCTATCTACTTTGTAGCAATCTAAAATAGGGTAAGCTTTTGTGCAGAAAAAAAGCATTAAATTAAGGAAATGGGAAGCAATTTTATCTTGTGGAAAATCGGTAATTATTACTTACCTTAATATCTGATCAGATCATAAAAAAGCCTATATTTCAGATATTCTTATTTCAAGTCCTAGGCAATTAGAATTTAACATATATTTCAATGTATGTTAAATACATTATTTATAAATAGAAATATAATTTATTAACTACATTTTAATACAAGTAATCATTTTAATATTTCTATTGATCATATTTAGCATATATTTCCTTTAATTCTTTGCATAGTGTAATTAGAACTCATTCCTCAGAAAACTAAAAATAAAAAGGAACGCTCTCCAATATTTGAAAAATTCAAAATTGGAGAAATTGGAAAACACTTCCACTTCCACACTTTCTTCCATTGTTTTCTATAAATTAGGAATACTTCTGGGACGTTCTTTGTTAATCTCACTGAACTTTTCTCTATCATCATTCCCCTACATTAAGATCTACGATTTTTCTGACTTAACTTGTCCAAGGATGCCTGATCCTAGATTTAGTACATGAAGACAAGAAGGGAAAAGAAACCTGAGCATGTAGCATTATACACATTTTAAAACTATCTGTTCCTTTTTCAAGAGTCTTTTTCTCTCATATGAAAGATAATTTTGGTAATACTAACTACTAAAAATGTAGAAAAAATGTAACAGTCTTATTAAATTGACTGAACAGAAAACCAACGGATTTTTAAATGTTGCCTTTTTTCTTATCCCAACAAAAGTATGTTATTGCAATAATAGCTAGTAATTTCAATTCCATCTAGCTGAAACAAGAGTTTAACACAAGTATGTTCAGCGTCTGTGAATGAGGCAGACGATGCACAGACTGGATTAGGAATATGATTCAAACCTACAGTGCAGTCATAGTTTTATGTCTGGGACAGAAATGGGTATCTTAATTGCATGCTATTTCTCCACCTCTCAGTCTGTCAAATTTGTCCTGCATTTTCTTTCTCCCCTTAAAAAAAGTGTATATCCTTATCAGCTTCTGTCCATCATTCAACCCATGCTTTCTTGGGTTCTCCAACTTTGTTAAGCACTGAATTGTTGTTCCTGTATCTTCCCCTCTTATGTTTACCTTACAGAAGCCCTGCTTTGTTTTGTTTAACTTTAGTCTACAGTTATTTCTGCATTCTTGGGTTTTTTACTGAACTGTTTCAAAGAGGTTTGCAATTCCATTACTATTTAAAAATTACCAACTTCCATACAGTAAAAAAAAGTATGGGAAACAAAACCAGCAGTGGTGGCACTAGTAACTGACCTTTTGCTCCACTTTGAGCTCACAAAAACATATTTGGCTAGTAAAATTAGCTCTACAAAGGTTTCCATCAGATTTCTCAACCGAAAGTGAAATTACCTATGTTTTCCTAACTGTATGTGTAAACACCACATATAAAACACACTCATCGTATCTATTCTAATATGTCAAGCTCTGTGCCTGATGTAGCTCCAAACTGAAAACAAAATTCACACAGCCACCAGTCTCTGTAAGCTCACCATAGACCACTGGGGAAGGGAATCTGAAGCCCTCCACAAATTCACAAATGTGGTGTAGGTGGTTGTCCTGGTTCCAGCCCGCACTGGGTTCATCTTGCAGTAGCTGTGAGGGGGGCATGACCAGGACCCAGGGCTTATTCTGTGCCACCTCACATCCATACCAGTGGTGGGGGACAGGCATTCTCTTCCTGGGAGAAGGAATACCTTCTGGCCAGTTAAGGGAGGCAGAGGGAGCAGTGGTGTGGCGCTGGTTCTGAGCTGGAGAGAGTGGTTGGGGTGGTGCGGCTGCAGGCAGGTCAAGCTCTGAGGTGAGCAGTTTTGCCTGTGAATCACTCTCTCTCTTTTGCACACTTTTGTTACTAATATTGTTGCTGTTAATTTTCTTAGCTCATTGCTGTTTCTGGTAAAATGTCCTTATCTCAGCCATGATCTTCACCTTTTGGGCTTCCAATTCTCCTCTCCAGCCATGCTGCAGGAGGGATGGGGGAGTGGAAGGGAGAGCAAGGGAGCAGCATGTGGTGTGGAGAGTCTCAGTGGGAGCACTAAATTCGGAAGTACCACTCTTAAACCGTGGCAGTGGCCTTGTAAGAAAATAAAAAGTCGTGCAGTGAATTATTCTGTATTTCTTGTGAGTGAGACTTGTAGTTGTCTGTTATTTTTACAGAATTTATTGTGTACAGGAGTTTCCACTACTGAGATGCAGAGCTTCTCATATCCCCAAAAACCAAGCCATATTTTAAGCTTCGTTAGCCAAGTCCACTAATTGACTTGAAAACAAGAACTGAGAGCTTAAAATTTATGTTGTATTGGGAATCAATAGAATCAGCAGTTTACACAGTTTGTTATCTGCAGCCCACTTGCTGAATGTCTGTGCTGCTATAGACTGTATTAATTGCACCCTTTTTTAGGGTCAAGCTTTAGAACCAGAAAAAACATGTTTATAAAAATTCATCAATTAGCAATGAAGTCAGGCAAAGGTGAAGGCCCACCGGTAGCTGCCACCTCAGCTAGCTTTACAATATCCTGCATTCACTTATATCACAAGCAGTAAGATATAAATCTGTATTACAAATGCTTGGGTTTTGTTAGAGAAGGTAGGTCATTCATCACTATCTCCAGTGCTGTTTCTGTTTACCAGGCAGTTTAAAATTTAAAGATCCTCAAGCACTGTCTATGACAGAGGTACTTGGAAACAGTTCCTTGACAGCTGATAAAGCTTAAAAAAAACCCCCCAGATTTAACACTAACAGGCATTTTCCAAGACTTTGCATTAAGTTTAGGATACCATTATATTATAAAAACCACAATTGTTTCACATCAAGCACTTGGCAGTCCCAGAAGGAGTCTTACTTTTGTCTCTCCTTGGCAATTCTTAAAGCTCTGCTTAAAATGGCACATTGTATGCTTTGCTATCTCTATTTGTAGCATCTAATACCTGTCTAGTATCCGTTTCTGTACCACAAATAGATGAACTCAGGAACAGATCTTTGAGTAACTGCAGTTATGCAACACAAAGCACAGAGGCATGGGCGGCTTCAGGTCTCCCTTTCGGCAAAGTAAGCTGTTGATGGTCCTGCTACAGACTGATGAACAATTCAGCTGTTTTCCAGCATGGTAGATTGAGAAATATTTTCCCCCAAATTTCCATGAAATTACAATTTCTGTATTAATTCAAGTTTGGCACAGAGATAACTTTCAGGGTGCAAAACGCTATTCTTATTTGTCAAGCCCTGGTGTGTGTGTGTGTGTGTGTGTGTGTGTGTGTGTGTGTGTGTGTGTGTGTGGTGGGAACTTTCTAAAGTTCTTTCTAAACTTGGAAATTCTAACCCAGAAATTTATTCCTGAAGTGCTGGAAACCTTCTTCTTGTCCAGTTCAGTTTTCTCTCATTAAATGTAGCCATTAGATCCACAGCTCTCACTAACATTTATCTTTTACTTCCCTGCCCCTCCTCCTGAAATTTCACATTCCAGCTCTTAAAGAAGCCATGAATGTCATCACCAGTTGCTCTCAGCTCCTGGGTGTTCTTACATATTCAATATGATTTTTATATCCCCTTTCCAGACACAAACGATTTTGCCTCTATTTCAACATCATCAGCCTCACTGATAATCCTGACAAAATACTTACTTAGCTTTGTACTACTGTGTCTGCAAAACAACCTTACTTCCATTCTTTTTTGCAGTGCACCTAATAGCACTTTTTAGTGCTGTTTATAACAGCTACGTGTTATCAGATTCTATGTGCTAATTAGCTAATAATGCCTAATAGCTTATGATACATGACTGGCAGCCAGGGATACATTCCTGGTGTTAAGTCACACAATGCAGCAGGCTCTAGTGACTTGAGTGGAGGAAGGGGGCTAGGTATACAATTGTAGGCTTTACATATAAACCAGCTAGACCTACAAGAATGAACTCTTGTTTTCGAATGTTTGTAACCAGCGCCCCAGCCTTAAATTCCTATACCATTTTGATTTTTTGAAATAAAGCCAGGGAGAACCCGGTTATCCAATGTAACACGTGCCCTTTTTTTTTTTTTTTTTTTTTTTTTTTTTTTTTTTTTGGTGAAATGCCAGGCAACAGGTTGCACTGTTTGTACAAGGATCAGGTAAGAGCGACTGAAACAAACAAATTATCCGTTGGTTTCTGCAACGGTCTGGAAAAGCTAATGCGAGCCGTTTTGAACCCGCAACAGTATTTGCACAACAACACAGACCGTATCATCATACGAATTATGGTGCTACGAACCCCTCATCTGGTAGCGAGGCATAAGGGATCTAATTGTGCACGCGCTTCAATTAAGGCACTGAGGGAAATGTCGCCGGCGCGTCCCTGAGGGCGGGGTGGGGGGGACACGGGATGACACAGGAGACGGAAGACATCCCGGCCGCGAGGGGGCGCTGCACCGGCCCGGCCCGGCCCGGCCCGGCGGCTTCCGGGAAGGGCGGGGCCGAGTCCGCCCCCCGCAGGCGTCAGTCCCAGCATGCAGCGCGGCGCGCTCCTACCCCTGCTGCCGCTGCCGGGCGGAGAAGATGGCGGAGGGAGGTGCGGCGGATCTGGAGACTCAGCGCACGGACGTCGCGGCGCTGCTCAAAACCGCCCTCCGCAAGGGCGACACCTGGTAAGGGAGGAGAGAGTGGGCTCGGGCGGACCGCCGCGGGCGGCGCCCCCGCCCCCGGGGCTGCTTGGCTGCCGGAGAGACCGACCTCCTTCCCCTCGCCCCCCCCACCTTCTCCTGGGGGCGGCTCGACGTCTCTCCCGCTGCCGGGAAAGTGGAGGCGGGTGACAAGGGCAGGGAGGCAGTGCTGTTCCCGCCGCTCGGTTCCCGCAGGTCCTGCCAGGCGGGGAGCGGCCGCCTGGGTGCGGCGGGGCCTCGGCCTGGCCCGGGCTGCGGGCGGGCGGCGGGGGAGGCACCGAGGTCAGCGCCCTGCGGGGGAGGGCAGGGAGGGAGCGGCGCGGCTGCCGGGGCGCCGTGCCGGGTGGCAGCCCCGGATGGCGGGCCCGGAGCCCGCTGGGAGCTTGTTTTGGTTGCGCGACTGGTGTTGAAGCGAGGGAGAAGAGCTTTGCTACCAGGCGTTTCTTCCATTATCCAGGCTGAAATGGCCCCGGCTTCACCTTCAAGTTGTCAGGAATTATATCTCTACCTTGGCCTGGGTGCCCTGATGCCCGTCCGTGGCTGTGACAAGCCTTAAGTTTAAATCTTACTGCGACTGCAACCGTGTTAGCTTCCTAAGAAAGAGTCCTTGAAGGTGCGAATGGACCCTTATGATACCTTTCCAACAATGAACATTTGAAAAATACGTTTTTCTGGTCAGTCATAAATATTTCTTAGTATGCCCTAGAAATTGTCAACAGAATAATCCATGGTCAAAAAGAATTAGGTTAAGTAAGCACCTCTTTTTGGCATGTGTTTGGTAGTTGAGGTTCTATAGTTGTAGTTGTCTGAGGCTAGGAAATGGGACTGTTTTTAGGAGGGGAAAAATAAGGAACTGACACTTTTTCCATCACTCAACCTCTTCATCTCTTCCTGTGTGAAACTGTCACCCAAAGACAAAAGGCTGAAGCATTAACTTACAGAAAATTAACTATGAATACACAGAAGTAGAACTAGCCCACCTCATTTCAGCTGTCATCACTCACTGTTCCAGTTCTATAAAAGACTATATTTAACAGTGTTGATACTGCAGCATGTGTCAGAAGCATACATTCTGATGCATTATTCAAATACTGCTGAGTATATGTTCAGTTTTGGCATACGAACAGACTGCTCTTGAAAATGGAAAAGTATAAGCAACAGAAAAAGGAAGTGAATTCACATGGTAGTGTTGAAAATGACCAGTGGTAGTAAAAGTGTGCTCAGGCTTGATTTCTTTCAAGACTGTTTCTCTTATGGTTCTGTTTGGTACTTCCCAGGTACTAAAACAATGTCTCAAGCCGTTAATATTGTTCAAAATGATAGTACTTCTATGACAATTTGACAGCATGACCGAAACAGTAAGTTTACTGTGCTGTTACTTTTTTTAGTCCATTAGATATTTTGATACAGAAGAATCAGCTATGTGGGAAAAGCTTCTAAATGTTCTGTGAAAATATATCTAGCTGTGATTGACACTGATATTAATCAAGTGTTTTAAAACTGAATAAGCTACAGCAAGGTCCCATTAAGTTTTACTTATGAACTGTTAAAAAGCGCTACATAAATATGTATACTTGTGCATCCGTAGGATTTATAGTTAGACTGTGCGGTTATCTTCACAAATTGAAGGGTATGTTTAGTCCAAATTATTTTTTCAGAAGTATTTTGTCAATAGCTTTTTGATCTTTTGGGACATCAGTAAGGAAACAACAGCTAAAGTGCTGTAAGCCATGGTTCAGAATTGCATTCATTCAGTAGTAAATATTTGCTGCAAAAAATTTCACCAGTGCCATACCAGCTTGTTCTGTTTGAGCTTTAAAGCACTCAAATGCAGTCCTTTTAAAAATGCTGGCTTATATGGAAAGTCTTGTCCATGCTCTTCAGAATTTAAAGTGGAGAGAACAATAAGCTACATATGGAAAGTATAAAGCTTTGGGGGTTTTCTCTAAGAAGAAAGAAACAAACCTAAAGAATAGGGCAAAGAGAGGCAAATCTTAGAGCATCTATGAAGTGACTGTTGAATTTCTTCATTGGTTCTTCATGTAGACTGCAGAGAGAAAGAAATAAAATTGACTTGCAACATTTTTAAACCTAGATACTGGATAAAGAATTGCTAGAATTAGAAAACAGTTGAATAGGCAGTTTAATAAGCTGTAGAGTTTGTTCCATTCGATGTTTTTAAAGGCAGCTTGGAAATAGAATGTGTTAAGCTGTGTTGCTCCAATGGACAGACAAGATGAGTGTCTTTTCACTATTTCAGTTGCAGGGACAGGATTTTGGGCTAGTTTGTCCCAGTGGTCTTTTTTGCATTCTTAATGGCCAGTTAATAAGTTATTAAACTGAGAGATAGAGGATTCTTCTATCTCTCCGTTTATCTTATTTTTCTAAACATACATTAAATAAACATCAGATTTTTCCAAGAAAGAAAGAACTTTCTTTGTTTATCAGTTCTTTTGAATAATGTTGTCTACTTTCATTAGTAAAGTTAGTATAAAAACAACACTTTTGTTCCACAGAACTTGAATTAATATAAGTTTTACTTCTTGCAGTATTGTCCAAAGGATCTTCAGGTTTCATGATTGAAAGACATAGACTTCTGTTTAGGAAAAGAAAAAATGCTGCATTTCATTGTGTGTCTCACAGTTTTAGCATTTGATATGATTACGTCTCAGTATTTTGAAATTTTACTGGTGCTTGACAAGTGAGGAGAATTTATTGTCTGAGGAGATTTTACCCTCTCATTTAGAGTGACAAAAATATTGGTTGTTACAGCTGCAGGCAAATCTGAACTCAATCAGCGTCTTCTACTCTCAGAAATTGAAGAGCGGTTGATGTTCATCAGATTTTTAGGCACAGTATAATTTGCGTGACCAACTGGTCTTGATGATGTTGTTTAATGCCTTTGTAGCTGCAGTGATATTTTTGAGAACCTTGCCAAGTTTTTCTGTTTTTACAGTGTCACGGAAGTACAGTTTTCAATACTGAAAGTTATTGATCTTGGAACAGTTATGTTATAGAGGGGAAGACTGTCAGTTTTTATATGACTTCTTGGGTGATTTCTCATCATTTCTTCCCTGTATTAAGGTGCAATTTCTTGATTTTACCTTTAAAATCACCTTCTGCCCTGACTTCCCTGTTGTTCCTGTTCTTCTGTGGCAGTCTTAGAGATGTTGTCTCAGTAGCTGAAATAAGACATTACAAATGCTTTCATACTCTTGGCTACCTCTTACACACATTGTCCCTCCATGGTCTAGGATATGGAGCTACATTTTATACCTTTAGGTGTCACCTACCGATAAACGTTTTACTTATCGTGCATGATGGTGACTTAAAAATAGCTAACAGCTCAGCAGTCAGTTTTACCACTTTTTCTCTCTCTTTCTCCCCGAGTTTCCCCACTGTGCTTCTTTCATCTATTGCTTGCCATAACAATTTGTGAGCAGATGAGAATATAAAAGTTACTTGTATTTTTAAAAGCGGTAACTTGGATAAGAATTAGGCAGTTACAGTGGACAAAAACTGTCACAAGGAGTTTTAGTGGCTGAGGGAACAAATGCAATCATTAAATGTTTGAATAGGGAATACCAAGTAGCAGTACAAATATGTACTGTATACAGAATACATTAGTGAAACCATTACTGTGTCCGTTTCTAGTGTCTGCATGTCACAGGTGGTGTTCATTTAGAATGAATTCAGATGTCTCAAAATCTAATAGGGAAACAGAAGCCTTGTCTTCCAGAAAAGAGATTGGAGAGCTTTTGTCTGTTTTGATAGAGTTTTGAGTCCTGTGCAGAAATGCTTATGTAAGAGGAAGATGTCTTCTAGGATAAGGATTTTTAGACAAGCAGATAAAGATTTAAGACACTATCTGTAAACTGAAGCTAGTCAGGTTTAGGCCAGGAGGAAGATGTTGATTTTCAGCCCTGTTGGCCAATGAATTTCAGTGTCAGTCATCGCTTCACAGAGTGATGAGATAGATTCTTAATCTCTTCTTGATTTTTAGGACTTGCAAATTAGTAAAACCACAGAAGTATAGCATTTTGAGTTTTCAGATGTGTCTGATATGCAGCACTTCTGAAGTTCTGCTGAGTCTAGGTAGGGTACTGTTGTTATCCATAGAGTACATTTCTTGGATGGTGAAAAAAATACTCTTTTTTTAACCTGTGGGAAATTCATTGCCTTTTCAATTGTAATACTTTGTCACTGAAGAGAGTAAGTAAAAATGAAGTGGGGTAAATATCCTTCCCGTAGAGTGATCAGTAGATATGAAAAGTTCAGCCTTCAAGGATTTTTCCTCCAGAAGTGAATTTCCCCACTGAAAATATATAAGTGTTTTAACTCTGGCTGCAGTGAAAACTCATGAATCTTGATGAACAGACATCTGTAGCCCTGTTTAAAAACCGTGCAGTGGCCGTCATTAATGACAGCCTTGATGCTGAAGTGCTTAGCTTTAATAGGATTTTACACTGTGGTCTTCACAGAATATGCTGAGTTGGAAGGGACCCACAAAGATCATCAAGTCCAAGCTCTGCACAGGACATCCCCAAGGGTCATGGCATGTACCTTTTTCTCTGTATTGTCCTGTCGGTGTTTTCCACACTTGATCATCCATCATTGTGCTGTACAGGAATAGAATCTAGATTGAATGTTAATAGAAGATTTTACTTGATTTCAGTGAGGGCATGGTGAGATGTTATGGACCAGCACCTCAGTAATATTTGGTATGATATCCTAAATTGTTTTCATAACTTTATAAAATGAGAAACAAGAAACACTATGTCAGTGTTCCAAGGATAGATAAAGAGTTATCCAAGTTTTTTTTTTTCAAATGTGGTTTAAGTTGATGATTTTGACTTTAAAACCTTGTGGTTGAAGTTTGGTGTTAGGTTTCTCTCACTGCATAACAAATGGCATTGCATGTGACCAAAGATTTAAGTTCTTCTGGGACAGTACTTACAATAGAAATGAGTAGATGCATTTTTCTTCTGTTAATTGATAAGGTAGGATGAGAGCATGTTAAAATCATGTTTGTTCCAGGCTTTTGCCTGAAAATTGAAAGTCAGACATTAATTTGTTAGATTATTTTTTAATGAAAAGTCTTTACTCAAATGGAGAATTTCTAAGGGCATGCAAAACACTTACATGGTTGTTAATGTTATGTTCACACTGAAATTTTAATGTAAAATTGCACTCCACTAATTTTGGTTGAATTGTACTTTTTGTTTGGCCTCTTGGTAGTATGGATGAAGAGTGCTGCTGAGGCTACTGCAGCACATTATGGGAGTGGAGCATGGTGAACTTTAGTGAGGATTAGTTGATTTGAAATCTTAGTGCATTTTGTTGAACTAAACACTTATTTCTGAAGATGAATCTGAAATACTTAGACTGATTTCTTAAAAATTGGAGGTAAACTGGTTTTTTTCTTCTCTTTGACCCCTGGATTTTTTTCTTTTGGATTTACCTATATTTTGAATAAAGAGATGGTATAGTTTGTGTGATAGAGTAGAATAGAGTAGAATAATTATCATCATTTTGAACTTGAAGAACTTGTTAATTCTGAAAGAAAATTTAATTTGAAGGCATCTATTAGTTACGAGTGTATTTGGTCATGCAGTTTTTGTCACCTTAGAGTAGAAATACAGGTAGAAACATGCTCTTGCCTTCTTATTTTTATAGTTGCAGTTGTGCAAGAACAAAAATCAGATGCTGTGCCTTTAACCAGGAGTCCTAATTTGCTTTCAGCAACACAGTTGTTCCACTTTGCCCTCTGTATTGCTTAATCTGTACTCATGCACAGTGAGGAGGGTAAAAAAAATCCTCACCTATCTCTCTGGACAATTTGCACAGTTTTATTGTTGAAAGTGAAATAGCTTCTATTCAGAAGATACAATGTCCCAGCAGTACACAGTGCAGGAATGAGTGTCTCTCTGTGAAGTGTCTTTATTGCATATTAAAGTTCTCTGATCTGATTTTGAATTCAAAGAGCTGATGCATCAGTCAATAAAAATAAATCTAGGTTACATATTGTTTAATTCTGTCTGTATATAATGGTCAAAAGAATTCAGAATGCTTTTGACAGCAGTGGGCAATACCAAGATCTTAGTCATACTGTTCAGGTATTTTTCTGTCAACTTGGATGTTGAGGTAAAGAATGAATGCTGTGGTACTTGTGTGATGTTGATATTATGTTAATTAGGTTTATTAAGTCAAAATACGCTGTAAATCATAGGTGAACTTAAATTACATTAAAAAGTTACAAACCACAGGAGAATTTTAGAAATCTGTTAATACGTTTCCTGCTAGTACTTTCTTTTGTTCAGTGAACAATGTCCATATGTGGTCACGCAGCTGCAAAATTTTAAAACTTCCATAAACTTGTAATTGATTTTATTATTTGTTGAATATTTATTTTAAAAATTAAGATGTATTTACAAGTGTTATAATATGTTCATTTTTTTGTAGTTGTAAGTTAATGTACAAAGGCTGTAAGTAATCTGTTTTGGGCTGCCTTGAGTTTCTACAGTTGACCAGTTGGTCATGCATAAGGATATGGTCTTTTTTGGTAAATTTAATTGAGTGACCCGATTTTACTGGGTTTGCATGGCGAGGTGTCGGTAGCGGGGCTGCTACAGGGGTGGCTTTGAGGAGAAGCTGCCAGAAGCTTCCCCTATGTCTTACAGAGCCAATGCCAGCTGGCTCCAGATGGACTGACCACTGGCCGAGGCCGAATATCCCAAATTGAAAGGGACCCATAAGGATCATTAAATCCAACTTCCTGCTCTTTGCAGGACTACCTAAAGCTAAACCATATGGCTAAGACTGTGGTCCAGATGATCCTTGAACTGACAGGCTTGGTGCTGTTGCCACTATCCTAGTGAGCCTGTTCCAGTGACCAGCCGCCCTATTGGGCTTTTCATAATGTCAGCTATGAACTTCCCTGGTTGCAGCTTAATTCCATTTCCTCATGTTTTATTCCATTGTCTGGCATTTCAGAGGTCTCTAGAGTATAAATTGTCCCTTGTATATGATAATCCACTTCAGACAGGCAAGAAACATTTTACAGAAGAGAGTGGATATATTTTACAAAGCAATCTGAAGCTGTGCTCAGAAGTAAACACTGGGTAGTGAAGTAGGCCAGACTTGAGCTGAGAACACGTTCACATCTTCTGTAGTTTTTGATTCTACTTGCACAAAGGAAACTCTACGTATACATAATATAACCAAGAAAAAACTCCTATAGCTAATTAAACTGTACAAATACTTCCAATATTATTAATACTGAAAATTCCATATTTCAGTGTAATTTTCAGCAAATGGTACATGCTTATTTTTGTTTAATTTTAGGTAAAGGTTTGGGACTATTCCAGTATTTTATATTATCAACTAGTTGGTTCTAAGTGACTTGGTTTTACTATTTTCATCAATTTGAGGTTACTGATTTATTTGAAATGTCTATGAATGTCAGGCATCTGCTGTTCTGGAGTTAACCAATTCATTTTGCTGTGCAGTTGACTTAATTTTTAAGGTTTGCTCCTCAAAGCAGAATATCTAGAAATTTGAGACTGTTCTCATCTTCAGTCGTTATTACAAATCCTCCAGGTTTGTTTTGCCCTGGAAGATGAGTTGGTTATCCTGCTCTGTAACTTAGCTGATGACATCCCAGAGAGCAAAATTTGTGTTTCCTGGTTGAGTAAAATCTTGGTTCCATCAGATAACAAACATTTCTTAATCATAATTTTAAAATCTCAGTCAGGTCTGCAGTTGAAAAAACTACTCTAGCATTAGATCCGTTTGGAACCTTTCCTGCATTAGGTAATAGTAGCAAAAATAAAAGCAAAACATTGTACCAATGTGCATACATTTTAGGTCTCCATTTTACTAATGCACGGTATACTATTTTTGTATCTGGGACAACATGTATTACAGTGGAGCATATCTGGTCCAAGTGCATGCCCCAGGTTTTTAATACTTTTTCCTTTAAAAATTATCAAATATCATTTAAGAAATGAGGGTTGAGCAGATGTAGTTCTGTTTACTTGAGCTATGTATTTTCCTCTTAAATTACTGGATGTCCCTCCTAGGTAATACTTAGTTTTCAGGTGGTTGATCGAACCATGGATATTATAACATTGATGAAAAGATAAATTAAGTTGCCTTCCTATGGTTTGCCTTCTCTTGTGCAGATGAGTAGTCTTGTTGATCTTGGTAAGAATGCTATATTGAATGTGTTTGTAGAATCAAAAGCTATAAGTTATAAATGTCTCATTATTACTTTGCCTATTAATGCTAAGAAGTCTGGATTTTAGCTACAGAAGTGCTTTAACAGGTTGATTGATTCCCCCTAAACCGAGCATGGTGTAATTGTGCTCCTTTTTTTTCCCTTCCCCTCCATAATCTTTAACGTGGCATATCCTTCTTGCATAAAATGAGGGTAGTATATGGCATTTGAATGCAAATTTCTGTTTCCCCTAATCTCACTCGAAAAGTAGTGTTTCATCTCTTGATTAAGAGCAAGTTCTTGTAATGGGATGTTCTGGTTTTGGGCAGGACAGAATTAATTTTTCGAGGGTGAGGGGATGGAGCCTGAAACCCAGCCTGTCCCCCAGGATGAGCATTTTGCATGTAGATCACCCTCTTTTTTATACTACTTTTATTAATACTGTGACTGTTACTGCTTGTTTTTCTTATCTCATTGCTGTTTCCAGTAAATTGTTCTTATCTCAGACCATAATCTCTGCTTGTTGTGTCTCTCACTAGAGGGGGTGAGGGAAGGAGTACTAAATTGGGGAATACCATTCCTAAACTGGAACAAGGGGGAAGGTTATGATTATTTTGAACTGTGTTCAATAATAACTCACAATAGCATTTCTCACCTGTAGCAGATTTCTGTTGAAGCAGAAGTAGCAGAATGACCATTAAAATGCCTAATATCTATAAAACTCGTATATACATGTGCATGCACATGCATGCTTAAGCCAGTAATTTGCTCTTAAGAATTCACATCTAACTATAGTATCTGCTAGCAGTTTTCAAAATCTCTATGTGCAAATTTTTTTTTCTTGGCTAGATGAATTCAATAAACCTTTCTTTTCCGTGTAATGCATGCTACCTCAACTTTGTGGTAAAGGAACTTGACTGTGCTGTTTGGTTCTTATCACACTTGCATGATTTATAAGTGGCCTTTCAACTTTCTTTATACAAGAAATATTAAGCTCTTACTGAACCTGTAAGTACAAATTCCTAAATGTGAAGGGAAGTGATGAATGATTTTTTGCACTTTGTGTTAGGAAACAGCAATGTTACATTTCAGTTAGGGAGAACCCTAAAGAGAATGATTTCTGCATGAGCACAGCAAATTCTGGTTGGTGGCAAAATTTATTTGATTTGGAAGAAGAAAGCTGATAAAGTGTTGAAATAGGTAATGTTGAATATTTAAAATCTAGAACAGTGGACCCCAAGCTTTCTCACACTGTTAAATTTGGTTATCAAAAATTTGTATTAATCACTCTATTACTGGTGTGCAATAAGACATTTAACAGAAGGAATTTGAAAAGTAAAATAATTCTACAGGAGCAGTAATTTCTTATGCATTGCTTAAAACAAAGGCAGTTTGCCTGTATGATAGTTCCTCTTCTGTGTAAAATTGTGAATTTCATTCTTAAGATTCATAGTTCAAATTTAGATCAAGAAAATAGAGGCCATGGGACATGGCTAACAGGTTTGGTGGTGACTGCATTCATAACCACACACAGTTGCAGCTGGGTGGCTGCAGCAGAAGAGAAAGGGGAGAATACTGTTGGTCTTAAGTATGTTCATGAGAATGAAAATTTAGCAAAAGCAAGGAAAACAAAGCAAAAGGCAAGGGCATGCCAGATTAATCAAATTCAGTTTCATCCTAAAGGTAGTAGCAAAGGGTTCGGGGCAGACCAGGCAGAAGATAAATACTTTTAGGAAGGAGGAATAATGCAGATGTTATCTCAAAAAAATAAATAAAAACCTGAGCATGACTGAACAAATTTGGTATCGTGATCTTAAAGAAATTCTGGACAAAAAGGTATAAAATGTAGGTATTGCTGGACTTTGTAAAAGCCAGACTGTGACAACAGTTTAATCTGGATAGAAATACTGTGGAGCTGAGATTAGAAGTATAATCGCTTTATATAGAAGTGTGATGTTGATAATTATTTGTAGGAGGAACATCTAGTCCTCCCTCAAAAGCAGAGCATTTACTCTGTGTGTTGATGTTGACTCAGAGGAAGAAAACACACTTTCTGGTTCTTGACAAGACATCAGAGTTCTGAAGTTGCATATGAATGTTATAAATAAAACTCCAGCAGGAGACAATTTTTCCTAAAAGTTCTCTCTCACTTTTTTAAAGGGCTGTCTAATTATAGAGATATAATTTGAATCTGCTGAATTTGAAAATCAAGAACAGGAATTAAAGGTGACAGTCGTTCATACTAAAAAGGGAAATGTTTTTTCAACTTGCCATTTTCCAGTCTCTGATATGTTGTGTTGGCAGTCTTGCAAAACTATACTTGGTGCTGTTAGTGAGGTCCCTAATTGACCACAGTTAAAGTCCGCACTGGTAAGAGATGCTGATAATGTCTAGCAGAACAGAGAGAAAAGCATTGTCATTTTGCAAGGCTGATGAATGCTGGTTCATTATTATGAGTGAGGTAGGAAGTAGTAGCGTGCCAGTAATTAATATGTATATCTTCTTCATTTTAAGGTATCTAGTGGATAGTCGCTGGTTCAAACAGTGGAAAAAATATGTTGGTTTTGACAGCTGGGACAAATACCAGATGGGAGATCAGAATGTGTATCCTGGTCCTATTGATAACTCCGGACTTCTCAAAGGTAAGTGCTTCTGACTGTAATAAGCTGATAGTACATTACGTGCAAAATTGTCACAGATAGTTCATCTTTTGAAGTTGGCAGTGTAAATAAATCTCAGCATACATGAAGGTAGAAATTTTGGTTTCTTTTCAGACCATGACAAGGGAACTGGAATAAATATCCCTAATAAATTACAATTTAAAAAATACAATTATTGGAACTTACTTGCAACGGCAACAAAATATGTAATAATATACAAATTCCTGGTTTATAATGAGATTTTGGGTTATCTTGAGAACTGAAAATTACTCAAGTTGGCAAAAAGGTAGCTTGAGTTCACTATGATTTCCTTTTTTTTTGGTAGCTTAACCAAACTGGTTGATTTAAAATAATTTTAAGTAGAACTCTAAAACTTCCTTCTGTAAATGAGTCCAAAGCCCTTACTTTAGTTCTGGAACAATTGAAGACGTGGTATTACACTGTTCAGTGACTTAAGTTGTGTGAAATGATGGAGGATAATTTTCTGCTTTCTTTAAAGTCTTGTAAGCATGTTAAACTCTGTCATTGCTCTAATTACTCAGGTCTGACTGACTGTGGTCAAATTTGTGAACACAGGTCGCAGAATACTTTCCCACATATTTTAATCTTTACGTCAAATTCTGCATTTAATGTCCAGTATCAAAATACCACTAAAGCTGTTAATATTTAATCTGCAAAATCTAGCAGGTAGAAAATTGAGCAGATAATTGGTTTTCTTCTTTGCAGTTACAGGTAATGTAATAGTACTGCATATTTTATTGGCACATAGTAATACCAATTTTTACAGCTTCATGGGGTTCATGATGAACTCTTGACTTTCTTAATTTAACTTAATTTAACTCTCTTAACTTTCTTAACTTCTGTAGTTAATATCTCATTACTTTTTCAAGTTAAATGTTAAAATTGATTGTATCTTTCATAAAACTTGTTGTACCATGTTGTACTAATTGTCAGTGTGAATGAGTGTGTGTATCTGTACCAGTGCCTTTGTAGAAGGTACTTTATTGTCATATACATCTGAATGTTTTCTTCCATCCAGAAACTTTAAAGTCTTTTTGCTCCAGGTGAGTGTTGTGTTTTGTTTTGTTTTCTGAAATGTGAGGATCTAGATCTTTTGTACATTCTTGTAGTAAATCTTGCAGTGAGACGGGGATGTTCAGGTGATACATCTCAGCTGACATCAGATGTAGCAACATCTTTTTATCCTCAGTGAGGTAGCATTAGCTTGTTCTGTCTTCTGTGTCTTCCCTTGCAAAAAAAGGTGATTTCTAGTTGTGCCAAACACTTGTTAGTTGATCTGTACCATTTATAACTTAATCTACATACATGTTCAGATTATGTTTAAAGTTACTGCTGTTATAAAGCCTCCTTTAGGGTTAGCTGTCCAGTTTTGAAGTCATGTTAGCCATTTTCCTAAAAGCTCCTGAAAACTTGTATTCTATTGTTTTGATGATAACAGGCCCCTTTCAAAATAAACAGCATCAGGATTTGTGAACTTCACTTTTTGCTCATTCATGGTTCTAAACTATGGCTCTGCACTGGCAGTGATTCCATGCATCCAGTTACCCTCCGACATCTGTTCCTGTGTAAACGTAGTTTTAAAATTAAGGGCATTAGTGCCCAGTAAATAATAGCTTTCTCCTTCACCCACTGCAAAGCAGCAATCCTCTGTACTAGCTTTTCTGTGTAGCATAAACTGAACCTGAAAATGCTTGGATTTTAATCTTTGGCACATAGGATGCTCTAATTCCTCTCATGCTGCTCTCCTTAAAAATGTGCATCTGATGTAAAGAATAAAATAATCTAAAATGGGCATGCTTTCTTGGATATTCTGCAGTGGAATGCAGTGATAAGGAGAATTATAATTAAATTCATGAAAGACTGATTCCAGGAAACTGGAGCAGTATGTTGTGCTTATATTACTTAAACACTTCTCCCTTGTTTCCAGAACATTTGGATGAAGTGAGATCAGTGAAAAGTAACAGGTAGAGATTTCGGTTAATCTCACCATGTGCAAAAAATGTTGAATGTGATGGAATGCACCTGTCGTCTTCAAAAGCAGAGATACATAGTCAAAGCAGGCACAAGGAAGTAGTTATTTAGAGTAGCTGATCATACTAGTTCATCACAGAAGACAGTGTTGTATATGAGGGACTGAATTTCAGAGTCAGAGTACCTGTTTGATGATTCTGAAAAAAATTATACTAGAAGAAATGTTGGTATTTTTAGAAGGAGAGAATAGAATCCAAATTACACCTTCTCACTATATCAGATCAGTGCAGAAATACCATATGAATCTTGTTAAGAGTTATGTGGACCTGAAGATGTACTTGTGGATTTCTGTTCACACTGGGCTCCCAGGTATAATGTGATACTTCCAGATGGAAAGACAGCTGCCTTAAATATCTGAGGCTCACAGTGGCTCACATCTGGAATCACCTCTTCCACCAAAAAGTTATCTGCTAGTAATAAGGATTGAACCAAAGCTAAAAGCCTGCTACTTACATAAAGAGATCCCAAGTTGTGCTTCTTTCAAGTGCGGCGTCTCCCCATCTCTGTGAAGAATTTTGTAGTGGCTGTTTCCAGAGCATGTAGGATCCTTTAAGTAAGAGGTTGTACCATGCTACTTTCTTGATCTGACATGGGGTGAATAACTTCAAAATTTGTCTTGAATCTACAGTTAACTGCTCATTCTCATTTTCAGTTGTGGAAGTACCATGATGATGTGGGAATATGTGTGAAGTGAGTGGGAGAAATTATTTCTCTGAAAGCTGGGATGGTGTATGATAACAAGCTAGGTGCTTATAATTGCCTGAGGATATGAAGTTGTCACTTGGGTTCCTGAGTGTAGGAATACCACCTGTAATAGGTGTGCTATTCATGAACTGGACAGTTTGCCTAAATCATTTCAGAAGGCTTGCTCTGAACGCCGTAATACTGGTAACATAATTGTGACTCAGAAAATATTTTGTCTGCTGTTTATATAAAAAATGTTACATTAAAAACTCACATGCTGCATTATAGTATTCAAGTGTAAACAATCTTTCTCTTATAGATGGTGATTCTCAGTCTCTCAAGGAGCATCTCATTGATGAGCTGGACTACATCCTTTTGCCAACTGAAGGCTGGAATAGGCTAGTTAGCTGGTACACACTGATGGAAGGTCAAGAGCCAATTGCACGCAAGGTACTCTTTAATTCCCTGCTGAGATGAATGGGATTCAGATGTAGTCCTGCAAATATGCAGGAGTTGCGTAGGAATTTTTTAGCAGACTTTAAGTCCTGGCCTATGGTAATCATCCAGACAACTCCTGCTTTAGTTGCTTATTCGTATCTAATTTTTATTCAGATTTTTGAGGCTTAAGTTTGTAATACTGAGAAAAGGGGATGCAAAGGATATAATACTTTCTTTTTCTGGAAGCAAGTCCTCTTAATAAATATCTCAAGAAGAATTTGCTTTAGAAGCTTGTAAGGCTATTAATGCGAATTATTTTGTAATTAAGTAAATAACTCTAAAACTGTATTGGCTATGTAAGTGAAAAGCCTAGCTCTAATAATGTTAACGTTGGGGGAGTAATTGGTAGTTTCTTTTCTGATAAACACCCTTCTTGCTCAGGCACTTGCTAAGGGAGTTATTTCTTTAAGCAAAAAGCTTACCTCAACATAAGTAGTAGTTTCACCTCAACACAAGTATGGTGGATAGTATTGCCCTCCATCAATATGAGATACTTAAAAATCAGTGTCTTTAAATTTATATCTGTTTGCTCCAGCAAATAACACCCTTTTTATTAAGGTGATACGACATTTCACCAGTTTATTGACCATACAGGTTTTTTGTGTTATTTCTTAAGATTTTCAGGTTAGTGATTACAGTTGCATCCTCACTGGACTGAATTAATTAATTTTTCAAATACATTTCGTATGTTTATCCTTTCTGTATTGACCACTAGGGTTTATTTTTCCAGTTACAGGGATCTTTATTTTAATTCTTTCAAAGTTGCTGAAAAAGGTATTAGTCTTAAAATCTAGTTTTATGATTTCTAGTGTAATACAACTTTTGTTTCCCTCTTATGACATGAACATGGTCTAACTTACATGCATGCTGGCTGCTTACTTGAATTCTTTAATTCTTCAGTTAATGGTAGATAGAGCTTTAGAAGAAATTTTGAGTCTTCAAAATTCATTTGGCCAGCAACAGAAGTTTGTTTGAGGGTTTTATAACATTTTCTTTAATACCATAAAATAATTGTTTGGTTTTTGTTTTAAAGAGACATCCCTGGAATGTCTCTGTGTTTTTGTCCTGTTCTGTTAGAGCTGAAATCCATTAAAAGAACTCCTTCTCTAAAGATAAATCTGTTATCAACTTGTTACTGCTTTTCCTGAAGATGGTTTTCAGCAAATTGCATACTCTTCCATCATCGTGGTAAAGTAAAAAATTCTGTAATTTTTTCAGTTTGGGAGGAAGATAGGAGAGAAAAGAGAAATTAGAGTAACTTCCATTCCACTTGGAAGTAACTAACTGGAAAAATACACGGAGTATAGTGAGCAGCCAGGTAAACTGGCATAGCTTTGTTATTTTCTGCCAATATGAACAGCAGTTATCCTCTGAGAAGTATATTCCAGTTCAGCATTTTTGTTTCTGATGCTTTTGTCATGCATGATTTTTTTTCCTGTCTGCCTTTATAGTTTATTTTTATAAAGGTGGCATTATACTTTTCTTTCATCCCCTTTGTTACATCAAATATTTTTGAAATGTGGATCCACATTTTAAATTGATAAAATGTTGTATTTGATCTACATCAGGTAATGTTAAGACTCCTTGTAATATGTTGTACTACCACTACAGTGTCAGTTTTTATTCTTAGAAATATCTTAGCCATACTGCACAGTTTTGTTTACTGCCACTATCTTGTTGTGACTCTACTAGCTGAAAACTACTAAGCTGCTGCAATTAAGATGCATTTTGATTTAAATGTCATGGTTGACAGTCATTATAACTAAGGCAAGCAATGAAATAATTCACTAATTTCTTCATTTTTTTCCTATGGCACATGCCATACAAGTTATATTTGTACAGCAGATAGCAGATCTCTCCTAGCAATTAGCTGGTGGCTTTTTTTTACCCGTATTTGTCAGATGTATCACATATCAAGCTGATGGTTATTTTTGGAGCAGTCTACATGACTAAGTGTACTGCAGTTACACTTTGGAAGATCAAAGGGAAAAACATTTAAGAGGTGACCCTGAATATTTTTTTCTGCATTTTACTTTTATTTAACAAGCAAAAAAATCTTAACTTAATCTTAAATATTAAATCTTAAATATTTAACTATTTTGTTATAGGTGTTAAAAAAAGAACATAAAATAACTGTAACGAGTAGGTAAAATTTCAGATTAATGTATTCATTATTGGAATGTAAGTGGACGATTTGTAGGTTTTGTTTAAAAATGTGATATCCGGATTTTAATAGTTTCAATTCTGTTTTTGATAATCACTCTTTAACTGTGAAAACTAATTCTTGATGTTCTGAGAAAGTAGTATACAATGAAAGTATTTTGAAATAAAAATAGCTTATGGCATTTTTTATCTCTTGATCAAATATGTTTGGGTTAAGGTTGCATATTTATGATTTCTACTGTATACAACACCTTGAAAGTCATGGTGTTGTTATACACAGGTAAGACAATCGTCATCATGGAAAAAAAGTACT
This sequence comes from Acanthornis magna, assembly GCA_036785705.1. Lineage (NCBI taxonomy): Eukaryota > Metazoa > Chordata > Aves > Passeriformes > Acanthizidae > Acanthornis > Acanthornis magna. The sequence continues at coordinate 28,814,697 of JAWUZG010000001.1, forward strand.
TTCTTGTTTACTGTATTTCTAAGAAGTTCTAGGAGAATTCTAGGAGAATTTTAGTTCTAATTTTTTTGCATTTATGAAGTGTCTTATATTCCCTAAACTTCAGTTCCTTGAAGAGTTCTCAAAAATAATTTGAAGTGTGTGTACATGAAAACATATTCAGACTGATACGTGATCCTGTTCTGTTTTTCAGGTCGTTGAACAGGGTATGTTTGTAAAGCACTGCAAAGTAGAAGTATATCTAACAGAATTAAAACTTTGTGAAAATGGAAATATGAACCATGTGGTCACACGAAGATTTAGTAAAGCTGATACAATAGGTATGCACGACTGTTTTCTAAAAATATATGATTGTTACTTGTACATGGTAGCAAGTTCTGAATAAATAAGTCTAGATAAAATGATAGATGGTTATTGTGACCGCTGAAAATGATGGGAGTAGTTTTGTTTGGGGTCATAGTAAAAAGTTAACCATTTGGAATATTGAGGGGGTTTAATACAATTTTAAGAATATAATTGTGTGTTTTATTATCTGAGCTTCTGTATTAACTTTGTAGGTTTGGACTTTTAAGGAAGTGAACAGTGTGATGTTGTTTATTAGATTTCATAGTACTTTTTCTTGACTTTTCGTGTGTAAGAAATACATTTTTTAATGTATTTCATTAGCCAACACGTTTTAGTCATATATATGAAGGGAAGGGTATATTACAAAACACAAGAAAGAATTTAATTAATAAATTAATGGCTAAAGGTGACCTACAAAGGCAGTATTCCTTGGGTTATGAAGTGGCAGGCCAGGCACAATCTTTTACAGTAATTGAATCCTCTGTTAAACTTTTAACTTACCTTTATTTGTATTTATTTTGACTGCTTGTTGAGTATTCTGTCATTGTTGAAAACAGTATTTTGGTAAGATACTTGACTTTGAAAATAATAATCAGAACATGTTCGAAGGTATTACTCCTCATTTTTTGTTGTATTTGTGTGTGTGTATCTGAGATAAGAGTCTTTCAATTGTCTGTGTTTGTGCAGTTAGATCTGTACTTTATGCCCTTGGCATTGTATGCCCAGCCATCACTTTGTTTACGTTTGTTGACAGCAGTGTAGGTTTTTAAGGTTTTGCTTCTCTTTACATTAGGAGTAGTGACTTATACTTACCACTCTTTAATTCTTTGCATATTGCTTGCTATAGAAGCGGTCATTTTACTTTTTTACATTTCAATATTTAAGTTATAAAAAGAATCACCTGCTTATATTAGAATAAAAACTTTGAAATTGTGAAACTTCTCCTTAAAACAAGACTTGTTGTATGTTAATATGCCTTTTTGAGATCTGGTTTAACTTGGGAAGTTATAATTCATTATTTTCTGAGGAAACCAGAAACTTGGAAAAAGCAATTTAACATTGTCCTCCCTTAGGACCAAATGCAAGCTATTTTGCAGCTATACTGAATTTAATTGTACTGTATACTGAAATTATAGGTAATGGTTGAATTTCTGGTATTTTCTCTAATAAGAAGCAGGGCCTTTTGGAATGACTGTTGCTTGAAGGTATATTTGTTTTCTCTTAGCAAAGAGAGAATTACAATTATGAATAAATTGTTATAAAAGGTAATGAGAAGCAGTCAGAGTCCCTGGCACCCCCTTCCAGGCACTGGCCTTATTTGCTATCCTGGAATGTGGATTATATGCTCCTGGAAGCCTTTAAAAACATGCTCTTTCTGAAGCTGAAGCTTCTTGTGCAGAGTACAAAGCAGAGCCATCCTAGCCAGGACATCCAAAAGAGTTTGTACCTTAGAAGAAGAGCTAGAAAAATTCAGCCCACTTTAAGAGTGAAAAAATAACTGATCCCTCTTATCCATTATTAAGATGGTGATCCCCTCCCCCGCTTCTTACCTCAACTATATTTAAGGCAGTTCTGGATTTCATCAAATACACATCAGAAATGTTCATTATATCAATAAATAATATTTAGGAAGGATCTTACAGAATTTTGATTATTTTTCACTCTTCCTTGTATCTTCCAGTAAGGGATGCATTTTTATTATAGTTGCAGAAGGTTTGTAGTACAAAAGAGTCAGTGACAGCCCCACTGAAGTGGGTAGACATAGGGTGCTATGGTCTTTTCAAGAAGTTTTAATTTTTCTATCTGCCATCATTGATTATATTATTTACTACCCTCAAAAAATCAGTACAAGACCTTCCTTAATTCACAAAACCAGAGAAATATTGTAAGTATAATGTAATACTTACCTATCAGTCTTCAGATATTTATTATTCCTGGAATTACCTTTGCTTTTCTACTCAAATAGAAGCTAAGCTGTATGTCAATAAATTAGTACAAAGTCAAGGGCAGACCCTAATAATGACAGTCATTCTCTTGGGATGGTACTAGTCACATCTGATGTGTTCTTTGGACCTTCTTGGGACCAAAGACTTTGTACCTCCTATAATTGAGGACTCTTGCCTTGGAGACAGTGCTTAGTGATTTTGAGACTGGTTAATGACTAACTCTCTTGAGGGAGAGGGTGTTAATTCTAAAAGAAAACTGAGTTAGACAATAGATGTAGCTCAGGTAGCATTTCAGCTGAGATGCTGATCCTAGAGAGCATCAGGGCTTCCAAGTGAAAATGAGTTAATGATTCATTTGGGAGTCTTAATCATGTGAAAGTATGATAGAACTAAGTCATCAGCCTAATATGTAAGAGTTTTACAAAACACAAAATATGAGAAAGACTGTCTGTAGCATTGGTTATGGACAAATAGGAGTTGGGTTGTGTGTGCAACGCCATAAAACAAATCCAAAACTGAGCTGATAAACTTTATAGAAGATCAAACTAGTGGCTCTGCATCTAATGGACTTTTGCTAGTAAATAATCTTAGCAATCTCTCCCTTTAATCTGCTGTAGAATACAAGAATGTAATGCTTGCCACCCTTGTGGACTATTTATTCTGGAATCGGTGACTAGCCTTTTCCTTCTTTATGAAGGAGGGATTACTGACATCTTAATATTAACACCTAAGAGTTTCCTTCAGCCAGCATTTGTGATACCACTGGTCTTTAGGAACCAGGATGTATTTGTGCTAGGATCCACTGAACTTTTTCAGCACCTCATCAAGACTGTGTCAGGTAGTCTTTCAAAATAATTCGTAAAGTATGCAGTTGTTTTTATGGATGAGCAATATGATTTTTAACAATATAGGGTATGATCTGTATGGGATCCGTAACTTTTAACGCAAGTTGAACTATCTCAAATTGTGGGTATACATCTGATGGAGTGAGAGGCATCTTTAGATGACAGTTCTTCCTGTCTCTTTTAGACACCATGTTAGTACTAATCATCTCATACATTCAATGTATATAACTAAACTCCCCAGGGAAGTGTTGGAGTACCATCTCTGGAAGTGTTTGACAACTGACTGCATGTGACACTTAGTGCAAAACTTAGTTGACGTGCGGGTGTTCGGTGAAAGATTGCACTCAGTGATCTTGGAAGCCTCTTCCAATCTTAATGAATCTATGATTCTGGTAGAGGAGAGCCCCATTCACAATGTGCCTCAGACAATACCTATTTGCTATATTTTCATTTATGCTGAAACAGGCACTTTCACTTTAGTTCGTAAGCCAGCACTCCAGTAATACTTGCTGGCGATGGGAGGAAGAATTATGAAGTGTGGATTGGTTATGTGTTCATAGAACAACATAAAAGAATCTTAGTTTCTCAGTCTCAAAATTGGCATAATAGTCAAGTGGAGCATGCTCTTCTTCCCAGTGTCTTGGATATAATGTGTAGTCATCCAATAGGATTGATTCTTCCTGTTTTGTAATTGTTCTGTTAATGAAGCTGGAGTATGCTAAAAATTAATAAATGTTAACTTAGTACTTGAGAAGAAAACTACCTGCAATACTCAGATAATTAATTGCCATGGTATTAATAAGAATGAAAAACTTTATTTTGTAAATTCTTCTTTTAGTGAAAGCCATTGATAAATCTAGATTTTCTACTTTTTTTTTATAAGCTTGTTGCTGACTAGATTCATTCTTATATTCAGATATAATTATTTGAATTCATTGGTTGAGATTTGATTCAGACAGTACATGATTTTTTTTTTGAAAGCCAACAAATCAAATGAGTCTGTTGCCTTGTTGATATCACCTACCTTGCCTACATATCATCTCTGTTACAAAAACAGATGATTCAGTGTAACACTTGCATTCAGACTAAAATGTGTGATGACTAGTATAAAAAGAATTTGTATTCAATTGACTACAATATCTACAAATGTTATATTTGCCCATTATCATGCCTTTCATAAGCCAATGGCTGAACTTTTGCAGGGTACTTTTAAGTTTCAGGTCTCAATTTGGCATACCCTGTTTAACATAGTGGAAGAGAAAATAATCTTGAGTAAAAGGGAGCAAGAGAAGCTGACACACTAGTGTTTTAGCCTTAGACTTTGGAGGAATGTCAAAGAGCTTATGGGGCCCATTTTTATAACTGCTTTCAGTGATCAGGAATAAAGTGCACATTTCTTGACTCCTGTTTTGTGTTCTGTGTTAGCTCTTATGAGACATAGCTTCCATGGGCCTTTGTGCTGCCAATTAAAAAAAGCAGCTAAGTGGGATTGCTATGATAGAGCACTGTATTAGTTAAAAAACCCAACACTTGTTAATAAATTCTACTTTTGTGTAAGGAGAATATTAATTAAGAATTTCTTAAATTTCAGTTGTAGATAACAGTTATGCTACCTTAAAATTATGTAACACTGGTTATATTTCTGTCAGGTAGAGTAGGAGCAGGTAGATCCTTTTTCTTTAAATCTTTCAGGGGCATAAAATCTTTCATCTTCCTTTTAAAATAAATTTACGTGCTTCAGTTTTACAGAGTAGCCATTAATTTCTGTGGGCACGTGAATTAAACTTCATGCATATATTATATATTGAGGTTAGTGCTAATTGCACTGGGATATGGGTAGAAGAGTGAAAACTGAGAAGGGTTTGAATTAAGGAGAGGAACAGAATGACTTGCACTTCCTGTACCTGATTTTGCTACCAGTCTCACTTCTGATAATTTACTACCTCCCCATACTCCTCTGTTAGCACACTCAGAAATGAGTAGATGGCTCCTGTCATCTGTTATCAACTTCTCTTTATTTGGTCTGCCTTGCTACGGGATTCAGTCCTCTGACTGTTTCCATTTTTAAGGCAAGCTAAGTAGCAACTTCCTGCTTGTCCTACAAAATGAAGTCGTTGCATAGCAATTTCTACTGTTTTATTTGTATTTTGAATATGAGGAGATGCATTATGATGCTTTTTTTGACCTTATACTGTTTGCATATTGAAATGTTAAACTTGTGTTCTCTCCTTTACCAAACAGACACAATTGAAAAGGAGATAAGAAAAATCTTCAATATTCCTGGTGAAAAAGAGACCAGGTTGTGGAACAAATACATGAGTAATACTTTTGAACCTTTGAATAAACCAGACAGTACCATACAGGATGCTGGTTTGTACCAGGGACAGGTACAGTGAAATATTATTTCTTTTCTTGTATACATTTATCTTTTTGCTTATGAAAATGTAGCTTTACCCAATGATTTTTGCTTCTTTTTAAATGAAAATTGCTCCCTAATTGTGTTAAGGATAGAGGATTTTATGAATAAATGTGCTGAAATTAAAGTAGTCTTCATGTGTATTTTCAGGATTAAAGACTAGCTTAACTTTCCTGGTGAATAAAAACTAAAATTTTAAATATACTTCTTCTAAACTTTAAATTTTATATTTACCAAATTTTATGAAATTTCTGACATGAATTTGGTAAAATATAAAATAAAAAATTATTCCTAGGATCTGGGATATGTTTCTATAATGAAACACAAAATTTGAAGAACTTTTTAGGTATCCTAAAAGAATAATGTCTTCTCAGATTCCGCTGTCTGGATTTCAGAAACAAAATAAGAAAAAATGAAAATATTTTGATAAGAATGACAGAGACGGAGGCTTGTAAACCTGCTTCAACATGAGACAATATCATGACTTTAAAATCATCACTTAATAGGGGAATTCCTCACAAGATAATTTTTTTTACCTTTCCAGATGAATATAAAGAACAAATGTTGAATGTTAAGCTACAAAATGTAAATGTCAACAGATTGAGCAATTGCATTGATAGAATAACTTTTCAGATTATTACGTTGATTCTTTAGTCTTCAGATAGAGTTGAATGTTTTTTCAGCAGCTGCAGTTCATGGTGTCATGCTACAAATGTGGATGGATGAAATTTGATGGCAGTAATTTTAAGCCAGATTATATTAAAATATTTCCTTTTGCCTTTAAATATTTGACTCTAACCTACTTACCAGCAGTATTTATGCTGTGTTTCAGTTTTCTTTTATGACATGGAAGGTAGGTAATCAGTGCACCAAAATAGCTGCTTTGAACTATTTTGTCCTTTAGCTTCAGGTAATTTTAACCATGTAGAGGTTCTACTGGAAGAGCCCACATCTCCCATAAAAGATTCACGTCAAAGATGCAACTTGTAAATTACCTGTATCCCAGTGAAATATGGTCTAATAAAGCCATGAGAAGATCTCTAGGTGACAACTGTACTTTGAGCAAAACAAATACTGTTTAAAGCAGAGTTTACCATGGCTTCTGAAAATGTTAAATGTTGTGGTAAGCCATGTGTTTGGTCAGCTGGCACTTGCTGACACACACATGGTTGTTATTTTTCTTGCTGAGCTTCCTAATCTAATAATAGTTATTCTGACTGTTACAGTCTGTGTAACCTAATAGTTATAATAGTGTATGCAATTGAGTAAATTAATGCTTTGGATTTATCAGTTGATTTCTGAAGCAAACCTTTAGGGATTCCATTGAACTCTTTAGTCCAAATCTATTTTCATTTAGTAGTCTCTGAGAGCCAGTCAAGGAACTATGGCAGAATCAGTCTTTCAGCATTAATTACGAGGATATCAGACTATTGTTTTCCTGATAGAAGGCTGGTCATGATAGAAGGCTTGTTTTCAATCTCAAGCTCTAGTGTATTCAGACTGAAAATGTGATTACATCTTCAAGTGTCAGCATGACTTACACATGAGGTTTTGTGCATTAGTACATATGTGAATTTATGTCATTTTAGGTATGTATGTGTATGTAGACGCATACAGGCATAGCATGGCAGTTAATTAGCATCCTGAAACATAAGTTTACAGTTGCACAGAATTAGTTGCATTGAAAATGAGGAATTGGATTCCGTTTAAGTATTGGAGTCTAGTTGCCATTTCAAAGGATCTAGCTATCTCAGCTGTCAATCCAGAAAGGCATGAGCTGTGTTGTAGGTCCTGTGTCATATCTGCCAGTGTAGGGCAGATATCTAAAATACCCAAAGGAGTTTCAAATAACGCCTGATGCCTGTGTTTGGGACTAAGTGTTCTGTACTCCCTTTCATACCAATAACGAATGAAATTAATTTCCTTAGTGTACTGTCCTGCTGAAAAAGTAGTATTAAATAAATGCTTTTGTAAAATATGTAGGAATAACCATACAGTTGTGACTTGAAGGCTGTTGAGGCAGAAAACAGTTTTGTCTGGGTGTTTGGGGGTTTTTTCTTATCTGTGTGAGGCAAAGTTCCTTCAGGAATATCCCTTCCTTAACAGGCCTGCTGTATAGACGCGTGATTTCTGTGGATTCATAGGTTCTGTTTAAAGATTGCAGGTCATCTTCCGACTTCTTTGAGAGATAAGCAGCTTGCCATGCATGGATTGTAGAGAAATAGAAATACTGACTTGCCAAAATTGCACAAATTAAGATGTGGGGTGAAAATGTTGCCTAAAAGACAGGCTACCTGAAACAGAGGCCAAGACAAATTAGGAGTATAAAAAGCAGACAGTTTATTTAAGGCCTGCAGAGGCCTTAAAGGTGCATTCAGGCAAACAAAGCCCCCCGTCGGGGACGACACTCAAAATGGACGCAGGGTCACGAGCTCTTCACCTTTTATAAGTTCTGTTCCATTAGCATATTGGCCCTTAATTCTCCAATCACACCCTCAGGTGATGATGTTAACCACCTCAGGCCTGCTCCCCCCATCTCACAGTTGTTTACGTATTTTTGGGCCCTAAGGCAATGAACATGTCCTTGAATCTGTACTCAGAGAGCCTTGTTTTGGCTAAAGGTGCTGGGAACAGAGCATGTTAGCACTGTGTAAGAAGCACAGAACTACAGCAAGTTACAGCTACATGAAGAGTAAAAAACTAGAAATACCTGAAGGCATCAAAAAAAGTAGAGAGGAAGGTGCAGTTTAATGGATGGAATGTGGAGTGTAGTGGAATAGTCTTCAATTTCAGTGAATAGTAATATTCAATAATTAAATATGAGTCTTTTCTGTCTCTATCACATGTCAGCAAATCCATTAAAAAGATGGAACAGAAACCAGTCTACAGATATTTTTATTTCAGTTTTCTTATTACACTTTCTCTGCTAGGTCCTGGTGATAGAACAGAAGAATGAGGATGGAACATGGCCAAGAGGTCCTTCAACTCCTAAGTAAGTTATTAATTCCAGTCTTGTGATTAACTTCGCATATTATTTTGCTTTATGAGAAAAAAAATGTTTTTAAAAGTGACATTATTTTTTAAATCAGCCTTCAGATATTTTAGTTGAAAATATGCTGAATATATTTGTTAGAAGTGCCATGCATTGTAGAACATAGCATAATAATGGTGGATTCCTGTATATACAGTGCTTAATTTTGTTGATTGCAACCAGTGATATACATTATCTTGCTTAAAAATGGAAAAAACTCCATAGTAAAAAACTGTAAAATGTAGCTTATTTTATTTAGATTTCAGTTTCAAAGCACAGTGTATTTGTTAGGTGAATACAGATATATGTATTTTTATCAGTATTTTTCTGATATGTAAATGTTTCCATGGACAGCTTGTTCCTTTTGTCTCCAGAGCATAATATTTACCCATAAAGTTTATTTAAATTGCAGCCTACATTACCATCATGTGGCTTTTGTTCTTTGTTGGGCTGTCATCAATTAATGCAGGGTGATGCTGGGTTTGGTTTTTGTTTTTCCTACTGCTGTTATCAACAGCACCTTGATAATGGCAAGTGAGTAGAAAGACTTGTTTTTCTTCTTCTATCCATTTAGATGGATAAACTATTTTTAATATTGTTTCCAGTATCTAAATCATGTTCTGTTGGTGTTGAAGAACAGTTGGAACCAATTAATTAATATGATGTCAGCCTTACAAATAGTTAACTGTGTTTCTTGGCTTTGCTGTCTGGTTCTTGATCATATCTTTTATTAAAATGTTTAAGTTCTTTTAAGTTCATTTTATGTGTTTTGAGATTATGCATGCATGTAATTAAGTATCACTGTTCTAAAACATTTTTTATAGTATCATTGCTTATCATTTGAAGGACAGCATTTCTTTATCTTCGATGTTTTATCTCAAGCACTATATTTGGAACACCAGTTCCTATTAAGTTACTTAATGAAGTCTGAGTTCAGTTTAAGATTAGTATGAACAGTATAATCTTGCTTAGCAAGATGTTGTAACACAAGGCATTGAGAATGTGGAGCAATAGAAAGAATGGGATGCTAAGTACTTGAAATTTAATCTCTGACCTCAAAAAGCATCTAATAGAAATTTAAATTCTTCGTGAAATTTTAGATGCAGATTTCTAAGGTTAAAAGAACTTACATAACTCACTGTCATGGATTCTTTTGGAAGTTTTGGTTGGAAAATATTCTGGTGATGGTATCTGCTTTTATTGTCAAACTTCTTTTCCACTTTATGGAAAGCATTCAGGAGCAGTATATAAATTAAAGAATATCTCCTGAAAAATGTTTGATCTGGGGACAAGTGAAATGGTAGTTGAGAATGCTGGTGTCAGAAGAGGCTGTAGGTAAACCAGCAAATGAGGGTGAATAGTTTTACTGTAAGGTTGGGGTATGGTTTTGAAATCTGGCATCTGTCAGAAAGTTGGAAATTTGATATTGAAATGCACTGTAGTAATGGAAGGTTTGCAAAATTTAGTAATTCAAATAGCAGCTATCAACACAGAGTAATGGGATGGGTTTTTACATCTGTTTAAAACTTCATGAACAATCTAATAAATGTTTAAAGGGATAGAAATAGTAAACACTTGCTTTTGAGTTTTCTATGTGAGATGCATTAGGAGTATTAGTTTGTCAACACAAATAGCATATATCCACATAGCTTCCTACAGCCCTGTCATTGGTCACCCACTGGCTCACACTAGTGAAATTACCTCTTTATAGTGCTTCTTTTTGAAGAGTACAAATTGTAAACATAAATTCTGACATTGAGGTATAAAAGGCCATATTTAGAAATGTCAAAATACAGAATATTGGAAAGTATGAAAGATTGTAAAGCTTGAAAAGGCAGGATCATTTCAGAATATGAGCTAAGCTTTTCTACAGATTCACAGAACAGTTGAAATTGGAGGTACCTCTGCAGATTCTCTGGTCCAACTCACTTGCTCAGAGACAGGTCATTTAGAGCAGGCTGCTTGGTACTGTGTCCAGTTAGGTTTTGAGTATGTCTAAGGATGGAGGCTCTATAGCCTTCCTGGAAAACCTATTCCACTGTTGATAACTCCTATTTTGAAACAAAATTTCTTACATTTAAAAATAATTCCCAGTGCTTCAGTTTGCACCCAATTGCCTCTTCTCCTTTCAGTGGACACTGCTGAGAAGGGTCTTGCTCCATCTTCTTCATTCCCTCCCATTAGGTATTTGCACATGTTGATAAAATTGCTCTGGAGCATTCTCCAGGCTGAACAGCTTTCAGCCTCTCTACATAACTCAGATGCTGCAATCCTTGATCACCTTTGTGGTGTCTCACTGGACTTGGTCCAGCATATCTCCATCTCTGGTACTGGGGAGCCCAGCACTCCAGGTGTCTGTAGCCAGTTCTGAGTGGAGGGGAAGGATCACCTCCCTTGACCTGCTGGCAGTGCTTTTCCCAGTGTAGCACATTGGGCCAAGGTGGTTGGCCCAAGGACACATTGATGCCTCATGTTCAGCATTTTGTCTAGCAGGACCCCAGCTGGTTCCCTGCCAAGCTGCTTTCCATTTAGTCACCTGCCCACACACCCACATCTTCCCTGTGTATTTGTTTCTGGGATTGTTCCTCAGCAGGTGTAGGCCTTTGCATTTCCTTTGACTGAACTTCATGAGGTTCCTGTTTGCTCATTTTTCCAGCCTTTTGAGGTCTGTCAGAATGACAGCAGAATCTGTGTTGTGACAGTTGAAAATGAGAAACAGTAAGATGGAAAGATGTTCTGCACATTTTCCTTGCATTTTACTAGCAGAGCCATAACAGCAATTTTTTTATTGGTTGCTTCTTTTGGCAGTTTTTCTGTATTCCTATTGCAGGTGATAAATGCTGGCAGTTTTTCATGAGAAATATGTTAAAGGTGTGAGCATATTTTCCTCTGTAAGAAGAGAACATACTAACTTCAAAAGTGGCCAGACTGCGGCCTCAGTTCAGTAGAGGAAGGAACATTTTTGGAAAGGATAATTCTGTTTTTCTTAAGAGTATAATGAATTTGTACAAGAAAAAATTATTATTGTCATAATTCTCTCCTTCTGAAATTAGAAAGGAGGGATTTTAAGTTTGAGATCTGTTTCATATAGGAGCAGAGACCATGCTGTGCAGCTTCATTTCTGCTCTATGTTCAAGTTTATCAGTGTTTGCATTTGTTTTATGTGTACCCTTCTTCTAACTGAATTTACTTAATTTTGGAAGTAATTGCAACATCCACTGTAAAATCCCCACATGATCTAATGATATCTGCTACTGTCTCATATTTTAATGCTGCTTAAAATGTTTGTGAGCTGTGGGGCTTTTTGTGTGAAAGTATCTGAATGTGGTGTACATTCTTAAGCTGTTCATAGGATCAGTAAGGCTTAGGAGTAGCTGGAGTTCTGGCTTTCTGAGAGGTTGTTTTATATCAGCTACTGGGATGTTTTTTGCTCTGTAACATTGACTTCGGCAAAACTTTATTCTGAAATGTCTTAAATGTCATCTGCTCCCAAAAGAGGTATTACTTAGCAGTAATGATCATTTTTGCAGAAAAATTTTTAACACTAACAGGTCTGTGAGTAGCTGTCTCCTCAGTGTCATACACGTGACAAACTTACACAAACATACAGATCCCAGTTGTTTTGGTAGCTTAGTTGCTGCTGATCCAAGTATTTGAATGAAGACTTGTGATCTGTGTGCAGACGTTTGTTTTTTTTTCTTGTCTGTATGCTTCTGTGGGAAATTATTCCACAGGCAGAAGAAACAGCTAATCCTGTTTGAATGGTTTGTTATTGTCAAGATGGTGTTTTACACTAAGATATTAAAAAAAGCTAAGGTTGTAGTTCAAGTTACTTAAGGAACTGTACTACAAAATCAAGTTACTTCTGTTCAGGAAAAACTGTACATCACTTAAAACCTTTCAGCCAATCTGTAATTATAAAACTTGAGACAAGGAAAAGCAAGGAACTAAAGTTTTGATATTCTGTGAGTTACCAATTGAATAGCCAGGACAGGGTTTCTGTTAGTTTTCTGTTAAGAAGTTGTTGCCTGGTTATATGCAAATATAAAGGCAAGTTAGAGAAGCATGCGAGGAGTCAGTAAACTAGCAGGCTATTTCCTTCTAATTTTAAAAGAAGTGTTGTAGCTAGGGCTTTTTAGAAAACTTAATAAACAACTTTTAAATCTACTGATCCGTCCTGTTCTTTAAAAATGCTTCCTATATGGTGAAAAACTAAGAATTTTTAATTATCAATCTCTATCTCTGTGTGTGCAATAAAAGTAATGGATTTCATTTTGATACTTTTTTTATTTCACTGTGGATAAGTCATCCTAATGTAATAGCTGACTACTTAGCATAATTTACAGATAGCCTGCTGTAACTTGAAAACTATTTCCATGTGTAAAAGGGAATGAATACGTTATTGGTTGGTTAGGAGTTTTTTTGACCGTACAAAAATGTTAGACTACACATTCTTAGCTTTTTTCTTTTTCTCCTTGTAATAATGAATGTTTTACTACAATATTTTTCACATAGAAAGCTTTTTCACTTTTTTTTCTGGTTCAAACTGTATGCCTTTTTATCTTGGAAAAGCATTAAGGGCCCTTTCTTGATTCCTTTCTGTCACTGAGTTGGACCCCTAATGTTTGTTAAGAGGAGGAAAAAGTGGATAAAAGGTGCTTAGCAGTCCTTTTAAAAATAATATAAAGCTTGCTTATCCAAGTTTTTTAGGAAAATGTATCCATGAATCTTCAAAGGAAAAATGGTGTTTGTCTACTGAAATGAGGGTTGTTTTTTTTCCCCTGTTGCCCTTGATATGCAGACAGGTGTGCCTTTCCTACTGACTTCTCTGTAAGAAAGAGAATTCTGGTGAATAAAGCTAACTGGGGACTTACTCTGATGTCTTAAATTGTATAAGCAAGAGCTATCAGAGCTTGTCTGCCAGTCAAGAGCTGGCCTGCTATTTGCTGATAAGTAATAATTTGTGATAACCATGTGTCTGAGCTCCTGTGGGTAAACATCAAACATTGGTAAGGTTCAACAGATATTTTCAAGTTAGTTTAACAAATATGCTCATTAATATGAATTCATGGAGGGTTGAAAAACTCTTAACAAATGCATGTCCTGAACATTATTTTCTTTGATTGCTGAATGTTGAAATATCAACCTGTTTTACTGCAAATTCCCCAAAGATGTGTGAGTCGTTGCGTTAGTTGGGAGTTGTAAGAAGAGAATAGTTTAACTAAAGCTTGCTTTAAAATTGTATGTTAGTCCAGTCATAGCCACAGCTTTGAGGATAAGAGTCCTTGATGATGGAAGGACCTCTTGAGATAGTCTCACGTAGTTCCCCATCTCAAAGCGTGGGAAGCAGGAGCAGATTGCCTAGGACTGTATCCAGGCATATTCCATGTTCAGATGGAATTTTATTTATTTCAATTTATACCCATAGACTTTTGTCCTTTCAGTGGGCACCGCTGAGAAGGCTCATGCTCCATCTTCTTAATTCCCTCCCATTGGGTATTTATACAAGCGATAAGATGGTCCGGAGCCTTCTCTTCTCCAGGCTGAACAGCCCCAGGTCTCTCAGCTTCTCCACATAGGTCAAATGCTGCACCTTTGTGGTGTCTCACTAGTCTTGCTCCCGAAGTTGCTGTCTTTCTGGTACTAGGGAGTCCAGAAGTGAACTCGGCACTCCAGGTGTGTCCAGCCAGTTCTGAGTGGAGGGGAAGGATCACCTCCCTTGACCTGCTGACAGTGCTTTTCCCAGTGTAGCACACTGGGCCAAGGTTGTTGGCCCAAGAACACACTGATGCCTCATGTTCAGCATTTTGTCCAGCAGGACCCCAGCTGGTTCCCTGTCAAGCTGCTTTCCATTTGGTGACCAGTCCCTCCCTGGGTAGGATTGAATGGTTTTCAGTCCATTTCACTGTACGTTTATGTAACCCATGTTTCATCTGCTTGTCTGTGAGGGTGTTGCAGGAGACACTGTCGAAAGACTTAAAGAAGTTGAGATAAACCATCACTCTTTGCTTCCCTGTCATCTGCCAAGATAGCCTTCTATGATGAGATTACTGTCAGGCTGGTTAAGCAAGGTATCTATCATTGCTTTCACTCAGACACTTTTCATATGCGAACTTGGGTCAGAAGCTCCTTGTTCATCCATTGAGGCTTCCTGCTGCCTTTGTTTGATTTTCTGCTTCTCTGGATGGACCATTCTTGAGCTTAGAGGAGATGGTCCTTGAAAGATTGTACTTCATGATCTTAGAGGTCTTTTGCAACCTAAATGATTCTGCGAATATCAACCAGCTCTCTTGGGGCTCCTCTACAGGTCTGTATCCCATGGGGCTTTTCCAAGCAGATCCCTAAAAAGGCTCCAGCCTGCTCTGCAGCAATTCAGGGCTATGTTCTTGCTTTCTGCCCTTCTGTCCCTCAGGATCTCAAATTTCACCATCTTAAGGTCGTTTTGGCCAAGACCCCAGCCTTCACATTCCCAACTAGTTCCTCCTTGGTTTTAAGTATCAGATGCAGCATAGAAGCTCTCCTTGTTGGTTTCTCAGTCACCTGCATTAGAAAGTTGTCATCATTGCATCCCAGGACCTTCCTGCATTTTTTTGTGCCCTACTATGTTGTCCCACCAGCAGGTCCCCTGTAAGGACTAGGGCCTGTGAATGTTAGGCTTCTTCAGTTGTCCAGGAAGTCTTATCTGCCTTTCTTTGTCCTGATCCAGACAGTGTGGGTACCCAGACCAAAAAAGATTGTTCTAGTTGCAGTTGTTTTTGCTGATGTCAGTGTTTATGTCCTTGCTGTTGGTCACTAGGGGAATTCTAGTGCAGTTTAACCATAGTGTTAATGAAGTATGTGGGCAGGTTAATATCTAAAGTGAGTTAGCATTTACTTTGGCATACTACAGTAAAGTGGGTTTTATTAATCTGTCTTTTGCTGGACTGTTAAGATGTTAAATTATAATAAATAATTTCATGGGGTTTGTTTGTTGCATCATTAAAAGGTTACTTTTCAAAGTTATCTGTTAGTTTCAGCTGATACTGTAGCTATGTTGAGAATTTGGCTGCTCTAAAGTTTCCCCAGAGCCTTCTCTTCTCCAGGCTGAAACAGCCCCAACTCTCTCAGCCTGTCCACATAGGAGAAGTGCTCCAGCCCTCTGATCATCTTGTGGCCCTGCCCTGGACTCACTTCAACAAGTTCATGTCCTTATGTTGGTGGCCTCAGAGACAAACACTGCACTCCAGGTGGGGTATCAAGAGAGCAGAGAGAATCAGCTCCGTCGCCCTGCTGGCCATGCTGCTTTTGATGCAGCCCAAGATATAGTTGGCTTTCTGTGCTGTGAGCTCACGTTGCTGGGTTACGTTGGGCTTCTCATCCAGCAACACCCCCAGTTCTTTCTGTTCAGGGCTGTTCTCAATTCATTCTTGGCCCAGCCTGTACTTGTGATTGGACTTGCCTCGGCTCAAGTGCAGGACCTTGTATTTGTCATTGTTGAACTCAAGAAGCTTGCATCAGCCCTTCTCTCAAGCCAGGTACCTCTGGATGTCATCTCTTCCTTCCAGTATGTCAACTACACAACACAGCTTGGTGTCGGCAGCAAAGTTGGTGAGCGTGCACTAATCCCACTGTCCGTGTCACTGCCAAGCAGCACTGGTCCCAACACTGACCCTGAGGAACACCCTGAGGTTTCCACTTGGGCACTGACTCATTGACCACAACTCTTTGAGTGCAACTGTCCAGCCAGTTCCTTATCCACCAAGTGGTCCATCTGTCAAATCCATGTCTCTCCAGCTTAGAGACAGTGTCTAATGTTTTTCAGAAGTCCAGACTGATGATGTCAGTCTTCCTTCATCCACATCTGTAACCCCGTTGTAGAAGGCCACCAAGTTTGTCCAGCAAGATTTGCCCTTAATTGACAGCATGTTGGCTGTCACCAATCACCTTCTCAGTCTTCCTGGTTGGGTGGTCCGTAGCAGATGCCCACTATAATCTTGCCTGTCCCTGCCCTCCCTTTAATCCTTATGCATAAACTCTGTCAGCTCCACATGGATCCCTAAGAGGAGCTCCCAAGAGGTTCCCGTGCCTGTCCTCCCTTAAGAGCCTATATCCTTTCATTCCAACACTCCAGACCTAGTAGCCATCCCACCCTTTATTTGCCAGTGATGGCAATAAGATCATACCCCTGCAGGCATATGCACATCTCCAACTCCTCTTGGTTTTTACCCATGCTTGTGCATTTGCATGGCGGTATTTAAGTCAGGCCCTCAATGAAACTGAGGTACTGGCTGCGGTGGCTGGAATTCTTCTGTGCTATACTTCAGGTTCATTCCTCCTGACCTGTGAACCCTCTCCTGGCTCTGGGTGACAACTCTAGCTAACTCTGGTGTCAAATTGGTATGAGCGGTGTGGATTGAGGCTCCCCTTCCCCGGCAACTTTTCTCTTGGAAAAGGTTTATTTAATAGGAAGTTGAAAATAAATGTGAAAATATACTTGGGAAAGTTCCTCGTGTATAAATGTTTATTTCCTTACAAAGTTAAGTTCTTGAAAGATACATAAAAAGTCCTGAGCATGCAGAAGTTCTTCCCTTAATACAGTCATACATATTTCAAAGCTTTTCAATGACAGCTGGAACTCCAATTCAGTTGGAGTTACATAGGGCCCAAAAAACAGGAAGGTACATGAACTCCTTTGAGTGTTCAGTCTTTTCTGTGGTTACCTCTTAAGATTTGCTCAAGGAAAGAAAAATACACTGCAGGATAGTTGTAAATATTGTATTTAGTTGTTATATTCAGAGGTCTTCGTGATGAAAATAGTCAGTATTCTTGTATTTTAAAGTAGTCTTAAAGCATGGAAATGAGTGATAATGCTTTTACTTTGGGCAAAAAAGGTTTTTAAAAATTTAGTGTTGTGTGTAATATCCTGAAATTTTCTAGCAATATTACTGAGACAGTTTTAACTAAATGGTTCCATACTGCTGTTAAACTAACCTTGAAGTATTTATCTTAATCATTTTTGTATCTCATCTCAACATCCATTTAGTTTGAAATGAAAAATTAATAAAATTTCCACATTAGAAACTTTACATTTTATGTTTTAGAACATCAAAATATCTATAGTCATACTATAAGCTGAAAACAATTTTTTTAGCACAGTGGCCTGTGATTTCTTTTGGTTTTTAATAGCTCTGTTTCTTCAACAAGTTATGAAAGTTTAAAGTACTGTAAAGCATTTCAAGTTTTAAAAGACAGATTCTCAGGGCTGCATGTCCTAGGTATTTTTCGTGTTTTGCCCACTTTTTAAAAAGTATTTCTTTTCCATGCTTGTTTATCTGCTTTGTTCATTTGTTATCTTTCTTTCATAGCTTCTAATATCTCAGCATTTTTGTCTAATTTATCATTTTCATATTTTTAAAGGTCCCCAGGTGCATCCAATTTTTCAACTTTACCAAAGATCTCTCCATCTCTATCAAATAATTATAACAACATGAACAACAGAAAGTAAGCAATATACCTTAAAACATTACCTAATTTAATCACCCCAGTGTGATATAAACAAAGTTCGATGTTTTATAAGTCCTAGCTTAAGGATTTTGAATTGCTTTGCAATATTTGGCTTGTGAATTGTTACTGGTTACTATTTCATAGTGTAGGTAATGCTGACACCAAGAAATGAAACAACATTAGACATGTTTGTAGCTCTCAATCTTCAGCAGGGAAGACACTAAAAAGGAATTTTTGGTGTTGTAAGAAAATGTATAGACTTCATTTAGAGTTTATCATTGTAAAAATACATTGTTGCTATTATTATCCTGCCTGAATTTAAATGGACAACAAAAAAAGTATGAAGTACTTATCTTTATGGGAAATCAGGTTTTCCCTTATTTAGTGCTCCTAAGGTATTAGAGCACCATATATGACATTACATTTTGATTTCAAATCATGACAGCTGAATTGTTTTAGCTGTAATGTAGCCAGTGACTTAACTTCTGTTTCTTAGTGCTATAGAAGACTTGAGAGAGATCAGGCTAAGTGTGTTTAACTGTTACAATGAACAAAGGCATAGGAAGAGACTTGTCACTTTTATGTGCTTTCTTCTTTATATTCTGAATTAGACGTTTAATAAAGAATGTGATAAAACTCTAAAAGAAGAGCTTTCATATTGCAGTGGCCAACTTTTTGTGTAATTTTTTGTTGCTGTTGTACACAACTGTAAAAAAAGTTGGTGAATATAGAAAAACATGCAATTATTTCACTTTAACAGATAATGGAGCATCTTTCAAATGCTTGAAACCAGAGAGCACTCATCTTTAATGCAAGCTGGGGGAAGTTGAAGAGCCCTATTCTTACAATTCATTCAAATTCTTAATATTTTTCTAAACATGCATTTTGTGATCACACTTGAAGATGTTTAATATTAAAAAGGTGACATAAATATTAAATATACAATATCTTCCAGTTAAATACTGCACTTATCAGAAGTGTTTTTTCCTAAGGGGTGAAGTGTCACTTGTGCTTCTACCAATTGTGAGTAGTCCGAACTCTCACTGTTGAACAGTTGAAATCTATGTATTTAAGTGCAGTCTATTGTACTCTGTGTGTGAATGTGTAGTAAAGAAAAAGAGTATTGTATCTATGATTGTGTGAAAAGTTACGTGATCAGAGCTGAGCCTCCAGCTGAGAACTAATTTCTTCTTCTCCCAGTGCTTAAGCAAAAGGCAGTGGTGTTGCCAAACCCAACACTTGACAGTTACTTTTTTCTAGGGAGCCACGATTTTAAATCAAGCCATCAAGGCTCTCTTATTTTCTTTTTTTTTTTCCTTTTTCTTTCTTTTTCTTTTACGCTAGCTTCTTGCTAGTGATGTAGTAGTCATTTTTAGGAGGCACTTATGAAACCAGTTGCCAGCTCTTGCAGCTCTCAAAAGATAGTTTGTTCACTTAATTTAGCTGATTTTAATTTTATTTTTTGGTTTGTTTTAGAGCCAAAATGTGAGTTTTAGAACTTAAGGAAAAATTCTAGGGTTTGAAGGTGATTTTTGTTGTTTCACCATTTATGATTTTCAACAGAAATACGTGTTGAAAAGGAAGTAATATGAATTTCAGATTTGATAAGGAATTGGTCCTTTTAAGTGATTTAACTATAACTTAAACATGTAATTCAGTTAATAGGTACATGTACTCTATAGTGTTATGAAATACCAATCATTTTTCTCCTGTATCTCAAAACACAATACATCTGGATGTTATCTAAGATAGATATTCAGTGCAGAAGTATATGGTTTTCCTTACAATAATCCAATTATGATGACTTAAAATATTTTATAAATCACAAATTAATAATTCAATACAAGATGTAATGCAGACTAATCTTTAGCAGCACTTTTCTCAGAGTATATGTTCAGTGATGAAGTCATATCCATTAATACACTTTGTACTTCAAAGTACATATTGTTGCATTGAGAATTTTTGGCTTCAAAGGGTAAATGGAAAGATATATCTCTGTATTTAATTGTATTATATAATTCTGGGATTAAGAATCTTCCACTCTTCTCGCAAATATCTCCTTGTCTAAGAAAGCACTTTTTCATTAATTAATGCTGTCTTTGTTACTTTCTTAACTAACTGCTTAATGTCAGCTTTGTTTGGAATTTATTTCTATGCTTCTGCCTTACTGTGTCTTATATTGCACATTCTTTTTAATACAATAGTGAAATTGTAATTTGTGGCTTTCTAGGATCTGTTGGCATCTCGATGTGAGCATGAGATGCTGTGACTAAAGGAAATACCAGCATTTGTTTTGAAGATAATTTTAGCTGACAAAAATGATTTATAAGGCGGAAAAAGCAAACAGATCATGTGTATTAATGGTCACAAATACTAGTCATTGCAAGCCTGCTTTTGCATCTTACACAGCTCACCTATAAAGTACAACTTACGTTAAAAATCTAAAGTATAGGTTTCTTTGAATGGTACACATTTCTGTAATGTTTTTCTGATCCAGGAGGTGTTCTGTGTAAGAATAAGCCTCAAATTGGTAGATACTTTATTGTGTGTTGAGGTAGTCATACATTAGATATCAGAAATAGCTTGTGCAAATTTTATTCAGTCCAAAGCCTTCATTTCTGTAAATGTGAATTTGCATTTGATGGAATGGAGGATTCCAAATAATTGATCATTGATGTTCTTTTGCCTTTACAGGTGATCTTGTTGAAAGAATAACATAGGAGGATTAGCATAATATGTTTTAGTGGATTCAGAAGAGCAGGGAGAGACACGCATCTTTTAGGTCTTACTGGAATTTTTGTTTATTGCTGTTAATAAAGCAATACATTTCATACCACATACGGTGTTTTTTAAATTATGTGGGATGGGGATTAAAAACACCTGAACAGGGATTTTGCTTGGGGAATTAAGTGGAAAGTTGCTCTGTTTCCTTCATTTGTAACCATTGCTTTAAGGCTCCTAAAATGACTTGCTTGCATCATTTAGTAGTGTCAGCCTGTCAAGATGGACAGCTGGCAGCTTTGTTCACATGCTTGATATATTTGAATATGCCTGTTCCAAGAAGTACAAGTGTAAATTACATTACCTGTAGAAACAGTTTCTTCCCCTTGTACCTTACACATAACCAAATATTATGACAAAGGCAATTTAAACAGATTTATATTATTTAAATAGATTATAATGTTATCTTTTGCTCTCCAGACAATGATAATGAACAAAAATAAAGATAGTAATCTTTGTGTAGTAACATGGGCCTCTCCTGCTGCTTCAGGTATCTTTAAAATCTCATGAAACCTGATAATGGGTTTCTTGAAGTGGCTGGTCACAAAAACACATTTGCAGTGCATTAAAATGGTTGAAATATTACAGAACCCAGTAAGTCTTCCAGACTTTTAATTTTCTGGGCTCATTCTTGCAACTCAAATTCCTTTTGCCACACGTGTTGGTATATGGCATTCCACTGTCGAATGATGTCTTTTCCAAAGCTAGTGATGCTTTTCCGGTCTTCTCTGTTCGAAATCCATGCTTCCCAGAACTGCAGCTTTACAGTGAGTGCTCTGGGTTCATCATCACCATTTGAAAGCTGCTTTGATGTTTAAAGGCACATACAGATGGTACAAATAAGTCATTTCAGATGTAGCACATGCAATTCAAAATTTATAAATTTACTGAGTTACAGGTAATAAAATCTCATTTGTAAACCTCATTTTACCATTTTTGCCATTTCCAGAACTCTGTTCAAGGGTCTGAAGATGGTTTCATGTTTTCAAACCTTGCCTTTTGAGAATCAATTTTTTCTAAGATCTATTAGTGTTTTCTTTCTGTTACTGTCCTTACTGGACTGGCCTATTCTAATACTACCCTTTTGCTTTTCCCTGCATTGTTCCTTCATTAAAGGTAGGAAAGTTTTGCAGGAAAAGCATCTGGAGGCTTGTGGACACACCATTGTCACAGGTTGCTTTTTCTAGGGTATTTCTGTTTGAATGAAATTCATATAGACTTACCTTGCATCTTTACTTGCTTTCAATTGTTAACTATTTACTATTGACTGTTAATAATGATTTCTTTTTCATTGAACTCAAAAGCATAAAAAGCAAAGCAATAACAATGTAAATAAAAATAATTCTTCCAGAAGAAAATGGTTTGCAGACTGATAAAGCTGTAGAAGGACATCTCCTAGTATCCTACACACAGTAGGCACTGTTTTGTAGGGTATGTTTTGATAAAATAACATAAAACCATGAAACAAACATATATTAATAGACCTGACTCACAGGATGAGTGGTAACCTTATTCTCGAAATCCCTCAAATATATTTCTGTGGGCCAGTACAGAAGATGAAATAGCTCAGAAATGTCTTTCCCTTTTGACTGTTTGGCCCTTAGAACAAACACACACTGCATCTATCTGCACTGCAATTATCTTGAACTAAATTATCATCATGGTACTGAGCTAATTTGAGAAAATCTTTCACGTGAATAAATTACAGCCAGAAAATACCAGTTGTATTTTCTTAGCTTCCTAGTGTCCCTCCAAAGTTGGCAGTTTGTGAAGGGGTGGAAAGCTGCAGAGAAGGAAATAAGAATGAAAATCCCCAGAAGAATTAAATTCAATCTGTTCATTACCCCTACATATCCTAAATTTCAAAGAGATTTCTTTTTTGTTAACCATGGTAAAAGTGTTACCTTTAAGTCAGATAAGGAAAGCAGTAGGACGGAAGCAAGGCTGAAAGTAGAAGCTCATTGTGTACCCTGTGCATGTGCATTTCTGTTGGTGCTGTGCACTGTTGGTTTGGTTATACTGTGGGGGTTGCATTAGCACCCGTGGCAAGCTTGTGGTTTTGATTCCTGAAGGAACTAAGGCTTGCCAGCTTAAGGGAGTTGGAGTTCACTGCGGTAACTGGGCTGCAGCTGCAAAGGGAGATGGAAGGTAATTTTTCCTGGGGATCTCTCATATGTGGGTGAACCAGAGACTGATGATAGGAGCTTGAATGGTATGTAGGCCTTGGAATTCAAAAAGTATCCTGTGTAAAGAAGGGGGTAAGCATTTAAGATAGGATTAAGCTGAATGGGCAGAACCAGCTTTACAGACTTTTTTTCATTGAGAATGACCAGTAAACACAATGTCTCTTAGCTAGTTTGGGGGCTAGCCAGAGAGCAGAGAAAATGCGTGTGTCTAGAAAAGGGAAGGACTAATAAGAAAGCCAGCTATTGAACAGAAATGAACAGATGTAAAAGTTTGATAACAGTAGCTTTATGGATAATGGAGCTATAAATTACAAAAATTTGTGAGACTATTGAAAGAGAAATTTTCATCCCCTTCTGTTTGAAATTTTTGCTAACTTGATTAAAAAACAAATAGTTATTTATGGAAAGTGAGTAATGGTGCACTGAGGGGACAGTTGGAATTCAGTAAAGAGCATGAGAGTGTTCAGGAGTAATGGTTGGAGTGTAACCGTTGGGCACTTGCATCCTCAGGCTTTTGCAATTATAAATCTCAGTTATTTATCAGGATTGATTCTTTGCGCTATGTATTTTTCCTTATCATTCTTAGCAACTGACTTTCAAATTTTTGTTCACATTGCTTCTAATGTGAATGATGCTTAGTAGCTGCAGAAGTACTCCTGAACTTTAGCCAAAGCTGCTGTCACACAGATTTCATTGTGATCAGTGCCTGAAATGGTTAAACCTTTGTGGCTGCTTGTTTTTTTCTAACATATTACAGAATATCCTCTTAGAAGATTTCTTTGCCCTTTATCGTGTTTTCAGATATGCCCAGTTTAGTGTTTTGAGTGTTAGTTTATATTTGATATTTTTGTATTTCATCTGGAAACAAATTGTTTTAAATATTATCATTTTACCGATGTCAGTCTTCTCCAGTTTCTCCAAACAGATGCATCATAGATTTATAATGAAGTTGTTACAAGGCATTTTGCGCATTCCTTTACCTCTCAAGGCTTTTCTGCATTTGCATGCTGGATTGTGCTGTCCTAGCAGGGAAGCTATAAATAGACTGTCTGATGCAGTGAGGCAGCTATGCCACAGTGGCCTTGGAAATCTCAGCTTTCACCTGTAACTCTGCATTCCCATTCCCACCGACCTCACTCTTGCAGTAGCAGGATGCAAAAGGAACGTAAATGATTGATTGCTGCTGGTGGTGTCTAAAGTCTGAGTGTATTAAATACGATGGAGCAATGAAGAATAGAGTAAGCTGTGAAGCTGCTCCTATTAAAAAGGGGTAGGGATGTAATAATTGCAGTTACTGCAGTAATTTTGATTTTGGTTGTTTGCACAGGGGACTTTTAAATTGAAATTAATTTTATTACAAAAATTAAGTGTTTTAAATCTTTACTTGCTCGCAGAAGTTAAACATTTTTAATCATTTAAATTTATAAAGTACTTGTATGTTTTAAAGTACTATGGACTACATGTTTACATTTTGAAAGATGTCTTGTTTTCTTACAGTGTGAAAAATTCAAACTATTGTCTCCCATCATATACTGCTTATAAGAATTACGATTATTCAGAGCCAGGAAGACACAGTGAGCAGCCAGGCCTGTGTGGCCTGAGTAACTTGGGGAATACATGTTTCATGAATTCAGCAATTCAGGTATGTACTTTAAAATAAAATCAGCTAGTCTCATTACTTGGAAATAATATCTTGGTTTATTTTGTCATTTTTCAAGAGATCTGCTAAGTAGCAGGATAGGATTAAAACTGAGGAAATAATATGTCTCTATTGGTGTACTTTAAAAGTTGATTTACATAGCTGCATTCATAATGATCGATGTCTGAAAGATGTTTGACCAATCTTCTACATGAGTGAACTTTTAGGGGGATTCTTTGCTTTTTGTAATAATTGTCATGTACATATATCACAAAACCTACCTTTTCCTTTTGAAATGCACTTGAGTACCAGTTGTAGTACTGAAAAAAGTGTCAGAAAGTAGATGACTGATAGATTACTGGGCCTTTATTTCTGACTCATTATGTACTTTTAGTGCACAGTTTAACATGCAGGAACCTTGGAAAATATTTTCCTTTGACCTTTTCTCTCTGAATAGCTCCTATTTCATGGATGAGATATTTTACAGGAATGTGATAGCTTGTTTCTTTGCTATCAATTTAAGAGAAATACTAGTATATCTACTATTAGTCTACCAAGATGAAGAAACCTTAAGTGTTTTCATTTTAAATGGAATCTGCAGTTGTGGAATAATTAATGATCAGAATTAATAGTTTCATTTGGTTTTGTTTATTTCTGGAACTTGTTTTTTGTCATCGCAGCAGTCTATCAAAAAACTGTAATGTGTATTTAAGTCCTTGTTCACATACTTCCCTGCTGAGTATAAAAATATTAGATCTTAACTAAGCATGCTACAGAGCTATCCTCCTTTGTCATTACAAGGGTTCCTGGCTTATGTTTGTGATTTCTTTGGGTAAAATTTAAATTTAAAAAAAAAAGAGAAATTCACAACCCAAATGTTGTATTCATTCTTTAGCCTGTTTGGGTGAAAAAGGAATGTCAGGTATATTTGTAAGTTTATGAAATTGTTGAAATTTGTTCAAAAGAAATGTTCCAGAGTTTCATAGTGTGTGTAAATTTTTCTATCCCTTCTTTGTGTTGAGAATCAGTGAATAATTTGGCCTTACTTTTCTGTAGCTTCCTGTTAGGTAGCTGCAGAGACCCACAAGCTCTCCCCTTAGTCTTGTCTTCTTCAAGTCAAACGAATGCATACAGCTCTGCCTTTCCTTGTATATTGTTCTCCAGCCCCTTGACCATGTTGGCATCCCTTCTCTGCTCTTTTCTACACTGGGGAGCCTTAAACAGGACGGTGCTCCTGCAGCAGTCTCACAAGTTCCAAATGGAGGGGAACATTTGCTCCCCTTTGCCTCTGACTACAGATGCTAATACAGCCCAGTTTGCAGCTGGATACCTTTCCCAGGGGGTGAACAGCTAGATCACATTTCCACAGAAAAGGACCACTGGGTCATGTAATGCAGAGCTGCTTTCTACCCAGTCAGCCCCCACCTGTTAGTGGTATATAGGGTTGTTCCATGCTTATTCCATACTCATTGATATAAAGCATCCATAAAATTAAACTTATTCTTTTTTTCTAAAAATGTTTTCATGAAGATACTTGAACAGTGCATGACGCAATTAAATAGATTTTTTTAGCATGCTACACAAAAGGTGGCTAAACTGAAAGGGGGAAGGACATACATTTTACAGTGTCCATTCTAAATAAAAATGCTACACATAAGTTCTCTTGATTACTGAATTGCGTCATTATGCTGTTGTAAAGGGAAATAAAGAATATGTTTTTGTCTAGCGCATCAGCCAGAATTATCTTGTAAAGGTTGAATTCATAGCATATTCTTGCTATGTAGTGAAAATTTTTTTATGATGCTACATTGTTCATCAAGTTGTACTGACTAAAAGCAAGGATAATTTTAATTGCTTATGCAAACCTTTATTAAACTGGTATACATGAATTTGTATATTTGTAATTCAAAAGTAGCCTTTTAGGTGAGAATTCTAAGCATGGGTTGTTGCCTTTAATATTATACAATGTAACAAACTTGTTACAGGTCACATCATTATCCCATTGTGTTAAATGTATTTATTTCTGAGGTCTGCATAAAAAATTATATCAGCTTTGACTGCATTGCCTTCCAGTTACATCTAGAAAAATAAGTGTTCAAATAAGTTCTGAGAAACTGTAGTGTAAATTAATAAATACAGGTTTGCTTGTTAACAAGACAGTGCTCTGGGTAAGAAAATGAGCAGTGCAGCTTTTTGGTTGGCAGGGTACGTTTAATATGTCCTTGAAGGTGTGTTTTTTCAGATGCATTATTTGGCAGCTTTCTTAGCAAGGAAATGTAAAGTATCTTTCCATTTCACCTACTGTATCTCTCATAAAAAGTACTGTTCAGAGTTTAATATTATCTAAAAAATCCATGGAAGTGTTTTCTACTGAAAGTATGATGTGTTCTTAACACACTAAGGTGTCACAGGCTGCATTCTTCCTCTTGCCACCACTTGCATCTTTTTCAATTCCACAGAAATCATGCATTTCGCTGTGCTAATTTGCTATTAATTTCACCTCCTAGTTTTATTGGAGTAACATTGTTATATTGTGGCTGTAATGCCTGTGGCCAAAGCACTCTGAACATATTTTGATCTGTCTTAATCTTGGAAGCAATGAAAAGAGGGACTAAGATAGTATGTGATGGCAAACTAGGGAATTCTGCATGGTAATATTGGGTGCTCTCGCCATTAACCTGGATGATGGAGCAGAGTTACACCCTAAGCAAAATTAGAGATCACACAAATCTGCAATGAGGATCTGCTGTACCAGATGGCTATGCTGCCATTCAGAGGGACCCCAGCAGGCTGGAACCTCATGAAGTTCAACCAAAGGAAATGCAGAGCCCTGCACCTGGGGAGGAACAACCCCATGAACCAGGACACACTGGGGTAGGGGGTCAGCGCCTGGATGGAAGGCAGCTTGGCAGAAAAGCACCCAGCATCCTGCTGGACGAAATGCTGAATGTGAGCCAGAAGTATGTTTCTGTTCCCAAGGCAGACTGCAGCATCCTGGGCTGCACTAAGAGAGTATTTCCAGTAGGCTGAAAGAGGTGATCCTTTCCTTCCACTCAGCACTGGAGAGACACCCCCAGAGTTCTGAGTTCACTTCTGGGCTTCCCAGAGAGATAGGCATATATTGGAGCAAGTCCAGTGAGAGACCACACTGGTCTCAGGGGTTGCAGCATCTGACCTATGTGGAGAGGCAGAGAGCTGGTGCCATTCAGCCTGTGGAAGAGAAGGCTCCGGAGTGATTTTACCATTTTGTGGAAGTACCAGGTGGAGAAAAGTAAAGAAAACTGAGTCAAACTCTTCCCAGTGGTGCCCTCTGAAAGAAGAGGCAATGCATGCAAACTGAAGCACATACAGTTCTTAAATGTAGGAAATTCTGTTTTAAAATGGGATTTATTAAACAATGGGATAGGTTTTTCAGGGAACCTGTGAAGCCTTCATCCTTGAAGATGCTTAAAGCCTAACTGAACAAAGTCCCAAGTGACCTGCTCTAGGTGAGCTGTCTTTGAGCAAGTGGGTAGGACTAGAGAATCTGCATAGATGCCTTCCAACCAACTATTCTGTGATTTTCTGATCTGATTTGGTCACCTACTTTAGCTTACTTATCTTCCTAAGGTGTATTCCTTCACAATTGTGCTATCATAGGTTTGTTTATCAGGATAAATCTGTTTTCTTTAAACAAAATAGTTTACTGTAGAATATTGGACTCTGAAATAGTTTCAATTCCATTAATGTACCGAAAGCTCTGCTTTGATCCTTTCCATGTAGTTGGCACTGGGTGTGATCAATGTAGCTTTCTTCAACAGAAGCAGAGTTCAATTTATCCGCTTTCCAGCTGATTGCCACTTTTCTCAGATCTCTCTGCTTTCCAGGGAGCATTGAGGCCCCTGAGTGTTTACATAAGAGCCATTTCTGCTTCAGAAACCACTGCATTTCTCACACAGCTTCTCTTTGGTCTTGTGTCATGTACAGTGAAGATGGTTTGCATCAGAACTATTATCAACATTCCTTGAAGAAGAGGGACAATTCCTTCACACAGCTTCATTTCCTGAGTCTTACAAACTTGTCTGAAGGTTCTTGCCCTGTAAACATACTAGGGAGAAATGTGAAAATCCTGGCAATGTCTTAAATTTTGTTGCAAGTTCTTTAGTAGTCCTTCAATCTGTAGGTAAGGTTAGGCTTGCCCCTTTATCCTTCTAAGTGATTATTGTGAAGAGACCTTTGCCCTTCCAGGTAGGGGTTTTCAGTGTTTAAAAGCTCAGGACAGCCGGAGGACAGATGATGAAGAGATGAGTAAGATCCTTTGTGGGTCCACGAGCAGCTGCAAGCTGAATAAGAGTAAGGCCAAGAAGGTTAAAATACCACTGTATATCTCCCACGTGCTGTTCTCTTATCACTGTTCCTTAACTTTTAAAAAAGCAATAATTCCGTATTACTTGTTATTTTGGTTGTATTGGAACTTCTCTATAGGTTATTTCAGTGCAAACACCTAAGGCTAGATTTTTATTAATTAGGCCTAAATGTCTGCTTTTGCAGATCCAAGCATGAGATAAAACAGGAATGACAAAAGGGAGGTTGTGGATTTTATGACACAGATATTATTATGAAGGCTTTAACCCATATTAAAAAAAAAGTATTTGGCAAGCAGATGTTTCATTCACTTATGTACATAGCTATATTCTAAGCTGAAAATAAATTACAAAACTATGAGTCTTGTTAAGCATTGCTGTGCTGCCACCTGTGGATGTTTTCCAAGTATTACTTTCCTCTTTTGGTGGGATGCTAGAGATTAGAGCTCTGTGGAAATGGGTTTTTTCTTTTACAGTGAAAAGCTGAGAATTTCAAATTTTTCATTTTGTGATTAAAAATAGGAGGAGACAGAAGGTAAATATTTTCATTAAAAGCATTCATTTTTCCAACGTTTTTATTTTTATGAGTTTTTTCCATCAGTGTGATTATATACACCTGACTTCAGAACAAGCTTTGCAATGGGTTTTTCAGAAGTTTTGTTTCTTCAGAAAGCTGAATAATATTCCCTCTACAGTTCTTTATGGCTGTGAATTTATCTAGAAAAAGATGGCATATTTCACCAATACCTGAAATTATTAAGTTTTTATTGCTCTGTTTCAGTTGCCATAGGCATGTGGAGTTTGGATTAAGTGGTGTATTCACTGAGCACTTTTTGCCATGTCTGATGGCAAACAGACAAAACCAGAATAGACACGTGGAAAGTAAATCAATTTTCTCCTATGGCTTGGATCTTCCTTTCAGTCCAGCAGCTCTTGGTCTTTTATTAGAAAGCTGAAATATGAAATTTCAATGTCCCTTGCATAAAATTTTTAGTAAGTAGCACCTGAAGCTGAAGAACCAGGACACTTAGAGGAATATCCAGTTTTCAGTATCTCAATTCATGATCCTAGTCTTCTTCTCATTTCCCATTTCCCTTTCTTTCTTTCTTATTGCCAGTTCTCTGGCATGATAATTAGTGATGTTTTCTTCATTTTGAAACTTTATCATTATTTTTGTGTAATATCCCATATGGGATGTGAAGAAATGTTTCCTTGTTCCCTTAGGATTATAGGATGGTTCGTGGAGCTTGAGGAGGTTTGTGGTACACCCTCCTGCTCAAAGGAAGGTTGGCTCTGAGGTCAGAGCAGGTTGCCCAGGGCTTTATCCAGTTGGATCTTGAAAACCTCCCAAGAAGGTAGAGCCTCTTAGTTCCACTGCTTGACTGTTCTTACAGTGAAAACTTTTTTCCTTATATTCTTAACCTCTCATGTTTCAGCTGATGCCCACTGCTTCTTTTCCTCCTAATATGTGCCACTGTGAAGAGCCTGGTTCCATTTTCTCCTTAACTTCCTGTTAGGTACTAGAAGGCTGCCCTTGGGCCTCCCTGAAACAGTCTCTTCTGCAGCCTGAACAAGCCTCAGCCTCAGCCTTTTCTCACAGGGCAAGTGCTTCTAGGCTACTGACTCTCTTGGTGGCCCTCTTTCATCATTCCTTTCCTTTTATCAATTAAGTCTGTGCAAACTCTTATATCAGAATTAGCCATACTTAAATTACATGGATTTAGAAGACTATGATGTGACTATTTTTATTATTGTATTTCCCCCTCTATGAAGGTTTCATAGGACAGGTAGACTTGCTAACATTAGCATAGTCTGGTATTGTATACAGTATTCCAGTGGGACTATAGCACTGAGATGTATATATATGTGTGTGTGTACATAACACTAAAAATAATGATTTTCATTTTCCTGTGCATCTTAATAACTTTTTTCCAAGTTACTAATATGTAACATGGAAGTATGATTTCAGTGTTACCTTTTGTCATGCTGAAGACTAATCCTGTCTCCTGTGGTTTGTCTTGTGGAGTTTCTACCTTCTGTTCCATACTTCCTATGATTTTTTCACTAAATGACCAGTTTGGGTTCAGAGAACGTAATAGAAATTTTGTTGGTTAAAGAAAACTTGTGTAGACTGCAGTACCTGATGTGAAGTGCCATTCTGTTGCCTCTTTAGTTCACAATCAGTTTTCCATAGTTTTACTGTATTTGTTTGGCTTTTTTGGTTGCTATTAATCTGTTTGTATACTTTTAGTTTACTTATTGTCCGTGTTTTGAAACAAACGAAAAACCCTGAATCACTTGTTTGAACAGGACACATAAATCTGATCACTTTACTGTCTAGTAGATTGCCGTGGTTCTAAATAGATGCTTTCCATAAGGCTTCCTTGATAACCTACAACACACCATATGAGGAAATAAGAATGTTGACCTCCTTTCAAATTGGCTTCTAGGTGGTTTGTTTCCTGTGACTTTAACTGTGATCTTAAGTAATTCTCCATTGTCAGCCTTTTCAAAGAGTAAACATGTTTGTAATCATTTAGCTTTGTCAATTATGTTGAAAAGCTCAATGGGTATGTGGCCAACTTCATTGGCTCCTTTAGCAGCTACTCTCTTAAAAATTGTGCTATCTGATACTTCAGAAAAATATGTCAGCTCTGTCCTCAAAAATTGCTGTGTTGAGGTAGACATTTGTGTATTCCAGTACTACCGTTAGTGTCATCTTATGTTGTAATGTGGAACTTGTTAAAGGAAAAAGGGAAATTATCTGTAGTAATCTTCCTGACTTATACATACAAATTTTAATTAATATTCTGAGAAAGTGGCAAAAACAGTTTAGGTGAAAACAGTTTCAGGTGAAAAGTTTCAGGTGAAAACTAGAAACTGATTAATTTTTTTTGTGAAATCCACATTGTCAGCATATTGTGTTCTGCTTGACTAACATAGAAAGACCTGTAGAAAAATATACTATTTTTGCATTATTTAGTTCCTTGTGTTGGACATTCCTTACACTAAGCTAAACAGTTGTACTGATTTCATCTCCTAAACCAGCCCAAAAATAAACCAGAAGACAACACAGATCTGTGTTGGGATCACCACTACTGGAAGTAAAAGGTCTTTGCCATATAGCAAGAGAAAAATGAAATTTCTTTCACCCCGAGTATCCAAAAGGGTCTGTAATACCAGGAATTTTTTTTTGCAGTGTTGACAGATCCTGAAAGCTTTAGGTAACAAGGAAGAGAAAGAAAGGAGTTTGATATAGGCATGAAACTCAGCTCTCTCCAGCATGTGACTGGTTTTTCTTTGTAATATTGCACAGGTATGATAGGCAGACATAGGAATAACTTTTTTTTGCCCTGCTCAGTAAAGCTGAAATTCATCCAGTCAAATTCTTGTATCTTACGTAGTAGCATAAGTGGAGTTCTTGCTATTGTTTTCAGAGAGGCAGATGAGACTGGTGAAATACTTGACCTTCCTTCAAATCTTTTAATAAAGGAAGGAATGCAGAAAAGCTTACAGTATTTAATGAACAAACTCTGTTAAGAATATATGCTAAGGCATGGCATGGGGATCATTCCTGTGTTTAAAGGAGTGTGATGAGTAGCACACAAAAATTCAAAGTGAAATTGTAAACTTCAGTGATTACATCCAGCTGTCTACAAGTGCTGAGAGAAGAAACATACTGGTAGAGAGGATAATTGATTATTTCAATCTAAAACAAGGTCCTTGCTTCTCTTGGACTAATTTTGGCTCTAAAAAGCATCACAAAATTTAAGAGAACATTGGAAGGGCTGTAGCACTGTGATTCAAAGTCTAGTCCCTCTAGCATAGATTGCTGTCTCCAACAGCATCCATAAGCTGATGTTAACAAAGAGAAGGAAAAGGACAAGCATCCTCACCTTCCCTCCCCTGCCAAAATAAAAGAAATCTTTTTTTAAAATGTTGCTCCTGAGTATGGTATGATTTGAATTAATATGCCCTGCTGGTTCTCTCTTCCAAATTCACATGCACTTTCCACTTTGTGTATCTATTACAACTTTCAGCAATAAGTTTCATAAAGCTACCGTTCGTGTCTCAAGGAACACCTTCTTTTGTTCGTTTTAAATCTTGAAACAAATTATATTGTCATGCTGTGGTTGGTTAGACTGCTCTGTTTTATAAATATTGAAGTAATGCTCTTGACAAATATTATCTGTGTATAACTTGTAATGACAGTTGCAGCAACTCTTGGTTTAAAACCATTATTTGTTTCTGGAAAAGATTGTTTAGGGTTTTGTCTCTCTTCCTTGCGGACACTAGACATTCCAGTTCACAGCTGCTTTAACAAAATTTAAACGTTCTTTGTTTAGGACTGATTCAAATCACTGTTTTAAAAACTCTGTATTTTTATTTGCAGTGTCTGAGCAACACACCTCCTCTTACAGAGTACTTCCTCAATGATAAATACCAAGAAGAGCTGAATTTTGACAATCCATTAGGAATGCGAGGTGAAATAGCAAAATCTTATGCCGAGCTTATCAAGCAGATGTGGTCAGGAAAATACAGCTATGTTACCCCAAGAGCATTTAAGGTAGGGGAATTATATTGAATGTATATTGTCAGTTTAGGTTTTGTACTTTTAAGTATACAAAACTTACAGAACTATGCAAAAAGAACAACTTGAAGTAGTAGTATTAGTATGCAGTCCATTCACTGAAGTGTTAAAACACTTGGATGTACATTTCAGTGTCCCCTGTCCTTGTGCTTTGGTCTTTGAGAATTAGTATTGACTTCCTGTCTCCATTGAAAAGCTTACTTTTTATAAGTTTTACCTTTTCAATGTGCTGCTGTAGCATCTCATAAGTATATACTCTTTCTAACAATTAAGCTACCAGAACTATTTGGTTTTCTTTTTTTTTAGACACAAGTGGGACGATTTGCACCGCAGTTTTCTGGTTATCAGCAACAAGATTGTCAAGAGCTACTGGCTTTTCTCTTGGATGGTTTACATGAGGATTTGAATAGAATTAGGAAAAAGCCTTACATTCAGTTAAAGGATGCAGATGGGAGACCAGACAAGGTAGGGGTTTTGGAGCTGATCATCTTCATTTTACTCAAAGCTGTATGGTGTAAGGTACTCCTACATGATTATACACTGGAAGCTGATGGGAAGCTTATGATGTGGGGCTTTTTCTGGAAGACATTTCAGAAAATAGGACAAGACCTTAAAACTGAGATCTTGTTTGAGAACCTGTGTAAATTTCTGTTTATTTTTAAGATAATGGGGGGGAATGGGAGGATGCTAAGACCTTTTTTAAGACTTCGTTTAGACTTTCTTGTTCAATTCAATGCTGAGTTCAGTTGGAAAAACTATTGCCATTCTGTTGTCCTTCTGTTCTTATATCTGCAGTATGCAGCATTCTGTCTCTATCCAGTACTCTTACTTCAGGGAAACTCTTTTTTTGTTATCAGTGCAAGTTAATTCAGATGGAATTTTTAGATTTATCTGCTTTTGTCTTTCCCCAAGCTACTTGAAAGTCGCTCTCAGACTATGTACTATCGTTGATGGAATCTATACCCTAGGAAAAGCATGCATCTTTTAACCTGTGATCCTGATAGTAGTAACATTCCTTATGGGTCCTTTGGACGGAGATGTCTGTGTTTAGTGAAAATGTTCTGTTAAGAACTTTTACTAATAATTCTCACTATTCATTTCCTACTACTTTGTCATAACCCAGATCATGCTTTATTTACAGGTGGTTGCTGAAGAAGCCTGGGAAAACCATTTAAAGAGAAATGATTCCATCATTGTAGATATATTTCATGGCCTTTTTAAATCTACCCTAGTTTGTCCTGAATGTGCTAAGATATCTGTAACCTTTGATCCCTTTTGTTACTTGACTCTTCCATTACCCATGAAAAAAGAACGCACTTTGGAAGTTTATTTAGTTAGAACGGATCCACTTGCAAAGCCTATGCAGGTAAGTGGCTTAGTTTGTGTACAAACACCATGATTCATGCAGCATTAACAATGAGCCCAAGTTCCTTTACACAGTGTAAATTTATAAGTAAATCCAACAAGTTTAGTTTTCTGGTGTGCATTCTGAAGTCTCACTTAGGAAAGTGGGAAGACTATACATACCTGAGGAAGACTCTACATACCTTATATATCTGTCAGTTTCAAGAAAGAATTGGTAATTTCTTTATGGTTGTGTTCATAAGGCTTCTTAATCTTTAAAGTGTATGCTGACAATTTTTTGAGTGCTGCTATAATGCGTTTTTGTGGTTATAAAAAATATTTATACACTTAACCCAGACTTAATTTCTTGGTTTCTTAATCACAAAAGGCAAATATTTGTAATAAGTGGTGCAAAAACCCCCATGACTAAATTTATTTGCTAGTACTGAATTCTTCTGTGTTCTGACCTAATAGTGAAAAGAAAACATTTCACATGAGATTTCCTTGTGAAGAGTATCTCTTCTGGTGTTTTTTAGGAAGGGTGATATTACACACCTTAGAATGTCATCAAAAAATGTGCATAAGGTTACCATAACCAAGTCACGATTAAACGGTTTTAACTGTACCTTATAGGGTAAGTGATGATAGGTGAAATAAATACCACACAGGCAGTTAAGCAGACATCCAAAAAGGCTTTAACACCTGAAATCAGAGTACCATAAGGAGAAAAGTGGGAGAAAAGAGTGTTTTCAGAGGCAGTACGAGTTGGGGAAGTCAAAGGTGAAGAGACATGTGTTAACTAGTGGGAGATGAGCCTGGTAGAAATTTAATTGTGAAAATAGGGGACACACTGTAGTTGCACGGGGGACACAAAGTAGTTGAAAACTACTGAAGTAGTTGAAGATGGCTCTGATGATGTGAGATGGTTATGCTGGAATTAATAGTTTGGAAAGAGTACAAGTTCCGCAGAGTTTTTGTGAGTCTAACTATTAAACTTAAGGACATAGCATGCTATTCTTGGCAATTAATTACAAAGTTATAATACCTTATTTCTAATTAATCCTGTCTTTATTATGCAAATAACAGTTAAAAGAGTTCAGTGTGGAGTTTTATTACAAACTGCAGATGCACTGCACTAAAGGAAGCCACAGAGAGGTTTTCTTTGACTTTAATCATCAGGTTCTCTCTCTGCATGCAAAATGAGAATCCATTGCCTGCCATTGCTTTTTTTCCCAGTAATACTTTATAAACAACTTGTGTTGTATTCCAAATTTAATAATCTTTTTGATAGTATGTGTACTATTTAAATGCTTAAATAAGTAGGTGCTGTTGAAATACAAGTCTAAGAATTCATGCTGTTAGTCTTCTTACTGAGAAAGTAAAACATTAAAACAAGCATTGTATAAACCAATAAGTGGAGTATTCAGTGTGTATGAAGTGGAGTATTCAGTGTGTGTGTGTGTTTGTAAAGTTGTGCAAATTACTGAATTTTTTAAGCAGCTTTTTGAGTTTGTGTTAGTTGATTTATATACCTTGCACCTTAAGTACAAAAATATGAAAGAAATATGTGAAATATACTGAACACGTGTTAAGTTGTTTGGGTTTTTTCCTCATGTATATTTGTCCTCTTAAGAAACTAAAATTATATTTTACCTTTTAGTACAAAGTAGTTGTTCCCAAAATTGGAAATATATTGGATCTTTGCACAGCATTGTCGGCTTTGTCTGGTGTTGCTGCAGATAAGGTAAGAGTGATGTCTTATATAAAGCACAACAATGAGCACTTTAATGTGTATTAACCTTACTTAATGCATACTCTATTTTCTTTTCAGATGATTGTTACTGATATATACAATCACAGGTTCCACAGGATATTTGGCATGGATGAAAATCTAAGTAGTATTATGGAACGTGATGACATTTATGTGTAAGTGCAGATAACATGCTTCGTGTCTCTTTGCAGTTTGCTTCATTATTTGCAAAAGATTAAAACCTAGACATCAGATAAAGATGAAACTGGGAAAGGATATTATTTTTTTATTTTTCCCCTTTGTAGCCTTTTCCATGACTGTTGTTCTTTGTATTTCTGTTCTTCATTTTTCTTCTAGATTTGAAATTGCTATCAATAGAACAGAAGATACGGAACAAGTCATAATTCCTGTTTGCTTAAGGGAAAAGTGCAGGCACACTAGCTACAGCCATAGTGGTTCTTTACTATTTGGTCAACCTTTTCTCATAGCAGTGCCTAGAAACAATACTGAAGATAAACTCTATAACCTGCTGCTACTAAGAATGTGGTATGTTTATTGTTTAAAGAAAAATTAGTTTGCTAAGAGTAATTCTAATAGTTGGAATCAGTAGGCACTTACTTTCATGTGCATTTCTAACAAACTGCTTAGATTTGAGTACTTTTATTTGCTTTCTGTTAAATATTTATTAGATATATAATTTTAGTCTCTAGTGTGGATTTTAATTTGATTTTTTGTTAGCATGACTTCATCCAAAAAGTATTTGAGGAGACAGTAGAGAGTCGGTTTGTGTTGTTAAATAATTCTCTTGTATGCTTAGCTTTTTGTTAGGTCTTGGTAAAGTGGAAATATTTTCCAATTATTCTGCTATGGTTATACCTCCTGTATCTACTGTTCAAGTTTATGTACTAATTTATGTTGTAAAATTACATGGTAGACACTTTCTGAAACTCAACTAGAATTAGTGTCATTATGTAGAAGAAATTAGAATCATACAACTTCTGATTTAAAATTATGCTTCTTTTTCTGTTGATGCAACTTTCTCTGTAATATGGTTAATGAACAGTTAAAAAAATGATTTCTGGACAGAGACTATGCGCTTGTAACAGTAAGACATGTTCGGCAATAAAACTGATATTTTGAGTAAATCAGAAAGGAATGCAGATACAGTACACTAGCAAGGAATTGCTGTAACAATTTAATTACTACTTTGAACAATGTAAGTTATTTAACAATGCTTTGCTTCTAACTGTTGCTTTCACTTGTTATATTTAGCCGATATGTAAAAACCTGTACTGAAAGTGAAGACACTGAAGGTTCCCTGCATTGCTGTAAGGACCATGGTATCAATGGTAATGGCCCAAATGGAATACATGAAGAAGGCTCTCCAAGTAAGACTGGAATATCTAAATTTATTTAGTATTTGATGTTGAATTTGGAATGGAAGTTAACTCTCTAGTGTCTTTCAGTTATTGTCATTCTGCCTCATTTCTTCCCCTTCATTCTTCCAATTGCTTTAGGTGAAATGGAGACAGATGAGCAAGATGATGAATCCAGCCAGGATCAGGAACTTCCCTCAGAGAATGAAAACAGCCAGTCAGAAGACTCAGTTGGAGGTGACAATGACTCTGAAAATGGATTATGTACTGAGGATACTTGCAAAGGTCAACCACTCACGGGACACAAAAAGCGACTGTTTACATTCCAGTTCAATAATTTAGGCAATACTGACATAAACTACATCAAAGATGATACCAGGCATATTAGATTTGATGATAGGCAACCTAGGCTTGACGGTAAGTGACGGGAACAGATTGGGCAACATTTTATTCTGACACTCTTTTCTGACTCCCATGTTTCATTTTCTATGTGTGCTGTTTGATATAGTTTTCTTTTAAGTAGTAAACTCTGTATAGATAAATAATTTTTTATTGCAATTGACTCTTGGAAATGCAGAATTTTTATGTGCTTCAATTTTTTTGTATTAAATTCATTATAGCATTGTTTCATTTATTTTGAAGAGTGTTTGCCCAAAGTTAATAAAATTTCATGTAAAGCAAGAAATAATATTAAGAGAAAACATTTTTCTTAATCTTAGAAAGATCTTTCCTTGCTTTGGATTGGGATCCTGAATTGAAGAAGAGATATTTTGATGATAGTGCAGCAGAGGTAAGCTGTTTATATTGCTCCCTTTTCCAGCACAAATGAAAACGAAACGTGAAAAATGCAGCTTAATTAGTGTGACATAACAGATTGTAAGTCTTCACAAGAAGAAGCAAATATATCTTTTTTCACGTTATTCTTAGTAAATATGTTGTCTTAAATAAACTTCATATATATGTCCAAGTAATTAGCAAATCTGAGGCTTATGAACTTGTAAGTAAATCTGAAGCTGTGGAAACTTTTACTTGAATGGTTTCTGATCAGTTTTTCCATATATAGGAGCTTTGTAGTTACTGTTTATAGTAAGACGACATCACTAAAATGAGTTTTGTTTCATTTGTTCTCTTAACTC
Organism: Acanthornis magna; assembly: GCA_036785705.1. NCBI lineage: Eukaryota > Metazoa > Chordata > Aves > Passeriformes > Acanthizidae > Acanthornis > Acanthornis magna. Next base: position 28,853,906 of record JAWUZG010000001.1, read on the forward strand.
AAGAAATACTTCTCTTTAGGATTTTGAAAAACATGAAAGTGTGGAATATAAGCCTCCCAAAAAGCCTTTTGTGAAATTAAAAGATTGCATTGAGCTGTTCACAACAAAGGAAAAACTAGGTGCTGAAGACCCATGGTAAGCACAAAAAAGAAAAAATTGTGTTCTATGGTGTATTTCTCAAAATGAATCAAAATCATGCTTAAACATAGAGATATGTAATTGATTTATTAATGGTATTTTGAATGTTGTTATTCCAAACATAGTTGAAAATTCTCAAAATGTTTTCTGTTTTGATCCATTACTGAACTAGAAGTTTTACCATGTACAGAAGGTTATATTTGTAAGGAAGACAATGCATTCAGAAATAGGAGGAAGGGTCAATACATAAGGTGCTCTCATCTGTGGGCTGTGATGGACAGTGAATGAATAATATTGTGACAAATTCAGTGCAGTGGTTTAAACAAATACCCCTTTCTGAGATGAGAGAGGTTGGTACACACTACAGGTTTTTTATGCAAATATATAACTTGCCTTGCATTGACACATGAAATGGGTTTGTCCTTAAACAGCAGGTTTATGGGATAGGGGATGTCTGTAGTCAGTAGACTCTCTTGTTCATGTTCTAGCCATTAGGTTTTTGGCAGAAACTTTTATTCTAATCCATGGTTCTTCCAAATTACAATTTAGAATCTTACCTGAATATTCATAATTATAGTACGTTCCCATAAGATCCTTTTTCTCCAGGAGTTTTTTAGCAGATAACAATCCTTCATCAACACCTTAAAGCTCAGAATTAATATTTAAAAATTTTTCTTCTGTGGATACCTAAAAGTTTTGGTGATTTCCAAACATTGTCACCAGAGATTCTCCTATATTTGTGCAGGGTAGGGGACTAACTTAAAAAATCTCAATTTTCTGGGGGGGGTTTGCTAGATTATACCACACTGGATAGACTATTTGAGATACCATGTAACTCAGGTATGGTGAAGTGCTTCCATTTTTGCAACACATTTTAAGCAGAATATTTAAACTACAAAATACAGCTGCAGAAATCAAGCAGCTGTTGCTAGATACATCTCACCAAAGGTCATTAAACACATTTTCCTTCATTTGTTAGGTTGTCACAAGTCTAATCTACAAGAGTTCATCATCCCTAGTCCAGCACTCTTTGTATTCTAGATATTCTAAGCCAACTGGGAAAACAGATTTTCAATTACAGCCTGCTCTTACAGTTCTCCTTATTTCTTGTCATTAACTGATGTTGCTATTTAAAGACACTTGTGCAGTCATTTAATTAGGGCTCTTCTCTTTTCTTTTTTTTTTTTTCTTCCTTAGCTTTCTACTTGTTAGATGGCAAAGTGTAGAATATGTATAGACTACTTCATGGAAGAGTTGCTTCCATTCATTCTCACTTATCTTCCTCCCTGAGCCGTAATTGCTGAAAGATTCAAGTGTGCATTGCAGGGAACAGAAATTTCTGAGTCACAAGCTGTATAATACTTGCCTACTAAGAAGGGAAGTTTTTAGTAACTAGTTTTTTCAGGTTCCAGTGGTCAACTGTTACCTGTTTTGAGATGATAGGTGGGATAGTGTGGGGAATGGATGAATTTAGAACTCAACCGCAGTCGTCTGGTTTCTTTGCCTTTTTTTATAGTTAGTTTCGTAACACTTTTTTTTTTTAAATATAAAAGTCAAGAATGCTGTGTTTTAAGTAAGGATCCAGGGATCTGATCAGGGATATAGGATATGAGAATCCAGTATTGGGGGCTGCTACATCTGTGTTTAAAATGGTGTTGAGTGTCACTGGGATCACATTTGCACATTTTAAAGTGGAAGGGATATCTATGGCATTTGTAACAGAAGATGAAAAGGTTGAGCTTTTGCTCATTCAGTTCCTCCCATGTTACTGACTTTCTCTATGGTAATATATTTTAACATACATACAGACTACAGTTACTTAAAATTGATTTTTTTTTTCCCTTTAGGTATTGTCCAAACTGTAAAGAGCATCAGCAAGCTACTAAGAAATTAGACTTGTGGTCACTGCCCCCCGTACTGGTAGTTCATCTAAAGCGCTTTTCCTACAGCAGATACATGAGGGACAAGTTGGATACATTGGTTGACTTTCCAATAAAGTAAGAAACAGAAATATTTTGATGCTAGAAGTGTAAAAGCATGACTAGGGCATGTGTTTAATGCAGCAATTACATGAAATGGGTTTGTTCTCAGCTTCCATGAGAGATCCAGTAAACTAATGCCAAAATGCTTGTGGGTTAAAAATATCAACTTGGCAAAATAATCATAATAGAAAAATATGGAAGATTGCTGGTTCCTGTTTCACTTCTCACAGAGTGAAAGAAATGCACTGTCAGAGTAGTCTGGTGTGTATGGGTTTTTCCTAGGGAATATGAAGTAAAGGGCTCCAAGACCACCAAAGTGTGAAGTAATTAAAAATGCTATTAACGTGATGGATGTTTGGTTGGGTTTTGTTGTGTTTGTTTTATTTTATTTTGTTTTGTTTTTTTAACAGTGACTTGGACATGTCAGAGTTCCTTATTAATCCCAATGCAGGGCCTTGCCGCTACAACTTGATTGCTGTCTCCAACCACTATGGAGGAATGGGAGGAGGGCATTGTAAGTTGATTTCAAGTGTCATCATTTTACATGTCAGCTTTCTTTTCATGTTGATTTTGATTTAAGTATGGATCTCTTTGAATCAACGGCGCTTTTTTAATGGTTGAGGGACAATTTTTTTTTTCATTATCTTGAAATGCTTTCATGAGTATTCTAACATAAAAATCTGTATGCAATGAGCTCTCAAGGGTAATTGTAGGTTCTTTTATACTTCTAGTTACGCATATTACGAAAAGAGAAAACATAAGAGCTACTGTACTGTTGCAACTGATTTTGTCTTGCTTGTCTATTTTTGTTCATTGTGCTTGTCCTTGAAAGTAGAGAGAAAAAATGACTGAGGGATTTTATTTTGACTGTCCTTTCCAGTATACATTGTCTTTAGAAGGGGAATGTTAGTGATTAAGCTCTCTTTGCTCAAAAAAGTGTGAAAGATGTTTAATAGTGATAATGAGGTTTAGCTAGTTAAATATGAAGTGTTTGAAAGTAACATAATCTAGTAACTGTATTACGTCTGTGAAGATATAAAGTCCTGCAACATTGTACTTTCTTGTCCTAGATACTGCCTTTGCAAAAAATAAGGATGATGGAAAATGGTACTACTTTGATGACAGTAGCGTGTCCACTGCAAGTGAGGACCAGATAGTGGCAAGTATCTTTTGTATAAGTTTCCAGATTTGGGACTGTTGATGTTTTCTTTTCAGGGCAGGAAAAATGAAGAGTAAACCATGAAACCTGTGTTAAATTTGTAGGCACTAGCTTGTGTTCTCAAAGGACAGTACAAACCAAAAATGGTTTGCTACAACATGCAAAAATAACTTAGATAAACACTCTGGATTTCTTTGTAATTTTACCTCGTATACTTGGAAGCAAAGAAAAAAAACTAGTAACCTGGATTGTAAATGTTTTGTTTGAAGCCTCATGATCATATTACACTACTCTCTTTTACAGTCCAAAGCAGCGTATGTGCTCTTCTACCAGAGACAGGACACAATCAGTGGAACTGGCTTTTTCCCCCTTGACCGGGAAACTAAACAAGGTGCTTCAGCTGCCACAGGCATCCCACTAGAAAGTGATGAAGACAGCAATGAAAATGATAATGATATAGAAAATGAAAATTGTATGCATACTAACTGATGGGAAGAACTAGAAGCCATAAAAGAGACTCTCTTACTGGGGATACGGATTGATAGAGTGAAAATGCCCACCAAATTAAGAATTAAAATCTGAGATGGGGAGTTTCAGATAATAGAATGTAAATCTTTATTACATTTTAACATGTGCAGTACTTGAAGTGAAACAATAAAAACTTAAACAGAAATTGTCTCGAATGCATTTACAGTCTCATATTCACAAGGTATATATAGGAAATCACAAATAAACCCCTTTTAAGTTTTCTGCTGCTGTTCTGATGGATTATGTTTTCTTTTGTTTTGGATGTGAACTAATAACTAAAATATTAAATCTGTGGACTTCTGACATTTACTTTCTTAGTACTGCAAGAATACTACTGCCAAGTCTAGTTTCTGGATGAATATATACATGTTCTTTAGGCTGCCAACAGACTACAAGTAAAAATGTCATAAATACCTGAAGTAGTAGTTTTCTTAAAACACCAAATTTTAGTTTCTCCCTATTTTTTTTTTTTTAATTTGGTCACAATAGAAGAAATAGCTTGAAAAAGGTGTTTTAACCTTTTGTGATATAGTGGAACATCCAGAATATTATGTTCATCTTACTGCTGCTGTGGAACAGGTTCTGGATTTCATGCTGCATTAACAAAAAGGTTTTCAATTAAATGTAAGTATCCATTGTTGCTTGTTGGAATCTACTCTGCAGACATAATTCCTGTTATCTTGCTTCTAAGACATGCATAATTTTAATCTGATATCAGTCCAAAATTTAAATTGTGCTATGAGTTCTCTCTCCCCAGTTTGTGTAGTTTGACAGCTTGCAAACTACTCTGTATTAAGGTCAAAGTTAGTAGTATTCTGTATCCATAGTAATGACTGTGTATCAGGCTTAGTTGAGAATTTTTCAATATAACCTGCCTTTAAATTGTTAATTAACAAAATCACTTTAAAGGTAGGCCTGTTAATTTTCTTTGTGTGTTCCTGATGGAATTCACCATAGCCTTACAGTGTATCTGAAAAGGTAACTCATAAGAAAATTGGCATTTGCATGTTCAAGTCAGAACCTGTACAGTATATAAGGCATACAAACTCCAAGTTGGATTTCAGTTAACTATGTTCAGGGGTCCAGGATGCCAAAATAAGTGTGACAGTTTGAAACATTTTTTGATTTGCTGCTTTCCCATTGATCTAGTTGGAAGAATGTATTGTTGATTTGCATACAATACTGCCTTTGAGAGGGGCTCTTAAGTGTGGGGGCACACGTCACATATCTACTACCTGGAGAATTGCTTTGTGTCCCACTGTTTAAAATTTAAAAAAGAAAAAAGCAAAAAGTATGATGTTCTTCACTTGAACTAATCAAATACAATAGGTTATAAATTGTGTATTGTAAATAAAAGTTCACTCTGTGAGTGCACATTTTGGTAAATTATTTATTTATGTTAGCATTAAAAAGTTTAAAAAATTGCATTTGACCAGGATATAAATGAGATATGTTGGACATGGCTTTGCTTTATACCTTGATATTAAAACTGGTGTTTCATCCTGGTATTTTAAAGCTGCTTTGAGGTTTTTTTTTTTTTTTAAATGTAAACTAACCTCCTGCATGACAGAGGTTAAAATTTTGTCTGCACTTGAGTTCACTTGGGTTTACATTTGAAATGCGCATGTTTATTTATACAGATTTCAATAAAGCTATTCAAGGCCTTATTTAGTGTTCCATTTTGTTACAAATTCTTTTCCCACGGTATTTGTGTCATGGGTAGTCTTTGTCTGAGACTTATATTCTCAGTTACAAACTGGTTATTTAATGACTAACACAGAATAAGATTAATAGTATTTCCAGTAGATAGTATGTATAAAAGGGTTTCTCTCCCGTCACTGGCTCTAAAACATTTATAAGGCTGCAAAACCAATAATATAATAATTTTGTTTGTTTTTAAAAGTAGTTCTGTAACAATAATCAAATGCAAATATGCTAATTGTGAGATGGCTGGGGAAGTGAGGGAATACATTTAAGATTAGACAAAAACCAATGGGGGGGGAGGGAATGATACAAGCTTTTGGAAGTAATCCTAGACAAGTGATCAATTCTTTAAATAACACATACAAAGAGCCCCCTATCTTCATACTCCTATTTTTTCCATATTGTATTAGCCTAGAACTTGCTTGGAAAAACCACACAGAGCAAAGGATCTGATTTGACTTACCAAAGTACTTTAGGAGTTTGTAGATTGGAGCTTTAATATCTGATGACTCTGAGTCCTAATACACTTCATTCTCCCTTTGAAAATACAAATAAATACACACATATGGAATGTTATATATGAAGGAATGTAGTTACATACTAATTACTGGATCATCCAACTAGAATTTAAAAGGGTTTTGATCAAGGTAACATTTAATTAGGGGAAAAGTACATAGATGGGTTCTAGTTTTGTTATTGTTAATTTGGCTTCCAAGATTCCAAACACACTGTATAATCAGCTTCCTAATCAGAGATAAAAATCATCATCTCTATTTGAGTGTCTCAGAGGTTTCTGGGAATTCAGTCAAGTTGTGAGTTTCACAAAACTTGCATATTTGCACATAAGATATAATTCTACCAGTGTGGACATGCTTTAAAGTCCAGAAAGTATATTATTATTTACAGTGTTTATCAAAAGTTATTCTCACTCAACTTGTCATTTATACACAAAAGATGATCGTACCATCTCTTAATGAATCATGCCAGCTAAAAGTCTAGTGTGCTTTTTTCATCAAAAAGTTTGCTGTCAATAAGTATCAGCATAAACTCGACAATTACAAGATTCAGTTAACTTTGATAATGTGACAGTCACAGAAACAAAACAGAGTAGGAAGCAGAAGACAGATTGCAATTCCCACTTACTCTGTGGATTAGGTGACAGCAATATGTCATTTAAAGCCAGGCTGGGAAGGAAGGAGAGGTAATGAAACTCTGCCCAGGACCTCTTTCGTTTGCTTCAATGTTCGGCACAGATCAGTTCCCCTGATCTTTCATCCACCTAAAATAATAGTCCCACCTGCCTTCCTGGCATACTGAGGTGAAGTTTGCAGCTTACTTTTGAGCTGATGAGATGAGAAAAGCTGTCAGATGTTCTACAGCCAGATGATGTGGAAATATCTGCTGCATCTATAGCTATTTGCTAATGGGAAGGCCACAACCCCTTCTGGTTTTCCCAGGAAGTTAGCCCTATGTTATGGAGGGCAGTGTCTTTTTTAAAGATACTTGAAATCTTTAGAGGGAAATCCGTATGGCAGGCAAAGAAATTAATTGGCAAACCCACTGATTTTCTTTAAAAAATGATGCTGCTTTCATTGATGTCAGACTTTGTAGTTGCAGGGTATGGTTTTCATTGTTTCTAAGCACTGGTTACTTTGACAAAGAAAATCACCAGAAATGTAGTGAAACAATAGGAAAACTGTATCTGATAGAATAAGCATATTCTTAGTCTGCAGGCAAATTGTTCTCTTCAGATGTTTTTAGTTCTTTTCCTTGGGGGGTAAACATTGTGAAAACAGTTCCACTTCTCTAGTTCCAAGATTGCATGCTTTACTGGCATCATGCTCCTGAGGCAAGCAGTGAGACCTGTCTTACTGAAAAGAAATTACATCTTGGAATAACACGGAAAGCTGGAATAGTCCAAATGTGACAAATTTATTTAGGGAATGAACTGGGTTGCTACATGCCAGGTAACATTAACAGTCATCCTGGGCCAAATCATGCAAAAGTTAATACAAATAATAAAAAGGACTCTATTGATAAAGAATTCACATCAGTCCATATGGTTTAATGGAAAGTAAATTTTGTAATTTGTCAGCGCAGTAATTGAAAGAATGGAGAAGCCTATATTGCATGAATAGAAAAGATAAATGTAATGAGAAAGTAGCTGTAGGATACTACTAAGGAGGTGGTAGAGGATTTCAAAAAGGAGCAGAGTCCTATGATTAAAAAAATTACTGCAAAAGTCACAGGCAACTAAGAATTAAAATCATTGATAGAGGTGGTTTGTCTTGCAGAGATATGAATAAAAGGAATTTGGTTTCTAGCAACGGATTTAACTTCTTAGTGAAAGATAACAGTAAACCAGTAGAAAAGAAACAATCTAGAGGTGATTCCGGCATATTATGAGGATCAGGAGCTAATAATTTTTAGGAATCATTTTACAAGGTAGGCTCCATATGTTCTGAAGGGGGGGGGAAATGAATCACTGAATCAATTAGGTTGAAAAACACCTCTGATTGAACAGCATCATGTCAACTAGATCATGGCAGGAAATTCCATGTGCAGTCTTTCCCTAAACACCTCCAGGGACAGCGACTCCGTCACCTCTCTGGGCAGCCTATTCTAATGTCTAATCACCCTTTCTGTGAAGAAATTCCTCCTGATGTCCAACCTAAACCACCCCTGGCACAGCTTAGACTGTCCTCTCATCCTGTCACAAGCTGCCTGGGAGAAGAGGCTGACCCCCACCTTGCTACAACCTCCTTTCTGGTAATTGTAGAGAGTGACACCCACCCTGAGCCTCCTCCAGGCTAAAGAACCCCAGCTCCCTCAGCTGCTCAGTATAGGACAATGAAGTGTCAATTTCTCTGAAATTCTACTGTTGGTAAGGCTGGTTCTGGCTTTCTGTGATCTTGCGTCCAAGAAAGTAAGACATTCAAGCCAACCGGATGTTTGTATCACCCATAACAAAGCATGGCTCAGGAGCAGAGCCATTTGGTAAGGAATCTGTCAATATGTAGTACCTGTTAACTTCTGATTTTATAATTCAATTGTTTATCAAATGTTTTTAGATCATGGCATGGTTTGGTTAGTTATGACTGAAGCAGGGAAGCAAGGCCCTTAGAAATAAACAGCCATAGGAAGCTACTGATGACCATGCTGTCAAAGGGAAATAAGGTCTCAGACTGGGTGAACAAGTTTTACATCCCACTTAATGTTCTGTTCAGTAGCTCCAGGGCTTGGCTCTCAGGTGGAACAGTGAGTATTCAGACCTGGAATTTCCTATGCTCTAGCCAGCAGTTAGCCAAGAGTGCATTCATGCACTGGTGTGAGGAGACAGACAAGCTCATCCACTGTGCCCTGGGAGCAGGCTCCAGGAAGCAGCTGCTATTTGTGAAATACTGAGTACAACTTGTAGAAATGCTGCCAAAATACCAGTATTAACTAATGAAATTAAGTATGTAATTGCCACATGCATGCATCCTTAGTTATGGATGTCTCTGCTTGCACATGACCCAGGGTGTAGGTACATACAGTGATATAGCCCTGCTTTATGAGGAATGCATATTCACATGCGGAGGTGATCTGGGTACCCATTTCACTGCAAAGGAAAGCATTTGGATCTTTATGGCTGGATACCTTTGGCAGTCTTCCAAATTTCCTGAGAAGTAAGTTCATTCTGCTTAGCTATTTGTACCCAACCTGAGTAAAAAAAATTCTTTCAGACTGCTGTTTATAAACACGGCCACACATGAACCTCTACAAATATTTATATCAAGGGCAAAGTCCTCTGAATGATATTCATAAAGCAACAAAGATGAGTGTGACACATAAGGTAAACCAAGGCCTCTACAATAAGCAGTTCTTCATTCAGATCTCTTCCATAAGAAATTTCTAATCCTTATGGTTTATAGAAAGAACTGCCTGTGAAAAATGGAACAGTCCCACTTCAGTCATGTTTGCAAACAGTGCTGGGGGCTCTTAGAAGTATGTGGCCATACTGAGTCTTTTCTAGGCTGGGCTGAGTTAGCTACAAATTACATTGGTCATGCCAGCAGTGTAGCTGTGGCAGTGTGAGAAAAGAATACCTATATGGTGTGCTAGCCTCCATGCTACTTATGTGAGTATAGTGAGTGTAGCTATTTCTATAATTATTTTCTGTGTTTTATAGATATGACTGAAGTCCCTGCTACATAGAGGCCACCCCTCACGCAATGGAACTAACATCCATTCAGCCGGTGAAAACTCTTCTATAGTAAAGGTATCACTCAGCTGCCTCAGGGCTGCAATTTGAATAATTATTTTAAAGGATTCATCAGAGCCTGCAGAAAACATCCAATGAATTCTCCTCTCTGCTGCAGTAGCCAAAAAAATTATTTTTTCACTGGGGAACACTCTTCTCCTCTCAGACATTGCTCTGTGATTAGTAGATTATCTGGAAGTTACTAGGTGTCTGGAAGTACTTCCATAATTTTCATACAAACTGAAGAAGATATAAAAAGGAAATTATTAAGATGTAGGGAGGTTTTTGGCAAATAGATGAGAGAGCAGCAAAAAAAGAGATTGCAGCACAAAGCATATTACTGATATTTCTGATGGGCATTTTTAAGTCATGCATCCTGCAGTCAGCATGAGATAATCAGGAAATAACTTCTCCCAAGAGTGCAGTTGAATCCACAGTCCACTGGAAGAGCTCTGGATTGAAGAACAATGCCTAGAAACACAATTGGTTTGCTTCAGTACAATTGTACCTTTATCTCTAAACCAAAATTCCTAATAAAAGGCTTGATGATTGTAATAAATGCTGATCATAAATGCACTATCATGGAAGTTTCTTAATCTGCTGACTGTGATGTGATGCTGTGCTAATTGTTAAGGTGGTAAGGATGGTCAGCGTGGGTGTTTATCTATGTAAACAACTGTCAAGTAGCATCTCCACCACTGTTTCTCTATTTTCTACGCTTGGCAGAAAAAAAGGTATCATGAATGGGCTGCATTACACATCCTGGAGGGAAAAATCACAGATGAACAGATATTAATTCTGTTATTTGTGTAAGGGAATGAAAGATGAATTCAGTTAAAAGCACAGAGTAATGTTTTTTTCCCAGGACAGCCACATACTTCCTGTGTGAGCTGGAAAGTATGAAGGGCATGGGAGGTGCTGATAAAATTTTGTGATTGTCGTGTCTCTGTTGGTCTGCTGTTACATTGCTAGCTCTAAGATAGCAATAAATTAATTCAAGCAGTGGACAGCAGTTCTTTCTCACAAAAGATGTTACCTGGTTCAGCTGATTCAATTACCAGTACTCAAAAGGCCACTGAAAAAAAATAAAAAAAACCAAACCAAATTCCACTGCTTTGAGAATCTGTCTGGACAAGATTCAAGCAGGAAAAATTGGAAAAACAATTTCTTGCTGGGTGGTTACATGAGAGTCTTGGAAGCATTTAAGCCTCTGCTCGAGAGATTGGTGTGTAGGCCCTGAAGTGACAGGGAATCACTGCTGAGTATCTAATACATGTCATAGGTCTGACATTTTGGGTATTGCTGCTTAACATTGTTGTGAGTGACCTTAAAGAAAATGTGACGTAATTACTGGTAGTTTGCTAATGACAAAGTGGATGATCCACCAGTAGACAGCAGCTGGGATTGCTTTTTTAGTTGACCAAATGAAATAAAATGTGTATTAACTGTAAGTATACAAACAAAATGGGTACTAACATGTAAACACGTGCTCACACCAATGCAGAAAGGAACACAGGCTAAATTAATAAGGAGTTCAAACTGGAAAACATACTTTTCAACCTGCTGGTAGATCTAACTTCCTTGCACAGCCACATCCTAAAGGAACGTGGGCTTCACTTCTATTCCATTAAAAAAAAAGAAAAAGAATAAAAGAATACCATGTTACTACATGTACTAGAGGGAAGTTTATTACTTCTGTTAACCCCTTTGTGTCACAACAGAAATATTCTCCTGACCCACTTCTTTTGTCTGTAATTTAAGGAGGAGTTACTGAAGTGTTCACATATTAAAGGGCTTCTTCGTGTTTACACAGACCTATGCAATGCATAGTTTTTACAAAAGGCTACAGGATGTATTTGGTATTAATCCATCTCTCACTGTCTTTCAATTTAAAATTTAACTTTGCCTTTTGATATCACTATCTATGTTCAATCTGAGGCAACATTTTCTTCATTGTGACTCTGAACTCTGCAGTAAAAAAAATCACCAGAGATGTCTACAGACACCTTTACTTTTCCACGCAATTGATTTTTCATATTCTGGTTAGTTTAGTACTGTCACCACTTACAGATTCATATCAATTACAGAAGTACACAGGAGTGTAGATAAAGTGAACTCAGAGGAAAATCACAACTCTTCCCATATGAAACTGATTCATTGCCACAGTGAATGAAATCTAATCCTTTTGCCTCTGGATGGCATGATGACAGAACCCTGTTCTCATATACAAAGCCTGCATCTGCACACATCTACCAGGATGGGCTATAACTAGGACTAAACACCTGAAATTAATACAGCCAAATGCTATCCCATGTTTAATCCAATTAAAAAGACTGATGTGCACCATTTGGAATGAACATGAGGTAACTTAATGAGTCACAATAGGTCTCATGAGCATTTTTATTGGTAATTAGGGCCATAAAGCTACAGGGAATTATTTCAATCACCCACTGCCCATCACAAAATAACATATAATTTAATAACAAAGCAAACCACAATACAATAATTGCAGTGCAATACAAAGTTAGCTTAAAAGCTGAGATGTGCCTGAGATTGTGCAGGCCCATGTATTGTTCCCAATTAAGTCAGCTTAACAGCTAACTAACATTCTTAACTTGCTGGTCAAAAATGTGCCCTCAGAGATGTCCACATGTGCCACTCCACCTTCTGAATCAAAAGTCACTTGAATTGTAACCGGGGTATTTAAAGTGTACAAAAGACTGGCAAGCATTTCTGCTTAGGGTTAGGACTACATGCAGTAGAATCTATTGCAATGAAATGCAACTGCAGAAGTCGCATTCACAATCAAATCAGTGTCACTTAAAAGGATCCTGGCTAGTTTAAACAGTTTAACTGTACTGATTTAGATTAACTGATAAATCTCTGCATTTACAAAAGGCATACATCAAAATGGTGGGAAAGATGACCTTGTTGTTTAAGAGACATGCCTGAGATTCAGGCACATGTATAGTTCCCAGTTCTTGTATTCAGCAGATCTGGAAGAGTTTTCAATTCTACAGCTACTGTAAGATTCATTTCCAAACTCATGAGTAACCTGCAGTATTTGGTTCGCAAGGCTGAGCAGACTGAGTGTCTAAGCTGATAGTTGAAAAGACATGTATGATCAATGTAAATGATATAAAGTAGGCAAATACGCAGACAAGTAGATTCAGGGAGTATCAATGTGCCCATGGCTCACTGTGTTCAGTGAATTGGTGGAAAAATCCAAACTACAAAAATGAAGTAAATCATTAAATCTTACCTAAGAAATACATGTGCATAGTCAATAATTAATTCATTCATTCTCCTAGCTAATCATCCATGTTTCTTATTAAGGTATGTGGACCGGTCAGTGAATTGCATCAGGCCTGAAGCCCAAAACTGATGCACTAAGATAGGAAAATCCTTAGAAAAATCGTTATTGGTTAAGGATGTAAACAGTTCTACTGAAGACAACAGTCTTGTTCTTTTGTTGTTTGGTTTGTTTAAGTAAGCATAGAAAAACCAAAGCTTTGGAGAATACACAGACCAATGCACTTTGAAAGCATAGCAATGTTATACAATCATGTTTGCTTTTACTGAAAACGGGTGAAACCCTAATTCCTTGTCTGAAGGCACATAAAGCTTGACCACCTAATACAATTGTGCCAGTATTACATGCAGTTTTAAAAACTCACATCAACTTGCCCAGTTTTGTCAGGCAAATAGCCAGTTTATTGAAAACAATGTAAAAATAAAGATCTTAAAATAATAAATTACTTAGAAAACAATCCTGCAAACTCTGCTTCATGAAGCACCCCTAAGGATTTGTGTGTACAGGCACAGTGTTCAGTGCTATGCCACTGGGAGCCTGTTTACTGTATCATTTGCAATGGATCTCACAGTAAATGAACTCAACATACAAGTAGGGATGCTCAAATTTATGAAAAGTTCTTTTTATTTTTTCATTACAAGACAAACACCCCAGAATATTAGAATGTTGCCTGAGTAAGACTGAAGACTTTCAGGAAAGTCTGAAGAAAAGCTATTATTTAATTTTTTTTTAATAATACAGCAGTAAAATTTTATTCTTCATTTCTCTTTGTAATTCTTTTTTCAAGACTCCCATGTTTGAAAACTACAGCACATCAAAACTCACAGCTGTTTTCCAGCTCCCTGGGTTTAAAGAAGGGGAACAGAACTACGCTGCCTTACAGGTAGGCAGCCAGCACATTACAGGGTTTGCAACAACCAGAATATGAAAAAATTACCAGAGAGACCAAAACCTTTGTGAAACGTTAACTGTTATGGTGAATGATGTCCTCCAGAGGGAAGTTCCCAGCCAGCCATCAGGCCTAAGCTCCCTGCATTACTACAAGTAACAGATACTGAAGGGCTCATGCTGGTTGTTTGGGGGCTTGCTTTAGATATGGGTTAAAAATTGCTGGTTTGGAATTCTGAGGGACACTGCTGGTGACATGGAAGGTAACCACGACCCAACCACTCCACATGCCCTTGGTTTTGCCCTGCCTGTGTTTATCTTAAAGCTTCTCAATGAAGGATTCACCCTGGCTTCGCCTGGAGGAAACCACGGGAGCGCTGCGCACACACACGGCCCGAGCGGGGCACAAAGCGTCACTGCTGCTGAAGAACCACAGGACGGGCAAGGCCGAAGGGACCACAGCTGCTCCAACCTCCGTGCTCAAGCAGGGTCACCCCAGAGCACATTGCACAGAATTGTGACCAGACGGTTCTTGAGTATCTCCAGCGAGGGACACTCCACAAAATCTCTGGGCAATCTGTTCCCAGTGCACAGTCACTCGCATTGGAAAAAAAGCAAGAACTTCAGGATTCCAAAGAAAAACGTAACAGTATACTTCGCTTTTTGCTTCTTAAAATCAAACCTTCCTGAGGGCCAGACTTGGCTAGAGGGAACCGACCCTTGCACCGCTGCAGACGCTCGGCAGGCCGGGCGGCTGCTGCAGCCCAAGGAGCTTCGCCACCCCCTTCCTCAGTGACCCTTCGCCAACGCCGCGGTTTGTCCCCTCCCTATAGCAGCTCCCCAGCGCCGGCGGCTCCGCCTCGGCCCAGGTCCCAGCGCCTCTCCTGCCCCTTCACGCCGACCCGGATTCACTGCGGGGAAGGGGCCCCGGACAAGGCGCCCCGCTCCCACGCCGCGCCCGGCCAGGCCCGGCGGGACGAGTCCGAGGACCGCCTCCCGCTCTCCTTCCCTCCGTCCCTCCCTGCCGACGGCCGCCGCTCTCCCCGCCCCCGGCCGTGTGTGCGGAAGCTGCCGGCGCCCGGGATTGTGGGAGCGGGGGGGACGCGGCGCGGGGAGGGGACGCGGCCGGGGCCGGAGGGTTCCGGTGCGGGGCGCAGACGTGTCGGCCGGGGCCGCGGAGCGACAGGCGCTGCCCCTGCCCGCTCGGAACAGCGCCCGGCCCGGGGCCGGCCCGGCGGCACCATGGCCGGGACCAGCAGCCCCGAAGCCGTGAAGAAGCTGCTGGAAAACATGCAGGGGGACCTGCGGGGCCTGAGCCTGGAGTGCCGGAAAAAATTCCCCCCCGTCAAGGAGGTGAGTGGCGTTGAGCCGAGTCAAACCGGGCCGGGCTGGGCTGAGTCGAGCGGCGGACGCCGTTCTGGAGGGGCCTCCCGGGGCCCGGCCGGAGCGGAGCTGCCGGCGTGCCCCTGCTCCAGTCCCGAGCCCCGTGCCGCTCCCGGTGAGCTCCGACCTCCACGGCCGCGGGCTGTGCCCAGACGTGGTTGTGCCTGTCGCGTTTTCCGAGGCTGTTGTTTTCAGTGCGCTGCCGAGGCGGGGGCCGTGGGCCGGGCTGTGCGCCTCGGGGAGCGGGGCTGGCGGACAGACCGTCTGTTGACGGGCGAAGCGGAGGCGGCCCCGCTGCGCCCAAGGCGCCCTCCAGGGAAAACACAGAGTTCGGTTTGGCTGTCTCGGCATCACCGAGCGAAACTCGCCCGAGGCGAGCTCGGTGCTGGGGCTTGGGCGCCCCGGCGTGCGGGCACCGAGCGAGCGGGAGCCCGACGGGCCGGCTGCGGCCGAGGAGGGCCGTGCCCAGCCCCGGCCGGCCCTGCGGCTGCGGTGGGAGCCCGGGGCCCCGCAGGCTTCCCCTTGGGTCAGTGCCTTGCCCCAGTGACGAAGTGTGGCTGTGGCGTCCGGGCCGGCGTGCCTTATTCCTCACCATTGCACACCCTTGGCTGCTGGTGTGAGCTGTGCGGCTCGCTCGTCATCGCTACCGCGTCCTTTTGGGGTTGTGTGGCTTCCCAGCGGTGTGGGCATAATGGAGGAAGCTTGGGAGACACAGAAGTTTGGGTTATTTTTCTCCCTTCTTAAAAACCCCTTTAATAAACTCATTCCAGTAAGATCGTATGTTTTATTTTTGAAAGCTCGGTTTATGCCGTGCGGCCCGAGACGTCAGTAATCTCGATGACCAGGATTACTTTAACTGAAGAGCAATCAGAATTTTTCATGCTAACTTAAAATATAAGTTTTAACCATATGTTTTTCTATTGTTTTTAGCCAGCCAGTTTAACTTTTCCCCTAACAGTAGTTCGCTACTTGCCGTATAAAAGTTTTCTGTGCAGTAGAGGGAGGAAAGTTACTTAAAGATTTAGTCAGATTAAGATGCAGACCCAAAGCCCAGAAGAAAGGCATTGCGTGTGTTATGTGACTATAGTTCCAATTAAGTGATAGCATATTTAATGTTGTGTGAAGTATTATACGCTTTTACAGCTGAATTGAAACTAATGGCTCTGCTTGTTTTGAAAGACATGAAGCGACACACTGTAGCAGAGCATGTTATGTTCTATTTTAGGTTGCAGAGGAATGCTGGTGTGTTTGAGAAATTTTGTGTGGTCACAGAAAAACAAGAGAAAGTTGTGATCAGTTCTGAGGAATTGTGTGTGGTCACATGTAAATCAGAAAAAGCTGTGGTCAGTAGAACAGGAATCTGTGTGTGTTCGGATGGAGGCAGGAGTGCTGCTTGCACCTCCTCCTCTGTATTACTGTGTTACTCTTGTTTAGTCTCTGAACAAGTTTCCCCACTGTGTTAATGTTTATTTTCTTTGAGATCTACAAAGGAGATGGGCAGTGTCGTTCTTAAGCTAGTATTTTTAGTAATCCTTCATTACCTTTGCCGTGGCTGAATATTATAGTAACTACTGCATGTACTCCATACTCGTTCAGCACGTTTCTCATATTCTTGTGTAAGTTTGACTTTTGTGTTGTTCCCTTTAAATTGACAGCAATTTGCATAGCTTTCTTCATTAAAAACACTTAACAAAGTTTTTCACAGCTGTCTGGGATTTGGATAGTTTTATGGAATAGTACTGGAAGATGTTTATAAAGAAGTGGGACTTTCTGCTGCGAGTTATGTGCTCTTACAAAGAGTCTGAGGTGAAAGCAGTCCTCCAGTAGGATGTATGATACAGTTGCAGGAAACGATCTTACTTCCTCACTTCTGGAAGGCATTTTTTTTGTTCTAGTTTTAAAGGAAATGGGCGTCCCTTTTTTGTGAAATCTCACCTGCTAAACAGATATTTTAATTGCATGTGTTTGATGTGATCATGATTAGATTTGGCTAGAGTGATCAGAGGGATGGCATATTCTTCTTACTGACTTGGGACAGCACCAGTTTTTTAAACCATGTTTAAACACTGGCTTTTAAAAGTGAATTCATACTACTTACAATCTCACTTTTTTACTTGCAGTGTGACTAGATTCTCCTCATCACTCCCCCATGCATTGTAATTTATGAGTTTATGTTGCAATTGATGTGTATGCTTTCGTGTCACTTAATAAGCTTACCATACTGGGATAAAACTATTGAAAAACTCCTACTCCCAAATTAGTAGTTATGAGATGTATATCATAGTTATTAGATTTGATAGGTACTTTATACAGGTAAACTGCTTCTCATAATCTTTCTAGTGCCTGACAGTCAAAGATTTTGCTCACAGTTTTTATCTTCAGCCACTTCTAAAATAATTCGTCTGTTCTGGTTTTGTTTGTTTTGTTTTTATATTAATAGTGTTAAAATTCTGCAAAATGAATTTAGCTGATAGGTTTTCTCTGAAAAAAGTAGTAATGTACTTCTCAATTTTGCTTGTTGCTCAGATGATTAACTGGAGCAAATCCTTTAACTAATGCTATAAGGATTTAGACCAGTTGTATGATCAGAAAAACAGAGCCTTTTTTATTAAAAGGGTTTTAGTTTTCACTCTTTAAACATCTTTCTAATGCATATGTTATTACAAAATAATGCAGTATCTGTTGGGTTCAGAGGGACCAAGACAAAATGAAATGATTCTTTGCACAGGCATGTACATGACGTGGCTGAAGAAGTTTACTGGAATCCTCTTGGGGGAGGAGGGTGAGGGTGGGGTTTGGGTGCAGCAGAGAAGGGGACAGCCAGCCGTGGGATCTAGATCTTATCCTCAGTTAGGAGGTAGAATTAAGGTCTTAATCAACCCTTATTGAAACTGGAACTTGAGCTCTTCAATGTTTTGAGTACTTTCATTTCAATTTTTTTGTTACTCTGAGTCTGTAAAGTTTTCTTAGTAGGTCACCTTTATGTGAAAACCATGTAGTTGTAAGTCCCGTAATTTATAGCACTAGAGTCAGTTTTTGCTGACTTTGATAATCTGTTAAGAAACGTTGAAATTGCTGAGTTACTCTCAGTGTTAAACTTGTGACACAAATATGCGGCCAACTTCCTTCCCCTTAGTTAGAGCTTTTAGCTAAGAAATAACAGGATGTTTTGTTGCCTCCAAAGCATCCATATGTTGTCTGCCTTGAGACAAATAATGTCCGAGTAGGATTTTTCTAGATTATGCTGTATAAGGCCTTAAAAATGGGAGCTGCAGAAAGAATCTGTAGGTCTGAAATTATGTTGCTGATGATGTTTGGGGTTTAAATAACATAACAACTTATTTTTCTTAGGGGTGGGGAGAATACCAGTTACTATTACACTTGAGACCTGTGTCTCTTTGTTGCTAGATGGTTTTTCTGTTTAATACTTCCTCAGATCAGCACTGATCAGAAGTGTACTAAGCATGATTGCTATACACTATGACCAAGAAGTGATTTGGTGATTATGTCTGTGATATGCCAAATCTGTTTATACTGGGAGACATACAGATAATGACATTGCTGAAAAATGTGTTTGTATTTTCACAGTGTATTTCTGTTGCCCGGTTAGAAAAATAAATGCCAACCATGGATGAGATAGAAGCTCTCAGGGCAAGTGTAAATAAACTGTCTTTTGGAGCTTGAAATTACAGGGGATGAAACAGTCTTTGGTACATGCATCAGTCCTGTTCACGTTATTTTAAATAATCTGGCATCTCTCCTAGAAAGCAATACTACTTGGTCATTAGTCTGTTGTTTTTAATACAGTGGGATCTAAGACTTGCTCTGTACTAGAGAGTATTGTAACGCTGCTAACGCTGCTCTGAATTGCATGCTGCACGCAAAGAGCGTTATAAACTACTTTAACCTGCTAGTGACTGGAGTTTTGATACTGTGTGCTGCATTTGTGGAAAGCTGGTGATGCTCTCCATAGTGAACTGGAGTAACAACTTTGTCTTATCACAAAATTGAAAATGGCTTAGTGTCCTAAATAGGTTACCTGCTGTTTCTTACTACAGAATGAAAATATTGTTCAGTAAGCTGCATCTGATTTGGTTAGACAATTCCATTGCATTAAAAAACCTTAGAAATACACAGGGAAATATTTATAACTGGCAGAAATAATGAAATTAAAAGGAGAAATAAGTATACCCAAAAAGTTCCTCACAGTCTGAATTCCAGTCATATGTAACTCCTTGTTTTTTACACAGATTCAGTCAAGCAGTCTCAACTTTCTAGTAGGCTTGTAGTCTCTGTTGTCTCAGGTTTTTTTCTTGACTTTTAAATAGCAGTAAAAGCAAAGTGAGTTTAAAAAAAATACAACAAAAAATTGACTCTTATTCAGCTCCCTGCACAGTTTCAGGCAATTTGTGCTAGTAGGAGAGGGGAAGGGCGAGAGCAGGTAGGGTTGGGGTGGACAGGGACTGCATCATCCCATGGCAGGATCAGCTTGGTCTGGGACAGGGTGTGCTCTCTTCTTTGTTGTGTAATGGATTGCAGGTACATGTATGTTTTAGGATGTTGCTGCAGTGATTTGGAATAGTAGGGCTGGAAAAGAAGTGGTGTTCAACTTGCCTCCACCTGGAAGAGCAGCACAGAATTAGCTTTGAATACTTTAGTCAGTAGAAATGCTCTCTTGAGTCTCTTGGAAGAAAGCTTTTGATAGCCTCACTGTGCTGTTTCTTTACCATGTCTTTGTTTGAAACAACAACATTGCTTTTAGTTAACTACTTATTGAGATGTGTGTGCCTTTGGCACACTGACATATTTTCAAAACTGTAATTTTTTGTATCGGGGAAAAATAATAGAGTTCAATTTTGCAATCTTATTTTTGTTCCTTTATAAGGAACTCTTCTTGCAGGCAAGTAGCCTTACAAAGTTCTTAGGGTAAAAGTTAAAAAGTTGGGATTTGAGTGACTGCTGGACAAAGCAAACTTTAAATTATTTAGTTACAGTAGAAGCGATGTGGACTAGCCTGAGGCAGGAAATCGGATTTGCCCTTTGTGAGAGGCTGTGTGTTGTGTTGTGTGAAGACAGGCATTATTCTACATTTCTTCCTTTGGAGTCCAGTCTTGTTTGCATTGAGTGACATACATGACAGCTCAATCCCCTGGGATAAATAGTTCTTGTTTAGCAATGATATGCCAATCCTGAACACATTTTAAAGCTAATGCCAAAAAAATAATTGGGAAGCTTGTCCTTTTTAGGGAACCTCTGATGTCATTGGGTAGCTGTGTGAAACTAAGCATGAGGATGTATTGCAAAAGTTAAACACACATTAAAAAGATACAGATCAGTTAATTTAGTATATAATGTCACAGGGATCATTAGGATTCCTAGTGCAACTGGAAGGAACAGTTAAAATGTATGTTTGTTAGCTGTTTGCTCTGTAATGGTAATAATATTTCAGAAATTTTGTTGAATGTAGTGCAGTAGACATTGAAGAAGGCTAAGAAAGAATATTAGATGCTGAAATGTCTTGTGATTTGGGTATCTGAGTCACTTGATGTACTTCTAGCATTGAACAGTTTCTGAGTGCTCTGCATTCATGCTACTTTAGTGGTAAAAGGGTGAGCCAAATAAACCTAGGAAAGAAGAAACCTTTGTACATAGGCCGTTTTCTGTAGAAGTAACCAAGTTTTTGCGTTTCCTGTTTTATTCTTTTGAATAAAATGGATTAAATAATTCAGACATTATAGCCTAGAGGAAATTTAGCCTATCCTGAACTTTCCAGGTTGGTTTATTTTCAGGTCTTCACACCATTAGTTCAGAAGGATGAATTTTTTGGTTTTTTTAATGGGTATTCACTGAACTAATATTTTCAAGGTTCTTTTGAAATAGAGAAACAGCACTCTGTAACATGTATATTGTCATACTTAGGCAGCTTGCACTAAAGCATGTGTTTTGTGCTTGTGACTGGAGATTACTCTGTAGCATTCTTGAGTTGCCAACCCATAGCTGAGCTGGTAACCCTAAAGGAGTGATCCCTAATATCTCTTTCAGTTTCTTTTATAATATCTGATCTTTATCACTTGCTGTGTCTGCTAGCTTTATGTTTGGAGTCCATTACTTTTGCAGTGTTTTTTATTCAATATTGATTTTTATACAGTAGTGTTTTTTCAAAATTATGTTTTTAAAAATGAACTCTTACATTTCTAGGGGACCATCATCTATTCAGATGTGTTCTAAGCTTCATGGTCCCTTGTAAATTTCATATGATCATTTTAGTCTTTGAGAAGAAATGTCACAAGTTACAAAGTGATTCACATAAGGCATACAGGTAAAATTTCTTCATCATGTAATACCTTGCAGTATGTCTGTCTGTCTCTACACTTTCCAAGTTATACTTTTCAGTGCAGGATTAAGGTGCCTAATGTTGGGTGTCTAAGCTTCATTGATTGTGCAGGCTTGGTTTGTTATGGAAATACTGTCAATAGAGCCAAAGAACGATTCCGAATATCCTGTAGCCAGAGGATTGATTCCGTCCATCACCTACACACTAGGTGTTCTACATTGCCACTTGAGATACAATAATGTTTCTTCCTTGGCTTCCAGCCTCGGGTCCAGGAGAGCGTGGGTCTTCTGCTGTCTTCGTGTAGTTGTCTTGGATACAGAGGCGTAAGCTTCGACCTCTGTATTGAGCCCCTGCTAGCAGGTCAGCTGAATTAGCTTAAGGAGAGGCTTTAAGAATTAAGGAGCATTCAGCAGAGACAATCTCAATTGTAATGGGAGTCTAAATATTTAAATTTGTGCATCTTAATCTCAGTTTAATTCCCATCTGCCTCCCATGGCTTCTTGAAGACTGTACAGGAAACTTGTAGCAGAAGGTGGAAATTCTTAGTGACTTCAGCTCTCAACTAGTGTCTAAACTGTTGTTTCTCTTTACCAGGTGTCTGACAAACGGACATTGCTGACTGCATATAGTACTTGAGGCAAATCCTCAAAAGTTGCCTTGTCCCATCTGTTATGATCGACAAGCTGAAGGCAGAATTAGTTTGAACTTCAAGTGTATGTCTCCTAAAGCTCTGAAACAGGGTGTTGTTTTATTTTTAACGTAGAATGATAATTGTTATGTCAAAAGTATATAATTACAATTCAAGTGCGAGTGCTCTGTTTCAGTGGCTTAAAATCAGTTGTGTGGTATTTGACTGGATCACTCAGAAATCTCTTCATGGTACACACAAGCTCTCTGAGGATATCCTTACACTACCTATGTATCTAATGTATTATATACCATATATTACCATATATGTAACATTTAGGTATTGGTATAATTTATACAGAATACCCTACAAAATATGGGGTACATCCTTGTTCTGTCTGTTGAAGAGAGAAGTAGAACTTCAAATTTTGTTGCGAAGTGGCTTATGTTTCTTCTCTTTCAGCTGTTGGTTAGCTTTTTTACCTGTCTACATTAGTGCTGTTCAGTAATGAGTTGTTTTATGTTATGCGTTATGATTTGTTCTGTTAATTTATAAGTGATGGTTTTTCCAGCTGAGGTGTTGTATTTTGACTGTCAAATGAAAACTTGTGATATTAAATATTTGTATTTGATTATGTTTATGCCAAGTGAGGTAGGTCCAGAGGCAGCAGCTCTGAAGCACTTTGGATAATGGTGGCAATTCTCCTGGCATTAGTGATGGTTAACCTTCAGGATTTTGAGTTGGCTGCTGGTACTGCAAACTGACAATTTCAGAAGATTAGTGAACTGGGGAAGTAGTCACTCCTGTCAAGTGTGAAAGAGCACTCTGAATATGAGAGCAACTAATATAGTTGCACTAAAGCTGGAAATGAACATGGATGTGTGTTTTTAAAAAAACAAAAAACTTAAACTGGAATAGCTTAAATCTTCAGCTGGAGAAGAAAGTGTATAATAGAATCTGTTAATGCTTTTTTCCCCCTCTAATTTATGATAATTTTGTAGCAAAATGATAATAAATTTTTCATTGTAATAAACCCATGTGAGTGCACAGCAATGCCAGATCAAAACTGGCATTTTGCATGTTTAAATCACATGTAAAATGAGCATATATAAAAGAGAAGGGTCAGAGTAGGGATTGTACTCATGGGGAGAAAGATAAAAATACAGAAGCCAAGTACAATGCTTTTTCACACAAATGTGGTATACTTGAGTGCTTTCATGAGACTGATTTAGTGAGGAGCTTTATTGTGTTCTTTTCCAAATAATAGTTTAGCAGTACAGCAATAGTCCAGAATGTGCTTTTGCAAAGCAAGCCAGAATAACAATGAAGTGAAACTGTGCTTTAGACAAGAGAGCTCTTATCTAAACTATTGGATATAGGGTTAGTGTTCCATTTGGAAAGGCAGATAATAGTGGATAAAAAAAAATGGCTCTTTTTATTTCATGTAATAGATATGGAAGTGACCATAGATAACATATATTACTCTCATCCAATCGTAATAAAAGGTTGGCAAACAGTGTAATGTAAATACCAATACAAACCATCGTTCCTGTATGCTTTTCTTTTTAGAATAGAGAAATCAATAGCTTGTGTAGTAAGGACTGCAAACCTTACAACAATTTTAGTGTCTCTGGGGATAGCAGTTTGCTCTAACTTACAATGAAAACACAAATGGGCATTCAAAGCACTAGCAGTGAAAATTCTTGGTTTTATTGACTTTTGATAACAATGCTATCACATTTAGAAGTTCATACAATAATATCATTAATGTTAGATCAATCCTTAGTAGAAATTAGCACATGCATGGTTGTTACATTAAATATCCTTATGGAAATACATATTTTTTTTGTTAATAAAGTATAAAGGCGCTGACTTCTGTTCCTAATTGGTAGATACCTATTTCTTTGAAGATCAGTATTTTTATCCTTTTTAAAGCTTTTTTAAAAACTGAGTCTTGAAACTTTAAATAAAAATGATTGATACGACAGAGGCAACAGGTGCTTTTTTCACTCTAGAATTTTGTGTCATCTTTCCCTTAGGAAAAGTTGTTGACTGTTACTATTTTTCAGTAAAAGAAGGGTAGCTCTTTCATGTTTATACCAGAGTAAAGACAAATCCGTAGTGATTACTGCAGAGCAGCTGATGTACTGTTGGATCACCTCCCCGCTGACCACCCTGGTCCCTTACTTGCATGTCTGTATGCATCCCAATAGAGGTCCAAGATGCCTTGGCCTCTGAGAGTTAGGTGTTCAAGCATATGCCATGCCATTATTCTTTGTACTGCCAAGACAGGTCCTGTTCTTGGGCTGCCAGGTAACGTTATGATGATCATGTACTTAGCTGTAGTGGTATCTTTAGGTATTGTAGATTGCCTGCTGCAGTTGGGTTTAAGAGCATCCACAATGTCCCAAAAGACAGATTTGAAGAACTGATGCTTTCTAGATGCACTTATTACTCCTGGTATGGGTGGCTTGCCTGTACGCCATGCTGAATTCATGTAGAATTGCATATCCCAGTTATCCTAATACCTTCTTGTGCTGTTTATGAGTTATAGATCCTTAAATATGTGTACATAGACTATAATGTGGAGAAATTTAGCTTGTAAATGTTACCTGGATCTTGGAAAATGTTGGTTCTGCTTGAGGATACGTTAAATCTTTGCTTTCTGAGTCCCTGAGCAGATACTACCTGTCTCTGTCACCTGGTATGTGCTTTTGACCCTAAACAAAATGTAAAAATCTCCAAAAGTCTGGAAGATGCTCACAGGACAGGAAGTCTGAAATTCTTCCCTGTTTCAACTGAAGACTGAGAGGTCCCTTAGGAGGGGAAGAATTTTGGATCTGAGAAACTCCTGAAGCTGGACTTGAAAGTCTCTCTGCGTTTCCACATCCTGGTCTCTCATATGCAGAGAACCTGTCTATAAGGCAGCTGTGAATGTTGTTGCCAGATTGTACATTCAGAGAGGAACTTTCCGAGCAGGAGATGGATATTATGCATAGACTTTTTTTCCATCTACTTGAAAGTGCACTGTCTTGATTTGACTTTTTTTTCTCTATTTCCCTTACTCTGATTTATGTCAAGGGTGATTTCCACATAATCAGCAAATACTTGGTAAATTTCAAGGAAGGAGAAAGATGATGGGGCAAGTGTTTGAGCCCAGAGGGTCCTGTTGAATTTTGTTGTGAGATTATTGACTGTTTGATTAAAACCAAATCAAAGTACTGGAAGAGATTGACTTGAATATTTGCTATCACTGAGAGTCAATTTCTGTTGTTCATCAATATTTCACCTTCCCAGACTGAGTGCTGCAGTTGCCTCAGCAGAAACATGAACCAGAACTCAATAATGGGCAAGTGCGTGACATTTTATATCAGTTCTTTTCACAGTTATTAAAGCTGCAGAATTGGAAATCTAATTGGCTGAAGGTTTTAAGTACATTTGAGATTTGTTATGTTACAGGAATTACATGTATTTTCTTCCTTTGAAAATAAAAAGCTAACTGACTTGCTCATTACATTACTATTAATTGCGGTGCAAAGGGAAGCTGGTAATGTTACATCTAAAATTAGTAATTAGTTTAAAAACATGGTGCCTTATATTTATGTAAAAGTGAATTATCGTATTTGTAACTGTAAATACACACACTATGATGCTCTCTACTTGATTAGTGTTTTATAAGATCCTTTTCTCATGTGGCAGTGTCCTGCAGAGTGCTGTAGTAACTCATGTAAATTTGTAAACTGAAAAGCTATGAATATATCTGTTAATTTGCCAATTAAACGGATGCAATCCAAGCCCACTTTTACATTAATGTATACCAATTAGAGCTGTTTATAGTTGTCGTGTTTTCTGTTGGCTATTTGTGATCAACTGAGGTATTTTTTAATAAATGTTAATGTGTTGTCTCTTTTACATATACAGTGGAGTATTTTATTTTTCTTTTGAAGGATGTGTGCAGTGTAATTAGTTTTTAACTGTAAACATTTTAAATTGGGATTCTGAATAGAAACAGCAGCATAAAGCAGATTATCATAGAAGTTTCTGTATCTCATGGAGAAGAACTCTGTAATTCAGCAGTTCTTTTGTTTTACCTAATTAAAAAAAAAATACTATTTTATATAAAGCCAGCATGGAAACAACTGAGAGCCATTATGTTGGAAAATTTTTGTGCAAAGTACATGGTGCTTGTGAATGCTACTAATATGAGCAGGCTTAATATTTCTTTGGATCTGAATGAGTTTGTCACTCCTGGCAAGAAAGAAATCAATTGCCAGTAGATGTGATGAGTTTTAGTTTGAAGATAATTGGACTGTGACAAATCCTTCCTATTAATTAATAGGAACAATATGTTGTGACAAGAACCCCTCCAATTAGCTGACAATTTAAAAGTGAAGAACAGGGATTGACTTAAATCTCAAGAACTTCAACACATTATGTTAATATAATTAAAATAAATGAGAGCTGCATTTGGCATGCTTCATTTTAATTATGCAAAATGTATATGTGCATGTTGCTTTGTGCTCATTTGAGCATGTTGTATGTTAATCAGGCACTGTGGATATTACTGACTTTATTTTTGAAGTAGAAAACTGTTCAGAAAAACATAAATAAATCTTCAGAATTTTAAGGCAGTGTTGAGTCTTCCTGTATTGTTTTGGGAAATTTAAAAAAGAAAAAAAGAAAATGTCAGCTTTGCATTTCTCATTTAACTATTTTGAGAAATATGTATATCAGCTTTTAATTAAAATATTTGATTGCAAATTTCTACAGTCCCCTTAACCTGACTCTCTGGGAAATCTTGAAATAGTATTCTGATGGAGAGGGAATATTAATACTTGCTAGAACTTCATGTACTATTGTTTTCATATTTCTGCTGGCACAGCTTCTCTGCTTCTCTGATCTGTTTTATGTGGTGACAGCACACATCTTTAAATAGTAGTATCAGAGGAAAAATAGAAATGTTTAGTGTGGAAAGTGCACAGAAACACAAAGCTGAAATAAAGGGGGAAGTGTGCTTTCAAATTTACAGAACAGTATTTTCCAGCAATTTGCACAGTCGTTTCAGAAAACCTGTTGTGCTTATTTGGATTTATTTAATTCTTTCCAGAGGCTTATAGTGTATTAATGGAATTAAAAAATAGAAAGGCGCAATGTACAATGTATTTTCTGTGTTTTGTACACGAAACTTTCAAAAGTCAGTCTTGAAATGCAAAACCCCAATGTTATGTTTCCACTTTGGCTTGATTTCCATTAGAGAACATGACTTGAGTGATTTATGCAGGGAGGTGTTTGTGGGCAATTGAAGAGGGAGTTGCTGTTCCCTTGTGGCCGTGCGTGGTGTCCTGGATGGAATGGGCAGCCCTGGTTGTCACCTGGCCAGGCTGTGCCCACGCAGCCCTGGCCCTGCTGAAGGAGTGCAAGAGGGAGAGGATGCTGCTGCTCTGCCGAGTCATACTTACAGGGAAAGGGGAGGAACTGGTGCTGTGCACTGTGGCATACTGGGTAGAACAGAGAATTGTTAGAAAGGCACCTTCATGGTATTGCCCTGGGATAAATTGTATAGCACATTTGGGAGCCAAAATCCGTGGGGAAGATGGGTTTCATTTTTATATTCATAGTTTGAAACTGTGCAGAGACTATGTAAAAGCATTTATGCTTACTGGTGTTTTTTCTTTGCATTCATAAGACTGGAAAGTAATACAATGAGAATCATGATTTCTAAAAATTCTGAATGTAACCATTCCTGTGGAATTCTGGGAAGGAATACCAGCAGCTATAAACTTTCACTTCTGTATTTCCTCTGCTGGCAGAAACCACTACAAAGTGGTTTTTTTGCTCTGAAACGATATATTTTTATTTATCTACAGTATTTTTGTTTCTTTGCAGATATTGATGTATGATACAGCATTTAAACTACTTCTTTCCTTTTCTTCCAGGCTGCTGAATCAGGAATAATAAAAGTGAAAACAATAGCTGCACGGAACACAGATATTTTGGCAGGTAATTATTTGCAGTGCAATAGGAGAAATAAAGCTAAGTTACAGATGAAAATGTTAAAAAGAGGTCTTGGATATGTGTAATAATACTACATGTCTTCCAGTGTGTGCTATATTGTTGATGCTTTACTTTTGGGCACCTAGCAAAAAAATCCAGTAGCATAGAAGTTTTTTAATGCTACTTCTGTTTCATGCTATTCTGGTGCTGAGGAAGGGCTCCAGTTTCAGTTGATGCTCTACAAAAGTAATCATCTACTTTGAAAAATAACATGAAATACTTAGACCCTACATTCTCAGTATTTTAGTCATTGTGGTTGAGTGCTCTGTGTGGAATTCTGCAGTGTGATCCACATCTGTGTATGAGAGTCCAGCCTTTGGGGACTTGTAACTGGCAGGCAAAAATCCATCTTTATCTGAGACAAGGTCATTCAATTTAAGATGTTCCAGTGCCTTGAGGGATGGGTTATATGTTGTGAGCTGCAGCTTTTTAAGTGCTTAAAACAGTATCTCTTGACTATCTTCAGCTTTTTAAAGTTGGGTTCTTGCCAGTTGCTGGTAAAGCCCTTGGCCATATTTGAATGTCCCTGCATTAATAGTTGAGTGTCTACCCCAGATGGAGTCAAAATCCTTTAACTGCTGGATTGTTTGGAAGGTCCAGTGAAATAGCTGCAAAATTATATCTTGTTCTGAGGTATGCAAATCAGATATTGTTCAGGAGGCATTTTCTAGGATTATTTGAATTAACAGTCCCAGTCCTCAGTATTTCACTTTAATGCCTCTTTTTTATTTGTTTATTTTCTTTGTTTTTACTGCTGTCATGAATGCTGACATAAGTGGGAAAAGTATGCCAGGTAATGTCAGCTATATCAAAATACACAAATGAACAAGGGAGAGCTCTAGTGAGCCATTTGGGAAGCTGTCAACATATTACTGCATAAAGAAGTTCATATTTTAGAGATCTGGTTTCTAATTCTGCAAAATTCTCTGGTTTTTACTTTTCGAAGGGAAGAGATGGGAAAGATCATTAAATGTAGTCATGGATAGGCAGTCTTTTATCTTTTTGGGGGAACACTTTCTGGTAGTTGGTAAAATTTTTTAAGTACTTTTCTTTTGGAAAGTTTAAGCTAGCATGTACTTAGTATTTCTTTCATTAATAAAAAAAAGCTGCAGAGATTTTTGTTACAAGGTTTGGGAAAGCAGCAGGTTCTAGGAGTTATTTTGATGAGTTAATCCTTGCTAATAGGATAATAACTTTTCCCCCTCTGATCCACAGTTTTGTACTGGGAAAATGTACTTTGGCTGCACATTATCCTAACATTCCACAGTTTAAGCATAAGGTCATTAAACAGTCTCAATTCTTCATGACCGGCTGTATTTTTTGAGGTATCAGTTGTAATCTGATCTTATACTTAAGTTAATGTCATGAGATTGTCTCCTATCTGCTATTTAAAATCTTTTAAAGAAAATATATATACTTTAGTAATAATAAAGCTGCAAAGTGCTACTGTAATTGTGAAATCTAGTGAAGTGGATACTTTTTGACTGCTAGATGATTTGGGAACATCTATGAGATATTCTAGTAATACAAATAAATACTTTGATCAGCATTTAAAAAAAAATATTTTGATGTAAACTGTCCTTTCACTAAAATAGATAAGAAAAACTGTATCAGATTGTTTTGAATAAGGTGATCTGATGCTTTCTTGAAGCATTTCATTGTGTAGGATTATAATTTTTAGGAAAATAGATGCAGGTTTAAAATCTTTATTAAAATCTTAAAAATCTTTGTTACACTTGGTGGGATATGTTTAACCTGCCAGAACTTTGAGGCCATTGATCTAACTTCCTTCTTTCTCTTGGAAAAGTTAAGTTGAGCTGTTTCAAAGTCTTCATTCTTGGCATCTGTACATGCTTTATAATTTATTTATAAGAATTTGAGTAATTCCAAACGAGTATAAAGCTTGTGCCTTAAATCACAGGAGATAACTTTGAGAAATTATTTCCATGTGGCTTTGAGATGTGCAAAAACCTATGGTTCAGAAGTTCGTCTAAAAAATCAGAATTAGAATCTTGCTGATAAAATGAACGGGTAGATTATACTTTCCAAAAACTTCTCATTTGTTACAGTTCAGTAAGATAGATTCCTTTTGTAATATTTTCTACCATAAATTGGTAGCAAAATGGAGGCAGACGTGGCAATAATAAATTTTTTGTGCATTTTAAGACTGAAGCTAATATAGTCACAGAATTACATGATCACAGAATATTCTGAGTTGGAAAGGATCATCAAAATTGAGCTCCTGTCCCTCTGAACAGGAAAGCCCCAAGAATCACCCCATGTGCCTGGTTGCTACAAAACCAGATGGGTACAAAAGCAGGTCTACAAAACCGTAATTTTTCAGCTTCATAAAGTAAAAATACCTGTATAGATTCTATGTCAGATTGTTGCTTTTAATGGATTATAGAAAAAATACTGTAAAAGGTTTAAATTTATTCTTGTCTTGTTATTTATTAACTCATGCCATTTTTGCCATTCCGAACTATTTCTTGAGCCCCATGTTAAAGATAAATGTTTCGTGGTATCTTTTGGGAAATTTTGCTTGCTTTTTTTTCTGCTTGATGGTTAGAGTTTAGTAGTAGTTCAGAAATGCCAACTGGACATAGAGCCTGCACTGGCTCTGAGGAGGCTGATGAAATGGGACTGTGTTGATATCACCCTGTAAGAACTATTACCTTATTGAAGGTTCATATCCATAATTTATAATAGCCTGTTCTTTTCATAGAAACTTCTGAGTCAGTGTTTCAGTTGGAAAATATCACTAAAATATAATTCTGTAGTTTTTAACTCGTTTCATTTTTTTTTTTTCAAATTAGTTGTAGTGATGCTTAATAGTATAGCTCGTTTGCTTTTTATATGAGAATGTATTTTTTTATTTGTGGTAACTACTGTCCTCTGAAAAGTGTGTGAAACTTTTCATGAATACCTTTCTTCTACTACACCTAGACTAAACACAGTGTGTTTTAGTGTAAGAACACACATTGAACTTTGAACTGTGAGGAAATTTTTAGTATCTGAAATGGTGATGAGCAGCTAAAATCGTAAAAGTTTGCATGAATCAACAAGCATACCTGCAAATGGAAAACCACTCCAGTCAGAATTACTTTTATGGGAAAAAATTTTAAATGCCAATGTAGAATGTTATATTCATTATGATGTTTTTTCGCCTCAACGAAAAAAAAGGGGGGAGAGAGAGGTTTATGGAAACTGGTTTTCTCCTGGCAAAGGTTCATTTTAAGAAGCTACCTTTTGTCACTAAAACACCATTTGACAAATTCACAGCCAGGTGAACATACCCAGGATACAAACAGTCCAGTCTCTTTCTCCTCCTGTTTTGCCAGTGGCACTTTGCTTTTCCCTTTTGTGCCCTGTGCTGTGGAATGTCACTCTGTGCCACACTGTGTTGCTTCTGCATTAGGTGCTGAGGTGAAGCAGAGCAGGAGGACAGTGCACCAACCTGAGACTGGTTCCTGTGGCAAGGCCAGGGAAAGCTCTGGGGTTGGCAGAACCTTACACCTTGCTAACCACATGGACTCTTAAGTAGATGTTTCAGATTTGGAAAGTCACTTCAGTGTGTAAAGGCGAAGGTGGTTGGAATTTGAGCCTTGGCCAGGATAATTGTGGAAATGAGTATGTGAGCCCAGTGTCTGTCTTCACTTGACTTTTCCCTGTGGAATTGCGGATTTCCAAGACTGGAGATTGCAAAAATTGTTAATCACACCTAGTAGCAAAAAGCATTGTATTTTTCAAAGTATTAAACATTGATTGTTTCTGTATCTCTCTTTGAAAGCATTGAAAGAGAACAGCTCAGAGGTAGTTCAGCCTTTTCTGATGGGTTGTGGAACAAAAGAACCAAAGATCACTCAGCTGTGTCTAGCAGCCATACAGAGGCTCATGTCTCATGAAGTTGTTTCAGAGGTAAGATCAATCTTTATATAAAAACATGCATATTTCAGAGTGAGAAATACAGATCTCGAACTGAAGGTGAATGAGTTGTTTTAGGAGTCTCTTTATATTATAATGAACACAGTCTGCAAAGTATTTTACTTGCACCTGTTTTTCAGTAATTTAAAAGAAAACCTTTTACACCATAAAAAAAAAGGTGAGGAAATATCAGTAATTTATAGAAGGAAATTAATGAATTGAAACAAACTCATTTAGTTTGGATTCTTACATTGTAGGAATTGAACATGTAATGGATCTTGTGCCTTCACAAAATATACTCTGTGCTATAACATTATTGTGCTTTTGTTACATTTTAATTTTAAAAATAAAGTAAAATGGATGCACATTTTCTGTAGCAGTAAATGTCATGATATATTATGGTACTGCATATATAGTGTATTAGGAAGCTGGTGAAAATAATGCTGTTTGAAATATACCTTCAGTTGTGCTTGCATAATGTAAAATTACACTGTTTTCTCTCTGAGTGAAATATCCCCTCTGATATGAGGGTAAAATATCTTTTTGCTGTGTCTTCCATATTTCCAAGTAGAAAATTAATTACACACTTTAGTTTGTACTACGTATTAAGAGATTTCTGCTGTCAGTTCTTTAAAAATACTTCAGGAGGCTTGTGACGATGAAATTGGCTTTATATTCTCCTTGTAGTGCTGTGGTGTAGACAAACAGGTACATTCAGTTATGATATGCCTTTATGCCAGTGATATTCTTACATACGTACATGTGAGATACCGATATGTAAATAATGTAATAGTTGGTAAAAAATTACTTTTTTTGTAGGCTGCAGCAGGAAACATTATTAATATGCTTTGGCAATTGATGGAGAACAGTCTTGAAGAACTTAAATTGCTCCAGACAGTTCTTGTACTTTTAACAACCAATACAGTTGTGCATGATGAAGCACTGTCCAAGGTAAGAATTTGTTGGTGTCAGCTATAGAATTTACAATATCCAAGAGGAAAAATGGGGAAATTTTACATATGAAGCATGTGAAAACAATGGACGAGGAGGGGGTTTCTTGATTCTGTTATGTCCTTACTGTCTTTATGACTAGACTCTGAAAACAGGATTTCTTTTAGCTTCCTTTTCCGTGTGTTTTATAATTCCTCCACAGTAATATGTTTCTGCCTTAGTAGGAACTTGAAATAAAAGCTTTGGGCTAATGCCTATGCTTCTCATCTGTTAAATTTGTTGTATGTTTTTGAACTGGAATCAGAGCACATAGCACAGTGTAAAGTCTCACTAATAGAGAAAACGTTAAAAGAAGCTGCCTTCCACCCTGCCTTTAATCTCTTTTGAATGCAGTCCAGTTATTGCTCTTTCAGTAATAACTTTGCTGCATAATTTTAAACATGAGCCAGTTTGGATATTATGTTTCAACTAAAAAAAATAAAAAGGATCCAGTCCATACTAATATAACTTATAAGATACTTCTCTTCAAGAAGCAACATTGTTTACCCATCTGTGAATTGTGAAAGTCTGCTTAAAGTAAGTTTCTCTTCTAGATTACATTGTAGAAAATTGGTCTCAGCCAGACATATATTGCATGTTCATGTTTCAGTCAAGCTGTTTTAAGATTTTAAACGTATGTGGAAATACCACCTGAGTAGAATCCACAAATCATATATGTGAAAAAGAAGCAAAAGAAAATTCTGAATCTTGTATGGCTTAAAGCATGCAGCACTGTGGCCAGGTGTGGTTGAGGTTCTTGCAAGTGCAAGAACACAGAATATGGACAGAAGAACAAGAAACACAGGTTTCCCAAATCATACAGATGTTAATTTTCAAAATGCATTACGAAACAGGTAAGTATTAAACTATGAGTTAGAGGTAATAACAAAATCCAATGGGAAAAAGTATTCAGGTCATTGCCAGCACAATGACACATTAAAATGCATGACTTGGAGAGGAATAATAGCAGTCAAGGCAACATGATTGTGAAAGTATTGTGATTCAGTGTAGGAGAGGAATGACATTTTAGCTTTTGAGTTGACTGACCTTTATGTGATTAACCTTATAATCCTAATGCCCTTTTGACATTAATATTCATACAAGTTGTTCTGTGTGATGATTACTGTGTATTCTCTGTGTGATGACTGTACTTTTATTGGCACATAATAATGTCTTCAGCTAATAGCACTTTTTGATTGCCTTGGGGAGGATTGCTAAAGAGTTTTTTGGCTAAGTTAATCCATAAAATTTATTCTGGTTCTTCAAATTTAAAATTATTAAGTTTAATTTTTTTGGCAACCTTTTGACAACTGTAGTGGAAAGCTACAATCCATCAACCTTCTGGACTCTTAGTTGAAAGATGAAATGTATTGTTGTAAGGTGATTTTTTAAACTTTTTTTTCCTTTCAGGCAATTGTACTTTGCTTTCGATTACACTTCACAAAAGATAATATCACAAATAACACTGCAGCAGCTACAGTGCGGCAGGTAGTTACTGTTGTGTTTGAGAGAGTGGTTGCTGAAGACGAACGATATAAAGGTGGGCATACTGCTTACTCAGCTTGCTTTTATTGACCTGTTTTTTTGACACACATAGATGTTTCTCTTTAAGATAAAAAAGTAGTAAAATGTCCAGATGTTATAAAAAAATCACAGACATCATTAATTTTAGCTATCTTTTATACACTTAATTGTATTTAAAGGAGATTAAATCCTTAGCCATTGTGTCAGTCCAATTCATACAGCATTATGTAAGACCTAGATTTGTTTTTTCCCAAGCTGTGAGAACTGGTCTTCAGGTTAGTACTGTGAAGGGATTTGAGGTGAGGGTGTCATTTAAAGTGAAGGTACTATAGATTACTGAGTGGGAAGTACATGGCAGTAGTAGTTTTGAAGAGAACTTTGAAAAGAAGTGCTTGTTATTGATGATCCTTGGTAGTCAATCTAATATTTGTTTCTATAGACATGATAAGTTGCAGAAAAATTACCTGGCCATTCTCATAGAATATTTTTGTAAGAACACTTAATGCGTACTTGATTTTTAACAGTTCGTTTGTTCACAAAACTTTGGTTTTTTGCACAGATACTATCGACCAGCCAGCTGCAGTTCAAGGGAATAGTAATAGAAGATCTGTCAGTACACTGAAGCCATGTGCAAAGGATGCATATATGCTTTTTCAGGTAGTTGGGGAGCATGCATTTATATATTTGCAGTTAAGATTGGGTGCTTCTACATCTCTTTAAGAAATGTTAAGAATTTGCTGTTGGCATGTTGGCAATGTCCTTAACCAGAGCCTTGGGCTTTCTTATGCGTATTTATCGTAGCTGGTGATGACATGCTGTATCACAAAGGAATGATGAGAAAATGAGGACAAAGTAGCCTTGGAAAATGTTTTACTATCAATCTTAAATAATAGCTAAGTTAAGCATACATGCCTGCACTAAATTCAAGAGTCTTTTTTCTGTGAGCCTGTGGTGGGTTGACCCTGGCTGGACTCCTAAGTGCCCACCAAGCTACTCTACCCCTCCCCATCCCAGCTGGACAGGGAGAGAAAATAAGATGGAAAACAACTCGTAGGTTGAGATGAGGCAATTTTCTAAGGCAAAGGCAAATTTGGTGTGTGCATAAGCAAAGTGCATCAGCAAGCAATGTTCAGCCACTTCCTGGGAAGCAGAGCTTCAGAGCGCATGGCAGTTGCTCCCAAACACTGTGAATGACAAATGCCTACCTTCCTCCTCCATTTCTTAGATTCTATAACTGAGCTGGGACCATATGGTATCGAATATCCCTTTGGTTAATTTAGGATGATCTTTTTTGTGTCCCCTCCCAGGGTCTTGCCCAGCTCCTTGATGGCAGTGGGGAGGGAAATAATGAAAGACAGCACTGATGCTGTGCCAGTGCTGCTCAGCTGTAGCCAGAACACTGGTGTGTTATCAACACCTTTCTCGCTGCCAATGCAAAGCACAGCACTATGAGGGCTGCTGTGGGGAAAAGGAACTCCATCTCAGCCTAACCCCATACAGGGCAAAACATCGCAGCTGTAGGTTCAGTCCTATTTCTTGTGCTTGGTATTGAACATTAAAGGCAAGTGTGTAATGAAAATGAGTTGTATTCATCACACCAGTAAAAATCTTCTTGACTTAGCAAATTCACTGGTCTTGAGATATTTTTGAGGGCAGGAATAAACACACTTGCTACAAGGCTACCAGTGAAGTTAAAATTTTCCTTTAAAAGTTTTCTATGCTTTATCATTTATGTAAAAGAAGCATTTAAGGAAAAATTACATTGAAATCAGAAAATTACTCAGAAATAGGAGAGCATGGAGATTTCCTTATAAACTCAGGAAACTTTGTTGGTACAGGACTGTATAGAGAAAGTAAATGTTATGTTTCTTTCTAAGGATCTCTGTCAGTTAGTTAATGCTGATGCTCCCTACTGGCTCGTGGGTATGACAGAAATGACGCGGACATTTGGCCTTGAACTTCTCGAGTCAGTCCTCAATGACTTTCCACAAGTGTTTTTACAAGTGAGTAGTTCTTGGACAGAAAACAGGAAGACTTTTGTTCACATAGGTAGCAAATTTTAAACTTAATTAAATCCTCTTTAATTTAACATGAATATTGTTTTTCAGAAGGACTTGTAGCTTTTATATATTGGGGGGTTTTTAATAGAAAAGTTCTTTGTGCTTTTTGGCTATGTTTTTCTGTTCCCAAACATTTCATGTTTATACATTTTGCAGAGCAAGTTTTACTCTCTTTAATTTTTGGTTTTGCTGTTTATATCTCCTCCAGAGATACATTTTCTTATCTTGCTGATTTATGACAGCTCTGTAACTTACTTTGTGGAATTGTTATTTCTACAAAAACATTAACCTCACCCCTCTTGTAAAGTAAGAATCATGACTGTGGATTGCATGTATCTACTGCATATAAATGTGCTGTGATCCTGCAGTAATGTTTTATCTGACAGTAGGTAAATTAAAAAAAATTATAAATATATAAGTGATATATTAGCAGCCTATTTCAACTTGCAAAATACAAGAAGAGGGGTGCATGGCATGCACCTGACCATTGTAATTTCATGCTTTTTGGTAGCTTTACAATGGTGTCTGCAGTTCTGCCTTTTCATTTCCTGATTGTAACTTATACCAAGATTTACGTGATTTCAGACTGATTGATCATAACTACAAATGTAAATGAGATACATAATCAGAGCTACTGGTAGCAATTAAGGAATATCTGCATATAACTTTTTCTGTTTTCTTTTTCAGCATCAGGAATTCAGTTTTCTTCTTAAAGAAAGGGTATGCCCTCTTGTTATAAAGCTCTTCTCCCCAAATATCAAATTCAGGCAAGGTTCCACCACCTCATCTTCCCCAGCACCAGTGGAAAAACCATACTTCCCCATCTGTATGCGTTTGCTGAGAGTAGTTTCTGTTTTGATTAAACAGTTTTACAGTTTGCTGGTAAGAATATGCTCAAATTTTCTTTATGCTATTTTGTTTTTCTATGTATATGCCAGTGCTGTAATCAGTAGTAGTATTGATTAGTTCTTGGGAACTGTTGACATGTACTGAGGGAGGAAAAGGGTAAGTACTCTTTTCCTCTTAGGCATATTTGTGTTTACAAGTATTCTAAATGTATGATTTTGTTAAACATGGACTTGTTTGAATTTCATAGTAGATTAGTTGTTGTCTTTTCTTTATTTAAATGCCTTTCAGGTTTTTGGAACTTTTTGATCTTCTGTTGTTTGCCTGACTTTAGATAGTGATGATAACTCCAGTTAATACTTTCTAAGAGGCTTTTGATTTGAGTTGCTAAAGCTGTTGACAGAATGTTGGTAAAAACCACACCCTCAGCTGTTCTTATGGTTCTGAGTTTCAGATATTTGCTAAAAAAGATATTTTTCTGTTTCATTTGTTTATTGTAGCAAATCTATGACCTTTATTGCAGTGTCTGTGAGGAATTTAACTCCTTCAGTACAATTGCATATGTCGTTTTAGATGGACAGAAATATTATGATTATTAGTTATGTTTTTATATCACTCTGAGTTAATTCTTGTTCAAGGAATTTTTTTAGCTTTTGTAAAAAACTTGCTGTGATTGGACTCCTGAGATGAAAGTTTTTTTGAGAAAATACTTTATAGGAGGCTTTTTATTTAATGATTATAAATTATATATTTTAGGTAACAGAATGTGAAATCTTTCTGTCGTTGCTGGTTAAGTTTCTGGATGCAGACAAACCACAGTGGCTACGAGCTGTTGCTGTAGAATCTATTCACAGGCTTTGTGTGCAGCCTCAGCTGTTAAGGTATTAAATATATTGAGTTTTACTTTTACATAAAGTTTAAGATATATTTTTATTATTTTTCACTAATGGAAAGTACTTCCTAAAACACTGCAAATATGTGGAAACTTTAATGCAATAAGCTCTTCATGATTATTTTGTATAATGCATTAGGCAATGCTTATTATCCAGGAAAGGCTGAATTATAGTTGGGTATTCCAAGCCCTCTGTGTCTTAGTAGTGTCAAAGGAGTATTTACATAAAAGTAATACTACCGTTCACCGAAATATTTGCCATTTAAATGTCCTTTTGGTCTACAGTTTGGAGTGTGTGTGGGGGGTGAAGTTGCTGTTAAAATATTCTTTTGGTCCCCAATATGTCAAATACTCTCTGTTTTATAAAATACTTTCCAGGTCTTTTTGCCAGTCGTATGATATGAAGCAACATTCCACTAAAGTTTTCCGTGATATTGTGAATGCTCTGGGGTCCTTTATCCAGTCTCTGTTTCTTGTACCAAGCACAGGGAACACATCAGCAACACCAAACCAAACTGGTAAAGCCTTGTCCTTATTACAATTTTATTTTTCATCATCTTCTTGTAATAATCAATTCTGTTTTTGATTCAGATCTGGTACAGCTCTGTACTTCCGTGTTTATTTTGGTGAGAAGCTAGCTTGAGAGAAAGTAGTGTTCTCAGCTCTGGTACGACAGGGCATTTTACCTACCTGTATTGTGGGGAAGGTGTAGACCCCAGTCAGCAGAGCAGTGCTACTGCCTTGATTCCTGTTTCTGCAGTGACCTAGCTCCTTGTTTCATAACTTTTCAGAGGGAAATTCTGTTGGAAATATTTTTAATTTCTGACTATAAAAAATGTGTCTGATTTCTGTCTCCTTGTGTGGGGATGTCATTTATGGCAGTGTGCAATTTAAGTAGTAAGAAGACAGTGTGTGTTTGTGGGAGGCAATCACTAATTCTTCTGGATGTTCAAGGCCAAAACTGGACTGAGGGAGCCAAGAGGTAGAGTAAAAGATGTGTATTTTACAAATGATCTCTGTCTGTTTTGTAAGCTGAAAACAGATACTTACTGAAATGAAACTTGATTGTTCTTTCTTGCAGCCAGGGTTTTGGCATTTCACTAGGTATATTTGTATTTTAATTTAAAAAATGATCATGCTTTTAATGCCTTTGCAGTTGTTTAAGTCCATGTTAAGGCTCTCTGCTTCTTCCTGTAGTTCTGGAAGCAGAGTCCTCAGCAACAAGCAGCATAAAAATAAATGATAAGGGTGTCTTTTGATAAACCTTCTTAAAAGAGATAAAAATCAGATAATAAGTGTAATTATTGTCTATCCTATCTACTATTAAATTAAGAAACATTGAAAAGTTTGGGTTTAGACTCACACCTTTCAGTGTTCACTCATGAAGTTGGAATCCCATGCTGGAGTTAGCAATGATATCATGATGAAATTTGTGTCAGTGTCTGTTGTTCAGTAGGTGTCTGTACAGCAACTGATAGAACACTTCTGTTAGTATTATTTCTAGGTTACTTAATTATCTTAAAGTAAATCAGAAAAGCATTTTTCATCATGTAACACACACACATGAGAAGGCATTCCGCAATATTCATTCTGAAAACCTAAATTTTGCCTCTTGTGAAACAGCACTGCAGTAGGATCGTACCTTTAGTGCTGTCGCTATTTCTCTTGGTTATTATTTCAGTTTGTTTTCTCTTTTCTGTTTCACTTCTTCCTTCTGTCTGAGTGTTTCTCATGTCATTTTCCCATGCATTTATCTTTCTACCTTTTTTCCTCCTATATCCATATCTGGCATGCAAAGAGCAGATCAATGTAGTGTAATTTTCGAACTGAGTCTGCTTATAATAACAACAATCCTGTCATAGCAGGCTGTCTTTCAGAATCATAGAATGGTTTGTGTTGGAAGCGACCTTCAAGATGATCTAGTTTTAGCCCCCTGGCCTTAGGCAGGGGCACCTTCCAATAGACCAGGTTGCTTGAAGCCTCGTCCAACCTGGCCTTGGACATTTACACTCTTTGGTACTCCTGATTTTTGAGCCTCAGTTTTACAGCAAGCTACCTGTTCCATAAAAGTCGAAAGCTGCATCTGCTGAAGTTCTGTGTCACTTTTATTATACTGGGCAATGTTTACTACTCACTTTAATGAGTTCTGTTAATATAAAAAATAGTTGTATATGTCTGACTGCTCAGTGGAGTCATAGAAAATTACACCAGTGTAGCTGTATTAGTGGCAGTGTTTTGTTAACCATTTCTGTTTAGCAGCAGGATTTTTTTGTTTCAGTCTCTGTCAAGTGTTACTGTGTTGAGTTGTATGCATATGAATATATTCATATTGCCTAAATTAATGGTTTACTCTCCACATAATAAAAGCAAGCACACCAAAATGGGAGTTAAACTGATGTATTAGGTGCTATGAGGCGCCTTCCTGGGGACTCTGCTCTCTCTCCCCGCTTTCTCTGCAGGGAGAATCTGAAACTTGCAGGACCTATTCTTAGTAAGTGTAGATGTCCTTCTCTATGTAGGAAGTGTATATATACAGAATTCCTTGTTCTTTTAGCTGCTTCTTTTGGCTTCCTCAGTTGGAATCAAAATTTGTCCCTTCCTAGCTGTTGGTTGGCGTGTTGTCAGCTCTTCCTTGATGTGGTTTGTTTTATTCTACCTTGACATGGAACAGATTCAAATGTTGCTATTCTCTTTGATTCTCTTCTTGTGGTTTTTGCATTTCTGAAATCTTGAAAGTTAGTTATTGGAATAATTAAACTTTCTAACCACTGAGTTCTAGATGCAACTATTTAAATAATCCTTAACTTCGAAATATCTGTCTGATTCTTCACTAAAACATATATTGTTTCATCAAGACTGTAAGTTTGATTCATTCACAGAATGTTATGAATGTTGCTGTGCCTTTCACAGAGGCATTCTGACTGGAAATTAGGCAGTTGGCATCAATGAGCTGCACATAAGATGACGTTTTAGACAGCAGAGGGAGCTCAAAAATAGTTTTTTGTTGTTGTTAGTTTTTGTTATTGAACTGGGTATCTTCAGAA
The DNA here is from genome assembly GCA_036785705.1 of Acanthornis magna. Taxonomy (NCBI): domain Eukaryota; kingdom Metazoa; phylum Chordata; class Aves; order Passeriformes; family Acanthizidae; genus Acanthornis; species Acanthornis magna. The sequence goes on from JAWUZG010000001.1 coordinate 28,895,540, forward strand.
CAATCCTGGTGTCTCAAAAATTAAATGTAGAAAAAGGATGTTTGCTGATCACAAATATGGGATTGGTTGATTTTACTACTGTGTTTTTTTGAACAGGAAGCAATGCATCAGGGACTACTGGCTCTGCACAAACTAACCCAGGAGTGCTTGGAATGGGCGGAGGTGCAACTGTATTACCTGCTTTTGAGTACAGAGGTACTTGGATACCCATCCTGAATGTAACAGTACAAGGCAGTGCTAAAGCTACATAGTAAGTACCTCTATCTTTTTGAAAATGTATGTAACAAGTATTTTTATTTTGAATTTGATGATTTAAGGATTTTTTTTACTAGTGAATATTGAAGTCTTTGTTTTACTGGCATTGAAGTATGTTAATAATTTTCTCTTTGTTGGTGCCGTGAGGTGTTCTGGGTTTTTTGCTATTTTTTCTGAATGCCCTGGATTCTGATTAGAGTGTCTCCTAAGGTTTTAGCATCAGCTGGATTTTGTTTTCCTACTGTACTATCTGTATTAACTCTTCACTTTTAGGTCTCCCTGTAGTATATAACAATTTTGGAATATCTGTTGCTGCATTTTGTAATGGCAGACATGAAGGGCATTAAGCAAACAGGACATCAATGGGAATGAAAATTAGCTTTCTCACACCAGCTTTACTGTATTAACAGTTTTTATTGAGCAGGATATTGTGGTAGATACTGGTTTGGTTGTCATTTTGAGCAATATATTAACCCTTATACCAAGGCTGGATTCTGAATGCTTCTTAGAATGGCCAATTATTATGTCATGACTTTGTACAAAGGAGATGATGTTCTCAGTTTAAAGCTGTGAATACTATGTTACTCTTTAAATACTGCCATTTTTTTCGTGTCAGTCATTACCATTGAAAGATAAGCTCTTCCAAACTAGAAGTTATTTATACCACCATGAGATTTTGGTATTCTAAAATGCAGTGAAATCTGCAAATAGCCTGGATCTCAATATTTTTTTAGGGTAGGAACTCCTTTATCTGCTTTGAGATGTGAAAGAAAAAAAAATCATCCTCAGATTTAGCTACTAACAATAGTTAATGTGTATGCGTTGACTTCTTTTTCCAGCAGTGGCCATGAATGTTATTTTAGTTTGCCTGTATGTTCTCAGGAAGTGCCAATTTTTAATTTGGTCAGCTACTACAGCCTCCACTCTTCTTCCTTTTCTTTTTTCTTACTTTCTATTCTTAACTGGCTCAAGGACATTGGAACCACCATCATAGTCTCCTGTCCTGCTCTAAACTTGCTTGTGTTTTGAGTACCTCAAGTGACTATGATTTTCTGTACGTAGCTTTTGCTTTTTTTCTTTTGTATAAGATTACAGAGTTGTCACAAGCATGTCACAGCAGTTTTTTCGCCTATCTTGTACTTTTGTCTTTAGTCCCTATATGTAAGGAGATGACTTGCTGGAATGGGTCGCACCATTTCTCTTGTGCTTCTGTTAGATTTTCGTAAATGGCCACATCTCATATGTTTTTACAAGTCTCTCCACAGATCACTGTGTCTTATCTTCCCCTTTACCTGATGAATGAAGTGTTTTTAAGCAGAACAGACAAATTATTCAAGACTTTTCATGGCCATTGCCATGTAACAGTAACAACTCATGTAATTTATTCAGTAGTTAGCATTTCCTGTCTTCGAAAGTAAGAGGATGTGACTTCTACCTCACAAATATATTGTAACTATAAAAGCCATTAATAATTTTAATTAGACCTGTATATATATTCACATTTACTTACAGAGGGTGAAATGCTGACTATTCTATTTAGCTGTAATTCCTGTGCCTACAGATATCTGAGGCAGCTATCTTCAGGAAATTAGAGTTAATAACAGAAGTGTTGCATGTTTGGGAGAAGGAAAAATCCTTTGTGCAGACAAGAGTGGTGACACAACAGTATAAAGGTGTTTTGGTGTGTTTTAGCTGAAATATGTAACTTTTTAAAGAGTAGTTTGTAGAGTGAAAAATGATGAAATAGTGATTGTTGGGGTAGCAGGTAGTTTTTGTAACAGACTATGTCTACTTGTATAGATGCTGCTGCTGTCAGCTATAATTTTTGTTGGATTTGTAACTCAGCAGTTCTTTATGTGCTTTTAAGGTAAAAGATGGAGAAAAGTGGCAGTAAGGGCTGCTGTTCCAGCACAGTGATGTTTTAATTGTGTGCTTTTCAGCAGTGAATCATGTAGACATACCCTCTTTGTACAAATAACTTCCATTGTTTACCTATGCATGTAGGTGATGAATATTTGGCCATGTAATATCTAGCTATGGACAGGCTTTTCTAGTCATGTGGACTCAAAGATAATGATAATGGAGCGTCTGACTTGTTCACAATTTGTTATAATTGTGTTCATGCTGTCATGATTTCTGATGTGTTTCCTCTGTTTTTCCTATGTATTTGTGTTCTTCTGAATAGATTCTGTTGCAGTAGCTCTAAGTAAAATAATAATACAAGTAGAATTATTCATGATGCTTATTTATATGTGTTAATTTTTAAAAATATTATGCAGGTCTTCATGGGTTGTATGCTTTTGGTAACTGTCTTATTTAGTGATTAATTTAATCTTTTACTTAATGACTTCACAGTTTTATCCTTGAGTTGCAATAGATCTTGAAGGATTGTGTTTGGGGCCTGTATGTACTTAACATTCATTTGGAATCTTGTTTTTTATTATTGTTTTTTAAAACAGTGGTATTGCTACACACTTGTCATGTTTTTAATTTTTTAGTTTGGAAATGCTGGACAAAGTAGAGCCACCTACAATCCCTGAAGGCTATGCAATGTCAGTGGCATTTCACTGTTTGCTGGATCTTGTCCGTGGTATCACTACCATGATTGAAGGAGAGTTGGGAGAGGCAGAAACCGTCATTCAAACCACAACAGAGGCAACTTCCTTGCAGTCTTCAGAGCAGCAAGATTTGCAGTCTGTTTCTGACCAGTCAGAGAGAGAACTAGGTATTTGAAAATGCAAACACTATATGAAATACAACAGTTTTACAGAAAGCAGGATTTTTAAATTTCATGCTTTTTTGCTTTAATTTATTGTTTCTTATTTATATATAAAAACTTTCAATGAAGTGTTTGTTTTTTTTTTTAATGGAACACCAGTAGTCTATTAAAATATACTTGACTTGATGTTCTGCTTTTGGCTTAACACTGAGATCTAAGGTCACAAGAGACAGTCTGTCAGACAGAAATGGGGCAGTTATGACCACGTTAAAAGAAAAATACATTTCTAGTACAAGAGAAAAAGAAGAAGGTTTTAATGGAGAGATTTTAAATCAAATTGCAGTTCATAGAGAAGGACTTTAAAAGCAGAACTGGTATGAACTGAGGATTCTCTTCATGCAACATATGAAAAGTCTGTATAGGGGTTTGTATGTACCGAAAGACTTGTGTTTGAAGAGTGAGTTTGGCTTGTGCCCCCGGAAGCCAGGGCTGTAAGCTGAAGTTTGAGCCGGGGCACTAAGGCTGCTGCAAGGAGAGGAGGCGAAGCAGAGGGCTTTGTCCCGGCTGCTGCCTTGGTAGTGGGGAGCTCTCCGTGGTACTGCGGAGTGCCGGCTCTGCCCAGGAGCTTGCCATGGCCCGGTGGAGAGAGGGAGATGTGCAAATGGACTGCGCAGCTACCCCTTTGCTAGACCATTCTCTTTTACCCTATTAAATTAAAGAAACAAATGAGTTTTGGAGAATTATAGATACCACGGGACAGTGTTTTTACTTCATTGCCAAATTTCAGTTAGTTTCTTGTCCCATGTTTTTGCACTTCTGAATGTTTATTTTTATAGACAAAGATGAAAAATAGTTATATATACCTTGGTAAGTTTAATTTTGGTGTTTTTTTCGTTCAATTTAGAAGAAGTGTTGCCCTGGTGACTTTTTTTTTTTTAACCTCAGATATGTTACTTTAAATGCAACTGTTCAAATGATACTGGTGTGAGTGTGTTTCTGTATACACATGTATCTGGCTGTGTAAACATTACATACAAAAACACACTCTAAACGACAGTAGCAAGCATTGTGTTTGTGATATAATTGAAGGCTATTAAGGGAACTACTGTGTTTCTGCTATAAAAAAGTTTGTATATTTCTTTTAAGTTAGCAGAGCTGTCTGGGAAGAAATGGTGAATGCTTGCTGGTGTGGTCTTCTGGCTGCTCTATCCCTCCTACTTGATGCAAGGTATCTGGTATTTAATATCTCTTGATTTTTCTAAGTTGACATTCCAAGCTATATTTTGAACTGACTTTTGATAACAGTTGAATTGACAATTCTCAACGTAAGTGCTGTTCATGGCATCTGAGCCATCAGGTTTGTGGCTTAGACTGAATGAGTAAATGACACAGAAGTTTCCAGAAGTCCAATATCAACCTTCAGTGTATTTCAGTATAGAACAATTAATTGCATTTTCAAAGGGTTGCATTTAAACCATTTAAATTATCTTTTTTTCTTTTTACTTTGCCTGCATGTTTCAACATATTGAAGTGATTCCATGTCCTGATTACTGCAGATATGAGACTAAGTAATGTCTTGGTACTTGTTAGTACTGTCTAATCTTTAAAGTGGGAAGGCTTTTTACTAGGTAATAACTATGGTAAATTAATTGTCTCCTTCAAAGAGCCTTTTGTTAATCAAACGCCATTTTCTGAAATTAGTTTAAAATATCTTCTCATGGTCTCATTTACCAAGTCACTGAGAAGTAAAGTCCAATTTTGTAGGAAGTGGTTCTGAAGAATTTTGTTGATTGGTTATGCTTGTTATTCAATATTTATAGTGTTAATGGGTTTAAAGTATACATTCTTACGGCTTCCAGTTTTGTTGAGCTGCCTGCTTCTGTGCTTTATATTAATTCTTGCTGAACAATGTGTACCCTTTCAGCACTGATGAAGCTGCTACAGAAAATATTCTAAAAGCAGAATTGACCATGGCTGCGCTCTGTGGAAGACTGGGTCTTGTGACATCAAGAGATGCCTTTATCACTGCCATTTGCAAAGGATCTTTGCCTCCTCACTATGCCCTTACTGTATTAAACAGCACAACTGCAGCTCTGTCCAGCAAATGTAAATACATACATTTTTCTTAATTGTGTTTCTATGTATCGTCCTCTAAACCCAAATTTTTTCCAGGATGTGATTCCAAAGACATGTGGCTGTAGTATGTGGCTGTAGTATTTGGCTATATTAAAGTAAGTTAGAATCCTCAGACAGCACCTAGATCACCTGCTTTTCAGAACTGGTTAGTCTTGCAGCATGCTTAGCATATGTCAGAAGTTCATATTCTAAGGAGATCTGTCTAACCTCATAAAGATCTGCTAGGATATGTAATTAAGGCATTCAAAATCTGAAGAGATCTCTGGGTAACTTGGATTCTAAAGCTTTGGCTAGAACATCCTGCATTTGTGGTGTACTACAGTCTTTTCTACAGTTGTCTAGTGATGGTAATACTTGCTGCCTAAGTGGAAGATCTAAGTTCTGGGCTCTATTCAGCCTACAGAAAACTGAATTGATGCATCCCACGTCCTGAGATAATGTTGTAATTCATAATACCAGTTGAGGATGTACTCTGTTTCTAGTTTTGAAAGTGAATTAGTACTTACTGAGAAAGGTAGCTACCTGAAAAACATACAGATGAATCTAACATTAGACCTCTTAATATAAAACGAAAATGTCTTAGTCTGGGAGCAAGGACTACAAGTAAGTACAGGATTTTAAATTTAGATTTTTTTTCTTTTCAATTTTCCTCCAGCATATTCCATTCAGGGACAGAATGTTCAAATGATTAGTCCCTCAAGTGAGTCTCACCAGCAAGTTGTAGCAGTAGGGCAGCCCTTAGCTCTTCAGCCACAGGGAACAGTTATGGTAAGTACAACTTGTAAGTGATCTTACCTTGCTTAACTACTTCTTCCTGCATCTCAGTGTGTCTCAAAAATAGGTTACAGATAAACAGCATTCTCACAAATAATGGTCATCTGAACTGTTGTCCTGAGGTTTTGATTTGGAACAGCCCTGGACAGCAAAGTTCTCTAATTGCAAAGAAGTCTTGATCTTGTTTTTTCTGACTTTTAGCTCAGAAGTTCCCTTTGTTTTCCATTCCATTTGGAAAACTCTAGATCTCAGGTGTGTTATGTGCCTGTGTGTGAAGATTCACTTACATGGTATTTTTTAAGATACACTGATTTTGTGGAGGTGATGCAATTAAGCTGTAATACTTGAACTTGTGTCTTTGGTAATAGTGTGAAACTGTGAGGAGTGGGCAGTGATCAAATCATAGAGTCATAGAATCGTTTGGTTTGGAAGTGACCTTAAAGATCATCTCTTTCCAACCCCTTGGCCATGTGCAGGGACACCTTCCACTAGACTGGCTTGCTCAGAGCCCCATCCAGCCTGGCCTTGAACACTGCCAGGGATGGGGCAGCCACAGCTTCCCTGGGCAGCCTGTTCCTCAGGTGCCTCACCAGCCTCACAGTCAATAATTTTTTCTTAATACCTAAACCTATTCTCTTTCAATTTGAACCCATTCCCTCTTGTCCTGTCACTACATGCTCTTATAAATAGTCTTGTTCCATTTTTCCTTAGAGTTCCTGTCAGATACTGGAAGGCTGCAATTATGTCATCCCTAAGCCTTCTCTTCCAGGCTGAACAATCCCAATTCTCTTAGCCTTTCCTCATAGGAGGGGTGTTCTGCTGCTCTAAACATCTTGGTGGCCCTCCTGCAGATTAATGAACTCACTCCAACAGATTGTTGTTCTTCCTGTGCTGTGGACCTCAGAGCTGGATTCAGCACTCAAGTGCTCATATCCAGTCCCACCAAGATAAGACTAAGAAAAGAAGGAAAGATACTGAAATACTTCTCTAAAGATATATATTTCACTAGTGCCAACAAAATGTAATCCTTAAGCACTTTAGTAAAAATTGGAAGTTTCCTAGAAATGCTATTATTGTGGAATGATAAAAATTTATGGCTGTTTGGTTGTTGGTTTCTTTTTTTGTAGTTGACATCAAAAAATATCCAGTGTATGAGGACATTACTCAACTTAGCTCACTTCCATGGAGCTGTTCTTGGTACATCGTGGCAACTTGTCCTGGCTACTCTTCAGGTATCACAGGAAATATTTATGCCTTGGTGTTTTGCTATAATTTGGTTTTCATTTGCTCTGTGAGCAATAGAAGAAGCTTTGATTCTTCTCATGGTATACTGTGAATTGCCTTGAAGAAGTACTGTAGCATTTCTCTTGAATTCTGTTTGGCTGGAAGGTTGGTGGCTAGCTTGAGAACAATGCTAATTTCTTCTCTGCCTGAAAAGGTTTTTCTGCTGAAAATAATCCTTTTGTATTTTTCAGCATCTTGTGTGGATTCTGGGACTGAAGCCTAGTGTTGGGGGTGCATTAAAACCTGGACGAGCTGTGGAAGGGCCCAGCACAGTAAGCATGATTGTTTTTCAGTAAATGCTTATGCAGTATTTTTTTGCAATCTATAAGACATATTTCTATCTTTTTTTCAAGGTTCTGACTACAGCAGTTATGACGGATTTGCCATCTATATCCAGCATGATTTCAAAGCTTTTTGAAAACTCGCAGTAAGAAACCTCATCTTATAATTAAAATCATGTGTGTATATCAAACTTGACTGTGTTTTGATAGCAGTTATTTTTCAGGTTCCTTGACGACGTGTCTTTACATCACTTAATAAATGCCCTTTGCTCCTTGTCTCTGGAAGCCATGGATATGGCCTATGGAAACAATAAGGTATAAAAAGAGTTGTTTATTTTATTTTTAGATGTTTTTGTGAAACAGGCAGAAGACTTGTACATTTGTCCTTTAAGCTATTTCTAATACTGAAAACTGTAATACCGTTGATGCTCTAGATTAAAAAATAAAATATGAACCAGAGGATGTCTTCTTTTTAAAGGTTCATAAAGTTACTAAATTCTCTGAACATTCTCATTGTGTTCCTGTGCTTTTTGTTAATTAAGGAATGTCATGTGTTTCCATTAATAAGATTGTGGGTGGATAAAACTTTTAAAAGCCCTTATAATTTCAGAGGTTAGGGATGCTGAGTAGGCACAGTATGTTCTGTGAGATGCTCATTTTCATTTCAATTTTCTCTTACAATGTACTTCAGAGAAAGCCTGACAATTAGATATTAAAAAGAACTGATAAGTCATATTTACTTGGGCAAGCCATAGTATTCATGTCAGCTTCAGTAAACAACCTTTAGCCAAGAAAGGTTAAAGACTCTGCGATTGAGTACAATTGAATGTGTATTCTCCTAATCATAATCTAGTCCCAGAGGAGGATTTCTGAAAGTTTGTCCTTAATCTGTTACACTAGAGATAATGAAGGCAGAAAACATGCTTTATAATATTTTACTATTACAGCAACAGAGAATGAACTAAAATAAGCAAAGTTTGTGTTTAAAATCCATTGAAAATTAGAATAAGAAATCACCAGAAATTGGAAGAGATAGTAGTAACTTCAGTACAACAGTCATTTTGACTATTTGTTGATTCAAAAAAAAGAGAAAGAAGAAAAAAGGAAGAAAGAAGCTTATCACAAATATTTGCATATGTATTTGATGAATGGGCAATTTATCATATTCCTTTATGAATATGATATTGCACATTTATGAAGCAAAAGAAAGATAAAGAATTGGGGTATTATGAAATTAAATACTCCAGATTGTTTGTTCATGTATAATTTTAACTTGAGAAGTTGCAATGGGAGAAAAGGCTGTTTGCTAGGTAGAGATGTTACAGAACTGATTTGGGTGAGGGCTGTGCAAGCCTGAGTTTTTACAGGACCATCAGTGCTCTGGTTTCTGTCTGACTGCTGCCCCCGCGTGGCCTCTCCTGCGGCGCTGCGCTTGCCGCAGGAGCTTCGCAGCCTGTGCAATGAGCAGCACCTTAACTTAGAAACTATCTTCTAGCAAGAGGCTCTGACCTTATCTCAGCTACCTCAAAGTCATGTGTACAAATTCCGTTTTATTAAGGAACCATCACTTTTTGCTGTTGCTAAGTTGCTGGAAACGGGACTTGTTAACATGCGCAGGATTGAGATCCTTTGGAGACCTCTGACCGGTCATCTTCTGGAGGTAACTAATGGCTTTTATCACCTGTACTAGAATTTAGTTTGTATTAATGAAGATCTTGTGGAAATACGTTTTTAAAGTGTAATTTTAAGAAAGCATTCAAAATGGTGATTATGTATTTTGATTTAGGCACTTTATTTTTGCAACTCAAATGCATTACGATTTGAATTTAGAAGTGAATTTATATGTTTAAATTAGAATATTTTAATATCGCTAATTTTGTCTTTATGGTGCCATCAGTCTTTATATATTTTAGATACAGCAATATTTAAAAAGATCAAGTAATTATACTTCATATATTTGTTCTAATTAAGGTAGCAGAAACATGTTTTAGTGTTTCACACAGTACAGACATCTAAGAAGATTCTGAGATAGATTGAAGCCAGGAGATTTACTAAGAAAGTGTTGGTTTTGTTGTTTTCTTTTTTTTTAATGCTTAAGCTAACATTTGAATGCTTTCTTTAAGAGAATACTGTTAAAATATTAAAAAGTGTCATAATCCTATTTCAATTTCTTTAGCTTTTTAACTTCGACATGAAAAACATACTTCATCAAGGGAAAAATCTTACATTTTGAATCTAAAACTAAAAACAGGTGATTGAATGTTATTGTAGTTTTAATTCTCCACACGAGTTATACTCTCCACATGAGAGTAAACTGTAAGAACAGAGTTTGTTTTAGAGTGAGTAAAGGAGAAGGCTTTTCTTCTTCATATTCCAGAATGTATCAGACACTTCCTTAGCCCCAGTGCATTATTTCAACCAGTATCAAGAGGACTGGCCATCTCTGTTCAGAGAAGCCACATTTTCTTTTACTTTATCTAGAAAAAGAAATTTGGGTACTCATGGGTTTAAAGACTTAAAGCACAGGCATCTCTCTGTCTTGTCTATTTTTTGCCCTACAAGAGAGTAAGGTTCACCATCCACATCTTGAGACTCTGTTTCCATCTAGGGAGCAGTCTGTTTCAGTCTGTTACCCATGCATTGTGGATAATCTGCCACTGTTTTGTAGGAAATACAGAGTCTTTAATTTTCTTTCAAAGTACTGCCTTACTTTCTTTTAAACCTAAGTTGTTGAGGTACAATAAAGGAGAAAACATCAGCTATAATTAAATTAAATGCAACCTGAGGAAATAGCTTGTTCCCTGGTTCTGGAACTGGTTATCTGGACAGAATCAGAGCATGAAGTACTTCAAATGCTCTCTTTTTATTTTATATAAGATTTTAAAAATGTAAGTAAATCAGGAGAGTGGTTATTTTTTGTCTGCATTTTTAAACATTAAGCTAACTCTTCTACATTGTTCTCCTTTTCAGTTTGGCTAGTGGTTGATAAGAGAATGATCCACCAGTGAAGGCCATCAGCCTTCTTTATGGTCCTGCCTTGGAGTTTGGGTTCTCACACCATCAGAGATAGGGCTGGAAGGGTGGGAATAATTATGTAGAGGTCAATGAAACTGTACACTTCTCATATTTGTTTGAGGGTAATGTATTAGATACAGCCCAGTTCTTACTAGCTATCTATGAAATGAATATGCACAATGTTTTTAATTTTTGTGTTCTAAAAAAAAGCAATTAGCAAAATTATTATGTTTAGAGAATTAAAGAGACAAAGAGAAATGAAAGTATGCATTTGAAACTCAAGTTTAAAGATGCTTGCTGTTGTTTTGTCAAGTTTTGAAAGTAATGGAGTGTAAGGCTTATTTTACCTTCAATATGTAGTTACTTTTTGTATTTGGGAGTATAGAAGACACTTTCTGTATTGGCTTTTGTCACGTTCCTCACTTGATTATGTTACGCAGTGTGTGAACCTCCCAATTTTATAGTAGCTTTAGGTTAAGTTAAGCCTGAGAGTTTCCGGCATTTATTGAAGGCTTGGTTGGTGCTTTTTAAAAAGTCATTATCAGAATTAGCAATTATTTATTCATTTTGGAAAATTTATTGACTTGAATTATATTTGTAACTTTCATATGTTTCCTTCTGTGTCTTTCACTGCTTCCTATTGCTTCCTTATTCAGAAGGTATGTCTTTCCAAAAGATAAATTTCTTTTTTTACTATGAAACCAAATTTCATCATTTAGAGATTTATTGTATTCTTCTTATATTATTGTATATACATTCTAATATAATTAAAATACAAATTTTTAATATATATATTGAAATCTTGGTTAAATAAAAGTGACTTTAAACAAAACATTGCTGTATTTTCAGGTCTGTCAGCATCCCAACTCCAGAATGAGAGAATGGGGAGCAGAAGCTTTAACTTCTCTCATTAAAGCAGGACTGACATTCAGACATGATCCTCCATTATCTCAAAATCAGGTAAAGTAAGTTTAAGAGCAGATGCCTTCCTCCTTCATACATAAGTAATTCTGCTATTGTGTTTATAAAGTCTATAGCTGTAACCTTCAGATGTAACTATTGAGGACCACCACATGCATTCTAATAAACTATCCTCCTTTTTCAAATACCTAACAGAGAGTGATGCTTGCATAGTATGTCCATTTCTTAGAACAAATTGTGTGTCACTTTCATGGGTGCAGAACAATTCCAGAATGTTTAGAAGTATATATGTGATGTTGTGGCTTATAAAAAATGCATTGCCTAACCTTCTAAATTACAGCTGTTCAATCCATGATAAATAAGACATTCTAATATTTTCACTGAGGTTCACTGGGTAGTTTTTCGAAGGTCTCTTGAGTAGGAAGCTGAGTGTAGCCCTGCTGAGTGAGCATAAAGTTGCATGACACTTCTTACGCAGCTGTAACACCATCTGTAGCTGCTTCCTGAGGAACCTCGAGAGCAGGAGCAGAAAAGTAGGTTTTCTGCAGAGATCCTTTATGCTCTGAACTTGAGCATTTAGTGAGTGAGCTACTGAATTAATTCAATGAATCTTTAATCTGTACTGTATGTTTTCACTTATACATAAAAATACTTAAGAATCAGTTAAATGTTAGCATCCTTAATATGCTTTATTGTTTACTTTTAGAGACTGCAGTTGCTTTTATTGAATCCACTAAAGGAACTGTCAAACATTAGTCATCCTGATATCAGGATCAAGCAGTTGGAATGTGTGCTACAGATTTTACAGAGTCAGGGTGACAGCTTAGGACCTGGTTGGCCATTGGTGCTTGGAGTCATGGGGGCAATCCAAAGTGATCAGGGGTAAGTGGTGGAAATAAAATTTTAAACTCATGTAAGATAAGAATAGTAGAAACAATTCTGCTTATATTTTTGTACTTTAATAGCCACTTCAATAATCAGAATTTCATTGTAATTTTTGGCTTGTGAAAAATTTTACTCAACAAAAATACACTTTTAAATTTTTCCTGAAGCACATTTTTATTTTACTGAATTAATCTTCCAAAAGACCAGAATATTATTCCACTCTATGTTCTCCTGTGGTCAGCATGCAGTATACACTGAGGAGTACTCAGTGTGCTCAGGTCATTTGATCTTGACCATCTGGTGGGCACATCTCTGGTGCTTGCTGATAATTCTGTGTGAGTCAGCTGTTGCTCAGTTTATCTGTTGTTTCTCTTAAATCTTCCAATAGTCTCTAGTGTGTGTCTTCTTCTGATCACTGTCTCTTTTTCTTGAAGCCTTCCTACCTAAATGGTTGCTGGTAGCAGAAGGATGGAAGATTATTTACTGGCTGTGGGTGAATCCCTTGACTAACACAATTGACTCTGTTGGCAGCAGAGGTCGACTTGTTCTCTGCCCACAAGGGAAAGTGAGAGATGAAGTTGCAAGGAGTTTTTTTGACATGAGCAGTGAATTGAACATCTGACTTTGCAACTGTAAGCACCAAGAATTATACCCGTACACTCAAACCATATTATTGTTTCTTAGATGCTAGTGCAGACTAGCAGCAGGATAGGTCATCATGTAACTCTAGTGTCAGTAGAATTCTCCTTGGCACATCTCTCCTTTTGTCCCACCTTAGCTTTAGTCTTCTGGACGTATAAAAGCCTCCCAGAGCTCCTTCAAATGCTTGAAGGATTTTGCTCTTGTACCAGTATTATTTGCTCTGGTGGTAGTACATACCAAAATTTCCAAGGATTTTGGCATTCTTGATTGTGAGCATCCTGTTTTTGGTAACTAAGCTTCCTTTGGCACTTGCTGTTTCCACACTTAGTGCAATGTGTTCCTGCATGCATTTTGATTTTCACTGTTGCTAGTGATGGATGAGAACCAACACAAATTCATTCTCAAGACAGTCTTCAGATCCTGTTAAACCCATATCTCTCTGGCCGATAGTAATATCTCTGTAACATCACTGTCACGCTGAATAACATCTCAAGATATTACTAACATCTTGTGTTATAACTTGGTCTCCTACAAAGCATATGGAATAAACTACTTTTCTTCATCTACATAGCACTGTTTGTCCACATCATATTAGCTACAGTAGGAAAAAATTAAGCATGCCTCCTTCTCTTTGAGAAAGAACTGAGTTTCTTAATTGACAGCTGTGAGCACAAGATGCAGATACTATTACTGTACTTTAAATATTAACTTACTGACCACAAGACGTTCTTCACAAGTGCCTTCCCTCTGCTCAGTGAACCTTTACTGGAAAGTCATTTACCTTCCTGGAGAGCTTCTTTCTAGTCTGTTACAAATACAGAAAATGCTCTTTTCAGAGCCATTGATACTTTAGTCACTTCTGGATTTTACAGTACTAGCCTGCCAAAGAAAAGGAAACCTGTCTTTGAAGACTTTTTCAATGAAAAGCCTCTGTTTATTTTAAGCATGGATAAAACCCTATACAGTCTTAAGATTTCTTGCTAAGCTTAAGTTTCTTCCATTTGTAGTTAGCTTTTTGTTGTCACCTATAACATCAAGGACAGTTCAACAATTTGTAGAGTTGTATTACTGTTGCTGCTTGCATGAGGGACTTTAAAACCTTTCTTCAAACACACAGTAGTATGGGACATTACTGGGAAAAACTGTTCTGAATTTGTTCTCATAGCCAGGCATTTGAAGTTTAGGAAGAGAGGTTACTTTCCCATTAACTCAGTGTTTTAAATGGGTAGTGTAACTATACTTTAATTTCCTGCCTCCTTCCCTTTTCTCTTAGAGTCGTTGAAGGTCACATGCCTCTGAAACTTTGTAGTGGAGGGGAGCAGCAGCAGTTTTGGGTGTGTTTCACTTTATAGGCTCCTGTAATGAGTATGGGGGAAAGTATTGTGTGATCATCTCCTCCATTGGTATAGCAATGATAAATACTTTGATCTTACATGGTAGGATGGATGTTTCTCTGCGGTATGCATCATATTAGAGAATTAGTTATACCATTACTGTCCATGTGAAGTTTCTTGTGTATTCCTCTGGTTTCTATATCATGTTGGCTGTTCCAATACAGTGGAAATGGTGCACCTCTGATTTTGATTTGAATTAATCAGAAAAAAAAAATCCATTTGCAATTCTGAAATGGGTAACTGGCATATCTATAGTCTGAAATATTTTCGTGGGATATATATCCTGAAGGACACCCAAGTTTCGGTATTACAAAGTTTTGGATTTTTTTTTCTCTTGTACATTAAACATTAAAAAACCCTATAGTGAAGTTTAAATGCAGCTTCCCCAGTTTGTATTATCTACACTCCAGCACTCCTTTTGATTCCTTCATTTTGTCTCTCACGAAACAAGATTTTAGTTGTAAATGGCCTTGCTGCTTCTGAGACCTCCTTCCTGCAAACATTTTCTGTACTTTATTTTTATGTTTGTATTCAGAATCTAATCCTGAAGACAAAGTGATTATTAAGGATCTATTTAATGCCAGATATTTTGAAAAGTTTTTGTCTGATATAAAGTAATATTGAAGCAAGTAAGACTACTCTTCTGTTAATATGCATTTTGCCTAATAAATAAGTACACATTTTGCCCATGTGTTTGGCATACTTGAAGAAATTTGTAATTGCTGATGCAAGAAATTCTTCAGAACAGCTTACTCTTTGAAAGATTATCATGCTTAGATTAAGCTTTATTTTGTCCATTGTGGCTTTTTTATAATGTTCTGGCTAACACATTTGAAATAACAAGTCTTAGAACTCTAAAGCAGAGAAGTGGACTTCATTAAGTTTAGCTAAGGACCACTGGAAAGTCTAAACTTCAACTCCACTAGGTAGTTAACATGGACTAAAATATTTCATCGGAATTTCAAACTTCAACTCAAAGTTAAATCTCAAAAAAACAATTTAAAATTATGCAAGTTCTGAAAAACATTAAATTGATTTTTTCTTTTTGTATTTAATAATGCTATCTCCTGAGATACTGTATTCAAAACATTTCTGTGCCCTTGAAGAAATGTGAAATGAGTGTGTGTGTGTGTGTTTTGTTTTTGTTTTGTTTTTTTAAGAGAGTCCTTAATACGGACTGCATTCCAGTGTCTTCAGTTGGTTGTGACCGACTTCCTTCCTACAATGCCATGTACTTGTCTGCAGATAGTTGTTGAAGTTGCAGGAAGCTTTGGACTTCACAATCAAGAGCTAAATATTAGCTTAACTTCAATTGGTTTGCTGGTGAGTTTTATATTAACCTACAGTGATGGTGCTTCTGCCTTTCTTTTTTTTTTTTCTTAATGAAAACTAATCTGCAGTCAGCTACATGAATCAAAGCCACAACCTAGTTTTTTGGGGTCTTACTGAACTCCCATGCTGTCATTTGGAATCATATGTAAATTGAGTGAGCACGACTTACCTTTTATCTGATTCCAGTCTTAGTAGAAAAAGTAGTATTGTGTTGTAACCGTGTTCATCAGTATCTTATTTTCAATACATTTCTTTAGTGCCCCCTATAACTGGGTCCTAAAAGCTGAGAAAGAAGAGTAATTTTTGGACCTTGCAATATTTATGTGCTGATCTTATTTCACCAGTGTATTGAAGTTAATATCTTGATTGCAAAATACTTTGTGAAAATAAGAGGCAATTTATTTCACGATCATTAAGAGCATTGCCATATTTTTATGGTACAACAGCATATGTCTTATTTATTTTGTAGTGGAATATTTCAGATTATTTTTTCCAAAGAGGTGAAATAATTGAAAAGGAGCTTAACAAAGAAGAAGCAGTGTTGCAGAAACAGGCAGAAGAAAAGGGAGTGATGCTGAACAGACCTTTTCATCCTGCATCACCATTTGACTGTCTTTGGTTATGCCTGTATGCCAAACTTGGAGAACTGTGTGTGGATCCCCGACCTGCAGTTAGAAAGAGCGCTGGGCAGACATTGTTTTCTACTATTGGTGCTCATGGAACTTTACTGCAACATTCAACATGGCACACAGTCATATGGAAGGTATGATGTGTAAGCTTCCACTGAAGGTTTTGTGAAGAGCATTCACATTTTAATAACCATTATCACTTAGATAATTCATTAAGACTTCTGAAAGAGAACATAAGGTGGCAGAAGTCTGATCTCTTGGGTTTTGGGAATGGTTTTTACACTTTCTCTTCTCTGGCCTTTAAGGCCTCTTTTAAAATATAATTTTGATATCTTTATTTATTTTTTATTTAGGAGTTTGATAAAAAGATGGTTTCCTTCCTACAAGAATGAATGACTCACATTTTTTGTGTGAAAATGGAGATGTTTGAGGGTCATGTGATGGGGCAGATCTGGCAGTAGATGGAGCCTTGCTTTGTATTCTGTTTTGAATCTTTCGAGAGGATCTATCAAATGCTGTGTTCTAAGCTGTGGTCATGTTTGTTGTCCTTTATGGAAACTTCAGGCTGTATTTGAGCCCGCGTGTTGTACCTGTGCAGTGTCTGAGATCCACTGGTTTTAGTGTTCTGTTGGTGCTGACACTGTTCTCGATGGGTTTGATTGTGCTATTTCCAGCCCTTCTCAAGTGACCATCAGTTGACTGTTAATCTTGGCTGCTGCAGAGACTGTTTAGAGCAAGGGAATTTTCAGGGTGACACAGAGACGGAAAGGATAATGAAAGAATTACTATTTTTTGTTGGTTTACTATGAATACGACTATGTTACTTGAAAAGCTTTATTTTTCCTCTTTTTTCCTGGCTATCACAGGTTTTATTTCACCTGTTGGATAGGGTTCGAGAATCTTCTACGACAGCTGACAAAGAGAAAATTGAATCAGGAGGAGGCAACATTCTCATTCATCATTCAAGGGACACAGCTGAGAAACAGTGGGCCGAGACATGGGTATTAACACTGGCTGGAGTTGCAAGAATATTCAACACCAGGAGATACTTACTGCAGCCTCTAGGTAAAATTTATAGTTATTAAAAGACACAACGATAAACTTTCTGCTTTTATATGTTTTTTTGAATTAAAGTACTGGGCAAGAATCTTAATCTTAGCTCAAAAAGGTTTTTTGTTGTCTCACCTGAAATGTTATGAAAATGGTGGAGTTACTAGTGCATGCTCCTTAGAGCCAAAAATTCTAACTACACATTCGTCTTCTGTATCACAGTACTTGAGATTAAATCTCAGTAGTCACAATTCAGTCCCAATTCTGGGTGCTAAATAGTTTTAAATTATAGTAGACTGATAACAGTAATAATTTTTCTTTTCTTTGTTCTTGTCAGAATGTGCTTTTCCTTTTGTCTTTCTGAGGGAATGCAACACTTGCCTGGAACTCTTCTGTGGCATCAGTGTGTCAAGTTTAACAGTAGTCCTAGAATGGAAAGAGAACTTAGCTGTAAAGGCAGTGGAGTACTGAACATTTACATTGTTCAGCTGTATGTAGTAATATTTTACAATAACTTGGTAATTTCCACAAGGAAAAAGTGTAAAAGGAACTGAGAATGTATAGCTTACAAAGAAAAGTCCTCATTAAATTAATTTACTTTCACCATCCTATAGTATACAATTAATATATATATATATTAACTGGAAATAAGTTGTGTTTTATTTCATTTTGATCATTTGTGATACAAGTATCAACATATTAGCAGCTAACATGGATATTAGTAATTTGCAGAAATGTGGTGGAATTTAGGCTATATTAAACTTGAGTTAAAACTGAACAAAAAAAATTAGAACTACTTTAATTATTCAAACCATGTAATTAGTAATACAGAAAATTGAAGACTAAGGCTAAATTTAATGAAAAACTCAAATGCCTCAAGTGAAATCTTCCACGGTACAATTATCAGAGCATTTTAAAATCAATTCTTTATAAATGCATTGCATGAGTATAGATTTGACCCTTAATCCCTTGTGTGTGCTTAAGCCTTCTTGAATTCAACAGGCATCTGGTATGTATAAGAACAAATCTATTGAAGAAAACATATTTTACTGGTATGGGATGTGGTATGTGATTTTTTTGCCTGCAAATTTAACATGAACATAGGTATATTGTTTCATTCTTCATATTTATGTGTTTCTCTGTCACATTCATTCTTTCTGTGTATGGTTGAACTGATATAAAAGTCATTCAAGCTGCCACCTAATCTCTTTAAATTTCTGTATGTTAGGCTGCTCATGTACTTGTTACTCTTTTAGAGAGGCAGGGTGGGTGGGAATGGGAATAAGAAGTAAGTTCCAAATTGATTTTTTTTCCTCCTCTCTTTTTTTTTTTTTAAATAGGAGACTTTTCCCAAGCCTGGGACGTTCTTCTTGATCACATCCAGTCAGCAGCACTTAGCAAAAATAATGAAGTTTCCTTGGCTGCCCTGAAAAGCTTCCAGGAGATCCTACAAATTGTTTCTCCTGTTCGAGACTCTGAGAAACCTGAGACACCACCTGCCATCAATGTTTCTGTACCTTTGGTGGTAGGGACAACAACTGCCACTAGTCTTGGCAGATCATTCATGAGAACTGACTCCATAGGAGAAAGAATAGGAAGATACAATGGATCTGAACCTCCTGTAATAACAGATGAGATTGAAGATTTGAATCTTTGGTGGGCAGCTTGGAACAGCTGGTATAGGATTGGTTCAGAAAGTACAAGGCCTCCAATTACTTGTGACAAATTGACTTTCATTCCCAGCCAGCCTTTTCTTACAGCTTTAATTCAAATATTCCCAGCTCTTTACCAACACATCAAAACTGGTTTCAGCATGGATGATCTCCAAAAGCTGGGTGTCATTTTGCACGGCGCTGTTTCAGTTCCAATCAGTTCAGATGCTTCCCCTTTCATCCTTCCATCTTACACTGAAGCAGTTTTGACAAGTTTACAGGAAGCAGTGCTTACAGCTTTAGATGTTTTACAAAAGGTAATAATGCGACTTCTAGTGCGTGAAAGGTAAACTACAGTGTGCCTTACGTCTTCTCTATAGAGCTATAGTGTGGTGACTTAAACATGATCTTAAAAATTATTTCTAATTGCACAGTATATTCTGTTGTAACAATCAGATCTCCATTCCTGCTGCAAAATAGATGCTCTGCATTGAAAGGAATGGTGTAATCTTTATGAAATGCACTTTTGCTTGATTGCAGAAATACCTTAAGTGTTGTTCTGTGTTTGTAGCCATTTACTTGTCCATCTAATATTGAAGTACTGTACATGTTGATATTGAAGGTCTTTATATGGGGGAACAGTCCCACAAAGAGTATTCCATATGATGTCCAGGTGCTGCCGTGAGCAAAGTCTAGAAGAACAGTGATCATGAGAACTTATAGTTTACACAAAGAATAAAACATAGAAGGATCTCTGGCAGATTACCTATTAAGTTTCTTGCCTCTTATGAATCAGTCATTTAAGGAAAATGCTGCATCTCTGCTTAAGAAATTCTTACTATAGAATTCGTCCTCAAAGGGCACCCTTCATGCAAGTGAATCTATAAACAATAAATTAGGGTGCTCTTTTTCTGGAAAGCTGAAAAAAGAAGAGACTACTGCTTCTTTCTTTTTGCAGATGTAAAATATCTCCTTGCAAAATGTAGGGCTCATTCACAAAACTTATTTACTCAAAAGAAGCAGAGTTGATAATTAATGAGATCATGCATTTATATTAAGCGCTACTTTTAAAAAAACAACACCCCCCAAAGGAACAACTTACTTGGAAATGCCAGAATTAAAATATCCATGTGACCTGACTTCATTCCCTTTGGGCTTTCATGTTATGACTGCTTTGCTTAACTATGTGGTCATGCTTCCCTCCTGGCTGCTGTCAGGATCCTGCCCCATTTAACTCATAGAACACATGGTGGCTACCAAATGAGCAGCAATTCAGTGTCTTGTTTTCTTCTTTGCTTAGTGTGGGCTGACTTATCTCAAACTTAAACAAACAAGACAGAATCATTATCTTGCAGCCATTCCTTTGGTTTAATGGTTTTAACAAATATTCATTCATGTATTTTAAAAACAGAGGTATAAGAATAGCATCATAAAAAGGCTTGAGTTGGAAGGAACTTAAAGATCATCCAGTTCCAGCCATCCCTACCATGGAAATGCTATGGAGTGAACTATTTTGTTTGAGTTTCCATTCAGTTTTCTTGGATAGAAGTTGGTATTAAATCTCAGTTTTGTATGTGGGTATATAAATAACGTGAATTTTTAAAACCAGTCATCTCCACTACAACTTCATCCTTTTCCAGTCAGGCTTGACCCTTTTTTATCATCGCTTTTCCAGCAGTTCAGTCTTGCCCAAACCCTGTTTTCCCCATTTGATCAGTCCATTTACTCATCTCAGATTTTTCTGTTTGTTAGTCTTTATCCAGATGATCCTAGTTTCCAAAGGCTGCAGGCATGAGAGCTTTTCAGAGAAGGGGTTACCAGAGTTTTTAACATGAAGAAAAAACTGCACATTATTATATTCTGGTTCTTGTCAAGATGTTAAATTGTTTTAGCTGAAGGTTTCTAAACAATAACAAAAGCAATAGTTCCACATGAGAAAGTGAGACATCTGCCCTTCCCCACCCCGTGTCAATGGGTTTCCATGGCAGTTACAAGCCTTTGCAAATACAGACTTCCATAAGATGGTACCTCAAACCTCCCATCCCACCTATACTTATGTTACTAACACAATAGCGCTGAAGCTTCTAAAAACATTCGTTAAAGTATTTTTGAACATCAGTAAGTTCTGTGAAGTTGCGTGATTGCTCCTCTTGGCTGTATAAACACAGTACAGTTCACGTGGCAAGGCAGCCAGCCAGTGCTGATGTGAATCAAAGGCCATCCGTCACATGGTTTTGCTTCAGGCCACAGTACCTTCTTCCTCTCTTGAAATCAATTGCTACTCTCAGGAGTACACACAGAAGCTAGTGGAAGCATTAAAGAAGAGTATGTAAATATTTGCAATCTTTGAAACAAAACATTTCTCTGTATTTGCATGTAGGATCAGGTTCTTTGCTAATACAGGAAGACTTGGGTCAGTTCTGATTTTCTAAGAAGTTCTGGAAAAACTTTGCAGTTTGAATAGCATGAAAAAAACTTTTTCAGACTGGGCCCTGACTAGTTTAATAAAGATATTTTATAATGTGATTCCACAAACGAAGGGCATTGCAATTCAAGAACATGGGAATGGAAGGGAGTTTTGGATCTCCTTTAAGGCTTCCATATGTTGATCCTATTTTCCACCCTTTGTTGTGTTCTTTGTTGCCTCTTTATTTCTCATTAGAACTCATTTTCTAGTCTTTTACTGCTGTAGTATAAGGGGATGTTACTGCTGTAGTATAAGCCTGTTTCATTGCTGTAACTCAGCTAAAGTTTGTTCTCAAGCCTGAATTTGCTGATTATTCTTAGTACTTCCCTACATTCACTCTCGGTCAACACTACGGTGAGCCAGCTGGCTCACCAGAGAGAGGAACACAGGTACATGGGGATCAAATACACTTGAATTCTGCCTCTGCATGCAGTGGATGCAAACCTCTTCAGCTATGAGCAGCTACAGAGAGCAGTTTAAAAAAAAAACAAAGTAGCCCATATCAGTAGTTGCACTAGGAATTGTTAGATAAATCTGAACTATTAAAAAAACAGAAGGTTAGTACCAGAATGCTTTAAAACATAAATTTCTGAAATTGAAGTACTGTGTCAATTTTTTTGCAACAAATGATCTGCAGAGTATTTTATTTTAGGGTTTGTTTGTGTTTGGTTTTTGCCTGACCATTACTTTTTGATTTATATGGGTCTCTTTCCTTAAGTATGTAAATAAGTGCACTTAATGCAGTAACCAGCACTCTGTTTTATAAGCAGCTCTTAAAGGTACTTTCAGCATCCTTTGTCACACACTTTGCTAGGCAATTTTTCAGATTTTAAAATGTTTAGATAAAAGTTACCTGGTGTTAGTCAGAAGCATAAACCTCTTTGAAAAACAGCAATTAACCTTCTAGTCTTCTGCAACACAGCTGAGTACCTGCTTCCAAGCATCTTTTTCAGAGTTCAGTGCAGTTTTGAACTCCAGCACCAGTAAAGGAGTGTGTTTTTTAGAAGGAATGCCACACTATGTTCATAATGTTGATTAGTCTTTTCGAGCATTAGATGTGCGCTTTAAATTGTAGGAAACTGAGGAGACGAAAAAGGCTATTGATGATCCATGGAATGGTCTGCAGCAAGCTGTCCATTGCCTGAAGGTGCAGTTAGTTCTTAGAGTGATCTAGTGATGAATGCCTGTAGCCCTGTTGGCTCGCTCCCTCTCATGCCTGGGGACTTGGGATTTTTGCTTGCCTGTCGACTTGCACAGCTCGTGACATGGCTCGCGTATGGGAGCTGCAGTCAAACAGCTTTGGAGCTGTTGTCACCTTGAGTGAGTTTAGCTACAACTTGTTATGGTTGATTTGTGGTTAATGGAAGGGGTGTTTAATTCTTTCCATAGAAAAATACATAGGGAAATAAATCGAGTTTGTCTGGAAGGTTTGAGAGGAGAGACTTCACGAAGTAAAGCAAGGCATTTAAAATGACGGAAAATAATTGGAGTAACTTCACAAAATCGTTGTATCTGGCTTTGAAAATATATGCCCTAAGATTTCCTTGGGATTTATATTGCAACAGGAAATCATTAGCCTATGACAACTTACTTCATTGTCATCATCTAAGTACACTGTTCCTGAAATGTTTTCCATTTTAAAGCAAGATTATGAGTTTCAGCTATACCAAATCATATTGATACCTTTGAATATTTCTAGTTTTTTTCCTCTTAATGCACCTGTAACTTGCTGCAGTTTAGTGCTTCTTACTAGGTGCTAACATGCTCTGTTCCCAGCACCTTTAGCCAAAACAAGGCTCTCTGAACACAGATTCAAGGACATATTCATTGCCTTGGGGCCTGAAAATATGTAAACAACTGTGAGATGGAAGGGGGCAGGCCTGGGGTGGTGAACATCGTCACCGGAGGGTACGATTGGAGAATTAGGGGCCAATATGCTAATGGGACAGAACTTGTAAAAGGTGAAGGGCTTGTGACTGGTCGTCCATTTTGGGTGTAGTCCCTGAGGGGGACGTTCATTTGCCCGAATGTACCTTGAAGGCCTCGAATAAATTTGTCCGCATTTTATACTCCTAATTTGTTTTGGCTTCTCTTTTAGGCATCAGTTTAATTCTCATTTTATTTGTATTCCTTTCTATAAGACACTCTTTTAACTACTTTTTGAAGCCTTCTATGATTTACTTCTGAGATTTAAATGTTTCTTGAAGTAGAACTTAAAGTTAAGATATGACTGAGATCTATATACAAGACTTGTATAAGACTTCTATTTTACTTACTGACATGTCAAAGCAGAGTTTGTGAAGAAGAGATATCTTTTATTGGATGTGATAGCTGTATTTACTGAACTGTATGTGCCCAGGTATCTTGCCACTTTATTTACTTCAGCAATGTAGCAAAATTTAATTTCTTTAAACTGTTGGAACTCTACACTGTCATTCATACAGAATGACTCTTGCATAGTCTTATACGGGGATTTTTCTGTAGGACTTCTTTGTACTGATGCAGGTGTTGAATGCAAAAGCTCAAGGAATACATATTAAACTTCTGTATTTTCTTTTGATAAAGGCTATATGTGTGGGCTCTGAAGGTATGCAGATAATGTATCCTGCAATCTTTGACCAACTGCTGGCCTTTGTAGAATTTTCCTGCAAACCTCCACAGTATGGACAGCTAGAAACAAAGCACATTGCTAATGCAAAGTATAATCAGGTAATTAATTAGAAATCTCACTTGTTTCACTTGGCTGGTTAATCCAATTCAGCTTCAGATACAGATTGTTCAGCAAGATGCATTTGTTCAATCTGTAAAAACTTAACTTTGCATGTTGCATAATAAGTTTTTTTACATGCTTTTGTTACCTTCTTTTACTCTCTTCGCATTCTTCTTTGCTTTTATACTTTGTATTCCTTCATGAAAGGTCTGGCTTGGACACCAGACAAATGTATCTGAATGTGTACATGAATTAGTCTAAAATAATTTGTCCTACAAGAAGTACTAAATTTAACACAGAGACATTATAATTTTGAATGGAGAAAATTCCCTCAAGCTCCAGATTTTTGAATTGCACGTGCTTTAAAGAAATGGGACATGTTCAATAATTCTTTTTATCTGTGTACACTGCTGTTCACTAAGCATGAGCATCTGATTCAGTGTAATCGAAGAGGTAACTATTATGTATGTATTAATTCTTCTTATTCTGTTTGTCCTGCAACACAATGGAATCACACTAGATACAACTATTTGCACCGGTGAGTTAAATTTCCTTAAAGATTGTCCTAATGTAGTTGTCTTGATTAGACTGCAACATTTCTCCTACTTAAATGTACTTTACTTCAATGTAGAGTACATTTTCATAGCCAGACTACGTTGCATTTGCAGTTTTGTTGCTTGGACCATATTCTTAGCAAACCTTGCATGCATTAAACTGGGAGTTCAATGCAAAACATACACTTTGTGTTCCTTAATTAATATGTTTTCATGTATAATTTAGTAATTTACTAATTTCTTTTCCCAGGCGGAATGGGTGGCATTGAATTATGTACCATTTGCAGAGAGATCATTGGAAGTTGTGGTGGATTTATACCAAAAGACAGCTTGCCATAAAGCTGTGGTAACAGAGAAGGTTCTTCAGAACATTATTAAGGTAAAAGTTTGGCCTGCATATGCTCTGAATTTAATGAGCCTATATTGAAAATCATGAGTTTTATTTTCAGCTAGTGTCAACAAATGCTTTCTGGGAAGCTTAAAGTTGTAGTAAACTGACTGATATTTCATGAAGCTGAGCAGCACTTTTGAAACTGGAAGGCTATTGATTAGACTATTTATATCATTCTTAACTGGGTAATGTGAGCATCAGTATTTCAATTTTAAGATAAACATTAACAAATGTGTTAGGCCACAAAATTTTCATCTTTGAAAGTATTATGCACCTGAGTGGTAAGTAGGCCTCCTAGGTAAATACGGCATTGAAGGCCAAAGACCAGTTTCTATAGACTGGCGTATATACATTGGGGGTGTGTGCTCTATTACTTTCAATTTGCTTTTAATGACTTCATGTGTCAATGAAGCTATGAAATATTGCAGGTGAACAAATGCACCTTTAAGGTGAAATTGTCAAATGCTTCACTTTTTTGACCATTCCATTTCAGAGTAAAAATGTAGTAAATAATAGAAGTAATAGTAAATGTCAGGAAAATAAAAATGTATCTGATCTGGGTTGTTTGCATTGACTTGGCCCACATCAGGATTTTCCTGTATAGAAATTTAGAAACCCGAATGTATTTAAAACAGGTGATACTATCTGAAATCTATTATGAATTAAATATTTGTATTTCAAAGTTAATGCAGTTGTTTTCCACTTGTGTTTTAATGGGATTGGTGAAACTGATAGAAACACGATTTTTCTATAACATTTGCAGTTGCTAATAATATGATCTATTGCAATACATGAAAATGCTTTTAAATTTATTTTACATTTCTCTAAAGCCCACGTTGATTTTGGAATTAATTTGACACATATGACCAATAGCAGCAGAAAAAAACTATTCTGTGTATCTCTAGGGTTGGATTCTAGCTGTCATAATTTTTTGCCATAAAGAGTTAATTATAATTGACTCTCTCATGAGAGTCAGAGTGAGGCTTTCCTCCCTTTGCTTTCCTAAAATCAGACTGCACTAAAGGCATGGGGGGGCATACATATAGTACGTGAATTTAGTCCCTGTGTATTTGAAATGTCAAGTAAATAATTGGTTTCCAAGATAACTTGCTATCAGGTTCTAAGTCAGTTTGACTAGCAATACGAAAAGGAATGTATATAAGTGTAAATAGTTCATATGCCTATATGTTTTAAAATTTATTGACTTCATTTTAGAGACATTGAAGATGACTTTCTATCTAAAAGACTTAAAATTTGCTGTGTTTTCATCTGCAACACATTTGAGTTGTATTGCAGCCTTTATCTTAGAATTTCACTAACTGCTCTTACTTTTAAATTTAATGTAATTTAACAGTCAGCAATGATGAGATTTCTTGCAGTGTTTGTGTATATAGTTCAACTTTACTAGGAGTTTAAATTCAATGAGGTTTTTTTCTCTACTGTGGAAGCACTTGGGATGGCTTTATGGGAATGGGACTGAATTCTCCAGACTACACTCTTGGTAACAAACTGCCTGCAGCCTCTTAGGTGTTAGGAAAGCCCATTTGTCAGACTTAGCAGAAATGGTGATGGCAATGCAGAAAAAGAAAACTAGTATATAATTTTATAGTGTAACTGATACTGGATCAATTCTGACATCTAACCTTGTACTTGGCTACAGACCTGTGCTTTAGCTAGCTGGTATATGATAAATCATCTTGAGAATTACATTTGTAAAAGGCCATCTCATATACTAGCAGAAAAGGTAGGGATGTGTACTATCATCTATGACTGTGTCCTCCAAGATCTTGGGCAGAAACTTCCTGTAATCTTAGATTTATTTGAGCAACTATAAATCGTGTTTTGACTCTCATTTTGCAGACACTCAGAATACCTCTTAGTCTGAAGTACTCCTGTCCTTCTGAAAGCACATGGAAGCTAGCTGTGTCCTCTCTTCTCAAAGTTCTCTCCATTGGACTACCTGTTGCAAGGCAGCATGCATCTTCTGGAAAATTTGACAGTATGTGGCCAGAGCTAGCGAATACTTTTGAAGACTTTTTATTCACAAAAAGGTAAATACAATTTCGATTTTTAAAATTATTTTTGGAGGAAAATATTTAAAAGTAATTTGTTCACTCTGTGTGTCAGTAGAGCTATTTGATATCTGAAAAATTATTTTAATGAATGATGGAGAAAAGGTAATCAATCTATCTACTTCAAAAAGCTATACTTTTATAAAATAATAGAAAAAACTTCAATCAAAAGGGAAGTGTAAGAGCAAGAAAGAGCTCAGCTGAACTCTCAGTATAAGGCATAGTCTTTCTGAACAGGACAGGGAGTTCTGTATAGACTTCCAATGTTGTTTACTATAGATTTGATGAAGAGTTACTAATATGTACTGAATTTTTTCCTTTGTTCACTTTGAACAAAATTGCAACAGTATTTTTTCTATTTAAGGTGAACAGAATTAACTATGTGTATTTCTCCTGAGTTCTGTCTTAGAATACTCCACTTACTGTGAATTTTTGAAAATTATTTCCTACACTGCTGTTCACTTAGAAGCCCCTAGTTATGTTGCATTTGTTTCTAGCCAAGATAAATTGACAGCAACTTGATAATTAACCACACTTCTTTTATGATACTTCATGAAAAGTGCAGCTAAACAGTCATAACTTTAAAGACATATTCCTCTCAAGAATGGAACACATTCTCAATCTACAATGGGCAGGTTGAGAATGTCTCTGATCACTACTGTTTTTCCTTTCTGGACTGACAGTTTAATCATGGAATCATAGAATGGCTCAAGTTGGAAGGGATCTTAAAGATCATCTAGTTCCAAACCCCCTGCCATGGGCAGGACAGCTTCCACTAGACCACGTTGCTCAGAGCCCCATCCAGCCTGGCCTTGGATCTATTAATTTTTTCAACCAAAAGAATATATCGTTAGCAAAACATCATAAATTTTCAGAATATAATAAAAGCTTCCTTCAGAGAAGATTTTTTTTTTTGTCCCTTGGCAATGGATAAAAATCTATTTCAGCACAGCAGAGATTATCTAGGTTAGACACTAAGGAAACCTTTTGCTCTAAGGAAGGTTAGGTATTTTAGATAATTGCTTAGGAGTGGTATGGAATTTCCATCTTCTGTAAACACCTGTGGGCAAGCATCCTTAGGAGTAGTTTAAGTATATCTGATAGTATTTTAGAATCAAGAACAAGGTGGAACATGAAACATGTAATTCCCTGATTTTCAGTGTATATGCTGATTTCAGTAACAAATGAATCTTTCTTTTTAGCAGAAAACTACTGGTTCTTCTGTGCCTTACACTAATATGCTGTGTGTTTAGTTTTAAAACACACAGAAGTCAGCAACCAAATACAGCTGTATTTACTAATGATGGATAAATAGCAGCTTGCCCAAAACAAACAAAAAATAAATACCAATGAAAATTACTTTTAGAGATGCGTGCGTTAGTGAAAATGTTTGTAATAATGAATGGGTTTGGAATTTCATCAGTAGGGTTACATGGCAATCAAGTGAAAAACTTTTCTATTGTTTTTGCATTTACTTGAAAGAAAATTTTATTAAATAGGAGGAGCTTAAAATAGAAAAGGTCATCATGATTGCTTAAAAGACACTTCAATCATCCAAGTTTTTGTTTTATGCTTCACTGTTTCTTTAATGTAAAATAATCTTTGCAGTATCTTGCTTGGTTTTGTTTTCAGCTGCAGTTAGTATTCCTGCTTCCATTCTGAGACAGACAGTCCACATCAGTTAACACCCTATAATCTATGTCATTGTTGGGTTTACAGAATTAAAATAAAGGTTTTTCAGGTTATTGTAGAAAAATGTATGTTCACTTAAAAGTTGCTTTGGGAATACGTATTGCTATTTGCTGTAAATTAATTATTCCTAAAAATTTGCAAAAGAAATGAAACATTTCCATTGTGCATGTTCATAGCTGACCGAGACCTGTGCTGCTACTGTGTTTTGGTATTAATTGTTCATAATCCAGGGAAGTAAAATTATCACAGATTTTCAGTGTAATTTAGGATAATCCACTATCATCTGCATGACCTTTTTGGCCAAATGTGTTGTCTGTTTTTTCTAATTCACAGTGAGTGACTTATACTTTACTTGACTATTATTTCAACCATAGAAATTTCATCTTAATGTGTTGCTTGTTAGAAACTATTACTCTTTATGTTAATTCTAATACCTTTTGCCAGCATGGGCACTTATTCTCTGGAGGTAGAAGAAAAATAGTACTTGCGTGAATATTTATGATGCCCTATGATGTCTTTCTTCACTTCAGTCTGGTTTTGCCTTTTTAGCAACCACAGTGTATACCATAATTTTACATACAAAATATGTTACAGAGAAATTTTTTTATCATAATTAAAGATGTTCTTGGAAAAGTTGTAGGAAACTTTTCTGTTCTTTCATTTAAAAGTTTTAAGGTTCAAATAATTTAAAATGCTAAAAGTAGGCTGGTTTATAGAACCACATGGCTACAGCAAGATAATTTGACCTGTTACTATAATTAATGGTGACTATCTTTATGCTTTTCAGGCTTGTGAGTAGATGAATTTGCTTATGTAGTTGTTGCGTTGTGTGGCTACAGAATGTCTGGTTTGGGGTTGGGTTTTTTTACCTCCCTACTGTTCATCTTTTTCTAAATAGCAGTTTGCCTTCTCAGTCTGTTGTTCTCATACTTACAGTTAGAGCCCTATGCCTTGGTAGCTTTAGGATAGATAGCCTTTCTGTTTCTTCTATCACCCTGAGCCTTGTGCTCCTAAGAAAAATTAAAGCTAAAAAGGGAGTACATCTTCCTCAAGCCAGTAGTCAGGACAATTAGTAATAGCAGTCATTTCTCCTTTTCTTCATCCTCTTCGTTCTCCTCCTCCTTCCCATATTGCTACTGAAGCGTATCTCTCTCGCTGTGATGCAAGGAGGGCTCTAGAGATAGCTGTGGAAGTTCCCCACATTGAGGTAATTCTCTTCTGATTTCCTTTGCTTAAGTCTTTCTGCACTCTGTGCAAGATGCTGTGAAACTACCCTTGGCAAGTAGGGCAATCTGTCCCTTTTGTGTTGAAATCCTCTGAATTGTGTCTTCTAGTGGTTTATAATTGCAGTTTACTCAGTTTCTTAAATTTGTAATTCCACTTTTAAGGAAATTGAATTCAGAATTTTCAAATTTACTGGGTTCTTTCAATTTTTTTTTGTAATTCTAATAGAAAACATGTATTAGTCATAGTGGTGCCTCATTCCAGGGTAATTTGAGAGAATCTATTCACTGTTTTGAAAGTAACAGCTAAAATTTATTGCTGAGTTGAGGTGCATGTCAACCTTGAGATTGTAGGGGAAGGCAATGAGAATGTACTTTCCAGCTATACACGCTGATTCTCTATTTAACACCAGCCAGGTGGTATAGAACTGGGTTTTGGTGTGTTTCCTGAATTATTCATATTAACTATAAGTTGTGGTTTTTAAAACTTTTGGGACTACTTAAATTTTTGTCCCTATCATCACAATCAATTAAGCAAGCCACAGCTGAGGAAGAGTGCTCTTAGTTAGATTTGTGATTTGTAAACTTGAGTTGGTTTTAGCAAACCTGCTGAATCTGCCCAAGTGGCTTTACTGCAGCTGAGAGGCAGGTCATCTCTGGTGGCTTTTGAGCCTGCAAATGTGTCATGCAGGACAGGGAAGTTATTAAGTCAGGTGCAGGAGTGTACAAATGTGGCTAAGGCCAGCGTGGATTGAAAGGGTTCTGAAGCACAAAGAATTTGGGAAATGCAGTTCACTTGACTCCCCAAGAGGCTGACAAGGAGACTGAGTAGCCACATTACTGCATTATCTGGATTTTTATTATTCTCTAACATGTCACCCCTTGTGACAGGAATAGTTATATACGTACAGTTAGACTTGAATATGGTTAGAACTGAACATTTGCTTTCTTATGCTGGCGTTCTGTAATTTTTCCTAACTTCTTTGTTTCAAGGAAACTGGAATGTTATGTCATAAAACTCCTCTTCTTTTCTTCCTTCAGTCTTGATACATTTTCACACTCCACGCTTCCACTATTAAATGTTATAGATGTTCTTTGCTATTGTCTGTCCAGGCTTTATGCAAAACTTGGTAAATGGCTTCCTTTTGTACCTCCTCTTCAAATCTTTGTTCTCCAAATCTGACCTAGCACTGCTGGGATGGTTCTAAATATGAAACTGCATCTCTGTAAAACTCACGAAAGCTTTAATGCAGTCAGTCCTCCTAGCAACACTGCATAACAGATTTGATTAGTTTTTTCCTTTTAGCTTTGTTCATTAAAATATGCCAGTGCACATTGTCTTATTTTTGTATGCGTGTTTTCCGAGTTTCTACCTGGCTGAAGATAGCGTAGAAAGATAAAACTATTTCACTGATGTTCTAAATTTTTAATCAATATTTTAAACATTTTTCTAGTCTAACTTGTAACTCTTCTAGTCACCATGGTCCTAGAAATTGTGTATGTAGATAGCCTAATATTGCTTCTGGCAGTGAAACTGAGTTGGCATTGATTAGACAAGAGGTTACTGTGATTTGAACCCTTAAATTAAAGCTCAGTGAATAACTATATAAAATAGTGAACCTCCTTTGCATGCTCCCACCTCTGTCTTTTGGATAGGAACAGAATTCCAAGCCAGCTCTGGGGCCAAATGAGAGGGGATACTCACTGATGTTTTAAAAGTGCAGAACACAGCAGAAATGGTCTCTGTAGCTTTGTACAACAAGAAGTTTCAAATATAGCCAAGAGAGCCCAGGTAAATGAAAAAAGTTACTGTCATAGAGAATTAACAACTTCTAAGACAGAAGTTGCAGCCTTTTTTTGCCTTTTTTTTTTAAATGCAAGCTACAGCTGAGGAAACTCAATAATCTTGATTTTTATTGTAAATCAAAACATTTAAAAAACATCACAAAATTGTCTTCTAGTAAGAAGCTGTCTGTTTATTATTTCATATTGTTTTTCTTTCCCAGAGGCTTTCACAGAAGCTTGTCAAGCCATTATATACCATAAAATTCAACAAATGTGTATATATAGATATATAATTTATTACAGCAGAAGGCTGTGCTCACATGAGGGAATTAAATCTATACTTTCCCAAAAGATGGTTCTGAACAGAGTGCTGTGCACAGCAGGACTCCAGGTGGTTGTTAGCTCTTTGCTCTTGGCTCAAAGCCCTCCCTGTGCCGTGGGCAGGGGTTGGGAGCTCTCTCCTGAGGAAAGTTGTTGCATCACACTCTTATCTTTCCTGGCTCTCGACCTCCTGGTACGGTCGGATATGTTGTGCCAGAACAGCAAAGCATTTGGCCCCTAGATAGATGTTTCCATATAGACACCTTACAAGAATCTGTTTACTTGGGAATAATTTGCTGCATGAACAAATATGTACCATAATTTGTAGCATATAAGGTGGATCACATACGGATGACTGGACAGAAAGGTCTTAACACTCTTTAGATAAACCTCAGCTCAGAAAGTGAGTCATAAATTAGGAAGTGTCAGACTGAAATCTTCCCCTGTATTTCAGCATGACCTGATTTCTATGCATCGTAATAGCTTACATTACTGTTTAAAGATTCTGCATAGTTGAGAACTCTGTGTGTTAGAAAAGGTACCAACTGAACAGCTACTTAATATTTTATTTTATCCTGTGTTTTCAACATATAATTCCAAACTTTCTGACTGCCTAATACACAACCCAATAATAAATACAGTGTTTCATATTTTATTGTGTTTTTTCTAGTCATACATGTAATACTTGTCTGTTTCATAGATAAAGTGATCTAGATTTTATGTGCATAAAGTCTCTTTGAGGAGTGGAAATATATTTATTTTTCAAGCAGAAACATTTGTACATACATAATACATTCATAACTGTCAAAACTGGAAATTAGCTGTAGGTGTGAAGACTGATCTTCAGGTGTGTTAGGCTAAGCACTCGGAAGATGGGGGAAAAAAGCCTGTGGTGGAAAAATCTTATTTGTCTTGGTTGGCAATATAGGAGCACTGGAAGAAAAAAATCACGCAAAATAAAACATCTGTCAACTAAACAAAGCAGATATGAATGAGATTTCAAAACCTTCAAGTTCTTACTTCCATTAAAATTGGTAATGCGATGGGGAAGACAGGCCCAGATGAGTACCCTTATGAGGACAAGGTTGGCACAAGTTCACAGTCCTATATTGGGCAGCTGCCTTTCTTGTGAGCATGGGCTTAGCTCTGAATTATCCACCACAGGTCTATTGAATCGCTTCTGGACATTTCATCTGAAAATAAATTCAGATATATATATAATGGAAGAACTCCAGAAAGTTCTAAATTTCTTCCAAATTATTGTTTATAAAACAGGTTTTTCTGTCAATAAAATTCATTAAGAACGAGAACAAGTACATCATTTCAGTTATCAGGGAGAAGGACATGGTAATGTCCCGTTAATGAAAAGTGTTTCATTGATGTAGAAGAAAATGTAAAATTTAAAAATCTTTTTGCAGATGTACTGCTGAAAATCAAAAGTATTTTTCTTGCATACTGAGTGACAAGACTACATTGCTCAAAGCCCCCATCCAACCTGACCTTGTGATCATTAATCATTACCATATAATAGTACCAACTTGATGCATGTAATAACTGTAAATGTAATGCATTTTCCCATACTTACCTCCTTACACGTTGTAAATTTAAAGTATAACATAGTATGTTTATTTTTAGTACACCTCCTGATAATCTCTCAATTCAAGAATTTCAGAAGAATGAGAGTATTGATGTTGAGGTAAGGAGCCTGTAACAAATATATTGTTGAACATAATGAGTTAGTGACATTCACAAGTTGCATTTGTTTCTGAAATAATTTTCTGAAGAGTCACCCTTTCATTATCTTTTCTGTGATACTGTTTTCATTTTTGAAAACAAGACAGGAAATTCATAGGCCCAGAATTCAGCTGCTTCAGGGTGATGCAAAAAGTAGGAAGTGGTATGCCAAAAACTGCTTCTCAACTTCAAAACAGTGTAGAGTGGCTAAACCAGAATGTGTTTCTGCCTCTAACTCATTATGTGATCCTTACTTATTATGTTATTGCTGAGCTTTTACACAGGTAATTGTAGACCACGGAGAAAGCTGCCAATTAAACCTGAAGTGAGTGCTTTCTCTGTTGAGGGGGCAGTCAGCAAACATTCATTTTTTCTTAGGCATTGTTGCCCTTCCTATGTGTTCTCAGTACTGAGAAGCTTCAGCATAAATGAAGAAATTATGTGTTGTTTGTGCAGCACAGAGATTACTGTAGTTGTAAAGAGACAATGTTTGGTTGGATAAGGCCAAAGAAAATTAAGAGAAGATGATACTTAAAGTGAGGAGGGACTTGTCCTCTTTCACTCCAGGACAAAGAAATGTGGCAGAACAAAGATTTAGGGGTACAAAGTAAAAGGGGTTGCAGAGAAGACGTGGCAGTATCTGTGGTTTCATCACCTGTCATCTTTCCAGAGGGGTGGCTGGGACACAAAGATATTTGGATGAAAAGTGGGAGCAGTTCTGCCTCCAATGAGCAGAAGTTTCAAATCTAAATGCATTAATTTATGGAGATCTAAACCCACTTTGTTCCTGAATGGGAGCATCAAGACAAGGGTAGAAAGCATTTCAGTTAATATGCATTGCCTTAAGCTCGTTTAGCTAATTAACACACTTGTTCTGCTTTGCAGATGTCACATTGTTAGGCATGTGGTAGGTGTGTTAATGTCATAGTGAGGGTACTGAATTGGGGTGGAGGGAGAGGGAGATTCCTAATGTTAGATCTTCTTGTGTCAAAACCATAAACTCGATTTGAAGAATATACTTCAAATGCCTGTTGAAATATGATCAGAAACTCTGGCAAAAGTGGGGAGGGGAGAAAGTTTATTATTTCGAGTTTAATATCCAATGCAAGACCACACTGTTGGACATATCTGCAAATTTTAAATCCTAGTGGTAGAAGATTGTGTGACGTTTAATTAGGCCTTTCTCTCTTGTTAAATGTTTCTTCATACTATATTTACAGTTTTAATATTTAGAAAACCAATATATGTGTAATTTATTTTAGGTGGTGCAGCTTATCAGCACAGAGATACTGCCATATGCTAATTTTATTCCTAAGGAATTTGTTGGTCAGATAATGACAATGCTCAATAAAGGCTCGATACATTCTCAGTCATCCTCCTTTACAGGTATGGTACCTGAATGACAAAAAATACGGTGTTTAAATCTACTAGAAAATAATTAAAATGTTGTGAGTTCTTATTCTGATAAAGACTTGAAGTTGCCTGGCACATATTCAATATAGTCTGTTTCATGTCCAACTTTTTTTATAAACTGTATTTTGTGGAAGTTGCCAAGCTTTCCTTGCAATTTTTTTAAAATTACTTCCTTACTGATTGGACGGTGTCATATATAATATTGTACTTGTGTTACTTTATACATAGTTTATTTTCCTTCATGCCAGTTCTAACAATAATTTCAACAATAGTAAGACAGACATAATATCCTGTTCTTAAAAACTAAATTACCTTAGTGTAACTATATGCTGTTCCTAATCAGATACATTCTCTGCATTGAAGAAAAAATGTTTGTAGGGATTTTTGGAAACATGAAAAAAATGGACATAGGCCATTACATAGAAAAATACTTGAATGAGTACTTATGCTGTTTTTAGTTGATTTCGTGTATTTTATAATTAAAGCAGTGTCAGGTATGTGACATATTACTGAGAAAGTGGCATAATTCATCTTTTATTTTTAAAACTATTGTAATTTTTGCACAGTCATTTTTTCTTAGAATGTATTCTTAGTATTTGTTCTTATCACTGTTAATATTTTTTAATATTAGAGGAGTGATAACCTTTTCTCAAAGTATAATAAACTGAAATGCAGCATCATGCACACTGCACAATTAAATGCATTATTTTATTTTGACAGAAGCCGAAATAGATATTCGAATGAGAGAGGAGTTTTCTAAGGTGTGTTTTGAAACACTGCTCCAGTTTTCCTTCAGTAATAAAGTCACAACTCCTCAAGAGGGCTACATCTCTAGAATGGCACTTTCTGTGCTCTTGAAAAGGTCACAGGATGTATTGCATCGCTACATAGAAGATGAGAGACTGAGTGGCAAATGTCCTCTTCCACGGTATGTATGTTGTCTTTAGAAAATAAAGGTATTACCAGGGCTTTATGAGAAGAAGGTTGCATTCAAAATATCACTTAGTCATGAAAGAAATGAGGGGGGTAGGGGAGAATGAAATTTAAAAGGCAGGGAAATGTTTATGGGGACGATATTTCAAAGAAAATGATGGTACCCTTTTTTCTGGGAAAACCTTTAAGTAATAATGGTCATATTCTGTACTGTTATAACATTTTCAGTTACTGAAACAATGTTTCTAATATCTCTAGCATAATATTTCTGAAATCTGATTTCCTTTTATTCCCAGTAGAGCTATGTGTAGTTTCTAAATTGAGAGGTGGTTGGAATCTCCTCAAAAATAAGATAAAACATCCGAACAGCAATATCGTGAATCATTACTCAAGGAATTGTTCCTGAAATGGAAAATTTGACTGAAGTACTAAGAAATTTTTTTAAAACGGGAACTTACTTGAAATTCACTTTACTTTTGAAGGTTTTGATCATGAATGTGGAAATTGATTATGTTACTCTTATCATGTACTTTGATATGAGTGTTTTCAGATTGAGATTTGTATGGTGTACCTGTTTCCAGTATCAAAGTTAAAGCTGTCCTAGCTGAGGCAACAGCAATGATGGTGGGAAGTTAAAGACAAATTATAACTTTAACTTTTTCTAAATATCCTTTTTCTGGTAGGTTTCATTGCAGCTGTTTCCATTGTGTGTTGTTTTCATGTTGTGTAAGTTTTTCTATAAAGTTTACATTCTTGAAACAAAAATGAGTAGTTGACTATTTGCATTTTTTTCATTTGTAGGCAGCAAGTAACAGAAATCATATTTGTTTTAAAAGCTGTCAGTACTCTTATAGATTCACTTAAAAAGACTCAACCTGAAAATGGTAAGTTATTGTTAAATAAAATGGTTCTAAACAAGGTAACATTATATCTGTCCCAAAGAGGTATTTATTATTTCCTTCAGTAATTTTCCCAGAAATTTGAAAGAAAAGTGTAATCTGTAAGATTCAGTATTCTGTAATTCTTTGTATATGTAGGTAGCAGGTACACAGAAAGAAACCCCACA
This sequence comes from Acanthornis magna, assembly GCA_036785705.1. Lineage (NCBI taxonomy): Eukaryota > Metazoa > Chordata > Aves > Passeriformes > Acanthizidae > Acanthornis > Acanthornis magna. The sequence continues at coordinate 28,932,870 of JAWUZG010000001.1, forward strand.
AAATTTTTCCAGTATGCCTAAAAGTGTAAGGACGTAAGATATGTTTAATGAAAAACTTCAATTTATGGTGTCCTTTATTAGAGCTTGATGTCTTCTGAAAACAAAGAAAAAACCCCTTCCATAAAATATTAGTGGAATTCTTAAATATATGAAGCTTGGCTAGATCCTTTTTTCCTTCCCATGATACCTTTTTAGGTCACTATGGATCATGTTCATGTAGGTGGACTCTGCAGTTAGAGGTGTACAAGTTAAATGCAGAGACAGGCCAGTAGATACTTACACTTGTGGTCTTGCTTTCCATCTCTTCCTGCTCTATTATTTCCTGTCCCCTGGATTGAATTTAGCTCATTGATGCAACATAGTAAATGGTTGACAGATGTATTTAAAGGTCTGAATTAAATGAAAGTCGTCAACTTCATTTATAATCATATATCCTGTTCCTCCTGTAAGCTGCACCTCCGCTATGTATAGAGAGTTCTTGGAAGGAAACTTAGTCATGAGTCTTGGTTAAATGCACTGTTCTGGACTCTGAAATTCTGACAGAATTGTGTATACAATACTTCCCTTTACCTCCCTGCTTTAGATATTAGGAGGAACAAAAAACCCCTTTTTAATCCTCAAACAAACAAACAAACAAACACACCAGCCTTTCCATAAAAACACAGGCAGGTGGGTTTCTGGAAAGAGACAGTGCCTCATTTGCATCATCACTGAGCAGCCAGAGTGATGATGGTATGGTTTCCAAGGTTCATGGCAAAAGGGTGCAGGCAGAACTATTCTAGGATGCATAAAGCCTTTTGGCTAACCCTGAAGGTAACTGCAGGTGCTACTTTGGTGGGTCTTCCTCTTAGAGGGGTAGAGTAGCCAACTCAGCTGGACTGTTCCCCACATCCCTCTTCCTGCAATGAGAGACATATACTTCCTCAGGTCCATATGCAGCAGTGCTTGCCAAACCTCCCACACGCTTTCTTAGAAAGAGAACCACTGGACAAATTACACAGTCATTTCACTCCCACTTCTTCTACCTTTTAATAATTTTATTTATTTAAGATTGTTGTCTGAAGCTGGGGGTTTGTTCTCTTTTGAAAGCAGAGCTAAACAGAAATAAGCAAGGAAGTCGCATTATAATAAGATTCATGCTACAATATTTAATTTTACTTGTTGGACTAACAAAACTTTACCATGGATTTTTTTTGTCTTGGTCCAATGTTTCTGCCTCTGCTTTCTATACTTCTTGTAATCTGAAATTATCTGAAATCAATAGAAAGTCTCATTGCTGACAATTTTCCAAAAGTGAAATGTGCATCCAGTTCAATTTTCTGTCAATAGCTGAGAAAAGCAGGCAGAAGACCCATGTGTATTACAGATTGAATAGAAGTATTATCTTAATTTTGTCAGTTCTTCATCCCAAAATCACAGTGAATGACTCATATGTAGAAACACAGGTGTGTGACACCATTTTATGGATATTATCCCATCTGGCCTCCAGTTGCAGCTGAAAAAAAAAAAGTTCTCCTGCAGAAATCCTGCCCCATATCTGAGTGCCCTCTGTGGACACCATAGTGTCTGTATAGCACTAAGTTCCTATGTTTAGGCACACTGTGAATGTGCCCTTACTTACACAGGTGTTGAAAAAAATCTGTTGCCAGTATTTGGACAGTAGTAAGTGATTCGGTCTGTTCTTTTCTTCCCTGCAGTTGATTCTAGCACATGGGCACAAGTTATTGCCTTGTACCCAACTTTAGTAGAATGTATCACCTGCTCATCCTCAGAAGTGTGCTCTGCTTTGAAGGAGGCACTTGTTCCCTTTAAGGACTTCATGCATCCACCAGCATCCAAGGTACAGAATGGAGAGTCTTGACGCATAAAACTTCTTTTTTATTCTTGAAGGGAATATCCAAAAATGTTTGCTCCCGGGTGAAGTTTTCTCTGAGGAAATCTCTTGTGACTAGTACTTGGCAACCAGTGCTGACTGCCTTTTAACTGTACTAACAAGAGCTCAGTAAGTCATGAATACAGGCTTTATCTCAAAGGTTCCAGAGTGAGTAGCAGTGCAAATATTTAATAAATTTAACTGACTAGTTGGAATCATTTATAATCTAATGTACTTGCTACAGTATCTTGAAGTGGTGATTGAAAAGTGGGCTTATGTACAGCTTGTTGTGTATGTGTTAATGATGTAATTAAAAATATTTCAATTCAGTCAGATTTATTAGGCTGGTGTTTTGCACCCTTTTTTGAAGTACGAATTGTACTAAAATTTTATGCAAGATGGTACTGTAACATTCCATATATCTGTAACCAGCCTTTGTAAACAAAGGGAACTGATATACTTGTGTGTATAATAAATGGTACAGTTATGTATAAAATAGTTGCATTTATTATTTAAATTCTTTTTAAAATATTGATAATGTCAAATGCTTGAAAATGTATTTATTATGAATAAGTTGTATGCTTTCATTTTTACTTACAGTTTGCCTTCTAAATTGCCAGATATGCTTATTCATATCTGATCATGTTAGTTTTTGCTTAATTGAATGTATCTTCTTTGTGGCCATTGGACATCTGCAAAGGGTCAAATAACAAAAGATTGAAGCAAGCAGTCACAGTCTGCTGATCTCAAACTTCAGAGTAGTTGACCTGAAATAAGTTTGAATATGCAGAGACCCACTGTAGCACTTCAACACTACCATACCTCACTTCATAATAAATTTATTTCAAGATGTTTGTTCTACTTAACTCTATCCATTTTTGCAGTTGCAGCCTTGCTTTAAAAAGAAAACAAACGTATTTGAGGATTGTTAGCCTTTTTTGACCTTCTTGGCAAGTATCAGTGTCTTTGAATCATGACCCAAGAAAGGCAATTTCTAATATCCAAAATACTTGGCTGTAATATTTTGTTCAATAATTTTAAGTGTTTTGTTTTGTAATGTCTTTTCAACCCAAACAAATTGTTCTAATCTTTTAATTATAAACTGTGTCTGATAAAAACCATGAGAAGTGTATTTTTGAAGATAGTTACTCCTTTAGAAATTCAGTAAAATTTGTCATTAAGTAAATGTGAATTTGTTTCACTTTCACATAATACACAATTGAAGCAAAACACTTTTAATAGTATTGTTTTTAAAGTTTGTGATCTAGCATTTAAACTCTAATTTAATGAATTTTGATTTCAATAATATTTCACCTGTGTTCACATATTTTTAATCTGTGATGTGAAAGCACAAAGGCCAAATGTTAAAAAAAAAGAAAAAAGACAGGTGCCTTTCTTTGGATTTCAGAACTTCAGAGCTTACCTTTAGGTTTTGTTTCTTCAAGTCTTTTGTAGATATTAAAAGATTGTCATGCATAAGATATGGTATTACATCTGTTTGCTTTGCACTTTCCTTGCTAAAGGGCCACTCATTGGTATATGTGAATGAATAGGTGTAAAAGTTGTAGAAGCTTCAAGCTGAAGGTGTGATGAACTGGTCAGGTTACCCTGCATGAATAATGTTCTCCAGGCAGTTCTTTGGACAGCTTGCTCCCACAAGTCTCCAGTTTATGGTCATTTTTAAAAGCTTTCTGTTTCAAACTACAGTAAATATTAAAGAGGCTTCAAGACCTTGCAATTTCTGTGATCAAAGTTGCATGGAACTTAATTGTCAAACCTGAATAGTTTTGAGAGAATACATAGTTTACATTAAGGAAACAAATGTTTCTTGTTAGCAGAATTTATGTCAAAATACCTTCTTTGGAGGGGCAGTTCTGTATACTGCAGAACTGGGTCTTACATATGAATAACAACATTAACCATACTCTGAAAGTGAAAACCTGACAACTGCTCTCCTAATTAGTGGAAGATAAGTCAAGGTCTATGAGGTCATTAAAGAAACAAACTGTAGGACAGGAAAGAAGGGAATTAATTTGTTTTACAATATGTAGGTGTGCAGACCAAGCTCTGGGTGAATTTGTTTCTAATTAGTTTCTAATGGATTTTTGAGGGATAACACAGATGCATTTGTCCATTGAGGCAAATCTTCACCTTTATCTGCAATTCAAGAAGGGGGTACATGAGTCTTTTCTGACTCTAGAGCTTAGACTACTTTACACCTATAAATATTAATCTTCAAAAAGTTTTGAAATTAACTACCAATGAGCTTACCATCCTTTCCTCTTAATTACAAAATTAATAATATCTGTGCTATTTGAGGCATGTTTTGGACATGCAATCTGAGGTTGACCATATTAAAACTGCTTCTTTGTATTTTGTATAAAGAGTTTGAAAACTAAAAACAAAGCTGCTGAGCTTAGAAAATGTTTTCATTGACTAATTTTGTCTGTGAACAAGAATTATTCCCTTCACTGTGCCTTCTTGTCCAACACTCAAATATTTCTTCCAACTTGAAGTATCAGTTTCTTTTTTCTATTTATACTTTTTGTGAAGCATTCTTAGGGCTTCTTTGATGCAAGCAGAATCTTTTAATATTTAAATCTCACATTTTTACATGTCTCTAGCAAGGTAAATCTTGTTCTAGAAGAAATTTAATTAATTTAAGATGACCTGTTGGGTAGACCCATGTCCAAGTTCTTTTCAAGTCCATACAGTTGCTTTGTTGTGAGAATTAAAACCTGTGGACATTTTCAGGATGAGGTCTGCAGTGTGTCACTGAAGTCAGCTAGAAAAGTGGTACAGCTGACTGTATAGAAATGTGTCAGCTGGAAGTTAGAAGGTAAGCATGAATTGCTTATTAAATATAACCACAATCTTCACCTTTTTCCTTCTTGTCCACAACTTAAAAAAAGACATGGGTGGGAATCCAAAGAGAAAATTATTAGATCATTAACATGTTAATGTCAAGACTTTGCATTATTTGGGAAAACTTGTATGTCTCAGCGCCATGGCCATTGCCTTAATGTACATGAGGATTTAAGATTGCATAGTAACTGATTATGAAAAAAGAGCAGATATTTCAAGCTGGGAACTTCTTATAGAAAGTCTTACTCCTAGAACTAACCTGCAGTAGTTATTGGGTTATCATCAAGAGGTGGTTATCTAACTGGGCATCTGTTTTGTTCCCTTGTACGTGAGCCTACTTCCCTACCTGCTTTATTGGTGAACTGTGGAAAGTTGCTGGACATTAAACCACATGAAAAACATGGTCACTGGTAGTTACTTACAAGAGTAAGAGTACATCTGTGAAACTTAAATGGTTTATCATTGTATTCTGCAGATGGTGTTCTTTTTTTACCCAGGTTGAGTTGTTCCTTCTTGCCAAAGAGCAAATCTTCTCATAGGTGGCCTTGAACTCCTCAGGCAAGATATTTTTAGTGGGGTTAATGCCTTTTTTTCCCTCAGCACATGGCAAACACAAAGTACTAGTCATCAGTGTACTCTACAGACATTTGTTTAGAAGCTCTGGAGATACGAGTGTTCTTGGGAGGAGAGGGAAGGAAAGCACGTTTTCTACTCGTCTGTTTCTGTACAGCTTAGTTCTGTGTCTTTCCACTAGTTGTTCAGCTCATACTTGCAGCTAGCTACTCATTTTCTGTATGGGCCGGCAGCCTTCAGTTTGAGTCCTCCTGAGTAAGGTGGGGCTCTACAAGTGTGAGAAGGATTTGCTGTGCACAGCTGCCTTGTGAGCAGTGCACATTCTGGCTGTGCTGCTGCTACAGGCCCAGTAAGACTGTTTAGAGTGAGGTGTGTCAGAAAGTTCCAAATAAGGCAACTCTAGTGTGTAGGTTTAGTTTGAATTGGAATCCACAATAGTGCACAGACATTGTCTATATCTGTAGGTGTAAACCATTTAACCATCAGCAAAATATTGATGTGGTATTTTTATTCCCCAAGAAAAGCTTATTTTCTCCCTGAATTTTCCACCCCTACTTTCTGACAGTACTTTCTGTGTGCTTCTCTGTGTGTGCTCTTCTGTGTGCTTCAGTTTTAACTTTTGGAGGCAGGGACTCTTTGTCTAGACATCATTTTGTAAATCAGGGCACGTACAAGTCCAATAAAAATAATTGTAAAGTCAGTGTAGAACATAGTTTTCATTTGGAGAGTAGATGCTCTTTAGAGTTCATAGCTGAGTTGTAGTGTTCAGATTTATGTCATATTCAAAGTATCTGACTGCTGTTTAATTTAGGACAGATAACATTACACCCACTAGGAACCAACTGCTGGCATCAAGAATGACTACAGCAGCAGCAAGTGAAAAAAGTACTGGATGGGTGGTTTAAGACAACTTGTGTAAGAAAGAAAGTGAAATTAAATATTCACAATTCTTAGGGAGGAGAGAGAACCTCAAAATGAAAATGACAGGACTTGAAGAAGGCAGACCACAGAAAATTGGTAAGATCTCACAGAAGACAAGTCTGAATTAAGAGAGGAACTGAGGAGATAAGACAGTTTCTTGGAGATATGAGGGCCACGACTGAAAGTATGTGCCAGACAAGCTGTAGTAAGAGACCAACTCAGTTAAACAAGGAATTTCATTAACTTCAACAGTGAGGGAAGGCCTATGAAAGATGAAATTCAGATACCACCAAAGATGAGTGTTAACAGAGTGTTCTCAGCTGCCAGAGAATAAATGCCTGAGCAGTAAAAGGTTTGCACTAACAAAGTGCTGACTACCTAAAAGAGTGTGGCTGTTTACACAGGTGATTGGTGTTCGGTTCAGAGCTGCAATTTGAGTGTTGAATTTCTTGGTTTGTTATGGTGATGGCTAATCCAAAATGTCAGAAATCTACTGCCAAGGTATTGCTCGTGCAGTTGATATGAGTGACAAAGATTGAAGAAGCTTGCCTAGAAAAAAGGAAACAGGATAGAAAATGGTGACATGTTGTCAAATTGAGTGGGCCTGAAGAATTTCCTCCTGGTATTTAAAGAACTAATCTGGGTAACTTCAGCATTTTTAAGATCATCTTTGTGATGTCCTTATGTCCTATTATTTAGCATGCTAAAAACTGATCCTTCTCTTTCTGAGCTCCTTATTTATGAATTTATGTCTTGATTATGAAACAACTTTGATAAAAAGGGTAAGATTTACCTGTGTGTTTACTGTGCTGACTGCAGGATTTCATTAGCAAGAGATTAGACTATTTGTTCTTGAATTTACTTTATTATCTATGTTTAGAGGAATTCTCAGATAAGCTTATTTTTAAAATCAGTATGATAAGCTTTTCTTTCTCCATGTTAATACATTTATTCTCACTGGTGGTCCAGATGCCTGCCTTAAGAACTTTGTAAGTACTCTCATTTATCAGCAGTGTAGTCCTCTTTTCACCTAATTGTGTTCCTTGTGGAAGGAATGAGTCAAGTACAGCTAGCATATTTTTCTTCAATCAAAAATATTGTGATGTTGAAACATACTTGAAGGCATCAGCCCCTTGGTCTGTTTTATTTTCAGAAGAGATTACCACTAATTAAATAAGAAAGGAAAGCCCTTGGAAGTCAGGTATCTGGCATCTTCACAGTTTTGTTACTGAAGACCGTGATCTTCAAACTGGAGTCATACCTGCTGCTCTCTGTGCACAGAATATCTGCCTTAGACTTGACACAAGTCTCCAGTGGTGTCTCCGAAGCTGAAGCTGCTTCAAGACTGCAGAGGCTCATGAGGGTATGCCAGCTGGAAACTTGAAGCCTGATACCACTTGATCTGATGTTTTTATTGTTAACTATTTCTTACTTAGAATGATTAAAGTTGCCAAGGAATTGCTTATGTTTCTGGCTTCCTTGCCAGAAGACTCACACTTCTGTCCCTCATCACATCACAGACAAATGCCTGGTCGTGAGGGGAGGGGCTGAGAGTCTCCTTAGAAAAACGGCAGCCAGAACTGGATTGCCACCAATTCAGGGAGAGCATGGAGAGTAGTCTGGTTTTGATCAGCCTGTGTCATGAGAAAACATGGAAGGGGACAGGAATATTAAGTGCATAGTACTGCTGGGATGTACATGTACAAATAACTGATTTCTTGAGTACATCACAGCTATTACTTGCAGATCTACTTACTGAACATCTGTTCATGCCTCTGGGCTTAATGAAGCATTATATGGTACTACCTTACCACTAAAATGAGCCCCAGAGTCTACACAAAGTATTGCCCTACAAATGAGGAAACATAAAACATTTATCTTAGAGTTACTTAAATTAAATATTTTCTCTCAAAATACAAAGTAACGTCTGTTACAGCTGTATGCACTACACTGTCTTAAAATTTGAAGCAGTTTTGTTGCCAGACTCTCAAAGAGAATGCACTGAACTGATGAATGGAGTAGCACAAGCCCCTGCCTCCTTATAGAGTAAGAGTGGGAAGCAAGTTTTTGAAGCGCTAAACTAAAGTATGATAGTAGTAGCTGTTTCTTGCAGTTTAATATCGCTTTAACCAACTCAATTCAAACAACTAGGTCAAACTTGGAAATGGGTTAGGAATTGAAAAAGTTCTGCCTTTTTTTTTCATCTTCCATACACAGGATAGACCGGTGACAGTAAAATCTACTCTGACATCTGAAGGCAGTGGCAACCAGAAATAATAAGTTCTGTACTCTTTGTTAACAAAATGGGTTTCATGGATGTATCCAATACTTTAAAAAGAGATCAATCTAAGAATGCCATTTTTCATATTATCGTACTTTGAATCCAAACAGATCTCTTGTCAAACTAATGAAGTGTTAAATAATCAAAAAATGTACTCAGATATTTTTAGATAAAATGTAATGCATATAACAAATGATACAGTCTTATCTATGTATTCCTTAATTCCTTAATTTTATTAATTTTTAATATTCCTTAATTTTGTAATTCCTTAGTTTTAAAAGGTTACCAAACTTAGTGGGACTACATTTAATTGAAAACAAATATTTAAATAATTGCTAATGAAATAATTATAATGTTTCAGAGGAAATGAATACAGATGCAAAATCAGGCTTAAAATGAAGTTTCTTGTTTATTTAAGTCATTACTAAATAGAAGTCACTTTTGACAGAAGTAATTTCTCCTGTAATCAAACTTAGGGGAGCAGTATGGAGCATCTGCTTTGAGATGGATATGTTGGGTCTCTCTTCTGAGATTTAGGTAACTAAAATTTTGAGGTCTACCACAAAATTAACTAGCCTGGCTTTCATTTGCAGTCAGGGAAGACAAAATAGGCAGGCCTGGCAGGAGAGCCTTTCCGTCCTAAAAGTTCATGTAAGTTGCTCTGTGGAAGTCGCAGTTTTTGCTACCAGAGCAGAGGACAACTTCCTTAGGCTTAGGCATCTGGTGTTTCATGTGTTTTTTTTAGTTTACTTTAGGCATCTTAAAATGGAGAAGATGAGAGAGCCACAGTAAATACAGTTGACTTTGCTATTGCAATGTGTTGATGGTGCTACGGTTTTTTTGAGCTTCCCTAAGAGCATCTTCTTTGTGGCTTTTGTCTGTTTGTTTGCTTTTTGGGTTTTAACATGTCTTTTGCAAAGGCCAGCTCTAAGGCTTGCCTGGTTTTTTCCTGGGTGGGAGATCATGTTCAAATATTTATCTGTTATGCCCTTGTGTCTGCAAGGGACAGCATGCTGTGACTTCCTTGGAGTCATGGCATTAGTGTAAATAATTACATGAAGAGTTAAGAGATCTACAGTTACTGTTAGTGTACAAAGCTGAGCTCTTTCTGAGCCTTAAATTCTTCTTGCTACTGATCCATCTTGGTTTTCCACTGGTTTCCTAATTTGGATGAGTACATGACATTATTGTCTTCATAAACTCGGTAAACTGAACTAAACATTTCCAGTACTGCTACACTCATCAGAGAATTTTTCTGATTGTCTTACATATTACATTTAACTGCTCCTTTTTTCACAAGTGTTTCAGGTCAGCAAGGTTACAGTTACTTCTGATACCTACAACTTGGGTGCCTGAATGCTCATTTCTGGCATTTGAATTTCTCATTGCGTAGGAAAATGAGAAAATATTTGCTAGTATGCATGAGTTCTTCGAAAGTCCCTGCAAATTTACACTCTTGGTAAACAAAACTTGAACTACTGAAAGTAACTAAGGGCTCCCATCCTCAAAATCTTTCAGAGCTTTGCATTCCAGCATGGATCAGCAAGGTGGGTGGCTCCAACGAACACCGGGGACTGAAAGCTTGCAGATTGGAGCCTGTGTCCATATGCAGCCTTGCATATTTCCTAACCTTTTAGGTAATTTTTCATTTCTTTTCAGGATCTGCTGTAATAGATATTGGACTTTTTAGATAAGTGCAAATCAAAAAAGATGTGTAGATCTTCGGATTGGCTGTATAATAAACTGTGATGTATGCTGAGTATCTACCAGTAGTTTGTACTGATATCTGACTACAATTTTTAAAACAATTTCTGCTTAGACAAGTATTTCAATTATTTAACTTACCAAACTCCAAGAGGAAAGAGTATTCTACAGTTGTTTATCTCCCCTTCTTATACTAAATTATCCGAACGATGTGGTTTGAATTTACGTTTTACTTTCACCCAGAACTGCTGATTTTCTTCAAATAGAAATTGCTAACTCCTTGTCTAAACTTTCTAAATGTTCTTATGATGTTAAGATGGATTTCAGTCTGTTAATTAATGAATATAAAAGAGACCTTAATTCAGGAAAACAAGTCATTGAGATGTGAAATATTGATAGTCTTGTGTAAAAGTTGCTTTACATTATAGTTGAAGTCGCCTTAGAACAGATGGGAGCCCATTTTAAAAAAAGGTAAAAATTAACCCAGAATTAAATAAAAACTTTAATATTCTAGTTTGGAAGATTTTTTCCCCACTGCTAATATATTTTTTAATATACTTAAAATAAATCTGATTAATTAATAGGAAGAAAGTATGAAAAAATCAAGCTTTTTCTTTTTAATAAACACTTAAATGACCCAATTTTAAACTGTATTTCTTTTTCAGAATTGCATTTTATGTGTACATCAACTTCACTGAGTAGGAACAGAGTGTACATTTCCTTGGTGCATCCATATTTGTAATACTTTGCCTCTCCTTAGCTGACCTCAAAAAATACAACAATTAAGTCTTACTGTCCCTGTGAGAAAAATGGATTTACGGAGGAAAACAGGAATTGAGAGAAAGTGGTCTGGAGGAGATCAAACAGTCCCTTCCAGAACCAGAAGTAAAGGACTCTGAGTTATTGGATGCTTCCATTTTCTCAGCTCTAGAATGTTCTTTAACATGCCCGGTGCTATCAAAAACACATGAACTTTAGGATCACCTCCTCATACACAATTTCTTGGCATGTCTTCTCCAACAGAATGTCACTAGTTTAAACATCTTTTAAACAAGTTATCAGTGATCTGATTGTGCCTGATGCTTCATGTAGGTAGCAACATCAAAGAGGGGGAACTACTTAATTATGTTTTATCTTTGTCTCTAATGTGGCAATGTTCTGGCTCCTTTCCAGCGCGATTTTCTCAACTACAAAACTACAAATTTGTTGCAAGTTGTCATAAAAGGCATTGCGTTTCCTTTTTAACCCATGTTGTAGATAATTTTGTATTAGAAACTTCAAGAATAATATTGTCCTTATTCACATTTCTATATTCAACATCACTGATCTTAATACAGTCTTTGTAAAGAGAGTAACACAATTTAACTTTTTAAAAAACTCTTCCAGTCTAATCCCTCTGCTGTGCCGGTAGGTGTTTTTTTGAATAGATTTGTTCGTAGATGTGTTGGTGGTGAGGGACAGAACAATAAGAACGTTAGTATTTATAAGAACGTTAGTATTTATAACTTTCGTGAATCTCTAATGAGGTTCACAGGTCTGTTTCTTTAGGTCAGTTTCTGTGTGGAATAATCGTCTTGGAGTCTGTTTACATTTAGAAAGAAAAGAGCTTCCAAATTGAAAGTCCAGAGCCAAGGAAGGTGCTGTATCTACCCCGAAAGCCCGTGCCCGCTGTGCCTCTCGGGCTGAGGAGGTAAAAATCCCCGCCCCAAGCCAGCCCGTGCGGTGACAGCGCGGTGGCACGTCTCCGGTGCCGCGCCGCTGCCGGAGCCGGCCCGAGCTGACTGCCGCCCCGCCTGCGCCTCCCGAGAGCCCCATCCGCCGCGGCGTCCGGCGCGCTCTCAGGGCAGGGCGTGGCGGATCGGGAGCGAGCGGACACACGGCCCGGCCCGGCCCGGCCCGGCGCCCCCGGCGAGCGCAGCGCCCCCGTCTGTGAGGAGAGGCCGCGCGCCGCCCGCGCCATCTTGGGCATTCGCCGGGGGCAGCGCTCCCCCTCCCTCCGCAAGATGGCGGCGGCCGGGTGAGTGACATGCCCGGTCACGTGGCGCGGATCGCCCCGCGCTCCCCCCGCGCCGCGCGGTCTCTATGGCTCAGCCGGACACACGGGCGGCGGCGGCGAGGGACGGGCGGACGGACGGAGCCGCGGCGGGAGCGGGGCCGCTGCGGCCGCACGGCGCCTTCTTTGTCTGCGGCCTCGGCAAGGCGAGCGCTTTCTCTTCCCCGGCCCTCCTGCCCTCGCCAGAGGGTTCGGCTTCCTCCTTCCCGCCGGCAGAGGCGGCGGGGGCTCCCCGCTGGGGCGGCCGGGGCGGGGGTCCTTCCCCGGCCCCTTCCCCCTGGCCGGCGACACGGCGCGTCCTCGGGCGAGCGGGGCTGGGTCCGGAGCGCCCTGGCCCATCGCCGCCTCTCCGGGGAGCGGGCGGGCCGGCCCGGCGGGGGTGGCGGGAGGTCAGGGCGGGCTGGCGGTCGCCTCTCCGCCCCGCAGCCCGTTCCTCGGCGGGCTGCCCGGGGCCGGCGGGCGGCCGCGCTGCCGGGAGGGGCGGCGGGCAGGTCCCGTGCGCCGCCGTTTCCACGGCGAGGGGGACGAGGAGGGCGGCTGGAGGGTCGTGTGTGTGTATGTGTGTGTGGTGGTCGGGGGGGTGTCTTTCTGCTGTGTTTCTGTCCCACCACCCCCCCTCCCCACGGTTTCTCTCCTTTCTTCTTTCCCTCCCTTCTTCCCCTCCCCGCCCCATCTGTTACAGGCTTGCGGAACTGTGGCTGTTTGAAATTAAACGTGATCTTTACTGTACCAGCTGGGGTCTGTAATGTATATGATAAATGAAGCTCTTCCCGTCGGTTTCAGGTCATGCAAGGAAAAGGGCAAAGCTGGGGAGGGAACTGGGCGGGGTTTCCCTTTGCTTTTCACAGTCAGGCGAGAGGAGTCTGGTTGATGTCTGCAGCAGATAAAGGAGACGAGGATCATCAAAAGACCCCAGAGCCCTTTAATCTTTCTTCTGTTTTTCCCTCTAATTTCATTTGTCGCTGCTGTGTTGTCTGCCTGCTTGTTTCCCCCTTCCGAAGGGGTCGGGAGCACCAGGGCCCTGGCTGAGGTAGTAGTTTGTGCTGTTGGTCGGGTTGTGACATTGCCCGCTGTGGAGATAACTGCGCAAGCTACTGCCTTGCTAGTGCTGGTGATGATCAGCTGCAGATGAAGACAATGACAATGGGAATCCCCTTTGTTTTCCCGAGATTGCATGCTGCTGAGGTGGCAACAATTCGTTCTCCTAGTTCTGCAGGAGGAATCTAGTCTTGGCCACCGAGACGAGTAGTGGGGTTCGACCCCATCAGTAGGATGCTCCTTCTTTCACAGAGCTGGATGAAAAATCATTAGTTTCATGCTGTTTGGAGGGTGCCTGAATTTGGGCTGAAGAGCAAGTGCCTGCATTTCTTCTCATGCTTAGACCTTATTCACCTGGCGTCCTTGAAAGAGGTGGATTTTCTATTTTGTGAAGATGGAGATCAGTGACAGACTTGTATTTTCTGTGTTCTGAATATGCAAAACTTATGTATGTGTGATATTACGTACTTTTGTCTGAATGGTAAAAAATCTTGAGTATTTCTCTAGAAAAAGCAAAAATATGTAATTACTACTTTATATTTATAAGAGAGTCCTTTTACAGTATAGTTGACTACTTGTACTGCTTGGTGCTCACAATTTTTAGGTGAACTTCTGAGATACCTTTCCTGTATACTTTGACTTACTGTGAAAAGCAAAGCCACGAATTTGCTATTGTGAATTAATTAAAATTGCGGTATATTTATAGTGATGGCTAAGGATATCTTTTTGATACAGATTTTAGTGTGTTGATCGCTTATTACAATGGCTTAAACTTGGAATATATTAAAACCTTTACAATAAATGTGCATAACTGTCTCATGTTTTTAAAAACAAGAGTTAATTTTTCAGTCAAAAATTTTTTAAGACCCAACTATGAGCCTCTTAAGTTTATAGTGAAAATCTAAGCTGTAGCTAAACTTGAAATTAAGTTGGTGCTTTAGTAATGCTTCTAATTCACAGGTCTAATATATTTATAACATTGGGAAGAAACTTACAGATATTTAACTGCCTCTCTTTTTTTGAATTGTTGGAACTCATTATGTGTTTAGAAGACATGCAGAGGTTGCTCTTGCACCTCTGCTGAATGTAAAGTGTCTTGCAGAACATAGAGAACAAGTTTATTGTGATAGTACTTCATTTTTACCCTGTGCATTGCATTATTCTGGTAATTCAACATTTGTCATAAACTAACCTTTTCAAAAGGTAGGTATTTTCATGCTCACTAATAAACTAAGACATTAAGTGTTATTACCAGTAGGTTTTCTCTGAAGTAAAATAGTAGTCATAGCTGTGGACTGTTTCCAGATTTAAAACACACTGGGTTTTTTTCCCTAACTTAATTGAAGGGTCAAAAAGGATGCTATAGCTGCCTGCTTTCATCCTAATGAACAGCACATTTCAAGCAGAGCTCACTTGAACTGGAAGTTAGGATGGTATTTTCACCATCTGCCTTTAGGCATCTTATTTTAACTGGCTAATTCACCAGTCCCTTTAACTGGCTGCTCCACCAGTCCCTTTCTCGTCAGTGGAGATGGCAGAGATATATCCCTGATACAAACCATGCTCTCAAGTGCCTTAGCATTATTTGATCTGAATTAGCCTTTCAAGGAGGTTGTCTCTGTTGGTTGTAAAGGGGGTGAAGGTGCTTCAGCTAAGCTAAGTGCCTGTAGGGGGATTGTGTGACATTGTCCTCCATGTTGCTTTGCCTTATGCTCGGGCAACTTGGGTAGGACTAGATCTTGGCTTCCATTGTAGTTTTTTGGGTTTGAGAGAAAGAATCAGTGAGAGAAAATATGGTTGACCATGCTGCCATGAAGAACTTAGATGTTTTATCTCCTGTGTAAAGTATCTTCACTTGCTGCCAGAGCAGTAGTGCTTTGTGCTGTGGGTGGTGACTTCAGGAGAATGTTAAGACCTGTACCTAAAATGAGAGAGTGCCACTGAAATAATGCGTGTAGGGGATTACTGAGATGCCGTGTCATGCATGGGGTGGTTTGTCCTCGTGTCCACGTGGGTCTTGGTTATGTATTGCTCAGTAGGTTTTAGCTAAGTACATGTAAACTGTTTCTTTGAGGAGTTGCATACAAGATGCTTAGCTTTGCTCTAGGGCTATCCATACATTTCTTAGTTCAGAACACTACCCAGTCTAGCATTCAAAATGCAGAAATTAATCCAGTCAAATTCCATCCGTAGTTTTGTCCTGGTCTCAAGCGCTTACTGTTTAATTATCCATCTTCCCTAGCGTGCTTTATGATGAAGGCTGTGACATCAGGCTTTGAGGCAAAAAGATTTAATTCTTCAGTGGAATGGAGGGCCTTACCATAGTGATGTTGTAAAAGTCAAGACTCTGAAAATAATGTGAAAACCTAAAATGGCAAGAGTAGCTCATAGCTTGTAAATTTAGTGATTATTATGATGAATTAGTTTGGAAAGAAAAATTGCATCATGCCAATTAAAAAGCAGTGCTGCTGGCTCATTATTGTCTATGGCATCGTGTCTTTCTGAAATTTTTTCCCCTTTATTCTTCAGAGGTTTCACTCAGTCAAACTTCTTGTGTGAATTTGTTACAGAAACATTAAAATAGGCACATGGCTGAGCTGATGGAATTTCTCTGCAAAGTTATTTAGTTTATAGTGTCCCTATTGTGTATTGTTTGCTGAGCTGGGTGAGAAAGTACTGCAAGAAATGTTCGTCGGTAGCTTTTCTGAACGCTTCTTTTGACTCATGGAATAATAAAAATGCATTGAGATTCACAGCATAGTCGATTAAGCTTTAGATGCTCTTATTCCCTGGTTTGATGTCTTTTTGCGCTATTGTCTTACCTATTTTGTGAAGAGCAGTCACCAGCTGCTCACCCCTCCAGCTACTGTCTGTCAATGCTGCTTCTAAAGATACTGGCATGCATCAACCTAAAATCTTAGATCCAAGATAGTTGCTTCCCTGCAGGGTGCAGTTGCCCTCTCTGTCACCAAGGAGAGTGCTGTGTTCCCATGCTAGCAAAATTGATATTTGAGAACTTGTCTTCACTGGGGGCTGGCTTCAGCCTTTTACTTTATTAGGTCCTGGACTATGCACATAATGACAATTGAGACCTCCTGCTTTACACTGGGAAGCAGCTTCAGACAGTAAGAGGAAATGCCAGTTTCTAGAGAATTACATCTCTAAATACATAAGCATTTACTTAAAATGCGTCGGTGCATTAGGTAAATTACGTGCGGCTTTTCATTTGAAGCTTCCCCTGTAAGAAGGAGTGCTATATTTGCATACGGAAATGCTTACTCTGGTAATTACAAATGAAAGTGGACCACATTCTTTATGTTTAAATAGTTTACTTGCATCTTCCACTATCCTGTGCTTAAGTGATACTCAGTGAAATCAGAGAAATTAGTTCTAGAACATTGCTTCCGGAGGTGGTTTTATATCTGTTCTCTACATACACACAAACATATATATATTTATACATACGTGGTATATGCCTCTAGAGAGATTCTGTAGCAGAAATGGATGTGTCACTCAAAAGTGTGAATGTTTGGGAAACTAGTCTTACATGTGCAGGTTCTAGTTCTGTAGAATGTCTTGAATATGAATAGTCATATATATTTGAGTCAGTTTTTACAAATGTATATGTTTATTTTTAAGAAAGTAGTTGATCTTGTATGTACAGTGTTTGTGAACTTCTGTCCAAAGTGAACACACATCCTGCCACTGAAGGTGTTAGACATGAGGAGAAATTTAACAGAAAAAGTTGCCTTTACTGGGGTTCTACTGGAATCCCTGAATTGAAAGGCTTGCGTTTAATGGAAAGGGGCAGGAATATTCCTTGGACGTGGAAAGTGGTACATCACAGTGAAAGCTGCCATGTTTGCTCTGGGAAGCAAGTCTGAAGACTGGAAGTGAACTTCTGTTCCTTTGGCCGAGACTTCAGCAGCAGAAAAGGCACTCTTACCTGGGGTCTTAGGTTTCTCTTCCCAAGTTTGATTATTTTTGCTGTTACTCTGTTTCCTTTGTACCTAAAGTTCTTGCTCTTGCCTTATTAGTTTGCTTGCAACCCAAGCAAAACTGCCTGTATTTTCTCAGGTGAGAGCATTTGGGGTTTGCCTGCCTGTTTCAGACTTCTGGTGAAGGTTTGCAGTGGCTGCAACAAAGAAGTGTGTTGGTGCATGAGATTAATTATGTCCAGAACTTAGCAATGCCAGTGTGTCAGTACACAAATAGAAAAGAAATCCAGTCTTGCATGTTCTTTTGTAAATGCTGAAAGTCTCTTATTCTAGTCCAGCTAAGAAAGTTGTGTCCATAATACCTAGTCATCAGATCCCTTCCTGGTCCCTGATCACCTTATTCCTGTTTTCTGTCCTCTCCACAATAATTTCAAGCCAGGAACTGTTTTCAGCCACTTGAAAGAAGGTTGATGTTTTAAAAGAAAATTACGTACTTCTGACTTTCCCGAAAATAGGTTTAAACAGCTCATTGTTAAATTAGTGTGATATATCCAGATTCCTCCTTTCACATGAGGAGAACTCGGAGTATGCCGAATCCCATTCTGAAGGGTGCTTTGCTGTCCATTTCACCCTTTGCAAGAAGCAAGGATTTTGCCGTAAAATTAACCAGCCTTGTCCCACAAAAATGAGATGAAGGAATTGGTATGAAAATGCTAGTAACTGAATGAGACAAAGTCCCGTTTATCCTATCTTCTGTGTCAAGGTTTGTGTGTACTGGAAGAGAAGAGGGGATAATTTTGCTATTGGTTATGTTTTGAAGTACCACATTAGGAGGAACTCTCCAAGTGATAGCTGAGTGACCTCATATTACCTGTGGTGCATGTTCCTGGAAGGAACATTACTTCGTTGCCAAGGCTTTTGACCAGAAAGGCAAGAGCATCTGTTGTGTGCCACCTGCAAAGAAAAAGAGTAGATGTGAAGTCAAGTAAAAAAAAAAAAAAGGTAACAGATTTTCAGCTACTTTTTTAAAAATCTGGTTTCTAGTTTATCTGGTAAAAATCAGTGGTGTTTGTGGTTTTTGCTGAGGTGTTTCAGGCTGAAGCTTAGTTTTCAGTCTTGAAAGGGTCTTGTTCACTCCCAGAGTTTCTGCACCATGCTCATAAAGGGGAGGTTGGTCCAGTTTGAGGAGCTTACAAAACGAAGCTTCTGCAACATTAAAATAAACCTAAAAATACTAAGTTTTAATTACTAAAAGCTTTGCTCATGATAGTGAATTCCATTTCAGTATTTGAAATATGAAGTGGTGCCTTCTTTCCTTAGGTAGGTGTAAGTGAAAGGTGTATCACTGTCCAGAAAAATGATACCTGACATATTGTGGTTTTGTACAGTACCATGGGATTCATCAGGCAGCAAACAGTGTGTGCAGCTACTACAAACATGTTCATCTTTCATGCAGGGACAAGTGTGGTGGTGCCTAACAGAAACAGCACAGAGGAGCCAAAAGCGATCTCAAAACTTGAAAAATTTCTGTGAGCCCCTGTGGTGTTTCCACTCTTGGTATTGAGCATGGGGCCTTCAGAACCTTCTGAAAAATGTATTGCTGTGTCAATGTTGTATGTAATAGGTACTAATTAATGTAAGAAAGCCATCACTTGGATCAGTTTTTCCATTCCCCCAGTGCTGGGGGGATAGATTCCACTGTTGTGTGTTTCCTTGGATGACTTTTAGTTGTGCTGTAGATGAACCCTGAGTTGCGCCAGGAAGAAGGTGAGGCTAAGGAGGTAGGTGTTTAATGGTGTGTCGTTTTTGTTTTGTTTTGTTCTCTCTGTTCCTTATTAGAACACATGTAATAGAACCTGAGGGGGATGTAGGGCTGAAGTACAGTCCTCTGTGAAATGCTTTGTCTGTGCAATAGGTGCACAGACTAAATGGTGCAGTCTGACTCTTCTTCATGAAGCCCTGGGATTCTTCCTGTCATGGTTCAACCCCAGCTGGCAACTATGCACCAACAACTGCTTGCTCACTCTCCCCAGTGGGGTGGGGTGGGGAGAGAATCAGGAGAGTGAAACTGAGAAAACTTTGAGAGAAAAGACAGTTTAATAGGTAAAGCAAAAGCTCCATGCATAAACAAAGCAAAACGAGGAATTTATTCACCAACTCCCCGTGGGCAGGCAGGTGTTCAGCCATCCCCAGGGAAGCAGGGCTCCAACATGCCTAATATTTGCTTGGGAAGGCAAATACCATTGCTCCATCCTCATTCTTCCCCCAGCTTTATATACTGAGCATGATGCCATATGGAATGGAATATTCCTTAGGCCACTTGGGGTCATTTTTCCAGGCTGTATCTGCTCCTTAATTCTTGTGCACCCCCAGCTTACTTGCTGTTTTGTAGGCCTGTTTTCAGGGGTGTAGATGAAGAGCTGTCGCTTTCCCAGCTGCATCCCTACATGTCAAGAGGACAACTACCCTCAATGGAGATTCCGAAGGATGGCTAGAAAGATGGTGAAGGGTCTAGAAGAGAAGCTATAGGGGAAGTGGCCTGGAGGAGACTGAGGTGAGACCTTGTTGCAGTCTACAACTTCCTTGTGAGGGAAAGTGGAAAGGGCAGGCACTGATCTCTGTGGTGACCAGTGACAGAATCCAGGGAAATGGCCTGAAGGGGAGGTTTAGGTTGAATATTAGAGAAAGGATTTTTACCCAGAGGGTGGTTGGGCACTGGAACAGGCTCCCCAGCTAAGTGGTCACAGCACCAAGCCTGACAGAGTTCAAGAAGCATTTGGACAATGCTCTCAAGCACATGGTGTGACTCTCGGGGTGTCCTTTGCAGGGGCAGGAGTTGGGCTCCATGATCCTAATGGGTTTCTTCCAACTCAGGGTATTCTGTGATGGTATGAGCCTTGCTGCACTCAATTCTGGTCAACTGGTGCAGTGGACAGTTATTTTAGAATGGGTAAATCTGATGTCTGAATTTGTGTTATTGGGTGAATTGTATCATGATGATGCAAAAAACTTACTGCATGATGTTTTCTCTAGAGTTGTTAGGCTAAGTAGAAAATAAATCACTTCCTTACCTCCTGTTTACCTCATTAGGAGCCAGTATTTACATAGGCAGTGGGCTATACTGAATATGTGGTATCTGTGCTTTCTGAGGTCTTCTTTCCCAAGGTGGTAATTGGAAGTGTTATCAGGATACACACAGGCATTGTCAAAGTCTGTATCTGTCTTGTGCTGCTCTGTGTCATGTAACCCTATCTGATTTATTCAGTGATTTCAGTTGTACTGAAATTTGGCAGCCTAGGGATACAGAGTGATGGTGTAATAGTAATCATTTGAGCTAGGCCCATTGCTGGTGCCATCAATATCATGGTGGCCTTTCAAGCTGCAAAACCTGAATGAGGACCCAAGAAATGCTTCTGAAAGCAAGGATGAAGTAGGTTACTTTTGTATAATCTCCTGTAGGTTTGGCTGGAATGCCTAGAGGAAGGTGGGTCTGAACTGGATCAAGTGAGAGCTAGCAGTGCTATACACATTGAATGTTTATAGGTGTGCCAGTCTGCCAGCTAAGATGCCATTATTTTCCAGATCCCTCAGGTTTCTTCCCTCTCTTGTGACCTGACTTTTCCACTACTCCCCAGCCTCATGAATGTCTTTTTTCTTTCCAGCACCTGAAAGATTGCTTTCTCGACGTGTTAGTACCTGATGTCATACACGATCTGTCATGCATCCTGTACCCAGCTGCTGCCTTTGCTACATTAGTACATGGTTATAGGCTAGAGTAGAAAAGAAAATAGTGAAGAATGGCAGAGGAAGCAAGTGCTTAAGTTCACCAATTCTTTTTAATAGTTGAAAAGTAAAAATGGTCTAATAATGCAAGCAAGGCTTAAAGAAAGTATATAAATAGTAGTGATGCTAATCAAAGCACAAAATTTTAAGTGCCAAGTCTAGTGGGAGAAGAGGTGCTTAAATGCTTATGCAATAAGTTCTCCCCTCCCTTTCCCAGTCTTGTACTACTTATGACCTGTTGTAGCAACATGATGGTGGAGTGCTTAGGATATCTCATGGCTCCTGACAACCTCCAGCAGCCACCACATGAGCTGCAGCTAGCTGAAGTTTAATCTGGAGGCAGTGTGTGAACAGTTCAGGTGCCATTAGGACCTTCGGTGTCAGGAAGCCTTAATGCAGGTGGCTCAGCTGGTCATGATGGTCACGTGTAATGCTGCCCAGATGGCTGTGGTCAGTTCATGCCAAGGATGGACTTGGAATTTGCCCAGAAAATCCTTTATGGTAATTCTGAGGTCTTTTTGGTACCCTCCACAGCCTCCTATTGACTGGAGTGGCAGGAGGGGGTGCCGGCAGCTGTGGAGCAACAGGACCCACCATCAACAACCAGCAGAGACTGAGCCGCTGGAGCTGAGCATGGGGCTGCTTCCCAAGGCCCATCTACTCTGGCACTCTTACCCTGGCAGAGCTTACTCAAGGCTAAAATTTGCTGTTCTGTATATGGATGCCAGTATTGTTCATTCCAGTTATCAATGCTTAGGAAGGCAAAATACCATCCGTAATGATAGCTGCAGATGACTGAGTGATTGATGGGACAGTATACATGGAGCATTTGCTGTTACAAAGCAATCCAAATTATTTCCCTAGTCACAGTCCAACATACTTAACAGTGTCAACCATGAAGTACCATATATACAAGCAAAAAAAGTAGGCTACATCTGCAGGATGTGTTGTATAGAGACCTAAAAGTAGTTTAAGGTAACAGATGGCAACGCTTGGTCTGTTATATAAAATTATTTGTAAACGTCAGGAAAAAGATAAAAATAGAATTAATTCAGTCAAAAATTCCTGCAGGTTTAAAGAACATATTGAGATTATATCTGATGGATAATAGGAGTATTTGACAGGAAAATTATTGCAGTGGACCCAGTGTTTTGAAATTAAGCTTAAATGGTAGAAGGGGAGGGCTTCCCCTCTCTTCATGTCCTTTGGAATTTGATTGAGTAAAAAGATGTGCAGCTTTTACCTTCAAAATCCACACCAGTGTGGTTCACCACACATCAGGGTTCAATCATGATGCTTTGAAATCCCAAAGTTCTCAGACTAAGCCAAGGTAGCAAGGGCTGAGGTGATTTTACCATCTTTACTGACTGAGCTAGTCCCAGCCATTATTCAAAATGCCAAAGACTTCACTACTTTCGCTCCTTTGTGCTTCTGTTTCTCTCTCTTTCTTTTCTAGTCTTCTGATTTTTTTCCTTTATTTTAATCAAGTTTCATTTAATTAGCCAAAAACTTGCCTTCTGCAATCTTGTGACCAAGTACAAAGCAGTGTCTTTGATGTTACGGTAGTTTTGGTGGAGCTTGGAGTGACTGAAAAATTATGCATTTTCATTAATAGTGGCTGGTATGGGACAACCTAGGAAGACCAAATGACACTTTCTTATTTGTTTAGTATTCGGGGTTTTTTCCTGCCTCTCTCTATTTATGGTGTTATGTTTATACATCCCTTTTGGCTTCACACTGTGAATGTCTAAGCTATTTCAATTTGGTTTCCCATCCCTAAAAATACCATTAACACTATTACCAACATTTTGGTTTGTCAAGACTGTGAAAACAGGAGTGTTATTTCTGTTCTATATTTTATATATCTAACATAATGGGAAAGGGATACAACTGAAGATTTAGGTTACCCTTCAAATTCTTCAACTGGGTAGGACTAGTACTGCCTCCCCCACATTCTTTATAAAGTGCTTGCATATTTCTGGGATGGTAGTCGGCAATGGAATTAAGCAGGATGAAATTGCTGGGTGCATGATTTTGAAATTTCATACAGTGCAAGGCAGCATTGTGTTAACTCCTTTGCACTGATTTTGGCAGTACACAAGGACCAAGGTAGTCACCACAGGGACTGTATCTCATTAAGCAAAGATTTAGAAAAGGGGCTGGCATAGTCCCCTTGAAGTGGACTTATGTAACACAGCTTCAGGGTACAGAAAAAAGTCTATTAAGCTGAGCAAAGTGATCTTCCTGGTATACAACTCTTGATTTTTGTGTATTGATAAACGGATCATCTTAATTCAGAAAGAAAATGGCTCGATTGGAGAGAATTCAAAAAATGAAGTGTTTGGGGGAGAACTGTCAAGATACTTGCTGTATACATGGTCAGCAGTTCAAAGAACAGGATGGAAGGTAATATAGCACACATATCAGAGATTGTGGGCAGCTTTTAATAATAATATAGAGTCACAGAAGATGCATCTGTATCTTATGCCATTAATTTCTATGTCATTAATTTCTACAGTTTGAGTGATAGGAGTGATTAAACCTTTGAACAATTGACTCAGAAAAGTGGTAGAATTTAAGCATGCTATGGCTCTTAACAACTGTGTCTTTAAGCAATGCACACTGACCCAAGTTTGATGTTTGACATTTGGAAAAATTACATGGCTGTTGTATAGAGCAGGTGGTAACAGTGGTACCGCTAGGCCAGAACATTACCTGGGACTGTCTTCAGCATCAAACTCCATGGCTACTTAATGGAGTAGCCAGCTTCTGCAATGATTTCAAAGTCTTGTGTCCAAAACAGTCAGCTCTTCCTACCTGGAAGTCTGGGCCCTGGACTTCTCTTTCTTAGGAGGGAGTAATCCTGCCATCCTTACTGTATTTAAATTCCTCAACTCCATTGAGTCCAGAAGAGACAGTGACTATGGTAATGGTCCTTCTCTTCTTCATGTAGTATAAAAATCTGTGGAATGTCTATGGCTACTATTGAAAGTCAGTGATTTCCTTTCTCTTTTCCAACTTGGATGGGGAGGGGGAATCATCACCCATGCACTCTTGCAGTATTATACACCGGTGTTCCCTCTATGAAATAGTTACTTCATGTGTGTAGCATTTCCTTGGCTTCACATCCCACTGCCTTCACTATTCCTAGAGATCATGCTTAAACTTACGTTTAAACTTATACTTATGTTCCTGATGGTTCACAAGGCACCTCTGGCTTAGAGATGTTCTTCTGGCCTGTAGAATGAGTGGCTTCTTTCTGTAATGACATGGAGTCATCTTTAGTGTTGTCCCTCTGCTGGACATAGCTCTTCTCATGGTCACCTAAATGCAACTGACAGGTATGTTGGTCATGGAATGTGCTAAGAGCTGTCCAACCACCAATCCCACTTCTGGATCCTGTTTTCCTTCCCTGCATCTGGGAATAGCTGTAGCAATATCTGCCCATCCTAACCTGCGCAAAGAGAGGTATTGTATGCTTTCCTTGAGCAGCTACTGATTTTCCTCTTCCTGTCACCAAAAGGCTTTGCTGGTAGGGTGGTAGTGAGAGAAGCCCACTCCCTGCCATGCTTGGTCAGCTGCTGCGAACTTAGCCAAAAGGTTGCGTAGCTACTGCTGCAGTGATCTGGGAGGGGGGAGCAGAAGGCTGATGCTGAAATGCACTCCTTTTGTGCTTTTTTTCACAGCCCTGCAGCTCTTTTTGCCTGGTTTTATATGCTGGAGTGTGAACAGACTCAGGAGGCGTTATGCTGTCACCTTAAAGAAAAAGCGCTAATCAGAAGATCTCCACAAGTAGCAGTCTGCACTACTGACTGGACTGTAGATGGAACTTTTTATTGTTGTTTTTGTTAGTTTGGATGGTCAGTTGATTTTGTTGTTGTTGTTTGGGTTGTTTTGGTTGGTTGTTGTTTGGCAGGGTGTTTTAGCAATCAGTGTCATAAATACTAGTAAATACTTATTGGTGTTACAATTTAAAAATGCTTCTTATAAATGGAGATTTCTGTGCTATGGGGTAAAGCTTGTCAGTGGGACTGCGCTGGCAAGTAGGTTACAGTCATTTTAGTGTCTTGGCATGGCTGTAACAGAACACTTCTTTTGCTTTCACTGAAGCTTTGCATCTTTTGCTGTCATCATTGGCTCTAGTTGTGAATAGCACATTGCTTCTCTTGGGGTGCTTATTCAAGTACGGCTGCAAAAGAACCCCTCAAACAAGCTAAAGTTCTCTGCTTCAGGAAGATTAGTCTTCTCAAACACTTTTCTTTGTTCTCAATCCCAGCAGGTTTTGTTTTCTGTATTGTTAAATAAGGATCATCATTCAGCAGTGGATCTTCCCTGTATGTCTTTTTTGGTTACAGAAGGCAACTAGGCAATTGATGGATCCACTGCTGGTATGGTCAGTATTCCTCTGAAGTAATACAGGTCATATGCTTCATTTATAGAGCAGCTGTTGCAGCAAGAAACTATGACTTGATGTGGGCCATTAGATCAATCTATATTATGGTCTGCTTTTCAATTAAAAAAATCAGAAATGCTGTGATAAAGGCCAATTTCCTTAGATTCTTCCTTCTTTTATACAGGAATGATACATTTAATTTTAAGTTGCCTGTGTTTGTGCCAGCAGATTTTTCTCTACAGCTACTGCTGACAAATTGCTCTTCCTCTCCAAGGACACTCCTCTGTGTTCTGCTACAGGATAACCAGCTAAACCTAATCTCAGGCTTTTTCAACACTTGAAAGGAGCCGTTTAGAGAATTTTTCAGGAAATATAGATTGAGATTTTTTCAGCTGTCCAAAGTGAATTTGGGGAAGCAGTGAGAGAACAGGGATTCAAACACAGTGGTACCCAGATGGGTCTGGTGGTTTGGAAGTAGTCTGAAGCTATGCTAAAAAAGACTAACCTTTTCTGTGAAAGCTGGATATACTCATATGAGGGGTCTGCAGCCACCTGTCATGGTATTGTCACCTAAACCACAGACTGGCACATTTGCTGCATTGTTAGGCAGTACTCTGAAACCTCATATTGAATCTGACCCAGAACATAGTTTCCTGTTTGTAGTTCAGGTGTGTTGCTGTGTAATACAACTTGTTCAGCAGCCTTTGTATTTCTAGTAAGAGTCTGCAAAGCTCAGCTTGTCTTAAAAGTTACAGGAAAAAGGTAAAGGAGCAAACAATCTTCTCTATCTTACTGTCATGCTGAGGTTATCAGAAATGCCTGTTCTTGGTATCTACAAAAACAAAAGGAGCTGTTTGAAAAGCAATACATGTATTTATATTTTTTCCCACTCTTGCCTCCTTTTTGTTTTATCTACTGTAACCTGAATTTGGCAAACTGCAGGATGGGTTGTGAATTATTGTATTTATGTCGATATATGCAAATGATGGAAAGAAATTTGAGTTCCTACACTCTTTGACTTGATAGTGACTGCTGTTTCATGTAAGAACATACTATTTTATATCAAGAAGTATGTAAATAAGCACGTCCTTAAGAGCTGCACAAATTTAAGATGAAAGTATGATCATTTTCTCCAGCAATAATTCCACTTTTTTATTGAGTTTCCATTTTGGCTGGTTTTTTTCTTTTTGCATTTAAAAAGTAACTTCCATTCTCCCTGAAGTGATTTAGCAGTTTGAAAAAAGGACAGATCTTTACGTACATGTGGAAAATAATTTTCTTAAAATGAATGCATCTATTCAGGCACTTTTTCACACCTTTGCCTGACAGACCTTATTTTCCTTTTATTTTTAAAAAAATTATTTTGACCATTCCCATGTGACCATTTTCATTAGCTTTTCCCCAAAATACACTATACTAGAGAGAATCCTAGGCCTGTGACTAAAATCAAACCAGTTTCAAACATAAACTAATGACCTCATTTGTCTTGCATAAAATATATGGGGTTTATTTTTGTTGGAACAGTATAACCTTACCATGTAATGAACATAAAATATATCTCCTGATTCAATGTTCTTATAATTTAACCCCTTCTTCCTTTTCTGAATTTGGTTACTTCCTCCTGTCAGAAGACTTCACATCCTCATGATGTTTTGTTTATTTAAGGCGATTTCTTTTTGTTAAGATGACCCCATGCAGTGCTACAGGCTCAGGGAAGAGTGGCTGGAAAGGTGCTCAGTGGAAAAGGACGTGGGGGTGCTGGGCAACAGTCACCCAAACATGAGACAGCAGTGCCCAGGTGGCCAAAAAGGCCAATGGTATCCTGGCTTGTATCAGCAATAGTGTGGCCAGCAGGACCAGGGCAGGGATTGTCCCTCTGTACTCAGCACTGGTGAGGCCGCACCTCGAGTGCTGTGCCCGGTTCTGGGTGCTCACTGCAAGAAGGACGCTGAGGTGCTGGAGTGAGTCCAGTGAAGGGCAGTGGAGTTGGTGAAGGTTCTGGAGTACGAGGTCTGTGAGGAACAGCTGACAGAAATGGGGTTGTTTAGCCTGGAGCAAAGGAGGCTCAAGGTGACTTTATCATTCTCTACAGCTGCCTGACAGGAGCCAGGTGGGGATTGGCTTCTTCTCACAGGCAATTTGTGACAGGACAAGAGAACAGAGCCTCACGGTGTGCCAGGGGAGGTTCAGGTTGGCCATCGGGAAGAATTTCTTTATGGAAAGGGCTGTTAAGCATTGGAACAGGCTGCCCAGGGAAGTGATTGAGACACCATACTTGGAAGTGTTCTAGAGATGACTGGATGTGGCACTCAGTGCTATGGTTTAGTTGACAGGGTGGTGGTCTGTCAAAGGTTGGACTTGATAATGTTATAGGTCTCTTCCAACTGGGCTAATTCTGTGATTCTTTATCAACATAGTATTGAGTTTATAGTGACTGGACTTTTACTCTTTTATGTTTCAAAAAATGCTGGTAAAAATCTCATTTTCCCTACACCAACTCCCAACTGTTAATGACTACATAGAGAAGTGTGTTGTAGGAATGGATTCTAGTAAAACACATTTCTAAATCTTCCAGTTTATACTATTAGCAGTATTTTCTTCTCTCACTTAAGTCTTTCCCCTTCAAAGAAAGCAAGTTTAGGTAGTTGCACTTAAGTTCTGATGACCAAGTTGACTACTACTTAATTTTTGTCCTACTGGTACTTGAAACTCTGGCAGTAAGCTTAGTATTTCATAAGAAATGCTGAACTGTAAACACTTATACATGCATTTTGAAAAAGTTTATGTACTTGCCCTTTCTCAAAGCTCTCTGACCTTACCTAATCTGATTATGTAGAAAAGATGGTGGGTAATTGCAGTTAAATATTGCTATTTTCTTTACTTCTCTGTGGTGGGTAAACCTTGGCTGGATGCCAGGTGCCCGCTAAGCCACTCTATCACTCCCCCTTCTCATTTGGACAGGGGAGAGAGAATAAGATGGAAAACAACTTGTAGGTTGAGATAACACAGTCTAATAAAGCAAAAGCAAAAGGTTGTGTGTGCAACAGTGAAGAGAAAAAAAAAGTATTTTTATTCTTTATTTCCCATCAGCAAGCAATGTCTGGCCCTTCAAGTGGAGTTTTCCCATTTCCTGAAGACGAAGGGTAGAAGTGTGATGGCTAATAGATGATTCAAGAGTTGGTGCTAAGATCAATGGATTACTGAGATCAGTACAGGAAAATAATATTTCATAATGGATATGCTAGTATTATGGATGCTTTCAGAGATTCAGTTTAGACCCATGCAGTGGGCAATAAAGTTGAGATAGAGCTACATTTGTGTACAAACCATACCTACATGAACACATGGAAGGGCGTAGGATATGAAGGCTCATCACAGAGTATGGAGAAAGACACAGTGCTGTTAGAGCAACAGTCATCCTAGGCAGACTGCTGGGACCGAAAACCACACACTAGTTTTAAGAAAGCATTTTGTAAACTCATGAGAAGGCTTATGTGAGACAGTTGTAAAACCATGGAGGAATAAAATCTGGGTTTCCAAGAGCCCCTTCCTATTGTTTGGTCTTAAATGTTTATCTAGATGGTCTCTAACTGTTTCCTCTTGATCCTGTCTTATGACAGCTTCTTTTTGTTAACTGCCATTTTGTAGTGTCATGTCACTCTTAACATTGCAGCTGCATAGTTTTTAAGCATTTCAGACTTCCCCGTGTCTCTTGAAACAGAAAGGTAGAATAAATCCATAGCCACACACTTCTTTGTTATTCTTTCTTCCTCAAAAGCTTGTTCTGCTTTATAATAATTTGCTTTTTTTACCAATTACTTTGCTATGGCTGAACACTTTTAACCTGATTTCTTAAAAAAACAGGTTTATGTGATTGTGCTAATGCCTGCTAATCATTCCTTGTGAACCTTGAATTAATTTTCCTGTTTTCATCCAGATTTGACCTATAGGAAGAAAAATTAGAAATATTAAGTTTCTAAAAAAAATATGTCTTTATCTAAACAGCTCCATAAAGAAGAGAGCCTGCTAGAAGAAAGGCTGTAAGAGCTTAGTCTCATCTGTTACATTAAAATCCACATGAGAAATGATCCTATAGGCACAACTCCAGAGGAAATGGCAATTTAAGAAAAACACAGGAAACTCTAGAACTTTGCTAAACTAATGGCATACGCACATGAATCATTCTTGATTCCAGTTTTAAAGGACTGCTGCTCATCCCCAACTAAGTAAGTACCTACAGAAAGTGTGCTAAAAACTAGCATAGGGTTTCTCAGCAGTGGTGAATGATCAACATATATTCAAACAGTCTCTTTTCAAAAATAAAAATTCTGCTGTTAGGAGAAAAGAGAATGTGCTGAGAACAAGATGGTTTTATGGCGATTCTTTTAGGAAGCACAGTTTTTAAGAACATAGAGTAATTATTTTGAAGTTATGACTTTGTGAATTTTATTCTTCTGAGCAATTTCTTGAAAGCCCACTCGTCTACCTGCGCCCATCAGTGCTGATGACAGAAGTGACAACACCAGCCACAAGAAATGATTATGAATGCAATGATGGTAGCGATAGAGTACAGATGAAACATGTTTCCACTAAAGGCTGAAATTTAAGTTAAATGACTCTGACTGTATTTACCACTGATGATAATAAGCAATTAGTTCCTTTCCATAGGAAAGAGGCTGAGAGCAGGAAATACAGTATTCAGCATTTTTCTGTTACACAAATACATTCCATTTCCTCCTTCTCATCTACAAAACAGTTTTTATGCATAACTGACACATATATTCTGTAGCACTTTTACACCTGTCAGTAATAGCTGTAATCCAACAGATAGTCCTTTGCATATGAGCTGGAGTCAGCACCTTTAACCTAAAGATAAGCAAGGTTGATTGTACATCTTTGATCTCACAAACCCTCACTTTGCTAATCCCCAGCCAGTTATGTACTGCAGTGTCATGCATTTGTGCACAAGCAACTGATGATTTATCCTCTCTCTGACAAAACTCCTGGTGACCCCTCCTCTCCTAGATCTGTGCATGGCAACAAAATTGCCAGCGTGGGAGCAAAATGGAGCTTCACAAAGGACTTTCCTTATGATCCTTCAGCTTCAAAACTCTGCTTGGAGGTTTTGTCTTACCTCTGCATTTATAAGCAATATGCTGTACACTTGACTGATAATTAACAGCTTTTTTTTTTTTTGAGGACCAAACTAGGATGGAAGTTACTGGGCCTGATCCTTTCTCCAGGAGATCTTAAGTAATGTTAAAACTGCTGCAAAGGTAAACAAACAAACCCCTACCCCACTGGTACACTAATTGAGTTCCATGAGCTTCTTTACAGCAATTTTCTTAGCACTGAAGCAAATGTGAGCACAATGTTCACTTCAGCTGCCACAGTTAGCTCTAGCCCTTCATACACTGAGCAGCGCAACCCCAGCCTGCTGTCACAGGCAGATCTGTTTGGCTTTCTGTGGCTCCTCTGCTGCCGGTGCTGTGCCCCCACGGTGGTGGCTGCTGTCCCACGGTGGCATTTGGCTGTGCCCCCGTGATGTTGGGTGGGCTCATGCCAGGGCTCGTGTGCCCACTGCTGAGGGTGTCACCGAGCGCACACGCCGCTTCCTCACTCCAGACATTTCTTTGTGCCTCTGGTCCTCCACAAGTCACCACATGCAGTGCTTTTAGCTCAGGATTTTCATTCTCTGTGTAAGTTATGCATTTCTGTGGGCAGAATACTTAGCTGTAAGATGTGTGGTGTTTTGACTGGAGGATAGCAGAGAGGTGCTCCTGAAGCCTGTTCTGTTTATGCTGTGCACTCCTTAGGCAGAAACAGGCTTTTCCTGGTCATGGCCATAATCTGAGCCCAGCAAATCCCCACGCAGTGTCCTTTCTTAACCTGTGGGTACTTTTAAGAGATTTGCAACACCATTTTTTGTTGTGTTCTGTATACAGCTATATAAGAGTGGCTTTAATCACAGCCTTGGGCAGTCAGTGATTTCCTTCTAGTGTTTTCCAAGAGAAGTCTGCTTCTGGTCTTTGTTGTTGGGACCATAAGCAGGAGTGAGAGGGTTGTGGGTTGATCCAGAGCTAAGATGGTCAAGTAGCATCAAAGGAAGGGAATGTCTCTTTCCGTGTCTTAATGGTAAACACATTGGCACTTGAGCATATTTGTCTGCAGATTGCTCTCTTGCAGTAATTAAAGACACCTTTTCATGAAAATGGTTCTTAGAAGTTCAAAGATGTGGAGGAGGATGATGTGTAAAAGAGCACCTCATAGGGCTCATCAGTTATTAACATCCTTTTCAAAGGTTCAGTCCTTTCACATTGTCTGTATTGTTAAAGCAGGAATATTTTTGTGAATGTGGTAACTGAGCTTTTTTGCTTAACCAAAAAAAAAAAAAAAAAAAACAAACCAAAAAAAACCCCCAAAAAAACCCCTGTGAATCTGTATATTCTAGATTCTAGTCCTGTACTGCTGGTGCTTCGGCAGTAAACAAGTCACATCATAGTTTAGATCCTGAGATGCCAATTAAGCCTGCCTTAAGAATATTAAGCAAGAGGAGTCTGAGATGAACAGTACTCCAGGATGTGATGTGGACTATAGCCCCTAAAAGAGAATGTCTTTCAGGTTGTTGTTTCTGTGATGAAAAATAACTGTGCTTTTAAAGTAACCTTTGAGATTCACTTACATCTATGTGTGCCATCGTGTCAAGGGTTAGAATAAGTCCATGGTAAATTAAGGGACGGAAAAAAAAAAAGGTGAACCATTTGCTAAGAAGCAGTCATTTCTTCCAAAGTGTTTGTGACATCTATGCTGTTGAGAATGCTTATTTGTAGTTTTCCAGAAGCAGACTTGAACCCATCCAGAATGGGATTTAAGTGGGAAGAAATACTTTGGATTATTTTGGGATGAACAAAGATCTGCCAATATGCAGGTCAGTACTCTGAAGAAGAAGGTTCGTATTATTTTTTTAGGAGATTTTTGTCACAGGTACAAACAGTGGGTGAAAACATTTTAGTGTGCTACTTTTTTTTCCCCCTGTAAATTTGAATTTTGGCGAAGTAATATTGGACATAATTTATAAAATTATCTTAAAGTCTCTATGGTGTGCTATAGGGATCAATATGAGATTGATGGCAGCACAGGAAGATGGGAAGAAGATGCCCAGGCTGACATAAAACTTTCTGTATTCTTCAGGCCCCTAACATGGGCTTCAGCTTTGTTTTATTTGTATGGGATTTGAGGGTTGGTTTTATAGGTACCATTGGTCCCTCAAACATTGTAGTGAGATTTATAGCTGTTTGTGCATTTATTCTTCAATCTCTTGTCAAGGTGTATGAGTTTTTTTGGAAGCTTTACATGCTTCATAATTTATTCTCTTGTCCTAGTCTTTTCACTTCTTAAAATAACAGTTATTATTTCATATTTTGAAGGGCTGAAATATTGTTTTCTGGTTTTTTCCCCTGTTGAATGGAGATTAAGTGAGCTATCTTAGTTTCAGGTCAGATAGCATGTCACCAGGACAGTGGAATGAGTGTAAGCGTTCATCCGCCATGGATGAAATCTCAACCTGCAGCATTTCTGTCTCCCTCCTTGAAAAGACCATTACTGAGATCTTTGTAGGTGGGCTTTAAAGCTGAGCATAATCCAGCAGTGACTGAAATGCAGAGCTATACAAATCAGTGACATTTAACCCCACCACACGTCAGTCCAGGTGGTAAGAGAAATTGGTAAGCAACTGTTTCCAGCCCATTTTCCCGGCTAGTGCTCCTAATACAAGAAACACTTTTGGCACCTCCTGTGTGCAGGTGCACACACTTGTGCAAACACGCTTTATTCTGTATTCAAATTTTCTAATTCAGGTAAACTTTTAAAGCACTTCAATTTCATTTCATGCTCCTCTTAAAAACAGTTGGTCTTTCTGGAGAGAGAGAGTAGTCACCTTTCCCTTTGCCTTTCATGCTTTCTCCTCTTATTTGTGTGAAGAAATTCTATCACTCAGTTGTGACATTTCAATAGTGGATGCTACACATATTTTAACTGAAAGCATATTCTTCTGAAATAAAACCTAGATATGTTTACTTGTCAACAGATATGCTCTATAACTTCCATAAAGAGGACTGAATGATAAAAATAGAAAAATATGTGAAGCATTTAGGTGTTTCTGAAATCTACCCTTAAAAAGAGAAAGAGCCAGCAATCCCTTGTGCCAACCTCTTTTATCTCTTGCAAAGCTATTTCTCATTTACTGTAATGCTTAACAATTCCATTTCACAGTGTGCTTTAGATTCCCAACAACAGAAAAAAAATTAAGAAAAAACAACTTGCAAATCCAAGAGCCGGCGTCTGTTTCTGTACAGTTCTAAATGAAGCCTTACCATTTCTTAACTAATGAGAATCTTTTCCATGTGGAATAAATTCTTAGTTCTTAGCAGCATTAGCAATGCTTGGAAAAAAAAGTATTTAAAATGGTTCAGTTGCCAACTGCCTTTGATTGTCTCAATAAGACATTGAAACAGACCTTCTGCTCTAAATTAATAAGGCCAATCACAGCCACACAAAGCCCAGAATGACCGATCATTCTTCTGGTGTCCTCGCTATCTTTACTGAGGTCAGATAAATCACTTTCGAGCTGTTAAATCAATGATCATAAATTAGGGCTCTGTTTTTACAGCACCTTGTGGGAAGTTCTCATGGTTAAATTAACAGCTGCAGCAATGAGCACTTCCCACAAGATCATGTCAAAAGTTCTCCCCCCATACACCACCTTTTTTTTAAAAAAAAGGGGGAAAAAGGACTGAATTATTTGTTTTTACCTAGCACACAAAATGGAATCCCTCCGTCTATCCCAGCTAATTCGTGTTTCAATTGTACCCAGCTGTTTAAATTGCACTGTGCAGAGATTGCCTTGATCCCCAGGTGCTGGTACTCCATCTGTGCTGCTCTGAGAGACTATTTACAGCCGAGGTTAGGCCAGTGATTGCTGGGATGGAAAACTCATTTCTCAGCCTGGCTTTTATTTACACTCTTATTAAAGATCCTTTCACTCATGTTGGAATGGCAGCTAGTGGCTGCAGTAAGCACTTGGCATTGAGCCAAGCAGCAAAATTACCATGTCGATGAAAGATAGCCTGCTTCCATTTTAACCTTTCACTGTTCCCCCCTTTCCATCTATATTTGCATGAAGAAGGATGATTATTGAAAGAGATAGGGGGACAAAGGGATGAGAGAATTCTAGTCAAGTAAGCTTTTCAAGGGATAAACCAATGGTTTGTGACCAATTTTGAAAAATCTTTACTGCCTTATTAATTTCCTACTCCTTTCCCTTAATTGCTATTAGAGTTTATTTTCACAAGAAGCAACAGAGCTGCTCATGCTCTGCTCGCATCCTTCCCCCACTGCTACCCTTGTGAACATGACCCTGGGTATGTCTGCAGTGTTAAGGTTTCTACTTCATCCCCAATGCAGGTCACACAGAGCCGCAGCAACACCCTCAAAGCATTTTTCTCCTACAAATATGCCTCTTGGAAATGAATCACCTCCTTGGGAGCAAGCAGCTCATTGCACACAGCATGTAATGTTACTGGGGAGGGCAAGGGGAGAGTGTGACCAGTTCTGGGGGAGGCTGGCATGCAATCATCACACTATGGCCCTAGATGCATTTAAAAAATAGCAATAACTATTTCTCTAGAAACCTCAGCATATTTGTTTTTAAGAGCAACACTGGATTGGTGGAAAGCAACAAAATCCACCTCAGCTGTTGCAAGACAACAACCAAGATTATTAAATACCAACTATAACCCAATGCAACAAGGAGGAGACCCCCAAAACCTGAAGTGTCTCTACCAAGCTGTACTTGTGAAGCAGCCCATGACCTGAAGTGCAGCAGCTTTGCTGATTCTTGACTGCAGGCAAAACCATGCTTTTCCCTCTTCGACTGTTTACAGAGCAGAAAAAGAAGAGATGAGTCTTTTTATTTTCCATTTTCCTGAGTAGAGGAGCAGTGACTCTACTGAGAGGTTTACAAAGGCTGGTGTTCATGCTCTTGAGCCTTGTTTTGGGTGGTATGCAAATAGAAGCATTCATCCCCTACCCCAACAAGAAAAGAAAGGGGAAAGGAAAAAAAAAAAAAAAGGAGGCTATATTGTGAGGGATTTATCCCTTTACTTAGATGATCATGTCATCTGTTGTTTAGCCATTGCTTAACCTTGCAGCTCATCACCAGGAGGCTGCTGGTGGTCAGGGGCAGGTGGCTTCACTGACCCAAGCTATTGGACAGCCATAGTCTGGTGCATGCCCAGTAGTTGTGGAGAGATGCAGCTTTTCAGTACAAAGGTAGCTGTTGAATCCTCCAAAGAACAAAAAAAATTGAGTTGTTCTGGGTACAGTTTTTATAACTTGATTTTGTTTCCATTGAGTATGAGGTGCCTGGAGAAAGGGGTGTCTTGTTAGTTGCTGCTCCAATTTAGTTATTAATTTTTCCTATATATATGTACATATATGTTTATAACAATATATATATAATTATGTATATTCAGCTTTTATATTCTACAGAAGCTTATTTATTAGAACTCAGTCTGTGCCATATCGCTAACCTCAGGATTCCAGGTTTGTTGGGTGTTTTTTCCCCATTTTCTAATTGACTGCGTACTCAAGACCCCAGCTACAGGCTTTCCTAGTGAAGCCAGCACAGGGAAATCTTGTAGCAGAAAAGAATGACTGGGACATTTTATATAACAGTAAATATTTCTCTTTTTTCCCCCTCTTTTTTTTTTTTTTTGGCACTAAACAGACATTCCCTAAAACACCCTTCTGAAAAAAATGTAACCACAGCAAGATTTACCATCTCAGCATTGTGTTTTATATTTTTCCCATTCACAGAATACTTATATGTCTGGACATGAAATTTGGTTTGAAACTTGTGTTTTGATTCTTGTCTGGTTCATTTAAACTGCTTGTATGCTGGTGCTCAAGCAGAGAAGGAGTAAGAATGATGTTCCAGCTCTTTTAACATATTCTAAATTCCCAGATGTAAAATTCAATTGCATGAGTTGCATGAGTGCTGGTGAAAAACAAGCACTAAGAGGGGGCGCAAAGACCAGCAAAGTAAATTTATTTTTTTAATTGGGAGCACAGTGAACACAATCCGCAGAAAATGCAGCATAAGAACTTTGTATTAGGAGCTTGTTCATGAAGTACCTTGATCTCAGCTAGATGAGATGCAGTTGACATTTGGCTGACAAAGCTCTAGGGAAAGCTGGCGGATGGTAAGAAATAAGACATTTGCTGCAATTAGCTGTGGTACCAACCCAGGAATGAAAGTAAACAGGCACAACATGGGGACAAGAGGATTTTTCACAATCAAGGCCTAAACTGCTTGCGGCTGCCGGAATTCCCTGCTCTTTGTACATTCTTTGGCAATTTCCCCATTAAATAACTGCTTTGTCTGCTTCTAGATCCTGGATAACTGCAACTGGGTTTGGCTTCTCCCTGCCTCCTCTTGCCCATCCCGGTATGTGCTGTGATACTGCACTGTACCCTGAAACAGCTGCCTCAGCCCACATCTGCCACAAAGGGCTGCAGGATTAAAAATTAAACTAATACACATTTAAGAGATCTGGATGGGCAGGGTCAGTCTAAATTCTGAACAGACTGAAATAACTGCAGGGCTGTCAGCTGCTTTTACATCCTTGAGCTTTATTGAATATTACACTGGGCAGAGAAATAGTCTCTGTTTAGGAACCATTTGTGCTATTTCATGAGGTGATTGCCTAGTCATTTGTCTACCACAGTAACTCTCATGGGAAAACAGGACCTTTCCTTGTAATTTTACTCATGGATATCTTGCAGTATTTCCATATCCTTAAGTCTTACCTTTCTAAAGCAAAAATAGCAAAATTTAAGGTTTCTTTGCTTCGTCCCCAAAAAGTTGTAGCAATTACAGAAGTACACAACTAGCATATGAGAAGCTAAATGCTGTATCTGAGCTTTTGTGAGAGCCTTTGGATCTTCCAGACAGCTCTTGATTTGCCAAGGAGAAGTAGTTTTTCTGGAGAATTACTGAGCCAAAGAACTGGGGTAACAATAGCTCAAAAAGTTGAGCCCTCTAAGAACCATTAAAGTTTCCCCTTTTAAATAGGAGACTTAAAATATTACAGGCATGTAAGTTTTAATTTTGAGGTAATTAGCAATTTTAGGATAATGAAAAAACCATTTCCCCTTTGATGAGTCTTCCCTTTAGCTACCAGCATTCCTGCATTGCTGGTGATGCTCTCACTGTCAACACCTGCAGGGAGCAAGAGGTGGGAGGAAGTGGATGGCCAAGGACTCATTGGCTCATCTCAAACAGCAGTTAATTACTCCAAAATGTTTTAAATCGGAGAGGGGCACAGTAAGGAAAAGAAAGGGAGGAAAAATACCGCCCCATAGCATGAATGAACCAGGAAGATGCTCTGTTGGGAAAGTCCTTGAATTGCCACAGACAAGCAGAACAAGAGACTTGTAAATCCAGGGATGACTGAGAAGCTAATGGAAAACACCACACCATTACAGCTGTTGTAGTGCCATCCTGACAGAGGAACACTATAAGGGATTGATTTCTGTGGCTTAAGGGAATAAATACCTGCAGTCAAGATGAGGGACATTTTGACCTTTTAGAGGCTGAGAAATTATGCAATAAAACACATTAGAAGAATGTAATTCTAGTATTAGGTGGCCTCAAATTCATGAAGTATCAGAGATCTTATCTATCTACACATCTAAAGAATCAGTCTTAAATTAGCTAAAGATCTAATTTTTTTCTTCTGCTGCAGCTACCTCCCTCTTGCCTTAGTATTTTGTGGCAGAGTGGTGTGGACCATTGCTACATCTTCAAATTTATGATCTAATTGTTCTTAAATTATTAAGAGTCTCCAAATAATGTGTCTTTATCTACCTGTCTACCTTTATCTGCATTTTGTCTACCTTCATCAAACACCTTTCCAACAATCTCACCCTCAAAGCACAATTTCCCCTGAAATAATTTTAATGTCCCCCAAAAATTATGGCATCCTTTGTTTTGCAAAGTGGAGGATTTTAAAAAGAACCTTCATCCTTCTTCCTAACAAGAACAGGATGTGCAAAAACTTTGATTTATATAAGCCTTCCTGGAAAGCATGAGAGAAACTCTGGAATCCGTAAAAGCCACTATGTAAAAGCATAAAAAAGTCAACTTTCTGTGAAAAGTACATGGCTCTACCAGGATACATTAAGAAGACAAAATCTCAGGCCTCGGTTTTGCAGAAACTGTACAATATCCAATAAATTACTGGGATTGTTCCCTTATGTCACTTTAGTTAACTGAGTACATTCAGCAGGATACATGAATGGATTATTTGGCAAAGCACTGACTTAGTGCCTACATGAATTACACAAACTGATGGCCAAATTTTAAGAGTTGTACTGATTACCTAAAAAAATTTAAAAAACAAGCTTACTTGATCTACAAGATTACAGAATTTAGGGCATAGGAAATGCAAAAGCAAGAGGATGATGTGGAACAAGGTCCTTTAGGTTCAGTTGGTGTGCAACAGTTCCCTGTCACTGCATGCTACCAACACTTCTTATTCAGCTGACACCAGCAAGCCAGGCAAAGCTGTGCTGAAGTTTTATTTGCACAGCAATTTTAAACTTGACACTGAGATCAGACTGCAGTAATAAACTGTAGGACTTAAGGGAAGAGTAGTGAAGCAAGAGTGAAAGTAACACATTGCCTCTCTCTGTGCTCTCTGTTGCGCTCAGTGGAGACAATGGGCACGTGCAGCACTTTAAAAACGGGAGTAGCACTGGAACAGGTGTTTTCACTGCTCTCTCACTAAGCATGAGGTGAAATAGGAAGCAGAGAACCACTTGTGCTACAGTGCAATATTTCAACATATAATGAGTAGATACATGCCCAGCTCTCATTTTCTTGCTGGCAAGCCAGGTGGGCACTGTCTGTGGCAGTGCAAGGCCAGTGTAAGTTCCTGCATCTTCAGTACCTGCAAAACCACCTTTGGTTACTAAATAACTGTGAGAGATTGCTTCAGTGGAATCTATGAATTCACCATTATGCCAACATAAACACAGAGCAGAATTTAAGACAGTGATTCCTAAGGAACTGAGGATAAGAGAAAGCTTACTCCAACTGCGTTGTCATTTCCAAAATTACACCCATTGCCTCAGAGAGCTGGTACTTGATCACTTTGCATAGCTCTTCATTGAGTCAGAACATGGCAACTGGCAGTCTGAGCAAAGAATGGCAGCCCAAAGCTCTCACAGCTATCCTACAACTGAACTCTTCCAGATCAACCCATACGCTAATGCACCTCATAGGAAGTTACTTCATTAACTCAAGAGTGAGACTTTTTGTCAGTGAATCATCAGTTCCCTTGTAAAGCAGAGTGTGCTACTTGTCCATATTGCACAATTAGTAATACACATAAAAAGACTCTGGGAATCTTCATGACAAAGGCAGGATAATAATGATTATAGATCTAGATGGATATATATAATATATAATTTAAAATTTTATTTTAAAACTTTGCACATACACTTCTTCAGTATCCTCCTCTTTTGTTCATTGCACTGAAAAGTTTCAAAAAACACAAAATATATCCCTTTACTAAACATTTTTTGTTCTTAGATTACAAAAAGATTAACATTTCACAGTCACAAAGCAGAAGTACATTGGTCCAAAACACCTTCCTCCAGCAGGTCCTCCTTTCTTCAGGACATATAAACCCCAGACAGTTGTACAGATCTCAAATGAAGATATTAAGATGAAATACCCATTGAAGGAAAGAAAAATGTTGCAGGTATTAAAAAAAAATCAAAATAAGACACCTATACGAAAGAACACCTACAGCAATGGATTAAAAAACCCAACAGAATGAGCATGGAGGTGGAGCAGGGCATCCTCCTTCAAGTATATCACAGGTAGAAATACAGCAGCACAGTTACAGCATCATTTGGTCACTCTCTCTATGGTAGCCACATCACTGAGTCTTCATCTAAGACACATGGAGGAAAACTACTTACACGTAAAATGTCGGGAGGAACAACAATTCTATACAGTTTGCCATTCATGGTTGATAGAGAAATGCTGGAAGTATTTGTACATAAAATGTCAAATAACAGGAAAACACCAAGGCTGGAAGAAACACAGCTGATTTGCTTGAAGCATGTAGTGTTCTTAAAAAACCTAGCAAAAGTTCAGAGCCAAAATCTACCCAAACATCAAGAGCAGTTCTTCAGAGACATCCTGGAGGGACAGAGTCAACAGTACCTCACAAACCTCTCATCATATTTTAACATGGAAGTAACTGTACATGGAAATCCACTGCTAACAGCAGATTCTGACCACTTTCTCTTTAGCCTGTTAGCCCTGTTGTTTTTCGAATTTGTTTAAAAAATTCTCTCTCCAATGCGAGGCCACTGAAGAGCAGCCCTCTCAGACAATACACTTTTGTGCTCATGAACGAAGGATTATTGTCTTAATGCACCAAAAGATGGCTGAGTGCCTTACATAATCAGGTGCAAATTAAATTTCTTACCACCTTCTTCAACAAATTAAATAAAGAAAATTTTAGGCTGTAGTACAAGAGAAAAATGTCTGACATGGCTGTTCTACTTTCTGCAACAGTATAGTATGTCTACGAGAATGGTAAAAACTCCTTGGTTTTGAGTTTCTAGAAATGGGACTGGACTAGGCACCAGCAGTGTTACACTGCAGCTAACTGGAACTCCATCGCTAGTGCCTTTCTTTGCCATTACCCAAGGAAGGACAGAATTTGCCTAACTTTCTAAACAGTGCCTATGCAGAGGCAAGGCAGAGCACTATGTGCAATACAAATGCAGATGTAACTCATAATTGAGGCTGCTTGCTGCTGAGGCTGAAACAGTCTGGGATACTAAGGGAACTTGACTAGCAAAACCCAGAGCACTGCAGGCATCAGGCAGTAACTGACACGCCAAGGATTCAAAATTTGGACTTGGTGCCTAACTTGCTCTAGTTTGAGGGCACAAGCTGTCTGCCCCTAACTTGGGAGCTTCACTGAACCCTGGAGCAGCTGCAAGTCTGAACACAGCAATATTCATCCTGCATCTATCTGAAAAATGGCACTGTGCACCATGGGTGCTCCCTGCCCATCAGTGTTTTCTAATGCTGTGACTCATGAAGTAATTTCAGCCTTTAAAGGGAATTAGAAGTGCTTTTAATTATTCTTGCTTCTCACATAACACCTCCCCAATAAATGACTCCTGCCTGCAATTTCTGTGAGCCTTAGGTGTATACATGTATTTACACCATGCCTTGAGGCAGAGCATGACCCCAGCTCAGGGATGCAAGAAGCTCCTACTGAAAGCAGATAAAAGTGAAAGCCCAAGTACTAATGCATGGATCAGAGATGTGCCAGACACTCTGGGGGAGGCAAGCACCTAAATGTGTAACAGATTCTCTGCAAAAAAGCAAACCAAAAAGCATCACAGCATAGTTTCAGTCACATACATCTGAGTAGAAAACCTTTTATTAAAGTTCTCAGAATTCATTAATTGATGCTAATGGATATTAATTGTTGATACTGCATTTCTGCCCTTTCTGGGACTGGGGCTGACAGTGAACGTAACTCGACCTGGGCCCAGTCGCTGCAGAGAAGCTGCTGACTGCTGGCAATGCCTCAGAGAACAAGAAGCACTGTGCAGCCTGGTTCACCAGCCCACCAGATCATGCTCTGAGAAGTCACCTGTCAGTTTGCTCCCACCAAGTCACACATTCCACAAACCCATCTCTTCAGGGGTACATTTAAAAACACCCCTGAATGAGAAGGTGCCTTTTCTGTTGCCTTGAAGTTTTCAAACTCTAGCGAATGCTACACTGGAAATCCA
This sequence comes from Acanthornis magna, assembly GCA_036785705.1. Taxonomy (NCBI): domain Eukaryota; kingdom Metazoa; phylum Chordata; class Aves; order Passeriformes; family Acanthizidae; genus Acanthornis; species Acanthornis magna. The sequence goes on from JAWUZG010000001.1 coordinate 28,975,188, forward strand.
TTTCCACCACATTGCACTCAGTGGTTTTATCACAACCGGTATCTGTGTTGACACCATGCTACCAAATAACAAACCAGCCGTGTATGAGCACTGAAATATCTGACTTGGGCTTGTAGCTGATACCAGCAGGCACCAGCGTTTTTGCTGTTCAGATGATTTCACCAGATTTGCCAGCACTAATTTCTTTGTGAAAGAGGATCTGATTGCTAGAGGACTACACAATTGCATTTGCGAAGAGACAACAGGAGTTACACAGAGCATGAAAAGCATGTTTACAAGTTTATTAGGCCAAAAGGGAAGTGCAAGAAAAGATCTCTTGCTTAAACTTTAAAACATATGAGGGGCCATATGAAAAATATTCTAGACTCCAAGCCTCTCTTTTCACCCAGATACACATAGAAAAAGAGGTAAAGAGAAAAAAAAAACCAGGAAAGAAAAGATAAAGCATGAAAACACATAATCAGATATGCCATTGATTTATACTGAAGCTCTAGAATATAAAACATCCATGTTCTGTACAGCTTTATCACATGAGGCACTGGGAAACTCATGGAACAGTTTTCAGGCTAAAATAATTTTGATGTTTGAGCCATTCCACTCTCCATATTGCCTGCTTTCATCCTGAAACTCTTCTGAGTCTAGAGATTTGGAGCAAGAGTAGTTTAAATCCACCAAACTGTACTTCCGGATGCAGTCAAATACAGCATCTGGGCAGCTGCATGGCGCTTGGGCTGCACTGTGTTTACACAGCACATCATAAATTCTCCAACTGGCAAGCTCTAGGCCACGCCTGTTCAGGAGAAAGTCTGCGAAGGGCACAGCATCTCTTTTGGAAAGGACACAACATTTGTGAGATCCCTAGTCAGTGCCCTACAATTATGTCAGCTCCTGTCTTTTCCTGTCGAAGAACTACAAACCAGCTGAACAGCTCCACACCAATGTGGTCTGGGCGCAGATGAGGTGGAAGTTGGCTCCCCAGCCAATACACCTGCCTGTATGCTAGAACTTTCTGATTTTGTTTTCTCTTAAATGCCTGCCAATGAAGTAAGGGAGTTGCCTGCATGGACTAGGCAGCCAGGTTACACTGCAGATTTGCTCACTTGTTTGCTCACCTGGACTACTGCTTTCACTTCAATAATATTTTGCACAGATTTTTGTTATTTAAATTGATTTATCACTGCTAAGAAATGAGCTGCTGAAGCAAGCCAAGGGCTTGTATCTATCACAATCATCTTGTAATCCTTGACTACAGTTCTCAATGCCAAGAGGACAGAAAGTTATAAGCTGTGTCTTTCTGATCACCAAAGTCAAGCAAGCAAAGGTATACTGAATAATAAGTGAGGCAGGAAGAAGTGAAACACCTTTGAAATAGATCACTAGCTGGTATCCAAATTGCTAATGAGAACAATACCACTACTTCAAGTAGGAGTCCAACTGAAAATACACTCAGGTGCCCAAACAAATTTACTAAATCTCAACTGATGCAAAAATGTTATGGTCAGGGATCCTTTCAACAGGATAAAGCAGGCAGAACCATTCAATGAATGTAAATCTCTGATCCCAAAGAAACCATGGCCTCCAGGTAAACATCACATAAAGCTGAGTTTGCATGCTCTGTATAATCATGGTATACACACAACAAGGAATCTTGACAAATAACTCCTCACACCAGAATAAATTCTGCCATACAGGACTGTGACCTATTTCTCCTGGACAATTTTGCAGGTGTCTGTTTCAGCTGCAGTAAACAGGCATAGTCACACTGAAACCAATTTCAGTTTTCCTACTAAAATACAGGAGGTATAGTCTACTGAAGAAGAGACAGGAGAGGAAAATCGGGGCTCAAAGGATTACACAAGTTTGAAGTTGTCCATAGATAAGTCATGACTACAACTTTCTGAAAGAAGAAAACTCTTGAGTCTCATATATGTATATATATATTCTTAAATGAGATGTGACCCAAGCCCCTCTCTGAATATTTGGGGGTAGATTTCAGGAGCCTTTTTGGCTTCTGATACCCAGTTCTACTTTTATAACTGAAATGGCTCTTCCAAGCTACATGGTAAACTGAGAAAAAAATTAATTCCCCACCCCGCCTAAAGGGATGACAGAATCCATAATATGCTAGCAGCATTTAAATCCCATTCCTGTTAAGCACCAAAACCATTTCTGTAGGGAAATTGGAATCTTAAGGGTTCTCTTTAATCATATACAGTATATGTGCAGAGCCCTACCTTTTGGGCAGAAAAATAACCCTCCAGCATTAGTTTTGACTAGATTACATCAATTGGAAGTGTCCTGGTCAGACCACAAAAAACATATTGTCTCTTACAGGCCCTTCCCAAAAAGATACCCATCCTATAACCAGTCTCGATGCTCCTTTCACGACTGTTTGTTGCCGTGTATCAAAGGGATGACGTAGACAGAGATGTCGTCTCCAGAGCCCAGCCTGTCGTTGGATATCCGCCAGCCCCGGTCCTTCAGCACTCCCCTGGCTCGCATCACCAGGTCCTGCGCCGCCAGCGTGTACCTGTGGAAAAGGCACAATACAGCCAGGGAGGGTTGACTCCATGAGGTAAGTGGGTTTTCACAGCCTGCTGCCTGCCAGATTTAATGACGTGACCTACCAAGACATGCTTCCCAGTGTTAGAAGCAGGCAAGAGATACACAAACCATGGCACACCCACAAAACAACTCCTTCCAGTTCAGTGACAGATCCTGAGTAAGAGTGTAAAGGTATTTGACAGGCACCATTTGATCAAAAGTGCCACTCTGAGTGCCTGGCTTCACCAGTCTTCAGAAGAATATTAAACTCACTTGCCTTAACAAATTGGATTTCTAGGAGTAATCTGAAAAATTGAGGACCCCAAACAACACTACTTGTTGAAAACTACACATTTGTTCACTGACACACCTGAAGGTAAACGTGGCTCAACAATTTCAGAAATGAACTATAACAAAGAAAGTAATTTGAAAGCAAGTAATAGAGCATAAAAAATAAAATTCAAATTTTATTTTAAGCCAAGTAGTCTAACTTGTCTGTTTTTCTTGACCATAGGAATGATTTTTAAACCTCTTTTATTCTGAAACTTGAAAAGGAAACTTACAGTTAATATGGTCAGATTAACAGAGTCCCACAGTTCTTTCACATTTATGAGTTCAGTGAAAACTGCATAATGTGAGTGGTCAAGTGCTTAATTTAGTGAAATAACAAGTTTCACATTGCTTCAAAACTCCCAGCCTGTGCTGGGACATTGGATTTATGGGAGTTATTTTTCTGTCCTGAAAAAATACCACACGCTGCTTGGGGGCAGAAGGGTGTCAGAGTCCAAAAGGTGCATAGACAGTGCTCTGTCATGTTCTCCCTTACTGCTTTACCTGCTGTTAGTACATCAACACATCTGTGTACTCACTTAGAAGTTTCCTCTGAAAGAAATCTCATTATGGGTGAACAGCTACTGTCATGTGTTTTACTTCATCAGCCCAACACCTGGCCAAGATGTTTGGTTGGGTGGAGGCAAGCTTTTCTATGATTTGATAATTAAAAATTAACTGAATAGTTAAAAGACTGACAGGAAAAAAACACCAGTCTGCATGTGTTTTATTGAAGGCATAAGTGTCAACCTCCAGGATGATGCAGGGCTCTATGAAGCCACACACACAGGCCTCCAGAACTAACACACACCTCTGTAGTTTCCAAAACCAGAAGAGACAAGAAGTCTCCATACCCCCTTTGCTAGGGAGGGTCCTGGACCAGAAATTATCTGCCCAGATCTCATCTGTGGAATGGTAAAGAGCATTATCTCTATTGATCAGAAGCACTGTGTGTGTCTAAGTTTATCAGTTACCCAGGACTGTTCTAACCTTAGAACTTTTCACCATAAAATTAATTATTAAGTTGAAATTTCTATCAGTAGAGACTTTATTCAGTTTCTGGGGATAAAAGAGGAAAAAAAACACCATTTTTGTTCTGTGTCTAGAATTTTGATGCCTTAAACTCAGAGGACTCCTTTGAACCAAGAGTAGACGTATTTGCTCTACTAGAGTGATTTCTTCAATGCAAATGAACCAACACTTGACTATTCAAAAGGTTTGATGCCAAATTCAAGTAATGTTGTACCACTGCCATGCACCCACTCTTCCTAATGGTACTTAGTGATAAAACTTCCAGGCCTCACTAGTTCTGACAAATAATTTACTTTTAGCGCTAAGGGAAGAGTCAAAAGACATGATATCTAACACACATGCTTGCACACACATGCACAGACACACACGCACACACGCACACACGTACTGTCCACATGTTCTGAGATCAGTCTGTGCCACAACCTCGAGCTAGAACATCAGGATGTAACAAGAAGCACTGCCCTTACTGTCCTAATGCAACATGCAATTGTGTTTTCTGAGGGGAAAAAATCCCAAACATACATACTTGCACTCCTCAGTTCCCAAATCAGATGCAGGGCTAAGGAACAAAAGAACTCCACGTGGCAAGCAAGAAACTGAAATATTTATTCACAGCGTGCCTGATGCTGAGTGAATTTTGGCAAGAACATATTTCCCAAGGATTTCTCAGCTATTGTCCGAATTTAAGAAAGAAACACCCATCATACTGCAAGAAAACTTTGCCTTCCTGCTTTTTCTAATTAACAAATACTCCCCACATCTAAAGAGTACAAAGGAATGAGTATTGCTTTTGATTGTATTTGGCTTTTGCTGCTAAACATTTGGAGAGGGCAAGATAAAAAAAGGAATTTTAATAAACAAAAAATTCTCTTGTAGACGGACTGTGAAATACTCAAGAAAAATAGCACAAAGAAGCAAAGGAAAAGGAACAGGTGAAGGCAGTAGTGAAGTAACATATTCCTCTCCTGTGCAGAGTTGAATTGAAGCAATGCTGTTCAACTTGGCACTAGAGGAGATAGGGTGAGTCTCTTGTACCTGGAGATGAATAGCAGCAACAGTCCATTACCAAATGTTTTATTCTCCAGCACTGTGAAACTAGGATTCAGCTGTCAAGACAGCATTAAAGAACTGCTGAAGTAGTTTTAAAGTATCCACTTCCTCCTAATGAACAGCCTCACTGGAATACAACTTTTGTGTTTTAAGAATACATATATGGAGGGTTTTTTCTTATGCTGAAGCTTTCTGTATTGATCAGTGAAAGTAGTGCAGGAGAAATGGTGACAGTGGGGGAATCGTGCTGCTGTCTGAGCAGCTTCTTATCTCTTCACACCCAGCAGAGGTGGAGGAGCTCCTCAGCATCCTCATAAATCTCTAGTGAGTGTGAGAGGGAAAGTGAGAGGACAAGAAAGGACAAAAGGAAGGATGAGAAAGAAGATTCCCAAGGTCAGGGGGTAAACATGCATAAATGCAGCTGAAGGAAGTTGGCAAAAAGTCAGTTCTCCATCTTCATGCCTCTTCAGAGAGCTGATATATGGATGGCAGCAGTGGTGCTGCCACCTGTACTTCACTCAGAGTCCCCATAATGCTCATCTGCCACAATACCCAAAAGAAATGAACTGGCTAAGAAATCCAGCTCCATCCCAGCCCTCACACAGGAACTGTTCTCTAAACAAGTCTGTGCCGAAATCCCCTGAGGCTGTGTCTGCATGGCTGGATGAAGAGAGACCTGAGGACTTTGCTCTCCCTGCACTTGGAGACGTCCAGGCACATGCTATGTTTGACAGAATTCAGCGATGTTTTTTATGTGGGCAACAAACACTCACAGTAAATACCAGCAGGAGAGAGTCCCAAGAGTATTGCTGAGGGCTGTAAGCTCTTACCCGTCAGGCTATAAAGTGACTTCTAATTCAAATGGGAGGGATATTGTTCCCACAAGGAGCTAATTATGTAACAGATAAGTACTCTGCAGCTCTAAAATCCTCTCTAGTTTTTTTTTTTTTATCCCTTCCTTTTCCTTTTTAAATATGCTGCTGTCAGGGAATAAGTAGGCTATGGGGTCAGGTGGATCCAGGGTCTGCTCCACAGGTTGGTTCTCCTGAAGACTAGAGTATTACCAAACCCACGGAGCAAGTTTCGTACATTCTGACAAGTTGTCTACATCCCTAGAGATATTACATTTTCAGCTGATCACCTCACCACAGATTATGTCACTACACCCATCACAGAACCTGACATTTTCTGGGATAACATTTCCTTTAAACATAACACTTAAAATACAGCAAAGGAGATTTTCCTGTCACTGACTAGTGAGAGGAATGAACTCTGTTCCACAGCCTGAGCTGGAATGCTACTGTAAATTCATTAGTTATACCTCATTTAGAACACTGTGAAATAATTATGTAAAACCTTTTGCACAGTACTTTAAAACCCTTAAATATTCTTTACAACCAAGCAGCAAGAGCAATTCCACAAAGGTAATTTTCATAAATACCATTGTAAACTATATGAGGGACTGCTCTAATTACCTTTTGCATGCTGGCTTGAGAGATGTCTTGCTACCACAATTTGTAAGCCTCTAAATGATCTGGCACAAAGTAGCTTAAAAGAACAAATTTACTTTCAATTCAGACGTCCATTCATAGACCAGTAGGTCAAACACCAATAATGTGTTTGTTCTAAGTTATAAACAGCAGGCTCAGTTCTGGAATGTGTGGTACTCACATTGACACAAACAGTGACTAATCCCCCACCATTACTAGGGCTAAACCAGTACAAGAAAATCCAAATTAAAACAAAGAAAATCTAATTTTCCTTTAGTGTCTCATTGCTCTGAGTGTTTTAAAATGGATCAAAAATTACTCACTTTACAAGTAAAAAAAGCTCAAAGAATCCAATTTCCTACTGCAGCAGTCATGGTGGCCATCACCATCAGCTTAGTAAAGACCAAAAGGAACAAGATAGACACAACGCACCCTGACTGTATTCCCAACAGATGGGACTGGTGAGGATGGTAGGCAGGGCCCACCTTTCCCAAATACTAGATGAGAATGGAGACAGAGCAGGACAGAGGTACTGCATGTTACCAGGTACCTTTGCAAGTAGAGACTCAGGGGTGCAGGAATGAGCACAAAAGCACCATAGCATTTCTGAATGGTGTTATGGAATAACTAAAAGTAGATTGGATGGGTCATCTCCTGCTACCTCAAATTAATGGCATGTCTGCATAGCACACTGCCAGATGCCCTGGAAGTGCCTTAGCTGATCCTGCCTGATCTCCTCCCAGAGAGAGGGCAGACACACCTGTCTGTCTTGCTGCAGCAGAGACAGTCCTGGCAGTCATTTGTACCAGATCTCATCTTTGGCATAAGGAGTTGGGCAAGGTCAAAATATTGCAGTTGCAGCTTCATGCTAATTATCCATTCTCCTGATGATTGTAGCAAAAACCTCTTTTTGTATTCCATATTTGTAAGTGTCAGGGCAAGAAAATACTGCCCTGAGGTGTTGAGGGTTGAGGGTGTTGCCCTGAGTTGAGGAGTTTTCACTTTAAAGGTGTTCTCACATTTTGAAGGTGTTCTCACTTTAAAACCTAAGTCACTGCCAAGATGTCCATACCCAGTTATCTTGTTTGTTGATGAAGAACAGGGCTGATCCTGTGAAGATGACCACTTAGAAATATAAGAAACAGCAAGAATTTTGAGATGGGTCTTTTAAGAGCTATTTCTGAAACTCCACTTTCCACAGACCAACTGGGGATGTGTAAAAATCTCTTTTCCTCATCTCAGCCCAGGGTGAGGGCAGAACACAGTGGTAGACAGGCCTTAATTCAGTAGCAACACACACTTCCTTTCCTGAATAATCTCTAAGAACAAATAAAGCTCTTTCCATTTTCACAGTCCCATTCACAAGCAAGAGACTTCTGATCTCTGACATAATGTTTTAACTCACAGTGACACTGAACTCAATTGCAGACAAATCTATGGACTTACTCAAGGCAGACAGCCTCTAGATGGTTGTTTTGGAACTTGTTTGTTTGCATGATGGTATGTTTTAAGGACAGAAGCTAATAATTTAAGAGGTGATAAAGAGAAAAATGAAGAGGATGAGGTAGATTAAAATTGTGAAATGAAACGGAATCTAATTAAATGAAATACAAGTCAGACTTTCCAGCTGTTTTGCTACCATACCTGTCCTGCAGCTGGTAGCACAGAGCATCCTCTATAGAAGGTGGGTTTAAAGGTCACACTATGACTAGGAATGAGTGGGAATCACACTGTGCAGTATTTATATCCATACATAGTGAGAGAGAGAGGGAGATGCTGAGGATGTCCTACTGAGAAATAATCTTTAGTGTTAAGGGACTGTCCAGAGGAGAGACTTGTTGTCATGTTTTGTGAAGACCCCAGCCTCCTCCAGTTTTCACAGGACCTCATACAGCAAACCAAATGGATCCCATACTAAGATACTGTGATCCCACACCTATTCCTTTTAAGGTGGGCATTTCTGAGTTATAACAGACCACCTGCTCCAATTGCCCATATTTGCTGTAGGGGCTCTGTCCAACCTAGAAAAATGTCCTCTTGTAAGTGTTGTATATTTCCTACATGTTATTCATATCACACTTTCTACAAAAATATGTTACCAGAAAGTGCTCTTCTATGGAGAAGCTAGAAAATCAGGGATGAGCACAAACCTGTGGGGATCATCAGGGTCACAGTTTGGTAGAAAGTTAGTGACAGCTTCTGCCACTTCTTCATTTAACAGCACATCCCAGAGTCCATCAGTAGCTAAGATCAGAACATCATCTGGCCCATGCTCGTACTGCAGGAGGTCATAGACTCGCACCTAAAAGAAAAAAACCCAAGAGATGTTCATGAAGGAGGTGATTGCCAGACCTGTTTGTGAAACATTGCCAAGTTTGTCTGTGAGTTTAGCAGGGTTGGCCAGGGCACTAAAATAGCTCCCATGGCACTGCTGGAGGTCTCCAATTTAGCCCTCCAGAGCAACCCTTCCTGCTGCAGCTCAGTGTGGCTCAGGTGCTAACCTCAGCTGGGATGGATGCAAGCATTCTGAAGCCAGACACTAAAGCACTGTGCTGCCTGATGCCAGAAGCACTTGAAGCCTCCCCCATCCAGCAGCCTGGCTTCAGTGCAAGAGGCTCCTCCCCATCATTGGCAGAACTAGTTGTATGGAAGCTGAATAATTTATTTGATGAATTTTTGATATTTTCTAATAAAATATTCACAAATAATTGTTTTCACTGTTTGTCCAGATCCATTTGAGTCTGCCAGATTGCATGTTAGGAAATGCCTGTGTGACAGCCGGCATTGCATTCACTTCTAAACCTGAGGCAGCTGCTGCCTGCACTCAAAAGTTTTGCCTGAGCAAGTGAGTGGTTCCATGAAATACAGAAAAACTGCTCAGTCACAAGTATCCGTTAGGATTTCAGCAGCTACAGACCGATCCAAGATCTGCACAAAAGTGAAGCCTATTTGCATTATTAAAATACCCACTGACTTCAACTCGTCTGTCTAAAGCCCCAGTCAGGCTGACCACTGCTGATACCTCTTAACACTGTGCCTTTAAAACAGCTTCCACTGTCTTCTTCCCAGAGAGGCTGTGAGTGGCAGAGGCAGTCACAGTGGGGGTGGCTGTGAGGCCATCAGCTGAGCCAGAATACGAGCAAAGGCCATAGAAAGTGTTCTAAAACAAGCCTTTAGCTGGTGTAACTCCCTTTCCAGCACACACTGTACTTCAGCTGACAAAGTGCCCGCTATTCCCGGGTTGTGATGGGGAGCCATTAAAAAGCACCCACAGAGCCTTTAATTACCACAGCAACAACCATAGCTTGAAAGAACTGTAACAACCACGGCAAGGCAGACAGGAGGAAAGGATCACCTACACTGAAATTCAGAAACAGTGTACCTCATCGTGCACCCTGCTCCAGTCTTGGATTCCACTAACAGCAGCTAGTCAGGACAAGCAGTTGGTATAACAAGAAAATATGAGCTGTTTTGTTCGCCCTTATGGTGCACTCTCCCCTTAGGTGCCATGGAGCAGGCAATGCACATAAAATGCCTGGACCTTTTAATGTAATTATGCTTTTATGGAACTTCAACCAGTACCAGAGGAAAAAAAATAAAAAATTAAAAATCACCTAGACTGGACTGCTAATCCTTACCAGTTCGCCTTTCACTCAAAAGCACAAGAAGGTCATTTGTAAAATGTAACCTTCACTTCATTATCTAAGGTAGCAGCTGAATAAGGACTTTGGAGAGGATTAAATTCAAGGCAAGATACTCTCTTCATTAGAGCATATCTGCTTATTCAGACTTGAGTGGGGATATAGAAAAGATCCCTATATGCAGCACAGCTCTCATCTCAAGCTCATTGCACGGAAATCAGTAGCTGTCATAGTCCCCATCTCCGAGAATTTAGTTCAGCCTTAACAGCCCACAGCTGCAACTCAGAAATCACTCGGGTGTGGATGGTAAGTTGGCCAACACAACCATCAATATGCAGCACATGTTGTGGTCGTATCTCTTGGGGACCAGCAAATACTTGAGAAAGCATCAGGGTTAATGCTCAGGGATGCACTCAGCACCAAGCCCCTGGTAGGGCTAGCCAAGCTTCAAACATCTGTGCTGGGAAAAGCACATCCCAACCCAGGCAAAGGACATGTTACCCCACAGGAGCCTTTTTTGCAGCTTAGGTGGAGGAGGAGGTGGGAAAGCAAAACCATGCATCACTAATTGGAATCCTCCTGAAATGAACGATTTTGTCTGACTGAGGAATGGAACCAGTATGGATGAGAAACTTTTCAAAGCTACCTGCAGGCAGTCCATGGGTCAAAATGCAAGAGTAACACCAAGAAGAGATCACTCTGCCGAGAATATGCTTTGTTTTAGGGGAAAAGGAAAAAAATTGCAATCACTGCTTTATTGTGTAATCTGCGAAGAAGGGTACTTCCTAAAAGGACAAGCTCTGTGAACTGGGCACCTCTGGCAGAAAGGCATATGTTGAGAAGAAACTAGATGTCAGAAGAGGTGCAGAGGGCAGAGAAGTGTTAGGCCAGTCCCTAGGCTAAGGAAGAGAAAGTGCCAAGGTTACAGGAGACAAGCTTGGGCCAATTTGAGCTAAGATTCTAGCATACAAGACCAGCTGGACATGCAACAAAACATTCACAGAAATGCACCTTTGCCTTCCAGTTACCTTAAGTCCTTTCTTTGTGTCTTTCCTTGGATTTCTTAAACAAAGCTGTAGGTGCCCCTAATACGTTGCTGACAAAAATGAGTTAGAGTTGTCCAGTCTATTACAAGGTCAGGTTATGTTCACAGACCACCTTGTCCATGTGCAAAAGGTAACCAGCTCATAACCCTTCATTTTTCTGCCAGTAGCTTTGTTCTAGCTCTTGCTTGGGTCAACGAAGGTCTCTTGCAGTAGCGCCCTGTGCCGGACAGGGAGCAGGGTGACAGCAGAGCTGCTGCAGGCACATGGGTTGGGCAGCACCACCAAGGCATGTGGAACGGAAGCTCAGCCCAGCAGGGCTCACTGAACACCCACTCCACACACATCCCACGCTGTGCAGCACCCACAGCACACTCCACACTGCACAGAAAAGGTGACAGTACGATATGCCACAGTTTTGAAATATGAGGAGACATGCAGGGTATTACCTAAGTGCCTGCAACAGCAATGAATCCCACAGCCCTGTAAATCTTACGTGACCAAAAGCAGCTCAATGACTGCAATGAAAATTACTATTTTGTTTTATTTTTTAAATTCCAGAGTAAACCTTTCCAATGTACTTACTACCTAGAGTAACCTATCCCAACAGATAGGATAACACTAGTTAACCGGACTAATACTTACAGATCTGCTGACAGGTAACAGTGGATACACACCACTAGAGCCCATAGTCACACACATCTTTCTGAACACGCATTATGCAGTTTGTCAAATAACATCTTTCTTCAACCCAGGTATTTGTTTCTCATATTGCATATTACCTACATGCAGCCAAGAGCATTGAAAAAACCGCTCTGGGCAAGAAATGAACCAAGAGGTGGGCTGTTTTTTATTGACATTTCAAACGGATCTACCCACCGGACAAACTCTGGCTTCGGCTGCTGCAAAGGACCATGGCAGCCCCACAAAGGCACTGTGCCTTGTTTGCCAGGTTCGTTTTTAAGAGGCAGCCAACGTGAGTCCCTGCAGCTGGAAAAGCGCTCACAACAGAGTGTCATGCGAGCCTGCAGCCACCTGAGGTGCTCCTCAGCAGCCGGCCTCGGGGGAATTTCAGCTAAACAACAGCCTGCATTCACTTGCCTGCACTATTGATCAACCCAGCTACTTCAATAAATTAAACTCTTTCTTAATTGTGTCATCCCTTTCATGTGCAGTGTTATCCAGTGCAGCTTTGCTGGCAAATGAAGAGATCTTTCAATACCACCCTCCAAGTAATTTATATGTAAATAACAAAAAGTGGGTCCCAACACTACTCCCTGCAGCATTCACCAATTAATCTCCTTTTAGCTTTTTACTGCCACCCTTTCTTTCCTGCCCGTTAGCCAATTTCCAGCAGACTGTGCCAACTTTCCACTTAGTCTGTAGCTTCATATCTTTTATATTAATAACTTGTGATGCAGCACAGTTTCTCAAATGTTTTCTGAGAAATCAAGGTGCTCATGCAAGAGCATCAACTGCATGTATTATTATTATTATTATTATTTTAATTCTCTCGTAGACATAACTTCAAGGACCTGAAACCACTGAAGTGTGATGTTTGCTCCCTGAAGCCACCCTGATTCCCTTTGATCATACTGTACTTCTCTATGTATTTGCTTTACTTGTTGCTTTTGATGGCATAATTCGTGAGGATTTCTCCAGAAGGCCGATGTGAATCTAAAACTGTCTCCTTGGACCTATTTGTGGAGTTATCAGAAAGATTTTACTGACACAATGGAACAAGAAAAATTCTTCTTCATTACCTTTTTCTCATTTGCTGTGGTGGCTGGCTTAGGGTTCAATGCTGGCAAGAGCCAAATGCTGCCATCAGAGCCACATCTTTCCGTACCAAATAGCTGAGCTGCCATTCAAAAAATTTCAGGATGAAATTCTGCTTTTCATCGGCAACAAGGTGGCTCTTACTAAGCTTTGAAAAGCAGAATTTCCTGTTGAAAGCTTTCAAATTAACTGTTCCATTATGAAAAATAAATATTTAATTCCATGCCAGAGAGCCTGAGCCATAGCTTGCCTGCTTTGTGCTACTCCAGTTCATTATAAGAGGTTCAAATCTCTAGAGCTCACCAACCTGCAGAAGTCCTCCAAATCTGGTCTCACAACAGCTGAGCCACTGAATACTGATTACATTTGTCAGTCTTGGCTGCATGACTTCTCCTCCCAGAGCCTGGCATTCTATCAAAGTATCATTTCACACCACCCTCAAATTACTATTATATGCCTATTTCTGGATGTAGTCACAGGGATGTTTACCTTTCCTTGAGCTAAATTTTGGTGGATACAGCATACCAGAGCTTTGTCACGCTAGAAGTAAAATGTTCTGAAAACTCACTACACTGCCCCTTATTTGAGAAAGAACGTTGTAATTATGGCACAGAAACAGAAGCCAGAGGACTTGGATCCTCCCTCTGTCACGACTCACTGTGCTCCTTAATTTCCTGTGCCTCCCCTTTTCCAGGTCTGGAAACTGCACACTGTGCTTCCCTACCTCTACATAAACATTTCAAAATCCAATGCAGCACATGGGCCAAATACGACTGCTGCTTGATGCCACTGCCTTAGCTTCCAAGTGCCAAGCTTCCCAGATGGCAGCATAAAGATGCTGTTTTCTTAATGCTGGTTTCTGTGCAAGGTGCGCTGTCCATGTTTGGAGAGAACAAGTCAGGGAAAAACATGAGGAGTTAAACCACTGGGGCTCTCTCTGGGAAGAGAAGGAAGAGATGATTAAGAGGAGGAGGTGCAATAGAAAGCAAGTTGGAGCATATGCTACTTCCTAATAATACTCATGGGTTTTTTTGCCAGTATCTCTAAATTAAGGTAGCTGGTGCTCTGTCTTTCCTCCTCCTGCCCTCATACATTTCTGCTGAATTTAGCTGTGAAGAGGATGTGGAAACAAAGCCAATTTTGCTTCCCTTTTGCAAAGCAGTTAAGAGATCCTGAAACGTGGCTAGCATAAGAACTGGATGTCATATTCCAGAATTTGAACACGTACAGATGCATTCCACACAAATCAGAAAAGCCCATGAGAAGCTTTGGTTTATACACACAGACAAATACTGCAGCAGCAATTGGCAGAGATGATACTGCTGGGATGCTGTGCTGCAACCATTACGTACCCCAGAAACACTGGGTCTCAGCATGCCAGAAAGAAAAATAAATAGGTAGAATTGCATCGTTTTCCTGGCATTACACAAATCCATCACAGTGATGAGGGCAGAGCTCCTGCCTGCCTGGCTGAGGAGAACAGGAGCAGGTCTCAAGTGAGGGACACCACACATTCAAAGGGGGAGAGGGAAAGTACACAATTGATAGCAAGGAAACATGAAGAAGGGGCTGTTTGTAGATCTCCCTCTTTTCTTCAGGGCTGGAATCATTCAGCACTTTAAAATATTTTATTTTTATAATTGGGAATTTAATATATAATTTTTATATAATAAATGTAAATCTATATAAATTTTATGTCACTGTTTATAGGCACAGAGACAAGAGGTCACCACAACGCTGCTCTGTGGAGTAAGCCAGATTGCCACAATCCATCCTGTGGGGTGCATTGTGGTGATGCATCCTTCCTCCCTGCCCGTCCTTGGGCCACACTGTGATCTCAGAAATGCTGTCAGGCCTTGGCCTTGATGACAGCACCTGGGCTGAGCTCCTCTTGACCTTAACAGAAACACTGTCTGCTCCCAGGCACTTGTGCTGTCTAAGGAGCTCCTGGATTTTTTTTTCAAATGGCCTTGGAAACATATTTTTCTTACCTGAATAACAATAACAATCTAAATGGAACAACATTACAACAAAGTTATCAAACTTTCAGATATTCAAATACCTGAACAGAAACTTACTATGAAAGAATAGAACAGAACAGAAAATTACTATGACTTAAGACAACTTTCTTGCAACCCTATAAACAGTGGTTCCACGTGAGACTCTTTGAGCTCTCCTGGACCACAGCAGGCTGCGGCCATCAACCTCCCTGTGAGCAGGATCTCTCAGAGCCAGCAAACTCTCAGGTTTGCTGTCCTTGGAGCATCATCACCAAACACTGACAGCAGACCCTGGTCTGACACCCCCACTCCTCGAGGCTCAACTCTTTGCCCCTGGAGAGGACACAAATGCATCCAGTGTGAACACTTCACTGAACTTGAGGGGAATTATTCACAGCACATACCTTGTACATGCTCTATTAGGTCTGTGTACCTACGAGTGTGAATATGCTATAGCAAAGGTACTAGGAATGTTGCTCTCTTCAATTCTTAAGTATGTTAAATTTTTTAGTTAAGCCTATAAGTCAGTTACTGTTGTGCTTATAGTAAGTCCCAGAATCTTTTGTTAAATTGTTTAAATTCAGCTATTGATTAAGTGTTGTTAAAGCATTTAGGCCTAAACTGTTGGTCAAGTCCAGGGATAAGTTTGGCAAGGGGATCTATTCTGAACATTGTGACTCAACAGGAGGGTCTCCCTTATTCCTTTTCATCTTTACCCCTTCCCTTGTCCTTATCCCTTATCCTTAACCTTTTTTGTCCCCAGCCCCACACAGACCATTTTTGGTTCACTTTAGTTTTAGATTGATTGACTTTAGGTTTCAGTCCAATTTATCTCTGTGTGCTTCAACCATCTAGTAAGTAGTAGATTGAAGCCTGCCAACAAACTCTGTTGTGCTTTCATTTTAATATTAAACCTGCTTTTGCTGATACCTTTGCCAGTGATTCGAGCAACCTGAAACACTCATTCGTGACAAATTGGCTTTAGAGATGTTCTAAGCAAGGTTAATTTAATAATTTGGTTCCTTTCTAGCAGTACGATATTATTTTTGTGTTTTCATTCTCTCATACTGCTATAGCAAGTGATAAATTCAAGGTCAAATACTGTGTATGGTTAAAACTTTGGCAATCCAGTTGACAATGGACAGTTTTCAGCATTTGGGCCATGGAAGTAAAGCTGCCTCTTTCTGTGCTGTCGTCAGATGGTTTGCCCTTGCTTAATATTTTATGAAAAATACGTGACATCTGTTCCTTGAGGTAGGAACAGGAATGCAGTTACAGAGGGAAGAAAAAAAGCAAGGCTTGCATGTTTCTTGTTAACAAATACATCCAAATCCCTTTGGATGGCTTGATATCCTTCAATGCAAGGTCTCCAGTGGTCAAAAACCGGATGGAATTGCTTGGGATGAGGCAATTCAAAATGAAGGAGGCATTTAAAACTACGCCAACCCAAATACCACATAATCTCCTCATTACAACATCATTTGAGAATGCACACTGTCATTATTTAGTGTTTACATGAAACTATCATAAAGAATTAAGAACTGAAGGTTAAGGGGCAGAGGGATGGAAGAATAAAGTACCCTTCCTATGGCTCTTGGCATTCTCCTGCTTAAGAGTGTTTCTGTTATCCTCTGTGTAATCCAGAATACTACACTGCCATGGAAGACATCCCTTCTGCAGTACACAGATTTACATCTTCTGTGAAGGCAGCACAGTCTAGGCCTTGATGGGAGCTGGAGCATTTGAAGGTGGGAGGAGAGGTGGGCATCCATCACACTGAATGGCAAGGCCATGGGATAACCACAGAACAGGGAGTGAGAAGGAATCAGTGCTCTGCAGGGATGTGGAGCAATCAGAGCTAGGGCACACAGCTGGGGAGCTTAGATTGTTCCTACTATGTAGATGTTACTATCTACAGCATGTTACCTGGACTAGACCACAATCAGAATGAATGATTTGAGAAGAAAAAATAAGCACACTAAGTAAATTTATTTCCCTCTCACAAACCAGATAGTTGAACCTTGGCTGTTTTACCTCAGGAGATGAGGACAAGAAAGGTTTGATGTATATATTGGAGTCGTGCACTTTCAGGTCATGGTCTCCCAGTCCTCTTGTCACTCCAATTGTTGCCATAACCCGGGCCTGGAAACAAAGAAAAGCAATGGGATCAAATCTTGTTACATGTACCGTGTCAATAGGGAATGAGATAACATTCCTATTCTGTAACTGCTACAGTTAGGGAAGGATTCCCTTTTCTCTCCCAGAAACTCTAGATCAAACATAGCTAATTAACATAAAAGCTCTTCACACTCATGTCATCTCCATTTTTCTCCTTATTCCAAGGTTTGTTTTCAGCCACATCCCACTCTGTCACCATCTCAAAGGTACTGGGAATATGGAAACCTAACCCAGCCACCTCACTGCCCACACCAGTCTGTGAGGGCATTCCTTCAGCAAATTATGCTGTCAATATCAATTTTATAGAGAGGAAAAGGAGCTTAATTACTCACATAAGGAATCTGTGATATCTTCCTAATGGCATATTGTTGTATATTCCCTTCACCAGGGGAAAGTGCCAAAGGCCACCTTAAATTGCTGAACACACAGCTGACAGCAGCACTGACCACAGTGCTCTCTCCTAGGGAGTCAGTCTATAGCAGGTCTGCAGTTCCCTCAGGTCTACCACTTCCTTCCCCCAGCACCTCTGCGACATCAGTCATCTCCAAAGAGCTGCTGGGCTCTCCTTCATTAAAGCCTCTCCAAAGACTGACCAGGCATTCAGCCTCCCAGGGAACCTGCTCTCTGTGCTCTGCAGACCACTTCTCCCAAACTCAAGCTTAGCCACAGCAGCTTCTGAGCAAGGGAGCTCAGCATCAATAACAGTGAGCAACTGACTCAGAATCATTTTGCCTCAGTAACTCCTGGCTCCACAGAGCCATATGAAAGTAAATTAAAAAGATGTGCATGAAACATTTTGCAAATAATTATAAACCTAACCAAATTCAGAGATAAGCTGCAGGTCTGAACCTTCAAAACACAGACTAATTTTGAAGAGTGTCTATTTTTGCACTGAGATAAGAACCTAATGCAGCAGGGGAGCACTATTTAGAAACACAGCAAGCGTACCAATATCAGCAAACTGACACGACTGCGTCCTTATATTGATCCTATTGCTGCATCCAGCTAAGCTTGCTGGGAGCAGCACTAATGATCTCACTGTTCTTAATTACAGAGATGAAAACAGAGTAAACCAAACAAAAGAGTGTTTCTCCCTTTCAACTATCAGCATTCACACATCAGAAAAATTCAACGTACACTAGCTGAAGATAAGGTTAAGGAGTGTTATACTTTACAAACCCTGCCCTGATCCCTCCTCTTCCTAAATTAGAGTTTTGTATCTCAGAGCACTGTTAAATATCTTCCCACTTTGCTCTAGTTATATTTTACAATTAACACAAACATTTAAAGTCAATTACTTAAGACAGTCTCATTGTAGCCTATTTACAATGAAAGAAAAACAAAAGCTAACTGAAAAACAAATGACTGTTTGCTGTAAAATGCTTTTTAGTATGTTGAGCTCTCCCCACCACCCCCCAGACATGAGACTGATTTATGACAGAAGCAAGATATTCTTTCAAGCTGTCAAAACGATAAAATAAAGAGATACTGAGTGGAAAACACTGGACTGCCACAGGCTAAACTGAGTGGTAAACAGCACAGAATTCCTTCTTTGGTCTGAGGAAAGCAAACATGCTCACCTTCTTGCCTTCTCCATATATAAGGGGAAACTTCAAGTCATCTTCCTCAATGGTTTTGTATGCCCTGTGGGGGGAGGACAAACAACATTTATAAAGCTTGCACTCAGTTAGTGACCCAGTGCCCTAAAACAAGCAGCTGTGATTTCAAAAAAGGGGAAAAAAACCCCCACATTATTTTTCTTAGGGACTCTGTCTTTGAACCAAGATGTAAGTTTCTTTTTCTGCAGGAAGGTTTGCTGTAAATAATTATCCATTTCTCCAAAAGGAAAAGTGAAGATGGGGAAATACCTAACATGCCAAGCTTCTCCTATTGATTGCAAAGAAAGAGGTGAACTAGAGTAACATTCTAATCAGGTAAGATACTGCTGGATATGGTACCAGCTATACCATAATAGAGTGTCATAAAAAACACCAAATCCAACCAGATAAAAAAACCCAGACAAAACAACCCCAAACCCATCAAGAAACTAACCAATGCCTAGATTCACTCTGTTAATGTGAAACGTGAGCAACAACAGGACGTGTACACATGGTGTGAAACAGCTTTCTGATCCTGTTCTCACCCTCCAGGACTGCAGAAATCAAGACAAGCTTCATGTGCTGAAGTCTTAGGATATTTAGTGCTCATTTGACCTTGACTACAACAGTCAAGGTTGTCAGAAGTTTCACATTTCACAGCAGCTTTCCCATGGACAAGAGACAAGAGAAGTAAATGCTCATGCTCTGATTCTGTTTACTGCATGCCTGCGTACTCTACCTTTTACACATCCAGCTGTTGACACTGATGAGGTGAGAAGGTTAGCAATTTTGCCAGTGAGAAATAAAAAAAAAAACAACAAAAGATGACAGTCATTCTCATAAGCTGTAGATTCCTGTGGCTTGTAGAATACATGCTTGAGCTCAGATGCTGGGGTGCCTTTTTGGCTAAGGTACATTGCCCCAGAGGGACACGCTTTCCTTCATACCACAAAATTGTCCCTCCTCAACCTTTCCCTGCATGTTGTGCTTCCTCCTGGCCCATTTTGGTATCACCCCGAGGGCTTTGGTATCACCCCAAAGCCCTCGGGGTGATACCAAAATCATCCCAAGTGCACAAACAGGAGAGGGAGGGAAGGTGCTGGGCAGGTCCCCTGCCAGCCACTGCCAACCCCTTCTGTGTAGCTTTCCAGCTCTCCTGGATGGCTGCCTGAGCTCCAGGGAGTCACACAGGATCACGTTTAAGCAATGTTAAGGCTGTGACATAAACCAGCAGGAAATTAAAAATAAAGGGTGAAATCCTATATTGTAATCAAACTGCTCCCTGCCTCGCCAAAATACAGCACAGACCTGGGATCAATAAATGGTGCTGTACATGCTGCATCACTCAGGCAAGCCTCAGACTTACTGAGAGCTGCATAGACACTTAAGCCTCACCTTTACATTTCCCAGTAATCACAGGAAGGGATCATATTAGGGTTTTGGGGGCAAGGGATGGACCATGAAAAAAGAGAAAAGCAACCAAAATGCATAGAAGAAACAGTAGTGGAGGACTCCCCTCCCATACTACAAAACATTACTATGTATGAAATCCCAAAACGAAACTAAGTGAGGTTTGCAAAATACAGTGGGGGTCCTTCACATAGTCAAGAATATCTTAGAATACATAACTATAATATTTGGCCGTCTCTCCAAGAGACAGTATAGTGAAGGCATTCAAATGGCATTCTGTACTGGGGAGGGCAAAGAAATTAGCTCTTAAACCAAACAAAAAAGGCAGAAATTACTACAAGTAGCCAACATGATAATACTTCCCTGACGTTTAAATCCCGGAATAGCACTTAGTTGGGAAGGAGGAGTCAGTCAGGGACTTTGCTCTTGTTCCTATCTTTATTTCCAACAGGGAATAGCTAACATTTTTGCCTCACTAACTTGGATATCCTGGTTTGAATGTAGAGCAAAAATTTTAGCCTCTCTGACTACTCATGAACATGTTTCAAAGCTTCCAACTGGACCTACAGTGCTGTAAGCCCTGCGAAAACATCCTTGAGGAGTCAGAACTATGCCTTGCTTAGAGCCAGTTGTGCTCTGACACCAAGAAAATGGATATCAGCTGAGTTCATTGTGGGCATCAGTCAAATGAGTCAAACGACAAATCATGCCACAAGCCTGACAAGACAACCATTCCTACTGGATGTTCAAATTATGGTACATATTTGTTAAAATAGCAAACTAAACTAAGATGAGGTGACTTAATGACTTGCAGCCTTTTGCAAGGAAAAAACATTCTTTACACACAGCCTATATTATTGGCAAGGTAACTACAAATATTTAAGACAAAAGCCCTCAATTTATACTGCCCTGTAAGTTGACAAAAACAAAGACCAAGCTTTTTCCCTCTCTCTTCTTCCTCCTTATGTTCTCCTGCACAACACCTCACATCAACTGTGCTTTAAGAACATGGGAAAAGAGTATCATTTAGGCTGGTGTCCTTCAAAAGAATGGTCCCCACTGCTGAGTCCAGCTTCCTTTATGGAACCATTACAAGAACCACTGTCCCTTGGGCCTTCAACTGTGACACCATGGTGTAAGGACATTGGGGGAGGCCATGTTCTAAGGGCTGCAGCTAACTTGTTCCATCAGCAATTTGGGAGAGCAGCTGGCTAGCCTGTGACCTCCTGAAGCTATGCAACTAAGTGAGGGAGGCCCAGAGAGCTACGGTGATTTGTTTTGTGGTTTCTCACAGCTTGTCACCTCTTGGGCTCAGAACTCGGATGTCAAACTCATCTCAAACATGCTTTTTCTGTTGACATTGCTATTGCCTGAGAAGTTATCAGCACTTAAAAAACAATGGTCTGAACTGCAACCACAGCAGAGGAGGTAGCACAGACACACTGAAAAGCAACCCAAGACACTCTAGAAAAGTACCTATGTCCTGTATTACTAGAGAAACAGAATTAATAATATACGAGTGTGCAGTTTGGTGCAAGAGAAGGATGAAGGACAGCTTTTCAGCTAACAACTCAGCAACTGCACTGGGGAGATGAAGGAAGATATGAAGTTAATTTATGCCCTGTGAAACCTCCTGTATTTTGTATGTGGGTTTATTTCACACAGGCTACAACCTTCTGGACTATTTCTCTTGATTTTATGAAATAAAGTTGCATTTATACTTTCGTGTGCAGTATATAAAGATACAATATGGCAGTAGGTATATCAAACACAGACATATAGAGAACCTTAGGGGATGGTTTGGCTCTTTTAGTGCCAGCATGGCCTTATTCAGCCCAGCTCACTGTTTTAACAACAGTGTTGCAACCCTCCCCTCCCCATGTCTTCCTCATCCACATCCCAGGCGGTTTTGGTGGCCACCAGGGCATGAAAAGAAAGGTTATAAAGACAGGGCAATGCTATTCCTTCCTGCTTTGAATGAGCCTAAAGCTTGTTAAGTGCTTTTGCCACGTAAGCCTCTATTTTTCCAAATGGAAAAACGGAGCAGAAAAGGCAAGCTTATGCCCAGCTAGATCTAGCTGCATTTTTTTCAGTTAACTTTGTTTCTTCTTTTCATTTCAAAAGAATTATGAAATGCTACTGCTGTCCAAAAATACTGAACTAGGCCTTGACATATGTACCACCCACAAAGTTACATTTGGACTCGGGATCAACATTTTGGAAAACTGGGCCAAATCGCACCAGGAGCCAAAAGAGATGTCAGAACAAAAGAACTAGGACTGACATGATGTTACTCATATGCTAACTGGAATCTGCTCTAAATGCACGGTGAAAAAATAACCAGGAGCTAATAAATGCACAACACAATCTACAGAAGAAGTTTCTTACAGTGCTGAGGTCATTAGCAGCGCTTTAGCACTTTTTAAATAAAAGATTATCAAAGTTACCTGCATATTGCTAGGTCAGAACTTGAAAAACCAGTTAGCTCCCATATGTAAATTTCAGAGCCAAAATCCTAGATAATGTCTTACATGTGTTACGGGTTCTCCTGCCATACAATTTGTTCTTAAAATTGGCCTTCTGAAAGCACATACAAATTCACATAAGAGTAGAAGCTGTTCGTGACCAAAACCAAAATCTACATTCCATTTTCTTCCACGGCAAACTGTGTAAGGTTACTGGTCATGAAAAGTATTGTACTGGCATCCCCAGGCACAACAGATGGTATTGCAAACACAATCTACCCTGACCTGGAAGGTTCACTTCAGTGCACGACAGGGGAATCCAGACTCTGTGCTCTGTTTTCCATGGCACTTGGCTTTAGAAAGTTTGTCTGTGTTTGACATTTCTGCTAGTGACACCTGATAGTAAACTGAGAATTAAACCTAAGGAAGAGCAAAGAAAATCATCATCAAAAGGTTTTAGCTTGAAGAATAGAATAAACCTACTTGTGGCAAGCAACTAAGAGAAAGTACTACTGCTTCATAGAAATTCTAGATCATACTGAGTACAAGGTCAAAGGCATCTCTGAGACAGGTTTGTAGATTTCATGTGTTTCTAGCACTGCTTTGCTACCACTATTAAAAGAACCCCAAACCTAGGGCCATCCCCATAGACCTTCCACCTGCCCCTACTCTCCCCTCATCCAAAACAACCCAACTCATAATAAAATTACCCCAGCTATCCAAACAATCTCCTTCTGAAGCTCAACCTTCTTTGGTCATACCAACAGAAAATCCAGTTTTAATCTTTAAGCAACACAAAACTTGATAGAAACTCTTTCTTTTTTTTCCCCTCCCACACAAGTAATCAGTGGAATGGAGCTCACCCTTTGGGTAACAGAGCTTAAATTACCAGTCCAAAAGGAAATGTTCATCTCTACTGTCTATTGAACTACAGGCATCTAACCAGTGTAAGTGCATGCTTACTATCAAGAAGAAAAGATGTGTAGCGTAGGTTAGGCACAGAGCCACTAAAACTTATACTACATGTGTCTCAACTCAGCCATAATCTTAAAAAATGTCCTTACACTTGTGCTCCTGCAGAGTCAGGATCTCTAAATTCAGACAGCACTGTCTGATACTAAGTACCCTCTAGACAGGTTAGCTCTAATGTTCAGTGTCTCAGTTATCTTTCCCCTATTGCTCATCTGACACATAGTTTAATGAAATAAAATTACAATAAACAAAGATAATGAAAGCATATAAACTATAGCAATGTTTGTTAAGAGAAAAGATGATGGCAAAGCCAAATCAGTTAAAGACCAATGCACATACACAGGTGCACAAAATAGTTTTTAGAGGAAGATCTACCCTAAACCAAGATACTCTCATAGGCTTCCTTTCAAGCAAAGAGGAAAACATACACATTTTAAAACACTTGGTATTCCCAGAAAATTCAGACATACCTTCTTATGAACCTGAAAGTACATAATGCATCATTTTGCAAATCCCAGTTCTATCTACCAATCTACAAACTAAAAAAAAAAAAAAAAATTTAAAAAAAAAAAAAAAATGTGTCTCAGCATGACTTGTACACATATATGATCTCTGGCTTGGTCAAACCAGATGAGTACATGTGCCCTGAACCTCCAGGGAGCCTTCACTGCTGTGTACAGTCCTAAGACAGAGTCTGGACTTTGGAGAGCACCAGCACCACATATTCCTGTGGAAGTAATTCCTAAGCAAAACAAACCATCTATGCATCTTGGCCATCCCAGTTTAAACACTCAAGCACCAGAATCTTCTCAGGCACGTCCTGGAACGTGGCTGACTTTTTAGTCCAATCATCTCGAATGGAGCAGTAAAAGAAAGTGGTAGAAGAAAAGTCAGACACAGGCCTGTCAGGCATCTCAAGCATTTAGAGAGGTTCTTGCCCAAAAAAAGACCAATCAGAAAAAAAATTAACTGAAAGCATTTAAAAGCAATCTCCCTTACTGCTTTTGTGCTGAGGAGGCTGGGAGGGACAGAACAAGAGTATTGCAAGTGCTTTAATTCACTGTTTGTAACCTGCTGAGCTTCCACTACTGAGTGACAGAACCTGTGTGCAGATCCTACAGCTGCACATCAAGCAGGTCCACCTTCTGCAACAGCCTTACCAGGCTGAGTCTTTTTTCCCCCAGAGAGCTTGCTGCCTTGAGCACTTCTTAAAATTTACTTCATTTCTTCTCCTCTTAAACAGGAAGGTTTGTCAGCAATTTACTCTGGAAATACAGGGGGAAGTGGGCTGTTAACACTCTATGGGCTGAGTGCACTGGAGCGCACTGTGATGAACAGAAAAACCATTTGTAAATTCGTATTTTGCCGCATTTCTTGTTAAAAGGATGTTGAGAGGCAGATGGGAGAAAGGCTGCATGTTAAACTCAGTGCCTGCTCCACACTTGCTAGCTGGG
This sequence comes from Acanthornis magna, assembly GCA_036785705.1. Taxonomy (NCBI): domain Eukaryota; kingdom Metazoa; phylum Chordata; class Aves; order Passeriformes; family Acanthizidae; genus Acanthornis; species Acanthornis magna. The sequence goes on from JAWUZG010000001.1 coordinate 29,000,174, forward strand.
ATCCTCTGGAAGCAAAGGAGATTGATGTTAAGCAGGAATCATAAAGCAAAATCTTCTGGGAAAGATCTCTGTAGTGTAGGATGGAGGAGGCAGTGAGACACAGCAAGCAGAGACCTCACCATCCCACAGCAGTGCTGGAAACTCTTCCAAGAACCAAGGGGCCTCCTCTCAGCCAGAATCAATCTTGGTAACAAGGGAAAGGAAGAGAACTTCTACGGACACAGCTGAGGTTATGTCAAATTTGTGCAGGTGGGGACACCAGAGAAAGCAAGAGCATGGAAAGAGACTTCATCTTATCAGGAAGAAGGGTTGTTTTTGCTTGGGTTTTCAGATGGAAGATTATCTCAATCCAATTTAATTTCCTTCTGATAAAGCAGACTGGGTGCCTTTTGTTTGTCCTTGCATATGCAGCACCTGATCCCACGCCAAGGCAAAGCCCAAGTGGAGATGCACAGCCATGCAGGGACAGGCCTTACATGCATTGCTTCCAGAAGGAGATGCTTTTGCAGGACATGACTCAGACCAACCTCATTCTTGTCACTCTCACTTGGCCCCAGAGAAGCCATTCACAAAGAGCTTTACCCCAGACTTCAGCTTTCTCTTTTGTTGCAGCAGTATTACTTTCTGCTTCTGCTTTCTCCTGCCCCAAAGACACTGGCTCAGCTCCTGTGGCATGTGCACACTCGGGGGAAAGAGCCATTCATCACTGTCAGGAGACATGCTGTACACAGCAGGTCAGCTCTCACCTCCTGCTGCTCCTGCAGTGAGGGCTGCAAATCTTGAAAAGATGCATAACATGCACATTGCAAACAGCCATTCATCATTGCAGAGCTGTGCCCCAGACACCCAGGCACAGCCCAGCAAGCTGCTCTAGTTGTGTGCACCAGCGAGGCACATCCCCTCCTGCTCCTCACCACCTTGCAGCGAGAGACAAGAGCACAGACACAGAAACCATAGCAAGTGACTGCAGATGATGGTTTCTCCTGCAAAAATGATATCCTCTCTCTCTCCCCTCCAGAATGGCCCAGTGCTGCAAAGGTGCCCCATAATCATTAAATTATGAAAATGGAAGTTGCTGGAAGGAAATTAATACCAGGCATGACTGGGGAAAAGGTTGCTTTCTCGTGAAGTAATTATGAAATTAAAATTTGATCTCTCCCTGGTGATTGTACAAAGGATACGGCTGAGGTCTCAAACACAACAATACAGCCCAGATTTCAGCAGAAGAACAGAATGTTTCACTAGACAAAAAAGTTCAATTAAAAAAAAAATGAGGGGAAGGATGACTTTTTGTAAATTACATGATTTTGGCAAAAAGGTGCAATCAAGCAGGTTAGAGCACAGGGTTTGCAGACTTCCAATTACTTTTTACAAGTTGGAATCAAGCTGTTAGGAAATGCAGCTTATCTGAATAAGACTAATAATGCTAAGCTAATTAGACCCACAGGCATTAGCTGGCAGATAAATTCAGGCCAAAAAGAGGGACACTGTCACTTTAAACACTGCCTTGGGATCGGTGGAAAAGCTAATGAGGAGTGTCAGTTGGGGCTGTTTTATTAGGTGGTTCTCCAGAGACTATAGCCTGAGGTTTCTGTAGCAGGGCTTCTGCGCTTGATTCAATAAATCAATTTATATTAAAGGAGGGTGCAGCACAGGCGCCAGCTCCATAAAGCATTTCTGTGGCATTTCTCAATCTGCTCAGGCACTCCTTGGGCAGGCTACCTGAATGTGCTGTCAAAGGACATTGAGCCCAGCAATAAAGAATAAGATAGCGGCCACATTGGCAATATTTGTTCAAATCAGCTCACACATTACCAAGCAAAACATGTACATTGGCTCTCACCGGGGTATTCTGGATCCCCAGTAAGTGATTAATGAGAGCCTGGGTTTTGTGAGCTGGAGTCTGAACCGCAGACGGCAAGGCGGGCTGCACAATGAAAGCAAAAGGCATCCATCCCAAACAAAATAAAACGGCTTGAAAAGTGAAGTTGCTTTTTTAATCAGATGCTTAGAGGCTGAAAGACATTCCCTGTTGGAAAGAAAAGGGCAAGCACAGAGCAGGCTGGCAGCTTTCCAGGCAGTGGACAATATTGACTCTAGAATAAAATGGGTTTTGCTTAGTCCTCGCCTCGGGGCACCAGCCACCCTGCTTTGGAATAAATCATGTGGGTGGGCGATTCCCCAGCATGGGCTGACCCTTGGGGGCTGACCCCGTGTGCCTCAGCACCCCCTCACCAGACACATGGGCATGGAGCTGGCAAGGGCTCCACTGCTGCTGTGAAGACAGAGTGCTCAGAGACAGTGCCCAATTTCCCTGCTCACTGCCGCCTTGGGCTTCAGCCCATGGTGTGTGATGGGCACTACACTGCCTCAGACCATTTCTGATAGGGTGCAGCTCAGCTCTGCCTCTCCTGGAGGGCAAAGGAAGCCACCAACAAATAGGTAAAATAAATGTACTTGTTATCTAGGTCTCTTTTGCCATGCTAAAATCAAGTAAAAAAGCTGAAGCTGTGATCTGGAAATAAGCCTTTAAAGAACTTCACTTCAATGCAAGCAGCAGAAAAGCCACTGTTTTTGTTCCAAGGAGGAGCAAAAAATTGATTTTGAAACCACCAAAGTTGATGCCAATTGGTAGTGCCTTCTGGATGCCTTTGGTTAAACACAGCACTGTACAGCTCCTCCAGCCCCACAGAAGACTGAGAGGGGAACTCTGGAAGGAGGCACAGTGAAGGATACAGCCAGTCAGAAATCCAGGTTTGAGAAGGTTCTAGGATATAGTCAAAGCAAAGTACTTCAAAATTGTTCACACTGGATTTACAAGTGAAGGAAATTTGACCAACTGTGTCTTAACCTTAAATAAAAGGCAGAGACAGAGAACACCAATTCTGTGGAGTCCTTTAAAGGAGCAGCTATCACCAGGCCTGCTGTTTTTCCCCCTGTATTTCCACGTCAGGCTACTCGCCCCCCTTTTTAGCATTGACCACCTTTTGCTTACATGGCCTCTGAGTCTTTCCTGATGCTTCTGTTGCCAGGACTTGTCAAAGCCACCAGGACACCTCTCTCCGATACAAGTTTAACCTCTGCAAGCCATGGGCTTGAAAACCCCAGCCCAGAGACCCAGCTGTGAAAGACTGTCAGTAACACAGATATCTGCCAGCAAATTATGGCTCAAGACATCTCGGAGGCTTTTTCAGCAGGACACACTGCTCTTAAGATGCCTTGCCAGTACACGTTTTGCAATCGCTGTTCAACCACAATGCACATGGGGCAAGGGTGCAGGAAGAGCAGCTCATGGTCAGCTCCCACCAAAGTAGGATTTATTTTAGGTATATTTAATACAGCATTATTTCTCATTGCAATTGCCACTGCACAGAAAGGAGAAAGGGTAGGAGAGCTGGAGAGAGAAGGGAAAGGCTGGTCTCAAAGCAGTTACAGGCAGCCTGGACTAGTGATGCGGTACACATTGCTGGATCAGTGGTTGTCCTAATGCTGTGGGGAAACTTGGCAGCTGTGCTACCACTGTGGGCTGTGGAGACAAAGCCAGTGTGGAAACTTCACATGAAAAAAAAAAAAAAAAAGAAAAAGCAGAAAGAAAAAATAAAGGGCCAAATGCATTATAACAGACCCAAAGACAATAATCTTTTGTAATCCAAACAAGCTGGGCAAGCCAAGCCATTGTTGAGAATCTGAAAAGCTCTGGAGCAAAGGAGGAGGATAAAAATGAAGAAAAAAAAGTCATACAGCTTCTAATAAAAAACACGGAAAGTATCCTGAATTGTAAAATAAAACAGTTTGTTTTCCTGAGGAAACATCAAAACAGAGAGTGTTTTACATTCTCTATTGAAGGATTCAGTAATTAAGTGTTAAGAGTGGCTGTTTCTTCCTAATATCACCTGCACCTCTCTACACATTTGTGCAAATGGCAATGCACAGTGAGGTCAGTGACCAAAAAACTATTCAGACAATTGATCATTTGCAATGTATGTGATAAAACTTCAGCAGCATTTTAGTGTATCAAGCTCTGGCTGACCAAAGCTCCATCTGACATTTTCTAGAAAAGGAATATATATGTGCTAATTTATTCTCCATGACAGATAGTGTCCTTAGAAACAAATGCAAAACAGACATGTCCTCAGCCACTGTCTCTTGATGTATCAGTTGAATCCAGGAATTAGAAAGGGAAGAAAACAGAAGCAAAATCCTTGAAGTGGAAAACAACCACTAAGAAAACACTGCCACCTCAAACCGTCACCTTTGAGGGCCCACCAAAGTGGAATGCTAATGTCTTGTCCACAATCTCAACCATTAAAATTGATCCAGACTTTTAGATAAACAGAAACTAATTGCTTCTCCTTTGTCTAGCAGATCACTGCACACAATTCAATGGATAACAAATACCTTTGACAAAACCTTGCAAAAAGAAATGGATCCTTATTTAGAAGGGCTCTGGTTTAGACAAATATATGGTGATAGAGCAATTTCCTCAGCATTTTATTGTCCCGAGGCAACCAAACAAACAAAGAGGTAACTGATGCACCAGTTGTGCAATATGGAGCAGCTAAAATATTCCAATTCTTTTATTAGGACAAAAACATAGCCCCATTTTTCACTTCCAGCCAGAAGTCAAAAAGGAACAGCAGGGAGAGGTAGCCTCATCACAGTCTCCACATGCTCCTGCTTGGCACAGGCCACCTTTTTCTGGGACAATACTGTGATGAATTCAGACTTGAATTTTCAAGTCACAGTTCCAGCATTTATTCCAGAATAACTCCTTACAGCTAAGCACATTTGTATTAAACTGGTGAAAATTTTTGCATTAACCATATTAGAATCTCTAACTGGATCGACATGTGTCCTACACTTCAGGAAATTCAGAAAAAACAACCAGAAAATAACTATCTTCTCCTCTCTGCTATATGCTAGAGCTAAGAGAGTTCAGAAACCAGTACTGAAAAGCACCACATTGAATCAAATCTGCCAGCTTGATTTACCTAAGCTCTTCTACCTTACTCATTATTCTACATTTAGAATTTCTGTTCCTTTTTCTAATACCAAACAGTATTAGCTACGTAATAACCATTTTGGATAAGGTAAAGTGCTATATGCACAGATTCAAAAATGAGGTAGAAACTAATATACAGAATTATCTCTTCGCTTAACTTTTAAACTTTCCAATGATGTATGAATCTTAACATTCTGCTGGTGATTTGGACTGGAAAAATTCCTCTAGTAAGCAAAACTTCCACTGAGTTTTTTGACATTTCATTTGGAACTTCTAGTGTGCATAAATAGTTATCTTTTCCTCTTCCTGCTTTACTTTGTATTTAGCAATACAAAATTTGATCACTGTGATGCCCATTTGTGTTAATCAATTAATTCTTTGCAGTGCCTCATGGTAATTCGTGTTTAATAGGAAAAGAGTTGTGATGTCACCTGCCAATACTGCAACTTCAACCATTCTAACCTTGTTTCTTTTCCAGACCACTAACCAACTGGGTAAGTGCAAAACAACTCCCATGAATCTGAAGAAACTCTCTTTGCCTTCCAACCATGATGAGAGAAATCTGTTCTTGCCCTCCTCTCAGAAGTTCCTGGCCTATGACACTTCTGTAGCTCTCCCCCACATGTTTTTCCTCCCAATAAGCATGTCACATCTTGAAAAAGAGCTTTTGGAAGCCTACATGAAACCATTCTTTACTGGTGCCCCCAGAGACATCTGGGAGTTTAACAAAAAAAACCTCCTTTTGCAGAAACTGGGAGAGTGTCTCAAGATCTTCCAAATGTTTTGCTGTCTAAGTCCTCAGTTGATCCAATGTTCTCATTCTGTTCCTATTCTTTTGCTCATGCCTGTAGCCTTTTTAAAATGTGAAGTCATCATTCTCAGGGTGAAACTGCATATTCTACTAGCAGCTGTTCAAGATGACAGACAACGATGGTTATTCTCAGATTTACATGTTCTGCACAAACACTTCAGACTATATTAAACTTAGATCATTATTCTGCCATTAAAATATCATTATATTTATGGTCTATAAAGCATGGAACAAATCAAAAGTTATGCAGAGCTGTAGTGGTAAGTGAGCATCCAGGCTTCCAAACTTAAAACAGACTTTGTTTTTTTAACCCCCTCTATTCTTTCTCTTCCTGAAAGGACATTTACTATGGATGCTAAAACACAAATGTCATGGAAATGAAGACCATTTGCATGTATTGGGCTTTTGCCTTTATAGGTCACGCATGTAGCTCACAACTGCAAAGATTAGGGATTCTCCAAGTCAGTGGGAGTTACTGAGAAGGAGCCTCTTGAACCGACAAAAAACAATGAAGACATTTAGCCAGAAACAAAAAAACTCACATCATTCTTTCTGTCTTCACTTCTTTAAGTCCATGCTGTTCATTCAAGCCTTTTCATTTAAGCTAGTTATGACTTTTGTTCAGATAGGCCCATCTCTAAAATGATTCCTCAGGGGATATCCAAATCAAGGGTCAGCTGCACTGGAGTAGGGGAGGCAGCTCTTCCCTTCTGCAAGCTTTCCTCAGCATGTGAAGGTAGGATGGCACAATGTCTTCGTTTAAAAGACAAATGTCTGATCCACTGATCCATAATTTATAAAAAGCTACTTCCAAGATAGGAAAATTGTTTAGCTTTCAGAAAGATCCCCTGGCACATCTTCCCCTGTATATGCTTGCTCTGCTTTGAGTGCTCACACGTTAAAATGAAAGAAGGTCCTAGCTCTGGAGGGACGTCAATTTATTTAAAACATTATCTTCTAAAAGAAAGATACATCTGAAAGAAGGAAATGCCTTTTCTTTTAGTATGCAGGGGTACACCTCCATGTTTGATGCAGTTTACACCAATCAAAGACAGGTACAAAGCAGGTTGGGGAGAAGGCTGACTCCATGTCGAGAAGGACACATTCTTACCAGCCAGTCATGTTGAAGTCACGGTAGAGCATCCTCTTTCCAACTTCCTTGCGCTGCACCCTCCGTGGAAACTCTAAATGTGTGAATTCATTTCCCAGCAAGTGGGGCTGCATGTAAGCCTGTGGGCAGAAATCAAACCACAGATACCACATAAAACAATACATCATCTATTTTTAATGAGACAGTATTACCATCCCTTCCTGGTCCCTTCCCACACAAATTCCACCCCCTCCTCTACCCTTCTTTTTAAATAAGGAAGATGATGTGCTCCATCTCAGCAAACAATGCACATACGCCAGTTCTGACCCTGCCTGATATCCAGCCTTATAGGTAGTACTCCTCTTGCCCCCAAAATCCTTCATTTCTTCTCCCTGCTCCTCAAGATTTGGGATCTCTAAACTACACTTCGTCCAGTGACCCTGAAGGAGTCTGCAGAGCTTTGTAAAAAAACAGAACACATCCCTTTTTGTAAGTCAGCAACCTGAGAGAAAGGAATGAACAAATACAAAGCTATGGAGCAGAGACTTGGAGGGGTGAGTGTGCAGTGAAGCTCAAGCTTTTTGACTCCCAGTTCAGCTATGCCAACAACACATGCAACATTGCTGCCACACTTTAATTGTCACTGCCTCGAGAAAAAGGCACCCCATCACACATGACACTTGCAAATAAACATGAGCTGCAGAGCAATTTATTTTCTTGTTTTTGAAAAACTACTTCCTTCATGCAAAATAGACTTTTAGAAAAGCAGCAGCAGTTTTGTGTCACAACTGCAAGTAATGCCTTTGATGGTTTTAATGTTCAAGTGCTGCTCATGTCCCTTCTTGTGCACTGCTCTGCAGATGCTGGGAGCCCTCTTTGCCAGAGTTGTGCCTGTGGCTCATGTTCTCCCAAAGCTGACCACAGTTGAGAGGATCATGAGGCCCTTTGTCCACTATGCAAATTTTTAGATTGAATTTATACACAGATCACTTGACATGATAGATTAATCCTAAACATACTCTATTTCTTATTTTTGAAATACATCTCACTCCTTTTTCTTTAGTACTTGAATAAACATGCTTTTCTCTCTCCCTCCACAAAGCTGCATTGTGAGCATGCTCTTATGAAAGACACAGTCAAATTGGCTAGGGAACTGAAAAAAGTTGCATTTCTTAACCTTTTTGCAGATAACTCTTTTTCCTTATCCAGACAGTTAAGGCAATAAAGTCTGTCTTATCTTCAGCAGCAGCAGCTGCCATCAAGGGAGATGAAACGAGCTGGGGTTTAGTTTGTGTATATGTCATAAATCTAGTGCTCATCAAAGGTAAGCAGCAGGAAGCAGTGGAAGCCCTTATTGATCTACCTGGCATCTGTCTTACAGATAGTTCACAATAAAATATTTCCTGCATTTAAGAGTTGAGCCTGCTCCCACACTCAATTTACTAGGAGCTCTGTCAGGCTCAGCACATCACAATACTAACTCGCCATCAGCTCGTCCCTGTTCCCATCACCAGACATCCTTCCAGAAGAGAACACCTCAAGCTTGGTTTAAACAGGACTGAGGAAGGTTGCTGTGTGTAGCCAACAAGATTGGATTCTGCTTTCAAGAAAGCATGATCTTGACATCGTGATCCCTTCCTGGAACAGCAACTCCATCAAACTCTCTCTGTGTACAGTTAAGGGAATTACATTTTTTTTCCTGCAATCTACAGTCAGCCAAGGTCCCCTTCTCCACCCAAATATTGTTTTCAAGGACTCTCTAATTGGACCACTCTCCTCAATACAGAAGTGGTTGAGAAGCACTAGTGACTTTTGAGAGGTATTAGTCCACATGAGGCTTTTCATACTTCCAGAACTCTGGAAATTCTTAATTTAAAAGTACATGTAAGATTTTTATTTTATTTTCATTCCAGTTGCAAAAAAGGTGGAAAATTCCTAACCATTTGATGTGTCGCAACACATGAACAATATTTGTTGTTTGTATGACAGAAAAGAGTTGGACTTTTTTTTTGGCATTTTTTTAGTTCTTTCTAGTCTATGATATTGCAAACAATGAAGTCTGCTTTGAAAGTGCAATTCAGTTCAGAATTTAAAATGCAGAGCCTATCTTGAGTAAAACATTACAAACCACTACTAGCTAAAGGCTGGTGTCTCCTGCCTACAAAACAAGGTTATATTTAAAGAAAAAAACCCTCCCACCTAATATCAAAATGAAGTTATCTAGACTTCAGATTGTGAGATTATTTACTAGTCTGAATCAGAGGTCCAGAAGAAAAACATCACAGGCTTTTAGCATTTTTTCACTTAAAACAAGAATTTTCTTTATTGAAAAGGTAAAGCGATCAGGAGAGACTGCACTGCATAAAGATTTACTCAGATGGAAAGTCTGAAGTCACAACTGAAATAAGATTAATAAGGCTGGCACAGTTACCAGTGGACTGCTAATGTTCAAATGATATTTCTCTTCTGCAGCCAAACCTCAATGCTTGATTTACAATCCAGGGACCTTAACTTGATTCTAAAATTTTTGGCGTCAGTGAAACAGAAGGAAAAGAGCAATTTGGAAGCTTCTGGTGTCTGTGATCTGATTTCTTATGAGAAAAAAAGATTTTTGTTGTGCTTTGCTTCACTTTTGTTGTGTTTTGCTTTATTTTTTAATTTTCCATATTTTTTACCATTCTTTAAAAACAGTTATTTTTGATGCTTCACTGGTAACTCTATAGAGAGAAGAATGCTCTACTATAAAACTCAGCTGCAGCTTCCAGCTGGGTTTGTTGAGAACCATTCTCCATTTACAAGGCAGGACTCTTCTCCTCCACCTCAACAAAACCATGCTGGTCACCAGAACCAGAAAATAAAAAGCGACAGTTTAAATATCTACAGATCTTTCTAATGGATATACAAGCAGATACCATGAAATCCCCTCAAGTGATCAAACGAGAAACAAAAATGGTAAGAGAACTGACTACCAGTATTTCAACTCTGATGACACAATGTATTTTCCATTTTTTAATTTGTTTAGGTTGATCTGCAAGAACCTCAGATCAGAAACACCTCTCAGAGAACCTGATACATAATCAAATGTGTGACTATCAAACACTTTCTATATTCTTACAAAGTATGTTCAGACAACACTGTTATTCTGTGTTATGAAATTGGAACATTTTTCATATTTTCTCTTTCAGAACCTATTACAGCTTTTTGGCATAAATCTGGCATAGTCTGCATCTGCATAGTGTTTTTGGTACTCTGCCATTTTATGGTGTATTTTGTGGCTGGATGTATTGCATTCAAAATTAATTGTTTAAAATGGAGTTTGCTCAAGGAAATATTAGTCATGGTTCTTTTAAAAGGCCATTTACTTCCTGCTGTGTTTCCTGGTGATTAGAAAAGCAAACATGGAATTAAGATAAATCTAGACTTACACACTAGCATGCCAGTTAATTAGGTGGCAGGAAACACTGCATGTATCTTATCTGTACCTCAGTAAGGCCTGCCAATGCCTTTTCCAGGTCCTTCAGTCGGCACTGCACTGGAACACTGCTGGCACTAGTGGTTTCACTGCATTCTGTGTTATTTTCAGAACTGCTGTTTTCCCCTACACCAACTGTATCTTACAACTTTATAATCTTATCATATTGTGCCCTTTTCTCTGATAGGATTTTCTACTATATGGGACTACTGCTCACAACAGCATGCACAGCCTAATGCACCCACAAGTTTTGCAAATGACTCAGCCATTATCATATGGAGACATTTAAACCAAAGAGAGATTAAAACTAAATGACGTGGTGGTAAAAGGAAGGAGGAGAGTAGAAGCTAAATCCACCCCTTGATTGGTCTCTCATCTTTTGAAAGGCCAGGATCTCTTCTATAGAGCTACACATCTCTTTTACCACAGCATCACACACTGTGTCAGACAGCTGAAGCAATCCTATGTTGGGTGATGCAGGGAGTCACAAATTGTAAGAGAACTACATCTTGACTGACTTTGTATTGGAAGTGCTGACTGGACATTTAGGAGATCTAGGTGCATTTCCTCTTCAGGCTCCAGTTCCACAGGCATTCTTCAATAGGCAAGTTAGTATCACTTTTATCCTTACCTGAGCAACAAAATAAGAATAGATCCCCTTTGAGCCAACAACTGTCTGGGCTCATGAACCTTTGTTTGAATGACGGCAAACACAAAGAGCACCCATGGTCACTGTCACTGATGGCCACCCAGTCTCTACTAGCAGTGACACCTGAACTGGTAGCAGCGGTGCACCATTTCTGGTGAACTTTTGAGGGCTGTCTGGCTGCACACACGGAGACGCTACAAACACCACACTGACCGCATGTGACATCTCCAAAGTGCAACTTCGGTAACTAACAGAAACACACCCATCTGCAGTACACTCAATTCACCATTCAGTTTAAACATGTTTTCCAAGGGAAAAAGTAACAAAATCTATACCATTTACTGTTGCAATTTAGACTATCATGACTGAAATTAATAGTCTCCTCAGAAGATGAAAGAAAAATTGCTTCTGGCAGTCACTGCCTGTACAACTGCCGAATGTACCAGAGCAGTTCCCAGTCAATACTGGATTTTGTTTTCCTTCAAGATACACTGAGATATGGGAAGCCAGGGCTTATCCCAAGGGCTGTGTGAAGCTTTCCTGCTACAATTCTAAAAAGAAAAGAGAGACAGAAATTCAAAAGAAAAGCAGGCTTCTGAATGCCCACCAGTGGAAGGGAAGCAGCATGGTGCCCTGAACCTCTACAGAAGCTGAAAGACCAAGGGAATACTGGTGCAAAACTTTCACACTTTACATCTCAAGTGCTCTCTGACTGAAGGATTGATTGCCTTCTGCAATACTGTCACAAGCTGCCTGACACAGAAGTCTGTCTCTGCCATGCAGCCTGCCTGAACTCTGCAGCTGTATGCTGCCCCCCCACTGTCTTCCTATGGAGAGATGACCACGACCGGAGCTGCTTCTAAGTCAGAATGACTGAACAGTCAACTTGCTCTTTTCAGGTTTCCATGTCAGAGACCAACTGCCAAGGCCATTCTTGGATGCATGGCAATAAACCTGCCAGGACACAGAAAACATTTGCTTCCCTCCCCTCAGTTACTCAATCGGTACTAGCTGAAGCACAATTTTGTCTAAGACTAGACTGGAGGACTTCATATAGATCTACTCACATGACCTTAACAAAGCACTATCCCATGGATTTCTTTCCACATGGAAATTAAGGCTCAGAAAAGAGGAGCTAAAAGACTGAAGCAATCAACAGGCACTAAAGGCAGAGGAAAGCTTTTTCACCCTCACTGTATCAGCAGTGTCTGCTGTGCATGGAACAGCCTGCAGGCTGTAAATCCATACCCTGCCTTTGCTTGTACAGTAACTTCCTCATAGTGAACAGTATCTCTGCACTTACCAAGTAAAATATTAATGCTAAAATGATTAAGTGACTTTCTTCCTATTGTGCAGGAAGAGCAGTGTAACATGCTTGAAACAAAGAAACTCAGCTTTAACTACAAGTAAGAAAATACACTCTAAGTAAATAACTTTCAGACAGAACAGCAGATGACAGATGTTAATGGTTTAACGGACTTATAGCAAAACCTGGGGACAGACAAAATGAGTAAGAGGAATTATTTCAGATCTAATCAGCAAGACAGATGCAAACTCTGGAGTGTAATGCTTATGCCCACCTTGCAAGAAATTTGGGGTAATCTTTTTATTTTTGGGGGTTTTTTTTAAACACTAGAGTAAAAATGTTATTTAGGGAATGATACGTTTGAAATTATCTGTAATTGTGTTTCACGCTCTTGCTGTCTTGCATGTATTCTCTTTGAACATGATACCCATAGATCTGGAATATTTGTTACATGTAGAATTAAAATAGACAAACAAAGGTAAAGGAATTTTCCACAGGAAACAGCAGAAATGCTTTTCAGATCAGCTACTGGCTTCAAACATATGCCAGAAAGGACATCAAAAGAGAGAACAAACCCTTGTAGGCAATGTTTTATCTCATATTTCCTACACAAGTAGCAGACTCCCTCGATGCTAAAGATACCTTTTATTTTAAAGGCAAACAAATTATTTTAGATGTAACTGAACTGCAAATATTAGGTCTCTTTTCCATTTGGTTCTCTGAATATGTATAGTCCCAATGCAGTATTTCCTCTGAAATTTTCAGCTTCAAGCCAATGAACCTGACTGAAAAAAAACCAAATGGGACAACTGAGGAAACATCATTTTTTCTTTAAAACCTTCCACCACCACCATGGCCTTTCAAACACTGGCATTTTGTGTCGTTTCAAACCACTGTGCTTGGGCCAAGTTGAAGATGAAAGACAACTTAAGATCTGGTTAACACCACGAGCCTTGGCCTGTCCACCTTGAGTCAGGCAAGGCTGACCATGAGCCTGCCTTGGCTGAAGCTCAAATTTCTAAAATGAAAAAGCAGGAGACTAGAAGATGCACAAAGGAAATCTCTCAGCCATGTTAGGAATGATATTTTGACAAACAGCTAACCAACTTCAACCAACTGATCTGTCTGTTGACGAAAACCTTAAAAAGTAACAGGATTGTTTGTATGAAAAATAACACCATACATTTTGACTTATATTACTCGGGCATCTTATCAGCCAACACAGCTTGGTCTATAAAGCATCCCACATGTCCCCAGCTAGACACCCTGATCCAGCTTTATGGGTGCTGTTACACTAAATAAAACTAATCTTTGATCATCCACCCAATCCTGCAGCTACTAATGTTCACTGAGATCACCCCTACATTGATATCTTTCCCCTGACGGAGATACTACCAGCATACTATCAATCAAACTCTGCAATGTCATTCACACACACACAAAGAGCAGTCTGTGGTATTTTATACTGTCACACAGCAAACACTGGGATGGATTGAAATACATCTGTGGCTCATTAGCTCTATGTCTGCACTCTCAATATCCAACACCAATGACCTACTGAAGGGTCTGCAGCTGAACAAGGTACATAAGCACAGCCATGCTAATCGATGGCCTTCACCAAGAAGTATTACTCCTTTCATAGAGATTTGCACCACCAGGCTTTTCTCCACATATGCTGATGGCTTAAAGACATACATAATCAGTCACTGGTGTTCAGTGCACACATCATCCTTCACTGAGCCACAGTAACCCAGTGGCATTTCTCTGAGCCTTAGATATTACTGGGCAATGCTTGTCATCAGCAGCACCTGATTAGGTCCCCAGGTCTCTTACCAGATACTGAAGTCGCTGGCGTTCAGTCTCTGGGGTAAATTCTGAAGACATTGGAATGACTTCACCATTTCGGATTATTATAGCCCTGCAAAAGTAATAAAACATCATCAGCACAGAATAAAAAAAAAAGGAAAAAAACCCCAGAAAAGCACAGGGTGCAGCCACGCTCTTGTTCTTTTCAGAATCATAGCCAAATAAAGCCATTTCTTTTCTACTGGGCTTTTCAGCAGAAGAGGGTAATTTCTGACCTGCGTCCTTTAGAGGTTGGGTAACAAAGTATACTTGTATAAGCCAAGTTCATTTCAGAGCTCACAAAACCATCCAAGCAACAAAGGCAACAGTTATTTCAGTTGATGTCTACAGGGTATCCTTATTAAGTGAAATGCAGACACCCAGAGGAGAGGCTGCAGAATCACTGATTGTAGAACAACTCTTTGCAGTTTTTAATACCAGTTGTGGCTGACACTGTCTAAACTACTGGCTTCAAATGACTCATGCAAGCACTTTCCAATTATAGATTGGTTGTATGCCATGCCAGAACATTTCTACTCCGACAGCAAATGGAAACAGCAAAGCAAATCCTATTTAACACAAATTTAACTAGTTACCTGCTGAAAGGCGGCAGGTAATGGAATGCCTGTAGATTAGCCAGGAGATTCCACACACACTTCTGCAAATGGCAGAGAGGAAATTTTCTGAAACACCTGCCTGTTGCCTCTTAACAATCTGCTACACTGCACACAAAACATGGTCCAATCCTTCCCTGCTGTAATACCACTGGCTGGAACACAAGTCATAAGAAGGAAGAATTTACCCAATATTCCTATTGCACTCTACATTCATGTATTCACTCACAGAACTACGCTCCCTTATCTTTCCATTCTTCAGCTCTGTAAGTAGAGCAATGCCTGACACTTTCGAAGAGCTTGATAAACTATGTATCATCCCAAAGACTTCAATGCCTGTTGTGGAAATCTCAGCCATCAGTAGATTAAGTCAGCGTTTGGATAGCAGCCACGAATCAGCTCTGCTCTTGAATTTAGACAGAATTTGGTGTAATAAAAGTATTTGCCCCTTGAATTCCAGTTTCTCCATGTTTTACATGGTCCCCTTTCTGTGATCTTTTCACCCCACTGATGTGCTATTTATGAGCTAGCTTACTTCCCTTGATAATTTCATCGATTTGTTGTCATTGCTTCTGTGCCAGGTGTTCTGATGGCACTGCAATGCAACCAACAAATATATTAGGCACACAAAGACTGAAAGCTTAAGCCTCTAAATTCAAAACACAGGTATCTTGAGAAAACCAACTCAGGTACAAACCTGAATTTGTAAAATTAGTGGCATTGGATAGACTTCCAAATCTTGTGGATAGGTCACTGGACTAAAATTGTCTCCAAATCGTCATCTACTATTGCTAGTATGCAAAAGTCAGGAGCATTATCTATGAGGAAATGAACTGTTCACGTTTCTTTGATTCATTTGGCAAAGAGCAGATAGGTTCAGGATGGTACTACAATGGGAGATGTGGGAAGAAGCTGTGGTGATGACGGGAAACTGCCTTGCTTTGAAAGGTAACAAATTTACTGCTCTTGAACTTCCAGCACTTCCTTGAAAATAATCCTGTGTAGAAATTAAAGGTAGTAAGAGTGCAGCCTACATACTGAAGGTTCCCACTGGCCCTTAATTAAAACCAATATTGTGTACTTGAAATGAGACAGACATGGTGGTTGCAATTCTTTAATTCCTTAAAGCAAATTTGTGCATAATTTTTGACAGATTTTTTTTTTCTCCTTTAGGGAATCTGACTACATTACAGGCTTACAAAAATGCCTATCCAATTAAAAAGAATAAAAGTTTGTTGAAAAATTTTCTTTTGCATTTCTGAGACAATAATTTATATATGAATTAAGAACTCTATCACCCCTCTTCTGCAACAACACCTTTGCTTTTATTTTTGCAATTCCTAAGGTATTCAGATTTGAACCAGATTAATTTACTCAGACAGTGAACGTTTTATATAACTTTTTTATATGCTATTTGATTCACTTGAGTAGGCCTCCACTTAAAGGGGCCTGTGGCTTTAGTACAGAGAATGTACTCTGGCAACAGTCTAGACTAGACTGATCAAAGGAGCTGATCAGACACTAACCAAATTTTACACACTTGTATAAGTGAGTCATAAGGGATTTTCTGATATTTTGCTTGTCTGAAAGAGATCATATAAAACCACACATTGATATAACTGCTAGCATGTCAGGCTGATTTTCTAATTATTCTCTGCTTCCCTTTTAATCACCATTTCACAGGAAATCCATATTTTAAAGACCACTCAGACCAGTCTAGGGTTCACCTTTTTCTTTGTGCACATTGACATCCTTCCTATATATGTTGATAGCTGTCATTCTCACTTCTATGGGTAGAATTGGGCCCTGAGGGACTCACATCATATAAAAAGCAATTCAGAGGTGAGTGGGTCAACCTTTCATGGCTCAACTTATTTTCACCAGAATTGGCAGCCACCTGAGATGAAAAGCACAACCCAGCGCGCGCACACACACACACACACACACACACACACACAAATAATCTTCAGAGGGGGAGGAATTAAAGCAATACTGTTGATGTACAGTAAAACAGAATTTTATGTTTTTCATTAATATTTTCAACAGTTGGACTTTATTTACCTTGCAAGTTACAGCTGCTCATAAGAGTCAAATGATTTGATCTGAGGAACAAGACAGCTCTAGATATGAGTAACGGGAAGAACACAGACATACACGTACAGGGCACTGGTCCACATGCAACTGTGGTGAGCTTATAAGCCCGTACTTGGCTCTTTACCTTTTTGCACAAACTGCTTAGCTGTTTCATGACAGCAAGGGTATTTCTGATGGCCCAAGTGACACAAATGGACACATTTGTTGACTGTCTCACTGAGGAGGCTAGGTGCAAAAGCCTGGCCTGGGAGCCACGCTGCTCAGTGGGCTTTTCCCCTGTGACTGAAGAGGTCCTGAGTAAGGCCTTAATTGGGTCTGGAGACTGAACCGCCCTTTCCGTGACCTTGCAGTGACAGAGCTGCCAAACAGTGACTGAAGGCTTTTCCCACTGAGCAACCTCCAGAGCCCTGAATTCAACAGCCCAGAGTCAATAACTGCTCATGAGAAGGGAGCCTGGCTGATGCAGCAGCTGCAAACAGCTCCAGCAACTGCTTTTAGAGACCTTCTGCATACAGTCCTTCAGGACAATTAATTTTGACTTTACACTTCCTAATGGACTAAGCAGCAACATGGTGTTACATGAGCATTACTGCTTCTGCCATGCATGAAACACATATGTACGCTAGAAAATAGTGCTCTGAAAGCATTTAACTCCTCATGTATTGAGGATATATGAATGCATTGTTTTATGCCAGAACACAGCTGTCCTATTAAACTGTCGGAAATAACTACATAGGGAGCAAGAAGTCCTCAAATAGATGCAGTGCCCAGAGAGCATCTGATTCTACCATGTTTAATAGTGACATTTTAATTTCAACCACACTGGTGAAACACACTACAGCAGAGCCACAGGGCGAGCCTGCCAAAGGCAGATGGATGATTCATGTTTGCAGAGAAGAAGTATGTCAACACAAACCAAATATTCTCTGATGACAAGGTTGCTTCAGACCCATACCAATCATTAATTTATATCACCAATGAAGTAGTAATTAAAAAAACAAAAGCTTCTTTTGGCAGGAATGGAAATTGGGAGTCACAGATCTGCAGCCTCCTCAGTGCACTACCCTCCATGCTCTGATGCCCTCTCCACACAGCACTGTCTACAGCGAGAAACTGCTCTGAAGTCTTAAGGCCATGGTGGCCAGTAAGTCACTTACCCTGATCTCTTCTAAAAACAAACTATAGATTTATCTGAGCTCTTTCCTCTCTTTTGAACCCTATCTAGCTCTCCACCCACAGGAACTACAGGATTGTACTTGCCATTGCATTTCACATGCTTTACACAACAATGAAAGTATGTCCACTAATCCAGAGCTGGGATATTCACGGTAAACAGGAATATATTGGGGGAAAAAATCCCCAAAACACAGCTGAAGTTGCCTAAAACGGAAGAAACAAGAATCTGATTTTGTATGTCTCTTCTGGCCTCCTGAGTTCTTCCGACCCAGAGAAGCCACGCCCTGAATAACTAAATGTGGAGCAAGAGATGTGCCAGTGCCACAGTGCACAAGGCAGGACTGGCAGTCATGGCAAATCCTACAGCTGGCTGTGTCTGCTCGGTCACATGCAAATGAAAAGAAACACCAGGAGCTTAAAAGGCTGCATGTGCATCTACAGAAAACAGCGCATTTATCTTTTGGATTGACATGACTGTGCACTCCACAATGATCAGCCAGATTCACACAGAGCATTAAGTATATGGTTATTTGCTATATTCAGATTCAATACTTAGAAATTGTATTTGGTGCCTTAGTATACACCCCCTTTTAAAATACATGCAGAGTGAAGCTACAAAAGGGTAAAAATCTGCCACTGTGCTGTACTGCTGCTGTGACGCTTGGGATATAGTAACAACACTGGCTTAAGGAAAATATTGATGTATCAATTGCTTTTGCATTTTTAATATGGATGGCAACTGCCACCTCTCCTTGAATCAAGCAGGGTTTTGTGCGTTTGGTTTTTTTCTTTTGTGGAAAGCACAATCAGCTGAAAATTGCACAGTATCCTTTCTAAGTTTCTTAAAAACAAATAGGGAGAAATGCATATATTTTAGAGGAAGCTCTTGTTGGTTGCTCTCATTTAATCATACAGAGAAAGAAACACTTTAGTGAACAAGGTCAAAAGTGTAATTCCACTGCTGTCATGGGTCTATTGGGATTCCAGTGCTCAAAACAAAGACATCTCCAACTGTTGGGAGTATTCAGGGGACACCCCGATTCCATTACACACATTTTCAGCCAAAAATTATTTGAAACGCAACATTAAACTGCACATTCCTACAATGCAGGATAAAAATCTGGTAAAGGTGACAGAGAAAGACCATTCAGAAAACCCTTTTTGACAGTGTATAGCAATTCCAAGCCACAGGGAGGATGTATCCATTTTGTCAAAAGGTGTTAAGCATGTGGATTCAGTACAGATGAAGCAGAAGTGTCTGGCCTGTCTGCAAAGGTATTAGAAATGTGTCAATGAAAAAGAGAGAGGGATTAAACTGACAGAAAGAATAAGGCAGGGTTTTATTACATTCAAAGGGGAACTAAGCAGTAGATTTTAATTAGGTGTGTCACAAGATAGCTGGGGAAAAAGAAAGTAAATCCTAGAACCATGGAATCAGTCTATATGGGTATTTGTTTACTTTGGTAACTAAATGCATATACTTAAACAATCCAGGGAAGATCAGTGCTAATGTTTGGTAAGCTTCAAACCAGTTGTAGGTGGTTTTTTAAAATTTATTTACCTTTTCTTAATTGCTAAGAAGTGAAAGATGACTATAAAATTATTAAAAAGAGAAATGTTTTTCTCTTCTGTAAATATAAGTACTGGAACTTACAACCATTATGATTACTGATGACTTTTAATACATTCAGCACCTTAGTTTTACTTACTTCAAACTGAATTTCTCTCACTTAGTCCCACACAGACCCATTTCTCAATGTTTCTTTAGAAACCAGGTGAACAAACACCTCACTGCGTTTAGCAATAACTGTGGAACTGATCTCATATTCCATCCCATGTATCCACTAACAACGTGGAACTATAGTGTAAAGCCTTTATATGATTTCCTAAATTCTATGAATTAAGTCTAGTAAAACAAACTATTATTTAACATTTAGCTGGCATTAAAACAGGTTCCAGTGATGACATGTCCATCACCATAAAACTCAGGTGGAAGCCGCAACCCTCAGCAACACCAGTGGAAAAAAACACCCTGGCTGCCCCCCACCCATAATACCCAAGATAATGCCCCAACTTCTACTTGGCATCACTAACAAGAAGAAAACAAGTAACAAACCAGGGAAGGAACAGAGCCAATAAAAATTGTCTCTGTCCTCATTTTCCATCTACTGCCACTCAACAGTCCTGCCACCCTGATTTCTTCATATTTTTCAGCACAAACATGCGGCTGTTCACAGAAACATTGTGACAGAATAGAAACACTGAATCATTTTTCTTTCAGCAGAACAAAGTCAACGTTAAGTGGGAGCACGTTCTCCCTGCTTGTGGCTCTTCCTGTGACAATATAGTCTCGTGTTACATTGTGGGTTATAGCAGGCTTCTCACACGTTTTCATTCATCACTTGGGGGAACTTCAGCTCTCTCAAGCCCATAAAAGGTACGAGAATTTGTCTTGGTGCAGCATTGCAAAAGTAATTTCCTACAGGAGCATGCTCTGGCATTTCCTGCAGGAACAATGAAGATGCCTCCCAAACTTCTGCTAAGGCTTTTTGCAGACTGTCAGCCACCCTGGCTGGTCCAAGGGTTAATATATCAGCAGCACAACTGCCAAGTGTAGCACTTGCTCCACCAGGACACTGACTGAGCAATACCAAGAATTTAATTCAAGGTGCTTTCTTCATGTCTTTGCCACAGCATGGAGCCAAGCATGCTATACCACCCCTGCAGCAAGACGACAACCTCCTCCTGGCCTTTGAAAAGAAGCAGAGAAAGAAATTAGGATATCTGTCCCTGCAAATCCCCCTGAAAGTTGTCTTTCAGAGGCACCTGCAAGCACATGAGCTGCTCTTGTGCATACATGTGTGGAGCTTTACACTGTTTCCAATTACCTGATGCATTCATATTTATATTTCTAGTGCTTATTTAGTGATTCCTTTGGAGAAGGCCTCTGGGCACAATGAGGCTGCTGAAATACTCTAAAGCCACTATTCTGGTGGTCTGATTTTACTGAATTAATAATATTATTTTTAATAAAGGCTGACAAATAGGCAAATGGAAGCTCTTTCTCTAAGCAGAATAATATAGATTTCCATGAAAGGGCTTATATCTCACCTACACTAGCACCTAAGCCAGTCAGGATTTTCCTTACTGCCACCAAAAATAACAGAAATCAGAAATTTTAGAACTCATCTGGTATTCTATCCCATGCATTCACTAACAACTTAGCAAGAGACAGTTAAAGGGATTTTCTACTACTGGCAGCCTCCCTCTGCCCTATATATATTGCATCTAACCATGAGAAGCACCTGGCTGTCGCCAACAATGGAACTAAATGACTTCAGTTGTTTCTGCACCACTACTCTACAGTTTTAAATTAAATATAATGCTGAGCTTGCAGGTTGTCCACAGAGGAGATAGCTTGGAGAAGACATGTTGCCCCATCATTTTTCACTGCTGGAACGGTATGCTTCTAGTTGTCAGTGCCTCTTTAGTGGGCTGCAGCTCCATTCCCATGGGACTCTACTGTGAATTCCCTGCTCTAGTTTAGGTCCTCAAGTGTGTTGCTTGGCTGATGAAATCTAAGTATGGAGTTATTATTAGCAGTTGGCTTTATTAACAGTGTTTTATTTTAGGGCTAATTATATTTTTTTTGTTATGCCTATCCCATCACTAATGGGACTGGCACTATCCGTATGCAATGTTCCTGTTGGTTTAATCAGGAAAGTACCTTTTGCTATTGAACCAGTAGTGACTTTGTAAGTTTACCTATACACTTCTAGTATTGTCTACTCTAGCTCCAGTAGTACTAACCCAAATGTGAATGAACTAAACTAAAACACTCTGTAATTAATTGTGTGTACATTCCTGGTGGTTTACATCTTAACACATCAATCTTTCAAAAAGCACTTCAGCTGGCAGCTAGAAAGCTATTACAAGCCAGTTCATAGTGACACTAGTAGCACACAAAAACTGCCCACCCTTGGTTCCAATACCCTTAGGTTAGAGATTTACTGCTTTCATAGGATTCATTCTGCCCTGATGATTTCAGTGTATTCTTCACCTGAATACAGCTAAGTACGAGGTTGCAATGATGATAGACCACCATGTTTCTGTATCACGGCTGAACAACATGTCACCAATTACTCAGGCCGTGCCAGGGAAATGAACAAAGAAGTGCAGTCACGTCTCTGTGACCAGCTCTGAGCCTCAGGACTGGTATCTGTGGAATCAAAGTCTTTTTCCCTGCTGTCCAGGATATCACATTCATCTCCAAGACAAGTTACTATGGCAACTAAACCTGGGCTTAGTGGATGAAGGCATTGCTGTGCAAGTGAGTGTTTATTTTACCAGTAATATGGCTGAGATATGGCTGTCCATGTAAGACGGAAGAAGCAAGGATTTTTTGCCTCTCTGCTCTTCACTGTCTTACCATTACAAAGAAAGAATGACTTACAGCACCTGAAGTCATATCTGCTTTGATCTCAGCTTTTCTGCTTAAGTCAGTACCAGCTGCAGGATATTGGAACAAGCTGGACTGCGATGTAAAAGCAGACTGCAAGTCACACCCTCTGCTCACTCTTCATTGGTGAATTTTTACCCAAGCCCTGCTTCATTAACCCACACAGAAGTGACCAGAGGCATCACTAAAAGTCCCATGAGCAGGGTTCAAGCTGCACAGCATAGCTGCTGCTGAGGCTGAACAGCCTGGGCTGCCTTGAGCTCGCTGCATTCAGGTGACTTGAAAAGCTTTTCAATATAGTAAGGACCACAGCAGACTTTGAAACCTTCACCAAGCAAGCTTGGGGTGCTCCCTCCGGCCTTCCTCCCAAAGTACAGACGGGGAGCTAGAGAATCAAGGTGCCCAGCCTGCTTTGCATGCCTTGGCCCTGGCCCTCCAACATTGCAGTGAAGAACTTGGCATGTCTGTAGTCAGCTACAAAGGCACAGATTAAAAAGATAGTTTGTTTGGAGTTTGTTTGCTTATTATTTTTCTTTCTCCTTTTTTTTTTTTTTTCCGAAGGCTGAAACCCCATGAGAACTAAAGTTAATAGAATTCTTTATTCCTGGAAACTAATACCAAGGAACTGTGGCTTTACAGTTTACTGGTATTACTCAAATACCCAAAATTCTTTTCCTTCCTCATTTTCTGGAATATAAGATACTGTCTGGGTTGTTAAGACCAAAGATTTAACTGAATATACCCCTCACTGAAAATGTTTACAATGGCTTCAATACCTGCTAATTGCCATAGGTATTGCTAAGGCATACATTCTCCCAGGAAAAACAAGAGTTTGGAAGAGGACATTTGTTTCGTCTTCAAAGCCTACGAACATTTACTACCAAATTAACAGTTTCTGCCAAGTCAGTGCTGGATGTGACATGCCAGTAACCTGGAATTTGTCATCCACTGGATAACTAGAAAATGCTCTTTCTTAGCACTGCCCTTTGAGTAAAATTACTTCTTTCTGATCCAACACCTTTTCTTCACACCTTGCCTTAAGTGTTTCTTGAAGTGGCTTCAAAAGCTTTAACCAGCACAAAATCCTGCAATATCTGAGTTGCTGTTATTCAATGAATCTTGTGCTCCCTGGAAGGAGGCCAGGCTGGAAAAGGAGAGAAGGGCTTTCTGCAGGCCTGTAAATCAGGCTTCTAGGGAAAAGAGACCGAGGGAACAGAGAGAGATGACATGGCCACGTCTCCTGAAGATGGCTGATCTTTTCCAACATTTTGGGCTAGTCTGGATCAGACTTCTCCACCTACCAAACTGCAGTCAGTGAAGGAGAATGTACTAGCCAGAGACTTGCTTTGCTTTGAATTCAGTCTCTCCTCACTACACAAACTTGTGAGAAAACCAGACTGAAGTTATCTGTTGCCCTGAAATGACCAAACATTTTTCATTTTCAAGTGATTCTGTCATAGAATTAATAATAACCTAAAAAGGAGATGTACCATTGAATGGCTAAAATACAATCTATAAGTGTTGCTCTCACCCCTGGGAAAGCATCTTTTCAGAATTTGGAGGAATGAGAACTTCAGAGGATGAAGAGAAATCACTACCGATTGCATGGTCCCTGTGTGCTGTTCAGTTTTGCAACTTTCTTTGCCCTATCTTTATGAAAAGACAGGAAAAAGAACGATTTTTCAAATACTGCAGACTGGAGAAGCTTAGTAACTGAGTTAGTCTTTCCTCTAGAGAGCTTTAAGTCTCTAGTAAGAAGCAAAGTTATTGTTGTTTATGCAGACACAGAAGTAAGAAGACAGAGAGGGCTTAGGTAGACCACTCACAGAAAACAGGGAAAATACACACCATTTAGATTAGAAGATAAGTAGTTCCAAAAAACAGAAAATTAAAGCGTCCTAGAAAAACAGTAAACCAAAGACTGCAGTAAGCTCATTCACAACAGCAATATATTATAACACTTTTTAGTTTCCATCCTTGCACAGTGTTAGCAATTCTGGCAGAAACAACCCTGCTGGACTGCCTCGAGGAAGAGGTCAGATACCATGAACCACAAAAATGGCTCAGAATCATCAATTCTGACTTCTCAGAAATTCTATTTAAGCTGCACTGCCAGTCAGCAGATACATGGCTGTTTCCATGCCCCACTCATTTATTTCATAAAAGCAAATTAAGCCCCCAAATCTGACTTCCTGTAATGAGAACTAACCATGAGAGAAGCAGCTGACAAGCACCCATGACAAAGAAGAGGAAGTATAAATGTAGTAAGCTTCAACACAAACAGCAAATCCAGAAAGAATTGAAATGGTAAACAAATTCTACTTTCAATTGACTATTTTATTACATTGGGAGAAGACTGTTATAAACACACTCTCCACACCTGGTCTCTTGAAGTACCAATGAAGTTACTTTACCTGCACCCACACAAAACTGTCACAAAAATATTCACTCAGCGAGCTCCTATCATTTAACAAGCCCAAATGCCTTAGTATTAATATTACACTTGCAAAAGGGAGGAGAAAATCTATTCTGGACATGAGAATGTATATTCAAGCAGAGTGTGAATATGCCCTGAAAACCTAAGTACTGGGGAGCAAAAGCAAGGAGGCAAAAAGATGATAAAAAAGAGCTGATGAAGCAAAGCAAAAAATTCAGTGACCCTGCAAGTCTGTGAAGCCTTTGAAACATCAGGCTCTTTGCTGTGATGCCATGTTCTCCCAATAAATCAAAAAAAGCCGAAGAACCCATTTGCAGATTTAGTGAGGGTTTCAGGGTGTATGGAAAAGTCAAATCAACTTGTGATGTTCTGTTTCTTGTATAATGATAAAGGCACAGCTACCCTACATGGCTCCAAGCACAGCACAAAATGGAAGTGCCTGCAGTCTCTGAGCAGCTCCTTAACCAGACAACACAAAAAGCAGAACAAGGCTCATGCCAAAGATAGTTAGTATCATATTGCATTACAGTCATTGTAGTGATATTGGACAAATGTTATGTTGCATGAGGCTATACGATAATTGGGCAGTAATCAGTAAAAACATTAAGTCCCTGTTTTACAACTGATTCATCAGTAGCTATAAAACAACATCCTAATAAAGAGCATAAAACTGAAAAGAACTGAGATTAACAAGGTGTGTTATGGCAGTTTAGAAGTAAAACTCACTTTAGCAAAATAGAATTGAACAGCACTATTTAAAACAATGACCAGAGAAGATCTACTATTCCATATTAAAAAAAGAAAATTTTTTTAAAAAGCAGCCATTCCAATAGCCTGGCCTAGTTTTCATAGAAAATATGTCATGCTGGTAAAGAGAACACAGCGCCTCGATGCTCACCAAAACAAGCATTATGTATTGGATAGCTGACTACAGCACTATCAGTCCCTAATCAGATAACCTTGCATGGACAATGCTAATCACTGAAAAAAAGAAAGAGAGAGAAAGATACATTAGAAAAAGCTTTGGCCAATATTCAGATATGAATTTTGACTGTACAAGTAGGTATATTTATGGCAGAGTCCAAGAATGATCAGACAAGCCATTAGAGAATGAAAGCAGTTCCTTCCAAGTTGTTTTTATCAGGCTCTGAATACATCACCTCATTTTTAGTAGGGTTCTGGTATCATGTGCAGTTAACCTATAATTATTACAGAACTGTGATTGCATCGTTAGCAGAAGTTTAATTATATCATTGACATTAGTGATGCCATAACATCAAGCTCAATAATAGTTCATAACAAAACCTACAATTAGCAAAATTTTTCCTCCCTTTTACACCAACCAAAAGTGTTCAGCTTGGAGAAGCCTAATAGTCCATACAGAAGTGAGCTAGGGCTGAACCTGAAAGGATCGCTGGCTGGTAATTTAGTAATATGGTAATTAAAGTCTTTTCATGATGTAATTACACATCAACTACAAAAGGACAGCTGCTATACAACACTGCCAGGGTACGTGGCATGAAATGATTAGATTTGAGAAGCTTTGGTGGATAAACTGAATGCCACAGACATAAGTCTGAGGTATAGTTGGCACCACACAGTACATTATTATTCAAGTCTCACACTTAACATTTCCTTAGTCTCATTGTGATAGTAACAGTTTGTTGCACATACCTGTCCTCTAACAGAAGAAGCTGTCCAAAACCCACCTTTAAAAGCTTCTGCTGTTTTGAGATTCCCTGAAGTTATAAAACCTAACCTTCCCTTGGGGAGATGCAGTATAAATGAGGTTTGCATGAACCCAAAATGCTTATTTCCCACGCGAAACCTTCTCTCACAGACTCCTATCCATGGGAAATTAAACTTGATTTATTTACAGGCTTTTTCCAGTGTAGTAGCAGAGAGGGAAGAAGGAGAATGAGGAGAGGCAAAGGCACAAATGAGTAGGTGAACTCAAAGAAACTAAGAACTAATGGTTTTGGCATATAGTTCAAACAGCAACAAGAAATCCCGTTTGAGTGAAAAAACAAACCCACTCTTCTCCTCAAGAGCAGGTAAACATTTCTTTAACTAGTTTCCTTATTGTATTCCTTATTGTATTTCTCACTGCCCTCCCTTTTATCTGTACAAACCACAAAGCTGACGACTTGCGAGGCATGAGACAGCAAAAAGGAACATGTTTTTCCAACAACCACAAGTAAAATTTTTTGACTATGTAACTGGGCTCTTCAAAATACAAGAATGCACTGTGCACCCTGGCAGCAGCCAGACAACCTCAGAGCTGCTTGTTTAGTCCTAAAATGTCCTTTTAGTCATGACAGGAACTTGGACATTTTGCAATGGCTGTTTTTTTCCCTGCAAGTGGGAAAGAGGAGATTTGGTGGGAGAGAGACCCAGACCAATTGATCTACACTTTAATGCTTTAAAATTTCTTTTGAGCTGGGCAAGCCTAGGAATAGACTTATCTGAAAATGAAAGATTTTGGGGTAATTCTCTTCAGCATAAGAGAGGTTTTCTGTGACATCCATTTGGAAAGTGCCAAACCAATCTCTTTTGGATCTGGAGGGACTCTATTACCTACAAGATGTTAGGAATGAGAATTTGAATCCTAGTTCAAACAGCCAGTCCTGCTGATGGCTTCCTTTCTGATTCGTGCTCTCCCTCTTTTTCTGAGATGTTTTGGGTGGACTTGATGAACATTCAAAACTTCTTGAAGACTTGTATCATTAACTACAGTTACACGAATAGTCTGACACCAACTGCAGATCACCATCAGCAGGAATGTCTTGCCCTTGGGTATCAGAGGTACAATGGAGCTCAGGCTACTCTTGGGGAGCACAGGAGGAATCCTGAGGGAACTGGAAGCAGCCAGCTCCAGTCATTTGAGAACAAAGATCTTGGCTACTCAGAAATAAGTCCTGTATGGTCAGCTTTACACCGTACACTTTTAAGAGACAATAAAGCAAATTAGCCAACTCGAAGAAAGAGACTCAACTGTACTTCAAGCTCAATAGCACAAGAAAACATGATTATTTCTAATTTAATGGCAGGAAAGATAGAATGTAGTTCAGCTAGTGCTTCTGATGACTAGATCGGTGATCACCTCAAATATGTTTGCACCTACCATGCGAGGACTCACTTGACATTTGATGCAAAAAGGAGATTCACATATGTCACTTGTCAACAGAAACTGGGTGAGCAACTTGCAACATATACAGCAAATGTAGCATCTTAAAAACAATCACCAACATGAAAAGAACAGGAATTTTATGCACAAAGGATTTATCTGACTTCATACACAGTGTAAAGCAGCAAGAGACAATAAAAATGTTAAACTACAAAACCCTTCACTTTTGAGTGTTGTCTCTGTATGTGGGTGTACACACCAGAAACATGAACTGTGTGTGCACAAACCTTAAACACAAATGCATAGCCACAGCAGTCTTCAACTAAAGACAACATGGTTCAATACCTTTGCAGACATTAATTACTCAGCTGTTAATGAACAGAATACAACAGCAGTTCGTATCACATGGAAATTATTCTCCCTATGCTGTTTATGCAGTGCATTGCCAAAAGAAATACGTGAAGTCTGAAGTCTTGCAAGAAGAGCCTCATTATCTCTCTCCGATGGTGGCAAGGGTAGAGAGTCAGAGAGGGGAAAAGAATGCAAGTGAGAGATTTCCAGTATGCTCCTATCTTTAGCAACATAAGAAGACAAAGAAAATGCGTCTTCTCGTGAGTCTTCAAGCACCCAACTTGAAAATAAAACAAAGCAACAGCTCCTGAGCAACAACATTCAGTTCTGAGAAATGGACAAGTACATGAGCTACAACAGGACAAATCAAAAAAGCTATACTGTGGTAGTCTGTCTCCCTCTCCTCCGCCCTCAATGCAAGAGTAGCAGCTTCTTGCTTACTGATCACTACCTTCAATTACATGAAAATCTGAAAGTCAACTGGCCTATCAAGACTAAGCCTGGCAACAGGAGCCACAGGACTTCCTACTGAACAAACGCAGCCCTACCAGCTGTTCCAGATGCAGTCATCTTGTCAGTGTTCAACACACAATTCTACTACACACCCAACATCTCTTCTGTTTCAATGGCTTTTTAGCACATTTCCACTTCTCTGCAACCATCAAGTCATTCAGGAACTGCTACAGGACCAGAAGTGCTGTCAGATTCCTGACTGCAACCACTGTTCAAGATACTGGAACTCCATCCCTGGTACTTCTGTGACAAGTGCTAAGTGCGCAGACAAGAAACAGATTCTTCTTGTGATACTCTTTGCTACTAAGGAACTCAGTACCATCAAGCCTGGGGAGTTTGGGGTGGAGGATTTGATGGAGAGATAACACACTTACCTGCTATCACCAGCATTTGCCACGTAAAGCTTCCCCAGTAAATACACCACCACTAGGGCTGTGCAGCCACCAGAAATGTTATACACGGTCCTCTCTCGCTCTATTTGCAAATCCTACAGGAAAAGAGAACAAGACTTATAAAGACAGTATTGCAATTAATGTTTGAGAAAATGAAGTCTCCCCTAAAAAATAAAAATTCAATTGAGTCTTTATTAAAACTGCATGTTAGACTGGCTGTCTTTTCCTGTAGCTATGGCCACATGATCTGGGAGAAGACCAGAAAGTTGAGGAGTACCTATTACTTATACAAATACGTCTAGGAAAAATCAGGCCAGGAGACTGTAAAACATCAGGTACTAAGGAATAAATAGCAACTCTCAGGGATGCAAGAGAATTTGCTATGGCAAAAGCACAATGAAGGCTAAGATAAATGAAGCTTAACAACAGGTACCTGGTGGTATAATTGGAGAGTGCTTTACATAGACAGCAAATAATTAATGGGACCCAGGCACAACATGAATAACTACCTGCTTCCCTAGAGTATTGCTAGGATTGTGGGGCATACACCTTTAGGAACAACAGCAAGATACACTCATGCCACAAGGCTACCCTTCAGAAACACAGGGAATGAGTGGATACTAAACTGATTCTGAGTGCAAGAAATACTACATATAAAAAAGTTCTTCTGCTTAACAGAAGTTGAGAACACAAATCATACAGTCAACACACCAACAGTCAATAAAGTCCTGGAAAGAAAAAATACATAAATACACACCCACCCACCCACATATACATATATATATATATATATATAAATAAAAAATATGTACACAGTGCCCCAAAAAAACTTGAAGAACAGAAAGCAAATAAGTAAATGAGGAACTTTCATCCATACATTTTAAACAAACAGTGAAGCATATGCCAAAGAATTAATTCTGCTGTCTGTAGCTTAGTTTTGGATAATAAAATTACAAATTACCCTTCTCTCCTCTGTCCAGAACCAAATCCAATTTCAAACTGGTCTGTCCTTGTAATATTGGATTCAAACAGGGAGCATCATTTAACATCACTATTGCAGGTACTGGCAGATCTTTTCCAGCTAAACTCTGCTACTTTTATGTGATTTTTATAATGAATATATGTTTGCATACACACAGATTTATACTTCAGCCATTTCCATATCTGCACTGAGCAACAAACAGCTCAAATTGTCCATGCCTTGGGGTATGGAATTTAGAGCTTTATTTTAGAGCTAAATTTATCTCAAGAAAAGCACTACAACAAATGCAAACCATGAGAGCTGCAATTTGATTGAAAATCTGCAGAAGAGGGAGGAGGTCCCTGCCCCACGCTTTGTCTCCTACGAATTTCAGGGCAGGGAGGTGACCTGGGGCAGCAGCAGGGATGCTCAGCAGCACTTGGGTGCTGTCCGGAGTGGGTGAACAGAGGTGTCTGTCACAAATAATGCGACTCCTCGCTGGCTGATGCATGTACATCCCATTTGTGCCATGAACACGGTGCCAAGGTGCTGTCCTAGTGGGCCATCATCAGCTGTGTGTGGAAAGTGCACATGGCTGCTGCAGGGACATGGGTTTTACTGCACTCACCAACTTTTTTTTGGGGTCGTGGGGGTGGTGATGACCAGGAGCAAAGCACCTCCAAGCTAATAATCATATCTTGCAGAAGCTTTGGTCACTGACATGGGTCTGTTATAAATGCCTCTTTATCTAATCTTGCCATAGAGAAGCTGATTCTCCTCCCCACGGTTTTTATACATTTTTAAAATTAAGCTGAAAAGCAGAGTTCAAAGGAAGCATACATTTCTAACCATTAAAATTATTTAAATTTACAAAGACTACAGCAGATTTTCTAAGCACTGCCAGGAATTTTAAGAAACCTTCATTTCTGCATTTCAGAATATTCTCCAAGACCTTCAAACAATGTGCAATTCCTCACCTGGTTTTAGTTCTGTCATACATATACTTTGCAAGTGCTGGAATACCTAAATTAAAATTTATTTCTTCCAATAAGCAGAATTCAGAAGCATCTATTACAAGAGAGAAGATGGGTAACCCTTAGGGCCTCTTTTTCAGAATTTCCTTGACTTAAACTAGATCTGTGTACTGGGTTTTCTTGAATCATTGCTGTTCCTGGGCTCCTCCATCTAGAACTTCAATTTAATACCATAACTTGTCAGAGTACATTCAGTGACATGTTTAATTTGATATTACATACTTTGCTTGACATTTTCTTTTTTCAGATGCAAGGAAAGAGGACGAGGCTTTCCGACAGCTCAGCAATATTTGAAGGGGAAAAATAAAGCAAAATAAAATAAAGCCCACCAATGCCATCAACTCATTTTGGTGTAGAGACGTTGGCTTTTAATGAACTACTTTATAACAGTGGTGCTGGGAAAGTAGTACAAACATGAGCAGAAGCCTCAAAATGCCTCTAAAGCCTTTATGAGTGTAAAGGGGCTCATTCCAGACAGTGTATACAAAGCTTTCGTCATTTTCCACCGGCAGAATGATTTCAGAGCAAGCTGGTTTTTTTTTCTTCGCCGAAGAAGCAGCTAATTGAGTCGGAGCTCTGCCCTCCGTGCCGGGACGGGCGCTGTGTCGGGCGGCAGGTGCTCCCAGGGGCTGCCCCAGGCCTGCTCCCCCTTCCGTGGCGCGGGCTGCGGGAGGGCGGCGCACAGCCTGCAGAGAACACCGACACGTACCGAGCAGGTGAGGGCGAGCACGGCGCTTTGTGCACCGAGCCCGGCAGCGGCGAGGCGGCGGGCCAGCCGCGGGCCAGGCGGGGCTCGGGCCGCGCTGCCCGGGCACACACACACACACAGGGCTCACCCACACGAGCTGACCTCCCTGCTCGGAGCCGCGCGGCCGCGGCGGGCCCGGCACGGGCGGCTCCTGCCACCTGGCGGAGGCTGCGCGCAGCGGCCCCCGCTGCAATCGGCCGCTCCTGCCCCTGCCGGGGCAGCGGCACCCACAGCAGTGACACAGGCACCGGGCGGGTTTGCAATGTCCCCAGAGAGGGAGACTCCATGACCTCCCTGGGCACCCTGGACCAGTGCTCTGCCACCCTCAGTGTGAAGTTCTTCCTCATGTTGAGGTGAAACTTCTGTGGTTTTGTGGTCATGGCTCCTCATCCTGTTGCTGGGCAGCACTGAAAATAGTCCGGCATCATCCTCTCGACACCGGCTTTGAGATATTTATGTGCATTAATGAGATCCCCTCTCAGCCTTCTCTAGACTAAATAGGCCCAGCTCCCTCATTCTCTCCTTATAAGAGAGATGCTCCAGTCCCTCAATTATCTTTCTTGGCCTCTGCTGGACCCTCTCCAGCAGCTCCTTCTCCTTCCTGAGGAGCCCAGCACTGCGCACAGCACTCCAGATGTGGCCTCGCTAGGGCCGAGTAGAGGGAGAATCGCCTCCCTCAACCTGTTGGCTGCACTCTTCCCACACTATTTTCATCTATATTTATCCCCAGAGCAGCAGCCTTTCCTCCAGGATCTCAATCTTGCTACAACAGAAAGCAGTTTTACACACACAGTATTAGGTATCTGCTTTTAAAAAAAAGTTTCAGAAGGCTTAAACATAAAATTAACTCCTTAGCATGCTTTACATCAAATGCCTGTAATTCTTTCTGAACTCTCACTTCTACTGGCTATATAATAACGGGAAGCTTTTAAAAAAGAAAACTGTACAACACATGCCACTCTCTCAAGACTGTTCAATTAATTAAAATGGCACCAATCTAAAGAAAGCCCCAGTCTAGATTTCATCTAAGTAAAAAAAACCTCAATAAAGAAGATCTTGATACAATGAATGCAAACGTATACCTTCCAAAAAATCATTCTGACTAGTTCTGTGCCATTTTTTCCCCATCTAAAATTAAACTTTCTTTAAAATACACACAACATCACATATGTATAGTAGGTTAAATACAGGGAAAGGACTATAATTTGATGTTTCTATCCAATATGGAACTGCACCTGGAAGCATTCCTCCTGGCTTCTTTGAACTGAATCTATAAATGCACATCTTAAAACTCAACAGATGAAAATTAGAGGATTTGACTTATGACACCTTCAGAACTTGAACTTATTTATTTCCTTTTAAATGGAACAATTGTGATACTGACAATTGCTGACATTTACTGGTTTTTAGACAGGGCACTAAATTATCTGAAAACACAGCACAAACTTGCTAATCCCAGTTCCAACACAGAAAACGCCACTTAGACATACTTCAAAATGGGGATAGTTTAATTGTTAAATGTCTAAGTTAGGCAATGACTTGATCTGTGTCAGCTTTCCACAGTGTCTTACTGCATGGAGTTGTTAGACAAGAACTGTCCAAAGAAAACCACACCAAATAAAGGAAAAATATTTTAAAAGCCTTTTGAAAGCCATGAATTGCATTTTATTTGAGACTTGAGGCAAAAACAGGGAGACCTTAACTAGAATTTAAAATGAAGTTGGGGGGGAAAAAAAAGTATACTAAACACTCCCAGGAAAAGGGGACAAAGCCATCATTAGATAAACCTGCCAGGCTGAACTCTTCAGAAAATAGTATCTTTATCTACTCATTACTTTCACTGGGTTCATAAGACTCTTTAGAAGCAATGGGTGTTTCAGGAAAAACCACTGAGAAGCCTGCCAGCATGCCCAGGAAACAAGCTTTCACCAAGCGCCAGGTAAACTGATACACTCTGCTGGCAAAAAACCCTTGAACCTTCTGCACATCTCGACTGCACTGACCTAACTCAACAACATCCATGAGGTTCCAGTACAAACAAGGGCTAATTAAACAACGTGCTGTGGAAAAGGCCCAAAGTCTTCATGCAAAGACTAATATGAGTATAAGCTAGCAGGAAGTTAAACAGAGGCAGGAGGAGGATCAAATATTGCAAGCACAGATAGACACAGAAATACTGATTTTATGAATTGCTCCCTTACACAGATGAAAGAAAACACTCTTTTGCCTAAACCAATTATAAGTGCAAGATTTTCCCCCAGAGCTTAAAGTAGATACAGTTGTCTCTTGCTTTCATTAATCTGACCATTTTTATAAGATTTCCTGTAAAACCTAATGCTGAAATTACGTTGCATTGTGATAGTCAAAGACAGATGATGAACTTCAGCCCTCTAATATAAAGCAAGTGGGAATCAAGATATAGGATCTACAGCATATAAACGACAACACAGGGCTGTTTGTTCTGTTTGTGATGTTCTGTTTAGTTCAGTTTAGAAACAGAGAGAACAGATTACTATGAGTTATACAAGGAATACCTAAACATTGTAACTGTTGTGAGTTACCCAGGGTTTCTGCATTTGTCATACTCTACCCTCACAACCAGTCAGATCTCTGAACATGAGCTGAGATGGTCTCCTGTGTGAACACCTACCAGAGATGTGAAGTCAAAATAAAGCAGGGCAGTAACAGCCTGCTCACTCAGACACATTAAGGAAGGCAGCGATGGGTAATGCACATACTGCTCTCCTAAGAGAGGTAGAGCACTTGAAACAGCCCTTCTATCCTCTTACCTTCACTGCCCAGTCCCATGAATCTCCATTTCTCATCCTTCCTGCACCTGGAGACAGTTTCACAGGAGAGAATCACCTCATGCTCTCAAAGCCTGGCACTCTTCCGGCCTCAAAATGACACCAACTGAAGAATGAAATTGGTGTCCCTCTTAAGCACACTCTGAACCCACTAGAGTGCAGTGGACTCGCACAGTCATCTTCTCCTTCATCTCTCAACAAAGAAAGGAGCAATCTAGTCATCCCTTTAGGAAAAGGTGTGCTAAACTGACAGATTTTCATGTGCCCTCCTCTTTCTTTTCATCTAGCAGAAACTGAGCCCACTACCCAGAGTACATAAATCTGCCCGCACACCCCCCACTGAAGAATGCCTAAGCCATGGCTGTGAATCCTGCTCCTGGACCTACCCATCTGCAAGTCCAAACCCAGTTGGTGGGTCTGCTTGCCTGCACTTCCTTGGGAAGAAAGAACAATCCTGCAAAAGATAATTGTTATTCAGAACTCAGAGTGAAGTACTATTTGTAACAACAACTGTAGTCTCTAATTAAATGCATGTACTGAAAAAAATTCACATATATCAGGAAAAACAATGATGAGATATTTCTTGCCAGACAACAAATAAAACCACTGGGAAACACTGAATAGTTCACAGCTCTTCTTTTCAATTAAAAGATGTTTCTGAAAACTACAGCAACAAAATTTAAAAAAAGAAAAAAAGAACAGTATCAGACCTCCCAAGACTTGATCCACATGTACTCACTGGCAGGCCAAGCCTCTGCTCTGCCTGACAAGAATGATTTTTAATAACATGGAGAAGGGGGAAGATGTGGAGGAGCTACATCAAGTACAGAAGAGAAAAAACAGTGTCCTTATGGAAACAGATGGACATTCTGTTTCCATAGGGTCATGATTTCCTGACAGTTGCTCATGCTGTACACAAGTCAAGTGAGTGGTAGGAATGCACGCTCAACTCACCCACAAAACCTGCCTCAGTGAAGAGCTGCACACACTCTACAGTCACTATTCCAACACCAATGTGAACTACAGGTCACTGGAACAAGCAGCCTTTGCTGCTGCTCTGGTAGGGCAACGAGGCTTTGTAAAGTGCATGCCTACATACTCAGCCTGATAATAACTACCAATGCTGAAATCTGCACTGTAAGGCAATACTAACCTTTGTCTTAAAAAAGGAGGGGGAGAAAAAAATTAAAAAGAAGAGTATTATACATCTAAAAGTCAAGTAAATCATAAACATTGCCACAGTGCTACCTGGGAGTTAAGGTACAGCTCCTGCCTCACAGGGATATACCTGGTAAGCTGCTGAGGCTCTTAAACAGTTCTGTTGACATTTAGATGGTGTCAAAGCAATGAAAGGGGGAAAAAAAAATCTAAATCTTCATCTTCTCCAGATCATGTGACTCAATGTAAGCAACAAGGACTTCAGAGTCCTGCAACATACATACCATTTCCTTGAATGCACTTTCTATGGCCCCAATAACCAGGCACTCATGTGGGATCTTCTTCTCAGTGAAGAAGCGTGTTGGAGGGGTGCTGGGTGAGCCTGGGGCTCCCACACCACCACGCAGGGAGGCTGCCCGTGTCAGTGTCCTGCTGTTGGTGGACGGGTTGTCAGGCTCCTCTCCCAGGCAGGTGGGTGGCAGGACGGCTGTATTCCTCAGGATGTCCACAATCTCCTGCAGCTGCTCCAGGATATGGTGCTGCAGCAGTTTGGAAGCGACCACAGCTGCCCCTGACCCAGCATGTCCATCAAACAGGGACCAGTAGTACAGGTTGATCCCATCTGCATCCTGGAGAAGCAAGAGGGGAAGAAAGGGAAGGATGGTTATTGTTACACAGTTGTGAGCCAGGTGACTGGTGGCACAGAGGCAGCAGGTGAAAAAATAGGTAACTTTCCCAGAGGTACCATTCTTTCTGAAATGCAGAAATAACCCACCGTGTCAGTACAACTGTGGTGGAAAGAAGAGATGCTTATTTTTACCACACATCCCTACCATGTATTTTCTTTTCCTTAACCTCTTACACAAAAAAAAAAAAAAAAAAAAAAAAAAAAAAAAAAAAAAAAGCCCAAGGAAAAAAAAGGCTGAACTTACAACATTTCTTACCTTACAGCCATCATAGGTTGTAGAAGAATAACATGATAGACCTACCACCATGAAAGATCAAAATTCTACACAAAACAGCACCTGATACTTTTGTGACAGACCTTTTTTTTACTAGACATGAGACAAAGGATCTCAGTTTGACATCCAGAAACGAGATAAGATCCATCCATGCTGGCAGATGGGACAAATCAGGCTTTCCCTGCCTGTGCCAGCCCAGGAAACAGCACCAGCACAAAGGTCCTTGAGAATGACAGACACAAGCGGGATCAGCTCTACTTCACATGCTCTAGCCTCTGTGTTCACTGCCTAGTTCTTCACAGTCCCCTAAAAAGTTTCCTATATAGTACTGGAGCAGGGGTGGAGGGTACCCTACAACTTAGGGCATTAACCCAGGGCTGGAGGCAGAGTAGCTCTGGGCATCACAAGCTCCAATATGCCTGGAAAATACCAAGAAGCCATATTCTAGATAACCTCAACTTTTCTGGGGGAGAGAAATTCACCTAAAAATCCTCAGGTAAGTATTTAAGGCATGATGATACCCATCTTTGTATGGCAGCATATTTGGCAGCAGCATGTAGAGTCTTTCCTGTCTCTCCCCTTCATTTCTTTTAATCCTGCGCTTTCTCTCAGCTATGCAGAAACAACTGTTAGTGAGGCTGCCTTGCAAGTCCATGTGGGTGGACTAACACAGATTTAGAAAGAAACAATTTTGCAAGGGATAGGAATCAGGCTATACTGTTGTAAAATACCTCATAATAAGAAAGCATAACCTAGATCTCACTGCAGTCAAAGAACTTCAAAATTACATCTGCATTTCACACTGACTGTGGTCTAATTTAGGATGACAGACGTGATTTGTTTTGTTCACCTGAACATTGCCCCCTTACACTACAGGCCAGCATAAAGCCTGGGCACCACCTGCATCCCAGCACCTCGTGCCCAAAGCACTGCCTATTTCAAATTTATGGACAGGGCTGTGAACTGCAGTTCCTTTTATTTCTGCTGTTCCAGCTGCTCCACTAAGGTGCCATGATCATAAAAACTGCATGAAAGTCGAGGGGTTTTTTTTTTGCTTACAGCATTGCTGATGTGGTAAAGTTCAAACATATTCTTAACCAACGCATCAGCAGCATAGTCAACTACACAGCAGAGAGCTCCTCCAAGAGGAGGAATTCATCAGCCTCTCATTCTCTCTTCATTTCATTACTGAAATGCTGTGATAAGGGAGTATTGTCCTGAAGTACTGTTTACTTACCACAGTAAGGATCATTCAGAATGCGAGAATAGCGGAAAAACCAACACGTGTCCACATTTCTGAACATGGCTTCTTAGCCAGACACCACCCCCTTCCCCCCTCCACACCCCCACTTACCCAGCCTGGTAAATTCATCAAAAAACCTGTTGTGAAACTTCCCCCCTGAAGGCAGGACTGGCAGTTGTACTACCTTGCTCTGGGCTTAGAATCCCCACAAGTTCACACAACAGTTGGCTGTAAAATTCTGCATAAATAATTTTTAACGGCTAACAGGATTAGCAATTTAAAAACCTGCTTGTAAAAATAGATTGCTATTCGTGCAAAATGTAAAGTACTTTGCCAACATAAACAAAAGTGAAAGTTTTCACTTTTGCAAAGTGAAAGTATTTCAGCTGAAAACTGAAACTATTTATACAAAATGACAACACTGTTCCTCCTGGGATTTGTATATCAAACCACTTCTGCTCCTATTCTTAAGAGAGTTTGTCTCCCTGGCAAAATCCCTGTTATGATGCACCATGGATAATGCTTCCATGGTTTTTGACCTGATGTCCTTTAAAGGTCCTATTCCTTTGGAAATGTTCTGTCTTTGTGAGGAAAAAACCCAAAGGCATTTCAGCTGTGATTGAGATTGAAATATTTTATCTTCTACCAAAAGGAAGAAGATATTTTGTCATTGTTCTCCCCCTGCCCCCAAACTGGAACAGAAACTTACAATTAAGAACAAGTTTGACCTGCACTCCATTTTCTTAAGCTCTCGAAAGCAACCCCCCAGCAAAGTCTGTGTTACAGCTTTTCAGAAGATAAAGGAGAACAGTTATTAACACAATTTATTCGTTATTATGATCTCAACTCAGGATATGTCCTATACTGAACAAGCCTCATGTGAGTTTGGGAACTAAATAAAGGAGAGACATGGGACGCTTTGAAACAGATTAACAATGGCCCATTGTGGACAAAAAGTGAAATTGAAATGTTACCACTTATTTCCTCTGAGCCAATGGGTAGTTCAAATTTGGACACAGAAGTTCACATGGGCCTGAGCTGTATCCTCAGTAATTCTTGAACAAAGAGGATATTGCTACCAGTTCAGGTAATTTCAGACATCTACAATGCATACCACCAAAATAGTTCTCTAAATTACCCTTAT
Organism: Acanthornis magna; assembly: GCA_036785705.1. Classification (NCBI taxonomy): domain Eukaryota; kingdom Metazoa; phylum Chordata; class Aves; order Passeriformes; family Acanthizidae; genus Acanthornis; species Acanthornis magna. The sequence continues at coordinate 29,039,569 of JAWUZG010000001.1, forward strand.
TTTGAGCAGACAGAAAAACCCCTGCATTTTCAGACTATGCTCATCTCATTCCAAAGTAGATTTATTTCTTCCTAGCAACAGCAGAAGCACCCTAGATAACTGGAAATATATAAGCACTCGGGGGAGATGACTACTGTAATGCTGCTCTCACACAGACATTCTGTGCGAGATGCTCTAGGGCCTTAACTTCAGTTGGGATCTGCAGGCATTACTGTAACCTAAATATTAGTCTTGAAGAACTTCTGTGTATTCCTACAAAGCTTCATTTACTTTTGAACTAGCATAGAGGAAAACCACAGATAACCTATTAGCTGCCTAAAAAAGGAAGAAAAAACAAACCTTTGTCCCCACTCTGAGAATAAAAACAGCTCCTCTATTTGAAAGAAATTAATTCCCCAAAACCACACCAATTCAAAGAGAATTAAAAATATGATGCAATTAAAGCAGTGACTCAGAGAACAAGGGCTAGTAGTCAGGGCACACAGATGAGGCAAAATGCACAGAAAGGTCCTTGCTTTTCCTTGCACAGCTGAGACAACCTCCGCAGCCACCAAGCAATTACTTATTTTGGTGCGCATATGCATTGTTGTTCTGTCTCTTTTACATTTAGGAGCTCGAACTTCTTCCCAAAAAGAACTGACGTTCTGCAAACTCAGAGAACAAGACATCAATTTTTACTAGCATTGGCAGTATTCTGCCAGAAGTAGTCTTTCAAACACCAATCTTCATTTCTTCTTTTAACTGGACAGAGTCCTCAAATAGGAGTGTGGTCAGTCACCACATGATTTATTTCAGATTTTCATTCAAAAGATTCCGACCTAATAACAGGATGAATAGCTACCAGAAACATGAAGAGAAAACAAATCCTTCACTGCACTGACCTTACAATTAATTTCCAGAATGTACTAGGAAATTTAATAAGCTCCAGGCTCCTCAACTGCTGACCTAGCTTTCAGGAAGATTCAGCAGTCTCCTGGGTTTTGCAATTGGAAAATATAATTAAGACATGCAAAGTTTTGGGTCAAGCAATGGATGAGAAATCGTGAGAGAAATTGCACATATATACACACATAATTTGAGCGCAATTATATGACAAAAAAAAGGGGGGAAACCTTAGCAATACCTAGTGATCAATTTGGGACGTGCTTTTCAGGAAAGCTAGACAGCAGTCTTACACTGCAAACTTCCAGATTGTTGTTATGGAGCTAATTCTAAACAGGCAAATAAATCATGTTACCACTAAAGATTTATTCGGGGAGCTACAACCTACACTATTATTGTTCCAGATATGAACTGCACTCACAAAATATGTAAGAGCACAACTTGAGTCCTCATAAAATCTGAACTGGGCCAGCAATTGTCACCCCAATCCTCAGAGAAAAGTCTTCTCCTGTTACCAATGATACGTTCAGCTCCCTGTGGTAGGCTACCAGCCTTGTGTCACACAACACATATACACCACTCCAGATTCGTGGCAAAGAAAACTGCAGAATTAAAAATGATGTATCCTCACATTACAGTGACAATTAATAATGCATCACATTAAGTTTTGCGGACTGATTGTCACTATAACAATATCCTGGCACAGGATTTCCATTTCACTTGCTGATGGTTTTCAGCATTCATCATTAAGGTACTCCGTAGTTAAAGGCATTTAAAAATAGTACTAGTGAAAAAGTTGTGCAATTTAATGTGAATGTTCTTGAATGGGGACAGACAGCAGACATGATTAATCAAGCAGCAACAGAGTGGGGTGGGGGGGAAGAGGAGAGAATTAGCTTAGGGTTGAATTTAAACAGTCTTTCCTTTCACTGCTCTGCTCATCTTATTACCCACCCTTTCCAGAAGAAAACAATGTTTATGCTATTTAATAGGCTTCCCAGTATCTGTGTGTGTGTTGGGGTTAAAGAAATGCTCACTTCTCCATTTCTGCATTTCTGGCCTACCACCTCCTCCTTTCCGCCCCTGGAAGTTCTGCAGAGTCCATGTGGAGAGTCAAGACCAAGGAAGTGGCACTCAGCTTGTGTGGACAACACATGGATCTCTGACTCCCTGATGTTGCATTGTCAAAGCACAGGGCTTGATTGATGGGGTTAGCATTAAACAACAATAATCACACAGTCTCAGATGTAGCTGATGTTTCACAAACTTCCCAAAAAGCAGGATAAAACAAAGATGGCATGTGGCATTCTCAAAGGTTCTGTGGAAAAAAAAAAGAAAAATCTAAGGATGATGAAAAAGAATGTTAAATGAAGAGAGTTTAAGTTTCAGTGCCTGCTTTCCTTGTGCTCCACACTTTAAAACACTGAATAGGAACAGAAGAACTCTTTCCTTTCAATAAACATCTTCCCTTATTCCTTTTTCCTTCAGTATTTCTACAAGGTGCTTCACCACACAGAGACAATTTCAGATTGTGTGTTACAAGGGGATTTCCCTATGAGGCACTTACAGCATTTAGCCTCTGGCTTTCTTACTAAACACTTCCTGGGATGACATTCTATCATTCACAGTGGTGTCTAAAGCCAGTATTTCTAAATCTTATTCATACAAATTAAGTTGTACCATCATCACATTTAACACCAAACTCATACACTCCTTAAAAAATATTTGCCAACAGTGCTATGTGAGGAAAAACCACAATATTATACCTCACAGTATAAAAATACGAAAACAAAAATGACACATTATAGAAATGTGCTCCCCCCCCCCTTTTAGATATATTCAACCAACAAAAGATGCATTAAGGAAAAAATCCTACTAACTGCCAGTGTAAGACTGCCCTCTAGTAGAAAACTCTCCAGAAATATGCTGCCTGTTTTGGGAAAATACATTACAAATTTAAATACACCAGCTGTGGTCTAATAACAGAGTAGAATAGGTTTTCCACAGCTAAATAATGAGTGTGACAGCACTCATTCCAGTGATATGTAGAAAACAGAAATAAATCTGTAGATAAGAAGAGAACATATAAAGAACAAGATAACAAGTAACTAGAAAACAGTGTACTCTTATTATATACTAACTACTGTCTATTCTATAGCTGGCTCCTGACTTCAGATGTTATCCTCCTTTCTGGTCAAAATATGTCAGAAATAGAATCAAGAACAGAAGATTTGAAATAAAAGTGTTTCTCTCAATAAACTTGAAAGGGAGTGGCTGTTTCTTCCAACAGCAAGATGAAAGATATGGAATCAAACTAGGAAATACACTAGTGAAGAGATGAAGAAAAATCAGAACATTCCATGAGATACTTCTCATAAACACTGGTCAAGCAGATATTTACTGAGAATCATGAAATTTCAAAAGGATAAAAAGAACAGCCTTCAGAAACATGCATTTTACTGGCCCTACCATTACACTGCCATAACACTGCAACAACTGTAACAACGGTAACATCAAGGTTAGTTAAGATGCCTTCCCAATAACAACACAATTTTAGATCCCTGTATTTTAATGCAATCTCATCTTATTAACTATGCAATGTTTGGAAAAAGGTTCCTTCTGAGGAAGGTGATTAACCATGCAGTGCATGGCTTTTGCTCCTGAGAAGCTTTTGATACTGGAAGTTAACCAAGCTTTGTGAAACAATGCTTACAAAGATTTTTATGTGCAAGGCAAGCCCCCAAAATATGCAAACACAGGCAAATTCAGCAGTTACATTCACCCACACACCACATGGAGAGGCCTCTGACCACGTATCTCACATGGTAGATCTTGAACTTAAATGTGGTATGAGTCCAAAACCAGTATCTCTGCGCAGCATCAAGATGTGTGTACCCAGGCTGGTGTGTGCGCAGGGGTATTTGCAGTGTGCATGGTACAGTGATACCCTTTGAGTCAAACCCATCACCTGGACCACAGACACTGTGCTTACCTTGTTGTGTTTTCTATACACAAACAAGTACTGTGGCCAAATGCTTCCTTCATTAAACATAATTAATGCATACAAAAGTTAAATACACTCCTGGAGCCAAGCATCTTCATGAACCAACCAACTTCATGAAAGTCCATGAGTCAATGGATTTTCTACAAAAGACTTTTTAAAACACAGCTTATTAAAACAAATTCTGTTTTGCCTTGCATGACTGTACGTAGAACTCCTAGTCCCAGCAAGTTCTGGGCACAGTTCTTTATCCAGGAGTTTGCAAAAATGTACTTGAAAAAAGAAATCATGATTGTCTAAATACAATGGGGAGTATCAACACACAGGCATTGAAACGTGATTTAAAGAAAGATTTTAAAGAGGAAAAACAGGGCAATTTGCAAACACTGAGAATCTGTCAGTTTGAAAAAATTGCAGCAATAATGAAGTATGAAACAGAACAGGAAGAGCAAGAGGTGGGGAGGGACACAGTGCAAGAGGAATGCTTGTTTCTCAGGACCCCGATGAACCCTGCAGCCATCAGGTGTACCAAGCCATGGAATTCTGGGAGAGAGACTAAATCTCACTGCTAATCACCACCTGATTTAAAATAGACACACACACACACACAAAAACCAACCAACAAAAAACTCCAAACCAAAGCAAAAAGAAAACATACAAACCAAAGCCCTAAACCAAAAAAAAAAAAAAAAACCCAAACTACCAAAATGGCTACTTACAGTCCACTGAGAAACTAATTACCACTTAGGGACAACTTGTGCTTTCCAGCAGCACAAGTGCAGCATATCCACATTGTCTCACTCCAATATTCAGACAGGGCATTTAGTATTACATGGTGAAATGTTGGAATTGAGCACACACTATCAATCATTGCTGGAGGCTGAGCTCATGCTTAAAGAGCGGATGAAGTAATTAGCCAGTAAGGAAACAAGACAGATGAAGAACAGCAGATTATTGCCAGTAGACAAGTGTATGACACACATCACACTTCAAACAAATGAGAGACTGCAAAAATCACTGAATTCTGTGTGCTAGATGACCTTACCCTAGCTACGTAAACCAAAAGATTCTCCTGCTTTAGTAGCTCATTAAATTAGAGAAGGCAGGTATCTTCCTGATGCTGGCTGAAGATGTGGTTTAGTGGCTTAGATATAAGACACATTTTAGTAGCCTACTTAGTTCATATAGGTCTTTATCTGAGCCCTGTGTAGGCACAGTGAAAGCAGCTGCTAATGCAGAGTCCACAGAGCTCCATGTATTGCAAATGTGCCAACAAGACAATGCAGAAACTTAGAAGGAGCAGATGGAGGTGAACCTGTTTGTGGCACCATGAGGCATCTGTGTAAATTATAGAACTATAGGATAGTTTGGGATGAAACAGACTTTAAAGATGATCGAGTTCCAACTCCTCTGCCATGGGCAGGAACACCTTCCACTAGACGAGGCTGCTCAAAGCCTCATCCAATCTGGCCATTTCTCTGGGCAACCTGTTTCAGTGCCTCACTGAAATTCTTCACACAGTGAAGAATTTCTGCTGAATATTTAATCTAAACTCTCTATTAGTTTGAAGTCCTTACTCCTGTCACTACAGGCCCTTGTAGAAAGTCCCTCTCCAACTCCCTTTAGGTACTGGACGGCTAGCCTAAGGACTCCCTGGAGGCTTCCCTTCTTCAAGCAGAACAACCCCAACTCACAGCCTGTCTTCACAGAAGACATGTTTCAGCCCTTTGATCATCTTCAAATTTCTCAACATTATATTTCAGAAATGAAACAGAAAAAAAATCCAGGAGCATCCCCTTGCTCATCTTTAAACTAATATATCTTAGATGCAAGGAGCATTTTTCAATGCAAAAAATTAAGTAGTAGAGCTAAGAAAAATATAGTGAAGCATTTAAGCAGAGATAATTAATAAGAGATAACTGAAAAGATATGAAATATTCAGAAAACACCTTTTAGTACCATATTCTCACACATTTTTATATTTATTTTGTGTCTCTCCACTGACAAGATACAGAAGTTTGCTTACTGAATTGTCTTTCAGCTGAAGACCTTCTCCATTGGGCAGCGATGACCTCCGTTTTGTTGAAGAGTTCTTGTTTGGTGTAGAATTACTGCCTCCAGTTTTTTTCTTGACAAAGAGGACTTCACAGCTGGCTTGATCTTCATTGTGTGTGCTCTTCCCTGCATTTATTACCCTAAGAAAAAAAGCAAAACAAAAAAAGAAAACAATTGCTAGATTAGCAAAGCACAGGAGCCCCTGCCTGTATCTCATAATGCGACTCAAGATGTATGGAACCAAGGCCAGCAGTGCTGCAAGTACTGACTGAATTAAAATACCCAACTGCCTCACACAGATACAAACACACACATGTGCATCCTTGTTTATTTCCATACACATACACATGACATAAGCATTTTCTGCAGAACTATGTGAATAAGAGCCACTGGTGCCATAAGCATATTTCACCCCTAGGCATACCATACTTTTTCAAAAAAGGGACTACTTTATGGACAAAGTTGATAACACGTATGCCTCCCAGTTGAAACACGAGACCCCCAGTTGCTTTTCTACCTGTCAGCCTCTCTGCTATAAATAATGAATCTGCTGGTAACAGTGTGCATTCTGTCAAATTCCAAGTCTTTGCACAAACAAAATACCTGCTATAAATCTACAAAGCTGTTACTGCTAAAGGCAGACTGTTCAAATGGCATATATTAGAAATGCTATGACAGAAATACAAAGGAAAGACCTTGTCTCTGACAGGCAAGTCAAGCTTGCTTGTACCACAGTGACACAAACTAAATACATCCCTCTAGTACTGCACAACATAACCCCTACCCCCCAGAAGCCTACCTCAAACCATCTGTCCCACCTGCCCTGTAAAAAACAAAAGATTTACCGGCATGCAAAAACCAGCATTAAGAGCTCAGTACAAGCTTTAAACAGCCAAAGGTATCCTGAGACTTGTACCACAGCCTCCTTCCTTTGATCAGTGATGAGGTTGAAATAACAGCTATTCCACCAACAAGTTTTTAAAACCTTAATCAGAAGTCTGCGTTATCCACATATCCACATATCCACAAACTCAAATACATTTTCCACTTTCTGCATGAGAATCTCATCACAAACAGACCGATTTTGCATCGGTTGACAGTCCTGGGTTGACACGGGGAAAACCCGTGCAAGCTGGGACAATGTCTTGTTCCAACCAAACAACGACACTGTGACTTTGATGGAAGCATGTCTTTTTCCACAATCTACCCACTCCTCTTTACTGAGGAGTTGACCGATACTCAGAGACAGTATTTCCACTACTGGACAAACATTGAGTTTCACAACAGGCACACAATGTCTTTAGAAATAACTGCTACCTCCCCAGAAACGAAAACAGCTCAAAGGCACAACATAATCCTGATGTCAAGTTCAAGACATACCTGACTTTTTGATCTCTAATGTTTTCGTTACAGTTAAACTTTACACAATAGGAAAATACTTGCTAAATGTTGTTGAAATGAAAACAAAAACCAAAGGAAGGCTTGCAGGGAACTCTACCCCAGCTTACCTGCTCTTGCTGAAATGTCAAGTCTTTGTCAGTCTTGCTTAAAGATAACACATTCTTTTGACTTTCAAGGAGCAATATAATGCTGTGACACGCAAATGAGTATTCCTACCTCTGAATAGAAAAACCGCTCTTTTTAGAAAAGAAAATATACATCAGCTACAATAACTGCTTTCAGAAATGGGAAGTTTCCTTACAGTACTAAATGCTACACACTGCAATCTATCTGTATGTGCAATACCACCATTTGTTTTCAAGTATGTCTTGTAAATAAACACTACTTGTAGATAAAATTACTTTGCAAAACACACAGAGAGCAGAGATGAGGGTGCATTTATTTGCAATGCACTTGTGGAGCAGTTTAACCACTCATCCCTGTAGTGCTTAACCTTTGGGCAATTGCAGATTAAATATTGAAATGCAGTAAGCTTCCAGCCTGAAAACTCTCATTTACTTGACATTAGGAAAAGTAAAAGCATATATTCAGAAACTGGGGGGAAGTGTCTGGGGTGGGGGGGGAGGGGGAAACACAACACACATGACAAAATCATAAATACCAAAGCATTTAAATCAGCTGACCAAGACCTGTTCAGTTTGAGATGCCACAGATATGATTAAAATACTGCAGCAGCAGAGAAAGTGTAGTTTTATCAGGAACTAATCAATATTCAGTTTAGCCGACCAGTCTCCCTACTGGCACTGCTTTCAATCCCATTTTTAAAAAGCAGCAGAAAGACAAATAAGAGACAAAGTGACTCCTTACTAAAATCTCTGCTTTCCTTCCACTTACCATTCCTTACGGAAGTCATTGAACTATTGGAGTTGCTCTTGTTTCTGAGCTTAGTGATGGACTTCAGGACTTGTATGGTGGAAGATGTTCTGATGTTTCATGATGTGTCAAGTTATGCACACACAATAATGGTATAATTTTATAAAGCTCTTACCAAGAAAACTTGTCAATGCCCTGAATACATTCGAAAGACTATGAGAACAAAGTGACCCAACAGCCTGGCTTGACAATCAGCTATCACAAAACACCTGGAATTGAAATTGTGTACCAAGCACCTTGCTAAAAGAGGATATGACCAAAAGGAAGCTGGTAAGACTGAATACTGAGTAGACATGGAATACTGAGTAGACATACTCAGCTTCAAACAGCTCTGTCTTTGCTGACTTTTGAAATCCTTTTCTTTCGGCAGTTTCCTAAATCCCTCCTCCAGGCAATTCTTTCAACCAGCTTTCCAATGCTGATTTCACTGTTGTCTTTCCTCCTTGCTCTCCCAGACTGCAGTTTATCAGAACAAAAATCACATCTAAGCTGCTTAAACAAAAAACAAAGCAGAACTAAAAGGATATTTATATCACCAAAAGGTAACTCTTAATTAGACCTCTGGAACTTTTTATGGAAAAAATCTACCCCTCCTTCCACATATGAAGTACCTCAGCTTCCAAAGAGAGCCCCTTCATTTCTTTTTCTAACTCAAAAAATAAGTTATCCACTAGTAAAGTGAACAAAATGAAATAAAACACTACCTTCCCACAGATAAATACAAAAAAACCCTCTCAAGCAAACAAAAAAAATCATCAATCATTTCAATTCCATTTTATCATTAATACTGATAATAACACAGAGAAAAAAGTTTAAAAAGTAATTAAAAGAAGACTGAAGCTTACATAATTCTCTAGCTTACTTAGACACACATTTTCAAGTGAATTCCTCCTTTTGTTCTCCTGCAAATTTCTCAAGGCACTGATTAGACCTATTGATGATCACCTCCTTTCTATCCTTTCCCTCCTCGCCCCCAATACCCATATATCTCCTATCCAATCTTTTACAACATTCAACCCAAATAATGTATCTAATTTGGATCAGAAGCTCCTCTTTTTCAGAATTCGCTGTCTCTACTGTGTCAAACACATTTCTCAGTAATAAACAAATAATCCTAAGGTTTAATTTAAAGTATAGTGGTGCTAAGTAAAAACACATCCCATTTTCCAAACAGAAGCTTCCTGAAGCCTGCACAGTGAGGTGGTGGGGCTTGGTCACAGTTGAAGTGCCTACATCAGTCGTGATGGACACTTCAGTATTTCATGAGACTTTAAGAGACTTTAAGTCCTCAGCCAAAAGCAAATCCACCAGATAGGAGCCAGCTAGTTTGTTTGGCTCACCATTAGCATTCTGCTGGTATCTTGTGAAGCCCCAAAGCCCATCTGACCGAATGGAAATGCAGCTCACACTGTGCTTCTACTCCTCATTCAACAAGCAGAGCTCAAAGTCCTGTGTCAACGTCAGTAATTGCAAAATTCTAAGTTTATCCTAAAAGAACTGAAATAGGCTGTGAACAAAAGTGAACAAATCCAAAATATGCTTTGATAGTAGTTTTGGGGGGAAAAAGAAAAAAAACAATCCAACAAAAACCCACAAACAGTCAAAAAGCTTCAGTCTTTTGAAGCATATCTATTCACCCCTCTATTTTTTTTTGCATCAATACCAGTACATATACTCTTTCCTATACCATGCTCTTTGACATCACATTAAGTGATAATCAGACAAAATTCCAAGCTGTGCTGCAGGAGAAAAGTTTCTCCCACCAAAAGAAACCCGAATGCAGTTGCCTTACCTACTTGGAGCAAAATATAGCCCACAACAGAAGCTTCAAACAGTCTACGAGATACAGTGAAGGAACATTGCTTGTAAAGTGCCCTACAAGATGTCTCTACTTGGGGAACCTGTGTTCATTTGCTCCACAAGTGCTTCAATTTATTAATCACATACAAATGCAAAAGCTCAATGTTCCCTCCCTAAGGGCTAGCAAGAAAAAAATAGCTAGAAAAAAAAAGGATATATCCATAGGCAGCTTGTCGTATGCTGCAATTTTCACTTCTACTGTTCTCTGGTGTTTCAGAGTAGCAGTGGACACCTGTAGTTTTGACTCTGAATGAATGAATGACCAGCTTGCATCCAACCCAACTAATAACACAGAAGTAACCCTGATGAATGAATACCACACCTATAGACAGCAGACAATACGTTCCTAACCATTCTGTGTTATAATTTCAACAGTCTTAGAATGACAATTAAAGATATCATAAAAAATCAACTTTCACAGAAGCGTTGCTGGCTTTTCTTTACCCTCCTACTTTTTTTTTTTTTCTTAATGGATTAGCATGTGAGTAGATGCCACTGCTTTTTTTCTGTGACATCTCACTTACAGTCTTAGATTTCCAGGTAGGTGTCTGTTTCCTCCCTTTCACCCACATCAGATTTATTTCTGCACTGGGAATCAACTTGAAAGAGATTTCCTTCTAGCTGTTCACCTGCTCTCTCAGATGAAAGGCAGCTTTTCAGGCAGCCTAAACAGTTCCATTCATTCATCACTGTAACTGTCACATTGTGCACGTCAAAACCAAAGCACTCACTGTTATTGTCCACTGCACGCAGAAATTGAATCCATTCCTGAATCGGCTCTCTAAATCCATGGGGCTAAATAAATCTTTCATTTTATGAAGCAAGGAAGAAGTAATATTTAGCCATAAAGTCTCACAGTGATGTGCTGTGAAAATATGGTTTCTCCTACCAGCAATTACACTGATAATACTAGGCCAAGTTCACTTTGAGGCCCAGCTAGAAGCTGTGACACCTGTCAAGCTAATACAGACTAAATATGGGATTAAAATAGGCAAAGTAGAATACCATTTATGCTGGAAATTTACCACAAGTTCAGTGTAAATGATCATAACCTGATAACACCTCTTCAGACTGAAGTCAGTGACATCTTGGAAGGGAAGTCCACTCTGATGTTATTTGTATGGACTTCCCAAAATGCTACAGTGCAGCACAGCAGTCAGCTACGTTTTCCAAAAAAAGATTAAATACTGAGTGACTACAAAAACAAAGCAGCTGTAGGTCACTGCAGGAATGAGCAAGCTCTATGATCACCTACACAGGGAGAAGCAGCTCTTTTTGGTAACTAGCATGCAGGTACTGCAGAAGAAAACCAAGGGACGGTAAGCCCTGAGCAGATGCTGAGCCAGACTAGTGAGATACAAAGGTGGTTAAGCAAGATCTCACTTCAGAGCTGAGCAATCTCAGCCACAGCTGGCAATACTACTCGCCAAATTCTTCTTCCTCATCCTTTCTCTACCAGCTATTAGAATGGGGTAAGAAGAGGTTGCAAAAGTAAAGGTGAGTTTGACAATGTAAGAGAACCACCATTTATTTCCCACAAAGCACAGTGAAATTGCAGTGAATGCCAGGTCAAAATCCCTATCATCCTATTTAAAGAAACTTTGTCTAGTTGTTTAATGTTTGTTGAAATATAAGCAAGAGACCCAGAAGACAATGAGAATAAACAACTTTGAGTTGACCAGTGTCCTTCTAGTCCAGTTTCCACTAATACACCTTTTCTTCTTCTCTCTAACAGTTAAGTTCTCAAATCTGGGGAAAAAGGGGCCTGAATTTATTTCCATGGTATTCAGGAAAAAGTTGCCTTGAAAATTCTTCAGATTACGTGTCTTATATAAATAGGACACATTCAGTCTGGTGAAGTCAGCCTTCAGATGAGTATATTTGCACAAAAGTATACATTGAGATTTTTATGCATTATTAGATTTTTCTAGATTTTTGTTGTTGATAAGGCTTACCTTATATTATTATGTTATAATATTGTGTTACCTCGTTATGTTATTATGTTATAACACTATCATGTTGTTGATAATGTTTACCAGCTTTGGCTGGTGTGATAAGTTTTCAGCTTCAAATTGAAGCATGAGCATTAAAAAAACCCCTAAATAGGGGTGAAAAGAACTGAAACTTTTCTACAGGAATATCCTTTATCATATGTAATTAGCCATGTGTGGTATAAGTCACCTTACCTGTGACTTTGCACATTAGGACTGACAACTCTTGAAACTGAGGCACCGGGTTCAATCTAAAGAAAGCACATCCTGATAGTAACTTTTTTATTTTGTTCATAGCCATTTTATCACGTGTGATTTTGCAGTCTTACCCTTAGAGGGTGATCCTGAAAGTTCAGTGATAAGCAATACTTGATTTTTGACTGCACACCAAGAAACACATAATTGGATAGTGCTTGAGCTGCTTTGAGATGAGAAACGTATTTGGATCTATCCTAGAGCTCACATTCAAGATGAGAACCAAAGTTCTGCCATTCCCTCTAATGCAAAGGAAAAGCAGCCATTTCCATGTTTTCCCATGAGCTGTGCAACACCCTCAGCATGCGAGGCTGAATATAGTCCTGACCATGAGCATCCCTCATAAGGACGGCACTGTAGTCAAGACACAGTCTGATAAAATGGTTGCGTATGAGGACAGAAATCACTCCAGTTAAAATGATGAGAAGGCAAGGAAAAGCAACCTGCCCCTATTTGCTGCAGCACCAGGCATCTTAGGCCTCAGAAATACTCATCCTGCCTACATGCTCAACACTACTATTACTACTGCACCACAAAGTAGTACTACTACTACTGCTACACAAAACACTGACCAAAAGCTCAATTTGAATTAAAATATTTTTGTTTTCTTTTAGATTTGTGAGTGTCTGCACATGACAAGGATGCATGAAGGAAACAAAAGACCACTTTCCCCTCCTCCACAGTTTCCTTCCCAAAGTTCTACTTTTGAAAGCACATCTAAAATAAACCCTTTCTTCCTTACAGAAATGCCAATTATATGCAAATAAAAGTTCTCCTTATGCTTACAGTGAAGCAAGTTATGTGTTTAAAGTAATGCAGTAAATCCCACATCATTAGACTGTGATGCTGTAGACTGTAGTCTCAGCTTCAGGGTTAAGAGAAATCAAGATAAATGGCTTATGCAAAACTGGTCCAAGCTTTCAAAAGAAAAAAAATTATCGCTCATATTTAGCATGTGTGAAAGTCAACCCCAAGAGATGAGTGGTGACAGTACTAATCCCTTTCATACAGCTGTCAACTGAAATTAGCCCCAAGATAATCTCTGCAAGTGTGACAGAGAAGGTACACATTTCCACCAATATGCACTAATGCCTTATTCACAATACCCCTCTACTGCAGCAGGTACTTGAAGCCCCCACAACCTGAAAGAAGTCAACCTGCGAATTCATTCTTAGAAGTCATTATTGAAACTGTGTATATATGAAAGCACACATACGCAAGGCAAGGGGGAGGAAAAGAAATAGAGAGAAAACAGCTTTATTATCATAAATCCACAAGTAGGAAATTAATTCAAAGCCACTCATATGTTGGTAAGTTTTTTGTTGGTAATTAAAGAAAAACTACACCCTGCTGCTGGAGTTTTACATACAACACTTTTCCTCTGGGAGAACATTAGCTGGCAGATCTGCAGGAAGAGGCCATGTGCAAAAAGCACTACAATGACTCTTTGCCATAGGAACGTTCCTCAAAACCCAGTCTTTTACTTCTGTTACTAAAACTGCATTCCTAGACCTCATCTTTGAAGCTGTTAAAATATAAGCTAAATGCAAACCAATGAAATATCAGCAGTCCTGAACCTGCAAAAAAAAAAGATTACAGAAAAATGGCAGCTCCCTTAATCTTGATAGACCATGATTCATCAAAATATTTGTTGTGAACATTCATTTATTCTTCTTGGGGCTAACAATCAATTCTGAAATTAGCCTTCCTAAATTTAAAGTATAAAAAAGTCACAGTAATTAATGTAAAACAGGATTAAGAAAATTTTGCAGTACTTTTACATATATTTTATATACACATACATACACACATACCTCTAAACAAAAACTTCTGGTGTTCCTCAAGCTAGTTACACAAAATTCAATTAATTACTATGCCATTGAAAACACTTATTTTTCATGCAATATAGGTCAAAATACTTAATATATTTGCTCAGTTGTTCAGCTATCACAAAATTTTCAAGTGCAATGATAATTCAGAGTGAGAGTCAACATAGAAACCCTGATAAAATCAGTGCCAGTAAAAGAAGAATGACAGCCGAATGCAGAACTTCCACCCAAGAGTAGGCGAATAGCAGCGAGCCAATGAGTGTCTGGCTGTGTGTGTGCACACGGCTTGGACGGTGTCCTTTCCAGCCCATTCTGCACCTTTACCCACGGGGAAGGTACTGAAGTTCTGGGGTCTGCACAACACCTATTAACATGGCATGTCACAACCTCAGGCTCCTCATTGTCCCCCCGCAGGCTCCTGCTGTCCTTGCAGGGGGTGGCATGAAGAGATGTGTTCCCACACAAGAGCAGAAAAGGCTCAACAAGGTTAAGAAGTCCTGGAAGGTGCAAAACCAGAGAATCACAGAACAGCTGAGCTTGGAAGTGTCCTTTGGAGGTCATCTGGTCCTAACCCCCTGCTCAAGCAGGGTCACCTAGAACAGGTTGTCCAGGCCCTTGTCCATATGGGAATGCAGAGGGGGCAAAGCACAAAGCAAGAGAGCTGTGCTACCTGATGTGTGCACAGGAAGAGGCCCTGAGCAGGAGCAGCTCACTGACACCCTGTGAAGTCTGAAAGAGAATGCTCCTCCAGCACTACCATTCCTTCTACTCGTGCTGTGCATCTGCTTCCACTACGAACCTTACCCTTTCCAAAGTCAATCGCACAAGCACCTGAAAAACCTCCATCCAAGCTTTCACTTGTACATGCAACAGGCGCACTGGAAAACCTACAGACTGGCAAATACTTAGCACAAACACAGTTAAGTAGGGCCAATGTCAAATATTTTAGAAAGTGCTGTAACTAAGGAGAATCAATTGTGCCCAAAGAGGCCTAGAGGAAATGGCATAACCTGGCACAAATTTAAGCAGCCCTGATGGGCTGCACAGCGTGACCAAAGGCACACACAGCCCCAGAGAGGTCTCAACAAGAACAAAGTCAACACCAGAACTAACTGACTACTCTAACTTCCATGTAAACCTCTCCATGCCTCTCAGACCACTGGGAAATTAAAATCATGTCAAGATCTGTAAAAATATGCATCAGGAAATAATAAAGTATTACGGTGTCCCTGCATCCTGCTATACACCGAGGAACAACTTGCTTTCAGAAATTATACTTAAAGTTGCACAAATGTGAAATATGCATGCAGGCAAAGAGTGAAACCGGAAGTTTGAATTCATAACCCCCTTGACAGGATTCTAAACAAATATTAAACAACACATTCAGATGGAAAAGAAAACCCCACAAAACTGAGCAGCTGAAAAATCTGTAAAATTAGCAAGAGAGGCAACTTCTCAGGCAAAGGATGAAAGGCAAACTTTAAGTATCCCCTCTCTTGGCCTTCCCAATATAAGCAACCTCCACCTTCATATGCCGGTGTGCTACCCCACAGGGACACCTGTGCAATGAAATTATATTTTTTTGTTTCTTTTAATCCAAATCAATATATTTTCACAAGACTGAAAAGACAATACAGAGGTAGAAATAGCAGATGATAGGGAGAAGTCCTGTCTAAACCAACATTTCTGAAAAAGAAAGTTATGAAGTTGTATGTTAGGAGTCTAGAAAGCCAGTAATGAGAAAAAGATGGTGCACCCCAGTTTAGAAGCATGTAACTGTGACCACCAAACACTGATATGTCTCTTTCTTGGGAAAATCCACTCAGGTTTGTCTTTGGTTTCAAGAAGATGATCCCAGAGCACCTTCACCTTGGCACTGGCAGTGGCTCTGCATCAAGAAGCCAAGTACTTTTAATCTGCTTATGTGTCTACATGTGTCTAATCACCCACATGTGACTGCTGCCACAAGTATGGTCCCCAGAGGTGAGATCTAGTCAGATGTCTACGGTGCAGACAGCTAAGTCTGCTTATAAAGTCTGGGTGATTAGCTCGAAGAGAAAGAAGACATCTGGGGGCATGATTCATCTGACCTATTTTAGCTGTTTACATAGCATGAAACGTGTCTTCCTCTTCGCGGATGATAAAGCTGAGCCTAGACACTGACACAGCAGGTTGTCAGCATGTGGTCAGATGATTCCCACTTATGTGCCTGAGCTTATGAGGGTGGAGAGAGCAAAACAAACAAACAAAAAAAAACCAATAAAAAAGCCCATCAACTTCTCTTTCAATGAGTTTTTTTGCTATTTGAAATGTGTTTTCCTCAAAATGCATTTTTGATATGTAAGTCCTTTGGTACGACTAATAATGCCACCCTACGCAGAGAACCAGGGTTTAAAGGGAAACAGAAGAAACAGAAATAAATGTAGCAAAAATTATTTTTAAAATAAAGGCCAAGGACATACTGGCATTATAGCTCCTGATGCAATATGTGAGTTTAGCGTGGTATAATTATTTAAATGCATCTAAAACAGCTGGTGGGATTTTCAGACACAAAAGGAGATAATTGTCAATCTTATTCACAGCAATTAAATCTGTATAGGCTAAAAGAGGATCTATTGTTCCCCACAAATACTGGGAGCGGAGCCAGAAGTAACTTTAGTCGAACAGAGAGTTGGCAGCTCAGAAAGGGGCTGAGAACTGTGTATTCTCTAGCATAAGAGGGAAAAAGCCCAACCCACAACCAGGGACGAAAGACAAGCTCAGAGACTTTTTCATAAAAAGAATTTCTCCTCTTCTGAAAGTACCAGGGAGATATCAGAAATTAATATTGAAACAGACGACAACATAGAGCTATCTCAGTCCATACTCTACACACATGGAAATGTAGCCAGCAATTTCTTCTGGTGACGGAAAAGAGAAAGCTAGAGATTATTATTGCTATATTTATTCGCACACTACCCAGATACATACCTTTGGAGTCATTGAGCACAGGATATTTAGATAGGCACAGAAAGCTGGATAGCTGTTATTAAGAGGCAAACACTGCCAGTAGAGAAACAATCATTAATTTGCTCTCAATTCAGAATGATCAACAAGTGGCAGCAGAGGATTTGCAAATCATTTGCCAAGGACAAAATACCTCCAGCAGCATTAAGTGACGGTTACATCTGTATTGCTACATACAACTGGCCCTTATCCAACCCAGCAGTCAAGGGCATGGGCTACTCTCCATCCTCTCCCAGAACTGTCTGCATCCAAACTGCCCAATGTTGCCCAGGCTGCTGCTGGGTACCATCTGAAAAACTGCCAGACTGCACAGGCCACAGCCGTGCTGGGCACAATAAGTCATTAAAACACACTGTCAGTAAAACACACAAATGCATGACAAACACTGAAGCCAACGTCTGCTTCAGCAGTATTTCCCAGTACGAATGTTGTTCTGGCAGCCAGAACAGGACCCACAATGAAGAGCAGTTCATCCCAGCCTGCAGGCTCAGGAACTGCCGCACAGTCCTGTAAGGTCTCCAGTGCTGGATACTGTCAGATGGGATATCTGGTTACACCTTTCTACTTGACAATTTCTCAGGAACTTCAGAGAAACAAAAACAAATTATTTTTTCCTACACACTTTCCCTTGAAAAGGAAAACAAACCCCTCTTATTTCACCATATGATGCACCCGAAATATAATTCTGTGATAAAAGATGAGTACAGATAGCTGCTGTTATGCACCATGAATACCATAATTAAAAATCATTCATCTTCAAAAGACCTTTCTCCAAACCTTCAAGTGCATTACAATATTCATTGGAAAGACTTCTGCACTCAAGGAAAAAATGAAGTTAACCACTTCTTCTGCAGCAAGAAAATCTACTAATACCAAAGGCTCTTTTGTAGAAAAGCCCACACTGTTTTTGAACTAACTGGGATGTTGGTAAAGATGAGTCCCAGGAAGTTAAAAAGGATGGTCAATGGGCAAATCCCAACTCTGTGTTGAGAAAACAGGCACAGCATCAGCATTGCAGTGGTGTGTCAATGGCAGGGTGAGAGCCATTCCTGTCTGAGCACCACCCTTTTGGATCACGAAGACACTGGAAGAGAGGCTTGATGCACCTTTTGATCCTGGACAGCTCTGAGCCCTGGCTGTTGCCAACCAAGCACTGGCAGGTACTCTCCTGCCTGCTGCTCCGCCCAGCATGAACATACTCGCAGTGCTGTGCCCAAGTTCCTTCTTCAGGAACATGCAGCACTAAGGTACCCATGGAATTAGCGATGTAGCCTAAAGGATTCTCAGAGACAAACCTGATAAAGCCTAACTTTGCCTCATATCACATTCTCCAGTCCCATGGCAAGTTCTTCACAGTTTAAGCACATTCCTGCTAAGCTCTCTTCACCACTAAATACGACTGCAATGTTATGTCAAGTATTTTTTGTTTTTTTTCTTCTTTTTTCTCCAGACTCACTCTGTCTCAGGTTCTTCCTGCCAGGCCCCTTGGTTAAAGGGATATCCCATAGTGGGCCTACATCCCCCCCCAGACCTCAGGATGGTATTAAGCTTTCTGACCCAATTCTTCAACCTCCTAGGTGGTTCTTGTCCTACCACCAAAAGACTTGTTTCTCTTTTCTCATTGCTAGGAACTCTATAGCCCTGCACCACTCTCCTTGAAAGGAAGCTGAGGGAAGTATTTCTTACTTTCAGTCAACATTGCCCAAAGATACTGCCACTAAAAGAAAAATAAAAACTCCCAGTCATCTAGTTCTATAACCAGCAATAACCAGAAAATTCATAGCAAACCAATATACACATTACTCTGTAACTGATTCTCAAAATTATCCTCCAGCTCTACAAGATTGTCTCCTAAGGCAATAAATATAGCAGCTTAATACATATTATGTTTTGTCTTCAAATTCCTTAATGTATTGCACAATACAGTAGAATAACATCAAATAGCTTTTACATATGGAACAAAAAAACCTTGGAAGCACCTACAAAATAAGAGAACAAAATTGAAGAAAATATTTTAAGCACAAGAAACAACAGCTTAATAAAAAATAGTGTCTATATAATAGTGCATCTATGTACAACCAGTAAGTTGTATTTTATCTTATACACAAATATACACAGACACACGCAAAAATATTATTAAAAAAACTAATGAAACATCTGGACCCTTTCATATTTACACTGGATTTCTCACTTTTAACTGATGTCAATATAATTTTTCTTCCCTTTACCCATCAACCAGTTCAGAATACCTGCCTTTTCTCATCAGTGTGTGTTTCAAGGGTAGGGGCAATTCTTCAATTAAGGAAAAGGACATTCTTTACTCCACAAATCCATACAGCCACAAAATATGATCACAGCACCTACTGTACAAAATTTGATAGTGTTTCCTGAACCAGTTAAATCACCACACTTCCTTTATGCTTTGGAGACACACAGACATATATATGTATATATATCTATCTCCCACATATATATTTTAAACAGGGATAAACTTACTTGCTTAGGACATATTTTATTTACTATGCAAAAACTAAGCAATACAGTCTCAGGAGTGTTGAAATAAAATGCTCCACAGAATACTGAAGTAATCAGCACAGCAACCAGAAAAGAAAGATCTGAAATATAGACGAGTCTTCCCTTACTGGGAAGAAAAAGGAAAAAAATCTAAAAGCAAGCAAAAAAAATCCAATTCCACTGAAATACTGACTATATTAATAAGGACAAAATTCAGCCTTACAGAGAAAGGATTTTGAGTAATGCATTTCTGAACAGAAGAAATAGGTCCTTCCAAGAACGGAGAGTGTTTGCAGCAGGGGCAAAGGTGTCTCCTGCTGCACTACCTGCTGTCACACACCTCTCTCCTTTAACACCTATATTAAAAATTGTGTGGCCCCACAGGTTCAAACAAGGGAAAGAAGGGCACCCAAGTGAAGGCACACTGACTGACCTCTTCCAGAGCAGCATTACACACTCAGGGGTGAGCAAGTTGCCCATTTAAGTCTGCAGAGAAACCTTTCTGCAGCAGACAATGGCAGCAACTATGTCTTGCTGCTCCCCTACCCACTGCAGGATGGTGGTGCCAACAGGAAAAGAAGGAAAGGAAGGATGCCAACCTTCCAGCCTGCCAATCTGACAGCCCACAGTCCTTATAATCTGCTTCCATACATAAAATGGAACAAAACAAAAATAATTTCCTGAAGCATCTTTGGAACAGCCTTAGCACAGCTGTACTGTCCCTGATGTGTCAGAACTCCAAGGTAGTGTTTTGGAGTAGACAGCAGGGAGCAAGGAGAGCTATTCACATACTTTACTGAACATTTTATAAAGGAACATTACTCTCCTGCTGTAGTACTGGGACCAGACACCTCCCAGTAAATGCCAAAAGAACAGTCCACTTCCTGCTTGATGGTCTTCTAGTGTACATGATGGTTGCTCCAATTTCAATGGTTGCTCCAATCTCAGTTAATCACACCTTATCACTTGATCTTAGATAAATATGCCTCTCCATGTGTGATCCCTTCCCTTCTTGTGAAAGTTATTCTGGCTGGTACTTCTTCCCTTTCATGAAGAAAAGAAGCTTTTCCAGGAGGTTGGATGCTGAAGGAAAATTGCATGTCTTTTTCTTTTTTTTTTTTGGTTTTGCCAGAAGTATTTCTGCTTAAGAAGGCATGTTTTTTTCAATTACCGCAAAAAAAAATTACTAAAATTGCTTAATCCTCTTACTTCCACATGCATGAAATTTTGCCCAGTCTTCTGGATTTACTGTACTTTTTAGACCATAACAAGACATTGAATATTAAATTAATTTCTCCCATGAAGACATCAGTGGAAGACCAGAGGATTAAGCAATGAGTATCCCATGTTTCCCATTTATGTATGCATACAAAAACTTCACTGCATTCTATTTTCTTACCTCTATGACAACAGTACTTCCTCCACCCCTGACTTATCTCCTGCCTACCAGCACAGACTTAATTACAAGGCAAGGAAAAAATATCTCAATGCCTAATTATGATGATTTTCATGGGGGACGAGGTAATTTTCTTCACATAGTGCCTAGTATGGGGCTATGTTTTGGATTTGTGCTGAACACAATGATGATAATAAAGATTTTTTTCTTATTGCTAAGAGATGCTTGCATGGAGCCAAGGCCTTATAAGCTTTTTGTACGGTCACGCTGAGGAAGAGACTGGGGGTGCCTGGGAGGCTGTGAAGAGGCACAGCTGGGACAGGTGACCCACACTGACCAAAGGGACGTTCCAGACCATGTGACATCATGCTTGGCATATAAAGTGAGGGAAAAGAGCTGGGAGATGTCTGAAGTGATGTCATTTGGCTTCCCCAGCAACCATTACATGTGATGGGGCCCTGTTCTCCTGGAGATGGCTGAGCACCTGCCTGCCCATGGAAAGCAGTCCATTAATTCCTTGTTTTGCTTTGCTTGCACACACAGCTTTTGCTCCCCTTTGTCTCAGCCTATGGGTTTTCTCACTTTTATTCCTCTGATTTTCTAGGTGGTAGTTAGTATCACTGTATATCTTCTTTTTTTTTTTTTTTTTGCCACTTCCTTCATCGGCAAATGGTACAATATTCTCTTAGGATATGGTATATTTTGAACATGACCCAAACATTTAGTAGAATTTCTTCTTCAGAGATGAAACTTCGTGCCAATTAGATTTTGAATAGCCTCAATAATTAGTGCAAAGAGCACTGCAGTGATAATTGTATCCATCAGATTTCTGTGCTTCCAGCATCTTTATCTGCCTATGACTCCACAGTGGCCTTCAACTGTGCTTTAAATATCACCAAAAAAAAAAAAAAAAAAAAAAGAAAAATTAAACAAAAGCACTGTTATAGTTAGTTCTCAGTAGTACACAGACTTTCAAAATCATCTTGATTAAGGTAATCATTTTTTACTACATATGAACAAAGAAATCCATTGTTTGGACATGGGAACAATACTCCCCAAGCTGTTTAAATCATCTCAGGCTTTGTCCTTTACCAAGTGTCTTCAAAACACTAAGAGGGTTATTTTCTGTAACAAAGGCAGCATCGCTTCATTAACAGCCCAAGAAACCTTCACATTCAGCTTATTTGTTCTAAGAATATTCACCACCACTCTGTAGGCACTTATAAGACTCAATGAATAATACAGTCAAATTAACATTCAGTTTGTGGGGCTGTTTTGCATAACATTTAGCTGCAAGCCACAAAGTGAACACTCCTCAACCCCATCTAGATTGGGGCTCCAAAAAACATGGGAATTCGACTAAGCTTATCTACCTGAAGAATTGCTCTTTCAAAAGTAAGACCACCTTTGCTTTCAATATATTTGATAATGCCTGTTAAATCAGAGAAAGAACTATTTTTGTCACCATGTGAGGAAAGAGACTATCCATCTTGTCAAGTAAAGGGATGGGCATGCTTTTAAGCACTATCACTTCAGTCAAAAGTTAATGGAAACAAGCAACAGCTCAGAGATATGAACAGAGCTCGAGACATCTCTGTCATGCTTATTCCTCACCTTTCAGGCAGTCTGATACTCATAGCTCTTTGTATCTTTAAAAGCAAGTCAAAAACTGCACAGAAGCCTGAAACAGCCTCATGGAACAAACAGCTTTTCTTTCCAGCTTTGGCAGATTAGAAGAATAACGAAGTTTCCAAGCCTTTGGGAGCTAAATAAAAATAATAAAAATCCACAAACTAGCACGGGCAATTCTATAAATGAGCAGATGCACAGAACACTATGTAAACAAAAACAGAAGCAAAATGTTTCCCTTCTCCTATTGTCGTTTATTTGTATCTACCTCCCAGCCACATAGGCCAATAGTCTATAATACATTCCTGGTGCTTTGATGAGCGCAGGATGCAGTGCCACAGGCAGAACTGCTGCTCATTAGAATATGCCAATTTATTCCTGATTTCAGAATATATTTCAACTACCTCTCGCATATAAAATCATTGCAGCTTTGTTTATATTTGCTGCTGAAAGTGGTGAACCCCAGAGGACACAGCCTGCCAAGTACAGACAACTCCAAGACTATTTGTCACAGTGTGAAGCTCCTCCAGGAGCTCATGTTGCAGTTCAGGGTCAGTGCCCCAGCAGCTTTGTTCCTGCACCTCAGATGAGCTTTACTGATGACACACATCTACAGGGATTTTCACTGCGGAGCAGTGGTTCAGTGGTAATGTGCATGGTAACAAAATCTTCCCAGTCAGATAAAATGCAGCATAGCATATGCAAACCCATTTTGCTGTGGTAAAATCATCCTCTAAATAGAGCTTTCTGACATAATCCTAGCACAGTGAGGAGGACAAACAGCATGAGGAATGCTAGTTTGGGCAGAAGAAAGTGATAGATGAATGGATCTGATAATACATTACCAGTGTATGCAGAGAAAGTTAGATTTTTATTCCCCTGCATGTTCCACTGTTGTCTTGAAGTAAAAAGTAGTCTTGGAGTTCTATAGACTGGTGCCCTCAATCAGCACTTCAGCAATTAATAAGTGTAGTCCTTCAACTGTTTAATCACAGTTTTTGATTTAGAAGTATATCTCTAAATCTGAACTTTTTATTTAACAATAGGTATGTCTCTGTTACTTTTCAAATACATATTATTAATTAGAATGTAATTCCTTTCTTCACATCTCTCAGATGAGACAGAACTGTAAAAATACACATTTTTTTTCAGACTGAAAAACAGCCTTGCCCACCTACACATAGGCTAGCCAGTCTAGGTCAAGAGACAGAAAAGTATGTCTTTATTCTAAATCCACCCACCCCACCTCTCCTCCCTTCCGACCTCATGCAAAGCTTGCAAGGTTGCTTTATAGCATGTGGAGTTTCCCTCATCTGTGCTAAGACCTCCAGACAGGAATTTAGCAAATATATTGTTCTACACAGATAGATCTTCTGAGGATAGATGGCCACTGGCTCCTCCTATTCCCAGCAGGTTTGTTGGTGAAGCCAAGCTGGGAGAAGAGCTAGAGGGCAAAACTGGGGGTCTGTTCCCCAGTGGCTTAGGCACCCACGTCCTCTGGTGTTGTAAGTTGGTGTCCCCAAACTGAGCAATGACATTTTTTAGCCAATGACAGGGTGCTGACACTCAGTCAACAGCAGTTTCCCAAATACAAAACACAGGGTTTGCCAATTTCAAGACCAGGAAAACCAGTTCCACAACTCAGCATTAAAGGATGATTCTGCGGCTGAAACTGCTGAGGACTGTGGCTTAAACCTTCAACAGTCTCAAAAGCAGCAAAGAAGGGGACATGGCATAGTTAGGCCTACACTCTAAGTATTTTTCCTACAAGTAACCAAAAAAAAATTTTTTTGTTTCTTCATACACAGTTACTTAGCCACAAGTTTCCTTTCTCCCAACTGTAACTAAAAATAATTACAACATTAAACATAAACAGCAGGTTCAAATAATCCAATTTTATAGGGACAGCTCACCACCTCAAAAAAGATCACCTCTAGGCAGAGGACTGACAGAATCAACACCTGCCCTCCCAAGGGTCCCTAGTACTCAACTGGACTTATTTCTGCAAGAAACCGAAAGACCAACTTAGAGTAAGCCTGGAAAAGCAAGTGCTTTTCCTGGTTACAGCACCACATCCCCAAGATGTGATGTGAGTTAACTGTTTTCCTCATGTCTCTAAACAGGGAGCTCATACTCTGCACCTCAGGAATGACAAGTGGTTGGTTTTACACTGTGCTTCTCCTCACCCCCCTCACCCTCTTCACCTCTGACCATCAGCTTTAGTAGGTAAGCCAAGAGAACAAAGGATGACAGCAAACTTTTTCATTATCCAGCTCTATCTGCATACTCAGGACAGATTCTAATGCAGTAGAAACCAATATTAGCACTATTTTTAAAAAAGGAAAAGCTGGCTCCCACTCAGTATCTCATTTATTAGGAGATCACAGATGTTCTTAACAAACATTGGTAAAACAGGATAAAATCAGCAAAATTAATATGTATTTGCAACCAGCACTGCACTGTAAAAAGCCAACACCATTTTTACGTCATATCAGTCAAGCCCACAGAGGTTTACCAATCATAATCTGCAATCACACCGAACATATTGGTTGCCTTAGGCAACTGTGTTTTTTGCCTCAGCAGAAGAGATAACACAGGTATTGAATCAGATAAACTGTATTTTTTTTGGCCAATAAAAGCCCATATGTCAGTCTTTTATCCTTCTAGCAAAAAAAAAAAAAACAACTAAACCCATGTTGAATGAAAGGCTCAGGATTCAGCTCCGGCAATAAGCCCTCATAAAGAGTTTTGTGAGCCTGACTCATCAGCCAAGCAAACAGGCAGCTGAGGCTTGATCACCTTCCAGGTGTGTTTACCATCCTCCCCAACAGGATTTACTCTGCCTGTTGGCTCTCCACAAGCTGCCTCCAGTCCCCCATCTGCTCACTCGCAGCCAAACCAACCTCCAGTGACTGACACCAAATCAAGAGCTGACACGATACGAGCAGGCTGTCTTAGAACACCATTAGCTGGATAACACCAGTTTTTCCAGGGGAGATGCCTGAAAACTTCTCCCTCTCTCAGCAAGACACAAAGCATCAATGCAAGTATGATGCTATGTTTGGCTTAGAAACCTGTATCTGTTCCCAAATCCCTCATACATTGGTTGTGAGGTTTGAGAAAGCTGCTTCCACTTCAGACAAATTTCCAGTTTACAATCTTGGCAAAAATGGGCAAAAACTGAACCAGGAGACTCCAGATTAGCCAGCCACAAGAAGAGTCCTGGTTGTAGTAAAGGCTGTTAGGACCTTTAAGTAAAAGTGTCAGCAGAACAAATACAAAAGCCTTCTTTTCATTGCCTGAAAATTCATGCTATGTTAATGTAACAGCTTGCCAGTTTGTTGGCTTTTTGTACAGTAATGTTTGCACGTACCACAGGAAGAGGGAATTAAGGAAGAAGTGGTTTTAAACTGTTGTTCCTCCTTGGAGTACTGCCATAACCTGGTTTCAGGAGGCGAAACTACAACTTCCGTGCATTGTCTCTAAAGTTCCTTCTCTACAGCTGCATTCAGGAACAGAAAACACCTGTGCTGCTCTGGTGAGATCTCAGGATGTGAGACAGGGAACTAGACTATCAATAATGTGAACTCAGTACTGATCAAAGACTTCAAGAGCAGAGAGAGGTGTGTGAAGAAACAGAAATTAAAGATGATATGAAAGAAAGGAAAGCTCCAGATTTTGGTTGGGTTATTTTATTTATTTTTTAGGCTGAAACCTAAGGCTCAGATTTACTGCACCCTTGTCCTGAATGCTATCCCGTGTCCCAGTTTACAGCCCACAGAAAATGGTGCACACTCTCGGACCTCAGCTCAGTGTAGATGGTTTGTTCAAGTCAACAGCTTTGTCCCAGCTTTGCAGGAAGGTTTCACAGCTTGCACTAAAGCTGCAGCCTACCCTGGCCAAGAAGCATTTACCTGGTTAGCTTTCTGCCAGCCACACTCTGCACATGATCCCTGTGCACCTTGAAGTGGTTTCTCCACTCAGCAAAACACAGGTTGAAGTTGAACTCTGCAGCAGTAGAGAAATCAGAGATGGTTATAAGAGAGCTGTTCCATGCCATACAAAATTTCTTGTCTGCAACTTCCATATTAATCAGTTCTCAAGTTATTTTAAGAGAAAACTCTTCAATACCTACAGGAAAAAGCAAATTTGAGAGAGAAGACACTGAAGTGATTAGAGAGCCCTTTTAGCTTCCTGGTTATCACTTTAAGCAGCAGCTTGTTTCAGAGGGTACTTTTCAACTTCCAGGAGATGTGATTGTGGTGAGGGGGCATGGCAAGTGGCTTTGCCATTTTGCAAGCTAATGAATTGGAACAAATCATCAAACTAAACCCACAGGTGCCTTTCATCAGTAGAGCCCAAGCAACAATGTCTCCCCAAAAGGCTGGACTGATGAAACCCCAAAACCTCAAGTACCATGAAAAGCACAGAACTGAGAGACACGTGACATCTCCAGCATCTGATACCTGCTGAGAATTAGATCAAGAAACACTCCCTACAGTCAGTATTTCCACAAAAAATGTAGTAACCATAAGACTTAGTTTAAAACCCATTGATTGTTTTTAGCCAAGTAAGGAGGTGTGCACAGAACATTTGCACAGGTCTTGTTTCTGTAGAAAACAGAGTAAATAATTGATAAGAGTGATGAAAAAGATTGAATAAAAGAAGTGCAGTTATTACAGACCAGACTATAGAGCTCAATAGGAATGGCAAGTTGGTTTCTTTGTGGTGAGTTTTAGGGAGTTCTGTTTGTTTGCTTTCAAGAGCTAGGGGAGAATGCGGGTTTACCCCACATATAACTACAGAATGAAGAATCATATAGAACTGCACTGTAATCCCAATGCATCATAATAGAGACAATGCCCAAAACACAAGGTTTCCATGTTTTACTTTCAGCTTCATTGGAAGCTTTAAAAGGTTTTAATCTGATATCCACACAGAGCTGAACACAACCAGTACTACAACAAATTCAGCACGGTGTGACATACCCTTAAACAAGTACAAACTTTATCTTGTACCTCAATTAAATAAAAATACTGCCCAACTGAAAACACATTTGTACAACTCAATAAATAAAAGCTGCCTGAAAGTTCCACACTTTTCTCACACTATTAATATTTAAAAATACTCTTAAGAGTATCTTAGAATATCCTCTTCCTCTTTTCAAAACTAACACAGCACATGACAGGAAGATGAAATTACTCAATACTAACACTCAAATTCAGCTCTACAGTAACACATTTGGTTTTATATGATACTCACAAAGAAAAGAGCTATAGGCATAGTAAAATGGATTTCATATACCCAGCTCAGATTAAACACATAATCTTTCTCTACATCTACTATACTGTTTTTCATTCCATACTATTAAAATATAATAGGTGATGACAACATTAAATGCACAATGTGCTTTGTAAGCATTCAAGGACCAGAATGGGAGATGTGCAAGGTGAGATACTCAATATAAACTTTAATCAAAAGAGTCTAAGGACATGGAGAGGAATTACTTCATCTCCCATGAGATAACAGGCAAGTATCTAGGGAAAGAAATGAGGCTGGAAAAGTCAGGACATTCCTCATGTTTTAGGCAGGGATAGGAAAATAACCCAGAGCATCTGTTCGGACCAGCTCCAGCAGAAGTGCCTTCAGAAGAACACATTACCTGAAAGGATACAGAAGGAAGATGTAGCTTTAGCTGCTCTTTGGGACATATCAGCCCAGCTGTGGGGCTCATTGACCACTATCACAAGACATTTAAAATTATGAAGTAGGTAAGAAAAGATCTTAGGATTGAAGAACCAAATGAACAACAATGAAAAAATCCAAACAGAAAACCCAATTAAGCATAACTCTAAAAACACATTTTGATGTGTCATCTTTTTACAACTCTGAAAACAAACTTTTCCTGTAGTGAATCAAATAAATGTATTTTTAACCCTAAACCTTTACTTTGAACCAACCTGACCTCAGGACATTTGGTACACAAATGGTACTCCACCACCGAGGACATGAAGAGCTCTTGTGATGCTCAACTCCCAGTTGAGTTCAAGGGTTCTCAGAGGATAACAGAACACTCCCTTACTAACCTGTACAGATCATACAGGAATTGTGTGGGTCATTGCAGGCATCCAGGTGAAGAAGGGGTTTGTGTGACAAACCTTGGGCAGGCTAACTCCTTGGTACTCAGCAGTTTATTCTAAGCTTGTCTAAACCTTAAGAGTCCTCAAGGAAATCTGCAATGAACATGAAGATGGCATATGAGTCATCAAAACACAGGGCGGGAGAACCTTTTACATTCAGCTACAGACTGATTTGAACTGACAGAGATGCCATTTTACTTTGGCGACCATAGCAAGTCATACTGTATTTTTGACCAAGATTTACATCTGTTTTACCATGAAAAGCTTTATGTTTCCAGTGGGTTACTGCCACAGTCCAGAAATTATGGTCAGTTTAGAAAAAAATTAGAAGCAAAAGGGGATTTTTTTTTTCAAGATAGCATTTGGATTGTAGCAAAAAAGCCATTCCAGGGCCTACTCAGAAACATAAATTTACATCCATGTACACTCATGAGATAAATGCAGATATGTCTTTCTCTAGTCATATTTAATCTTGTTTAACGCTGCTTGCTGAGGGCAATGACACAACAATCGTAACAGCAGAAAAATTCCAAGGAAGATTTCCCATCCCAACCTCCAAGAAGTTTTTTTACTGATCATTTGGATCAATATTTGTCATTAAGTTCTTTTCTGGGGTACCTAAACAAGGACATACAATTCTCCTCCCTATAACAGCTAAAACACTTTCTAGAGGAATTTAACAGGTGTTGGCATCAAATGTTCAAGGACTCTGTGTACACTGGTTGAACACAGTGTACTGTTTAATCCACTAGAAGAGGAAAATACCCAAATTATTCTGCTCTTGGTATCCATATCACATGCTTGGCAAAGAGCAAGGCTGTCAAACACTCACTGAACACACTCACTATACATGAGCAGTGCTTGGTTTCCAGCAGGAGATTCACATCCCAGCTGGTGAGGAGATATTACCCCCCCCAAGATGATTCCCTCACTGCTGGTTAGAACTCTCCCCCTTGATGAGGGGAAAGATTTGTTCCAATGACCTAAAAAATTATTATAATTTGAAATTATAAAACCTGGAGCTAGAACAAGATGTGCTGGGTAAAGAGCAAAGATCAAAAAAGAATACATTGCTCATCAAAAGAGAAGGGTGAGAGTTGACTCTTTGCCATTCCTCAGGAAAGAAAAAAAACACCCAACAAAAGCAATGGGGTCATCACTGAAGCACGCCCAGGGCAAAGATAAAAGGAGTTTTCAAGATTTTTGCAGTATACAGCAGCATGGGAAAAACTCAGCCTAATATCCAGAGCAAAGCAAAATCATTGAGACCACCAAAGTACCTGACTGCTACAAATTCCCAGAGTTAACACCATAAAGATGTAGTTTAATTCTTATCAAAGGCCTGGTCTGCAGAATCCCACAAGCAATACCAAGGTACCTGAGAAGAGACAGGTCATGCCCTATTAAGAAAAATATTCATAAGACAAGACACAGAAAACCCAAGGAAAGAGAATAGATAAAACCCAGGTTTTTTGTAAGTACCTAATTCTTCTACATTGGTGATTTTCTTAAGTTTTGATGGCAAACCTATTTATGCAAGTGTACAATCTTGCTTTCAGTTTTCCCTATTTCTTGGCTTCATTGCTCTATTCAACTAATAGAGCAAGATTACTAATACACAAGATTATATATAGTAATGTACATAAATGGAGTAACATTTAAAACTGAGGAGTAATCATAAAGGAAGATATATATCTTTTAAACCAAGGTTTTATTTGGACAGTGACAGAACTTGCCATAATGCTTCAGTCACCTATATCTGAAATCTGTCCTGTAAAAATAGGATACTTCAAATTATTAAGACACTGAATATTGCAGCATATAAACTAAAATTTTCACTCGCCATCTGAGAAGTGTTTGCTGTTTATACTGCATCATAATTCTGACGCATACTCTCCATCTTAAAAACACAAATATATTTGGCACTGGCAAAAAAAAGGGAAAAAAAAAGGTTTCAGCACTCCAACTCATTTAATAATACCGATGAGATCACATTAAAACAAACAACCCCCTGCCAGACAGATAAGGGAAACTATTAGCACTGTTAAATCAAGTCTTGATGGATTAGTTCTTTGAGAAGCTAAAAACCCCAGGACTTTTGAAGGCAATACACAATCATCCACCCGCCAAACATTCTGAACAGCATCCTCCCAGGCAAGAATTCACAGCATCAAACTGACAGTGTTGAAACATGCTGTTATCCTGGATGCTATGTTTGCTTTTTCCTCAACTACAGTGAAGAACACAAGAGGCAAAACTATCACTGTGATGCAAACACGAGAAAGGCTTACTTTAAATACAACCCTTTTCTAACATGAGCTCTTGGGAACTCGTTGCAACTAAGCCCAAATCTACAAGGGTGCCAGTTTAATTCACAACTGCTCCTTTCTCCCCACCCCACTCCCTCTAAATCAAATAAAAAACCAGCTAGGGCTGGAAAAACCAAAGACATCAATTTGCACAAAAACATCTGACTGCTAACAGTGAGTACCGCAGGCATCTTTCACTGCATCCCACCTCAGACCCAGCCCAGTAGGACTGGCACCAGATGCCAGCAGAGGATCATAAACAGCATGGAGAGATAGGCTTCCCTGAACTTCTGATTTTTTCATTAAATCCAAATTTTAGGACATTGCTTTGCATCACCTCTCTTCTCTATTGCAAGCTGATTTAAAATAAATATACTTGATTCGGAAGCTGCAGTGTTACATGGCAGACTCAGATCAGCAGAGGATTAATATTGTCCACAGTGGGATGAACCCCTTCCTGAAGAAATACCGAAAAGCCATCTCTACTTCCAGAGTGAGAAGACAGCCTTTCACAGAGGGTGAAGATGAGACATACCCGAGCAGATTTTTCATGAGTCACCACCCAAATTTGGCATTTCAAGCAGTACAGTGTAGCTCCAAAATGTATAAGACTGGTAAAACAGAGAGTAAATCAAATGTGAATTTAATAATAAGTGGAAGTACAAAATTACACTGCTGTAAGTAGGATACATTAAAACCAGTAAAAATAGTATCAATATTCAATGCTCCCAAAAAACAGGATCTGCTCCTACAACATGCAGCAAAAATAATTTGACAAGCTTCCATGAAATCCAGTGTAAGACAACATATGACACTTCTGTCAGGAAAAAGGTTTTTTCATTGTAAAACATTAAAAAGAGACAACCAAACACAGCCCCACTGACACTCCACTCAGGCCTGCAGATGACCAATACACAATACCTGAGGGCATGCAAGAAAACCTGTAAGTCTTGCAGTGAAATGGGGTTCTTTCCCCATTTTATCTGCCCTTCAATTTTCAATGTTTTGTTTTTTGGGGTTTTTTTTAGGGTGGAAGCACGTTTAGTGCCCACTGCTTCAAGATGCAAGGAAAGAGAGCAGAGCAACAAGCAAATAGTTTTGCAAAATCATCTCAGAGGGCTTGGCTACAAAGGAAAAAAATTGAGTTCAAGAGATTTGGGTTAGTTTGTTTGCCATAGCAGAAAAGTAAAATGAAGAAATAAACCTTCTATTGGAGGTCACTGTTCATACGTTTAGATTAGGTTTCTGTTTTTAAACATTCAGCCCAGACCCATGCTGAATCAAAGAGTCAAATGCAAGCATTCTACACCTGAAACAGTAAGAAGACTCCACTCCTGTTTACCACACTTCAGCAGATAAAGGAGCCTGCTCTAATCACCTAGATTAATTAACTTTGTAAAGTTGTACACTACCTAATGAGCATACTTCGTAACTCAATGGTTGTTATTTTTGCCTTCTTTATCTTAACTGCGGAGAGTTGTCTGATTATTTTGATTGATTTTAAAGATTTAAAGTTATTGAAGCAAACATTTTAGAAATTATCAACCTCTCCTGCTTTCCATCACTCAATTACATATAATCTCCCATAACTTCCATTTTTCTCCTCTTTTTACATTCAAAGATGGAATAATATTCAAGAAAAAGCCCTCTGACTTTAAATCCAGATTTGTTAAAATCATGTGAAAAATCATAACAGTTAGAGAAATTTACAGAGATGCTGAAAGGCTTCATCTGAAAGTTACGAGCAAGCACAAAACTCAAACCATTCTTTGCTGATACTAAGTAACCATGTAAGGAGTTAGGAAGCAATACAATTCCAACAAAATTGAATACCGGATTATGCAACATATGTTACTGCTTAATTAGTAGCTTAAGGATATCACTGAATATAAAACATTCAGTAGAGATTGACACATCCTGGCAGTTCAACTCCAGTGCTCATGTCGAATATTCAGCATCATTATCTTGCAGCTGGCTCGACTTCTCTGCATTGTCCCACACTGTAGGGAATTTAGGTTTCACAGTCCCAGGGTTACTTCGGAAAAATATTAGAGGGCTAGAAAGCAATATGAAGTTATACCACCAAAGCCTCACCTAACAGAACACTTATTTCACAAAGCCATCTGGCTAATCAGTCTAGTCAAAAATGAAAAGAATTTTTACCTAAAAAATAATAGCTTTACAAAGATTTTAAGTGCAGGTGCATCATTTTACCACTGCTGTATTGTATCTGGTACGATATAAAGCACTTTCCAATTTGTAAATGCATTTGATGATGTAAGTGTCTCAGGTTTATGCAGTGTGAGAGTGAAAACCAGACCTCCCAACATCAATTTTTAAAAGTCATCAGGAATTGTATTCCTCTCCAAAGTCCCACAAGATTCTTCTGCTGTTTAAACATGACAAATTTTTTCCCATGTGAATTACTGTTTTATGATTTGCCTTAAAAAAAAAAAAATCAAAAGCCTGGAAGCCATTTGGGCTGTTAAAAATTCATGACCAGAGGCTTTTTAGCTCTTACTTTACACTCAAACATCAATAGGACCTCTGTGAAGGATTTGATTAATTTGAGCAGAACTGATGGAAGCTGCCCACACAACCTCTTCTTCCCAAGTCTAAGCGTACCTCAGTAATTGTAGGAACACCGTCTCCCTTCCACGTGATGCACAAGCAATGCCTTCACCGTGAGCTGCTGAGCTCAGGTGGGGAAGTACATGCAGGCATATCCTTGTTAGGGAAGCAAGCAAGGGTCTTCTCCCCTAACCCTCAACAAAAACACACACCCCACACCTATATGGAAATGCTTAGGTAGTAAGTCATGAATAAGGACTTGAACTGGGAACTTTATCTTTCGTATCATTCAAATAATGAAGCTAGGCAAGATGTTTCAATAATTAAATTACATACGATAAGCATAAATACCCAAGATACTCACTCACAGGCTAAAAGCAATCAGTGTAGAAATACCACACTGGGGGGAAGAAAGAAAAAAATCAATGTACACGCATACCCATATCTGTCCACCAAACCAGGCAAATAATACACACCGCTCTCTTAATAAAAAAAAATGGGATCATTTCTCATCCCCTTCTTTCCATCTCTCCCAGCAACACCCACACAAGTAGTTACATACAGGAAAGCAGAGAAGCAGAAAATTTTCAGGACTGTTTCCACCTGCAAGGAGAACAGGCAAATCAGAAGTAAAAACAAAGCACTAAAATAACCCAAATTTAATTAGAGCAGCATTCCTCATTTCCTTCCAAGCCATGAACTTCAGTGCTATGTTTCAGGAGCCCTTCTGTATCTGATGGGAAAGAAGAACAAAGTAGCTGCAAGCTCCTCTGCCAGTCCTTGAGCTGTGCCTGGGAAGATGTGACACCACCACAGCATTGCCTCTCCATCCCAAGCACGGGCCTAGGTGCAATGCAAGTGCAGTGCTGCCAAGAGCTTCCTTCACCATGATTATTTTTCCCTGCTGGAACACATTCCAACTCTGAGTGTGTAAAATTGGTTGAGAAAAGCCCTTTGCAAATACATCAGCTGCACTGTAACAATTCTTGCTTGTGACACAGATGCACACTGGAGCAGCCAGCAGCTGACACTCAAGTACTTCACCCATCACTACCAGCATTCCTGCAAAGAGGCACACAACAAAAATTGAATCCTAGGGTAAAAATACCAAATCCTACAAATTCTCAGCTGCAGGTGACCATGACTAGTAAGGGAGCTGACAGCATCAACCACGTAAAATTGGACACATGGAACTTACTCTTTCAAGTTTGGGCTACACAGAATTTATCTCTCCTCTCCATGCCCAGCCAAACAACTGAATCAACTTATTTTATTCACTCACTGGAGATGCCCAGTCACAAGATGTTAGTTCTGCCAACTGGGCTCAAATACAGACTCAGGAGGACACGTCTCCAGGGCTGACATGATCTGGATCTGTCACTACGCCTCCTAATTCCCTCTGAATTTCACTCCAGCTCAGGAAGCTTGGAGCTGGCTATAAGCAGGAGCTCATGCCAAACAGTAGAGGCAACCTTCATGCTTTGCACGGGATGGCTTCTACACTGGGGAAGAGTGTCATGGAATAGATCTACAAATTTCTGACTGAAAATGAAGGTTTCTGTTTTTCTCTTTCCTCTCTTTTTTTTTTTTTTTTTAAGCTTTGTCTGTTTCAAAACTAATAGGCTGGGAGAAGCACTCAACTTCAAAGCTAAATTAGTAATTAGTATCATTGCTAATGAGCAACAAAGCAAACAGCAGCAATGAAGACTACCAGACATCAGTTAGTCAAGAAAAGCACTAACAAGCAGCAGAGGAATTCTGATTCCTGCAGAAAAGTTTCAGTCTGGCTGGTCCCAGCTCAGTATATTCAACCAGCCAAAGACACTTTGAACAAAGCTTTCAGATTCCTCTGATGGGTCCCTTACCACAAAGTAAAAGACGTAAGTGAAAAATGCATTTGTATTTAAAATCCCCAAACCTGACCTGCCAGTGCCACCCCATAAAAATGCTACTATTGCTTCCTGTGCAGGTTAAAGTAAATCTCTATTGTTGCCTCATCTTTTCGAGCTGGTACCTGTCCATTAATTCCATTTTCTACTATTTTCCCTCCTGCACCCAAAGGATTATCTGGCACACCCCATTTTGGAGACCAATGGTCTAGTAGAAGGAGCTTTACGAAAAAATATTTACTGAAGAGATTCCAAAAGACATCACATATTAAGATGAAAATGTATCTAACAAGGTGCCTTTTTCCCAGAGGCTTATCAGTTTTTCCACAGTTCCTGCATAGAAACACTGATCCCACAAAGATTTTCCCAGGACTTACCCACAGGCAATGTTCTCCAGATCACCAAAACTAGAGAACATTCATGTCTCTCCTCTTCAGTACTTCCTGAACATCTGGAAAACAGGGTTCCTGTAAGGCCCTATACCCAGGCTATCAAAGCATGGGTTTCTGGGGTTGGACTCCCTACAATGCTACACTTTCAAATTGAAAGACTGGACCAAAATTTTTTCCTGCAAAGGGACAGCACCCACAAGCCAGCCTCTTCTATTCAGCAGAAAAAAACCCCACACCAACCAACAAAAAAAACTAACTGAAAACCTCACTGACAAACAAAACCACAACATGTATGCAGAGTCCATGTTTGAAGTGCGGTATCATTGCATTCATGTTTTTCCAGAAAAACAAAATCCTCACTTAACTCCTTTTACTCTGGGTTTACAGATGATGATTCTGTTTTAAAATTGCATGTTCCTTTCACATTGGAAAAGCTACAGCTGTACTACACAGTTTCTCACTGAACCATGTAATTAAGTTACATTTTTAGATGACTACATAAATTGATCTTCAGATGCAATAACTGCATGTGCAGACCGACATTCCAGACATGCACAGCTAGTCTTGGCTGTACCCTGCTTCCATTTAAACAAATGGCAAAGCTTCCTTTAATTCCACAACTGAAAAACTCATTTTGTAGAAGAAAGCACAGAAACTCTAGTAAAAAAAAGCCAAACTAGCAGTACTAGTTAAATACTCTAGGGAACAGAAGTAAATTCAGTGTAAGCTCTGGGGAACAGCAATTGATGACCCTGGGACAAGTCCCTGACTGTTGCCAAGAGCTGTGTCTGTATGGTCAATGCAAAGGGAAGTAATGAGCCCTGCAACGCATTAGACCCAAGAGCCGGGTTCATCTAAGATTTTGATGTCTTTATTAGTGTTTATAATTCATTTTCATAACTCTTTTGCTACATGAGACTAAAAGGCTCTTACAATTCCTTTTTTCAGACTATTTGAAATTAACAACATTTTGAAGACATAATGATGCCTTCTAAATTCTTCAGTTAGAGAACAAACAGAAACTACCGTTTTGGAGGACCTGAACTCTCACATAAGGACTTAGTCTTGACTATAAGACTGTTCAAGTTTAAAAAGAATGTTTTTCTTTTAAAAAGTTATTACAGATATTTGCAAGTCAAGTAGTCTAATAGAAGCCTCTCCATAATAAGCAGTCCTGACTCAAGGAGTTACTTCCTGTGGCATACTGTAAGTCTGTTCCTGCTTTCACAGACCAGGTACATTTTTGAGCACAGCCAGGAAAGTGTTCAGGTCACTTAACTGAAATATTTACTAAACTTACCCAAAAATCCAATTAATTCATGTTGCTCTGTGGCATGTATTTTTCTTAACAAGAATCTGAAAAGATTATTCAAGTATCTTGAATGAGAAAAGACATATTTTTAAAATAATTTCCAAACCAGACTGAAATCAAGTCAGTGTAAGCACCACATAAATCTGAAATTCCTGTCCCAGGTCTCTCCAATATGAAAGTGATAAATCCTATTGGGTTCTGGACTTACAAGGTATGAAAGACGCATTTCCCCACCCAGTTAATGAGAAATCAGAATAGACTTTTGAGTCTGTTCATCAATTTGCCATCACTACCCTAGCCATCTAGAAATGGTATTACAGCAGTTATTCTGAGCTCAAAGCTTTCAGGGTTTGTTGGGATTTCAAAGCAAGAACGAGGCATCATGAGGAGGGTATGGCCTTTCTAAACTAAGCCTAGAAAATGGTAAATCTCAAAGCATGGCAAGCTCAGCAGCTCTTGCAGTGGTGTTCTATAACAGCCTTGAAGAGAACTGCACGAAAGCATTGCCTGAGAGCAGCAAAGAGCATGGCCCAAACAGCCAGGGCATTTGACTTGAGGCACCACTCGGCAGCACAGACTGCCTGCAGAAAGAGCCTCGTGCCTGCCAGGCATCACTGCTGACTTGCTTGTGCCAGTCACCAGGCTGCCTCTCCGTTCGGGTGCATCACCTTAAAGTTATTTTAATGCATACCACATGGCCACTCATTCTTTCCCTGTTCTACATCCACTTGCTTCCTCTTCTCTCCCCTGTTTAATGACAGCAACCCCAGTCTCCTCCTCCACCCAGCCTGCATCGCAGGATTGCAATAGCATTGACAGGATTCAGTTTTTAGCACTTCATCTCAGTCAGCTCATTTCTAATTTTGCTCCTATAGCTCTGCATTCTACTGCTCCTCTGTGACTTTCTGCTTTTGCTATCTCGTCACACCTCTGTTGCCAGGCAAACTGCTTAACTTGTGCATTCCAATTTGAGGGACAAGCCCTCAACACTCAAAAGCGAGGTGGGATAAACAGACGCAACTTCTGCACCTGTAGAAGCACCTGCAAGGTACTGCAGAGGAAGCCTTAAAAGACAAACCAGTTCATTTGCCTTTAAAAATGACAGATTGCAACAGCTATGGAAGAGTTTTCCAGCACAAACTGAACAAAACCAGCAATTAGGAAACCAACTCAGCAATCACCAGCTATCAACCCAGCTTGTGGATCATCCCAAGTAACTGCTGCTTGCTACACTTGCACCTTTCTGTCAGCAAACACAGCACTGGTCTCACCTAAGAACCTTTCCTGATCGCGGGGGCCAACAGTTTTGTTCTCTCATCAGTTCTTCAACTGAGCATAAGCAGAGCACAACATCTGGGCTGGCCAGGGCCTTCCACCTTCTCCAATCCCCACATAAACAATGACATCGGGATATTTATTATTCATCAGCATTTATTCAGTGTTAAGGACAAAGCACAGAGAAGGAAAATCTCTGTACACAACGGCACAGACAACACATAGAGATGTTTCCAGCCGCCAATGTCACCCACACCCTCCCAAACACCTCCCAGCATCACTTTCCTAAAACAATCCTTTTCAAGTCAGTTGAGGCTCTTCGGGTTACACAACTCAATAGACTCTTTCAATCACTTTTGCTAAAGCAAGAGAGCCAATGACAAAACAAAAAAGGGTGGGCTTTTGGCTTTTTTAAAAGACAGTTGTGATTAGTCCTCCAGCACTGCACCACACCCCATATTCACGCACCAAATGGCACACTGTGCTACCAGACTACGATTTAGTATGCACAGACAACCAGTTTCAAGCCCACAATGGAAGATACAGCGCCCCAAGAACAGGGAAGGTTCCTAAACAACATGAGCTGCCTCGCATTAGCCATGCTGGTGAGAGCAGACAGAGCATCACTTATGGAGCAATCAACATTACACTCCTGTGAAGCTCTGGGACTTCAACATGAGGTCACATACATCCTTTTGCAAACTCATGATTAAACACTACATAATAGCAATACATTAGGAAGAAAAAAAGACAACAAAATCTCCCACTGAGGTTTAATGTACAGTGACTACAACAGATGGTACCACATGTGCAAAACACCCTCTTTTCCTGAGCTGATTTTTCAGGTAATTGAGGTATAAAATACTTCTTTCCCAGGTTTCCCCATCTCAGTAAAATTTTTACTTGCACAGGCCAAAGTGATAAATACATATCCGGAGAATGATTTTTTCCTATTTGAAAGTCAAACCACCTTTGTGCCCCACTAATGATATATACATAGATTTATTCCTTCAGAACCTCACCTCCAAGTCATGTATGTTTCCAAAGACTCACTTTCCCAAACAACTTAATCCAAAAGGAAGCCACTTAACTGACTTTAACAAATATAGAATTAAAACCTATGGAAATATTCATATGACCAACTGGTATTTCATACAGATTGCAAGCTGAAATACCTGAATAGTTTATCAGAAAATAAAGACTAGTCCTCCAACCCTCATGAAGTCATATCCCAGCTCTTTTGTGTGGAAGCAAAGAATAGCAAGACAACATAGAAGAGCACAGCAACACCTTTGTCTTAGATCGTATACAGCAACTCAACCATACTGATGTAAGTAAATTTTTAAGAGGTATTCTTAGACTTGCAGCTTTTCTGAAATTTAGTAGTCTCATGAATGTCAAATCCTCCTGCCAAAGATCTGATTTCATCTAGTGTCCCTGATGTCCATACTTGAAAGGAAGTTTGCAGCATTAAACTTTCAGATCATTACTACTACATTGTATTAGATGATAGATGCCAACCTTTGGTAAATTTCTGATAAAAGGACTAACACACAGTATGGATTTTATTGCATATTTTGTCAGCTTATTTTTAAAATCTAAAAGTTTTGAGTGCTGTATGAAACATTTGTTTCTGAAACCAACAAACTTCAGTATTTAAATTCTACATGCTCCAGAAGAAATGAGTACTACAACTAAGAAGAAAAAACACTCTTAGCAAAATCATTTAGGATTCTAGTTAGCTGATGTCCAAGTTCAGAAATAAATGCTCCAAACAGCATTTTGGAACATAAAGTATTTTACCAGAAGTAATTATAAAAATTATCACTAACTTTTTACTTCTGTTCATGAAAGGGTTTTGTTTGTTTGGGGGTTTTTTTGGGGGTTTGGGGGGGGTTTTTTTGGTTGTTTTTGGGGGATTTTTTTGCTTTTCTTTCATTTTTATAACTTCATTTCTAAGTTTTTTTACCACAGAAAAGGGAGAGAAGACAGACAGCAATCTCTGCATTTCCTTCACACCATAAAGTAGGACACAAACTGAGTTCTCTTCCCCCTTATGTTGTGGCATATAAAGCATCTTTTCACTTAAAACCACTAGTCCTATAATCAATATTTTTAAATGCACAGCCTAAGAAGTTATAAAAAGATTTCCATTAAGAATAGATTATGCTTCAACATAATGCTAAAAACCCCCCTTTTATTTCTGGTAAGTTTTATTTTTACTCTGTGGTATCAACTGGCCCTTGCTTTAGCACATTAATAATTAGGAGCCAGGGCACTGATGTTCTCATGAAGGTCAATAGAGGGCTTCATTGCTTCCACATTTCAGAAGACTGGAATGATAGCAGCAGGGACAACAAAGCTTGGTTTCTCTCATCCTTATGCCCCTTGAAGCACCATAACACCATGCCCGTCTCTGTCCCAGTTATCACCATAGTCCCTGTGCTCTCTCCTTTTCTTATGAAACAACACTTAATCTTCTGAGATTATTGCCAGCTCCTTCTGCACATCCTTCCTTTCAGGGGAAGAGTCAGCTGGTGTTATGCCCAATTCCCAGCTAAGCATCTGCTGACTCACTGGCCAATACACCCACTCTGAGTGACAATCAGGCCTGGCCAAAGAGAACAGATAAATCAAGCTTAATAAATTAAACTCTTGCAAGAAGTTTCAGAGTATTCAGCTTGGAGCCCTACTCCTTGGGTAAGTTTGGCTTGGAAATTTTCCTCTGCAAACTTCAAGCTATGGATCTACCCCTGAGAGATTTGATAAATAAGAGTGTATCTGTCCTACAATTTTGACTTCATTTTGTCCACAGTTATGTGGGGGTTTTTGTTTGTTCTGTAAAATCAGTTTCACCTTAATACATATTTTGAATCAGGCAAAGGATAACATACTCTGATCTTTTCACTCCAGTTATGGTATTTCTAACTCCGGTAATCTAGAATAAGATAATGAAAATAAAGAAACTGGTAATGAAGACACTAGTCTTTACAATTGCAGGACAAAGGTATGATCAAGCAGAGCAGGCAAGTTAAAATGTCAGCCCTGCCTTGAACCAGCTGTCCTGAAAAGTTCCTGCACGTGTGAGGTCTCAAATAGCTGATTCACATGGTGTGTCATATCTTGATGGAAACTTGTTCTAAAACATATAACCGTATACAAATATTTACAAAAACAGATATATATTTTATAGAGCTATAAATATATTCTAATACTTACATCTATATTTAGAGAGGGAGACAGACACACAGAAATGTCTACACTGTTTCTGACAAGGAGTCATTGCTTTCTGTATACGTGAAATTTAGCAGGCTTTTCTTTTCACTGCTTGTGTTATGAAATGACATGTAAACATTAAACTCAAATAAGGAACAATAAATTCTATTAATACAGTCACCTCACAATTAAGTATTTATGTAGATACTGCAGAAAGCTCGTAGATATTTTATAACTCCTTGGGGGCTGAATAAAATTAAATCAAAGGGAAAAGGAAATGTGGTGACGCAAATGCTTGCCTTTAATTAATCAGAATTAATAAAAATAAAAGTAAGTCATCTAGCAGTCAAAGCAGCACTAGGGTAAATATGACAATATAGTAAATAACCCAGCAGAAATATAAATGCTCCAAGTACAGGCACCCCCTAATTAAAATGAGTTTTTTCAAGACTGCAAACTTCCAAAGACAGGCTTTCGCAGAATCCTTCTAGGGTATTCTACAGAGTAGCTGTGAGAAACGATCTTCAAGATCCACCCTTAAATTTCAGCCCTGTTAGTCTGAAACAGTGGGCTGCTGCTCCTCTGAAGGGGGCAGGCTGCCCCTTTGCAAGGGGCCAACACTGCAAGCGCCACTGTCACCGCATCACTCCCCAGCTGCTTCCCCGGGGCTGTCCCACAACGTGGGCTTTGACAGCTCTGTCACCAGCGCTGAGCACGACCTAGCACGCCTCTTTTGTGTGCACACACAGGGCATCTGGGAGCTCAGCCACTGCTCGGCTAATTGGCTACCTGCTTAATTACAGCCCCATCCAAGATCATGTTTTCTAAATGGGTGAAAGTGCAGAGCATCTCCACAGCTACTAAAAAGGCTGTCACAATCTCTAATCACAGCGCTGTAAGCACCATCAGGTAGTTAGTTATACGTGAAAGACTTCAGCCAAGTGCTGCAACCAATATAGTCAACTGCTATGAAAGTACAAGTATTCTAAAAAGCACACTTAAAAGTTCTGAAGCCAGGAAAGTTAACTATCTAGTCAGACCTCTGATGAACCACAGGTCCTTATGTGTGATTGAAATATCCCAATATTTCATTGAGATATTTGATTGAAACATCTCAGTGTTTCTAGAAATATTTGGTGCCTTTGGAGTGTTCACATGAAAGAGAACAGGACAGGAGCTTCACTCATTTCTCTGATGGAGCATTGAATTACCCTCCATCCCATGGAAGATTTGTGCTTCATTTTTCATTTAAATTAACAGTTTTACCTTCCAGGCCTCAGTTCTTTTTCTCCTTTTCTTCACTAGATGAAAGAGTCCCTTTTTTCCATTAATATTTCCATAAATCTAATCAGTTCATTTCTCAACCTTTTTTTTTTTTTTTCAAACAGATAGGTTACATCCAAGTCTCCTGCTCTGAGATGCTTTCTTAGTCTTTGGAATAACTTCCACAGCCCCTTTCTTCACCCTGCAGCTTTTCTAATATTCTTTAAAGGATACTGACACCAAAACATCACCCAGT
Organism: Acanthornis magna; assembly: GCA_036785705.1. NCBI lineage: Eukaryota > Metazoa > Chordata > Aves > Passeriformes > Acanthizidae > Acanthornis > Acanthornis magna. Next base: position 29,082,944 of record JAWUZG010000001.1, read on the forward strand.
GCCCATGTTTACCATATGCAAAGGTAAAACCTTATCCACCCTGCAGCTCTGGGGCATGTTAGAGATGCATCAGAGACAGGGCCAGGTTGCCTTTAAAACAGTGTGTCTTTTCATAGACACTACAGCTTAAAAGCAAGGTTCAGGATATCAAAACCCCAAAGCCTTCAGCTCTGCCCACTTATGCCGAGGAGTGATTAATCTCTAAAACTTTCTGCATTGTCTCCTCTTCTGCTCTCTTCTCTTTCAAAGCACGCCAGCTTGTTAACCTCATGCTTTGAGAGAGGGGAAAGGTCTCCACTGGAAGTGACTTGCCCTGTCCTGCATCTCCTCCCTCTGGGTGTGTCCCTGTAGTTCCCCTTTCTCGCCCGAAGAAGTGCAATAGCCACTCAAATTTTGTCAAGGTGACTTCAAAATACAGTATTAAGTTGTAAGCACTGTGTCTGTACTCTGCAGCATGGAAATTTCAAGATTTGAGAGAAGCCCTGTAAATCAAGTCAGTGTTATTTTAGTAGACTTCCCGCACTAGCTGCAGTCTCTGCAGATTTATAAAACCATTTGGCAGCATGCTACACACCAGTAATTACCAGAGCAGGAAACACTCAATAATACAGAAATAATTCATCGTCATTACAGATACACAGAATGATGTGAAGATAGAAAGATTTCTTTTTACCCTTTATATACCAAACAGAAAAACAAGAAACCTTTACCCCAAATGAAAGAACTGCATGAAACTCTCCCCACAGCACTCCTCACTGCTGATAAATGCCACCACGGTGTCAGGGAGCCTCCAAAGCAGCCTTTGGGGGCAGCTATCATTCCAAGCTTTCAGTCCTGGAATAATGGGCGATCCTGCAAAACAGATACTTTGCCTATGTGGACCAAAGAGATAAAAGGGCCAAATTCAGCCCCGTAACAAAGCAGCAGCAATGCTTTGCCCTCACAAAACTGCAGGGGCTTATATTTAGTTTTTAAACAAAGCATTAGATACATTGCAACCTTCATATAAAATGATCACTCAACCACTTAATTATCACAACCACTTAAGGGAATTCTGTAGTTTATACAGCATTTTTAATTATTCCGTATAAAAAAGGCCCAATTTTAATCTAAGAAGTGACAGTTTGAGAAAAACAAGACTTCTCAAGCACTGAACATTTATCAAGGTTTTCCCATCTGCAAGAAGAGTGACGAAGAGAAAACACATAACAAGGAATTTTACCAGGCCCAAACCACAGAGGCCGTGGAAGATGATACACTGTTTGTAGCAAGAAAATCATAATGTATTTCTATTTAGCATATGCATGTGCGCCTATTTGCTCTAGATGCATGTATAATCAGCCCTAGTATAAATTAGAAATCATATGAAGGATTAAACATCAATTGCCTGTCCTCCTACACTTCCCATCCCTCTGCCAGGTCCTGACAAAAAGAGAAGGCACAGTGGCAGTGGTTGGAAACAGACTCTGAAATTGAAATAAGAGGGGGAAATAGCCATTTTCTTTTTGCAGCAGAACCTATAAAAGCCACAATAGTGTTTGACTATCAACAAATACCACCAAATTCTGAAATTAGGAAATCCTATTGGTTTCAGCAGGATCTAATAGATGCAGAAAAATTAGGATTATGAAAACTTGAAGACCTGACAATATTTGATGATGGAAGTTAGTGTTATGGAAATAATTGTTTTAATATTTCTCAGGCATCCCACATATTACAACTATTTCTCGGTGACAAGGAGAGTTTCACACAATCTTTAAGTGTAATCTTTTGCTAGCTTCACCATCTGGGAGTTCAAAGACAGCACTTAACCTTGCTGGCTTTTTTCCAAGAGACTTACTGTAAGTTTGTGGCATGTCTTTCTTTCAAGAATCAAATTTTGGGGTTATTTTGTTTTCGACTGTGGCTTAAAATAGCCCACTATCAAAATAATATTAGGGAGATCAGGTCTCCAGAGAGCAACAGCATCTTTTATGAGAATAGCTGACAGAGCCAAAATTTTGCTCAACGCTTTCCCTGAGCTATGTAGAAACTTCTTCAGAAATGAACAAACGCAGAATTCTTCTAACTACATGCAGGTAAATCATAAAGAAACAAACTGCTGGTAGAATATAGGGCACCTCATCAGACAAGAGGTGTGCTAGCTGGTGAGATTATGCAAGAAAGGGCAGACTGGGAACGAAGGGGGACAAAGAAGGAGAGCAGAGTAAAATTGCAAGTCAGGCCACAAAGTCATTATACATATCTAGGGATATCCCTACCATTATGCACATGTGTATCTCTAGCATTTTCCATTATGCATATCCAGGGCAGTTACAGTAAGTTTGATTTCTCGGGTCCATTTTTTAAAGATTTTTCTTTATTTTGTTCTAGATTTGGGGGGGTTGTTTTAAAATACCTCAGAAAAATCATGGCCAGGAAGATGATGGGAAAGCATGAAAGATGAAAATAGTGTTCCAACCCTTCCCCAACTGTCTAGAGGAAAGTGTCTGGGTGTAGAGTCACCCACACAATTCCTACTGCTCTGGACAGAGTCTCCTGTATTCAAAACATATGTAAGTTTCAAAATTCCTACAGCTCTGCCCACCAAAGCATTTATTAGAAACAGTGTTGTCCCTGTCCATGGGGGTTGGAACTAGATGATCTTTAAGGTCTCTTCCAACACAAACCATTCCATGATTCTCTGATTCTGTTCTGGCATAGCTTGGTTTCAGATTGTTTTTGGTTTTGTTTATTTCTTGTGTGGTTTTTGTTGTTGTTGCTTTTCTTTTGTTGTTTTTTTTTTGTTTTAGTACATTGGGAGCTTGTTTCTTCCAAAGATTTTGGCAAGACTGATGGCTATTCTGAAGGCTCAAGAAGTAAGAAAAGGAATGTGAGTTGAAGATTAAGTGCAACACATGAGTTGCATGTAACATTTTGCTAGTGTTTCAGATGCCTGCTAATTTTGGCAATAAGGATTTCTTGGTCTGTGGGCCAGACTTCAGGAGTTTGACAAGGTCTAAGAAATCCAAGCATGATGACAACTTTCTTGTCCCCTAACACTCCACAGGTCAAATGGACAGCACAGCCACACTGGACATTACAGACTACAGGCTGGCTGAGGAAAATAATACAGGCTCTCCTTAGACAAAACTCTTCTGTTTCCTGTTGATTTGCCACACAACTAATTAAAAGGAATAATGATCACATAATTCACAAAATATATCTGTCACACTGCAAGATCAGACCAGCAGAAAAACAGAGCAACATGGCTTTTTTATCTAAAATAGCACTAGAGTCAAGTGGCAGCACTCTCAGATATAATTAGAAGTTTTCCATTTTATTCAACTGTTACAAACAAACAGTGGGGGACTTCAAGGCAGAAATTTCATGGGAAGGGCCAAAGGAAATTAATAAGCAAAAGAAAACAAAACACTTTCAAGAACACAGCTACCTCCCAGCATGGCAGCCTGCTGGGCACACTGAATAAGGAAAGGCTAGGTTTCAGAGAAAGGTCATGGGTTTGTTTTCTTTAAAAACCTGTTTAAATGGCTTTTTTCAAAACATCATCTAATAGGTCATTTCCAACACATACAGATGAAATCTATACTCTCAGCTGTAGTACACATTCCCCAGCTGCTAACACCAGCTAAGGCAGCTGCTCACACAGGAAGCCCCTATTTGCAACAAGGCAACACTAGTAATGGTCCTAAACTTCAATAAGTTGTCAAACTCTTATGTTAGATTTCTAAACCAAATTCCTATTCAGAGCTGGTTAAGGGGACACACTTTTTTTAACTACATTGTCAGACTACTCTGGCATTCAATGGACACATTTCACCTTATAACAGGAACTGCCTCCATGAAACATGGAGGAGAAGATAGCTTTGCAGTGAGCTAGTTAGCTAGTTAGTTAGTTAGATGTTAGCTTCGCAGTCACACCAACCCCTTCACCTCCTTTTCCAGAAGGAGATATCAACACATCCTACACAGCACATGGAGAGATTGTGGAAAGTCAATGCTTTCTATAGTGAATCCTTCCCATCAGCTGCAGACCACCAGAAAGATCCAGTCCCCCACTCCATAGCCATGCTACCACTGGCTTCCATGCCTGCAAAAGTAAAGTCATTGTTGCAAAATGAAAGCTTTTTTACCTCTGCATCTCTGGGCAGCAGAGCTTAAGGTAAACAGACACAGGCAACAGTGTCTGTTCACCTTCTCCTACTTTTCCTACAACTCATCCAAAGTCAACCAAGGGTACACAGAGCTACCTGGAGTATATTATTTCTAACACTTTTAAGCTATTGTTCAGATTTCATGCTCTTTCCTAAAACAAAAAGTTGGAACTCTTTCACCTTCATTTTTGAGCCTCCAATCACACTTCCTCCCATAGCCCCACAGATGTACTTTTTACATAGCTAAATTTGCACAGTTTGCCACGTTTACTTTGCTGATGAATACTGGATAAGAGCTTATCTGCAGATATGCATAATGCATTTTTCACTGTTTCATACATAAGAGAATAATAGCTTATGAAGATGTTCTAGCAGCAGCATTCTCAAACAAGCTTATTTTGTGCCTCATATATGAAAACCCTCATCTCTTTCTACAAATTCCAAACTTGCTTTTAACTTTGGCTAAGATAAGCTCTCCTGCAAAATGCTACGATAGCTCCATGTGTGACTTAGGTCCCTCACTGCGCTGTGACACACTACAGTGAGCACCAAGTGCTTTTGTACTGCAGGTGCCTTTCTCTATATAGAAAACAAATCCCACCTGTTCCAATTCCTTGAGAGTATGACTACTTCACTGTAAATACTTTAGTTCTTCCAGGTCTCACATGGGAAAGAGTTTTCAGATTCCATTCTTATTTTCAAAGTCAACACCACCTTGCCGCTTCTCCAGATTGAGCTATTTGTTTAATGATTCTTTATGACTAATCCATTCACTAACCACGGATCTTTTGTGCCTTGTAACCTGCCTGTAACAATGTTGGATTGTTTACTGTAGTAGGGTGTTCGCTTGACTTCTGTGAGGTCTTTTTCAAATAGTACTCTCGCAACACTGGGTAAAGCAGTATAGAGCCCCACAGGTCTGTGATGCTTCTGAGGACCTGTAGCTCTCAACAGGAGAAGAGGAAAAAAAATAGGTATCAGATGTATTTCTTCTGCCTTTTTGTTTCAGAAACATGACTTAAAATATTACACAAGAACTGAAAGACAAAGAAAAAGATGTTACATGATGCCAATATAGCCAGCAGTAATTATTTTTCTTTGTGGTGAGGTAGCCTTCCTCAATTCTTTTCTGGGGAAAAGCTCCTACTCCAGAATACATAAAATAAGCACATTCATCTTTAAACAAAAAAAATTGCCTTATGCAATGTATAAATATACACTCTTAATATAAAAATACTGCCTAACATAAGAGAGCTTTTTTTTTCCCCCAAGGAATTTCTCCTCCTGCAGAATAACTACACGCCACTTTTTGGAAGTTTGTGCTGCCACTTTCATTTTCTATTGCAGTCTCCATGAAAGGGCCTTTTCCCACCTTTCGGTATTTCCTCTGTGTACTGATTTTGGCTGGGACAGAGTTAAATTTCTTCATAGTAGCTTGTGTGGGGCTCTGTTTTGGAATTGTGCTAGAAGCAGGGTCAGAAATACAGAGATGCTTTCATCATTGCAGAATAGGGCTTACACAGCATCAAAGCAACCTTTTTGCTTTCTCACCCCATCCCACAAGCGAATGGGCTGGGGTGCACAAGGAACTGGGAGGGGGCAGAGCCAGGACAGCTGACTCCAACTGATCTGAGGGATATTCCGTACCATATGGCGTCATGCTGGCAATAAAAGTTGGGTGTAAGAAGAAGGAAGGGAGGGGCATTTGGAGTGATGGCATTTGTCTTCCCAAGTCATTCCTATGTGTGAGGGACCCTGCCCTCCTGGAGATGGCTGAACACCTGCCTGCCCATGGGAAGTTGTGAATGAATTCCTTGTTTTGTTTTGCTTTGCTTGCATGTGCAGCTTTTGCTTTCCCTATTAAACTGTCTTTATCTCAACCCATGAGTTTTCTCACTTTTACCCTTATGATTCTCTCCCCAGTCCCACTGTGGGGGAGTGACTGAGCATCTGCTGCTCCTTAAGGGTTAAACCTTAACTGGTTGGCCAGGGTTAAACCACAACACTCTGGATTATCATTCCAAGCAACAAGAAGTTTGGAAAAATTTTCTCAGCATCTCAGTTTGTGCCCTACTAATTGCACTGCTTTCTGCTGCACAGGTGGAAGAAATAACAGGTTAATTCAGGAATGAACCCAACCATGGCAAAGCAAACCCCTAATGCCCAGTAGACACTTGTCATGAAACAAACATGAAAACTTCTCTATTTCAAAGAAAAAAGGGGAGCGGAGCAAGATTTTAGGTTTTCAAGAAACCTGTCTTTAACCTTAAACACCCTTATATCAAGGTTATATCTGAAACAGGAGACCCTGACCTACATCTGTAATAGATCTATTTGGTACATCCTCATACAATGAATTCTGCCTATATACTCTAAGTAACACAGGGAAGCATTATTTTTATTGCCGTTTACAGCCTTTCATTTTCTATCATCGCGGCTTCTATTCCTGTTAAACATTTCCCCCTATACAAAAATACTTAGCTTGCCTTCAGTATGCTCTCTCCTGGCTCTTCAGGTTTCATTTTTCATCTCCTCTATGTTTCCTACTTGTTTTTTTCCATAGTCATTACTCCGCTTTAGCATTGCCCATAATTAAGGGTGAACACAGTCTTAACAGTGTTTTAAATATAGACTTTTCAGAGGCAACCCATTTTCCACTATCACATCCTACTTTGGTTATAAGTGCGCTCTCCAAAATGATACTAGAGGGGTAACTATTTTCAAACAGGTACCTGTGTAACTACTTCAAATTACCCTTGCCAAACACCACTACATTTCTCCAAGATTAAATTCATCTGCTCTTCTAGTGGTTTCATGCTCTCCAGGGAGTATGAAGCAATTTCAAAGGTAAAAGAACAAAAATTCCCCCTTTGATTATTTGATAGTGGGAGGAGCTTTAAGGATTTTTCTGTTGCTGTTGTGTGAAAGGCACTCAGTTACTTGATAGCCTAAAGAGGTTTTCTGGCCTTAGAGAAAGCTGTGAGAAACACAGAGGCACAGCAGTTAAACCACAAACCAAACCATCAGAATTGTAAATAAGTGCACAAGGGGCACTGTACCTTATACCACATTTAAAGTGATAGTTTATACTAGTAAAGAAGGCTGTTCCCTCAACCTCTCAAAACACCAGCTTGACTAAACCTATAAATTTATAGGATTAGTATCGCAATATTTTATTGCTACAGCATCATCTCTCCCAAGCATTTGAACTGTTGTAACAGGACCAACACTTGAGGCAACTCAACACAGGAGACAGAAGTGAATAATACTCCTTTTTCAGTGAATTTGCTCCCACCTTGCAATCCTTTAGGAACTGAACCAAGCAGCTGCGTTACAGCTTGGCCAGGCACCCTTCCAGCAGTGCCTGCACACTCCCTCTCTTCCCTGGGACTCTGGGGGCAGCTGCCACCGTGACCTCCCTGCCCCAATGTCACTGCCACCACACTGGCAAGAAAGGACACAAGAAGAGGGGGAACCTGACAGGAAGTCGAGGAAAAGCCTCAATTCACACTTTTTCTCTAAATTGCAGTATCTCAAATTTGCTGCTTGAACAAAAAAAAGAAACAAGTTCAGTCCTTTGACCTCATCCTCTCCAAAGCTCTTCACTACAGAGGGTTCAGGCAGTATTTGACTCCAAGACTAGGCACACTTATTTCCAATTTTTCCAGCAAACAGAAACACACGAACAAGGTATTTTCCTGCCTTCTCCCTCCTTTCCCATGGAAATAGAAAACAAGCTGAGCTGCTGAGGGCGACACTTTCTTCTCCCCAAACAGTGGCCATAGGGAGGACAGAACCTTTGAAGACAACTAATCTGCTCAGGTTGCATTTTGCCTTTGACACCAGAGGACGCCGCCCTCTGTCCCCACAGCAGTGTGCTGTCCATGCCCAGGCTGGGACAGGCCACAGCGTGGCTCCTGCCTCTGCCCCTCTCCAGCACCCACAGTGCTTCCAACAGCTCACACCGGTGCTCCCACAGAAGCCCATCCTCTCATGCCCTTAGCACTAAAAACAAGTGTCTAAAGGGGGGAAAAAAAAATCCCCAGATCATTCCCTTCAGGTAGACAACACAGTTTTTATCAGATTTTTATCTATTCCTGCATTAAACCTGCCACGCCACCAGTCCCAGCAGCAGCAGCCATGGTGTATCAGCTGATAGCACAAGCCCAACACAACCCTCTGGGCCTGCAAAGCCCAGAAGAGCGATCTGCAGCTTGCATAAGTTGTACTGTGCCCATGTTTTATACACACGCACCCCCACATACCTGAAAGGATTATGCTCATTTTGTGTTTCCATTTACAAGCTCTTAGTTTCAGATTTCTGAATTATGTTGTGCAGCAAAAACTAGAAACTTACTGCTGGCTATGAGAGTTTCTTCTCTTGATTCCAGTGCTTTTTTGAAGACAGATGAGCCGAGTTACCAAAATAGTTCCCTCTCCCCTCTACGAAAGCACTTCACAGAACTAGCTTGTGATTTAGGAATCAGACACTTCTCTAAAACCAAGCAAGAATGGAATTACAGCTAATCACATTAGCCTATAACTTTTTTCCCCTCTAAAAGCAGGATTAAAGGCAGAGATGGGGAACTTCCCACATTCCCACACACCAGCTGCATTCTTCCAGACTCAGCTTGCTGAACAGCTAATAGAATTACCATCCACAGACCTAGGATTTTCAGGGATTACTCTGGAGAGGTTGCCAAAGGAACTAACTGGACTGTAATTCCTGGCTTTGCACTCCCAGAAAGGGATAGAGAGACCTTAAAATGACATTGAGAAGTATCCTAGATGGAGCCCTGGCCTGAAGAAGTTGCCGTCTAGATTCTGTAAGGACTGTGGAGACACTGATCTTAAAGTTTATTGAGAAGAACAATGAAATTAATTGCAACCACAGGTCTGGAGATGTGATTAAAAGAAGGGAAGACAAGGTAAGGGAGAAGGAATTGCCCTCCAAGACTGATGCTGATGTACCTTTGTTTGAAGAGATCAGTGTATGTTTTAATGCCTTAGCATTTCCTGCATTATGGTTGAGAGCATATATGGCTAAGTTCTAATCTTCAAATGACATATGAAAACAGCTGAAAATCAGTTATTTTTTTGTTCAAAGGGGAAGATGAAGATGGGGAGAAAATTTTCTATTTACTTTCTGCGAAATGTAAGTCACTTATATCAAGCCAACCACACATAAAACTTTGACCTATGTAATGACATAAGCAGCAATAATCACTGAAGTTAGCTTCATGCTTATTATTTTCCATTTCCAAATACCAAAATCTAAAGGCATACTCCACTCCCCATGGCACCACAAACACAATGCAGGTTTCACTGTACAATTTTTAAACTTTCTAAAGGATAAGCATTGCAAGTTTGAACTTAGATCAAATGCTTGAAAAGAAATGGGGAAAAAAAACCTTCTAATTTCCTTTCTTAGTCAAGACACCTACAAATAAACACAGCAAAAAGAAAAAAACCTAGTTCACATAAATCTACTTTCAATTCCAAACATCAGCATTCATTAATGAAACAAAGATTCTTAACATGAATTCAGAAGAAACAGCACTTCCTTCAAAATGCAGCTTTAAAAAAAACAACCAGCAATTTAAGAACCCTAGCTTTACTGAACAGGCATCATGTACTGCTGAACAAAAAAACAAAAACAAACCCAAGACCCTCACTCAGCCTGCCAAGGCACTTGCACAGACATGGAACCAAATGGAATTAGCAGTGGGAGGGACGCAAGGAGACAGAGGAAGAGGCACCAAGCTCCCCCCACAGCCACTGAACCAAGGGAGGTGCAGCCCTTTGCACTCCTGGGCAGGAGCAGAGCTGTTCAGCTGCTTCCTGAGCTGGGGCAGCAAGGCTGGGACATGAGTTTACACAGGGGTTCTTGCCTTTGAAATTCATCATCCAATGCAACCCGGAACCTGCTGAACAGGACCCTGCTCTCAGTCACGATGCTTGGGCCTAAAGCAATTTAAGGAGAGCTCTTCCCAACCAGAAAGTTGGGAAGAGCAATTGCTACCCAATATTAAGTTTCCCACTTTCTTGCCCTCTCCTCCCCACACAGGTAGCAGAGATAATGAATCAAAAGGAAAAAAGTCCACAACCAGCAATAAAATAACAACTTCCCTCAAGAGAGAAGAGGAAAATATAATAACAATAATAATAATAATAACAATAATAATTAAAAAATATTAGTGGCACGTAGTTGGGGGAGAAAAAACATTGCCCAAAACCACCTTTCATTCAAACTGTTTCAAAACCTAACAAAACCCATGGGTCCACATGGTGACCTGCTACATCTGGAAAATACAGAGATCTCTGACAAACAGCAAGGTAACTTGTTTTGTCTCTTCACAAGACTTCTGCACAAAATGGAGCACTGCTCAAGTTATAAGAGCTGGAGATGTGTCCTCAGTCCCACCCCAATGTAAAACTCCACCAAGGACCAGATTGTTAGTTATGACTGACAGGTATTTTACAGCATTACAAACATGCACTACGCATCATCTGTTTCTGAGGAGGTCTCTAACACATACCTAAAGATAGAAAAATCATACTTGGCCTGAATGAATCAATGTTGGCAAGGGGAAAAAAAAAAGTGATCTGCTGCAAAACTTGGCTGGAGCTGGATCTTTTTTGCTCCTTGCAGGGAGATTGGAAAGCAGAAATTATCATAACAGAACATAAAGGACAGAGAAATAAATCAGGGAAATCCAGAAGGGCTCACAGCAGGGAGCAGAGAGAAGGAAAGAACTCACCTCTTGTCTGTACCTTTACACAATGGGATAGATAGAACAACACAAAAGGCATTTAGATATAGGACCAGCAGATTAAAGAAGAAATTAACTGCAAAGACTTTGGCAACAGAGCTGTGCCTATAAAGGGACAATCTCACAGACCTCTAATGCCAGTCCAAGGACACTTTGCCGCAGGATTTCTGGAGCAGTGGTATGCAGGATATCAGATGCAATCAAAACTCAGTGTATTTCTTCCCTTATTGTACTGGAATATCACCATGGAAAGCATAAAAGCAATGGCACATGGTCTCCTACTCTTTCCCCCCATCCCTTCTCCCTGAAATCAGGCAAAGCTGGCTGCCTCAAATCACAGTTTCAGTGATTCACATTACTGTTTCCTGCAAAAGGGCTTGAACAGCATCAAAAACCATCAGTCAAGACTGACTACACCTTAGGGTAGCACTTTCAAAAGAAGAAAGAGGGAGGGGAAAAAACAATATATTGGAAATGGTTATTCACCTTTAAGCCAGAGCTGTAGGACCTCAGACTTGCTTTCATAAGCAGGAAAGGTGCAGAGCCTCCAGGGTTTGACATTGTTCATAGAGTTGCAAACAAACTGGCATTATGACAAGTGAAAGCGATGGACAGACAGATCTCCCCACACCAGAGCAGGAAGAGGCTGACATGATAGTGGGGGACCAGACCCATTCAACTCCTGCTTGTCTTGGAGAAACTGCATTTAGGTCCCCATCTAGGCCACACAAGATTTTCAGTTCTGTCATGCTGGAGGTTCTCTGTGGACACAGCACTGTCCATACCCTGTACCTCAAGCAGCTCTAGACTCCCTCAGCAGATTCTCTTACCTTTAAGCCTTACTGTGCTGAATACAGATCCCAAACAATGGGTGAAACTCTAGATTTGTCACCCAACTTCATACCAGAAAGTTGCCTGCCGGCTACAGCACACTAAAACCTCTTCTTATCTGAGTTTTTCTTAAATCAGTGTGATTACTAAGTTATGTACAGGGTCCATATTTTGGCATTCCCCAACTATGCATTGCCCACATCCCCTCCTGCACTAGCCACTGCACTTGCTAATGCTGACTGCCTCCACTTGGTGTTATTTTTCTCCTCCCCCCACTCAGACTCCAGCAATTAAACCATGCTGTGATCAAGAACCACGGACATCCCCTTGGCTGGTTTTACCCTAGCACTGCTTCGCCCTGAAGAAACACTGTGTGCAGTATTTATTTGGAGACTGTTAAACTCTTCAGGCAAACACTTGCCTTACATACAGTATTGGAAAGAGGAATCACACCTGCCTCCAGCCATTTTATGAGCTTCACCTATTGAACAGCTCACGTGGCATCAACCACTTAGCACCCTGCCACTCATAAACACAAGTACAGCTGGCAGCATCTACTAGACAGCAAGTGTGCTGCTGGATGGGGAGATAGCGGTGAAGGAGCCAAATGGCTTTGATGGACCTGCTGGCCACCTCCTACGTGCTGGACCCTCTGTAATTACCATGCAATAAAACTTCCACCCCATTTCTGTTGGATTTGAGGGGCAGAGCAGCTTAACACAAGCTGGGATTTCTCTCACCAGCCCCACTCACTGTTTTGCGCCCCGAGCACTTGAAACCGTGACCTACTCCACCTGACTCCTGATCAAGAAACCACTCTGGATAATATGTGTATTGTAGCTGGCCATCCCAAACATACCCTACCAAGTAAATGTGACTGGCCAAATGGCAACCAATTCTTGGAAGTCACCTTTCTCTTTCTGTTTAACAAGAAGGAAGAAAAAAATCATTAGATAGAGACAACAAATGGCACAGTTAATACTAAGGTGCTGCTGCCTGATAGGACCTCTTGCATTTTAGAGCCCCAAGTTCAATCAGAACAGAAATCCAAGAGAAAGTGGACAAAGATCCAGGTTAGATGTGATTCAGGAGCCTCTATCTTCTTTGCAAATGCTGCTCCATCACAGATACAGCACCTACTCCAGCCCCAAGCCACAGCAAAGTAGCTATGTCTGCTCTGTCTAAATCATCTCCCTGCACTCATTAACAGCACTCTCCCACTCCAAGTCTTATTTGGGATTCAGCTCACAAAGCTGACTTAACCCATCCTTAAACCCACAAACCATATTTCTTTTTCAAGTGGCACACAGATCCCATTGCAGGAATGACCTGTGCTTTGCAGCACAGCTTCCTTTCAAGGTCAAACAGAGCATGTTTCATTTGATCACATTCACAGGCTCAAAGCAGTTCACCCTGAGGGGCACAGCCCTGTCAGATTACTTTATGCCGTGATGATAACTGTGCCAAGCCATTCCCACTTACACCCATCCCAAGTGATGCAGCTGCAGCAGAGACAAATGAACAAAGCCTGAGTGTTTGCAGGTAACATCTGCAGACTGCCACCCGTGCCAAGGCAGAAGGGATAGGCTAGGAAAGGAAGGCTACCTGGGAGGGCACAGTCACCCGCTGGTGTCAAAAGCTAGGACTGGGCTCAAGCAAGCCTTTCAGAAACACATGAGACAGCACTAGTCTTAAGCCTCTGAGGGACTAGCAATAGGAGACAGCTTACAGGAATGAATTTCATACTTGTCTCATTCAGAATCATGTTTGTGCAACTTAGACAATATTAAAAATACTTGAGCACATGATTTACCTTTTTTATCCTTTTTCTATTTTTCTCCTTTTACCACTGTTAGTTCTAAGAAATCAGAGACCACATAGGAAAAGCCAAGTACACAGCAGCAGGAAAAATAACTGTGTCATCAAAACACAGAATCTAAAACTTGAGATTCATTCTCCACATGCATATCAAATCTCTTGCCAAAATTTATCCTCACTGCTGCATTCTTTTCACTTGGAGGAACCAGTACATTTACACATGTACATTCTTCTCCAAGGTTATTCTGAAATTATTATTTGCAATGCACTTGGCAGATTAGAGGCATTACATAAATATTAGATGCTATAGCATAAGCTCTTACACAAGGAAAGGGATTTCTGAAGCTCTTAAAACTATCACGAGGTTTCTGTAGGCTATTTTATATGAACCCAAGCTTAAACAAGAGCTGGGCAATATACATTAAAGTTATCATTACATTATGCATAGAAGAATAATTCACACAGAGGAAGACTGTTTAGTTATCTTTAGCTACACGTGTGGGACTTGAGTTTTTAGTTCATTTATCAGGTTCTACTCAGTCTTATGTTCTGAACCAAAAAACCAAAAGATAATTTCTTCTAGACAAAGAGAATTGCAAACAATTTTTTTTAAAAGTTTAACAATTAAAACAATTCATTATTTCGGTGTACATAACCAGAGAAGACAACCAAACAGAACAAGATAAAAAAAGGTATTCCTTTCCCCAGGAGTATCATCCTACTGAAATTTGTACCAAACAGAACACACACAAGAAATGTATTTACCAATGGGATATGAGTCATGCTCCCAGGTGAGGGTTAGAAAGACTGTCTCCCAGAACTGAGACTATAACTTTCAACTCACAGGAGCAGGACTGTGGTGTTGTTGTCTTCTGTTAATGAGAAGCAATGGGGATTAGAATAAGCAATCAGTAGTTGCAAGCCTTATGCTATCCTCCAATATAAAAATATTCAACTCAGGACAAGCATTTTGTGTGTTTTGCTTTACCTCAGCTCACAGATGTGTTAAGCTTTCACCTGCTTCAGATTGTTATTAAAATGCTCAGCATTTGTATAAATAGTTTGGTCTAGACAGAACATGAAAGGTGGAAGAATACTTCTGTGTTATCTTAACTCACCAGAATATTTATGATCACTGAGAAATGCTTGAAAATATTTTAATAAAAACCTCCAGTCAATTCTCACGTACACATTCATTTCCTACAAGCTAAGTAACACAGCATGAGAAAACATGATGCAACATCATCAGCCTTACAAAAAATCCAGTACTTTGAGAAGGAAAAAAAAAATCCATAAACTGACCCCCCTATTCATTTTGAACTGTAACAACTTGCCACCATAATAATGCTGTAGAAGGACACAGTCATCATACTTCACCTACAACTCTGCATTCATTTTGGGTCAGTAACCCCCAACACCACAGAGAAAATGTAATTTCTACTGCAGGCCTGCAGAGCAGAGAAACCACAGTATCTCTGAAATGTAACATTATGGAAAAAGAGCACGGACTTTGTCTCATCAAACAGAAGGCACTGCTGGGATAATAAATTGACTTTATAAACCAAGAAACACACATACAAGTAAAGTCAACTTTCTGGATACAACTCAGAACTTCAAAGGTATCTGAAGTGTCATTTAGAATTTAAGAAAAAAGAAATTAAAAAGGCAGGCAAAACTGTCTTTTGCATGAGGTCACAGGCAACATACAGTTGATATCTTTCCTCCTGTGTGTATTTAATAGTATCTTTTGAAGTTCTCCAAAGAGATGGCAGAAAAGCAAGAGCAGAGAGGAACACATGACACAGAAGCAACTAGCTATGGTCCCATCCCCAGGATTCATACAGTTTAGAAAAGCAATTATAGTACTGAATTCTGGACTGTGGGAATATACATTCAAAATGGATGGAAAATTACTAATCTTGTTTCTCTACCACAAAATGCTACTCAGTTGCAGTTTCTCTGTAACTCCAGCAGCATGAGTAGCAGGCTAGTTGTCATTTGCAAATTTAGCATTTATTTTATCCTGCCACAATGTAGTCAAGGGAACTCAACCAGGAGAGGAAGGCTCTGCTCCATCCTGTTCATCCTCTACCTTGACAGAGGAAAGATGATAAAGCAGAAGAGGAAAAGGTGAAAAATAATGTTCTGGGTAGAGTTCAGATGCAGTGAATATCATCTGAGTCATTTCACGTTACATACTCTACGGTACTGCCTTTATTTGCCAGTTACTTTCAGAGTTGAACACTGGGGCTGCTTATCAGCAGCTCTGCAGGGAAGAGGTCATAACACACTGAAAACAGCACAGGAAGGGACCAAAGAAGACATTTCCCTCCCAGTAACAGGGCAATCCAAGCAGAAGCTCCGAATTCAGCTCATGGCTCAGAGAGGGAAAGCTCTAGAAGAGAGAGCCCTGTGGCCTTGGGAGTACAGCTGCTGCAGAGGGGAGGGAGGGCAATGAGTAAATAAAGTGTGAAGCAGGATCCCTCCCACCCTCCCTTATTCAAATAAATCACTTAACTTTTCAGAGAGCAGCAAATCTCCTTACTCCTCTGGATTAAAGGAAGACTTAAAAGAACGTTTGTTAACAGACTACCCTCTCCCAGGGTCATTCCTGATGCACGCCAGCTAACCACATGCAGAAAACTATGCTAAGGATGCCCTTGATTAAAAATGAAAAGTTTATTTCTAAATAAAATGATACCTTTAAAGACAATTTAAAAGCTTACTGGATGTGGGATACAATTTTAATTTTGCTTCTATGGAGGTTGATGACCATTAGAGAAGAGTCTGTGGTGTAAGAATATTTTTTTGAAACATCTACTGGCCTTTTGCCATCCTGTAGTATGAGGTGAAATGAAATTCAAGGTCTCAGGTCTCCCATGCAAGGAAGAGACAGCACGACAATCATTTCAGAAGACAATTTTTAGGCTGCTTACTGACTAAGGGGAGCTGAGTCCCTGTGGGATTCCCACTAAAATTTCAGGAAGCAATGATATTTTATCCCAGCACCAAGTATGTTTTTGAAGATTTCATTTGCCTGCCTACATGTTTTTCATTATGATCACACCATTAAAAAGGGAAAGTTAATAATAAAAAATAAAGGCTAATTTACTGCTATCGCGGAGCTAAGTAGGTAATTTTAAAAATAAGTTAAAATATATGACATGAATGAGCAATATTGCCAAAACACCCTTTATAAAAAATGTTCAGTACAAGAGGAGCAAGAAAGTGGAGTGGAGGAGAAATGCTTATTCTAGGGGAACAAGTCAGATGAACAGGCACATACCACACAGATGCTATGGAAAAGAAATACTCAACAGGGTGAGCTACTTTGTCAATATGTTGTTTAGTAAGAAATACTGATCCTCAGGAATCAAAGAAACAAGAAGAATCTCCTAAAAAAAAAAAAAAAAATGCATGCTTTACAGATACAAACTGCTTCAGTCCTGCATGGGAACCAGGTCTAACCCCAAAATGCCTTCTCCAGCTTGGATGAAACACCAGCATGGTGACACCAAGGAACTCCAGTATCATCTGTAAACTCACACGTTTTACAATTAAAGAACATGAACACTGCAAACGCTTTCCTGAAACTAAGCCTCCAGGTGACCTATTCTCAGAGCCAAAATTTCTTCCTAAAGATAGTGGGACAGATGCTGGTGCTGGGTGTGGAACATAAATCCACTGACTCAAACCCCGCTGTGCAATGGCTCACAGCATCAGGGCAGACATAGCACAGGTGGCACACACTCCTTACAACTTCTGGGCCAAGTCCCCACCTTCTAAATCTACAACAAACCTCTCGTTAGCTTCAGGAAGTAAAAATCCCTGTGGCCATAGGCATCCCCACCAATAAAACATTGAAATCACTTTTGCTGATTTGCTAAAACATGAAAACACAGAAAAGGCAATAGCTTAGGGAAGATGAACCTCAGCATACTGCAGGTATGGCATGTCTTTTCTGATGTCTTCATACTAAAGCAAACTAGTAAAATTTGAGTTTAAATAGCTGACCTTTGTGTTACATCACAAGCTGCTTGTGAGGACACCAAACTTCCTCCTACCATTCTTGTAAGTGCTCACGTGTACTGTAACAAAAGGCAAACATTGTTCCGGTAGTTTCCTTAATACAGACACTAACAAAATACTAAATAATAGCATGGAAGTACTTTATCCCCTGCTCTCCCCAAGCCAACAAACTTCAGAAAATGTATAATAGTAATTTCATCTTCCTGGTACTTTTTCCATTTATTTTCTCTGTATAACTCAAACCTGTTTCAAAAGAAAAACATAGTCTGGTTACAATGAATCCCAATTTTGGAACATCTTATACATGTTTCTGGGAAGAGGCTAGTAACACATTCACTAGTTCTCTCTAGCAAATATCACCTTTCCTTTAGATATGCTCCACCAGCACTAGAGCCAGCAACTGCAAGGGAAGGGGATAAGACAGAAGGAAAGAAAAATTAAAAAAGAAAACCACCAGAGATAAAGCAAAAAGGCAACCTTTTTTCACATAGATAACAATAGGAACTGAGAAAGCTAGTGACTTTTTTTTGCCTCCCAATTAACCAAGCTGCTCAAAACTCAAGAGGGAAGAGCAACAAGTATATGAAAACAATCCTGGTATGTTGTTCTGCTTTCATGACCACCAGAGCCATTTACTTTATCTCCAAACACTCCCTCACATCACGTTTCATCAACAGGGTTGACCTGAACCTTCACTTTCCAGCACTCACATTTTTCTGCCCCAACAGTCTCAGGTGAAGCTCGTGGGATGCACATACCTGGGAACCAGAAAACCTCCCTTCCACATTGTCACCAATTTGCAATTACAGTTACTTGCTGAAATCCACAGCACTTCACCTAAACTAAAAATAGCAGCATGTACTTATTTTGGTAAAGAATTGCTTTTTAAGGGACTATTATAGTGGCAGAACAATTAGAGCTTACTTTTAAATATTTAAACTTACAGTTCGTGGGGAATTTGCTCAGTAACCTATTCAATTCTTTAATAATCTGAGGAGAACAATCCAATTTAAAATTTTTTAAATCTCTTATCCCATTTCAGCATCCCCAATGATGTAACAACCTTTTAAATAACGCTAGTGATTGCTCATTAACAATGCCAAGCCTTCACTGTAGTTTTTGCAGTAGTTTTTTTTAAAATTCATGTATGTCCGAAGAGACTATAGCAAAACAACTTGCAGTCTGAAAGGGCTAATTTAGTAACTTCTATAATCTCTGAGTTGGTAGGAACATGGATGGCCAGCCACGCTCTAGACTTAGAGGCAGCAACAGAAAGAAATCAAATACTGAATCCTGCACCCAGAATCCTCAAGGAAAACAATGTGCCTACCGATACAGGAATCAAGTGCAAGGACATGCCTTGCCTCTGCAGCTACTCCCACTGCCAGCTGGATGCATCCAAAGGAACACTGCCTTTTGCCTGGCTGGCAAAGCTACAGTCAGGTCCTGATCAGACACCCTCTAAAGTAAATACCATTATATGAGTGTGTCAGGGCAACAAACCACTTGGAAAGCCCAGTTTGGAGGCTAGCCAATGGATTTTTTATTTCAGTTTGGAACTTGTGGTCCTCAAACGCCTCCCCAAACTGGAAAGCACTTGGGAGATATGTGACCAGCCACCACCACCGAGTACAACGGCTCTCAGGTCCACAGGAAGGTGTCCCAAACCCCATATATTTCACCGTTCCCGGGGAGCGGGAAGTATTTACACACGCATAAAGCCAGCCCGGTTTCCTACCAAAAGCCCTTTTTATTCCAGGGTCAAGGACCGAGACTGCCGTTCACCGGCTGGTACCCCATCCTTGGCCCCAGCGCCCCCGGAACCCTCACTACGCGCTGGGGAGTCCGGTGCTGCCCCTCGCCATCCTTCACCGATCCGGGTACCGGCCACTCCCGCGGAGACTCTCAAGGGCAGATGGCCGCTTGCACCCTCGGGCTCCCGGGAAGGAGCCACGCAGGTACAGAGCTGCGGCCAGGGCCGGACACACGGCGCCGGGGATGCCGCTCCCCCCGCCCGCATCTTCCCCCCGCCGCTGCCGCTGCCCGCGGCGCCGCGCAGGCCCGGGGCTGCGCTCCCCCCGCCTCCGGCAGCGCCGGCACCCGCCGGGGCTCCCTGGCATCGCCGCCTCTCGCCGCCGGTGCGCCCGGCAGCGCGGGCAGCGGGCTCGGCCGCGCTCCACCTGCTCGCCGCGGCGGCCGCGGTCCGTACTCACTCCGCGTAGCCCGTGGTCCAGGGCAGGCGCCGGGTGTCCTTGTTGAGGATGAGGATGGGGCGGGCGATGTGGTCGGCGGAGCACTCCACCTCGTCCGGGGACAGTCCCAGGAACTCGGGTCTCCCGTAGGGGAAGCGGAGGGGCAAGTCCGCGCCGCTGCCGTGGTCGGCGCCCGCGCTGCCAGCCATGATGCCGCCCATGAAATTGGCCACGGCGGACTTCACCCGCGTGAGCATAGTACCCCCGCCGGCGGCGGCGGCAGCGCCGGGGCCGCCGCGCAGGGCGGGGAGAGGGGCGCGCCGGCGGGCAGCGCTGCGGAGGCGGCTCCGGCAGCCCCCGCCGCGCTCCCGCAATGGGGCGCCGGGCCGCGCGGAGCCGGGCGGGGGGACGGCGGGCTCAGGGGCAGCCGCGGGGCCGAGGCCTCATCGCAGGTTTCCCCCTCCCGGCGCGGCGCTGGGTGAACTCAGCCCGGCGGCAGCGGCTGCTGAGTCATGTGATAGCGCGGCTGGATTCGCCCGGGCGCTTCCTGCTCCTCCTGCGGCACCGGCGGGCTCCTGGCACACGCCGGGCACGGGCGGCCGCCACCCCCGCCCGCCTACCCGCGCCGGGGGGCGGCCCGCGGCAGGTGCGCGGCGGGCGGAGCCTGGGCCCGGCGGGGCCGCCCCCGGCTGCCCGCGGCGATGCGGCCCGGAGCAGCGGTCCTGCCCGCCTCCGCCTCCGCCTCCGGGGAGAGCTGTCCTGGAGGCGTTTCACGCGGAATCGCTCGGGGTTCCATAACCGGGGGCTGGAGATCGCCGCCCGCAGTGCGCTGTCCCTGCTGCCCCTGGGCTGAGCCAGCCCCGTCGCAGCCCCGGCAGAGCCCGCTGATCCTGCCGGACAAGACTCCCGCTTGGAGGATTCACTTGCTTTCTCCTGCTTAAACACGCCAAGGATGTTTTCCCCACAAAACCATTTGTTAGAGAAAAGAACCCGGGACAGAGGCCGAAAGCGAGCCCTGCTGCCGGCCTGCCGTGGGTTCCCGCTGCCTGCCGGGGGAGGCCGGCGACATGCCCGCCCGCCGGGCAGCGGTGACGGAGTGGCAGCCCCGGTGCCTCCGCGCACCGCCGGGCGTTTAGGATGCTGTTACGGAGCAAAAGTGAAAGGACGGGGCCAAATACCTTCAAATTGAGGACACAGATATTTTAACCCCTTCTTCTTTTGCTGTAATTTTGACCATACTATTTTACAATTAAAAAAATAAATAAATTGGGAGGTCTGTTCCATGCGGTGGTCACCCAAATGTGTGGAAAGGTTGCAGATTTGGGTGTGCTAAAAGTTAAGAAAATGTAGGAATGTACAGTAGCATGTAGGAAGTCTGTCCTCTGTAGCAAGGCTCTGTCTGTGCCCTGTGATTCTGCAGCACTCTTGAGAGCTGTAAATCTCAATGGAAGGCAATGACCTGCAAAATGGAGCAGGCAGGTATAGCAAGCCATTAGACTAGTGCAGTGCTGGAACTTAGCAGGAAAAAGCTGGTTAGTCATCATACATGGCATACAAATAGTGGGGATGATTTGCCATCACCTTGCTGGCTCATACTAGAAACCAGCTGGCATAAAGCTGAACACACAGTTACAGAGGTTTGAAGAATGAGTCCTGTGAGCTTGTTCAGTTTCTGATTATTAAACAATATCCTGAGAACTGAGTTCAAACAATGCCTGTATTTGCTCCAGATTCCTTGTTTAAAGACATAAGAAATATAAAGCTCACCAGTTTTTATGATAAAGCTGTCTTTTAATAAAGTCTAGAGAGCCAAAAGTATATTAGAGAACAGGGATGCTAAGAGCATGTTAAATGTCTTCTAAAGTAGAATTGGAAATATATCTACTCCAAATTAAACATTGCAGATACACTTCCTTTAGGACAAGGTGATTATTTTTCCTATCTCTTGATTAGTCATTTCCAGGGGGTGATATTATAAGTATTATGAGGAACAGTAAACCTCTCTTAATACCAGTTTCTTCCACCCAAGACAGTCTTTTTATGCTATCTTTTGTATGCTAGATGGCCTGTGTTTTTTCAACGACAGATACTCCAGCACTCATTTCCCTCACTAACGCTTATAGGACTTGCTACCCAGAGAAGAGAGGAGTGAGAAGAGGAGCATGAGCAGAAGTTGACATATATCCCTCTAACCCTGACAGGTTATCAATTGTACTTCTGGAGAAGCTGTGTCAGCATACTTGACTTTGCTGTTAATTGGATCCAAAGACTTTGAAAAATACCATTGACTAAAACTCAGACAGAGAGAATGCAGTGTTTGTTCTCCAGCCCCACACTGCAGTCTGCACAAAACATGAGAGAAAAATGTGAAGGAATATGTGCAGGCTTGTTAGAGCTTGAATTATTATCTCTGCTAGATGACAAGGAAAAGCTCGGATCAGACATATGGGGAGACAGCAGCTCCTCAGTCAAAACAGATTTGTGCACTGTTTGAAATTCTGTGGATGCTTACCTCTGATACAAGAATGCTGCAAGGATACAACAGTACAACGGGTGTGATATGGCCTCTTCATACTGACAAGTGTAGAGATGCCTTGATTTCAGTTCTATGGGAAAGAGGATCTTGTTCACTTTTGAGTCAGAAGTGAAGCCTTACTTCTCAAAGGAAGTAATAGTCAGGCCCTGCAGGACTCAGCAAGTTCCCCAGATCTCCTAGCCTGTGGCCCACCTGGTCCAAGCCAGACATTTTTCTTTGGTGGTGGGTGGACCATTAAAGGTTTGGATATTGAGTTCAAACAAAATTTTGAGGCTGAATTCTCTATAAAAATGTTTGAAAATTGACTCTGTCCTTCTGCAATCACACGACTAATGCAAAGGAAAGATGACAGGTTGGAATTTTTTAAAGATTAACTTATTTGTTATATTGGGGTAAATCTACTTTTGTCTAAATGGTTAACCACGCCAGAGAGTGAAGCTGCGTGTGGGCCAGAAACACATTCATATGAGCTCTTTGGAGCATCTGAATTAGGCCACCTTGCCATGCATCATATTCAACATTCAACAAATTCAAGAATTTTAATTATAATGAAAACAGATTTATACAAAGAACACTATAAAGTCTCATGCATAAAATAATTCTGATTGTGGATGACTTCTGAAGATCACGTCCTCAAGCTCCTTTTCAAAGCAGGGCCAACATTAAAGTTATGTTACATTGTCCAGAATCTTGTCCAGTCATGTTTTCATTATTTCCAAGGATAGATTTTCAAGGATGGAGGTACCATAGCCTCTCTGGGGACCTGTTCCAATATTCAACCACCCATTCATTAATTTTTTTTTCCTCTTATCTATTTGGGACTTCTGTTGTTGCAGTTTGTGTCTGTTGCCTCTTATCACCACTCACCTTCAAGAATACGATTCTTTCCTCTCTATACCCTCTTATTAGATAGCTGAAGGCAGAAGTAAGATCAGTCTTCTCCTTAGTCTTGCCTTCTAAAAGCTGAGCAAATCCATTTGTCTCAGCATCTTCTTGCAGAACCTTGGTGTCCCACGGCTGGACTCCCTCCAGTCAGTCAGCTGGGGAGCCCCAAACCAGACACAATACTCTCACAAGTGCTGTTCAGAAGGGTATGAGCACTTCCCATGGCTGTTGCTGATACACTCCGATGTGTGTTCAACCTTCACCACTGCAAAGCCACATGGGTGACTGATACTCACTTTATTGTCTGCCAGGATCCTCAGGCCCTTTCCTGCAAAGATGCCTTCTTGACAGTCAGCCCTCTGCGTGGGTTTTCCCCATCCCAGTTGCATGCGCTGGTCCTACTTCTTCTCCGGTGAGAGAAGCAGGTCCAAGGGGAGATGAATGCACCATTTCTGCAGCTCTGAACTCCTGGGTCTGTTATCAGAGATGTAGACAATGTCCACAGGTGTGAGCTCAGCTGCTGAACGAATTCGGAGAGTGTGTCAGAATAGGTGGCTGATATCATGGGATGAAGGTGTATATGCAGGGGAAAAAAAAGTTTTGACAGAAGAATTGGTTGCACTTCTCTGTTAATTCCCCATACAAAAAACACTTAAAGCCTCATTTTTACATATGGTTCTACTTAGGAAGATTACTGTGTCGTGGTGATCAATGAAGTTATTCTTACCTTTTCAAAAGGACTGTGCAACCTTTAATTAGCATGAGGAAGCTCTTTATCTCTAGAGAAAGGCCTTTCAGAAGCACAGTGCCTGAAGCATCATAGTGATGTGAAGGACAAAATGCCTCTTATTAAGACATCAATCCTACTTCCCGCAATACCAGATCTCTGTCTGCCTGCAGCAACCCCCAGCATTTCTAGGCTTATCAGAGCTGATGAGGTGGAAGCTGTTGGTGCTCTTGCCACTTTGCATGCAGAAGCATCAATTAAACTTAGAAATAAATAAATGTTAGCAGTACTTGAAGCGATGTAGTCCCTTTTTACCTGATTTCTACTGCACCATCCTCTAGTCAATATCAATTACACACATGGATTTCCTTTTGAGAGACCTCTGCAAGTGAAGCTCAGAGAGAGCATCTCCATCAGAATGTGGTTAGTGTGATGGTCCCAAGGCTTTGTGGTCCAATCCAGACTCCCACAGGGCACGAGCTAGGTACTCTCAATGAAGGCAACTACCCAAAGAGTCAAAATACACAAAATGGTGTCAGGGCCAAGCCGTTGTATATTTTATTGTCCTGAATGAAATTTAGGGTAAAATGTTCTTTTTCTACCACTGTCCTAACCACTGGGTGACCAATACCCATAAGTATTTTTGCTTTTTCAGGCTACAGGGACTATAGCTGGATTCAGCTTTCATAGCCTAGTGCTTTTCAAATGCAGGTCCTCCTCTGAGTGTTGCATATATCAGAGACCTGCTGTAGTACAATGTGGGTCGGGGCATGGGAAGAGCAAGCAAACATACAGTTTCTTTTAGACTAGTGTGAAACTAGTTGTACACATGGGTTTCATGCTGATAGGCAACATGGTCACATCAGGAGATGGGGGATGGCAGGCAGGAACAGGAGCCAGAAGTTGTCTGCCCCACTGCTGACTCCACACGTGGAGAATTACCTTTGTTCTTGGTCATGCTGAATGGCTAAAACCCTGTGCTTTTAGGGGTTCAAAAGCTAGAGATTCTCTCACCAGCAGGACTTAACTGAGAAGGTATTTTGTTGTACTGAATCAAGGGGGCTTTAACAAAGCAGGGCCTGAAGCCCTGGTGTCGCATTTCCCAACAGAGCCTCCCCCTCCTGCTTTTGCAGATTCATACTTTCTGCCCCTTCCCAGAAATATTTTGGAGGCAATACAAAGAGAAGCCCTGTCACAGCCGTGTTCTCACTCAAAAATATGCTGTAGAGCTGAATGGTGAAAGTATTCATGCCAGAAAAGTGGCTTCATATCCCTTCTCACAGTGAGGACTAATAAATGCAACATTATGAGCTGCATGAAAGCAGTGTTCATTTACATACCTAGGCAGAAAAAAGACTCTGAGGAGGGATCTTAATTGACTAGCAATCACAGCAAAAGATGTCACAAAATCATAACACTGCTTGCAATCTATATAAATATAAATAAATACTTTAACATAAGCTGCCCATAAATCTGCAAGAGTGTCACATTTGCCAAAGGCTACAGAATGAATTTTTCTACAAGAATCTATCTGAAAATACCCTGAAAATAATTTTCTAATTTCACAATAAGCATCATTATTATGATTTTGCTTCTACAGTGTCTTCTTACTTCCCATTATCTGCTCCTTTTTAATGCCTGTAGCTAAATCTGCTAATAATGGGATGGAATAGGGATTAGTTTGTGCTTCTGTTGGCAGCTTTTCATAGGGGAGGTGGAATGATGATTATATCCTCTCTGGGGCTCCTTTGCCCTGGCTATTGTGAAAGAACATCGTGCCTTGATGATGATGTGAGATGCTTCAAAATGTCAGCAGTGGCAACATGTTTGCTGAGAGTGTCAGCAAAAAAGCTGAAAGTAATCAAATAGGTTGCAATGCAGAGACAACTGGAAAATAAGCAGGTAAAAGGATGTGGGTATTTGTAGGGGTGAGGGTCAGTACTAAAAGCTTGACTGAGTACAGGCACTTGTGTTTCAACTGCCTCAACATTTCAGATTGGTTAGGAGCACGTTTCAGAATACAAGGTAGTCTTGACTGGTGCCTGGGTTAAACATGGGTTAAACACACAGGGAAGTGATTTGTATGTACCCCATGGAGGGGAATTTTTGAGTAACCTGCCAGCTGCCTTCACTGCAGACACTCCTTACTTGGGACTGTCACAAGAGCGAGCAGGATGGGCGGGCAAGGGGCTTCTTGTCTGCTGATGGTGGCTTAGGAGCCGATGGTGAACATGAATAAAGATCCTCTCCCTACATTTGGACTGTGGCTTCTGCTGCACGTTTTCCTGCAGTTCAGGCCAGCCAGGCAACACCTTTCAACTGCATGTCAGCCATTGTCTTGTTGGCAGCATGGTCAAGCCTTAACCGTCATGCTTAGAGTTAGGCAGTGCTTTTTTAAAATATTTTTTATTAATTAAATTAACAGTTCTGGCAGAACTTCAAGGTTTGGGTATCAGCTTGGACATGAGAAATCCCAGGTGCCTTATATGGTACTCATTCTCAGACAGTTTTGCCAAGGAAGGAAGTAGGATATTTGAGCAAGTTGTCAAAACTCCAGGGCCCTAGACTTCATGCTGAGTTTACCAGATGTTTTATGTTTTCATAAATCACAGTCACAGCTATAGTGAGAGATAGCAGAGAAAGTTAGAGAATTTGTATTAATGTTGCATTTAGCTCTTAGATTCCTTCACATCTTCTGTAAGCAGGAATATGGAAACTGTTTTCCTCATTCCTTTTTTATTTTCTTTCTAGCATTGCTCATGAGGTATCTGTGGCCCTGTATACTCAGCCTGACTATCTGCTTTCCCAAGTTCAAGACATTCTGATATTAATATGCTGTCATTCAGACTGGTACAACTAACATGGAGAATCTTGTCAAAAGACAAAAAAATGATAAGAAAGACAAAAGCAAGTATTTAGAATTTGTTGGCACTTCCAGAAGTTTGATGAAGAGGTAAAAATGAGTATATAAATATTTATTGAGCTGTGTTAGAGTGAAAAAAAAGCTCTTCTGGTTTAGTTGTGAAACAAGACACTATAAATTTTATCCATTTTTTTACAGCATCCTTCAAAGGTCTCTTGTTACAGAATCTGCTCCTTTTTCTGAAAAACTTTTTCTGTGTCAGTAGTGTGGGACCTAAAGCATTTAAGCCTGGACAAGCACATTGCTCTCTTTCTCCCCTACTCTTGTTTTATAACTTGAGCGGTCTCTTTTGTTAATGCTCATGGCAGTTGGATTTAAATGAATTCTTCCTCCCCTTGTTTTATTTATCGAGGGGTTTTGGGCTTGATTTGTCTTTGTTTTTTACTTCTTTTTCTTCTGGATTAGAAGCTACACCTTTTGAAAATTTCCTGCAGAGTGAGTTTTAAAAAATACCAGTAGTAGTAATAGTAGTAGTAGTAGTAATAGTAGTAGTAGTAGTAATTATAATAATAATAAAGGAATAATTGTCTTCATGCTTATTCCTAAAGGCACAAGAATTTGGCTGTTATATCTGCTTCATTTCTCCCAATTTGAACTGAATTAGTGACTAAAACCCAGGACTTAATTCAGTACTACAGTGCTGCCAGTCAAGTGACAGATAAGTGAGAGCATTAACAATGTGCCGGTAACAGCCATCCTGAGTAGAGCAACATTTCAGGAGCCTCATTGTTAGAGAACTGGACCTATTTCAGTTGTGCTGTAATGCAGCAATTGGGCTAACTTGAAGGATCTTCCAAGATCAGAGAAACCAGGCTTCTTCAGATGTTCTCAAAAAAAAAAAAAAAAAAAAAAAAAAAAAAAAAAAAAAAAAGCCCTGAAAAGGTTGCATCGGGGGAAGTCAGCTCAGTTCTGGAATGAGCTGATGGGGAAAAAGTTCAAACAGGACTGTCTGAACATCTCTGCTTCCGCGGCCAAGGCAGCCACGGGAAATGTCCTAAGCGAACACAATGCCACAACAATAGGCAATCTGCATGACCTTCTGCTTACTCCAGCTGACATATCTGAAAATCAAATTAACCTCTGGCTTTTATGGGTCATGGTCTTTCAACTATTGTGTGTAACAACCTAAGAAACCAGCTAGAAAATATGCATTTTAACAGATTTAAAGCAATAAAGCAAGAATCTTGATCTTCTACCAAATAGCTGACATAGAATAAACATGCTGACCTTCTGGAAAAATAATTATTTGTGATTGTACATCTGTGTTTACAATGTTTTCTTAATTCATGTATTTTCAAAAAAATCTTTAATTAGTTCTATGGAGCTGGAGCCCCTTTTGAGACTGATACATGCACCTCAAATACATTCAAGTAATTAGAGTAAATAATTAGCATGCCATAACCTAATGCTGGTTGTTGACAACTGTTTCTCAGCTTAGCCACTGAAAACAGTTCTCACTGTGGTGTAGGGCAGTTCCTTTTGTCCTGTGTTTTCACATTCCTTTACCCTCCACTGGAGTTCTTTCCTAAAGCCCTGTCTGAAGTGGGGAGGTGCCAAGGGCTCGCTGCCCATGGCTGGCACAATCACTCAGCCTCCAAGGTTGCAGTGCAGTCATGGTACCCCACGGCTGGTCCAAAACTTGTCACCAGCCTTGGGAAAACTGACTCTGGTCTCCCTGAAGACAAGAGTAAAGTAATTCTGCTGCTGCTTGCTGCCTTCTTCGGCCCAGCACAGTCTGGGGCTGGCAGTGAAGGTGATGGGGCAGTTTTGGGGGCTGCTCAGCCCAGGTTTAGAAGCTCCAGCCCTCAAAAAAACACCTACCTGAGACAAAAAACAGGAACCGTGGTAACAGCTACACTCTTGTCCTTTGTGCATGTGCTTTGCTATCCCAAACCAAAATCCTATATCCTCCATGGGTTTCAGTATACCTCCATTTGCAATTTTACAAAAGGACTTAACAGGAATTTACTGTTCCATAAGAAGACGCATGATTAAGAACAATCTGCAAATGTATTGTCTATATTTATGCATTATTTATTTAATAATAAAGGGTTTATGCTGGTGAGGAGCACTGTGAGATACTTCCCTGATTGAGTGCTCAAAATAACCCTGCTGGGCAGACCTCTGTTTCAGCAGCAGTTAGGGGGAGATGTGGACCTGAAAGTCAGGGTGAAAGAGTTCCCTGCCATGATAGCACGGAGAGAGCCTGCAGCTCAAGAACAGACCAAACGGAAGTGTTGACACCACAAAGACAGCCACGATGTTCCATTAAATCTGATGAAGCCTGAAATTCAAAGCTGGTCGGAAAGACTTGTATAAACTGCATAGGAAGCAGTTAAAAATGCTGATAAGCAGGTATCTCTCTGAGCCTGCTGGCAGCTGCACTAATGTAGCAGGTTTTCAAGGATTAAGTTCTTTGAGAGAAGTTTCTCAAGAGAGTTTGATCTCTTAGTGCTTTCAGTCAAATCCAGCCATGCCCTGAGTTTAAACAAACACGTTTAAGGAAAACAGTGACAACACTGTGCTGCTCTGTTTCCCGTGTTTCCCGGGTTGCTCTCATATGCTCCTCACAAGGGATTCTGTGACATGGGATTCTAGCTCACACATACAATTACGGTTTCATTCTAGATGCCCTAAAGCCATCCAGTGAGAGTCCTCATCCAGGTATTTTTTTTTTAACAAGGGACTGAAACTGGTGATTGTCACTGCAGCATGCTGAGCTTGCTGTCCCTCTCAATGAGCACGCAGGGGGCTCACCCAAGCAGAGCAGTGACCATGCCTCAGCATTTTTATGTGACATCTCTGCCTGGAGGAGCTTGACTCAAGGCAGGGTCTCTTCCCTGAGCACAAACTTGCAAACGACCAGAAATCCTGCCAAGGATGGAAACAGGAAGCAAGTCTCTGCCTCTCCTGGGAAAGAAATTAGATGCTCAAGACATGGTGAGAAGTGGTTTGTGGGGAATAGCAGTTATCACACAGGGAAAAATGGTTGAGGTTTTAAGATGGGGCAGCAGAAGGCTGAAGTGGAAAAGTCATCTAGCAAGTTTAAAGACACCAATTCAGTAATACAGATTATGGTAATTTTGGACTATTATCATAATAATGCCCTTATTTGTTCCATAATAATGTTTCAGCAAAGACTGCAGTTCTTGGTGAAAAAAAGTTTGGGAACTACTGATTTAATGAATAAAGGGTGATTTGGTAAGCTTTAGTAAATATTAACGATTTAAACAACTTGGCCTGTAATTTTAGAGCCATATATTAAACATTGT
The DNA here is from genome assembly GCA_036785705.1 of Acanthornis magna. Lineage (NCBI taxonomy): Eukaryota > Metazoa > Chordata > Aves > Passeriformes > Acanthizidae > Acanthornis > Acanthornis magna. Next base: position 29,113,084 of record JAWUZG010000001.1, read on the forward strand.
TATGGAGATTTTAATGTAGGAAATTCATAGCTGTTTAAGCCACCTTGATTCTGTTGTTCTGCAAAACACGGCCATAAGAGCTTCATAGAAACTAAAGGGTTAGAACTTGTTTCCAACTGCTTTTGAAGCTGCCAAGGAAAGCAAGCCTGATTTTTAGAAAGTTCTTCCACTTGGCTTCAGCCACCTTTTAGTTTCAGCAAAATTGTGTGCTTAGCAGCTCTTGAAAAACAGTGCATTTCCATCAGGTTCCCATAGCTGTATTTTGGATCTGTAGTTAAGTATTTGACTGTGAATTTCTGACTAAATAGTACTTCTACTTTTTAAATGTCCCGGTGATTATAATTCATCCAAACTAGGGGCTCATATTGCTGCCTTCAACACTCATCTTTTTCAATTGTTTCCTAATGCATTATCAATTGTATCTTGAATACTGATTCCGAAAAATAAACTTACTGTATCATAATAATATCACTGTAAGAATTCATGAGCCTAAATAAATTTTTATATGATAACTTGCCAGAATTGCTCACCTCTGCAAAGTTAGTGATGCACCAACATTGGCAGATTAGCACATAACCATATTGTGCCAATATTGGCAGGATTAGCACATAAGCATATTTTCTGTCCTTTTTTGGCAATAATCATTATACAAAAGATGGCAGCAAAGGGGAGCTGCAGTGCACGTGGGTTTAGTTTTGATAGTTTGGGTAACAGCAATGGTCACAGTGAAATGAAATAATGCACAACAGAGTTTCCAGAGGAAAATTCCTCTGTCATTCTTGTTAATTTCCTTACAACCTACGCTGAAGCCCATTGCTTCTCTCCCCACTTAAATTGAAGCACTCTCAGCCAGGGCTATTTCAGTGAAGTCACAGAATCACAGAATGGGTCAGGTTGGAAGGGACCGCAGTAGTCCAACCTCCCTGCTCAAGCAGGGTCATCCCAGAACACATTGCACAGAATTGCATCCAGACCGTTCTTAAATATTTCCAGCAGGGGAGAATCCACATCCTCTCTGGACAATCTGTTCCAGTGGTTGGTCACCTACACAGTAAAGAAGTTCTTCCTCATATTCAGGTGGAACCTTCCTGTGCATCAGTTTCTGCCCATAGCCTCTTGCCCTATTGCTGGGCACCCCCAAGGAGAGCCTGGCTCTGTCCTCTTGACACCCTCCCTTCAGATACTGATAGACATTGATGAGGTCCCCTCTCAGTCACCGCTTCTCAAGGTGGAACAGGCCCAAGTCTCTCAGCTTGTCCTCATAAGAGGAGTCCCTGAATCTTCTTTGTAGCCCTCCACTCAACCTGCTCCAGGAGCTCCATGTGTCTCTGGTACTAAGGAGCCCAAAACTAGGCAGAGTACTCCAGATGGGGCTTCACTATGCCTGGCATCTGCTGTTCAGCCCAATTCTCAATTCACCTCACTGTCCACTCCTCCAGTCCACACTTCCTGAGTTTGCCTATAAGGATATTTTGACACTGTCAAAAACCTTGCCGAAGTCAAGGTAGACAATACTCACTGCTTTCCCCTCATCCATTGAGGCAGTTGTTTCATTGTAGAAGATAATCAGGCTGGTCAAGCATGATTTACCGTGAGTGAATCTATGCTGACTACTCCTGATCACTTTCTTGTCGTTCCTGTGCATAGAGATGGCCTCCAGAATGAGGCACTCCATAACTTTTCCAGAGATTTAGGTGAGGTAGACTGGCCAGTAGTTCCCTGGGTCCTTCTTCTTGCCCTTTTTGGAGACTGAGGTGACCTTTGCTTTCTTCAATACCACCCGGATGCAAAGCCATCATGGGGGCTCTGTGAAAGGGAACATGAGATCACAGCAGCTTGTGCTTCTCAGGCTTGTAGACAGTTATCTTTTGTAGAAACACAATGCTCAATACATTTTTGTATGAGTCATATGTGTTCTTCCTCTTCAGTCTCTTCCCAAACAAGTTCTCAGTGTTTCTGCATATCACTTCTAGCCATTAACACAGCAGTTGCATATTTTGTATAATAAAAAGTGCATATAAGCTCAAAATTCTCTCAATAAAATAGAGATTAATTCCACAACAACAACAGCAACAAAATCTGTGCAGAAAACCATAGCCTTTATAATACAGAGAAACTTTATGTGACAATCTCTTCCAGGGTGGTGGATATTTTGATTTTTTTTAATGTAAATCTCTTCAGATAGCTTCTTCTTTTCCTATTGCAGAAATAAAATACAAATTTTAAAAATAGCTAGAAGGTAATATATTACCACATTTTAAATTTCAACAAGTTCTTCTGATTCCTTTCATAAATGCCATTAAAGCCAAAAGGGAATTCTGCACTTACATTCTGAAGCATCAACATGATCATGTGATTCACAGTAACATTCGATCTGAATAGAAATGTTTTAATGTAGTATGAGGGAAAACAAAGCTGCCCCAAGGTTTATGCTTATCCTGTACAGAGAAAGAATTAGCTCTGTAGGAAAGTTAAAATAGCTGTATTATGCACATGCATTTATGTGCCTGCATACATAGCTAATATAAAACACCTCATGTTTTTGTAGGTTGTATATAACACTGTAACACACATGAATTCAAGTGGAAGAGGTGGTGTCCAGTCTGGGAGGAATGACTGTGGCTGTCCTGGTGTGAAGGAGTGATCCCTGTGTGCACACCCTGCCCCTGCACTGCCCCCCAGGCTGCCTGCAGCCCGTGCTGCTCTGCACAGGGACAGGGCTGCAGCCCTGTGCAGCCTCTTGCCAGATGGCACTGAGATGCCTGTTCAGTGTCCAAGTAACTGAACCATCCCAAGCACTGTCCCTGTGTACACGCCTGGGAGAGAGCTTGCTCTTCACTGAGCAGCCCAGTTCACCTCCAACTGGACGTGGTTTGCATCCACCACTGGATGGGTTCATGTGTGGGTGCACAAGAATATAGCAGGTCAGATTCAGGAACAGTTTTCTGATTTCCCCTGGTGGTGTTGCCGGCAAGGCATTGTGATTCACTGGGGAAATTACCACAAGTGTGGCTCTCACAAAAATCACAGCTGTTGCATTGTGGAAAGCATTGGTTCCACTCCTTGTCACCCCTATCCATCTCCTTCCTTTGCAATGCAAAGTTACAGATAATGCTTGCTTCCCCCCAGAGTGGAAAGGGGACAACTCAAGTGTAATTACAAAGAAGACTTTTGAGATCAAAAGGTGTCAACAGTTTCTTGCAACTGTGTTTAGACTTCAAACTAAGTCAGCCAACTGAATGCTAAACCATGTCCTGCTGAGATGCAAATAACTTGAGAGGTGAAGAGCAGAGGTCTGAGTACTGCCTGGGGAGTTCTGGCCCAAATAACAGTGAGCCGTATCCCTCCTTCCTTATCCCTGGTGGGATGAGGATGCAAATCAGAAGAAGGTAAAATCCATTTGTTGAGATAATAGAAATTTAATAATAGAAGTGAAGTAAAATATAATAGCAATTATTTTAATAACAGCAATGAAAAAGCAGATAAGAAAAAGAGAGTAATGAAAGCCAAGAAAAACATGTGAGCCACAATCCAGTTGCTCACCACCCACTGACTGATGCCCAGCCCATCCCTGTACAGCAGTCACCCTTTCCAGCCAGTTCCTCTCAGTTTATATACCGATCTTGATGTTCTGTGGTATGGAATATCCCTTTGGCCAGCCTTGGTCATCCATCCTGGCTGTGCTCCCTCACAGCTTCATGTGCACCTGTTTGTTGGCAGAGCATGGAAAGCTGAAAACTCCTTGACTTAAGTAAGCTCTACTTAGCAACAAAGTGTGTTATCAACATTATTTTCATCCTACGTCCAAAACACAGCACTGTACCAGCTACTAGGAAAAGAATTAACTCTATCCCAGGCAAAACTAAGACAGCAGGGCAAAGCAGCTGCTGTTTCCCATTCTAGAAGCCTGAGCTGTGGACCCTGCAGGGCTCGCTGAAGGCTCTCCCATGTGTGAGAACGCCAGCCCCCTCTGCTGAGTTTTTAAAGAGCATTGTTAACTCCATATGTGTCTTTTGGCTCCCTGCTTTTTATTTCTGTGTTTTATCTGCTGGCATACTTAGAGTGTTAAAAGTTGCATTTAACCTTGTCAAAGGAGGACTGTTTCTATTTTAAATTGAAGCATTTTTGTACACAAATCATATTTTGCTTGCAACATTTCCTTATGGTTAAATATTTGTGTTGGAATTCCTAAATTATAGCACAAAAATAGTCAAATGAGCTGAGGAAGAGCAACTTCTGTTCCAAAAGGGAGTATAATGATATCTTCAATATCTTCTAAATGAAACTACTTTATTTCCAAGGCAATAGAAGGAATAGCAGCTATTTATTTGTGACAGATAAAGCCTTTCTCTTTTTTTTAACTTCCCAAAATTTTATAAGCATATAATGATTTCCTCAAATCCATTTAGTGAAATGTATTGGTTTGTTTTTATTTTGCAAATTGCCTTCTCCTATATGTTGATGGACAACAGTTGTCATGTTGAAACATTGTTTTCTCACACATATATCTGACATTGCTGGGGAAAGTCACAGTTACTCGTCCTTTCTTGGACAAGTGCATACTTAACCTGCTTGAGTTTATTTAAACTTAATTTTCCTTGAATGTGCCAATGTGTGGCTTTAAGTTCCACTTTCTTTTGGATGTTATTAGGCATTTTCCCAGAAAAACAGGGTTTTAACCATTAGTCCTGCAAAATGAGAAAAGCTCACAAAAATATTAAATTTACAGACTAGTTGCACTACAGAACAGAAATATATTAGGTTGACTTGGCTTTGCTTAATCTGAACTGCAACCTCCATGCTTCAAATCCTTGGAATAAAGTTCCTTGCTACCATGCCCCAGGGCATTCCTTCTCCAGAGTCCTATAACAAATCCTGATTGTCACATGACTGCACACGAGCAAACACTTTTGTGTTTCTCAACCAAAATTCTTTGTGTTTTCTTCCTGTAAAAATTGGTCCCAATCTGATTTAGTATAAATATGAAAATATCTGAAATAGTGCAAATGTTGTTTTCTCATCTCTTCTTCCTGCAAATATCTGTAGAATAAAACTGTAAACAAAAATAGTAGAAAGAGAAATAGCAGCAGGACAACCATGACTTAGCCAATTGAAGGAAACATCAGTGTCTATTTACAATGTTTTTTAAAATTTTTCTTAAATCCATTTTAATTTCTGTTGAGAAATGCTATATTCATACAAAAGGACTATAAAAATGGCCTGAAGTTATCTTTATCTTCAACTGAATTGAAGGTAGCCTGGTAAAATCTGACCATCACCTTTTGGTGATTATTTAGAAATAAAATACATTTTCTTTAAGTATTCAAAATTCTTTTGGGTCACCAGGGTATATCACTAAATGCTACGTTCAAATGTACATTTCACACCAAAATAGATGCTTTTCCAATGTTAACTATAAAAACTGCTGGAAACTACTGCCCCTAAATAAATTAAGTGATAACAAAGGAAACTAGAAATATCTTTGACGCAAACTAATTTCTATCTCTTTGAAAGAAATAACAACATCTCCCTTTTGAATAGAGATACTGAATGTATCCTCATTTTCTATTCTTTCAATATATATTCCAAGAGGGAAAATACATGGCAGGTAGTTAAAATACATGGGAGACAAATATTATTGCATGGTTGTAATCCAGTACACTGAGGTCCTTGCTTCAGCTGAGACTTGATAATGGAGATACAATAAATGATAAAGAACACTACTTTTTCTTTAATATCTCCATGAAAATATACTTTATATTGACACAGAGATAGCACTAGACCTGCATTATTTTTTTCCGCAGTAAAACTCTAGGTAAACAGCAGCCATTAATAAACAAGACAATTTTCTCCAATACTGAAAAAGATATTATGAGACCAAGATTGTTCAGCCAATGAGCCTGCTTCTGTAATCTGTTTTGGATAACAACATTGTAACAGCACAGAGAGTATGCCTATGTGAAAGATATTAATGATTTATTCTGAAACAAAATACAAAATAAAAAAACCAGCTGTCTGAAGAGTGTAATTGATCTAGTTTTACATAGGACTTAAAGGCAGTGGTGGCGGTATTATAAACATTTTGTTACATTGAGATGAAAACTAAATATTATGGGATGAATGAAACTGAATTTTGTACTGAAAACATGCATTTATCTGTTTATTTAAACTGTGCTTTTCAAGTATATTTGTTAGGCCAGTCTAAACCTTTTATATTCCCTCACTTTCAATTGCTTTTAAGAAACTTGAAGTGATACAGTTACACTTTCTATCTGATCTGTACTTTCCACTGAATCTTAATGTCAAAAATAATTTCAAAAAGTTCAGATGTGATTGAAAAAATGCTAGGAATAGGTGTCAGATTTCTCAGTACCTAATATTTTTTCCACTGTGAAGTACTTGTAGCGAGCCTTTAATTCAGAGTAGGAATATGAAATTTGGCAAGGGACTTGGTTCTAGATTTACTAAGCTTCTTTTATTTTTTTCTGGGAAAACCTACCTGTACTAAAAACCCAAGAAAGTCTCAAGCTCTAGAGGTTTTCCCGTACTTGTTCAATGCAGGTGAAAATTACAGCAGAGTTATGCTGAGAGACTGGATCTGCTTGCAGACATCCAGCCAGAAAGAGCAAGGCTGAGGGTATTTGTTTCGCATACGAATGACTCCGAGTGGCATTCCCAGCGCGCACTGTTCTGCATCATGCATTTAATCGTGTACTTTGTAGCTGTAGTATGTATTGCTCTATCCCAGTCCCACTGCAAGCCAAATTGGCTGTTTGGTGATGGAGACCATTCACTTGCTTTTATATTAGATGACAGCGATTGTCTTTCACCCTGTATGCAAGTGCACTTGCAGCCAGACAAATAAGAGCTCACTAGAAAAACAACTAGATAAGCATATTGATTAAAAACACTTGCAATAGTGTAGTTAAAGGTTTAGCTCAAATTTATTGTAATTCTGATTGCTGTGTGCTGCGTGAATGCTCTCATAATCCATGACAATAACCAAACTATTAGAAACACTGAGACTGAGAATTATAGCAATGAACCAGCTAATGGGTGTCTGGATCACACTGACAGCACATGATGCTATGCTCATAATTTTTATCACCCTAGTAGCAATAAAATAATGATAATTGTAGGATCAAAATGGTGAAACCATTGATGAAGACATGCAGATTCTTTCAAACTTGGTTTTGAAAGAATCTGCATCTCCTATATCACCGCAAATGGCTGACTTTTGGAGTGTGCCTTTTAACCAGCTTGTCTCTCTTTCTGTGTTTTAATGAACTTCTAGATAGTTCTGCAAAAGTTTTGGATTGAACCTTTCCAAAAATCATGAATCTAAGATACAAGTCTTGTAGGTGGGGTGTATGAAAAGACCAAAATTAAGATTACTGGACTTTCTCTGCTACCTCAGTTATTAGTTTTTCTCAGTGGTGTCTCCAAACAGCATCTTGTTTGGAAATTCAGGTTCCAAAGATGCTTATTTAGGACGGCTGAAGAATATTCCTGGTTATAGTGTGGCACTGGGATCAAGCGTCTCATAGCCTGGGTTGGCAGCCCCAGTGAGACGTGAGCCTCAGGTTACACAGTCCTGCTGCTACATCAGCCACATGTCAGGCTATATCCTGCTCAAAGGACCAACCACCAGATGTTAAAGGGATCCCACCAGCTGCTCACAATTGGAAATCTGCTGAACCCAGCACATGGAGCAAAACTGGCACACCACTCTCTTAACTCCATGCCATTCTGTTAATCCCCTGGAGATTTGCAAAGCTTCATGAAATCTGTTGTCATTTCTCTTTGGCCATCTGTTACGAGCTCATAAGATTGTTCATGTTGGTGACCAGTAGGTCAGCTGCAGAGTAGGGTTTCTCAGCCTGCCCCTTCAGAGGCCAGAGAAGTTACTACATAGAGTTAAGAAGCAGAGATTCCTCTCCGATCACATCCAGATGTTCGTTGCAGGCAAGGAAATACAAGCTATATGCTGGTGGCTCTTCCAACTATCACCCTAGACCTTGCTCAAGTGTTGTATGAAATGTCTGAGTGGGAAGCAGTGGCCACAACCTCTCCCAGCTCACTGCATGTGGGCTTTTCAGGAGACATGGCCCAGGCACTTCCATCCACTGACAAAGCAGCACAACCATGGTGGCTGTAGTTGCCTCACGCACACATGACTTGGAAACGTGTAATTGTGCTTCTAGTCCAGGATGCCAGATGTGGGCCAGCTCAGGATGAGGACAGGAGTACGGCCTGAGGACTTGGAGCCTGCCTTGCATGAATGTGAAGGGACAGGATCCTGGTTGATGGAAGCATAGGTAAAGGAGGAAGAATGAAAAAAATACAGTTTAGGTGGGGGCACTGAGGTGCAAGAGATTGGGAAGAGTGAGTGAAGTAGATAGAGCTGTGGGGCTGAGTCCTGACAAGACCAAATAAAATGCCATGTAAATAGTCAGAAGAATTTCTTCCTTATGTCTAATCTAAACCTACTGTTATGCAGTTTGAAGCCACTGCCCCTTGTCCTATCACTACAGGCCCTTGTAGTAAGTCCCTCTCCAGCTGTTTTGTGGGCCCCCTTTAGGTACTGGAAGGACACTGTAATGTCTGCCTCCAGCCTTCTCCAGGCTGAAAACACCAACTCTCTAAGCTTTCATGCAGGTAATTAGTAAGGTAATTCTTAACTTCAGGTAATAGTAAGTTAATTAACTTACTTACCAGTACCCATGTTAGAGCACTGCTGGGTTTGTGGTACTTTCTTCAGTGCCCAAGCTGGCTGCTGGAGCTCTTTGAATCCCTGACTTGGTAACTTCTAAAGTACTCCTTTATCTCTCTCTGCTTTCTTATATGACTGCTGCTTCCAGATGAAGGACAGGAAGCATTTCTTTCTTTTGGAAAGAAATCTGGTTGCATAAGCCACATGATATATGGCAGTAGATCCTCTGGTAGGTCCACACAGTGCAGACATGGCTGTTAGGAATGAAGATCACCAGTTTCCATTCACCAGGAGGCATAACACTTGCAAGCGCTCTTCCCTTGGAAGAATCAACCATTTATTTTGCAACCATGCAAAATTGTATAAAACTATTAACTACTGATATTTGATGGGAAAACAGCCAGGCATCTTTCTCGGGTTTACTGCATTTGATGCTGTTCTGGTGAAATTACTTTAGGTGGAATCTTATTAGTCAAGGGTAAAGTCCACTACAAAAATGATTTTCTATGCTTTGGGGATGAAAAGTAGATGTTAACTTACTTTTTAAAAAATATTTGAAAGCAGAACCAGAGTCCTAAGAACTTCTAACTCTGTTTTGTGAGCTAACCAAACAGCACAGAGCACTGACAATTTCTCAGCAAAACAGGCACAATGGAGGATTGGTGATCTGAGTGTGGGCCAGGACTTTTTGCAGGGGAGAAGGATTGCCAAGCCTAAGGATAAACCTCACATGGAAGGCGAACCAGATTAGGGGGAGCAGCCTTTGGGAGATGTGTTTGCTGCCACTGAAGGGATGTAAGGAATGGGAGCAGCAGCCACATCAGCAGCCCTCTATCCCATCCACCCCTCTCTGAGCAGTAGAAGCCAGATGAGCTCTGCAGAGATGTAGCTTCACGAGGCAATGAAGTGACAACAAGGCTCTTTGGCCAGCCCTAACTCTCTGATCCCCTCTGCAAATACCTACTTTTCTGATGCGTGTAACCAGTGCAGGGAGGATAGCTAGGTACATCTGGAATCTGGAATCTGAATCTGAACTATAGAAGTGGTGTAGAAATCTGAATAATAGAAACACACTGAAATTATTCCAGGGCATATTCAGTTACTCATTTACAGATTGCACACATTTCATATCTGACAGTAGGACAAAGCACTGTAAAAATACGCCTAAGAATGTGAATCTCTGCTCTGATTTATACTTAAAAGGAAACATCTGATTAGTGTCTGTGTTTTGTTAACGAAAGACCAGGAGGATGAAAGCTTCTGAGATACTACTTTTGTTTCACCAGATATTTTTTATAGTATATTGTGGATGAAAATGCCACATTTCATTAAAGTCTATCATTCGTACATGAGAAAGAATTTGGAAGCAGTTTATAAACCTGCAATTTTTATGGCAATTTTAAACTTTGTCCATTTTTCAGTCTCTGAAGGTTCTTTAAAAAATGCCTTTGATGACCTCTGAATTAGCTGATGTTCACTGGTCTGTGCAGGGATGTGTGCTGTTGTACACCAGCTGTGGGACTGCCTTTCGTATAAGCAGTTCAGTTGTTGTGTCAGCAGTTTTCACATTATTTAATTTTCATAGACTTGGTTACACAACACATTCTCAGACCTTCCAGCTGCGCCTAATGAAAATTCATTCTGACACTCATTCAGGTCTCAGAATCCCTCTTGCTCTGGTGTTACCTTATTATTTTTTTATTCTTCTACTTAGAAGGAACTGCAGCACTCGCAATATATGAAATGCGATATATGTTGAGGATAATCTGCTGTCACTGAAAGGTTTCTCCTCTGTTAGTTCTCTCTCTGCACTTCATTTCATCTGTTTGCCACACATTAGAAAGGGTAGTGAAACATTTGGTTCTTAAAGGGTTGACTGCTTCATTTTATGTAATGTAACTGCATCAGCAGAGCAGTAATTTACGATGAATAACTTGTTTGGCAGTCTTGGGCTTTTTTCGTGGGTTGTCTTTGAACAGATTGTAATTTTCTTGAATTTATTAATTATTCAAAATGTTAATGACTTTGGGAGAATTATTATGAGCAATTTCATGTGAACATTTGGTATGCAGTACTCCACTTCTATGGCCATTAGTTTCTTGTGTAGGTAGATGAAGGCACATAATATTTTCTTTATTTTGTTGTCAGAAGATGCTAAAAATTATCAATGCAGTTTTGCTCAGAGTAGAAGAGTTTAGTGAGAGACAAAAAAAATTAGAACATTTTCCCTTTAAATCCTGGCTAGCTTAAAAAGGCTTTCGAAGACTAACTTATGAAATAAAGAAGAGAGTTGTCAGATTCCTTTTATTTACTTATTAAATTTTAATTTCTTATAGTAACTTGCACAAAAAGGTAATAGGGTATGTACTCATAGTCTCAGTGGGCATGTCCTACACCTTAGGTCATGCTTGCCTTGTGCTTTAGTGAAAGGTCTATTTCTCTCTATAAAATATTCTGAAAATACAGTTATCATCAGCTTGAAAATTTGTCTCTAGGTTATTGTGAAGGTGAAAGTGACTGTAGGCAGTTTCCAGTCCAGAAGAATGGTGTCAGAAGCTTGTGAGCTTTTCTGGTCTCCTAACACTTGCTTTCTATTTCTATTGAAGCATGAGAAGTTTCAATTCACCTTAAATTAGCATTTTGTGGGATAAAACCCTGTGTTCTTGAACAGCAAGTGGCTTAAAATATGTGTTAACTTTTAAAGTAATTTGAAAACTTGAGTACTTGAATGAGAAATATTTTTTAATACTTCCTTGAGTCTAGTTTTGATTTAAGAGGGAGAGAGGAAAGTTGCTGTGAGGAAGAGGTACATATTGCTTGGGTCACTTCTTTAAATATAGGTCCAAATTATGACCATTACAAAGTTGAAAATTCATGTATTAATTAAAATACTCTTGCCATTTTGGCAAACATGAGAAATGTTTTGTGACTGGCAGCTGCTGGCTAAAGCTTTCTGCTGCGTATCTGAATTGGGCCTCTGTAGCTCCTGTACCTTCACAATGTACTTTGTTCGTGGCTTTGAAGTGGAGGTCTATTTATGGAGTTCTTAAAAAAACTAACTGCTACCCAGACTTTAGAGTAACATGCTGCATGCTGAGTCCCTGTCTCACTGTTCAGGTGAGCAAAGAGCCTTTTCCTCCTGTGGCTCTGCACATGTTCAGCTGTAAGTAATGAACGCTGCAGACACTGCAGAGGATTGTCAGCTCAGGACAGGAATGGATTGTGCTGCAGCCTGCATGAGCTTGTGAGAGCTCCTGTCTGTAGTTCCGCAGTCACTTTCATGATTGTCTTCCACTAAAGGTCCAGCCTGTGCTTTTCTTCTTTTCCCACAAATTTCCACCACCTGGCTTGTGTTTAAAAGGCCGTTCTATACACTGGATTGCAGCAATGTAGGCTGCAAGTAGTTTCTGCTCTCCAGGAACTGGTAGCACCTCATGTGTCAGCTTTTAGACAAAGATAAGGGTTTGTTGGGTAGAAAATGAAGTAAAAGCTATACATCTTAAGGTTCCCACAAGCAATGGAAATTAATTTATTTTAAACTCCTTATATCAGTTAAGCTTCTTGGGACAGGGATTTGTCTCTAAGTCACTGTAAAATATCATGTCATATCCATTCTACTCTATAAAATGAGTAAAAAACATTATCCACAAAGCTCAACAGTCATGCCAGAAATCTGTGTGGCACCTACATCTGGTTTGCATTGAAACCTCAGTATCTAACTCTGCACAGTAGGCACTGAAATGAAAACTCATCATCAGTTAACAGTGCTCTGGCACTTCCCTGGCCACAACTGAGGCAGACTTGGGTAAGATCTATATCCAACAAAACATGGAATGAACCTAATTCTCTTCAAACTTACAACTTCCAACTGTAAGCATCTGCATGTGAGCAAAGGACATGATGCAGTTTCTTGACTAGGTGTTTCTGGAGCAACCAGAGCTGCTCATCTGCCGAGCTGTGGTTATGTGAACCACCTACCCATGCAGGCTGGGCAGCTGTGACCAGGGGAAGTCACATGTCCACCTGGAGCAGCAGAGCAAGCTGGGTGGGATAAGCTAGTACATCTTACATGATTTGTATGCCTATGTTTATCGACTGAATCCATCTGTGGGCGTCTAAATTCCCATTGAAGTCAGTGGATATTTACTAGTGCAGAGGAGAGAGGACGCAGAGCAGTTCAGTCACCCTGCATTGGACACCTCAATTCTTGAATCATGTTTTCTCATTTCGCTGTCAGACTCTTTAAAAGCTGTCCAGAACCGCTCCTTCAAGTGTCAGAGCTAGGTGGCATCTGGCCAGAGGGTAAGAAGCCAATGTGGGAGGTGCAGAACCCACATCCAATCTCCCTAAAGTCTTTTAGATTCTCCAAGATTGCCTGACTCACAGCTTTCCAGCCACATGCCACAGAGTGGTTACTACACCGCAAATTTTATTTCTTCACACATTGCTATTACAGTGCACATTTATTATGTGCATTGTTCTCTTTCCACACAAAGAATAAGGTGAGCAAGAATGTAAAGTATACAAATATAAGCAAATACATGCAATTTTTCCATAAAGAGATTGTTGTCACAGAAGCAGTCTAATAATTTCCATTGCCTTTCCACAAACACCACCTGAACTGAAGTTTATATGATTTAAATCTTCATTAATTCTGAAATATGGTCTCTATTGATTTGACTTCCTGCACTGTGAAACTCTGCATCTTCTGTGCACATATCCCTGGGTCTACTGGAGGCCAACAGATATTTCCTAAGAAAGAGCTAGATGTATTTTCTTCCCTTGAAATACATGGAGGAGTTATCACTTTGAACCTTACAGAAAAGTAGTGATAGGAAAGCAACAAGGAGAATTGACTTATAAATTTAAAGCTAAAATTCAAGAGCAGTGTCTGATTTTGATATGGGGAAAACACAACTGGCCAACAGGGTGAGTTTATGGAATGCACTGAAGTATCAGCAGAGGCTTATTCTTTGCCAACCACTTTTAACTTGACAAGATCCACAAATGTATTTTTACAGTTTCCTTCCTGGTATGCTCCCAGAGATAAGTACTTGAAGTAAATGTCAGGCCAGAACTAGCTGGAATAAAGCTTCTACTTACATTGTGTGAAAGAAGCCACTGAATTTGTTCCCAATTCCTTTGTTGAGCTACCACAGCTCATAAAAAGTGAAAGGATTACAGATTTTTTACTTATTCACTCCTGGTTACTCTGAAAACAGTATGAAGAAATGTAAAAGCTCATGCACAAAGTAATACTCAGTCCTGTACTTGATCAGGAACTTCAGTAAAAAGAGAAGGATTATAAACTCTGAAAGAATTCTTCTTTGTTTCACATGGGAAAATATTTCCTGTTTCACTCTTTATTCTGGGTTTTCCACATGAATATTCCCAATACAAGTCTGCTCTGTTCCTGAATTCTCATTCATATGCACATCATTAAAAATATTGACTCTTTTGTCTGTCCCAACATTTCTAATGCATTTTAAAAATTATTCTTGCAACAGCAATACTCAGTGTAACTACTTTTTAAAGTGGTTTGCTGTTTTATTTATCTTTGGGAATGGGGACTAATACATAACAAGGAGTGTTTGAGGAAAGAGTAGATCCTGCAGCTCTGCAGCTGCATTTAATGCCCATACACCTTTGGGTGCAGTTCTGCTTCTCCTGCCACTAAACACACACCATACAGTGTGTGAATGGCATCAAAGATCGATAGCAAAATCTGTGACTTTGGTGGGGCAATGTACCTCAGTAAAGTCGTGCTGCAGCAGAAGAGGGAGCGGTGGCAAGGGACTGCTCCTGTCAGGAAGCACACAGACTCCAGCAGCCCGATGGGATCCTTCTGGATCACCCCAGCCTCTCTGAGTCTTTGATGCTGTAACAAGCAAATAATAGGGATGTCATGCTGATACAAACTCAATTATTTCACAGCATTTTAAGTACTAAATGATTGAGTCACTAGCCAAGAGGGAGAAAGACCACTGACATTGATGGGAAGACTTACTGACTTTAGAATTTTGGATAATGCTCCAAGAGATGTGGGATTACTTATAATTAAGGGAAGGTAAGACAGAAACTGCTCTAAAGGAAACCTTGTTTTATATCTTACATCTCTACTAGCTACATCTTTACTGAAGAAAGATATCTTATCCAAAGAATCATCAGCTGAAAGTCAGCATGAAGACTGTTTCCTATGGAGTTATACAGTAATGTTTGCATAGGAAAATAAGAGATAGGCTGGAAAAAATACCCCACATGGAATTAGTGGAAGGTAGTTGGAGTAAACCCCTGCAAACAAGAAAGTTTAGAACACTCTGGTTAAAGTGGAAACAAACACCAGACAGCTTCCCACTTCTCAGGAGAGGCATTACCTACATGTTTTCGGAAACATCCACGTAGCACAATCTACCTCATTAGAAACAACTGAACTGAATCAATACAAAACTATTTTACCTTTCCTAGTGCCACCTTCAATGTCATCTAATACAGCATAATTAAGTGCTAATGAAATTATTGTTAGAGAGAAAACCCCGTTGTTTCTGGTAATAATCAGGTAGAAGCTGTGCTTGCGTGGAGAGGCCAGAAGGTTGTTAATTACATCTCTGAACCTTCTAAGAGCAAAGGGAGCCCAAAGATGAGCAGATTCCTGCAGTTTGCCTTGTCAAGACTGCAGCTGTGGAATATATATTTAGGGAGAAAGTAATCAGAAATCAATTTGAAAAAAATGCTAACAAGATATTAAGAACCTTCTGAAATCTGTAGCAGTGCCTTAAAAAAAAGGTCTGAAAAGTTTCTATAGAAGATGTTGAACATTTTCAGCACAGGAAGTGAGTATCTTTATGTATAAGGACACCTAATGTCTTGAGGTTTAGGAACTGAGAGGAACTGATTTCTATTCTTAGACTTTCTTTGTATTTTGCAATGACCCTAAAATGTATTATGCCGATCCTAAATTAGCCAGTGAAAATTAGAAGGCCAGGTCAGGAACTTTGCACATTTGAAGTGCTCCTTAAATGTTATATAACAAGCAAGAGTGAAAATTAAGCCGTATGTAGACCCTACATTACAGCCTTGCACAAAATTAATTTTGCCCTGAAGCCCATAAAGAACTTTGCTGTTGCCAGCCTGAAATGACTGTTTACTAGCCAGGGGAGCCATTCATTATGTGGCTAGAGTTATAATTTTAACCACCATCTCCCCCTCCAAAAAAGACCATGAGGTTTGTAACAGTGCATGTGGCACAGCGATAAAAATGAAGCATTTGGAAAAGCTCTGGATTGAGGGAGATCCCAGCCAGCACCTCTAAAGAGAAGTGCTTGCTACAGAAATAACTTACTGGAAGTCCTGGAGATTGTGGTGTGTCTGCATGTGGCTGTTTGCTTGGAGACATTAGTAGTCAGGGCAATGAAAAGATTTTAAAGTCAGGTCTGAGCCCTGCCACAGTAGAGTTTTGACCACCACACAGACTCTATCAAGCCAAATCTGCCAAGCAAAATCAAGGAGGGCAAATTCGCTGTATGTCATCTTCTGAGCAAATACACTTATTTCAAATATGCTAAGCAACAGCAACTGCATGGGAAGATCCTCTAAAGCTACCACTTCTGTAGAGGAACATCGTTATAGCAGGAAGAGATTAAATCCAGCCCTCCTGACTTCAGTTATCCAAAAGCCAGGCACTGGGTATAAAGGAGGTAGACAGGCATTCTCTAAAATCAGAGCAGGGAGATATAAGCCCTCCCACAACTGAGGGCTTCATTGCACTCTAAAGAAGGCATCTGAGACAAATCAAATGAGTTGCCCCTGGGAGAGGTGTCTCCACTGATAGTGGAGGGAACCCAGACATCAGACAAGATAGTGAAATCTGTGAGTCTAAAATTAAGTCACAGAAATCCTACCTTTCATGAACAATGATTGTCTTGTAGTGGGAATCATTTAAGACATAACATAGACATACAGGAGAAATTAAATATAAAATATAAATGAGGAGTAATAAAGGATCTTTCCCCTGAGAAACAAGCATTAAGAACTAATATACTTAAAAGTCTGTTTAGAAAATCTTGAGCACACAGCTCATTAAATAAAGAGTAAAGCATGCAAATAAGGAGTAAAGAGTGCATATACATTCATTACTCATATACAGTTGTTTAGTATGATAGAAAATCATCTTACTTCCAGTGGATTATACTTTCTTGGTTTGCTTAGTCACTGGCTGGAAGCTGCCCATCCAGGGCATCATTGTGGAGGAGGTGAGGTGTTCCTGCTGTGCAGCACCTCTCCATGCTCCCAGTGCTCACACCTCATGGGAACATCTCAGCCAGAATCTTATGTCCACTCTGCCAGAGCCTCAGCCCACACACTAGTTTACCTGGATTGTTAATTTGTGATATGGCTGCTTCTAGCTAGGCTTTGTGGAGGAAAGTTTTTTCATACTCATTGTCTCTGACATTACTTGCCATTTAGTTTTCATTTATTCAAGTTCCTACTGGCATGACTTACATCAGTCTAGGCAGTTAAGTCACGTAACCTTAATGTAACCGTCTCTGTGGAGACCTATACAGTTCAATTTAGAGGCTATCAACTATTCACCAATTAAATAAATGTTTATTATGTTTATATCAACTGTGTGTAGATCTCTTGAATAATTAATTAGAAGATTGTACGCAAAATTGCAAATAAAGCTACAAGTACTGCATTAGATTTTCATTACAATTCCTTTTTTCTCCTGAGTGGGCAAACTCATAAGAATAAAGGGGTGAGACATTCAAATGTTCATTCAGAGGAAAAATTTCAGATGATACATTACTGATTAGCTGTTGAATACTTGTTATTGTGAATGTGAATGGGTGGTTTAATTCCCTTGCTATCATACTACAAAATTACCCTTGACATGATCTTCTGTAATGTGATGAGCACTATTGTACAGACTGAATTTCTAATATTCTAATGAATTTTGTTTGGTGAGACAGACCGTGAAAAGGAAAAAAGTAAGCACCTCTTTGACATGCATGATTTCTTCCATGTTTCTTCTTGAGGTAATATCTGCATTGTGATTTCTTTGTTGGTAGTTCAGTGCATCAAAAATAAGCTAATGCAGCATTAACTAAGCACTAATAGGCCATTAAAGACAAGCTTTTATACTGGAGAAAAGAAAAATATTTCAAATGTAAACATAAGTCAATTTTATATGCATGAATTTTTGCTATCTGATGCCATTTGTATGAATAATTAATACTTGTGTTTCATCAGGATTTTATCAGGCTCAAAAGATAGGCAAACTTTCTTGGCTGAGTATTACTCCTTTTCTTTGCAAATGGTTCAAGAGGCCAAGATAACACTGTGCATTTCTTTATCCCCTCCTGCTGACTACCTGGCAAGAGGATGGACCCCACCGAGCAATGATGCTGGCAGCACCACAAGTAATCCAACAGCAAACCATCATTGAAATGTGTCCTGCTGTCCAAAGCCCTTAGAATCTGCATGACAATCAGCAAATGTTTTCTCCTAGTTAAGGGCACAGACTAACAGTCCCAGAGCATTTATTCAAAGTGCAGATACATGCACAGTCATCCTGGGAAGTTCATAACCTTGTTAAGAGCCCGAACACACAAACCTTTAGCAAGCATAAAGTCAAAGTCCTTTGTGGATCTGATTCAAACTAACTTTCTTGCTCCAGCATTCATCACAAAATGACAAAACTGTGTGCTGGAAGGGTCCTGGGTGTCACAGAGCTGCCTGCCCCCTTGATGCAGGACCCCCCACACCAAGGTGATCAGGTCACCCCAGCTTTGCTGAAGTCCATCTGGGATGGATTGCCTCAGCTCCCTGAGCAGCTGGCCCCGTATTACATATTGCACATCCTCCACATCTGAGAAATGAAGGTTATCCTGTCGTTATCCTGAGGTTGCTCCTAGCATAGAAATATGCCCTTTTTTTGTGTTTAAGAGCTATTTGATGGGAATAATTCCCAACCACAGTTTCAGTAAAAAACAGTGAGTTTCCTCTTAGTATGTGTGGAGTGCTTCTTGTTAGGTTACTCACATTGTACCTTAGGAATAATGTGCATGGCTATAGCAAGTGATCCTGGCCCTCTGCTAGCCTTCAAGCATCTCTTTTGCCAGGGAATATACCAGGTAATAAAAGGCTAGCTTGTTGTTTATGATCAGTGATAAATCTTTTGGGAAGAAAAGGCTTTATTCTCCATTCCAGTAAAGATGAGGACCTAACTGTACCAGGAGTTGTATTACATTTATCCTTATATACCAGACAGTCCACTGAAATCAAAGGGAATACTTCCTGTGCCTAAACTTACAAATGCACCATGCTTTTATCAGATCTGGGCTCGTAGCAGATATAGTTTAAGAGATAAACTTTGAGTTTATCCATCTACACAGCTGACAAGACGAAAAGAGAATGCAAATAGATGGTGAATATGTTGGTTTTCATTTCCTAAACCAACTCTCCAGATAATTTCCTAGTGAGGAAATCTGTCTGAGTTGTTGCAACTACATGAGCTGTTGAATTTGGCTTTGGTATAGATAATCATGATAATAATATTTCCCTGTAGCAAAATGCCATAGTAAGGCAGGGGCATGATTTCCATCTGTCTTTCTCAGCTTGGGGGATTTTTTTGTTTGTTTTTTAAATCCATTCTTTCAGATAGGAGCTGCTCACATAACTGAAGCCCAAGATACATTTTCAGCTTCAGTCTAGTGATTTGTTGATTCAGTTGCCTGGCTTCCCCACACTCAGGTGGATCTTTATTACAGAGAGTTATCAAAATGTTTTGTGTTAGCATTTAAGTGCCCATATGTGCATATCTACTACATAACTGCAAAGAGGCGAGGGGATATTTTTCTCACACAGAGAGTAACCAGGACATCAGAGCAAATTTCTTGCTTAAGTCCAGTTTTCATGTGAAAATCAAATAAGATTTTGGTCAAAATCAAAGCACAAACTCAACTGGCTCATCGCTGGTACTCGCCCACCACCATTCCACCTAGTCCTAAATGGGAGACAGGCCTGCCTCAGATCTCAGAGGCAGCACTGTTTTAAGGTGAGTTTAATGCAGCAGAATCAGGATCCCCACTTTTAGTTCATTATCTAAAAGCCTCATCAAACAGATGCTTCAGTTATAGTCTTTTCTGATTATTACCTGTATTTAATTAGAATGATCTCTGATGAGCCAATGCTTCCAAATCAGAGTGATGTTCTGAATTGGATTATTATTTATATGATAAACAATAATATTTAATAATTTATCATGTAATCAAATATGACTAATAATCATATCTGATATGATAAATAAAATACCTTATTATTAATGATAAATATTTTCTTATCTTTGAAATATCAGTGTAGCAGAAGTATTGTTTGTGTCTGAAATGCACCATTTTAACATGTGGCATATTTGGAAATTAAATCAGCTCCTGTGTCCCCTCAAGACTGAAGCAGATGATGTTAAGTGTTCTCATTTTTTAGCTCCTTAAGATATTTTTGTCTGGATGAGTCATTAGGTATTCTGGTCACTCCTGTTACCCATGCAGTTATGAATTTCATAGGGAAAATGTCAATTGTGAAATTTCCCTGTGACAACCATTTTCATTGCAAAAAATATTTAAGTCATTATAGAAATATGGAAACCAGCCCTGGCAGGGTATTTGAGGGGTCATGTAGTCCACCCCGTGTCCCAGGGTAGGCTCCGCTCTGCTAAGTTATCCCTGGCAGAGGTTGGTCTAATCTGCCTCTGAGATACTCCCCTGCCTGTGCCCACCATCCCCACAGCTCCCAGATTCCCTTGAAGACAGACAGCCCTGGTGCCAAGCTCTTTGAAATCTGTTGTTTAACCTAGGCACCCCATGTGGCCCTTGTAAAGATTATTTCTTCTCATCCTGTGATCCATGGTCTGCAGAAGAGTTCTACAAATGCTGAAGCTTTTATCATGCTTCTCCTCAGTTTTCTCTCGCCGAAGAGCCCGAGTGTTCCCAGTCTGGCCTCCAAGACTGTGGACTCTTGGCCTTTATCTTTCTGCTTCTGCCTTAGTGCCATCTTTCTGAGATGTTACCAGTTTCAAAAAAGATAGAATGTGGCTTCCATACAACTTCTTTGTGCATCTCCCTGTGAAACAACATTATCATGGCAGTGCAACATCACCAACCCAGGTCACCCAGAGCCTTTGAGAAAGGCAGTTGTTTGGTCCACAATTTCCCATCTTGTATTTTTGATACCTAAATTATCTATTTCAGACTACTTCAGTTTTTCAAAATAATTTAGAATTCCTGTTGCATCCTCCAGCTTGTGTCCTGTACAAGAAAGCTCTATAGTCTAGTGTCCAAACCATTAAATATTGAATAATACCAGACCCAGGAGAAATCCTAGCACAGATTTACTCATCCTTTTCTCTAGAAGTATGGTTTTCCAGTCACTAGTACAACAATTTCATAGTCTTTTCAATAAAACTGTTTCCTTAACGTGCTTATGAGACTCCCTTGGGAAGCAAAGTCAAAAGCAGTGCTACAGCTAGCTACTAATCTTGCACTCAGCAGTGTACTGTGTTTTTCTTGGTCCTCATGTTCTGGCAAATGTTCTTTCCAAATATTTTTTCTGTTCTTTTTCTTGTTACCTCCTGTGTTAATTCTATTATATTCTATACCTTTGCCTTTCTGATTTTGTCCTTGTAGGTTTGTGCTAGTCTTACATGTATCTTCCTAGTAACTTGACCTACTTTCCACGTCAAATAATTTTTGGGTCACTGAAAAGCTCCTGAATTAACAAAACTGACTTCTTACTACACTTCCTGTATCTCCTTTGTAGGAAATAATCTGTGCTTGTCTTTTTGAAGTTGCCTTTTTAAGAGTTTCCTTTAAACTTCCTTTCTCATCCTGTGTTTCTTCTCTCTCAATTCTACAAGTTGACTGATGCTCTATTTCCCCCAATCCCTTATTTTTATTTTAATGTTTTTCATTTATTCTCTTGTTTCATGTCAGCAGTACCATTCTTTATGATCCCTGTCACAGGGCTTGCCTTCTCCCTTCACCTTCAACCCCTCATCTCTCAGCAGAAACAAGATCCAAAGGAGCTTTTCCTTTTCCAAGAAACAGATAATAATCTCCATTGCAGCAGGGCTGCTTCCCCTCCTTTTTATGCCCAAAGACTACTGGTGCTCATAGCAGATGGACAGAACCACATGCACACCTCAGAAATGTGCCTCTCTTTCTCCACTTACCCCAAATAAATCATAAACGTATCATGTCCCTTCACTTATCAAATCAGTTAAGAAATAATTCTGATTGTGAATGAAATTTTTCTTCAATTATTTTTTCATGTTTCTTATATTAGCATACAGACCTCCAAGGTAGTCATCCCACTCTTTCCTTTCTTGTCTCTTTTCATTCCCGGGGGGGTTTCGCGCTCTGTTTTCAGAACATGCAGTATCCGCCTCTTTACTACTTGGCTCAAGCTGTGCTTGATAATGTTCTCACTTCTCTGCATGAGATGTACTCTCTTTCTTCAAGTATTACTGCCTCCTCAGTGGGAAGCTGCAGTCTTTGCCGAGTCCTGTTTCCTGGCCACCCCATCCTCCCCAGATGCTGATTTCTGCCCCAGCCTTTGCCCTCAGCTGGAGGTGCTGGGGAGAGCCGTCCTTGCCCCTCCTTCCCAAGACCCACAGCAAAGGGCTGACTCTCAGCTTTCCTCTCAGCTTTCCTCTCAGCTCACTCAGAGCTCATTTAATGGGAGGGATTTTCTAAGGGGTCTGGTCCAGGCTCTCAACCTACGCTGTCCCTTCTGGGATGTCAGGTTAGACCTGCAAACAGGTATCTCTGTCACCTTCATCCTCCTTCCTTGGCAGGCTCCCAGTTTTGCACATCTTAGACTAACAAAGGAAACTCTCCTTTGGGAAGAGTGGTGATTTTTTACTTGGTGATTACTAGTGGTGATTGCTTACTTGGTACCAAGGCTGAGCCTGGAGAACTACGTACATAGTGCAGAATAATCTTATTAAAATTATTAAATGCAATATCTCAATAACTGCACTGTACCCTCCCAGCTTTCATCAACGCAAGAGTGGTTTCTTGCCAATAGTCATGTTGCTTTAATATTTTTGTAACAGGGGACACTTCTGTGTCCCTGATTCAGTAGAATGTCTAAACGCAAATTATCCAAAGCCAAAAATTCATGCTGAAATGATGGACTTATGCCTACTTCTTGACTGAGTCTAGACAAATTGCAATGTGTAGAATTACTTTTAAGAAAAATAATTTATGCTACTAAATATCCTGAAAGTCATAGGTGAGAACAGAACTGTTCTTATGATCAAGCCTGAATTTCATTCCAACTTGCGAAGTATTGAACACTTTTTGACTATGTTTCTGAAAACCTCAAATTGTATGAGATTCCAAAATTTTATTAAAAACCAAGCAATTATTTCAGCAACGAAACAGCAAATTAGATGAGCTTTGATTTGTCCTTTTTTTTTTTTTAAATCCAATTATTTGATAGTGAATTTTGTGACTAATGATTTTGAACTGTTTGGACTTGCCGTAGTGCCAAGTAAGTGTGGCAAATGCTTGCAGGATTGAGGCCATTAGCTCGAGGCTCTGAAAAGCTGAACAGCACTAGCAAAGGTAAAGATGCTTTATCCAGATACAAAGAAGCATAGAAGTCTGTGGGAAAAAATACAAATCCCTTCTGGATCCCAAATTTAATATTTCTAGATAGAAGGATTTATACCTCAGCTGTTTTTCTTCTCTAAGATGTGGCTCTTAACAGATGGGAATGAACAGTTTGAAATTAAACTGTATCCTGCTGAATTTCTAGATGTCTTTTTACAGTACTATGCTCTGGGCCGCATCCTCATCATTCACACTTATTGGGAGGTAGTTCTTAGCTGCTCAAACAATTCTTGCTAAAATGTGATTTCTGATATTGATGCTGTTTTTCCAAGCCATCAGATATCAGCATTTCCACAAACTGCCCACTGGTGAGGAGTGACTAGAACTCAGAGGTGACATGCCAGGCTCAAATTTGTGACTAGCCTATGGAGAATGAAAATGTGTTTCAAGAGTGGCAAGTCTGTCAAATATTTAATTATCAGAATGGATAAAACACTTGAGAAGTAATTGCAGAGAGTAAAATGCCTACAAGAGGTAAACCTCTCCTCAGGCCCATTGTGAGCTTATGTCATGAGATAGGAGGCGAAAAATGGCCTTCCCATGAGTGGTTGCTGTCATCAGAAGGACACAGATGACACTGAAAGAGGAATCATTTGGGGCCATCTTCCATTTGCTCCTTGTGCCATGTTATTAGTTTAAGTAAGCAGGCTAATAAGATTCCTCCTGATTGCAAAAATGAGAAATAGTCAGTGCTTGGTTGCTCCTTGAATGGCACCTTTCATTCTGATGGCATGTTAACTTAGAGGCCGTGCGTGGGTGTAAGGATGCTTTCGCTATACATTTATGATTATATGGTTTTTCTATCCACTCAGTGGCTCCTAATGATTTTCTATAGTATTTAGGTAGCCATTTTGTCATGGGAATTTGCTGATGGGTGTCAGAGATGAGTGGTACCATGCAGAGAGAAAGCATTCCCTTCATCAGGCTGCAGAGACAGGAGCTTTTGGAGGCATAGCATGCACACTTCTGCTTATTATTGCTGTAATCCATAACCAGTTTGCACCCTGGGGCTAAAGATTTGTTCATTAGATAGCTTTCAAATAGCTCTCCCTGGCCACAATGCCCTAAATAGCTCAAGACTGAACAGGGCACCAGCTATGGGCTGTCTGTGAGTCACAGCCATGTACATCTAAGCTGCTGCCCCCATGCAGCTGAGCCTGACCGGCTCCTCCCTCACATCCTTTGTGTGCATCCATGTGCTCAAGGGTGTGCTGCAGCTGGGCTGGGGACATCCTTCACGGGGAGAACAGACAAGAGTTTGGTACTGCTGAGCAGAGGCAGGTCTGTCTGGTGCCCTCTGTTCCTTCTGGAGCTGGGAACAGACATTTCCATGCCTAGCAGACTGTCAAATCAGGTCTCCTGGAGAATGGACATGAGGTTTTGGCCCCAGCCTTCAGCTGTAGCACTGGATAATTAAACAATCAAATAAAAAAAAATTAATGCACATGGCCTTGCTTTCAAACCAGGCACTCACCATGCCTTGGTTGAGCTGAAAAGCTCAAATTCCACCTTTAATGCTTTACACTGAAATGAGCTGTGTTTTCTATGATAGTCAAAAAATGAGGAAAAAGGACTCAGGTGTTCCTTCTAGCAAAAACTGCTTGTGGTAAATGATAGATTTTGCTTAACAGCCAAAGGAGAAATGATAATGATTCTGTATGTGAAGTTAAGTGGCAAAAATCAGGGAGGTTTGGGTGAGATGGCAATTCTTCTAGGGAAGAAAAGGCAACCAAAAGTATCCAATTTAAGGAAGCAGAGACAGAATGCAGAAAAGCAAATTCAATCTCTCTCCCTCATAAGAAAGCCCTGGAGTTAGAGAAGAAATTTCTGCCTGCTATATATAGCAGGATCTGTGCAGAACTGTAATTTTAAGGTTCTTTACACAAAATATTTCTCTCTCATGTCTTTATTTATAACTAGACTCAGATACATCAAATAGCACTATAAGATATATTCCATTTGTTTTTTATTCTTTTCTACATTGCTTGATGATAGTGATGTATGAATAGTGAGGAAGCCTATTGTGGGCCAACAATTAAACAAATTCAAGTTGCGTTTTTAAGAGAAAAGAAGATGGATGATAAGAGGAGAATCAGATGGAGCATTTCAGAAAAAACAACCAAGAACCAGTGAATGAGTGATAGCCCCTGATAATTGCAGAGAGATATGTCAAGAAAAAGCTAAAGATCAAAAGAAATACTGTTCATAAGGAAAATATGAAACTTATCAGGATGGATCAGCAGCTTTTAAATGATCTGTTAGAGTTTGAAATTTCATATTATAAAATGTTGACAATTAAAGCTATGTTTTGCCTGCCAGGATGTCAAATGCTGCTCCTCGGAGGCCTGACTCATTAGGTAATTATTTGAGCCACTCCATTTCAGTGAAATTGCAAGCACAAAATAGGCTTGGAGCTCAGCAGAGACATTAGCTATTATTGGAGTATGACTTTCAGTTTAATTTCTCTGTAACTCATAGAATGCAGGAAGAAATTGGTGGCCTCCTCCTTTGCATCCTTTATTATGCTCCCAGTTGGCACTGAGAAAAAAGTGATTATGAATATGCTTTCTGATCTCCCTTTTTTGGTTATAAGCATGCTGGGAGCCTGTCTGTGGGCAACCCAAACTGACAGCAAGAGAGTCGAGTGGTGACAGGCTACCAGCTCTAACATGCTCTCATTACTAATAGTATTTCCAGGTTATTTTCCTTTGGTTGCATGAAATTAAAAAAATCATCAAATCACAGACTCATTTAGATTGGAAAAGAGCTTTAAGGACATCAAGTCCAACAATTAACCCAGCACTACCAAGTCCACCAATAAACCGTGTCCCCAAGTGTTACATCTACACATCTTTTAAACACCTGCAGGGATGGTGACTCAACCAGTGTCATGGACAGCCTGTTCCAATGGTTGATAACCCTTTCAGTGATGAAATTTTTCCTAATATCCAAACTAAGCTCCCTCTGGGGCAACTTGAGGCCTTTTCCTCTCATCCAATCTCCTGTTACCTGGGAGAACAACATGCACCTTGCTGATGGAGTGTACATACTAAGGGACTACAAAAGAGAAAACTTTTTCTATGGCAAAAGGAGGAAGAGTTGACCATCTCAACTGTCTTGCCAGCTCTTATTTTGTCAATGCTGGCTTATTAGTTACCTTCTACACCAGGCCTTGGTGTAGCATTTGCGATACTGCATGTAGACATTGCAACATCACAGGGGACCTGTACTTTTACAAAGGTGTAGTGACACTCTAAACAAATCTCCAACAAATACTCCAAATTCTCCAATTCAAAAGATATAGGCTTCAGCACTGGGAATTTCTGCAAAACCAGATTCCTTAGTTTATGAATGTTTGTATTTTCTATGCATATGTTTAGGGATGGGTGGTGAAGGCTAGCAAGGGTAAGGATTTAGCCCAGATATCACCTGACCTTTGAAGCACTGTGCCTGCAAATGCCTAATTGCACACACAGCTTCTATTTGAGCAGTTTAGGTACCTGCAAACACAATAATTGTAGAAACCAAGGCTATGAACTGGTTAGAAGTTTCGGGATATTTATAGAAATAACTTGCAGAGGTCTCTCTGTCTCAGCCTTGTAGGTAGCACATGATGCTCTCATAAAACTGTTGGCAACCCCTGCTGTCAAATGGCTCAGTTCACAGATCACCCGGTTCCATTTGGAAGGCATGCTGGGACATCAGTCTGTGCTCTCACTTTCTTCTGTATCCACTCAGTATATGTGGATGGGCAAAATGTGCTACTCTCCCACAAATGAATTACTTCTGAATTGTCTGGACAGCCTGTAATGTTGAGAAAACACAGCAGACACCCTTCCTCTTCCACCCGGCCTGCAGGAATGTACTGAACTGCTCTGAAAACAAGACCCAGCTATGGATGTTTATTCAGCTCCCTCTTCCCTCCCTTCCTGGAAAGCACGCTGAAAGAAGCACATTCAAAAATAAGAGTCAAAGGGAATTTTAAAAAGTTAAACTGAATTAACCAGGTCTGTGTAATATTTAAGAAACTGGAAATAGAAAAAGATAATGGTTAACCACACAGAGACACGGGCACACACAAACACACACAGATACACACATACATATATTATTTTAAAATGCAGAAAGGGCCTTCCCCCGTGTTATCCTACAGTGTGTTGAAAACATTGCGATGTTATTGAGGTTTAGAAGCTAAAGAGCAGGCAGATTGTCTTCCCCTCAGTGCCAGTTGCACCAGCTGTGGAAGTGGGCTTTCTGTAATCCTGCATCAAGATAATGCACTTCTAATCTTACCCTTTAAATGTGACTCCTCAAAAAGGATGCTGTATCCCCTCCCTGTCACTGCATTTTCACAAAGAACCATATTCTTCATTTCATGCTTCAAAATTACTATGTTGTCCTGAAAGAGCATCGTATTCAGATGATCTTAATTTTATAATAAAAACTGTCATTACTTTACAACAGGGGAGTCAAAGATACAATTGCTTCTCGTGTATAATAGAATTACATAAACATGAAAATATGCCTCAAAACTGAAAATTAATAATTATGTTTTCTTACACATGCTTTAAACATTGGCTCTCATAACCTGGTCCTAGGATCATTTTACTCCTGTTAAACTGGGATTTTCTCAGAAGAGATTAAACCCCAAACCTGGTGTGCAGTCCTTAATCACAGGATTAGTCACACTGATTTAATGAATTTCTTACCTATGTAATAACAGCAAGATCAAGTTACTAATTTGTTTTTTTATTCTGGAGGGATAGCAGCAAAATCTTGGGTATTCCAAAACCCCATTTACCTTCCTATCTATGCAGCTACCCATCCATGTAACCCTTGAATGTGTGTGTTGGAGGTACCCTGGCTGAACTATATGCATGGGGAGCACTTATAAGCAAGATCAAGTTACTGTCATGTGCCTTGGGAGCATTATGAACATATATGATCCCCTGGGTTCCATCTATCCAGCTTGATCCTTGTTAAAAACCAGATTCCCCTCAATATCTCTTATGGTCTAAGCCTCCAAGCAATATGTAAGAGAGAAAGGGGAATGAAGAGTGGGAAATTATTTTCAGCCTCAAAAGCCCTTTGAGATTTGTGAGGCAAACATCCAAACAACCCTTGTTTTAGTTTTAGAAATGAAAATGTGGAAAGAGAATTTTGCTAAAATTTACAGAAGTCCAGTCAGGCTTGGAAAGGAAAGCTCCTCATCCCATTCTTGTGCTGGATTGCATCTAAAACATTATTTTCCTTTGCCAAAACTTGAAGTTCAGTTAAATTAAGAAAAAGTGCATGATACAAAAACATGATGTATAGAACTCCAGAGGTAAACACCAGTCTAACCAAACAGGCTCAGGATTATGTTTCCTCAACATTTTTTACTGTCAAAATAGGCCAACAACACAGCCATTTGAACAGCCTGGGATGCTGGGCTCAATATAAGGGCACCATTGCTATGTTCAGCATTCACCATTGTTTTCCCCATGCAGGGGACTTCCCAAAGCACCTTTTAAAATGTAAAGTAATAGTGATTCTATCCACAGTAAGAGCTCAGGTACCAGGGCCATTACCAGCACTGCCAGCAGAAAATGCAATTAAAGCATACAAACTTTCATCTAGAGAGGCTCAAAATTAGTCCCAGCCTTTTTGAGGGCTGCAAATTCTTTACCTACAACTAAGCACAAAAAGATCCTGTATGAACAAAGTACAGATGTTCCCCAGTTAATATGTATGAATGATTGAAACCCCTGGCCCTACCAGGAGTTTTTCCTGGGCAGCAGGGAGATTTGCCTGGACCAGGGGCAGCACAGGGAGCGCAGCAGTCTGGTGCAGCCAATTGCTGCCTTGCCGACAGTCCAGAGAGAAGAAGCTACAGCTTCTACATTCATAAAACCTAGTTAATTTCCTTGAACCGATTTATTTACACAACCTCCAGATAAGTACACATAACATTGCCTTTGGAAATGATCCAACTTCTTGCTTGGAGCTGAAGGAGAAGGGCAAGTCTTCTTTTAGAGGCCATTGCTGCCTGCTAATTTGCTGCCAGGTCTGCAGGGAGCGAATGGGGACGGTGGCCTCATCACAGCCAGGAGCAGCCCTGGCACTGCTTGCCATGCCAACCCCTGTTCATTGGTGACAGCTCAGTCCGGAGCAGGAGGAGCAGTGCCTTGAGTCTCCTGCTGACTCTGGTCCTCCTGCCTGAGCCAGCTCTGTGGAGGAGACCTCAGTGTTTTCTGTGTGGTTTGGGAGTCTACCAGGGAGTGAATGGGCCATTGACTAACTGCTATTCTTCCCCCCAAACTGGTGAGGAAACATGGAGGAATGCTGGAGGAGACTTAGGCGAGCTCCAGCCGGATGTGCAGGAGCCCGAGGCCCCTTCAGGGTAGCAGGAAAATAGCAATTTAGCAATAAAAAGGATGCAGGAGCCTGCACAAGGAGCTGGAGCTGCCGCCGGGTAGTGATGGACACGTGCTTACAGACATGCAGGCACACTGCTCCTCCAGTCCTCAGCTTTCCTCAGGGGAATCCTTCAATCCAGTCGGAGCAAGCAGAACAAGCACTGCCAGTGAGCCCATGCTGCGCTGGGCTGGCCAAAGGCCAACAGCAATAAACAGAAACCAGTGGGGTCCCCACTGAGCAGACCTGGGACACTGGGGCTTTTTGCAGGCTCTTCGTTGGGGATGTAACTATAGCCACTGTCTTCCCAGGCCTTGGGAAGTACTCAGGAAGCTAGAGGGATTAAGAGCGCTGGCAATGAGAATTTCTCTGCATGCTTGTGGGAGAAAGAAAGTGCTAAGGAAGAGAGCAGGAGGGAAGAGGTATATGGGGACTGAAACAGATCAAAGCAGAGACACATCAACTGAGCATAGGTCAAACATTATAAAGAAGACAGAAAAGACTGTAAAGGCCTCAAAGAAAGGGGATAATGAGAAATAAGAGGGAGACCCAATCAAAGCAATCTCTGGCTGCTTCCCTATGTTTTACAGTGCAGTGAGTCCAGGGCCATGTGTGAAGTTTTAAAAGAGGCACAGCAGGGGAAAATGCATTCCTCCCTCATCACACAGAATTGCTCTAGAGAAGAGGGACCACAGAAATTACAGGCCTGTCAGGCTCACTTCAATGTCCAGTAAAATCATGGAAAAGACTACTCTGGTAAGTATTGAAAAACACCTGGAGAACAGCGCAGTCATTGGTCACAGCCAGCACATCTTCATGAGGGGAGAATCCTGCTTGTTGAACCTGATTTCCTATACTATAGGGTAACCTACCTAGTTCATCTAGGAAAGCCAGTTGATGTAATATTTTTGGATTTCAGCAAAGCTTTTGCTGCTGTATCTCACAGTATCATTGATGTCCAATGCAAGGCATTGGCAAGATGTCCAGCATGCAGCTAAATAACCATGTTATGCCACCGGTGAGAAAGTGGCTCATGGGTTGGGCACAGAGTTATAATGAATGGGGTGACATCAGTCTGGCAACCTATGACTAGCAGGGTTTTTCAGGACTCCATCCTCATCCCAGAGTTCTTCCACATCTGCATTAATGACTTGGATGCAGGACTGGAAGAAATACTAAGTAAATTTGCCAATGACACTAAATTCGGAGGAGCTGTTGACACCCTCAGGGTCAGAGAGGCCCCGCAGAGAGTCCTCGACAAATTAAAGGGCTGGGCAATCACCAACCATACGACATTTAACAAAGACAAGAGATTGATTCTGCACCTGGAACAGGGCAACCCTGGTTGTATGCATAAGCCGGGAAATGAAAGACTGGAGAGCAGTACTGCAGAAAGGGACCTGGGGGTCTTGGTCAGCAGTGAGTTGGATATGAGTCAGCAGTGCCCTGGCAGCCAGGAGGGCCACCTGTGTTCTGGGGCCATCGGGCACAGATTCACCAGCTGGGCCAGGGAGGGGATTGTCCTGCTCTGCTCTGCACTGGGGCAGCCTCATATTTTGGCAACCACAGCACAAAAAAAGACATTAAGCTATTGGAGAGTGTCCAAAGGAGGGCCACAAGGATGGTGAAGGAACTGGAGGAGAAGCTGTATGACAAGGAGCTGAGGTTACTTGTTTTGTTCAG
Organism: Acanthornis magna; assembly: GCA_036785705.1. NCBI lineage: Eukaryota > Metazoa > Chordata > Aves > Passeriformes > Acanthizidae > Acanthornis > Acanthornis magna. Next base: position 29,144,548 of record JAWUZG010000001.1, read on the forward strand.
CCTGGAGAAGAGGAGACTGCAGGGAGACCTCATTGTGGTCTTCAACATCCTCACGATGGAAAACAGAGGGGCAGGCACTGGTATCTTCACTCCCATGACCAGTGATAGGGCTCAAGGAAAGCTGAGTCAAGAGAGGTTTAGGTTTAATGTCAGGAAAAAGTTTCACCAAAGGGTGGCTGAGCACTGGAATAGACTCCCCAGGGAAGTGGTCACAGCACCAAGCCTGACAGAGCTCAACAAGTGTTCGGACAATGGTCTCAGGCACATGTGTGATTCTTGGGGTGTTCTGCACAGGGACTTGAACTTGTTGATCCTGATGGATCTCTTCCAACTTAGCATAGTCTATGATTCTATTCTATGATTCTATGAGGTCGAAAAGGAAAAATAAAATGAGACAAAAGCTGTATCAACAGAATAAATAGATGTGATAAAGGCTAAAAGGTATTTTGAATGTTGCAGTAAATTGTTTGCAAGTCTTCATGACAGAAAAATTGTGGGAGTGAAAAAGCGAAGGATCTAAATAAATGTGGGGGGGACATGACACAAAGGCAAATATTTTAAAGTTAAGACATTACATTACTTAAATATCTAAGCAAGGGTCATTCCCAAATCCCACTGTATTTCCAAGTCAGAATGGGACAGAGCAACTGAAGACCTAGAGGAGCAGGAACACTTGTGAGTCAGCTGTAACACTTACATGTCAGCAGAAAATGCATCATTTTTTCCATCCCTGTATGAATCTCAGTGGAAGAATAAGAGAGAAGTAAATGTCTTACACCTTAATGTCTACTAAAAAATAAAACAAGGGATTAAATGGATGATGAGGACTTGCAATACGTGGGCCAGACTCTAGATACAAGGGCCTCGTAAATAAGCATGATGGGCATCAGGGCTCAGAAACCTTGACTTTCTCAGCCAGCCATACCAGTGAACTTCTTTAGGCTTCCTGGATGGGATTTTCACAAAAGCATAAGGAAATGGCTATTGACAGTTGTTCCTTCAGAAAGAAAAAGCATGATCCATGAGTGAGGCTTTCTGCAACCCTGCAAGTGTGAACTTCCCTCTGCCAGTAAAGGGTCAGGTCCATGGCAGCAGCTTCTCCTCACCACAGAGACTGGGCACAGACTGCAACTTCCATGAAAGAATAGTGAATCTGGTCTATCAGTTGCCTCTCAGGGGTCTTGGGGGACCAGTGGCATATGACAGTGGCTGCAAAATGTCTATTGCAGCAGAAAAAATTGCACTGTATTGGTAGAATTTATAAAATGATCAGGCAGTACACTGTGGCTACCTTGGTCAAGAGGCTTTCCAGTGCTAGGAGGGACAACATTCGGGTTTGTGAGGTTAGACAACTTCTTAGCTGCAGGCCCTTTCTTCCAGAGAGTGGAGTGAGAAAGCACAGATTACTGCTATGAAACTTCTCCTGATAAAAGCTGATGTTCCAGTGAAATTAGTTCAGACTTCTAAATTTCGCTTTTGGGAAAACAAATCTAAATTTACAATGGGAGGGTGGAGAATCTTTATTTACGGGGACTTTTATGAACAGATGCTGAACTTTTATGAACAGTATGTCTGTCAGCCTAACAGACCTGATTTTGCTTTGGGTTGGTCTCACTAGAAGACCACCCAAGGTCCCCTCCTAAATGAAAAGGTCATATTGCATACTTCATTTTCACTTAATGCTAGGAATTGCATTTCTTTTTTGCCCAGCATTTCAAATAGAGTGCAAGAACTTTATGACTACAGATTAATTGTTTTTTTATCTGCAGTGGTATGACTGCAATTTTCTGTGAGAATAGCTAGTGTTGTTCTTGCATCAGCCACAAACACCTTATCTCCACTCACTTCTTCCTTAGTAAAAACATGTTCATTCTAACGAAATGAATGTATTATGGGCATCTCAAATGCATCCAAGAGTGTGAATCAGTCCTCAGTGATTTTGTCCTTATTTCTCTGCTATTCTGCTACTGTCAAGGCATTTTTTTCTGTCCTTTTTCAATAAAAATCAGCATCTCCATTTCAACAGCTGGGAAAAAAAGATGCTGGAGGACAATATGACCCTTGTCTTTCAGGGTATCACCCAAGGCGTTGATCCTACAAAATTTTCCGTCATGCTGTTTGAGAACCAATGTATTCATGGCAAAAGCATATACAATCTTCATATTTCAGTACTAGTTAGGTGATGAACAGTAGGTGACAAAACTCTGAAGACTTTCATTACTGACTGAACATACTCACAGTAGTTCAAGTGGTAATGGCACCCAGCAAACCAAAGTATATGGATGAAAAAAAACAGGGCAAGATGAGAATGTGGCTTCATGATTTCAATATATAGACCTGTACCCCTGAAAAGAGGCAGCAAAAAAGCAAATCAGGTCACACTTAACTCATGCCATTTACAAGCTCTTGCAGAGGATTTGTGCTACCGATAGCCACAAATTCTTAAGATTCAGGGTAGGTTATTTAATGTGTGTGAAGCAAAAGACCAATTTTTGTGATCCACTTGAGGACAAAATACACACAAAGAGAAGATTTACCTGTATTTATAGATGTGCTAATGTCTGTAACACTCCTATTACTAAGGGTTTGTTATCACCACCATTCAAGTCTCTAAGGTAATATAACTGACAATAGAAGTGATGCTCATCAATTGTATGACCTTAACAGTTTCAAATATCAGATCATGCCCTGAACTGGATCCTACTACTGTACAATTACACATAAAGAAGAGTGGGAAAGAGCAAATGGCTGACCAAAAGTTATGTACTAAACCAGAAGCCAAACAGAATTAAGTTTTCCCTGCATAATCTTAGTCCTCTGAGTTGCTCAGCCTCTCTACAGCTGTAAATATTTAGGAATCATATGCTGGAAATTGCTTCTCAAGACTTTACCTCCTAGATTAAAGATTCATTTTTTTCTTGTAACAAAATGTTTACTGCTGCTCTTTCCACTCTGTATATAGACATTAAGGGATGGACAAACTGATGGTCAGTTACAGTCCAGACACAACAGTCAGGCTAAAATGTGCCCAGGGCAGAGCAGGATGCAACTTGAGTGTCTGTTTGACAAGGCTGCTGTGGTTACAGCCAGTTCTTGGGCTGCCTCTTTAGCCACTCCTCTCTCAGTAAATTGAAGCTGATGGCATCTCCTCCACCTCTGTCTTCAGGCAGTCCTAGTCCATGGTGCAGCCCATACAGCCCAGAAATGGGGAGTTCATTTTCTTCTCAGCTCATTTTCCTCTTCTAGCACTCTGGAAAAGGGCTGGTTCCTCTTCAGGGAACTGCAGCCTAGCTGGACACAGACCTCTCCTCTTATCAGGCCCTCACAAGTCCAGGCTAGATTAATGAAACCATGCCAAGGGCTGGTTAATAGCAAAGACCCTTGGCAGGGCTACGTACTTCAGGACCATCTAGAAAGCTTGTCATATCCAACAAACTTATGATGAACTTAATCACATCCCAAATCTTCCTAAAAGACACAAAGGAATCAATTCCAGGCTACATACAGTAACTCTAAAACAGGAGGGCAGAGAAGACTTGCTTAAACTTTCAGGACTGTAAGAACCTCATGAAAAAAGAGCACAGAACTCATAACACACATATCTGGGACTGATAGGGTCTTTCAGAAGTCTCTGGCCCTGACTTCGTAACCCCTTTCTCAGTTGAGTAGGGCTTACTCAGACAACTAATTGCTTTCAAATCAATAGGAGGGCTGGTATGAATAGTAGCTTTCAGCTCTTGCTGTTACGGTCTGCTCACATAGCTTTACACTGCACTGTGGGACTTCTTATGCCCCAGCACAGTGGGAGCTGGACATAAGCAGTGCCCAGGGAATCACATTTGCTGCATACCCCCAGAAGAAAGTTTCTTCCTGCAGGGCCCCCAGCTTACCTCATGCCCCAGCGCTGGGCAGTGTACAGAGAGATGTCAGAAATGGTTTGTGTTGTGCTCACACAGGCACAGCCTCAGTCTGTGGTGCAGGGACCAAATCGTTATTCTGCATCTATAATGTTTCTCTTACATAGGCTCAGATCAATATGCATTGTTTCCAATATGACCTTCATGGTGAATACTGCAGCATGGAGAACACATGATAGCTGTTACATCAATAAAAAATGTTTAAATAGCAGCTTTTAGTTGTAGTCATCAGTTTCTATCATGGGGTTTTTCCTGAGGCTATTTGTGTTGTTATTTCATCCAATCTTCCTTATTAGCCACATAGCAACTTCCTACTTAGTTTATGAAGTTTCTTAAAATACCTCCTCTAAGTGATGAAAACAGAGCTGACAATGCGTTTATCTTCTAGCCTTTCAATGTGATGTGCTCTCTTCTAAACTGAAACAGATTAAATTTTTGCCCCTGTCTCTGGTTATTTTTTTGTCTTTTTCACCCTGGTCTCCACTCTTCCTTTTTTTGTCCACTGTTTGACCCATATAGCACGTTGTTCAAAAGTGACATCTGACTTGAGTTCTGAATCTGTATTATTCAAGTCAGTCTGCTGCTCCCATTAAGTAAAATTATTTAATTCCAGAGCTCTTCATTAGAGAAAATAAAAGACGAAATCATTTATCACTGAGTTAGGATGATGGTAACGGCCATGATACTTAAGGAGGAGAATTATTAAAATGTCACATACACCCAGCTGTTCATTATTTTGACAGCCTTGCAACATTCTTCTCTATTAACACAGAATGATACTTTATTTACAAAAAGACCTAAACCAGTGACATCAGAGAAAGTTATTGGACACACAAGATGTGTATAAATCAGACTGGACCTGGACAGAAGAACATGAAGTTCATCTTCTAGTTTTGCAGAACAAAATCTGCTAGCATGTTGTCTTTGACAGACAGAGGCTTCATGGTGACCCTGTGACTTCAACAACCCCATCCTCTAAGTTTTGCAAGACCCACTATTTCAGTTATGCAAGCCCCTACCTGCTTTTGGCTTGCCTGGGAGTGATGGCAAAATCTGTCCTTGTCCCAGCACCACTGCAGTCACCAAAGCAGCGCAGCACCCTTGCCTCTCCTCAGAAGGAAGAACCTGTTGCTGACACACATTTTGTTTTGAAAAAGAAAACTATTTCTGGATGCCACAGGGCTGACTCACCAGCCTGAGTTCAAATCCCCGACCACAGGACTCAGTTCCTTTTGCTTTATTGCTTCAGTTTTATTTCTTCAGAATAAAAGAAGAAGCTTCTGAGTACATGCTGAAACACATGCTCAATGTCTTTCTCTTCTGTGCTGAGCACAAGCTTGGCAGAAGCCTTGTTCTCTGCCTATTTGCTTTTGGAGTTTAGAGGCGTCCTTTTTTTTATTCCTTCATCCCAGGACCGTGTTTCAGCACAAATATCCAAGAGTCATAAATAGAGGGGGTTCTTCACCCATCCAAGTTCAGTGTTCCTTGCTGACATAAAGCTCACATGACCTGCAAGCTGTCTCCTCATATTGTCTTGCATGCAGGCCTTGGCATCACTTGTCAATCAGCAACTAGAAACTTTAATTTCATCACTCTGAGGGATTCTCATAGCAGAACTGGACCCTATGGAACCGTTATTTGAGACATATTTGTAAAGCACATTTAAAAAGGTCTGGCTAGCAAACAAACCTGCAGGCCTGCTGCATCACCAATTCCAGTCCCCTTCTGTCATGGGCAATCATGTCTTGTCATTTTTTTAATTATCAAAGATCTAAATTTAAATTAATCTTTTGGTGCCCAAGAGAAGTAGAGGTATTTGAGAGATCTGGAAATCTTTTCCTGAGTTCCAGCCTAAATTTTATTTACAGGCAATTTATACCCATCTGTTTCTGTGCAAATATGCTCTTCATCCTAAATGGCTTGTCTCCCTCCTAAACACTCACCCCTTGGTGTATTTGTAGTTGATTGTCACAACTATCCCCAGCCTTTATTTTTCTGGGTTAGACAAGTGTGCTGTTTTAGCTTCTTTGTTTTACTTTTGATCATTGTTGCTGCTCTGTCCATCTCTATTCATTCTTTCAGTGGCCTATCTCACCTGGGCATCAGAGTGTCTGACACAGGACAGCGGGCAACTCCAGAGAAGTTTCACCTGGGCGTTAATACCATGTTAAAAGCACTTTTTCACCAAGACTATTCCATTCAAGTTGGCTTTTGTCTTTTTGACAGGGACATCACATTGGCAACCTAATAGTCTTCCTGTAAGTGATTAAAAGACCTGTGTCTGTCTCGTCTCCTGGCATGTGCCCACAATGGGAATGAATGCACATCAGGGGATGCGCTTCATCAGCTTGGTGCTTGCATTCCCTCTCTTTAAAACACTTGGGGAGTTAGGCATTAAGGCTCATATCAGATAACATGGCAATCTGTTGTGGCAAAGCGTATGGTCCAGAGGGATGTGCTTGCGTGGAGCAGGGAGATGCCTCCAAAACTCAGGTTAGCACCAGGGCCCCCAAGAACATCAAAATGTGAAGAGTTGTTGACCAAATCTGAGGAATCATCAGAGACAGCATACATATTGTTAGCTTCAGACAGGCTAATAGAAAATTAGATAGCAAAAAGCCTTTGGGGGGAGCAGGTTCAGGTGAGAAATGAACCCAAGTTTTTCTCTAGGGAGGGATCAGAAAGCAAACGTAATTTTAGCTGGCCAATAGATACATTATTTAAGTTGCATCAATTAAGATCAGACATTATTAAATCGTGTGCAGTTTCCCTAATTAGATTAAGACAATTTCAGTAATTCCAGTTAGTGGCAGCAATATAAGAAGAATAATATAACTTTCCTGTCAATCAGTATGTGTGCAGAAGTCATTATTTCCTTGCACCTTTCTCACTGCAGCTGGGCTGCTGCACAGCAGGAAGGACAATTCCCTGGGCTGAGAGGGCAGCAGCACACAAGGATGTAACTGTGCAGCACAGTGTCGTAGTTACACATCCATGTATGAGAAAAGTGTTCTCTAGTTCCAGCCCTCTGCTCCCTGGATTGATTCTGCATCTTATATTGGACAGTCATCAGCTTAAATCTTTCTTTAAGTTATTGAAATAAGGCTTACAAAGAGAACACCAACAAATTCTGAAGGATGGGGACTATTTTACATCTGTGGTCATATTCAGCTGAAAACTACAATTTTACTCTTAAAATTTCTATTCCAAGACTCTATTTCAACTGCCATTTCCCCCAAGTGTCCAGAGATGCTGTAATCATTCATACCTTGTTTCTATTTTTTTTGAAAAATTTAGTTCATCAAACCAATGAATAACCTGGGATTTACTGACCTCTAATGGCTAAATTAAGATCTGCCACCTTTGTTTAAATGTGCTATTGAAATGAAAAAATATATTCAGGATTTGCAAGTTTTTTGACCCAAAACACTCCATCTTCAAAAAAATGTCTCCTACTTTTGATGGTAGAAAATAATTTACTATTTTAGCTGGGACAAGGAATATTTTTTGGATTATGTGAGTAAATCATCAGTCACTTTCCCATTCCCTGTAATTAGAATAGTAAGGGGAACACAAGAAGCTGGGGTGCCAGGTTAGTGTTTTTTAAACAGCTCTGCATGGCCTGCTAATGCAAAGGAATCAGGACCCTCAGCAATTTTAAACTGTTTACCTATGGACAAATGAGGTTTACTGTATAAGCACATTACCTGAACTACTTCACAAAAACATATAGAAAAATATGGAAAATCAGGACTGGAAGATGCGAGTATTGCATCATGAGCAAGATTTATGAGGACTCTGTCTTATTCTGACTTCTGGTGACCAAAGAAGTAAAACTAGAGAGCTCACACACAGAGCTCAGTACCATCCCTTGTCAGAAACCTGCGTCCTGCCAACCCCTGGCTGCAGGCAAAGGGGGAGGCTAGAGGGAGACTGGAGGCATTTTAACCAGCTTGTATTAAAAAAGATGAAAAATAAGTCTTGATATCCTTATAGTATATAGCTAGCTGTGAGTATTTTGAGTCCAAGGTGCCTTTTCCCCGTCAAGGACAAGCAAAGGCAGTAGCCCTTGTCTACTGCATCCACCCTCAGCTAAAAGACCAGCCCAATGGGACCACCATTCATCCACTGTCCAATGCCCTTTAGTCCAAAGAATCATAATTGTGGTCATGGCTCATAAGATATTATCCCATTGCAAAGGAAGCAGGCAGAAAAGATAACAAAATAGATGGACAAATATTATTGAAAGTGGGATAGCAAACTATACACCATAGCTGGATGCTGCTGATGTACACCATAATTTTTCAAGAAAAGGATTGTGTTTCTTCTTGAAAGGTTAACTGCCTAGTCAGAATGAGCCAGTCAATCATAGATTATCCTCAACTCTCAATATGCTCCTATGGCAAAGTCCTTCAAAGTATTAGCAACGTTCTTTTTTTCCATGTTTTCTATTTAATATGTGGTTGCACCCTTTCTATGTTATATACAGAACATGATGCCATAAGGTATGGAATATCCCTTTGGTCAGTGTCCACTACCATCTCCTTGTGCAACCCCAGACTCCTCTCTGGTGGGATGGGTTAGAGATAGAGTGGCAAAAACTGTGATCATATGATAAACTAGTTTAACCTAGGGATTAAAATCCCTGTTTTTATCAAATTATCATTTATCATACTTCCAAGTTACAAGTTATTTTACTTATGACTGCTCTCTATAAACAGAAATATGTTGTTAACCTTGTACTTCTGGAGATCTTGTGTAACCTCATGGAAAGAAGGGGAGCGAAACATGACAAGTTTTGAATTTTGCCTATGTCTGAGCATCAGATTTTCACAGAAGAGTGATTGCACACAGCTCTGTTTGCTCACTTCAGATCCCACAGGTAAACTAATACTTGTTCATTGGCAAGGGCTCTAAAGGCTGTTCATTGAAGTATAATTTCCTCGTGGACATATGGTAATGGTCTTTCTTACAGAAGTTGTAGAAACCTACAGCACAGACTCCTGCAACTAAGTATTTCCTTAGGATTTTTTTGTAGTCAACAATAGGTATTTTTAGGATGAGGGTTTCTCATTTGTTTGAGACATCTGATTTAGGATGCACAGTCTGCATGAGCTCCTCCTCCGAGGAGGGAAATTCTGCCCTGTAAATATCTTCTTTTAGTCTCCAAAATTTGGAGGGCATGAGGAACCAGCCATGGATGCTGTGAGCACTGAACTTTTGCTGTATCCACAATGGTGCATGATACTGGCAGCAGTGAAATAGGCCAGTCCCCATGTCCACATGCCACGTGGAAAAAAAAAGGAATGTCATTTTGATATTTGTGATGGCTGGGGTAGAGTTAGTTTTGTTTACAGTAGCTAGTATAGGGCTATGTTTTGGATTTGTGCTGAAAACCTGGTTGATAATAGGGACATGTTTTTGTTACTGCTGAGCAGTGCTTGGGCAGCATCAAGGCCTTTAATGCTTCTCATACCACCCCACCAGTGAAGACACTAAGAGGGTACAAGAATTTGAGAAGGGACTCAGCTGGCCTGCTTACCCCAACTGACCAAAGGATTTTCCTTACCATATGGTGTCACATTTAGCAATAAAACCTGGGGGAAGAAGAAGGAAAAGGGGCATGTTTGGAGTGATAGTGTCTTTTTTCCCAAGCAACTGTCAAACAAGATGGAGCCCCACATTCCTGGAGATGGCTGAATATCTGCCTGCCCATGGGAAGTGGTGAATAAAGTACTTGTTTTGCTTTGCTTGTGTGTGTGGTGTTTGCTTTACCTGTTAAACTGTCTTCATCTCAACCCAAGAGTTTTCTCACTTTTATTCTTCTGGTTCTCTCCCCATCCCATTGTGGGGGGTAGTGAGAAGCTGTTGGTACTTGGTTGTGAGCCAGAGTTAAACCATGACAATAGCTGCAATGGATTCTCAAGATCCAGATGGGCCACTGCCTGTTCAAACTGTGCTAGAGCAGTGCCTGGTGCAAAACCACACTACCACAGGGAGTGACATCCACTCAGCCAACAGTCAAGGTCTCTGAAGATCAAGGAGAGAAAGGACTCCTTTTCTGGCAAGACAGTGTAGCTGATTTTCTTGACTTTTCTTCTTTGTCATCAGCAGGGTGGAAGTTTTTCTGTGATTTTTAAAAGTGCTCTTTGAAATGCTGAACAGAAAGAGCTTCTCCTGGGGTTGCCCATTTCAGTGCTTCAAGTTTTTAGTATCAACAATTTTCTCTGTATGGTATTGTCAATGGAATATGACCAGAGTCAGAGAAGTAAAGCTTATAGAGGCATCAGATGCCACCTATGCTCTGTTTCTCTCTTCTTTTAGTTACTGTTCTGAGAATGCCATCCTGGATGGTACAAAGTGATAAGCTGGTCATAAAATGTGCAGTAGCATGAGTTTGCAAGAACAGCAAAACCCACTGCACTTCCTCACTCTGCTTTTCTCCTCAGTATGGTCTCAGTCTTCCTCATGAGGAAAAGCAGAAGATCAGCACCTGAAGAACAGCACTGGTACCAAAGTACAGAAACAATGTTTTTCTATAGCTCTTTGTGCAGTTTTAATACTTCTAAACAATGACCAACTCTGGTTACCTGTAATCATGGTATCTTCACTAAGCCTCTGCATGTTGGACACTGCCTATTGCACCCCATCCACAGTTACTGTTTTAAAAGCAGAGTCTGAAGAATTCACCTTCTGCTCATTGCTTTCAAACAAGCATTCACCTCAAGGGACAGGGGTTAAAGTCAAAGAGTAGATTTATTGTATCAGTCAAAAAAAAAAAAAAAAGTCAGGCCAAGTGGTCTCTTTTCCCATAGTTCAATCGTGTTTTACTGCCTATATCACCAAGAACAAAATGTCTGGGGATTTTTGGTTATGATTATCAGATTTTTGATGCATAGGTCCATTTCTAAAAAGTGCCTTCTTTTACTGCCTATAAAAACACACAGTGCTGAGCTAATTTACAAAAAAAGAGCAGTAACCCTAAAAAGAACTCCTTTGGGGTTTCTTGTATGTAGCTGTAATGCTTATTTATCATATTTCTGCTTTGCAGTGTGTCTTAGATGCATCTTCAGTCAAAATGCAGCAGCTTCTCTTTTACCAGATTTGTACCATTAGTCCTGCTGTTTTTTCATTGGTTTGCCATCAGACTACATACTGATTTCACGGTTTGCTTCATTCACATTTAACATCTTGAGCCAGGTCTGCAGAGCTGTCTCCACGAACCTGCTCTTTGGTTACGTTCCCCAGGGCAGTGCATTAAGGGCTGAAGCAGCAGGGTGCTGTGTTTGCTTTGCCTCAGTTATTAACTCAGGTCAGTTGGAGGCAGGGGCATGTAGCAACGCTGAGCTGTGAATTAAGTTATGAAATTCACTGCTCGGGTTCTATCTTGGCACTTAAGACAAAAGTAAAGAAATACTGATTCCCTGAATAATAAGCACTGATAGTTTTATTTTGTAGTTACTGGTTCAGCACTCTGAGACCAGGCTGTGAAAGATACTACACAAATGTAAATAGCTGGAGTACCTTCTTTCAAGCACTATCTGGTCTTATTTTAAATACTTTGAATTATAAAATTTGCACCGCTTCCTTTGGGAAGTTGAATCACAGTCAAATGTATCTCTGTGCCAGGGGTTCCTGAGGTAGCCTGGCACATTTTCACATCTGAACTTTGCCCTGTAGCTCCAGCAATTTGTCACTCACCTTGAGGTTTATCACCTACAAATATTATGCACTTCAGAGATGCAGCGAAGCAAAGCAAAAAAAAAAAGAAAAAAAAAAAAACAGAGAGAGAGAGAGAGAAACTGATGGGAGGATCACCTGCATGTTACAGATGATGGCAAGAGAAGTGACTTTCCCTGGGTGACTACAGTGGTGGTGGTGGTGGTGGTGATGTAGAGCACTTCCACAGAGGATGAAATCACATCTATGAAGTGCAATGCTTTAAAAATAGTTCTTTGTAAATTAATCCCTGCAGCCCCTTAATCCCTGTTGCTCTTTCCATTACTTTCAGGGTACTTACATCTTTCTTCTACTTAAGTGGTTAGGACTATAAGCAGCTTTTAAGGGCAATCTCAAGAGGGAAGAGCGGAAGGAGTCTATTCCCTGCTGACTGACTCAATTATTCCAGACCACAATCTTAGATTCTGTTTGCTCTTCTTTAAGCAGAAAAACATTTTTTGGCCTGAGGATTGTCTGTGTAAAGAAGAAAGGAGAATTCATAAACAAAAACACCAAATAATTTTATTCCAAATATTGCTAAATCAGGATCACATGGTTATTCAGAAATGCTGGGGAAAGTCTGTTTTTTCCTTTTGTCAAGTCAGATATATGCCTGCCACTATTTAACCATGGGGTCCTTACTATGTCTTGCCAAAATTGCAATTTAAGAGCAATACTTACTGTTATTGACAATAACTGTTTCACGATCTTTCAAAAACTCAATGAAAAGCAGAATTTTGGATGATTTGTAAGTGGAACAAGAATATGTAAGCAGAAAAGAACTGCTATTTCAGCCATTTTCTTGTGGGGGTCACTCTTGGATTTAGGTACAGCATTACATATCACCTGTGAGCCTTATCTCATGGACAAATAAAGCAGTTTATAGATTAATAAAGAAACATCACTTAAAACATCATTCCTCTTGCTTGTGTTTATGTAACTATTTTATAAACAGACAGAAACAAAAGATTATTACAAATCCATAGGAAAGAAATTATGTTTTTAATTGGAAAGAAGTAATTCAGTAAGTAGTCTGGAGACAGGCAAACTATACCTCTTTAACTAAATACCACTATTTCTTTCTGTTCATCATAGTTTGCACATAACTCTGTAGCCCTCCACCAAAACATTTTTAGCATTTTGCTTCAATAATAGAAATTATTTGGATGATTTGGAAGTGGAACAAGAACATGAAGATAAATCAGTGCATTTTTCAATGTAATTCATCACAAGACTCCTTTGGGAGCAGGATTTTGGTGGAGAAGCTTTCTATCAATATAATTTGTAATGAGCTTTCATATTTAAATCCTGTTACAGGGCCTCTGAATGGACAATTATGAGTTGAAAGTTTTTCCTCATTATGTTGTGCAGCCTTTTCCTCCTTCCCATTCCTCCTTGGCCTCCTCCTGATATTTTTTGTTTGTTAGGCTGTGGGGGTGTAGCTTGGCAGGGGTAGCAAGCTGAAATGAGCCAGGTGTGTTTATGAACATGACCGTGGTAGCAAGAAACAAAAACCGTTGACCAGAAATTAAATTGTTGTAATGAGACTAAATGAAGAGGCCTGTGAGCTACAGATCAGTGGAAGCAATGTGGGATCACACTGGGAAGAGATCAATACATGTTTGTCTGCTCTTCTGCTTATTCTAGTCACCTGCCATTGCTACTGACCAGACAGGATGCTGGAGTAGCTGGGACCTGTACATGTCTCATGCTCTGCTCCTATGACTGAGCAAGGGAGTGCTCGAGGGGGCAGCAAGTTTCACTTCGTGTGGTTTAACCCACTTTCTGAACCTACTTATTTCTACATCATTAGCTTTTGGTTTTAAAGCAGCCCAGACACTTTCAGTGTCCATGTAAAAAAATTTTTTCGTCTGTTGAAAAATTCTCCGTGACTCATCGAAATCTGCAAAGATAGCCTCTTACTGTAAGGAATCATCAAGAAAGGAAAAGCAGCACCCTAGGTAATTTCTCCATGTTATCTCTCTGGACTCGATCAGTAATTGCTCAAATATCAAGAATTCATTTCTCAGTTTATGCTTCATGAATTAATAAAATAATTCATTATTTGGCAATGCTCACACATTTATCAGCATACACTGAGATGTTCTTTTGCATTAGTTACATTTCCATCTCCTCAGCTGTAAAATGCAGAGATATCTAATTGATTGGTGAATCAGATGTTCCCAGCCTCGGGGATATTGTACTTATTACAGTGTTTTATTTAAATCAATATTTGGATAATATCGAGAGTAAATGGAAACTACGGGAAATAAGATTTCAGATACATAGAACATATATCAATCAATAAAACATCTCTTCCACCAGAAAGCAGCACATGAACATTATGTGTTTGACATACCTGCAGTTCCACAGAAAGGCTGATGCAACATTTGGCAAGACCAGTCAATGGAAAATGCATAAAAACGCCCCTGTGAATCAGTTCATTACAATATGTGTTTTGAAACAGTTACCATTTTTCTAAATTCCAAGCAGCCGGCTGGTGTTTAATGACAATGGATTGGTATTTCTTAAACTGTCAAGGGCATTCAGTCATCAGTAACTGATTTTGATAAATTTTAGTGAAATAAAATACTTTGATCTTAAAGGATCAGGCTTTGATATTAGGGGAGCCTATAATTCTCTCTTGTAAAGATAGTGCCAAATAACGGAAATCTAAGGAAGACAAGCCTTAGACAGAAAGGAAATTAATAAACAGCTCATGCTGGATAAATTTCTTCTTGGGTGGTATTGTGCAGGATGACATCAGCATGTTATTTACATGTGCTATTTGTGAGATACATAAAGACTACAGGGATTGGATAGTTATTGTATGGATGGCCAAAGTCATGGTCCCGTGCACCTCTGAATGTGGTATTGAGCATGTGCCATGTGACATAAAAATTAGGGATCATTGTGATTTCAGCTGTGCCTGGAAAGTGCTATGGATGAAGAGTAACTCTCTTAGATCGTTGGGAAGATATTTGTTTGAAAAATCAGCCCCACAGTGTTTTTGACTAACGCCCCTGGAAACTTGGGGCTCTGGTTTTTGCTCCAGGGTGGGACGGCTGCCACGGCCGCTGCTGAGGCCTGTCAGAGCATGAGGCCTCGCTCCCGGGAGAATGCTGGCCCAAGCTCCACCACTGGGGAGAGAAGGAGCTGCTTACCTTTCCTTGGAGCTGTCTCCCCCCTCAGCATCCCTCGTCCCCTCGGTCAGCTGTGACAAAGGTGGCTGATGGCGCGTGCCACCAGCCTCCTCCTCCTCACATGCTCCATGCCTGAAAAGACACCAACCCGTCGCCTGTCACAGGCAGCTCAGCAGGCAACTGGCATTTCCGAAACCCTGGTTTATTTTATCCCATAGGATAAATATGTTTTTTAAAAATATTTTACCCGAGAGCGTAAAATATGTTTCAGAAGCACAAGGGCTTTGCAGTAGTAGCACATGTCCACAGTGTGGTGCCAGTGTAATGGCGAGCTGGGCCTTGTGGAGGGAACCGAGCCAGTTTCTGAGGAAACACGGCACCTCTTGCTTTGTTGTCGGGTGTGGTTTGGTTTGGTTTGGGTTTGGGTTCGGTTTGGTTGTTTTTTGTGGGTTTTTTGTTTTTTTTTTTTTCTTTTAAATACTGAGACAAACACAGTCTTCTTCAGGGAGTCCAAATAGTGACACAGATCAAGGTGTTGTTCTTTCAGGGCCCCTTGTCTCTGCTCTTCCAGCATTATTTGGCCCCAAACAAGTACGGCTCAACCACTTCAGCTGAGCTGTCCTATAGCAGAGTCAACATCAGTGCAAAGGCTGAGTCCTAGAGACATCCATGATGGTGGATACCTTCCCCAGCACCACCACCACCACTTCTTGGGACTCCTGCTCCCACCAGTGACTGCAGGAGACACTGAGAGAATGGGGTGTGAGTTTTCAGACTCTTCCTTGTGGCAAAATAGGTTTTTAAACACCTTTACCACGAGATTCATCTTTCTGTGGAAAACCACAATTTTGTCTGGAAACAAAGCTTGGTTTTTTTCATTTATATGGACCCCATGGGGTAGACAGGCAGGTTATCTAAACTCAGATAAAACTCGGCTCGATTCCTAAACTCATGTTTGACGAACATCCTAGCTGTTACCTAAGGACACTTCAGCCTCAGATATAAAGGGGAAAGCAGGTGCCAAGGTGCCTGTGAGCCCCAGAATCTCTAAAGTTTTTGCTAAAGAGAATTGTCCAGAAAACCCTCTGCAGAGACAAAATCGTGACAATGGAGTCTGGATGGACTGACACATCCAGCTGAAGTATCCTGCAAGAAATAGGCAGCTGTGTTGAGGACTAGAACAAACTACAAATAAATTAATTACTGGTATTTCTAGTTCAAGATGCCTTCAAATCTGAATGAGTGTTTCTGGAGGCACCTTGACAGTGAATTTCACAGACAAAGTGAGTTAAACCCTTGACAATGAGTTTAACAGACATAGAGGACAGAGTGCCACCTTGTTTTTCCAGAGCTAATATAACGCTCTGTAGACAGTACCTTAATGATAATGAATGTTATTTGTCTTTAGGTGCTTATTGCCTTTGTAACCAGCAAAGGCTGACTTACACGTCTGTCTCCCAGACCTTCACTGTTAATCATTGCCTACAGGAGAGACTGTAACTGTTGTAGCGGGGGTGTTCTAGCCAAGGGTCAGCACGAGTACAAACCATAATGGTCCCCACCTCACACAAAAATGTGTGTTAGAATAGTTCATTTGATATTACTGCAGTTACCAGTCGCACTATACTCTGTCTGCTTGGCCCCAAAATATCTAATGTATGGCATTTCTCTATTAAATATATTGTAAGAGACTATAAAATAATCATTACTTTTAATGTGTGTAACCCAGAGAGCTGATAACCCCTCAGTACAGTGCAGAGAATGAATGTTCTGTGATACAGATTGAAGTAAGTTTTGAAATCAAGGAGCTGTTTATAAAAATTAAAAACTGGAAGGTAATGTGGAATTCATGCAAGCTGTAACATAATAAAAAAAGTCCACAGTAATACATCATCACTTGAAAACATCTACTGTATGGTTATTTATGTTTTTGTTACTGGAGTAGTTGTATGAAGGCTTTCTGTAGGTTTAATAAACGCCTGAGTGTTTAAAGTCTGACAGAAATGAGTCTATATCATTTGCAACCCAGGTCTGATAATACATATTAGATCAAGGCCCTTAAATATGTGAAGAATATAGGTAGAATATTTGGACATTGTGTAAACTCTTAAAGCACGTGACAAACACCAAAACGTGCATGCAGCCTTAATAAAAGGTGTAGATCAATGTTGAAAAGGAATAATTAAAGTGGTGTGCATAACATGAAGGAATTTCAGTGCAGAAAGGACTTTTCAGAAGTAAGAAGCAAAATGTTTCTAGGAGAACTCTGATAGAAATTAAAATTCTGTTTGGAAATAAAAAGCTGAAAGCTGTATGCATATGAGACCCAGGAGACTCAAATTAATGCTTGTGGCAATTTAAAGAGATCTCATCGATAGCCAATCTGAATTGTCATTTTTCTTCATCTGAAAATGCTTTGAATCCTCCTCCAGGGCTGATAAGAAAGTGTCTTGTACTGTAATGGAAACCAAGAAGGGATATTTTTTAGTGTGCTGTCTCCTTCTTGGAAATATAAAGCTAGTTCTCTGAACCACTGCATGTTAGGATGTTCATGTGAGCTTTGTGGTGTGGTTCCAAAGCACAGAGCAATCCCCCCAGGTAACTAGAGGGGGTGATTAGGGAACAGCTGCCAGCTGCACCACTTTATCGCTATGTGTTTAGCATGGAGTGTGTTATTGACATCAATGGCTGATTTTCTTTGCCAGATGTTCAGGGCATCTGTGATTTCAAGCACCTCAGTTTTCCTTCTTAAAGATTCAAGCTCTCATGTTGATAGTGAAAATCCTGTCTCACAGGAGAATAGCTCACACAGCTGAACAGAATGTGAGGCTCATTTCCAAAAACTGTATTTTCATGTTTGCTCTTAGAAGGTGTAGAAAAGGAAACTTAACGTTTGAAAGGAAAAGAAAAAATATTTCAGTTGAATCCTGGTGTAACAGTGTTGTTGGAGAAAGGTTAATTTCATTACCATGTTGCAAAATAGTTCTTTTTCAGGTTGTGTGTGGTGGAAGAGATGATGTGATCTATAAACTTAAGGTTTAATCTAATTTCAATAAAATAGAAACATAAAAATATCCTAATTTGAACTCTTTTTTTTTTTTTTTTTAATCTACAAAGCCCTTGGCATCCTGGACTGGGTGGCAATTACAAACATGATGTAGATATAGATTATTTTATACCTGCAAATTAGCATATCCACGTTTTTCTGTTTTGGCCATACACCTTTTAATAATTAGGCATTTTGTCTTGCTTACAGAATTGTCTGCATAATGGTGAAAGCCAGTGAACTTCTGTAAACAGCTAAATTTCCCCATAATAACCTTCACAGGAAACATTTGCTACTGTGTTTTTAAACTATCAAGCATTTTCATGCTACTTGAAAACTTGCAATAAATTGAACTGACATGGGTAATATTCAATCCATTTATTAACTGAAGGTACATTTTGTTCAAAAGTTTTACACTCCCATTTTTTTTGAAGACTGGGTGATGACTAATGTGAGGAGTTAGGGTTTTCTTTACAGCTGGAAAGTTTATAATATTCTATTTGATATGTTTCGTTATTTGCAGACTACTTCTACAAAGTATGATAATCACTGCAGTTCTGGCAATGCTGGAGTCCATTGAGCTTTACAATATTGATAGGCTTCATGTGTCTATGTATACACACCTACACCCTACACTCACATGTGCTCAAGAACATACCAGAAAATGAAAGTCACTGCTACATCTTTTAATTCTACTGCTGAACAACATCTGGAAGTTCTGCTGTAAATGTTCAGAGACCCTCCAGTGTACAGTGACACCAATAGGCAAGGGGATCAGGAAGACAGCAGTCAGCTGAGAGAGCATCCACAGCCTGATTTCAGAGGCCATGAATAAAATCAGTCATGATGACTCACAAGTTGCAGGAAATGACATTATGTGCTGCATGCTAGAAGGTGCAGAGATGCCTTGATATTATTTTTGCAAAACGTGAAAACTGTCATCCAGAGTTGCCAAATCCTGTCCTAAATGTGTCAGCACTTCTGCTCCCCACAAGAAAAGTTTTAATGCAGGTAAAAAGAAATGCACATGAAAATGCAAAAAGTTTTTCTTCTCCAGTGGGGAAAAAACTCTGAAGTAGACTTGCTTACTTGACAGGGATGTGTAAATAATTCGGGGTTTGAGAGAAGGCAACTTTTGCAAAGAAAATGAGAAATTTTCTGAGAATTCCAAGTAAAAGCTGTTGACTGAGGGCACTGGAAAGCAAATGATTTGTAGGTTAAAAAGACAAAAGTACAAAATTTACTACTGGTGGCCATGACTCTACTGCGTAATGTGAGAACGTCACCCATCTTCCAGGCGTGGTTTCTCTACCTGGATGTGTCCTGATAGTTCCTTGGGGAAATGAGCATCACCCTTTCTCACTCCCTCACATTTCTTTTAGACACTGATGAAGAAGAAAATCTGATTGCATAAGAAATTGGGATGATCAGACCGAGAGAAGATGCTGTTGATTTGTTGTACCAGAATTTACAGGTAGATCTGAAAAATCATATATCCCAAACTTTTTTAATACTCCGCACAATGAACAGTATTATGTAGTTCTGTATTGCAAAATGTTGCTTGGAGAGAGAAGTTTGAATTTATGCAGGCATGACAGAGGAGTAATCTGTTTACAAAGTCCTATTTCTGTTTGAATGCCAGATGGATTAACTTGAACAGCTGCAGGAACGTCCTACTCATAGACTGGACTGCTGATCCACAGGTATATAATTGTAGATCACACAACTGATGAAAAGGTTGAACTTGAGTTAAAAAACCCTTATGCGGTCAAAAATACAAGATGTGAAAGAAACTGCTATAAATAGTATTAAGCTGTATTTTCTCTGTGTATTAAGTATTTTCTGTTTTTTGTGTTTTATTTTATGTTCAAAATTATAAATCCTAAAGCATTGAGTTACTAGATTTACCATTATGTGAAGCAGTAAGAGTAACATGACTATCTTATTTGTTTGTTTTGTTATGAGTCTAAAGCACAACAAAATAATAATAAGAAAAAATCCTGGTAATTTCAGGGAAAGAATATCTGTTCCGTTTTGTTAAGACATCTAGGAATAGAGTTCTGGAGTACAGTTCCTGTGATTCTGTGATTCTGTATGCTTCTGTGATTCCTGTAGTGTACAATTTTAGGTATTATTGGCTATTTTGAGTTGAATGCCTCTTGATGGAAACAGAAGAATTCAATATTTGTTAAGAAGATAAAAAACTTAAGAGTAATGGGGTTTTTTTCCTCTTTGCAGTGCTTCTTTGAATAGTGCCAATCTGCTTTGTATTAAAAACTTGGAGAATTAAACCTGTGAAGAAACTTGTTATTGTGATTTTACACAACCATATATTTTGTAAATAAAACCAAGAAATATAGTACTGGACCAAGAAATTTGTGTCACTCCCAGTTAACTTTGGGAGTTTCTGAGCAAAGCCATGCTTCTGATGGGGCCCTTTCTTCCCCCATGTAATTGGCATTTTGAATGGAAACCTACTTCACCACAGTGTGGGAAAACAGGACAGAAGACATGTAACTATACAATCACAGAAGAGCAGTCTAGGAATTTGGATCAGCACAGTTTATGGTTGTAGATTGTTTAAAATCCACAGCCAATGGCATTTTTAAGAGAAAATGTAAAAATACACTTTTCAGAGAACAAGACTGCATCTCTACCAGATGGATGCAGCTTGAAGATACATGTTTCCCAATGAAAAAGGAAAATGTAGGACCTTCTGCCAGGAAGAAAGTGCATTCCCATGGCTGTGAGAGCAGGGTTAATTGAAAGTGTTGAATTGCTAAGACATTTTCAGATTCTTTGAGAGGTAAGTTAGAAGTACAAGCTTTATTAATATGAGAACAGAGAGGAACATAGAGCAGCTCTTTCAAGACTAAATTTCCAAGGACAAAAAGTCTGAGAAAGACATGCCAAGGAGATCACAGCTCTGCACAGACTTTGCTCCTTCCACACCTTCCTAACCCGGGTGACCCATTATGATGGGCAGCACAGGACAATTCCAGAGTTCATTTGTTTTATGGTTAGTGTTTGTTGAACCGCAAAGCCTAGAGCTCCATGGACACTGGGGCTGGAAAAGGGATGCCAAGGGGAGCATGGCACTGCACCAACATTTCTCCTTTCACACCTTTCTAATCTGGGCCACCCATGGTGCTGGGGAAATCTGCCTCAGATTCTACAGTTCATTCATTTTATGGTTAGGGTTCCTCAATCCACAAAGCCTACAGCTCCTGGGACACCAAGGTTAGAAAAGTCATGCTGAGGAAAACATGTATCAACATTGCTCCTTTCACTTTTTAAGCCTGTGACATTCGTGATCCTGGGGACCATAACCTCAGCACCTGCTATTGGGGTCAGGGTTAGGGTTCAGAGAACCACAAAGATGACAGCTCCAGGGACTCTGGGCTTGTAAAAGTCATGCTAATATGTACATGGCCCTGCAGCCACCTTTCTGATCTGGGCCACCTGTCATGTTGGTGACCTCTGCCTCACCTCCTTGCATTTATTTGGGGTTAAAATAATGTTTTGGGTTCAGAGAGCTACAAAGTCTACAGCTTCAGGGACACTGGTGTAAATTTGAATTTGACTAGCCTGTCACTAGCTCCTATCAAGGCATGTTCCATACTACAGACCAAATGTTTTCTCCGTGCAAAAGATATTTTATCTGCATCTGTCTGTACAGCTCATAACTCATGGATCACAATTTGCGGCATATCTCCAGGTGCTCAGAATCACCTCGTCTAATGTGCTCTGTTTTGGTGTACAGACCTGCCTCTTTAAATTGAGCATCTGAATCTGCACATGGGCTCATACCTATGGGTGTCTATGATTTACTTCTCTCATCTCCAGAGGCTGGTCCCTAAGCAGCACACTTGTTTGCAAGATATCCTAGAAAATGAACCAAACACTCGGGATCTTTGCAGGATAGTGCAGAAATCTGTACCCCCCCCTCACCCCCCCCCCTCCCTGTTACACATTTCTCAGAAACATGAGCTTGGTTCTTTCTCGAGTAGTGCTGAAACCTAAGCCATCATTAGGCCATTTTCTGGGCAAAGTCTGCTCACAATCAAATTAAATGTCTCACCCCATCACTTCCTGGGAAGACCCAGAGTTCTGCAACCACTCGTCTGTACTGGGAGGTCTGAATCTGTGTGTAACACTCTTCATGGTTGAGATACACAGTGCTGGGTGTGAGGTGCACCACAGCCTTGGAGGTGCTAGGTTAAAGCTCTTAGGTTTTAGTACAGATAATAATGAGTGTGTGGTGATCCACAGTCTTCCATGGAGTATTTTTTCTACATTTAGCTGATATTTGCCAAAATAGCATTAGAAAAATGCAACAAAATCTTTTTTCTACATAGTCTTTTCTACAAATTAAACTTGTTTAGGATTATGGTTCTCTGTCAATAGTACAGCATGGCAGTAGGCCTAAAACATAAAATCAGAAATGTTCTCTGTATGAGAAAAACAGCTCACCTACTTCAGCAGACTCAATCTTATATCAAATATTGCATCAATAATAGTCTGATCATATTATGTCAAATTGATAGATTTGCAATATTTTTCAGGGGAATATATATATGGTCATGAAAATCACTGTAGTTAGTGAGGGGAGTGGAAACAGATCTGAGAATGTGCACTTTACATGCAGTACCTCTGAACCTTCCTAGAAACAGTGTGGTGCCTACAGCCTTGAGAGCCAAACAGCTGGTTGGAGCTGCCAAGAATGACATGAAGGGGATTATCTGACATACCTCTCCTACAAGGGGCTCCACTGAGTCACCTTTTCTAGTACTTGGATAGGTGGCAGAATGTGAGGACAAATTCCAGGTTCCAGGTCAAAATAGAACTTAGAAGTCCTTGCAGCTAACTTCAGGGTGGGAGAGTTTGGTTACTGTAGTAAATGATAAAATAATTATTCTATCGTCAGTCATACAGTGGGACTAAATCATAGATTTTATTTTTGTGAAAAGTACTATTCATGCACTTTTTCTTGCTCCTTTCTAACATTCCCACTGACTAGAATAGATGTAAATGCTGTCCCAAGATGTAACTCTCCTGGATTCATAAACAGCAAATTTAACTCTTTCATTTTCTTAATGGGAAAAAGAAAAAGTGCATGGTCTTTCCTTGAAACAGCTGGTGATTTGCAGAGGTGTCTTCAAGAGAGCAAAAAGAAAACCAACCCAGATGCCAAATGTTGTCTGTTTGCTTCTGCTTGGGATTGGAACAATGATTTCATAGATTGTACATTCATTTGTTGGATTTTTCCCAGGGGAAGAGACATCAGTTTGTTTATAGAACAGATTAGCTGTCTGCTGAGAACCATGCTTATAGGTCAGAGACTAATTGTCCCTAGGGTGAAGAGTAGAGGCAGGGCTCATGGTGAGGGTTTGCGAAGTTCATGTTTGTGCTGTAGTCTTCTTCCTATTACCAGTTGTGACCCAAGAAATTGGGGAGAGTCAGTTAATCTAATATTTATGGTGAAAGACATAAATTTAAATTAATCTTTAAAAAAAAACCCAACCAAAACCAATAAACACAGTAGTGAGCTAAAAAGAGCAGGGCCTTTAGGTTTGCTTAGATCTTCTTCTTCAAAAGCAGATGAATTCCTCTTGAAGTCTCATACTGATTTGGATGTTTTCCCTCAAGGCTCTTCACTCATATAAGGACCCTGAAAAGAATTTTATCTCATAGCCCAAATGCTGCTTCTGTTAACCGGGGGACATGTAAACTTCGCTTACCTCTGCAGTGGCTACCAGCCACACAAGCTGCTGTTGCAAAGCACTGGCATGTGGGATTTTTTTTTCCCCTCTTCCACACCTGTGCAGATTTCCAGCCCTTAACCATTTGATTCACTCACAGTTGGTGTGCCAATAGTCAACAGAGCAGGTAATTCTTAGATCTTCACTGCTTCCCAGTGACTTGCTCCATGACACCTGTATCCCAAGTCATTTGCTGGTGAGTGCCATCTCTGTTTTGCAGAGAAGATCCGGTTTTACTGAAGAAAACCCAAAGAGGACATAACCATGTTGTTCTCATTAACTCCTGCCTCAAATGTTTTGGTACTGCACCAGGACCCAGCACCATAATTGGCAGTAGAAGAAGGAAGATAGTCTCAGACTGGGACTAGGACTGGCAGGTGCATCCCAGACTCTGAGATCCTCTGGAGGCAGCAGATCAGCCCCTACCAATTCAGTTGCACAGCTCTGCCCACTAGCTAGTCCTCAGGTCGGTGCTGTACAGCACCAAGAAATGGCACTGATTTCTGTAACATGCCCTTAAAGTACATGTAACAGACTACTCATATCCAAGCACAGTGTGAAAGCATTCACTGTCATGCTGACCCTATGCCCTGGGTAGCGCTGTACTCACTGGGCACATGCTCCCTTCACCCCAATATTTGGCACACCTGGCACAGGGGGAATCAGTGCCCTTTCGAGGCTGCATCATGCTACTGCTGCTCTTCCCTTGGTCTGTACTGCTGTGGCAACAAATGTCCCTCCTTCCCTTCCTTCTGCTTTCCGTTTCCATGTCACTAACTGCAGAAGACAGGAGACAACCTGACCACAGAGCTTTGCTTTCCTCCTGTACTACCTTTCTTACAGAAGGGGATGTATCTCTGAATCAAGCACTTGGCTATTATATATTTAAATCTTTGTAAGTCTCAAGGTTGTATGTAGACTAAGTATTGCAGTTTTCCCATGTACACAAATGTCTATCTCTGAGCCTTCCCAGGGTGTCAGAGACGTGTCGGATGTTGCAAGACAGATGGGTCCCTGGTTTGTACTGCCACTCTACACTGCAAACAGCACAGGGAGTGTCTGTTAACAAAAACAGCATGAGAGCATAGATGTCTCCAAATTCAAGGTTTTACAGTGTTTTTTGTGCCAGCAGTGAAATGACTTGCTGCCTGTTTCCCACTTGCATCCCTCCCAGGCAGATATCTGTAGGCTGTAAATTTCTACTGTTCCACATGACTGACATATATTAACTAAGAGATATTAATTCTTAATAGAAAAACTCCCTAAAAGTTCACACACATTCCTTTCCCAGTTTTTGACACATGCCATAAAAGTGCTTGCCTCATTCTTTATTTTGTCTTACCTTGGTAAAGTCATAAAGTGGACAGAGTGTTCTTTTAAAAATTGGGAAATCATTTGGGGTCATCTAAAAATTTCTACTGACTTACAACTCTTGAGCACTTGTTTATCATTTGCCATTTATATCTTCTTTTTGTGCGTGCATTTTTTATTTCTAGCTATAAATATCCTTACAGCAGGGAGTAGAGGGGAGTTCTGCAGTGGATTATGACTTGCTTTCAAGGCATTTGTAATTTGTCCAACAGTTCTGGTTTAACTGGGACTACCAGGTTGTTATTTCTAAAGGAAACTCACTTTTAAAAAATCTACCCACAGATTCATGCATACAAAAACTGATTAAATTCAGCAATTTCTATCCCAGTTTTTACATCGTAAACTAAAGAGAAAAATGAAAGGGAGGAGACCACTGACTTTAATGATAGTGCAAAGATACAGTATAAATGGGAGTCGTAGTTCGGCCAAGACGCAGAAGGACTGAGAGGTTTTAGGAAAACTATATTAAAATAGTCTTTTCTCTTTAATTGATCCACACTGAAAAAGTTATAAAGGAGCCCCATCCAGAGGGAAACAGCCCCGATGCCCTCCACTGGCAGATCCTTACAATACCCTCTGAGATTAGGGAAACACACAGGAACTGAAAAACTCCTGACACTTTGGGGCATGATGTTTATTACATTGCTTGCTAAGAATGAAAAATTACATACTACATAGTCTGAAAGGTATATAAGCCTCTTCTCTAGTCCTTGAAGAGGTAACATTATTTGGATTTCTCTGGTTTTGAAATGTGCAGGATCAGGCTTTCAAAGCTCTGTCTCCACCTGAGGAATACTGCAGTGAACTACATGCAGTGAGCTGTGCTAAGGCTCCTGTCAAAGTTATGCAGCGCTCCATCTCTTTTGTCAATTTAAAATAAATACCTGGGAGTATGTGTTTGCTTGTAATCCAGCAGATTTTTAACAGAAGGATTGCCTTTAGTGTACTCGTGAGAGGGAATTTTCAAAGCAACCAAATAAATTTAGGCAGTAGGAATCGCCAAATACACAGTCCCAAGTTTTCCCAGGATTGATTAAATGATTAAATTTCATCAATTTGAAAAGAGAAGCTCTAAATAGTTTACCGTAGTATACTACTACTACTACTACTACTACTACTACTACTACTACTACTACTACTACTACTACTAACTGTTATTGTTGTGCTTGTTGTTATACTGCAAAGAAATACTACAATGGCAAAAAAATCCCTCAAAAGTCATATCATATGCATTAGAAAACACGATGTTTCTCAGACTTGATCCGTTCACAAGAGTTATTGAGAAAAAGGAGGGTGCAGGACTGCATTCCCAGAAAAGTTACTGCAGCTTTGGCAAGCTAACAGTTTCTTCTCAATTTCTCAGAGATCAGCAGCGTCCTCAGGGAAACCCAGTACTGAAAGAAGACAGGAATGGCCTGTCAGAGCCCAATACTCCTTGACTGCGTACTTCCAGATATTCCACTTATGGAAAGTGAAATGTTTAATGTCAAATGTACTTATTTAAAGATAGTTGATGTTATGTGGGATTTCTGATTTAGCAGAGTAATAGAAAACATATTGAAATCACTACACCACTGTAAGTTAGACTTAGCAAAATATATACAGCAATTGCAACAAGCAGTTTAATTGTGCGACTCCCATTATCCATCTCTATAATATACTCATTGTCATGATGCAGGGCTTTCCCAGTTGATGGAAAGGAACATATGGGTGGAAGGTAGTTCAAGCTTACTCTCTTCAAAATAATTTTGCTAGTTGTCTAGTTTTTGTACTCTGTGTCAGGCTGAGCCACATATTCACTCCCCCACGGTGTTCTGGCTAACGCAGGGAGACATTTACACTCTTTTAATGAATTCGGTGAGAAACATTTACACTGCCAGTTGAGCCACTCAACTGTTCATAGCTGTTTATGTAAAACAAAGGTCACCCTCCTTTGCCAAGGAGTCCTGTTCCAAGTAAGTTTTCTTTGCAAGAGCTGTGTTCAGTCACATCCTACATTACTCCTTGAGCTTCATGATTACATCACTCTTGACTGTTTCCTCTGAGGCTTCTTCTCTTGTAGGGATTTGTTGGTCAGTCACACGGCCCAAAATCTTCCTGCCCCATCTCTTCCTCATCCCCAGATGCTTCCCTTTTCAGAAATTTTAATTCTGCAATTTATGTGATTTAAAAGTCTGTTTGCTAACATTTCCAGTTTGATTCTACAACAAAGGAAGACTAAAATTTGGAGCTATGGAACAAAAATGGTTCCAACTTTCAGCAAAATTAAAACATATATAGCCAAAATCAAAATTTGGCTTGTGTATCAGCTAGATTGAACTAAATTTGACACAGAACAGCTGCAGGTTACTGGAAAGGCTGATGATAATGTGCCTTTGTTATTTCTGAAATCTAAAATGGTTTTAATCATATTTTTGCATAAGATTGGGTATAGTGCATCTGTTGCTGTTTTGATATTAGTTGTGCTTTCATTACCCTTAATATTTGGTAGGCCAACACAAAATTCAGATGCTGTTCAAAAGCCTTTTACACTTTATTTCAAATATTTCAGATTCCAGAGTACCGAACCCAGTGGGATATGTGTCCAGCCCCTTGAAGTGACACCTGTCAAATTGCTAAACCTCCTCATGTGACCTAGGCCCAGAGAGGGTTCCTCCTGAAAGTGGAATTGCTGCATCATTGAACACTGTTGTGGTTTTTCCTCCTTCATCTCCACAAGGCCAATTTGTAGTAAATTACTCTAACGTTAATTCACTGTGAGGTCTCATGGAAAGGAAAGGTGATTTTAATTTACAAAATCTCTAGACTGATTTTTACTCATTTTATGTGTTCACACATCCACTCAGCAGCATTAAGACATGTATGTCAGGGCTTGCAGTGAGGAATTGATGCCGGTTTGCCTTCATGCCCTTTGGAAGTGGGTATTGTTTCAGATTTTGCCTCAGCATATCAGCCGATCCCTCATAATTCTTGCCTTATTTATCTAGTTATTTTATGGCTCCAGTCCTGTTCTTCATCTTCTTGTCACCTTCTCTTTAGGTCAGTTTGTTCCTCCTCCTCTTCCTTTGAATGAAATCACACGCATAGAGTATTAATCTTACCTGTCCTTATGAACTTTGTTCTGCTGTTTCATCTGCAACTTTCACACACATATTTCAACCCATAATTAACTCATACAAATCTTAATGTTTCTGTTACAAATCTCTAAAAATTGCACTAATGCTGCTGTGTCCTGTCCAGGACTGTGGTGATGTCCCAGCTGCAGTGTGTCACCCCATTGCCTCATGCCAATGTGACCTGGTGGATCGTGGCTGGCAGAGGGACCATGCAATACAGCTCTGCATGGCCATAAATTTCACTCCTAAAGCGACATCCTCAGCAAACTTCCAGACATTCATCAGTAGGAAGCAAGGAGAACTTTTATGGTCCTTGAATGTCTCCTATGATCGCTCTTCTTTAATCCCCAATTGATTTAATAGAGAAGACTGCGTGAGATTGATTTAGTTAGGGAATTGATCCCCCCACTAATCATAAGGTAAACAAAAGGTCATATAAAATCCCACCTGGATTCAGAAGGATGAAAAAAAGCACTGAAATTCAGTGATTAATTCCCAGCTGCAGCTGAGCAAAGGCTCATAAAAATGCGTCATGTTGAAACCAGTAAGTGAAATGTTGCATTTGGACATCCACATGAACTCATTCAGCTCTTAGTCCAGGCCTGGTTAAAAGAATAAGTACAACTAAAAGCAACATAGCAAATAACATTCTTCAAAAGATTCTTTAAAGCCTCTTTAAAAGATTGCCTTGAGGCAATCAAATTGGAAATTGAGAAATCCCTAAAGGGAAGACTGCTCTTTGTACCAATGCCATCGTTTTATCACGAGTGTCAGCGTTCAACGGGTAAAAATCAATTTTCCTGCTGTCCTCCCTGTAGCTACATAAGAGACTGGCCTGCTGGTTATATATTTGCCTACTGCATCCCTTCAGATGACAGTCATTCAATCCCAGGTCCAAGAACAACTGAAAGTAACACGTGTGTCACATCCCTTTAATTCTGTCAGGTTGTCAAAACTGAAGTTGCACCTGACAGAGCACACCACAGAGAAAAGATAATTTTGTCCTTAAAGTGCCATCATTTTATAAAAAATAAAATTACCAGCCTCTAGGGAAAAACATATTGAACATGGAGAAGCCAGGAACACCAGAGTTGGCTCCTTAAATACAGCCTGCTGTGGGGAGAAATTGTGTGCTGGCCTTCTCTAGTTCTTGGTGTCATACTGAAGTGTCAGAGCTCATGTTACTTCTGTCTCACACGTTTCTTCTCCCACTATTAAAGTGACAGAATTGCAGCCATTTCCTTTTGTGGCAAAGAGTGTGATTTCTTATCCCATCGCTGCTGTTGCCTCACTATACATAACAGGGCTGCCTGTCTTGTGAGCAATCTTCCATCTTTGTACAAATGCTTTCACTGAAAAATGCTGAAATTAAGAAATTAATCCTGTCTGATAGTTACACAAAGGATCAAAGGTAACTTAATTGAAGGCGTGTTTGCATGGCTTAATTTTTAGAATTGATATCTCCAATATGCATAGTATTCTGTAATTTACAGGTCAGATAAGCATAATAATCATTGTATTATGCTTGGGAAATATTTCTGTAGTATGATGGAAGTATTCTGTCATGCTTTATAAATGATTGCAAGACAGAAAAGAACTTCAAGTTTAGAAGATTAATAAAAAGACAAAGAATGAACAGTTTCAAATGCTCTTCATTTCAAATTAATTCAATTTTGAAATCTGAGGACCCTCTTTCTGTCATGTAATACCTATAAATCACAGAGTCTAATGAAAGTGGATTTTAAAATATTTATGATTTATAACTCATTAATTCAAATGTTTGGCATAGGTTATGAGTGTTTCTGCTAATTAGCAATATGTTGTCTTGCTCTGGCTTTTTCACTGAAATGACAGGTTGAGGATTTGTACCAGATAAAACAGCAGTTATTTTATATTGCAGTTTTATTAGAGGAACATTTCCAAACTTGCTGGAAACTATACTCTCAGACCAAGCTGGAGTGATCTAAGCAAAGGAAAAAGGAACCAGACTACTAATATTTAAGTTATATATAAGAAAGAAATTTTACAGTGAGGGTGATAGACATTGGCACAGGTTGCCCAGAGAGGTGGTGGCCCCGAGCTTGGAAACATTCAAAGTCAGGCTGGATGGGGCTCTGAACAACCTGAAGTAGTTGAAGATGTTCCTGCTCATCACAAAGTGGTTGGCCTAGATGACCTTTAAAGGTCCCTTCCGACTCAAACTATTCTATGATTCTATGATAAGATGTGGTTAGTCATAAACCACTAACGTTACAAGAGAATATTAATAAATAAATGGTCTATATTCTTGTCATAACAAATTATTCTATGATAAACCTCTATCACCAGAAGATGATAGTTTAAAATACTACATTGAAAGTGTCATAATTAGAGCTTGTAAAAAAAGGGTAAAGTCAAAGTACACATGGACATTTGACTAATTTTTTGTCAGCTCTTAACGTGAGAAACTGGTGTTAATATCATAGAGCGTGGTCAAGCACAGAGCTCAACAAGACTAAGATATGTTTTGAACCAGAAAACTTGTAATTCTCCCCTGAAACACTAGACATAAAGAGACAGGTCTACTGCATCTTTATTTCCCGACTCCTATCAACAAGCTCACAGAGAAGAGTCCCAGCTACCACATGTGCTACTTAAACAAACAAACAAAAACCCAAACAAAACAGAAAAAAAAAACCCCAGAAAAAACCTCCTATTTAGTTCTCATCTCATCTGCAAGACATTTTTATAGACCTATCTCTCCATGATCTGGCTTTTTATTTCTGAAGAAGTTCAGCCCCTATTTTTGGAAATGTTCCCATCCCAGCTAGCAGCATGTGGAAAAGGATTTTAACCACTTGTCTCCTAAGAGACCCAGTTTCCCTCCAGGCTGCCACAGAGGCAAGGGCAAATGAGTACCCACATTGGTGGTCTGGGAGAGTTCAATTGAGGGTACTCCAACGTACTCCAAGGGTGGGAGTATGTTGGTTCCCTGTTACCTGAGCCTGGTTGGTTTCCCAGAGCCTGCTAACCTGGAGCAGGAGCAGTAGAGAAAAGTGTGAGTTCTCTGCCTTGCTGCCAGCCCGGCAGCAGTGTAGGTAACCCCTCCCTGTACCCTCCTTCTGGGTTCGTGAAGAAGGACACAAGTGCAAGAGTCCCAATGAGTTTCTTCACTCCCTTGTGTCCTTGCCTTCAGCAGGATTTAAAAATTGTAATGGAAAGATACACACAGGAACTCAAACATGTTATTACATGGAGAGTTACTACTGCCAAACCAGAGTGTCTTCCCAGTGGGAGCTGGAGTGTGCTGAGATGGGTTCTGGGGTGTCTGGTTCACGCTCCCTGTTTTCCCTGCACTCAAGGAAAACCTGACCTCCCCACACAGGCCAAAAGATACATGGATTTTGAGGCACACAGAGCTTTTTTCTCTGTTTTGCATGAACCTGACATCTCTGGTAGAAAAAGGACATTTTTCATCAGAGGTCAAATCTGAGGTTTTTCCACTAAACCATTACATCGCTTTAACTTTCCATTTAAACACTTGAGAAGGAAATATGACCAGAATCACTGAGTTGTTTTTTCTGCTCATGCTGAAAACAGTCGTTGATGACATCCAGTGCAAATCATTTTACATTGATTATATTCTCAAAGTTTTTATAATTGTGTCATTTCTTAGGAAAACAGGACTTCGTATGCAGACATACCTGACTCTCATGTCTTCCTAGGCAGACATGCCACTCTCCTTTTCCTTTTTATTCCTTTTTACTCCATACAATATTACCAAGAATATTACCTGACTATTCCCCCCCTCGTAACGCCTTGTGTAATGAGATATATCTCTCTATGTTGTACATTGACCTTAGGATTGTATTATCTGAGTATCTCGAGAGTTCTGCCTAATTAAGGATTTTCTCACAAATCTACCTTTAAGGACAAAGATGAAAAGGTTCAGCATGCACAGATGGGATGCACAGAAAGAGTAGATGCAGAGATTGTTCCCTCTTTGTAAGGCCAGGGATGTCATCCAGGTGTGAGGAGGTAAATTGATCTCTAGACTCATTTTGGTTTTGGTCTTTTTTGTGACATGACTAACAAAGGCATCCAGCTGGCAGAACCTTGGCAATATGAGCTCCCTTGGTTAGCTATTGGGGTAGTATAATCCACTCCATCTAAATCAATATGATGCTATTAGATGGTAATACTTTCTAGTTGCCCTTAAAGGCATTAAAATCCTGAACTGGTAACGTGGAGGGGTCTACTGAGATCTTCCACTAAAACCTGTAGTACTTGTAGACAGCTATCTGCAGTACATGTGTACCAATTTGAGCTAGCTATCTACCTGCCATTAAAAACAATGAATAAATAGCTTTCCAATCCATGTATCAGTGGAGACAAGGGCAGTGTTCTTGATATCCTCCGTGTGATGACTCCTTGGTTTCCAGAAACTAGTTTTGCTTTGGCCACAAAAATAATCATTCTTGCTTGGATGGACACATGTGCAATGTAGGTACATTGATGCAGCTGAATGCCACCTTTGTGTCCTCCAGTTTAAAATGCCTATATTGAGGCACTTAGTTAAGAAATTTGGAAAGAAATGAGATTTTGTTGTTTAATTACATTGCACCATACACTGCAATCTCTGTGAGACAGAAGAGCAAGGGTTAATGATATAGCTTAGGTTGAAAGAGAGAGTCAGCCTGGGATTCTTCATGGTGCTTCAGATCATTTCATCTCAGCACGGTATATTTAAACTATAGCTTTTCAGGGGAATTGCCATAATAGATGAAGCAAAACCCAACCCCCAAACAAACAACAAAACAACACAAAGATAGAACTCTCTCCTCATATTCCATATTCTATTCAATTTAATAACATGTTACTAACTGATAAGCTCCAAACCTATCCCTTTAATAAAAAACATTTGTAACCATATGTGAGAACTTGGGATTCTTGACCCTCTGATGATCAGCTTCATGGTGAACTAGGTTATCAGAGATACATAACTAAATCCCTGCTCTTTTCTGTTGAAAAAGACAAGTAAAATTTTGTTTGAGAAATGAGATTATATATAGTCACACAAATGTAATTTTTACTTTTGTTTATTATTTACCGCATATAATTCCTTTCTGACCTCATTGCCCTCACAATGTTTGGAGTATTGGACATAATGGGACCACATAATGACTGAAATCCGCATGGAAGGCCCAAGCGTCTTACTGAACTCAATCCTTAGTGCTATGTCTCTGCATGTAACACTTGGAAGCTCCTCTTTTGCTCCCATGGAAACACTGACATGTCTCACCTTTAGAAAGTATAACTCTTGCTATTTAATAATGTTTGCTTCTTCTCTGGAAGAAGATTATTCAGATTAATTGTGTAGCAAATTAGTCTGATGATTTGATTTCCTTTTTTTTTTCAGACCTCAGCCAACAATAAAGTGAATTTTTATCTGTGGTTTCCTCTGAGGTGACTGACATCTACAGTATTTCAGAGGGTGCATTTGTCTGGGCCTACCCCAGTCTGCAGATTTCTTACTCTGCATTACTCTGCCTGCTTTACAGTGAGCCAGGACAGAATATTTGCTATCCTACTTTTTTGTTTTGCTACACTATTTTGTACACTCACTATTTTTCTTCAGAAAAACCTTTGAGCAGCACCTAAGCAAGTTTCTCCTTTTGATAATAGTGCCACAAGGTTACATTCCTCCTAATCCTCTGCGTTATTCATCTGTTTCTCCCTTCCACATAATCTTCAACCAAGGGCTTTCTAAAATACTAGGAAGATTGTTGCCTTTTAGCTTGAAGATTTAGTAATCTATTATAGTATATAGCCTGACCATTACCTCTTTCCAAAAAGGGGAACGATATTTAGGCTCCTTCCTTTCTCCTCCCTGAAAACTTTGTGCCTATTCATATTTCCCACAGGACACATTTGTTTTGGGGTGGCCAAGGGCATACAAGTCACATGTTGAGTGCTTAGCTTGGAGAGACCATTGTCCTTTTTTTAGACATAGCCTTGTAACCATCTCAGCAGAGATACTTAGTAAATTTGTAAGGAGCTTCATGTAATTACAGCTCTAGGAGACCAGGGACTCTTTTTCTAAATACATAAAAAGTAACTTAAAATTGCAAAATGGAAAGCATTTTGATACTTTCAAATAACCTTTCAGATCAGATGTTTTATTTGCTCTCTGAGTCACCAGTTCATCTCTCTCCCAATATTCACTGTGCATTTTTTATTTGATAAGATCCACATTCCTCCCTCCAAAAGGAATTTGAAATTAATGTGCTTTAATGACAACCCTGTCTGCTGCTGCCCCTGTGGTCCCAGTCCCTGTCCCCATTCTTGCTGCAGCCATCATTACCAGGGCCAGGAGAGACTATGGCTGAGCAATCATATCAGTAATTCTCGAAGATGATGGGCAGTCACTGTCCTCTTCCAGTCTTTGGTTACCTGTTCCACATCTTCCAGAATGGGCTTTATGCCCTGGAGAGCCAATGTCAATTTTGTCATGCTTTGCTACAAAGGTGTAAAAGCTGATGGGACACCTACAGACTGCATTGCCAGTGCTTTGCTTGAAAAGGAATATTGGACTTGTACATAGTACTGCTTAGCCATGTGTCCTATAAGAATTTATGGAGAAAGATAATCATCATTACCCTGTACTGAGGTTGGATAACTCAGGCATCTTTTGCTTACAGAGCACTCCTCCATCCACCGCCCTGAAGAAACAAATATCAGAAATGACAAAAATATTGGGTTTGGGCAAAAGATTCTTCTCTTATTGGAAAGAAGTTCTCCCATATTCTCACCACAGAGCTGAGAAGAGGGCTTTGCACTCCTGATAATGCCTCACAGCCTTCCATTTTAGAAAATAAGTAACCCAATGGACTGTGTCAAGAATTCAGCTGAAAATGTCCTTATGGAGAACTAAGGCTAATTTGCATGTGAACTGTTATTTGAAGCAAGTTCATACTGAGGCATGGCAAATTCCTGATCAGTTGTACCAAAACAGTGATACAGTGCTAGTTAACACCGAATGGATTCAGGGCTTACTACAGGATCAGTCCTGGGAAAAGCAGACCCGTGCTGGCTGGCTCTAACAAAGCTCAGTAGGGACTAGTTGTGATTGTTGTTTGCTTGATTTTTGCATAGCTGCACAAACCATTCTGCGTGACTAACATTACTTTTGGCAGTTCCCTGCCTTTTTAAAGACTAGCTGGACCTGCTTTTTTGTGAGGGATTGTCACCTGAACCAGTCAGGACTGCTCCCTGTGGAGAAGCTATGTTCTAGTCCTGGATCTTGAAATTTGTCCATTTATACATCCGGTAATTCCTTTACCCAAGTAGCAAGTCATGTGTTTTCCATTAAAGCCCATTCCTAAAGAAAAACATAGAAAACTATCATGTAAGAGTAACTACAGCTCCACTAGTGTTCAGCACACAAATTCCTTTCTGCCTCCCCAGTCTTTCACGTACAGAAGGGACTGTACATCTGAAACTTGTGCAGACACTTTTTTTGAATTTAGTTAGTCCTTTTTGTAGCTGGGGAGCTCAGTCTGGGAGAACTCTGTAAGAGGGGTTTTTTATGCAGCAACTAGCTGTATTTCAACAGTAGCTCTACTGCAAGATCTGGGTTCACTTCCCCAAGCTGGGTCACCTGTATCTGCCCTAGGACAACATCCTGCTCAGCAGAGCCTTTCCTTCTTCTGCCCTGGTTTCCATATGTTGGAAAGGAGCATGTATGCACTTTAGCAAGGTCCTTCGATCTGCACAATTTGGAACTGGCCATAAAATTTTCTGCAGACAACACCTTTGTTTTTGCAGTACTGGGCACTCATGAATTTGTGTCTTCTTGTAGTATGGTCTGGATGTGGTAATACAGGAGGAAAAAAACCAAATCAACCTTTTTTGTTTGTTTGTTTGTTCTTTTCCTGAGCCAACAATATTTTTGCCTGCAAATTTAGAAAGAAATTAATGAAAAGCAGCTTTTTGGCAACTTATGGTTCTTATGTAAAAGAACAAAATCCTTTCCATCTTCTGTATCATCTCCACTTTTGCCATCCAATTGACTTTAAAATGCTTGAATTCTAGTAACTCCAGTACAATCAACAGAGTACAGGCTCATCCATTCAATCATGTTTTACATTAGAAGATAAACCTTAAAAAAAATAAATCAAGATAACCCATCTAGAACATGAATAAGTACTAAATTACATGTTTTAACAATACTAGCAGCATATAGTGGAAAGCTGACTGCACCTTCCTTCTTTGCTTGTGTCCTTCATGCACTATGTATAATGGAAAAAATTTTAGTTTTGTTCATCCTTAAAGCTTTCCATGGAAACAACTTATTAAAATTAATGAAGACATTTAGAGTTTTGTAAAATATATTTAGTATTACCAAATATATTTCTGGCCCTCCAAAATCTAGACAAGCAAAAAATCCAAGATGCTTCTGATCAAAAAAATATACAGGTTTATTAGAGCATGTTTTCATGTTTAAAACTTGCAATGGTTTCACAATTTTTTGTTTTCTTTTGTTTCCGTTAGAGCAACCTCATGATAACCCAAAGCAGCTTTTAAAAAAGTATCTCCACAGATGAACAATTTAAAAATATTGACTGTATCTTCCAACATTACAGTTATGTGAAAAATTCGGTATTTACAAAAAATGTCTAGAAACCAAACACTGAAAATTATGTTTTCAGTTTAACTACAGAAACTGTAGAACACTCAGAGGGGAAATTTATGCTGACAAGCCCCAAGTGTAAGACTAGATTTTGTAACATATTTGAAAAAAACTTAAATTTATAATTTTGAGTCTGTTTGCATTAATACAGACATTGGTCATTACACAGCTCATTCTTATTATCAATGTTATTCTACACATGTTTTTCATTATCTTTTCTGTTTGAATGTAAAGCATAATAGGAAAACAATGCAATTATGCAAACATGAAAATTCTGTTAGTACGGCTAATTGCTTTTTAATATAGATTTCACGTACAAAGAAAGTAGTAGCACAAACAGAGAACTAGGTAAAAGGATAATGTACTTAATTAGAAAAACTTGCAATTTCAGTAACTGTGAATTACCTACTTGCAAAATATACACAGTACATATAATGTGCACAAACACACACACATCACTGCATGCATTTTTTTGGACTAAAATATTACTTCAGGTTCACAAACCTTCGTCCAGAGCTGGTGAGAGCTGTAGTCACATTTGTGTATTAAAGGTGGTTAAAGAGATAGTCTGTTAAATAAAAAACATTCCACCGTGCTATCATCTGGGTGTATCCATTTGTAACAGCGCTGAACTAGTCATAGCATACTATACTTACTTATGAATATATATTTTAAATTAGTTAAAAAAAGTAAAAGTAGGTGCAACAACACACACACATGCACAGACACACAGACACACACACACACAAAAATACGCTGTATAATTTCCATCAACATGAAGGGAAGAGGAAATGTCATCCTGAAAATGAAACCCCACAATACGCATACAGACATCGACAGCACTAAAAGATTTGCCTTCACAAGGACTGTTAAATTTCAGTGTCCGAGAGCTGCTAGACCTTTACAAGATGAAGCAGCATGAGCAACTGAATTCCAACAACTCAGAGTCTGTCTAACCACATTCCTTATCTGGACAGCCAAGACTTTTTTCCAACTCCTTTATTTTAATGTCTAAGACGAAACTGTAATCTTGCTCATATTGTCTTCTTTCCCTGTGACTTCACCGGACAATCATGGGAAGTATTAAGCATTAACACTAGAGAGTGGAGTTACCCCAACACATGACAACTCCATTATTTTTACTGTTTTAAACAGCGAGCAAACAATGCACTTAGCATGTTAGAAACAGACAAAAAAATTAAAATAAATTCTATTTAAAAAAATAATGCTTTATTGTTACCACACCTTCCTGATCAGTTGCCCAAGTCCTAAATAACTTTCAGAAAATAATTTACATGCTGCAGCATAGCTTATCAAGCAAGGTGGCACTTTTTGTCTTATGGCCCTCGTAGTCATTCCTCGGTACCATGGTAGTGCCGTGGACTGGCATACAGTGCCATGGCATAACCTTCCCAAACACTGTGACGGGACTGCAAGCCCTGCCTGCCCCAAGGCCTGTCTCATGTCGGAATGGGGATGAAGCTGGCTGATTTGGAGTGGGGCATCTCTCTCCAGGTGCTCAGGCTGTGAGTTGGGCTTCTGTTGTTGGTGAAAGAAGTCTGTCGCCTGCTATTGCTGTTTGAATCTTCTTTACTCAGCGTCTGCTTTATTTTTTGGCAGCAAGGGAAGCTCTGTATGCAGTCTTGGAGGAGGTGCCCACTGAAGAACATGTAGATCCACGGGTTACAGCAGCTGTTCAGGCTGGCCAGCAGAGCCGTAACAGTAGTCGCGGTGTTTTCAGAATCTGGGAAGGGGGGGAGAAAGCTGTTTAATCATCAAAAGAACATTTGCACCATTCAGTCAATTGCTTCATTAACCATTGGATTTATTTTCCTGAATATTCTAGTTCTAAAAGTTGAGCTGCATCATTTGAAATGAATAATGAGAACATAATCAGTAAAGTTCTTGCTTATGTAAGGCTGCCATTGAAGTCAATGAGAATTTGTCTGAACAGACTTCAAAAAGCTGTGACAGAATAAGTTATGGGGTAATCCATCCAAAATAATAGTTTAGTCACATTTCCACTCATGTGTATCCATGTGTTGATAAGCTCATGCTTTAAATACTGAAAAGTTTTTATCCAGTCCCTGGGAGACTTTCAATAACACTGAATTTTGCTGTATATATTTGCATGCTGAAAAGTGTTGAATGCTCAACCAACTACTGGATTGTCCATCAAATCTGGATTTTGAAGGTTAAACAAATTTTACTTAAAGCAAAAATGGCAGTTAGCACTCAGGCATGAAAATGTTATGGTTTTCTACCTTCAATAACTAGTTAATAGTTAGATCAAATACTCTAAAAATATATCTAGTCTAATCAATTATTAGTGACTTTTCTTTGTAAATATTGAATCTTCAAAGAAGTATAATTACTGTTATGTAGTTCCATAGATTTAAAGAATCTCTTCAAACAAACCTATCAAATACCCATCTGTTCAATTAGATTTAATTTCCTTTGAAGTAAAAAAAAAAGAAAACTGTTTGTTTACTGCAAGCCTTTATTTCTCTATAGAGATCTGCATTGTAGGCTTGAGTTTGGTCCCATATTACAGGCAATCGATACTCTCACTACAGTAAGTGATAATTTGGGGATACTAAAAAAAATCAAGAAATTATGGATTCCAACATTATGATTTGCTGTTTTCTCATTATGAGGAAACAGGATATATGTTACTATGCTGCCTGTCATTACCTATGTGATAGCTTTTAAACTCACCAATTATTTTCAGCCATATTTAACACCAGGACAGATAGGTCCAAAATCTAAATTGCCACTGATTCATGAAAACCGGTAACTTGACTAAAGGAGCTACTCAGAGGTGGCTGCCTTGCTGAGAGGAAGGGTTCAGGGTGTGCTCAACCCTATTATTAGACAGCAGATACAGGAAAGAACATGTAATAAGTTCCCTGCTCATGCAATTGCTCCGACATGCATGTGTGCATGCTTTACAACAATACTAAACATTTCTAAAGTTTTCTTATGGGCAGCTTCAAACGGACGAAAATGCTGCTGGTTCAGATTACGGCAGGAAATATTCCGATTTCCATCCGCTCGTTTTGCTCGGGATGAGAAGGCTGCGGCTCTCCGGAGGCGCAGCTGCCCCAGCAGCCGCTCGGGCTGCTCCCGGGACAGGCCGAGCCGAGCGCCGCCGCCGCTGCCGCTGCCGGGGCCACCAGCTCGGGGACTGCGAGCGGAGCCGGCGAGGCGGCCCCGAGGGCGGCGGCGGCCCAGGGCTGCCTCACCTCCCCGCACAACGGCGCTCAGCCGCTATTCCCCGGCGGGAGAAGGGCCCGTCCGGGGCCGGGAGGGCGCGCCTCTGTCCCGCTCACCGCTTCCGCGCTCCCGCACGCTCGGCTCGGGGCTGCGCAGCGCCCCGGGACAGCCGGCTGCGCCCCCGCAGCAGCGCAACGCGTGCGGGACGGCAGCCGGGGGCAAGCGGCGGCGTCACCTACCGACCCAGGGGAAGCGCTGGTCCCAGACGGACCACATCTGGATGGTGAAGAAGGGCGCCCAGCAAACGACGTACACCGAGACGATGACGAAGGTCATCTTGACGGTGCGGATCTTGGCGCGGGAGATGGTTTTGACGCTGCTGACACAGGGGGCGAGCAGCAGTCCCCGTCGCGGGCCACCACCACTTGCTCGCCGCCCGCCACCCGCTGCTGCCGCCTCCCCCGAGCGCGTCTTGCCCCGGGCGTTGCGCCAGATGTGGTAGCAGATGAAGCCGTAGCAGATGACGAGGATGAGGACGGGCGCGATGAAGATGCCGCCGGTGATCCAAGTGATGTAGGCGCGGGGCCCCCAGGGCATGATGAAGTGCGCCCAGCAGTCGTAGACCTGCGAGCCGCGCTCCACTTCGCTGAGGGAGAAGATGAAGTACTGCGGGGTGCTGAGCAGCAGGCTGAGCGCCCAGGCCGCCGCGATCATCCCGTACGAGCGCTTGGTGGGCTGCTGCAGCGTCTTCAGCGGGTGGCAGACGGCGATGTAGCGGTCGGCGGTCATGGCCACCAGCATGTACGCCGAGGCGAACATGCCGAAGACTTGCAGGTGCTTGACGACGCGGCAGAGCCCGTCGGGGCCGTGGAAACGGTGGGTCACCTCCCAGCAGAGCTGGGGCAGCACCTGGAAGAAGGCCACCACCAGGTCGGCCAGGCTGAGGTGGCGGATGAAGAGGTGCATGCGGGACGCCTTGCGCGGCGTGCGCCGCAGGGCCAGCAGCACGCTGCCGTTCCCCACCACCGCCACCGCGAAGGTGACGGCCAGCACCGCGATCTCCAGCTTCGCCAGCTCCTCGTCCCGCCCGAAGGGGTCCCAGCCCCCCAGGCTGCCGTTGGGCGACCGCGACCACGCCTCGGGACTGGGGCTGCTGCCGCCGCCGGGCTCCGCCGCCCGCCACCGGCTGCCGTTCCCGGGCGAGGGCACGGCCCGGGGGGAGCCGGCGCCGCCGGCGAGGCGCATGGAGGGGGCTGCGCGGTGGGGCCCGGCCCGACCCCCGCCCGTCCGCTCGCCCGCCGCCTCCCTGCTCCGGCGGCCCGGAGCGCCGGGCCAGGTGCTTTTATCCCCCGCCCGCGGGAGGCGAGGCGAGGCGAGGCGAGGGGAGGGGGAGCTCCCGCGCCAGTGGCTGCCCAGCGCCTGACGCCAGCCCCCTCCTTCCCTTCCGCGGCAGCCGCCGCCGCCCGCTCGCCCCGCCGCGGGACCGGGGCCGCTCCGCCCAGAAAGCGCCGCGCCGCGCCCCGGGGAGCGGGCACCCGCACCCTTCCCGGCCCGCGGAGCCCCGCGGAGCCCCGCGGAGCCGGGCAGCGGGAAGAGCTGCGGGAAGAGCACGGTGCTCCCGAAGAGCTCCCTCACCGTCAGGTACAGCAGCACTTATAATTGAGAATAAATCTGCCGTAATCACGCAGAGCAAATGCAGGTCTGTCAGCATCACCTTGCACGCCCCGTTCTGGTTTCTAGCCAAGGCAAAGTGACTCGTCGGTAAGAGGTGCTGGTTTGGCCGTGAGAGATCCCATCTGCGCCTTTGGCATTTCACTGTCATGCTGGGATCAACCCCAGCGAAGTAATTTATTGGGAAAAACAGCGCAGTTTGAAAGCAACCTAATGTTTCTGAAGGTTTCAGGACTTCATCTGGGACAATAAATGTCATCCAGGCTTTAGCATAGGTCTAAACTACACATTTCTGCAAGTACAAGCAAAATCTCCACATTTACTGGAGAGTTTCTTGCAGTAGGACATTAAAATTCTGGTTTTAACACCGTTTGCCTGAAAAGTTTTCCTGCTCTTGGTAGAGTGAATGGGCTTGGTGAAAATTTTGGTAACATTGTCATGAGCATGGATTATATCCTGACTTCACTGAGCCTGAATTTGACCCTTCATTTAGAAACTCTTTCCTTCAGCCACACAAAAATACGTAAGATCACAACCAAGAAATACAGTGTTAGATACCAGCCTTATTCTGTTTTTAATAAAACTCGCTAGGTCTCCTCATAGGTGATTACAAACAAATTCAGTTACAAAAATATGTGGTTTTACAAGGAGGAGGAAAAATGGGAAAGAATGAAAGATTAAATCTTACTTCTTTGATTAAAAAGATATTTCAAAAATATTTGACTCCAGAAGAGTTTTAAAGTTTAAAATACAAGATGATAGGCTTCTGAATGTATTAGTATGGTGCAAAGCTTTATCCTAGGCTTTGTGCCACTTTCTGAGCTTGTTAGTCTCAGAGGGGGTATGTGCACCCCCTCCAGTCTGTCACTACACTTCCTTTGCTTGGGGGTCAGTGGCAGGAATCTAGGAGGACACCTGCTCCTACAGTGTAAATAGTTGTCATGATCTTTCCAATTAAAGGCTGCAAACTCGCCCAAACCCTGGAAACATGGGCAATAAATGTGGTTATCCTAAGTTTCTAGCAACCTTATCTCTTTAAACATGCCTTTGTTCCAAAACCTGATTTTTATGAACAGTTCAGTGCATTATTCACAGTTTAATGTCTATTTATTGTATTTGACCTGGGAAACTCGTGCGTGTGACTATAGGTTTCAGGTCAAATAAAGAGGGAAAATAAAAGCTACATATCACAAATCTCACAATACTGCACCACTACCAAGGCTTCTTTCACATTCCTTGCCTGGCTCTCTGACGCTCTTTACAGGAGTTGAATGCTACACAAATGAACGGTGTTACTCAGGAAACTCTGCTAACAGATTTTCTGCTGAGTAAACTATGAGGGGATCATAAAGCTCTATTCACCTCTGAGTAGGTCATCCATTAACAGAAGAGATGATACTCAGGTTTGACAGAGAACTGTTTTTAGCAGCCAGATTCTAAGATAAAGGTAGTTGCTTTAGTTCAGGGTACTGAAAGTTTGTCAAGCCCACAAGAAGTCAGAAATTTCCAAGCCATATGTTGTTTCTCTGAATGGGATTTATAAGAATGTTTCCAGAGCAAAAGAGCTGGAAATTTGTCCCAATATCATTGCACAAGGCTGTATCTAGTCATTACATGCAATGTAAAGCATTTTTACTGTTTTGCTCAATTGGACAGGAGTAACCTAGGGCTAGTCTTTGTGTCTTTTTTTGTTTCATTCCCCAAATTAGTCAATATTGATATTTTTATATATAACATACCTAACAAGGCTATTGCAAATTCCTTTGTTTCAACAAACCTAGGTAAGTCAGTAGAGAGTTTTATTTTCATCTAGTCGTTAAAGAATACCCTTCAAACAAATTTAGGACTCCTAAGGTTTCTATACGAGTTTAATCAGCATCTAGTCTGATCTTGTTTGCTTAATCTAATAGTATTGGTATTCTTCAAATTAATCAGTACTTGTACAATATCCTTCCAAAGAGAAAAATTGTCACTGGGAAGGCAGATTGAGGAAAGCCCTGTGATTCACCAGGAGCTCAGTTTGGAGCTGAACTCTCAGTAAAGAGAATTGAGCCTGCTGTCACAAGAAACCTTTATTTGTTCTCACTAGAGACACAGCTCTCTGTAAAACTAAGAATGGCAAGGGTTTCTAGCATATCTCCCCTACCATACAGGTTTCTGTAAAAGTGCTTGAAGATTGACAGATATCTTTTTAAATGTTGAATTCAATGAAGACTGAATGGCTTCTGTAAAGTACTCAAAAACCTAACTGGAACATGATCCATTGTGTTGCCAAATGCACCTGTTTTCCGTTCATTTCTCGCTGTTGTGGTGACTTTACCTGCAGATTTAGCCTCGTCCTCCATGGCAAAAGAAATGCTCTGAGTAAGTCAAAGGCTCAAGATTTTAATCCTGGGAAATTGATGATGATTTGTATTCTGCAAGATAACTCTCAAACAAAAAAAAAAAGGGGGGGGGGTCGCAGTGTAGTCTTC
The DNA here is from genome assembly GCA_036785705.1 of Acanthornis magna. Lineage (NCBI taxonomy): Eukaryota > Metazoa > Chordata > Aves > Passeriformes > Acanthizidae > Acanthornis > Acanthornis magna. The sequence goes on from JAWUZG010000001.1 coordinate 29,188,654, forward strand.
TTCAGGAAAACTGGTGGTTTGGAATTGTAGCTGCTCGTAGTCAAACTGGTTGTCTGCCAGGTTTTGTGAAGAGTTGCTCTAGCCATTAGAGTTGCAAAAATCAATATAAGCAAAAAAGGTCAAGCTTTTAAAATAAATTCCTCATGCAGGCTAAGGGTTAAAGCACTGCTAAAAAAAGAGGTCTGTTTATTTGTAGAGGATTCAGCTGCCTTGTTAAAAAGCATATAAAACATCTACATAGAAATGAACAGCTGCCTCCTGCAATCTGTCTCCAAGTTCAAAGTATCTGCAATACACCCTTTGACTGACACTATTTAGTAGATAGGCCTTCCCAGAGAGCCACAAGACTTAGATGCTGCAGATCGCAACCTTTAAATTATGGGAACTAAGCTATGGGAACCAAGCATGGGGAAAAGCCCATGTGCTGAGTGAGGGACTACTAAAAGCTGGGGTCACCAGGGAGGCAAGTAGACACACCATTCATTTGCCACTCCAGTGAAGGACATGTCACCAGAAGGCAGACAGGAGCACACAAAGCAGACCCCTTAAAAATGATTGGTTAGCTTTCTATTGGTCTGGCTTTTGGGCTACCAGAGCAAAACCAAGTGAAGAATTGCCCCAAACTACCTTCAAAATAGATTACAGGTCTGAAATTAGGATTCTGAAAAGGCTGTAGTACAAACCCAAGAGACAAGTGAGACTAAGGGCAAACTCCTACTCTGGGAAACACAAAATTAAGAAAGCATCCGTAAGAGACAGAAATTCAAGATTAGCCCTCAAGATTCAGTTTGTAAAAGCCCAGTTCAATGTCTGGAAATGTCTGTAAGTGGCCAGGGAGGAAGAGCTTTAAGGTTATGCCCTAAGTTTTCCTTTGCTTGTTAACAGAAAGCATATGCAGATTCTGGTATTTGTATACACAGGAAGTCACGTCTGGCCATCCCTGTCATATTGCATTTCTTTCTGGGATGGCGTGTTGTGATTCAACCACAGTCAGCAACTGAGCACCAGCAGCTGCTCGCTCAGTCCTCCCTGGTGGGACTGGGGAGAGAATCAGAAGGGTGAAAGTGAGAAAACACACAGGTTGAGCTAAAGACAGTTTGATAGGTAAAGCAAAAGCTGTGCACACAAGCGAAACAAAACAAGGAATTAATTCACCACTTCCCCATGGGCAGGCAGATGTTGAACCATCTCCAGGAAAGCAGAGCTCCATCAACACATAACGGTGGCTTGGGAAGACAAATGCCATCACTCTGAACATCCCACCCTTCCTCCTTCTTTCCCCAGCCTTACATGCTGAGCATGAAATCACATGGTATGGGATATCCCTGGGGTCAGCTGGGGGCAGCTGTCCTGGCTGTACCCCCACCCAGCTCCTTTTGCACCCCATGTCCACTCACAGGTAGGTTGTTCTGAGAAGGAGAAAATGCCTCAACTCTATGTAAGCACTGCATAGCAGTAACAAAACCATGCCTGTTATCAAAAATGTTTCCAGCACAAATCCAAAATATAGGCACATACAAGTTATTATGGAGAAAATTAACTCTATCCCAGCCAAAACCACCACATAGAGGTTGACTGTGCTATTCAGATAGTATTGCAGAGGAGCTGGTACAGCAAAATGTCACCAGAGGAAGCAGCATATTGCCCTTTTCCTTTTGCCTGCCTCCTTGGATCCTTTGATGACCTGGTTGACAGCAGCCAGGTTCTTTAGGATGCAGAATTCAACCCTTCCCCTGAAGACATGTTAACACAGCAGCTTCCCAGCCTGTCTGGATCTCAAGGCAGTGGAGGAAAGGGGCGTTTGAAGGCTTGATCAGCCTTTTCGTGTTTATAACCTTCTGGAAGGAGCACACTGAAACAACATGGTGAAAGCTCCTGCCTTTCCCCATTGAATCACATTGATCAGACTTTCAACATGTTCACAACACAATAAAAATCTATGTGAGACAGTTTAATCAGAGCCTCAGCCAGCAGATCTCTCATTAAAACTAAAGGATTAAAGTCATTAGGGCATAAATGCACAGAACCATTCAATTTTTTCATCAGCAAAATCAGGAAAATTTAGAACTGAGCTTCCTCGCATTCCACCTGCCTGGTAGAATTGTGTAATCTCAGACTTTACAGACCTGGAAGAGAACTAATATGCATTTTGCACTTTTACAGATACTGCTTCAGTGTTTTTGCTTTAAGCACATAATCGGTAGTTTTGCCTCTCAGTTCTCCTCTTTCAGAGATGTAAAAGGTTCTTGTTTCTTTGATCCAGTTTCTAAATTACTCCTATCTAGATTTCCTTTCCATTCCATCTGTATCCTCCTGTGGTGTGCTGATGCTGGCTGGATGTCAGGTGTCCAGCAAAGCCATTCTATCACTCCCCTCCTCAGCTGGACAACATACAGACAAATATAAGGGAAAGTGAAGGGTCAAGATAAGGACAGGAAGAGATTGCTCACCTGTTACCATTGCAGGCAACACAGACTCAGCTTGAGGAAATTTAGTTTAATTTATTACCAAGCAGATCAGAGTAGGATAATGAGAAATAAAACCAAATCGTATAAACACCTTCACCCCACCCCTCCCTTCTTCTTGGGTTTAATGTCACTATAGAATTCTCTGCCTCCTCCCCACCAGAGGCACAAGAGGATGGGGAATGGGGGCTGCAGTCAGTTCATCGCACATCTCTGCTGCTCCTTCCTCCTCCAGGGCAGGACTCCTCACACTCCAGTGTGGGTCACTCCCATGGGAGTCAATTCTCCATAAGTTCCTCCTATTTGAGCCCTTCTCATGGGCTGCAGTTCATTAATTACTCCAGTGTTATACCAGAATTTTCAGTTTTAGTTATTTTCAGCGAAACTACAACAGACTGAAATAGGGAAAATGTGAAGCTTAAAGCATCCTAGGAATTTCATATTGCAAGGATAAAGGCTACGTAACCATTAAGATGAGGTACAATTATGAGTCTGGTGAATATATAGAAACTAACTACATATTCATGAGCTTCCCAACGAGGTACTGAACTACTGAAGGAAGGGAAAACAATACAAAAAGGCCAGACTGTTGGATCAATATGAGCTTTCCAATCCCAAAATATTGTGAGGAGTTACAGAGACTCCGGAGCTAACACCTTCTCTTTGCTCAACATGTTACTACAAGAAAGGCGGGAAATCAGAAGAGGACTACAGAGTATCAATATGAACCAGACACCTAAGATGGCACTATTTCTTCAGCTCAGAGGCATCAGTTAGAGTGCAACATCCTGGGTGAGTTTGCCAAAACACAGTACAGCTTTTAGGCTGAAGAGCTCCCATTAATAGTGGTAGTGTGATGTAAAAATGCCACTTAACTTATATATGAGTAGCAATGCTCATTAACAAATATGTGACTTGAAAGCTGACATGAACTAGCCTCAGTAGAAATTCTTAGCAATTATTAGTTTGATGAACAATACATCTTTTAATGTCTCCCTTGTGCTTCACACAGTTCTATAGATACCTTGGAGAGTACAAGCTATAACTAACAAAGTGACTGGTGTGCCTGAACAAGCTTTTGGAGGGGTCATTAAGATTTGGTCTGCTCTTTCTTGCTTCTATGGCTGATGGTGAAGCATGTGCTTGAATAGAATTACTCTGCACTACGTTAAAACATCCTTACCTGCCTGACAACCTTAATAAAGTTCCTGTTAAAATCAGCAGGGAAGAACTCTAGATAAATTCAGGAAGTGCAGTAAGGACTGGCTTAGCCTTCATAAATTTTATCTTCTATGGTTGTATTGTAGACAGGGAGCCAAATTAGTATTGGCTTGTAGATTAATTAAGCAATACAGACTTCCACAGCATCATTATGCACTTTTATGTTCATCAGTATGCAAGAACTTTGATTTTAAATTTGATACAAAAATTTTGCCTGATTGCTTGCATGAAGAGGAAAATTCTCTCTCCCATTACCAGGTTCACTTAGCAACAAAAGCTTTTCTCTGAAAGGATTCAGATTATCTGCAGAATGAGATATTTCTGCTGTCATAACAGTAAACACAGATAAAAATTATATTGGACTGTACAGATCCCTTTAGACTCTCTGGAACCAAATGATAAGACAATCACCAAGGAGCTATTGTGCATATTCAACAGTATTGTGAACCAAGCAGATACACAGGGTAATAGGAAGAAACAGAATGGGATTTAATACAAGCTAAAGTCTTAGTGGTTTTGTTTCACTTCCAAGAATGTGAACTGAATTTTTTTCTAAATGCATTGGGATCCGTGGATACAGAAAGAACATTTCTGTGACAGGTGATTGCACAAGATACAAAGCTGGGCAGACTGAGCCTTCCCATGTTTGTGCAATCTAACATCTCCTAAGGAATATTGCAGATTTCCTTAATATACTGTGATCATATTCAACTGTTTTTTATGAGAACTCAAGGAAATTAATTTCCTCAAACAAAATTAATAAATGTGTACAACCATTAAAAGAAATGCATGCAGCATTTTCCCTTTGCTTTGTTTTCATAGATTTCTTATCTTTCTGGGTGTGTAAAAAGAATAAAAAACAACCAAACCTCAAAAAAACCCACTATACAAGGACTTGGAGCAACTTGTTTGTGCATTGCAGGGGTCACAGGAGAGGCCTCCTGCACTTTGCAGAAGAACATGTAGAATAGACCAAGAGTCTTGATTTGTTATCTCATGTTTATCATTTGTGCACTGAATCAAGACAGCAGTGAGGCAGGTGTCTAAATGCTCGTGAAGAACAGAGATGTTTTCCCAAGTTAGGAGCTCTGCAACCCAGACCCTACATAAATGCTGTTTATTTTCTAAACCAACATTGTGCAGTGACTAAGAAGCACTGTAGAGATTAAACACTTTTTTAGAGATGAAATTGCTTAGAGATATGAACTATTTGCCAGAATGACACATGCTTAACGTTTTGGGGACTGAGACAAATTTAGAAGTATGATGTCCCAATTCTTTTCTCTTGCCTAATACTTTAACTCAAATGTCACTTTAACTCAAATGTAAGTGAAACCTTTCCTGTTTGTACTGTGCATTTTGCAGAACTCAAACTTTGATTTACAAATAAAAAATACATAGGTTTTGTAAGTATGAGAATGTGTCCTATTCAGGCATGGGAACTACCCTATAAACTGAATCTAGAGACAGTGCATAACAGCACGTCTCAGAGAAGAGAGTTTCTCTTTAAAGACTCCACATCTGAAATACATTTATGACTTCAAGGGGCAATAAACTTGCATATAACTCTTTTACTAAGGGATAACAAGCTTTTTCTGTTGAAATGCATTTTAGGGAGGGACTAAACTATGATACTGCAAAGGAAATATAGGAGTGACAGAAGAAGAGACAAGAAACAGAAAAGAGGGAAGCAAAGAGAATAGAAGAAATGAGGAAAGTTCAAACTCCATTTAGGCAACACTGCCCATAATGATGAAATATCTGGGGGTTTGGCTGTAAAGGTCAAAGGATAGAGGAGAGGTAAGATTTGAGGGTGATATCACTACAAATGATTGTATCAGTTGCTTTAGTGAATCTTAATACCTGTGCCTGCCAATGTGGCCTCTGCTATTGACAACCACCAAAGTGTTCCATTGGAAAGTTTGGTTGTCTTGGGTTTTTGCCTATTTGCTTTTGTTTGTTGAAAGTATATTAAGGAAATGTTCACTCCTAATTTTTCAGGATTTCATGGAAAATCCTTTAAGCTAAGCCCCTCAAACTTTTAATTTTCCTATGAAAAATTTAACATTGCATGCAGCAGAAAACATCAATAAAAATTAACATTCTTTTTTGCTGAGCAACTTTGAAATGTATAGTTTTCCATTGAACATGACAATATTTTCCAAGCAAAAAGATTAAAAGATGAATAACTGACTTCACCAAATCAACGGAATTATTTTCTACCTAAAATTTCTAATGCCCTGGTTTACAACAACTTGTCTTTTTATTGCCTAACTGCTAAACTAATTTGTAACAATTTCCTACCACTGCCTCAGAAGAGAAAAATATATGGAGTAAAGGGAATCACACTAAATGTACTCTGAGTCCTGTGATAGGGATCCTGCTGGTGGGAGCTGCATTGCAGCTTTGAGAAGTCTCCTACAGTAACTACAGCAGATGAAGTAGCACCTGCTGAAGAGTATTTCAAAGAGTGACCAGATAGCTGTGCCTCCAAGATGCCATCCCCACTGAGCACAGGGAACAAATGCAGATGGATGCATTCATGTCCCAAACAAGACTGAATCCATCAGGCACCCTTACTCTGTTCAGGGTTACCCCAAGGGAAGGATCTTACTTAGCATCTCTTCTCCAGTTGGGGATATTCTAAGTCCCAGCCATCCTCCAAAGCTACTCAGGGTCAGAGCCAGCTTTATCTGGACTTCATGGAATTTCTGAAGCCCTGGCATACCAAAGAGAAAATGTCTGCACACCATCCATAGTCCAGAAGCAAGATGTGGTATCCTCTGGATGAGGATACCACAGGTATCATAGTCCAGGGAAGACAAGACTCAGAAGCGGGTTTCCCTGAACAACAAAGCTGAAATGTCTGTGCAGAAGCCACATAAAATCATTGGTTGCTGTGGCAGAGCCTTTGAGGCAGGACAAGCTGCAGAGGTGTCTGCAATAGTAATCAGGGGATGCAATGAAGGAATGTCAGAGGGACAGAGCTGAAAGGATCCTGAGAAGCCATCTAGGCACAAAGTAACTTGGCAAGCTGACAGTAGCCCAAGAAAATATTGTCTTGCATGGGGGGGATAAGAAATATTTTGTGAATTTGCTTTTGCTATGTAGTTCAGAGAGGCATTGCAGAAAATGTGTGAAGAGAGCAAATAATAGTAGGGAGAAAATGCTGGAAGCAGGTGGGCAGTGAAAAGTGAAGAATCTAATGGCAAAGTATGGACCGAGGTGTGCAGCAAGAAAATGCTTGTCAAAAATACAGCAGAAATGGCAGACAGCAAGGTAAGGAGAGGTTGATGTCAGGAATACAGACAAAGGGAGAGAAAACAGACCCGTTTCCTGACTCTTCTTAGGGTAAGGCATAAGGATATCGTGGCTTCTGTGGCAGTGTTTGCTCAGGCTGTGATGGCAACAAATGGCTTCGTGTACTTCTTGATGGTGTCTGTTGCTGAGACAAGTGAGGAAAGCGAGGTCAGAGCAGGTGCACAGGGCCTGGAAGACATTAGTGACACTTCTGCTGTGAGGTTCTTCCACTGATTGTCACGGCATTAGCAGCAGCCATGGCATGTCTGTATCCCAGTGTCTGTGTCCAGCTGCCCAAAACTCTATTCCATTGAGACCCTGAAGGATGCAGGATCAATTTCAATGTGTGAGTAGTCTGAGTTCAGAAGTGTTTAGGATTCTTGCCAGGGTCACTGTCAACTAGAGCCATAGTTTAGATGCAGCTACCTTAATTTGGAGGCAGCAATTTTCAGTGTAAGCTTGCCTTTTGGCCATATGGTCAGAAATCACTGTCAGACTCCCTCTGGTTACTAATATGGTTATAAGCATGGTCCTCTTGCAAGCAACTGGGCTTATCTGGGAAAGAATCAACCTCTGCTGCACAACCTGGCTGGTTTGATCTCGTCTGTGCAAATCTCTGCATTGATCACCTGTATATGGGCCTTCACATTCATTCTGCTGGCTCCAGCTGACTTCTGTCATCACCTATGAAAAAGTGTTACCTTGAATTTCTCATCACCTTTAGAAGCTGCACAGGGGTTAAAATAGGTTAGTCACTGTGAGCTCTGCAACTCATTGGTATCAGTGCAGAGCCTGGAGAGAAAGTGACAGCAAGTGTACGTGCAGCGTGGTGCTGCAGCAGCAATGGCAGTGGAAAGCGTTGCCTTACTCCAGATGACCCTTTCAGACCCTGTGAAAACACGAGGAAGAGAAAGAAAGAATATTTTTTCAAGTTGCTCTCTCTTCTGCTTGACACATTGAAATGTGTGAAGGACTCGTCTCACAGGGACCAATTCTGCCAGAGCAGAGGGAAAATATTTATTACAAAACCACAACATTTCATGTCCTTTCTTTGCTTTTCAAATAGGATTATGATAGCTTCTCAGCATTAAAATAAACTGAAATACTTCAAGTGCTGTTTAAATTAAAGTTAATTTTATCCTCCTATACTGTGGAATAAACATTTGTCAGTACTCTAGGTAAAGAGATAAGATGAAATATGTTCTTTGCGTGTAGAAACCCCTTTCCACATCAATAAATACAGCAACTGCTTTCCAATGCTTGCCATGTCCTCAATTCTTACAGTTTCTTCTTTCAGTCAATTTTAACAGATTAACTGATACCCAAATGCTTTGTTATAAGGATCAAAAACTGCCACAGTAATGGGAGGCTGAACCATCCATTAACCAAACAACTTTGCAGACAAGCACTAATCAACATTTTAATTCCCCTACCTGTATTTCTCTCATCTTCCAGTTCTGCATGAGCACCTCCAACTCAGGTTCAAGTCTGAAATACACCTGCAGTTTCTAGACTACTCTAGACTATTGACACTGACTTAGAAGATTATAAATAAAATTTCATATTAATAATACCAAACACACAATAGCTTTTTACTGAAGATAGTTTCACACAAGAATTCTTACATTTTCTTCCAGTAAAATATTCTTCATTTCTGCTCCACAACCAGAAATGAAGTAGCCTTCCGTTTTATGCTATTGGTTGATACTGGAAAAATGAATGTTTTCCTCCTTGTCTTTCCTTGGCCTATAGCTCTTGGCTAAATCACCCATTTCCCTCTTCTGCCGTCAGGCAGTATAAACAATTTCCCTGCACTGTTTGCTGGGATCCAAGAAACAAATGATAAACAGAAGCTTAAATCTATCATTAGCATATTTGGAGATAGAATGCACATGGTCTGGCCTGCATACTTGTCCCAAAGAAAGATGGGGCTTAAGTTGTGACTAGCACCATTGCCAGAAGAAGAAATCTTCCACCTTCAAATCTTAGGCATGGAACACTTATACATCACAAAATACGAAAGAGAATTTACCAGAGGTCTCAGTAAACAGCATCTCACAAAACATCAGAGCTCCCATATACCCAGAGATGGAAACTTTCACCTGAAAGTCCATCCCCAGGCAGAAAGACTCTGCATTGTGCTGAGAGGGAAGAGCTGCGTGATCCTTCTCCCCAGACAGCATACAGCACCAGGAGATTTATCAGAGAAACTGCTCATGGGGTGGAAGGACAATGGTAAAAGGAGCAATAAACCCACATGTTCTTTCAAATGCTCCTGAATTGTCTTGCAGAAGCACTTGAGACGTGGATGCAACAACAGTCTTTTATGTCACCTGGGGTTCAAGGATACAGCAAATGGTACCCAATTGCCATCAGGGCTGCCCTGCAAGAGACCTTGTCAGCTGACTTGGTTGGAGCTCTGGGTTTGGCTCTTCCTGATGCCTCTCATGCTTCCTTCTTCCTGTGAAATTAATGCTTCACATGTGGAGTTTATCACCTGTAGCTCCAGAATCAGCCTAGTCCAGTGAAAAGAACTGTGTTCTCCTCTTCCCCCTTGCACACCTCCTCGCATGCTTTGGGGGAGTTTTGCACTAAAGTTTATGACCGAAGATGGTAGAATTAAGTTTCATGAGCTTTAAAAGAAACTTTAGAAATGCTGGACCATTCCTGTCCTCATTGATCCACGATTTTGTTAAAATATTTGGTTCACACAGTGTTCAATATTGGTGCCTGTTAGACCTGAAGGTCCTGCTTGCTTATCTGGATATCAAAAGAAAAAGTAGAACACCCTGGGCACTTGTACTATACTGCTACCTTGCAGTACATCTAGTTCTCTTCCACTTACTTTGGAAACCTCTTTGAATTTGATGCAGCCTTTCCACTTTGTGACACCACAAACAAGCAAAGAGCTCTCATACCCTTCCGTAAACCTGCACCATCCTTTCAAACCCTGCAGTACACTGCAATTAATTTTCGTATTTGCATCAGAATATTTGATAACAGGGTACTTGCAGCTTTTCAGAAATATGTGAGGCATTAAACCCTCAGTGTTTCCACATGACCTTCAAACTACAGTTCAATCCATACTCTCAACACTCTCAGCACAGATGGCAAATTTGATACCACACTTCTGGCACGAAGAACAATTTTTGTGTCTAAAATAAAATATAGATAGATGCTCTAAATTTTGCCAGTATAGAATGACTCAAGAAAAACATGTGTTGTTGTTTCAAGACTGATGGTGCTGATGTGGGAATTCAGAAGGGTGGTTGAGAAAATTGAGACCCAGTCACAAAAGAAATAATTGTTACCTTAGATCTGAGAGACTTGCCTGCTTGAATTTGAACTGGCTTTTCACAGGATTGAAACTCCCTGTACTGAGCTGGCAGTATGAGAAACAAAACCAGCACACCAGCTCAGTTTCTCAAGACAACACAGAAAACCAAGCAAGCAGGATAAGCTTGGTTGAGCATTTGTATCACTACTCAGTTCTGACACAGCCAACATTTTCTGTACATTATTTTCAAAAGGGAGTGAAACCAAAACTAAGCATGATTCACTAACTTGAAAATTTGAAGGAGAGGGAAGAAACTTAGAATTGAGAAGATCATATATATATATATAAATCTCCAGGCAAATGAGTGATACAAGAGAAGTTTGGAAATGAGATGGTAAGTTATCTAGTGGGCACAAAAACTCAGAGAGTCTTTTCTCCTACTATCTGCTCCCTGTCCTATCTGCTAGCAGAGCAGTTACCTGATGACTTATACCAGGAGGACACATGCAAAAGCTAAATATAGCTCAGTCATTAGTGTTTATATTTGAAACATCTATACAGCTGGATACAAAACAAACTGCAGCAAAACACAACACAAAACACAGAGAAACCCGTGACATGATACCAGGATCTGCAATCTGTGTGTGTTCTGAACAAAGGAAATCACTCTTTAATATAAGTGTGATCGAAAAGGTTACCCAAGTTGGTTGTAGAGCTGTCATCCTCAAAGAGATCCAAGATGTGACTCAGCACAGTCTCTGGCAGCTTGCTCCAGGTGACCCGCCACCTAAAGAGGTGAGATGAATCAGATGTCTCCAGCTCTCAATCTAAAGACTCCTGATTAATTTGTGAAAGAACTAACACATGCAGCTCATTTAGAAGTAGTAGGTTCACGCTCATGTCAAGTTACACACATACCACTTCCACTTTCCTGTGTGAAAGTACAACAGGAGTTCATGCAGATCAACCATCTCTGAGTCCCAGGTGACCACCTAAACTCGTAATAAGGTATATTGTCAAAATACACTAAAATAGCTTATCCTTCTGCCTTTGTCTGCCTATTTGTCTTAGTAATTTTTGCCCCAGCTGCTTTTATTGACTTATTAAAATGTCTATAAAAATATTATTCAAATAAGCCAATTATTAAAGATGACACAACATTGTTGTTTCCTTACTGCAAGTAGTTCATGTGGGGAGTATGTGCAGTTGCAGTACCGTGCAGGTTAAGAGGAAGATTTCTTATGAATGCTCTGGGTCCTCTTCATGTCATCTGTAATGATAAATGGCCTAATATTCACAAAACACTTTGTCCTTTGCACAAGCACTTATGAAGTGGAGGCTTCTATTGTGCTGCCCTGATAGGAGTCCTGTATCTTTTGTATAATCTCATACAGAGAATGAAGAATCATTCTAGTTAAAGGAGATATTTTGTGGTAGCTTGCCCTATTTTACTTTAATTTTTTTAAATGTGTCATTATCATGGGGAAAAATGGGATCGATCTTGCCACTTTCATTCCAGATTAATCTTTCCTACACTTTATGTCCAAACGGCCTCTGCTGATTCCTCGAGGAAGCCATTTCTCCAAGTCAGGAGGCCATTTTTCATTTTGCTAGCTTGTCCTGCACCCTGATGGACCAGGTCCTCTCTGTCCTCTTTTCACGAACCGACATTTGCAAAAAGCTCATGTCAGGATGGCTCTGCTGGTCAGAAAATGGGGCTATTGGAATCTGTATCCTATCACTGCCAGTTGCCAACACCCAAAGAGAAAACATATGTCATAGTACTTTACAAATATTTTCCCTCCAGAAGCTAGAAGAATGAGGACTTTACTGACCCAGAGGGGATGAATGTGTTTAATGGCTGTCGCTGGTTCTTTTGGGAGTTTTGTTCAGTTGCCATTTGAGCTCCTTATAGTTCTGAGGTGGCCACGTGTCTGCCACCGGTGTATGTGGGAAGAACCAAACCCAGGACTCTGTTTTGTATCGAGCATACCACCAACTAGTTTCTCTCAGTGACTTTCATTTTTTAACTAAACAGACACTGAAGGACTGTTTCTCTGGTGCTAGTCTTCATTTCAGAGACTTTTGTATTACCTTATCCCTACTGATATTTCTTTTCCAGTCGTTTAGGCATTCTGTGTAGAGAATATATTCCATAAGTTTATCACACTTATGGCCTGCTTTTATAACTTTTCCATTGGTACCACCCATTTGAAATGAAAGAAAGGAAACATAACTTAGCATTTCAGATAAGAGCAAACCATCAATTTACACGGTGGTGTAAATGCTTTGCTATGTTCCTTTCTAATCCCCTCTAACATACAGGTGGGTTTCTGACCGTTACCCTAATAGTTTTCTAGAAACACTATAGGACTAAAACCTTGTTTGAGAGACATGGCATTCTTCTCCCTGGAGCTGGAATGACTGGACAGTAGCATCCCCTTTTCTTGAGTTCCCATCACAGCCCAAATTTCAGTTAATAGGCATATTTGGGGCGGAGTGGGCTTTGGTGCTTGAAGATGAACTCCTGTTTCTTTGCAGTTTGCTGCAGCAGGCAAAAGTTCTTCCATGATTTCAGCAATGTTTAAGCCATTAACCATTTTAGCCTCTCACACCTGCTCCTATAATTGTAGATTTCTGTGCACCTCTGTTTCGATATAAATTCAAATGAATATTAAAGAATGATGGCGGGACAGAGCAGATCGTGGTGATAATGACTGCAGACATAGTCTGACTGCTGAAAGTGGATACTCCTGAAAATCTGTTGGCTGGTTCATAGAGAGAGGAGAAGGCTGGGACATTGTGCAAGAGATGCCATACCAGGAGGAAGAGTCCTACAAGGGCGAGGCTGTGCTGTTACAGAAGAGAGGAGTGAATACAAGGTATTTTCCCTTTCCCACCTTGCTGGAAGCAACTGGGTTAGGGCGAATTCAGGATGTGCTCAGGGAGAGGGAGCTGGGAGGATCCAGAGGATCCAACCTCTCTGGAGGCAGTTCAGCTGTGGCTATTGCAGGAGCCTCTCAAAACTGGAATAGCAACAGAGATGAAAAATACAACAATGATACAAAAAAGCACAGACTGGATTTTTCTGGCGCATGGCCTTCCTTCTGGGAGCCATTTAAAGTAGTTGCTGTGATGCACTGATTTTATAAAGTAAAAAGGATAGTCCTAGCTCATTCAGCTCTGTCAAGGGGTCAGATTCTGGGTTATGGAAAGAAAATTGGATGGTGATCCAATAATGAAGTGCAATCAAAAGCATTTTAAGAAACTTTTCTCTCTCAGTTAGAATTTGGAAAGATACATTTAAAAGCAGTACTGCATGTTCTTTCTTGAAACAATTGGGACGGAAAGTCTAAATAACAAACAAGAAAATTGCTACAGTCCTCTGCCCCCAAGGTTAGGGCTTCTGTACATCATCAGCTATGATTTAATGTAGTGACTGGCAGCCCAGGCTTAACAAGTTCAGCAAAGCATGAGGTCGTGAGGAACAGGTAGAAGTCTACTGTAAAAAACATGAACAAGACCTCTGCAGCAAGAGATGAGATCTAATATCTGCCTGAGAGACCTCGAATTGCAGCACTGAAATTTCGTAGTATTTTTTCAAGAGTACACATCCTACTGTAGGTCAGTTATGGGCTCAACTGGAGTAGCCTTTACTTTGGAAAGTCAAAATTAATACAGAAAAAAGCTACAGCTCATTATGAGCATTTGCTATAAAACATAAACTACTCATAATAAAAATGTGGTGTTATTTCACGTTGCATGTTAGACAATACCATGGACATTGTGCACGTGTTTTTCATGTAGGAGAAAGAAGAGGTATAGGATGAGAAAATGAGGTGGCTCATCATCCCAACAGTCAGTAATTCAGGCAAAATGCATAGTGTCAGGAGTACATGTCTTGGCATATTTGGACAGCATAGTTGTAGAACCCCATCCACATAACAGAAAGTTTATAAGCTAGGATGGATATCAGAAGATGCACAAACCCATGTTTTTGGATGTTATGAATGGTACCCAGAGTGGGACAGACTCAATTTACACACATCAAGGCTGCTTTTCAGGCTGAATATACAAGATATTCCCTCTGGTTCAAAACTCTCATATGGATTTCCCTGTGTCTGACACTTCAGTGCCTGATAGATAATTTGTACTCACTGGCAATGCGTGTAAGAGCTGCTTCTCCAACCACCACCACACAGAGCTAACAGCCAAGGGCTCCCAAAGTTTAGGCAGTTTATTATGGCCCAACATTTAAGTGTTCCAGACAAATGTGACAGTCTATAGAAGAAAAAACCTTTGGAACACTGGAAACAACCTTGGTTGTTTAACTGTGTGCACCTCTGTGAATATCCTTAACAATGTTTATAAACAACCTTACAATCTCTAAATTAAGGCATGACTGGAAACAGAACACAGGCATTCCCTGTTTTTATTTTTTCTTAGTTTCTTCAGATTGCTATGAGTAATCAGACTTACAGACTGAAAAATGAGATGTGCAGAAAACCCTTAGTTCCTCATTAGCAGGAAAATACTAAATTAGTCAGGAAATTCTCTTAACCTAGAGGGGAATTTTGGGCTTATATTTATTGTCCCTTTGTGTATACCTGAAATACTACTCCTTGCTAATCAGCTTGGAGCCAAAAACTTCTCTTAATACTTGTCCTATTGAAGTGCTTGAAATTAGATTAGCAGAAACTCCATGGAGAAAAAAAAAAAAAAAAAAAAGGAAAGAAAGAAAGTTAGTTCTTCCTCCAAAACCTAACATTCTCTTAAAATATGGAACTTATTTACAATTGTGTTTTTCTCTTTTTATAAGGCTTTAGCTTGGGTTTGGAACAATGCAATGAAACTAGCCTCTGTTTAATATAGAAGGTGTTCTGTGGGGGAACAGAAGGATGGCTCCAGGGGACCTGTATCACATTTGTTAGAGATGCTATTTTATCCTATACAAAGACTGAAGGCGTTCAGTCAGACTTCTCATCTGTCTGGTTAAAAAGCTTCAGGCTGAAAATGAATCGCAAGAAATTTAATCATGTCTTATAAAAACACTTTCCTTTTCAAGTTTTTGTAATAGCTAATATATAATTCATCTCTCCTCTTCCACTTTTGCTGTGGCTCTAGTAATTTTATTCAGAAAAATAGTGAGAAATCAATACAGTTTGGGGAAAAATGAAGAGTATACAAACTCAGTATATTAAATACATTTACAAGTATAACTTTAATAAGAAAGTTTTAAAAAGGCAATCATGTAAGCCTTCATCTGAAAGAAATGCAGATAAGTATTAAGTACTTTTCCCTCTCTCAATCCAAAAGTAGACATTTGCAAGCAGGAAGTTTTGTCTGCCCGATGCTGCTATTCAGCTACAGTACCAGAATTTCAAATTCTGAAGAGTAAACTATGGATGTATTGAAAAAAAAGGACTTTATTTCACACATGAAATACAACAAAGTCCGTATGATCACGGTGTGTTCTCATCACATAGCTATAACACCTAGCATAGAATCTTTCATGCACAAGATAAAAGTAAAAGCTGTTCTGAGGGGGGAAAAAAGAGAATGGTTAAAGTCTATTAAGTGGCATAACTAGTGCGCCTAACTAAAGAGGGACTCCATCATGAGTGATAAATAGCACACAGATAAAAGAGTGCTTGTATTTTACAGAATTTTGATCAGACAAGAACCATTGAGACGCAGACCAGAGGAGAAAAGTATCAAGCTATTACCACTAGTATGATGTTTATAATAAAATGAAATTCTACCTGAAGTCCCAGTAGTTACGTTGTTATGTTTGTCAAGACTCAGGTTGGACTGTACTTTTGTGGCTGAAGTGATTACCCCTCTGACATCAGTTTCCTGGAAATGCCAGGAAGAAATCATCCACTGCAGGGTGCTGTGATGGTCTCATCTGTTGGAGTTAGCCCCCAGGGTCTTGCTGCACAGAATTTGGGTTTTGGCCATGGAGGAAAGAGGTGCACCAGCACGTGCCCTCCTCCAAGGCTGCCACTGCTGCCAGAAACAAGCACAACATAAAGTCAATTCAGGCAGCACATGCTGTGCTCTAGTGGAAGACACAAACTATTTCTGCTTCTGTCATCTCTGTCCAGCAAACTCCTGACCTCTGACAGATGGGAGACAAACAGAACACTGAAGCCTGAAATGCTGATGGAAGCTTCAAGGAAGTGGACTATTCACCTGCTCCTCCTCATCCTTTCTCCCAAGTCCTACAAGCCACGCCACAGCAGTTACCATCCTTTTAACCTGTACACTGGGAAGAGCTGGTCCCACCTTCTTTTTTCCCCCTGGTGGTGCCACGCTGTGCTAGGTACCTGACCCAACCCAGGCCTGCTTCACCTGCTTCGGGATCCCAGCATTATTCAGGCTTCAAGGCTTGCTCAGCATTCCCTGAGGCATCTTTCTCTCCTCAGCCCAGACAGGAACAGCTAGTCACCTAGAAACATAAAAAGTGGAATTTAAAGTTTTTATTAGAAGCAATAAAAAATTATCGTATTTATCTTAAAAAGAAGCTACCAGATAAGGAAATACAGCGGAGTTATGACAGCCTACAATTCGCTTAAATTTAGTACAGTATGAACGTCAAATTTCAGTCATTACATGAGAGAAAGTTAATCAGATCATAAAAGTTTGTCTAGACACTGTCAGGTGTCTGACTATCAAGACACAAATCTATTTTTTAGTAGAAAAACAAGATATTAATACTGAATCAAACTTCTGTATTAAACCACAAACCATGTTAAAAGCCAAAATCTTAATTTTGCAGGTAAACCCTGCCTCCTATCTCTATGGGATTGTATGTTAGAGACTCAAGAAAAGTTTTAAAAAATCTCTTACACATGGCAGGTGAGATTGTTACAGCTCCATACTGGATATATGCACAGGCATCATCTGCTCTGCGTAACACCAATGCTCTTCAGGATGCCACCATGTTCTCCATTTAAGAAAGCATATGGAGTATTCCCTTCCATTCTTTCCCTAAATATTCATGCCAAAATTACTTACTTTCCATTCTTCATTACAGCAGATTTAGGTTGTTGTTATCTTTATTATTAAAGATTAAAATAAAACAGCAACAGTAATGTGGTTAATATTTTTCATTATAATTATCAATTTTGATCATAAACTGTTGTGGGGAAATGGAAACAAGCAGTGAATTCTACAGAAAGTTACACAGCATAAAAACCCCATTCTGAATGCAAGCACAAGGAAAATTTTTTATGTACCATGACACTAACAGTGAATAGTTTTTCCATACCATTGCTTGCAACTGTCAAATCCCAGATACTTCAGGCAGACACTTCTTGATGCCTAAAGTCTTGTAAAACACTGGTTAGTTTAAGAGATATAACTAGTGGGCAGTGTGTCACAATTAAGGCATTAAAATGTGTAATTTCTTACTGGTGTCGGTATCCAACTAGTTTTGGATTTCAAATCTATTTCAGCTAACTATTGATAATGTTCCATGCTTATTAATTTTTTTTTTAATATATTCAATGATAAATGGTCTTTTTCCATTCCTAGGCGAAAGTAGCGCTGAAATCTGGAGTATTTGATCTTGATAGCTCCGAGGTCATTAAGTGTTTTAATAACCCATTTGGCAAGATGTATGATGAAAAACTTTGTTCACTAAACCAGAGTTGACCCACTCTTCTGCATTTCAGAAAAGAGATTCAAGTGTCAATGGACCATCTACACTTGTTTCACATTCTTTTGAATGAAGAATAGGAAATCTTATTTAAGATTTGCATAGGCTTATATAGGTGGCTTATTTAAGGTTTGTAGAAAAAGACTTTTGATCCCTTTCTATTCAATAAAGCAAAATAAGCCTTTTGTAAGGTGTGATCCATCTTACTGAAGATTTAGGAATCAACTATACAGATCCCTCTTTCATACATCCTTCTATGCTTGAGATAGTCTTAGCTGGAACTTTTCCCTAGAGTCCTAAGTGAAAACATGTGTATTGAGGATATACCTTTTTCTTAAAGCACTCATTTTGCTTTGTTTGTGACAGGACTGAATTTGGTTTCTTTTGCTTTTTGGGTTTTTTTTTTGTTCTTGTTTACACATGCTCACTAGTGAGATTCACTAGTACTTCCAGATTTTGGGAAGGAAAAAGAGGAGATTTGGGTGATGAGAGAGAAAAGGGCCAAGGGAAGAGCTCAGACAAGAAGCAGCAGTACTGAGATCTCCTACATGTATGGACAAAACACACAGATGCACTTTATACATCTGCTCCCCTTCTCATCACAAAATTCAGCATTGCCACAATAAAGGCCAGCCTGTGGCCAGGCATTCCTGTACTTTCTGAATCTCATCTTCTTTTCTCGCTCTTTTGTAGAAGATCCTGAGTTTCCCATGACATTGCTCTTTGAAGGGTCCCATCTAAACCCAACAGTGTCTCTTGGATGGGATCCTGAGCATCAGGCAGGTGAATAAATGACCTCACCAGGTGTCCAGTGCAAGCAAGTGGTGCAGTATCACACTGTAGGCATTTTATTTAGAAGCAACTAATTTCAAAACAGTGGTGATTAGCAGGAAGACACCCATGCAAGCACAAAGTGTATTCTTCTGACAGAGCCATGCGAAACAGCTTCCAGCCAACCAGGCACACGTGGAGACAAGGGGAAGCTGGGGAAGGGCCAGATGGGCAGCCAGGGCACAAGATCCCCCGAGCACAGCACGGCCAAGGGGCAGTGTGGGGCTGGGGAAGGATGTGACAGGGAGAGGAAAAGCAGAATGCTGACTCTTAAGGAGATAGCAATAAATCCAGTGAGAAATTGCCAAATTCAAACATGGGAGCCATCTTTAACAGGCTTCCAGGACCTCTCTTGCAACTTTCTGGACTGAGCTTTTTGATAACATCTGCTGTGGTCCAAGCCTATCTAAAAATCTCGTAGAAAAAATAATTTTCTTCATTTTTTCACTACATTGGACTTGCCGTTAAAAAATCCATTCTTTGTGTGGTCAAGGGCCACATTTCTTCAGTAAATTTTTTATTATCTGGACCGGTAATTCCAGTAATTTTCAACTGAAGGAGCTATAATCATAACTTTCAGCATAGAAATGCTGTCTGCAAAATGTCTCTAGACTGTGAAGGTTATACTAAGCAGTCTTGCCTGTATAATTTCACCATTCACACCTAAGTGATGGACCATACAAAATAGGGCTGAGCTTTTTCATTCCTTTGCAATAATGAATAATAAAACAATTGACCAAACAATTTTTGTTGAAAAAAATTACATAGCATATTACAGTAGAACTGAAATATAAATGTAGGACTAAGAAACCTTTACATGGCATGCTACTTGCAGTTTGTGAAGTACAGCAATTATTTAATTGCCAATAGAGTAAACATAAAATATTTCTCTGAATTCCTTATCCTACTGTTGCAGTAATTGCAGTGCTCTCTAGAACAAGATTAATTTGTTGCTATGGCTATAGAAGCTTTAATTCTCAAGTTTCTGTAGAACAGTGGCTATTCTTTTGGCACCAGGAATGGGCTCATTTATCACAGTAGCTTCAGAAAAGATCCTAAGCTGTAGTTCTCCATAGAGGTTTTGGACTCCCTGTGAATGATCTCTTGTGCATATGATGAAATCTGTTCTCTTGTTGACATCCAAAACTTTCCCTGGAGGGATCTGTAATAATAATGACTATCACCAACACAAAGTCCTTGGACCAACCAACATTCACCCCACCCACTGATCACCCCACTCCTAACAGCCCTTGGCCCTACAGTCTCCATCACCAGAGTGCCCCAACCCTGGCAGAGGATATTTGTGTTGGGGAATTGGCTGGAGCTTCCTACAGAGCCCCTCTGCCAGGCTGGCCTGCAGGACAGAGAGCCCAGCAAGCAAAATAAAAGTGCAGCTCAACTCGTTGTCCACAACCAGAGCCCATGGCTTTGCAGAGAGAAATGTTAGGCCAGAAAAACACCAGAGCAGGAGCCTGCCAGCTGACACTGACAATTAGAATGCTACTAGACAGCCATTTCACAGTACTGTCAAGTGAAAACTCTAGGGAAAAGCAGAATGCAAACAGCACAAAGGGTCATGTTGAATCATTTGTCTTACTCCAAAAACTAGAGATGGTTCTCAAAGCATAATTAAAAAAATGCAATTTTTTCCATCACGAAAAATCAATTCAGCCAGCATAAAATTGTGAAGGCACTAAATATACACGTGGAGGGAAAGGAAGTAAAGTCATTTAACATATGATGTTTCAGTTCATGCACAATTTAATTTAAAATTGTTTTTAACTTTGCATATTAAATGTTATGCTTTGCTTCAGTAAAGTACTTCAGCAAAGTAATTTCTATAGAGATAAAAACCAGTGCTACTGGGATTTTGGATTTAGTAGCTTTCTATACATAATTGCAGGAGACTTGACACTTGGATGCAAGACTAATTTATAAACATATTTTGAGTGCATATATTGTGATTGAAATACATTATTAACATGCTTTGCAAGTTGATGGAGAAACCTTACATTGTCAGACTAACTGTTGTAAGCAGAAAGTTAAACAAAGTAGGCAAGTAAATTGATGTTACCTTGATCTACAATGAAGGCATAGGAATATCTCTTGCTTCTTTTACACTGCTGGGATGTTTCATAATAACAGCTAAAATTATAAAATGCTTTGAAGGAGTTGTGGTACTCCATTTTTAAGCCATTAACTTTTGAAACACTTTACTTTAGTTGCACCCTTTCCTTTATTATTCTGAGAGCATGCAATTCATCTGTAAAAGCAAAATTTGAGCAACTCTTTTAAGAATATATTTGAAGGCAACCATTATTAATTCCTGTACAGTGGCCAAAACATTGCCTATACATCCTGAGCAGAAACTGACTTTAATTCCAGTAAATCCTATTTTAGGTAGAAGGCCATTAACATTATTAAATCAGTAGGCCATTAGGGGAAACAGCAGCCATACAGTGACTGGGGTGACATTCTTCCTTAGTTGGTCCCAAAACACAGTCGTGATGTCTCTGTTCCCTGGTCTCCCATATTGCTTAATGGGTGCTATCAAGGTCCAGGGATTGATTTTCAAGTAGGAGCAGTTGCCCTGCTCAGCTCTGAGACAAACAATGACATTTGCTGCAGCAACCTGCTTAGGAGAGCAGCATGGGTCCCGGGAAAGTCTACCTCAATGTCTCTCCTTGATTTGCTCCTTTCAGCTTGGGAAGGTGACTCCTCAAGGAATACCATCAAAAAGCAGGCAGCCCACCTTGCTAAGGAGCCCAGGGCTGCAGGCAGGTCTGTGCAGAGTGAAATGAAATGCTTGGTACGGTCACTTCCCTGCAGAGCAGGGCCCAGTCTGGGATAGTTGAAGGGGAGTCAGGCAAGGGATTGCAGATCATTGCTGAGGCCATCTGAGCCAGGAGCAGAATGGCTGTGCTGCTCCTATGGTCTGTCCTTCCCTTTGCTCCACTTGTTTGAAGTTCCCTATGTTACATTCATGTCTGCAGTCCTACAACTATTTTCTTCAAAAATCGTGATCCTAAATAGCTGTTAGGGATGGGGAAAGTCAGATCAGACTGATCCAATGGTACACAGTAAGTCATCCTGTCTCACGTCTAGCGGAGCTCACTTCTGTTTGTGAGGGTGGAGGATGCTTTAGGAGCTGCATGCCGACTAACCAGATGGAGGGACAGAAGAAAGGCAACAGTGAGGGAGGTCCCTCGAGCAAAACGTTCCTAAGGGACTCTGGAATACAGCTGATACCCTTTTCTTCCAAGTTGTGCAATAGCTGTAGTATCTTTCCTGCACAGTAAGATCACATCTGATCCTATGATACCGATCATAATCAAACTGCTTTTAGTCACTTGGGATGTATTCTAAACAACACAATGTTGCCACTTCCTCTTCGACAAGGCAATACCATAAAAATTAGAGCAAATGCCAGATCCTAGAGGATTTTCTTGCATATATCATCTGTAATACAGAGATAAAAGCTGACTGTGATTATACATCTGAGCTTATGTGTCTCCTGTTGATAAAAGCCTCTATTAAATGGAGAAATGGCAAAAATAAAATTTTTCTTGTTAATTAAGTCTACAGTTTTCCATCATTAACATAGTGTCTCATAGTATCCTCCAAAGAGAAGTATAGGAGGGATTTTGGCAGTTAACCAAATTACCTTCAGAGGGGTTGATTTGGTAGTCAACTTCCCTTTGAGGACTAATCTTAAATTTGTTCAATGTTTGCTAATGTTTAAATTGCTAACAAATATTAATTTTTTTTTAAAATATTGTTCATACTAGCATGTGGTGCTGTGTGGGGCCAAAATGCCTGTTTGTTGATGGGAAGGTGGTCACAAATAGTGCCCAGGGATGTCTCTCAAGAGCAGAGTCACTGACGCTGGTTCACCACGTGGCAGCCAGCGGTCCCCTCCACATTGTGGAAAACCAGTGCCTGAAGGGGGGTGAGATATATGGCACCAGCTGTGCGGCAACACAGCTCATCCTAGCCCAGAGGCTCAGCAATAGGTTTGGGAGCTGGGTAATGCCTCCTGGGCAGAGGTGCTAACACAGACATTTCTCTGAGACAGGAATGAGACAAGCTTAGGCAATGCGGGCAATGCAGTCTTGCTGACAGCTCCACTGTGTCAATTTTTCTTTTGGTTGGTTTTTTTGTTGTTTTGTTTTGGTGGGTTTTGGTGGTTTTTTGTGGAGTTTTTGTTTGTTGTTGTTGTTTTGGGGTTTTTTTGTTGTTGTTTTTTACAGCAATATCAAAGAGCAAACCCTCCTTGTAAGGGTCATCCCACTGACTTGAATTTGGAAGCCAGCTGAAGGCTTTGTATTGATTTCTAAACTTATGACAAGCAGAAACAATCAATACAGGATTTGTGCATTTATATGTAAAATAATTTCTTTCCAGAAATCTGTACTTCAATTCAAAAGGAGCCAACCACAATAACTGAACACTGAAGGAGGAATTAAAGGTAGTGATGCCTACGGCCAGCACCAGGACCTCTACTGCAGGCTCTTTGGAGTATTGCAGGATATTTGAGCCATACCCCTCATCTTCAGTACACCAAATGCTTTAAAGGGATAAAAGACTGCATCTTACCAAGACGTCAAAGAGGAAATCTATATAAAGAGTGCTAGAGGGGTTTTACTGATGGTAATGCACTTCATAAAGAATTAAACCATATTCCAAAATCTGGCTGGGGGATATAAAACCCAATCTTGCTTTATAAATTAGAATTTTCCGTGTAATTTGGGCACAAAAAATGTGAAAAAAGATGACTTGAGAAAAATTGACATGGATGACAGGCAGTAAAAACAGTGAACTTTTCACCTCAACATCCAGAAATGATACTAAAGTTCATACAGGTTCAGGTACTGGATATTAAGCTAAAACTTTTTCTAGTCTGCTCAGAGTAGAAAGATAAATATAGTTCCTTGTTGTATCTGTGTTATACACTTTCCTCATTAGTGATTAAATTTTGACAGAACTCTGTCTTGTTATTAAAATTCTCTTTGTGCTCAGCTGTATGTGCTTGGATCCCAGCCTACCCATACAGGAAAACCATTTCTTTCTTAGAACTTTTCATCTAAAGCTTGTGTGAGATCTGTTCTGAACACCTGATGGATTTTCTCCGACACTAAAAGAATCTGGAAATCACAATAAACAACTCTTTAAAGTTTACAACAATTATATTTCATATAATCTTCATCATGACTTTAAACTTACTTAACTGATTTTATGTAGCTCATAATTAACATGCTCAGCAAAGTGCTTTTATAAATCAATTCTTTCTAGTATCTGTTTTTTAACAATTGAATAGGATTCACATTCCTGTCAGCACAATATTCTAGGGAATTAATTTTTAGGAGCAGAAATCACCAATATTTTCCAAAGCCTTCTGACTCCAGACACTTGGAAACATTACTTCCTTGATTTAAAATTAAATGCTTAGAGGTCATGATATATTAGATTTCTGTCTAAATTTGGCTATATGAAACATCACTTCTTTTCTGTCTGACTCGTATGGCTGTTCTTTTCCCCTCATCCCCTAGAACATTGCAGGATGTTTGATGTTTGAATGTAATTATGGTTACCACATTAGAGATAGTCTTAAAAACTGTAAAACTGAAATAAAATATTCTTTTCTTGCAAGATCATTTTACAAAGTCTCAAGTGCGAGCAGATGAGAGGAGAATAAAGTTATATAGAGAGAGGTTTTTGACATATTGAAATGTATTTATGGATGTTTTGACAAGCAAAATTTTCCTATGTGATACTTGGGAACAAGCCAGACCACCAATTACAGAATGAGTTTTATAAGAAAGAAACATACAGTGACACCTACTTGCCTAATCTCAGGGAAAATCTCTGCTCATACCCCAAACATACCAATTAATTTAAACAAAAAACTTGCAGTTAAGACATATGAACTGGCATTTTTAAGAATCTAGGTTATCTTGCTCCTTTGTCGTTGTTCTTGTAACTTCTGAGAAAGAAATTGTTGCTTCTCCCAAAGAAGAAAAGAAAAAAAATCCTAACTTCTAAACCACAGGACAGTTCTTTACCAGCTATATAATCTCCCTGTTTCTATTTCTATCTGCACAAGTATTAGGCATTCCCAGCTGATCTTGGCTGTTACTTTCTCTGCAAACACATTCCAATTTGCTTTCTCTCTCTCTGTGTCTACGAAAATGGAAATGGAAAGTCTCTCCTGAATGCTGCTGCTTTCTCCCCTCCTAACTGAAGGTCTTTATATGGTTTGTCAGACCTAACTGCAGAGAACTCTCCTCCACAAGGAAATCTTTCATCATGAGTGACACATCATTGGCCAGGAGCCTTTTACTTCCAGTTGTACACTAAAGTTGTTATACCTGTCCGAGACTGAAGGATTTAGGGTCTGACAAAGAAAAGCTCTCAGAAAGAGGGTTGTGCATTGAGCTGGATGTGTTAGAATGATGGAGTTCTGCATTGCTTATTTTGTGCCTGTGGCAGCAGATTTGGACAATTCTAGGCTGTAGTTACTGAATTAATCAGTCATCATTCTGCAGCATTTTACAGGAAAAAAATCATGGAGTATTTTTAAATGTCAAGCTTGTGCAATTATGTTTTTAAATTCCCTCTGTTCTGTCTTGTTGTGCCTTCTCTGGTCACTGTGCTCCAGTCTGCTATGTCATGGCCACTGTACCCCACGTCTCTGGAGCTTTGCCAGGGGAGGCAAAGGAAGGACAGAGATGCTGTTTGGAAAAAGACAAGCAATCCTTATGGCAAAGTCTGCACAAATCAAACTATTCCAAGTGATATTTCCATTATCTCTTTCAGAGGAGCAGGAACTCTTCTGAACCCTTGAAAACATTTCTACAACAGTCCTTGGGCAAATGTCTTTGTTCTCATCCTGCTATTGAATCAATGAGAGCCTCTGCTAGCCAACTGAGCCTTTTCATTCACTGCTTTTTTTCCCCTGTGTCACCTACTCATAACCCTACTGTGAAGGCACACTGCTATCCCTCAGAAAACCTTCTTTGCTTTTTGCTTTTATGGAAAAGCCATTTCACTGTGTAAATAAAAGGCTGCAATTCCCCACACAGACAGCAGCTTTCAAAATGGGTAAAACCAGGGCATGCAGGGTCAAGCATCTTTCTGCATTTGTACTGCGTCTAACTGGAGCCTCTGATCTCCACAGCCCTTGTACCTTGCTGTCAGCCTCACACACACCTGAAGGGAGGCTGCTGTACAAGTCTGAGTGCTCCAAGCCAGAGAGCCCCCACAGCTACTCCTGAGGCTATACCTTGTCACCTTACAGCACAAAATAGATGCAATGTATGGTCATTCAAAAGCTCTGCAGCCAGGTGAGAATATGTAAAGTTCTCTTGGGATCATTAAGGTAAATCCAAAACATTTGGATTGTCAAGTCAAAACATGACTTGACTATATGTCAGGTTAAAAGGAGTAATTCAAATATTAACAAATGTGTCTTGCAGTAATGGACTACACCATCCAAGCTAGCTCACTATCAGAAATCTGTTTATGTTATCATAAAATCACATCTGAAATGAGTCCAGGCGTTGTGATTATGATGAAGGTTCGTTTATCTAGCTATTCTGGTCCTGTGAAGTGATACATTTTCCAGAGGTTCACACTGAGCATTCTTACTTAACTTTTTTTTCCACACAGCATCAAACTCACCCTCCCACCTTTGTCTTTAGACCTTATCCAGCTCCCCAGTGCTCTGTACATCAAATTCAGAAGCCCTGCTTTGAAGGATTGCAGCACGTGTCTATGGCAGTGAATTTACCTTCTTTTACAAACCGTATTTTCTATATTCTCTTCACCTCCCACTCAAAAGATATGCAGTTTGCTGCTTTACAATTCTGGAATATGTCTGCTTTATGTCTGCTTTACAATTCTGGAATATCCACCCTAAATCTGTCCTAGCTGTATGGGTCTACAGCTGTTCCCAATCTTTCACTGTTTTCTTAAATTAAATGTTTAGGCTGGATCCAATGCAATCAAAAGCTGGTAAAGACTTTGCTGTATATCTGCCTCTTCTCTGGTTCTGCAGACACATTTTGACACAAATAAAATCAGAATTCTTTATGATGTAAAATCATCTTTTATACAGTAAAAAGACCCTTACAACTGCTCCAAAACTCTTACACTGACAGTAAGGTATATAGTGCAAACAGCTGTGATTTCTCTAACTCTTGAAAAGCTTTATCTTGCTATCCTGTGGCTGAAGTGGAAGAAAAAAAGAAGACTGTATGTAGTGTGTTAAAAATAACACTGATAAAGCTAAAGATGAGACGTAGGCAAGGAACTTCACGTAAGTGAAGTTGGAACTGCTAATAAGCCACAGTGAGTTTCCATCTTCTTAATTGGAAACTGAAGATTCTTCTTTCAGATAATTAAAAACAATACAGACATTTCTATTCTGTTTTTCCATAAAACTCGGTAGTAACTACTGTTTGACTGTCTCAATACAGAGTATATATGAGATATATGTATGTAATATGCATATTATTGCCCATAAATTATGCATATAAATAATGTGTATACACATAAATAATATGCAATTAATTACAGCTAAAACTCGGAAGCATCCACTATGCATTTTGTGAAGGTCTAGAGGACTCTGAATCCTGGAGAATTCTCTTTCTTTGCCTGGGATACTCTGGTGGCTCAGACCAAGAATGAGCACGAACAGGAACTCGTGGATCGTTTTGAAATTTTGTCTCAGCATAGGAGATCTCAATTATTTTTGATAGATCCAGGAGAGTATGCCCTGCTCCACACCAGCTCCCAAACTAGCGCGGACATTCCCCCAGTGTGGGTCAACATATCATGTGCCCAGCAGGTCCCCTGTGGGATCTGGTGAGCAGACACTGCTGGATGTACCGCCAGCCCAGAAGCACGGAACACCCAAGATCCCCGCAGGGCTGGCAGCCAGGTTTGCAGTCCAGAAGGACTCTGAGGGGGAAGAAACGATGTCTCAGATTGCACTTTTGAAAGAAGTAATAAATATGATCTCTCTTGGTGCAGAGCATAGAAGCACAGTTGGTTTTGGGTTGAACGGGACCTTAGAGATCCCCTAGTGCCAGCACCTCTGCCATGGGCTGGGATGCCACTGACTGGATCACGTTGCTCAGGGCCCCATCCAACCCGGCCGTGAAGACTTCCAGGAATGTGGCATCTGGTTTCCAGCCTTCCTTGCTTGATTTCTTACACATCAGGATGGAGAGATCTTGTGTTCTAAGAAAAGTGGCCTAAAAGAGTTGCCATATCTTTCAGAGCTCTCTGCCGGAGAGCAGATGCACTTTTTTATCTCTGATTGCTGAGGAAAAGAGGAGTGGAATATCACATCACATGTATCTCCCTCTGCTTGTTTATCTCCCAAAGTAACCCATGGGCCAATCATGGCAAGTTTGGCAGAAGAGTGGACATCTCAGAGATACTTATCCCCTCTGCATTTCCTGTAAATAAGTATCTAGTCATTTAAAGCAGTGTGCATGGTGAATTGCTGAGAGTCCCTGAGAAACAAACCTTCCAGGAGGGAACCACTATGTCTGCACTTGAGCAGGGGAATAGTGTTTGGGACTTATTTGCTAAACACATTAGAGAATCTGAATGCAGCACATGCATCAACAGGAAGCTGGTGTGGCTGCTGAGCCAACCACCTGCGTGCCGAGCGTGTGATACAGAGCCTGATCTCCTCAGCCATGCTGCCTGTCCGTGATGGAAGCAATAAACAAAGGAAGATCCAGGACAGGCTAGTCTGTTGAGTAGAGCTGATCTGGGTCTAGCCATGACCCCTTGCATTTCAGGCAATTCTCAGGAACGAGAATTGTTGACTGACTTGTCGTAAACAAGCACAATTTATAAGCTACTTCTTAACCTCCAGTAAAATAAACTGCATTATACTTGTCCCAGGAGCTAACTCCAGGATCTGTATTTCTTCCTGCAACATTGGGAGACTAGAGCATGCTAAATTAAATGCTCTAGCATCCTTGTGATAGCGAGTCTCTTCGGTGTTAGCTCTGTACCTCGCACTTCACCACTGAGCACCAAAATTTTCATGGCCAGATTTACATTTGGATGATGAGCCTTCATACCAAAGAATGTTTCAATGTTACATTGTCTCCGTAAAAATAGCCAAGTCTGGGATTTTGCCGAGTTTCACAGGGCTCTTCAGAACTCCAAAGATAGCTCGAAAGGAATCAGATTTGTGTGAACCAAGATATCTGAAGGAAAGGCCACAGACTGATGTGCATTTCTCTTCTCACACTAAATCTGGACATGGTAAAGGTGCACATAACCCAAGATAGAAACAGAATGATTACACTTTTTTATTTTTTATTGCTCCTTGTAATTAATTCCTTTGTTTCCCCATTACATTCATTAAGCATACACAAGAAGGTTCTTTTTGAAAGATCTATCTTTAACTTGTGCTTCTGGTTTAATAATTCAGGTGACCTGAGTTACATCTCAGAGCAAGGGTTTTGAAAAGTGAATCTATTATGAATATTCAGACAGATTCCCTCAAGTTAAGCCAGGCTGGCACTGCAAGAAAAATATTAAGGAAGGGTGAAACACAGTAAGGAAGAGCAAGACATTCCTTTACACTCAATAACTGGGTACTAAATAGCAATTTCAGTATTTGCAACAGACCAAAAACTGTCTTGTGTATTGAGTATCTCTTTTCTTTTAAAGGGATAAAGGCCATCTTATTAAAGAATTTAAGTACCAGCACATTCACAGGTACCAGTGTTCAGCAACATATAACCCTCTTTCCTGACTAACAGTAGAGAATTCTACCGAGAGAGCAGAAAACCTGGTAAAAACTATTGCAGTGAGTCAGTCAACATACATTTATTTCTATAAATATCAAAGGACTAAGGGACCCTGACAGAAAGAAAGAGGGTTT
This sequence comes from Acanthornis magna, assembly GCA_036785705.1. Lineage (NCBI taxonomy): Eukaryota > Metazoa > Chordata > Aves > Passeriformes > Acanthizidae > Acanthornis > Acanthornis magna. The sequence goes on from JAWUZG010000001.1 coordinate 29,218,326, forward strand.
AAAAATGAAAGCAGTAATAAATATAACAGCAAAGATAAATAGAGCAGTATCCTATTACAATAAACCAATTTGCAGACCAGTGATGAAAAATAGCTGAAGATGACACATGCATGACCCTTACATTGATTCTGAGGCCTGTCAGTAAGAAAGGGGAAAATTTTTCATTCTTTTGCCATTTGCCCTTTCTTGTAAAAGATGAGCTGTTAGATACTGAGAGGAGGTATATTTGTATCAAAAGTACCCTGAAGAAAACATTAACAATAACCTCCACATGCATCCACATACAAGGACAAACCTTTTAACATTTTTGGGCAGCCATAGTAAATGTTGGAAAAAGAAATGAAAAAGGAAGAAAATTTGACTGAAGCATAAAGGTGGACTTCAATAGCCATCAGATTTTGAACATAAGGACTCTATTTGCTAGACTACATGACTCACATACCAGGATCAATATACCCCATTTTGCCAGCACCTTAGAAAATCAATCAAATGCAACCTCAAAGAATCAAGACAGGGTCTAAATAATCATCACTAGATCCAGCGTTATTCAGCTGGGAATTAACTTACACATGGCAACTTCTTCAGTTACTTACGGTATTTATAGACATCTAAAAGTCCAGGAGAAAACAGTAGACACACAAGAGATAAGAAAAAGTGAGGTAATAATGCAAAGTGTTATTACTAAAGCTTTCATCTTGGTGAATGAAACAGAAAGAAGGTTCTTCCAGTTTTGCAATTCAGCATTAAAATACACAAATTCCCAAACTTCATGAGAAAATAGTGGAAGTAGAGGAAAATTGAATCACCCATGAAATTATGACAATTTAGAGAAGGCAGATAAAAAGTTAGGGAAATAAAAACCAAACTAGAGAAAATCTCACAGGGTGATGAGCCCATAAGGATGAGGGAGGGCTGGTAACTAGCACTGATGAGGCAGAGAAAGCAGTTGAAAATAGTTATAAAAACCTGTGTATTGTATTCAATAATTATTTGCATTATTGGTACTGCAGAAGAGAAAAGTGAGGCTTTTACAGGGTTTTTAATGTGCACATTCATTTATTTATTTAACAAAATCAAACAACGAGGAGTAGCTCAAGTCTTCTCTAATAGCAGCTTGGATAAATCAGATGCCTAAAGAGGAGGGAAACTGGACCAGCTGTTCTCCACAGGAGCTGATTTTATTAATAAATATTGACACAGAGATTCTTGCCAATATGTTTGACAAATAAAGACAAGTGAGTAGATCAGTGTTATGTGCAGCCAGATAAGGATTTGTAGTTTGCTGACTTTCTGTGGAGTACAGTAAGAAGACCTTGGTGCTACACACAATTTTCAGAGGGAAAAAAAAAGCTTTTGGGTTATTTTAGGCTCTGTCTGCATGTCTACAAACCCTGTTCTTATGCACTGAGAAGATGATGATAAGCTGCTTTTTATTCAAAAGCATATTAGTGTACGCATATGTGTAGTAAACACAAACTCATTCTTGCCTAAAGCAGAAAAAAATTCTTTTGACTAAATAGAATGGCAGTGTAGTGTGTGGACTGCAGAAAACAATATCTCTGAGGATTTTTATTTCTGCCTTAATTAAGCCTTGCAGAATTTATCCTTGAAAGAGTGAAATTATCTTAAATAGATTTAAGTTAATAAAAAGTACCTGGCAGAATGCTCTCTATCCCCATTCAGGGCATGTATCTGAGCCATGAAAACTCTTAGTGTAGTAAAATCTTAGGTCTTACCACACGAGGAACAAATGTTGGATCAGACCAAGACCACAGTTTTAGGCAAATAGTTGCTAGTTTTTGTACAGCATCTCTGTTCTTGAAAGCAATAACATCTGTGTTACATCTTAGTTCTGATTCAATTCCCATTTTACTGCAGGTCTCCTAGTCACTCATAGTGGTCAGGACACTCAAATCTGCCCATAAACCAGGCAGACCCCAAACCCAAAAATTGGTGTTTGAGAATAAATCACACCATGTTTCATTCCTGCCACCCAAGACTGTCCTCCAGCAACAGACTTCTGTCCTGTTGAATTCCTAGCTGTTAGCCAGCACACAGTTAGCATGGCAGGGTTTTTCGGAAGGGAAACAGAAATTGTAACCAGTTCAATTTTGAAATCTACATGACTTACCAATCAAAATATTTAGACCACAGAACACCAGTAAACTGTTCTTTTTAAAGTCATGTTAGGTAGCAATCCAAAGAATGTGAAACTCTTCTGTGTCTCCAGATAATTAATGTGGCTGATATTTTGAGAATGAATAATACGATGTTTTGGAAAAAAGTAATTCCAACAATAAATAAGGATGTTCTTTTATAACTTTCCCATGCATGAGAAAGAGGCATAGACACTATTAATTTGCTTTACTATTCCTGACTAATAAATACCCCATGCCCCTACCAGCAAAACAACAAAAGTACAATCTATTAACTTACTGAATTGTTAGCAAAAATCGAGAGTTTGTTGGTTTTTTAAAATAATTTATTCTGTGACGCAGATGTTCATTAATATCATCTTCTAACAAGTGATAGTTAAAAGCAAAAGAGTTGATTTAATGATCTGACCTTTCACTGTGAATATTCCAGTCATGAAAATTTTAGTCAGAGCTAGCAAGTACTTTTAACAAATTTGGTGTATCCACAGACAGCTTATTAAATTCTGTTAAAATGACACTTGACATTACCCAAATGAGTTGCTTTCCTTTAAACAGTTGTGCAGGCCAGGCTCTTTGAGAGCAGAGCTCTGCCACAAACATTTTATCAGGAAAGTTGGCACTTACATACTTATAAATGTAGTATTGTTATCTTTCTGGGGCTGGGCTATCCAAAGTTGCTCTGTGGGTCTTTAATTCAGTGGGAGAACTCAGAAAATGCAGAAATAAGATTGGGCCAATGCTGAGAATTTACAGAAATTTCACTGAGTTTTTTAAAGCAAAGCTTTATAGCCATTAATTCATTCATGGTCAAGGATATTTAGAAAAATTAAGGTCTTTGCAAGGTGAGACTTTTCTGAAGCTGTCACAGACCAGCGCAAGCCTCCTGGACTGAGGTCTTGCTCCCACCTGCACAAAGATGCTCTGGCTGCTGCACTAATTCACCAAAAGTTTCTATGTGCTTCAATCATACTTTCAAGTGAAATGTCAGCTTGAAAGCACAGATTTGACAAACAACTGATTAGGTCACCATACCCAGAGAAGGTATTTCTACCAGGTATTTTCTAGAAGTTCTGGAGCCTGTTGTCTGTTACACACATAAGCACAGAAATTTCATAACTGTGTCTGGAGAACATTTAGTTCTTTTATGAGATTCTGGCCTTCCATTTGGTTTATCCAGCTCCATCTATCCTTTTTTACTGCTGTATTCTGAGGCATTACAAATGCCTGAGAAGATGGAGCTAGCAAAGGCAATATTGTCTTTAGCAAAGGAATAGCAGCTATAAGTTGCTGTAATTTTATCTTTTTCTCTTCCAGTGTGTAAATATGTGTGATTCTTTGCTTTTCAGTAAAGATTTCCTTTGTTTTTTGTTTTAGAGATGTTCCCTTACTTAATTTTAAATTGTGTTCACAGCCCTGAAAGCCTCAGTTAAAATAGTTGTGCTCATCTGAAGCATTTTCTTTGATCAATTGCAATAATGAAATTACAGAAAACTCTTACTAAATTGGCATTTCTTGTGAAATCATGATTCCTACAATACTAATGCAGAGCAGCAGATCCCCCTGCTTCCCTCCCCTGCTCAACATTGTTGTTCCTAAGGTAGAAGGTGTGAAGCCTTTTTTTACTATTCTTTCCAGTTACATTAAAAGGAGGTAATAAAAAAATACATGGCACTTACATGATCTTGTTTCACATTCCAAGAAAGAAACCTAGAAAATTCCTTTGCCTACGCTATATACTAATAAATAATATATACTAGATATGTGAGAAACACCAGAAACAAGCCAGAGCTGCTTTATCTCAGAACATTTTTATTAACACAACGTACAAACATCGCTCTTTCCCATCATGATCTCACATCATTCCAGTATTATAAAGCAACACATAAAAATGACTATCAGGAGAAACATTGGGGTGAATAAAACCTTTTTAGAATGACATCCTACCTACTCCACCAACCTCCTTTCTCCAGGTTTGGTGTGATATGTGTGGCATGTGAGCAAAGGAATGTGCTTTTTCAGTGCTATTCTGGGAGGGGTGTCAGGAGGTGATAAATCTGTGCAGGGTCAGAGCAGGAGGCTCATCTCTGGTACACATCAAGGTAGGGAGGGGGTGCACAGCTGCTCCTGGGAGTCACAGCTTCCTCCTCCAGACAGTCGCTGCCCCTACAGCTCCCACTGCTTGGAGCAGGTCAACAAGGAGAGGCAAGACATCACCCATTGTTCTGATGGTGGCTTTTTCATCATCCTGCAGGACTGCTCTGCTTTCCCCTAGAAATGTGCACAGACAGATGGGAAGAGTGGCACCATCCAGATGCCACCTTAACACATCCTTGCTGTCTGCAGAGGAGAGCATCCCCTTGGAAGAAAACCCACTGCGTCTGAAAGGACTCCAGTGTTTGAGCATGATAATTATGTGTGAAGTCTGGGTGAAAATTTCGTGCTTGCAACAGATCAACAGACACTGACATCCCCTCTGTAACAGCTCAAAGCCAAGTAATTTCTTGGTCTGATTATTGCTGAGGCTTAGGAGGAAGACTTTCTGTACATTTAATCATTTTCATCCACCATTGACATTCATAGGCAGGTAAAACAACAGAATTAGTTGACCAAACATCAGAAGGACTCAGGTTTTCCCCAAGAGAAATAGATAGTCCTCACTTATAGAAATGCTGCATTCAAGAACTAGCCCAGTTCATGGTTTACAATGTTGGTCTGTCTAACTGTGTGTACTCCGGAATTCACTGCTGTTTGTTTTAGTTTTAATATCCATAATAAAAAAGAAAATTAATCCACTGTGCAGGAAATAAAGGAATTACATTTCAAGACATTGCCATTCCTAGGAAAGTGTTAATAAAATAGAAGACCTCTTTACTGTCTTGCACATTTGTCTTTGGTGTGGCAGAGTGACCCATTCAGATTTTAAAAAATTCATAAGCTTCACAGATATTTTTGTACAGAATGTTCTAAAGTGCCAAGAATTATTTCTAACCCATCCCTTATGAGCAACTCCTGTAATTTCAACAGTGTATCTGCTTTAAGCTGAAATTTGCTGAAAACATGATCTACCCATGTAATGAATGGAACTATATGTGTATGGGAATTATGATTTCACTTCAACAGTGGTCCTGAGTTATGAACAAACTGCTTCAATTACAATTTCCAAGCAGCTTTGAAAGAGAGGGGAGCAAATAATAAAGCTAAAGCAAAAATTGCGGTACATATAACAATACCAAGTTGTGGGACTGCAGAACAAACACTCGTAAAATGTTTTCTGAAATATTTTTATTGGGATGATGTTACACTAAGGATTAAAAAAATCCTTAAGATTTCACCATAGAAAAGTTTATGGAGTCATCTGACTGAAAAGATGAGCAAGAGCCAATAATGGTCACCAAGTCGGAAAGAGATGCCAATAATTAAGGAAAATAATTCCTTGAGTTTCCAGTTGCCATTCTTTAGAAATTAAGTCTACTTGATTAAAGCAGAAAATAATTTTCAGCAATAGAACATCCTGTAAATTGTAATGAAACAATGATTATACCCCGGTTTTAAGTAGGTCTGAAACTTTTTCTTGGGCAAGAAATCCCCAGCCCTTTCCATAGAGAATGTTGGGGAGAGCACTGTTCAGCCAAATATGGTGAACAAACACTAAGTAGGAGAAGCTACTTTAATGTGGGAAAGAAGGTGCAACTACTAGGTCAGTAAGAAGATAATATAAAGATTACACTGTCTTTATATTGTTTAGCCAGACATTCACCATAAAAGGAATTGACTTAGCAAGTATCTAGTACAGCTCCGGTTTTGATTCCAGTTCAGCAAAGCGTCAAATTCATTCTTACATTTAAATGCAAGCTTTAATAGCTTTGGCTATTTAGATTCATATTTTGTCATACCACATCTAGTTTTGCAAATGTGCTGGGACCTACTCCACAGCTTTTCCTAACCAAGCAACAGATAGATTTAAAATAACCAGTTTTGGGTTTATGTGTAATAGCCACAGAGGTAATTTTGTAGTCAGGTCCATTTTTGCATATAAATATTATCAACAGACAGAAAAAAAAGTAAAGATTTTGAGAAACCATAGGTGGCACGGAAAAAGGCAAAAACTAGACTTTCTTGTTCAGAAGAAAATGTAAATAAGTGCTTTGTTTTGTGGGCTTAAGTTGGGCAATGCAAGTGTCTTAAATTTAGGCATATTCTCTAATGTATTTCTGGGTGGAACTTTTCTATATGAAAGTCAGATTTCAGACACTTACATAAAAATATTATCACCCATAATCTGCTAGATGCTGGCACTTAACGTTTTCTCTTTCTTCCCAATACAGCTAATGGCTCTCATGTCTAGACACTCTGTGCAGAATCCACCTATTTGATAAGGATCCTGTGCTGTAATTCGCATTCCCAGAACTGAGCTCAATGTTGCTACAGAAGTGAGCTGTGCTTGGTGGAGCCTCTGTGCACAGTTAAAATCCAGATGCTTATTTCAAAATTAAATTTTACCGCACTGACATTTCCATTCTGATTTGTAGCAAAGTAGTTCTTTTTGGAATCAAATTAATCATTCACCAGGTAGTACAGATAACTCTTTGTTTTATGCCGCAGTTTTCATTGGATTATTCATTACACTGCTTCAGGGGCTACTCTGTAAAACTTTTTGAAGCATCTGCTTATATATGAAAATATCACTTTAGACTATTTTGGCTGCCCACTTATGATTACGTCTATGCTTATGGCTATGATTATGACTGCCCACATAATCCTCTTTATGCAAAAGAATATTAGGATCTTAGTATAGTTAACAGTAAGGACCAGAAGACCCACTATAATTATCTGAGCCATAGAATCATAGAATGGTTTGAATTGGAAGGGACATTAAAGATCACCTTTTTAAACCCCCCTGTGCTGTGAGCAGGGACACCTCCCACTAGATCAGGTTTCTCAAAGCCCTGTCCAAACTGGCCTTGCAATCATTTAAGAGAATCTAATTAAAACAAACAAGCAAAAAGTATATTTTCTGCATTCATTTTGACAGGTGATTTTATGAATCATAATACAGCAGACTGATCTGATTTATATACTATTTATTGTGGGAATAGGAAGACAATGCTGTAGAAACTAAGGGTCATATTTAAGTTTCTATTTTTATGTGTATTTAAAATTGATTCTAAAGAATAGTAACCAAAAAATCTGTTTGGTTTAGGGGATAATCAGCAGCAATAAATTTCACTGGAAGCCCCAAATGATTCATGAAGAGTCAGTGTCTCAGCCTGGGCTGTTGTTGAGAGGGAATTCTGCAGGTCTAGCATCCATCCTGCTCACTCCTGGAGGTCTCCCAGGATGGATAGGGACCAGGAGAAAAATGTGAATGTTGCTGGGTAGTAGCTGCCTCTCCCTGGTGCAGGCAGCACACAAGCAAACCATACTGCAAACCCAGCTCTTGGAGGCAGCCTCAGTCCTGCAGCTGCCCAGAGCCCCAGGAAGGGCAGCAGCCCTGCTCCACTGGAGCCAGCACATGCCCATGTTCATGGTCCTGCTCTGCCACAGTGGGAACAGAAAGGGGCATGTGACTCTTTTCTGCCACTCAAAAATGCTGATACTTTCTTGGCCAAAAGGATGGCCATCCCAGACTTTGAGCATTTTCCACTAAGGTATGTAAAACATACTGTTGAAATTCACAGTTTGCTATCAACAGTTATTGATCACTTATTATCTCTTTATAAACTATTTATAACCTTAATAAGCCAAGATCCTACCTCCAAATCCATTCCAACAAAGGAGGAGAATCTGCTTTGTCTATAATGCACAGGACAAAAGAAAGCCAAGCCCTACCTACAACTTAATAAACTTGGCCATCATCACCCTCATCATCATCCTTCTCCTCCTCCTCCTCCTCCTCCTCATCATCATTCTACCTATGCTGGCACCAGACTGTTTCTTATTAGTGTTTACAAAGTCAATATGTTTACAGGTTATTACCAAACCTATGGTGTTGCTACAATATCGCTGTCCTATACATATCAAGTAGACGTTTTGGGAGGAGGTAAAACACACAAAATAGAAAGGGGTGGCTACTTAAACATATGGTAAATCTTTCCATTATAAAATTTATTGTGATGACTAGCTCTGTGAGACTTCATAGGTTGTTTCATTGAACTGTCCTTGCAAGAAAATGGTAATATCTATTATCATTTCCTAGTTAAAATGTTTGAAGACTTTGTAAAGGGAGGATAAATATATTTTGCAAGAAGAATCATTAAGACACGTAACTATTTTTAGAAAAATACATTTATAATATTACTCTATTATCTTTCAATCAGCCCTGAAGCATAGATAATTCTTAAAATTTGCTGTGTCTAACTATAAATATTTATTATACTGGTCTATACTTCATTAAAAATCATGAGAGGAAAGGATTCAAATGCTTGATGTGAATTGTCTCATGTAAAACATCTGGTCAGTTCTGTTTCTAACAAACAAAAATCTCCATCTTCAAATTCAAATCACCCTGGTTTGTTTTGTGTCAGTTGCTTATGCCTTGTAAGTATCCTGAGCAGTTCCTGAAACTAAGATTCAACCCATAAAACCTTCCATGTCCTCTCCTTAACTTCTGTATCACCTGCCTAGTTTTCACAACAAGATTTCTGTCATAATACCTTTGATCAACCACCAAATTAATCTCCTTATAGCTATCCTTAACCTTTGGCCCCAGCCTCTTTTACAAAACAGCATGCAGTATTATTCTTTTGGTTTACAGACATGTACAGCTGTCTTCTGAGGCTTTCTGAAACAGGTATTTGCATTAAAATACACTAACGTGAAAAATAACAAAACTTGGACTAATAACATCATTTGGACCAGCTGTGCCACAGGAATCAAGCCACCAGAGGAATCAAGCGTTCATTACTTTTAAACAAGTTCTTGAACCTCAGTTCACCCAGAAGTTAAAAAAGAAATGATAGTATTAGAGTACTTGTTGTATATAGAGACCATTGTAACCTTTATTTAACTGCAGAATTCTTTGTTTTCTGGCAGTCTATAAATTCGATTACTGTATTCTGATTGCTTCTGAGTTTTGACACAATCAATGAGAAAGAGCTGGTGCCTGTAAAGCTCTGAAGTATTCTTTTGAGGAGGGAAGAAATAACAAATAATTAAGAACTTGGAGATTTCAGCAGCCACAAGCAAAAATACATGTAATGGTGTAATTTTGCTGAAAAATAAACTGCCTGGAGTTGCTGCCAGTTTAACAGCTCTGTGTCTGAGGCTGTGACTGACCATCTCTGCAGTACTGGCGCTGTATTTGGGGCACCACATTCAGCATCTGAATGCCTGCAGGGTCAGCCAGCCTCTGCAGCACAGGGAGCAGAGCCCTTTGCCCAGCAAAGCTGCACCCCAGCACGGGACATGCACTGGAGCATGCTACTGTCTTTGATAAAAACAAGGAACAGTTATGGTGAAACTCCTTGCAATGGCAGTGAAGAAGGCACAATTGCTCCAGGAAGAGGGTAGCAACCAAACGGTGTTAAAGCAGTGGCAGTTATGAGGGAGAACGTCCCCTCTTCTGTCATTTGTTTGGCTTTAACCTCTCTGCCATCTCAGCTGCCCGAGCTCAACCATTTAACAAGAGTCATTACCTAGCAGTTGTTGTCTTCTTCACATAGGATACAACATGGGGCTGTGTAAGGCCTGGCAAAGCATGGGTCCAAACAGGGGTGAAAAAAATTCAGAAAACACTCTGAAATATTAAAATCCAGTTACTTTCTCAGTATCTGAAGGTTTCTTTACTGTAGAACTTCAGTGTATGACTCAGCAACACAAGTAAATAATAGGGATCATCATCATTGTAACCAAAGAGTTGAGGCAAGGTATTCAAAGCATCCTCCTGACGCTTTGAGGAGGACCAAAGCTGCTTTATTCCCAAACTGCCATCATGGATTGTAGCTCCCTGAAGACTACAAAGCAAGTTGACTTCAGAAAATCCTGATTGCTGAAACTCCTTAAACTCTGTTATTGTCTTGACAAATCTTTTGTTTTATTAAAAAGTGTTGAACTTTGCATTTGTTGGTGTAAAATTCATCTCATATACTGAACGCAAGTCAAACTTGTTGACATGGTCATACTACTAAAGATCATGTCAGAATGTGTGTGTCTTAAAGAAATTTTAAAAAGGGCACATATGTCTGGAAGGTTTCCATACCTAAGCAGAAAGTGGTATGACACCTCTACAATTCAGCCAGAAATTATTAGAATTCAGAATCAGTTAAAAGATAAGTATGCTAATACTCTTTCCAATCCAAATTTTTCTTGATCAAAATATGAAAATAATTTTATAAATCTGAAGTGGAAAATGTTAATTTTTAACAAAGGGGTTTGCATTATTTACCTTTTTTCCAGTAGATAATTTATTTTATAAATCGGTCTTTAAAAAACTGTAACAGCATTGCTGTTGATTTCACAGATGAATGGCTGTACTGGCCCCAGACATCACAATAGAAGGAAAACACTTGTGAACTCCTAGCTGTAAGTCATTTCTCTGTATTTTAAATTCTCTTGGAACTGTGAAAAGGTTACTCTGTTTAGTCTGGAAATATTACACCCAAAGGAGAAGTTTTAGCACCAAGAACAAAACCACCAGGGTGCAACTTAAACAAAGTTATACTTAAAAACAGGTGATATATTATTTTACTGTGAGCACAGTAGCATGCAATGGTAATCTGTCTTTATGAGTAAGTTCGTAGGGCAAAAATATCAATCAAACTGTGAGCTGTGAAGTAAACACTGAGCAAAACGACTACAGGGACTTCTGCATTAATTTGGATAAAGTAGGAAACTTCTGTTGAGTTACTCTCAAAGCACAGCAGGAAGAGTGATATTAAGTAACTGATTTCTGCTGTTGATCCTGAATCACGTGCAGAGGGCCAAAGCAAATACCTTAATCTCATATCAGGGCAGGGGTAGAGCCTGTTTGACCCTGCAGAGAGCAGTCCCCGTGGCCAACACTTTCCTGTTAGGCTGTGCAAGAAGGGCAGGTCAAGCTGGTGAGATGTCTGCTGGCACAGACACGGTGACATGTAAAGCAGGATTAGAGGTGTCTAAAGAAACCTCAGGGAAATGGGAAAAAAATTACTGTTCTTGCTCCTGGAGAAGAATTCCCTGCACAGATCAACTGCGACTGAACTGACTGTCCAGCAGCAAACAGGTCTCTTATTTGCTTCTCTCCAGGCCATGGGCAGAGATCAGACACCCTTGGGGAGCAAATGAAAAGGCAGTTTTATTCAACAGACCCTTAATGGGACAGTCATACAAGAAATTTTGGTGGTAAATCGAATTTCTTCACATTCAATCATGGAGGCAGTGATAGCCTAAACTCTGCTGAAGGTAGCCACTGAAATGTTACATCATTTTGCTGCATGTATATTCCTACATCCAATATTATTTTGAGATAAACACGTCTTGCTTTTAATGACTTAGATAGATTTCGCTGCTGATTTTGATATATTGAATACAACTCAATGTTTTTATATAGCTACTCATTATAAGAAAGGGCTTTGAAGACATTCAACAAAGTTGATCAGAATTAATTTTTAGAATGGGCTGATTAAACGGAACCAAATCCTTTTGGGAGACTGTTCTTTCAACATGAATTAATTTGGCTTTAGCTTTGGAAATAGAATATAGTCATTTCATTTCTGTATGACATACATAGTACAGTACAACTGATCCACTATAAATTCTTACTGTTACTTAATACAGGAAAGCTCCCCTAATTTGCCAGCCAGTGCTAGGCTCAAAGAACCTACTCCCTGTGCTATCAATCACCAAAAAGCTGTGTAGGACTGAACAGTCAACACAAAGGCAGTTTGCTAATATATATCACCATCTCTTTTAAAAAGGGAGTGAGGAGTACTAAAAAGGAAGTTTTATTTCCATTCACTGGTTTGTCTAAAAAACTATAAGAAGGGTCATATTGAGCAGCAAGATTATTGTATCTTGCAGCATTGAGCAATGGAAGGCATTCAGAAGAGTATATTCTCTCTTCCCTTCAATATACACCCTTTATTCTGACCTTTAATCTGAAACCAAAGGGAATGTTTGTTAGAGCCCATAAATTACATCTTTTCAGGATATCACGAGTGTTGTCTGCACCCTTATTTGTGATTTGGTTGAGTTTCATTATGAGCACCCTCCCTCTTTTTCTTGTTTGTGGTGATAAAAGCAGGTGCAGTCACATTCAGAATCATTACTGCTGTGGTTAGCGAGGTAACTAATTTCTTTTGTAGTGACTCAGGTGCTTTTCCTGAGCCTTTGATATTGTATGCAACTTGAACCCTTCAGAAACTGCCTTTCTCTTGAAGCTGTAGAAGCTTCAATTTTCAGAGACTACACAAGCCACGAAATACTGGTTGCACACACTCATTCTGTAAGATACCTCAAAATCTAAGTCTTACTTACTTTGATAAGCAGTAGTCCATTAATTCCATTCAATCTACTTAGATTACTTAAATTTAAAACTATGACCAATTATTGCTATCTGTATGTCAGCCATTATGGCTGTTTTCTTGCCTAATTATAGAGAGAAACCCTACCATATTCCACATAGTACTTAGAAAATGTAATATTAATGTTTGTAAATATTAAAAGTTGAAAAATTAAAACAGTATATCCAACTGACTGTTTTGTCTGACTGGGCCAAGCTATTTGTAGTAAATATAAATAATGAGGTTGACGCTTTCCCTTTTCTTATTGACTTATTATATACAGAGGTCCTTGTAAGAAGATAAGCTATCACCCTTTGAAAGTCAAAAATAACTGCAGCAAATAGTCAAATGACATACTCTCTCTCCTCATCAATATTCTGACTCACCTGCATCCATGCTTGGATCAAATCAAACTGCAATTTGTATTCTAAATTTCGTATCCAGTGGGACTGTGCCCGCAGGATGGCCGCTTGACTTTTCCATGTGAATGTCAGAGCAAACCATATCTCTCAAAGGTAAAAACACCCAGGAGCTCTGCTAGACCACTGGGCATTCATGGTAGCCCACATAAATGGACTGTTTCTGTCTTAGAGACTGATTTAAAATACCATGGCAGAAACAAACTGTTATGGATTTTAGAAGGCTCTTATGAATGTATAGGATCTCAAGTAATTTTTTAATTTAATTTTTTTAATAGTATTTAGAGTCTAAGATTACAGTCACCCTTTCTGCAATAGGGAGACTGAACAAAACAAAAGATGTTTTCAGTGGTGATGATGCCTGCAGGCATGGATATTCCAGAGCTTCACCCTGCCTAGATGTAATAGTGAATGTATCTAGCGGAAAGGTGCTCATTCTCATGGGGCACAGTTTAACAAATTCTTCATATCAACAGATTAATCATAAACCTCCATCCACCAGATCCCAGCTTGTGTGTCTCTTCAGAACCAACCACAAACGGCCCTGTGCTCTCTGTGGGGAGCAGGCTGTCAGTGTTTGCTTCATGTTTTTAACTGGAACCTGCTCTAAGCCCATGGTACAGCCCAGCTAAAGGGCTTTGGGGTAGAATTTAATTGGTTTGATACACCATTTAACATGTCCATTTGAATGTTCAGATGCAATTTACTTCCTTTGTCCTCAGTTTTCCAAAGCTCGAGAGGATGTATTTAGCAGGCTATAAAGTCCCAACAAGAATGAATGGTAGATGATTTGCGCATCTTGTGGCCTCTCCTGAAATTTCCATGACTCTTAGTAAGCTCAGAAATTATCTGTAAGTTCTTTGTTCAAACCAGAGTTGGCCTGGGAGAGTTGCTGTCAGACTGCAGGCAATGCAGAACAATTATTAACAGTGCTGGTGGAGTAATTTTCTACATTTCAACTCATGGACTGATCTAAATTACCATCTGACCTACATAAGGTTCTATGGCACCTAGCAGGAGCCAGGAAGGATTGCTGGCAAATTGCCTGACTTTCAACTGCCTCCTCTACCCCACTAAAGCAGCTTAGAGCAACTTGTCCTCATAGCTGCACCTGAAATAAAAATTATCCTCTTTTTATTCTTTATTTTTCTCTCAAGAAGCCCTCAAGTCAAGCATTTTCATTGGATGGGATGGATCAAACTTGCATTACCAACTACTCAAATTTATTTCCCTTGTGAAAATATATGAGAACATATATTGAAAAATTTAAAAGCTTCCATCTCCTTACATCTTTTTTTCCTTTTTCAGGTGACAAATTACACCTAGATATTTGTGAAGAGCCTCTACAACTAGGAGACAAGATGTCCTCTTAGAAATAGCAAGTCATGAGCACAAGGAAAGTGGGTACTTCATAATTTCAGGATATGTTTCAGCTAATGCACACTGAGAAATCTTTCAATCTCACAGAATGAGGGCCTAGAAAGGGTCAGAAAAAGACAAATGGTCTACTATATCCCTTACTGACTCTTATTTTACTTATGCCTGGACAATTTCCAGTACTGGGAAGTTTGCAATAGCCTCTTGGAGGAACAAGGACAGTAACACAGCACTTTGATATCTTGAGAAAATTAAAGAAGCAAACCCCAATCCTCTAAAGCAGCTTCTCAAAATGGAGGTATATATAGGCACAGATTGATTATAGCCTCTACAGATTTCTTACACAGAGTTTTTCAACCACCACACTGGTTAAAGAGAATATATCCTATTTTGTCCTGTTGTTCTTGTTTTACTTCTCTTGTACATCTAATGGTTTATGTCTCCAGTTCTGAGTTGCTGATCCTTTACTCATGGGGAGAAAATTAGACTGAACTTTCTGAGAGGTGTCATCAAAACACACAAGCAGGGGAATTCCAGATACAGCAACATCTACTGTGGAGCTGGCAGTAGGAGGATTGAGCTTGACCCAATGCCTTTGTTGTATTCCCCGCCCCAGGCTGGACCTTCCAGGGTCTCATGCTCTCCTTCAGCTGTCTGACAAATTTTGAGTGCCTGTGCAGTAAGGTGTGGCCACAGCACATGGCCTCAGGCAGGATCTTCCCAAGCCTTTGTTAATGCTTTACTCCCTCTTAGGGAAATGGAGCTGCCCATCCCAGAGCCGGTTTTACCCCGTTGAGTGGGTATGCACCCACTAACCCAGCTGGTTCCATCCTTGCTTACCAAAACTGGTGTCTGCCTGACTGGATGGAGAAAGGAAACCTGCACAGTCAGGCTGTGGAGCATCTAGAGCACCTGAACCTCCAACACGGGATGGAGGTGTGAAGTCTCTTCTCTTTTGCCTTAAGCTTTCATCAGCTTGGCTCTGTCCCTAGAGCTTCTATGGCCTTTGCCAACACAAAGTCCTCATAGAAAAGAAGAAGAGAGGTGTATGAAGAGATTTTTTTTTAAAACTGTCCTGCAGTTGCAGGATTTGGACTGGCATTAGACAAAATATTGGACTAAATATTAATCCAAATATTAGTAATCCTGTTCTACATTTTCCTCAGAAATCTTGTGTAGCAGTCGAGGTAGGTAAAGCTGGTAGCCACAGTGCATGCAGGAGGCAACAGCTGGCAAATTCTCATAGCTGACAATGACCAACAGGTCATTTTCATCTCAAGCTGCAAACAGACTGAAGTATCCTAATTAATAGCCTCATGGACCTTAGCACAAAGCACAATGATAATCCTTCTCAGGCACTAAAATATTCCTCTTCATTATAATCATCTAAGTGCAAAAATACCACAAATATTAATTTTATTTCCATCCTATTTATGTTGAGTTTTTTTTCAAAATTCCATTCAGATTGGTAGGATTATTCTTCTTACATGATTTTAAGGCCAGGATCTTAACATTCACTCAGAAACTGACAGACACCTCGGTGCTTAGATAACTCCTAATGTATTCAAGTCGTTACCTTCTTACAACATCCTTTATGTGGTAGGTATTACTGTAATAAACCCTCATGTCAATGCAGGTTATACTCCAATGTAGGAACAGGAGAATTAGAGGCATTAGAAACATCTAGGTCCTCTTTTTTCCTGTATTCTGCCTCGGTATTCTGGGTTTCCTTTGGCCTTTGGTACTGAAGTACAAATGTTTACGTATCCAGAAGTAGATGTTGGGGAAGTAAGGGGTGCAGTAGTTTGTATTTCTCCTTGGACGTAAGGACACAGCAGATGTCTGGATTTCACATGTCTGTTGACTAGCAGAAGACACTTGTGTTTAGCCACAGAAATATCAGTGTTATGGTCCTCTCTGCTTTCATGTTTCTACTATATCATCTTGTTACGTGTTTGTGTCTGATCTTATCTTTGCATCTGTATCCCATTCCATCTGCTTTATAAGGACCACAGTTTGCAAAGGCAAAGTTGTGCAAGAGTTTCTGGCGTACAGGAAAAGCAGTTTACATGCTCATCAAAGAGAAAAAGGGTCTGTCAGCACTCGCACATGCTATGTTTTCATCCTCTACAACTAACTCTACTCATCAGGTTGGACTAAGAGCCTACAAAGAGCTACAAAATACTGTCTTAAAACTGCAAAGTACTGTCTCTAGACGCTACATTTGGGCTATCAAGAGAACTGCAAATTCATCTGAACATTTTGAAGCAACATTTTGGTGACTTTTTCCACCTTTTGAATTATTTTTTTATTTCAAAAACAGAACAAGCAAATAGCAGAAGATGGTGCGGAAGAAGGATGCCCGAATGGAGGCTAAAAAATCCATAACTTTGAAGTTCAATGTCTTTGAAGTAGTACTAAACAGCAGTAGTTCATGCCAGTATCTAAAAAATCACAGTTGTTTAACTCTTTATGTGGAATTCTATTTTTGATAGCAAAAAGAAGAATACAGGCTGCCAGGGACCATTCATGCAAATCTGTGTTGCTAAATACTGTTTTCTGGTTTTTGCCCCATCCAAATTCCCCTTAATTTCTCTTCTAAAATTTAAAATTACTCTATTGTTTCATGGCAGCTTTAATCATTTCATGCAGCAATTTTTTTTCCTTTTTCTGTTTCAAAGGAAGCACATAGATTTCTAGTCTACTTTTTTCCCTCTTTTGTTCATCAATATTTTGAGGAGAATGCATTTTTTACAGCCAGTATTTTCAAAGCAAGCCGGGACTAATATATGTGTGAGTTACGAGTAAGTCTTTAAGGACTATTGACAACTCCAACCTAAGTGTAAAAGCAGACCAAACACTGATCATTGGATTTTTGTGGCAAAATATATATAATAAAAATATAATATAATAAAAATACATAATTTTAAGACACGTTGGACTTCTAATCACCATTATCACAGCTGAGAATAAAAACTACAATGGAAAGGTAGCTACCCTAGAGTTACGAGATTTTATTCCTAGTACAAGAAAATATATGCAGAATTAGGCAAAAACAGATCATATCAAATTATTATTGTGGGTTTTTTAATTATTTTTTTGAGGGACTCATTGCTGGAGATAACATATTTACTCTTTCAACAATATCACATAATCTTCATAAAGCCTCAGTTGTAGAATAAAAAGACTGCCTGATGATCTTAGCTTTCAGAGCATTCAGGAAAGATTTCCAGTTCTATTTAATGAACATCATAGTATTTGAATGGGGGAATTTGCAAATATTATCACATTGTATCCTATTGTCTCAGAAACCCAAGCAAAAAAAAAACCTAACCCGTCAGTTTTTTGCTTTTTCAGACTGCTAATTTTCTGCATAAGTATCCATTTAGGTGCTTTATTTACGGGTTTTTTTCAATTTCTACAGGGGAAAAAAAGCCCGATGGAACATGACTCTACATCTCACTGTTTAGTCCAGCTTTCATATTCTGTTTTTGAAAAGAGAGATGGCCCTTGTACCAGAACATGGTATCTTGTCTTTTGAGCTTAATAACCTGCAGTTTTTTTACCTAATTCTGCGCTAAACAAATTGCACACCATTCTGTCAGCTTCTTAATTTGATTCAAATATGCCCTTAAGAAAAAGATATGAGGCTATGTTTGAAAATTATGATTTAAAATGTATTTGAACATGAAAATGCCTCATTATCTCTGATGTTGTTTCTGAGTAATAATGATTAAACAATAAATCACTGAAGTCACATGTTGATTCTTGATGTACTGATTAAATACAACCTGTTTACCTTTGTGAAGAAATTTAGATACACCTCTACTCTGCTTTTGTGAGACCTCACCTGGTCTTGGAGTACCAAAATGGAGTACTATTTTCTGAGTCCTCTGGTGTAAGAAGGACATGGACCTGCTGGAGTGGGCCCAGAGGAGGCCATGAAGATGATCAGAGGGCTGAACACCTCTTCTACACAGACAGGCTGGGAGACTTGGGGTTGTTCATCCTGGAGAAGAGAAGGCTTCAGGGAGACCTTAGAGCCAGTAATGTGATGGGGGATACATCCAGTACCTGATGGGGGATATAAGAGAGCTGGAGAGGGACTTTTCACAAGGGCCTGGAGTGATAGATAAGGGGGAATGGCTTTAAACTGAGATCAGATTTAGATTTGATATTAGGAAGAAATTCTTGACTCTGAGGGTAGTGAGGCACTGGAACTGTTCCCCAGAGAAGCTGTGGATGTCCCATCTCTGGAAGTGTTCAAGGTTGGACTGGATGGTGCTCTGAGCAACCTGGTCTAGTGGAGGGTGCCCCTGTCCAGAGCAGGGAGTTTGAGTAGATGACCTTGAAGGTCCTTTGCACCCCCAAACATTGTATGATTCAACAATTCTATGACTTTATGATAACCACTACATTAGAAATTATTCGCATGGTCTCAGTAGGGTTTATAAGAGCTAATTCTTGCTCCACTTAAATTTGTAACTAAACTTCATTAAATTTCACAAGTGCAAATCTGGTTTTGCAAAATATTATAATGTTCGAGTCTTCTCCTGCTAGCATTTTTTATGCATGCAACTGAATTTCTTCCATAAAAATATAAAAATAATGTTCTAAGAAACTGAACAGCTTTCTCCTAATGAGGGTTCTCATTAGGAGAGGGTTCACTACTGCATTTCATCAATACTGTGGCTAGTTGAAGGAACTATTTGCAGATTTTATTTTTTTTTGTGCAAGCAACAGATACAACTTTTTCACTAGTCCAGAAGTCATCAGACCTAGTTTGGTTAACTTGGCACCTCCCCTGTTGTGTCTATTTATTTCCCTTGTTCCATTGAAGAGACAATTCAACTGTAGTCTTCATCTTTCAGAATGCACAACTAAACATTAACAGCTATTGCACAAAAGAAAAGTCACATCTCTTCCTTGATTAAGGTTCTCTGAAGCAAGACTAGTGTTGATTAAGAAGTCCCAAAGCACATTTTCTGTGCTTGACCACAAATTGGCTGGAACTCAGACTCCAAAGGAGGTTTATGTTCACCAGCCCAGCTCCTTGGCTTACTGCTGAGAGTGACAGCTTTGACATTTTGACCTTGGATAAGCTCCTTCTGCCCACTGAAAACCATCTGGTGGTATGTCCCCCTGTGGATTTTCTGAGTCTATATCTACCCTAGATACCTGGTCCTCCTCCAGGATGACTTGCAAGTGTTCCTCAGCCATGACAATGTGAGCAACAACTCCAATAATAGGAGAGTGTCTGCAAGCATGCAGGTGTTCAATATTTCTTATAAGCAGAATGGCAAAATACAACTGCTCCATACAGTTCTAGAACTGTTTGTTGGATTGGGGGTTTCAAATATTATTTTAAAAATATGTCTAGTGCCTTTTTTCAGCTTCTTCACTAAAAATCACTTGGAATCGAGGCTGTGGAAACAGCAAAAGTTATTTTGTTCCTGGAAAGAGAGAGAAGAGGAAAGAGCCTACCCTTACCAGTCTCTCACTGAGAAACTTTTCCAAGAGTTTTCAGCCAGACCCAGGGGTAGTTAGAAGGAATTGGTCAAAACAGCTAAAGCTGGAAAAATATGTGGGTTGTGACAGATGAAAATCCTGGGTGTCTGCCTTCGCATTTGCCTGGGTGCAAAGACCCTCCAGCTGCTTCCTCTGTGTGTTGACAGTGCTAGCAATGGGGACATTTCCAGTCTTCTGTATTCCTGCAAATCCCTTTGGCCACAGACATTCCTCCTTCTTGCCTATCAGGTCCTTCCTATGCAAGCCACGTCTGCAACTGGGAGCCCAAAAATGCCGCAGTTTCTTCTCTCCTCTCCTTTGCCTTCTCAGCGTGGTTATCCAGTTATCAGGAAGCCTCTCTGGGCTTCAGCTGAAGGCTGGATATAAACTCCAGGTTTACAAGAAAACTAAGCAAGTTTAGTAAACAGAAGGTATTATTTATACCATCTGCACTTTAAATGTCATTTTGAGTGTTTCAAGAAAGGTCACCTAAGACTGGCAGTCCAAGACCAAGTCTATATGTATGAGGGATTTTAGTGCATTTAATCATGGGGTGCATAAAATTTACACCATCCTGCTTCTAAGATGGTGTATTTCATTATCAACCTTTTGCTAATGTTACCTTTAAGAAAGACAGTTTGTAACTGACAGGGCAAATCCAATTATGCTGTATGTTTTCTTTGGAGAGGTAATGTTCAAAATGTACTTTAAAATTGGGCAAAGGCTTACTGGAAAAATAAAAGTTTAAGCTTTTAAAATATTTCTATGTTATCTTACATACAAACATATACACAAAAATATTCATATATGCTTGGTCGTTACAATTTGTAAAAATATTTCCTACTAACTTTTTGTAAAAGTTACATACAAAGTAGAGGGATGTAATGTTTCATTATTCAGTTATGTTTTTAGGAGGTAGAAGGTACTAAATTTTTTTCTGTGTAATATTTTGTGGGCTAATGTTGAAATATATATGTGTAATCCCTTCTCTATACATATAATCTCTAGTCTGGACCCAGTCTAGTCAACTAACTGATGACACCTGATGGAAAGCACAGTGGGAATCAACAAAAAGTCCATTTTGAATTTTTTTGTTTCAATGTGGTCCACAGTGATACTTCTTTTTGTTTAGCCTTATTGATCATAATATGATTCAAAGAAGTCTCCAGCCACAAGAAGATGAAATAGTACAAACAAATGGAAATGAGGAACAATAATTTTCATTTGTGAAATACACCATTAGCATATTTTATCAAGCAATGGCATATTTAATTTGTTTCAACCTCAAGATGTTAGGCTTATGTCATTTACTTTCAGAGCACAGCAGAATTATTCTGACTGTTACATGTGCTTTCTGTTGAAAATTTTGTACTCCCTTTATGCCTACATTGATGGATGACAAAATGATCTTCTGGGGCTTTGAAATGAATGCAGACAAACTCTTCAGTGCCATCCTAATCATCAGTGAGACCTTACAATAATAAAAATATTTACATATCACATACATAAAAATATCACTATAAGAAAAAGATCTCAAAGAAATACACAAGTTGGTTGAGAGGAAACTATTCCAAATATGAAATCTCATATCTAACACCTATTGAACTCAATAAAAGGTAGATAAAATAAAATGCATATAAAAGGCTAAATTAACTAAACCATCCTTTTCTCTACATGTAAATCTGTATCTTTATACTTTGCCAGTAGATTTGTGAAAGTATGACTGGCAATGTTTGTTACCTGTGTGTTCTCCCAAACTCAGAGGGTCAGTATTGCAGGCTCTGACAAGCAAAGGAAGTAGAGATTTCTTTCCTCCCTTTTTAAAGAAAACTTCGCTAAATTTCCATCCTAGGCATATATCACTACTTTACACATTTTTCTTCATACTACAGTTGGTGCCTCAGCAATGTTAATAAATCAAATGAAATTAAGAAGGAAAGCAACAAAAGTAGAGTTAATATATCAACACAATTACTGATAACAATTACACCATGTGTACCATGCTGGTTATCTACCAAAAACACGGTTCTGAACCATGTCATCTAAGCACAGGAGATAGATTGGTTTTTGTTCTTATAATTACAAAAAAATAACATTTCCACCATCAGGAGTTTTCCAAAACAGTGTACATCATTCCTCAAGGTACACAAGAAATATTTAGCAAGAGCTACTAAATATCCTATCCCTTGCAGGCTATCCAGACTTGCAGGCCACCAGATACATGTGGTTTTGGATTTTTAAGTCTTTACATAAACAGATTATACAGCCTGAAACATCTTTCATATAGAGGGATGGATCTTAAGTTTGGATGCTTTCTCACAGTCCCTACTACCCAACAGAATAATAAATAGTGTCCTAGAAATTATCCTTAATGGTGAAGGAAAAACCCCCTGGAACGTCTGCTTTCAGAGCTGTCAGTTTTCAGCACAAACATGTCACAGGAGAAATCAGCGAGGCTGCAGCAGCTCCTTCTCAGCTGCTGAGCTGAGTGCTCAGCCCCACAAGATTTGAGGAGGATTTCCATACTCATTGCTTCTCCCAGAGCTACCCAGGCAACTCATCTAACCCAGTCTCAGCTGGAACTCCACTCAGCTGAGAGACAGACCACCAGGACAAGTCCCTCAGTTGTCCTTGGGGCCAGTAGCTTCCTGTCCAGTAGCCACAGCAGCAACAGAAATGAGGTGGGGGTATGGGAGAAAGTTTTTTAGGAACAAACAAACTGAAGAAAATGTAAGAAATCTTTTTTAACAAATATCTTCTGCCCAAATTTGTGTTAGAACGAACTTTAGACTTACCTTAGCTGTGAATGGAATAATAAGGAAAGACTTTTTAAAATTAATAATTACGATCAACCCCAGATAAATTCACCTAGCATCAAACAAATGCACTTGTCCTTCTACAATGGGGCCACATATAGAAACCCAGGGCCACATCTATTTATTCTTCATCTTACATCTCTTTGCATTCCTTCCTTCAGCTCCCAGCAGTGTCTTTGCACATATAATCAATTTTGTTGAGCTGAATTATTATTGACCAGAATATTCTTTCCTTTTTCTCTCAGAAAAATCAATGTCAAGGAATAAAGATGAGTCCTGAAGCTGAAAATTCTGTCTAGTTTAATATTACGGACTCTCAACTTGAACTCAGCTGGAGGCTTGCATCTTCCTTCAGAGTACTCTGAAAAGACAGAGTGCTATTGCTAGCATCACGATCTAGCTGCTTTAGTTTATATTTTATTTCCTAGCATGCTTCTTTCAGAAATAGTACATGAAAATATTCATGTTCAGGTTTTAATTTCACTAATGCATGTAAATAGGTGCATTAGTAATTCAGAAAGAGGTATAGAGGAATTTCATAAAAAAAGTTAGAACCAGTAATATCATTTACGGTCCAGTACAGAAACTTTATCTTTTATACACTGTAATTTATACGTTTTAGATACTATCTTGAGTAGAAAATCATTTCAGAGACTTCTGTGAGTCTTTCAAAAAGAGGTGAAGAGCCCTGTTCAGTTCATTCTGAAGATGAAGCGAAACAGCTATCAACAGAGTCCACCTAGCAAAAGGAGGAGAGCTTTGCTCTCAGTATATCTGGGGTAATCCAGAACACCTCACAGCATGGCATTATTCACCACCTGTGTTTGTTTGAACAGAGTTCATTGCAGCTAAATACATTAAATCCGTAACTTTCATCTGAAAGCCGTTCACTTCAATGTAATGTGCTCCTGCTGAAAATACAGCAAGGCAGGCAAAGGGAAATTTTTGATTGTTCAGAAGTTGTGGGAATCACAAGGTGGGTGTCAGGCCTTTCTTTTTATCCTCCCTGATAACAATCAAGTGAGGGCTAGAGTCACTTTATAAATAGCAACAGAAAAGCATTTGATCACGGTATCGACTAACTAAATGTCATTTTTTTGTCTTGGATGATGACAAGATCATTTTTTCAAAGCACAGGTTTTAATTATTCAGTTGCAAAACAGTGAATTTCAGTGAACTTCTGACACTCTCCAAAGAAATCCGTATGCTCTGAAGCTGCATTTATGGACCAATTATTTCTAATAGAAACACCCCACATTTGACAAGGCAGTTTTAAATCATCTGACACAAGCAATCCAGCAAATCCAGCAAACAAAAGCATCCCCTCACTTTTAGCACTTCCATGAAATGTGCCCCCATGGTGGAGCATGAGGCTAGTTCTTTAAATATGTTAGAGTACATATTTCATACATTATATATCTATTTTTAGAAGATAAGCTGTTTTTTTTTTTCCTTAGGGACACATCAAAACTTAGGAACAGCCAAAGAAAAAAGGGCTTGTATAAAAATAGTTCATCTTTTTTACCCAGTTGTATAAGATCACCCAATAAAAGATATTACATCTCACAACCCAAGCCCCACTAAACATATGATAAATGTACTTTTAAAAGATGCTCACAGCCTTTAGCTGCAATAAATCTTTACACATAGCCTATGTTAGGGCTTTTTGTGAGGGTACTTTATCCTTCTGGCTGGTGTCTGTCTCAGTCAAAATAAACAGGGAAGAGGAGGACAAACTCCTCCTGGTTTCTAACAGTCATCTAGGGAACCCTGCAAACACCTCATCATTTCTAGATGTCATTCTGGCATACGCAGTCATGAGCTGATTATTGAGTTAATTATTCTACAGCCAGACAGTACAGGTTGTTATGTGAAGGCTATTGTCCTGATTGCTTTTAAGCATTGTTTTTTGAGACAATTCCCCTCTCCCAACTTCATTTGAAGAGTAATTTTCAAACTCTAAGGTGCCTTTGACAGTGACTCTTCAGAGGAAGTGTCCTTTACAGACTGTAAATTTAGATAAAATTGTGAAAACCAAATAAAATCAAGACTGTTTCTGTGCACAACTGGTACCAACAAATTTCTAAAACACTTTCATTCAGATAGAGGCAAATTGGTATCTTAATTACGATGTTGGATAAATATCATCCTTGTTCTTTTGCCTGTGCCCTGTTTCCTCACTGGTTGCAGAAGAGGGTAAGAGTGTGTGGAGCAGTGCAGCCACTCGGTGCCATCTGAGGCTTTCCATAGCCAGCATGGGCACCAGCAGACACATCTCATTGCCCTTTAAAAGAGTGGTCTGGGGAAGAGTTTCCACTTCACCATTCCTTTTATCCACACCGTGCTGATATGCATTGCAGGAGCTGGAAACCCTAGTGCAGTTATGGCAGTGGAGTGCCTTCTTAACTTGTTAGAAAAGCTTCAAAACATGCTCATTGCCATTAAGCTTACAGGGCTCCAGCTGTGGGTTTTGGAAGTGTCACAACTCAAACTCTCACTTTTAATCTACTTTTCACTGTTTTCTGTTTATACCACAATGGAAGCTGACATCCAGGAAATCACTATGACTGAGGAATTGGTTAATTATCCAACTGCAGCATAATCTTCAAAGTGTAGTTCTAAATTGTTACAAATCTAAGACTTCACCCAAATGAAAAAATCTTGAGCTGAAATTTTTCCCTTTGGTTTGGAGTTTGACACTGGGGCTGTCCTTCCCCTCCTTTGCCCTGAACTCATCCCCACAGAACTAGTTGCGGGTCAGTGGCATGGAAAATGCTGCTCTGTGCTGCCCCAGCAGCCCTGCGCTCGTCTGGACTGGCAAGAGAGCCAGCCAGCATCCAGCATATAGTGTTGCCAAAACAAAGCAAAATAACTGCAGTGAACGGCTTTCCCTGCTCTGCATTTTTTGAATATATTTGTACTCCAGGGAAGCTAATGGTTTTGCAAGATTCATATTCTTTTGCATGTATGTATTCAATGAAGCGAACAGTTTTCCTTGATTACTTGAGTGTGTATTTTTACATTTATATCTATGCCATGAGCAGCCTCCCCTGCTTGTCCTGCCATGTAGGCAACAGACTCCCACTGAGGTGCATCACTTGCGCTGAAATCAAGCAGCGTAGGTGGTGAGAGGAACTGAGACATCTGTATTCCAGGAAGATCATGGCTAATGTTGCTGAATTAAGTTGCTAAGCACTGTCCTCGTTAATAACTGACTAGTAAGGTGAAAAGGGAAGTGGCCAGTTTTGGCAGACTTTGACAAGCTGGGTAAATCGAGCACTGAGTACACAGAGGGCTTTTAGGCTGTGCCAGATGCTCACAGGCAGGTCCCCCCGCCCGGCCCTCTCCTGATTGCCCTGCTAATGGATTACACTGTCACGGCATGGCCCAATATAAACACCATGTGAACAGCAGAGCCTTCAACAGCACCTGCCTGGGCTCAGAGCCCCTGACGCTCTGGGGGTGACAAGGAAACCACTACGAGTCCAACTGTGCCACCCCCCTGGTGCTGTGTGATGCCCCTCAGGCACCCCATGGCAGAGCCTTTGGAGTGGTGGGGGCTGAGGAAGGTGAGTCCAGGGCCCCCAGCTGTCCTGGCACTGGGGGATTGCTCTACTCCCTTCTCTCATCCAGCAGACAGCTTCACCTCAGCCCCATCAGCATTACCTGAAGCAC
This sequence comes from Acanthornis magna, assembly GCA_036785705.1. NCBI lineage: Eukaryota > Metazoa > Chordata > Aves > Passeriformes > Acanthizidae > Acanthornis > Acanthornis magna. The sequence goes on from JAWUZG010000001.1 coordinate 29,244,755, forward strand.
TCATCAGCATCATTACTAGTCCCCTGTATAAAATTGAATAGACTATTTGCAACCTTCTGTCTTCCAGCTGTTGGCCCTCTTCTGAAGACAGAAGCCCATCAAACCATTTCCTTACTCAGTAGCCACAAATCTGGTGAGTGATGGCACACATCAAATCTTATCACAAGGAAGCAGAACTGATACATGTTCTCCTCAAACGCAATTTAAAAATATTTCTTCTGGGTGTAGACTCAGCAATTGGTGATAGGCTTTGGCTGCAGGGCTCCATCTCCTGGTTTTAGGAAGATATTGTCTGACATAAGGAAACAACTCATTTTCAAAAATACTTGAGAAATTAGGACATTATTGATACACTGGAGAGATGCTGAGATGGGTTAAAGATTTATGTTATTCTTTTTTTCTGAAGTACTACAAACATTACTAAAATTTTATGATAGTATATTCTGCCTTGTGTAGCTTCAACCTTGCTTTTTTGAGAATTGGTGAAAACTCTTTGGCCACTTAGGATACTCTTGCTGTCATTGAAGCAGAGGGCTAAGCTGGAAGGGACTTCATTTCCACCTGGGCCTTTAACTGGTTGCTGTACCTGAGCTTTAAAGATCACTTCCAACCCAAACCATTCCATGATTCTATGAAAACATTGCAAAGAGGCATTTTGCTGGTTTTCTTTCCATAGGACAAGGCCACTGGTGACATCATCTTAGGTGTAGGAAGTGGAAGAGCTGCTCCTCCAGGAAGTACAATTTTCCAGACCCCTGTCATCTTTCCCTATAGAATTCATCTCGCTAGCTCTGTCAAGACACACTGGAAACACTGACCTTTAACATGGGTATGTCCTCACTAGCACTCACCCACCAAATAATTTTGAACTTCATTCTTATTGGGGTTTTATCTCAATCAAATGAAAAGACCAGGAGAACACTTTCACATATTTATCATCTACATACTACTAAGGGACAGATAAACAGAAAAGTGGTCAGGTCACAGACCCAAAGCTGACCCAAAACAGCATAGGGATTGCCACATTTCCCTGCACCGCCTCAATGCAAAGGCTGAGTAACTAAAATAAAAATAATCACAGCAGAGCAATCCAGGCAAACCACTCCAACAATTCTTGTATGAGTCGTGAGACCCAGTTTTACTCCCAAATAGTCAGACATACGTAAAGCATACCTGGAAGGTAGGATGAAGGTCAAACCGTGAGGTGGTCTACAAAGGCAATGTTAGCAGTGGAAAAGTTCACTTGCAGTGAAATGAGCAAGACAATCTGCTATGTAAGAAAGCAGAGACCACTTCATGTAAAGGTCCTGCTTATTATTTTTAATTCTTGAAGAGAAAGGTTTTTGAAATATTGAAATAGTGCATTGAAAATGCAGATAGTGCATTGGAATATTTTTATTTCAAGCTATTTTAATGGTGACTTACAGTGCAGTATCACAGAAGGCATCGAGAAAAGTCAGCATTGATTGCAGTCATTATTTACAGTTAATATTTGAACATCAGTTCAAAAGGCAGTGCATGTCAAGGAAATACCAGATTACTAGACCACAAACAATGCAGTCTGAGTTTCTCTGTTATCTATCCCTCAAACCGCCAGAAAAATAATTTCAGTTCTTCCTGAAAGAATACAGTATTCTAAGAGGTCTGTCCTTATCTTCCTACTCTCTCTGAAGTCAATGGAAATCTCCTACCTTGCAGTAGTGATGCATCTAGTCCCACCTCTTTTAAAATGCCACTACCAGCAGAAATGATTTCTCTTCAGAATAGATAATATTCCACATGGATCTGGCATTTTCAAAGGCTGCAAAGGTAGACATGCAGGATTGAAAGACATTTGGCCCTACTTTCAATTTGCCCTGTCCTTCTCACAGTCTCCTTGAACATCACACATTTTTCATACAACCGTGGGCACAAAAACCTTTCAGTTTTCTGTCATGAGGTGCTGTTTTCTCTATGTTGCTGCATCTATTTTCCCCAAAGAACATTTTACCTGTCAATGTGTGACATAAATATAACCGATGGTGTGAGGTTGAAAGGCAATTTCAATGTGAATGAGCTACATGAGAACAAGATTTCAAATGTAGCAGCTTTCCTGTGTCTGTAATAAACGACAGGTTATTCTGCTCAATGGCCTCAGTATATGTTGCGAAGTGTTGTGGCAGTTAAGTGTGTCCACATTTCAGGCATTTTGCAATGCAATAAAGTGACCCTTAACAAATGCTTCAACACACCCTTTTGATCAGATTCTGGCACCTTTGATCCAGCCATGCAGCACTTTCTGCCACATGATTCCCATAGAAACATGAAAAAAACATGGGAGTGAGTCACCATATGGGACTTTTTCCTCTTTTGTCTTTTTTCTTTGGCAGATAGTACTTGTGCATAACCAGGTTACAAAATAATTTGAGCAAAACCAGTATTTTGCAAAAATAAATTAGGCATAAGCCAAATGGAGGTCAGAGCTTGATAATAGCTTGAAATCAGACAGCCCAGACCTATCATATTTAGAATCTGCTTGTGGGAATGTGGTATCAGCTTTTGGTCAGTATTACTAGTGATACAGAGCTGCTGCTGTATGAATGTACACCTGATGTTATGAACAGCACATCACTAAATACAGTGAAAAAACCAAGATTCAGCTGGGCAGAGGGCTGGAGACTGAATTCTGGATTTTTGGAGAGCAGTCCATGCTTCAAGAAGTAGAAATCAAATGTGCCACAAATTCTCCCTCTTCATTCCCGAATTGTATTTCTGCCTCATTTAAAGCTGAATTCTGAAAATTATTCAATCAGTATATGATGCTTGATGCTTTATGTAGCCTATACAAAATGCTACAGTGCTTCTTTTGTGGTAATTGCTTGTTTACTTTTTTCCTCTTTTTTTCACACATTTTTGTATGCATCCTTTTTCTGTACAGCTTTGAAGTGCATAATGAGATGTCAAAGGAGGTCACAGAATAACAGCTTAAATTTTCCTGATGTTATTTACAACTGAATTTCAGAATGCATATTTTCTGTTGCCCTGTGAACAATGAAATTTGACAGAACTATTTGAAAAAGATGGAGAAATCAATAAAATGTTCTGGTTTGTTCTAAGGAAAGCTGCATCTCTGAATCATTAAATTTCCATTTTGTCCCCAGACTACTGTTATTTGCTTTTCCTCCCTACCACATATTACTCTCTGGTGTACCATAAGGATCAGTATTTGTTTCCTGAATGTGGTCGAGAACTTTTTAATCCTCAGGCTGAAAGAGGTGGTGTATTGTTCATGCCTGCATTACCTAAAACAGTGTTTCTCAAGCAAGGGGCAGGGGCTGATAAGGATATGTGTCAGTCCCCAGTGCAGATAGCTGTCCACAGTAGCTGAAACCTTTGAGTAGGTCTCTGAAGATTTCAAGGCAGACACCAGCCTGTTTTTCCAAGCATATTCCCCAATGTGCCAGCTGTGGCACTCTTAAACATAAAGGTATGGATCAAGATCTTTATTTTTGTTCCCCATTCCCAATAGCTCAATAATTATGGGGACATGTTGTGCAAATTACATCCTATTGGTATTTGGTACTTGCTAAAGGAACAGCATCATTGCCTACAAGCAGCTAATTCCACATCTGATACGGTGATTTACAGAGACCACAAGTTTCCCACAATGTTTTCCTTCACTGTCATTATCATGTATCTATGGAGAGTCTTTTATCTGCTCTTGTCCTCAATAATGAAAGATTTTGAGCCTGTTCCTGACACATATAATTCCTTTTATACAGGAATTATTTTAGATAGATTTTTGCTTCTTTTCAGTGGACGCCAACTTTGCCTGATGTGTATGATTGTAACTAATTTGCTTCCTAGAAAATGCATTATGTTCAGTCAACAAGAATGAATAATCTGAGGCCACTTTTTGTGATTCTGAGGTCTATGCCCATGGTCAAATATAGGACTTAGAGTGAGAGCGTGTAACGCATGGCCTAAAGCCAGGTGAGTTTTCAAATATCAAACTCTCAGCGTGTCTGGAGGGCATGTGGTACACACTGCTAAGAGCATCTCAGGATCAGCTGCTAGGACAATTCTAGTATCAGAAAAATACTAAGAGTTCAAATCAGACACAAATGGTCACACTATCAAGGATTTAATGTAACTTCTCACCATTTCTTGACAAGGCTTGAAAATTATTGCTTACTTTCTTTTGTGTTTATGAAGATGAAAGGCTGATGAGAGCACATACTTTCACTCCTACTGCCTGCCTTCCCTAAACACAAGAATGGTAAAGTCAGAGACATGTTCACAGACTTTTCCATCATTAACAGTTATCTTCCTCATATAATTTCTAGACTGTGCATGTGATTAGAAGATTATTTTTTCTAAGAATGTGTAAGTTAGCAATAGCTAAGATGAAGAAACTTTCATACTCAGTTTAAAAGGGGGGAAAAAAATCTGTGAAGTTCCAAAATGCTTAGCAACATTCTTTTACACTTTCTCTGGCCAAGTTTAATCCATATCTTAATATATTAAGTGTTATTAGCATTAATTTCCAAGCATGTGATATAGATGAGGCCTAATCAGTTTCTATGCCATGTCATTTGGCATTCATATGGAAATGTGACCTGATCATTTAATCACACGAGATATTGTCCCTTAATCAAGCTACTGAAGACAGAAACCCTGCTAGAGAAAGAAATCATCCCCACAGATGAGACAAAGAGAGATATTTTCAATTACAATTTTTAAATCTCTCCCTCAATAGTTCTTTTGAGTTATTTAAGGAAAATTAGAAAAGCACTTATTCTGTGGCCTTCAGATTTTTTCCCTAAACATTTTTTGACCTGTTCATTCTTTTCTTTGGCCCAAGTTCCCAGATCAAAGGAAGCTTGATCTCTCCAAGCACACCTCTGTTTGCTGTGGCCTTGGAGCTATGCAGCATGCAAGGGAGGTTATCAGTCAATGCTGTAGTTAAAATGAATGGTAATTAATTAGCTAATCCAATTGTTAAATAGCTGCTGGATTGACAAATAAAACACTTAGTAAAGCAAAACATTCGGAATTCTTTCTTAGTTTCCATAAAATTGAATTTGTTTATAGACTTCATTATCAGAGCAGAAAAGCAAAAATCGTTATGGAATTCAATGGGCTTTGTTTGGGATTCATCTCATCTAACCTTGACTAGCTCACATCAGCATTTACATCAGAGCTGATCAGTCTCTCTCTCTCTAGTGAGCAGCAAGAAACAGGCATTCAGGGAATGCTGTTCATTGCAATTTATTTTATACATTTGAACTTACATTTGAGTGAGTGAGTGATATTCTAATCAGTAAATATTTAAAATTATATCAAAACTCTCTCTCACACAGACACAGAAGCCCTTCATATCAGAAAAATTTGGACCTAAAATCCTTCATAAGTTTAGATATATGGGGTTTATGATGACTTGAGTATCTTTAATTCACCTGTCTTCAATGCATTTTGATACACTCTTTAATTAAAAGATCACATCCTTTTTTCCCATCAGATGACTCCTTCAACCCATGCATGACTAATGACCTCGCATTCGGTGACTGAGAAAGAGAATAGAGGCTATGTGGAAAAGTCAGAATCTTTGGCACTATACAACATTTTGATAATTAAAACAAAAGCAATGTGGTAGACAAAAAATGAATTTTTAAAAGCTGTTGGCAGGTTGCAAAACACATTTGTAAACAGTGAGGTCTCATTAAGGGCATGTATGCTTAAGGCCATGCTGAGGTCAGTCCTTGGCCTTTGCATTTTTATTAATGCTCTGGAAGAAATGAGAGAATCCTTACTGATCGAAGTGTGCATATGACTCATGAAGAGTGGCTGAAACAAATGAGCTGATAAGCTGCTGCAAGAAAATGACATGTGCATCAACACAGATAATTGTAATTCAACAATATTCAGGAATTACAGACATAATGAGACACTGTGTTGGGAACAGGAACTAAAATGATTGGGGCATTGTGTCAGTCCAATGGAGATTAGCTCCTTGTGCAGTATGAAAAGGGTATAACAGCAAAACAAAATGCCAATCACATGACAAATTAGCAGAATAATACAAGAAGTGTTAGCAAGGTTCTAGCAAGGCTCCTTCTGAGATCCAGCTCACAGTCTCAGCACCCACAGCTGAAAAAGGAATAAAACAGGTCTCTCTGGTTCAGAGGTGAATAAGGAGAAAGATCAAAGGATGGGGTAACCTGCCTTGGTGGAAAACTGAAGTTCAATTTGTTTATCCCAACAAAAAGGCTAAAGGATGCCTTGATCACAGCTTCTAATTACCTCTACAAGGAATAGAAATTTGATAATTGAGGGCTCTTCAGTCTCAAAAGCACAAACATAACAAGATCAAGTGCCTGGAAGTTGAAAGCAGAGACATTCTGAAACAGAAATTACATGTATTAGTACTATGAAAATTAATCACTTCAATAATTTAACAAAGTAATGATAGTTTGCTCATACTACAACTATTTAAATTTGGATTTTCTATTTTTTTTTAAAGAGATGCTGTAGTTAAACTAAACCTGATTCAAGGAAGAACTGACCCGTGCAACATTGGAGGTCTGAGTAAACTACCATCTCTGAATTTAGGATCTAGAGCGGTATTACCTCATTTCATTGCTGAATGGGTCCTCCGTGTCTTATTTACAGTACATTATTCAAAACCTCATATGGTTACAAAATATTCTTTTCTCGTGGAATTTCTTTTCCTAGAATGTTAGGGTGCGGCACCAGCATTAACCTGTACAGAAGTCCAGTTCAGGATGGAGAAATAGAATTGTGGGTATTTGGGGTAAAGAACACTAATAAAAGATTAAATTTGAAAACACCTGTTAATTGTGGATGCACAATTTGAAAGATTTGTACCTGATCTTTGAAAATAGCTTGCACTTCTTAGCACTTCACCTGTTTAAAGCACAGCTCCTACCAGCATCATTCACAGCTCTGAAATATCAATACTCCCACAAATCAAACCCTAGCAGTTCACATGGAAACTCAGAAATGAACGTGACACAGTTAATGACCTGGATGAAAACTTATTTCAAATTATTCCTGCAATAGAGAACTGCAGGAACTTTGTGTCCAAAGCCAGTTTGATGTAACATTCAAAGATTTAATTCAGAGATCAGTCTTTCCTATTCTGAAATCCCTTTTTATGATCTGTACAGACCATTTTCCTCCTGTAGTGTAGAAGGCAGGGATAATAAACAGCAGTGCCCTTCACTACACAATCCTAGTTAATCTTTAGAATATACCCTGTCACCACAGTCAGTCTCATAAAGGTCCTATGAGAAAATGATGCACAAAGAGGAAATGAAAGTACAGTATAATCCATAAAGCTGTAGAGACTTTTTCCACAATTCCAGTATTTCTTAGCTATCAAGAGTCTGAACTGGCAATCTTGGTGGCTTTTTCTGTTTGTAACAGTTCAGTTTTAAAAGCATCCGTTCCTAGGTTCTTCTATTATCTTTTAAAAACAAAATGTATCACTGCTATTTTACCAGCTGGTTCCTCAATACAGTGAAGATTATCAGACCCAGCATGCAGAATTGTGCCACGCAGGCTCACACTGGGCAGCTGACATCTCTGTCTATCCCTACATGCTTTCTCACTGAATTTCCTACACAACTGCCGAAGCAGAGGAAGAGTGCTCTGGTACCACGGATCACTCGCTCATATGCCACAGCATGTCCATCCCTCAACACTTGTCACTGGCCTAGACCTTCCCCGGTTTCACCCATGGCTTCCTATCCATCCCTGCGTGTGCACAGAGGTAGGGGAGCTCTTGCAGGTGGAGACGGTATGGGGAGGATCTTCTTGGCATGTGTCTACGTGCAAGAAAGGTACAACACAAAGGGGAAGACCAAAGAAAACAGAGCGAGAAATCCAGAGAAACAGCTTTTCTGGGTGCCTTACCTGCTGGAAAGGCAGGCCTGAGATCTGAATTAGAGACCAGCCACCATAGCTTTGTATCAAAAAAACCGCTCCTTTGGCTGCTAAGCACACGGGGATGCAGTGGGTGCACGGAGCAGGCTGAAGGCCAGGCAGCGGTGGCAGAGGCCACCAGGTGGCAGCCAGCCCTGCGAGGCTGCTGCGAGCCAGGCTCTGCGCTGGGTGCTGGAGCCGAGCAGGGAACGCTTCCCTGAACAGTCTGGGGCACCAGCTGGACTGCTGGGCATGGGCAGCACTGCAACAGCACGGGGAACGCCAGACTGTCCTGCCATCCTGGCCTCACTCACCAGATACGCACTCCTAACTTAACTACTTTATATGGTGCAGAATTCTTTTAATAGCATAGAGGTGCCTGGGAGAAAGAGACTTTCTCTAATATGCAGGGAGTAGATTGTGCCTGACTAATTTATGGGTACTTATTGACAAAAGACTTTATCTGTGTTTTCTATCCATTTAATTACAAGTCTCTGTGAGGTTGGACTCATGGGGACCCATATAATAATTTGATGAATGATTCTGTGTTTTATGATAAGGCAATGAAATTTTTTGGTAGGATGTAGTAATTCATTTCTTCATCATTAATGGGTCACAGACAACAAATTATAGAAATAATTTACTGTTGATCAACAAATATATAAAAGTGAGCCAAAGCCTACATAAACTGCCAGTTAGGAACTAGACAGTGTCTTCATAACAGTATAAAATCCAACAAAAGTTGTAGAATTAAATGATTAAAAAATTTCCAAGCAGTCTTGGTCCTAGATATTTATTGCCTGGGGTATCCATCTGAGGCACCCTTTCCTTCTTCAGGACCTTGTGTACACTGTGGTACCACACACTGTTTGTTACACCTGACCTCACAGACTCTGGGGCTGGAGTTGCTACAGCTGCCTTGTCCTTCATCATCACCTCACATGCTGGTGATTTCCAAGACCCTTCAAGTGGACAGCATTGACCAGAGAGTTGGAGGGGTGGCTTGGGTCTGCATTGTTTGCAACAGACAGGCAATCTGTATCATGAGGGCAGATGCTTCTCCCCAGAAACATTCCCATGACATTTGCCATCTAATGAAGATGCCATTTGGGTCATTACATGTTCAGTATTTCTAGAAACTTGTATTTCAATCAACACTTAATGACACACTTAGTGTGAATATCAGTCATTATCAAAAGCTTTTTATTCTCTACATAGAGGCTTTCAAAAAGATAATGTTTCTTTATCTTATTTGTGGTAATGTCAAAATTGTATTACAGAGGATCCTACTTGTATTCTGTTTATATTTAATATCTCTTTGGAGAAACCAAAAGTACAGACCATGGCTGACAGGCTAGATAGGAGAACAGATGTTGATACCTATAAACACAACAAGCCCTCCATAATTATGCCTAAAAGTATTCAATTGTGCAAATCTATTTTAAAATACTAATGTTGCCTAGTTTCCACCCAGTAGCCTAGGGTAGTGCTTCTACAGTTTATTAAGAACATGAGCAAAAAAAAAGAAGCAATTTAGAAGCTTTTAGTTTCTTGCTGCTGGAATATCTCCACAGAGAGTCTCCTTATAATCAGCATAATTATTTGAAATTTGTGCATAGATTTCATCAGAAAGTGTTTGGCTAATGTGGCCTGGATCAGCTCCCACTTGTATTCTGAATATAATGAAAGGTGGTGGGTTTAACATTTAAACTAGCCAAGAACTCTGAAAGCTTGGTGGTACCCAAAGGAGATAAGCTCACAGTCCTGATGTACAGGACAAGCTGTAAACTCTGCATTGCTGAGTTAGACACAGATAAATTCCAGTTACTTGCATTTCTCTGCTATGACACGCTGAGTGCATGCCTGCCTGCCTGCCTGCCTGCCTTCTTGCAGGATGTGCTGGCAGGTGCAGACACCAGAGCTGCTGAAGTCACCTGCCACTGGTACAGCAACAAAGAAGGCAGCACGCGGCCTTTTTCTGCTAGAAGGTTCATGAGTTTTGTCAGCTTGGATCATGAGGCTACAGACACTTTGCTGTGAAGAACAGTCCCACACAACAGCCCCACACATGGCCTCAGAGCCAAATTAACTGCTGCTGTCTTTTGCCTGTCACAGGGTACGTCATGACATGGCATCAACAGAGAGGGGATTCAAGAATGTGCTCTACAGCACTTCTAGGATACCCTTACTGGCTCCATATGTGTCTGATGATCGATGCAGTGGCTACCTGTTCTGGAGGTCATAACATCAGATAGTCCAGTGACACTGTGTCCTTCCATGAATGTCCCTGATCACTCCTGCTGCAAGGGTTGTAATTTGCAGGCAGTCTGGGCTGAGGTTGAATTTGGGGAGAACCCGTCTGGTTCTGTGCTCAGGAAGAAGTAAATCAGCATAGTGCCCATCTTCAGGGTGGTCTGTTGAGGGCTGCAGACAGCTTGATAAGGTTTTATCTATTGCAGGGTCTTACATTGTCTCAGCTGGTGACCTTTATCACTGGCAAGATACTTAACAAGGTCAATCTTTCATTGGATCCATGCATGGGCAGTCTTGCCTTTGAACATACTGACCATTACTTCAAGAGAGGCCTTCCCAAAATTCTGTATCTATGAACTAAATTTGGAAGTAAGGGTCATATGTTAACATCGGTGCCATCAGTGTAAGGGCAGGATATGTTGTATAAGGGAGATGCTGGAAAGTTCAGTTTTAAATCCTGTTCACTACATTATAATTACTTCTGCAATCTGCTTAAAGCAGTACCAACATATATTAAAGAATAATTTTAAGTAGAATAAATAAAGAAGAAGTAAGATAACTATTTTGGGGAGTTCGCTGTAAAACTGTTATAAAAGAGAAGTGAATGTCTGTGGTGGGGCTTCAGAATTAGATTAAGAAATGTATCAACAGTCATTAAGTCACTGTCTTTCATCCAAAACTGGAAAATAAAACCACTTACTTACTCAGTAGCACTATGACTTCTTCCCTAATGATTTTTAATGTGAGGCCTTTTTGGCATTCTCTGATGGCTTTGGAGTGCTCACTGTGATAACTCTAGATCTTTTGTCCGTGTATCATAACAACAGATTCAGAGACAATCACTCTGTATCCCTAGCTAGAGAGATTCTTTCTTTTTTCAAACCAAAAGCATTAACAGCCCTTCTTTGTATTGCAATTCATCTGCCACACTGCTGTGCAGTTATTCAGGTGAGGTCTTCTCTACCTTAAATTAACTACATTGTAATGAATACAGCAACCAAACTAATTCTATTACATCTTTGCACCGACATCATGTAAAACACAGCAGAACCAAAGATATGAATTTACAATTTAACACACACTATAGTCACTCATAAGACTAAAAATTATATAACTCTTGGAAAATTATCTCTCCCTCTTTTTCTTTTTTTCTCTGTTTCTTTCATTTTACCTGGTGGATCTCTTTTTAACACAGAATATGGCAGAAAAGGATTTTACATTCAAAAGCATCATCAAACTGTACTCAGTATCGCCAAACATTTCAGGTTTAATCAACTCTATTCCTTCAGTAACTTCATATGGACAAACATTAGAAATAAACCCCTCTCTATTCATTGTACTGTTAGAACAAATATAAGGGATGTTCATGAGATACTGTATTTGAAATTAAAATCTCTATAGAGTTCTCAAAAATGTATATTACTGAATACTGATAAAACCAAACCATTACACATAACAGAAATGTTCAGAAGAAAATTTATATTGATTGCGCACATTTTATGAAGAACAGTTATCACATAAATAGAAGTTGCTCTAAACTTCATTGGAAAATAAGAAAACAATCAGTCCCAACAATGAGTGAAGGACACTGTCAGCTGACCCCGTACTGTCATGCCTCTGTCAGCTTCAGGCAAGTGCTATTCCTGTTGCAGCAATGCCTAACACTGCTGATTGTTCTTATGCAGGTCATGGTGCCCTCGAAAGCAGAACAGATATGCTTTTATGGGGATCAAGACGGTGACTAGGAGATGTGTTTTTCCCTCTTCTTTTATGGAACAATGTTTTAATATAGAGAAAAACAAGGTGTTAAATAGATTAGAATAAATTCCTGGTCATACTCGTCATGATGTATTAGGATATTCAGTGCTAACACAGCTTCTTTCCCTCTGCTTTTTATCTAGGCTGCCTAGCTTGTAAATTTGCAATGTAATTTTCTTGGGTTTTGATAATTTAACTTCTTATGCCAACCACCGAACAGCCCTTTTACCAAATATGCAACTACACCATTCTCAGAAGTTCCAAGGCCTTCCAAGTCAGGAAGCACTGGAAAAATACCCCAAATGTGTCAGATTCATCTGAGTCTTCCTCAACAGCAGTGCTGGTCCTGTGTCTCCTCTCTGGACCATTTCCCTGTTGAGGCCCCAGACTAGAGGCACTGGCATCATAAACCTCGCAGCATGTAACCTAATTCTCCTTAAATATTTGCTCAAGCCAGCAGAGGTTAGGGATATTCATGCCAAGAATGTCACAGTCTCTGACCAAACAATCTCCCAGAAAACGGCAAATTTCCTTACAAATTAGTGCAAGCACAGCCAATGTTAGCTATATGGACATGGCAATGCAGCTGAAATCAAACTTTGTAACCAATATTTATAAATCTGCATTCAAATGTGGGTATTTCCATATGTATCAGGTTCATTACATCCACTTGCAACATCCTTGTCTTAACAATATACTTGGACAGTGAGCTGTCTAAATGTCTGCCCGAAAGCTTTTTGGAATGGAGCAAATATATACAGGTGGATCAAACAAGTACCATCAGAAAAACAAAATAAGTATATCAAACATATGCTAAAGTCTGCAACATTGACACATAAACTCCTTTCAGGGGATTAGAAATCAGTGCACAAGCTCATCCTTTCTGTTCAGGTGGGTGCTACACACCGGCTGTGTAACTCATTGCCTGTAGAAAGTGAAATAGTACTACTGGAATATCTGAGCTGTCTTCACCTGAGAATGGTATTATCAGAGACTGCCCTTCCTCAGGCCCAATAGTCTGGGTTGGATTTTACCTTCTTGTGACAGTAGGTGGTGGATTACAGTTTAACTCTGAAGCATATACACAGTATTCACAGAGGACCTAAACTGGACTCCATTAGGAAAACTGAAATCATTCATGTGTGGACACCTGCAGTTTAACCTCTTCCTGAAGCCTGTAAAGTGCTCTCATTAAGATGTAGCAAAAACTTCTCCTCAAACTGCTAGAAATGTGGTAGCTGACTTCATTCAATCAGATCTTCTTTTCAATGAAGTTTAAGTGACAAGTCTCACAGCAGTACCCATGAGACCCTTGAGGAAAGAGATCCTGTTACCTCTGGTCAGTAAAAAAGATGCAGTGTTAATAAATCACTACCTTCATCATGCCGGAACATATAGACAGCTTCAACAGAATAGATTTGTCCTTCTGTTAGAACATGGCCACCTGATGGACAGAGAAGACAGGCAGAGCTCCCATACTAAAAGAGAAACATTCTGTTCTGATTTAAATAGCTTCACTTAATCATAAGGGAACTGTGAGATTGAATAAATAGATGCCATTTGGAAGATAAATGGCGGAGTCACGTTATTTGTTCCCTTGTGGCAGAGTACATCTGAAAGGATGATAAGCAAAGATAACATATCTTGAAATTCCATCCTAACAAGCAATAAATTACCCTGCTCAAAGCAGACTTTCGAAGTACAATTCACACAATTTCTCAATCCAGCACACAGCCAGATGCCTCGAAGACTATGTAAGCCACTTTAGAAGCAACAGTAGATGGCAGGCCATGCAAATGGCCAATAATGAGAGAATCGCATGAATCTGTGAAAATACAAGCAAATCAATTTTCTACAACAGTAGAAGTTCTGAAGCTAAAAAGCATTTTTAATAGTCTTCCATTTACTATCAAACCAAAGACTCTAAAAGAATTTGCCACATAAATAAAATCTTTCAATGGGATGAAAGAGCTGAACAAGAAAAATCAGCTGCTCAAAAATAAAAAGGTGGCTTCTAAATATGAAATCATACTACTTGCTACAGCTTTAATAATTAGCTTCTTTTTTCAGTTCTTTCAGCTCATTTCCTACTGGGATATATTCAGAAAGCCTGGGGCTTCCATTATTTCCATGTCTAGCAGGAAAAAATACAAAAATTAGAAAGATAAAATAGACACAAAGAATTTGATTTAGACTGCATACATAAGAAGAAGGGCACAGCTGCATTTCCTTAGGTAATTCTGGTATAAATAGCTGCGAGAAATGCTCACAATCACAAAAAAGAGATGTGTTAGTGTTTCAAAAAATTATCTTTCCTCTGTTGAAAGTAGCTGCTTCTCAGCTAAGAAACAGTAATTCTGTGTGTCTTCTTAAGACTCAGACGGTGGGAAGTAAACTGGAATCTCTTAAACCGCCTGCAGGCTAACCACTAACATGAAACTCAGAGCTGTGACTGTACTCTTCTTGGTTGCATTCGCCCAACTAGGGCATGGAGGAGTGAAGACACCACGCTTAAGGAAGAGCAGAAGCTTCTTTTGTTTCATCTCAGAGCTCTTCCTTTTGTTTTATCATTACAGATCAAAAAGAGCAAACACAAAAAGCCCAACACCATGACACCCAGCCTATAAATTTTTGAGCCTCAACAGCTTTCACACATACCTGCTCTGTCTCCTGAGAAATCCCCAGACTGAGGCAGTAAATGAACTGCAGCTCACGTGAACTGTTCAGACAGGTCACTCACTGCTGCTCTTTGCCAAGTGCCCTATATTCCTTCTCTTACCTGAGTAACTGCCATGTAAATGAGGCCCATACCCAAATATCACAGAAAATAGCCTGATCAAGTGCCAGAAGCAAAGCTGCTCCTGTGTCAGAGGGAACCGGAAACTACAGCTGTAGAATTCCTCCATGAGAGATTACATTGCTAGCCTTCCAGAAATTATTTTTTAAAGAATTTCAGTGTCAAGTGGTTCCTAAATGGCACTGCAAACACCTCAATTAACACTGCAGATTTTAAATGATCCCTTCTTCCCCATGATACAGAAACTTAGATGACTCACACCACAGTGTGATATGCTAATATAGATTTATTTTAAAATATAGCCAAAATTCCTGCTAGTATAAAACCTACTGCAGTGCTTCCTGTAAGAATAAATTCTTTCCCTCTGAATCTGCTAGATGACAGTAACATACAAGTATGTCTTAAGTAAGAACGGGGTGAGGAGATGTTATAACCCCATCTACCCACAATGCAATCATATATACCATGAAAACATTGAAGATCTATGCTAAACACCAATGGTGTTGGTTTTATAAAAGTTTAACATATTTATCTGTCTTACATTTGTACATGAGATTGCAAAAGATTGTGAAAACAATGGTTTTTAAAAGGGTGTATTTAGCCTATTGAAATAGCAAATGAGCCATAAAGTTTTTATCTGGGTAGGAACATACAAATAAATGTTAAAGAAGCAAGGAATTGACTTCACTGCCTCCCTTTATTATATATCCACTAAGAAAAATACTGGAGATGTGACAGTTCAGGGAACAAGAGGGAGCATAGTTAGGAACAGTTTGATATGGTTAGCTAGGCATGGCTTACATCAAACCCATTTCAGTTGTTGGAAAGGTCAAACCCAGTCCTGACACAGATATTAAAAAATGTGTAAGACATGAAACAGTCTAGGAAACAGCAGCTGTGAGTCCTTTCTTTCTGTGTCTCAGAAGGAGAAACAGCATTCTGAGAGGCTTTATTCTTTGACAGAATAGAATAGAATAGAATAGAATAGAATAGAATAGAATAGAATAGGTTACCTATACAGACTTCAGCCTGGAGACACTCTAAATGTAGCTCATGAGAGAACTACCCTTTGTTACCTAAAAATGTCTTCAGATAGGTATGTCTTGAATGTGAGAGTGATATAGAGCTAACAATTGCAGTTGGTTTTGTCATTTCATTTGGCTGAAAAGTGACTTTATTCTGAAGCTCCTGCAGTGCATTCGTTTCTTGAAAGAGACTGTCCCCACTTGAACTATGAAGTTAGAAGGCCACTGGTGGGCACCCTCTTATTGATCCATCTGTACCAAAAAATAAGAGCTCACTGTCCTTAATTTTTCACTACTATCAGAAGTTCCTTACCATCACCTCACTGCCTCAAGCAATACCCTGTTGAAGTGACAGTTCAGCCACTGTAATTTAGTTTCAGGTAAAAACTAAATTAACCTGAGCCTTGTTCTGCCTGAAGGTTGATGTCAGAGTGTACTTATGCAAACCAGAGCCAGCAGAGTGGAGCATTTCTATTAATCAAGCAGTAACAACACCAGAGACTATTACCTCTCTTGTCACAAGAGACTTATCCAGAGAACCTGTGCCAAAGGCTAGAAATGAACACTGTGATCTGTGTGACCAGCAGAGAGGCGTCTCTGACTTCCTATCTTTAATTGCCTGCTGCAGACTTCTCACTTTCATTCAGCCTTGTGTGGTGCAGCCTTAAGAGGAGAATCAGGATTTTGTAGACAAATTGTAACAGCAGCTGCTTACAACACTCTGGAGGTGGCAGAAAAAAAACCCCTGCAAACTTCTTAATTAACGAGAAAGGGACCAATAAAGCAGTAACAGAAGCTCAACCCCTCTCTGCAAGGATTCTGGCAACAATGACCTTCATTCCATGTTCTGGTTAGACATCTTAACTGGTGCTTTGTCTCATTCCTAATCCTGCTCTAAAACCTTGCTCTGGTCTGCCTATATCACATGTTGATTGATACAGCCTTTTAAAACTTCCCAGTGACATCTGAGATTCTAACCCAACAGTCAATGAGCAGAGACCAAGATAAAACAAGCAATCCTGCAAGAATTTTGTTGAGAGTAACAGAGGCCAAAGAATAATGTATTGTAGGCAGTCATGAGTAGTAAAAACAAGTATTAGGAAATTCTGTTTTTATCATAATGTGTACAGAGCAGAATGGATTTTGATTTAGGATTTTAGCTACACTCAGAGTCTTAATTTTGAAACTCCAGGTTGATTTTCATTTGTTGTAATGAATTCTTGAACAGAATAGACATTTGCTGAAGGTACTTGACACTTCTGTGCTCTCCTTTTTATATTCTTCCTGCCTCTAAACAGTTATTGAACCTGATGATACATCTTTCCTGTGTCTCCTAATTTATGCTGCCTTATACTGTAAAGAACTTGTAAAGCTTAACTGTTTACTGCTCAAAATCCTTGTTATTAAAGAGACTCTCCTTTTTTGTTAAAACTCTTTCTGTCTTCATTGTGTAACTTTCATTCGAAGAAAACTTCAACTATTTTATATCAGCTGGGATTCCTAACACTCCAAGAAGCTCAGTTTTGTACATTTTACAAGGAGTCAGTTAGAGTCCCATGAGACAAGATAATCTGCCAGAAGATCATACAGCAAGCTGTCTCAGAGCAAAGAAAGAATCTAAGCCTCCTGATACAGCAGATCTGGGTTCAGGATTTTTTCAAGTCTCATTAGCTGCTGCTGATGGACTTTTCACTCTCTTTTACACTGTAGGACATGTCTGCTTCTTAATGCCATCTAGAGATATAATGATCTTGTTTGACAGAGGTCCAAGATATCATTGATGCTTTTGATCTCTCCTCCCTACTTGTGCTGTAACACTCAGCTTTCGGTCTTCCACAACATATCAGAAGTTTATTATAGAGTGCTAGGAAGGAGTACTTGCTGGGCTTTGCAGGCCCCTGCAGACACTCTGCATGAAATTCACGCATTTCCTGAATTTGGTATCTGCTGCACGGTTCCACATGATTTCAGGGAACACCATGGTTAAGGTGTTCTTCAAGATTAATGTTTCTGTAAGTTTTTCTCCTATAATCCCTAGACAAAGCTTCTACTCCAATATCTTAATTAATGTAGACATCCTGTTAAGTACAACCCCTCACACACACACCCCCACATAATACATTCTTAACATTATATTCTTAATTACCACTAGTTCCTATGTGGTTTGATTTTGTGTTATAGGAAAACCATTTATTTAAGTCTGTCCTGAACTGGTTGGAAAAGAATATAAAATGTTATAAAATTAATATGCTTTTTTATACTGTGTATAGCTTTTTACATCCTATTTTGCCCATGAACTGAGCCAATGCAACTTGCAAAATATACAGTGAGTTAATAAGGGTAGGAAATGTCAGATTAAGGTGCTATGCTCAGAAGGCATATGCTCTTGCCTCTCACACATTTTACTTCTGGATTTGGAATTCTTTCCAAATAATCAAGCATTGCCATATACTGCAGTTGTTCTAAGACTTTGATTGATATTGCCTGTTTACCTCACTTTGATTGGTATACCTTTCTTCTCAGCTATAAGTAAGGCTACACTGTCATCACTATTGTGAAAGACCCGCTGAGCAATAGTCACTGCTATTCCAAATCACATTCACTTTCCCATTTCTTATTGAAATGCACACAGTCAAATGCTGACTTTTAGGACACTATTTTTGAATTGGTCTATAATCCAGACTCTTCTCAGATTAATCCTTTGTGACTTTTCCAAGTTTCTTCTGTCATTTTTATAAAAAATAAATAGCATCTGTGTGGGAAGAAGAGAGAATTTTCTAATCATCATCCAAAGGAGTGAAGCTGTGCAATAGGAAGCCTGTACTCCCAAATCATTTAACATTTTACATTCTTCTTTGCCCTTTGTAATTAATTTCTACTACTGTCTTATTTCCCTTTGGTTCTATGTTTATCATGCTTTCATTATCATGTTCCATTTTAAATTAAAGTATTTGCACAAAGGTTTTCCTTAAATTTTAGCAACTCAACACACAGATGCAGTTACTGATATAGTCTAGAAAACCGACTACAGTTAAAACTGATAATAGTTTATTTGAATATTGACCACTGTCAATACAGATGAAGTTTGTGACTGCACCACTTCACCGTCCATTCACACAGATGCACTAAGCTAGAAAGGCATGAGAGAACATTCATCTTTATTTTGTAAGCATTTATGACGTGCACTTCTTTCATAAAATTATAAATCACTATAACCAAAGCAAAGCGGCCATGATGCCTAACAGGAACAAGTGTATTGACCTGCAATTGTGCAAGAGATTACCCAGTAGTATTGACAAGAGCTATTTGCACTATATGTAGGGTTTTAATTGGTAGCATTTCAATATATGAAAGGAGCTTAAAAGAAAGACAAAGAAAAACTTTTTACCAGGGCTAGTAGTGACATGTCACACCACAATGGTTTCAAACTGAAAGGAGGACATTTTTCATTATGGGTGTGATAAGACAGAGAAGTTTTCAATGTCCCATTCTTGGAAGCGACCCAGGGCTTTGAGCAACCTGGTCTAGTGGGATGTATCCCTGCCTGTGACAGGGGGGATTGGAACTCAGTGATCTTGAAGGTCCCTTCCCACCCCAACCATTTTGTAGCTGCTGCCGCTGTGGGTCATCAGGCTAGACTTATAGCTCAGGAAGTGTATAAGCAATTAAATTAGATTAAGGATTTGGCAATAGGCTGACTGTAAGCCGATTTCAGAAGGCCTTCTAAGACAACTAGTCACATTTCAGCTGAGAACAAGCAGAGATGCACTGAATGAATTTTAGGTCAGGGTCTGAGCAAGGTTTAGTGTTTATAAGGGTAAAAAAACTGATCAAGAAAAAACCCACTCAGACACAGAGCAGGCTGTAGGTTTGTGCAGTGCATTAAAATCTATACTGTTTTAGACACTCCCTCCTTTGGGTAGGTGAAGGTCACTGTGCTTTTGGCTACAATTAGGGTCACGGTGTTTGTCCACAGGCTGATAGAGGCTTTAGAGACGTTGTAGCACCTAGCCTTAAAAAGGACTCGTTCACAGTCTGTCTTTCTCTTTCCACGGAGCATGACTCACGAACCTGCCCAAGCTTTCCCCATTACATAAAATTCCCATGAGCTGACAGTGCTGTTCATCTATGCATTCACAGCCTGGTTACACCTCACCGCCCAGCTGCGCCGGCAGCGCTGCGGGCAGGGCCGGGTCATGGCACCGGCGGCTCCGAGCCTCCTCGGCAGCAGACGCAGCCCAGGCCGGCGGGCGGAGTCTGCTGCCGCCGCCGCCTCCCGGCGCCCCCCGCCGGGCCTTCCGCCCGCGCCGGGCGGGATGCGGGCCGCTCGCCGGCGGCTCTGCTCCGCCCTGATCCTCGCGTACGGCCTCTTCTCCCTCTACGCGGCCTACACCGTGTTCCTGCGGCCGCGCCGCCCGGCCGGACCTCGCCCGCACCGGGACCGCCGCGGCCCGCGAGGTGAGCGCGGCGGCGGGGCCGCTCCGAGCCGCCCGGCCTGCCCTGCCCTGCCCGGCCCGGCCCGGCCCGGCCCGGCCTGCCCGCTGCCGGCGGCGCAGCGGCGGGGCAGAGGCGGCGGGTTCGGTGCGGGGCCTGTCCGCGGCCCCCGAGGGAGAGCGGGGCCCGGGCCCCACCGCTCCCCGCTGGGCCTGCGCTGGCCGCGGCCTTTTCCGCAGTGCTTCGGGAGGCACCGCGCCGCCCGGCGGGGGAGGAGGGGGCGACGGTGGTGGTGGTGGTCGCGGTGGTGGTGGTGATGCTCGTTATGATAGTGGTTTTGATGGCGGTGGTGGTGTACCCGGCCTACGGCTGAGGGAAGGTTGTCAAGTGCTCCTTGAAATTATGAATTTAAGAGAATTCTTCATTTTCCTAAACTGGTGATCTGTTGTTTTTTTTTTTTTTTCCAATGTAAATGATGCTTTTAGGTTTCACAGATCATGTTGCCTTGGGAAATGAAGAGTGGAATCCATGGGATGCGGATGAGAAAAACGAGCTGGCTGCTTCTCAGCAGAGATATGAAGCTAATCTTAAAATGATAAAATATGCGAGATCTCACCTAGAACAGACCAGTCTTAGAGTACAGATTTGGGGCAAAGCAGCAATTGGTAAGCAGATGTAGTCAATGTCTATTGGTTATTTAGCCGTTCTGGTATAGCACTTTTCTCTGCTTTTTGGTGACTAAAATTTATATGATCCTATAGTATGTATATCTGTACATGAAGGCTTTTAAGGAAATGGTTGCTCTTATTCAAATATACAGCAATGTAAGAGTAGTTAAACTCCCATTTCTTTGTATCAGTTCCTTTCAAGGCTGTTTTTTTGTTTCTGTCAAACAAAATGTCTCAAATGGCAGAGAAACAGTTACTTTTTTAATCAAGTCTAGTTTACACTGCAACACGAGGTGAGGCCTCTTCCTTGCCTAACCAGATTATTTTTATCACATTTACACTTCGTGAAATAAAGCTTCACACAGTGAAAAATAAAGCATTTTCTGTACTGCAGTTACAACAGTACTGCTGCCATTGAGGAGCTTGGAAATTCTTGTGTTGTGGAAGACCCTGAGTTTCCTCTACACAAACTGGGAGCCAAGGACTTCTCAGGCTCTTTAACTACTGCTGAAGACATATCACTGTTATTAGTTTAGCTTTTTTGTAAATGCCAAGTTTACAGTCAAACTTCCATGTAGCATTGTAGAACACATAGGTGTATTACCTGGTATATTATCATCACAAAACACCAATGCATTTCACAAAAGCTGAAGAGAATTATGCTTGTCCTTAAAATGCTGATTAATATTTGTTCTTTTTTTCGTTGTATGTGTGCTGGAAATAGTTGCTAACAGAAGCAGTAGTGTGGTATTTCTTCATCTGCTGATATTTTGTCAGCCAAAGAATCTTTTTAAATGCCAATGTGGGAAAAATTCCTCTTAACTAATTCAAAGTCATATTATGCAAGAAGCTCTGACATCTCTTTCCCAAATTCTTATGTTGTGATGCTTTTTAATTTTCCAGAAATAATTTTATTTGTTAGGAGTGTAGAGTAGGCAAGATCTATACATTCAAATTCTCCATCATGTCTTCATTTATGTAGGTCTTTACCTTTGGCAACATATTTTTGGAGGGCACCTTGAGCCAGCTGATGTGACTGCACAGTGGAGAGAAGGAAGCCAAAAAGCAGGAAAAACATACTTCAGGTGTTGTTCATGATGTTGATTTCAGTTGTGTAAACTTTAACAAATAATGCATTGGAAAGTTAAACTACATGATGCACTGCTCAGGTGCATTATTTTGCCTATCTCAAAGTTGTGGTTACTTTAATACAGTTGTAAATGCTTTGATTTTGTCATGTTTTGATAACTATGGAATATGCACCCAGTTTCTCATTAAAAATTATCATTTATACACGGAAACACATACTTGCTAAAACTAACCAATTCTAGTCCAAACATGTCACTGTTAAAAACCAGAAAACTAGGGAGCAATTTCATCTGTTTTATGATGGTTTGTGTTATTAAAAAAAATATGGAAATCTTTTCCAATGCTGAAAGGGCAGCCAAGAGACCACAGGGGCAGGGTCAGGATACAACCTGCCTTTCTGTGAAGATACAATGAAAGCTGAAGGATTTTTTTGTCTATTTGGCCAGTTAGCCAGTCCACAGATGTAGGTCTCCTGCAACATTTAGTCACTTGCACCAGGACCCAACTGTTAAAAAGTTGTTTTTTTAATACATAAATTACACACTTAAGTGAGTTTAATTTCTGAAAAATGTGTTGTTTCAGAAGGGTGTTTTTCCTTGCACAATAAGATGTGTGGTTCTGGTTGAAATTTGAAGGTAGTATTTGAAGTAAGCATGTGATTGGGAATTGAAAGGAGGTTTTAAGTGATCACAAAATTTTTAAAAATCATTTATCAAAGTATCTAACAGTGAACATGGTACAGGCCATAGAATCCTTTCAGAAGAAATAGATGAATTTATGTATTCTTTAACAAAAAACGCTATATTCCTTGTCTGCAAATAAAAGATGATCCTCCAAGTTTAGGGAATCAGCTGTGAATGATGCTACTGCATCTTGGTAGTCTCCTTGATGGAGCAAGAGGGCTTTCCATTCACAAATATAGAGAAAGAATACAATGCTTTCTTAGAATAGGGACCAGTGCCTGCAGTGCAGTCTTGGTGGCAATAAACTTTGTTGTTTCCAGAGTTAAAATCTCAGAAGCTATAGAAATCCATTATACTTCTCCAGATAAGTTGTCTTCTTGGTATTGACTTGAGAATTTCTGTCAAGCTCTTGCTTTTCACATTTATAACATGAAAATAATTTGCTGTACTTAATGAGTCTGTCACTTGACTGATGGTTATTTTGTTTTTAGTGTGCCTGTTTCAGGTGCTTAATAACCTTACACATTTTCTTAGAGTATGCATCTCTCAAAGAAATACTTCTATACTTGCACTTATGTATCTTCTTGTTATGTCTAGATGAACCAGGGATAATCTGGTCCTTATTTTAATTTCAACTTGGATGCTAGATCTTATAAAAATACAAAGCTTAAGTTTAGTACCAACATAACAGAAGTTAACTTTGGACAGGCTAGTAGGAACTTGTTGCACAAAGTGTAGAAAATATTCAATGTAACTGGTATTTTAACAACTCAGCTTCTGAAATGAAATAGCTACTTTACACTCAATTTGGAAATGTTAGTTTATGTTCTGAAGAAGAATTATGTAATTTTGGCTTCTCACTAGTTATAAGATTTTCTAGAATTGGTTTTTTTCCTGCCTGGCTGAGGTAAATTATCTCCATTTGATTACTAGATGAGGCTAGAGGGAACTAGCTGAGGCGGCATATTTGGAGAATATGTGCTGCTCTGCAGTTTTCTGTGGTAAGTCTCATGATTGTTAAAAAATAGAGCTCCGGTGAATGTTTTTAAAAAACACCAAATCTTGAACACAGTTGAATGAATAAGCCCATTTTGTATACTTATGATGGAGACTAAACATATTTAATATAGTTTTTGATGGCTTCATGTTTTCACCAAAGAAGTTGCCTAAAAATTACAGAAAGTATTAGCTTCTCCATAAAATGCATTGATGTTTATTTAAAAACAGGAGTGGAGAAGGAACTGCATGGCAGTAGATTTCAGTAACGTCTTGGCACGTTTATACAAGGAGCAGGAGAGGTATTTAACAGGATTTAACAATTTCTTTGGCCTGAAGCAATTCACATCCTTTTCTTTGTCATCTAGGAAGACGTTGTAGAGCATGGAGTGCCAAGCTTCTTATTATTAACTAAGAGCTTTCCTAAATTTCTGTTCCACTGAGTCACACCCTCTCTATTTTATAAATGTTCAGTGCTGCCTTGGCTCAGTCAGCCAACAGGGGTTTCTGTCTATCAAAGGATTCCACCAGGGATGGCTTCTGGCAATTTAGCTTTAATAAAACCCTTTAGTGAAGCTCTCTGAAAATCCAAATAGACTATGTCTGCTGGATCCTCTTTATCTGTGTTCTTATTGACACACTCACAGATCTTCATAAGATTAGTTAAACAGGATGACTCATTTCCAGCAGTACTTATCCATATATGTGATCAGTGATCTTACCTATTGATAAAATTCAGTGATCTTATTGCTTATTTCAGACTCTTGCAGAGAGGGAATTAATACTGACTGTTCTCCAGAGTCCTCTCAAGTTGTTTTTGTAGACAGGAATGACACTGATGAACTATTTATCAAGCGCAGTGTCTCTTGGTAATGACAGCTGCACATCTTTGCCAACAGTTCTGCAATTCCGTGTTTGTGTTCCTTCAAAATTCTCAAAAGAATGTCATCCAGGTCCAAATCCTCCATCTGATACTTGTGGTGTTTAACCTTGTATTTCTTGCTGAAGCAAACAAGTTAGGTGTGGGAATCTCCCTTTTCTGTTAAGCCATAAAGGGTTGGGGGGGGGGAGGCGGGGTCTGTGTTGTTTACTTTTTAGATTGAAGCACACAGCACACCTATACTTCTATTACAGTGTTTTTGAAAAGTCTGCAAACTCTTTGAAAGCTTCTTGTGATTTGGACTGCTCCTTTCCAAGTTTTTTTCTTGATTTTCTCATTTTTGTGTATTTCTTTTATTGCATATGGGGTATCTCTATGCTGGATGTATTAATTATGATCTCTCCTACTGTAAGTGTTAAACTTAATCATTGCTGTTACAGAATGTCTAACACCTTCAGAATGGGGTCTGTAAGACCCAGTCTAAAATAGCAATTTTTTGTATGACTATCTGCAACTAGGAGGGAAAAACAAGGACTTTGTAGAAAGCAAGTCATGTATTTAGTCCAAAAAAGGTATTCTTCCCATTTTATTTTTGATCTAGCCTTCGTGTGTGTGGTTAGTACTGTTAGGACTACTGTCTTAATTTTGCGGTTTCTGTAATCTCTATTGTTTCCCAATCCAAATTCCATTCTGATTGGGAGATAATAGTACAACCCTAGCACAGTGTTCTAATTATTGAAGTATGGGATTTATGAGACTTGCACCATGTATCTTTTCTTTCCCCCCTGTAATTTTATGCTGTTAAACTTCATGTATTCCTAAACACAGGTCATTGCTTCCTAACCTGTGCATTTTTTTATTCCTGTAAAGTTGTTACCCTCATAGAAAAAACCTTTGTTCCCCAGGTCTCTTTTTGCAAGGTGATCACTAGACGATGTACATAGCTTAGTCACTATCACTATTTTAGGCATTCCAAAGCTCAAGGTATTCTCTCTTAGGAATCCCAGTGATTCTGTTCTCATTGTCCATTAAACTTTGGATTTAAGTCTTGATCTGACTTAACATTTAATGTATTAGAAGTCTTGATTCCAAGTCATGAGTCTTAAGAATCTTGGCTCCAAAATGCACCACTCCCAGCAAGCCAGCAGCATGTTGGCTTAACTCAGGTTTAAAATACTCTTGTCTAAGATCAGTCTGCTTCAGATAACCTCACTGGAATAGTTTTTACAGCTTTTGTGGTTGTGAGGGATTTTTTTCCTCACTAAGTATATTTGAACTGAAACTAGCTGTCACTCTCAGCACTTCACGAGATAAAACTCATGCTCACTCTAAATTAAGTTTTGCTGGTAGCTGAAAAACTAGTAATGCAGCAGATGTAGAAAAGTAGCAGTTAATTGACTCTTAGGAAAAGAAAAGTTTTCTCCCCTCCACTTTTCCCCAGGCTGTATAACCACTACTTCTTTGTGTCCAGTCAATAATGTGTTAATACATCGGTTAATTGAAGAGCAGGAGCTGGCAATTACTGGTTTGTTTCATTGCAGCTCATAAATGGCTTTTGTCAGATACTTGCAAATGATTAAAGATTTAATGATTCTGTTAAATACATTGTGCAAGATCTAGAAATGCCATTTTATAACTGAAATGTTTGTGCTTACTAGCTTATATCGGAGCCTTAAGTTAGACCTGAGTCATATAACCAACCTGATTTTTGCATTTAGATAGATGCCTCTTGTAGTATTGATTCTGCTCAGTAGAAACTTCACCAAAATTACTGAGAAAAGTAGTATGCCAGACTAGCTAATCCTCTTTACGATACCTGGTTTAGTATAGTCTTCAGGTTTTTGGGAGGGCCTCTCTCGTGTTCTAATACAGCATTCATTGGTTATTACTGGAATTAAGAAAGCATTTAACCTTTAGTGAACATCAAGGTGCACCCTTTTTTAAAGGTGATTGAGTTACACACATTTTAAGGTTTGAATATGGTAGTTGTTCTGATTTATTGACAAAACACGTTATTTAAGTCAATCTCGTTTTTCCTGAATAAAGATGAAGGCAGCTTTACTCCTGTGCTAAGCAGTAGATACTAACAACAGAAGTGGTTATAATTGCACAGTAATTTTGCAGTATATTGCATTTACTTTATTGAAGAAAAAATAATCTCTGGAATACATACTATGTAGTAAGACTAGCTAGAGGATTAAGGTCAACAATTTGTCTTACAGGTGTTTGGTGTTGTATTTTGTTTTTCTCAGCTTCCTCACGGGCCCGTCTGTAGTTCCCGGCTACTTCTCGGTGGAAGCGGAGCACGTGGTGCTGGTGCTGAACGGGAGGGAGCCGGCGAAGATCGCCTACGCCACGCAGTGGCTGCACTACGCACAGACTCTGATCGAGACCCGCAAAATCCAGCACGTGGCCCTTGTGCTGCTCGGGAACGAGCAGTGCAACAACGCGTGGATTCAGCCATACCTGAAAAGAAACGGGGGATTTGTAAATCTACTCTTCGTTACATATGACTATGCATTCGTGAATGAAGAAGATATTTTCCAGTGGCCTTTAGGAGTAGCTACGTAAGTGCTATGGGCAGAAGTTGCAATTGAAACTTAATTGCGATGCATGAGGAATGGAAAATATGACTGAATGTTACTACTGATGCCCAAAACAATTGTAATTAGTAACTTGCAGAACACAATCATATAAATCATTTTCTAAATCAAGCATTGGAATCTTTGGAAGTTGCATTTAGCAATAAAAATGATAACAGGAAAAGTATACTAGTGTTTAGGAAGCTTTAAAAAGAATGAACGTGTGTCTTGTGAGGTTTTCAGTTTATTTTTTCTTCAGTAGATTTGCTCTTGAGATTTACCATAACTGCTGATGTGACGTGTATCAGTGATGTGGGGATTTAAAAGATGTACGTAACTAAGTTCGTGTAGCTAAGTTGCAGGTACTTTTTGTTCAGGAAGGGAAAGAGTACATTTTTTAATACCCATTATGTCTCAAAAGGCTTCCCATTTGGAGTTGTTACACTCCAGTATCACAGTAGTGTAAACTGGCTTAACTTCTTGCTTAAAAAAAGTTTTTGTTATAGTTGAATGCTCAAACTATTTATGTGGTGTAAAGCTAGATGCATTTTTGCTCCTTATTAACAGAGGTGATAGTGGTTTAGCTACTTACCAGGGTAACAGAAACTGAAGGGAATACAGGATTATTTTCGTATCTTGTGCTGAATTTTAATTCAAAATCCTGTATTGATCCAGTTTGCTCAAGAAGCTGGAAAGCTGTATAGAGTTTTTTTATATACAGCTTGAACTTGTTCACAGTGTCTCTGAAATATGCTATATTTGGATTCTTGATGGTGTCAAAGAATTGATAGCATTGGAAGTTCCTAGGTAGAAAGAAGTTGAATTCTGAGATGCAGAGATTAAGGGGACAATTAAGGGAAAGCAAAAACACTTAAAACAAGAAACTAGGTTGCAAAGCTGGGTGGAAAAAGATAAATTAGGTATCAAAATGGGGGTTTCCAGCCCTTGCATACAACAGCTCTAAAAGGTGAGGTTAAAGGCGTGAATATGTGCTGGATTTTCCAAGTAAAGAGAGAAAATGAAGATGCGAAATGATGCAAAAATGTTTGTTATGAAGGGACAAATGGTTATTCAAAACTAAGTGAATTAACATCATGCAGGAGATGAATGAGGGAAGGACTGCTCAGTCAAATAATGTACAACAAACTATTTAGTAGCCAAAAGATTAGATTATTGAAGTTCACTCAGATCAGAGTGAGATTTTGCTTTGAGAGGTATTTTCAGTTGATAGGCATATCCAGAGATTAAGGTAGGTGGGACTTAAATGCCATAGTTACCATTAACCTGGCCATTTCACTCAAAATTTGTGGTTGCATCAAGAGCAGCTTCTTTGGAAAGGCATGTTATTCAAGAACATTTCATAATATGCACATACAATATTTCTGATGTTGACAAAAGATATAACTATTCTAGAAACGTTCTGAAGTGAGTGGCAGGGGCAAAGGGAATATTGACACACTTTTAGGACAGGACTTCAACTGGTTTACTTCTGGGTCTGTCAGTATTTATAGATGCAAATTGGCAACAAGTAGGTGGTTTTAATCTTAAAATATAGTAAAGTAAAGTAATATATATAGTATAGTGAAGTAATCTTAAAATAAAGAGGAAATGCTGCAAAATGTTTTTCCTTTGATATAGTTGTCTAACTATAAATTGTCTTTACAGGTACAGAAGTTTTCCAGTTGTAGAACCCAGCTGGTCAATGCTACGTGATCCAAGATCATATCTATGTAATTTTTTAGGAACAGTTTATAAGAATTCTTCTAGAGAAACCCTAATGGAAATTCTGAAACAAGATGGGCTTGACAGGCTTTGCTGGATTGCAGCCAGAGAACAGTAAGACTTTAATTTCCTTTGTGAAAATATTCAGACTTTTTTGCCAGGTTCATTATTACCAATGTTTTCTTCAGTGTTAAAAAATAGTACAAATAAAGGTAATCAGTCATTAAGTCAGGGAACATTACTGAGACTCTTTGTTTAGGTCATCATAACGTAACAGCCTTTCTGTTGTTATATTTTACATAAAGCATATTTTTAAATCTAGTACAGAAAAGTCTCCTATATATATAATCATCAAAGACCATCTGTTTCTTTTCTTGCAAATGTTTGGTTAAGAGAAAAAATACTTATATTTTGTGAAGTTTAATGTCTTTAGTAGAAGAAGACAGCCATATTTTGTTGAGAGAGTGGATTTAATCTGTACAGCGCAAGTTGTTTTTGACTAGCAAGAGTAGAGTTCTGATTGTATTTCCAACTTTGAAAAGCAGCACCTATAAAATGTTTGAGAGCAGGCACAGTGGTGCTTAGGAAGACCTCAGCTGGCCTGATGAAGAGTCTCAGGAGACAGATTGTATCTGTGACATAAACTCTTATCTCCCAGACGTACTGAGGCACTTCAAGTAGATTAATTCAGGTTAAATGAATTGCTTTATGTCTTAACTTTTGAAGAGCAAACCTCCACTGATTTAAAGTATTTGAGGCCAAACAAAGTCATTAAAAAGTCCATTGAGTGTCTCCCTTTCTGTCTGCTTCTAAACTGTGCTGTGAAGTAAATTGACATATGCATCATCCAAGTCAGGCAGAAGATTTGAAGTGGCATTTCAATTTGTTTCTTACACTGCTAAGTATTAATAATTTCTGAAAAGGACCACATCTTACAATTTATTTTTAACAGTGACATTTTAAAATAAAATTTAGAAGACTCTTTTATGAGCAGTTAAGATTAAAAGTGAAAGTCTACTGACTGTGTATGTAATATAAAATTTTTACATTGACAACATTTTCAGTTTTATAAATAATTGAAATTAAAACATATCTCTATTTTTTCATAGCAGTGCTTGTGGGAAAAATATTAATTTTCACCCCTTTTACTTTTCTAGGTGGCAGCCTCAAGAAACAAATGAAAGTTTCAAGAGCTATCAAGATGCCTTGCTGCAGAGTGATTTGACATTGTGCCCAGTGGGAATAAATACAGAATGTTACAGAATTTATGAAGCTTGTTCATATGGATCTCTGCCTGTTATAGAAGATGTAATGACACCGGGTGATTGCGGAAATTCATCAATGTACCACAGTGCTCCATTACAATTATTAAAAACCATGGGGGCTCCATTTATCTTTATTAAAAACTGGAAAGAACTTCCTGCTATTCTAGAGAAAGAAAAAAAAATGAGCTTACAAGAAAAGATTCAAAGGAGAAAAAAGCTTTTAGAATGGTATCGAAACTTCAAAGCATGGATGAGACAGAAATTTATTAATACTTTAGAAAATTCATTTTTACCCAGCGATAAAGGATAAATTGTCCCTTTTGAAAATCTAGAATAGATGACAGCTTAATTTCCATTAACCTTCTGAGGCAGCTTTTACTCAAAAGTAACCTCACAGGACAGATGCATTCCTTTTGAAGTCAACAGAATTGCTCTAGCTTGGCCAAGAGCTACATTTAGCCTTCCATCCTTAATGATGTTCAGAGAGGTTGTTGACTTAATAGGATGGTACTGTGCAAGGATGACAACAATTTTGCTACTATTTTCACAATTTCTATGTTACTGTGTGACCTGATTAAATTTTTTTAGGAGAATATCTTCAAGCATGTGAATTTGGTAAAATCCAACATAAGAACATCAGTTGTGAAGAAAAGAGAATGGAGGCTGTATGGTACAGGGTAATTTATTAAGTAGACTAAAGAAGAAAAGTATTATAACAAAATTGCCAGGTTTAGCATATTCTGGTAAGTGCTTGTTTTGAAAATGTGAACTGTTTATTTGGTTGACATTTCATTTCCAAGAAAGTGACCATAAAGCTAAAGACTGTGGAATAAAAATGTATGTTTCAAGGTAAAAATAGAGAACTCTTTCTTGAAAATACTTGATAGAAATATATTTCCCCTTTAACTTCAGTTATCAAAATTGCATTCTTTCATTTCTTTTTAGTCTTGGGCCATACCTTTCTGCATTTCTGCTGCAGGAGCATTCGTTACCTGTAGTTACAGCTGCACATTCTGAACATTGGGCCTTAGACGTGAACCTGCTTGTAGCTTATTGCATTCCTCAAAATCTGCTGAAACTTGTCAATGCCAAAAGATGGCAGAAGTGTAATATCGCATGTTTATGCTACTATGTGTACCACAAACAATTTCAATGTTTTTTTGTTAAATGTAACCAAAGGGATCTGTTCCTGTTCTTGAGTGTGTGCAGTCCTACTGCTCAGCAAAACACAGTGGAGGGAAGTGCCACACCACTGCCATACCAAAGGGGTGTAATAGCCACTTTTGTCTGACCACAGCATAACACATGGGGTCATTCTCATGCAGGAGTTAAAAGGCCAGTGCAAATGTACAGCTAAATAGTATTCATTTGTGTAATGATACTGTCTAGTTCTGGAGCATGTGTCACACAAGAGCACTTCTGTGGGTCATCTGAATTGCATGTCTGACATGCTATTGTCTGTAACTTATCATTTGCCCATTTCATCTGAAGCATCCTACAGTTGTAATACAATGCAAACATACTCTGCTCAGCTGAGACTGGAAGTTCAGCTATCACAGCTCAGCAGTGAATTGATGAGCACTGCTTACAGGTGAACCTTGTTGGACCAAATTCACAATAGATTTCCACACGGAGTACCTGAAGCCTATCAGTAGTACACAGCACTGGAGGGTTCGAGGAAACTTGAGTGTCTGCAATAATCATAGAATCATGGAGTGTTTTGGGTTGGAAGGGACCTTAAAGATCACAAATCCCCCTGCCATGAGCAGAGACACTTCCCACTAGCCCAGGTTGCTCAGAGCCCCATTCAGCCTGGCCTTGGAATAGTTCCAGGGATGAAGCATTCACATCTTTTCGGGACAATCTGTTCCAATGTCTCACCACTGCAATAATGTAATCTCACTGCTGTATTTTTCCTCTAGTAGAATCTTTATTTCTAAACAAGTCACAAAACTGCAGAACAATCATTTAGAGCAGTGCTTCTCAACTTGTCAGCAGAAATCCCTTGGCACTCCTGCAGGATTTCAAGAAACTGCAGAAAACAACTCTGAGAGAGAAGTCTTTACCAGTCACCTGAGAGTCTTATAAAACAGGCTGCAGCTCCTAAAAAATTGTACTGGGGTGCAGGTCACAGCCTCAAAAACAATTCAGTATGTTGCTTGATCACCAGCAAAAGAAACATGCTGCTCTTCATGAGCTCACTTCTAAGTAAATGAGTGAGTTTTTCCAAACTCATGGCAATTGTATCTTAAGGGAGGCCAAGACATGCACCAAAGTTTTAGCAGAATTTCACTTTACTGAAAGCTGCTTGCCTGCTTTGGGATTACAAAGGGAATTATTTTATCTATATAACCGATTCTTGACACTTCACCTTTTTCAGTCCAAGCAGGAATTGGCACCAAGAGGGGTTTTTTGTGTTCTATTTCTAGTGCTAATAGAGCAAAACATGTTGAATTCAGGGGAGGGATCCTAACACATGAGGCAGGTTGCTAGTGTTTTTATTGTTTTCTCATTCCACTGTCCAACTTATGGGAGAAGTTGACAACTCTGTGCAATATTTAGATCCAGAGCTGAGCACGACAGCAAAAGGGACCTTGGCAAAAAAAGGATGAGACTGAGGAAAGAAAGACAGTGAGGATTACAAGAAATCAGAGAGGATATCTTACAGTGGTAGAGGCAGCTGGTTTAAAACAAGGGAAGCAGTTAAGCCACTGGCAAAAAAAGATGGCATGACATGTCCATCTAGGATTAGGTAGTATCTACTGTCAGTGAGAAAACAGTGAGTCAATTCAGTTGTTTAATTCTGAGAGGAGAATGCATGCTCTGGTTTTGCACTTAGCCCTCTGGTTCGAGACTGGGATGGTGAAACATTGCTTTCCAGGCACAGAACAATGCCTGTTATAACTGCATGGTGTCTCCTGGAGAGCTGCACAAAACTGAGCCCGTCTGGAGTCAGAATGCCAACTGTAGCTCCAAATGTTAAACAGATTGCTAATTATGTGGTGTTTTGCATCATGCTTAGATTGGTGCGTGGAGTATATAACTCTACCAGATTCATTATCAGAAGCATTTTCTGCTGGTGAAGACTTTACAAATTAAGCTGGTTTGCCTTGCTATAAGAAGAAACAGATTCAGCTTCTCCCAACCGTAGTGTAACTCTCTCTCCTACATTATTCTGAGCCCATTAAGAGTGGCTGTGAACATATGGCATAAACGGTTTAAAAGAAACTTCTAGAGAGCAATATGATTCCAAAGAAATCTAACCATTCTTCATAACTGTTTCTGATCCTGTAGATAAGGATGTGGCTTGCAAAAGATCTGTCTGCCATTTGCTTGCCATTCTTGGATATTTGTGATAGTGTATTTCAATTGTTAGGTTTACCATCTTTCCATTGCTGAAACTTACACAAGGAGTGATACAACTAAGAGTTTTCTAGAGGCCTTTCTCACAGCAATTACTAAGTTTGAATTAGGATCACTGTGTGCTGGAATCACCAATTTCTCTCTTGGCTTACTGCCCTCACCAAAACATTTGCAAAACCACAGAAATAAAATCCTGTTTATTCTTGGCAAATGCTGCATGTTAGTAATAACTACCAAGAACTGGGCAAACTCAGGCGCAGCTTCCATGCTAGCAAGTCCTAAAAGAGTTTCAGGAATTCTTCCTACTCTGATTGGAAAAATGAAGGATTATTGAACAAGATTATGTTTATTTTGGCCTGTTCATAAAGACTGATGTTGGGAGAGGCAAAAGTATTTCAAATGCAGTTCCAACTGTGCTGTAAGAAACTGTTGCTTCCAAGAAAATTGCTATCTTAAGGCATGTTGGGACTGCCATTTCCCTATAGCTAAGAAGGAGTTTAATGTTTATGTAGTGCTGTGAATCCTACACAAAGGGTTTGATGAATAAGACAAAAAGAAAAGAAGAGCTGACCTGATGAAAATGTGCCTGAAAGGATGATGTGCAGTTTGTGTTGTATCCCAGGACTCTCTGTTGGTTGGGATTTTTTTGCTTTCTGAGTCCACAAAGTTAAGTTCAATAGTTTGTACAATAAGGCCTTCAGGAATCACTCCAAAGTGATGATATAAAAAACCATCCTGTGCAACGGAAGTGGCAGTGGACCTAAAATCTCATTCCAGCAGTTTATGCAATTACAAAGAATTACATGTAATTCTTACTTCTCACCAGTCCATGAATTGTAACTGGTAATCCTCTTGATAAAGAATCAGCTGCAAAAGGTTACATTAGCACTTGATATTTAAACTCTTTGAGTAGGTCAAATTTCAGGATTTCTTCAGTGTCTCCTGAACAATAAAAATCAGTAAATTGTTGTGAATATATCTTACCAATGTAAATTCCTTTTACACCTTTACTACTAATCTGAGCGTGGAGGACTGCTTTGAGTGTTCAAATCTCTCCACATGACTCTAGTTTTAAGGAATGTAAAAGCTGATGAAGGTAACATCTGAGGACCAAGAGGAGTGCTAAGGAGAGAAAGGTTAATGCTTACATACATGCTGGATTTATTTAATTCAATGGTTTAAAGAGAAAATCCATCTTAGACTGGAACCCCACAGCAGTAAAATGGTGAAGCAAAGATTTTCAAAGCAGGCTATGTGTACCATTAGCCCCCTAGGTTCTGATGGTTCAATTTGGCTACCATTTTAAGTGTCTCTGATTCAAGGTCCCATAAACAGGCCTCAGTCTTCAGAGGAAACTGCTACATGTGTTGGTAATCAAGAACCTGTTCAAATTGCTGTAGTTCCATACCCAAAGCCAGTGCCTAGTATTGAGAAGCTGGCTACCCAGCCAGGTATTTGTACAGTACCACCTCTTGCCTCCTCATTGTATCAAGTGCCCTGGCAGCACAGGCATTGGTGTGCACATTTTCTTCCCTGAACACCCTTAGGACCTGTGTGCAACTCTGTGAATGCTGGTATAGTAGAGTGCAAGATATTTCTGATCCGTAGTCCCACAACACAGATGTGTTTCATCAAGCATGCCATGAAATAACATGACTCATTCTCTTAGCCAGTCTTACACCAGCTTAGTTACACAAGGATAGCTTTAGGTAAGAATCCTCAAATTGCTTCCTATATTCAGTAGTCTCATTTGACAGTGAAAAATTTCTGGGTTTCACATGACTGCATTCACCATTCCTATAGTCTTAATTTTTTTCATCTTCAGGAATATATCATTTGTAGCTTGGGCTGCATTTTAAAATAAGCAAGTATTACACCCAGTTTCATTAAATACATGCCTTCAGAAGATACAAGATGCAAAGTGAATGCATCACACAGCAATGAGTCATTCACTAAGATCCAGATGAAGACACAACCCATTGAAAGACAGCAAGTTTTGCAGGTGGCCACAAATAAAGAAAAATAAATCTCCGAGTGACTGAAATTAGCCTGATTCTTTCAAATGACGTTATTCAAACAGCACCAAACTGTTAAATGTCATATTTTGAAGTTTGCTATATCACAGTGGTTTTGTTCAAGGTCCAAAATATAAAGTTTCTACATAACTATTCTTTTCATGGTTTTTTTCTCTGCAATGGAGTTTTTTCTGAAGAATAAAGGTAGTCTGTGGCCATGAGTGGAGATCCACTTTAAATAATATTTTCATAGGAGATGCTGAAACATCTTCCTCTGTGGCTGTTTATTTAATACATTTTCATATTTGTGACAACCCTTGTCAGCAATGGGGCTACCACGGTGCTAATATCTTATTGCACAAACTTCTCTGGGATGTGAAAATACCTTGCTTCAGGCCTTCCATCCAGCCTGGATACTGCCACTGCCCAGCTGCCATTTCAGAAACACAACCACAGGCAACTTCTCTGTTGAATCTCGTTGTTCCTACTTCTGACAGGGGACTGGGCAAGGGTTCAAGGGAACAGCAATAGGCTCCTGGGGTATTTACCCTCATTCTCACTGAATATGGAAATGGAGAATTAAGGGCAGCTCTGTTTCTCCTGAGGGGAAATGGAGTGCACTAATTAATTGCTGGAGGAATTAAAATGGTGCTTCATACTTCCTTCAAATGTTAGTACAGCTTTAAGACAGCCAGTGATGTGTGTTTTCTGGTATGCAGTCTTTAATTGCATATCTCTTTTTGCTGGAGGGTTCAATTTGTTAATTTAATTGTATTTTATCAATCTCTGTCAATGCAACCCTTTGCTGGTGATTGTGGAGTATCATGACTTACACAGTGAGAGCTAAATAGTCTTACTAATGCTAAAACAGAAGACAATACTTCATCTGATGAGTACACAAGCAGGGATCTGTACCTTATGCCATGTTGTAACAATTTTGCTTCCTTCCCCTCTCTAATCAGACTCTGACTGTTTCTTCTTCTGTGTCTCTTTGCTGACCCTCTTTTCACATTGTTATTTTCAGATTAGAGAAAATTGCTTTCTGTCTGGTAGGAATATGATTTCCTTGTACCCATGGAGAATTTCACTGGGTACCCAGTCTCAAAGTCGATGTAATTAGGCTTTTGCTGAATATCTACTGTAGCAAAACTCATGCTATTTCACAGCATGCTGCCAAAAATATCTCTCCATAGGATATTATGTCATTTGAGTGCTTGTTTCTTAAACATTTAGTCTGTTGTTTAAGATTTTTGACTATCTGTATCAAGAGTTCAGTGGAAAGGATTATAGTTGTAGGAGAGAAAAGAGAACTAACTTCAAGCACCTCTTTGTTTTCTATCTTACAGCAAGGAATGCTCCTCATTCCCTGAGTGAAACTTCACATGCAACTATAGTTACCCGAACACAGCTTATGGTGTTTGACCCCGGAGTCTCAGACATTGGCTCATGACTTTTGCAATCTGAATTCAGTTCCCCACAACATAAGTTACCAAGGGCCAAATCCAGCAGAGAGTATTCTCATCCAGGGTAAAGCCTAGGGCAGGGCAGTTCTGCTTAGATTGACTGTCCAAAGGGCCAGTGCTTTCAGCTACTGCTAGACAGCCTGTGGTGCCTGTCAGTGAGCTGTGAAACACCACAAAGTGGTCCTTAAAACTTGGGCTTTTTTTGTTTCTCAATTGCAAATGCACATTACTCACATGCAGGTAAACAATAAGTTCCCCAGTCCTTGTGTTGGGGAGTTCGAGCATGCTTTGCTATCAATATCCCAGCAATTTCTACACTTGGTTAGTATTTTCTGATTGTGGTTTTATATATTGTTTAAAAATGCCTTTACAATAATTTTTCTTAAACAGAGCTGAAAACTGGCTATAATAGTTTTTTGTTTAATACATAAACTCTTAACCTGCTTCTGGGTCTATAATCAAGAAGACATTTCTGCTGTATATAGCAGCTACCAATCTCACCCTACTTTTCTGTTGACTTTAATGAGAGTATTTCAGTTACTAACCGAACTTCCTTTGAACATTAAATTGTTTTATCAAAGAAGCATAGCTTCTCCCTGTTGAATTCACAACTCTGAATAACACCCTCTCCCTCCAGCATCTTGATTGCTCTAATATTTTGTTAGAGGCAGCTGTTCCCCTTCAGGGTTTTGACTAATTTTGGTTCCTCAGACTGCAAGTCTACTCATGATCATGGCTATCCTTCTGCTACCTTCTGCTACAAATACAGGTAACAGATGACACTGAAGAAAGATGTGCTTTTGTTACGACCTGACATCTTGGAAAGACCACACATCACTGTGATATATGTAATCTCAATATGAGAAGTATAAATCTTTCAAAAACTTTGTTAATAATTTGTCAGCTGTTTAATGTGGCAAGCGTAACATGACATTCATGTGAAGTGTGTGTTAAATGGTTGACTTACAGCAGTTCAGGAAGCAGACGGGCACTCATTGAATATTATATGAACTTGCAGCAAAGCTTGACAAAGAAACATGTAGGTTGCTAAGAAATAAATAGTACTGCAGTGAATTAAATATTAAGTTTTTAAATCACCCACAATCAAATAGCAGTCTGAGTTTTGGTGACCCTATTGATAGTGTTCTGTAGCTTGCATTTCACATAGATGGGACTAGGGGACAAGAGTGAAGGAGTGACAGAAGGACAGATACCTGAGGCTGCAACAGCATGGAAGAAATGAGGTCTGGGGACAGCAGTAGTAAGCTCTACTTCAAATATCTTCAAGCACTGCCCAAGGCAGGAGCTTCACTCCCTGCTGTAAGAAACTCAGCAGTGTGATACTTGTACTACCCCCATTAAGTGTATTTCCTGGAGACCAGTGTTTCATAGTCACTGGTGAAGTGACTCAATAACATGGTGTAGATGCACTCTTACTAGAGACAAAAGACTGCCGTGGTTTGAGTAGATTTTTCCTGGGTTTATCCCAGACGTGCTTGACCTCCTGTGCTGTGCTGGCTGAAAGCTGGGTGCATATGCTCTGAAGGGAGCTCTGCAACCATCTAAAGGCCAAACCACATCTCAGGTAAGCACTCATCAGCACTCCCTGATACATGTGCATAAAGAGAACTACAGATGTGGACAGTAATTGTGTGCTGACCACAGCCAGCAGCTAAGCACCCACATATCCTCTCAGCAGGACAAGAGAGGAAACAGGAGGAGTAAAAGCAAGAACAGTCATAGGGTGAGATGAGGACAGTTTAATAAGTGAAGGAAGGAGGGAAAAGCAAGTAACATGAGCATTCATTCACCACCTCCTTCAAGAGAACAATGCCGAGGTAATCTCAGAGCAACAACTGATTTGGAAGACAACCTCCCTATTTTTAGTGCTGAGCATGGCGTCATCTCACAGGAAATATCCTTTTGGCCAGTTTGGGTCAGGCACGAGCTCACATTTTTTACACACCTTCATCCTACTCACTTGCAGGGAAGGGAGCAGAGTGGGAAAGAGAGGGAGCAACAACACTGTGCAAGCACTGCTCGTTTATAGACAAAATATTGGTGGTGTCAACTATTTTAGCCACAAACCCAAACCACATCAAGGGGGCTGCTATGTAGAACATTAACTCTATCCCAGCCACAGTCAGTCCAACATCTTGTGCTGTCTACCTTCCCCAAGCATCTTCGTTTCCTCAAATGGTCAGTAGCTGCTTCTCAGGTAATTTCAGGTAGAGGAAGTTGAAGAGCTTTTGCTTCAACGCAGTTATTACGTGAATTCACCTCTGCCAGATGTGATTTCCAAGAGATTCTGGAGAGAAGCCACACTGGAATCGTTCCTAAAGTGTCTCTCTTCATTGCAGTAGCAAAAGACTAGTGTTACCACATCATCCCTTGCTGTTTGCTGAAAGCTGAATCCACTGAGGCTGCAGTGAACATAATGGTGTTTAGAGAAGGCCAGGGATCCAGACCAGGCATTACTAACTTATCATAATATCCCATGTGCAAGAGCTTTTGACTCAATTCATGAAGAAGTTCTTTTGCACCACAGGTCCAGTAGCAGGTCTGTTACAACTTAGACATCCCTGGTAGGCACAAGGACAAACTACACTTGGAACAACAAAGGAAAAGTTAGACATTTCACAACAAGAGATCTTTGTGGTTTAGACTGATCAGTCCAGATTATCAGTAGGTACATCGAGCAGATGGACTGTTTGTCACATGGGCAGCTCTGTAGACACCACAGGCTTGTATGTCCTTCACAGCAAGTGGCTGAGGGAGCAGTGTGAAGATGCATCAAAGATGCCAACTGTGCTCCTACATCAATTCCCTGTTTATCATCCAAGCTTCTTGTTCCTGTTGTACTTATGGCTGATAATTCTGGTCCGTGCTTCTCCTGATAAAAGCTGAATCGGGAATGAAGAAAAGGTTCTTAGAGATTTCATGCTTAAAATCACTTTTGATTTCTTTCACTGAAAGTAGATGAACTTCTGCTCACTCTTTCCCTCCCCCGCTGAGTTTTCACAGAAAGAACTGCCTTGCTGGAGAAATAGAATAAAAACAAACTGCAGAGAGCGGAGCTGTAACTATTTTTTATTTAAGCAATAAAAAAAGCAATACTGCAATCCTTAATTAAAGGAAGTTGAGACAACTATGTGGTTTAATGATCTGGTAGAACCCTTTTTATTCCAAGAAGGGCTACATTTGTCAAGACAGGAACAATCAGGGAAATATATCTTGTTTATCTCACAGAAAGACTATTATCTCCTGAAAACAGCAGAGTTCTCCATTTTAGGAAGTGCAGCTAGAGTTGGCTTCTCAGTCTCCTCTTTATGCCCCTGAGTAAATGCCGGTGGGGATTTTTATACAGGAGTACTCTCAGAAGACATGGAGCTGGCATCGCCTGCTTGGTAGCATCTATTCTCCTTCATCACCCCATCTCAGTAAGTTAGCCATGCCAGATAATAAATTACAGCACAGCAGAGGAGTATTGCAAAGAGCACTTGGCAATTCTGGACTATTCTGTGTAGTTACAAGACTCTCTCTCAAACCCTCCTTTGCTCAGCACTCTTCAGCTCCTTGTCCCCCAGGCCATGAGTTGCTTCTCCATGGCAAGGTGTCCTCTGTCTCCACACTGGTAGCATACTCTCTATCTCAGATCCATGATCTTTCCTCAACAGCAACTTGCCTATGAATGGAATGGGAAGGGACTTGCAGAAAAGCATCCCTGTCCTGCTTTGTCTGGAGGTGTTCCCCTGCGGTGCCCTGAGCAGCTATGACTAGTCAGAGCAGTACTATGCTCAGTTAATATAATTCATGGACATGTAACAACTAACACCTTGTGTCCTTAAATGCTGTTTTGTCTTAAAAGTGAATTGATTTTTTCTCTCTTTGGTAAGCACAGTGCCTTCCTCAAAGCAGCAGGTGGCTGGGACCATTTAGTCAGGTTTGTAATTTTCCTCTGATGATCGCATTTACTAATGTTTAGCTCCTGGGAAGCTAATGAGACACATGCCCATGCTATCAAGAGCACTCCACAAAACACTGGGAGGTATCTTCTTTGCCTTCTTGTTTTTAAGGAATAGAAACATGTGCCAAGCCTGCCAACCCTTGTCCTATCCAGGTCAGACAGGATAAAGAGAGGCTTATTGCTGGAACCACTCTCGTTCATGAAGAGGATCTTCAGAACTGTTTTATGAATAAGATCTAAAAAGATGAAAGTACACATCAGGAGAGAATTTTTTTGTAGTACCCTTGTCTTTTTGGGAATCCCCATAAGTGCTAAGATATTAGACTACAGGTTTTTCCATATGGTATGACTAGAAAAGACATATTTTCAGTGGTTACAAGCTGGTATCAATTAGGAACATTGAAGATGACCTGGGTTTCTTTTTAGATTTTCAAACATAACATTTCCATGCTGAATATTTAGAAAAGAAGGAGTGTAGCCAGGCCAGTTTTCATAAGGCACCTTTTCACTAGAGGGAAACAGCACTTTGATAAGGTGCTTTCCAAAGGAAATTTTATGTGTCTCTTTCTGGAAAGCCTCTCTCTGTGTGTATTTTGGTGTAAACCTTGTTTACCTAATACAAATTTACATAATGAATTCAAACCTTTTATTTCAGAAGGCTTTTGCAGATATCGACTCATCCATATAGTGGAATAAAAAGACCTGACCAGACCAAATGTAGCAGATCTGATTGGTGACTCAATAAGGCCTGAGGTCAGCCTTCATATCTGAAAACTAATTAGTTCAACTAAACAGGAGTAAGGCTGAATGCTGGCTATGCTCATGAGATGGGACACAACCAGCCATGGGGAGAGGGGAGCAGAGGATCCACCTTGCCAGATACACACAGGATGCCCAGCACGGACACTGGAGCTGGACACCCTGTGTGGGGCTTGACTGACAGCTGCCAGTCAAGCAGGAGAGCTCTCCTGGGCGATGTGTTCTGCTAGAAAGAGCAAAGCAAATCATCCCATATGAGATGAGCAGAGAGCAAGAGGGTGTTGAGGGGTTCCCAAGATGGCTGAGACAGGGCTGAATGTATTTTTAGCTGAGAAAGAAAGGTTGTGCTTGTGGCTGCGTGCCATGTCCCTTCTGCACAGCCCGTGCCCTTGGAGGAGTGTGGGAAGCAGGGAAATATTGTTACCACTTTGAAGCTTCCTCTGTGCCTCTGTAATCAGAGAAAGATTAAACCCTTTCACAGTCAGTCCCCGTGGGATGGAAATTGTTGGTGCAGCACAGTCAGTGCTGGGGACACTCCTTGACTCCCTGTCCTAGCTCCCATTGCATCCTGGCAAAAAGGCAAAAATGAGCACCCATTTCACCTGAACTCAGGATGTCAAGAACTGACCCAGAAGCCAAAGTATATAAAGGAAAGAAAGAAAGTGCAAGAGGAATTGAAGCTTTAAGAACATAAATTCTAGCTCCTTAATGTTTTTCAGACCCATAGAATGATTCAGATGGTTAGACTAACAGTGTTTTATAGTCTGCTGAAAAAATACAGAGCAGACAAAAAAAGAAACTGGTGTAGGTCTCTGTGTCAAACATCGAGTCACAGAACCACAGGATATGCTGGGCTGGAGAGGACCCATGGGGATCATCAAGTCCAACTCTCAGCCAGCATAAAACATCCCCAAGAGTCACACCATGTGCCCGAGGCTGTGTGACCATTTCTCTCCGCGTCACTAACACCTTGAAAATAAATATCCATGGTCACATCTGCTCTGTGAAGGCAGAAAGAGCCTTGCATGTTGATATTTGCCACAGACCAGTATATTACTTTAGTAAACACGACCACCAGCACATAAACAGCTGTCGGTAACATGCAGGGAGAAAAATCAGGATCACTGTGAGGGATTTCAGTGTGAGTAACTTAAACAAAAGACTCATAAAGCCAGAATGAAATACCTTGAAACTCTTCAGCATTGTAAATGATGATTTGTTAACTAGCAAAATACTGCATCCAATATTCTAGTCTTATCAAAATTTCATCTTGCAAAGGAGAGGAGAAAAGCCTGTGCAACAAAAAAGCAGTAGTTGTTCAGGTTACACTGATTGTTTTGGCCATAAACAGCCTGTTTGCTGTGGAGCAGAATCTCAGCCAGTTCTGCAGACTTTGATGATTGCCCCCAGAACAAAACTGTCTGGGTTTGGGACTTTCTAGCACTGCCAGTATTTAAATCAAGACTGGACTTTTTTCTGAAAAACACATTCTGTTTCAGTCTGAACTATGAGACCTGAAGCAGCCATTCCTGAAATCTCTGCTCTGTATAATGGAGCAGATCAACCTAGGACATAGTGATCAACATAGTGACTTCTTATTATCTCAGACTTAATAACTATGACAATTAATGTAGGCAAGTGTCATAATTTACTGGAGATGCCATATGCCCAAGCACTTGATGTTCTCAGTGGAAACACTATAAGCTAAACTTCAGAAATGCAGTTTAATTGTAATGCTTGAGATTTTTTTATGTGCATTTGCCTTTAGTGGAGGGTGCTCAGTTTACATTTTGCTGTGTATGCGACATTCTACTTAGAGAAAAGCAGACTTTTTTAACACCCAGATGATGTGAAATATCATGGCAAAAATAATGAGAATTGTTTTCATATAAGTAAGACTAAAGAAAGGAATTATCCAGGGAGTCAATACTCTATTGACAACTAATCCCAGGGACCATGAACCAGCATATTTACAAAAATAAAAGAGGAACAGGCATGGTGTCAAGCCACTCTAGAACCTACACTCATCTGTCACTTGCTTTTCATCATCTTCTTTTGACAGCTTTAATTTTTTTATTCCTGGTCAAGACAAAATGTCAGGTCCCCAGTGATTTAAGCAAGTATTTAGAAACTATGTGCTCTGTTGAGAAAAACAAGCAACTTCTGTCTGACACTGTAGGTTCAGCATTGTGAGGATGAACTAGTTATCATCCTGGTTTGGCACTGAGGTGTCTAGATTTTATAGAATATCATTAAATCAACAACATGTGATCTTTACTGTTACAGATGAATATCAAAAGGAGCTTGAAAGGTTAGTAGAGTTGATGGTGTTGCTCTGCTGGCAAAACAGATTGCTGTGACTATCAAACGATCAGGTCAGGACCCAAGATTCCAGTCAAAACTCCAAATGCTCTTTTATTTGTCTGTAACTTTTGAACCATTGTTTTAGAAGATACTATTATGTTACTCAGAGGAGTCTGAAATACTGTCTTGACTTAAAAACAACACCTATATTTCTCATCAACTCTACTTCCTGAAGCATTTTGATTTTAATCTAGTCACAGGAAAAAAAAAATAAAGTAAAATTTTCTATAAAACACTCAGGTTGAGCTGTTTAGAAATAAGCAGGACCATGTTGATAATGGTATAAAGAAAGTGAGCTTTAAGCTAGAACTGAAAGGTATTCAGACTTTATTCTTGCTCAGCAGGGTCTCTTAAATGACACTTATCAGAGGTAAAGTCAAGTCACCCTGAAATGGAAGAGAAAAGATTACATCCTTTCTGGAAGAAACTTTTCAGAAGCATTTCTTGTATCTTAGCAACAGTATATTTAACAATGAGCTGATTTTTAAAAATTTATTTTTATTTTTTAATCTTGTTTTCTGCTGGTTTACTAACTGGGCTTAATGGATGAGATCAGACTGTGCATAGGCAGCTGGAGGAAAAGGATGCTTCCCTTAGCATCTCCGGCCCAGCCACAGTGTTCACAGCACGTTACTCTCAGCCCCTGAAGAATCACCACAGTATCTTGCTGTTGTATCTCTATAGAGAAAAAGCCTTCTGAGAAGTCAGTTTATCATTACTATTTTTCAGCTGTATGTGATGTAAAATATATATATATATATATATATATATGATATAAACAGAGAAATTCAGTAGATTTCCTAGTCTTACAAATATTCCTCATGCTGTGTATTTTTTAGAGATTAATGCTCTAAATCCACTGTAAATGATGACAGGATATGTGTAATCTACACACTTCAATGGTTAAAAGTCTTTGGCCTCCAGCCTCGGGCATACCAAGGACCAAGCATATCCTG
Source organism: Acanthornis magna (assembly GCA_036785705.1). Lineage (NCBI taxonomy): Eukaryota > Metazoa > Chordata > Aves > Passeriformes > Acanthizidae > Acanthornis > Acanthornis magna. The sequence goes on from JAWUZG010000001.1 coordinate 29,289,720, forward strand.
TTAGATCATCCTGTTCACTCCCTCACAGCTCAGTGCTCGAGGGCCCAAACCTGCCCCTACTGAAGTGGAAGGCAAAGCTCCTGCCTTAATCAGTGTTTGCAGAAGATTAAGCATTTTGGCAATAGAGACTTTTTTTGTTTCACAAACAAGGTCAAATTAAGCACAAGGAAGAGTCTTGTAGCTGTTTGTGAGGAGGATTGGGATGATGGAAAGACACCCAGATTTGATAACAGTTTGAGGTTCTGCCAAAGGATCTCCAAAATTTACACATACCAAGTACAGCTACACTACTAATCCAAGCCTGGGCTGGCTTGTTGTAGCTGTTCAATTGTGCCAGCTCTCTCTCATCTTCTGTCTTCAAGACAGCTAAATTTGCATTTACACTATAGATGCTCTCCACGGCACAACTTTCCACATGGCAGGTGGTTTTCTAGTGAGATGACATTTTGTTCCTAATTAATGTATGCAGTTCTTTGCTCAGGCTAGGTGATCAAAACAAGCCCTGCCAAGAAGAAAGAAAAAAGAATTCTCAGTGTGAACACTGGGCCAGCTTTCCTAACTATTTCAGACAACTAGCTCTGCAGCTGATGTAAAATGTATCATTCCTTTCTCTTCCTCTTACATGTGCTAGATTATGGTTATATTGCCTTCCTCAAGGTCATGGACAAGGTGAGACCATGGGAGAGCAAGCTGCACTGGGTGACTCAATAGGCAAGGAAGGCTCCCTGTTCTTCCTCAGTAAGTCTTCATTCTTGTATCATGAAAATTAATGCTGAACTGCTGTGTATAATCAGAGAACTTATAAGTCCATCCATGGAAAGGAGATTTTGAAAGAAGATAACCTTTCCAAGTTCATGATCCCCCTCGGATGATGGAAACCTGAGGTAGCAGGTAGCTACAGATGCTGGCTAAATCAGCGGAGTTCTGGAAAACCACTGGAAACAAGGTCTGCATTATGTAGAAGCTGGGAAGGTAGAATTGGTGTAACATTTTTCTTACCAAATCCTGGCTTCCAATTCTGACTTTCAGATCACCACTGTGTGGCTGGGAGATGCTTCTGCTTAGCACCACACTGGTACAGCCCAGTGCAGGCTGCTCATCATAAGCAACAGCTTAATTTCCTTTCAAGGAGCTCAAGGTCCACAAAGCAAGCTAGAAGTGGCTATATGCAGACATATGTTCTGGTATATTTTGAAACTGAAGTGCAGATTAGACTACATGTGCGTAAACAAGGCCAATATTCACGTGTGAGCATGCAATGTGACTCTGATACAGCCTGTCTCCAAGCTGGTCAGGAAGGAAACACAAAACACCAGCACAGGACCAGGGCATCCTCATGCAGCATGAACACAGCCAGCCCCAGCTGCCAGGTACATGCAGGCCAGTGAATCATTTGACCCATGTTCATCTTCGAGTACAGCAAATATGTTACAGCCGGGCTGACAGGTCCTGGCAGAAGGCACACAGTGACAGCTTGATATCCTCCTGAGGGCAAAGCACTAACTAGAACTGACGACAGGACTTCTGTGCCTCTGACTGCTTTTCCTAAATGGAGAGTTGAAGAACCTGTCTCTTGTCAGCAGGCCTCAGCAAAGACCACCACTTAAAGAGCTTCAGAAGCTCAGGAGGTGCTTTGGTAAGTGTTGTGTAAGTACCGCAGACACAAAGTATCTCCATTGCTCCTTATGTTCAAAGGTTTATTGCTCCCTCGGAACTGTTTCTCAAACGTGGTGCTTGCTTTAGCCACCTGTTTGGTGCCATCACCTCTCAGTGAAGACAGAAGGCCATGTGCTCCCTGTGCTGCCCTTGGATAAACAAAGCCTGAGCCGCTCTACCCCAATGGTTGTAATTCCTAGCCAGACACTTGGAGGACACTTTGGGTACCTCTGCATCGTCACCTTAACTCAGAGCATCAGCCTGCAGCCAGCTGAAACTCCCTGCTCCCTATCATGCTCTGCCTTGCTCTGTGCATAAATGGGAGAAAGGCAATGCTGTGACCCTCCCTGCAACTCAGATAGCCCAGCAGACAGTGACAGTGGCCCACGGGGGTGTATTCAACAGCTCTGGGTCGGTGGATGTCCTGGTCCTGCAGATTTGTACCTGGCAGAGCTGGCTGAGCCTCTGTGCACCAGACCAGCCAGGCCAGCAAAGCAACACAGACAGTGCCCTACTCACGGCTCCTGCACTGGTGAGGCAGGAATGGCAGCTGTTGTAGTGATGGATACAACTTAGAGCAATTAGCAGGAAACCTCATTTACCCCTAGAAAGCACAACATGCTTCCTTTCCTCCCAGGGGAGGATGGTCCTCTGTAACACACAGTGAACGAAGAGATTCAGTGTGGTGGGACAGATACAGGCCAGAAAGGGTCAGAAGAGACTGAACTGACTTGACAGACCTGGTGATTTGGGCTTATCACATACCTGGAGAGGTCAAACGGCAGGTGAGTGCCCATGGAGGCACAAATACCCAGCAAAAGGGAAAACACACAGAGGGGAGGGCAGCACAAGAGAAAAGTGAAGTAAAGTGAAGTGGATTCTTGGGACAAAGGGAATCATTATTCATTTAATGCTGGAGCCTCTCCTCAAAGGGTTTTTTCTTTTATTCCTCACACTACAGAAGGAAGTTATTAAAATATGAAAAGATGCTGGAATAAAGCATATACATCACTATATGCTCAATTTTAAAAATCTACACAAAAATCCAAATGAACTTTTAGCTAAAGAACAGCAGTCTCTTCTTACCTGGTGCTGTGAGGAAAATTATCTTATTTGTCCTCACAGTATGAGTCATCAACAAAAAGGGAGATTATTGCATGTGTTTGCCATAATTAATGACACCCACATAGAATGAGACTTTTACCCCCTCTGTGAGCTAAAACTTAACTTGCAGAAGGATCCTTTTGAACACAGTGGCACTAAACTTATTGGTGACTGAGCACAAAGCTTTTTCATCTTGCTTTGAAGCCATTTATGAGGGCCTTGCAGAAACAGAGAATAAAGTTACCTTTCTCTGCTACATGTTTTTTCATTACAGGTTCCCCAAGGATCATGGAGAAGCAAGAAACATAATGAATATTCATTTCAAAAAGTTCAGTTAATACTTATGTATGAAGACTTTCAGCGGGCTTATGCAAAAGCACACTGGCGACTTTGCTGTGTGTCTGCCCATAAAGCCCGGAATATCAAGAACTCAGAAACAGCCATGGCTTTCTCTTTCTCTCAATTATATTGCAAGACCTTATTCCTCATGTATTTCATCCTTTTCTCATCAGACAACTTTCATCTTGAGAAGATTACAGGGTACAATGGACCGAATATAACATGCAATAAGCCTTAAAAACTTTGCCATAGGACTATGGATAGGACAGCCTCTCTTCAATTATTTTTACACATTGACAAATCCCTTCTTTAAAGTGTACACATTGTCTTCTTCATTAAAGAAGTAACCATGCTGAATCACATTTCTGGTTTTTGTCATATATTATGCAGAATAGACTTTTTTAAAACATGACTTCTCATTTAACACCTCACCTGCCTGGCTGGGTTTAGTCCAAGTGTCTGAGCAGTACAACTTTAATTCTTTGCTTTCTCCTCAAAGTCAACTCTAGTTTCTTCTTTTTGAGGACTAAAATAAAGGAACAAAATTACAGGTTCTGGTGTTTTTTACTTTTTTTATTACTCTCAGTAATAAAGGACTTTCAATTTTTGTCATCTAAGCCACTTTTCATGGCACTGCCAAATTTCAGACAGCACGGTATTTTGAGCTGGGCTTCAATGACATGCCTATTGCCACCACCATCTCCTCCATCCTTACCCATGAGGTGGCTGCTCAGGCAATGGAGCTTCCTGAAGTCCCCAGCTGGAATCCAGACATTTGATATCCAGCCCTTTGTTCTTCCTGTTCCCAAACAGGCAGGAACCCTGTCCCTGGTTGATTTGAGGGAAGAGAGGTCTACGGATATAGTGTATTGGTGTGACAGGTCCAAGCTACAGGCAGGAATCCAGAGGGATAGAGAGATTCACTCTGGCTTGGTGGTGGGGTAATTTCTTGAGGCACAGTGTGAGAGAAAGGTTTAAGGGTAATGTGACATTTGCAGAGGTACAGCAAAGTGGAGATGGAACATTCTCTCTCCAAGGGCCAGAATGCTGGAGCCAAGAGTGGAGGAAATGCCACTCCTGGGCTCTGCTCCTCAGTGGAGTGGTGCAGGGTGAAGAAAGGGAGATGGAACAGAGTTACAAGAGCTACCTCCTGCCTTCTCTTCCTGGCCACCCCAGGAGATACACAGCTTTACCTCCAGTGAGGAAGCGTGGTGCTGGGAAGACCTGAACCTATGTCCCTCTCCTTATTTTGTCTCGCTCACTAGGAATTAATTTTGAAAAACAAGAATTAAAAAGGCTTATTCCTTAGTCTGATTTAAGATGAAAGGAACGATACTTTCTGGCTGGTATGTAGTAGTTGGACTTTGAAAATATTTGAACAGTTATGAAGAGCAATATGAAAATTTTAGTGTTGTGGGAGGACACAGTGATTGAGAATAAGGTGAGGTCTCAGGTAACTGAAATCAAGTTAAATGGACCAAGGGCCCTGATCCAGCAAAGCCACTTCACACCGGCATGGTGGCTCCTGTGCTCTGTTCTGAAAATGTGCTTTGGCTGGGATGTTGTGATACCATTTAATATCTGATTTAATATCTTAGTGAATGAGCTACTGACAGCATAGCTGAAGAGGGGAAATATGCTTTTCTTAGCAAAGAGAATACAGAATATTAACAAGCAGAGAACTGCTCTCACCAGAGCTTAATTTTCTCTCCAGTTTTGAGCCTGCTTTCTGTAAAAGGCATTAGCTTCATACTCCCTTGGCAAAATCAACCACAACAAACATCCCCAGTTTGAGCTGTGCAATATAGGACCTCTGAAATGTTCATTTTCAGAATAGTTATTTCATACTCACATTGTTATTTCAGTTGCCGTGTTAAAAAAGGTTAATGAGATTTCTGGCAGTGAAAGAAATATCTAGATAAAATACTTTCTAAACATTAGATATGGACTTATTGTATTCCTCTCTAAATAGGAGTATCAAGTCCGGTCTTCCCAGCTCAAGATAAGTTGTAACCACAGATTCAGTGAGTTGCTGGGTTGACTCAAGATATCTTCAGTTAACACAGAAACCGATAAAAAGAGAAGTGACAGAGGATTTTCTCACTATCTCTGTGGTTTTTTTTAAAGAGTTAATGGAAAACAAGCTGGTTGAGATTCTGTTTGCCTGAGGTAATCAGTTTTTTTGATGTGTGAGTAAGGTATGATTAATTTTTTTCATCATAGTAAACACAGGGTGAGTAGGACTGTGAGCCTAGGCTTGCAAATTTTCATGACAGCTTTGCATACTGAAACGATTCACATAAAGAAATAACGCTGGAAGTTAATAAAAGAAACACAGCTTCTGTCATCCAGATACTCTCCAAGATACAGAATCCTACAGCCCCTTGAAGTCAGTAATATTATATCAAATGAGTTCAGCAGTTTGGAACACACACATAAAGACCAATTCAAATTCACCTTCCATGTTGGTACCTGCTTTGCATGATTACTTATCCAGGGCATTGTTCTAGCAGAAGGTAAGTAAAATACTTGTTTAACACAAAAGATAAACTAATCACCCCTTTGTTTCTTTAGCAGAGTAATGAAAATGAGGAAAAAGACACAGCCTAGCTCTACATACCAATCTGGGCACAAGCCTGCCCTAGAAGTGGACTAAACCATTGGCCAGACACCTAACCTTCCTGCATACACACCTGTCTGCTTGGTGGTCCCCTCCATTCCTGCTTTTGTAAATGAGTGGTTTGGGCCTGTAATTAAACAGGTCCAGAAAACAGAGGCTGCTTACTCAGAGAAAGATGAAGAGGAAACAGAGGGTTTAACGTCTACAATTTACACAATGAGTTCAAACTTATGTGTTGCAGGGATTAATGTTGGATGTCTGGTCCCCAAAACAGAGTCCAGGAGTCTCCTACAGGTTCATATTGAATGCCCAGAGTTAGTCAGGCATCCTATTTCCTACTGACCACTATAATGTTGGCCTGCTCACCAGTTTTATAGCTCTCAAGCCTGATGTAGTTCATTCTCCACAGGCACAGCATAGCTTGATACCTGAGTTTGTACAAATTTTGGAGATGTATGTCACAAGCCTTGGGACTCTGTTTTGCATCCCAAATACTTCAAGGCCAGTACATTATCTGACTCAGCAGCACGCAAGTCCTCTCTTGAAATCTGCCAAGGGAAGTAGCAGTTTAAATCCATCAAACTGAAAATTGGGCCTAAGAAGAAAAGGAAAATTTTATCCGCATGGATAGATGTCAACATGCTGTGGGCCCTTTGGGGAAGGTGCAGCTGCAGTTGCTTGATGTTCTTGAGGAGTCGGCAAAAGCTGCTGCTCTGCAAAGTGAACCTGATTTAACTTGTTTCCTGTGGCTCCCAGAACTGAGTCATCCTCTTCAGTATGTCCTGCTTTGGTACAAAACCTGTTCATTACATCACCTCCAGATCAGCTATGCAAGTAAAATGGATCTGACACACATTTTTAACTTGCAATGACTGTTTTTGCCAGCTTTTCCTAATTAGTGCAGATTCTCTCTGTGACCTATTTTCAGGAACTGAGCAGTTCAGTCAACTGGATGATAAGAGCCTGTGTTTCTACTTCTACAAAATAACATAAAGCTCATCTGTAACTTCAAGTTTAGCTGCTGCTGTTGCAAAAAAGTTATAGGTACAAAACAGGACACTTATTTTCAAGATTAAACCTTGAAAGTCCTCCAAGTCCTCAGCCCTGAAGACATTTTTACTCAGAGAATCTCTTCTCTACTTCATCTCCACATTATATCTATAGAGCAGATGTGACGTTCCCACCTCATTCCTGGCCAGTCTTGCTGCAGAGGATGACTTGCTCTCATTTTCTCTCTTGTGGTCCCACCTGTTTTTTCTTCAGAGAATCTTATTATCCTGTCTGAGCTGCTACACAAGTTTAATGACTGGAGCAGAGACTACTTCTCTGTCTGTCTGTTGCCTGTAGTCTGGTGTTTCTGGTTATGCTCTTGGGCAGTAAGAGATGTGGCAGTGAATTCCCGAGGCTATGGCAGGTGTTCTTTCTAAGGGAGTACTCCAAGACACCCACTCACACACTGGAGAGCTGAGGAGGGATGCCAGGCTCATTCCCATGCCCATGTCTTCTGGTCCACACAAGGCAGCTACCACACAGCACAGTGGACTTCCTGGGCAGTCGCTTCTCCCCATGCACTAGGAAAGGGAAATGAACAGCAAGGACTGCATTTGGCATAAGGCACTGCAGTGCTTTAGTTGTAGCAACTAAAATCATACACTGGGCCAATTTGATGTACAAAAGACAACCTCTGAAATGCACTGACAGTCTTGTATCTATTCTTCACAGTTCTCTTTACGAAAAGTGATATAAAGTCCTCCCAGTCTAATACAATTTCAAACCAAAGCAATAAACTCTCCAGCAAAAAAAAATTTTTGCTAGATGGTCTTTCTTGCTCTGTCCTGACTGCTCAGGTGGGATGCATCAGCTGCTGCTCCTCCAGCTCAGTGCAACTGCTTGGGAGCTGCCCATCAGGCTCTGGATTTAAGGATGGGCTTTTTCATTCTGCTCCACAGGCTGAACTTGACAACTTCTGAGTCATGTCCTATCGCCATGGGTTTGGGTTTTTGAGACTGATTTTTTTTTTTTCCCTGTAGGTGCTTTCAAGTTAGATGAGAAGGTTTGGGGGAAGGGAAAGGAAGAGACAGATAGTGATTGGGTCTTCTGATCAGACTCCCTTCACTGTATGTTTCACAGAATCATAGAATGGCTGAGGTTGTAAAGGACCTCTGGAAGTCATCTGGTCCAACTCCCCTGCTCAAGCAGGGCCACCTACAGCTGGTTGCTCAGGATCATGTTCAAATATCTTATTATCTCTAAGGATGGAGACTTCACAACCTCCCTGGGCAACCTGTGCCAGTGCTGAGTTTAATAAAGTATATGTTCATATTCATACTAACATTAGTGCATTTCTTACATTTTATAAAATTAGGTAAGGACTCCATACACATAGAAGAAAAAAAGCCAGAAAGTGTAATATGAAATTAGTGATGAATATTCTGAGTATAAAGCAATAGTACCTGAGAAAATCTTTGTTCCCATGTAACGATAAAAAAGCTGTACAGAACTGAGTATGATATGAGGGAGTACTCTTAATGCCATCCTCTTTTAGATGACCTCCCAGGGCTATTTTCTTAGAAGGAGTCATCTAGCACTCAGTTACTCCTTGAAGGTTTCTTAATGGGCAATTAGGTGTTAAAATACCAAAAGAGCACAATCTCAATAGGGACGTGGGACCATAAAAAAAAAAATTAATAAAATAGGGGTTTGATAAAATATAGAAATAAGGTAGAACTGAATATCTATGTACAAGAATTCAATTCAAAGAACTCTGCAGCAGCTGGTTAGTAATGCTGGAGGCACCCTGCCTCACTAGAAAGTTCCCCATGCCACTTGAAAACTTTTGTTTGGTGTAGCTCAATTCTCCCATGCATCTGGGATTTATTGCCTACAAGTAACTAAGCATCTCTTTAAGTCTCTTAAGAGGTCCAGTCCAAACGGCTGTCTCAGAATTTATTTAAGGCCCTCAAATATGAAGTAGTCCACAAAACAAAGTTGTGAAATTGTGACACCCTTTCTATAGCCCACCTTCCAGCTGGAGTATTCACTCCTATAATATTCCTTAATTCGCTCCATCAAAGTAAGTTTGAATAGAGGGGTGACTCCCATGTTGCAGGGTGTCCCAGGCAGTGTGCCTCAGGGGATTATTGACTCCTTTCCTGCTGAGGCTGGGCCTCCAAAGATGGATGATATTTACAATTTTTTCTCTAGATATATTCTTCACAGAGGCTAATACACTGAAGACTGTGGATTAGACTGTGCATCAGCTCCACGACTTTGCAAAGTATTTCACTAATGTGTTCCACTCTCAGCCTTTTTAAAATACAGTGCAGGAATTACAGTTTACAGAAACCTGGGAATATAGTATATATATGGGATCTAGCTTTTCAGGTGTACTTCGCTTACCTAAATCCAGCTGAAGAATGTTGTAAACTACTGATATGTGCCAAGATGGTCTGCATATTAGTGTCTTTCCTTGCACAAGATAAAATGCAAGCCACAGGAAAGAAAAATAGCCCAAATTTCCTGTCTCTGTGAGTAGAGAGATGTAAGCATATTCTGATAGAGAAAAAAGAAGAAGCAGTAGTCCCTGACTACATGAAGGATGCTTTATAAATTCTATAAATCCTGAAACATTCAGGGAAAAGAAAATAGCTTCTGCATAATTATCCTTGGACTGCAATTCTGTAGTATATGCTTAGGAAAAACACCAGAAGCACAGAATGCTTGATTGAGGCAAGGCATATTGATCATTCAGAAAAGGAGCTTTATTTTTCAATAAATGTCATTTTAAAAGCAATCAGGCAGAGTCAGTGTTCTTACTTCTTTGGTCATACAGTATCACAGGGAAATAATTAAAAACAGTTACTTTGCCAAGCTGAGAGACATGCAGTTGCCAGGCAACATATTATATACTTTGAGAACATATAACCCTGCACATGATTTATGTAGTGCTGCTGTTGTGTCTCCAGATGCTGATAGCATTGTATCTGATGCAGATTCTCATAGGCTCAGCCACCACCTATCTATAATCATCATGCTGAATCTATTCCTTGGTTTGCCAGCACTATCCATCAGCTGCAAGCCCATTTTTAAACCTACAGATTGAATCACTACTGAAGAGTCAGTAATGGGAACAGAAGATGATAGGAAAGGAGCAGTAATGAACTGCATTAATCTCTTCCCATTACTTTTCTTTTAATATCAAATAATAAATCTAATATTAAATCGTCAGTCTGAAAATTGTTAATATAGATGTTGGGGTTTACTGTATTTGTGAAAATTAAAAGATTTATAAAATGCTTATGTCACAAGACATCATCTCCAAAGAAGCTAGAAAGATTTATGGGATGTGAAAATCACACAAAAAATGACACCCAGAATTAGAAATATTGGAAATCTCCCAAAATAATTGTTCTGTGCTTTCACGTTCTTGGAAAGAAAGAAAACATTTCCATTCTGGTTCTGTTACTTAGCCTGGACTAGACTTTGTCATTCACGTGGACATGGCTTCATCCATTGCCACACTTGAAAATTCATAAAAGAAGGTATCAGCTCCTGTGAAGGTTCAAAAGTACCAGTAATCCATGTTATGAAAGCAAACCCACATGCAGTCACATATGTTCAAATGAACGGCATGTAATTTGTGTTGGACTTGTTACATACTTGCAGAATGTAAACATAGGAAACCTTTCTTATCCTAGTACATCTCAGATGTTGTGGTTTCATAGGCCATGCCACCCTATTCCAAACAAAAAACTGTATTTATATGGCAGTCAACACAAAATAATTGGTTTGAGTCTGTACGAAAATCTGGTCCAAGTACGTTAATTTTCTCAGATTTTACACAAGTCTTTGCTTCAAATATTATTTCATTGTGAGAAGGGAGAATCAGCTACTGCACTCAGGGGGGAAAATGTTAAAAATTAAAAAAAAAAAAAAGTGGTCTGAATATTTTCTGTTTGAGGTTTCGAAGCTTTGTGTTGGTGCCTGCAGAATCCTCCTCCTGGCAGTAGCCCACTGGAGGGAGCTGCGACATCTCAAATACCTCAACACCCTCGGCTGGAAACTGCCCTGGAGGACCCCAGGACAGATTTTCTACACATCTTTAGTCTTATGCACTTTGGGAAACTACGAATAGTCTTAAACAGACATTATCTTTGGTCAAAATGAATTTTTTGAAGCAGTGGGTGTTAACAGAAAGATTTCAGTTATATGCATGTGCCTGAGAAACAGACTCTATAAAAATAACTCTTCATTTGGAGACAAGTGTTTGCGTGCAGTTTGCAGTATTTGCTCAACCAATTATTGTGACATTGGGTGGCTGAACAGAAGTAACAAAAGGGAGCTATGACTAAGAAATGTTCAATCACATGTCAAAAATGTAATGAAAAAATTGCTCCTGAACTCCTTACTGATTTTCTTCCATGTGGGACACATCTTCTTGGACACTGGCATAAAAGATTAAAAGCTTTACTTTGAAGCCACAGTTGTGAGGCTAAGATCATTATATTTTACCTTTCAGCTACTGTGTGTCTTCTGTTGATGAGAGCCAGCAGCCCAAGTGTGAAGAGAGGGTCAGCTGCAACCTGAGGATATGACAGAAAGCCAGGTTTAACAAAGGACATGGGTGTCCACAGTGTTGCCTCCAAGCACTCCAGCAATTCCACGCCTCTGTAGCAGGGACTCGGGTATTGCCTGAGGAATCACTGGCACCTCAAAATTCACCCAGAGAGGGAGACTGCAGCAATGAGCACCTTCCTTGTACAAAGTCACACTAGTATCAAATATTTAAAAGAACAATTTCCAGGTTAATCCTCATCTTTTAAAATCCAGTGGCAGGAGAAGGACATCCTGATGTCTTTTAGTACAGGGGAACAGCAGCCCTAGAAGCAGGTCTGGATTCAATTCCTCCTGCAGTCTGAAACCATCCCAACTGACACCACCCAGCTCACCCTGGAGTGCTCTTGGGCCATGCTAACAGCTGGGATTTTGAGTGAAGCTAAAGTGGTATTAAGAAAGTGAAGAAATAATGGTTCTCCTCAAACCTAGCTTTGGGCCTGTATCTCTTCCTACCCATATTTCACAGTCTAAGATTCAGCTATGTTGCCATTAGCATTTCCATACAGAATAACAGAATATTTTGAGTTGGAAGGGACCCACAAAGATCATCAAGTCCCAGGTATCACCACTTTTAGCCATCTGACACCCCTCCTGCATGAGTCTGGTTTATCTTTTTCCAACTGTGATGGCAAAAGTAACTAAGGGGAGAAAAGAACTCAGGAAAGCAGCACCATGCTATCAATAACCAAAAGAGAAGATGCTACAGAGATAGCCTTTCTTTTTCCACTCCTGCCTCTCTCCACATATGCCTTTCTTTCAGGCAAGGGCTCAGCCAGAGGGTAGAGAAAGGGGCTTAGTAAGAGAAATGACAGTGTGCTGCATAGACCATTAATAGCTAGACACTTTTTTAGCTGTATAGGCTGCAGCTGTTCCCACCCATCTAGCCACATTAATGAATAAGCAGCCTAGCTGGATGCTTCTGAGGAAATGAACAAGGCTGACGTTTGAAGTGTCATTGCTGGGCTTCAAAATTAATGCCCTTTTGAGATAAATGAGGGAGATTCACAACCTTTAAACTACTGGCACAGACTGAAGCAGCCCAGAAAGCTGAGATTCCTGGATGGGAAATCAGGATAGCCCATGAAGGCCATATAAGGATAGCAAGACTGGCAGTTGTGCTCCCCTATCTTAGTCCTGAGGGTACAATCCAGCAGCCTTATTCATAGAAGCATTCCAGTTAGATAGCAGCATGATGAAGCACATAGGACTGATTTTTAAAAATGTGATGTTCTTAATTATCTGATGCTGCTTCAAGCAGTTCCCTCTTCTAAACTTAACCCAACTTCTAATGTTCTCCACTCAAAATCATTAATATGAGAAGGTCAGGAGTAATAAAGGAGCGGAAGTGTTTCATTTTTAGATGAGAACGGATGAAAAAAACACAAACAATGCAAGTAGAAAATCTAAACCCAAAAGCTGTTTATCAGAGTTGCAATTATCTGCTCATCAAAGATTTTAAATACCACTAACATAGCCCCTTAGGCTCACTTGGAAGAATTCTTTAAAAATACATTGGTGTTCCCTTACCAGGCTTGGAGAGAAAAGACAAACCAAAAACAACCTTAGTGCTTCTCCGGACAATATACTCTTAAATTTAAGAAGTAAGATAAAGATCCAGAATAATGCTAGTGCATGTAAGCTGGCAGGTGGAAGGTGTGTAAAGCTTACAAATTAGGCATTCAGCTCATTATGCTCAGAAGCAGAATACTAGAGTCTCAAAGGCTACCAACAGAACAAAAGTAGCCCCACAGAGAACACAAACCCTGCAGTGAGATGCAATTACTTCTATATTTCTTCGCCTTCAAAATGGCAAGACTGCCTCAGTCTCTTCTCATTAAGTGAGAAAGTTATTACTTGGAATTCATTCCTCCTTGTAATTACTAATTGGGAAGTGAATAGCAATACCATATAAAAAAAGGATTCTTAACAACAGTAGAAGGCATAAAGTAGCCTCATCACCTTCTATATGTTAGTTATGTCATCAGTCCTATTAGCACTGCTCAAAATGAACAAGTTAACAAGGAAACATTAAAACGCACTTCAGAACTGTAAAACCAAAGGACTAAATATGAATGTACCAATTGTTTCTTAAAGCCTCATTAATTTCTTCAAACGAAGTAGCAATGAAACTAATGTGGGGAGGTTTGGATTTGGTGCTTTTCTTTTTGCTTTGGAAGAAACATGATGCTTATTCATGTCCCAGACTGTCTCAGTCCTCCAGGGCTGAAATCTTACCTTATTGAATCAGAAGGATCTCTTAACATTTCAAGGCAGTGATTTCATTTGGAAGATTTTTTTTTTCTGCTATGTGAACAATTCTCCACTGGATTCAGATGTATTTCATGCTGAGAGAGCTATTGCACGCATTTGAACATGGCAAATTGGCTGTATACACACGTGCATGCACACATATATATAGAAAAGGTTACCTCGTGGTTGTTTTCCTGAACCCTCCTTCAGATGACAAGGCCACAGGATTACTTTCCAATGTGACTGCAATTAGTAAATGAACAAATGCAGCCTGCATACCCTTAGCTGTGCATTTTATTCAGGAGCAAAGGACTATAAATATTCCTAATAGATTGCTGTTCAGATTCAGAATATCACTTTCAGGTTTTATGAAGAGGATATCATTCCTGTCTGATATGACCTCTGGTTATGATACTAAGGAAAACGGGAACAAAAGCTGTACTAAATGAAGTGTTTAAAATAAGTGAATTTCAGATGCCCACCTCTCTTGATTGACTTTTGAAGGTGGTTAAATGACTTGTTTAAATCACAGAAGCAGTATGGTTGGAAGAGACCACTGGATTGCATCTAGTCCCACCTCCCCATTCGGACAGGGTCCCTAGAACATGTTCCTGATGATTGTGTCCAGACAGCTTTTGAATATCTCCAGAGAATGAAACTCCACAACCTCTCTGGGCAATCTGTTCCATGGCGCAGTCACCCTCACAGTAAAAGAAGTTCTTCCTCATGTTCAGGTGGAATTTCCTGTTACTGCCCATTGCCTCTTGTCCTATTGCTCAGCACCACTAAGCAGAGCCTGGCGAGGTCCCCTCTCAGTCATCTCTTCTTGAGACTGAACAAGTCCAACCCTATCAGCTTGTCCTCACAAGAGAGATGCCTCAATCATCCTTGTAGTCCTCCACTGGACTCGCTCCAGGAGCTCTATGTCTCTTTTATACTGAGGAGCCCTCATTTGGATTGGGCATATGACTTCAGTTGCCTAAATTAGGGTGTGTGAAGCTCACAAAATGGACATTCAGATCACTGTATCCAAAAGAAACTCATCTTAACAGACGATAAAAGGTAACCTGAGGGGGTACATAATAAAGCCCAGGGTTTGAAAATGGTCATGGACCCTGGTACAGAATAAATTTACAGCATGTTACCAGTTCTACATACTCCACCTGTAGACCCTTTTACTGAACAAGAATGCCTTTTCTTCCTTTATTCTACTTCTGGAAGAAATTGTTTACACATGCCCTTACAACCAATATACCCATGCCAATGGTCAGAGTATTATTCCTGGAAATGTGAGGTGACAGCTTAGGCTCACAGAGAAACTCAGATAAGGGAAGCATCTCTCCTGAACTATTGAAGTTTGGGCAGCTTGCAATCTTCATTTCACTGTTGTGAAGGTCCAGCTGAATGCTTTGGAGCCAGTTTCAGGTCAGCCAGGGTGAAGTCCTGGCTCTTCTGCAGCCTGTGACAAACCCCATAAGCCCAGATTTCATCTCCATGTTTTGGGAGTTTATAAGCACGGAGCAGCATTAAGCGCAGTAGTGGTGGGGGCAGGGGAGAGGAAAAAAAGCCTCACTGGTTTTACATCTTAGATAAGCAACTGTATTTGCTAAAATAATCTCATTCCAAAGCAAACAGATTTGATTCTATAGAAATGTGCATCTTATCAGTGACAAACATTTGAACAAGCTCTTTGAATGGTGCCTCTCACTGATTTTTCAATAACAATCAAATGTTTGGTTGTTTCAATTAAAGCTTGGTCTTTCACTTAGAGACTTACTGTCCAATTGTAAAATGACTGACGGCAATTATAAAGCAAGATGAATTATTTCTGTCTTCAGACTAAAGAAAATTAGCATAGGGTTTTATTGTTTAAGGGGGTCGATGTGTTTCATTATGTGCTCACAGAGAACAGCTCAATGATACTCCAGCAACCAGTTATATGGACTATTTTTATTCGCAGCACAAGAAAGCAAATACTGCACAGCTCATCAGGCTGTGTAAATGAAATGCAGTAATGAAGTTCTCAAGCAAGCAGAATCAAGCATGCCGGCGTTATTCCCCTTTTGCACTAAGTGTATGAAGTATTGCAGGAACTACTCTCTGTATAAACACGTCTCTGTTCTATCATACATAATTCAGGTTTTCCAATTCCCGGTGGAGTAGATTATCTAACTCCATACACTGAGGTACAGTCCACAAACCCTGCACCAGAATTGTACCGCAACAGTACTGTACTACATTGCATTAGAGATACAACTCTGTCTCTTGCAACAACATATGTGCTCTCAATCAGCTTTATCCTAATACTTTTTAAATGTCTATAGCATCCTCCCTGCCAAGACCTGGATATGCCCTACAAGCAGCAAGTTAAGAGTTCACAGAACAACACTGGATAAATATGACTTCTCAAGCATCATTCATGAGTGCACAGGGATTTATGTAACATGACTGTTCCACAGCTCCAGCACTCACTGCTCTCAGAATTCATAGGAACTCTGTGGGGATCTTTGGGAACAGGTCTCAAATGACAGGCATTTCTGTAATAATCTTCTGTGTCCTGTAAGTCACCTCAAATGCGGTATTGCAGAGCCCAGGCAGGGTCTGTTCCTGTGCAATCACCATCCTCACAATGGGATTGCAGGCTGTGTAAATCAGTGCGGAATTGAGTCCGGAGACTTGAGCTGCCATGAACATCTTAAAAGAAGATTACACCCATGTAATAATGCACAATCCTTTGCCAATCCCTAAAGGGGGGGGGGGGGGGGGGGAAAGCAGGGGGAGGACAGGGACAGGGGGCTGGAATCAGATTTCTCAGCCAGCTCATCCTGGTTGTCCTGGAGTCCAACCCTAACTCAGGGATCCAGAATCTGGGCAGTTTTGAACCTGGCACCCTCAAGCCTGCTGGGTCACTGGCCCATCCTTCCTCAGTGGTCTGGCCATGGACACATAGCTCTGAGATGAGTGGCTAAATACAGGGAGTTCAATCTCCAGATCCCAAAGGTGTTTTCTTCATCTTCACAAGCAGTAACATAATTGCTCTGTCTGCAGCCTCTGTTTTGGGTTTGTGGAGCCAGGCTCATCTTCTGCATGCAAGATCTAGGGCAGAGGGAAGGAAGAGATGGTGTAGGCATGGGCATTCAGCCTATCTCTGCACCCTTCTCCTCGCAGTCTTTCCAGCTTAGGCTCAGTGGTAAGAGAGGGCTGCATCCTTCAGGGCTCAGGAGAGGAGGCACGGAACATTTCTACACCTTCAGCCACACTTGGACATGGTTTGTATGCCCAAGTCCTTGGTAAAGGGAGAAAGGGACTGGCCTGGCGGGAGGTGTCAGCCTGCACAGTCTCACACAGTGCACAATTGGACTTGACCACTGTTCCCTGTCCTGTTTGCAAAAACACTGTGCTCTGAAAGACCAGGCAAGACTTACAGCTAATCTCTAGGTAGTGCCTCATGTTCGTTCCCAGGGAACACGGTCCACTGTCTTGTAAATCAGCCAGTCCCCAGCCAAACAGATGGACTTGAACAGCCAGGAGGCAAGATGTTGGCATCAAAGGTTGAGATGAAAACCAAAGTGGTTGGGATTACAGAGATGACTGCTCTTTTGAGGCTAGCCTTCTTATTCAAGGGATGTAATTTGACTATCCAACTTAAATTTTTTAATTGGGTTTAGACAATAACCTCCTGTACGAAGATTGCGTTAGGTGATCTGAATTGGGATCAGAGCTGGAAAAAGATTGTACTGGGAGGGCAAGAGGAAGAAATGTAATAAAATTACAGAGAACAACACATGAAGATGGAAAAGGGAACAGGAATCCTGTTACCCTGATCCCCTAGCAGAAGAGCATGGTACCTAACGAAAGATGAACTGCAAAGGACAGATTTACACTTACTGCTGAAATGCAGAGGTGTGGAAGTGAGCATCTCTAACCCAAGGCAATTTGCTTGTAAGAATTAAATATAAACACAAGCAAAAATGTCTGCATGAGTATAGTTAACTGTGCCACTGCTCTCCAAGCACCGGGTCCCCATTGCACTCAAGTTCAAATCCAATCAAATTACTGGGTAGCTGACTTGAACATTCCCACCTGCAGATGATCCCGCATCTCACTTGCTTGTCCTGAAGAGTCAAGTCCTGGCAGCGTCAGAGCTAGCTGTCCAGGATAGGATGTCTGGGAACTTTCACCACACAAATTATAGAGCAGCTATCTTTGGAAATTCCTTGTGAATAGTGTGCATCTTTGCTTAATTACTCCTGGACATACCTGACATCAATGGAGCCCTCTGTGTCTCCAGAATGTCCCTTGCCTGTTTTTAACCTCATCAGAGCTGACTTCCCTGTAGCTCAAAGTCTGAAGCTGTGCCTTGGTTTGGCTTTGACCCATGAATGACAGCCACATTCTTTGTTCACCACAAGGCAGCAGTGCCCATCATTCTGCTTTTTCCATGTGTTTTTTTTCAGGAAGCCCTTTTCTGACAAAAGCAAAGTTTCAGAGCAGCCGGGCAGGAAAAGAAAAATGGGTTGAACAACCTGAGCCACACCTGAGCCCTTCTGCAGGTGATTTGCAACCTTAGAGCCAGGGACCTTGGAGAAGTGTGGCTACCAGCTCTGTGAACTACTGCACTTGGCTCCTGGCAGGCATGGTCTCAACCAGCACCTGCAGAGCTGGCAGACAGCTCTCATCCTCCACAGCCACCAAGAGCTGAAGCAGGCTCCAGCTCCGTAGGCAGAGGAGGCTGTCCCCACCGCAGCTGGAAGCACCCAGGAGCAAGGGCCTGCCGGGGTCACCTATGCCCTTCAACAACTCGCCCCGTGCTCCAAATTTCAGCTATTCCTGCCCTTCTGAATCATCTTCTTCCCCTTTTTCCAGCCCCAGCTTTGCGGGGAGGGCTGTGCACCGCGGCTTACTGGGCTGGAATCCATCCTTCTAACGCTGACATTGAACCTGACTGTCAGACAGGGCCAGCCTCAATGCGTGCCATGCACAGCAGCTCAAGGGAGCAGCCTTCTGAGTAGCCTCCCGCCTGGCTTTGCATGTTTCCCCCACGAGCTATGGGGAGTGCCCCACACAGGCATGCTGGCACTCCTGCCCTCGAGAGCAAGCTGCATCCCCAGGGGAGCACGGCCTGGGCAAGGACGGTGGAAGCAAGACCTGCTGTGCTGAGGGAGCAGCTCTCCCCTTGGGTGCTGCCATGCTCTGCCCCCGCGGTCCAGGCCCCTGTGCACGCCGGTGCAGCCGCGACCCCGCTCATCAAAGCCGTGCCCTGCCTCCGGAGACACTGGGGAGGCACACGGGGTCCCCAAAGGACACTTGTCCCCTCCGGCTTCCCCCTCCCCGCGCGGCTTGGCGCTGACCGCACCACGGGGCTTTAACTTTCCCCGCCGGATCAAGGGCCTCCTGTAACCGTACCGCGGCCTCACACCCCTGTCCCCTGAGGGCATCCGGCCACCATATGCTCGATGCGGGTGGCGGGGCGGGGATCTCCGTCCTCCCACCCCCGCCCGAGCCCCCCGGGCCTGCTGGGCCTCCAGCTGTGGGCCGGCCGGGGTAAGCAGCGGCTGCGCCCCCGAGTCCAGCCCGGGGCGGTGGGCGGCTGCCGGCGGAGCGGGGGGGGGAGGCGGAACGGGCTGACAAGGAGAGCGAGGAGCGGAGGCGGGCGGGCAGGCAGGAAGGGAGGAGACAGCCGCGGGAGGGCGGGGAGAAGTTTATTCCCGGAGACACCTCTCCAGGGTGCGGCGGGGGAGCCGCCCCGAGCCGGCGACTGCTCGGCCCGCGAGGTTGGGACATGCGCCGCGGCGCTGCCGCCCGGGGTTAGTCACGGCGGGGCGCCGGCCCCGAGTTCCCACCCAGGCGAGTGCGGCGGCAGCAGTAACGAGTGCCTCTGGCGTACGGACCGAGCGCGGCCGCCTGCCTCCCGCCCATCGCCCTCTCCCTGCTTCCCTTCCCCTCTCCCGGGTGCGTGAAGAGAGATAACAATGGTGGGGCGCAGCCGCCGGGCCCCCGCCCTCGCCTAGTGGAAGCGGGTGCCCCGCGGCAGCTGCTCCGCCGCCCCGCCCTGCGGCGGCCCCGGGCCGCGGACCGCGTTGCTGCCGGCGGCGGTGCCGGGAGGCGATGGTGCCCGCGCCGGGGTTAGTGTGATCGCCGTTCCCCGCCTCGCCGCCTCCGGTGCCGGCGGCGCTCCCGCGGGGCCAGCGCCCGCCGCCTCCCCGGCTCGCTCGGGCTTGCGGCCGCCTGACACAACTTGGGAGCTCCTCCACAGAAACAAGAATAATTAGTGATAATAATTTAGAACAAGGGGAAGAAGCGGAAGAAGCGAGTGGATAATGTCAACCCCGAGCAGATTCAAAAAGGACAAAGAGATTATAGCGGAGTATGAAAGTCAAGTGAAAGGTAAGCGCGGGGCAGCAACGGGAGAGCCACCGCGGGGGCCGGGCGTCCTGCCGACCCCTTCCCCCGGCTGCCGGCCCCTTTCCCCGGCTGCCGGCCCCTTCCCCCGGCTGCCGGCCGAGCCGCCGCCGCCGGCAGGGCGGCCGGTCCCAGTTGCCCGAACTTCGGGGCGGGAGGGAGCGGCGAGGGGCGGCGGGCGCTGCCCACCCACTGCGCTCCGAGCGGCGCCGGTGGGTCCGAGGGGCCGGGGCCGGACCGCAGCTGCGGCGGCTGTTCCGCAGCCCGGCCCCGGCCGAGCACCTTCCCTTCCTCCACAGACTTCGGTAACACGGGGGTGGGGGAGAAGGGGAAAGGGAGGACAAAAAATAATAATAAAAAAAAAGCTTGGCGATTACTGAGGCGAGAGACAATGCTAAGCCATACCCCTTTCTTGAGGCACATGGCTGGTGTCTCCCACCCTTCCCTCAGGGCTGTAGTTTCTGTGCTGGGCTGTAGAACATGGCTAATAAAGAATTATCCTTGACTACTGAATGAGTCCATTCAGCCTTCCCAGGAAGTATTTCAGCCTTGCATCGCCCGGCTGTATCGCATCCAACTATTGTGCCAAGGACAGCGCCGGCAGATCCTGGCTTGAGCCACCGGCGCTTCCAGACCCTCGAGTTTCCTCGCCTAGCGTTTTTCCTCTGCCAGTGTCTTGGGTGGAACAGAGATTGGGAAAGCAGCGGCATGGCAGTGGGGTGTGGGTCTCTTGGTGCGCATCCTTTTCTTCTTGGTTCTCTCGGGGGAAATATTGCATAATACATAAATTGTAATAAATTCAGTGATGGATGCAAACCTGAAACGACATTTAAAAAGCTATGCAACACCTGAACTGGGTTTTTTAAAATTATGCTCGTGTGCTCTTTACATAGGTAGGGTGTTCCATCCTTGATGCTGCCCACAGTCTGCGATGTGCAGAGATGGAACGTGCCCTCGTGCAGGTCCATGGGCTTCAGGAACAGCCTTCCTGCCCCACGCAGGCAAGGGCTGGGACCTTCTAAATGAGGCATCTGGAACAGGGTGGGAGGGACCACTCCTCAGCTGTTGAAAGATTTTTGACTTTGTGTATTTGCACAATATTTTTTCCTCTTACTTGATCCTATGGCATCAAATTTTCAAGGCAATGCTTGTAGTTTTGTTGGGGATTCTCCTCTTAAAAGTGAATAGGTAGTTTTTGAGTTTTTTCTTCCTAAGCTTTTTGTAGAAAATACCTGTCAC
Source organism: Acanthornis magna (assembly GCA_036785705.1). Lineage (NCBI taxonomy): Eukaryota > Metazoa > Chordata > Aves > Passeriformes > Acanthizidae > Acanthornis > Acanthornis magna. The sequence continues at coordinate 29,310,946 of JAWUZG010000001.1, forward strand.
TATTGAAAGTCTTTTTGTGTCCAGGAAAGGATCTAGAGTTAAAATAAGAGATCTGCCAGATAGATGGGCAGTGAGGGGTCTGAGCTGGCAGGTAGGCCATGATTCAGGTGTCTAATGTGGGCAGGGCCAAGACAGTTCTCTCATAGTCAGTGTATTCACTGCCACTGAGCCCTTGAAGGGTTGGTGCTTTTGCCTCTCCATGGACATGGTGCAGATTTGTCTTGGTGACTGAGCATAAAAAATGTTCAAGATCTTAAGCTCATTGCAGAGTGTGCAGACTGTTCTTTGCCTCCTCCTAACTTGATTGTTACAGGCTCAGCCTTTATTATCTGCAGCCAGTTGCTATATAAGCCAGTCTTTTATTTTGAATAATGAAGAAAAAATACCATGCCCTTCAGCTACATGTATCGGATAATTTCAAAAGACACCAAAGATTAAGGCATAAATTACCTTTGTCTTTACCTTTAAAGTCTTTCCTTTGGTGTCATGGTTCCCCATCATAATTGCAGAGGGAGGTGACATTTGTAAGTAATGTAAGTAATTTAACTTGCATTGCTTCTTTGTGGTAGTCTGGGGTGTGTGCAGTCTGGTCTCAACTGTCTTGCCTGAATTGTTGATCAGCAGCTGTTTGAAAAAGTATGCTGGGCTAGCAATTGTAGTCAGAGATGCTCTTTCTTTAACCAGCATCACTACAATTGTATTTCAGGTGGCATGAACTGTCTGTGCTAAGATATGATTCTGCTTGACACCAGCTCAGTGATACTATAAAAAAGCAGTGATACCACGAAAATCTTTTTGATATTGAGGGTTCAAGGCCTAAGGAATCAGACCTAATTAGCCAGCAAGGTAGCTTTAAGGGAATGTAAATTCAGGAAAGTCAGATCCCTATATACCGCTTGGAGTTCCTTACATTAGGTTAGGAGAAAGGGTGTGGTCAAATTGCTTTTGCTGCCTATGATTTCTGGTGTTTGCAATGGTTAGCTGGTTTCTCACTGCTGATGTGTTTAGTTGCTGAAGAATGTGGACAGCTGGGCGGCAGACTGTCCTGAGGTCCTCTGGACAGGCATACACTCAGGAGTGCAACAGCACACATCTATCTCCCTTACCTTGTTGTGAGATTGCGTTGAGCACAGCTTGCTGAACATCAGCATTAGTGCTTCACCAACCGAGCCACTGGTGTGTTTGTAAATCCTGTCCTAAGACATCTGAATATTCATACTGAAGGAAGAGGGGCCTGTAACATACATGGCCTGTAGGGTATGTATATGGTGCCATATTTGGAAACGAGGATTTGACAGTGCCATTCTTCACATAGCTTTTCTGCTCTTAACTCCTCAAATAGGAAGCAGTAACAGATGTTAATTGCGCCTGGTTCCTGAGTGGTGTAAACTGACATCTCCTTGGATTTTTAGCAGTACCGCTAGATTGGCTGTAGTTTTAGTAGAGGTCACACAGTAACAGTAGAAAGTCTGCCAAGTAAACAAGGTACTTCTTACTTGTTGGGCAGAACATTTTATTGCACATTTTTTTATAATATGCCTGATCTTCAGTCTAACTTTGGTCAAGAACTGTCCCACTTGAAGCAATAAGGTGTGCTTACTTCCCTGCACATCGTATAGAAAGCAGAAGGATATTTCTTAAGCATGTCTTAATATGGAAGTTACATCTGTCTAGCTGGATACCTATACCTGTTGTTTTGGGGGATGTAGGAATTTTGTGGTGGCATAGGTACCTTACTTTGTAGACTTAAAGGCACCTGGGAAGTAAACTAACTAATAAAATATTCCTGGTCATCCACAGTGTCAGTTGTATCTGTTTTTCTGAAGGATGTGGTAATTTTATTTGTACTCTGAAGTCATTAGAAGTAGTTTTACCAACCTTGTAACTGAGGTGGGGGGTACAACTAGGGCTAGAAAGTGGAAGAAATGCTGTTTAGATGAGCAACAGACTGGTGGTATAATTGTGAGCCAAGCATTAACTTTCTGCTATATGACTCTATTAGATTTATAGACAGCATGCCTTAACTCAAGGCTCAATTCACTATAGTAGCCTATTATTATCTTACCTTTTGTATTCTGAGGACCAGCTGCTCCTTGGTACTGCTAATAATGTCCAGTAGTGTCTCTTGATAAAGTTACTGAGCAATTCACAGTAGTGAAGAAATACTAGAGCATCTTCTGATGTCTGTGGGTGGGTGTCTTGAGTATGGTAGAAGGTGAGCTGGTGAGATCTTGAATACCTGGCTCCCTTCAGAAATTTATCCTTCTGAAAAATAAATCCATCATAGTAGCAGAAGATTGGGGATATACCACTCCAGAGCTTTTTGATCATTCATGTTAAACTAGCATGTTTGCCTTCTTAGGACATATAACTGGCCTTCCGTGCACAAGAGAAATGTGCTTTGACTAGGTAAGCATTGTATTGACTAATTATCTGGGCCTGTCTCTTCAGAGAGATTCTCTGTATGGTGTGAATCATGGGAGTTTAACAGTCTCTTAGCCTTTTTACCCAACTGCATCTCCAACTGAAATGGGCTAAGGGAAGAGTTGCTTAGATCCCTCCTTTTTCCACCTTCATTTTTCAGTTGGAAATGACCTAGTGGAAATGCAAGCCCAAAAGCAGATTACAGAGGAAGACACTTCCCTAAGCTCAATATTTGCATGACCTTTGTCAGAAAAAAATACTCCTATTTTTCATCAGAAAGAACTTGGTAGCAGTCTGTATTACATTGCTTAATTAATTTTTATGGAAAATGAAAATTCTGAATTGTGAAATTGAATTTCAGCTTCACATTAAAACAACACCAGAAGCCTCTTTGAGAAAAGGCTGAGTTCTGAAGTACAAATTGGGCTGTTGTTTTAGTAAACTGATAGCTATTTTGAATAAAATCTTTGTAATGAAACATTTGGTAGCTTGGATGATGCCAGAATTCTTGAGGTTTATTTAAAAAAAAATCTGATGAATAGATGCCAGTTTCCAAAGTTCAAGTTTATCAAGTGTGGTTTAGCAGAAATTTTTCTGGTCAAAGAACTTTACCACACGCAGAACTTTGTCTGATACAGAAAGGATATTGTTCTCCGTGCTGTTTTTCAATTGGAGTTACGTTGTGTAATGAAGTTCCTTATCTTTTCCCCCACCATTTTCTCCCTGCTCTCTGATCCTTCCTTTCAGAGTACAAATTCCAGTTGTCCAGGTAAATGTTAATGAGTTTGCAGTTGCCTATGCAGGTGAAAGGGGTATCTACAGATTCAGACAGTTCAGTCTTGAACCAAACAGGTTTTTGGTTGGTTTTGGGTTTTGTTAGTTTTGGGGTTTGGGTTTTTTGTGGGTTGTTTTTTTTTTTTTTTCGTTAACCAGCATATTCAGTACTCTTACTCTTCCACAGCTTTCTTGAAATGAAAACCAGTGTATTATTGTATTGAGCACCAAATTATTTGGGGCATGGGGGAGCCCTACAAAATGCCTGCTTCCCAAAGGTCATGACTGAGGAACTTCAGAGGTTTTGGCTTCATAGCCTTTCTATATAATTAAAGAAAAACAAAAGCCTTTTCTTGATGCCTTTTTGAAAACAGAGTCAGGAAAGTACACTTTTTTTTTTCCTGGTTTGACCACACACTGCAGCTGGTGTGTTCTTGCACCACAGTGAAGCTACATTTACTATTTTACTTGAATTTGAAGGTGAATAAAGTCTTTATTACTATAGCACACATGAAAAGTAGTGAATGAATTGTCTGAACAGTGTTTCTTTCTGGCAGTGTGACAATCCTGATGCATACTTCATGCATATGTTTTGTAGATACGCATTTTTGTTAGTCACTAAGATAAAGTTTTAACTTGCCTCTGAAGCAATTTGGAAACTTTTTATGATCACTTGTTTGGGGCTTTTTTTTTCCTTTCCAAACATACTTTCTGTGCAGTTTTGCTATTGCAGAGCAATGCTCTAAATCATGCTAAGGTTCATTTAATTTCATGCCATTATCTTTTATTGGTCACTTTTTTATGAACTGAAGTTCTAGTTGCTAATAAAATCAAACACAGCTTTGAAATCACTGCAGTAAGACCGAATGGGATCCAAATTTCTTTCCATTTTCTGCTTCATACTTTCCTTGGGTTAGGTTTTGCCTTTTGTGAAAACTGGTCTCCTTGTCAGTCAGAGGTGATGGATGGTAGTGCTGGAAAAAAGTGGGTCAGTGCTGTTGAGACTGGATAAGAAATCCCCTGCTGACCATTACACAGCCTGTTAGAAATCACTGACCATGACTTGACAGTGCAGTGTGTCTGATCTCTGCTTTGGACAGGGATGGACACGGGGCAGAGCACAACTGGGGCCAGGCAGGTGTCAATGCAAGCTCCTGTGGTGTTTGTTCTTTCCTTTACTTTTTTTTTTCCCAGCCCTTCCTACATCTACCTGTCATGCTATCCCACGTCTAACCTTTCTGGTCTCCCTTGTGGAAATCACTGCTACCTTAACTTGTATTAATCCCTATTAGAGTCTAATCTACTCTTACTGCTTGGCTTTCACAGGGCAAAATAGGCTTTGGGGCGTGGGGGTTTGTTTGTGTGTGAGCGATTATGCTAAATGTGTAACTGGGCTGCCTATGCTCAGGGTGCTGCCTCCTCTGCTTCCTGCAGGTTTTAGTCTCATGGCAGCATTTCCTCTGTGACTGGCTTCTCCCACCTGGCCATGCACTGACCCAACCCATCCAGGGATCTGCCCTGAACTCTGCTGTGAGCTGTCTGGGCTGATGTGATCAAGTGCTGGCCATCTCTGAGGCAGGGCTGGCTGACCTTGCACTGAGCTACTGTGCTGGTCAGTCTGGGCGCTGTGAGTCATGAATGGCCTCTTGTTCTTGAAGTTATTGTATCTTTCCCTACCCCACTTTTTGTCTCTTGGGCACTGTGCCACACACCCTGAGGTACAAGAGATTGTGGGGGTGTGTGTGTAGGTATGTACATATGCATGTGGAAGAAGAGCAGCAGCTGAAAACTGGAGGCAGTGGTTGAAGGTGCAATGACTGGCATCACTGCTTGTGTGCCAGTAACAGGGGTGAGGCTGGTGGGCTGTGCAATAGCAGATACTTGGCATGAAGCACAGAGGGCCATTGCTGAGAGCATGTGTCCATCTCTTGGGTAAGAGACAGAGCTGTCTGCACAGGAAAACTGCTTTCTGTGTGTCTTTTACATTAGCAAGGCTATATCTGGCACCAAAACTAAAAGAGTTGGTTATCACTGCTTTTTCCTTTGTTTCCAAGACTTAAACAACTGCAGGCTGTTCTGGCAGTTTGTGTGGTGGCTCGGTCCTGTGGGAGTGCTCTAAGACAAACAATTCGCTTTGATCTGTTGTAATGGAGCCATAATCCTGAGGCACTACTTCCTCCGGAATCTACTGTTTTCTGCAGCTTGTGGAAGTCCTCTTCTAGATATTGAAGTGTGTCACAAGTGAGTTACAGCCACCTGGTAGGCTAAAGGTGTTTTACGTATGCTCTGCCCACTAATCCGTCTTGTCCAGGCAAAGTACTCATATTCTCAAGCCATTTTCTGTTAACTTCAGTGTAGTAACTGATTAAGGAAAATCTCTTCAAGAACTCCTTCTCTCTCTTTTATTCTTTTCTGTAACTATTTCTCAGACATATACCTGTATGAATTTCAAGATGCAATATTCAGTCTTGCATCATACAATGCACTGGAAACCTGAATTTTTTGTGGAGATGACTGATAAATCCTGAGACTGAGATGTAATGTCACTATGGAAAATGAAGAGCACTTGGGGGAAATAACCCCAAGCAAATCTGATGTTCTTTCCAAGAAATGGCTTGTATATGGGCATGGCCATGACTTCATATTATTCTCCAGTCTTCTCTAGAAGATGTAAATGCTAGGTTTAGTTCATAGTTGACACAATAAAATAATGCTGGTTTTAGGTGCATGTTAATGAGGTAGGTGTCACAGGTAGGAAGGGAAAACCCACTAAATGCTCTAAATTATTGGACTCTTAATAATCATGTCTGTGAAATAAGTTAAAAATGGCCTGTGTTATTTACTTCAAACTCTATCCAGTGCAGGACAGTGCAGTTGATCTGACTTTAATTAAGTCTCTCCTGAGGTATGTGGGTTCTCTGTCTGTGTTTACCTTGATCATAGCATCTGAGGGGTTCCTTTTAATTAAAGTGGTTAGAAGGGAAAAATACCATTTCTTTGTCTATTTTTCTCAAAGAAGATTCAGTAGAACTTTCTTAGAAGTGTGATCATGGATTCATCAGTTAGACTATTCCTGTAAACTTTGTTATGTTATCTGTTGTTGATCAATAAAACATGTTTGAGTTTCAGTTGCAGCCTCCTGAGACTTTCCTTTGTAGATCCAGAAGTGCTGACAAGCAGGCAAGAGAGCTGTATTAGCATATTAACCAAAACATTCTCAAAATACACTACACCTAAGTGGTTTTTTATTGTGAAATAAAGTTACAAAAAGTATAATTAGAACACTTATGGTGCAGTATTTCTTGTTAGCTATATTAGGAATAAAAAGCAAATGCAGTTGGCTTACCGGATGATGACTTCCAGGAAGTAATGATTGTAACCCTTTTCATAATTAGCTGTTGTGAGAAACAAAACTGACTACTGCAGATTCATGTAAACTATCCAGACTCCTTAACTGACTCAGTGCTTACTCATCTGAATTACTCTGCATGTAGGATCTGCTAGCAGTTTATTTGTGCTGCCTTTTGTAGGGAGTCTTCGAGATGCTGCTTGTTTCTTCCAGGGTGTCACAAATGGAGTGGTGCATACTTTTGGCTCTGCTCTGTGTGTAAAACTAAATAAGGAGATGTGCTGATCCCCTTTCACTTTCCAGTGTACATTCTTTCATATGGGGAAAGAAAGCAGTCTTTACTGTTTTAGCTGGTTCCAGAATATCTGCTTCCTGAAATTCAGAGGAATCTGTTCATGTTTACAAAGTACAGAGTACACCAGAAGTCTAATAAGATTCAGTGATAGCTCTTGTATGACTCTGTTCTTTCAACAACCTGTCTTTTTTCAAACCTTGCTGTTCTCTGCTTTCCCCCTCTGATTCTTTTTTAAGTGAGAGAGGATAAACAATCTAAAGCATCAGGTCAGAGGCAAGATAAAATAACTGTTCATTCAGTAGCAAGATGAGCAGGCATCTCAACTGAAACTTTCTAACTCAACAATTAAGTTACTGTTTTACACAATTATAGAGAAATTGAAATGATTACAAGTCACTTAATTGAATTTTTAGAATATAGATCAGGATTATCTGTTATTCTATTTGTTCTACTAAAACAAAAAAAAAAAAAAATTCCCCAGAAAGACTTTTGCCTTTTGTTGTAGACCAGTACTAGTCTCTGTGACTAAGTTGCTAGGCGTAAAGTTACTTTTATTTCTTTGGCAGTATTTATGCAGGCATTCAAAAGGCATACTAAAAAGAAAAAAGTTCTTACTGTTATCATGGGGTACTTAACACACCAAGATTGCTGTAAGTGGTTAGACAGCACAGCAAGCTCTGCCTCTTGCAAATCAGTGATTTGCTGATGAGTAGAAATGAAAGTGTATAAGCTCTTGTCCATCGGTGCCTAGTGTATTTGGCAAATTGGTGTCTGCATTCTTGGCCTAAATAATACTAGTTCCTTGAGGAACCAGCTGTGTAGCAGAAAGCTAGCTTTTGTGTGTGTTGTGTTGCAAATAGGTAACTGGAATGTTAAAGAACTTGACAACTATGCTGTGCTTGCTGCCCAGCAGACTACTTGAGGTTAAGACCATTGTAATATAGGGTTGTTTGTATTATGTACTTTTTTTTGAGGCTGTCTTATTGTATTTGTGCCTTCCTAATTTCTAAGTAACAGTGTATAAAATTAGTGCGATTCTTAATGTAATGACAGAAAATAGAATCAAAGTGTTGATCTGCTCAGATACTGTAGCATTTAAGTCACAATCACATCCAGAGTGGGAGAAGGTTCCTCTGCGCAGAAGAGATGAGGGGGCCCAGTACAGGCAGCAGGTCCCGACCTGCCAGGGGCTCTGCTCCTCCCAGGATGCCGTGGAGGAGCCTGGTGGCAGTGAGTGCCATCGTGCATGCCCAGCACCCTGTGACGAGCCGTCTGTGCGCATCTGCAGCCGAGCTCATCGGATTATTGTTGACTGTATTGTAATCCTTTAATTGCCAGCCACTTCTGATGCCATGATATTGTAGTTGTGGGTCAAATCCCGCTTCTTAAGCAGTATTCCCACTTTACCTGTGGGGTAGTGGAATACACTACACCTTGTGAACTCGATCATGTGGCCTTAAGGAGAAAAAAAGCAGCCAGGAACATATTGTTTCTTGTAGCTCATTGCAATCTGGACAGACAGCTATCAACAAATTTGTTGAAGCTAGAATGTATACATTTGGAATGGAATAAAATGTTACTTTTTCATGTTTCTTTTGGGTCTGAGAAGTTACAGGGTGTGAGAGTTGAGCCTTTTATTATTTTTCCTTTATTTGCTCTCCTCCTGTGAGACAGAGCAAAAATAACTCTTAACTAACAAAGACCAACCAAGGAGGTAATGTGCATAAAATTTGCTTTGCAGCTTTTGCTGGTTTTTCAGAACATAGAATGGTTTGGGTTAGAAGAGTCCTTAAATGATCATGTATTTCCATAGACAGGGACAATTTCCACTACATCAGGTTGCTTAAAGCCTTGTCCTGACTGGCCTTAAACACTTTCAAGGATGGGGCAGCCACAGTTTCAGAGGCTACCTGTTCCTTTGCCTCACCACTCTTACAGTAAAGAATTTCTTCCTTATATCTACTCTAAAGCTACTTGCTTTCAGTTCAAAGCCATTACCCCTTCTCCTATGACTACATGCTTTTGTAAAAAATTCCCTGTCCAGCTCTCGTTTCCTTTAGACACTGGAGGGCTGCTCTGAGGTCTCCCCTGTGCTTCCTCTTCTCCAGGCTGAGCAGCACCAACTCTGTCAGCCTGTCCTCCTCGGCAAGGTGCTTCAGATCTCTGGTCACATTCATGGACTTCCTCCAGCAAGTCCCCCACTTTCTTACGTTGGTGGCCCCAGAGCTGGATGCAGCACTTCAGGTGGGGTCTCACCAGAGTGGAGTAGAGGGGAAGAATCACCTCCCTTCACCCACTGGCCACATTCCTTTTGATGTGACCCAGGATGTGTTTGGCATTCTGGGCTGCAAACGCACATTGCTGGGTCATGTTGAGCTTGTCAACCAACACACCCAAGTCCTTCTCAGGGCTGCTCTCAATAAATTCTCTTCTCAGCCTGTATTTGTCCTTGGGGTTATCTTGACCTATACACAGGACCTTACATTTGGCCTTGTTGAACTTCATGAGGTTTGCAGGGGCCACCTCTCGAGCCAATCAAGGTCCCTTTAGATGCCATCTCTTCCTTCCAGCTTGTAACCCACACCACATAGTTTGGTGTCATTAGCAAACTTGCTCAGAATGCATTCAATCCCATTGTCCGTATCACCAATAAAGATGTCAAAAAGCCCTGGTCCCAATACAGACCCCTGAGAAACATCACTCATCACTGGTTTCCATTTGAATGTCAAGCCATTGACTGCAACTCTTTGAGTGAGACTATCCAGCCCATTCCTTATCCACGCAGTGGTCCATCTGTCAAATCTATGTGGCTCCAGTTTAGAGACAAGGATGTCATGGGGGATAGCGTCAAGTGCTTTACACAAGTCAAGGTAGATGACATGTTGCTTTTCCCTTATCCGCTAGTTCTGTAACCCCCATTACAGAAGAGCACCCAGTTTCTTTGGCACAGTGTGCCCTTATTAAAGTCATGTTCACCAGTCACAGTATTTTCCACTTGACCTAGCATAACTTCCTGGAGGATCCTACTCCATGGTCTGGCTAAACACCAAGGTGAGACTCACATTTTGGGAAACCTTTCTGGGCAATCATAATGTTGAGCAAGCAAAACCTTCTTTTGCATATCAGAAGGGAAAAAAATAAATCAGAATAAGAGCCAAAGTGTAATTCCTCCAATATATATTCCCTGACAAGCAAACTAGTAGGTTGCTAGTGAGAGAGTATGGGTGTTGAGAGGGACTGTTCAAGGGGATTGCAAGCACATGCTTTGCTAGTGGCCTGCTGGGCAGCTCAGTATAGCTCTGTGTTCCCTGCTGGTTCCAGGATGGCCTCTGTACAGGGGGAGGTCTCTGCTCAGGCCTAAGAGGACAGACTTTCAGGCTGCAATAGCAGTTTTCAGTCTTCCATGAGGGCTCAAAGAGGCTTAGGGTGTAAAATATCCCATGGGATTAAATTAATAAAAGACCTCTAGCTCTTGTGTTTGCCTTTCAGATGCCACATTTAGTTCCACTTTGGTTGCTGCCTCACTTCAGAGATGTCTGGGGGTATGTTTGTGTGACTGCATATACTGGCCTATATGTTTATTCTGTAGTATAGTTTGAAATGCAGCATCTCTAACATTTATAGACCAGAAATTGCCTTGCCTCCAGATGGCAGAGACAAAGTGCCAGCCTCATTCATGCTGATGTCATCTGAGTTGCCACCATATTGGTCCTAAAAATGTTAGCTTTTTCTGCTGAGCCATGAAAATGTGTATGAAACTGCAGCATCAGGAGTCTGATCAGTGCATCCTTCCTAGGGATCAGAGCATTTGCATGAGTTCAGTTTCATATGGTGCTACATTATCTTACTCAAAACTGAGTCTTGAGTACAGATCTCCCACCTTGCAAATGATTGCTCTGAGAACTAAGGAACTGAGTATTCTTGGACAAGTCTCCTTGGTTTCTTGTTTGTTGAAGCTCTCAAGCTCTTTCCCAGACTTAATGAATATTTAATTATTTACAGGGTGATTATGAATCCATTGCCTGGTAGTTAGAGCAGCCATCTGAGAGATAGGGTTCTCTATGAATTCCAGCAAGAGTCTGTTCCTTCTCTACCTTTTTTAAAGAAATGGAAACGGAGGAGGACTGTAGGATTGAGATAATTATGTGACTCTTTTAAATTAAGAATACTTGATTTATTACTCAGGAGGGGGGAGTCTTCAGAGGATACCTTATTTACTTATCATAGTATACAGAAAAAACCACAGCTCTTTCCTTTGTAATGATTTTTAGTCATAAAGCCCTGCCAGCATTTGCGCCAGTTTTTGGCAGATTGTCTCTAGAGTTGCAGAAAATCTGTGAAAGAAATGTTTGCTCAGAGTTATTTGAAAGGTTCGTAAATGTCTGTTTGCTTGAACCTTTGCTTTGATGACTCTTCCTGCAGCAATCCCTCCATACAGCATAGTCAGTCCTCTGTCCCATGAAAATTCTGTCCCCAGGTGCCTGAGTTGCACATTCACAAACAACTTTTTTCTTGCAGCCACCATAAACTTACTCATCAAATATTCCTGATTTATATCTGTGAAGAGTAGGGTTTTAGGTTTTGCTTGTGTGGTTTTCTTGGTTTTTAGTTTTTTTGGGGTTTTTTTGAGGGCAGAAAAATTACTTCAGCTGATGTTTAAGGAGGAAGGTGGGTCTGTAAATATTACCAAGGCAAACCTGCAGTTTTAAGTCAAATAACAGTGAATGTTTTAGGGTTTAGTGACTAGAAGTGAATGACTATAGTGCAATAATATAGCTGCAAGGAGGAAAAATGAAGAACTCTTTATCAGTTATGACAGCTGATCAGGTTATTTCCTCCACAGACCTGTTTTGTAGGGCTGCAGACAATCCTTCAAGAAGCCAAGCTACTTGTTGCTGATTTGGGGCTTTACTTTGGTGTATTAACGCGCTTGTTCTTTCCTTGTTCTGCTGCGGCTACATGTGGTGAAGTCAGGTTGTTTTGAACAGCTGTACGCAAAGTGCATAGCTGAGAATCAGGCAAAAGGATGAAAATATCTGAATTCTTTTTCACTTAATTCAGAAGTGGAGTTAAGATGACCCTCCAGGTATGCTTTGGAACTTGTCCATGTTTGCATTGGAAAGGACAATTTGTTCTTAGTTTGGTTCTGCACTCCATTCAGTTATCTGATAATTTATGTAACTATTCATGTGATGAATTTTTTAAAATTGTAATTGACTGTTGGATGAATGGAATAGCTGACGCATCCTGAATCAGTAGCAGTTCCTACTGGATAAGAGTATGCTTATAAGTGTATTGAAGATATTGTAAATAAGGAGATAGCATATATGTTAAAACTTAATAGAAACTTCAGTTCCCTAACTATTTGTATGTAATCTGTTGTTTTTTCTGTTGTAATATCTGACTTGCAAAGCACAAGTTTACATTACATGGCTTTGGTTTTGCTTACCATTGCTTGTACTAGGATAGTTGAAAATAAGTCTAATTTAATTGCTTTTTAAAATTCCATTGCTGCAATTACTTTTTTTCTCAGTTTGTATGGTATCAGTAGTGTGGGAGATCATGGGATTAGCTATGATGACTGAAGCCTCCATCTTGCATGTAGTCTGTAGCAAAACGCTCTGGAAAAGAGTTTTTTAGGTTACAGTTTAAACTGTGTAGTGCAGTGCGGATTCAGACCTGTTACTAGGATCATACAGGTCATTATTTCTATTACAATGTGTTTATAACTGTCGTGGTTTAACCCTGGCCAAATGCCTCCAACATCTGCTCTCTCCACTCTCCCCTGCCACAGCTGGGCAGAGGAGAGGAAAAAAAGTTAACACACAAAGGGCTCATGAGTTGAGAGAAGGAACCAGGAGAAGATGCACTGAGGGCAAAACAGGCTGAACTTAAAGTTGCAAAGTGATTTATTGCTAACAGAGTCAGAGGAAGATAATGAGAAGTAAAATAAAACACGTGGATGGAGTGGAGCTGGCACTGGCGGGTGCTGCGGAAACTTCTCAGTTGTGCAGAGACTTGTCAGTGCTCTCTAATGAGCCTTGGCTACAGGAAAAGCTTGAGACCTACTGCAGTAAATTTCAGTCAGTTAATGGATTAGGCTTTGAATGCACTCAGTGCACTGAATAGTTGCTAACTAATGCAGGTCTGGAGGGATGAATGAAGTGGTACTGCTTTTACAAGCAGAATAGTAGCTGCTGTGTGTCCTGTTATGCACAGCCTTGCTTACTTCACACACATGAATTTGTTGACCTCACTAGAGCTCTTAACCTTCCTAGGGCTACTAATCTCCATAATGTCTGAAGGATTGGGCTTAATTTTGACATGGGCATGTGCAAAACAAATGAATCAAACTATGAGTCATCATTTTTTGTAGTAGAACATTGAGACCTAGTCCCACAGTAAATGTGTCTGGGTGATACTTGCCTGAGAGCTTGCAGGGTCTGATCCATGCTTTGGGAATCCTGACTTAAGTGTAGGGGACACTGTTCTGAAACAAAGGAGATTGTAATGCAGAATATACTGAAGCAGAGCAAGAGTTGTCACTTGACTCAGATGCAATTCATAAACTAAAATTAGCGTAGGTTGTGGACTGGATTATACATACATTGCAAAATGTTTCAGTCGTACTCAAGATGCCTCGTGAAAACTGTAGAGGTGATGTTTTCAGGTTACTAACTGTTACTCACATGGCACAATAAAATCACTTCTAAAATTTATCAGAGGCACTGAATTGTTGAGGTAATGGAGAATGATGTGAATGTCACTTTCATGTCTGCACTATAAAATGCAAAAGCACAAACGTAGTAACCACAAGGCTCTTTTTGATGTTTTAATCTTTTAAACCTTTGAAATGGTGGTGTGCTTGAAAGGGCTTCTAAATCCATTGGTTAGTCTGTGCTGTCTCGTATTGTGTTCAAAATCATAGCAGATAAAGGAAGAGTGATCAGAAAGCTTAATGCAGTCAGAGCGTCACGACCTGTTATGTAAAGCAACATTTGGCAGGGCCTTCCCAGCTGCTGTAAATGAATGTTAACAGCATTTTATCATCTGCTTTCACTGTCTTTATTACATAATCTGAATATTTATGACCCTATTAATATGTTTAGCTGTGAAATTGCAATATTGAAGGAATGAAGGTTCCATAGAATATTGAACAGCAAGAATTATTTTTTGCATCATGAACAAAAGTTGTGTTAATATTAAAAAGCTTTGAGTTCATATTTCAAATAAGTTTACTGAATTGCTTTACAGGTATATTATTTATTCCCTAAATTATGTATTTCTCTAAACATGGTTGTAAGAGAAGTATTTTTGTGTCAGAATTGTGTTGCTGAACATGATGCCTGTCTGTGTGTGTATAAAATACACAGTGCTAACCAGAAAGTGATGACTTTTGTTACTTGTAATGCAAGTCCTTGAATCCATAATAATGATACTCTGAAGCCTTGAACAAACATAGCCAACCTAGACCAGATCCAGGCTATCAGAATCACCTCCATCAGAGAGCTGCTCCAGGCAGGATTCTGGGGCAAGCTGTGGGGCCTAGTTATTATTACAAGGGGTTTTTCCTTTTTTTTTTTTTTTTTTTTTAATCAAAATCTTGCTTTCTGCTGCACTTTCTCACAAACCTACATGCTCTCCTTCTGTTGTGACTAGCTATACAGTGTTGTGACCTGAAATGCATATCATGTAATTAGAGTATGTGTGCACCATGTTATATGGCTGGGGGCTGATTGCAGATGCTGTCTCACTGCTGAATGCACACTTGCCTGTATCATGATCATACGTGGAATTACTTGTAGGAAGGTAATGTGCTTGGTCAGAAGATGAATGAGGAGCTGTAAGTCATTTCCCTTGGAAGCCTCTTGGATTATATTATGTCCCCAAAGAGAACTGAACACCACCATTTCAATAGTCATCTTCAAATTTCTAACAAAATGGTGGTTTTGGCAAGTGGCTCTCACCTATGGAATTTACAAGTGACATTGGTATTGTGGTTCTTTATCATCCTGTGGGTTAAATAGCTCCATTACCTGCAGCCTTATATTTGCAGGTTGCCTACAAAAATCCAAACTAGAAAAGTAAGATTTGTATCTGAGTGGAATGAAGTTCTTGGTCACTTTCATCTTTGAGTGCAAAATCTGTAGCCTGTCTCAAAGTTGCTGTCCTAAACATCTTCCTACTGCTTACCAGAGCTAGAGTTTGAGAGATATGGGTGTTTGTGAAGGTTTCTTCTGTTTCTAAAAGTCTCATGGGTATAGTGCAAGTCCTGTGGTGTGTTCTGACACTGTACCTAACTCTGAGAAACTGTGTCTCATAATACTCTGCACTTGCACCCTCTCCACAATTCAAACCTCATGAGCTGGTACAGAAAGCAGCTGCACATGACTCTAAGTATGCAAGTTCTTAGAAATGTAAAGATCGGTGGTTACAGGGTGTGGAATGTTAGAGACAGGTAGAAAGTTTAGATTAACACATACTTTTTAACAATATTTTATCCCCAGGCAAGGTTGTTATAGTTACTGCAGAACTCCAAATGGACTCTCTTCCCTTGTGGGCAGTAGAGATTTAAATATGTATTGTTCTTCTGGGCAGTAGTATTGAGCAGTCGAGTAAGGTTCATAATAGAACAAGGAAACCTTTAATTAGGATAGGAGTTTCAATTGCATTCTTTTTTGCTTTGTGTAAGAGAAACTTGCATTAAATCAGATAAACAAAACAATGGAGAGGTGAAGGAAGTTTGGAAGAAGCACATCTATTTACAAAATTAAGTGCTGAGTTTACAACAAAACAGTAGCTTTTACTTGGGAAACTCTTAAAATATGATTTCTTTTCTCCCCATCCCTGAGCATCTGAGTCAAGATATTTTAAGGAAATGTTTGTCAACTTAGTCAGTGGTTTGGGGGTTTCTTGCTCTCTTAAGTTTTTCATCCAGGAAATACCTTTATTGCAATGTAAAATTAATAGCAATGTCTACACGGTTCTAATACATTGGTTTAGGTTGGAACATGCATTGTAATTGCATTCTGCCCTTACTCAACTTAGTACTTGCTTTACGTGACCTATATACAATGCAGTATTTCCTTTAAACATGAAGAATGATAATAAATCTCTTCTGGTATATTCTGGCATGTACATTGTTGTGTACTCTTGTGTTGTTGAGGTCTTGAAGTCAGTAACATTCTCTACAGCCTCAGCAAGCTGCCAGTGTGCAATAAATTATAAAACTGGCACCTTTAAGGAATAATGCCTAACAGCTTCAAGGGTTTTTTAATTCATTTCTGGAATTACCTATGGCAAACAAAACAAAGTTGTCTCCTCTTCCCATCAGACGCTGGTAAGAGGACGCTTAGCAGATTTGAAGCCGGCTCTCTTTTGCACTGGCTTATTTAATGTTTTCTGGCTTATTATGTGCAATGAGACAATGGAATCATCTGTCTTAAATGAGTTTTTTAAGGAAAGCCTCAAAAAGATGGTGGTGATGAAGCTTTGGCCATCTGTCTTATGCCTGTCCTCTGCAGTTAAAATGCCAAATCCAACAATGACAAAAGACTGCTGTTGTCTGGGAAACGATTGATTCTACTCCTTGTTTGGGTAGAAGAGCTCTTGGACATGGCTCAAGGTAGCCCATTTCCCTAATTACCTATCTCTTTGGGTATTTTACAGCCTTCTGCTCTGTCCTATCAGGAGAACACTTTCCATGTCCATGCAAAATCCATGTCCCTTTAAAGGACCTAACCAAATTTGCAAAATTCATAAGAAAGCAGCTATTGACTTCATTGGACTTTGGGAAAGGAAGGGCTTTATGTTAAATAACTGATGTAGTTTTCCTTGCTCAAAATTTTATTTTGTGGGCTGTTCTAGAAAAATGTTCCAGTTTTATTCAGTGAGCAGTGAGCGCTGAACAGCATCTCATTTGTGGAGATGCAAAGGATACTTCTTAGTAGCAGTACAATTGAAACTCACTGAAACATCTTGCCCTGACCCACATCTTGCCTCCCCTTTACTGCATCCCATAAGAGTAATTTGTTTGCCAAATAAAGCTATTGTATTCCCTCCCCTTGGAACAACCTCAACTGGCATGTGGGATTCTTTACCAGGAAGGAGAGACGGGGACATTGTGTTGCATTTATAGAATGTGTTACTAAATGGCTCTTCCTGTTGCCTGACTTGATCATGACTGGTTCTTGTTTGTCACAAGGATCAGTACAGTAACTTTATGTAAGGGAGATATTAGTAACCTGAGAGTGGAAACTCAAAAAAGTCTTTTTTTTCCTGAATATCAATTAGTGCCTGTTACCTCTTGTTCTTTCAGTGGGCATTGCTGAGAAGAGTCTTGCTCCATCTTCTCTTCTTTCTCTCTGTCCCCCATTAAATGTTTTTATTCATTGTTAAGATCCACCTTGAACCTTTTCTTCTTCAGGATGAACAATGCTCTAATGCTTTAATCATTTTTGTGGTCCTTTGCTGAACTTATGCTAGTACTCCCATAGGACTGGAGAGCCCAGAACTAGACACAGCACTGCACATGAGACCTTACCAGTTTTGATTAGAGACAAAAAATCTTCCTCTGCCTGCTGCAAATGCCTTCCTAGGGCAACTTAGGAGGCTGCTGGCTTTTTTTTTGCCACAAGGACACATTGTGGACTCATGTTTAACTTGGTGTCCATTAAGACTTTTTTTGTCAAGCTGCTTCCCAGCCTGTACTATGTACTGGTGCCTGGGGGTTATTCCTTTGCACGTTCAGGACTTTGAATTTCCCTTTGGTAAACGTTATGATCTTCACATCTGTCCATTCTCCAGCCTATTGAGGTCCCTTTAAATGGAAGCTGATAGAACCGTATACTGTATCTTCTTGCTCTTCACAGTTTTGTGTGATTTGTAGGCTTGCCGAGAATGCCCTCTGACCAATCATCCAGGTCATTAATGATGATGTTAAAGAGTAGTGGTCCCAGTATCAGCCCCTGGGATATGCGACTAATGACTGGTTGCCAGCTGGACTTCACACTGTTGATTGTAAATCTTTGAGATTGACAGTTCAGTCTGCTTTCAGTCCACCCCAGTGTTTGTTCATCTAGCTTGTATTTCTATCAGTTTTTCCATGAGGATATTGTAGGTGAACAGTGCTGAAAGCCTTACTAAAATCAAGATGGACAACATTCTGTGTTCTTCTCTCCTCTGCCAGGGGAATCATCTTACTGTAGAAGGTTATCAGGTTAGTCAATCCTGATTTTCTTTCATAATTGCATACCAACTATTTGAAATCACCTTCTTGTCCTTAACATGTTTGGAAACTATTTCCAGCATTCCTTCCTCTCACTTTCTGCAGGGTCCTGGTGAAACTGGCTGAACTTTAGTTCCTGAATCTTTCTTCTTTTCCCTCTTGAGTATAGGAGTTGCATTTGCTTTTCTCTAGTCCTGAGGAACCTCTCCCAATACTTATGAGCTTGTGAAGATACTCAAGAATTGCCTTGTAATGGCATTAACCAGCTCTCAGCATTCATGGATGTGTTCTATCAGATCTATTGGGCTTACGTGTGTCCAATTTGCATAAGCATTTGCTAGACTAATTCACTTGTACTAGAGGTAAGTCATACTTGCTCCTGATTTTTCCATGGGTCTCAAAAACATGAGAATGTGAAAGCCAAATCTCGCCACTCAAGTCCAAAGTGAAGATGTCATTGAACATCTCTGCATTTTCTCTGTCCTTTGTCACCATGTTCTCTGCTCCATTCGTCAGTGGTCCCGCATTTTTTCCCCATCTTCCTTTTATTGTTGATACACTTGCAGAAGCCCTTCTTGTGGCCCTTCATGTCCCTAGCCAGATGCAATATCAGACAGGCTTTGGCTTTCCTATTTTTCTCCTTGCATTCCTGTATAGTGTCTTTGTATTCTTCCTGGGCTGTCTGCACCTGTGGCTTCCTATCATATGCCTCTTTCTTATGTTTGAGTTTTGTCAAGAGCTTCTTGTTCATCCGTTTATCCTTCCTGCCACTTTTGCTTGATGTTCTGCTCATCAGGGCAGACCATTCTTGAGCTTGGAGGAGGTGATCCTTGAAAACCAACCAGCTGTATTGCAGCTGTCCTGGGAGCAGCACTGCAGGTGGGGTCTCACCAGAGCAGAGCAGAGGGGCAGAATCCTCTCCTTCACCCTGCTGGCCGTGCTGTCTCAGATGCAGGATGCATTTGGCTTTCTGGGCTGCAAACACACATTGCTGGATCACGCCCAGCCTCTCCTCCACCTGCACCCCCAAGTCCTTGGCAGGGCTACTCTCGATCTGTCCATCCCCCAGCTCTTGTTGTTACCAGGGTTTGCCCTGATCCAGGTGCAGCACCTTGCACTTGGTCTTGTCAAACCACATGAGATTTCTATGGCCCTCTACTCAAGCTTGTCCAGATCCCTCTGTATGGAATTCCATCCTTCAGGTTTGTCAACTGCACCACTCAGCTCGGTGTCATCTGTGAATATTCTGAGGGTGCACTTGATCCTTTTGTCTCTGTCATTAATGAAGATGTTAAGTAATACTGGTTCCAATGAACTCGTGAATGAATACTGACCTGAGGGACACTACGTGTCACTGATATCCATCAGGACATTATGTGCCTTCAGCCTGGAAAAGGTTTCTCTGCAAAACTGCACCATTTATTCTGCCTACAGGAGAAACATCCAGGAAGCCTTCCTGATGCCCTTCTGTATCCATTGGTTTATGGTCTGGCAACTTTTCACCTGCTCACCCACTCAGTCACAGAAGTTGGTACAGAGCAAGGAGATGGCCCGCAAATTTGGGATAATCAGGAATTGGTTGCTGTCAGGGCTCTCTGTGCTGCTCTTCTGGATACATTTTGACATACCAGGGCAGTTCTAACATGAGCTGTCACAGCTGCTATTGGGTAATTTCTGAAACTGTACTGTCCAGGAAGAACAGAGAAGAATGCATTGTTTATAAAACTTCCTGTGACTGCTCTTCAAGTAACCTGTGAGGATTAGGAGCTTTTGTTTCTTGGCTTGTTTTTCCCTAGCTCCAATATAAATCAGTTTCTCACTTTGATCCAAATAGGACAGATCACATGGTGAGGTTGTATCAGCTGTGAATGTGTAGTTATGATGAATGGATTTCTGGAGCTTACTAACAAAATTTTATACAACTTAGATTACATAATTAAATCAACCAGGAAAGTACTAGTATATAGCTATAAAAGCTATATACTGCACTGATACTAAAGCTCTTTGTGAATTAACGTTTTTGGTTAAGCACTAATATTCCTTTCTAAATGTTTTAAACCAGTCTTGCGCTGAGTAATTTTAGAATAAATTCTGAAGGGTGGATTTAGTGCAAGAATGTCCTAGGTCAGTGACACATGCTGACTATAGCCTTTGCAAGAATTCTTTCTGTGATCAACCAAAAAGAAACAAAAAGGTGCACCTTCCATCATAATTGAACCCTTGAAATTTGTGCCTACAAACCAAATGAAAATGGAAACTAGATGTCTTGTCAGCAAATTGCAAGCTATCGGTCACAGCTATGGATGAAAGCTAGCACGACCTACATCTGTCGTGTTGATACAATGGTGCTGGCATTACAGTTTCATTGTTTAGGTTTAGGGTCAAGCCTGTTGAGACCTCTTTTTATTCAGCTTTGAATGTATCCATTTTCATTAAGTTTTTCAAAGCTGTATGAAAGACTCAGCAGGGCAAGATGTGGTGATGCTGAACTTACGTTAGTCTTGCAGCTCTCAAACTGTCTCGTAGTCACAGATGGTCACTGCGATTGTCCACACCAATCTACCACTGGAGCTGCTATTGAAAAGGCACAAAACTGATGGTACAAAGGGATGCCTTTTTTCCCGCCAATAAATGCAGCTAGTGTTGCTGTGAGCTGGCGTTGTCAAAGGTTTTGTGCAGGAGAAGAATGCTTGTTGACAAACCAGTTTCCATGCTGAAAAGTGCTACTTTTATTTCTAAACTTAGAGATCTTTCCTTGGTTGAGTAACTACTAATATCAGAGTGGCATTTTGCAGACTGTTTTCATTGATTATTTGGATAATGTTTGTACTGGGAAGTCTAATGCTGACAGCAGTAAATGTGAGCTTGCTAACATGGTAAAGTAGGCATGTTTCTGTTTCATAACTCCATTAGAAGAAAATCTCTTCGACTGTACACTGTTAAAAACATTGGAGGCCTTAATTGCCACATTTCTGTGTTTAATCCTCAAATGTTAGTGTCCTTACATAGGTCGAAAGAGCATGGCTGGTTGTCTCTTTAAGTTAGGTAACTTGGTTAACCAAGTACCAAATATCTTGCTTTTCATGCTATAAAAGTGTAAGCTTTTGGAGCTAGTAAATAAATCTTCCAAGTCTTTCTCATTTGCAGTGTGAATGTGTTTTTTGTTTTGTCTGTCTTTAAACAGAATTGCTTTTTCCATTTTCCTACTACCATTTTCCAAGTACCATTTTCTTCCTTTTCTTCCTTTCATGGTGGGGTGAAAGCCTCTGTACAAATGACCTGCTTGTTTATTAACAGACTGGAGAAAGTTTTGGTGAGATTAAAGCAGTCCCTGCCTGAAAGTACCATAAAAAGCCATAAAGCTGATTCCTTTGGGAATAAAGCTGATCATATGGCATCCTTTTTGGCCTCTGATAGATCCTTTTACCAGTGGCAAAGGAGCCTTTAAAATTCAAATGACCACAGTGATGAAGTGGGTGCTTGTTCCTGGATGGAAGATATCAGGCTTCTGTGGAGACTAGTTAAATGATTCACCCCATAACAAAGTCGTAAAAAAGTACAATTTAGAAACTATACTTTAATTATTACAGTATGGGGATTTTGGGGTGGGTTTGCCACCCCCCATTATTTCACTGAAGCTGTCCATTGGTTAGCCTCCTGTGCTGTAGTGGAGTTTTTTAGCCCATTAAGGCCCTGAGTAATTTCTGAGTTGCCTGTTGCCCACAGAAATTCATAGCTCTCTGAGTACATGAATGTTTGTTTTGTTTCTTCATCTGGCCTGTCAGTCAATTGCTATATGAAATATCTTAGACAGGTATAAGTTACAGAAGAGTACATTTCTACATGTGAGAGGTAGGGAAGCTGGTAATGTACTTAAATTTGCAGTCACAAGAATGAAATACTTCTGTGCCAAAGATGGAACTGAAAAAACGGAATATTTTTCCCATAAGATGAAAATCACTTGCAGAGGGATGGATTTGACTGTCCAAAAAAGAAACTTCCAACCTTCTTCTGACTTGATTATTATGTTAACAAAGGAATCTGAAGAATAAGACTTTTTGCCAGGAAAGTGATGAATATTGATGATTTTCAGATTTTGCAAGAACTGAAAGGAATTTGACACTGACCTAAAGCTGAGTCACTTGTGTAACTAATGTTTCTTAATGACTTTAGTCAACGTGTCCTTGCTTCTGTGATCATACTTTCTGCTGCCTTGTTTGGTCTCATCTCTGGTATTATTTTCTCATTCCTGCCTTATAGTATACTACATGCAAGTAAGTCCTTGAACAAACATGATGTAAATTATTAGAATTTCTCAATAGTGATTTCCTGGAAGCTGTGTCCTGTTTGAGGGACGGTTTCTAGGCTTGTGGTTTCCTTTCTCATAGCTAGTCTGTGTTTATTGTGGTGTCAGTGTAGCTTGTTCTGTGTATTTTTCAAGGCAGAAGCTTTTCCCTATTCTTTCTGATATATCAGGTGCTTGGTAGAATAAGCAATAAATGTGCTTGAGCCAAGCAGTACAGATGAAAAATGGAAAGCCTTGTGCAAAAACAGTTGGCTTCTGCAGCCCATGGACTGTGGAGCTCTGAGGAATGGGGTCAGGGAGTGGTGGGGGTGACACTCAGGTGATGTGATCCCGTAGCCCGGGCCTTCCAATGCAAGGTGGAACCAGCCATAGATGCTTCAGCAGCCTCTGTGCCAGGCAGTCCTGGCACCTCTTGCACCTGCCTGATACACAGAAGGGCTTTTCTGAGTGTGATTGGTTCTGGGACCCTACCAGCTACAGGCAAGCAATCTGTCAGTGAACTAGTCAGGTTTAATTAATTACTGGTTTGACTAATAATGAAAAAGAACTGTTTTGGATTTCCCATAGTTACCGTCAGAACAGAAATAGCACTTTGCCCTCCCTTTTCAACTTCAGTTTAACTTCACATCCAGAAAGAAATCAAGGTCTTGCCCTGTCAAATGTACTGGAGTTAAGCAGAGGATCTTGAAAACAGGTCTATGAGTTGCACCAACACAAGTACTTACTGTGTTTCATTTCAAGACGTTGTTTTCTGGCTTTGCACGCAGAGTCAGGTTTCCAGGAATAAATGGAAAGGAAAAATTTCAGAGTGCAGTATGCTCTGCTGAGGGGGTAGTTATTGGTACATCTGGACCAGTTGTACCTTCTTTGTCTGGTGTCCAATGCAGCTGTAAATTAGATGGAATAGCAAATCCCAATAAACTGTTAAAAGATCTAAGGGGTCAGGTGTGGTTTGAGTGGTGGTATTTTCTTTTTAGCCTTACATTGCAATTTAAGGAAAATCTATCCTATTAGTTATCCCACAGGTGTTAAAGTATTAAATAAGTTGTACTGGCTGCATAGATTTTATTGAGGTTTAAGATAATGGCAGTATCCTGGAAAAAAATGGAAAGGCTTAAGGTTGGGATGCCAGAAGAAAACTCTTCCTCCCTTGTGAGGAATTACTACTCTGCACTTCAGGGAAAAACCAATGCTTACACTGCAAAATGAAACACATTTACATTGTCCCAGTGTCATAGGAGTACTATACCAATTACCTACTTAAATGCTCAAAACCATTCTGTTTGTACTTTTTTACTATTCTCGTGGTCTAAAATGTTACTTTCTTATCTGATGCCATTTCTTCTAAAAGATGCTTGTAAAATCAAGTTTGCAATTCCACACATAGCAGACCCTACTGTAACTATTTTGTAGATTGTAAAATCACTTCTAGATGTTCATGAACCCCAGAAGAGTATAGGATTTTTTACCTTACCTGATGATATAGCTGAAAGCACATGCATCACCTTTAGAGATGTATCATGTTTTATGACAAAATTAAAATGTCTGGCAAGTGTTCTATCTGCTGGTTATTACCATTTCCTTCAAGACACCAATTTCCTATAACGTATCCTGCATTATGGCTTTTGTTCAGAAGGAGAGATTCTACCCCAGGTAATTGCAAACACCCAGACCATTTTCATGTTGTCTACAAGTCTGAGGGATGTTTTAGCATTCCAGCTGAGCCAGGAGCATACAGGATCCTAGACTTGACCAGCTTGGGGCTGTTGCTACATGAGATCTTCCAGTGTGAGGACACTTGGGAGCTCTGCAGCCAGAAAGCTAAGAGGACAGACCTGTTGATAACAGGTTTGTATTTGTTGTTTAGGTATCTCTTCTGGAAAATACTTGCAGAGTTGCTTAGCTCAAATGGGATTGAAATGTGGTGCAGCCAGGGTACTGCATATCACTGTATGCCTCAGCCTACAATTTATTTTAACTGCTAGGACCATTTTTCACTGGTCTTTGATGCTTCCCTTGTTTTGTGTTCACTCCTTTTGCATCCTGTGTCTCAAAGGTGGCTGTTGCTACCCTTTTGCCTGAGGAATGCTGGCAGTCTCACCTCTGAACTCTTCCACCTACATTCTTAATCGAAGAATCTGCAGTGTGAGAGCAAGTGTGCTGCCTCTGCATCTTCTCTGCCAAGAGTACTGAATTGATGTGTTTGTCTTTCTGTGGTGGATGGACCTTGCCCACTGTATCTCTCTGGCCATAGAGGGGTTAAATGTCTTAGTTTTAAATACCTTCCTGTGGTTTTGGGGTGTCTGTTACTGGTTACCACCAGTTAGACAAACTGCTGATACTTTTAAATCTCCTTTCCCTACATCCCTTGACTTCCTTTAAAAATATGCAAAAAATAAATGCAAATATTTCGGGTACTGCTGTTGTTATGAATGCAAACCTTTCAAGGCATTCTCTTGAGTGAAATTAGCAGCACCTTATTAATCAGTGTACTTGACAGTAGTCTCACTGGCACGGGGTATGGGGAGGGGGAAACTATTTGCATGTTTTGTAAGTGGTTTACATCAAGAAAAACTGGAATTTGCTTTCATTCTTTAAGCATATAATTCCTGTATAAATTGCTTATTAAGTTAAATGTTTAATTACGGCTGAAGCTTTACATAAAACTGAGGAGTTGCAGAGAGTAAGAGACTTAGAAAAATACCTTAAAAGCAGTACATTGCACCTTGAAAGTGGTACATTGCAGTACATTCCAGCAGGAGCTGGAATTGGGCCCCACACTTCCTGAAGAGTCAGCCAAAACTCTGTGCTTTAATTTTGTCAGCCATGCTGTGTGGTGCTGTCTGTTCGAAAGTAGTTAAAGTATGATTTGTTTTATTTTTTTATTTTTAAGGTGGAGTTTAACCTTACAGTTGCTCAGTACATTTTTTTAAAAAAATGTTTTTTGAAAGTGTGTGATATAAAAATCTCAAAATAAAAAAACACAAGGGAACTTCTAACTGCTTGAGCTGCATATGCTTAAAGTTTATGAAAAGAGGTATTCAGGGACAGGGTGCAGCGTTGTGTCTCGCATCCTCAACGCAGCTGCTTAGCAGCGATAAGGAAGCAATGCTCTATTCATGCTGACCTTGTTTCCAAAGAAGCCTTGTCCTAAGAACTACTGAAAATAAGGAAGAATTTCCTGTGACATGCTGCTCATGTTGGCTTTTTAAAGGGGAGTAGAATGAAATCTCTGAGCACGACACATACTGCATCTAACCACACAGGATTTCCTGTGCTGGAATGGAAGCTTAGTGGAAGCCACGTTTTTCTCTTCCTCTTAATTCATTCAGAAAAATAGAGGTCAGCCTCATGAATTGATATGGCTATGGTCACTGTGAAAAGCTAAAATCAGCAATTGCTAATGGATACATTGTGATGCCACAAGGACTGCAAGGCAATTTTTTTTCCCTTTAACACAATAAGGGCTGTGCATACCCTGATTACACTTTTAAACTCTCGGAAGAGTTGTGGACTTAAAAATTTTGTCTCAGTGAAGGTGAGAAAAATAATGCATATATTTCCTTAGACTTCAGTGTCTTTAGGAAGTAGACTTTTTGCTCTATTCAAAATTAATTAAGCTATTGATGAATTGGGAAAGATGCAGAAAAACAGTTGGATTTTGCCTCTGAAAACATTGAAAATATTTATTTTTCCATTGAAAATATTTATTTTTCCATTGAAAAATTTTATTTTTCATTTGCAGCATTTTCTTCCTGGTAGTGTCTCATTAGGTTTGAATGGTAAAATCAGAGCTTCCTGCTGCAGCCACAGTGAAGGTTGGAGTTATGCAATGGGTTTTGATAGGATAGAGGGCATATATTTTTAATCCTATTTAAAATATAATCACCCTGTTTGCAGTAGATCTTCAGAGGATGAGCCAACAGCCTGTGCCTAATGGCAAGTCATCCAGATGTGCTCACACTGTGTCATGGCACCATGCAATCTCACTTTACTCCAGAGCCAAACTGACCAAGCAGCCTCCTGACTGTGCTGTCTTCGTGATGAACCCAGAGCTTTCCTGGTACTTCTTGGCTTGGGTTCAGTGCTTTCAAGCTGTTAAGACATTTTTTCTTCCTTTAGTCCAAATAGTGGTCTACTGTCATCATGGAGTGTGGGTTAGAGCATGTTTACTAATTCATGTTGCTTGTTGCTTCTGTGCATATCTTCTCCTCAGCTACAGCATTCACAGTGGAGAGAGATTAATTCCTCTATAGTTTTTACTTTTACTCAAGTAGTGTTATTTATATTGCTTTAATGTCATGTGGGTTTGCTTGGGCTCATGCCCATGCTTTTTTTTTTTTTTTTTTTTTTTTTTGTCTACAAAGCAGAAGATTTTCTTACACCTGGAATGGTTCTGCTTCTCTCTGGCAATTCTGAGACATCTTATCTTAAAGAGCTTTTTTTCAAAGGGGAAGAAGTCATCTGATAGCAGACCTACAGTGCTTCTGCTTGGAAGAGACTCTACTTCATTTTCTTGCACAGTATTCATGGCCTGGTACTGCAGGCCCTGAGTATCATGAGAGCCAACAAGAGGTATGAAAGAGGTGTGAAAGGCCAGTATGGATGGACTCAACCTGCTTTTAAGCACAGTCCTGTCTGCCATGCTTTCGTGTTACACATACCAACCTAGCACTTCAGCTGTTTCTGTATGATGTCTCTGCAGTTCAGGCTTTGTTTTAGTCAGGATTTACATTTGTATGTTACTGAGGGGATACTTGGATCTTGTATGTCTCATGTAATTGACTGAATATTTTAATATCAAAGCAAAATCATAAGAGCTAAGCTATTAAGAAATTTTTGTATGTTTTACGTGAGGACTGTGCTACTTTACGTATATTTTGATTGTGTACTTATGTTGAAAGTGACTCCAAAGTACTGTTCTATTCTGCAGACAGATAGGTATTTAAACAGTTTGCAGAAGCAAATAAAACTTGTAGATCAGAATGTTTCCACTCAATTGGATGATCTGTTAAATAAGACAGAATTTAAAGGCACTTCTAAACAAAATGCAATGGGTTTTTTCCTCTCTCTCTTTCCACAATCCCCAGATTCTTCCTGGATAATTATTTGAACAAGCATTCTACTTTCTACTGGAGTTGGGTAGTTAAAGAGGGAATTTGATGTCTGTTGAGTTCACTGTAACATAGATATATATGTGTATATACACCTATATGCAACTACTTGGAGTTGCACAGAGGTTACATAGAGGAAAGGTAACAGGTTTTCAAAATACATTTTACTCAAAACACAAGATATTACAGGCTTTTAGAATGACAGCTTAAAAATGTTGTATATCTTGCAGCACATTTGAGGATTGAGGTAGTTTTTCAACTTTTCCTTAAAAGGATTTTTCACCTTTGGTTTTCATATCATACTGCATGTTGTACTGGCAGTGAGGATAGTAGCATACACTGTTCAGCAAGACTGTAGGTGTGTTAGCCCAGCAGAGACAGTTTGGCAACTTAGGGTAAGTCCTAGGAGTACTTCACTGATAGGAATAAAGTTTTCTCAACCCTTCCAAGGATCTTACTAGTTTGGATACTATTTCCATGCTTCCTATTCCTTTGGTCTCCAAAGAATCACATGGCCATTCACCATGTGAATATCCTCTTCTGAATAATATTTATAGTTTTGCACAGCACAACTGAAACAAAAATGCAGTATTTATGGGTCTGCCGTGTGCTGCTTATCAGGCTACCATTTCTTTTACTTGCGAGTCATCTATAATAATGGAGCTAAACTTCAGTAATAGGTTTTACCTGGTCTGTAGGATAGCACCTAGTGCATTTATGTTGTATTTTCTGAATCTTTCCATTTGACTAAAGCTTAGATGTGCTAAGAAGGCATGAGTAGACCAGGTTTCAATTTATGGCTTCTGGGCTTCTTTTTTGAAATTCTGCAAGCAATGCCAGGTACAGCTTGGCATACTCTTGTCTGAATTACAGTTTGACTTTAGTATAAAGTTTTGCAACTCTGTACTAAGATACTGTGATAATTATGTTCTGTACCTGCCTTTAAGGCAGTACAAGTAGTTTTAAAGTGATAATTTGCCATTAGCAATGAGATAACGTCCCAGAGTTGACAAAACCTAAAGGGAGATAACTGAAATTACACAGTGTGTGTAAGCCTGTGTGTGTCATAGTGGCATAGAGGGAAATTTTGCTATATACTGCTTACCACATGCACTAAATTTATGCAGAACATCAGTCCTTATTACTCTGGTCATTGGCCTTTGTTTCAGTGAATGAATGAATGAGTTGTAAATAATGTCTTTGCATCTGCAGGTTGTGAATGAAGCATTGGATTGCATATTAAACTATGGTGGCCTTCCTGTGTGGCATTTGGTTGCCCAGAGACAGTAACCACAATTTATTTTGTGTGTGTGGGATCATAGATATATAATATTATATATATATATATATATATATATATGTATGTATGTATATGAGATTTGTAGTATGATGATGGCATTTTAAACATATGGTTGTCTTTTACTATGTTTGTGGTAAACCAGAAAACCAGTTAAAAAATAATCTGGTGTACTTGGGATTCATGTGACAAGCCTGCTGTATCAGCATTTTCTTGACATTATTTGTGTGTGTGCCTGCTGGAGGGCTGCGTGCCTGAAGGCTGTGAAGGGGAAGGCAGGACGTGTGCTGACCTTTCTGGGTATCAGACAGACTGTTACTGGGTGAGTATATTTAATGCTTGCAGTGAAGATATTGAAGGGCAGGTCCTGTACTGAATGTTATTCCAGCTCACATTTCTTTGTATTTTTCCTCACTTTTTTTGAAGACAAAAGGAATTTAGTTGGAAGGCCAAGACACCAATCTGACAGTTACTTGTCCTCTTGTTTGTAAAGCAGTTTATCACTGTTGCCCTTCTGGGAAGGGTACACTAGCACAGTTATCTGCACAGGAAAGAAACACTTATCAACGCTATAGAATAAACACAGTGGAAAGAAGACAGTAAATATTTTAAATTTAATTTTAAGCCTTTTCAGTTTGAAAATATAAAATCATTGTTTTTGCTTTGTAGTAGCAATGGTTGTTTCATGTTGCTTGTAAACAGAAAGATTCAACAATAAACATGTCAGTCTATTAGCAACTGCATCTGTGCAGGTACTTACAGATGATTAATGGAAGACAATAACATATAGGGATTCATAAGGACATATTGCCAAAATTAAAACTGGAGAGTATTTTTTTGAATAATAGATGAAATGAGGAAAGAGGAATCTCTCTGTGTATCTACTGTGATGTGTGTGTTATGCATATGCGGGATAGGAAAAGTTGTACTACTGAACAGGGAATCTTTGACATAGGAGCGTTTGATAAGGATTTAATTACTTCTTTGGGCTAATACTTTGTATTTTCTTTGCATTTTTACTGAGTTGTTATTGCTACTGTCAATGAAAACAATTGCTAATCTGTCTGGAGAGTCAATAGTTTTGATTTGTTTAAGTGGACCAGGATCATCATCTTATATCTGTTTCCAAATTCACCACTGGGTGCCCCAGTAAATTCTGCAAGGTCCTACACACACATGCACACTTTGATAAATAACAAATGGCAGGTGCAGCTGGTCACAGATGTTACCAGATTTGGCTGTCTGGTCAGATTGATGATGTTATGTTGAAGCCATGACATGAAATGAAGTGCTCCCTGTGCATCTTCAGGGACCTGGTGCCTGTGAGGTGCCAAAACTTCTTTGGCAAGCTGGAGCCACAAAGTACACATGGACTAATGGGAGAAGAGAAAGTTTTAATTACATTCAGGGAGGACAGCATCTTCTGGTAGATTGCTTATTTAAAAGAGATGTAAAATTTCCTTCAAGAAATGCGCTGGTTTAGGAGTAGTTGTTTTACCAAAGCAATTCCCAGAGTCCACAGCTTGTGTCTTTCACCTTCTTTGGAACCAGGCAGGAGGGTAGGCTGCAGACCACAATTAGTCATCCCGGATTATGCTGTGGTTCCTTCTGTCCCAGGGGACTTGCTTCCCCTTGGCTGCCACCAGAGTGCTGAGGCTCTCACATCATATGCTGAACACACTCTTATCACAGAGGTAATGTGTGAGACACCTGCATTGGGCAGATGGTAATCACAAGCAGCTTCCAGTTGTATGCCCAGCTGCGTCTCCTGCCGTGGCTGCTGTGTATCTGGATGCAGGAATGCCTACAAGCTATGGAACTTAACACTTGTTTCTCTAGAGTATTTTCTCTACAGGAGGAGTGTCTAGAACACCACTACTGTCAGCAAAAAGTTGGAGGTATCCTGGAAGCATGTCAAAAACAGCGTGGCCAGCAGGACTAGGGCAGTGATTGTCCTGTACTTGCCACTGGTGATAATGCACCTTGAATCCTGTGTTTAGTTCTGGACCCTTTGCTACAAGAAGGACATTTTGGTGCTGGAGCAAGTCCAGAGAAGGGCACGGAGATGGTGAAGGGTCTGGAGCACAAGTCTTATGGAGAGCAGCTGAGGGAGCTGGGGTTGTTTAGCCTGGAGAAAAGGAGACTCAGGGATATTGCTCTCTACAACTACCTGAAAGGAGGGTGTAGCAAAGTCAGGTTCAGTCTCTTCTCTCAGGTATCATGCAATAGGACAAGAGCAAACTGCTTCAAGTTGCACCAGGGGAGGTTTAGATGAGATATCAGGAAAGAATTCTCCACATTTCTCCACCAAGAGGGTTTTCAAGCATTGGAACAGACTTCCTAGGAAAGTGGTGAAATTTTCATCCTTGCAAGTGTTCCACCAGAAAATGTGTAGATGTGGCACTTGAGGACATGGTATAGTGGTGAAGATGGCTTTGTTAATGGTTGGACTTGATGATTGTAAAGGTCTTTTCCAATCTTAATAATTGTATGAAAAAGAAAGTTATTGTTACTCAACTGTTCATTTTCTTTCATTATGCATTATTTTGAGCTATATTTATTTTTAAGAAACTTTGAAGAACAGAAGTCACAAAAACTATTTCAGTATCACTTTGAAATTTCATATATTTATATATGAATTTATATCAATTGGTCATATATTGACCTATAGCAGGCTTTTAATGTCTTCTAACCTTGAATTCTTTTTATCTGCCCTTTAGACCCTTGTCTAGTTTCTCATCTTTAAAATTATTAAGGTATCAATTACAATCTTTGGAACAAACAGAAGCAGGGGACGACCCCCAAACAAGATAGTGGTAGGAACTTCAAGAGATCAGAAAGGTGAAGAGGACCTACTGAGCTTTGAATTTTACCTGAACTCATGGTAGGAAAATACCGTTGCATACTATTGTATTTAACTCGTAAAAGATAGAATGTGAAGTGTGTTCTCTATTTTTTGATGAGGACTAAAACCATAATGACATTCTTCAATATATCTGGCTTTGCTTTGTGAATCA
Source organism: Acanthornis magna (assembly GCA_036785705.1). Classification (NCBI taxonomy): domain Eukaryota; kingdom Metazoa; phylum Chordata; class Aves; order Passeriformes; family Acanthizidae; genus Acanthornis; species Acanthornis magna. The sequence goes on from JAWUZG010000001.1 coordinate 29,342,749, forward strand.
GATCATGGGACATAAATCCATGTTCTTTGCACTTGTGAAGGAACTGCTCTTTTATTCATTCTATGTATTACAAGAGTTCATGACAGTTCTCCAGGTTTTCTGATTTTTTTTTAAATTTTTTTTTGTTTTGTTTTGTTTGTTTAGAAGTGCAGTAAGTGTTTAATTATGGATGTGGCAGATCTGGGCATGGTTATTGTTGCCTTCAGCTGAAGAGACTCAAAATCATAGTTCCCTTACCTGATGAGAATATCCTCATCATCAAACAAAAGCCTGTTGGGGTGAGAGCCTCCTCTTGTCTTCCTTCTGGCAGTATTTAGTTTTCCATGGACCCCTCATAATTGTTAGAGAGTCTGAGCTAAAGGGAGAATTACTTCTTTTTTAAACTGTCTCTGTTCACTGGGATTTTTTTTTACAAGGCCCTTAGTGATAAAGAGGGACCTTACCCATACATTTTCTTTTGTTAAAGACTAGGTGTGACCATCAGACTTTGATCACGGAGGGACTTTTTCTCCCAGTCTCTTGAGACAGTGAATCTCTGAACTGAGGCAGCATGAAGCAAGACTTTTCAGTATAGGTTCTGGGACAGACTGACTCACTTCTTTGAGACAGAAGAATTTCAGCCTTGACTGTGTTGTACTTGGTGACCAGTCTTCCCAACAGGCTTTTGAATACCATCTCATTTTGTCTGCCTCTCTGTCAAGGAAGAGTTAAAAGTTTGAATCCTCTCTCAAAGTGCAGTGTGTATCTCAATGCAGGGAGCTGTTTCTAAGTAGCTCACGTGTAGCCTGCCATGTACCTTGGTGGGCTACCTTCATATCACAGTGGAAGGCAAAAATCTTCACTGAGGAGTCTGGAAGCACCATAATTACATTTGCATGATGCTATGTTGGAGGGAGTAATTCTTGCTCCTCTACCCAGTCTTCTCTCAACCTAAAGACTTGCAAAAATAAATGAATGCAAACAAATGTGTACTTTTGGATGATGTCTTCTCCATGGTAGAAAATGTCAAAAATTGTCTGGGTTTATCAAGAAACAAGGTGACAGTTATTTAAACACATAATCAAACCAACACTCAGTCTGCAACTGCTTCTATGCTAATGTCCAACCCTTACAAGCTAATACAAATGGAATGGTGTCTGATTTTTAGTGAGGATACTTTAATAGTGAATATTCCAGAGTTGTAATATCAGTTTATATGTCAGAATAGGAGCAGGTTACACCTTTGGAATAATGGCTTTGTACTTTAAGGATAATGAAACTGGATAGCATTAAGAAGTCAAATGTATCAACAGGTGCCTCAGTCCATGGGATAGGAATTGAGTGAATATATAGCAATTATCCTGGAAATATACTGGCACTTATAGCACAGAATGGTGATAATGATGCAGAATATAGAGGAAGATGAGGGTTGCTGTGATGTCAGAAAACAATAATGTAAAAAAAATTCAGTTACTTCTCTATATGCAAGGGAGAAGTCACAAAAGGTATGATGTGGGAAAAATGGTCAAGTATAAATTACTTTGTTGAAGAACCCACAAGAAAAGATCTGATTTTGTCCTGGGTCTTCATTCACTATTTATATGCTGAACAGTTGTAATAGATGATGTAATGTATTTTAATTCAGTTTTCTCATTAAATGAAAAGGCCTCCCAACAAACCCTCACTTCCCATTATAATATTTCAGAAAGGAAGTAGATAAAAATGAGGAAACAATCAAAGGCATATTAAAAGGAGCAGCAGAAAGGGTAAAATACATAATAGACTATGGATTAAACCATGGATTAAGCTATTAAACTATGGCTCCAGTTTAATGTGTTCTTTGTAAGTGTTCTAGGTTAATAATATGCTACATACCAGAAACAGTTTGCTATATAAATCCATGGTGCAGAGCTTCTTGAACACTGTATATGATTGTAGTCTCCCTATCTCATAACAAAGGTGGAATAATTAAAAATGTACAGAGTACATGGAGCTACTTGGGTGTGAAGGTGATTCCAGATAAACTGGAAACAAATGGCTGGGGAGGGAAATGGGAAATTGTGTGTTGCTGAAGTCAAGAAAATAATTAAGATAATGGAAAAGATGGCTAGGAATGACTGAAGTGGCAACATTCTGGAACAAATTCTTCCTGGAGCGTGGAAGATGGATTGGGAGGGAGCATGGATGGGGAGGGAATTAGACAATTATTAGCCTTCATTAGAAGTGTCCAGTGTGAGAGGTGGTAATCTGTAACCTGGGAAGCATCTGCCAACCTGCAAGTTTTTCAGCCACCAGTTGAAAAAAATGTGTGTGGCCAATGAATATTATATAATTGTGACTTGCTGTATTTAATTCCTTACTAAGAAAAGAATATTCAATTCAAGGATGAAAACAAGTATTTAAGGCTGGAAGGCCTTGTACTATGAAAAATGTCACCTATTCATAAGCTAAACTTTCTTTTTTGAAGAAAACATGTTTTCTCAGTCTTTCTTAGAGTCACTTGCTGGATATGTTTCTTAAATTGACTTTTCTTGGTAGTTGTTAGCATTTCACCAAATTGCCTGAAAATACTTCTTTATAATCGACATGGAAAGGACCTGGTTCTGGACCTCTTTAGGATAGATCTTCAGGAAACGGCTGGGCTTTGCTTTTAACCTTTTTTTTTCCTTAAACTCGTGTCCATTAAGTAACATTTATGCTATTTGCAGTATGTCGATTACATACTGAAAAAGTAAAATTTAGAATACATACTTAAATATGAATACATTCATATTTTTATTCCTGAAGAATTTTCTTCCTAAATCCTGAAACTTACATTCCTGCACAGACATTTTTCATGAACAGAGTTAAAGATTTTTGCCCTGAGTATTGTTAGGCTGATCTGATCATGCTTATGTTTTTGGATGACACTTCTTCCAAAAGGTAATGCACATAGCAGCATGAGTCAGTGGCTATTGACCTTGTCATATTAAAAATGTTTGAAAGAGCTTTTAATCTACCTCAGTGCACATCAAATAAGCATAGTGAACAGTCATTGCCTTTAAAGAACTCTTTATATTCTCTCAGGGAGGTCTAGATGTCTTCCTGATACAGGCAAATTGTGTGCACAACAATACTCAGTATTTTTATTTGGAGAATTATTTCTCTTATTTCCAAATGAGTTCAGTATTTTATTCATTTGAACAAAATTCTTTGTTTAGGGTACTTTCTACAGTCCAAGGAAGAGTTCATTTGAGTTTTCTTCAGCTGTAATTGTGTAGCAAAATTATTTATTGAGAAGTAGGTATATGTGAAGAAGTCATATATTCACTTTGCTCATGAGTGTGCAGTTTATCTTTTCAGTCCCTGTATAGAATTGTGGTATAATTTAGGTTGGGGGGCATTGTCTTGAGACCATCTAGTGCAGCCTAGTTCCAAGCAGCCCCTTAGATGACATTGCTCAAGACTGTTTGCGCTTGAGCTTGAATACATCCAAGAATGGAGATTTCACTAACTCTGTGAGCAACCTGTTCCCTTGTTTGACTGCGATCACACAGAAAACTTTTTCCTTGCAGCTAATTTTTTTTCCTTGCAGAATTTTCTGTAAGTTTGTGTCTACTGGTTCTCCCACTATCACTCTGCACCTCTGGGAATACCATGGTCTGCCTCCTGTACGTATGCATTCACATTAGGGAGCTGAAGACAACACTAGAGTCTTTCCATGTGTTTCAGTCCACAGTTAAAAGTGAAATAACATTTAAGTCACCATTTTGTTTTCCTGTGGGAACTGTGATATGAAAGTGTTTTGCCTTAAAAGTCCTCTGTCAGCTGAATATTCTAATTATAAGAAGTTTTTTCTCCCCTTTTTAAGTGTAGGCTAATTGAAGTTGTCAATTAGCAGTGGAAAGTATAAAGCACTTGAATTACAACTCTCTGAGAATTCCAGTTCCATTTTGAATCCAGATATTTTCAATTCGAGGTGTGAAGGTTTTTTTCCGGCTCTCTTCCAAAAACATACCAGAATCTCGTGTGTAAAGCAATCTTTTATAGGAAAAACTTGAGCTTTGCCATTTAGGATAAAATCTGTTTTTCACTTAAGTTTGCCAGAAAGGTTTTAAGCAGATGTTTAATGTATCTTAATGTAGCTGAATGCATTCCTGCTGCTGCCAAAGGAATTGTACCCTAGTGCTTTTTGGAAATTATTGCTTTAATCATGTTTTCCCAAGCCTTCTGAAAGTTCATCTTTTTTCTATTCTAAGTTGTGTCAGTTTTTGATGTTCCAACCAATTTTGGTAAGTTTCAGTTGTTGACTCTTTTTAATAACCAGGTAATTTTTCTTTACTATTACACGTAAAAGTATACATGAGTGTAGTTTTTCTGTGCTTTTCAAGTATTAAACTTGAACTTTCTTTGGAATATCCAGAAGATAAAGCAAAACAAAAAGGCAGGAGAAATTGTTCTATTGAACTGCAGTGTTTGGTTCTGTCAAATTGATTCAAACAGGTTTAACTGCTCAAAACTTACCCATGCATAAATACACTGCAGTACTTTTGACAACAGGACCTTACTGGCTTGGTATTACAGACCAAAGATTAAACAAGATGGCTTTATCTTCTAAGGTTTATAAAGAAGCATTTTGTTTGTTGGTTGGAGGATTTAATGATTTAAAACATACAGAATGCTGGTATTTTCAACTGAGTAAGAAGGAAAAAGAAATACAATTTATTATAGCCTCTCAAACAGTGAAACTCGACTTGTTCATAAAATTATTCATAAAATTATTCATAAAATTATTCATGAAATACAATGAGATTCTTAGGGCCCAGTGTTTGAGGCTGATGAACATGGCTCCATGACTATAATTTACTTTGCATCACACCTAGATGTGTTCTACCTGGTTTGAGCCTTTTAAAAGGACAAGACACCTTCATCTTCTCAAACTCATTCCCTGGAGGGCAAGTTTTGAAAAAGTCTTTTCATCTTGAAAGGTTTTAGAGTGGCTCATTGTGGCAGGAGTAGGCAAACCCTGTCCAGTGCTTGGATTCTGCACAAGGAATGAAAAGAAAAATTAGAAGAATTTTCAACTTATTTCTTTATGGGCAACAACATTGCTAGAAGTTAATACAGCTAAGGTTAGAAGGACTGGGTGAAAGCAATGAAAATTTCTTTTCAAGTATTTCTCATGACACACACTGAAAGTGCTCATAGCAACTATCACCAGGGAGACCAGTGAAATCCTGAAAAACCCTAAGGTCAGATGTGAGCACTAGGAGACATTCCATCTTGATTAACTGGGCTTTGGACCAAATAATCCCTTTCCCCCCATTTCAGCGTTTTTTTAAAATAGTTGAAGAACACCATGCCTTAATATAAAGTAATTCTTTATTGCTGAAAAATGTTACAGACAGTAACAGATACAGACAGTATTAGGTAAGGCAAGCATGGGTCTGGCATTGTAATGATGGCAAACCTCAGAGTAAGCTGTCAGGATACCAAATGGCAAATGGCTGTGAAAATTAGCTGTAATGGACATAGTTAATGCATATTAGGCATGAGTCCACAGTCTAACAGCTTGCAGCTTCTATACTTTTGTAGTGTATAATGGCCACCTCCTGGAGGCACTGACTTTTTTTTTTTTTTTTTTTTTTTTAACTTGATGGGAAATTTTAAGTAACATTGGCAATTTTGTGGTTTGTGTACTGTGAATTGTTAAATGCAAAACCTGGAGATATGCCAAAGAATGTGTTGTTTGTGTTTGTTTTATTCTTAGCTTACAAATTGGGAGGAAGCATTTCACAGTAGTCTCATTAATATTAAGCAAAAAATTATAATGGAAATTTAAAATGTGTAATTGGTAAATCCTGGGACTTTTTCTCTATAATCACTTGAATAGTGGGTATGGCATTCTCAGTGGTAATTCGAGATTTTACATTTGTTTTTAATTTCTTTTTGTGCTTTCTTGAAACAGAGTACCTTTTCATCTACTTATTCACATCTCTTAGTTGCCTTGTTTCAGGTTTATATCGCTTTGTCCAGGGCTTCACTCTATTTCATTGCACTAAGTCTTAATGTATATTGCTGGCTTGAGGTTTATCTGAAACTTCTGCCAATTTTATACTTGGGTTCTGGGAAATGCGTAACGATGGACATGACGCCCTGGCTCACTCTCCAGCCAGTCACTGTCCTCCACTCATCTGACACATCTTCTGTTTTGTGGCCTTTTTATTGCTGCTTTTTAAATTGAGAGCATTAAATAGGCCAACTGGCATAAAAAGTTAGGATAGCTGTTTTCTGCTATTGATTAACTTACGCATGACCACACTTTTTAATTTGTGTGGATAAACAAAAATGAAGCAGCCGGTCCAGCAGCTCATTTCTTACATAACCTTGCCAAATGAGTCTCTTTGGGCTGCAGCCTGGATCAGTCGGTCTGGCGTGTATTGATGAAACTTAGCAGTAGTGGAAAGACGTGGCAGCTGTTAGTGTTGTCACTGGCTTTCAGGGCCTGTGGCCTGAGCTCTGTGTAAAACAAATGGGTAGAAAAGTCATTGGTGTTTGTTCTGCAGTGGGAGTATCCTTTACATTCAGGAATAAATCAGATCTCACTGTAATGACTTGCTGTATTTAAGTTTCTGCTATGAGAATGTTCAAGATTGCTTATGCTGCTGTTTACAAGAGGTTGCAGACCATGCTGTTTGAATGCTGATGCACTTCTGCTGCTGCTGCCTTCCTCCTGCCCCCCTAAATACCCCAACAAGCTGACAGGATTTTGCAGTTTCTGGGGAGCAGTCGCTGAGCGGCTCTGCTGGCTGCCGCCCTGCTCAACCCATGGCAGACACAAGGGGACATGATGCTTTGTACAGGGGTCACCTGTCCAGGTGAGGCCAGCCTGGGCAGGAACAGTGGTGAGGTTGGCAAGAGGATGGCAGAGGGGGTAAAGGTCTGTGTAGGAACAGGTGACAGCTAGTGCTGTGTTCCTAGAGGATTGGGATACATCTGTTTTCCCAGGGGTTGCGGTTGTAAGAAGGAAACATAATAGGAAAGCAGAATGCATTCTTATAGAATGGACCAGATCAAATGTCTGAGGCTTGTATCAACTTCCCCAGTGTCAGGATGAGGTGTAACACTAGAGACATATTTATGCCTATGGTTGCAGGGTTAATACTGAAGGATTTATGGCATTTTCCACTAGATTTCGTGCTTATACATCTAAATTATTCAACTTCAGTATACAAAAAAAAAAAAATCAGTGTAGTTCAGAGCTGTTAATATCTTCAAGGGATGCCTTAGTTTTAAATTAGCAATCTATCCCTAATATTTTAAATTTTGCCTTAAAACACATAATTAGGTGCCTTTCAAATGCTGCTGGCACCATCATAATTGTGTTATATGATATCCCTAGCTGTCTTTCTGCTGAGATTGATTTCAGCTTAGAACAAGGCTGAAACTTCTCACTAAAGTTAATGATGCTCTTAAATCTACACCACCTTAATTCAAGCCTAATAAACAATTGGAAAATTTTCAAGGAAAGAATTTATTTTGTTCCAGAAATCTAGATGGTTTTAATGCTGATCTCTCATGCTAGGTGAAAGAACAAAATTTATTTGAACTAATTTTTATTTATGTAAAACTGAAAGAAAAAGCATCTGAATTTTCAATACCTTCTGTGTCATTTGCAGAGCTTTGGGGTTTGGCTGACGGGAATGGATTGTTTGGTTTGCCTGGGGCATTCATAGTAGAACTGCAAAACACAAGAGTAGGAAATAGCTTTTCATGAGACTTCTGTAAATGTCTCTAATATGCCTTTTATAATGATATCTGTGCCCAGTCAAAACAAATAAATAGTATGACGTTTGCTGAGAAATACATCTTGTACTGTTTAATATTTTAGCTTCATAACAAAATGGTCATGAAAAGAATGCAGAGTTGCATAAGAATATGTTGTTTGCTCTCAATAATAGGAGGAAATGCTTGTGACTAAATGGACATTTTTTATTTTACCAGTAGCGATGGTGGAAGTATGTTCTGTGAGATGACAGTCTTCTCATACCACATAGGAAAATAAATCTTTCATTTCACTAACTTGCTCATAAGACATAAATTTGCTTGGCAGGGTTCTAAGATTCAGAGAACCTCAAGATGAAAAGAACTGGCTTGGTTTGTTAGCTCTGCCTTTTAAGTATTTGATTATTTTCTGCCTTGATTCTTAATGGGGAGAACATGGTAATTCTTCAATTAAAAAGTACTGGGCTGTCAGTGTCTCCTTATTGATTAATGTAAAAACATTATAAATTACTTCACTGAATAAATTGCATGGATTATTTATATGGTCCCACGTATGATGGCAACAGGGATTGTTTTGACTTTGGAAGATTGCTTTTGTTTGGATTTACAAGCTGTAGTTCAAGCATTCTTCACATTGGTTTATACTGAAATCTTGCTAGTTAATTCACCTCCACAGGTATTTATAGCAGACTTCGTTCTGGTTGTATGCTCATTTTTCTGGCCTCAAATGGTGCTGTGTTGTTCAGTGACTGCCACAAAATGCACATCCTGAAAAATCTTGATTGCTGGGTGGGTAGCAGCCTGCCTGTGCCTTCCTGGCATCTGTAGTTATGCCCTGTCTGAGTAGGAGATTTTGAATCCTCCCCATCTCCGGAAGGAAGCTTGAAACTCTCCCACTCTTAGGTGGGACTCCAAGTTTCAATCCTCAGATGATAGGTTGTGGTTTCCTCACCAAGCCTGATTTATTCCCTAGACAGTGTAATTTTGGTCTTTTTGGAGCAAAAACACACTGGATTTAGAACAAAACCTGTACAAAGGAAGCTTTGGCTTTGAAAAAAGTAAAATGGCTTAAATGCAGTGCATGTTTACTAAATGTTTAGCCAGCACTGGATGATCTCAGATCCTTCTTTGGAGCTTCTGTCTTTGCTACGTTGTTTCTTGGAGCACTGACTCTTGGGAACTCTTCAAACTCCTCCACTCTTTGCAGCAAATGTGCTGTTTATCCTGTCAGGTAAGCCTTTGGTCTGCTTGTGCCAGCTTGTGCAAGGCAACATTGCACCTAATTGGAGATAGAGAAAACGAATTCCTTGAAGCTAACAGCTTGGCCCATTGTATTTCCATGTTTGCTCTTCCCACAGCCCCATTGAATTTCAGCTTTAAGGTATACAATAACTGCTCTGTCAGACGATGCTGAGTTAGAGAGTCTCAACAATTGGCTTAGGTGCAATGCCTTGACTTCCTTTTTGAACAGCAGCCTTCTTATTACTCATAGCTTTATTGGTTATCATTACTGTTTTACAGCTTATGTTATCCATCTTTTGAATTATGGCTGATGCACTGATCTTTGTTACTCTGGGGGCAGAATACAGTCCTGTTATGGTATTTCTATTAAGTGTGCCAGAGTCAAACAGCTCAATATGTTTTTCTTTATACCTACTTTGCAAAATCTGTGATATTTCTGTTTTTGTAGAAGCAAAGAGTGATCTCTGCATTTACTGGAATTTTTTGAGACCTATCTCTGCTGGTAAACTGCTTACGCCATCTCCAATAAAATGGGCATTAATAACCATTGAAAGAAGCCACTCATAACAAAAGCTTAAACACTTGCAGCTGGAACAGAACATGACAAAATCACAGTGAAATGTATGATATGGTAATGTTAAGTAGGGAAGAATTTAATGAGGCACTTGACCACTGTGAGTTAAACTACTGGTGACTCCAGAATGACAAATGACTCATTAGTGAGCTATAATTTAAAAAAAAAAAAAAAAAGAAAAGGTGGAAGAGGAGAAGGAAAATGGATTGGCAAGCAGACTACACCAGGGGGAAAGAGGCAAAGGAGATCATTCCTTGCAAGAGTTAGTAGAGCACTCATTGAGGTAAGACCTCAGTTTCATCCTGCCATGGCTGGTTGTGGTTAAATTGATTGTATCAGGTCTCTGCAGATCTGGGTTTCTTTCTCAGCTCAGCTGCATGGTTTGATCAATGTAAAGTAGTGGTGGTACTTTTCTTGTGATTCTGCTGACGATATACTTTGGGAGAATGTTGTGTGTTACTCTGTGTTTGCACATCATTTAGCACAGTGGGGTTTCTTCTCAGCTGGGGTTTCTCGGAGCTTTTATGCTTAAGGAATAAAATATTTTTATCTACTTCAATTTTTAAACCATGCACATCTTCAAAAAAATGAAGATGACAGCTAAGTTTTCTTGTGCTGTGGAAATAAACTTAATACACTTGGCTTTTGTATTTAAATATATTCTTGGTACTGAAGAACTTGCCTTGAATGGAAATATCCCACCAAATCTTTTACACTCAAAACTTGCTTTGAAAGAGAAAGGGTTTTAGTCCTCTAATGTGCAAGGAGTTAGGCTATTAAATTATATTCATGAATCCCATTAAAATAATAACATTAAGATGCTGTCAGTATCGGTGCACTCCCAGAGTATTCACACCAAAAATGTTCTTTGCAGGGGGCACTGACTAATCAGGTGAGCTATAGTTTTTTCCCAATTGACAGAACTAGGCAAAACCGTCTAATTACAGAGTGCAGTTGAAATCTTCCAGGGGATTAGAGTGAAATCAAGCCTCTCTTGTAAGTATCAACATTCTCTAGAAAAAACCTCTTGCTGATTAGCATCAAGAAACCCCAGTTCTTCCTCCCTGTAATAATAGGATATCAAGCTGGTGTGTTGTAAAATACAGCAGAAGTTGCTTATCTCCTGTATGAGATCACTGTGGTATATTCTCTTCTACCCACTTTCTCAGATCATACTGGGAGCATAGTGCAGATTGGTTTAGATGCTCTTATGAAAGCAACCAGCTCTACTTCCATCCTGTTACAGAAATGAAGACTGTCCTTGTGCATCATTGTCATTTATAGAATTACAGAATATCCTGTATTGGAAGCGACCCAAGAGTCCACACAGGGCAACCTAAAAGTTAAACCATATATCTTAAGTGCATTGTCCAAATGCTACTTGACCCTGACAGGCTTGGAGGCCATCACCATTTCCTTGGAGAGCTTGTTACAGTGCTTGACCATCCTCTGAGTGAAGAACTTATGAATAATACCCAGCCTGAATGTGCTGTAATGTCCTGATGATATGGAAGGGAAAGGAACCCTGCCTCAGGAAAGAAGATGAAGAGGAACACATTTCCATGAAAACTGCTCATAACTGCAGGACACTCAGGAAAAACAGCCACTGGGAGGCAGCTACACAAATTACTCTGTTGGAAACAGGCTGTTTGTTCCCAAACTCCTGCCTGGAGCTCTCCAGCCTTGAACAGGAAGGAGTTATGGATATAATGGCAGAAGCATGTGCTTGTGCTTGGAGTCGTGTGCCCTTTAACTCCAGTGCTCACAGGGAATGACCTACAGCATGGATAAAGGTGTTCTGCAGACACATGAATGACCAAGTTTCCTGTAAGGTGGAGACCACCAGTTCCACCCTTCCCCCCCGTTAATGGCTGTGTGACCTACCAGAGCATTAGAATTGGGAGCTACTGTGCTGTTATGTAACGTCATACTTGGAGCTTCTGTGATGGGCACCATGATTCTCCAGTTACAGATGCACCGTTTGAAAGACAGTATTTCCTGTAGAAAATCAGCTCCTAGCTGGTGAAAACTATTGCAGGATGCAGGAGCTATTTAAATCTCTTTCTTCCTTCATTTATAGTAGCTGATTGTATTCAACAGTTGCCCCTGAAGTATCTGTGGCTGTGCTGCTTCCTCATACAGCACGTAATAACTTGGATTTGTTAGACAGCGAATGTTGAAGTGTTAAGTTCCAAAGAGCATACTGTTGGTTGACAGTAACTGATGTGTTCACATCTGTGATTCTGGATCTCCTTTCTTGTCACTTTTTGCCTAGGAAAAAGAAAGGTAATGATGATTGTAGCGTTGATGGCCAGAGGTAAGACCTAATTCTGGGTGTTACTAGGCCTTATGAAGCTGAACTTGTTTCTCTATCAGATGTGAAGAACAGCAAAAAAGGACCTTTTTCTCCTTCAGCAAGGGCAGCAGTAGAACTTGCTTTGGTTTCATTGATGCAAAATAGAAGCTTAAGTGAACAGTAGTCCCTTCATTCTTGCGTGTTTGTCTTGGCTTTAGTTTTCATTATTTTCTGAACTTTAATTTTTAAATAAGAATTCATAGAGCTGTTTAAAAAAACCTAAACATCAAAACACAATGAGAACTGTAACCATCTTTGAAATGTTGAAAGGATCATGCACTGGATTTGTACTGAACTGTCAGTGGTGGTTTTTAAAGACCTTGTGTCTGAATTGCATGTTGGATCTTAAATATGTTTCTACATACATGAAAACCAAGAAGCTTAGGTGATCTATGTGCCATTAACTAAATCCAAATGCATGGAAAAATTTTGTCTTCCAAAAGGTAAACTTTCAACAAAAGAAGCCATTACCATTTTAATTATTCTGGGTTTATGTACTTTTTTTTTTTTTTTTAATGTAAGAATGTCAACATAGTGCTGGCTGGGACACTTGGAAGTCTGGCTCTTTGCTCTCATTGCATCACACTGACACATCACTCTGTTAAAACCCAAAAATTTCTGTTTGCAGTCTGGAGCACCCTCTTCTTGAACTGGATTTGGGGAGCATGGCCTTCTCCTTTTTGTGGGGGTCAGGCTTTCCTAGTCATAGACCAACTGAAGAGTGAGCGTGTAGCTCACTGGAAGTGCCTGTAGCCTCACTGGTGCCAACATAACTGTGTTACTCATGCTGGAAATATATGACCCCCTTCACAGGGTCATGGCTGCATAAGAAATTTTTATATTATGTGTTGACAGTTTTTTGTGGTAACTGCCGGTGGGATTTGAAGACACCACTGCTATGAGCATCAGAAATAAATTATGGTTTAGAAAATGGGCATCACTTTAGCATTGAAGTTCAAGCTTGCTTTTCTGACTTCCTCAATATAGTGGAATTCTAGAAACACAATTATGCTGACATAGTAAGAAGCTCTCTTAAAATTTGAAGTTCTTAAATATGCAAAGCTACCCATCAGCATTCCAGTTCACCTCTCTTCAACCCTGTTCCCATTTTCCTCCTAAAAGCTTCAGATGATGATTTGTTTTCTCTCAGTATAAGAGGAACTCCCATGTTTGTGTTCCTTTGTCCTTTAGATTTTTATCCTGTTTTCCCAAGTAAAGATGTACCACGAGATCCTGCTGTGTCCATCCGTTCAGCTGCCTGCCGTCCTCTCTCCGGCACCTTTTCAACTGGTGGGCAGATCTCAGCCACACAGGTCAGGGGGTCAGCAGTCTGAGAGACAGGATGCCCCTGAGAGCCTTTGCAATGTACATAGCTGTCTGTAGAAAGGAGGGTTTATTCCTGTTTCAGCTGAGGGTTATGCTAATTAGCTCATCTTTCATTAGCTATCAGGACATAGAAGCAAACAGGTTACATCACTTCTGCTTTTGTTTTTCCCTTTCCTCTGCCCTTGCCTATACTTTTTGCCATTTGTTTCCCCTCTCTGAACAATGCTGCTCTCTTGGGAGATCCTGTTGTTTGTCATCCTGTTATTTTGACCAATACTCTGTCTTTGCTCCACAGCTGCTTATCTTTTGAACTTTGCTTGCCTAAAAATTATTGAAGATGCTGCAGGGAAACCAGCTGGGACTCAGAAAAGTCATCGAAGCTGTGAGGTCTGTCAGGAAACAGGAAACTCAGGTTGTACTGTGGGGGTTCTCTGCTGCAAAGCTGCAAACAGTGGAAAGTCTAATCCCACCATCCTCTACTCAAGTGACTAATCCTAGTTTGTGTGCTCAGGCTCTCGGAAGTTAGCAGAAGCTATCTGTGTCTGTAAAGATTGCTGGACCTAGTCCTTATTTTGAGAGAAAGATAAATTATTTCTTGCCTTTGAAACTGCTGCCAGCAGAAGCAGACAGCGCACACTGAGAAAAAAGTTGTACTTTGGGGAGCTAATCGCCTGAATGTTCAACACATGGCTAAGTGGTAAACTTTAAGCAGATTATGTTTCACTGAATTGTTTTCCCTGTTTGGCTTTTTTTAAATGTCAAATATATCACAATGTAATTTATGAAGACATGCCTTCGAGTACAACCACAAACACTTATAGGGACACTTGCTTCAGACAACATATGGCACATCCTATGAATTATGCACAGCCGACATACGGAGAATGGAGACAGCCTAAGGAAATGATTAGACCTGTTATCGTAGCAGTGACTGTACATTATTTTCACTTGACTGAGAAAAATGGAGTTTTATTCTAGGTTGGGGCTGAGATTGTTACTGCCAGGTGCAATATATTAACATGCATATGAATATTTAATGGTTTCTAGGAAGTGGTAGCTTAGTTCTCTTCTGTGCTAAACTGTGTTTCTGCTGTAGTTGCTACAGTGTTGTTGCAAGAGCAGCAGCATAAAAATAGATCTCAGTTTTTGTAAGTGTATTATTGTAAAACATAAGTTGCGCACCAGCAAATATTCCACGCCAGATGGGTGGCTTTCATCAAGTTTGCATTTACCAATTCCTGCTTTTCTTGTTCTGAAGAGTAGGTTTTATGTTTTTAAACTCAAGTTAATTACATAACCTATTCCACCAACAGGATTTGTTCATCTTCCAACAGAAATGCTATTAGTAAAATGCTGATAATGTGGAGTTTGGACACTTCTGGGGTCAAAGGCCCAAAGGTTTTCAATTTACATCCTGACTCTGCTTCTGAGGGTTGTCAGATGTCTTCCATAGCATCTACTTCCTGAAAACCCCACCTCAAAGTGGCTTGTTACACTGCAACCTAGCCCACAGAGCTTCGCTGAAACTCTAAAAGTGCCCGTGGGTAACTGGGCACCCAGGACATTTGGGCCAGCTGTAGAAGTCAATACTTGCTGCTCCCAAAATTTCTATTACAGTTAAAAAGAAATCTGGAGGTGACATTTTAAGTTCAGGTGGTTCCAGTTTGCATTACTGGTGGTTACCAGTTTGCATCAGAGGTGAAAACCTTCTGAAGTTTCTGTTGCTTGAATGTGTGTGATTCAAGTATTTCAAAGAAATACTTTCAAAACCAAAGAAATTGAAGCCATAGAAAAATATTGCCTTCTTTTGCACCTCAGGGTTTCCAGCCAGACCTGCTTAACACTGGGAACCTGACAGAAGTTGAAGCACCAGACTACTGCTCTCCAGCCTGCCTGGAAAGCACTTGTGCTATCCATTATCACCTCTTTCCTGATACCGCTCGCCATTTAATTCTTCCCAGATGACTGATACTTATTTAAGTTTTCTTCAGCCTCTTAATTAGCTATGTTTCCTATCCCACTTTCTCCTAGCCAGCCTCCTAGGAAGTGCTATGTGCCGATAATGAGCTAAATCAGAATCCCTACTCCATGCTAACAGTCTCACTTCTACCACTTTTACTTTCAGCACTCTATATAGTAGGTATATGAATATATGTTGGCTAAAGATAATAAAGCATCTAGTTTTCACACTGTAAATCCATAAAACTCATATGATTCCAAAATGTTGATAATGCTTTCTGGCTTTATTTTTCCTGAAGGTATCTGTCACAGCACAATATAATAACTTTCACTATGGGTAATTCACTAATGCTTTATGACATTTTATGCAAAAAAATTATGGAAAAGCTTTTACCTTTTCTTTGGAGGAAGAAGAATAAAGGGTAAGAAGTGCCTCAGTCAAATGATAACTAACATTATTAGTTTCAGAAGAGGAAATTTATAGGTAAAGCTTCATGTCCTTGTGTCTAGGTCATCTGGTGAAAGGTTTTAATCTGATTGATTTTCTTTCTGAAAATTCAGGGTAACTTCCTTCACGAGAAGTTGTAGTGAATGCATCTCTTTTCCATTTGAAATTATCAGGATTTAGAGCAGTGCTGTCTTCCTCTGCATAGGTTTATGTTAAGGCATGTGTGCCCATAATAATGTGCCAGACTGATAGATTTGGATATCACATCCAGCTGTAGATGATGTAAGTCTTGAAAGATGTTGAATTTATTCAGCGTGATGCCTCTAAAAATTGAGATCCTACTTTTACTGCAAGTCTGGATGTTTTCAGAGTTTTACTAAAAATCTGTAATCTGGGATCCTGGACGGTTTTGCTTTCTTGTTCGTCATATCAGCATCTGTAGAAATTAATATCCACAAGACAGGAAGATCAGGCAGTTCTGTCTTTTAGTGTATTGAACAAAATCCTTGTACAGTCAAAATTCAGCCTAACATTTGAAAGATCTAAAATCAGAATAGAATATCTTGATAATGTCTTTTAAAAAGCTCTGACTGAATCAGTCTTCTCCTGTGTTATGTTTAGTGAGAGCAAGATTTTTTAAGAGAAAATTTATTTCAATGTCTTTTCAACCACCTTAGCTTTTGTCTGTTGCTCTGACACTCCTGCTGCCTTGACTAGCCTTAGTTCTGGACCTCTTGATATAGATAAGAGTTTCTAAAATGGAGTTGTGCTTCTGTGGTAATATTTCATATTAAATACCCTGATTGTTATAAAAAATACATAAAAGTTTTAGGATATAAAGATTCAATGGACTTGGAAGTAAGTGAAGAGGAACCTTATTTGTCCAACGGTGCTCTTACTTAGAGGGACAGTGACTTAGGAGCTAACCCTGCAGCTCTGCTGCTGCTACAGTGCAAGTCACCAGACAGGCTTGTAGTCACAAAAATGGCCTTTTGCTTTTGAAGGAAATATGTTTTTCCTCTATGGGAGGCAATGAGAGGAGCACCCTACCTTTTAGAGGCACTTTTTAATTGAGAGTCACAGATGGCTTTATTTCTGTGAGTCTGAGGATTTGAACTTAGGGATTTTCCACAATACTTCCTCCACTCTAAAAAATGCAATCACCTTGTTGAGTTTCTTCAGACAAGTTGAAAAGTTTCAGGAGGACAGTTTAATAATAAATTTTATATGTAAGTCGGAATTGTCATTAATTGCTGCTTTTCATCTCACTCATATATGCACCAACTCTTTTCCAGAACAGACAACATTTTTCAGACAGGAAGCAGAAAATTCTCAGACAACTTCTTACTAAGTGTCATTTAAATTTCTAGTTAGAATTTTAGACTTGCAGCCAAGATAATACAGAATAGCTACAACTTCACTTTGTAGCCTTCAAAGATTAACAAAGTTACAAGTGAGCAAATCATGCTGTAAGTGTAGATGAGTTGAAATATTGCCTCACAATTTACTTCAGATATTTTTACATGACTGTTGTCTAGATCTCCCTTTCCTTCCTTCCTTCCTTCCTGCCTTCCTTCCTGCCTTCCTCCCTGCCTCTCTGCCTCTTTCTTGTTTTCAAGCTATTTGCCATCTGCAATGGAACCTTTTGGACTCCTCTCAACAGTAGCACTTATTTCCTCCTGTAGCCCCAGCTGCTGGAAGTAGATGTAGAGAGCTGTAGGGCTTTCCTGCTTGTGAGCTTGGACAATAAACTGCTTGTGACTAATGCAGATGTTTGGTTTGCACACTGAAGGCAGCATTGCACAAAATTTCCTCTCTTCATCCTACAGATGTCTGCATATTTGAATTGTAGAAATGGGCTTCTTGACACCCAGAACAAAATGTTTTCCTTAAGGAGCAGGAGGAAGTTATTAGTATGCAGACTCACAGCAGAGCTTTTAAATGAGATGTTTCAAAAGTACTACTAGTATGCAGGTAAACATGTCTCCTATTTTCTCTCTGACCAAATTGTTCACTCCTCCTGGATTTCTTTTGCCATCAAAGCCAGGCATTGTGTCTGTCAGCATGCTGTCTGGTAAAGCCTATAGCTCGCAGGAGGAGCTAGTGTGGGTGTCAGAACCACTCTCACAGGCTCAAGCTGCTACTCAGTCATTCCTTAAGTGCTGTGCCCTTGATTCCTCTGGTGGGACCTCAGACAAGTCCTCCTCCCCATGCCTGCCTTAGTTGCCCAGGCACTGCACCAGCATACCAATAGCTGCCTCACATCAAACAGTGCTTTCTTAAAGACAGTGTAGAAGCTCACTGTGGTATTAATTGTATGTTGTTTTAACAAGGGCAGCCTCCGTGAGTCACAGCAGGCAAGCACCTGTAGCTTAGAGGCTCATGTTAACCATGGGAGACAAGAATAGAGTCAGGGTGGCAGGGAGCAGCTGAGGAAGGGGAATTGATTGGGAACTCTAACAGTGAGATGTACCATAATCTCTGTAGCCCTTAGGTCCCTTGTGCCTGACTTCCTTAAGGTCAGCAGAAGAAAAGAAGATACTCTGAACATCTCAACACCTTTTCTTCCCTACTGCAGTGTATATGGAGTGACAAAACCACTCCTTCTTCCACAGCGTAGGATGGCAGCAAGAGGAGAGAGACCCTGCCATCTTTTTCACTTCCTGGCAGCAGACAGGCAGGAAGAGATGAGATGAGATGAGATGAGACGTATAAGCCTTCTCCCCAACTCTCACCATACCCACTAGCCTGAAAAAAGCCAAGGAGGAAAAAATGGGAGGGGAGATAAGGAGCTGAAAGTGAACTTCCAAGATAGACAACCAGGTCTTTGTAGCACAAAAAGGAGAGTATATGAGGGATAGGAAGAATAACACTGAGATAGGATCAGCAGTGTAATACTGCCTGGCACTTTGGCTGTTTGCAATGTGGTAGATCTGAGCCAGGGGTCCCTCACATGCTCTGCTTTGATGACCAGCAGCCAGTGGGAGGTCATGACATTCACCTGGAAACAACAGCAGTGAATCCTTGAGGAAAACACTTAGCTCAGAAGATTAGAGGGTGAAATGCTTTTTAGAATCTTGGCTTTTGATCCCTGTGCATTTCACACCTAGTTAGTTTTCTCTTTTCATTTACAGCATTGATTCCCCAGGAGTTTTTTCGTCTTTTGTTGGGGAATATGTTTTTAACGTGTCAACAAAACCCTCCAAAACCCATGACCTTCAAGTCACAGGGTGAGTCCTTCTGATAGCTTGGAGATTGACTGAGTTGAAGTTGGTGGTGTTTCTTTAAGACTGAAAATGATAGAGGAAATCAAGCCAGGCCAGCTGAGCTCTGTGGAGATGCAATTCTGGGAAGATTATCACCCCATTAGAGCTTCTCATTCTGCCATAGTTATGGGCTTGTCATTACTGTGGTTTTCTAGCTATCATCTTACACCTGGAAAGCATTAACACAGGATTCAGTTCCTTGTAGAATCCCTTCAAATGCATTTGTTTGTGGAAGTAAGTTATCTGTTGCATTTGATGTGACATAATGATTATAATTCCTTTGTCCTGAGACAACTCCTTATTTTGTTCTTATGAATGCTTTTTTTGCCACAGCATTTCCTTTCTGATATATTTGTTTTATAGTTTTAAGTCCCTTTGAACAAAGGGATGTTTGGTTTTGTTCCTTATTTAATTGCCATAATTATACTCTTTCCCAGCTAGTATGTTTGCAGGCATTCATAACTTCTTTTGTGTTAGCATTCCAACATCTGCACTTGGCATTCCAACATCAGCTAAGTGCCTGTGATCCATAATAAGTGCTGACTATCATCTTCCGTGGAGCTCTTAAGCAGTTGCTTTAGAGCGGCAAATATATTGCATTCTATCTTCCTAACAGAAGAAAAAATGAGTTGGAAAGACCAGTAACAGTAAGGGAAGTGTTGCTGTAGTCAAAAAAGGTATCGCAGTGGTGCAGGAGAGGTTGTCTCAAGTCAACTGTGATTTGGTGCACAGCAAGGAGGCATGTTTGTACTTCTTCAGAAAAGAGCAGTGTGTGTCCCTGTCTAGCATGTCTCTAGTAGCCAGCTGGTGACCTGGCCAAGCCCCTGCTTGACAAATCTGTCCCTTTCATGCATTGATGCATGGGCTAATGTATCCAACCTTTCACTAAAGGGAGAAGCCCCGAGCAATGCCATGGATCAATGTCCTACCTCCCTGGGACTAGCTGTTTCAGAGAGCCAACTCATGTCATGGGAGTCTTTTCTCCCTCTCCAGTAAAAATAACCAGACCTACAGGATAAGGTATTTCCTTTTCCTCACAGTGAATAACATCCTGACACCTCCATGCCTCAGGCTTAATGCACACATGAAGAAGCAATTATATTACAGACAGTTTCCTCCCCAGCTTTCTCCATTATTCAGTTGCTTCACATTCCCATGTCCTCTCAGCACTGGCTGACCTGCCCCGTGTCACAGGTGTCCCAGGACCCTCAGGACTGGCAACCTGCACAAAGATGGTGGATGAGGTATTCACTCTGGGAATTGTACCTGCTCTGAATTCCCTGCAGGAGGATTTCTTTCATGGTTGGTTACATGAGGAATATTAGGTTCTTGAACTAGGTGCTCCTGTATCTATCTTAGTTACTTAACATGGTGCTTGCCTTCCAGAGGCACAGAATCCTGTGGATTGCTGCTCTGTACCACTGGAAATCCTATAGTGAGTGAGGTGGATGTGTTAAATGATGGTCTGATCCGCAAAACCAAAAGGAAATGCTTCCAGAGGAAATACAGTGAAATGTGTGGTTGTTCCTGCTGCAGACTTCAGGCAAGACTCATTTATCAAGGAGGAAGCTGTATCATCCTTCTTGTTAATGCTTTACACATGCATTTTCACTCAAGTGCTTGACAATATTCCCTGTATTTTATGGCTGACGGTAATAGAAATCGCCCCTGTGCTGTAGGATTTGGACTGGAAGACAGTGAGTCCTTGGCATTAGTGCCATTACTCTTGCCAAGGCATCAGTGTCACTTCTAGGGAAATGTATCCTTGCAAGTGTTTCACCAGGATGTCTAATGCACAGCTGACAGATAAGACAGTGTCTGTGCCAGGCACTGTGAGAAGCAGCAGAGCACATGATCAGATGACAGTGTGTCATGCAGGGCAAACAGGACTTTTCTTACTCTTTTTTTCCTGATGTGTGTGACCACATATCTGACTAATTTAGGTGAATTTTGGTTCATACGCTGCTGTGCCTGAGTGCAGTTGTTCTTTTCTGCCTCTTCCTGACTCCTGGTATTGGGGACCTGCTGCTTGCTGTGTGAAGTTCTAGAGAGCTGTGTTCCAATGTGAAAAATGGATGATATGGAAACTAATGGTTTAGAATCATCAAACCTTTTTTGGAAAGGGGATGGTTTCTCTGGTTTCCCTCTGTCAGCAAGGGAGAGAGTAGTGGCTCTCCCAGGGGGAAGACCAGAGTACATGGCACTTGGCTGCTGGTCTGAATCAGTGGCTGAAAGAAAAGTAGGGTAGATGAACTCTCCTAGGCCAGAGTGATAATGTATCCCTATTATAAGGGAATCTGCATGGATGGAAAACAAACCTCACTCTCAGTTCCCTCACCTGATTTCCTTCTTTTTTCTGGATGGATTCCAGTCTTGGTCTGACAGATCATGCAGCCACATGTATCTTATCTCTGGAGAGTCTAGAAGGAAAGAGGAGGGTGTGAGCAAACAGAGAGAGGAGGGAAGGTGGGCCCATATATTTCCTTAACAGCCCCCAGTTAATCAGCTAAGAGAGATCAACCAAAGCTTCAGTCCATCTGCTCTTTAGGTCCCATGACCATTCTGGTTTGCAGTAGCCTTCATAGCCCCCATCACATGTTCTTGCTTTCCTGCTCTCACGGTGGCAGAGGTGTAGTTGCAGTGAGAGCTGGTATGAGGGATAATCTTTTTTACGTTGTTAATTTTTAGTGAGACCGACACCCTAAGCATACATAACTCATTAGCACAGATGTGCTGCTCTTGATCCAGCTTAGGTCCCCTTAACTTGCCCCTCAAAGGGCAGTCAGATGGAGACTGTGTGTAACAGCCAGTGCAGAAATAGGCAATAAGGTTTCTGCTCTCTTATGACACCAAATTTGCTATAATATCAATACCAGTTCTAATTTTGATAGTGCCTGCAGTAAATAGGGATGCCTGTTGGGTTTTTGTTCTGCTGGATTTCCTTTTTCATCAAGGAATCACTAGGTTTTGCTTCCAGAACTCAAAGATGCACTCATCCTCCCCCTTCATTGCTTTTCCTGAATGTCAGAGCTTGGGTTTGCCTCCCTGCTGCTGTCTGAGGTCAGCTGGATTTTAGGCAGTGATAAATGGCCCATGATAGAGAAACCTTGGCCAAATACAGTCTTGTAAAACTGGAAGGTTTTGCTTTTATTCACAGCGACCACGCTTAGACAGCTTCATATTAGGGTAATACTGCTTCATTTAAAAGTGTTTTTTAAAAGAAGTACTTTAGGTCTGTAACAATCAAACTTTTTACTGGAATGTCACTTACTAGAAAACACCAAGCAACCCACTTCTTTGCTCTTTTTCTCTTTTTTTTTAAGGATGTTTAAAAAATTGGGGGTACAAAAACATTTTGGAATGGGTGAATAAGGTACAGGGCCTTTTTTAATTCAGTCACAGAAGGTAAAACATCTTCTCAGATCACATGAGAATCTAGTGAAAACTGAGAATAAAATTCCTGTTTCCCAGGTGTTATGTCTGTACTGTCTTCACCCTCACCCAGGCAGCTCCTGTCTTTCCTGCAGTAGTTCTGGCATGGGATACTTAATGCCACACAAACCCCACATTGTTCCTCTATGTCCAGCATTTGTCAAACAGAGGTTTGAGATTTAGATGGACATGTTTGATAGAAAGGTCACCATTCTGTGCCACACAAGAGTGAGCACTACTGTGCATCCATTCATTTGATCAATACAGCTGCTGTTGTGAGCTGTAAATGGCTTTCTAGACCAGACTTTAACAATGGATGTCTCGTATTGAAGAGGGTGGAGTATTATCTATTTTTATGTATACAAGGTACAGTTTTCTGAGCTGACCTAGCCTTTACTATATTTTTTCTGAAGTAGCACACCTGTATTGAGATGTTTGTCTACAGTCTTTAATAAGGAATGTCATTAATGTCACAAAACCTTGTTCTGTGTTTTTACAAAAGAGTTTTTCAATCTTTCAGTTCAAAATCTCATGTATTCATCAAGTAGATTCTTTTGTTCTCTGATGCACATTCAAATGTTTCCCATGTAAGCTGCCTGCAATGGAGCAAATGATTCTGCTTCTCCAAATTTATTTTTTAAAAAACCCAGAAACATATGGGGAATACAGAGGGAGCATATGCCTGCTAACTAAAACATCCTGATAAATAGAGAGGAGCATCCTCAAACCAGTGTGTTATTCAGGGCTGTTTAGTGCCTGTGTAAAATGATACTGAAAGTATTTTGTTCTGCGCCCAAACAGTTGAGGTTCTTGCTATTCCTCCCTCCCTGCATTCAGAGAACATCAGGGGAGGTTCTTGAGCAGCAGTAGCTTGTATCAGGATGTCTGTATAGGGCACTGGGAATACAGTGAAGGCATCAAAAAACTAATTTTCGAAGGGAAACCTGAAACTGTTACCAAGGTAATTTAGCATTCATTTGCTTGGGAACACCATCCTGAAATCCCCCATGCAGGAATCCAGAGGACGGATGCAGGTGGTGGTGAATCCAGCCCAAATCAGAGGCAGATGTATTTGGCAATACAGGAGCAGTGACTGGCCAGACAGTGTGTTCTCTTGCATAGCTAACGAGTGCAGGTTTCTAATAAGACCGAGTGTCTGAGACGTGTCACCGCACTGAGCCGATGGAGTATGCACTGCGTGGCAGCACAAGGAACAAGGGCGGCACTTTTTCTTATTATGCCTCAGTGAACAAATGCATAGGTCTGAAGGTGCGAATTGGAAGAAGTCTGACACTCAGGAGAATGTTGACAATCTTGTCAAGTATTCCCCTGCCAGATGCAGCCTCTGCAAGGCTGCTTATTCTCCGGGATCTACTATTGTTACATCACTGAAAACTTTTATTTCTTGCCTTAAATTTCGTTTGGTGGCAGTTGTTTAGGTCTTTTTACTTGGAGTTTTAAATAATAAAATTTCTGCCTAAATTATACTGACTAATGACATATTTTTAAAAAATCCGAATTTCCTTTGCATGGGAAATGGGAAGGTTTGGAACTTATGTTTACATCTTAATTACAAGCTTTTTATAAGTCAAAAGACTGAAACTTTGCAGAGGAGGGAAGTTTTTCATTAAAATCATTAGGTGCTTTAGAACTGGCATATGTTCTTCTTCATTAAATCGGAGTGCTTAAGGGCTTTCCTGATTTGTTTTGATTTTTTCTTTTAAATCACCTCACTGTGCTTGCATCCTCATGGGTAAAGATATACTTTGAAAGGATCTTTCCTTTTCCTGCACAAGGCAGATGGATCTGCAGCACTGGCAATGGCACATGCTGTCTGCAGGAGTGAGCCCTGGGCAGGAAGCACTCTGGCAAGGCAGGTTCTCCAACCTGGCATTCCCGACAAAACACCAGAGGGATGGAGGCAGGTCGAGCTGAGTGACACCCTTGTTACAGGATGGCAATAAGGAGGTGCTTTGAGAGGAAGGATCTTTTTTGAAAGTTGTAAGTGTCCTACACCGAAATGGAACCCTGGTGCATTTCTAACAAAATGCTGGTTTTATGTCCAGCTTTAATGATTCGAGAAACAACTAATTATTCAGCAGAGTTAAAATGTTGCAGATGTGCTTCTCACTCAAAGGACATGAGATAGGTCTTCAGTTACCATTTCATCACCGTTGCTTCTGTCAGAGACTACGCTAATTCTGGGTGGCTTTTCCGTCCGCTCTGAGGAGCTCAAGCAGCTTGTTTGGCTTGAGTATGAACTGCTTGTAGGTCTGATGGAAAACTTTTCCCTATCAAGCAGGCTTACAACCAGCTTTTTCTATTCAGGCTATTGGCTTTTCTGGTCTGAATCTCTCCTTCAAGGGTGCCATATACCTGTGTGGTTGGAGGACTCTGTGGAAAGTAGGAAAAGCTTGCTAAGCTCCTTGGGAGAAGGAGGCTGAGCTCAGCAGCCTGGTTGGGTACCATGTGCAGTGATCTTCCAGACCAAGGGAGGCTTTTGCCTACTCCTATCTCTCAAGCAATTTTGTAAGTAGAGCTCTAGGGGAAAAAAATAAGTCTAGTTGTAATTCCTCAGTAGATTTCTATTACATTTGCAAGCAATTTCCACGTGATTAACACTGTTTTGGGCAGAACTGTTTGTTCTCCAAGCAAATTCTTTTTTTTTGGAAGCTGGGAGAGGAGGTTCCTCCTGAGTTAAGCTGGATTCATCTGGGTGTTACAGTTCTGTTGAGTCTCCTGACAAGCCTTTCTTCATGCCTGAAGTTCTTTATTTTCTCAAAATTTGACCTCATTGGTTAAAGCCAATGCTAATTTGGGATGAAACTGGATTTTACAGACAGAGAAGGAACCATTACCTGGAACAGTGCGTCAGAAAGTTTTAACTTGCAGAACACTTAAATACTGAGCACTTACTGTCTTTGCTTTTCATTCCAGGTAAAGAGTTCTTTTTTTATTCCTTCTATCAGAATTTTGTTCCTTCAAAGTAGATAAAAGTAAATTATACTCAAGCCCTTTCACAGCATCTCCTGGCTATCTTATTCATGTTCTTCATAACCTGAAAGTTTGTATAAACAAGTAAAAACGTATCTCCAAGCTTTTTCATGACACCCCTTGTTAAGAATTTGTAACTTGTCTTTGGACTGCCATCATTTGGACCTTGCTATTTGTAAAGCAGTGTTTAGAAATATAGTGTGGGACACCAGGATCACACAGTTTCCAGCCCTGTGCAAAGGTGGAACAAAATTGATAGTGATAGTCTTGTACCTTTCTGAGCAGTATTTCTGGACAGAACTGATGCTTCAGTAAACACTGTCGCTGTACTTTGGCAGACTAGGTGCAGTAAGGAAGTTGCGGCCAAAATGTATATTTTGCAGAAACTGGAATGAGTAAATGCTTTTTAACTGGTTTATCTATATTTTTATGCCGTTTAAGGTTTGTTGATAGATTTAAAATGGAACAGGAGTAGAATAATTTGAGGCAAAGGACTGTAGGTAATTTGAGGCAAAGGATTGCAGGTAACTTGAAACTGAAGGTCAGCTGGGTTTAAGTTATCCACTATCTGTTGATAAGCTTAAGTAACTCCAATGGCTTGCCACCGTAGTTTTCTTTTCCAGGAACTGACCTAGTTTCTCTTTATCTCTCTACCTGTCTTTGTTTTATAAATATTTCTGATGAGAACTTCAGTAACTTATTTCAGGCAGAAGTAGCAATTTGCTTGCCTAGAATACACTGGCTTCTCTCTCTGCTCCCCCTGCCCTTTCCAGGAGATGCTTTCCAGCCCTTCAGTCACAGCAGCCACTTTCAGGGAAAGGAGGCATACTCTTGTCAACAGTTTGGCCACTGCAATCCTGGATTCATCCGGGCTGAGGAGGTGTGCACTGCCACACCTTAGAACTTTTTGGTCTTTACTTAATCCTTCTATTTCAACTCTTTTCCCAGTACTCCTGACTGACTCTAACTCATCTTTGTTTAAAAAAAAAAAAAAAAAAAGAAAAAAAAGAGTAGTCCTAAGGTAAACACTTAGAAATTTAGCACTGTTGTAAAACCAGTATCAGGAGTATTTAGACTATTCCTGATTAAGGAAACTTAACTCAGGATAAAGCCTCCTTTATTGTCAGCAGCCTGTGAGATTCATATTGCTTGCTGGCATGTCTGGTTTGTCCTTCCAACTCTCCTTGCTTTTTTCCCCGGTTGGTATCCATGTTCACTGCATTTATTATTTCCGAAAAGTTTTGCTAGTATTTTGCTTATGTCTGGATGATGATCATCTTACAGGATGGAGATTTCTCCATCATAGATGGCACATCTTTCATTTCTTCACTAAGTTGTGCACCACCTTCTGTGAATTACCAAACTATGTCTTTTCCCAGAATAATGAATATTTTTGCAGGTTATCACTTTGCCGTGCAGCTGCTATGGCTGCTGATGTGCTTCTCAGAGCTGGCACTTTATACTTAAAATCATCAATATTCAATTTAATTTTAACCCTGGAATGGGCCCAGGAGCTACAGCTACTGCCCTGCCCATTGCAGCTCTTTTCCTTTACTCACTCCAGTGCAGTTTTTGCCACCAGAATGTCTATTTCCAAGTGGAGCTAGGCTAAAAACATAGGCAACAATAGGGGTTTTATAGCCTTTTTTTATAAAGGAATTCTGAACTAAGTGCGTTAGTTCATTCATCCCTTGGCCATTCACGGAAGGTGCCCTAAGTGGCGCATCTGTTTCCTACAGCTGTTCTTAGTGTCTTTGCTTCCGTAGAGCAATCATCAGGGTCCTGCTGGAAACCCTAACCACCCATATGTCTGTTGGAGGGAAACAGTTGCACAATACATAAACCAGCAAATTAATTCAGAAAGGTGATGCAGATACTGGGTTCTACAAATTATCAACTTTAAATTGTGTCGGTTCTGGTATTTCATCTCATTAAAAATGGGAGTGATATTTTTCTTTGTTTTTTAACTTCTAACAGATTGAAGACTGTTTCCATGGGACCTTTAAATATGCAAATTATTTTAGCCCAAAGTTAATTTACTAGCAGATACTGTTCTTCATCTTACTGTTTGAGTAAGCAACAGTTACCTACAGTCTCACGGGATATTTTTTCCTATTCTCATTAACAGGGATCTCGGGTGGTGGGGGCTTTCTAGTCCTCCTACTGTAATGACTGAAGATAAATTTAATTAAATGTGGTCCACAATCCAATTTATACTTCCCCGTAGCGGGAAGAATCTGCTCTGTGACACTGAAGGATTTGTTTTTTCCCGGCTGCTGTTAGTGGAATTCAAGGCTGTGAATAATTGGGTTCAAACTTGTGCGGAAACGTTCCTTTGAGGTAGGCATTTTATTTTCTCACTTAGGTATTACACCATTTACCAAATTAGAGCAGTACACAGACAAATGTATGTGAAGCATGGCAGAATATATATATATAATCTTATTAATTAGGTGACATAATAAAATACCTGTCTGTTACTATTACTCGTACAATAGTTATAATCAACCAGTATGGTGGTCGTCTTTTTTGCATTTATTAGAAATCCCACAGATGGAAGAAGTAATTCCATCATGATAGGGGTTATTCTTTTGTTTAATTACTAAAAACATGAACCTTTTCTGTTCAAAGATTTTTTTTTTTTCATTCCCAAAATGTGGTGTTGTCCTGTTCCTTAAATCCTTTATTGACTCTATTGAGTCAAATTCAGTATTATTTGCTATGTGAAAATGAGACAAGAGACTGAAATTTACTTTTGGATAATATCATAGTCATGCTTAGAAGACCAGTAATCCCACACTGGGACTTTAGTTTTGCAGACTCAGGCCAAGTCTCTACTAAAAAACTATACAGATCAAGGTCCATCTGGTCTGACAGACATACTCCTCAGCAAGACTTTCACTTTTACAGTTAAATCAGTACAAGAAGTGATAGAATTTCATTCAAGGATTTGTTGGGTAGTAGACACAATTCTTCACTCAGCACGGAGTGGGTGAGTGAGGAGATCTAATTTCCCGCTGCCACCTCCAGCGGGGGAGGGACCATCCCTGGTCTGTGCTGCTGGCAAGGCTGGTGCTCAGGGGCTAATGCTCTGCCCAGAAGTGTGCCAGCATCCAAAGCAGATTCTGCAGCTCTGGTATGTTGCCCAAGGCATGTCTTTGCCCCACTTGGTTGGCTGGGGGAGACAGGGCCTTAAGTAACTACAAGGATGTACTCAGGTGAGTAATTAGCTTGGGATATGTACATGAAGTTTTAAAACTGGTGTTGGAGGCATCTCAGTGGCATAGCTGTTTGTCTCGTCTCACTGAGGAAGAGGAGCGCCCTGTATCTGGAGCATCCTGTTGCAGGAAAAAAAGTACATATTTTTTTAGAATGAAAACACAGAGGTGCTCAATATATTAAGTTGGGGGTGTTGGAGTTAAATGTATCAAAGCTAAATGAGGAATAGTTAAAGTATTCTACTGTATGTTAGGTTGAAAAAGGATGTGGGTAAAATGCTGGCACACAGCACAGATTACAGTTTCCTTTTTGTGCTTAACCGCACTGTTACTTCACCTTGGGACTTAGAGAGCTGTCACTGAAAGTCATGGCTGGGTCAAATGCATAGTCTTATTTATGGCGTGCACCAGGGTGTGTGCCATCCTAAAAATGTTTTATTGACCTCTTAAAGATGTGCCATGCATGGAGAATCATTTTCACAGGATGTAGGGAGGGTATTTTCTCTAGTTATTAATTTCTGAGTCTTATCACAGTGATAGTTATCAATGTACAGGAGATGCTGTATCTGATTGATGCGCAGATTTCATAGCTTTCTTGCTTATCCTGCTGCTCAGGAGTTCTGCCCTGCACTCCTACCAGCATAACTCTCATATTAAGAGCTATGTCACCTGCCAGAGGTTCAGAATAATTAATGTTTTTGCCAAGAAAAGGCACATATCTCAACTTCTCATTTCTAGAGGAAGCCCTCAGATGCTTTCACTTGTCTGCTCTCCACCTGTGATATTAAGAAGGAAGAAAGGGTTTTATTGTGACAGAGATTAACAAAATGAAGTGGTGCTGGCCTGGATGCAATGTGTGCTCACATCTGTATGGTTGGGAGGTTTCTGGTTCTCTAGAGGTAAAAGATGTGTGCCAGTACTAAGACTGGAGTCATTTCAGGGTCGTGTCCGTGGTCGGGTGATGCAGTGTCTGTTGCAGAGTGGATGCTGCTGCACTATCCAGAGGCAGCTCCATCCTCAGCCTTGCAGCAGCCGAGGCAGGAGCTTGACCTGGTTTCACCCAGTTTACAAGTTAGGAGCTAATTAAGACCGTTAGGTTTTTGTTACTGTTTGGATCGTGACAAACTGGGTTTTCTTTCCTACAGGACCCTCTGGTTTGTGTGGATTTTTTTTTTCCTCATAGAGTGCAAATGCCAATCAGGCCTTCCAGACATTGTGCAAAGAATGTTTCAGAGGAGACCCAGGAGTCATTTTACTGCTCTACTGGTAGATACCTCATTGATGAGAAGATAGGAAAGATTTGGGCATAGTGATTTCTTTTTCGTTTTCTCATGTGCCCAAAATTAAGGTCTGCAAGGAAAGGCTCATGATGTCTTTAACAAGCATAAAAAAAAAGGAGGATCGAAGCCCTTTATAAGCTTCAGAATAAGTTTTCCTATAGATCTTGACAGTTTAGATGCTCTCAATGGGTTTTTAGACACTTACTTTATGATCATCTGTCTGCTTGGCAGACAGTTGCATGGACTCCTTCCTCTCCCTCTCTCTCTCCCTCCCTCTCTCTGTTTTTCTGTCTTTCTTTGCAGAGCTTATTTGCTCATCTAGAGGTAGGGCAGTTGGATTTTGGGAGGGTATCTGTTCCCACAGCGGGAGATGAGGGCTGGTCACTCTGGTGAAAGACCTTGAATCAGACTGTTGAGGCTTAGGAGGCATCTTGCCCTTTGCTCTCCACTCTTCTGGTTGGCAATGTTTTGAGATGAGCTGAGGTTTTACTGTTGAGCAAAACAAAGTTCCCTCTCCTCTGAGGGACAGAATTTTTTGTTCTCAGTCACAGCTCCTGTGACTACAAGGACAGAGTATGCCTGGCTCAAGGTTTGGTAGGACATAGTGCCAGCACTTAGTTATGCGTGCAAAGGAGCAGTTGCTGCAAAAGCAGTGGCACTCAAAATGTGGTTCAGGCAGACTGCCTGCTTAAATCCACGGTCACTTGGCAGTAGCACTGTGGCAAAAGTGTCCTGCCAAGTCATGAGCTGGCGTACTGCCCTCCATTTACACTTGGACTGTAGGCAGCCAAGTGACCAGCAGCTGTGGCTCTGAATAGCAGGAGGGCGTTAGTCCAAGAACAACAAGAAGAAAAGCTTCTTCTTCTACGTCTAGAGGTTTTCGTAGCTCTTCCAGACATGTCTTCTCATTTCAAAGGGATCTGGAAGGTGGAAGGTGCCCTAATGCAGCTGCCCTTTTTGAATCCTGTCCACTGGGATCCCCAGTTACAGGGTTCTGCATGGGAACATGCTGTTGCTCAGTCTGTGACTGCAGTAGGCAGGAGTATGTTTGCTTGAATGTATAGAATGAAATTTGCAGCTGCAAGGAGAGTATTTGTTGTTTCTCTGCTTCCTCTGTTTTAGCATTGCAACTGACATGACCCGTAAACAATTGTCTCCATCCTGCAAATGGCTTCTACACCAGCTTTCCTGCTAATGGCTGTGCAAGGATTGGTTTTTATCTTTGAGCATACAGAGGTGCTTGAATGAATGTGGTTTACAGTTTTTAGAGGGGTTGACAGATGTCAACAGGGGCTTCAGATTGCTGACTCTTTGTACAGCCCTTCAGATACCAGGCGTGATTCTCACTCGTCATCCATTTCTACACTACAGCCTGAAGATATGATCTGTCATATGCAACCTCAACCACATCCCCCAAAACCCCCAAACAAAAAAATCTGAAAATAATTCTCTGGAAAAACAGAGAAAAACAGCACAATGGAAAACATTAAGTTTAGTGCTGGGGTGTGCAAGACAGAGGTCGCACTTTAAGTGGGGACATGTATGAAGCTGTATGCTCAATGTACTAAGTGAGATTGCTGGGGGTCGGAGTAGAACAAAGTCAGCAAAAGCCCTGCCTTCGGAAGCTCAAGGGCATCACTGTCTCTTCAGCCACACTTCTTACGTGCTGAACACAGGGAAGTGATTTCCACTAGACTGTCATAGAAGGTTAATGTTGTGGTACAGGCTCATGATCTATTTAAAGGCATTTCTGCAGCAGCCTCTGAGATCTTTACTCCAGCATCTCTCATTAGCTGTCAGTCTGGTGGAATTTCCTGGCTTTTGAAGTGAATTTTCCTGCTTGTGGTCAAGGAAAATGGCAACAAGGACCTGGAAGAGAGTGTGAGCCAGACTCCCTGCTGACCACAGAGCTTCCCTTGCCATTTGTCATAGAAATACTTAAATAGCTTTCTAGCCAAGTCTCTGAGAAATAAAGACTTGCCAGCACTAGCATCTTTAGGCTGTGTGTCTCAAGAGACAAATGTTGGCAGCTGGGTCTGAGCACCCACCATGGATCTGATACCTCTCATCATCTTTATCTTCTTGTCTGTTGAGGGTAATAATAATGTCCCTGGGAGGTGCAGGAGCAGTGATGGGACATGGCATTAAGGAGTAAAAGCTGTGCACAGGTACACCTCCAGGCTCCTCTCAGTGATTCTTGCTGCAGTTTCTCTGCTGGCAGCATCCTCAGTGGGCTGGAGATAGGCACTTTACTGAAACAAAACCTAAACTGCAGATGTTGGCCAGCTGCATGCAGCTGGACCAAAGCTCTGCTCATCTTGACAAAGAAGCCAAAACCAAGTCCTTACAAAGGCAATGGCTGGAATGAAACTGAAATGATCAGTCCCCCCATGCAGCACTCCAGCTTCTAGCAGCAGGGGCAGACATGAGCAATTCTTAATGCTAAGTAACTGGGGCACAATGAGAGGCATATAAGGCTCAAGTGTCTTCAAGGAGGAACTGCAAGATGATTAATGCTGCAATAGCTGCTTAATTACAAATGCATGTTGGTCACCAGATTATATCTAGGCTGAATTTAAGGTCTGAATATTTTCTTATGAAATATGATCTGGATATAATTAGCATGACAATGAGGGATATGTGTGTTGATAGCTCCCTGGGTAAAAAAAAATTACTAAGTGTAATGGTTTAGAAATGCAAAGTCTAAGATACCATGTATTGATTTTAATGCATTTGATGAGTCATTTCTGAGTGTTTTAAAACTAATTTAATTTTTTTTTTTGTTGTGAAGGAGACATTTGAAGACGCATGGGAGGTGATATGACTTTGTCTGGTTACCCAAGAGATAAAACCTGCAAATATAACTATGTTTAATGAGAGCCTCTGTACTCTCAAAGAGTTCTGTCGGGTTACTGGCCTTTGTGATCTTTTGCAGGGTGAGGCCCTGAGGCTGTTGGTATGATTATCCAGTAATACTACTGGATTAGTATGTCTGCATAGTTTATATATTGTAATCATGACTTAAATATAGCTCCTTGCCAGGCAGGGTGAGGCAGCAGGTGGGAGGCTTGTGATGCAGCCAAGGGGGTGACCAGGGAGACATGTCCTGATCCGTGGCATCTTCCAGAGCTTTCAACAAACACCAAAGCCCATGTCATGGCTGCCCTGCAAGCACAGAAGTTAGTTCCACTTGAATGGAAGCTAAGAGTGGCAGGCTGCAACAGCTCTTGGCGTGGCTCAGGCAGGAACCATCTTGCAGCAGGTGTGCTGATAGCACCATGAAGCATTCTTTAGAGTTGCTTTGCTCAAGAGTTGGTAATGAGAGTTTGTGGTCGTCTGAAAGGTCTCCAAGTTCTGAAAGACTAGGCATAGCCTAGTGCAGCATGGCTGGAGCACTGCAGTACCCCAGGGCAGGGATGGGGGTGGGCATTGCAGTGGGGAATTCTGCAGCAGGGCAGCAGTCTGCATGCAGTGTTGGTCTGTCCATGGGTTAATTTGGTTAATACCATGTGTTTACAAGTTCTTTTGCAGCTGCTGAGGTCAGGAGGGGGTTTCCTGTGACTTTCTGGGATTTTTGACTGAGCCTGGTACTTTTGTAAGGGAAAATGAAGGTGAAGAACTTTGTTCCATGCTGGTGTGTGGCCAGCATTGCCGTTGTGTCAGGCTGTAGTGCATCTCTCCACAGGCTCCTTCAGGTGAGGCACTGGCCTGTAAGTGGTTACACATATCTTCTTCACGGTAATACCGTGTATTACTGCAGTGCTATGTAAGTCACTATTTGTAATACTGTACTGTGTGCAAAGAAGTAACCTTGATGAGTTATTTCTGATTATGATTTGGGTGCTCTCAGTAGTTCACCTTCATCTGCTCTGACTTAACTTTCAAAGCAACTATAATCTTGTCTCTTTTTACTTTTCATGGTGCATGGATTTAACCACTTGGCAGAAGGAAATAAAGATTTGTTGAAAGGTTAGAGTTATATCTTCAAAACTGGCATAAACAAAACCTAATTTTATACTTAATGCAGTAATTGTATTGGAGGGTGTCTGTGAGGTCATAGCTAATGAAAATCTGTAGAAATAAAACTTTACTTAGAGTTTATTCATTTAATTGCAGTCGCATTAACTGCTTCCTTGCTTTGATCATGTGTGCAAATCTTGGACAAAGTGTAGGGTGGATTTAGTTTTTTTTCAGTTGATGTGATCCCAGTCTGTTCAAGCTGCAGTATAAATGGATGGGATTCCTTTTGAGCCAGCCCGTGGCTAGAAAACCAGTAAGCATGACTCAACACTGCCAAGAAGGAGAAGGTGTTAACCCATCCAGGGTTTAAATGGGCCTTTTCCTGGCACAAAATAGCCTGGCAATTTGACATCAGCCACTCAGCAGAGCAGAATAGGACAATGTCAGTGTCCATTACAACTGGTACCAATTCAACTTCGAATTTAAATGTGCCAGCAGAGTAAAGACAGGCACCCTTCTCTTACTTGCTGCACCCGTCTCTTGGACTTTACTGGTTTTGTTTCTTTGAATATAGTGCAGCAATTTTCCATGCCTCTCTTTCTAGCCCTAAGGAAATCACACATGTGAAGTGGTTAAGAAAACAGCATTGCCAGCATTGCCTTGCTGCACTTTTCCATAGCGGTAGGTAATAGGTAGTCTATTATAGTCAATAGTACGTGGACAGTTGTGATTTTGCCATACACAACCACTCAGGCTGCCTGGATGTTATGCCAGTGTTTGTTCCAGGGGGTTGTTGTTGGTTTGTTTTTTTTTAAATCCACTGCTCTCATCAGAAAATGGAAATCACAACATTTTCTGATCTGGTTTCTTTTTCATTGCCATCTCCTCAGCCTGCCAGCATGGCGTTACATGTTATTAGTCAAAGAAGAAGTAAAAGGTGGAGGAGCAGAATGACATGAAAGACTAGAAGGAGAACTGCTGTTGAAATCTCTTCTGGGCTGACCGTGGTCTGCTGGCATGAATGGGACGTACATCTCCCCTTTTTCTCCTCCAGCAGGAGGCCAGAGGCTCAGTCTTTTGGAGCCAACATGTTCTTTTTCTTTGCTGAGATTCAAATACCAGAAATTATGAATCTTCCTTCAGAAAGCTGCAGCCCCCTGAGCCCCTAATTTCACCAGCCTTTCTCAGAGCTTGTACATCTCCATCAGCTTTCATAGATAATGCTTCAATTTTGTTTTCTAAAATACAAATTTGAAGGAAGCCATTATTGTCCACTGGAAATCCAGATGGCATCAAAAAGCTAAGGCAGTTTCTCATTTTTTATTTGTTGTCCTTTGTTCATTGTTTCTTGTATTTCTATTCATATATTCCTATTTCTAAAATCTTTCTCATTCCTGTTGCTATGGTAAAAGCCTGCCTAAAGAAGAATTATAGCAGCAAGATACACTGACCTACAAAATAATCAGAACATAGTTGCTCTGTACAAAACTCTGCTTTCAAAGTAACTGGTAGAAAATCTTTATTGGGAAAGGGTGATGGCCAAAGTATAGGGACCATGTACATGAATCTGGATTTAATGAAAACTCCAGCTTATGGACAAAAGTGCTGCTTCTGACCAGTGAATCTGTACACTGGTTTCCCATACACAGGGATTTTCCATGACTGCAATATTAACAGTAGTAGACACACAAAAAGTGGTCTTGAGTTTCTGTTTCTGTTGTTAACCTTCCGGCTCCTATATGATTTTCTCCTCTGTGTACATGAATGTCATTGATACAGTGTTGTATTACAGTGGCTCATCCTTGCTGGAGGCATGGTTTCTTTTCCAACAAACTGATTTGAAATGAAGTGAAAACCAAACCATGAATTTTTGGTTCACCTCTCGGACTATAAAAATGGATGGTCTCATTAATAATTAACACAACAGCTGGTAGCTCACAGGAGATCTGGAAGAAAATACTGCAGTGTCTCCCTCCTTCAGTAAATATATTCACTTAACAGTTTTCTGCGCTCATACTACTTTATTTCAGCATATATATTTGAATCCCAGCAGAGTGGATCTCTGCCTTCATACCTGCTTTAAGATCAGTAAGGATGCATTAGATCCTATTTGCATCCGATAATTTTTTGCAATGTTATTACTACTTAGTGGTTTGCAGTTCCCTGTGATGCTCGTATGACTTTTAGAATGCTCTTCTATTTCAAACTGTGCTGTGGGCATCAAAGATTTCCAGTAGTATCCAGCAGTATCTTTCTGCCCACAGCATGGTCACATCATTAAGAATCAAGTAAAATTTCACAGCAATTTTGCATTTACATGGACATCACTTCTGGGTGTTTTGCTACTGATAAATCCTTGTTACAGCATTAAATTGTTTTAAAAATATACACATGTATTATTGTCACAAAGAATTTACTCTTGTTTTTACTCTACAGAATTGGAGTACACTGTGCCTGGGCAGCTGACATAAGTGTAATGAATGCTAAAGAACCAGAGGGATCTTTTTAGACTAAGTGTTCTCAGAATGTGTTTAACTGGTTAGCACTCAGGAAATAAAAGTGCTAAAAAAATACCAAGCAAAATAAAAAAAAATCAAAAACCCCAGAAATCTCTAAATTAAAAACCCTACCACACAGTAATTTTGCATATGGCAAAGTGGTAAGAAATCTGAAGGCTTTTCCCTATTGCTCTAGAAGAGAACTGTGAGCATATATTCTCTTCTAAACTATTTGATTTTTTTTTTTAATATTAAAAAATATACTACAGTCTCTGGAACCTTGTGCAAATTTTTGAATAGTTGTCTCTTAATACAGGTGCATGTTTTCCTCTCTGTTTGCTGTAAAACATTGGTAAATGCATGTATAGTACATCAGTTCCCTCCCTGGCAGAGATGGGGTAGATGCAGAAGCTCACCTGTGCACAGTTCCAATGGAAAATGCCTCCAGAGTTTATCACAAGGTTGTTTCTGTGGTGCACATGATGATACAAGCCAGCACAGAACACCTGACAGTCAGCAGGCTGATCCTGGCCCAGAGGGTGCTTGTTTATCCCACTGTTCATCAGGCAGCACCACCTTCTGCAAGATCACTCCAAGCTGAGTGTTGTGCTACTGCCAGGGGCCAGAAGGAGAATAGGACAGGAAGGGGGAGGCTCACCTGAGCCCAGCAGAGTCCTGAGCCCCTGCCACAGCCATTTGTGAGACAGCAGGTGGGAGGATGCTGGGCACTAAGCCTGTGGTGGCAGAAGTGAGAGCTGCCGCTGCTGTGCCCCACCATGCGACCTGAAATCCAGATGCAGCTGGTGTAGCTGTGAGGCTGAAGTACACTGGAGTGTTTGTAATTTTGGATGGTAACACTCAACTCTCATTTGCTTTCACTGACCTGAGTGGATGTGTGTTTCTTTCATTAGAGATCCGAGCTCAACTCGTTGAGCAGCAGAAATGCCTGGAGCAGCAGACTGAAATGAGAGTGCAGCTTCTTCAGGATCTGCAGGATTTCTTCCGCAAGAAGTCGGAAATAGAGATGGAGTATTCCCGAAACCTGGAAAAACTGGCAGAGAGGTTCATGGCAAAAACAAGAAGTACAAAGGATCATCAGCAGTACAAGTAAGAGAAATTTGCTTGCCCATCGCCCCCATGTGCTACCTGTTGCCTGGTTCAAAGGCCTATTTGAAATTTCCGCCCCTGTTTAGCAGCATAGCAGCTGTCATTGCAGTTAAAGGTAGATGAGTGCCTAATAATGTTGTTGATGTGGCTCTCTGCATTACTCATGTCAGCTTCTGACAAGTAGTTTCAGTTTGTTAAAAGGTAAGTTGCACAAATATCCCTAACCTACCATATGGATTTTAAACCACCCACAATACAGCCAGTATCTAGAAGAGATGCAGAACCCCAAAAGTGCTTGAAAGCTGTGTGCTGATCTCTAGTGGAGTTGATAGGATTTTAAAGTATCTACATGAAGGTCAGTCAACATTAAAACAACAAAAAACGACAATTTTGGCCGAAAAAGACGTTAGGAAAGGAAACTATTTTGATTTGTTCTTGCATGTCAACTTTGCTGCGTCTTCACCCCTCTGATTCCTGGAAATAAAGATGATGTGAACATTATACCTTTTATACAATTTATTGTATCCCTTTAACATCTTTTATGCAAAACAAGTTGTTGGGTAGTATCTGGCAAAACCTGTGTACAGTATGTTTTCTGAAGTGTTTCAAATGCATCTCTTGCTGACATAGTCTCATTTGGTTATTTTCCTGACTTAAGCTGATCAATGAATGCATTTGTCTGGCCCCGTTATGCTTAGGGATTTAAAACAATATTTTGTGTTTGTAAAACTGAAAAATAGTTTTTCCACTGTTCATTCAGTGCTGTGCTAGAGATACACAGAGCTGTTGTTTCAGGACAAAAGTCTTTTCCAAATACATCTGGGAAATGAAAGGTTAATCAAATACAGCTTGCACAGTTCAAAGAGCATAAATATATATTTCTTTAAATTCATTTTAGTGACTCAATGACTCTCTGAAATAATTAACTTGTTCATATGTCACCACTTCATAGAGAGCCCTGGCTTTTATTCTGCTTGTGGCAAAATCTTTTTTCGTTGTGCATCCAAACATCTTTCCTTGTTCTTAAACATGTTAAATCCAGACTGGCAGTTGTGCATGGGGGTTATGACTTGAGTTCTGCCTTTGGCTTTGTTCTGCAGTTCTCTGCTTTGAGAAGAGGTTACAGCAAAAGTCACTTTAGTTGTTGGTCCCCTGGGCTGTTCCCACCAGTGCCCCCAGAACAATCAGGAAGGTCTGTGGAATTGGCTTTGGGACATGCAGAAGCAGTGAGGACCAAGTAATATCACCATGGCTCTTGATGAGTGCTCATGTTGTTTGGCCTGGCTGATAAAACCTCTTGCTGTGAAGTAACACTGTTAAGATTTAAGATGTCCGTCACAAACAAATGGAGGAAGTTTTCTTAACTCCTGATTCATAGCAAACCAAAGTGCTGATGATTAAAAAAAGACTTTTGTCTGTTAATCATTCATTGTTGCTTTGATTCTGAGGGTGAGAGCTAGAAGTAGAATTAGATGGGAATTAAAGGTCACATTTCTAACAATGA
This sequence comes from Acanthornis magna, assembly GCA_036785705.1. Taxonomy (NCBI): domain Eukaryota; kingdom Metazoa; phylum Chordata; class Aves; order Passeriformes; family Acanthizidae; genus Acanthornis; species Acanthornis magna. The sequence goes on from JAWUZG010000001.1 coordinate 29,381,656, forward strand.
GAATAGCTAATTATTAGAAGAATTTGCCAAGAGTTGGAGGAGTTTCTCCCTCAATTCATCACCACTTCTGCCTGTTTTATCTTCATATGCTTGATCCTTTTGACTATAGGAGAATCCCTGTAAAAGAGGGGGGAAAAAAGAGCAGCAAGTTTCTAGAGCAGTTAGTTGAAAGGCTAACTTGATACTAAAATTTCAATAAAATCATAAGACAAATTTTTGAATAGGTTTTTATTGTCTGTGAAACAGTTGCTGAACTACATGTATTTTTGTTTTACCTTATATAAAAGAAATGAGAATTCATCTGTGATTTCACTTTTTGCTATATTAATGCTGGGAATGGGCCTACATTGCAAAAAGTCTGTCATGGGAATTCAGAATTGGATCACTGGAAAAAGTCCAGTCCTGCTGTTTGTCTTGTAATTGACACATCTAGGACTAGCAGTTGCAGTGTATTTATGAATGCTGTGAATTTATGAGTGTTGCTCACAGAATATGGATGCTTGTGACATTTTCTTCTACTTCATCAGTTATACTAATCCAATGTAGTGAAACAGCTACGCCTGCAATTTTACTCATGAAGGATTTGGGATGTACTTCCAGTGCTTGTTTATTTCTAATGTCAAAGATTAATTACTGTTACTCTTCCAGCAGTGACCTTTATAGATTTTGAATATTTACATGTGCTACATCTGTAAGCTTTGTGGCAAAATATTTTTATACTTCCAGGTGGCTTGCAGAGTATCCATGCCTCATGAGACTTGAATGTGTCTTAAAAGTCATCTGAGGCTTGCCTAACCTGAGTTATTCCAAGAATGGATAGACTGACTGTCCAGAAGCAGCTATTTTTACATAATATGTTATGACTGTAAATGTCAGTGAGATGTTTCGGTTAATAACATAACTTTTCATTTCTATTCATTATACCTGTGTGTATCTCCTTCCTCAGGAAAGACCAGAACCTCTTGTCACCAGTAAATTGCTGGTACTTACTCCTGAACCAAGTGAGAAGAGAAAGCAAAGACCACGCAACGCTGAGTGAGATCTACCTGAACAATGTGATCATGCGATTCATGCAGATCAGTGAAGACTCCACCAGAATGTTCAAGAAGGTAATGCCTCTCCTGCAGTCCTCCATCCAGGCTTATAAGATGCATGAGGGAGGCAAAAGTGTCCTAATAGATAACGTTTGAGGAGAAGATTCAGCACACATAGCATAAAATCTGTTTTAGCATACATATAAATTCTTCATGACTGTTCTCTTGAAGGAAATACTTAGTGCTGAAATGCCTGAGATTCTGCTGTATATGCTGGTGACCTTGAGAGCTGAATCACAAATGTCCAAAAAGCCGGGGAAAAAGCCTGTCCTCTAAAAAGCACGCTTGTCTACCCATGCAAAAGGGAAATAGATTTCACTTAGGACTCCCAAAATAGTAACACTATATTAATGAATTATTTGTAAAAACAGTATTTCATTGTGAATGAAACAGACTGAAGACAAAGCAAGGGTTTGCTTTGTAGTCCCTTGACATAAAGTTGGTAGCGTATGCTGTAGTTCTCCTAAAAGTGTTTTCTTTCCTTCCTAATATTGAATATGAACATACACTTTTGATAACATAACTATTTCTATTAGATCCTTTAAGTATTGTCTCTGTACATGTTTGTCCTTGTCCATGTGTATTTTCATATGTATTTTCATAACACATGCAATGTGTAAATCTCTCTTGTGCTAAGCAAGCACTATAGGCAGCCTTAGCTCAAGATCTACATAATGTGTTTGCAGTCGTCCTTATAATGTTCCAAAAGAAAAATAGATTATAAATGCATATTTGTTAGTCACAGTGTGATGCTGGTAGACAAACAACATACGAAGAGTTCAAAAAGAGTAAAGGTTAAAAGATGCAAATTATGTGACCGAATTATAGAAAGGGTACCCAAGTTAGTGTTTTCAGAGTAGGGAACTGGTTTCACATATACCCCACCATAACCCTAGATAGCACTGGAGTGGGGAGAAGAATCATTTAGGGAGCACGTAAGTTGTACTTGGGGGAAATAAAAGTAAAAACTTAAATCAAACTTCCTTGATATGCATTAAAACATGTAAGAGGGACACAGTTGAAGTTTATAGTTTCTCAATCAGTAATGGTTCGTTCATATAATATGTCTGATACGTAAAACTATAATTCACTAACCACTCAATTTCGTAATATGGAAGATTGTTATAGAAGTTGAACCAATAATGAGAAAAACAATTTGAACAGGCTGCAGTACTGTCTATGTGGGGATGTCTCAGAGAGGCAAACCAGTAGAAATAATTTTTGGTATTAAATCTGGAATAGCTTTCCAGTAGTTTATGTCTTATATCAGAAATATCTTTTTCACTAGGTGTGCATTATTAGACAAGCTTGTTTGGTTTCAGCACAGTTCAGTTCTTCAGCACTAGAAATCTTGCTTTTCCTTCCCTTCAGTCAGATGGACAGCACAGGTATATAGTCAAAGTTTTCCGTGGAGAAGTGTGTGTCCTTTTATATTCACTCATGATTTATTAATGGAGATTGCTGCAACTTCTCTCTCAAAAGGAGGAAAATACATGGATATTTTCAATGTATTAACAGGAGTCATATTGTCCCATCTCCCTGATAAACTTGTCTCTGTCCTCCATGTTGTGCCCATGCAGGTGCAACATTTCTACTTTTCTCTTCTTAGCATAGCTTCTTGAAGAAGAGCAAGCAGCTACTCTTGCTTTTTTATTCCCGAATTGGATTTTCTAAAGTGAAAAGAAGACAAAGAAATTGAGGTAGTCCTGCTGTGCATAACCTGAAGCTCACACTGGTAGAACCCAGATCCTCAGCAGCATTTTCCTACCTTTCATCGGGGTTTGCCAGCTGACACTCAGCGTGAGAGTGTCATGTCAAGCAGCTGTTAGCTGAGGTGAAGCGTGGGCAGAGTGAGCTAAGCAAAGGCTGTGTGCAGGGATCTGAGCCAGGCCCATAATGGGAGGGGAAGGGTGGCAGGAAGACATGCAGCACCTCAGCATGGTGTTAGTGAGCTTCATGGGCACGTGGACTGAACATGGCAGTGCTTGTACACCAGTATCAATTCTGAGCACATGGTTTTAAGACAGTCTGTCAGGCTCAGTGCTTCTTGCAGAAGGTTGGTATTTCCCCTGAGCCCCAGTGTGCTCAGTTCTTGCTGTGGTGCTTCCTGCAGAGCACTGGTGATTTATTTGCTGTTAGTTCTCAGGTACAGAGCTGATGATGAAGCTCTTCCAGCCCAAACCCTTCCGTGATCCCGTGACAATTTGTGTCAGATGTGAATTAGAAGTTAGAAGTTAGAAGCAGTCTGACTTAAGGTACTCACAGAACTGCTTAATGGATGTTTACTGGGCAACAAAAAGATCAGATGCAAAACACATGTCCTGTGCTACAGTTCTCTTTGCAAGAAAGAGCTCACGGGGCAAAGAGAAGGTGCACTTAGCGTGAGAAAGATAACAGCCAGCAGTGTCCTCCATCAAAATTATATTCTCTCTAAAGAAAATGGCATTGATTTTGTTGGAGATTTTTAAACATCAAATAGAGTATTTAAGCAATTTCTGTCAATTTCTGTGATTCTGCAGATTACTTTTGAAAAAAATGTATTTAGAATAAATACTGTCAGAGAAAAGTATAATCAGTCTCAATAGGTGTCATATCCCTATGGGAGCATATGGAGTTTGTTCACTGTTCAAAGATTTTGGATTAAAGTAGAGACAAACCATCTCCTGCAGATACTTCTACATTGGAATCTGATCATACTGTTCTGTGAAATATGTACTCTCTCTCTCTCTTATAAGTAATAAATATAAATAACAAGGAAAGCAGTAATATGAATATTTTAAAAAATAGTCTAACAAGTGCATGCTTGGTGTCTTACTGCAATCCATGGTCAAGATCAGGAAATACCTGTACTCTGTTGGCTCTCACAGCGTTGCACTCAAAAGCATTTAATGGCTTCAACTCTATGATTCTATAATTTACAAATATCAGTTAGTCAAGCTTCTTTATAGTCAATGATCTTTTAGTTACATATCTTACAGCTTATTAATCTAATGGTGTTATGCATCACTGCTTTTACCTTGTTTTAATTCTCCATCAGTCTTGCAAGAGCAAAGAGGTGCTTTATTCCATTTCTAAGTCTGGAGAGTTAGTACATAAATCGAGTCCATGATCAGAGCAGATCTTCGTTGTGTTGCTCTGAAACCCCAGTCTGCCTGCTGCAGAAAGGGAAAGTGTCTCAGAGTGGATTCCCCCATTATCCACAAGCAACATTAGGAGAGACAACAGCAAAGTCGTAATGACTCTAACTTCCTGACTCTTTCTGCTCCCTCTTTTTTTCTCCCCCTTTCTCCTTCCAAGAGGATGGGACTTCCCATTCTGCTTCTCAATGGTAGATGTTACTGACTTTTTTCATCTTGCTGGTGGGCGTGTTGGTTCTCAAATGAAACTTTTCCATGAAGTGAGCCCAACATTTTCTAGAGGAATGTGGTTTGAATTCATATCTGAAGATTGGCTTCAGCTTGAACTGTAATAAAGAAAAGATCAAATAATTTCCTCATTTTCCAGCCATACTTGCCACTAGAGGATTGTTTTGTTCCCTCTCCTATGTGGGTATAGCACAAGCTGTAAGTTTGTAGTAACCCTTTTTCCTACTCCTTCTGCAAAAGGAGTGTGCAATAGCCAAATGATGGTCTGGTAAAAGGTAGTGGTGAGGGTGTCTGTGCTCCTTAGTCTTTGTCCTTGTCTCACTCTCTGTCCTTCCTCATTCTAGTTTTTCCTTTTGTGTGCATTTATACATCTGTCTGGACATTTGGATTGTTTTGGGGAAATGATCCCTATGGGCTCTACCTTACATGGTCTGATGGGACAAGATGTGTTGTATTCAGGTCCCTGATTGTACAGGGCTTTGCTGTCTGGTCTGGCCTCCTTAACATGTAGGTATTCATTAATTTTGTTCTCCCAGGAGCTATCTGTCATTCTTTTTTTCCAGGGGTCAGGAACTGGCATCTGTTTAAATGTACTAAATGCAGGACAAAGATAGGATCTAGTACAGAGATTTTGTAGCATTTATGGGAAGACATTATGTCAGGCCTCATACTTTCAGATAGGCATTTAATCTCTTCTTTTTAGTTGCTGGCATATAAAAGCAGTAAGATTGCTGTTGATGCCTGGCCTTCATGCTGCACATAAAATTACAAAAATAAAGTAGCGGAGTTCAAACCTTGCATGCTTGCATGTTTCTTCAGGCAGATGGGGTAGCTGGCCTCATGGGGACAATTAAAGAATAAAGTAATAAGGAAAAATGTCAAGCAGAAGGGAAAAGTATTATGCAGAACATTTCATGCAGTGATTCTGGTTACCCCAGCAGTAATAATCAACTGTATAAACACATGCCCACAAAATCCTTAAGCAGATTTGTATATTTATAATTTATAAACATGTATTTTCTTTGGACAGAAATCTACATGAGCCAAGATGAACATATCTTCCAATGTTTACAGTGAAAGATGCTGGAGAAACCAAGCACAATAAATATTTTAGTTCCATAATCTGGCTGTTAACAAGGCATATGACTACCTACTGAATCTATTTGATGTTATACAGATTGTGGCACATAGGGTTTTTTTCATCATTTTCTTAAACATTATAATGTTTAAAAGGATAACATAGCTGTTTGTCGCTATAGAATAGCAAGTCTGAGACAAAATCTTGCTGAGCTGGTTATGTCAGTGTCACCACAGCTCATGAAAACTCCTTAAAATAAGGGTTTGCACTTCACTTCCCACAGGGACCAGCAGCAGACTCATTTAACAGCAATACTCACAGAATATTTTCCTTGAATGACGTAACTGAGGAGCATTGTGTATGCTAAATACAGACACTAAAGAGTTCCAGGAAGAGCTGGACTGACTCTTAAATTTCAGTTAAAAATAAACAAAAGAATAAAGTTGTAGTGCCAAATTATGCTCTAACTGAAATGGATGGAAAAATTCTAACAGACTTCAATGCAACTATATTAATGTGGAATAAAATTTTAAGTTTCTCAGACTTACATCCAGAAATACAAATCTTGGTAACATCAGTAGGACCACTGATGTGTTGAAAGTTGAACACATACTGAAAGGAGGGTTTAGGTACACTTACTTGTCTGTTGCACAGGTATGATCTATCCTGCTATCAGGTGAAAAAAATCCTGTCTCTTAATGCCTTGAATCAGATTAGTAACATATATAATATTTTTAGCAGGAATTTGCACATGCTCTAAGATTTTTATTACGTTCTTTGTTCTTTTGGTTGATAGGTCTTAGTGCATTTGTCTAGGACACAGTGAATAAATAAGCACCTCAGTGATTGTCTGTCAGGTTTTAATAGCCTGACTAGAGCTATCAATTCAGCTCCAGGAAAATGTGTGCTGCATCTTGCATTCTGTTGTTTGGGTACCCTGAGGACAGGCTCCTAGAGGAGGATACCATTCACACATGCTGAACTACTGCAGGAAATAGGTAGCATAAACAAGAAATAGGAAAGCCATTAGCTACAGAAAATAAGTGCACTTCTTATCTTGTGCTCTAAGGTGCCGTGTATTACACACTAAAAGCCGTATCACTTCAGCCACTCGAGTCAGTATTTCTTGACCTTAATTGCTAATGTAAAATATGTTGGTTCTTGAAAAATAATTCTCTTTTGTACTGCTAAGTTTAACCAAATTTCCTGATTTTTTTTTTTTACAATTCCTACAAAATCTTTAATCAGAAAGATGCATCAATTGAAATATTATCCATCACTGCAGGCACTCTCTGTGGGTTGGAGTCCACAGATGAAGTGGTGGAAGGATGAGACTCCTCTGTGATTGTGTGGCATTACTAGGCTGTCACTTCCCAATTTTCCTTCTTTTTGCTGTTGACCTCCCTCCTTCTCATTTTGCTTTCAATTTTAAATCTTATTGTCCTTCTACAAAAGCATTTTCCTCTTTCTCTACTGTGATCTCTTCCATTCACTTTCAAACTTAGGATTGATCACTCTGTTGCCCTGGAAAAGATCATGTATGCATGTTGGCCAGTAAATCCTGAGGGCTGGACTGCTTGTGTTTCAGTGCTGGACAGAGCTCAAAAGGAGCAGGAGAAGTAATGTGTCTTACTAAATAGTGATGATTCACCAGATCCTCAGCTCATGTGGTGTCTATTTGCATTAAGGTGGGACTGTATTAAGAGCAGAAAAGAAGGATGCATCCTTCAATGAACTGCTGTGTGCTTTGCTCACGGCAAAATGTCAAGGGGTAAAGAGAAAATTGATTTGGGGTTTTCTGTCTCACATTCTCAAACAAACTTTTGCACTACCAGGTTAAGGCATCCTGCCTTGGAATTGCTGTTACTGTGTTTAGGGCTTGACTTCTCATCAGCCTCAAGATGGCTGTGAACAACAGTTGAAAGGGATAAATTGCTTGAAGCTGGAGTTCATCTAGAGTTTCCTCTCACATGTATATACTTTCATCTTAATGTCAAACATCTTATTTGTATGTTTTGCCCTTCTTTCTGCTAAAGTGATTTTAAAAACCACTCATATTCAGCACTATAAAAGCAGCTATCCAAGAATAAACAGGTGGCCTCCAGTTGGAGCTTTGAGGAGGTGTGTCAGCTGTGTTAGAGCTCTGCTGCTGACTTTTAAAGGCAGGGTGCCAATGTAAAGCAATGAAAAGCAATTCAGAATTTTTGCTAAAGGTTTTATGGCATTTTCCTACAGTAACTTGCAAATCTGGAGTCCTTTTCCAATTCTTCATAAGCACTCTGTGTACTGTTACATGTATGAAATTTTGTCCTTCATATTAGGTGAAACTAATCTCCTATTTGCAAAGAAATGGAAGTAGTAAGCCCTGTGTTCTAGATACTTCAGAAGTAATGCAATCCGCATGAAAATACCAGACTTTGAAAAGTATAAGCAATAAGGAAAGTTCCATAGTAATTCTGTGTACCTCAGCTTCAGAGCAGCTGTCTTACCGTGCCTTAGCTACTGCAGCTAATGCCCTTGGGAATACAAGAATTTCACTGAAGTGTTTTTTAAGTTATATTCCTAGCTTCTTGTCAGTGAAAAAACATCTTGCATATAAGGATTGGAGTGAGCACTGCTAAGCGATATGATGGGTGCATTAAAATACTGCTGAGAGTTAAATTAGGATAGTAGGAGCAGGAGAAAAAACCCACAATTTTCTGTTTGAATTAATGTCTGTATCTCTTTCATCCTCCTGGAAGACACAGTGGGTGGGATGTGTAGTGTGGTTTCTCCTCATACATGGGTGTTGTGCTGGAAATTCTCATTCAGAAACCATTATTCCTGCAGGTGTTTTAGTGATGGCCAAGTATGTGTTAGCAGCTTTGGAGATGAGTTGTCCCTGAGGATTTTCCTTTGGCTTCTATACAAATACAAAGTACTTCTCATAGCTAAGGCCATTATCTGTCATGGAGCTGGAGTTTTTAGAAGCCAGACTAATTATCAATTTATTCACAGAAAAAAAACCTGACATTTCCAGCATGGATGTTAGGATGCTGAGCATCACAGAAGAAATGTAGCCAGGCTGTTTGCCAAGTCCCGTAGCTCTATTCTGTAGCTGTTTTCCAAAGGCTATGATACAAATGCCTTCAGCTCTTGCACAGTTGCCACAATTTCATCAGATTGAACTGCTGTGGACAACTAACAAAGGAATGTATTTGGATGAGACTCCAATTAAATACTCTTATTTTGACATATTTGCTTTGGTAATAGCTCCTGCTTTTTTCTGGGTCAAAATGAAAGCAAAGTCACAGTCCAGAAAAGCTAAACAAAGCTGGTTCAGCAGCCCAGTCTGTGGAATATTATGCAGTTGGGTATCTGTTTCAAAGAGGAGCCACAATTATTTCTTCCATAAATATTTATATAGTTGCATGTGCTGAGAAACAAAGACTATCGTAGATGTAAAATTGGGCAGGATGTCCCTCTAGAATATCACATTATGCATGGTTTAGTTTTTGTATATATCATAGCAGTTACAAAACAGTACACAGTTTGTTCTATGAAAAACATTCATCTTGAACTTTACCCATTCTATTGGCACCTAATTTCCTGATGCTTTATGGTAAAAATATCTCAAATTACTACTGGGTTTCCTTTTAGAAGTCCTCTATCCAGATGTTATCTGTCTGCCTCTGCATCCCTGAATCACTCTTTTTAGTGCACTGTAATTCAGAATGCTTTTGTGAGCAACATTGCATTTGCTGTCTAGGGTGAACAATGAGTATAAATATCAAGAAACAAATGTATACTGCAGTTTTTACATGCCCTTCTCTAATGATTTTTTTTTAATTACAGAGTAAAGAGATTTCATTTCAGCTTCATGAAGACTTAATGAAAGTACTTAATGAGCTTTACACAGTAAGTACACTTACTTACTTTGCTTATCTTATACAAATTCCATGTCAGACTACTTTTATAAGCTTGAAGTGGACTTTCATCGACTAAGGTGCCCCCAGTGGAGATATCTATTTTTGTCTTTTACACAAACCTAAACTATAATTTTGAAAAGTATATGCACTTGTTTAAAATACATACACTAATGCTTTCAGGATTACTCTTTACTTTCAACCCTTTTTTCCCCCCAGACTTTACTAAGCCAGTTAATTATAAGTTTTGTTGTTTATTAATGAGACATTTCTACTCAGAGCTTACCAGAGCAAAGCTTTTTTCTTTTCTGCCTTGTTTTTGTCCGTGTTGCCATCTCCTTGGTTTGACTTGTGGACTACACTCAGTAAAAAATCATAGGTATTTGCAGATCCAGTGCTGTGCTGTCTAAATGTTACTTGTGTGCCCTCCCCCATCCCTGACTAGGACAAGTAAACAGTGAAAAGAAAAACAGAGAGTTTTGTAGGCTTTCCATACCATTTAGAGAGGTCCAGAAAATACACTGTGAGCATTCTGGCAAACTCCTGCTAACCTGTAGGAAAATCTGAGAGAACTTAGGTCTATACCCATTTGCTTGTTTGAAATCCATTTGCTTGTTTGAAACCCATCTACACAACTTGTTACTGCAAAATTATGTCTTGTCTACCTGATAACTATTTCCCCAGCCATTTCCTGAAGGGGTATGTTCTAAGAAAGGAAAAAAGCAAGAATTACTCTTTTTTTAAAACATAGCTGTAAAATTAAGAGGAACTGATGATATGCACCTCTTTTAAAAGCCTGTTGTTTCCTGCTCATTGAGGAAGTTGTACATCTAATTTCTCCTTTTTTTTCTGGAAGAACTGAAATGTATATACTCTAGTACCTCTAGTACCCGGCATAACAATCTCTAGACTTCTCTGTTCCCTACCTCAAGATTTGGAGGACCATAAAAAAAACTTACAATATTGATATCAAGAAACATTTGTGACCTTAAGGAAGTTCAGGAAGCTATCAGTGATCACCTCTCCACAGGCAGCATTCAAACGTTACTTTTGTGCATCTTCCTGATTTTTCTTTTGAGTTAGAGAAAATTGTGCACACATCAGTGGATCAGTTGAAGAACATTTGAACTCAAAAACAGCTTAGGTGGAAGAAGGAGATCCAAAGAAAATTAGTCTTGTCTTACTGCCCTGAGTTCTTTTGAATTGTTATGAACACAGACTCCTAAAGCTTTCCTAAACCTCTACTTTTTTTTTTCTTTAGGATTTTCTTTGGGGCTTTTTTTGTCCAAAACCACCACTGATTTTCTAGGGTGCTATAGTGCAAAACCTTCTTGGCTGAGGCCTGTAGTCAGTGAAGTGTTCTGGGATCAGCTTCTGCAAAGCGGCGATAGCCACAGACAATTCACACAGCTGCAGGGGATCAGTGACTGCAGGAGCTGTGGCACAAGTGGGACTTCAGTGCTGAATAAGCCCTGAAGATACAGTCTTGTTTCAATTAAACAGTTCCATAACTCCAGTGTCTGGTGAGATTTGGGATTAGTGCCTGTGCTCCCAGGGTAGGGAAACAATGAAGCATGTGCTGAAATACTTTTCTGAAGGACCAGTGAAAATCTGCAGGACTGGACTTTGGTATTTTTACTCCTTTTCTTCACACTAGTGCTTTGTCTTCATGCTGATGGTTACAGATTTATTCAGGTATTAACTTCCATGTTATGACTTCCAGTACATGCTAATTCCTTTTGCAGAATTTAAGATTTTTTATTTTTTTTTAAAGAGGAATACTTTTTGATCTTAATAAAAATTCTGAATTTGTCCACAATTTGAGTTTGGCTACAGCTGCAAGATGGTTTCTTGGGATGGAATTTACTTCACCTGATTTTCAGACATCTGCAGTGTAGGTACAAATACCTTAGCATGCTATCTGGGTTCCAGTTATAGTCACTGGAAATCTAATATGGGGAGATGAGATCCCTTTAATCAGATGCAAGAATCTGCTTCGGATTAAGTGATCTGTGCTGTTAACTTCATTGTCCAGCTTTTCATTGATTGCACAGGGCTTGGTCAGCTGCCATGTCCACGTTTAGCTAAATACAACCCACACATAGTAAAGTGACAATATGGTGCAGAGCAGCATCTGTTTCACTGCTTGCATATTTAAAATGGTCATCACCATATCTGTGTATTATATCTGCTCATGTACATAAAGATAGAACAGTATCTAGACAGATGGGAACCTCATGCACAGGTTTTTAGTTCTGCATGACATTTATTGTGTACAGAATAAGATCATAGTGGCCTTATCAAAACAAGTGTCTACAGTTTTAATCTCCAGCAGCTACACTTCTCAGTCACTTACAAAAAAAGATGTCATCATCTTGTTTGCCCTGTGATTTATAGAGGGGAAAAAGTAAAAGAAAAAAAATCAGTCTTACTGTTTTGAGATACATCTTTGTGTCCAAAAAAAAGCAAATTAATTTCAAATCTGTAATATACTAATATTGAAGTCTCTCCCTACTATTTAGTTCTGGTTTTTTTAAATGAAAGGTGCCTTCATGAAGTATAATTTAAAATGTGAAGTCATATTGGAATTTAAATACCTCTAAAGCCTTTGAGTGAGGGGCAAGTATCAGAGCTTTTAATATGTATGAGGAAGGTTTAATAATCTGGTTACTTATCATCATTCCTTATCTTACAAGAAAGGTCTGTAAATTAAGGCCTTTGGCTGGTGCCATCTCATTAAAACTACATATCACATACAGGATTGTTAAAAAAATAAGAACAGAAGCAGGTGAACCACAACTTCAGAAGATGTTCTTAGAATCTGTGAACAAAGCAGGATTATTTTGCTGGAATAATCAGAATTTTGTAAGGAAAACCTTAGTTTTTAATTTTCCATCTCTTTTATGTAAAAGTTTTTTTAAATGTTACATTACATACGTTTTCTACATTTTTATGACTAATAAAAATGCATTTTAAAGCTCTGTATTTTCAATTTTCAGTATTTTATGCACAGATTTTAAAATTAGGACTGAAATATCATGCCAAAAACAACTGAATAGCTAAGCTTCATTCTGTATCTTTGCAAGTTCAGTGAATTATGACTGGCAAGTACTTATAACTATGCCTGGCTTCTCCATGGGTGTGCCAGCCATTCAGTATTTTCAGGTCCGCATTATCCCAGCAGCTGCACTCCTTTCTTATTCCTCTCCTTACTACACTTTGAGCCAATGTAGGGTAGTAGTCAGTCCTGTGTTTTCTGTGAGGATATAATCTATAGAAACTACAATGAGCTGTATCTTTTTAGTGAAGGGGGATGGGGAAGGGGGAGCTCAGTTAGTTGTGTGGGGTCACAGACTGGAGTTTTTCCTGGCATTTACAGGAAGAAAAGTTGATCAAATTGGAAGCAGTAAGCGGTTTCGGCTGTTTTTTGTGAACTGACTGATTTAGAAATCTTCTTACACATTGACTTTAAGAGACAACAGATTTTTGTCTTTGCAATAGATCATCTTTGCAACAGAGAAAACTCCCCAGTCAAACTCTTCTTCCATTTCTCGGGGAGCTAAAATACCTTGCCTTGCCAGATCAAGTACTGGCATATAGCAATAGTATCTGAGTGATGGAGGATGATAGGAAACAGAAGACAGGCAGTTTTTTCTTGTATTGGAGAGAGATCTCCACTGGACTTGTTTAGGGGTCAAACATTCATAAATGTCCTCTAAAAAAGTCAGGGAGGTCACAAGTTTGCTAAAAATACTGAGCTGTTCCAGTAATAAGGCTAAGGGCAAATGGTGCAGAAAAGTGATGCACATCATAAAAGTATATTTTCATGTCTCCCACTTGACTTTCCACATTAATCCTGCTGGCATCACACTTTCACAAGCAATGCAAATGTAAAGCTCTCAGAAAAATGAAAAAGTAGGGATAGTCCAAAGCAACTTTGATGTTAAAAAAGACAGGGCTGCTGTGCCACTTGCATTTTCCATTGCTTTATCTTACTCTTTAAAAATCTTGGCTGTTTAATTTCTCAAGGTAGTTGCTGCCAGATTTTCTTTCTTTCTTTGCTGAAATTACACAGAATTTGAATTCTCTTAAAAATGTTGAGTTCAGTTTACTGTAGCACATCAAGGATCTGAGAAGGTGAAATTAGTAATCCTGTATTGGTAGTAATATGTAAGTGGTAATTCCTAAAATCACATCAGAGTTTGGCTTGGAAGTGAGTGAACGGGATACTGACAGCAGCTCATACTGAGCCTGCTTTAACTGCTAGAGGTCACTGGTGTGGTAAAATTGGCGTAAGATTTTACTTATTTCTTGGATAAAACACTAACTAACCCAATTTGATGAAACCCTTGCAACTCCACCTTCTGATAAGAACTTACAGCGTAACAGAGACAGTTCTAAAACAATTCAAACGTGATAATTGCACCGGGGATGAGCTACTGTTCCAGGAAATTCCTGTTTCCTGAGAAACACTATGAGAAAGCTCTTAATGCTGCAGTTTTATTATAAAAATAAAGTACATGTTAACACTGTAATTTCAATATATTTTAACTCTGTAGCTTTCAGTCTTACCTTGGGTTGAGAAGTTTCTAGAAAAGAAGTATCCATGTAGCAAAGGAAAGCCAGTCCCTCACTATGGGAACATTCCTCTCTTATAGCCCACAGAAGTACAGCACTAATTACTGTCATGTTGATAGATTTGTTCAAATAACAACTGTGGGTTTAAATAAAATAATTATCTAAGGATGTACTCTAATGTGCCCTTCCCTGTGGTAATTCTTATCTTCTGCCCTAAGCCTTTGCTGAGCGCTTACGAAAGATGCTGAAACTCTGGCACAGAAATTGAGATGTTTATACTACTAAGTGATCAGTCTGTCACCTACAAATGTGAGAGTACATAGTTAGGGTAGCATAATCTTTTTCATCTGCTTGTAGTCTGACATAGTCATCTGACAGAAATCTATATTTTACATCACTGGATCAGCAGAATAAACCTGCTAAATTAATAGGAGATAAACTCAATACTTAATTTTAGAAAGGTACTGGTATGCATTTAACAATGCTGGTTCACTACAGTGGAAAAATGAATCCAATGTCGTGATGACAGTTCAGCACCTGCAAAATTACAACCTTGCTCTCTTTTTTCAGAGCATACTTGATGGCTGATCAATAAGCACTTTGGAGACTAATTAAAGTCAGTTCAGTGACTGATATTCTCACAGGATAGTCTGTCAGGTCAACAGTTTGGTGGGCATTTGAGCAACATTACTGCTTATTTCATGAGTTTATTCACAGTTTGAATAACAGGTCTATGAATCTGCTGCATGTTCACAGATCAGAGGTCTACAAATCAGAACTTCTCATACAGTAAGTCTATTTGCAAGATTTAGGAAAGCCTGTTACTGTGTTTAACAATATCTAACAGTCTTAAAAACTCCAAGGCAAAAAGATGGCATAGTGTTAAGGGAAAGAATCATATATGCAACTTAGCATGCCAATTCTTAGCTAATTTGTTGAAGAAGTATGCATTGAAATACTTGGAAGCCAGCTCCCTAGTTTGTTCTCATTTATTTTTCCATATGTGTCTCTCTAATGCTTTCTCAAATTAAATTTAGCTGCTGCAATATCAGCCCTTAAAAAAACATTGACACATCATGAAAAAGGCTGACAAATCATGGAAAAGTTTTCCCTGGAGGCTTTCAAAATAATGATGTCACTACTGCATGAGATAAGCAGTGCTATCAACATGTGACAGGAGTCACATGCAAGGGTTGATCACCGCTCTGTACAGGGCCTGTATTGATTCCTAAGCCAGTGTGGCTCGGGTAGGACACTCTGACTGATGTCCAGCCCTGTGAATACAGAGGGCTTCTTTTTCAGTTTTAGTTACCTAGGAAATCATTTGTACCAAGAACTTGGGCAGAGTTTGTTGTGAGAACATGGATTTCAAGTAGACATCTTGGTTCCCCATGAAGACTATGAGTTCCCTGTAGTTCTCCCACAAAACTTGCCTTTCAATCAGCGTCGAGTGAGACACTGGATTTGGTAGCATGTGCTGTAAGCAAGCAGGGAGAGGAAGAAATACTCCTCAGTGATGTGAAACTAGTGGAGTCAGTATGGAGACATCGGTGAGAACAGGTAGCGATACACTAGCACTCCTTCGATGAGTGCTTTTTCCTACAGGGAGGCAAGCTGAAGTGTCAGGCACTGCAGAAGGACATTTATGCCTAGTCTGCTAGGCACTCAGAAAAATTGTTTAAAAAACTTCAGGTCTTACTGCTTTTGGCAAGCAAAACAAATCCTTGTTTCACCAGTTAGGTTCTTTGAGATGTATTTAGAAAATTCAGAGATGTTCTTTGTCACGGAATCACAGAATATGCTGAATTGGAAGGGACCCACAAGGATCATTGAGTCCAGCTCCTGGCTCTGCACAGGACCATCCCCAAGAGTCACACCATGTGCCCAAGAGCACTGTCCAAACGCTTCTTGAACCCAGACAGGCTGGTGCTGCAACCACTTCCCTGGGGAGCCTGTTCCAGGGCCCAGCCACCCTCAGGGTGAAGCACCTTTTTCCAATATCCAGTTTAAACTTGCCCTGACAACTTCAGGCCATTCCTTTGGGCCCTGTCACTGGTCACCACAGAGATGAGATCAGTGTCTGCCCCTCCTCTTCCCATCACAAAGTAATTGTAACTGCAATGAGGTCTCCCCTCAGTCTCCTCTTTTCCAGACAGAACAAATCAAGTAACTGTGGCTGCTCCTCACACGTCTTCCCCTCAAGGCCCTTCACCATCTTCGTTGCCCTTATTTGGGCACTCTCCAATAGCTTTATATCCTTCTTATATTGTGGCTCCCAAAACTGCCCACAATACTCAAGGTGAGGTCACACCAGTGGAGAGCAGAGCAGGACAATCCCCTCCCTTGCCTGGCTGGCGATGCTGTGCCTGATGCCCCCAGGACACACTTGGCCCTCCCGGCTGCCAGGGCACTGCTGACTCACATTCAACTTTCCTTCAACCAACACCCCAAGTCCCTTTCCACAGCTCTGCTTTCCAGCATCTCATTCCCCAGTTTGTCCATACATCCAGGGTTGCCCTCTCCGAGGTGCAGAGTCCAGCACCTTTCCTTTCTTGGACTTCATGAGGTTGGTGATTGCCCAGTTCTCTTAATTTGTCCAGGTCTCTCTGCAGGGCCTCCCTGTCTTGGAGGGAGTCAACAGGTCCTCTCAGTTTTGTACCATCTGTTAACTTGCTTAGTATCCCTTCCAGCCCTGCATCCAAGTCATTAATGAAGATGTTGAAGAGCACAGATGAGGACCAAGGATGGAGCCCTGTGGAACCGCACTAGGGACAGGTCACCAGTCTGATGTCACCTCATTCACTATAACTGTGCCCAGCCAATGAGCCCGTTGCTGATGTGTTTATCCAGCTGTGTGCTGGACATTTTATCCAGAAGGATACTCTGAGAGATGATATTGAAAGATATACTGAAATCCGAGAAGATTACATCAACTGGCTTCCCTTGGTCAGTTAGGTGGGTTACCTTGCCATAGGAGGAAATCAAGTTTGATCAACAGGACTTCCCTCTCATACAGCCGTGCTGGTTGTGACCAGTGACTTCGTTGTCTTTCAGGTGTTATTCAATACCTCCCAGAATAATCTTTTTCATAACTTTACCAGGCACTGAAGTGAGATTGACTTGCCTGTGGTTTCCAGGGTCTTCCTTCTTGCCCTTCTTGAAAATTGGGGCAACGTTCACCAGCTTCCAGTCAGCTGGCACTTCACCAATTCCCAAGACTGCTCAGAAATTGAGAGAGGTTTTGTGATGACATCAGCCAGCTCTTGGAGAATTCTTGGATTAATGCCTTCAGGGCTTATAGTTCCCTTTGCAGGCAGAGTACAAAGGAGAATAACTTTTCTAGGTGGTAAGACATATGAGTTAGCCTTGTCCCACCAACTAAAAAGTCTCTAGAGATGACACAGAACAAAAGATAAAAAATAAAAGCAAACACCTCTAGCCTTATATAAAGAAACACTTAAAAGAATTTAATAGAAAGGCCAAAAGAGAAGGGCACAACATTGCTTTTAATTTCCTTTCCCCATAATTTTTAATAAGAGCCATATCACTTTCTGTGTTTCTCTGTTTTATTATATAAACCATTTCTTTAAGAAGTGCATTTCTTCTCTTTGCAGTAATTCTTTTGTTTCCATGTGGCTGTATGAGTTAAAAACCCTAGGTACTGATTATCGACAACTTTAGGAGTGAGTGACTTTGGAACAGTGCAGGATATAGGAGACCAAATATGCTATTTGGTTAAACTGGGAACCTTGCAGACCTCAGCTCTGTGGACTTGCCTTCTCTTCCTAGCCCAGCTTTATCCATCTTCAGGGGCTTTTTTCTGCCTCATCTGTGCAGATGTGAGCTGGTAGGGCAGTGGCTGTGCCCAGCAGGTGTAGGCAGCATTTGGGCAGGGAGCTCTGCATTCTGCTCGGACCTTGGAGTACAGTGTGCTATAAAGGAGCAGCAGCAATAACACTTAAGTCCTGCTCCAGGCAGTTTGGTTTTTTTCACCACAGAGCTGTAAACATATGTTTCTAAAAATAAAAACAGGGCCGCTTTTAGTGCCTATCTCCAACTGTTTTACCTTATTACAGGAAGTTGGTGAAGAGTTGTCTGTTTCATTTTTAATATCACTGGCATCAGTCTTAAGTAGTAGCATACACAGTTATGGTGTATAACATACATGGTTATGCAAAATTGCAGCTCTCTGAAAGTGTCTGTCTTTCTGTTGAACAGGACTTGAAATATGCATCAAATTCAGCCACCCACTGGCATGGCATGCAGTTGGTTTGTGTCAATCCATGCTAAGACGTGCTGCAGTGAGTTTGCAATATCTAGCGGTAGTGTTCCATGTTTTGCCACTCTGTGGATACTCCTCAGGCTGGTCTAACTACTCAGTTACAAAAAGTACACTCTTCCAAGGGAATATTTCAAGGCAGCTTCCCAAAACAGTCTGTCTTCTCCATGGGTCACACAAGCAGCTGGTTTGATTCCTCCCTGCCTGTGTCCTTCAGAGAAGTGAGTGGTTTGCATGGCCTCCACCCAAAGATAGTATCTACTGGCCCGAGCTCTGGCACCCTTTTGAAGAAGAGAGGAGGCCTGCGGCTGCCTGAGGATGCCTTCCTGCTTTGTTCAGTGCTCTAAACTTAAGACAACAACACAAAGAAACTAATAACAACAACAAAAAAGGTCTGGGGAAGGCAGAAAGGCACTTCCTTTGCTGGAAGTGGGCAGAGACAGCCCTCCACAGCAGAGGTGGGGGATATGTGATTGATTGCTGTCCACAGCATTCAAGCTGAGGTTTTTCTTCCTTGAAGAAGAAAGGGAGGACTGGGCTAAACCAGTCCCTTTCCCTCCTTGTGGTCTGTGCAAGTGTGTAGTTACATATTGGCAACCCAAGCTCTCTCATCTGCAGATGCAGCATGTGTGTAGAGGAAAGATAACTTTGGGTCTATGGGGAAAACATTTTCACGACTTATGTATCAGGCAGCTCCTTCTTCAGCTCTCATCTGGTTTTACATCGGGCCCAGTCTGTTGGCTGTGCAGTTGGCAGACACTTTTTTCCAGGCCATGGACAGCCATCCAGCTGGCTGTGGATTTGCTCCCAGGCCAAAGCTTCCCATTGCCTCTGCTTCCTTCCCCTTTCCACAGTGCTGAAAGGATCCTTCTGCTTTCAAACATTCAATGTCCACAGCCAAGCTGTTGCTTAGCCCTGAAGATAGTTATATATCAGATAGATTTGGTACTGATATAGATTTAGTTTTGTTGTTCATTGTTTTAGATTTTCACTCAAAGACAAGAATCCTAAAGTTTAATAAGAATGATTTTTGCTCATTCCTATCAGGGCAATGAAAGAAAAAAATCCCTATCTGGAATACTGTTAAATAAATCAGAAAAGAAAAATGCAACCAGAAGTCCTCAATCTCCATTGGCAAAGAAAGTTACTGAAGATCCATGTTTATAAGACAACATTTTGCTCAAAGACCCTCTGATTTTTCTGTAGATACCTTTATATTTTCATTTTCTCCAACTCTCCTTTGACTCTTGTCTTTTGCAGGTCATGAAAACATACCACATGTATCACGCAGAGAGCATCAGTGCAGAAAGCAAACTGAAGGAGGCAGAGAAGCAAGAAGAAAAACAGATTGGGAGGTCAGGAGACCCTGTTTTTCATATTCGACTAGAAGAAAGGCACCAGAGACGGAGCTCTGTGAAAAAGATTGAAAAAATGAAGGAAAAAGTAAATAGTCCTTTTATTTAGCTTCATTTGAAATAAATTCAATGCATTTCTGACATTCTTTGGCATGATATTAGACAGAGAAATCCAGCTGGGAAATAAAATTAAGCAAGGTACACATCATAAACTAGTAGTTGGTTATAGATAACTTGACAAAATTGCAGTTCAGAGAGGGGAGTATTTTATTCCCAATATAGTTCTTACTATATGGTTTGTCACATTTGAAACTAAGTTTTCACTTTGTATTACATTTGTTATATGTATAACAGGCTGGAAATTAAGATTCTTTCTTGTTAGTAGGAATGTGTGCTTGAATTGTTACCATTTTTGCTGCATACCAAAAATGAAGTAATTAAACTACATTAATATGCAATGTCTTTCCTAGCGTCAAGCAAAATATTCTGAAAACAAGCTGAAATCTATTAAGGCCCGTAATGAATACCTGCTTACCCTTGAAGCAACTAATGCTTCTGTTTTCAAGTATTATATTCACGACCTTTCGGATTTAATCGATGTAAGTATTTGCACATTTGGTTTTATTTTCATTCTATTCAGGAATAATACTTCTTTTCCATTTTAAAGGGAATACTTTAGTCATAGGGGTTGCATACAGTACACTTACTATTTATGATATTGTATGATATAATCAGAAGTTCTTTCCTTTAAATTTCTATTTCACAAAATAAAGGGCCAACAAGATGCTGAACTCATTCCTTTAAAGTTAGAACATTGCGTTTGCTCCCCATTTGTCAATAGAAAATACGACATTTCCATTATGTACCATTTCTGGGATATAAATATTTTTTACAAGATAAACTTCTTAAGTCTTCATCTAATAGTATTTAATTCAAAATAAGCAATTTCTTCTATGTTTTCAAAATTGTTTAGTTTCATCCATTTAGTCATCGAATCATATATACAGTGGCTTCTTATTCTTACTTCATGTAATTTGAAAAACAGACACAATCAATCCTGTGCTCTATACTGTCAACACACTTACTACTTATTTTCAGTAAGTTATTCATATGAGAACATCCTAGAAGAATGAGGTTATACACTAATGTTGAGTTGTGCCAGCATTTAAGTCTCCAGAACCTGTATTACTGACAAATTTACATTATGCAGAGGGAGCATCCTGCACTCTATCATATCCCTCTTTGTAAGCTGACTTTATATGTGATAGAGAAAATAGAGACAGCAAACACAAGCCCCAGAGCATTCATTCACTGGCAGTGTAGGGTTAAATAGCTTAGTGGCTACGCCCCTGTGGCCCATTTGAAATTCTAGATATTTGAATATGCTTGCTACTGCAACAGTAACATACGTTATTTACAATAGTAAACAACATTCACGTACTGCTCTGCTTTCTAATATAGAATAAATTAATACAGAATTTGACAAGAGGTTTCTCATTTCTATTGGCTGGAGAAGCTAAGCTTCATAGAGAAATGGAAAAATGCCTTCTTGAGATTAATGGACTAAAATAGCTGCATACATATGTTTTATCATATGTCATCTAAATATTGATGGCTGGTTTTATCTGCATTTTAATTTTTCTGTAATTCATAAAATCTTGCCTGATTTTGTTTTAACCTTTGCCTTTCAACTGGTTTTGTTTCATTTTTGCTTGCTTTCCTATGAAAGATGTCAATGAATCTTTTTTGTGTTTTCAATATCTTTTTCTGTCTCTATTTCAACATCTCTTGTATTCCTTTTCTAGTTGTTATTGCATGTTTTCTCCTGATTTCTTCTGGTTTATTCTGCCTGTGGCCTGTCCCTGTCTAATTTGCATCCACCCACTTGCACAACCTGCTCCACCCATCTAGGCTGCCCAGGCAATGAAAGCATTTACCAGGACCTGATATATGGATGATTAGGGCAGAAAACTAAGGACAAGCAGTGTACCTGCTGGGGTACCCCCCAAGTGAGAAGTTGACTCTACCTAACAGATGATTTTCCTGCTACTGCTTGAAGGATGAAGGATTTTTGGCCTCTAGTTAGGGCATGTCTTTTACATGTGAATTTGATATGTTCTTGGATGCTGGAAGGAAAGGTCCCTTTCCTTTTGTTCCCAGCATCTTCACCCCTTCAGAAGCTGGAAACATGCTCAATTTGTCACCTCTCCTGCCTTCCCTTTTGGAGTTCACATTTCTTAATGTCTCCAGTGTGTGTTTCTACTTGGTCAAAACTTTATGAAGTTGGAAAATGCATCTGATTCTTATTCACTTCATCGATGTCCTCAGAGATTTCTGTAGCAGTGAAAACTGAGGGGAAGGAACCACAGGTCTGGGGCTTTACAAAGAATTGTGAGGGAAGGAGAAGTGAAGCTTTCCGTCCATACACACACAGAGACAGCACTCATTGGAATTAGTACATGTAAAGGTGTGAAGACAAGAGCTTCCTAACTGCTGGTTTTCAATAAAAATATACATTCTACAATATTTAGTAACGCAGAAAAATTGTATCTACTCTGCCTGTCTTTTTGAAAGCCATGGACCAATGTACACAATAACATTCTTTTGGCAAAATGGCTTGAGAAATTACTCTTCCCAAAGGAATTTAAATGGAAAGTCTAGCTGCCCTTTGCATTATTGTTTTGTAAGAGTAGGCAGTAAACATGTACAACCAGAATTTGCTTCAGAGCCAATTTAATCTAATTGTGAGCTTGTTTAAATGAAGTGTCTTTCAGACATTTGTATTTAATCAGAATATGCTGTGAAAGCATTGGTATTTAGACAGAATGTTTGCCACTTGACAAAGGAAACTCTTTTTGTAAAAGGAAGAGTCTTGGCAAGGTTTTGGAGTTAAATCATTGGAATGTGAGACATGCTTCCCAGTGGCCATATGTTGCAACAACTCAGACTACCTCATTCTTTAAATCTGTTAATGTCATGGTAGAATTCATAGTTTTCAGAGCAGTAGGGGTGATATCATTCTTTGCCCTCTCTGTTTTGTCCTTGTTTGCCTCCCTGACTTCTGTGCTTTCCTGAGCTCTCTCTCATTGCCTGTACAGAAGGGGATTACCTCTTCTCTGTGTCCAAATTCCAATTAACATGGAAGGAATTTAGATCTCCCCAAGCTGTTGATATTGCCCATAAATGAAAAGGCATGTTTTCCTATGTTAGTGAAAAATACGTCTAATAAAAATGGGATAAATATATGAAATAACACAGTAAACTGTTCAATCAACTTTTTGCTAACAAGGTTGGGGAGGATAGTGGAGCTACTCATTTTTACAAAAAAAAAGAAAAAATTAATTTGGATTCCACTGCATTTTCCGTGTATAAGGCTTATATGGAGAATACTAAATTAGAGTTCCCCATCTGAACTTAGTCTGAACTGTTCAACTCCGTCATTTCATTAACAGAGCTCAGGGCTTCTGACTTAAAATTATGATGTGTTGATCATTTTAAGCCTTTGTGATAAATGCAATACAAAATATTGCTGGAGTCTTAGCTGGATGATTTAATGCATTTAGTGAGCTAAGGGATGAGACCGGCATTTGCAAAGAAGTAGAGAGATAAACAGGATTTGATATGCACAGTGTATTTCTGTCCTCTGCATATTGTACTAGAGGAATTTGAATTTTCTGTTAAATATTTCTTCTCTGCTGACTAGACTGGGATCTAGTTCAAGGGGAGGACAGAATTAGTTGTTCTCTTTATTTGTATCTGTAAAAAAAGGTAAAGATTAGCTGAATTAAAAAATCTTCACCTAGTATGTCGAATTTTTTTTTAAGTTTTTGAGTTTCAGAGGAACAACACTGCTAATCTGGCTGTTAGTGCCAATGTCTGTCCATGTGGCACATACTTTTATTCATTTACATTCATTAAATTTATCTGAGTGTAAGAGGAAGGTAAGGACCTTTTTTCAGACATACTGTACATTTATATGATCTGAAGATAAATACTAGGAAGTAGTGATCAAAACAATTTTACTGTAGTTCTGCTGCTGGAATAAATAAAATATTAATGTGTTGGTCTTTCTTAAAGTGGAGTTTCTGAATCTCTAATTGCAATATGCATGCTTTGAATGGTTAAGAATTTAAGGAACATTTAGCTATTGTGAACTTAATTTATTCTGTAAAGGTTCTTTATTAATCATTCATAAAACCAAGTTTAAAACTAGGGTAAAGTGTGTGCAGCTCACAATCTTTATTACATAAGTCCTCAAAAATATGACGTGTTCAGCCAGATCCCTTTGATTTGAATGTGGATGTCTGTGTAACAGAATACTTAGAAAGTGACTTATTCAGAGGTTAAGGCTTTTTTTATTAATTCATCTCTCCATTGGCATTAGAATTTTATTACTATTCTTGAAACAAAATGAAATTAAATAAGAGCATCTTGGTTTGGTTGAATCTCTGGGCTAAGCACTGCAGTTTGTTCTGTTCAAGCCTAAATATACTCTGGGGTGCAATAAAGGCAGTAAATGCTCTTGAGACTGCTTCAGATTTAATTCTAAATAAGACTAAAATGCAAACTACAAAATTAATTTTTCACACATATCCCAAATGTATCACTCATCTCCCTCCACTTTGCCCAACCAAAAAGTCTTTATGAATCCAGAAGTGCAAAGAAATTCATAGTCTGTCTCTTCGTTCTCTTCTTTTTCATCTTCATGTCTTACTGCACCAAGTGACATCTCATCTCTCTAGCCCATAGATAGGCAGCAGATCCATAGGCAGATAACCACCTAGGCTATACTCTTGGTGTGCTGACTAGTAAACCTCTAAGACTCATATTTATTTTGGCTAACAGTGTGGTTGCTCACTTGAACTTCACAAGTCTTTCTACACATCTTGATAGATATTTCTTGAAAATCATGTAAATATGCATATGTGTGTGTGTGTGTGTGTATCTGCATACATATATACTTTTTTGCAGCACCAGAAAGGTTGATGATTAATTTTTACAAGCATGAGAGACGATGTGGTCAGGGTAGCAGTTTAGTGGCAGTACCTTAAACTTTTGGCCTTAGTAATGAACAAATACTAGAAGTGCTGCCCCATTATAGATAACTCTCTTTTCTAAACCATCTTTCCAGCAGATTAAAACCGTACATTTCTTTCTGGGTAGCCATGAGTTGATGTTATGACAGAGCCATTTCCCAGTTATGGTCTGTGTCTCCAAATTTTGGGGGGAGTGGACTATGGTGTGGCAGAAGTAAGAGTTGTTTTGTCAGTGTGTTTAGTTTTGCTTTTATAAAATTCTCTCATGCAAATTATTTTTTTACATAAGTACTTGAAGCAGAATTTCAAATTCAGATGTTTTCAATTGCATTCAAAGAGACATTAGTGATAAGGCATTAATTCAGGATCTGCATTTAATTCTTGTTTTCTCTGCTGGCACTGGCATTGCGAGAAAATGCCTTAGCCTGGCAGGATACTCTGCTTCACTTGAAAAATCCTCATCCTGTCTGAGAGGCCGTATTTGTTGCCTTGTTCAGCTGTCATCACTTGCCAAAGATGATCATGGTGATAGTGACTGAGTAGATTAAGGGTTAAACAATGAAGTTATGGCACAGCATAAAGGCTGCAATCTTATATTCCAGCTTGCAAAAAAGCTGCATCAGAAACCCACACAGCTCTGATTGTAAATCAATAAGCTTTCTAGTAATACTCAGATTAATCCACTAGAGCCAAAATTCAGGCTGTAGTTTTATAACACATGGGTAGTTGGCAATGCTAAACCTGGCATTGCCCTCTATTTCTAATTCCCTTTCAGTTTAATCTTCCATGAGGTCTCTCTGAAACTAATGCACATGAAATAAAACAGCTGTCCCAATTCGCTTTCTTATCAGCACTTTTAGTCTGTCTTTTTCATCCAAGATAGTGAATTAAATATGAGATCTGATTTGACATAAAACAAGAGGAAAACACCAAGAGACTTTTCCTTTTAGAAACAATATTTTTTAGGCTGAGGGTCTTTGAAATATGGATGCATTTTAGTATAAAAGTTTAGTGGCTCTTCTAGCAAGTGCAACACAGATTTCCATTTTATAAATGCAAAAGAGAGAGATTAACATATGTGTGTTTGATGGAACATGACATCTTTTTATTTTCTTTGAATGGTTCAGCAGCTGGTTTTTTGGAGAGCCACTGTCCCATCTGCAGTCACTATCTGGAGCACTTGCTAGGAGTGAAAACTTAGTCTTTCTGGAAGCTTCGTTGTGAACAAAACAGCTCTCTGTTAGATTTCAGAGAGCAGTTTCATCACCAGTCATTACTGTACCTAAGGAAAGGTGTGAAGCATTTAATTCCCTTCTATTCAGAAGTGAAGTGTTTCATTCCCTTCTACACATGGGTTTTGGTATGGTAAATAGGTTGAAAGCTCTTTCCCATGTAGTGTGTACAACTCTATGTCTGTCTCCCTCTCTGTCTATTCCTCTCCTTTTTCAATAAGTAAGAGGAAAGGGAGTGGAGCATGATCCCGTGAATCCTGTGGGATTTGTAATATCTGCAAGGGAGGTACTCATATGAACATAATATGCATATAGAGTACAGTGGACGAAATTCCAGTTGCTTCTTTACCCAACTCCATAGGTTACATTGCAAGTCCTGCAGGGATGGATGACTTCAGGCTGTGGGTAGGCACCCAGGAGGAGTGGCTGGGGACTGAGGATGCCCTGAGCAGAGTGCTCAGACTGCTCTGGCCAGGCATTGGCCTCTGACTGGAGCAAACCTCACACATTTGAATAAAGAGCACTGCTTTGTATGCAACTGTTAGCCAACTAATGTGCCACTATTGAGGTGATGTCTCCCCTTGCCTGAAGATTCACTGAGCAGAAACTGAGGGTATTTACTGTATAATGTAGGGAAACAATCAGTTGATATTCCACTGCTGTGACATTTTTAACTATATTCAGCTGTTCTCTAAAATATTAACCAAACATGAATAATGCAAACTGAGGATGTTTAAAATTCAAGAACAAACACAACTTTATGTTTTACCAATTAGGTTTCAATTACATTCCATTTCGTAGGAAAAAAAAAGACATAAATTATGACTTTCTGCATTTAGTAACATGATGTGCATTGCTGGCTCTGTATGAGCATGGGAAATAAGGTGTTTACATTAAATACATTTTCACCATCAGGGGAAAAGATGTTAAACCATTCCTGTTGCATCAAAAAGCATTTTAGATGGATTGTTTATGCTAAAGGTATTTGTGGAGGTTTTTGTTTGGGCACAGGCATGGTAAGCAGGAATTGCTTCAAGTTCACTTTGGTGCTGTCAGTAACTTAGATTATTGAGTTATGTCGGGGTGGGTTTAAATAGGTGATTCAAGGCTTACAGATGCTTTTAATACTGAAAAGCCCATTTGTATGTTGAGTCCCAGACTTTTTCTATACAAATACAGTGCCTGCACTTCTGTATCTGATAGGCACGCTGTCATACATGTACACTTGATCTCTTTTCTAAAACTGTCCATTAATCTGTGCAACAGAATGACGATACTAAATACTTACTGTCTTGACCCCAGTAGTGTATTTTAATTCAGAAGATATTTCGTTAAATACTTCAAAGGCAGAAAAATTTCAGGACAGAAAATTTTAGTGATAGTTTCAGGATTGGAATATTGGAATGGTGCTCCTTCTTTTAAATTTGTTTTCTTTTTCCTTTTGTTATCTTTTTAGTGTTGCGATCTTGGATACCATGCTAGTCTGAACAGAGCCCTAAGAACGTACCTTTCTGCAGAGTATAATCTTGAAACTTCCAGACACGAGGGATTAGACATCATTGAAAATGCAGTTGACAGCTTGGAGCCACGAAGTGACAAGCAGCGATTCATGGAAATGTACCCCACTGCTTTTTGTCCACCAATGAAATTTGAGTTCCAATCTCATATGGGCGATGAGGTCTGTACACTGACAAGTATCCCCACAGTCACTGTTTCTGTATACCAGGATAGAGAATTTATCCCTTTTTACAAAGAGCTTGGTAAAAGCTACCCAAAAGCCAATGGATCAGCAATAACATTTTGAAAAATTTGCAGCACTGTCAGTTTCTTCGAAGTTCTCATGTCAAAACTGTTATGTGTTACTATATTCTGTATCACTCATAATGACATTGCTGTGAATTTGCTGGCCAACCTGTCCTCAGCCCAGCACCAGTGCAAGCAGTGGCTTTGTCTTTACTACCTGTATCACTCCTAAGAGTTTGTGGGTGCTGTTTGAGAGCAGTTGCAGAGCCGCTCCAAATTATTCATGGTGCAATGCAGCCTTTTCCCCTTCTTCTTCCCCCATTTTATCATCTGGAGATTTCAAGCATACTGGGTACCCCAGCTGTGCCCTGTTCTGCTACACCAAAGGCCAGTAGCAAAGCAGAATTCGAAATCACCCATGTACATCGTTTTTTCTGAAGGTAACACCAGGGTTTGCATTTCTGCGTGGTATAAAAGCAACAAAAAGCAGACATACAAAAAGGCTGTGCTCTTTATTCATAAGATGGAGTACAGACTTCCACACCTTATAATACATAAATACTTTAAATTTAGATGAGCACATTTTATTGTCTGCTTTATTAAGTTTTAATAGTTTTGGTAGGAATTCACCTAGTTTTGAGAAGAACAGCCAAAGGTTATTGTTTGTTTTTTTTTAAATTACTTGCATCTTACAACTCTTTCTGATTCTTTGTTAGGTTTGCCAGGTCACTGCCCAGCAACCTGTGCAAGCAGAGCTTATGCTTAGGTATCAACAACTACAGTCACGATTGGCTACACTCAAAATTGAAAATGAGGAGGTAAGACCTATGTCGGCAAGGGCTAAGCAGTGAACTTCATTTTCAGGAAGGTGCAGTGTTTTCTACCTTGCCTAAAAGTGTGTAAATGACCCTGAAGTGGCTCAAATCTGTATATGTGATTTTAACTTCAAAAATCAAATACTGCCAAATATGCTAAGGTAGATACTCACCTGCTTTATAGAGGTTTGGAAATTTTGTCTTTTACCAGTCCATACATTCACATTACTGAGTTCTGTGTTTTGCAGATGCTTCAGTGTAAACTTTTTAGAGCACATATTTTTAAATTATTGTGATAGAAAGCCACTGAGAGCAGTTATTGTCTTCTATGACCACCATCTGTCCAGTCCTCAACTTGCTGCTTCTGTAGTACAAAGGAATTTGAACTGTCTTTTGTGGTATCTGAGTCAAGATCTCCTATGCTCTCAGCTACAGCTATTTATAAACATGACTAATGAACGCCTCTGATGGGAACAGCTCACCTAGCAAAATAAAATGCATTTTTTGGTAAAATACAAAAAAAAAGATATGCTGTTCTCTTTCTCCTACTCTGGCAGGGGAAATAAAATGCACTTTTATCACAGTTAAGGCAATGTTGAAGTCCTTCAGTTTAAATGAGAATCTGTTCCTAAATGAAAATATAGAAAGAATTTCATTTCTTCATGTACTTTACTGATAAGTTTTCAGGATTCCAGTTTTTATCGTTCTACTTTGTATGTTGAATGTCTAGAATGAAGTATTAATGTCCATGAGACATGTACAGGAGTCTTCCAAAAAAACCCCACTTGCAGTCAGAATGTCTCTCAAGGTAACACGGAAGGAACGAGAAAAATCATTTCTTTCAGTGAGGTGAAGTGCAAGGGCATGGGGGAGAAATCATGTTTGACAGGCATGGAAGGGATTCGAGCTGTGTGTAGAAGTGTGCATGATTTGGTGGACCATACTAGACTCTATCTGAAGCAGAACTGGGAAGCGAATCACATCTTTGTGGGTGTTGCCAGTTACTTTATTGCACTGTGGAAACTGCATCCCTTGTCCACAGCTTCCCTGCCCAGTGGTGCTCCATAGGTCATAGGAAGGGCTGTGAGTCTGGTGTAAAGTGCTCTTTCTTGAGCCCTCTCTGTCAGCAATGTATTCCCCTTCTGCAGTCTAAAATCACTGTACCGCTCATCATAGCACTGCACAGTACGGGGTCACAGATGTTTTTCTTGGAAGACCATGTTTTTCTGGCCAGATCCAGATCCCTGGATGTACATATTCAATATAACGCACTGACCACGTTTAGGAGAACTGATCCTCCAGAGTAGTGTACTCTGATCTGGGAGGCAACAGAGATGATACCAAATAATGTCACATTTCAGTTCTAATTTCAAACCAATGCTTGAGTGCACTACAAAGCCAGCACAAGAGTACATCTGTGTTAGTGGGTTAGACCATGGTAAAGCAGACAACTGGACAGGAAACCTGTTACATGGACATCTGTTACAGCACAGCTAACTTTTCACATTTACACACCAGTTTGTCTGGGGGAGTGTGCCAGAGAATTACTGTGAGTAATGAGCTTCCCTTCTAAGCTGTTTCTGTATATATTTATCTTGCATTTGGCAAATTGTGCTTTTTAATAACCAGGTTAAGAAAACAACAGAGGCTACCCTGCAGACAATACAAGATATGGTCACCATTGAAGATTATGATGTGTCAGAGTGTTTCCAGCACAGTCGCTCAACAGAGTCTGTGAAGTCAACAGTCTCTGAGACATACCTGAGTAAACCTAGCATTGCAAAAAGAAGAGCTAACCAGCAGGAAACAGAGCAATTCTATTTCATGGTATGTTGCTTGCTTCCTCATTCATGTGATGCAGACCAAACACCTGAAGTAAACATTATCCAGAAGTTCCTGGAATTTATGTGTCATGCATAGTAATAGATTCACCTGCATCTCTACAGAAATTCAGAGAATATCTGGAAGGTAGCAATCTCATCACAAAACTTCAAGCAAAACATGACTTGCTGCAGAGGACACTCGGAGAAGGTAAATATCACACAATAAACTGAAAAGTGATTCCAGACTATACAGTGAACCCACTGAAATGCCAAAGATGTGCAGGAAAAAAATTACAAAACTTAAAGCTTAATTGTCCAGTAAACATAGATTTGATTTTTACCAGTCACAGTTTTGGTGCAGTGGTAAGAGTACACACAATAAATTGATTTTATTTCTTCAACAGATACTTACTTCCACTGCACAGATGTTTAGACAAGTGACTCGATTTGGAAACAGAACTATTGAATGAAAAATCTCATGTCTGAAAGGAGAGCTGATAGTGCAGGTTGATTTGAGAGCTGTGACAAATGTACTGTTTCTACATCCTAGCAATTTCTGTTGACTTGAGGGTTTTTTTAAGACTTGGGTAAGAGTGATCTGTTTAAAGCATACAGAATTATACACGGTGAATCTCTTAAAATGGACTCACTAGTGCAGCATTTCTAACACATGGACACTAATGTACTTCTTGCAGCCTAAGAGTTTAGTGGAGCATTTGTCAAAGGTAAAAGGTGAAATCCTGACCTCAGTAATGTCAGTAGTGAGTTTCATATAGACTTAATTTAGTGTTGTTTTTAACAAAGTATTTGTATGTTGTAAGCTTAAATGAATGAAAATTTCATGGATAGCTCTATACCTGTTGATTATCATTATTGCACGTAAAATTATTGCATTACAAATTGCAATAGCAGAGAACTATCTATTGTCCAGAACACTCTGCACAGTTTTTAAAAGTACATCTTAAAATCTAAACGAAGTCAGCTGAAGTAAAGATCAAATGAAGTAAAGCTGAATTAAGGCTGTAATGAATCAGACACTATGCACAGCTCCAGCCTATCTCTTACCAGCCCTCCCAACTGGCGGTTCCTCATGTACCAAAGGGAAAAGGGGAATTGCAGTACAAACTTTGAGGACTAGACACACAGAGTGGTACAGACTTGACAGGAAGTGGTTAAAGACTATAATTTAAAGTGAAAACTCACAAAAGAAACCTGTTTGCTAAAAGAATGTCTCTAAAAGATGTGTCAATTTATTTTCTTTTTACTGCCAAGTATATCTGTTGTTAATCACATCTCTTCTTGCTTTTAATACAAAAGCCCAGATCCACAAATGGAGGTGCCTAAACAGCTATTAGCCATTTAGTGGCTATAACACAAACAAAACTCCTGTCCAGGGAGTGACTGAGGTTGAGGGTAGGATATAAGCAGCATTTTCTTTCTAAACTGAACTGTAGAAGATGGTAGCTGGTTTTAGACAGCTAACTACATTATCTTCTTTCTCATGGAAGTTTTCATTTAATAGATTTTTATTTTTAATCTGTGCATTGAGCAATTTATTCACACAAAACAGTGTGCAGCTGACTTTAGTCAAAAAAAGGGGAAATATTTCCTCTGGAAGCTTACTGGAAATGTGTTTGGAAAAACAAAGTGAAAGGGAGAGAGATAAAAGGCAACAGAATCTGCCACATAATCCATGTTGGAAAAAAGTAAGGAAAGAATCGTTTGAAAGGAAACCTAAAGAAAAACTCTCAGCAGGGTGACCTAAGTGATAAATTGCCATTGGGCTCTGGGCCATTCTGCCGTGCTGAGGCATGCTTGGACTATTCTGTTTGAAGAGTTCCCTTCTACAAATCAGCTGTAACCCTGAAGTAGTTAATGTGTTGCCCATAGTGTTTTTGCACATATTTGTTCTCCCATCACCATAGCATGGCACATACCAATAGTACCCCAAACATATGCATTTACATTCAAAGCTGATATTTGGAGCGACAGCCATCATTTTTACAGGTTAAGAAGTTCAAGTACCCCCTTCAGCTGAGGCATGTCCTGTGTAAAAATGCCCATGCCTGGGACAGAGGACCTGGATTCTGAAAGTTTCTTGAATGGGGATGATTGAAAGGATCAAATTACAGTGGAATTATGAATGCTACTGCTGTAGCTAATATAGAAATTAATTTGTAGGAAGTGAGCTGCTCCCCTGAAACTGCCTTATCTGGAAACTTTCCATGTCAGCAAGACTGCAGACAAATAACACAGCGTGCTGTGTTAAATAAGGCTGGGGAGAATGGGGGAAGAAGGAGAGGATTGTCTCAACTGCAAGTTTTCCTTTGACACCCTTTCTTGCTTTTATTCAAAACTGTGCAGTGGAAGGATGTAGGCTGAATAGATCCAGGTTCCCATCTGGTGTCCACAATGTTAAAAGCATTTGGCTTCTATTCTGGTTCATCAGCTGCCTGCTACGGTCTTGCTGTTTATGGACACAGCAGATACATATTCATGATCTGCACAGGGAAGATAGATGAAGTGCTCTGTGCTGAATCTGCATCTACAGATTTGGAAAGTAAATAGAAACGCTCCAATAAAATTGATACTAAACATAGGAAGCACACTGATGCTTATATTAATCCTGATCCAAAGGCTCACTTACTGAAAGAGTAAATTAACAAAGCAAAGAGAAATACAAGAAAGAAAACAAGGAGTTGTAGAAGGAATTGCCCCTAAGGTCCAGACACCTTTTGCTCTAAACTGTTAAAGATATGTTTAAAATCCCCCAGGCACAGCATTTGTAACATCTTCTGTTTTACTGGAATTTATTATTGGGATTCTTAGTCTCAGTGAATTTCCCTTGGTAACGTGAGTAGGGAGAAGTCCCTGGCTTACTCTTTTTCTGTCATAGGTTATTTTTCGTACTCTTCTTCCATCTCTCTTTTTCACCTATCTAAAATAGATGCCGACCAGATTCACATGTCTTAGTGCCAGAGACTTTTCCCAGAGCTTCTTCTTTTTGCGAGTTTCAGGGGATCCACACTCTTCTGGTACTGCAAAATATATTGACAGATTAGGGTTTTCAGTACGGTGCAGTACTTTGCGTGCATCTGAACACTGGCACGTAATACTACTATGCTTTTCATATCACTGTTATTCATTCTTTCTGGAGTCTGACAGGCTTTTTTGGTGTCACTTTCAAATCGAGCACTATACTTAGACCTAGCCCAAGTGAAGCTCAGAGTGATTTTCAAAGTTCATATCTATGGTTCTGTTCACTGCATAGATGTGTAATTCTTCCCTAGTACCTTACCTGTTAATAGTGAATTTCATTTGTGCTGTGTGTTATTTAACCCCTTTGAAGGGCTTCCTAATTTCATCAGGGTTTGATACAAAGTATTTCAGTCATCTGCACAGTGCTCTGCCTCCTTAGCTGCTGTGATCTCTCAAAGCATTAATAAATACCTTATGGATTGCATAAATGCTCCTAATGGGAAGGCTAGAGTAAATGGCTGTTGAATTTTTGCCATGATGAAAAAAGACCATTTCAAGTCCACTGAAAAACTTCTCTTTGCTAGTTTTTGATCAGTGAGAATGTTTTGCCACTCTATCCATGGCTGTTCAGTTGCTTTAGTCATCTCTTGTGAAGAAAGTTATCAGGGGCCTTTGAAAGCCTAAGTAAATTAATTGAACTGATTCTTTATCCGGTGTTTTACTGACATGTTCAAAGATTTTTAATAAATAGGGCAAAATCTCCCTTTGGCAAAGCTGGGCTCATTGGAACTTACCATACCATGATCTTTGTCCTGTTCCATTATTTTGCTTTTCATTATGATGAATTGTCATGATGCACATGCCTGACTTATTGGTCTGTTGATCTGCAAAGGAGCCTTTCTGGAATATGGTATTTGCTTCTGTACAATTCCCTGCAGATGTCTCTGGTGTTTCTCAGTGATAGTGTTGTACTTCTTTTCTGCAATACACAAAGAAAAGAGTAGGGAGTCTTTCAATAGCTACTTATGTCTAGAGCCCTGTATTTTCAGCACTTAACAGGTTTAGGCACAAGGCACAGGGGGAGATGTAATCTAATCTTCGGACAGCTCTATTTCCATACTGATTTAGCCACTGAAACATATGAGCACCAACAATAGACATTGTTTGGAATTTTACTTGAAATTATTTACAGTATCAAGTGACTCTTTATCTGTGGGCAGACTTCTTAAAAATTGTTCCATAACATGGGTTATGTTTGTATTTTAAATGAACTGTGGAGATAGTAGATAACTACACTGCCCTGTTTGTTGTATAGTTGTATATCTGTTGCTGGTAGCATGAAAGTTAGGGTTAAAAATAATTTACAAGTGTAATTTAGATACAAAAATTTCAACCTAAGACCTACAAATCATTGTTTCCTGTTTATTGAACTTTTCCAGGTCACAGGGCTGAATACATGACAACAAGGTAAGATATTTTTATCTGACTTGGTTTAGAGTTAAAAAATAGGTAAAATCTTAGAATTTAAAAATTTTAGAACAGCTTTGTAAGGGTTGTTGCTGTTGTTACATAAATTATGTACAGACCCTGTGTGTTTTAACATTCAGCATTTCTGTTTCAGCATGCTGATGGGTAAAGAACCAGACTGGTCATCTTCCTCATTCTTGTGAGATACTTTGGCCAGTGTCAAGGGTGGGACAAGCTGGGAGATCCTTAAAAATACTTGTGAATCACACATCAGATTTGAAAGTTGCAGGGAGCACTTTGGTGTTAGAAAAGAAATATTTTTCAATTCTCAGAGATACCTTGCCTCTCATAGTTTGTAATTCACTTGGTCAGGATACACATTTTAAAAGAACCTGGTCGGAGGATCAGTCTGGGCAATGGGCTGCGTCTTTGATAACCTAGCTCTGGACACAAATACCTGCCTCCCCCAGCATCCACGTGTTCCACACTTAAATGGCTCTATATATCCACAGAAGAGAAGGAATTTTGTGTTTTACGTCTCCCTACTTTGTGCTGCACGTACTTTTTCAGTTGTGTAGTGCCACACCTTTGAAGCTGCCTCCCAGATATAAACCCAGATAAACCCCAGAGGCTATGAGGGGGCAATGGCAAGTGCTTGGATTTGCAGCTGCCACTTGTATGTATCACTGCTACAGTCACTGTGTCCTGGTAAAGCAGGAGCATCCAGCCCAGCTTTCTTGGTCTCATTCTTCCCTTCTCTTTCCATGCAATACATCCTTGCTCAATGCACTTGCCTGGTCCCAGTGCTCCCAGGGACATCTCTACAGACTTTACACCGGATTTTCTCCCACCACTCCATGTTCTTTTCTAGCTCTGTAAAGCTGGACTTACTCAACTACTTTCCTTATATGACCTCAGTTGAAAAGTGGTAACAAATCAGAGCATTCTTCCCAATTGCTAACATTAATTCTGACAACTGCACTTTCTGCGTCCAGATGCTACCATTCCAGGAATGCATGGAAATCAACAAGTTTATGTCTAATGAGAAAAACCTCCTTCTTCTCTCCAAAGCAGGCGACTCATCAGGCTCACATGATCCTAAGTTCCCTGCTGTGTAAACAGCTGAAAGAAGATGGTGGATTTAGGCAATGATTTTACCTTAGTAAAGTGGGGGAGCACTGAAGCCATCTTAGCTCAGATCTTCTTACAACTGGTCGCTTAGAGAAAGATACTCTGAGAAGTAGGGCCTGCCCATCCGTTCCTCAGCACCACCTCCTGGGCTTTGCCTGGGACCTGCCTGTTGCCCCAAGGTTCAGTTACATTTCCAGGCTGTGAGACATGCAAACAGAAATGTTCTTCAGGGTCAAATTGTAGAAGGGAAGAGGATGTCTTTAAAGATGAGTTTAAAATAGCAGGTAGTACTCAGAATAAAGTCCCACTGCTGAATGCTCTATGCCTTAGTGTTCCTCACTGATCCCCCAAAAACATTTGATTTTTTGCTAATTCAAAAAAAGCCTGTAGAAACTGCTGGTGCATAGGAACTAAGGAAGCTGTTGGCACGTAGCCAACATTGGTTGGCATGACTTTCACAAAGTAGTTTGTGAGCTAGAGAACAATATTTATTTCCTGTAATCTCTTTCAGTTGTAGTCATCGCATGTGTAACACACTAGGTAAAATTTTGCAGACCAAAGTTTTATGTGTTCTTCCTTTACTTCTTTTTGTGTTATGCTGGTTTTATTTATTTGTTCAAGTTGATATTCTTTTAATTCCATTAACTAATTAGCAAGGTGTTTCTTTTCACTTGTGCGGGTTGGATGTGCAAAGCTAAAGCTGTTTAACCTTCCTGGCTCTAGCTGAAAATGCAGCACCTTAGGAGTGTGCTGAGCAGCTTTAATTTGCATTTGAAGCTTCTCCAGCAAGAATCAACTTTTCTGCTTGATAAGAGGTTCTTCGAGTGGTTTGTGTTCTGTTGTGGCTGGCAGGATGAATTCCAGTGGTTGCTGCACATTTTATGCATGACCACAACAAAAAAGGCCATTCCGATTGTGCAGTGTTTGGAATAAATTTATATGGTAAAACTGCAAAACAGGGATTCATAAAGTATGTCATTATTTATCCATAAGTAATGCATTTTTGATGGGGGAGTTCTCCACTCTTTAGTCAGTGTTACACTTAAATTTGATGGAAAATCTTTATTTGATAAATACTGTGTTTATTGCTCCCTTTACAATGTTCTGTTGTTTTGCTCTTAGCTTACAGACATTTCGTTTTATTGCGTGACTTAATTCTACCTTGCTCAGTAATCATATTCCCTTCCCTTAGGCCTCCAAATCTTCCCCCTAAGCCCCAGAAACACAGGAAGGCCAGACCCCGATCACAGTATAGTGCTAAGTTGTTTAATGGTGATTTGGAGTCATTCATCAAGGTACTGGCACCAGCCACCCCAGTGGCTGATCTCAACACTTCTCACTATAATGGTCACTACCTCACAAAAGCTGAGGCAGATCATTATGTTTAAGTCTGTCCTGGGGCTCTTCTTTCCCGGTTGATCAATATAATACTTCCTGAAGTCAAAGGGAAAGAGCGGGACTCATTTCATACATTAGCCTCCCTACAGTTTTGTTAATCAAGTAGGCATAGTATTGGCAGCCTGCTTTTAACAAGAAACTTAGCTTCATGAAGAAGATAGGATGTAGTGGTGCATCCCACAACTTACCACAATTTCCTGGTTGCTATTTTCATCACATTCAGTGTTTAAAGTCTGTGGAGAAGCAGTATTTCCCTGAGTTTGATAGCCAGATTTTGATTTCCTATGACTTTAGGAA
Source organism: Acanthornis magna (assembly GCA_036785705.1). Lineage (NCBI taxonomy): Eukaryota > Metazoa > Chordata > Aves > Passeriformes > Acanthizidae > Acanthornis > Acanthornis magna. Next base: position 29,419,231 of record JAWUZG010000001.1, read on the forward strand.
TTTATTATATTGTGTGAAATTGTGATCACCGCTATTCTGGATCTTGTATCTTTGCTGTATTTACTATCTTCTTTCTCATACTTTTATTTCTAATAATGCTTCTAGCCGAGGCCGAAGGAACTCTCACACGAGACATCAGGTATAGTTCTGGTGACAAGAGAACCAGCTCTGCCTCGCTCGGGTTGCATTCATGCCTGGCTCAAAATCAGTTCTTGTAAAGACCTGGAGGGAGAAGTTTGCATTAAGAAATGAGTGTACAAATTTAGCAGGAGAAACTAAACCAGAGCAGAACTCTGGGGGGGTTATAGTCTTAAATGATGGATATTTTCTGACTCATTTTCAAGCACCCACCCATCACAGGTAGCCCCTCTGGACACTAGCTGACACAGCTACAGGAAAGAAATATTTTAAAAAATTGTAAAAATACATTTATAAATGCAGTGAATAAAACTCTTGACTGCAAGCTCTCAGACCTGGGTTTGAATGTTACAGGGTTTTGGGTTTTTTTCTAGTGCAATATAGCTATTATATAGCTAATATAGCAAACATTTTGCAGAACAAATTCTGTGCTCAGTGGCACTGTACTGGTTTAGCTGTCTTTGAGTCAAGCTTTCAGCCATCCTCAGTACAACTATAGGGAAAACCATTATTATTATTTTTATTGTTGTTACACAGGAGATGCCATGAAATGCAGACTTTGAGAAATCATCACATGATGAAATAGATGAGTGTCATGAGCAGTTTCTTGCTTAAGGGTGAAAGTAAGCAAGGAAGCAGAAATTCTCACAGTGAAAGCCCCTGGACTAGAGAAGGGCAAAGGAAATCAGGAGAAATGGTACCCCATCATTTTCCCTCACAGAGACAAGAGTTATTCTACATGGCAGTGTGGCTGACAGGGCTTACTTGCAAGTGGGGAGTCCTGTGTAATTAGTCGTACAAAAGGAAAAAGGTGCAAAAAGCTGGTAGCCTTATGAAAGGTTTGCCAGTGTGGGAGCTACCCTAGGACAGCATCTCTGCCCAAAGGCCATGTCATTCCTGATAGGGATGAGTCATTTTGGCAGGCACAAAAGGATTACACTTAGTGAAATACAGTATCACACCAAATTGCCTTTTGTTAGAATTTTGCATCATAAGAAATTGTAACTAGTCCCAAACACACATTCACTGACTACACACATCAAATTAAATTCACAGTAACAACAGGGTCACTGTTCTTGACACTCACCAGCACAGATTGTTACTTCAAATTATTTTCCTTTGATTAGATTCAAAAGGCAAAGCTGTTAATTTAGATTATTTCAGGGTATTACTTAAGTACAAAGTTTTGTGTGTTTCTGAACAGATTCTCCAAAACCAAGTATGAAAGTGATTTGGGGTTTGGTTTTTTTGTCATTTCTTACTGCAAACGCTATCTTTTCCTAGGCTTTACATTCTTTGCATGAACCAGGGTACTAACAGGAGATGTGGGTGCATGTTGTGCATGTTTTCTAATACTCTGCTTTTTTGGAGAGCTAGGCTGCTCAGTGTTGGTGAAGATGACGGTGTTCCTGGGTTTAATATGGGTTTAATAACGGACCTGTTCCATGGGGTTTTTTATTTAGCTGTTACCAAACCACAACACAAGTCAAAGAGAAAATGCTAATCCAGCCATTACTGGTTCTTGGATAGCCAGTCTTTGCTAGGTTTTAAATTAAAAGACAAGCAAGCCACAGTTTAAATAGCAGAGTTAGTGATACAGTCTTTTGTAAGCCCCACTAAAACAGCATGGAGTATGAGTAAGATCAGGGGGTTAGGTTACCTCAGGAAGTGCAGTGGTTCATTGCTTCACTGCTTCACTGTGTGTTATTTGTCAAACTTTTTTGCTAGTGGACTTTTATTCTACATGAGCTCAATTCATAAACTTCCCATTAGTGTAGTTTAGTATGAAAAGTAAGTACTAATTTGTAAGAGGAAATGTATATTCTGAGTTACAAGGTGTTTTTGAATTCATGATTTTATAATTCAGACTGATTTTATGCTTAATTTCCAAATTAATTAGTCAATTCTCTGAGCATTTACATATTGGAAATTCATTTGGAAAGAAAAATTACAGCTTCCAAGACAAGAAATTCCAAGATTATTTATGAAATATTAATCTTTGCAGCATAAGCACCAACTTTTCCAAATAATTTTAATCATATTATTTATGTCTTTATATTTGATGGCTTGTGGTCACTAGTGTGCTTGGGTTAAAACATCCATCTTTTAAAGTTCCAACACAAAAGGGCTCCAATGGTTATTTCGGAAAATAAGCAGTTTAAAACAAAAAGACTAGTAACTCACTGACAATTAGTGTATAGTCATCTTCTCCCCCTCCCATCACAAATATTTTTTATCCTTTTTGAAACACTTTTGTGTAACTGAAAATGTAGCTACAGACCCATTGCTATATAATTTCTGAGATGAGGAACTGTGATTCCTGCGCTCTGCCAGTGGCAGGTGGGGAGGTATAGGCTGTGACCTCCCTTTCCCAGTAGCTTTGTGCCCAGAGAAGTAGCTGAACCTCATGCTGAGCTCAAAGGAGCTGCAATTCACCACCCAGTGATCAGCAGCCATTCAGTGCTGCCAGAAACAACGTGCCAGGCTATCATCTGCCCTGTGGTAGGGCACAAAACCTGCAGAGCACATAGCAGTGCTCTCAGTCACGAGGGAGACATCCTGGTACCCCATGCAATGGCATTTGGTGGCTTTGCTCCAAAAACGTTTCTGCTAGTCCAGCAAATCCAGGAGAGCCATGGAAATTGTTTGCGATGAACTTTTTTTTACCAAAAAACCACCCTGCCAAACAACAAAAAAACCCCACATTGAGGTTCTGTGTAATTAGGTCCATGTAGGATTTTCTCCACTAGGAAAAGAAAGGTCAGTTAAATGGATGCAGAGGGATCATTGTCATCATTAATTACTATTCTTAATAATAAACTTTTTAAAAGGCAAATTCACTGCTTTAACTAATTTTGCTTCAGAAATCTAAAATGCCTGCATGACCTTAGATGTCACATACAGTGTTAGCCAGATATGGTGACAGAGAACTGAATTTCCCAATTAAATTATTTTAAGAACCATAATCCTTTTCTTCACCTATTCCTTTTCCTCCCTCCCTAAATGGGAAGAGAACCACTGTTAGAAGTGCTATTTTTTCTTACATGTGTTTTTTGCCAGCACTGTATGTCCATCTAGATTGACCAAGAAAGCGCATTTTCACATTCAGGCCATAGTAGGGAGGTTTCCTCTTTCTGATCTGCAGCTCACTCTTTCTGCTCTTGTTTTTGCAGGATTCAGGGCAAGTTATTCCTCTTATTGTGGAAAGCTGTATCAGATTTATAAATTTATACGGTAAGCTCTGAAAAAAAACTGTGTCATTTCATTATTGCCTTGACTTTTTCATATATCTTTTATATTATTCATTTAGCACCACAGCTTTGTTTTTAAAATAGAGATTAAAAGTATTTTTAAAAATAAATTTATTTTTCACCACTGTCTCCCATCTTTGCTGCAGGTCTTCAGCATCAGGGAATTTTTAGAGTGTCTGGTTCCCAGGTGGAAGTCAATGATATTAAAAATTCATTTGAGAGAGGTAATTGGATTTTCATTTATTTGAGCACCTTAATATCTGACATTTAAAAATCTTTTAAATTCTAATTATTTTCTTGGCTGTTTAAACAGATTGTATGTACTGTGTGTACTGCACCTAAAACTTTGCACCATCATATGCTTAAACATGAAGTACAATGATAATATGTGCATGTTTTCCCCCCATTATGTCCTAGGAGCATGAGGGGTTTTCTCATTTTGTTTAGACAAGGCACATGATTCTTGAATCAACTGTAAACATTAGTCTTTTGTTAATGGTAAATAGTGTTTTTTGTGTATTCTATTTTAAAGATCATCAAAAAAGAAAGATAATGGATTTAATTTGATTCAAAAGACTACTTAATGCAATTTGAAAGTGCTGTTGCTTGATCTTCTGGAATATAGGTGCTCAACTTTCTGGTCCCTCTGCCAAAGTTGCATCACAATCTGGGAAAATAGGGGGTAAAAAAAAGGGTCATTCCATTTCTCATTCCCAAAGGAAACTTCAGCCCCAGAAAAGGAATTACGTTAAAAATACCAGGAAGTAAAACCAACTTTTTAAACATTAGGGGCTTGTAACACCCAGCCTAGGATTGCTCTGCTAGGGGAACCAGGATCCAGCAATCTTCTAAATGCGTTAAAGCTATATTTTTAACTTTTTACTTTAATATTTTTAATATTAATTATTTTAATAATGAATTAAAATAATTAATTATTAATTAATTATAATTATTAAATCCCTGTCTTAAAAACTGGGATTTTTTAATTTCTAGGGGAAATTCAAACTTTTACAGGTCATCTGCTAATGACAAAACCCTTGGAGCAAAAAGTCTTGTGACTAAAAGCATGAAAAAATACGCACAGTATTTTTCTCCCAAGTATTAGTTACATATGTCTTGTTAAACCTGATCTTGTTTTTGACAAGGTATATAAAGCAGCTGTTTTCACTTGCTAAGTGAAGCCACATCCCTCCATTCTGCAGCTTTTACGTCTGCTTATTCTTAACTGCTCCTCCTAGGTAGTATTATCCTTGAAGATGCATACCTTTTGAAGTGTTTGAAAATAAAGATTAAGCCTTTAAAATTACACAAATAAAATCGTGCAATCGTGCCTGAGATTTCAGTTAGGTTTTCAACAAAATGGTTGCACATATTCCTGATGTTTTAGTTTTTTAGAATGAAGACACATTTTCAATTCAATGAGTGATCTAACTCCATTTGCTTTATGTAGGGCTCCAAAGAAAAGTCTGAGAAACTCCATTCAATTAAGAACATTTGGCTTTTTTCTTTTACTAACTGTAAATCACAACATGTCCATAAATATCTACTTCTAAGTTCAGGACCTAAGAGATCACTAGGTTATGTAATTTTAAGGAAGCTTTATTTAGGCTGCCTTTTTTTAGTTTAATCATAGCCTGGGATTTCTAAATCAGTGTTTATTTTCTTACTTGAATGCTTGCATTGGCACGTCCCACACACTGAAACAAAAACCCCCCCAAAATGTCACTCACTTAGAAAAATGTTTTATGCAAAAATGCTCCTGCATGTGTGTTTCATTCACTTTATTTACTTTTTAAGGTGAAAATCCTTTGGCAGATGACCAAAGTAACCATGACATTAACTCAGTTGCTGGAGTACTGAAGCTCTATTTCCGAGGGCTGGAAAATCCTGTCTTTCCTAAGGAAAGATTTAATGATCTTATTTCTTGTATCAGTAAGTAGAAATTTCAGTTTGTGCTCAATATAATTTTACTTTCAGATATGTGATAATAGCCTGAATATAATACTAACTTCACAGATTTTCCTGAGACAATTTGTTTGCCATGTGTAGCAGTCTGGGTCAGTTGTTAGTCACACTCACAGCTGTGATTGTTCCCTTTTTTCACTGGGATTAATGTACAGTACAATTCTTTGTTTAATAGGGCAGGAAGAATATCTTTTGGTATACAAGGGATAGTTAAATTTAAACGCATTATTATTATTTTCCTCTATGCACTGAGGCAGACAGAAGGGAATGAAGTCATGAGCATGCAAACAGATCGTGTTACTTTCCGAAAAGGTTTTCATGCCCCACAGCTTGGGGTCAGGACCGGTGAATAAATAACTAACTGCTCAATATCGTGTGATTCTGACCTTTGTGGCGCTCATCTTAAAACCACCGATCCAACGGGAAAACCCTTCGGTGGGGGGATGGAATGGAACAGTTGAGTGCTGTCTGCAGGAGAGCCTGGGCTGCCTCCCCACACACGAGCTGTAATGGGGTGCCTTGGAGGAGCATCGCGTGTGTCTGTGCCTGCTGGTGCTCGTAGCCAGACACAGAGGTTGTAGGAATTTGGAAAATTGTCAGTGGATGAATGAATTGCTCTGACATGCATAAAACCTCTTCCAGTTCACAGACCCCTGCAGGTGTTGAGGGGTGAAGCCAAGCCACCCATCAGTAGGCTTGCTGTTCCCTGTGAGCACAGTGGCAGTGGTCTAGCTAGCTGGAAGGAGCTAGCTTTGAGGGAGAATTTCCTTTCTACCCTTCCCTTATAACTTGCCTGCTTCAACCAAATGGAGAAAGAGGCAGTTTCATGGGTAACAAAAGCCAGTCCTTCAGGATATTAATTAGGTCGGGCTCTCCAAAATGTTATTTTGGCAGAGGGCTCAGCCCAGCAGACAGGGCCACCAGGTGATGGGTGCACAGTGTCCTGGGCTGGCCATCAGGTGGGGTTTTTGGCTCCCTACTTGGGGGACACATTGTGTGTGGTTTGCCTCCCACATAGGGAGGATTGCAGTAATTCCTCCTGGAGGTTACAAATGCATGAATCACTGTGACCACGTCTATGTGCAATATTTTGTGTTCCATTTTTTTTTGCAGGGTTTTCTGCAGCTGGTGCTATTTACAGACTTGGTGGTACTGAGGATACCTAAAGGACCTCAAAACCACAGTTTAGCAGTCTAATCCCTCATGCTGAGGGGGACAGTCTTTTTAGGAAGGATAATCCTGGTTCTGCTTCAGTTCAGCTCTAGCTAACTGTGATGCCACAGCCCAGAAAATCTCTGCAAGTCATAAAAATCGAAATCTAAAAAAGGACCATTTTGACTGAGCAATTTTCTGCATAACAGGAATGATAGAACTTTACCTTATAATTCTGCACCGGTTTCCATAACTTTTGGATGAACTAAAGCATGTCTGCTTGAAAAATTTATTGATTTAGTGGCTTCAGTTGACAGCAAATCTACCACATTCTTGGATAAGCTGTTCAAATGATTAATCACTTTCATAGTTAAACATTTGTACCAGATTTCTTTCTCAAAGTTTCTGCTGTCAGATTCTGCCCATTTGATCTCTTCATGTCTTCATTATTTTGACTAAGCATTAAGAAAGATATAAATGGTGGTTCTTTATATGTGGAGATGGTATTGCAGTCTGCTGTGTTGAAGAGCTTTAAAAACAATTGTAAACTAAATTGTAAAATACCAAGAATGAGTTTCAGAGTGTACAGAGATTATACAAGTGAATGCCCAGGAAATACAAAGATACTTGCCCAAAATAGCCTTTGAAAGGTGTTCCAGGAAGAGGAACCTGGATGATTTCAAAGAGTTTTCACTCACCATTGAAGGTTCTGAAGAGAGAGTGGGGTATTTGGAAAGAGGGGTAGAAGTTCAGTGGACTGAGCAGATAGATGTACATGGCACCCTCTGAGAGTGTTCCAGCTCAGTTTTCCCAGAAAAGGTATTTATTTTGTTATTAAGAACTTCAAGAAAAACGGCCATGAATACTTGATCCCTAGTGTTAGGTCTTGTTTTCCATGAAAGAGTCCAACTATTGCATGCTCCTAGGAGGCAATGAATTACTTTCTTGAGAAAGAGTTGACAACCTTTTATTCAAATAATAGTATCATCCAGCAGAGCTGAAATTAGTAGCAACCAATAGCCTGGAATAAAGTCACTGCTTTTTGCAACATTTTAAAATGTTTATTGAGAAAGAGGTGTTGCCATCTGATCCTGTTCTCTGAGGGTCATAAATCTGGATTATCATCCCTATGACAGTTCATCAAAACGAGCTGTAATGACTGACTAGTTCTGCTAGCTTTGACTTTTGCTATTGCTGTTGTACAAGAAAGCAGAGGGTTTTCTTCCTGTGTTGTAAGAGTCCAAGATCTGTTTTCTGACAGGTTTTGGAGGAAGTATGGGGGGCATGATTTTGCCGTTTGGTTTGATTTCCACAAGATTGTCACTAGGGGCACTGTGAAATGGCAGATGGATGCCTTCAGCACAGGGAGGAGAGCTAAGTGTGGAACAAGGTAGGACAAAGCGGGTTTTCTCTTTGAGCACACTGGGTGAGTTTACTTTGTGTTGTCATAGTGGGGGAGTTTGAATGTAGCGTGTGGAAAGAAACAGCTCTTGTGCCTTGCACCCAGAGCCAGCCCCAGAACCATATGCTGGGAAAAGGGGGGCTGTGTGACTGCATCTTCTGGTCATCTGAGGAGCCTGAGGTGGAGTGTTTTTACAGCTGTGTACTATTCTATACGCTTTGTTGAATGGTGCACCACTTCCAAGGAATAAGAATGGTTTTTTGGGAAAAACAGCAAACCAGCAAGCATTTCAAAATACACTATGTGGCATCTACATGGCACATACGATCATAAACTGGTGGATCTAAAAGACCATTTCCATTGCTATATTTTAACCTACACTGGATATCTTGCGAAAATGAAAGATTTCTCCTCCATTTCAGACTTTGAATCAGTCATAGTTGCATTAGAGTTTTTTTCTGTGCTTATGTGGCCTCAGATATTATGTATCTAGGTCTTTGTGCTAATGGGTGCAAGGCCAGACTCCCTTTTTCTGTGAGAACATAGGTTACTGTAACTTCTTAAGATCACAATTGGTACATTAAGTCCAGAAAAGTTTCACATGTTTAATTAAGCATTTTTAAATATTCTTAGTTCATATTGCATTCATTTTTTGAAAAACAGTGAGGAAAGGAATAAACATTCTTTTCAAATAGTTTTTCAAGATAAATGTCAGTGTGGTTTTTCTTAATCGTTGGCAGAAATTGTTACAGAAGGGGAGAGGGAGAAAGCAAATTTATAAAGTTAATGTTCACATGAAACTGTAAAAGGGCAGAATGTCACACATTTTATATGGAAATGTAATGTTGCCAGTGAAAAACCCCTTGATACTGAAGCACTTAGTTATGGATGTCAGGCATAATTGAGGCTACAGCTGCAAAATGAACCTTTCCTCAGTACAGCCACCAAGAAATTCCTTTACATTTATGCATATATTTCCTAATGAAATAGAGCATTGTGAGTTAATGCTTTCCATTTTGTAAATACAGTGGAAACAATGCAAAATTACTGTGATTTTTGTAGCAGTTCATATTTATTAGACTCATGAGAACAGTGTTACTCTGTTTGGACTTATTATGTAATTTAGATAAAATTTGAAGCAAGTTAAATGCACTGGGCAAGAGCAAGCATGAAAGGTAGAACAGAACATATTGAACCCATCTGATTATGGGCCATAATTCCTTATTCTTATTTTAAGGAGTGGCTGCTATTGGTCCCAGCAGCATTCTGTAATCCAGAGGACAATCCAAGGTTGTGGTGTGAAGGAGGAGAGTCTCACTGCACTTCTTTCTGCCTCTTTGTAGAAACAGGTTGGGCCAAAGAAAAGTATTTGTAGCAGGAGCTATGTGGAGGCAGAAGGTACAGACTGTGCTTAGTAGGGCTGGTGTAATTCACTTCACTGCTGGGGGACTGCAGTTTCTCCCCTGGTGTGAGCTCTTACACACATGACTTTCTTAAGTTCACATATATAGCTGTGCCATGCAGCAGCAGACGCACCTCAGCTATTCAGACTGCTTAATGTCTGCACAGAGCATTACAATTCCTAATGGTTTCATCTCCCTTGCCTTAAATTTCATAGACAAAAATGGCAAGATGAAGGAAAACTTAGTATCTTTTTTTCTTCTGGTTTTTATCATTTTAGTCCCTTGCCATCAGCAGTGCCCATTTACCTAAAGACATAAATGTTATGAAAAAAAAATTCTACTGCTTTTCCAGACTATTGCCCATTACTTGAAGAGTAAAGAACTATTCTGAATTGTCAACTCTCCATGAAAAAGTTTCAACAAAATGGCAAGTGTTTCCTTCCCTAAGTAACAGTGGAGATCACTGCATTTCTCCTCCCCTAATGCCTTCTTAAATAGATCTGAAAGAGCTGTAAGTGGCATTGCTGAGTTAATATATACATATCTTCGAGCTGGATTGGACTCATCTACCAAAATGAACAGAGGCACAAATTGTTAACTTCAGCACTAATACATATTCATGTAGATAACTTGTCAGCTGCAAATTGACCATAAAAATTACATCTGCAAGTGTAACTCAGTCCCATTTGACATTCACAGGGTGTGTAAAAAATGCATTAGGCACTCCCTCTGTTACTAGTAGGCACCACACCAAGTGGAAATAGCAAGTAACCCCCACAAAGAGATACTACACTGGATTTTATCCTTCGAAGCCATGGTTCTAAAGTAGAGAGACATCTTACATTACCGTTGTTTGCTTCCTCTGTGCTACCCTTGCTGGTGAAATATGCTTACCTTGCACAGCACTAGATGTTAGTTGTAACACAATTCATTAGTTGCTGACACCAGGTTTCTCCTGCTATATGTTTTGATCAATAATATCTTCCTTTTACCAAGTGTTTGCAATCCTCTTGTTCCTGCTGAGGTTGGCCCGTGGAGGCTGGCTGTGAAGAGAGGGTGGTGAAACATCCACAATCCAGAACTCATGTTTCTGAGTTCTGCCTGCTCCCAGGCTGAACCATCTCACTCGGATAACCATGTCTCACCTCCAGTGCAGGAGAGACCATGTGTGTGACCAAGACTAGGAAAAGTACAGTGCTTCCTTAGTATTTTTAAATAAAAAAACAAAGTAGTATGCAGCTGTCCAGTTGGCTCAAAATACTTCGAAACCACCAACAATTGCTGTCTTGCAAAAGACTTTTATTCTGCATCACTGCACCTATGTATTTGAGTGTATTGCCTTTTACATGCTCTACTACTTCAGAGTAATTGCTTAATTAAACTTTAATTTACATTTTCTTAATGTTATTTAGGATTAATGTATCCCTGTTTTCATTTCTAATTTAGTTTTTGTTCATTTGTGTTTGGGGGCTTCTGCTAGTAATTGTGTTTTCTCCCCTCTCAGGTTTCCTTTACTCTTCTGTGGTAGGTTGTTCACTTCTGATCTGTTTCACTTTAGAGTTAACTTTGCAAAAACCTCATAATGAGTGACAAGGTGGTTAAAACTGTTATTTCTCCTGGAAAAGTAGAGATTCATTGTTTCTGTGGGTCTCTAAGTGAAGGTGACACTGCCTCTCAGAGGAGGTTCCAGTGTTCTTGGAGACTGAAGATCACACTTTTCAAGGCTTGAGTGCCTAGGATTTATGTCTGTATCATGTGATTGAGAACCAGTCCTTAGTGTGTGGCTGACAAAGAGGCAGCTAGCTGATAAGTATATGCAATGACATTAATCTCATCTGGATTCATTCATCCAGTTCAAGGACATGGAGTGTTTGCAGAGTAAGTCCATGCGAGATCAGTAAATAAAATCTTTTCCAAGAGCAATGCAGGATTGCATCTCAACAGATTTTCTTGTGGAGCTTGTGATCTGCCTCTTTGGAGGATTTTATGAACAAGTTGAACAGACACCTTGCAGAGGGGATTAAAGTGAAGTCAGAGGCTAAGACTGTAGACTTAAGAGACCTCTGAGGAGTCCTCTGAGCTCTCTGTTTTTCATTTTTTGTAGTAGCTGGTGGAGACTTCCTAGATCCCAAACACCTCTGAAACCTAGATGCCTAGATAATTTTATGGATACACAGAAAATCATATTCTTTTGATTATTAGGATACTTTGTTCGACTCTTGTGGAACGTTAGTAGTTCTGGGCTCAGGTGCCTGGTTCTTCCACAAAGTGCTATAGTCATGAAACTCCAGAAGTTGGCTTCTTCCCCTTCTCTTGTTTCACCCTACAGATATCTCCTGTGCTCTGCTTTGACAGAAGCACAGCGTTCCCACACCAAACAGCTTCTCGTCTTGCTGGCAGGAAAATCTCCTGCTTGTGGGTTTGACCCCTATGGCCGAAATGGGTCTGGAAGGCAGATGTGTCAGACCAGAGCTCCAAAAGTTTTGCTTTGCCCTGAGAACTGGGAACTAGAAAATAATAACCATTTCACTGTGTGATATTTACTTGATGTTAGTCTTGATTTATACTTGATATTCCTGTGTCCTTCACAGAGATCTCTCTTCCCTGTCTCTTTCTACAGTCAGAAAAAACACATTAGTTCTCAGTGTGCTTGGCCTTGCCAGAGGCTTGTCCTCTTGCTTGTCTTTGGGAATATGAGTCTCATCATATCATTAGAGTAATGAACCAGTTTTCAAATCCCCTGATTTCTATTTCAGCTTGGCAGCTAATTGCCTTATTAGAACAAATCATGTAATATCAAGCAGTTCTGTTTTCTTAGCTGAGAAATGGGTAATACCTCACTAGGCACTCAGGTAGGGCTAATTGCAGTTCTTGAAAATCAGAGTAATGAAAAGAGGGTCTCCAACAGAAGTATTGTGAGAGGGGAGACATGGCAATCTTTCTACAGCATTGGGTTCGGTAGTTCCTTGCAGCAACCAGCTTAGAGGTTGGATGGCCCTTCTGCCCTGAGGCTCTCTTTAGCAAAGCCAGGGGAGGCAAAGCAATGCTTTATCTTTCCTCTGCATGGGAAGCAGCAGAGCAGCAAATTCTCTCTGCCTGCATGCAGAAAGATTGCTCTGTATACATTCCATCTTTCCTATGTACCCAAACACTCAGGTGCTGCATGCACACAAGCAACGATGAAATTCAGCACCGCATTTAAAAGCAGCATGCAAATACATTACATCACTACCTAGCTCCTTTAAACAAAATCAGTGCTGGGAAATAAAAGCCTCTTGAAATAATGTGGAAAGCACATAAATTTACCACTTGACAGTAGTTTGGATTTTCAATAAAAGGACTTTCATGGAAACTGGGTCCGGGTTACCAGGAAAGTATTGGAAGTGCACACATCTCGTTCAGGCTTGTATGGCTTGTAACTGCTTCAGTATGGAGTTCAGGTCACTTCTAGTACTTAGCACCAATCATGCTCATGGTAGGACAGCTGGGGCGGTTCAACACATGACAATACAACCAGACTCTCTGTACCTATTCTGCCATGTCTGTGCTGCCTACTAGGACTAGTTCCTGACTCATGAATCCTGTCAAATATGTCTAGGAATTGCTTGGAAGAATTGTAGTTGGCACAGACCACAAGCACAGTGGAGAGTGTGATAACTGCAGAGTGGTAGCTGCCTGCCAGTGTGCCCCATCCTGGTTTAGCTCACTAGTTTACACAGTTATTGCAGCCCTACAGGCAGCACACTGCTAGAAGGAGCTGCTGGACCCACCTGGGGTCCCAGCCAGTGCATTTCTCAGGTGTGATTTGAGTTCAGTGGTGACTGAATCTGGCCCAGGGCCAGTCTCCAGAATTGTCTGGAAAAGGCAGGGCTGTAGCACAAGGCATTAGCCAGGAAAGGCTGTAATGCAGAAGGCAAGTCCTGGTGTTGCATCACAACTTCCCTCCAGCTTCCCACATGCAGCACACAGTGCTACTGGAGCAGGAGTGTTGAAAGATGTAATCGAAGTTCCTTCGGACCTTCCTCCCTCAGCCCCTTTCCACCTGTGCACATGTATACAGGCTCAGAACCAGCCAGACCTACAGCTCTGTATAGAGAGGTTCACAGACAGGCTTGTCAGGAGAGAAGTCAGCTCAGCTGGAGACCCACGAGGCACGCTCACTGTAACAACAGCTGCTTTTGTTCAAAGAACTGGAACTGAACATATGGGCAATGCTTCTTCCACTGGGAGGGTCTTAGATGAGACAGGTGGAGAAAGGTTTTGCACTAAAATTGGCATCTGTAGGCTGTGCAGAACAGCAGTGTGGCACTGTATTGCAGAAGTGAGGGTGTGCAGCGTGGCCATCTCCAAGATGTGCTCTGCATTGGAATGGGAAAGGAAAGCGGTAGTTGCTCTGTAGATCCTCATTGTGCAGGCAGCTTCTTCTTAATTCATGCAGTCCATGCAGTTTAACAGAAACATAGAAATAAATTTCAGGTCCCATGCTCCACTTGAGAAAGTGTAACTGCCTGAACTGATTTCCAGCTAGTGTTTGGGTTCAGAGTGATTCATTAGGTTATAAATTACACAGCTTGTCAGGAGTCCTTATCCCTACCAGCTCTGCAGCAGCTCACCAGGGACACTGTTCCAGCCTTCAGGGGCTCTGCGGGGGAATAGGTTTTTACTTCCTGCCAGAGTTTTGCTATTCTGCTCCTGCAGCAGATACCACAATCCAAATGGATTTCCTTCCCATGGTGGGCTGCTCTCCTTCTAAAGAAACTTTCATGGAGCCCGGTTTGACCCCATCCCAGAATCTTTTGTTACCAGCACACTAGTGGTGCTGAGCCAGTGGAACCTCCTGTAAATGCTGATGTGGGAGCATCACCCTTTTGCTACACTAGCATTTCCTAGTGAACTATAACACTTCTACGTGGTAAACTAAGGTCTTGCTGCCAACATGCTCTGCTTTAAGTTTCTAATACCTGCATAAAAATTACTAGACACCAGTTGTTCTTCTAACAAATATAAGTCAACACACATTTTGCATCTACAAATAATTACTGATTGGTAGAAATAGCCGTACCAAAGTGCACGTTAGTAAAACACACCAGTAATTCTGTTTGCACTTACCACATTTTTATCTAAGTTATTATTTGAATTGTGTACTCCTAAATACCATGTTTTGTGGTACAATTGGCTTTTCAGCTATTGGAATCAGCTCCTGTTTCTGATTTGCAAATTTTTGAATATCAATTTTAGTGCCACTGGGCTGGATTCCTCATCTTAGTCTGCTGAGATTTCCCCTAGATGTTGTTAATTGCAGCGTTTTTTCTTGGCTGACATAAAAAGCATTACTGAAATTTTAGGTTGTTTCCAACAGCATCATTTACACAGAAAACATACTGAGTTAAAAATCAGGATCCTACTTGTTCTGAAAAACAGTTCAAGCTTTTATTCCATCATTGCCCCACTTGCAGCCACATAATCTTTCTGACCAGCATAGAAGTGCATAGTGCATCCTTGTTACAAGACATTAGGAACTGATGCTTTTATCAGATGATTTTTCCCTCCTTCAGGAGAATTACTGCTATAAAATCATCCGAGAAAAATGCAATCCTTGCATTTCTTGGCTCCATACCAAAAAACATAAGGCCTTTCTCCTGTTTTGCCACTAAGAGAGTTATAGATGGACATTTGATCAAGAAAACTTGCTAGAGAAGCTCAGTGATTGGATTATATATCTGATGTGAACATTCAAATAAAGAGGACCAGCATCTCTCTTTGGTTCCTTCAGGTTATTTATGTACTGATTTTGTGGTTTTGTGAGCTATCAAGATCAGCAAGTGGCCAGCATTTGACTTAGACAGATTTGTATCTTTTCTAAAAATGTTACTTTTAAACTGTGTGGTTTTAGTGAGAGGGAGAAGAACTTCTAGATCTTATTTTTCTCATAGGCCAAAATTAGACAATAGTGACTAGAGGCATGTGATGATAAAGAGTCGAAGTAAATTGAGTAAATTGAATACTCCTTTAGACAATCATATACAAGGGAACATAAAATACTTTCTCTGTTTGCAGGAATAGACAATCTCTATGAGAGGGCTCTTCACATCCGCAAACTCCTCCTTACTTTGCCCAGATCGGTCCTTATAGTGATGAGATACCTCTTCGCCTTCCTCAATCAGTAAGTGCTTTATACTTACCCCAGCTACTGAATCTTTGTTTGCCTTCCTTTGCTGGTATTGAAGTTCTTTGGGTTTATTCATACGCAATGTAGAATTCACATTTAAGCTCCATTTAACACAAAAGATGATCTTCTAATTGGCAATGGAAATAGAATGAAAACACTGGATTCCATTCAAATTAAAATTCTATTTGTCCAAAATTGAACAATACAGATAAAAGTGTTGTCTGAAAAGGGGAGTGCAGTACTAAAGCTAACAACAAAATAAACCGATAAGAAAAACAACAAATACAAACTGTAGCTACATTAAAACTAGTTTATGCAATTTAAAAATACAGATTTTTTCCTTTTCTCAAGCTGATTTCTCCCAATGGAAAAAAAAACCAACAAAAAACAGTATATTTAAGCAACATAGGCACTACAAGCTACGTGTTTGATGCTAGGCCCTGCCAGGGTGAGACTTTGTCTTACTACTTCTGTTTTCTGATAACAGAGGTACAAGTATAGAGAGCACACATCCCCTGTGTATGCTTTGGTATAGAGTAGCTTGGTTCTCACATTGCAAAACACAGGCTGGAAGGAGGGTTGTGTGAGAGGGAAAGGGGTGTTCATGTCTTCATCATCCCAGAAAAAATCCTTTCTGTAAGAGAAAATAAAAGTCAGGTTGGCCAATTGAACTGTGTTTCTCCCTCCAGTCTTTCATGGCCCTCTGTGGTTTTGCTGACCCTAAAAGTTTCACAGAAAATTCTGCATATGTGCACTTTGCCCTGATTTGTCTGTTTCCTGTTATATCTGTTTTCATATCGTCTTTTTCCTCTTTTTTTCCTAAATTTGCCTTTTGCTGATTCATTCTGTCTTTGTGACCTTCCCCATTTCATCCAGCCTGTCTGTTCCTATAGAAACAGGGTCTTTGCAGCCAGGTTATTTGTTCATGCCTGTATTCACAGCTGTTCCTGTTTCCTTTCTTCTAGCAATTTCTGAACCACTTTCAAACAATATGTAAGAGAGGGGCAGAGATCTAGACTTTTATGAAAATAGCTGTTCATTTGAAACTGAATCCATCCCCCAAAAATGACACTGTGTAAATGTCTTAAAGGTTTATATTGCAGCTTCTCTGCGGAGACACACAAATTGACCAGAGCTGTATGGGGTTGTACTTGTTCCGTGGTCATGTTAGCTACATCTGTGCTCTCCATAGGAATGCAATTTGGAAAGCAGACTAAATACCTTACTGCCTCCAAATTGCTCCTGGTGCATCCACAGGAAAAATATTCCTATGATTTGACTTCCTGCAAATCCCATTCTGCTTTTTGCATATGCAGCTATGCCTGCTTGGTTACATGAAGTTATCAGGTCTCATGGCAGACCTGGTGTAGCCTCCTGCTCAAAGCTCTAAAGTTAGATCAAGTTGCTCAAGTCTTTGGCCAGTCAAGAACCTCAAAGGGCAGCAACTCCACAGCCTCTCCAGGCAGTCAGTCCCAGTACTTGGTCACTCTCATAGTAAAGAAATTTTTTCCTGCTTTCATTGGAATATACTTTGCTCTGTCTATTGCCTCTCATCTCTTTGCACCTGTGTCTGTCTTGCTCTCATTTACAATCTTATACATAGTAGGAGATTGCAGCTAAATTCTCCAGTAACCTTCTCGTCTGAAGGCTGAATAAACCCAGTTCTCTCTGCTTTAGTTTATAACCCATATGCTTCAGCTCCCCAGCCATCTCAGTAGTCCTTTTCTGGGCTTGTACCAGTTTGTCAGTCTCTCAAAACTAGCCATAGAACCTCATGTGCAACTTCAAGAGCACCAGGTGGAAAAGGAATAATTCATTCCTTTAACCTGGTCATTCATGGAGGTGCTAAACAGTGTCAGCCCTGCTGTTGAGCCCTGAGGAGCACTGCATATTAACAGCCATCAGCACAACTTCACATTTCACGATGTTAACATCTTTTTTAAACAGTTTTGCACTGAACCACCTTATACATCAGAAGAACAAGGTGTCTCCAATTAACACACAGAACAGGATAGAAAATCATGGCATAAGAAAGGGGAGAACACAATTAGGTTTGCCTTATGCATATGTGTTGTTTGTACATGGAAAACACTCTCTAAAATTCCCTTTCTAGAGGGAATATGGTGTCGTATTTGAACACAACCAGACATCAGAATTTCTATGCTGCTTCAGAGTGCAGGACAACATAGCATGGGGCATCCCAGGTTCAGGTTCTGTTTTGCTGGCCCTGCATAGAACCGCTCAAAAGCCAGCTTTTCCAGTAAAAATGCCGGTGCTTTTAAACAACGGAATAGATAGCAATGTTTCATTCAAAATTGAAGACTACTAACGTTGCATTTTCTGAAAGAAAGGAGAGCTTGCAAAAGTTGATTAATAAGAACAATGAATGCCTTTTGTTTGGACACTTCCATAATGAAGCTATGGTGGGAGTTTGTGGGCAGAAGGCAAGGTGCTCAGGAATTTAATCTGTGTGGTAAAAACAGAACCCAGAAGTCACAAGAGCCTTTGCAAGATCCAGGAACTTAGTTGCCTCCAGAAGACAATTCAGTCTGCCTAAGTTACGTAGCCAGCTGTTGAAAGAGATGCGCCAAGGTCCAGTGAGAAATTATTACCCACTTTGCATCCAGTTCACTTGGAGCACTGATGAGATAGAAGCGGCAGCTGTTACTGTTAGCCCATTAAGTCAGCATACACTCAACGTGGTAGCATGGGAACACATACATATACATACATCTATGTGGTATAAACCCACTTTATAGTGTATATAACCTATTGAAGAAATCTTTTTTTGTTGTTCTGTTACTTAATGTGGGATTGTCAGTGAGAATGAGAAATTGTGATTAAGAAAAGTTTTCTATGGTTTTCAGAATAAGGTTAGTCATGGTGGAAAAGTCAATTTTTCTTGATTTTTCTGTTATAACAGCCTTTCACAATACAGTGATGAAAACATGATGGATCCGTACAACCTGGCCATTTGTTTTGGGCCAACCCTGATGCCTGTTCCAGACATACAAGATCAGGTGTCTTGTCAGGCGCATGTGAATGAGATAATCAAAACTATTATCATCCATCATGAGGCTATTTTTCCAGATGTGAAAGAACTTGATGGACCAGTATATGAAAAATGCATGGCTGGAGATGAGTATTGGTAAGTCAGAATATTATACTTCTGCCTCCTAAACAAAATCATTAGGCTGGTTATCTGGATAACTCCTGTGATACAGAATTCCTTTTGCACACAATAGAAGTATGAAGATAAATGAGAAGAGCATTTAGGTTCACACAGTAAAGTCTTAAGTATAAAAAAGTGAAATAAGGCAATTATGATGAGATTTTCTACATCATTTTGTGGAGGAAGGTGCTTTGTGTTCAGCCAGACAGAGCTGGAATTCCAGGTGTACTGTGCAGAGCGCACAGACATGTAGGAAATTGTTTCTTTGGCTGTGAACAGCCTGATCAAATTTCTGCTTATGGTGCCTTCTCCTTTTTGTTGTTGTGCTTTAGCTGGGCAGGTAACTAAACACTACACAGTAACTCGCTCACTCACTCCCCCCACAGTGGGATGGCGGAGAGAATTGGGAAAAAAAAAGTAAAATTCATGGATTGAAATGAAGACAGTTTAATTGGATAGAAAAGAAGGGGCAAATAATAATAACTAGAATATGCAAAACAAATTATACACAATGCAGTTGCTCACCATCACTGACAGATGCCCAGCCAAACAGCAGCCCCGACCAGCTTTGTCCCAAGTTTATATACTGAGCATGACACCACGTGGTCTGGAACAACCATTTGGTTGTTTGGGGTCAGCTGTCCTGGCTGTGTCTCCTTACTGCTTCTTGTGCCCCCAATCTACTCACTGGTGGGGTGGAATGTTCAGTGTAAACACTGCTCAGGAACAACTAAAACATCAGTGTGTTATCAACATTGCTCTCATCCTAAATACAAAACACAGCACTGTACCAGCTGTTGGGAAGAAAATTAACTCTATCCCATCCAAAACCAGGACACTCCCTTGACAGCACACACACACACACACTTTATTTCTAAAGGATTTAAATGTTCTGAGAGCTTCTTAATACCTGGATTTTGTTTCAAGGAAACACATATAGGCTTCTTCATTATGTATTCATAGCACACCAGGATAATTATGTTGCACATAACTTTGTAAGATTATAAGAATAATTTTAAATAATCTCATGGAGGTGGCATATTTTTGATGTATGTGATTCCTCTCTCTGCTCGACCTTTTGCTTGCCTCCAGTGACAGCCCATACAGCGAACATGGTACATTAGAGGAGGTGGACCAGGATGCCAGTACAGAGCCCCACACCAGTGAAGACGGTGAGTCTGTTACGTTACTGCGCCTTTGATGGGATTAAGTTCTACAGGTGTTCCATGAAGGAGACCTTCTTCCTTTCCTGATTGTGTCTTATTTGAAAGAAGGAAATTTCAGTCCTGGTGTTCTGTAGCAAATCTTTTATCTCTGTTTGTGTGCTTTTGCACTCTTGATTCATCTGTGTTTGACCAGCTGTTTCCTTGTTCTCTTCTGATTTGCCCAGTCACAGGAAGGGCAAGAGAGAAACTACTTCAGTCAGCACATATTATTTTCTGACATAATGTTACGTGTTTAGTGACTCTTTTGTCTACAGAAACAAAACTTTTCAAAAGTGTGCCTTTAAATACTTCAGCAAAAGGATATTTGCCATTCAGGCTCTATTTTTACATGCATTTGAAAGCTTCTCTATCTAAAGGATTTATAACAACTGAAAAACATGTATGTACCCCCCACAGTGAAACTTTTGAAAAGTAATAATTTTCTGTAAATATCAATCACATAGACTTCTGGGTACAAGAGAAATCCATTAAAAAATTGATGCAACTCTATTATATTAATACTTTTTATCCAGATTCAATAAAGGTATATTCAACTGTGACAGTTCAACCACCCTTTGACTATCCCTCGCAGTAACTTCTGCCAAGTTTCAAGCAAATTTAACAGATCAAAAAGAGTTCTCAAAATTGTTATATAATTATTATTTTTGTGATAATTATTATCCCGTTAAAGATGAAGGATTCAGAATAACACTCCCTGTAGAGAAGAGCAGTAGTGTGAGCTCACTGCCTGTCTGGCCAGCAGGCAAGCCAGACAGAGCAACCAGCACACGTGCACTTAGCAGCAGTAGAAACAAAAGCTTCCCCTTGTCCATTTCAGAGGATGTGTGCAAGGAGGAAGAGGAAAAGACAGAGTAGAGGAAAGGGGAGGAAAAGAGCTACAGCATAAAAGGATTTTTTTTTGGCTTTTTGGTTTTTTTTTAAAAGAATGTCATAAGGGATTCTATTTAGGAGCTGGGACAATTGCTGTAGGGAAGGGAAGCCGGAAGGTGTATGTATAGGAAACCTGGCTACACTGGTCCCATTGCACACAGAGCAAAATAAACAATAGTTCCACTCTAGCTGTATCCGTCTGCTTTGTCACGTACACAAGCTGTCAGTGACAGATTGTCTGTCTCTTCCCTTTTGCCAAGGTGAGGAGGGGCAGGCAGAGTCTGTCAGTGCAGCTGTTTGGAGAGGAGGGACATTTGGGTGGGCAGGCATTACAGAAGGGGGAAAAACTGAGGGTAGGAGAGAAATCTTGATTTTCTGCCTGGGTGTATAGCCATGCCTATGCCTGCAGAAGGGAGTACCAACAGCTCTACAAGACAGGCTGTGCATGGGTTCCTCTTGACCAGCTCTGTACAACTAAATCCATCACCTTTCTACAACACATCTCTTCTAAATAGTGTGAACAAACTCATAATTGCACTTTATTTTTCCAAGACAGTATAGCTATACTTTAGAAGAACTCCTTCTTCCATTGGAGGTATGAAGCAAGAGTGGAAGCTGAGGAGATCTGCCTGTCTCTCATTTAGAGCACAAGTGAAGTGCAGGTGACACACCAGTTCAATATATTGGGGCCAACTTCAGGGTCCCATGACCAAACTGAGAGAAAAAGGCACGAGTGGACATGGAGAAGAAGCGCAGCTTTCCAGCAGCTATCACAAGCAGTTACTTCAGAGCCATGCCTAGGAAAGACGAAAACAGCAGCAGGATCCAGAGGAGCTGGACTGTGGCATCGCATGATGCATCATCTGTGCCGCAATCATCATGGGCTCTACCCCACCACTGTGTTGTTATACCAGTTTTATATTCCTGTCCTAGTATTACTTGTGTTATGACTGTGTCACTGGTGAAGACAAACTCTGAGGAGAATACCTGTCAACAAGACAAAATCTGTTAAAAGATTTAACTGCTCAAGACATGGATTTTGGTTCACCAGATCAGCCAGTAGTTTAATTCTAGTTGCCTCATCACACCTTTTTAATTAATTCAGTACCGAAAGGAAGCAGACGTTTGTGTTTACAGGGAATTAATTGTTAGCGCAAAAATATTTGTAAGCTACTACTGCAAAGCTAAAGATTAACAAGCCTGGATCGCACACGAGAAGTGTTGGCCTTCAATTCCCAACCTGCAAACTCTAACCCATTTTCTTCCATGGATATGGCTTTCTGTTGTTAATAGCACATTTTTCTAATGTAGGTTACAGACTTTAAATTAAATGAACTCACTATCTCTTTGCACATGCATTCATGTGTTGGTGCTTTGGACAATTTTTAAAAAAATATTACTGACACCAGATATGAGAATAGGTGAGAATTTTTCAGTTTGCTTATTGAACTTCATGAGAGTCACTGTTTGACACGTGATGGATTAGAAAAACCCTTCTACTAAAGGGTCTGGAGTATTTTGGGGGTATAATGTGATTGATTCATTGATTTTAAGCTGGATGCATCACTGCGGGCGAGAGAGAAAGGGAGGTGCCGCATTGCTGTATTGATCGGACACGTGGTACTTACATGGTTCCCTCTGTTAGGACATGGAAGAAGCAGATTCTGTAAATGCAAAGGGGTTTCTTTCATGTTGAAAATCTGATTAATTTTATGCTAAAGTGTTGTATACATACGTAAGACCAAGCAGCCTACCCCACAGGAATTACAGGGTCACTGAAACATAATCCATAGGTTATGATCAGACTCGAAAGGATTTATTTTGCTTACTGTTGCTGTAAAGTTAAACTGCAAGTGACTCTCTCTGTGCCAACTAGAATGAACCCATCTGTAGGGGCTGTGTCAGTAGTGCTAGAAATGTTCCATTACAATTTAAAGAACAATGAGACTTTAAAAATTGAAAATTAAATTATGTCTGCAGAGGTAAAATGCACTAGATGGGGGAAGAAAAGACAAACACATACAAATGAACATATAAGTACTTCACAACTTCTTTATTTTAAGCATATAAATTTTTGTGGGTTTTTTCCCCTAAGTTTACTGGTGTTCATGTATTTAAGTTGATCACTGGAAAGGGAAGAGAGAAAGAGAAGAAGTTGCATTTTAATGTAGTATTTCAGTCCTTTTAGATATGCAGAAGGTGTCACAGTAAGGAAAACACATAAGTTTTTTCTTTCTCCTAAATCTGGAAATGAAATTCAATTTGTGAAGTTTGAACATTTGTACTCAAGCTGAGACAGAAAACAAATCTATCTGTAATTTTGCATCAGACAAACATTTACCTGAAAATGTCTCAGCAGTAAAGATTCAAAGGACATTGTTCATGTTTTACTGAAACAGTTGTTAGCATATTTCCTTTACCTTCAAATTGCTGGAGATTTTTTATTCTTGTTGGAGTCATATGGAAAAGGATGACTAGAT
Source organism: Acanthornis magna (assembly GCA_036785705.1). NCBI lineage: Eukaryota > Metazoa > Chordata > Aves > Passeriformes > Acanthizidae > Acanthornis > Acanthornis magna. The sequence continues at coordinate 29,442,459 of JAWUZG010000001.1, forward strand.
CTGCTTTTAAAGGAAGTAAACATTTCCTGAGGAAGTTAGACAGATGGAGTTCTCCTAGGAAAACATACATAAAATGAATACCATACACTTCATAGATATCTCATAAACTTAGGGTAAAACCTTAGATGGTATTTCTGCTGAAAATAAAACTTACAGGGACATGTCAGACTGTAAGTTGTTGTTGTGTTCCCAGCACATAGTCATTTTCTTGCTTTTCAGTAGTGCGTGCTGTGATCGACACTTTGCCAAATTCTGTTTTGTCAACACCTTTGGTTTTGCTGTTCCCAGTCAGAGCTGCTGTCCTGAGGACAGGACTTTGAAGTAGCAAAACCGCTCTATTCTCTGATGGGATGCAGAAGAAGATAAAGAAATAGGGAGATAGCATCTTCCCAGGGAGTTCAAGGACATACTTTTTTCCCCACAGACAGGGTACACCTGGGAAAACTGGGAAAGTACAGAGCAGAGCAACAGCAACTCCCCTAGAAAAAGTGTAGGAGATGGTGTGCCCCTTTCCTTAGCTCCTTGTGCCCTGAGGCATAGAGGGAAGCTCGGTGCCATTGCAGTGCCATCACCTCTGTAGGGAGGTTAGGTCTACATCTGGCACTCCAATCCCAAAACGAAAATTAACACTTATGGTTCTTCTGCCCTTTCTGCTCTCTCAAGCAGCAGAAGCTTTTCCCACAGTTCTTCAGTTTGTCCTAGTTTTTCATTTCCATAGCATTGCCTGATTGACTAGAGATGATAGCTGGTGAGATCCTGTATGTCATCAAATACTTCTTGCTATTTTAGGTGAATGCCTGCAGGTATGGACAGAGCAGTGCAATTACACTTCCCTCCAAGCTGTCAATTTTACTGTTAGACATTCAGTACCACACAGGTTTTGAGTTACAGATCCCAAATTTAGCTTTCATTGCCTTAGCTTTTTGGAAATGCTCATCTGTCATTCAGTAACTTTGATATTAAATGGCTTAACTTTCCAAAATGCATTTATTTCTAGGAGTAACTGCCATGGTACTTTGGTTTTCACTATTAAAGCTTGACCTGTAAAGAGGTGAATTACTGTTTAAGTACAGTCTCAGTACTGTTTGCTGTAGGGAAGTTATCTCTGTGTATAAAGAAAAGAAAAGAAAACACCCCTTGCACAGTAAGAAAACCGGTCTGTACTTTTTTTGTCCTCTTAAGAAATGTGTATGAAATCTACTGGGCACTCCTCCCTGCGGAGGTGGGATTTGTTACCCAGGCAATCTGATGTGCATGTCTCGAAAGTCACATCCATTATGGGTGCATTAACAATTTATACAACTGGTTCCAGTGGGACAACATTATTCAGACCTCTGAAAAAGTACGTGAGTCTTGCAGGTGGTAGAAGGATACAATAAACAGATTCCCATTGCACACCACACTTAGATTAGCATCATTCCCCTGAGCGAGATGGAACTATTTTTAGTTTAGTTCACTAATTTGTAAATAAAAAGACCTGTGTACTCAATTGTGGGATACTATATGGTTTGTTGAAGTTAGCAGAGAAGCAGGAAATTCCGTAGCTAATCAGTGAAGGGATTTATCCATCAATCCAGTACTTACGAGCATTACCAGTTAACTGCAGAGAATGTCTTAGGAATAGATGTGCTGGAAATTTGGGATTTTACGACTTACTGTAAAATTTTTTGTTTAGCTGACTTTTTTTTTTTAATGTTTTAGAGTATTACCTGTTAGTGAGTGACTAGTGCTCTGAAGCCTGGGAGGTTTTATTTCTCAATTCTTGACCAACTCTACCATAACCTATAATTTAGCTGCAATCTGAGAGCAGTGTGTTCATACAAATGTCTGCTCCTTTTCAATCCTACCTGATTCCAGTTATTCCTTCTCACAAAAAGTTCCACAAGCAATGTGCATGGTACATGTAAGAACTTCATTCTTCTGTCAGTGTTACATTATTGCCATTTGATTTCATATCACCCTCTTGAAGGTGATGCAAGATAAACAGGCATGTTTGGTTTTACTTCTTTTCATTTGGCAATACTGTCTTACTGTGCCTTACAGTCACTACATGCCATCTGCACTTGCTGTTAGACTGTAGAAAGAATATCCAGAAGTGACAACCGGGTAGCATATTAGAAAATCACACCACCATTAGAGGTTGTCCAGTTTTCCAGAATGTTGCTTTTTACATCAACTTTACACTTTCTTTGCTTAAAAACATAAAACCAAGAAACCCTTCAGCTCACTCACTAGGGAATGCCAGTGAGCGAGACACTGGTAGGGGCCATGATGTTTGTTATAAATTCTCATCAGGCTGACCAAAGACATTGGACACGTATCAGGGAACTCTCAGTGTTTCATATTATAGTCACCGTAACTTCAGCAACCAGCCCAATATTTAGACTCAAAAGTTATTGGCTAACACACCCTTAAATTTCTTACACCAGACTTCCACAGGAGTGGAGGTGAACAAGCCCTTAATTTTGTACTGTACTCTTCAGTAAGTTCTCAATTCCCACAACACAGAACCAAAGGTGCTGGCTCACAAGCCACAGTACATCACTGATATTCAAAGGTGCTGGCTCACAAGCTCTTCCCTCCCACAACAAACTTCAAAGCAGAGTATGGGGTAGAGTATGATAGTTGTGCTTTGCCCAGGCAGAGCAAGGGAAGAAAACAAAAAATAACACCAGTCCTTAGATCCTGCATTGGTGCTGCAAGACAAAGAAAGCAAAGGAGAGAAAGAGAGGTAAAAAAAAAAAAAAAAAAAAAAGAGAAAAAAAGAGAATATGGTTCTCTACAGCTATCCAGCAGGGATGCATTTTCAGGAATGAATACTGTTATTGCTAGGTTCTTATTTGTATTTATATAATTGAAATAATTTCTGCCACCATACATTATTATTGTGTTTGTAACAGTGAATTCCACATATGACTGTATTCCATCTCTGTAAAGGTTTTGACTTAGTAACTTCTAAACACATTGCAGTTTGTCACCGACAGGAACTCTCAAAGTGACTGCAGAAGCAGCAAACTGCAAGACAGCCTTCTTCAGGCTGGGCAAGTTATTAAAAAAATGAACTGCAAACTATAACTTCAATAAAGGTGCTATCAATATGTTTTCACACTATAGAATGAAGTTAATTTTAAAAAGACATTCCTGTGCAGAATGTTGTCACAAAGGGACAGTGGCTTTCATTACCAGCCTGGTTCTTTGGGGAATTACAACCTCAGCAATTTTAATTTGCACCAGACAGAAAGTTGCTATGCTAGTCATTAGCCCAGATGTTAATTTCCATCTAAATATTGCTCTCATTATGTAAAGAAATTAGTCATTTCAGGGACTCTTGAGTTACTGGAATCATCAAAGTACGTGATTTTTAGACCTGTATTTTGCAGTTTTTTCTTTATGTTTTGAGACTGTGATGACAAAATTTAATCTGTTACAGCTCAGGTGCTTTTGGTTTTTTGCAGAAGAAATTAGAGGTTGTTAAAATCCCAGCTGTTTGCTGGATGCCTAGGCGCAGCTCCAGTGATACCTGCAGGGGCCCTTGGCTGACATTAGTACGGTATTTGTAGGTCTCCATCCCAGCGCAGGTTATGGGATGGAGTCCATTGCCAGTGTAAGGCTGAATTTACCAGCATTCTGACAGAGGATTAGCCAGGACTGCTGTAGCCAGTGTTTGGCTTCAGAAAACATCAGCCTGCCCTACAGAAACCAGGGCAGCTCAGGATTTTGGAGCAGGCAGAGCTGCTTTAAGCAACTTGAGGCTACACAGGGACTATCCCTGTGGTCTGGAGCCATCTGTCTTGCTCCAAAATGGCATTAAGGAAGTGTGTTAAAGCACGAGGCTTTGGCACTGTGTAAAACGCTAGGTTTCACTAGGTCTGCATGCTCGTCACGTAAAAGACAGAAATCCCACAGCCCAGTTAGGCAGAATATCCCTACTCATGCACAGGGTAATCTTGTCTTCCTGCCTTTGCTACTGCAGATGTTAAAGACATTCCTGTTTACTTTTCCTTTATCACGCTGGTTCCTTTGATTATTCATCTGAGTTTGTTCATTTTATTTTCGGAAATCTTCATTGCCTGGCCTCCATCCCACTGTCCAGCCACACAGGAACCCTTCCAGCAGGAGGCAGAGGCCTCTCTCCTGATGTCAGTGGTTGTAACATTTGAGTATGCTGTTGTTTTCTGCAGCTCATGAGGCAGCCCAGATGTTTCACCCCTGGGGCACAGATTGATTATATTTCTTTGTAAGGGACACATTGTAACTACTGCCTGAAGTCTGCCATGGTTCAGCTGATCTCTGTCAGCTCTGCTCAGAATGAGCACTGAGGAAATGCAAAAGATGGGGTTTATGAAACCAAAATGAGCAGTATGGAATCTGATATTTGTTGTTCTTCCCACCCAGAGTGCGAGCCCATAGAAGCTATTGCCAAGTTTGACTACGTTGGAAGATCTGCACGAGAACTCTCTTTCAAGAAAGGAGCTTCCCTTCTGCTCTATCACCGAGCATCTGAAGACTGGTGGGAAGGAAGGCACAATGGAATTGATGGCCTTGTCCCTCACCAGTACATAGTGGTGCAGGATATGTAAGCAGTGTCTGGTGTGACTGGGTTCTTGGTGGGGTATAAAATCTAAAGCACTTAGCAGTGTTTTCCAAATGGGTCAGTGGTTTGAAGGGTCACATAGATTAAACTTTCGTCTTCTATGCAGGATACCTCTGTCTTTACTGCCCTGAATAGACAGCTTCATCAAAAACTACTACTAGGCTAAGCTACTTCTATGGATACATTCCCAGTACATTAAGAGACAGATATTGCTGTGCCTATTTTAGTTTTACTGTCTCTTTGTAGCAATTGCTGACTTTAACTTCAGAACAGCAAGAGCTGGGGAAATACAGCCCTGAACTCTTGTTTTACAGCATTAAGTATGTGATTTGCCAAGGATGACAAAGTTCTTCTTTACAGAAAGGTTACAAACACTCCAAGTGTAAAGAGCTCAGTAAACAGAAGGATTATAAACAATTTTGGGAGACATGCAAGAGCTGTAGTGCATTATAACATGCCTGCTTTTCTTAAGGGGATTAAAATCAGAGAGTGCCAAGGTGCTCTGTCACATTTCACTCACTGACTTCTCCTCTCACCACCTCTGTTCTGTTCAGGGATGATACTTTCTCAGATACACTGAGCCAAAAAGCAGACAGTGAGGCCAGCAGCGGACCCATAACTGAGGACAAGTCATCATCAAAGGACATGAACTCTCCTACTGACCGTCACTCAGATGTGTATTTAGGAAGGTAAGCTTCATCATAAGATGTTTTCAGTAGTCCTGCTCACACCTCAGCTAACACAGTAATTACTCCTCCACATGCTTATGCTGGGTCACTACAACTTGTTGTATAACCACTTCTTCACTGGTGCAGGCAAAGAAAGAGATCAGAACCTCCACCTCCCCTAAGACGCCCAGGCAGGAGCAGTGACGGCCACTGCCCAGTACACCCTCCTCACCCTCTCTCCAACTCGGCCTTGGAGCTGGGCTCCCCCAATCTGGCAACTCACTGCAGTCCCAGAACCCTCCTTCAAAATCGCAACCTCAACGCCGACAGCCCTGAAAGGCGGCGCAGGCCTGGCCACGGCAGCCTCACTAACATCAGCAGGCACGATTCGCTGAAGAAGATTGATAGCCCTCCCATTAGAAGGTCGACATCTTCTGGTCAGTACACAGGTTTCAATGACCATAAACCACTGGACCCAGAATCAATAGCTCAGGTTTGTGTCTTTTTTATTTATGTCACTGTCTGATTTTCTGAGGAGCAAATCTCATTGAACAGCGCAGCGCAGAGCACATGCACTGGTGGGAAGGTGTGTGCAGGGGAATATCCTACTTGGTTTTCAAACAGAGTGGGTATGAAAGAAGATATATTAAGGAATCCTGAATAGAAGAAACACAAAGGGAAGTCAACATTGCAGAAGCAATAAAAAGAAATTATTTCCCATTACACTATATGTAATGAAATTGCCTTGCCACACAGAACAGTAGGACAGTACAACAGCTACATAAATTGCTGTGCTCTGTTGAAGGCTGGCCTATTCTGACTTGCACGTAATTAGTATTCAATTATTTTTCAGTATTCTGGTAAGCAAAAAAGTGCTCTGACTGGCTAGTAGTGACCATTGCCATTCAAAGCAGAGATTTATAGTCCAGGGTCTTGTGGATTTTACAGTTTTCATATAGTTCATACCGTGTGTTGATTTGATGCTTGTAGTAGAATCTGTTGTGCAAGACGTTGCAGCTGCATAGATTGTGGGCCTTCTTGCACTTTGTGAACAGTCACCAGTCTCATTCCTGGCCGTGAAGAGGTGAAAAGAATGGAATAGAGAGCACCCTGATCATCAGATTGGTCTGTTGTACTGAGCTGGTAACAGCTCTTGAGTAAATAGACCCCTCTGTCTTCAGAACTCACATTTTGTCTAGGTAGGATAACATAATTGCTAGGGGCATCCTGAGGGTAGTCTATGATTGCAAATAATGCCGGCACTCATGTTTCAAAATTTAATGCACTGGTAATGCTTGCTTTCAAACTCTGCTTCTTGTGAGGAATAGAAGGGACTGGCATGCTTAGGTCAGAACCCATGTATTAGGGTTAGAAAGTGCAAGCACTTTTACTGTTTTATTTTATTCTAAGCTATTAATTTACATTCCTGGTGCTGTTTGGCTTAAGATAAAACTCTTTTTTATGCCTAGACTAGTGATCATTTGGCAGTGAGAGAACCCCAACTTTGATTAAACTGTGTGAAAGTCAGTGTGAGCAGGCAGGGAACACCAGATATTTTAAGCTTAGTTGTATCTCAGTACCACTGAAAAGCAGTGAACTAATATCTTGGTGCATTCTTTTAGCATTCAGGACAGAAATCCTGATGAAGAAAATAGTTTTTCTTAGGTATGCATACTGAAAAATATCTTGCAGGGTTTTTTTGTTTAAGATTTAACTCAGTGAAACAAGAGGAGAGAAGAGCTGATAGGCACACAGACCTTATTTCCCTAGAAAACTAGGTTTTATAATCCATGTGGAGGGATACAAACCCGGAACACCTGAGACTTTAGATCTAGGGAGGAGCAGTTACTTAAGAGCGAGCAAATGGACTAAAATCTTTGCAGTTTTCAGTACTCAAGAGATTAAAGAAATCTTCACCACTAAAACACTGCTAAGCAAATATCCATTGCCCTAACAATCACTTCATAAAATGGCTTGCAGATCTTGGTGTAACACCTTTTATTATTCTTTCATGTGAACAAGGTTAAATGTTTGTAATGTCCACCCAAAGCTGCCATGTTGTCAATCATAGTGTCTTTCAAATAAATCTGTGGAAATTGGCTTTAGCCAATTACCGTAATTGTTAGAGGATGGTGTGTGAATTAATTCATGCATTTCCCACCCGCTCCCCTTGCTCTTCTGGCGCTTTGCATTCGGTAGCAAACGCGAATGACGTGCTGCTCTCTCTGTGCTCTGACCCAGGACATCGAGGAGACAATGAACACAGCACTGAACGAGCTCCGTGAGCTGGAGCGGCAGAGCTCAGCCAAACACGCCCCTGATGTCGTGTTGGACACCTTGGAGCAAATGAAAAACACCCCCACCCCTGCCACCTCGACAGAGTCGCTCAGCCCTCTCCACAGTGTTGTTTTAAGGAGCTCCGAGCCTCAGATCCGCCGTAGCACTAGTTCTTTCAGTGACACCATGAGTACTTTCAAGCCCATGGTGGCCCCCAGAATGGGAGTGCAGCTGAAACCTCCTGCTCTTAGGCCAAAACCTATTGTTCTTCCAAAAACAAATCCTAGCATAGGGCCTTCCCCTCCTTCCCAGGGTCCAGCCGACAAATCTTGCACAATGTAGGCAGCTCAGCCACCCACAGTGCCCAGCTGGGGTATGCTAGGGAAAAGGATGGATTAACAATAGAAGTCAGGGCTCTGTAACATCATTTGTTCATGTTTGTAACTGGAGAGGCTTTGTTTTTCAGTGTTTTTGAATGTATTGTCTGAAAGTAGCTACGTTAACATGGGCATTTGTATTTTATATGGTTTCGATTAAATGAAAAACTGGACAATTGTGCATAGTTTTAAAAAACAAACATAGACTTACTTGAAAACTTGATGCTGCACCATTTGTAATAAAACCAACACAGATCACAAACAGCTTGCCACGTTGTACCATACTTCACAGTCTTACTGTAGCTATTGTAATAACAGATCCTGCACAAAACTAAGGGGCGGGAGGGGGTTCAGGGGTCATGGAGCCTCTCATTTCTGGGTCACCAAACCAAATCTCAAGCAGGTTAGTAAGAACTGAAATCTAGCACGTGAGGATTAAGTGTCTGTGTGGAATGTCTAAGTCATCTCAGGCCACATTTATTTAAGACACATCAAAAAAAAGAAATCACCAAACCCTCACAACTCATAATTGGCACAAAGTTTTAGCTTTCTTGTTGGCAGTCTCACTAGAGGCAAGCGCTGGATGGAGCTGGAGATCACATTGCTCTCACTGATACAAAGCAGCATTCCAGGACACAGGTAAAGCACATCTCCAGGATAGTATCTAGGAACTCCTTTTGCTGCCCTCTGTAATAGTGTACCTTTTCCCGTTAAGCTAGACCTTCATTCCCTGATACCACATTTTTTACAAAAGCTAAATTCATTTGAAGTTCATAGTTAAGCAAGCCAGGCTCTGGGGAGTACGTGAACCTGTTGGTCCATTAGGCAGCGTGATGGGCGATTAAAAGGATCAACTACACAGTAGTTCAGAAAAGTATCCCATTGACTTTATTGCTCAGTGCCCAATTAAAGACGTGATTTGGGTTGCAATAGTCTGAATTTTGAGCTGACCCAGCTGTGCTGAGTGCCTTGCACAGTGCAAACACTCGGTTGTGCTGACGGCAGCAAGACAGGGACTCTGAAGAGGGACTACCCCCTGCCAGTGGTGCAGGGGTCACTCACAGGACAGGCAGCTGAGTTTCTACTGCCTAGATTCAAGCTGACTAATGTTTTCCATAACCCCTTTCCCCTCCGCTTCCCATTTTTTTAATGGCAGAAATCAGTACCTTCCTTATGTCTGTGCAAGTGGCAACTGTCAACTTTGCTTAGTGCTCTGTTGTTAAATTTCGTTGGGTGTGAGCTAAACCTTCAGCTGTTTTGCACATTGCAACAGTAAGCCATAATATTATTTCTGTGAATATATTTTCAAACATCCAATCCGTAAAATAAGTTTCAATTAATAAAATGGGGGGAAAAATCACTTGTGGTCTACCTACAGAAGTACAACTGGCTGTAATTAAGACCTGTCTTTCCACATATTCTGTAAGATCTCACTCTTGGAAAGCTTAAGGTTGTACCACTCACTATACATAAACAATTGAGTTTGGGAGGAGAAGAGTAGTGACAAAATTTTGATAGACGTAATTGCTGAGGTGACAGGACTAATCTCCTGTTGTTATTTAGGAGCAACTTACTCCTGCTCTGATTTGCACCCTCTAGACAGGTGATGCAATGCAAAGCTTCAGGTGTGAAAAGTACCCCATGAAATGCCTCTGAGCCCCTAACTATTGCTGGTATTTGCAAACCCTTTTCAATTCAGCCACAGACTTCACACACATCTAGATTAGAGGCAAAGTCTTAATCCACCAGTGCGGGCTGTGCAGCATTGGTCAGCAAACCTCCATCCTTGTCAACTGTACTGCCTGGTCCTAATGCCAGGGCCAGAGCCTAATCCAGGCCAGCCCCAGCTGCAGACCAGTGCTGGTCTGTAGGATCTGCTCACATGTTTGGGACCAGAGATATTTTCAAGTAGTTCCCCAGTTTACTAGACTCAGTGGAACAAAACTGGAATTTCAGCTTTCATTTACATGCAGTTTTTGTCTAGCATTTTTAAATTAACCCACCCGGCACAATTGAGATGGATACCTGTATCTTTAAATTGCATAGGGAATTTTGTATGTTTAAATAACTGTACTGGACTCCATAATGCTTATATTAGAAATTGTTTAGCAAAAGAAAATATTAGAAACAGTGCATTTAGTGAATGCATCCACTTAGTGCATTCACACAGTTAATGTGTAGTTTGATGGTTATTATAGATACTTTAAAGCATAGTAAGTGGATATGTAACAGGAAAGACTGCTACAACTACAGGCGTACTAAAGGGTAACTCCTGCACACCTAATCCAATCAGTATTGTCCTTTACTGTCAAGTTTGATGAATTGCAGTACTGGTAGCTTCCTGCTTGTTGACTGTTACCTACTTGTGTCAATGTACATCTGTAGTATGTACATGTGAAAGTGCCTTTAAATTTTAGAGGAGCTTTAGCTTTGCTCTTGTACTGTTGCATTTCCATTGCATCTTTTCCTGTTCGTGTATGGCTGCATTCCCATTGCATTCCTTCCACTCTTGAAGATCAAATGAAAACATGGAAAATCCACGGTTCTGGAAGAGAAATGTACTGTTAATCTGTTGTGACAATGCACTTTTATGTATAGTACTGTACATTTTTGGCATGTACCATTACAAGCTTCAGTATACATTCAAGTTTGTTCCTCATAGTGTATCTTTATAATAAAGAAGATAGTTCTGTCTGTGCGTGTAGTTTCACTGGGTAAACCACTGACTTCCAACGTGGATTGACAATCTACCTCCCACATAAGGGAGCATCCAGCACACCAGCATCCCCCAGCTACCCATACCCCACACTGCATCAAGCGCCATCGCCCTCTTGGCCTGAAGAAGCACTTGTTCTTGGACAGGCTCCTGCCTAACTTGAAGTTCCTCTGTATCTGAGGACCCCTCACAAAGAGCCACCAACTTTACATAGTACTGCCTGAGTCAGTCAAGTCAATCAAGTCCAGCCAATCCTGCTCCCACTGACTGAGGAAACTCCCTGACACCCCACTCCTGCTCCCCACAGGAAAAATGGGGTGAATAAAACACTCCAGCTTACATATTTTAAAAATAGAGTGAAAATAATTTTAAAAGGGACATTTCTTAAAATGGGGATATTTCTTAGAGCAAAAGAAGAGATGCTATCAGGCTGGGAGGAGGTGGAGGGAGTGCCACAGATAAGTGTTATCTTCAGTGACCTTTCTTCTGGGAAGCGATGGCAATACACACCCTCCCAGCTGGCTCCAGGAACCAGGGGGTTTGTGATTGTCAAGCTGATGGCTGCATGAGAGATGTTCTGCCATACACGGATCAGATGCTGTCAAGGACAATTCCTGGGCTTGGACTGCAGCTCAGCTGCCCAAATAGGCTCACCATGCTGCCCAGCTTATATGTTTAGGGGGAGAAGAGCTGTTTGGAAATGCATTCTCAGTCCTTGCTAAAAAACATCCCTGGTTGTTGTTGAAGACTACCATGGGCCTGAAAAAGACAAATGCACCATTCCTGAAAGTGTTCAAGGCCAGGCTGGATGGAGCTTTAAGCAATCTGGCCTTAAGGTGGAAGGTGTCCCTGCCTATGACAGGGGGTTGGAACCGGATGACCTTTAAGGTGCTTTCCAACCCAAACCGTGCTCTGACTCTACATCAGGCAGTGTGGGATGGTGTGGGGGAAGGGGGACAACAGCCACCCCAGCTCAGAGCAGGGCTTTCGCTCCTCTCACTGAGAAATCTGTCATAGTGCAACTGCTCATGAATCAGCCCATGGCGGCAGCCTTTGCACGGCAGTGTCCAGTGACCTACTTCAGGCATTTCTTCTTGTCCCCTACTGCACAAAAGCTGACTAAGACACGCAGTAGAGGACAACAAAGGTCATTCCTCATTCAAGGTCCTGCACAGCCCAGAGGATGCATAACCCAATTTCCACAGTCAGATAATTCATTGGTGAGGGGAGAGGCTTATGTGGTGGGTTTTAATCTGTTTTAAAATAAATAAGAAAACACAAGAAGATGAGTCTTCTCCTGTTTTATAATATGAAGTTTCAGTGTTGCACTGTGCTCACTTCTTAGCTTCCTTCCAGTTTTTGTAGTGGAAAGAAGCCCAGCTCTTATGGAGACAGCCAAAGCTTTTGGCAGGTGGTAGAGGAACTGCTGACACTACTGGTGCTCAAAAAGCAAAAGGGTGATGAGCTGTTTTGCTGAGAAAAGTGTATTGGCTGAGCAGAAAAAGAGTAGCGGTGGCAGCAGAGTGTTTATGTCTCAGGCCACTGCTGCAAACCATTGTTTCAAGCCACGTGTGGCTCCAGGATGCGGCACTGCCCCGGCCTGCACAAACGCCTCCTCAGACAGCATAAGGAAACCAAGGAGGATCCACCCAGGTTTTACATTCTCCTTGGCAGGGACACACCATTTGTTCCTTACTCTGTGGCTCACATGGACTTACCCTGAGCAGAAGGATCCCCAGTTGCTCTGTTCAGTCATGGCTACCCTGTGGGACAAGCCTTGACTTTAGTCTGGATGGAACTGATACATGGGGAGCAGCTGAAACCGGAAAAGTATTAACTAGAGATGGTACAGGATGAAGGTGCCATTCTTGTACATAAGAATATTGCGTCTTCCATGAGCTTGCCTCTTGAGGGAAAGAAACCTCCCACTATAATATAAGAAAGCACAAACAGATCAACCATTTATCATCCTAATACCCAGTTAGCTGAACCAGCTCAATTATTGTTTAAAAAGCAAACAAACCAGCCTGTCATTCAGCTGTGCCACTGTAGCTGCAGCCACTGCCTGTCTTTGCATTTTCCACAAGGGCGTTTGCAGATCCCGCGGCTGCCAGCAGCAGGCTCTGCCTCAGAGGCCTCACTCGCTGCCCACAGCAGTGCCGCAGCTGACAGGGCCTGCAGCGGCCTTGGCCTCAGCCCCGGGCCCTGCCACCCCTCAGCTCTTCCCTGGCACTCAGCCCTGCTGGATATCCACCTCTCCCTGGCCCCAGCAGGGCTCCAGCCCCAGCTCGGTGTTTGGGTTCCTCTCATCCAGCCGTCCCACTGATCAACAAGGCCAAAACCAGTGGAAAGGAAAGCAGAAAAGGCAGGCCTCAGAGCGGCCCACGCGAGGCACCGTCCCCACCAGATGTGAGAACAAAACTTGTGCAGTGCACTAAGCTGGAGTTGAGGGAGAGAAGAGCTCTGTATTCCCTTGCCTTCTTACAAAGCAGGTACAGAGAGACCTGGCAGGCCCAAGGGCTGGGAGGAGACGCGCACAATTTGATGCTGGCTGAGGGATTAAATAGAGTTAAATGACACAATGTGGGTCTGGCTGAATTGGACAGGTCAGCAGGTTTTCTCTTACCTTTCTCAATACATATATGCAAATTAAAAATGCAGGAATGCACTTTTTACTGTAACTCTGCAGTCAGCTGAGCCTCTGCCCCACACATGCACAAGTACAGTGCACCCACATCTGTCATCTTCTTCTGAGTACCTGGTGATAAAACAAGAGAAAATGGCCTCAATTTGCATCACAGGAGGCTTAGACTGGATGTTAGGAAAAATTTCTTCACTGAAAAGGTTGTCAAGCACTGGAACAGGCTTTGCAGGGAAATGGCTGAGTCACCATCCCTGGAGGTACTTAAAAGCCATATAGATGTGGCACTTAGGGACATGGTTTGGGGGTGGACTTGGCAGTGCTGAATTAACGGTTGGACTTGATGATCTGAAAGATCTTTTGCAACCTTAACGGTTCTATGATTCTATGATCCCAACTTGTGTCACTGCCATGTCCCAGCAGGGTCAGGCCACGCTGGTCATCGCAGACACATGAGAACAGTTTTCTAATTCAGGATTGAAGGTTGATGGTTTCCCATTTTTAATTGACAAACTGCATTGATTTTTTTTTTTTTTCAAGTAGCATAGTAATGGAATATGAACGTGAAGTAAAAGGCAAAAAAAATCAGGTGTAAAATACAGACAAGTTGCACTGAACAAAGGAGGTCAAACACTTGCGGGATCAAAATCAATAATAGCAGCACTGAGTGTAGCACTGTGGATAAACCAAAACCAAACCCTGCCTGTTCTCATCTCCATGGAGCACATTGATTCTTCCCTTAATATCTGCCATGTGCCTTTTCAGTGGTGTACACTATATACATCTATAAACATTGACCAAACAACATAAAATAGTGATTTACGTTTGTTTGAATGAATTACGCTCTGGGAGGGACAAATCACTGAGCCCAGGGTCCTCTGGAGGTGAATGAGACACTCATTGAAAGGGTCAGGTTTCTGGCAGTGAGTTTTTGATTGCAAAGAAATGGCATTCATGTGGATGTTGTTTGAGTAATGAACAGAGAATTTAAAAATACTAAAGATGGAAAATGCAAAAAATCCTTCATGACCTCGACCTAGAACTTTTGAGTACCTTAAAACAATACACTGCAATGCATATTTTAATTGGGCTTTTTACCTGCCTACAATCTTTTCTGAGACAGACATTACAGTAGTACCCCAGCACCCCCAGCAAACAGTATCAGGTGAATACAGCAGGGTTATCTGTCAGTACTCACAGGTTTAACCTGAATTTCACTTAGACAGTTTTCTCAGCTATTTAAATGTTTTTTTTCCTAAAAGCTACTACAAGAATGTGTCAAAAATTAATTTCAGATCTAGGGTGAAGACCATTTTTTAGTTTCTCATACATATCACAAGACTTATTTTATGGTTAAGTCAAAGTTATTCTGACAAAATCAATTTACATACAAGGTTACAATCAGAGATGGAAATGTGGCTAATCTGGGGCTGCTAAATCATGTAGTTAATTCTGATCTCTCCTCCGTACCCCTTCCAAAATTACAAATTAAAATCAAATAAATATATATATGTGCCCATATCATTTCTTGAAAGCATTGGGCCAGGTACATTGCAAAATTCCTGCTGCATGTTTTATTTCTGGTTAAGAAAACACAGTAATGTGGTCTGTTTTGGAGGGACCCCCATTTTCACACACCCACAGGATCACCCTTCTCCTGCACCCCAGGCTGGCAGCACAGCAGGTTCTGCCCAGCTTTCTCCAATCAGACTCTGGGCAATGCTGTCACTACACCTCAGGCTTTCGAATTTCTCCCAGTATTAAAATTAACTTGGCCAAACACTGGAAGTGCAGGACTAATATAATTTCTTACATCCTGTAGGACTAAATGCCGTTTGTATCCATGTACATCCATGAGTTGTGCATGTGAAAATGTGCATGTTCAGTGAAGCAGCAGATGATTTACAAGCTTTTATGTAAAAACTTGAGTTTTTTCTATACCTGCCTTGTAGTATTGGGTCTCTGGTTTGGCCTCTATAGAAATAACTTGATTTTCTGTTTACATGTTATCAGTCTGGGTGTTTTCACATTTTTCCTGCTTTAGAGGCATACCAGCAGGCTCTAGCATTTCAACCAATTTTTGTGCACACTACAGTTCCATCTCCAGTACCAAGTACATTTATTATTACCTCAAAGCAAACTGTTTTTCCAGAGATCTATTAGTAATGCTAGCCGTAGAATAATTCAGTTATGCTTAATGTGCTTTTCATTCCTAGTTAATAAAATCGATGGGAAGGCAATTCCTGCAGATAATTTAACTTTTCCCAATATTTCCTTTTCTTAGGGAAAAAATAAAGAGTTCTCCTTGGGCCTTACAAATATAGCAGCATCTGCCACAGACATCAGCTGAGGAAGGAGCCCCATTTGAGGGTGCCCATGCAGGGTGGCAGCGCCACCCTGGGCCCTGCACTGTGACCCCAGGGCTTGCCCCTGGTCATCACAACATCAGTGGGACATTTTCCTCTCTGTTAACCTGAATGAGGCAAAGCGTGAGAGCATTCAAAGCTATACAACTCCTCTAATATACTCTGAATCGCATGTGTCACGGTCAAAGTAAAGCAAAACTCAAATACAGGAGGAGACAGTCCACACCTTGCTCTCTTGGAGGAGGACTGGAAGTAAATATGTCACCTGTCCCATCCCTGAGGCTCTGTGCTCTCTTTGCTGGAGCCAACACAAGTATCTCCAGTGACTGCAGTGGCTCAGTTTCCCCACTGCATCCACATTTCAAAGCACTGGGAACAGACACATCTCATCTGACTAAACGAAGGATTCCATTATCAAATAAAACACATCAAGCTGGAAAAAATCCATTTGTATGTGGCAGAAATGCTTCCAGAATTAGGTGCTCCAGTTCTTCAAAAGGAAATACAAATCACTTTGGGGTTATGCTTATGTGCAGGAATATTTTCCAGTGTTGCTAGCAATAGCCTAAAAGTGAGGGATAATCAGGTTTGTTCATAACTTCTGTTGAGATAGCACTGTAATGGGACTGGTGCTCTTTTCTCCAGGGCATTTGTAATTCACTCCTATCCCTGGGAAATTCTGCCCAGCACCTCTGGTGTCCCACTCCACTGGGGGCAGAGTTTGACAGGGGAAGGACCTGAATACAGGATGCTCTTGAACTGGGCAGAAGATAATTCTGTGTTAGAGGGGCAAGAATATGGGACAAAAGATTCAGCCAAAGAGGCAATGAGCTGGGTCCAACTTAGTCTAATGTACCCAAGTGCCGGGAGATATTTTGCTGCAGGGTATCCTCCCTGCCAGGACAGGGTGTGTGTGGAAAGGAAGCAGCCGGGCCTGGGGGAAGTTGCAGATGTTTCGACACTTAGAGTATCAGGGAGGTAAAAAAAAAGATCACTGTAATTCAGGTGAAAAGTGATGCTTGAATTCCTATCAAGCTTCCTATCCACCACAAGTGATTTTGTGTCCACCATCGTGTAGTTGAAAGCAGGAGTGGCAGCACACACTGAGCTGGCCACTGAGGCTATACAAGGAGCCTGGATCATGCAGGAGGTGAGACACCAGACAAGGCCAGGGGATGAAAGGCATCACCAGATTTTTGTGCCCAAACACAGATTTGGTACAATTCGGTCTCCAGGATGACTGTTTGTAAAACTGTCCTGTTTAACCCAAAGCAGAGAGTTCTCTGGAAACTTCATTTCCCTTCCTGTATTGTTGCATGCACTACTCAGAGTATGAAATATAAAACACTTTATTTTAAGCTCTAGCTTGTACCTCAGGGTAGCTGAATATTAAAAATTCATGCTTCAGTTCATAACAGCTTCTCATAATTTGTGTGGGTTTTCCATGGGGTTTACCTTTTAAGGGGAGCTGAATGCACATTTCATGGTGGGAGCACTGGCATTTGGCCTCAAGCAAAATCCCAGTCCCCAGCAAGTTAACCTATACAGGAACATAAGACTTATTCTGTTGGCTTGTACTACAAAATACACTGTCTGAATTTTTTAAGGAAAAATCTTCCAAAAGGTCTAAACCAAACTGTCCAATAGCCCCTAAATAGCTTCTGTTTAAATCTGACTCTTTTACAATGGGGCATGCTCTCTTCCAGATTGAAACACCAAGCCAGAGAGTCCTGCTGTCTCCTTATGAGACTCAAGAGTGAAATTCAACTGCATCTCTCATTCCATATATAGAATATTAACTCTACATTGCATCTTTATGAAGTATTGTATACCTAAGTTATAAATTACAAAAGCCTGGACTGTAAAGATATCATACAGCAAATAAGTTTAAGCAATCAAAAAGTCAACCACAAACCGAGAAAACATGATTTCTTGCATAATTGAGCACCTCATTAATACAAGACATAAACCAAAGAAAAGCAGCACAGAGAGAGAAAACAAAGCTGGCTTTAATAGGATTTCCCCTTTCACAGCAAATTCTGCAAGCTTCAATATATTTTCCATAATAAAAATGGACAAAAGAATCTCTGTAACTTGTTCCTAAAGGAATATTTTATTGAAATGCTTTGCTGCATTTTTCATCCTTATAGGATAAATGCTTTTCATTGTAAAATCTTACATATACAAACTCTGCTTTAACATAGGCAAAATGCTTTTTTGTTTGTTTGTTTTGCTCTTTCTAGAATAAAATGTGCTGTGAAGTATGTCTTCAGGAAATACCCTGGGTTTCACAAAGCAGCGTTTCCTGATGGCACGATGACTTACTGGAAAATTACAGGTCAGTTCTGGCAAATAGCTTTGGGATGTCTCAGCTCCCTCATGCAGAGAAAGCCCCCAGGGCTCACAGAGAAACCCAAACTACAAGTTAGGGCGCTGGGGACCAAATATTGCTATTAAAATAGTAATACTTAAGAATGCAAAGGAAACGCTGTCAGACTAAGAACTTCTATTTGAGAGAGACAGATGAAAAATTTAGCAGCCTTGTGTTTTATTTAAAGAGTTCAGCACAGCAATCTGAGGACACTGAAACCTGACTGCTCTTCCTCCCTCCAGCAGCACATGCTGCCCATGGCTCAGCAGGACCCCAAGGAGGAGTTCAGGTATATTTATGTCATATAATTTGAGGTTTTCCTAACACTCTTGTAAGTCACAAGTGTTTCCCCATACTCACAAGTCTCAGCTCTTACCTGCCTAAAGATCCTTCCTGTGTGTTTCCTTCAGTTGTGAACACTGTAGGAAGGGATGGAAACTCACGGCCTTTTAGACTCCATCTGTTAATCATTTATGGTTTGCAAACGTCCTGCAGCCACTGACTTTTCAGAAACATTATCTTTTTTAGACTGCTTCCTTTTAAATGTATCTGTTAACATCAATTGTCCCTTGCTGAGATCTTAGAGTGTTTTATAGAGAAATAATGCCCATATTTATTTTTTTAGAAGCCACTTGAATAAAGTGCTACAACATAATTTTTCATTTCTCTCATTTATTGTGCAACCAACTACTTCTGGACCCCTGCAAGGACAAAATCAGTATCTCTCGTTTTCTCTTCCCAGTCTCCATTACACACACACATGAGCACACACACACAGACCAGGTTTCACAACCCTACCCCAAACCTGGAGGGTGGGTGTTTCCCACTCTCAAGGCTTTGGCAAATTTCCCTAACATCTTTCCTAAGCCAACAGACCCATCAAACAGGGACAACATTCCTCAAGTGTTTTGTGAGTATACATATATTCTCATATTTAGGAAGGCTAAAGGGGACAATATCCTGTGTTCAATCATCTTTGATGCAGTGCATGTGTTTTCCACCATCAAAACCAGTCCATGAGCATCCCAGTTGCCTTCATGTAGATGTCAAATTCTCCGTCCTGGACTTTGCATTTTAACAAGCAGTATTCTGCAGTCCATTCACGGCAGAGCATCGAGAGCCTGTCATCTCTTGCTTGACTTTATTCACAGAGGAAAAAGGCTGGGCCACATTGGGACAATTTCTTTTGGTAGTACTTTGTAGCATGCTGCAACATCTCATTAACACTCCTTGCCATGTAAAGAAGCAGTGATGTATATATCAGATGAGTTTTACTTCTGTTTAAAATTGTCTCTACTAACCTACTAACTGCAATGGTTTGTTGAACATCTTAGAAAAATCTCTAGGACAAACGTTCCCTCATCAGAACTTCCTATTAAAATATTTGCAACAATTTCATAAACCCTCCTTCTAGCAAGAGAACAAGTTTCTGAACTGGTGCTGTCCCTGTAAATTGAGACTTTCCCCAAAGATAAGGGGTTCAACTGTATCTGGTAGAGTTAATTTAACATCAGTGAAAAGTTCCCTAAGAGTTTATAAAACCCAAATTTACTCATTAGTGGACTTGCACATCCTCTAATCTTGTGAGCAGTCTCTGCTGTAAGACGTTACTTGTGTGACTTCCAACAGTATAATTTATATCATCGAGCTTCAAAGATTTTCAGCAGCTGAACACAGGTAAATCCACCTCTCAAAATACAGTGATAGGAGGACAGGAGCCATGTCTTTCGTTTGGAAGGAAGAGGGGTGGGAGCACTCAACAAGTCTGGGCATAAATCTTCTAGTCTGTACCTGTGTAATGCCAGAGTTATTCATAATTTCAAAAGCCAGGGCTTTTTTATCATCAGAAAGACTGATAAGGTAGAAAAAAAATCACCTTGGTATGAGATTTCTTGAGGTCACCTGCCAAAAATCATACACAATAATATACCTGCAGAACAATAGCACAGTTTACAAATCTTTATTCACTGGCGTCACCCGATCTGGGACACAGCTGCACTGACATCACAGTTTATGCCTGACTAGATATCCAAATAAAGATCCTGTGAAGTCTTTCATACTTCATTTATTTGTAATTGCCCCATGACCACAGACTTGCATTAACCCAAACAAAAGTAAACTGAGCAGATCCTAGCAGAGAGTGGGGACTGTGTGGGGAGGCTTTGAAAGGCTTCCAGGGCTGATGCAACATCAGAAGAATAAGATGGGCACTGCAGAAGCCTCCCACTTTGTGATTGTCTTTCAGCGTCAGTGGGACAACCCAAAGACACTCTGGATTTAAGTCCAGCACTTGAAAGATTCAAGCGAGCAAAAGCTTGAAATATTTTGTATGAAAAGCAAACAAACAGTAGGACAATGAGATGATACAACAGAGGTGGCACACCTGCCAGATCTTTAATGAGATGGAACAATATTTTCCCAGTATTTTACA
Source organism: Acanthornis magna (assembly GCA_036785705.1). Lineage (NCBI taxonomy): Eukaryota > Metazoa > Chordata > Aves > Passeriformes > Acanthizidae > Acanthornis > Acanthornis magna. The sequence continues at coordinate 29,462,900 of JAWUZG010000001.1, forward strand.
CAGCTCCTCGTAAACCTAATGGCTCTGAGAAGCCTAAGAAGTTGATCAAGGAGGGCTGCACCAGATTTGAACACAGATCCATGTAGTTCTGTACCTAATCACTAAAAGGGACTCTTAGATATGTCCAGGAAAGTTTGGAAAACCAGAACCAGCATGTAGTGGTAGCTCAGCAACCTGCACCTTAGAGTTTACCTCGCCCAGAGGCCTCACTTTATTTTTTTCTTTTTTTTTTTCCCTTAAATTACTACATGGAAATCACACAGCTCAGTGAATTTCTGAAAACTTAGTTCTTTGGGTTAAAGCGTTTAACATCATTTATTGGAGTAATTATAAAACTCCAAACAAAGGGAAAAGTAAAAGTAAAAAATCCCGGGCTTCTGTAGATGTCAATAGTGGTGCCGTAAGAGCTGGACTTTGCTAAGAGCTAGAGAAGCTAGAACAAGCACTCCAGGACATGTAGCCAATGGTGCTCCTCATATCAGTAGAATGCTGAAGCACATAGCAATCAGAGCTTTTTAAAGGAAAAAGGACTTAAAACATGTCTGTGATTACTTTCCTAAATCCAAAGCAACAGCCTTGAGCATAACCTGGATTCCTGCCGAACACTATACAGGTCCAAATCCCAAGATGTTTCTGAGCCACTATTGTTCCTATGTTCCCTGGCAGTTAATACACTTCTGCTGGCACACCCAAAATTCACCTGCAAAAATGCACAGGACAAAATGAAATTGGAGACACTTATGAAATACCAGTGCTATTAAGTTGTACACCCCGAATTCAGATTTTCCCTTTCTTGGACTTCCTTGTGCCTGTAAATCAGTGTTTATGAAAGCAACATGTAAGCCATGTTGAGAAACACCATTACTGACATTTATCAGGCTTCATTTTGAAGTGTATAGTTTACCACAGAAACTTGCATGTAGTGAAGGGTTTAGGGATTTTTAAGAGTAGCTGATGAACACATTATGTTCTTTTAAAAAAGCCATCACCCTGAGTCAAGCTGAATGCATTTTTTCCTTACAAAACCAAATTGCCAGATGTGCTCTGCAGTCTAGGAGGTTACTTTCTTGCAGAACTGAAGAAACATAGCTGATAGGTATGTTTGTGGTTCCTGTAGGGGTAAAATAGGCATTACACCTGATCTCCTAAGGAAAGAACCATTGAAAGCAATATCATTTACACACAGTCCTGTTGATCACCTATATGAAAAAGGCCCTGACAAGGAGGAACTCATGCCTAGCTCATGAGAAAGGGAAGAAGACAGTATATTGTTCTTAAAGCCCAAGAAGTAAGAGAAAGCAAAGGCAATTTAAATAAAACTGCCAAGAAAAGGTGCATTTTCAAGGCAGAACATACATTTTTCTGTGTCAAATGGGAGTATTTGAAGCAAATTTACTTCAGATCAGCTTAAAATTACTTTTTTTTTCAAATGGGCACCTAATGTGCTATTGAGTTGTGTCATTGGCAGATACAGAGGTGAAGAGCACACACAAAGTGTCTGGAACAGCCCCAGGGCCAGAACCATGTTTCATTAACACACCTTGTATAATAATAGTGCGCATAATTAGGTTTGGCTTAGCAATTTATGGCTTATCAGGGTGTTCTTAACTTTATAAATGTGAAAGAAAAATTTAGCATCAGGACATGGGAAACCAGGTAATGACATGCTCACTGACTGCAGCAGGTGCGAGTGTTTCTGTACACGAGGCGAATGGTCAAGTTCAGAGCCCCCCAGAATGGCATCCATCACCCTCCTGAAGGAACAGGAGGAAAAATTCTGCTCCATCACCATGACAACTCGTGCCACACCATTGCTATAGTAACTGGCTGAACATTATTAGTTTTTAACCATACACACAATGGCCAGCGTGCAAATGAGGAGGAGCCACCAGGGCTCTTGGCTCTGCCCTGCTGCTGCTCCCACCCCAACCTGTCTTTGCAGCGTAATTCCAACTCATTCCATGTTCCCCCAGCCCCACACTGTCAGCCAAGCTCCCCAACACTGACAGCTCTCCAAACCCAGATCTGTCTCATCAGTGGAGCACAAATTTCATTTATTTTGTTGGATTTGTGGTTTTCTTCCCCCCGAGTGATTTATCAGGCTAAGATTAAATGCAAGTAGAAAATTTCATCTTCCCAATGATTCATTGAAAATCTGTTCTATTAATCCAGCACACCACAGGGTGGCTTTGCATGCTGCATTTGCATCCTACACACGCAGTCGCAATATCAGTTCAAAGGCACCGTCCTGTCCCCTGAAGAGCCAGGATTTCAACATTGTCATGGTGCAGGAATGCGTTTACTGAGCACCATCAAACCCCATCAAACATGAGATCATCATTTTAATGCTCCAGCTCAGGCTGGAATGCTGCCCCCCAGCAGCGTAGTCATCGTGTGCAGTGGTGTAAAACAGCAGCAGGGAAATGCACACTAATGCTTCTCAGATCACACCAAAGCCCAAAAGGTTGTGGCTAGATAATGTCTTTCATCCAGCTACCTTCCAACACGAAAGAAGGAAAAATAAATACAATTATTCCTGGGGTTTGACCCAGTCTGGGGGCAGAGGGTGAAGCCTAAACTTGGCCATCACAAAAGGATGCAACAGGTTTGGAGGAGTTTGTCGCTGTCTGGGGACACCATCCCCACCTGACTCCCAGGCACAGCAAACCTGCACCCTCAGGTGCTGCAGGTACACTCTGTGTGTGTCATTCATGCTGAAAGTGCCATGAAATTGGCTTGTTCTTCTCTTGGAGGACAGATGGGACAAGAGAAGGTCCTGCTGGCTTCTCCTTTGACCCTGTGTCCCTTCTATTTTCTCTCCATTTCTCAAACACCTCCTCTGCCTCCTACGGGTTCTCCTTGGGGCTGACGCAGGCTGTAGCATTGGCAAAGCTCCTCCACCTCCATGCCAAGGGCAGCATTGGGGTGGCACACACACGTTTATACTATATCCATATACTTACATACCACAGTAGCTCTGCCCACATTAGATTATCAAAATCCTATTACTTTGCATTAGGCTTAAACCCTAGCCTGATGCTCCCGACATGGCCTTTAACAGATCATACTGCACTGCCTTGGTAAACAATAATTTTTTCATTTTCTCACTGTTTAGGAAAAAAAACTGAAAGAAGAAAAACCACTCTGTCTTTTCTAAACTGGAATGAAAGTTTAAGTGAACAAGTAGTTTTCAAGAGAAAAAAAATCATAAAAAGCTCTTTTACAGCTTTTTTTGCAATCAATAGAAAAGTTTCTCACAGAGAAGATGAAACGACATCATTTTAGTATTCATTTATACATTAAGGTATGAAACTAGATACCTGCTATTGCTGTTTACAGCTGAAACAGAACTATGAATCACTCTATGGGGAAAAAAACCAACAAGACTCAAACAAATCTGACTAAAGCAGTAAAATCTATCCCATGTTTATAAACGTGTAGGAAAGCACAAATTATTTTATTCTGGAAAGAGATTGCAAATTACTCTGGTTTTTTTTTTAATATAATACCACCCTCTAGTGGCACTTTTTCTGCTTTACTAAAGCAAAAATGTGGTTTAACTTATCAATCATATGCATTAAGAAATGGTACATGAACTGCAAATAGGAATTTCTTGACCTGCACTAAATTTCAAGCGCGCACTCTGCAGTCTCGAAATCTCTGCAGCTTTGGAAAAACCGTATCTGGCTTGTTTCAACCATAACTTACAAAAATAAGTACTTAAGAAAATGCTACCATGAAAAGCACAGAATAATAAAGTCCCTTTAATGTACATTTGCAGAATAACATTTCAAATGGATGAGCTCCTCAGTGTTTGATGAGTAAATTACACTCTGAGCCATAAGCCTTATAGTTTCAATATATTATTATCTTAGCCCCCTGAAGATAATTTCACTGACAGCTCTAAAGGCAGATATAGCAAGAGCTTGTGACTGTTCCATTTCTTGACTTGCATGTTCTTCTTGGACAAGCTACAAAATTCATCAATAAGGTGGTGGTGGGATTTTTTTATCGTTCTCTTACAATTTCACACAGAAACAACTAGAATGAGCAATTCCTAACTTAGAAGCCATTATTTTAACAAATCAGTCCTAAGTAGAGATGAGCCTGAATCACCTACAGCATATTTAGATACTGAGAGCCTTACATATTCAGTGATAAGGATCTGGGATACCATTTCAGTCTACAGGGATAGCAAGAAAAATTAGATAGTGCCACAAATCCCACTAGGCCGGACCAAGATTTATACCCATTTATTTTTAAACTTGATAGAGACTGAATAACACACAACTTCAGAAACTTGCCTCCTGCTTTTCTTTCTGCAAGGTACAGTCAGTAGGTCAGCCAGCTTGAGAAACTCCTCTGCTGGGAAAACTCAGAATATAAGATTTTGAAATCCTCCAAGCAAAGCCAGCCTGAGCGCACAGTGTAACTTCATCGTGGAGATGGCTGATCATCCAATTGTCTTGAATTTACAAGCAAAATTGTAGATCAATTGCTCAGGAGGGTGAGGTGGAGACTTGATTCATTGCACTAATTCCCTGCTTGTGTAACGATAAATGAGAATCAGGTTTTTCCCAAAAAGCTATTATCCAATGACACTTGAAAGTAATTTGCTCTTGCTCTTTCCAGACACAGGGATGCATGAAGATAAAGGAAAGGTAGCTTTTATCTGACTTACACATCTTGCCTTCAGCAGAGCTCCAGGCACTTTACTCAGAGATGAGCTCTATGCCTAGAATGGGACTTAATCCATCAACTATTCGAAATAGTTTGGGCAAATTTGCATCATAGGATCAAAAGCAGAAAGCCAAACCTGTTAGTACTCCCAATCTCTCATCCCATCCCTCTGACATGCTGGCACCTCTCAGACTGAGGACAGGAGCCAGCTGTACTGCTGGAGGCAAAAGCAGCCTCAGCTCTCCCACTGCAAGTCTGATGTAGGGCCCTCACATGAAAGGCAAAGTATTATAACCCAAGTTTTCCCTCTTTAAGTGTTGTCTTCCTAGAGTTTTACCTCTAGGTGATATGGAGGTCTCAGGCAGTCGTAGTCCTTGGTGAAGCATCACTCCCAATCCCTGAAGAGCCAGACCCAACAAGGGCACTGGGAGGACATGTAACTCCTGGCTGCAGCAGCCACCCCTGATCCTGCTGAAAGCAGGGTGGTCCTTTGGCTATTCACAGGGATGAGTGTGAACCAGTTCTGTGCTGCACCCACCCAGAAAGCACATGAGTTTCTCCTCTTCAGACAATTTAACCTCTCCTCCCCCATTTACCAAGAAAATTATCCAGGGCCAGGGAGAGGAAGCTTGCTCCTCACCTGGGAAAGCAGAGGAAATACCTGAAGGCTCTGCTGAACATCTGCATAACCACAGCGAAGAGAGAGAGGTTGACTTGGATTCCCTTGGTCAAAGACAACATTGATCTTGGGTATGACATTTTACTAAGTAAATGTTTAAGATACCATCAGGCTGTTCCGTACTGTGGGAGGAAATTTCCTGTGCTTGTGTTCCCAGAGAGAACTCACTCCAAGACAAAATCAAAGGCTGGGAATTCACTTTAGTAGGGACACCCCAGCCTAACCTCAGCATCTCTCACTGGCCCTCATTTTGCCATGGATCACATCATCCTTCCTATAGGAAACACAATTCTTGGTTCAAAGCTGTGCATCCCAGTACAAGACCATGGTCATGCTGGCTCTTTATGCCTCTGATCTGAGAAATTCAATTTGCACACACTGAAAAGATTTTCAGTACCTTTGCAGCAAATGATGAGCCAAAAACTTAATGCCACAATATTTTAGCATATCAGCAGTGAGCTGCACAAATAGAGCCCAACATTTCACTGCTCTGAAGCTACAGATGTTAACTCGTAGCATTGTAGCAGCATATCCCAGCTAATAACAGGATACCACAAAGCTTGTCTTAATCATCTGCTCAAAACCAGCTGCTTTGCCAAGACTGCTGGTACCTAAAGATGGAGCATCACCCCCCTAGAAAGAGTATAGTTATTTAAAAGTAGTCACATAAAACAAGCAGCTGCAACTACAAGTGGGGTCTCACACAGCTTTTTCAGCACGTAAAATTTATACAGATTCCTGTGAAATTTGGCCAGCAATGCAGAGGGGCCAGTAAATATTATCTGCTCGTGATCCATCTGCAATGCAGTCCCTCTGCGTCTGTTTTCTCCTTGCCTGTCTTTCCAAAAGCTGTCATCTGCCCAAGCCCATCTTGTAGCGACTTGTCTTCCCGTCTCCTGCATTTTGCCTTCTCACCGCTGCCACGTACAGCTGGGACACAGCCAGGTCCCAGTTGCAAGGTGGAGAACTCTGTTACCCTACCCCAAACGCAGTGGCTGCAATGCCAGGTTGAAAGTTAGGAGAGAACCGAACTCAAACAGGCAAACTCTCCCAAAAAAGCTCTGTAGAAATTACTAAAATGAGTCAGGCCATGTGTTGAGGGCATGCACGCACAACAGAAGGAAAGAAGCAGTTCCCGGAGAAAATTATCAAGTACTTAAAGCAATTTCATGGCAAAAATCTGTTACCTTTATCCTCCAAACAAGACTTCGTGTTTAAATCAGTCCTTTGCTAACATGAAATCAGCATTCCATCTTGCACTTGACTTTTATATAGTTTTTGCCAGGTCTGCAAAGCATTATGCTATTGCTGTCCTTTGTCAGCATTCTCATTTCCAGAGCCTCTTCTGCTTTTCCCAACAAACAGCTCCTGCCTTCGCAGAATTGCAGCCCAAACGCCACCCCTGCTGGGCTGCTCAATAGCTGTTCCCATGGGCACATCCCTGACCTACTGCTCTTGAGGCTCAGGCAGAGCCCAAGCAAATAAGCAGTGCTTGGGCTCTGCTGCATCCACCCAGGCAGGGCTGGCTTACATCTCTGGGAGCCTGAAAATAGGGCTTCTGGAGCAAACAGGGCAGAAACACCGAAGTTTTCAGCCAATTAAGTTAGCTTAGTGCCAGCACTTCTGGAAGCAACCCCAGAGCTCAACAGAAGCCCAGGACCAGCCACGCTGTGCGACATACTGCATTCTGCAAGATGAGGGGTTGTGAGTACTGGGCCAAAAAACAGGACTTGAGGAATGAAGTATAGCACACTTCAGCATTTTCTTAAGCAAAGCTGGGCTATGAGAAGACTTGGACCCAGTGCAGTAAAAGGCAGCAGCAGGCTGACCTGCAGCACACGCACAAAGAAGCCTCAGATAAATGGTATCAAAGAACTACCACTAGAACGATCACAAATGTCTCAAAAGGCTTGTCCATGAAGAGTGGACCATAGCAATGATTAACTGTGTGAGTGCCATATAATTACTTTCTGCTATAGTGCAAATATTTTTTAAGTGGATTAGATACACACTAGGTGTTAGCATTCAAATAGATACCAGGAGCTTCTGTTACTTTTATATCATTAAAGCCTGAATACTACGTGCATTATGCATATGCTGCAGTCCTTCACAGCACAATACAAAACATATTAGTTTCCATTCCCTGCACTGTCTTTATGCAAAGGGAGGAGAAATGGAAAAATGCTTTATTCAAGAAAAAACCTGAATACCATACGCAAAAGAAAACAGCTTACAAGACATAAATATAAAATATCTAAGACATCTTAGAATACATTTGCTGTCAAAATCACACTGCAGGCAAAGGATACTAAACTAAATATTCTGCCAATATCCTCATGGACTTAAGCAAGTGATGAGGTACATGAAATTTGCTACAAGATAAGCTTCAACACTGCTATTCTAAGCAATCTGAGTGGCACTGGGAATAGCAAATCTCAGTACCTGTTTTTAAAATGTTTAAATGTGTCTGGAAGCAATGGCTTTCTGTATGCTATCATAAATATCTTTACATCTTTCATTTAAAGCAGTCATTTAGACATGACTTTCAAAGTACATTAGCACATTTAATCTCGCTTAGCTAAATTGGTGCAGAGGAAAAGCTGGCAGTATCACCCAGCTCAGCAAAAGTCTATTTGTTTTCCAGTTCTTATAGTAAAGAGATTGATTAATCTTTCCAGTACTGGAGTTAGTAATGAATAGATTTTTTTTCCAATTACTGAGTTTCTGGTCACTTTTACTTACTCCACAGATATGCTCCTGCCCTTGCTTAATTATGCAGGTTTTCATTACTGGCCTAGCCAGTTTTACATCATAGATACAGAATCGCAGAATGGTTGGGGTTGACAGGGACCTTAAAGACCATCAACTTTCAAGCCCCTGCCATGGATGGAGACACATTCCACTAGACCAGGTTGCTCCAAGCCCCATCCAACCTGGCCAGGGATGGAGCAATCACAGCTTCTCTGGGCAGCCTGTTCCAGTGTCTCACCACGCTCATAGCAAAGAATTTCTTCCACATATCTAATCCTTCAATTTGAACCCAATGCAGTCTCCCCATTACCTCATTTGTAATTTAAAACATAAACTCCATAAAGCACCAAATAAGAAACTGTGCCATGAGTCTTCATGGATCTCATGAATCCATATTCATTCATCCCACACACTCACACTCGCTACACTTCATTTTTGGTCACAGCACACCACAACTGTACAAAACTATTTCATATTCATTGTATGTCACCTCTCTTCAGCTTCACCTGTTTTCATCCAAGCTACTTCCTACGGCCTGAGTTTTCTGCTCCCATGTTATATTAATTTAAGGCTGAGATCTTACAAGGAGAGCCTCAGTGACAGGACTCTGAAATTGAGACAGCCCCACATGCTTCTCCAACACCCACTTCTCTCTACAGTTTTCCTGTAAATCTCTCCCATTCCCTCCCTTCCCACACCATGAGGGTAATGGTTATGGCTCCGTCTTGTTCTTCATCAACTGAAATATTCAGAAATTCTTACCCACAAGGCTCCTATGATCAATTCCCCAAGACCGTCTGAAGAAAAAACTGCACCTAACCACCTCCTCCTGCACAGAAACATCACCCAGAATCCCTTCCCTTCTGAGACACCATTTGCCAAAAACAATGGCAGGAGTGTGATGTGAGCTACCAGGTCTGCTGAACAGACGCCTCCTTTTCCTCTCCCCGTATAAACCACTGGGAACAGCCTCTAGCCATTTCAGCAACTGGTAAAAGCCGCTGGTCTGCTCCAAAGGACAGCAGATGTCCCCTTCACCTCTTACAACTTCTCCCTTGCAACTCAGAAATGAACCTGTCTGTACCACACAGAGTTTCTTCCTTCAGTTTTCTCTCCACTTTCCCACAGATCCTATGACAGGGAAATACTGTACAAGCAGACAGATTTTGTAGAACACTTTATTTACACTGCTGAAGACTGGGAATCAGTTCTGGTGACAGTTTCTTTTGTGTTAGCCAGGCTGAGAAGTCAAAATTATACGTTATTACAAGGTCCCTGTCCCACAGAGGGAAGCACACAAACTCTCTCAATGCTGTCATTTGCAACTTTGTCCTGTTAAAATGCAATTCAAGCTGCAAAGGGTAACACTCTTAAAACAAACAGGTGCCCTCCAGCAGCTGGCGTATTTGCAACTCCTGTTATTTTCCAACAGCAAAGAGCAGACTGAGCTGCAGTCAGACCAAGACTTCAGGTGAAAGGCAGTAGCACAGATATTCACAACTGACTAACAGATAATTAGAGCAAAGCATGGAAGGCTCCATTTGGCACAAAGCGTAAAGTCAGAGCTGTATTTCAGGAACAGAACGTGCTTATATGATTGTAAAAAATCAGCATGTGCAGAGGCAAGACAAGTTACCACAACCTTTTGTGGGAGAGAAAGGGAATCATTAAAAGACACATTCGCGAAGGTATCTTTTATAGTTCAGTCTTAACAGAAACCAACATTTTGACTTAAACTCCCTTTTAAAACAAACCTGATGATGTTATACATTAAACAGTGTCAACTAATGACCTTACTCTACTACACCTATATATACATCAGTTCTCCTGAACCCCCGTGAAAGTGCATGCACAACTGCATAGCTAACAGTCAAAAGAATCCTGCAATGTAAGGCTAGAGGTACAGCCAAATTGACCCCCTTATTGTATTTGGAAACCCTGATTTCCAAATTAAAGCACTTTCAGGGTAACTAGAAAACATACTTTTTTCCAACCCTGCAGCCTAAAAGTGGTGAAAGAATGAGGTAAACATACTGCATAGGCTATATATTTAAATCCAAATCCCCAAAGTGTTTTGGCTTAATTATGAAATTATTTAAAACTGAACAGAGGAAAAAAATAGTTATAAAAACCTGAAAACAAATCTAGGTTGACACTAACAGCAAATTAGACAATAAATCATTTAGAAAGGGCATTTCCTACTGCCTTTTTTTAATTATTATTTTAAGTTAGCCAGACAAAAGCACAATTTGAAAAGAGCCTTGGTGCTTTTTCCATGGAGCTGTTCCTTCTAGAACACCTGCTCAAATTCAGCTTGTCTCCTTCAGTTAGTCTGAGCCAAGACTGGACCCACACCATCACTGCACTCCAACGAATACTGGCCTTTCAGGCCATGCTGCAGCTTTTCTTGCTCCAGCCCAAGCCCTGGAGCAATGACCAAGCTTTACAACACAGGGCCTTTAGAACAGATACCAGTGCTCAACAGAGCGTGTCAGAGATCTGAATTATCATTTTAAACCATTTGAAAACTAAATTGTAATTAATAATAGTGCCTTTTCTGATTCTCATATTTTTATTTAAAATGTGTCTTTGCAGGTTCACTTTTTAAAATATTCCCTTGCATCAGTGTTTAGTTCCCAGAAATTATTCCTGTCAGGCAACGCAGTTTTCTGAAAAGATACTATCTTCCATCCTCCCCACATTTTCAATAAACTCTATAGAAGACAGTCAATGATCAGACTAAGATAAAGTGCATATATTCCTTTCTGATACAGGCAACAAAATTGCAGACTGAAAAAATCAATCATACTGAAATTTAAAAACCACACCAAAAAAATCCCACAGTGGCCCTTTAGCACCCCACAATTAAGTTGCCCCACTGAGTACTGCCCAAAAATACTTTTCTTCAAGTGTTCGTTAGCTTATAAAAAAAAAAATGGAACATATAACATTTTAAAAATGGTTGCTTTTCAATTAGACTCTGAGAATCACAAATTTATGTAACTCTGACAGCTACAACTCCCTCAAGGCTGGCATACTGCCTTGACAACTTGGAAGAAGTTTGTATTTCACCCTTTGGATCCAGGCTTCAAGCTTGCAAAAGCTTTGGAGTTCTTAAGGGAATGAGAAATTTCATTTAGAAAAGAAATAAAATGATAGTCCCTTTCTGACTTCTTGGACTCAAAAATAACTACAATGGTAAAGTGAGGTTCGGGGCGAGTCAGAAAGTAGGTGCTTTGGACTTTGTCATCGTAGAAGTGAACAACCTTCTCCAAGCTGTTGAGGTCAGAGGTTCGATCAGTCATAATCATGATCACATTGGGCCAGTGCATAACAGGCCTGTCACTGGGCAGAGACACCACTGCAGGATACTGATCCACTCCTTTGGGGGCTTCCCTGTATGAATGGGGATGATGATAACCATGTCCCTGAAAACTCTCTGATCCACGATTGTCAAAAATTAAGGAAACATTGACAGCATCATACTTCCGGATGAAGCTGGAAATTTTCCCAAAGTAATCAGGATTTGTTTTAGCAGTCAAAGTTTTCATTTCAGATGCTGTTGTCTGTCGACTAAGGGCCTCATGAAAGTAAAAACTAAACTTGGCAAGAAGAATGTTTTTGAGCTTCATCAGCCAGAGAAAGAGGTGGGGAGGTTGCACAGCCTTCTGAGACTGCCCTCCAAACAGGTGCTTCTTGGTCTCCCGCTGTTTCTCAAAAATTTGGCCCCAAGTCTGTAGCTTTGTGTGAGCACTGTGCAAGTTGACCAGGGATGGAAGGAACTTCCACTCTGAGATCTGAGCCTGAGCCTTTAAGAGGTGTGCAAGCACATCTACCTCCAGCTGGAAACTGCTTTCAAGAGGGCTGAGGATTGGATGATGAAATCTAGAAAACATAACATTAGTCAAGACATGAGAACTGCTGTACACAACAGCACAACAGTGAAGTAACCAGATAGTATTTGCCAGTTAAAAGACAAAAGATCAAACATCAAAGCAGAGCAAAGTGTAAACAAAAAATAATACTGTTAATTTAGAGAACAGTTCGTTTTACATAATTAGGGTAAATATTTTCATGAACAAAGAGCACTTCACATCTGACCAAAAAAAACCCCTGTCAGACATTTATTTCTTTGTCAAAGTAAGGGAGTTATATTTCACCAGTTCAAGAACAATCACAGTTTATCTTAACATGAACTACTTTAATGCCATTTCTTTTTAAATTCAGGTGATCTTATTCCAATTTAAAATCTCTTAAAATCTCATCTGGCAGTAATATATGTCTTAATGGTTCTGGAATACAGTAAGACATTAAGTTAAATCAAAGGAATTACGTTATAAATCTGTTGTTCACATAGGGAAGCAATGAGGAAGTCAAGCTGAGCTTGGTTTTGGGGTTGTTTTTCTTTTTTTAGTACCTAATAATAAAACTGTCATGAAAAATTAGTCACTGGAACCATAATTAACTGTTTCCTCTTCTCACTTTTTTCCCCTGACATTCAGAAAAAATAATACAGATGCAGTCTACCTCTCTTCCAATTATACTCAAATTACTTGCAAATTTATAACAATAATAACATACCTAATTGAAATAGTGAAAAACTGTAATGTAAAATATGTAACTTTAGAAAGAACGAGCCTTCAGCAAATACGGAAGTGGCCTTTTTAGCAAATGTATTCCCTCACTGGCATTTAGGAGTCTCAAAGAGGTCTCTAACAAAGAACAATGAAAAGCTCAAAGACAAGATTTCATGAGGTTTCCATTTAACTAAAGACAGATTTATACTTTCACTTAAGAAAAATATCTTAGGTCTTATTACTGGTTTAAAACAATAGTTTATACAGAATTTTTCCAACTGTTAAAAGCCCATCTTCAAACAAAACTAAAGCAATGTCATTATTCCCCTCAGCTTCCAGGACATAACAAATACAACCTGCTTTGGAAATAGTTGGTTCAAAACCAAAACACTTCATTTTATTGTGGACCAGAAGAGAGAATGAAAATTTCAGGCTTTTCATCCCCTCTCCCTTCACCACTTCTTTTTTCAACTTTCCCTCAAGTTCTTGTCAAAACATTAACTCTTTGGCTTGTGAAAAATGTCTGACAATTTTATCACTATCTGTAAGCATGTCTTCTTGGAAGCCACAATTTCTATATTGAAAGGATTTGTTACTAAGATGCAAGTCCAAATTTATTTGAAGAAAATTAAATTATTAATATTATGAAGTAGCTGATGCCCCACATTGTGTCAACAGGCCGGGCTGGGTGACCAGGCACCTTCTGCACACAGTACATATCAGCAACCCTGTGGCTGACCTGCTGTAGCAGAAATACAGTGTTTACTGGCCACTTTGGTGGGCTGAGAAGTCCAGAGGATATTTACATTTCTTTGAACAAACAAGAGTCAGCTAAAAATAATTTCTAACAGTCAACATTAAATATCTCCAATGATTTTGGTATTCACCAAAATTTGTACTCTCTATTTCTATTCTCTATTTCAAGAGAGTACAAAAAGCATTATACAACATTATTTGTTGCAGACAGTCCCATCAAGTGACACATAGCACAGTGGTTTAAACACATTTGCAGTCAGCCCAAGGAAGTTATTCTTCAAACTCAAAAGCAATTTAAAAATCCATACTAAGGCAGCACTGACAAAGTCTCGGGGATTAACATTCTGATGTACAGCCTCCCACTTCTACTTTGCTTCATGGCTTTCTTAATGTTTCACTGTCCAGCAGGATTTGCTAAGCTGTTTTAATCCAAAAATACTCACCTCAGCAACAGCTGAGAAGCTTGATATGGTTGCAGAGTAAACTGACTGAAGTCATATACTGAGTATATCTGTTGCAATTGAGTTTTATAACATAGAAGTATTCAATTGTGCTAAGTATCAAGTAAAACAGACAAGTTCTTACAATATTTCATAAGCCAGAGTGTTAAAAACTTAAAAACACATTGGAAATTTGACTTTTTCCCCCTAATCACTCTTGAAACCAGAGGGATGGTAGTTTTGTTTTGCAGACTGTGAAGAAGCCACATTTTCTTTTTATTTCCTTCCACAGATCACATATTCATGCACATATTACACAATGTTGACCAGATAAAAAAATTAAACACTTAAAAATAATTACATCAAAATAGGTGTTCTAGTTACTTATTCATTTTATACTAAGCTTTTAAAGGATCCTGCTTCTGATGCTGCTTTAATTATTTCAGTTAAGCTCCCTCCCAAACAACAGTTAAAAATTTCAGGAAAAGTCACTTCTCCAGATGTATTCTCGAGAAAAATGGAAAGGAAAATGTCTAGTATTGGCCATGTACAAGTCAGCAATAAGTAGTAATAAAACAGTAACAAAACACCTTTAAACTCTTCAAGAATTAATGGTATTTCAGACACAAACAATATGTCTTGTTAACAGTCAATTCTGTGGTTCCTTTACCATCAAGCAAGTATTTCCTCTGCATTATCTGACCAGGTATTTCCACACAAAAAGGAAAGAAACCAAGGCCAGAACCTATCTAAAAAAACACATCCTGTCTGGCCTTAGCACAACTGGCTGAAATAATGGCACACATCCTCAACTGCAAGTGAGGAATAGATTGACAGAGGGAAGACAGCTGGGTAAGGATGAGTTTATTTGATCTTTCACCTGTAATGCAGAAATGCCTTGCAGTCAGTACAGATCAACAGAACACACCCCAGAAACTGATCTGAGATATGAAGAAACTAAAAGGAAGGACTAAAGGAATATATCATTATACCCACTTTCTTCAGAAATATTCTGTACATCACTGGGGAGGAGTGCACTGCAGCTATTGAATTAGCTCTAACAGCATCTTAGATTGTCTCCATCTTAAAGACTGCTTGTTGACCCAAAGCAAGATCATCAGTATTTTTTCCCAGTGAGACATTACTTATTTTTTTAAAGATGTTACAATACATTCAGTTATATAATATATATTATATAAACATATTATATAACAAATAATGCCTTAGAAGTACAAATGTATCACTGAAATCTATTTAAATAGCATAGTAAAACATTTCACATGCATGTATAGTCTCCAATCACTTCATCAAAGTACAAGTTATGGTTTTCAGATTTTTAACAGTGCTGTTGATTCAGCACATGCTCAGAACAGATGGCAATCGTTAGTGTGCAACAGAAATCAACTTTTCAAAAAACAAACAAACAAAAAAACCCGCCAACAACAAAAAAACCCAAACCCCTAAACTTACTTCCCCCTTACTCCTTAATGTTTATCACACCAAGGAAAACATACCTAAGTTTCAGGTATTTATTGGACTAACAGCCTTGATATTTTAAGTGTTCACAAGCCAAGAATTACAAAACATTACTAGTAAGATCATATAGACTAGTTTTGATTTTCAAATTGCAAAATTACGTAGCAATTTACCAGTTACCCCTAAAAACATAAGGGAAACAGCTGTTGTGCTTCAGTTTAGAATATCAGAAAGCAGCACAGAATTATTTTCATTTTTCCTAGGAGAACATTTTAAAAATCATAACTGAAAATAGTAAGACCTATGAATATTCTCCCCAGAAGCCTTCTTAGAGACTATTTCACTAAGAAAGATTTTAAAAAACACAACCATGCCTGACAGTTAACTTCCTACAATGGCTACCTTTTCTGATTTAAAATGAAGAGGCAGAATTTGAGTGACAAGCATTTGACAAGCATTTGAATGCTGACAAGCATTCAAAAATTCTCTTTTAAACTGCCATCACTTTCAAGGCACGTAAGTCAGATGTGAAATACCCATCCTACCCCCATTTAGAAACATCCTGGGATTTTTGTAACAGGAACTATTAAATCTTAACTTCAAGAAACCATATTGACAGGGACCAGAGGCTCAGAGGACCAAAGGCTCCTTCTACTGGCTCCAAGACCTCTCAAGAGAAGTGGTAACAGAGCATCATAAAGCCCTCCCACGTAGGCAAGACAGTTGTGGTGTAGCTTTTAGAACCAAGCATATATATTATAGACTAAGAAGTAAAACTGTCACACAAGTATTTGCTTTATTTATGTCACTTTTACTGAAGTCCACATGGAATTAAGGCTTGTTTCCTCTTCCCTGACAAAAAAAAGCTCAAGAAACCTTGCATCTTATAAAACAAAAATCACTCTTCCTCTCTGCTGAAAATGAACATGCTGAGCGTTAATTAAGGCTTAGGGAGGAAAGCTCCTAGTACACCATGAGCAGAACCACTTTTCCCCTTGTTATTTTTCTTCTTTTGAAGAAACCCCTTGCATCTGATGCTACTGGCCAACACAAGACTTCACACATGAATTCGTAATGGGACTGTGCTGCTCAGCAGTCAAAGGACAGCAAAGTTTTTAGGTTTGCTTTGAACTTCACCATCAGGTATTACAGATCACATGTCTGAGTACATACTGCCAGCAAAGAAGCACTGACCTTGCACTGTATTTCTTTAAGATGGATTCCAAAATGTTTACCAGTTCCTCAGAGTTAATGAACTTTTGGGTGCTGAGCGTGTACATTTTTTCATAGAAGTCAGCAATTTCCATCCGAGCCTGAACAAAAAAACAGAGCTGTTCAGACAGGTGAGAAAGCAGCTCTTCCAAGTGAGGAGCTGTTCCTCCTAGTGCATTGTGACCCGTCGCCACCACCTTCTTCAGCTCATTATGCAGAGATGTGTAGATGGTTCGGATGGAGTCCTTTCGGCTGAAGAATGACTGACCACCTGTTCAGATAAATATGGAGGTATTACCAAAATCCAAGGACAGAAAAGATAGACAGCAATACTGGAAAATTCTATATAACCTTGCGCTTGTGGTTATATATCTAGTTATTTATAAGTATTGTTTAGTTACAGTATTTCTTTTAACAAAGAAACAAAAATCGGTGTTTTGTTCTGCAAGTAACTGAATTACAGAGCATATGCTCAGAAGCACTTTATGTAATTTCATGCAAGCTACACTTGGCCCATTTCAAGTCTCAGCAGCCAATGGCTGCTGCAAAACAACAACTCCCTCACAGCTGCCTCAGTTATGACCTGACCTTAGGGTTCAGTTAAATTTGCTACTATGACACATGATCTGGAAATACTGTAATCTATGGAAGTAGGAAGAATTAAGTCACCATGACTTGACTGATCAAATTTTAATAGCCTCCACTCCTTTTCCAGAGAATTCCCTTAACAATCCCTCTTCAATCACGAAGCACTCAAATTCGCAAAGTAACCCTTAAATGGGAACCATGTGCCATCTGTGTGTACAAATCAAATGCTTCTAGTCCCTATACAATCTCAGTATAAACCAAAATTCAAAGGGAAAACAATCACACACTATCCCAATGAGACCATAGTGCAGGTTAATCCGTAACTAAAACTTGGAGGGTAGGAGGGAGGACAAGAAGTCATCAAGTGCTCTTTTCTACCTGCTCAACACTATGAGGAATTTAAAAAAGAAAAGAAGACAGGAGTAAAGGGTCAAAGTAAAAGATATTTAACTTTGACATTACAAAAAAACTGTACAAATGTACAAGCCTTATTTCATCATTTCTGTTTCCAGAAGGCCTAATGTACCATTCTGGCACTCAACAGCTGCAGCAAAGACCACAGGGACCGAGTCTGAATCCTTTAAAGATTCCAAATTTAGGTTCCACTTTGGAGCTGCTTATAAATTTTGTAATAGTGGATAGCTCTCTCCACATTCCTTTTACACATATAATTTTCAAAAGTGACCATTGAAATTTGAGGCAGAAAGGTAGAGAACTGGCAACCACAGTGAAGCAGCTCCCATTTTAAGACATGAACAGCCCCCGAGACATAGGCAGGAGGAAGAATCATCTATTGCAGTTGTTCATGAAGTAAATAAACAAACAAAACTTTGTCCCTTCTGTTGTCACCTTTATCTTTTCTGCAACCACCAAATTCACTCTTTAAAGTCAGCCTCATAGACAGAGTTTTGTCTGCAAAGATCTTCTTACAAAATAGTTCCAAGTCACCACTTAAGTAAGAAAGCAGAATTTTCATGAGGGTTTAATGCATTACACATCAGACTCATATCCTTTGATCCATTTTCCATGCCCATCTGCAGTTCAAAAAGAAAATAAGCAGCTTTGCCCAGAGGGTAACATGAAAGCTCATCCTGTGCCAGTCTGGGATTTTTCTGTTCACGTACTGACAAAACAAGCAGCAGCTGACATCGTGGCCAAAGCTTCCTAAGATCCTGCAGTATCTGCATGGGTAACAACTTCTAGGATGCTATCTCCAGCCCTGAATACTTACATATATACACCTCTAATATAAGGTGAAAAAGCTTTAACACTTTGGTCACCCCAGTAAGCTCATCTTTACCTATATCTCAGTTAGCGCATCTCAACACAGAAACACCTCTGACTAAATCTTGGGAAGGGCGGGTAGGTACTCTGCCGGCAGTGAAGAGATGCATGGACTGGCATAAGCCATTGTGCCACGTGCACGGCCCCTGTCGTCTCGTTCACTCTTTAAGGGCAGCACAAATGGCACAGCCGATTTCTCAGCGGGCCCACGGACACTTACTAACGCAGCACTTGTCTTTCAGACGCACATGCACGCACCCGCCGAGGCGGGGCCCCCAGGTACCTCGGGTACGCAGCACTGCGCTAACACCGGCTGACAGGTGCCTCCCAGCCGCCCGCTCCGCACCCGCGGAGCCCAACGCGGGGCAGGCCCCCAGCCGGAGGCTGGCGCGGCGCGGGGCGGGACAGCCTGTCCCTCCCTCCCCGGAGCGGTACCTAGCTTCTGTCCCAGGAAGGTCATGCTGTGATAGGCCTTCTCGGCCGCCGCCAGGTGCGCCAGCCCGGCCAGCAGAGCCAGCCAGCTGGACCCCGCGCTCTTGTTGGCTTCCCGCTCCTTCTCCACATTGTCCTTGGCCTTGTCGTAGGAGAAGATGCCCAGATGGGAGAAGAAGGTCTCCAGCACGGCCTGCTCCACCGGCACCGGCGCTCCCAGCGGGATCGATTCCCCCATCCCGCCCGGCGCCTCCGCAGCGGCCGCGACTTCCGGGTCCGGCGCCCGCCCGCCCGCGCGAGGGAGCACGTGACAGGCGGGGCGGGGAGCGGCTCGGCGTCACGTGACGGTGCGGGGCCGGCGCTGCTGCCGGGCGGGGCAGCGGGAGCGCGCGGGAGCGCGGGGCCTGGGTCCGCCCGGGCGCGCTGCGCCTCCGTGGGCACCGCCTGCGCGCACCGGCCCTGGGGCCTGTCGCCTGCTTGCCTCCGCCTTGCTGAGCTGCTTTTCGTGCCGGAAACTTAAAGCTGGAACCCGCTTTCCTGCTAAATTGTTCGTTCCGTTAAAACCCCAAGATCTTTCTGAGGCGTCTATGAGGACCTCTTTGGCTCCCACAGTCAAAGCTGTCCCACAGGACCCTCCAGCTACTTTGGGTTTATAGCTTCTCCCGCCCTTGCGACTGGGAGATTGTGGATTGTCCACCCTTGCACTGACAGACATCTTCACTCCAGCTTGAGCGCCAGCCCTGCAGCTACCTCAGAATGAACACATCCCCAAGTTCCTGTCTGTACAGTATTTCTCTGCACTCTAAGCACCTGTAGCTATTTCTAAGCTGGCATCTGGACAAAACACAGCATCAGTTCTCTAACACTGGTATGACCCATGTACTAATTAAAGTAGCTGACTGCCTCTTGTTCAGGAAACACCATCACTGAAAACGGGCACCAGATGCAAGCACCAGCTTTAGGTGTGAAGCAGCCTTTTAAATAAACCTTAACTACAGTGTCTGCAAGCTTCTTGCTGTGGCATTATATTGTAAACAAAGTAGCCTAAGGATTTGCATTTGGATATAAAAATTGTCATCACTTTCATTCATGGCTCTAATAAAAGGACACATCTGCCAAGCCCTTCATCACTTTTCTAGGCACAGGCACCTCCATATCCATACTTGAGCTTATTCAGAGCAGTGTGTAACATCCCTGAAAAGGTTCAGGTTAGAACTTAAGTTTTGGTTTTAAATGCTTAAAATTTGAAGCAGCTTAACAGAAGTTATGAGGTCTTTATTCTTACAGCTGACAAGTCTGAGTTCTGCATGCACCAGAAGCTGCCTTCTTCCTGAATTTAACTATTCATTTAGTGTGCCAAAGAGACAAAATGGATGTAGGATTTTACAGCTGCTCGACAACAGACTTCTCCGACCTGGAAAGCTGGTTATTAAATTTTGGTTTATTGATGGGTTATTTTGGTAATTTAAGTCAGCACCTGAAACACTCACCAGTCTGAGGCAATCACAGCTGTAAATAGTAGGCTGCCAATAGTTTACAGAAAATAAAAGAGTAGGAAGAGGGACAGCTTGATCACCAGGACACTGTCTCCAAAAGACAACTGGGAGTCAAAGGTTCCAATAAGACCTTTATTGCAACACAGAGTTGACAACATGTTTTTGTATTTAATAGAAAGTATTTGGTCTCTTGGTAGTGAAACGTGGTTTGTGCTGGCGACGCAGAACTCTGTGTGGCAGCGGGAACTTGATTTTAGAATCCTGCAAGAAAAATGTTTCTATGTTAATTGACAGATGAACAACAAAAAATACTTCGCAATAAACAGCCAAGCTGTACTCAATGACTAGCTTAGGCTTAGAGAAGTAATGCATCCACAAATTAGACAGACTTCATAGGACATAACAAATACCTTAATTTTGCATTCTTTTTTTCAAAGTAATGCCAGTTAGAGGCATGTTTTCTGCACTGTAACATGTATTTGGTTTACTGTGACTTTCTTCCAAATACTTCTAGCAGTAGAAGCCTTAATCACAGTATACCATAATCATAAACATATGCACCCAAGTTTGGTTCCCGCCCTATTTCTGGCTGCAAAGCAAACTTGTACCACACCACACAGGAGAGATCCCCTCTTCCACTCCAACCAGGACCCACCAGCCACTGCAGTGTTGGCTCACTTACATGGAACTGCTTGACTGCTGGTCTGCGGCACTTGCTGGCAGCAATTTCCTCAACCTTCATGATCTGAATAGAGTGAGCACGGGCACGATGACGGGCTCCCATATCACGGTCTGTAACAAGAGAACTCATTAAACTTTATCACACTTTCAGTTCAAGAATCTTACAGCCTTTTTTCAAGAAATGTTCGTAGTGCCATCTACAACTTTTAAAATTTCTCATCAACTCTAATTAAAAGCATGGTTTCTATTATGTAAAGTGATGGTACAAATATGACAAAACCAAAAAGCAGCAGCAAATTCTTCCTGTAAGTTGTAACTAAGCTCCTCCAGAGGAAGTGCCATTTTACTCTTCTTGTCCAATTTCAAGAAAGTATACATGAACACAAGTAATACACCTAGGACTATTTAATCTCTTGCAAGACCAAAAAATCCTCTGATTCAGAATCAACACTGAAACATTACTGGAAAGAACATGAACTTCAAAACAATTTCCCTTCCAAAAGGAAGGTGCAACTGAAGGTAGGACCTGAGGATATCTTACTTTTCTTGAAATTGACCAACAATAGAACCATGAATTGATGTCCATCCCACACAATTAGGCTTTCAGAACAGGAGGAAGCCACCTGTACTCAGGCTACCTGAAAATTCCTCTATTCAGCAGTGCAAATCACTGGCTTCAGATCAAGTCCATAGCCAGTTCCACAAGGTACGCCTGTTGAAATACTACTGCATTTCCCATGAAGATCTAACACACGAAAAACTTACCTATCAAAACTATTCTTGAACATAAAACGTATTAGTCGTATAATGAAAACTAAGGTTCCCACTCTCTTATGTGATCCTTCAGTGTGTTAATTAACAGGAACTATCATACATTAATGTAGAACCTTAAATTTCACTTTCAACAGCACTTCAGCTTTTGAAAGGCGACAAGATACATTTAATATTTGCACACATGACAAGAATATCGTTATTAAGAACAATATTCTTTGGGTTTTTATGTGCAATCTGTGGTGCTCATAGCACTTTGGAGGCAAATATCAATAGCACCAGCTATACAAATGGTCTGTCTCTCAGGTACTTCACAAAACAGACTGAAATCAGGACAACCATTAATTCTCCCTGAAATGAGGCAATGAGATTTTGGAGTAACAACAGGGTTTTTTCCCTGTGGGTTTTTTTTTTTTTTAATTTGCTCTCTAGAGCACAGATGCTAGTATGTTCCACATTATCTCTGAAATATTCTCTACACAAGACTTAGGACAATATATTCAATTATCTTAAAACAGCACAGTGCAGAAAATATATACAGCACCTAAAAAGTCATTAATTTCTCAGTTTGTACACCGAAACTCATTAAGAAAACTGTAGAAAGTCACACTAAAATGAAGTGGGAATACTTTCCAGTCAGTGAAACTGCATAAAGAGAGATAACAAATAAGATACTGCATTTATCATACATAAGCATCTGTGGAATATCTGGCAACTTCCTCCTTTATCTTCCCCGTGTTTCAGTTATTTGACCATGGAATAAGACAGCATGCTTTATGCCCCGTCTGAGATTTAGTCTTCTGTTTATTTATTGATCCTACCACTTCATATCTCAAACAGTTACACATACTTACAGCACTGAGTGACAGCACCAGCTGTGGTCAAATCTCTGTACTCCCTGTACATGTTATGGGTTCCACTACGGGAATCATAGCGCAACCAAATACCAAAATTTTTTACCCGCAGAGGGGACTTCTCATACACCTGGAATTACACAAGAACACAGAAGTATTTAAGAGACAATGTACAACCACCATTTCACAATTTTAACAATAAATATTTCAGAGCTCTAACAAAAACTGTTTTAAGTCTTAATGTCAAAAAACAACTCTTTGCTCTCTTTTCCCAACATGGCTGGATTTGTCTTGGTAATTCAGAGTGGAGAGCTTTAGTAACTCAAAGAAAAAGACCAGATTTCAGCTCTGAAGAGTGTTCTTGAAGTGTCAAGGTAGAGGAATGTAAGCATAAAAACGTCCACCTTCCCACGGTTATGAATGCCCAGATACCTCTTAAAATGTATATTGCACAATGAACCAAGTCAAAGAACTACAGAGTAACACCGAGTAGTGGCACAGCTCATAATTTTGAAGTGCTGGTAAGCAACTTTCATTCAGTTTACAGGACATATACCACTACTTACAAAAATCAAACATCAATCTTTTTCACAAGAACTGAAAGATGAATGGATTGCAACATCACACCAAATAACCGCGATTCCTGTAAAATCCTTTCGCATACGCCTGCCACAATTCTGTAAGAACCTCCCACGTTTTTAGGTTTTTAATCCTTTACCTGGCCACAGTACACAATCTCTCCAGAAGACTTCTTCATCTTCTTCAGCTGAGAAACGAAGTACCAGAACCGGGACTTGGCGACGACGTGGTTCGGAGCGAAGATCCGCATACGGTACAGTGGAGGGGTCGTGCATTTCGGCGTGGGCAGGCACCGCCCGACCACCTTGTACTCCCGCAGCTGGAGGGACACGAAACACAGGCGGCCTGCAGAATGAGTAAGCCGCGGAGCCACCGCCGCGATCGTCCCGCCCCGTGCCGAACCCGCGGCAGGAACCCCGGCTCCACGAAAGAATACCGTGGCGAGAGGAGCTCAATCCAGAAACAGAGAGAGCCACTTGCGCCGGGTGGGTCGATTTCGCCGCGGATCTCTCGGCGCTGCCGCCCGCCGATCTGGGCCTGCACCTGGCGGGAGCTGCGCCGCCGCCATGTTGGCCGCTCGCCGCCTCACGGGCCAGGCAGGCCCGTTCGGGCACGCGAGGGCCGCTCTGGAGCGCTGCAACCCACCGCCGCCGCCCTCCCGACGGCCCACCTCGGCCCCGGTCCGGGCCCCGGCCGCACCCACCGCGCCCCGGCCCGTACTCACAGTGCCCGACGCCTTCATGGCGCTCCTTCGCCGCGGCCCGCAGGAAAGGAAAGAGAGAGCCGCGTGCGCCGCCGCCTCGCGTCAGTCACGCGGCCCCGCCCCGCGGTCCGTGCGGCGATTGGCTGCAAGCAGAGCGCGATTGGAGGCCGCAGCTGTCGGTCTCCGCGTGCGGCCCTGGCTTCCGGGCTGGTGCCGCCGCGTGGCCGGGCCTGCCTGGTGCCCGTTCTGCCCCGTGCCCTGCAGGCAGCTCGGTCCCGGGCCCCTCTTCCTATCACCGGGGCCGCGGGTCTGCATGGTCCCGATAGATGGAGATCTGGCTGTGCGTGACTCCGCCTCCCGCTGGCCCTACTGGTGTTTGCGCGGAGGACGTGGCAGGGAGACTCCAGGCGGAGGCACCGCACTCCCCTCGGGGCGGCAGCCGGCAGCGGAGGGCTATCGGGGGAACCTCTCTCGCCCATCGTCCCCTGGGAGAGCGAGGCCACTGGCTACTGCGAGGTTTCCCCTGCGGGTCCCCCGCACGCACTCACTTCCATGGGATCCCTCTGTTTGGCGGCTGGTTCCGCCGGGCGCTCGCTCCCTGGTACACCGTGAGCGGGCAGCGGCTCTGCTGCCACAACAAGCGAGTGACTCTCGAGCTTTGGGCGCCTCACGTTTTTGAGAACTGCGCTCCTGTAGCCGCGGGACGGGAGTGGGTTTTGCCTTGACAGATACTGTAACAGCAGCGCGGCTGGGACGGGTTTGTAATGCAGTTGCTCGCGTTCAGATCGGTTTTAAGTCTGGCCCGACGGCCACGCGGGCGTGTGATGACGCCAAGGCTCGTACACGGCACTCCTTTGCAGAGCCCTGTGCGCGGGAGCCTAGTGCCACATGTGCAGGCACAGCTGGATCGCTCCTCACGGACAAGCCCACGCCAGCCCGGGCCCTGCCCTGTGCGCGTCCCCGAGTAGGTCGCTCCTGTCGCTACTGCGGAGCTCGCAGCCCCAGCCCGCCACCGCTGACACAGCACGATTTGCAGATGCTGGAGGCAGTTCGGGGGCGGGCCAGGACAGCCCCAGTTTATTCCGCCGGTGCCGTCGGTTTTACAGCGGTACCGCGGCGCAGGGCAGGACTACAGCTCCCAGGCTGCCCCGCGGCTGGGGTACATCCCGGCGTGCCCCGCGGCCGCCTGGCTTGGCGGAGAGGGGCGGGCCCGCTCCTCCTCCTCCTCCTCCTCCTCCCGCCGCCAGCCGAGGCGGCGCGGCCCGGCCCGGCCCGCTGCCTGTGCTCGTGGCGGCTGCGGAGCCGTGGGGGTGGGCGGGAGCCGGCGGCGATGGAGCACTGACCGGGAAGGTACCGGCCGGGGGGCGCGGGCAGGATGCGACACGCGGCGCGGGTGACTCAGCCCGGGGGGGGAAGGGGCAGTGTGGGCTGAGCTGGTGGCGCCCGCGGGCTCCCGCGAGTCCCCCGGCCGGTTTCTTCAGCCCGGTACCGCCTCCCCAGCAACCGAGAGGCTCCGGGGAAGGGGGGGAGACACCGCCACCTCCGCGTCCGACTAGCCCCGCTGCTGGGGGTCAGCGGGGGCCGCAGCCGGTCGGGCCCCGCCGGTCCCGCCCTGCGGGAGCCGCGAAATAGATCTGTGTTTTTCTCTGCTAATACACGCTGTGGTCTGCGGTGCGGTTCTGTCCGCGGGAGCTGCCGCCTCGCTGGCTGTCCATCCGCTGTGGTTCCGGTGGGGGAAGGAAGAAATCGTAGAACGACAGCGTGAGGCGAGGGAGGGACCTCCCCTCACCTCCATATTCCGCTGGTCCCGGCGTGGTCGGAGCGGTGGGTCGATGCCAGCGGCCCGGGACGGCGCTGGAGGGGTTTAGGAGCTGCGCCGCGGAGCTGGACGCGGGGGCTGTGCATTGTCGAGCGCCCGCCCGGCTGCGCTGCGGTGTTGGCTCTTCCCAGCCAGAGGAGACCGGGCTCTCTGACCGAGTCTGGGACGGGACTAGGGAGGCCTTACTCCATATGGGGAGTTCTTGCCAGTAAGAGTGGGCTTGAAATTAAGGCCTAATATCACTTCCAGAAAGACGAACTTTTCTAGTCCGGTTGAAAAGTTGTCGAAGTACCAATAGTTACGCAGCTATTGGCTTTAACCGCGTGTTAGGTCAGTGTAAAGGGTCTAGAGCCCAAAGAGTGTGTAAATATGCCCAAGGTTTGCATCAAGCAAAACCGCAAAAAAAGACTGTAAAAGGTTAATTTTAATGTCTTTGCTTTATTAGAGAGAAAACTTGAGGAAATTCAAATGAGGCATGCCACTGGCCCCCCTGTGCTGTCACAATCTTGTAAATACTTAAAATAACTGCTGCAAATGAAGTTTAATTGCTGATTGTTCCTGTGGTTAGCATCTGTAGTTAAAATGCTCTGAATGCTTTCATTAATGGGATATATTTGGACCAAAGTTACACATTTTGACCACGTTTGTACTGTTAATTGGGCAGTCTTCACCACTTGAAGAGGGTTTTCTTTTTTTTCCTCCTCCTTTCCACTATGAAAACATCTCTACTATCAAATGCATTTTGAAGTATTTAGTATGGGAAAGGGAGTAAACTATTCTGATGAAACATCCCTGTATGACTTAGCTGTTAAGGAACTGCATCCTCCTAATTATTCTAAGATGAGTTTGCCACCCAGCATGGTGTACTGCTTAGGAAAAAAAATAATCTCTAAGTAAATAAGACAATACTTTCTGCACAGCTGCATATTAACTATTAATGTTATCAGTTGTTTTTATAAGTAAAACTTGCTTTGATGACATGCATGACGTTAATGGCTAAGTGCATTTTGCAATGGATTTTGTGAATTATTAGAACTATTAAAATCACAGTTTAGTTTGGCTTTTGAAGTGTAACTGGCTGGTTAAAAAGATTTGTGGTAGAATAGCTACCTGCTTAAGTAAAACCAGGAGGCATGAAAAACTATTTTATTAGCTTTCTCAAGAGGCTTTTTTGAATATTTTATCTTATTAATTGTCTTTTAGAGTTGGCTAGTCAAGATGAAACTGAGAAAAGGCTATATGGTAGAAGCCAAAATTTTAAATACATTCATGAGGTATTTATAAAATTAATAGAACTTATTGGCATTGCTGTTCAGCAAGAACAAGTGAAGAGGATACATGTTTGAGTCACATTATTTTTAATACCAAAATTTGTCACCCAGGTATAAATCATCTGTCCAAAATATAGTCATATACTGATATCAGCAGGTAAATATGCAAAAAAAGTACCTCTGTATGTTAAATAGTTGTGTAACTCTGGACCAGACCCTAATCAAATGATGCTATTTAAAAAAATATATTTTTCCTTGGAGCATTTTACTCTTTTTTAATCTGGCTCTTCTGGATGTTGATTATGGGGAAAACAGACTGGGGCCTGGTGATGCAGAGGGAAAAGACTCAGCACAGCAAGTTTAATCCCTAAAGATTCTGCCCCTGAGGGGGATCACTGTGTGACTAAGGCAGCCTGTGAGGCTTCTCTTGCCACGAGTCATCGCTTTGTTCCGGACTTTCTGGTTTCTGTACTGCCGAAACCTGCAAATTTTTTGTACAAACTCAATTTTACTCACTAAATTGCTTTTCATTATGTGTTTTGGCGTAGGATATTCTGTCTTGAGTTTTATAGAAAAGTCGGTTACCACACTGAATTTTGGGCTCTCCTTTTCAGTTCTGCTTGCTGTCACTTGTCACTGTGCCACCTTTCCTCCCATGGGGGAGGGTGAACAGTAGAGTGTGCACGAGACTCGCAATACTATGAAATTAGAAGTTCTACCTATGGGTATGTAGGCAGTTTCAAACCGCAGCTCCTTTGTATTTCATCTCTTCCTCTTGTCTCTTCCTTTCCCCAACCTCCTACATACTTATGTAACAAGGCCCGATTTCAGGCCTAATTAACTGTGTTACCTTGAGGGGGAGAGGCGGGGCAGAGATCTGAAAGATAGATGGATTTTTGTCCCCTCTTGTTACTTAACAGCATCCTAGTATTTGACAGAATTTTTTTGTTTTAAAGTTTCTGTGTTCTGCTAGAGCATTGCAGAATAACCTATAGAGGCAAGCCATCTTTAAAACATTTGTCTAGCTCACTTGTTAATTTTACACTGAATTTTCTAAATAAAAATCATTGCTAGTAAATCAGCACTCATCAGTAGGCACAGAAAACTTTAGTTAACAACTCAGTATGGTGTATTTTGCGGTTAATTTCTAAGGCACTTGTATACGCTTGCTTCAGAAGAAAGACCTCCTAATGACTTTGTCCCCGCCATGGGAAATACTTCAAAAGTGGGTTTATGAAGCATCTTAACTGTATTGGAGTTGAGATTTTTGCAGTTAAGTTTGTGGTGGGGAAAGAAACCAGCGGTCTGTCATTTATGGAGTAGATTTATGCTTATGTCAAATCTTGCTGAAACTTCTGCATGCTTGAAATTTGAATTTAAGCCTTTCAGTTGTATACTATACATCATGCCATCTTTTGTTAACTAAGATCTCTTTTCAAGAGAACTGAAATATATGAAGATCTAAAAATTTCCTTATTCAGTAAGAAATATAGTACTGTGAAAAGTTGATTAAAGGACTTTGAATTGATACCTATATTGGAAGTATGTGCATTCATGTTTAGTTGGAGTACATTGTTTGAGGTTTGTGGGCCAACCTGTGTGATTGTTGCTGTCCTGGTTTTAATTATTCTTGTTCTGCTGAGCAAATAAAATTTCTCTTTCTCTATTTGCAGATGATTGTATTTTCCCCTCTAGAAGAAGTGGGCAAAGCAGTTAGGAGCAGGAAACAACGAATATAGCAATAGAGATGGATGAACAAGCCCTTTTAGGGCTAAACCCAAACGCTGATGCAGACTTCAGACAGAGAGTATGTACCTTCCTCCTCTCTCTGATAACTGGAGGTGGTATTGCAGTGCAAAAATCTCATGGGGTTTTTATGGGCTGGGGCGTTGGTGGGGTTTTTTTCTGAGCCAGTGCTTAGGATTTGTGATGGCAAGTACAAAACAAAGTCATGTTGCAAACATGTAAGCTGAGGGTCATGTATTATCAATTCTGTTACACTTCAATTCAATTGCACTTAACATGTGTAAAATTTATTTTTCTGGACTCAGACTGTTTAAGTTTTTTCAATTCTTTGTATTTGTTGCTCAGCTCCTTACATAGGTTCTTGTAGAAGGAAAATCAGCCCCAGAAAACAATTTGCTTGAAATTGGCCTTTTGATTCTTAGATGTGTTTTTTAACTGTAGTTTTAATGGATTACATAGCTTTAGTGGCTTTTTAATGAAATGTGTGGGTTTAACTGTAGTGAAGCTTGTGTTATTGTAAAGTAGGTTAAGGCAGTGATTGTGTGTGGGTAACATTTACTGCATAAGAGATGCTCCTATGAAAAGGTATTATTTATATAACTATTTATTGAGTAATTATGTCTGCTTAGTGATTATCATGTTGATTTAACTGTCTACAAGATAACTTCTTGTAAAATCTTTCAGTAATGAGGATGTTAATACCATAGTTTTGTGTTCATAAAACAAATCCTGGAATGTTTAAGACAGTTACAAATATGGTTTGATTTGCTAAGCAGCCTCTTAAATATGTTGGTTCTGGGTATTTGTCCTTTTAAAAAGGATGGATATAGCTAATCGTTTGTGATCTGTTAATAGAATATCACTAAAATGGGAAGCTTTTAGTTTTATTGACCTTTTAACTGCAGTCTGCCCGGTTTTGAAATATTTCATAACAGAGGGGGACTTACCTTTTCCACGATCACGTAAGATGTAACATAAAGGAAGTATCAAGCCATTTCTGGTAAAACTATCAAGTACAAGAAAATCACTAGTGCTAACTACAGGAAATGAATTCTTATTTTAGAACTTATCTCTGAATAATTACTTTGGGAGATGACTGGTGAATGGAAACCTTTATGAACTAATGCAAAAAGCAACCCCTAAAAATAGCCAACAGCCAAACCTCCCCCTTGAAATACAACAGAATTGAAATAATGTTGCTAATCTAATCTCTGTTTCAAAACTTGCTTTACTGTTGTGTATTACAGGCCATACTGAGTCCGAAAGCAATTAAATCAAATTAACTGTTGTCAAAAGCTGTTTAGAAGTCCTGATAAGCAACTTAATTACCCAAAATTTTGTAGAGGTTTTTTTTATTTCTGTAGAAAATTCATAAACTGTCAGCTGTCAAGGTGGTCCGTGTTTGAATGTTTCTTGAGCTTGGAGCGTTGAATACAGGCAAAGTGGTGCAACAAAAATAGTGAGTAGTTTTCAGTGAAAAATCTAAATCACCACCTCTTTAGAATTTGTGGAAGGAATTTTAACTTGGATGTGAACTTCCACCTAAATGGAAAGGCCCTGAGCAAGCTTCTCTAGCCAACTGTGTCTCTGGAGGTTCCATCTAACCTCAACACTTTCGATTCCATGACTTCTGTATTCAAGTAACAAAAATCTTCATATTGAATATGAAGTGGAAATGGATACCTATGATATTAGCATTTGAAAAAAACCCACTCAGTGTTAAGGTGATTAGGGAGCCATTTGAATGTATCCAAATAATGTTGGTTTTTTGAAGGAGGGCTGTTTAAATATGACAGCCAGTGTGAATGGGATGTGTTGCTGTGTGCTTTGCTCTTTTTTAAATGAAACTTACCTTGATTTTTGCAGGCGCTAGCCTACTTTGAGCAGCTCAAGATATCTCAGGATGCTTGGCAAGTCTGTGCAGAAGCACTAGCTCAGAGTATATATAGGTAATGTAACTAATAATTTCTTATTTTCATTAGTAATATGTGTGCGTCTGATTTAGCTGTGCAGCATAATAGCAGACTAAATTGTTAAAAGTTAATATGGTCTTCATACTATTTTTAGTATCATAGTTGATCTGTGGCCTCTGTATAATGCCTTTCAAGGAAGAACAATTATAAATTAAACTCAATATTAATCTAGTAGCCTAAAGACTGCTGCTTTTTGAAATCTAGGGGGAAAAAGTGCTGAAAATTGCCCATTGTGATACTATAGACTTTATGTGCAGTAATCTCATAAGCAGTTCCTTGCCTCTGTTCTGTGGAGTAGGCCATTCCATTCTTCAAGATGCAAAGAGTGTGTAATTACCACTATTTTTGGACATAGTTGTGTATTTACATCAAAAATAGTAGGTTGTCAGTGTTACACAGAATAGTTCAGTTTGGAAGGAAACTGAGGGGTGCTTATCTTCTGAGTAACAGCAGTAGTTTTAAGTAAATGCTTTTTTGTAAGTGATTTATCAAAACTACTGACTCCAGCAAAATGTGCAGTAATTAAAACCACATAAGATTAGAAATTACAGACTTTAAAAAATACATTATGATTGTTGCAAGTTTTAGATAAGAAGTTGAAAAAGTGGTGTAGATGACAGAGCATGTGAAATGTCTGTTCTTAATCTATACCTTAGTTTGTCTTTACCTTTGATTTTTAAGATGCAGTGTACAACGTGCGCTTAGTGTAGTAGTGGGCCTCAAACATACTATTGAAGCCTGACAGATTTTTATAAGGGCAGGATACAATAGGTATTGTAGTTTTGTTTGTTCAATACTGAAATCAAACCATAACAAATAGGTGGTTATAGAAAAAAAGACTAGTATCAAACATACATGTTAGTTTAACAGTTGCTCATTTCTACCAGATTAACAGCTCAAGTATTTGTCATTTTTGCTTTGAAGTAACAGCTGCAGCCATTTTTTTTTTCTTCTGGTGCCAAATCTGCTGATTGTAATATTTGAAGAATTCTTTTCTTCCCAGAAAAGTGTACCATATTGCTTTCAATAACTGGATTTTCTTTTCTAGTGATGATCACATAAAGTTCTTCTGCTTTCAAGTCCTGGAACATCAAATTAAGTTCAAGTGAGTAATTTTTCTTGACACCACCTATATAAATCAATTTAATTTTCCCTTTTTATTTTGCTTAAAAATACATTTAAAATGGTATCTGTTGCTTAGTTGTGGTTGATGAGGTGTCTGTAGTCCGGTCCAGAGGGCTTTCTTATATTTCTTTACCTTTTCCTTGGAGAGGTTTTGAGCAGCGTGCTGTACTCTCAGCTAGTCTAACACCTGTGTATGGCCCAGTGCAGACCCAGTTAGCAAGGGCTGTTGAAACTTAGCTATTCCTGTCTGGAAATTCAAGTCTTACTCTCTGCTCTCACTGACTCCCGCAGCCGTGCTCAGTGGAGACTTCAGACAAAGCCCTATTCATTCAATAACCATGGCAGAGATGTTAAGAGAAAGTAGTCTTTTCATTGAGCGGTGTTTTCATAGAGCCATAATTTGAGGGGAAAATACCTTTTAATAATATAAATTTCATTGCACAGAACTATACTTTTTCTCAATTTGTGCTCCTTTGCTCTGGAATTGAGCATCATGGAATCTTGGAATAGCATTGTGACTGATTGTAATACACTGAATGCAAGGGTCAGGTTTAGATAGGAGTAAGATGTATTTTGTGACTGATTTTTACAGTTAGGTATGGATGCAAATGCTGAGGACTTTTATTTACCTAATTTTATCCCACTGTCCTCTTTCCTCTGCGTGTTTCATTTCTGTCACCTGCTTCCTACAGTATATTTTCTCTTGTTTTCCTGCTGCTTTTTTTTTTTTTTTTTTTTTTTTTGAGCATTTTCAGTGGGGTGCTT
This sequence comes from Acanthornis magna, assembly GCA_036785705.1. NCBI lineage: Eukaryota > Metazoa > Chordata > Aves > Passeriformes > Acanthizidae > Acanthornis > Acanthornis magna. Next base: position 29,495,558 of record JAWUZG010000001.1, read on the forward strand.
TTTTCTTCTCTTTAATGAATAGTTTGTTGTGACAGGAGCACTGGAGTCCCATTCAGCAGTCATTCCTATTAAGGACTCTACAGACCTATAGTTAACTCTCTTTGCAGTAGAGTATTCTCAGCTTCACTAGTCCTGGCAGAGGTATGGTTGGTATTGGAGGTCGGCTGGATATAATGTCCGAATTTGCCAGGACTATATATATGACATAAAGCAGAATTACTTCCTTTGTTTTTTTGACATATGTCCGAGAATAAATGTAGTGTAGGTCAGATCAGTGAAGGGCTTCCTTGTACTCACTATTGACAGTCTTCAATGTGTAGTAAACAAGTTCGAGCATATACAGATGTCTCTTCCTTCTCCCCTTGGCATATGGTCAAATCTGTATTTTTATCAGGGTCGTAAGTCCTGTCCCTGATAGAGCAGCCTTCCTGCAAAATTTCAAGCTTCTGTTCCAATACAGGAGGCAGTAATGCCTCAAAATGTGATCCATTGCTATGGGTAAAATGCTTTTCATTATTTTTGCCTTTGAGTCAAAATTTTAACATGCAAATAGCTTTGTAAATTGTTATTCTAGGAACCTTTCATTTACGTTAATATGGAGCATTATATGCCGTGTAAAAGTGTTTCTCTTTACTGAGTATTGGTGCTTGTCGTGAAGGAGAGTTTCATTTTGACCTCAATATTTTTTGTTTCAGATACTCTGAACTTACTGAAGTCCAGCAGCAGCTAATTAGGGAAACACTCATAACATGGCTGCAAGCACAGGTAAGTATGTCCTTCACAGCAGTCTTACATTTTAGGCTTTTAGGCTAACATAGGGCGTTGAGTGTGGACTAAATGTTTAATCTGTATTTGAGTTGAAAGATGGCTTCTTGAAGATAGTTGGTATCTGATGTTTAAAGGTTTATGAGAAATTCTTTAAATCAACTGTTGTAAAGAAGTCCATGCCTGAATTTACTACTAAATGTCTAACTCTTGCATCAGGTAATGATTGCGGTATAATCAATTGTGTGTGAAATAAGGTGTTTTAAAAGTTCCCCTTTAGAGAGGTATAAATACAGATCCCCATGTTCCTGAGTGTCTGGAGGAGGAACAGTAATTCTGTTTCTAAGACCCTCCTGAATGTACTCCTGACTACTTAGAATGCTGGCAAGTGTTAATCGCTCCCCTGCTAGTAGCATGGCAGAGTATGGACTACTCTTTCTTGTGGAATTAGTTACTGTTGCTGAACTTGTAGTATTAGCCCCACCCAGGAGTTTGCAGTCAGCAGAGCCATGGTCTGCGTTTGTACAAGTCTTTGCCTATACCTGTCGTTATGTAGTTGTCATTCCCCTTCTGCACTGAAGATTAACATATTTGCGTGTAGAAAACTTAACAGTAGGAATGGAATATAATACAATTTGAAAAAGAAGAGATCATTGTGAAGTGGGTTAAATTGCTTTTCTCTTTCTGGAAAACTGTTCCATTTAGGAGTTTATAAAAGGGAGAGAGGAGGAGATTGGTAGTGACAGATGTATTTATTTTTCCCTTAGATTTAGGAACTTCCTTTACTATTCTTAACAGTAACATCTAACACAGGCACAAGCTAGCTACAAGAGGACTGTAACTTGTTTTCTGCAAGTTCTTGTTTACTCCTTTCACCAAACTGACAAATTACCTTTTTGTCTTTGAGTAGTACACTTAATGTATTGGTACTGCATGAAAGGCTTAGGACTGTATTGCCCATAGAGAACGTTTTCCCTGTTGCATGACAATTTAGCCAAATTTTCTTTAAATTCCTTGGAAATGTGAGCATTTATTGGTCTCAGCTAGGAAGAGAGGTAGTACATTAATCACTATAGAGAGATGAACAAACCCATAACATTCTTTTCTAATTTATTAAGAATATACAGATAAAATGTCTTGTTTCTGCCAGATGCTGAATCCCCAGCCTGAGAAGACTTTTATTCGCAACAAAGCAGCACAAGTCTTTGCATTGCTTTTTGTTACTGAATATCTCACAAAATGGCCCAAGTTTTTTTTTGACATTCTGTCAGTAGTTGACCTTAATCCACGAGGTGTGGATATGTACCTCAGAATCCTGATGGCTGTTGATGCTGAGCTGGTGGACCGGGATGTTGTACATACATCAGAGGCAAGTTATTATTTTGCATTAACACTTGTTAACACTTGTTAAATTTCTAAGAAATTCTCTAATTTTAATTAGAGCAGAACATTTTTAGATATGCTTTTTTTCCTGTTGCAGCTCTGCCTTGGAGACATTAGGTGGTTTAAATCCAAAAGCCATGCATTGTTAATGTTTTTTATGATTTCATACTTTCCAACTAATTTTTTTTGCTTAAAAGCTGCTAAACAAAAATTAATTGACTGAGTTTGCCAATGTAATGCTAGACTGACTGATTTTAAAATGTCAGTTTTTTCTAGCACATGTTAACGAGTCCTAACATCAAAAGTCCATTTAATGATCTAGAGAACTGCTCCGCTTTTTCTGCCTTTTTTTTCAGTGTTTGGACATTGTGGTTAAGAAAAAAAAAAAAGGAAAACGTAGGATATTTTGGTTTTATTTGTTGGAAAGGGGAAAAGCATTCTCTTTGGGTTTCTGATTTGAGTTATTTGTCTTCCTATGATGAGTGATGTCTGGCAGTGGATACAAAAATGTTGGTAATTTGACAAGATGCCAATCTGTGACAAGACTGATTTATCCTTTTTCTGTATTGATAGGAGGCTCGTAGGAACACCTTATTAAAAGATACTATGAGGGAACAGTGCATTCCAAGTTTGGTGGAATCGTGGTACCAAATCTTACAAAACTATCAATATAATAACTCAGAGTTGACGTGCCAGTGCCTTGAAGTAGTTGGAGCTTATGTATCCTGGATAGATTTGAGCCTGATAGCCAATGAAAGGTAAGAGGGTTTTGATGGAAAATGTTTGCAAATATAACCTTGGTAAGGTGCTGATTGTATATCTGTGAAATAGAATTAAAAGTCATCTTTGAAGGACTTATATATATCTTTGGAGTTTTGGGAATTTTAGGAGAGTTATTGTTTTTGCGAACCAAGCTGATATAATGGCCAAACTAAACACTACTCAGTTTGTTGTGTTCCCTTTAAAATGTATAAAATGCTGAGTTTTGTCAATACAATAGACTTGAACACTCTTTTATAAAAAGAAATCATTGTAAATATGCACACAAAGAATATAAAGCTACTATACAATATTGCTTTGTACATATAAAGCTAAACTTTTCTTTTTCTCTGAAGGTTTATAAATATGCTGCTAGGTCACATGTCTGTGGAAGTTCTCCGGGAAGAAGCCTGTGATTGTTTGTTTGAAATTGTAAATAAGGGAATGGACCCAATTGATAAAACAAAATTGGTTGAGTCTTTATGTCAAGTATTGCAGTCTGCTGGCCTCTTCAGTATTGATCAGGTTTGTGTGTCGGTTTTTAACAATAGGAATGAGTCATAGGTTTCCGACAGTTCTTGAATAAGCAGATGCACAGAAAATTATAAAACACTATGCAGATTAGAGGGAAGTATTTGTGCTTCTTCATCAAGGGTGAACACTTCTTACAGTTTTCTCATACTTAAATTTAAGAGCTTGTTAATAATGCTCATTATTAATTTGAACACATTGTGTTTCATTCTAGAAGCAAGGCATTATGTAACTCCTCTGTTCCTCTCCTAAAGCATGTTGTGCTGACTGTTAATACTGCTTCTGTGTTTCCTTGTCTTGAATCTTCTCTCCTGCATGATTCTGTAATAGGTAGCCAAGACAGCTGATCTAATGTCTCACCCTAAAAAATTCTATGCATAATTAGGTAGGGGAAAGAGCTTTCTTAAAGACATGTATGGTGTTTTGCATGTGTGCATCATCAAACATGAGGCTTGAAATGCATATCTGTAAGCTGGAAAAGTATACCTACTAGCTAAACAGACGTTCCCTGGCAGTTGCAGTGTTTAAGGAACAGCCATTTGCTACCTGCTGTGGTGAAAAAGCAACCAGTCCTTATGAAGCTGTAGTTCTTTAGATTGCAAGGCATTTACCTCTTAATTTTGAAGCCTTTGTAAAATTTGTATTCTTACTAATAAAAATCTTACCTCAGTCTCTCTTAGATAGACTTGTTATTTGTACAGTTATGGCAGGGAGGGACCAAAGCATCTCTTTGGGGTGACTACTCTAGGGGTATTTCTCATTCTGATCAACGTATTTCTGCAAAAGCAAGCCAGAAGTATTTAATATTAACTCACCCTTACAGGAAGTATTGAAAAGTACTTGTTATCTGTATTTCTGAAGTGAGCTACAGCTGTTAATTCTTTGAAATTTTCCCATAAAAAGATTTTCCTCTTATACAGCCTAACATTTGTGGTAGGCAGGTACTACTGCTTTTTATTTTGAATCTGCTTCTTATTGTAAAATCTGAAGAGAATGAAGCAAGCTACTGTTGTGTAATGGAGGACAGCCAAATCTAGCATTGTTTTAACTTTTTTCTCTCTCCATTCCTGGGGGGAAAAGGAACCAGGCAGTTGTACTTTCCACCTAGGAGACAAGTGTTGGTTTAATTCTACGTACTAGACATGGGTAGTACAATCTAATACCATGTTATTTAAACATAAGCTCTGTCAGTATTTTTAATCGGGTGTCTTTTTTTGCAGGAAGATGATGTGGATTTTCTGGCTAGATTTTCTAAGCTGGTCAATGGGATGGGGCAAGCATTAATAGCTAGTTGGACTAAACTGATAAAAAATGGTGATATGAAGAGTGCTCAAGACACTCTACAAGCTATTGAAGCAAAAGTGGCCCTAATGTTGCAACTTCTAATTCATGAAGATGACGACATCTCTTCTAATATCATTGGCTTTTGTTATGACTACCTTCACATCCTGAAACAAGTAAATATGTCTGCCTTCAATTTAACACCAATTCTGTTATGATTTCATTTGATTTTTGTGTTAATATGTCTCGTGCAAACTGACTTGCAAAATAGGTTTTTTGACTAATTAGCATTCAGTATTTTTAATGCCTGTGGTTGTGCTATTTCTGTAGTGTTATTTAGAGATATGAAGGAGTTCAGTTAAATCTTATGTTAAGGGGAAAGAAGGCTTGCAGATCATATGGCTATTAGAAAAGCAAGCCTTTCCTATTAGTAATAAAGATGTTAGAATACAAAAAAATAACCCTTGAATTTTATTTTACAGCTTTCTGCACTTTCAGACCAACAAAAAGCTAATGTAGAGGTAAGTTGGTTTTTTTTTTTGCTACAGATGCTATACTTCAAGGACACATTGGATCATAATATTTCATTTTGCTGAAACAAATCATGTTTCATTTATATGCCTCGATGTGTGTGTGACAATAATTAAAAGTGAAGACTTAAAAGTAAGGACAGTGTATTCCATCTTTTGCTAAGTAATTACAGTTGTTTCTTTAAATAGTAAACCTATATTGAATTTGTTTGAAGATGAAAGCTATTTTAGAGCTGGTCTTCCCCAACAGCCCTTAAGCATATGTTGGCACGCTCCTCTACAGGCTATACTGTTCACAAAAAATTCTTAAATCAGCATGGAAGAGTTGTTTTCTTCAAGTATTCTATTTCTATTAAAACCTGCACTAATTCCAAAGGATTGGAAGAAGTCTAGGAAGGGTCATCATCAATATAACCCTTGATAATATTAATTAAACTTATGGAGAAAGCCAACAATTGAGAGTTAGCAGTTGTAATTATGAGCAGTTACATGTTAAACGTTACATTAAATGTACATTAAGCTCAAGTTTATATGTTTGAATTTTTAGATGAAGTTAGGTTTATATATCAGACATTAAGTTTAATAAGTAAGGTTAATGTCCAGTTTTGGATCGAGTAAATTACTTCGATTTTTCAGCCCAGTCCTTTTATTTCTTTTCTTTATGACTGTTCTGCACCAATGTAGATGTACTAATTTGGATGTCGAACTGATTGGATTGGTGCAGTTATTTCGTAAGTTCATACAGCTAACAGGTGTGATTCCTTTTCCTTTACAAAGAAAACTGAATTCTATACCTGTTCTAACATGAAAACTTGAATTTGGATAACTGTGGTGTAGACTATCTTGATCTCCTTTTGTCTAATGTCTGTTTAAATTGGATTAGGTAACACAATAAGAGAACTTTGATAATAACACTGAAACTTTTTATTTTTGTTACTGTCTTCAGTTCTTACAACTAGATCAAGTTATGTTACTACTGTAGTACGCTTAAAACACTAAAAGTTTGAGTATGTTACTTTCCGAAATTTGTGATTTTAGGTTGCTGTCATACTAGAGTTTTTTATGTTGCAATTATTTGTTAACTTTACTGAGCACTTCTTGAGGATTTGTGTTAAACTGAGAAGCAATCTAATTTTTTTCTTTCATCCAATTCATAATAAGAAAGTAATGGGAAATAGTCTAAATCTTACTGTTGTTTGTCTTAAGCTTTAAATTTTGTGCTTAGCAACATTCCTTTAAAATTTTGCACTTTAAAGTTTACACTTTCAACTTGTTCGTTATTTGAACAGGAGAAAAGGAAGTCTTGTTTCTTGTGCCTCTCAAGTTCCCAAGTTTTTTCTCATCAGCAGGATCACATTTTTAATTCTTAGAATGACAGGTCATTCTAAACATTTTTGGCTACAAGTGTACTGCATTAATGTTTTGCAATTATTTTAAGTCTTTGATATCACTTCTTACAGAGAAGTAGAGACTTCTCACAGGTCATGATGACACTTGGTGTCAAAGTATCGATTTCTGCAAGATCACCAAGAATTTCACCTCAGTAACCTAGGTTTAATTCATTGGTCTGTTTTGGTGTTAAGGAGTTTGAGGTTTTGCAGTTAAAATGAAAAATAGTAATCGTGATTCATTTGTCAAAAGGTTTTTTGTTTCAATGTGTTTCTTTCAAACTTAAGTAGAAGTAAGATCAAGCCTTTACTGCTGCTGTAGCATGTACCAACAGTCCCTACTAAGGTTAAATTGCACTTCATTGCTCTAATTGATCTGACAATTTGCTGCTGCAAGTTATGGACAAGGTGTAGAGAGACCCTCCCATTGAGTGACAAGGTGCAGAAAGGGCCCCCTTGCTTTCTAAACTTCTCAGAGAGGAGTCTAGGTGCAGCTGGATCCAGTCCTTTTCCCAGACTTATTCAATGTTTATTTATAAAGGATTGTGTAGGTGTAACTGAAGCTTTTTGTAACTTTGTTCTGCACGATGATGGATGGCAACCCAAATATATTATATAAATAAATCATTTTATTGATGATGATAATGATTAGACTAAAAGACTGGAATCAGAAGTATTTACCACATGTAATGGATAGTATTTATAATTACTACAGTATAGTGTGCTGTTTCTTGAAGCAATGTTGGAACAGCAATATCAAAGATAGCAAAACAATTATTGAATAAAGATTGATTTTACCCACACCAGTGACTATGAACCATTAGAGAAGTTGATGTTATAGCTGAGCTGACTTACCCTTTAAAATAGTATCTCTGCCTAGTTCAGGAATCTTGACTGTTTTCAGTGTCAACTGAACAGCACAAATTACAAGCAGGAAATAAAGCTAGATAATACTATCAGAAGCCAGGGGCTCCAAAACATCTATGCTGTCTCTCTGGAATAGCATCTGTATATTGTTTAGGTATAATCCCTCTCTTTTGATTTGGACTATTAACTTCTGCTAAACCTCTGAAAATAATAGTTCAAAAGGGATTAAAAATAACTGTAAACCCATAATGCTAGCTTTAATGTTTTCTTTATTCTAGTATTTTTAAATGTTGTTTCTTACAACTTGTCTGCTTCTATGCTCACTGTTCTGTTTTTATCTTAGGCAATCATGTTGGCTGTTATGAAGAAGTTGACATATGATGAAGAATATAATTTTGAAAATGAGGTATTGTGTTACAGGAATAAACAGACACGTGCAACTTAATTATATGTAGTAAAACTTGCTCGTGCTTTTAAAATCTGTATTTTTCGTAGATGAAAGATTTAAAGTTAGGAAACAAGGGTCCATAGGCTAAGGTTTTTTCCTATACGGAAAGCTTCCAGGCATGTCTCCACAGGACAAAACAATATAGTAAAGGTATATCCAAGCTAGCTCAGTTAAGAGTATTTCTGGCTATGTTTGTATAGAGCTATTCCTAGGCATATACACCTGTGCTGATAACTAAACAGAGCTGTTGAGGTGGCTTGTTCAGTGCAAATTTGCATGTTTTTGCACATCACTTCTATCTTGCAAAAATACATGAGAAATATTGTGTAATGAAACTCTCAAAAGAGATGCTGCTTCTTCAACTGGGCATGGTCAAACCTCTGCAAAAATAAGATAAAGGTGTGGAGTAACGTCTTTGATTTCACTTTCCTTCCATGCTTAACATCTCTGCCAGCCAGCAGTAATGATTGTGTGAGACAGACTTACATTGCCCCCCCCCCAGGCTGTTCAGAGAGCTATAGTCTTAAAAGGGTTAACTTAAACTGTATCCAGTCTATCATAAACGTTGTCAGTCCAATTTTAAAACTAAGCTAGATGCTGAAAAAGAAAGTCTTTGAGGAGTGAGTCAATTTTCAAGAATTGGGTCAATAAGGCTTTGCCAAGAGCATTTTCTTTCTTGTACTTTTGGCTAGTTTTCATTTTGGAAAGTCTTTTTAGTCTGTTTCTGGACTGAATGGAGTGGATCTCAACATATTATAACCAGCCGTACAAGGAGCCTGCTGTTACGTTGCAAGAGCACTGTATGAGCATTATTGAATCCTCTGAGTGTGTTATACTGGTTTTGTATGTACATGTTTTTGCTTTAGGTGTAGTTGTTTAAAATGGTTGTGGATGAATTTAAACATGAAAATAAGGACTTTATTGATGTGAATGTTTTTTTGTAGGGTGAAGATGAAGCAATGTTTGTGGAATACAGAAAACAGTTGAAACTGTTGCTGGACAGACTTGCTCAGGTTTCACCGGAATTACTGTTGGCATCTGTCCGCAGAGTTTTTAACACTACGCTTCAGTAAGTTGGGGTTTATAACTTGTTTTGTATGATGCCTTTTGGGGTTTTTTTTCCATTTGTAAACTGTCAGAGTCTGTAGTGAAGTGTAAGTGTGATGCAGCAAGGTGAAGCCAATCGACAGAATGAGCTCATTACAACTTAATGATAAATATGACTTTGTATAAACTGTTACCTCCTTAGAAAGAAAACGCTTTCTTTTTGTACCTTAAATGGTAGCTTAATCTTTTGTCACTTACCTGCACAGCAACGGCTGTTTGGACCAGCGTTCACTTTGCCACATCTCATAAGAGTTTCCTTGAGGTGTTAATACTATGCATTACTTCTATCAGAAAAGCATGGTTGGATTGGAGGGGGGGAAGATCAAAGTGAAATATTTTTGTAAAAAAAACATAGATCCAATCCTGGAAACGGCGTGCAAGTAAAGAAACATTACTAGTTCCCTGGCTAGGAAGACAGTTAGGGGTATACAAATAGGAATCCAGTATTGTTGGTGGCTATCTTGTACCTTAACTGAGCCTCTTCTTATATGAAGCTGAATGGCATGTCCATGTGTCATAGTAGGTGGATCTAAAATGTGCTAAATAAGCTTCTGTAGCTTATTCTAAGAAATATATATATTTATATATAAGAAAATCAGTAGCTTTCAAGCTGAAACTGGCGAAAGAAGGTTGGTGGTGATTTGATGAGGAAGGAAGTGGTGTTTTAGTGGATAGAAGCATCCAGAATTACTGCCTGGGCCTTCCAGTATTTTCCTTAGTTTAAATCTGTTCTTCTTGTGCTGTGCAATTGAAGAGAAGGCTCAAAAGAAAATGTTAACGTGGTAGAAGAGCAATTATTTTGTAAGGTACTAAAGACTAACATGATCTTCATGTTCTTTAGGAACTGGCAGACTACACGATTTATGGAAGTCGAAGTAGCAATAAGGCTGCTGTATATGTTGGCTGAGGCTCTTCCTGTATCTCATGGTGCTCACTTCTCTGGTGATGTTACTAAAGCTACAGCTTTACAAGACATGATGAGAACGGTAAGCATGTCTTGAGAGCTGTTTAAAAATCCCAGTAAAGACTGGAATGTTTCAGTTCAACTGGCTCATCATAATTACCAGCATGTCACTTATGTTGCAGTTAGGTTTTATAAACAGCTAAAATACTAACTTGCTAATGCTTTTATTTGTAGTTGGTGACTTCTGGTGTTAGTGCCTATCAACACACATCAGTGACCCTGGAATTCTTTGAAACAGTGGTTAGATATGAAAAGTTCTTTGCTGTTGAACCTCAGCACATTCCAACTGTACTAGTAAGTTTCATCTAATTTACATTTTTAAGTAGGTAATACTAGATAAGTTCTTTAGACTTAGGAAATTTTCCTATTCTCTGAAGGTCACTAAGGAAGCTGGGTTTCTTAACTTGTTGGATGACTAGATTTCTCCCCTGCCTTGTTCAGGGATTCTAAGACTGAGATGCTTTATTGATTGCAGATGGCATTTTTAGATCACCGTGGTCTTCGTCATACAAGTCCGAAAGTACGAAGTCGAACAGCTTACCTCTTTTCCAGATTTGTCAAGTCTCTTAAGTGAGTAAATAAATGTATCATAATGACACTGAATTTACTATACACAATGCTCTTGTATGTCACAGCTGTCACTGAAACAGGCTGGGCTTCAGATGGACTGCACTGAAGTAAAATATCGAAATGGTGGTCTAGCAGGGTTGTTCTATTGTTTAATACTAAGTAGCAGTGGAAATATTTGTCACAGGACAAAGAAGTGGAATGCATATGCTTAGTTTATTTTGATGCGATGTTAAAGCTGATCAACAATGTAAATGTCTGTTCTGCTTTTTCTTAGTAAGCAGAGCTGAGTGTGAATGGATCTGGAGACTTCCAAGAGTAACTCTTCCCTGTCCCTAACTAAATTTTGAATAGTTTTGGAATTTATACTGATGAAGTTTACTCTGTGTTAGTCATTTGAAGAGTCCAATCCTGTTGGTCTTATCTCACAGGCATGTTTTTAGAGGCAGAAGAAGCTCAAAGATGGTTCAGATTTCAACATGCTTCTGTTTTTCAACTGTTAATGAAGATACTTCACTTAAATGAGGCACGTTTTTAAAAACTGAGGGAAAGAAAGAAATGGTTATTTCCTGCTGTGCCATGTATTTATTCAGCCTACCACTAGCACCATAGCCATAAGCCAGATTTTTCTGCAGCAGTGCTTTGATATTTAGAGGGGATTTCTATATGGAGAAGGTAGTTTAGCATCTAACTTTACAGCTTAAATCAAATATCTTGAAACCTGTAAAAATGCATGTGCTTCTAAGTAGCGTAATGTGCTTGTGTTTTACTTCAGTAAGCAAATGAATCCCTTTATTGAAGATGTTCTGAATAGAATACAAGACCTGATGGAACTTTCTCCTCCTGTGAGTATTTATAGCAGGTTTTTTTAATGAGTGAGTGTTACACTTACTCATCAGTGTCCCTGAGTACTTGCTGAATTGTAAGCTTAGCATGCAAACCTTTAAGCACAAATAATTATCCTGCTTTTTTGCAGGTGAGATCACTTTATACCTAATTGTAATAATCTTGCTTATGTGGGTTTCTGGGACTACAGGGTAGAGATGGATATATATATATAGAAGGCTGTGAACTTTGAGAAGACAGCCTTGATAGAGGACACTTAGTGAATTATGCCTTTTATCTTCCATTTTAGGAAAATGGCTACCAGGCACTGTTAAGCAGTGATGATCAACTTTTCATTTATGAAACAGCTGGAGTGTTAATAGTTAACAGCGAATACTCTGCAGAAAGAAAACAGGTTCTAATGAGGAATTTGTTGACTCCACTGATGGAGAAGTTCAAAGTTTTGTTAGAAAAACTGATGATGGCACAAGATGAGGACAGACAGATGGCACTGGCTGACTGCCTCAATCATGCTGTTGGGTTTGCTAGGTAGGTACAGCACAGTAACACTGTGTATATTTTTGGTTTGAGTAAAAGGGAAATACAAAGGATTTACTGGGAGGAGGAACTGAGTTTTGTACTTCATTGACCTTGAAAATCTTCAGTGGTTGTAGAATTTCTTGTAATAGCTGAGAAAATAAGTCCCCTTAGAACAGTCTTCTTTGGATATAGATACTGAGAATATTGAGCAAGTTTATAATGAATCAGCATCTATTTCTTTGTTCAAAGAATTATAGGGAGCTAATCTAATTATATGTTGTTGGTAAATTGTTAGAATTTAATTCTTAAAAACTGCCAAAGTGATGCTACTTCTTATCAAAATATTCTGTTCATTACTTCCACTGTCTGGCTCCCATTTCATGAAATGGAGTATTGCAGTTCAGTGCCTGGGTCAGAAAGCATTTGTTGTTCTCGGTGTTACTGCTTTTTCATTGTACTGGAACATGAGCGTATGTAAAACTTCGTGTGTTGTTTTTACAGCCGAACCAGCAAGGCTTTCAGCAATAAGCAAACTGTAAAACAATGTGGATGCTCAGAGGTTTATCTGGACTGCTTACAAACATTTCTGCCAGCTCTCAGTTGTCCCTTACAAAAAGAAGTTCTGAGAAGTGGTGTCCGCACTTTCCTTCACCGCATGATTATTTGCCTAGAGGAAGAAGTTCTTCCATTCATTCCTTCTGCCTCTGAACACATGCTTAAAGACTGTGAAGCAAAAGATCTTCAAGAATTCATTCCTCTTATAAACCAAATAACAGCTAAGTTTAAGGTACGATATTGCATAAGCTTTTCAGGGTCAAAGTGTAACTGAGAGATCCTCTTTTCTAGTTCCAGAAAAACAGGTATGTATTAGAACCCTCCATAAGAATTAATCAGTAAGTATATTTTGAAAGCTGCTATTGGGAAACATTGTCTTTGATCACAGTCATACATTGCTGGACTCACAGTGATTAAATGAGGGGTTTTTTTTCTTTGATTAGTCTTAGAATTTTTTTATTGTGTTTAATTTTTTTTTATTTAATATTTTAAAATACTACTTGCAGCACAAATCTGCTTTTTTATTGACACAACTTCATGCCCTCCACTGAAGTTCTAAGCTAATGTTACAAAACACACAAGCTCTGAAGTGAATTTTCTCATTTCTTATGATGAGATTTCAAGGAGATAGAGATACAGAAATATCAAATATGTGTATAGGGAAGAGTATAGATTTACAAGATTTCTATTCAGTGGTGTTCCATAAAAATATACACTGAGGCCTAATGTATTGTTATTCAAAGTAGGTTGACAAATGCTGAGGTTTGGAAATTGTACACATGAGATATGTACTAAGTAACAGTAGGACTGTCAATTGATAATGTAGCAAGGTTCTTGAAGCCTAACCTTTGAGAGCCTCCCAGTTTCAAACAGTTCTAATGTAAAGTCAGTGAAAATGATGAAGCTACTAACGTGTTACCTGTGTTCCTTCCCTGGAGCTGCCACAAGAATATCGCACTGTTGTGAATGGTGTGGGAAATTCATTGCTATGTGGAAAGGATAAGAAGCCATTTAAATAGGCTTAAATAATTTTTTCAGTAGAATACAAAATTAAAATTGTTGCAAGTGAAGTGCATTTTGTGAGCAGTGGAACAGAGCTATGATACATACCTATGTGAATCTAGCATGTGGACCTCTGGAGTATCCAGTCTTCAGAGCAGAGAGGGAATTTTGAAAAATCAAGTTTTTAAGAGACTAGGGAGGAAGACTCTTAATACTTTAGTCCTTTTAGAAAGTTATGCTAAAGGCAATCCAGGATAACAGTAAATAATTAAAAATAGTCTGTGAAAGATGAGGAAGGTAAAAGAAGTCACAGGAGCAAGACTGGACAAACACCATGTTCAGGTGTAATGTTTTAAGTTTATATGATACAATACTATTCTTACTCTAACACGGTAAAATAAAGATCTTGGCTTTATAGTTTCACCTTGAATACTTTAAAGGCATAGTAAAGAGAAGATTAAAGATAAAATCTTGCTTAAGCGTTAAGAAATAAGCATATGAGTTGCCTCTTTGTGGAATTCTAGGGTGTGACTGAAATAGCACACACCTTCAGTTTTTCAGTTCGTAATTAATTTAGTGCCCTTACATATATTTCCCACTAAAACTGTTGCTTGTAAGTGACAAGTTTATTCTGTAATGTCAGTAGGAAAGCTTCTGCTGTAGTAATCGTTAAAGAAGTTTTATAAAAGTTGGCCTGTTGCCAATTTTAACATCTTAGAGATGGTATTTCAGGAAATTTGAAATTGTCTGAACAGAAGGATGAAAAATCCTGAAAAACTTTTTCCTACTCAAGATGAGGCTAGACAGGATTAGTTATTTTGGTGCAAAAGGCTTGAAATAGGTGGTGTGTAAGTCAAGATGCAGTAATGTTCATGATGACCCTGATGCAGATTGCTTTGTTGTAAGTAATTACATGAAATTACTAACATTAAAAGTGAATCCAAGTGCAGAATTGTAACAAGCCTTCAAGTTTTAACTTGTAAGTGTTCAGTTGCTCTTTTTGAGCTGACGCCCTCTTCTGCTCTTCACAGACACAGGTTTCACCTTTTCTGCAACAGATGTTTATGCCACTACTTCATGCTATTTTTGAGGTGTTGCTCCTTCCAGCAGAAGAAAATGACCAGTCTGCTGCTTTAGAAAAACAAATGTTAAGGAGGAGTTACTTTGCTTTTCTGCAGACAGTAACTGGCAGTGGAATGAGTGAAGTCATAGCTAATCAAGGTAAGGAATTTGGTTTCTCAAAGGGTAGTACTATGGTTATTCACACATAGGTTTTATCTACTAAAATTATTAGCCTATTTCCCGGTGAGTACTATTAACTATGTTACAATAGAATGGATTAAAGGAAGTACTGTGTTCAACTTGCTTGATTCAAATTACCTGTTGTACAGGAATTCAGGGCTGTGAAGTCCAGCTGTAATAGGCATATTCTTCCTATTGATCTTTTCAGCTTAATGTGATCACTGTCTCTGTTAGGACAAGAACAGCGTATCCATCTTCATGTATCATTGTATTTGTCTGGTTGAATTGGAGATCTTAAAATATATACTAATGTATAGCAGTGTTAAGACTGTTGGGCAAGATCATTCACAGTTGCCACTCTTCATTGTGTCCATTTTGAGAAGGGCACACCAGTAAATCCTGTAAACTTTTATTACTATTGCCTGGTCTTGTTATCTATGGTAGAAGGCATCATGTGACTTAGTATATATATAGTTACCAGGTTTTCCTCCCCTGTACTGGCCAGATGCAAATTAGTTCTTTTCACAGTGGGAATTGGAAGGCAGATAACTACTTGCTTGATACTTTTAGTAATTCTTTCTGATTGTATTCCATCAAAATGGCTAGGGACTTCAGAAAGTTTAAAATTACTCATCTGGTAAGTGGAGCTGAGAATTCCTTTCCCCTATCCTAAATTGGTGGTAATACTGCTGGGAAAGGAAAAAGTAGCATTAAGTAGTGAGAGCTTTCTTGAAAGGGGCACTTGATAGTTGCAATGGGCCAAAAACTCAAACAAATCAAGGAGTCAAACAAATGAATCAAACAAATAAGCATAGGTGCAGCACAGAAATTTTAAATGTGTGGAAAATATCTTTCCATAAGTTGCAAGATAATTAAAATTCAGCAGCACTGAAGTAGTTAACTCTACCAAGTTTAGGTAGAGGAGAAAATTTGTATTTGTAAACAGGTCAAAGTACTGCGCTCACCTTTGTGTGTATTAAAGGCCAGAAGAGCAATTTAAATCTCCATATTTTAAAAAAAATTAAAAAATTATAACCTAAATTAGAGTTGTCTTGCATCGTAGGGGAAACTTACCAAAAGTATTTGAGATTTGTGCAAAAAAGAGCTATTTTGAAGTTGAAGCATGTCTTCCAGGTCAGTATTTATATAAAATAGTGTAAGAATACCAAAACATTTTAGGCTACAGTTTGAAGTGACAAGCTCATTTAAATGTGTTTAAGGTGCAGAAAATGTGGAACGTGTGTTGTTCACTGTCATTCAA
The DNA here is from genome assembly GCA_036785705.1 of Acanthornis magna. NCBI lineage: Eukaryota > Metazoa > Chordata > Aves > Passeriformes > Acanthizidae > Acanthornis > Acanthornis magna. The sequence goes on from JAWUZG010000001.1 coordinate 29,511,573, forward strand.
GGAGCAGTGGATTACCCAGATCCTATTGCACAGAAGACTTGTTTTATTATTCTTTCTAAGTTGGTGGAGCTTTGGGGTAAGAATGTCTTTCCAGAATTCCTTTCCATCTGCTACCACCCACTAAGCAATAATAGAACTTGAAATACTATTTTTCTTTTTAGGAGGTAAAGATGGACCAGTAGGTTTTGCAGACTTTGTCTACAAGCACATTGTTCCTGCATGTTTCTTAGCACCTTTGAAGCAAACATTTGACTTAGCAGATGCCCAGACAGTACTGGTGGGTATTATGGATGGGGTTTTTTTGCATTCATTCTTGTGGGGCAGATTGAAGCTGACAAACCTACAATGGCCATGTGGTATTAAAGACTGTCATCTCAGAAATAAAATCCCTTTGATTTTGTGGGATTTTTTAAAGTTTAAGTATCTGTATGATTAATTATTGAATATTGTGGTAGTGTATTCTGTAGTTTACCTAGGCTCAAAATCAATTGCAGATCTGAGTATTTAACATTGACCTGTATTACTTATTAACTAATGTTCAGTGAAAGCGAGCACACAGAGTTGGCTGTTCTCTAGTTCATTTCGGATTCAGCTGTGCAGAAATTTTTCTGATTAGAGTGGAACAAAACCTGGAAGGTCAAGACTTGGCATTGTGTGAGGGGAAAATGAAGGGATAATGGCATGAACTAGCCCTTGTTTTGGGCCTCATTAGGTTCTTTAGCTTTGAATACTGAACCAATAGACCAATGCAACAGTCTAATGCTATGTATTACATTTCAGGCTTTATCAGAATGTGCAGTGACGTTAAAAACAATTCATCTCAAAAGGGTAAGCTTCATCATAGTTCATAGGGAATAACTGTCACAGGTTTCTTTCTAGTGGTTTTATCAGTTTTTAAAAGTTAGATACTTATTAGGATAAATTCGTATACTGTACTGTTATATAAAATAACAGGATGATCATAATGCTGTGCAGGGATACAGGATCCAGTAGTTCTACCTCTTGATAAATTACTGCAAAATACTGGCTTGTCATTAAGGAGAAAAATCTGCTCACTTTATTGTTACTGTGTTTAATTGATCAGTCAGCATTCTTTCACTTTCCAGTGTATAATTAAACTGATATAAAGGAGCAGTTCATGATATACTGTAAAGCACTTCTGTGTGAAGAATAAAGGTATATTTTGATGGGTAGGAGATTAGATGAAAAACATTTATTGAAAAATCAGTTTTGTGTTGTATAACACCTAAAAGAGTGCAGTGTATTCTATTTTTAATAGGAGATGGAATAGTTTCTATGTTCATGTTAGTTTTTGTTACATCATTTAACTTACAGGCTATTTCTTCTGTCAAATGTGAGTAAAAGTCACAACTACAGAAAACTGTGAGAAATTATAAACTGGTAGAGAAGAGATTGTGTTTCAATTGAGGAATCCTTTTTTCCCAAAAGCAAGGAAGAGATAAATCTGTAGGAAAACAAGCTTTAGTAAAGGAAGTAACTTGCTGTTATGAATACTGTTTCTTTTAACACTCCTGGTTTAGGAACAATGTTCCCCAATTTGTGTTCCTACTGCAGCACTCCGAACCAAGTGTTGCTTGCTCACTCCCTCCTCCCATTCCATTCCCTCTCCCGGTGTCTGGGGGAGAGAGAGAGAGAGAGAGAATGGGCTGGAGAGGAGAATTGGAGGCACAAAAGGTGAAGACCATAGTTTGAGATAAGAACAACTTACTGGGAGCAGCAGTGAAATAAGAGGCATAACAGCAACGATATAAACAAAAGGGTACAAGTAAAGCAAACTATTTACATGTGAAAAAAATGCTCACCACACAGAAACTGGTTATACTCGAACTGCTGCCAGGCTGCCCTGGAGAGGTGGTACAGAATAACCACCCCTTCTGGCTACTGCAACAATTGTCCCTGTCTGGGCCAGAACCAGGACAAACACTACTGCTACAAAGTGATCTGAAATCTTCTCCCCTCATGTGAACTGTATACCATGTTCTAGTTACAGGGTGACTTACATGAATTAATAAAGTTGATTCACTTTCCCTTGGTAGATCTATTGGGTCATGTTTGTATTCTGCCAGTGTGTACACTAATCCCTCCTCTGATGAAAGTTATCTGATAAATATAGGTAAAGAAAACAAAAACTGAAGTGTTAATCAAAATGTTTGCGTTGCTCAAAGGTTTGGACATTCCATTTTATTACTGCTTAGTTCCCTGCAGATTACATAGTCAGTGTAACAAGAGGAGAAATATCTGTGTTCAGCTGCACTTGGTTACTGAATTTTATGATGGGAGTAGTATGGTAGAGCATTAGACTAATGTCCAATTTTTTTATTTCTTCAAAATGTCAGTTAGGGAAATCAGAGCTGCCTTTATAATTAGCAGACTCTTACAGTTGACATGTAACAAACTGTTTGGCTCTATTGTAATTCTTATTTCAGTGCAATTTTTAGTGCATTTTTCTTCTGTGTAACGAAAGATACCAAATTGCAGTAGAACCTTTAATGCCAAGATGGAGAAATCCTTTTAGTTGCTAACAGCTGAGAATAACATAAGCATTTGAAAAGCATTACTTCTCTGTAAAATGGTCATGTAGACCACCATAAAGTATAGGCTTTGATTTTCTATTTTAAAAAAGAAGCTTGAAAAAATTATGTACTGCTTTTCTTTAGGGTCCTGAGTGCATTCAGTATCTTCAGCAAGAGTATTTGCCTTCTTTGCAAGTAGCTCCTGAGATAATCCAGGTAGGAATTACTAAAAGAATATTTGGAACACTCTTTAACAATCATAAAAGTTAATTGGGAAGAAATGGATATTTACAAAGTTAACCTCCTGTCATCCCACAGTAAAATTTACTCAATTATTGCATATGAGAATAGGATTAATTTATCATAAGGAGTAAAGATACTGCAAAAAAAGAAAAAAAGTCCAGTGCATGTGATTGTCTAAGCAATCTTCCTACTTCAAATTTTAACTTGAAGATATCCTCATAGATGGTCCTGTTTCTGTCTCCTCAGCTAAAAGTGAATACAATACCCGGTATTTGAAAAAAAAAAAAAAACAACACCCAAACAAGCAAATAGTTTTGCACCCTAGAATGCACTTGGACTGTCATAGCCTTTTACAAGTTTTTATCCATAACATGCTTTTCTTTGTACATTAGGGAAAATACATACTAATATTGATGGCTTTACTTATGAATGTATCTCAGGTTGTCTTGTTTCATTTAGTTACTTTGTATTTCTTTGTTCTCTCTTACAGGAATTCTGTCAAGCACTTCAGCAGCCTGATGCTAAAGTTTTTAAAAATTACTTAAAGGTATAAAGATTTTTTTTTTCTTTAAATAGCTTTAGTTTCATTTGAACTTTGCTATACGATTCAGTCATAGCAGTGACTTGAAGTAAAATCAAGATATTGAATTATTTAGTAGTTTTTAGCTATTGGGAATCTCCAAGTAGAAAAAGCAGCTTATTGGAAAGACAGAGCAAACTAAAATTAGCATTTATTCTTAGCACCTTGACATCTCATTTTTGCTAAAAAAGAAAAAAATGTGATGCTCTAATTGTAGAGAATGTCAGAATGCATCATTTTTGAGGGTGTGAGTGTAACCAAATAGCACAAGTCACATCCTTAAACTTAATGTGTTAACCAGTATGTTCAACACAAAAATGAGCTCTGTCAAGTTAATTCTCTTATACCTCAAGCATTCCATATCTTATATTTCATTCATTTTAATTTTTTAAAAATTATTTTTCACAGGTATTTTTCCAGCGAGCCAAGCCCTAAGGAAAGTACTGGAATCTCATGTACCTGTTTCCATAATGCCGACTCTGGTTGTTAATTTATAAAAACGCTAACTCTTGTGCCATTCAAACTGGTTTTGTTTTCAAGAAATGTTGCTTTGTGCTCACATCAGTATGTACTTTAACCTTTCGCAAAAAAGAAATGCAAATTCCCCACCTGTGTCTCAGACATGAAGGTATGTGACAACATGAAAAATTATCTGTATACACAAACTTTTATTATGTATAGGATGATTTAAGCTTACACTGTAACACATACAGCAGTGAAATGACACTTATTTTTTAAATTAAATGAATTAAATGTAAAAATACCTTCAGACCATAGCAATGGTTATAAAATGTGTACATTTTTGATACGGAGTAAAATGTTTTAATAAGACATAAAATTCATTTGTTCATGTATGGTGACATGAAAATAAAACAATCAAAGTCCTTCTTGTAGATAGTCATTTTATTGAAGTTGTCTTAATGATAAAATATATATATACCTCCTATAAAACAGATCGGTGTAATAAATGATTTCACTTAAAAGTAGCATCTGGTTCTATCTTTTTTTAAATAAAAACAATAAAATTTTATCAAGTGAAATGTGCAAGTCTCTCTGAATCATTTTAGCTGAATCTTTAGAAGCTACAGCATTTTTGAACCTTCTGGCTGTTACATTTGAGTAGAACCTGGCAATTTTTCTCATGCTTAGATAATAAATTGTATTGCACCCTTGCATGTGGAAGATGCTGGCAGAAAGAAAGAATTGCGTTCACCGCAATATTTCAGTAGTGTCAATGGTCTATACAGTGATTTTTAGCAGAATGCTGCTACTCCTTTTTTAAAATTCTATAACATGACAGGTTTTTGTAACTATTTCATAGGGGCAGGGGAAAGTTTGAGTCTTTGCCATGCATGGGATTTAATACTTTCCTCGTGAACTGATGTCCATGGTAAAAAGCTGACTTACCTCTAGCATAATCAGATGAGCATTTTTCCTAGATTCTGTGGTGCTGTGTTTCTTCATTCACTTTAACTGGAAAATAAATGGGAAGGAGGGTCAAAAGCACCATCCAGGATGAGTGTGGTGGTGTTTTGAAGGCTTTTACCTCTCACTTCCTGTTTCTCTGTTCTTCTTTCATATGATGGTTGTTCAATATACCAGGCATTTCAGAAAAGCAGGAGGTACCAGGCTCCAGAGCAAGAGTTTGTCTAAGAATGTTTTTTTTATTGTCAATACAAGTGACTATTCCACTGAATTCTCCTAAGTGGCTTTGTATCTATGCGACAAGAGGAAGAGTATAATTTGTTTACTATTGGACTGAGGTTTGCCTGGGAACCCAAAGCTGTACATGTTGTAAACAGCTTTGCAATGAATTCCCTGGTGGAAAGAGCTGTCATACATGATGGAATTGCATCTCTTCCCTCTGCACAACTACAGAAGAAAATGGTTTAAATAACATGGAACTATGAAAGGCAGTTCCAGCTGAAGTTGGCTGCTGAACAGCTTTGCTTATTCTGCTTCAGCTATGGTGCCTCCTAAGTACTTAAATCAAATATAGAAAGTAAATAGATTACAAGAGTAAATGGCTCGAAAGCTTTGATTTTCTTTAGAGAATTTGTTTGTGATACAGGAAAAACAATGTTTAACTTGCTTAGGAGTTTCAGGAGTTACTGTTCTCATCTACTTTGTGCTGAAGTTAGTGGTTGTCCTTTTGGTAAGGTTGATAAAATGCAATTTCTCAGTCAAAATTTTTAGGAGTTAAATAATTCAATCAGATGTTAATGCCAAGAAAGAATGATCTCATTTTTGCTAGGTTCCCTGCAAGAAAAAGATTAGAAGAATGTACTATATTTTACCTGTTTTAGTGCCCTCAGCTCTGATTGACTATGTTCAGCTTGACTTTTTTTGTTTGTTTGTTTTGTTTTGTTTCCCTAGCATTTTTTTCTTTTTTGAGTTCTGGCATTCACAGCTACAAGTGTGAAAAGACTGTTCGCAACATGCCAGCTTTAGCTGCAATTCCCATTGCCGTATTGTTAGGATGAAGAGTTGCAATAGTATACAGCTACAGACTGCTGAATTTGTTAACATGAATATTCAAGAATCCAAATACAAGAGAGATGAAGAATACCGAAAATTTTACTTGTATGTTGAAAAGAAATAGAAGCAAGCAAAGTAAAAAAAACAAAAAAAAACCAAACTAGAATGGTACTGCAATGGCACTTTCCTTTTTGGTGCCTGTTTTTTCCTATTCTTAAATTGGACTTAATGTTTTCCTCTGATTCATGCTGTGAAACATTTAAAGCTTAGAGAAGATCTTCCCTGCATAAGGATCACTGATTATATTGCAGACATACCCTTAAAAAATGAACCATTTGGATCATGCAAACCATATGAACCTTTTAAATTGTTCCAAGAACTGGGGAAAGCACAGGGGATGGTAACTGCAGTGAGAGCAGTCAGTGGCCAGCCCCAGGGCCTGGGCGACACTGATTCTGAGATACTCTAGGTCATAAGTACACAAAGTCCTGGGAAACCTGGTCTGCAGTCAGCACTGACACTGCTTAGAGTGGGTCTCTGGATCAGAGACCTTAGTCTCGTTCAGGATCGATATGCTTTAAAACACATTTCTCAAAAGCATCATCATACTTAGCCAACAGTTTTGTTTTATTCAAAAGTGGAAGCAAATACATATTCATATAGAAAAGTTCACAAGCGTTTTCCTGATTTTGTGGGGGCCTTTGCTAAAATCCTTATTGACAATCTGATGAATATTTCTGAAGAAGACAAAGCTGGCTCATGGGTATCCATCCACCTGATAAAAAATAATGGCTTGCAAAGCTGGGTACGGAGGAAAGGGTAACAGAAATAAACCATGTAACTTCTGAGGACCACTGTAGTGTTTTGAAAGATGGATGAAAGGGAACTATTACCTCTAAAATGTAGCGTTATAAAGCAAAGCTCAGATGCCAAAAATGGGGAACATAAATTAAGCATTTCTATATTAAGACCATAAATGTATCAAAGTCAATTTATCAGTTTCCCTAAGGAAAACTTCAGAAAAAGCTTAGTGACGTGGAACAAGTGAAGCAGAGAAAGTCTGGACTTGTAATAAGAAAGATAAGATAATAACAATGAACAAAGCCTGTGAGCAAAAGGCTCCTGTCAGTTCCTCAATAGGCTTCCACGATTTGAGAGGATGGCAACTCCAAACAGGAAATGTAGAGGATCAAAGAAAAGGATAGTCTTGAGGGGAAAGAAAAAAATCTTTTCACTATTTTCCCACTATCATTATAATCAGATTACATTAGGCATAAATTACAAAGTTATCAGTACTTTTCATTATACAGATTATTTATTGGAACAGCAACATTACCGGACAGACAAAAAATACATAGGAAGGGATAAATCAGCCAGGGACTTTGCTTTAAAACATACCAGTAAAAACTGATCGGGAGCAAGGATGTGAAAACTACCACGATTTCATAAGCTTTAAAAATGTGAAACAGACATTACACGTGCCGGGAAAACATTTCTCCAGGGTATCCCTTGAGCCCGCCGTGGGCAGGGGGGTCCCACAGCTCCGGCTCGGTGCTCTGGGGCGGGGGCAGAGGCAGCTCTGCCTCGGGGAGCCGAGGAAGCCAAACGTCCGCCGGATCGATTACGCAGCAAAAAATTCACCACGGAACCCTCCCCGGAACCGCTCCGAGCCCGTCGAGAACATCGCCCCGGCGAAATCACCCGGAGTGACCCCTTTTACACAACATCCGACTTGCCCTGTCGCATGTTCTGCACACGGTTCCCTGTGTCGCGGCCCACCGCCCCGGGGCCGGGCGCCGCTCCCTCGCCCCAAAGCGCAGGGCTGCCCCTCAGCCCCGCGGGGCGGGCAGGGCGCGGTGCCTGCGCCGCCCGGGCGGTGCCTGGGCCGCTCCGCCTCCCCGCGCCGCGGCAGGAAGCCGGAAGCGGCCGTGGCGCTGGGCAGGCCGGCGGGAGGCGGCTGGTGCGTGGGGCTGCCGGGCCGGGCAGGGCAGGGCAGGGCGGGTTCGGGGTGGCCGCGGAGGGCCGAGCCGAGGTGGGCTGCGGCGGCCGCTTGCCCTCGCCGCCACCGCGCTGGTGCCGAGGGCAGGCGGCCGCCGCCGGGCGCGCTGGTTTCAGTTTCCCGGGGCGGCGGCGGGGCCTTCCCGGGAGCTGCCGGGTGGCGGGCGGCGGCGGCGCGCCCCGAGGTAGCGGCGGGCCCGGCCGTGCCGCCCGGGAGGGACGAGGCGCGGCCGGCCCGTGGCCTCCGCGGCGTGCCCGGGGCCCAGCCCTTGTGCCGGTCTCGGTGACTCCTGGCCCCGTGAATGTGCCTCAGTAAGCGGCGTCGCCTCCGTGGCGTTAGGAGTTGTTAAAGTTTTACCTCGGGAAGCTCGCCCTGCTATGGGCATGAGCCCCGGAGCTGTGCCCTCCGTACCCCACCGTGGCCCTCCGCTGGTTTCCAGGGGCTGCAGTCCCAGACAGGCCGAGTCCTCGTCCTGCGTTACGGACTGGACATGCCGAGAGCAGGGGTGATGAGCAGCACTGGAGCCAGGCTTGCCGTTTGTTTTGTGTGCCTTTGGGAGAATGTGCTGTTTCCTTAGGGTTCAGGCAGCACCTGGTGTGGCCAAGGGCAGGGTATTTCCAAATGGAAATGCCAACAGATGCCAACTGTTGGACTGGAAAGTCCCATAAGGATGTTACAGATGAAGAAAGCAGGGGTAGGAAGCAGGAGCTTTAGGGGTAGAAGCTTCTCTAAGCCTTGAGAGAGAGCATGCAGGGAAGTATAAAACCTTAATATTTAGCAGACTGTAACATTTATTTGGAGCCTCAGCACCTTGCCTCTTGGCTTTTGTGGCATATAGGATCTTGCCTGTAAACAGAAAGAGCCATCACTTTTAACTTCATCATCTGTCCCTGCTTGCCTGGTGAAGTTGTACATTGCAGCTGTCAGCAGGGGAGCCATACGTGCTTTGTGTGCTTATCCCGGCAAGCCTGAGGTAACAGAAAACTTCATGTTAATTAGAAGCAGTCAGTACTCCTGCTTCAAAGCATTGGGAGTTTAAAAACAAATTGCATTAGCAATGCAGTCTTTTTTCAGTACAGTCCTCTCTGCTGATAAATTTAAAAAGTAGTAGCATGACCAGATGCAGAAAAATATTCAATAAAAAAACTCCCAAAAAGTAGCCACCAAGCCCTGGAAATACTGAGTCATTGGGGACAATAATCAAACTGCAAAGATCAGTTATGACTGTCAGAGAATGCAAACTATTAAATCAAAGGAGGCCTAACATGTTACCTAAGTTATTCAATCTAATTAGTATAATTTGAAGGTTAAAGCTGAATGAGACTTTATACCTTAAAAGTGAAGACTCTGCCAAAAAGAGCATACTGTTTTAACAAAAAAAGTGTAGTAGTGCAATACTGAGTTTGTTTTGCTGCTTAATATGTACCCTGGGATTAATATTGGCATATTTATATCTGTCGTATTAAAAGGGAAAAAACCCCAGACCTTGAGAATCCATTATTATCCATTATCATCTTTATCATTTTGGCAAAAGTAGTAATTCAGTCTCTTATAGGCTTCTAAATTTTTTTCTAATTTTAATAGACTTTGGTGAAGAGTCTCTGTGCACTTTCTTTCTGATTTGAAAGGACTTTTAATGTTTCTGTGTTTTGATATGAATATAATGAATGTTGTTTTGAAGTAAATCACAAAATACATGTTTACTGGTAATGTGCCAGCTGGCTTGTAACAAGCAGGGTTTTAATTATGAGGAATGTTTTAGTTTGAAGATTTTCCAAATGGTTTACAGAGCAGGCTGTGCATTTTTTCTTTGCATCCTCTCTTCCTTACCTTCTGTGTCTGCATCATAGATAGCTCCTTGGTATCTACAGTAATTGCCTGATGGGAGAAGTTGTCTTATTCTACTATTGCAAATTGTCTTGTCAGAGTTAACCAAGAATTGTAAGGGTTGGGGATGTGGTGTTTGGGTGTTTTTTTGTATGTTTGTTTTTGTTTGTTGGTTTGTTTGTTTGGGGGTTTGTTTTGTTTTTGTTTTGGGGGGGTTGTTGGGGTTTTTTTATTTTTGTTTTGTTGGGGTTTTTGGTTTTTTTATGGGGTTTTTTGTTTGTTTTTGTTGTTGTTTAGATTGGACATAAAACCTTTCATCCCTTTCAGAAGCATTAAGAACTTAATCTAGATTTTGCAAATGGCATTGCTGCATGACTCTCAATTAATTGTAATGTCAGGTCTTTGCATTGTGTCTTTGCATTCTGTATGCTACATGTCGTTGCCTGGATGTTTTGAGACAGCTTTGCAGAAAGCTTCACATCTCACATGAGCAAATTGCTGAATGGAGGTATGAAATCTACAGTCACTACATGAAGAGAAATGTGTTCAGAGTCCCAAAGAGCGTGTGTGTGTCTGCAGCGCAGCACGGTAGGATCAGGAGCAGTGCCCAGGTGTGTGCTCCAGCTGGCTGCCAGGGCAGGGTGGGAGAATGGTGGCTGGTGTGCGGCTTGGCGCATGCTGGGTGGCTCCTGTGTCACCTTGTGCACCAGGGAGCTCTCAGACAGTGCCAGTCACCCTCTGGTAACAAACACAGGAAATTCCATCATGCCTCTTCCTCAATAGTTACAGGAAAGGCTTCTTTCTTGGAGTATCAGTCAGCAGTTTCCTGGCAAGTAACACGTACAAGTAACATGCAAGTGTCCCCTGCCAAGCTGACCAAAGATTGCTGCTGTAGGAGCTTCCCCTGGTCCGGTTGTCATTTTGCTCTTGAGATTCTTTAGGTTTAGGAAGCTGCGTCTTTGGTTTTAGAGCCTTTTGCTAGGTTTAATGGCAAAATCAATGTGTTAATTAAATGAAAAAGTTAAAGATATTCACCTGCAGCTCCTGCCGTTTTGTTAAGCAGGAGAATCCGGCAGTTCTAATGTTTTGTTTTATGTTAATAACTTTAATTTAATCAAGCTTTTTTTCCTCTTTCTTTTGAATCTGTGAAGACCCAAGTATTTGACAGTTCACGTTTTAGGAGGGGTGGGGAAGCCAGACTGTCTCTCTAAATATGACATATCCAATATGAAATTTTAGAAATGAGAGAAACATCCCTTAATTTCTTTCAGTAGTAATTGCTGGTTCTAGCAAGTGGATGAAAATACTTGTGTCAATCGTGATTTTTTTCTAGCTCATGTAAAAATAGCTTTTTGTGAGTTGTTAGTCCAGTTCCTTTACAGTTCTACTGAAATGCAACCTCCAGAGTCAAAGTGATCTAAAATATCTGTATACTTATCTGTCATCATGATGTCTGTTCTTTGGCATGTGTACAGAATAATGGAATTTAACTACAGGTCTTGCTTTAGAAGATCTTGTGCATGTGTTTTTGACTCTTTTCTAGAAATTTTTTTACTTTATAATTTAAACACCATGTACAACGGTAAAGGGATTACAAAGCTTTCACTTTTCTAGTTGACTTTTCACACAAAAATTGAGGAATACAGGCCTTAAATGCAGAGAGGTGTTGTGTCAATGGCATTAGTTTTTATTTTTGGGCGTGTTTTTGTTTCCATGTTTCACCTCTTATTCCTCTACTTGGTTGTTCTTAATCCTCCATGTCTTTGGAGTTACAGCTGGGGTTTGGGTATTTATAATGTCTTCTAATTAAAGTAAATCCTTTTCATATATTTTACTAAATTATAATTCAGTATATTGAACCTTCTGTTTTTAAGGTGAAAAAGAAAACTGTCTAATCAAAGAGCAAAGATGCAGAGCACTTCAAATTACCTCTGGCTGTTGTCTGACATTCTGGGACAGGGAGCAACTGCAAATGTTTTCCGGGGGCGACAGAAGGTTTGTGAGGAATTTTCATATGCAAGTAGCTTCATGAAATCAACAAAAAAAGTTCAAGATTTAGGCCTAAAGCAAATATATTTGTGTAATTATTCATGCTTAATTTTTAGTATTTGTCCATTGAATTTGAGTTCTGTAGTTAGATTTCTAAGGATTTATTTTTAATGTTGTATTATTTTTCCTTGTAAAATATTAACTGTTATTAGTTCTTCATTCCTTTTTTTCTTCAGTTTTATGGAAAAAAAATCCTTGTTTAAGGATTTGAATAGGAATAAGTGACCTACCAGTTTCTATTACATGATTCTGTGATTTATATCTTTGTTAAATTGTCTTTTAATTGTTTTTATCTGTTCTTTTAAAACATGTTTTGGTGAATTTTATGATTTTTGTATTGTAAATGAATTATTCTTATTGTTGTGGATGAAGCTGTTGTTAGTTGTTGTCTGTAAGTCAATTTTTGACTGTTAAATGTCTTCTTGGTGGCATGCCTTGAGTAATCAGTGCAAAATAGTAATTTTTTTTCATGTAAATGATACACTGATTTATATGTTGTAACCTCAGTGAGGGGCTAAAATTACCTTGTGTAGGTCATTCTGTTCGTATGAATTTCACAGAATGTCTCACAAAGTGCAGATTAGCATAGTTGAGAAAGTTCCCTTACAGTAATGATAGTCTGTGTGAAATCACTATGAAGTGATTGATAAGCTATAGTGGTTTTGTGTTCTCATTTAAGTGTGAAGCAACATTAAGCAATAATTTAGCAGCTACCATGCTTTTCTGGGTGCGTGAATTTCAACACAGAATGATTCCCCTGTAAACCAGTTTCATGGTTGCACCTGTCATTACCCTCACTAGTCTGAGCCTGTGACCTGCAGCTCATTGTCAACGGGAGAAAGCTTTTGCCTGGGCATCAGTAGTGCATGTAAGTGTGCTGCACAGCACACCGTGTCTAAGCACAGGAAGGCTGTATTCTTAGAAAGAATCTGTTGCACAAACTGCTAGTGCAAGCTTATTCCTAGAGTGGGCTCAGGGAGGTGCTTTGCCCTAAGAGGGACAGGAGTTGTACTTCCAGCTGGTGCTGTTGTTGCCTGTGTATGTTGGGGCTTAGTCCCACTTGAGAACTTAAATCTGATTAAGCTCATGATTGTGCTTCTGACACTTATTATGTGGGTTTGAACTGCTTCAGGATTTTACATCAGTGGCATGTAGTGGTTGAAACTGCCTTTGGAAACACAAGATACTGGTTTATCAGTGTAAACAGAACAGTAAAGAAAGAGAGAGCAACAGTCAGCTATCGGAAATTGTCTTTTAGCTTAAGGAGGCCTCTCACTGTGCGTACCTCTCATTGATTTGTGCAAATAACTCTTGCTGAAAAAAATATTTTTCAGCTAAGTTTATGAGTAATTCTTAAACATGTAGCCTTTCTTATGCTAACTGTTCCTTTTTTTAAAAAGCACTTAGATTTTGTGACCTAATGAGTTTCTGTTCTGCTAGTCTGTTTGCTTCTAGTCTATATTAAACTAAACAAATCTATTTTTTTTAGCAGAATCTTTATTTCCACCTTAACACAAAATACTATTTTGAAATATTTCTAGTCTGGTTATGCTTCCATGTACAACAGAAGATCTCAAAATGCTTAGATAATGTCTACATGTACATTTACAATCTTTTGTTTCTGTTTCATGAGTAGTTTGTTTGTTTTCAACAGAAAACTGGGGATTTATACGCTGTCAAAGTATTTAACAGTATAAGTTTCCTTCGTCCTGTGGATGTTCAGATGCGAGAGTTTGAAGTATTGAAGAAATTAAATCATAAGAACATTGTCAAATTGTTTGCCATTGAGGAAGAGGTAATGAATTGCTGTAGTTGTGATCTGAGATGCATGGAAGTAACTGCAGTAACTGTTTTTTTGTTTTATCTGTAACTATAGTGCATATAGTTACATTTTTAAAGAATGGTAACATATATGATGATACCAATACTCTCACCCAACCACCACCATATTTTGGTTTTCTTTCTTCTTTGTTGTTGCTGTTGAAAGAATACACTTTCAGGAGGTGAAACAGCTTCAGTGTGTAGGCACAGGTTAGGATTCTTCATCTCAAGAAGCCACTGTCCTAAGTTTTATCTTGAATTAGGATTTTTAAGCTGTCTACATGTATTAATATTTAATAGTTGAGTAATGGAACTGTTGGATAGTTGAAGGTATTTTGGTAATCCTGACAATTTTATGCTTTTCCATTGCAACCAACTAAAATGATGACATAGGACACATAGAACTGTGTAATAGTATAAAATGCAGCAGCTGAACTGAAACTGAGACTGATCAGTTGAAATGACTCAGATGCTGAGATGAGTAAAGAAGGACAGTTGGTACTCTCAGCACTTACGGTGTGTAGTTTCTCATTTGTCCACCTCTCAGTACTGCTGTCAACCTTCTAGTGCCTAGAACTTGAGGTTTTCTTAGTTTTTTTCCCCCTTTCCAAGTTGGGATACATGACACAATATGAAAATCCACCTGCACTTCTTTTGAAGAAGATCATCAGAATGGAATTTAGGATATAGCTATAGATTTTATTTTTCTTTTTTGAAAGTAAGATCTCATGGTTATAAGTAATTTCTGACATTGGTGTCACAATAATCAGATACTTAATCTCTTTTGATTTTTTTTCCAGACAACTACTAGACACAAAGTACTAGTTATGGAATTTTGTCCATGTGGGAGTTTGTACACAGTTTTAGAGGAGCCATCTAATGCCTTTGGTTTGCCAGAGTCTGAATTCTTAATTGTTTTGAGAGATGTGGGTATGTAGACTTTGCTCTTTGGTCTAATTTTTTGACTGAAACAAACTCATACTTGTTTTGTTTACCTTTAAACAGCAAGAGACAGCTTTAGATGACTGTCAGCTAATTGAACAAATTAATATGGTCACACAGAATCAGGTCTTTTATTTGTGTCTATGTTGGTATAGGTAGCTGCATTAAGAGCCCATTCCTGTTTAAAGTATCGATATAATTTTTTTCTTAGTTTCAAGATTATTTTCCACATATTGAACTGACTTCTAGTGATAATTTCAAAAGAGTAAATTAGAAAAATAATACGGTTTATCTGTGTTAACCTGCTATAAAATTTTCCTCCATTACTTTATGGGAATGATGTTACTGAGAGCAAGAAATACTGTAATTTGGCTGTTTGGAAAGAAAAAAAAAACCATCTGTGGTCATGGTCTTTTTGTTAATTGAGTGTCCCTTCTCATTCCCATTTCGCAATTTGAACATAAGTATGTCTTCTTAGCATCAGTTACAATTCAGTATTTGCACAGTCTGTATCACAATGTGTAGATGGATTATGGTTTTTTTGTTTTTTTGTTTTTTAATTGAAGTGGCTGGGATGAATCATCTCCGCGAGAATGGAATAGTGCACCGTGACATCAAACCAGGCAATATAATGCGTGTGATAGGGGAAGATGGTCAGTCTGTTTACAAACTTACAGACTTTGGTGCTGCAAGAGAACTTGAAGATGATGAACAATTTGTTTCTCTCTATGGCACAGAAGAGTATTTAGTAAGCCCATATGATTTCATTTTCTGTTGAAGAAATGTTTGAAGCCTGAGGCCCTACGTGATTATAGTTGAATAAGTGAAGGTCAGGTTGTTGGGAATTAGTATTTAAACCTTTGTATTATAATTATTTTTATAACTTTCCACTGGACTTTTTCACCTTGGGCCATGCCATCTTCTGCTGATGTAAATACATCAGCCTTGAAATAATTCCCAGGTCGAACTTCATCTGTTGCCTTGTGTGAAAGGAGGAACAACAATATTTTAGTTATGAATATATTTGCCTTTATCTCTGTAGATGTGTTGTAGTTTGTGTTTGAGCTACTTGGATGATGTTAGGTGTAGTGAAGATTCACGTGAAACCTTGGCTAACAAAAGAGAGGCAGGTAGAGAAGTATCAAGACGAGCACCTTAGCATGATTTTCTTCCTGCCATGTTTTTCCACATGTGCATCATAACTGATACTCTGCTATGGATGATTTTTCAATTTGATTTCTGTTGTTTCAAAATCATTTGGAGGAATACTGAATTTCTTCTCTTCTTTAGTGGTCTTTTGTACTTGTAGTCACTCTTCAGGTGAATTTTAAGATATTTTTTGCAAACTTTTAAATAAAAGTGACTGTCATACTTAGAAATATACTGATATTTGTCAAAATAGCTTAAGCAACTTCTTTGATACAAGCAAGCTTTGCTTTTTTAAAGATCTGAAAGTTTACACTGGCAAATTACCTTGCTGTGGAAGGATAGATTGGGTTTTTGTCTTTATAAAGCTTCATAAAGCAATTCTAATTTTTTTTTTTTTACTCTTTAGCATCCTGATATGTATGAGCGAGCAGTTTTGAGAAAAGAGCATCAGAAAAAGTACGGAGCAACAGTTGATCTGTGGAGCATAGGGGTGACCTTTTACCATGCTGCAACAGGGAGTTTGCCTTTCCGACCTTTTGAAGGACCTCGTAGAAACAAGGAAGTGATGTAGGTAATTTAGAAGGAGTATTTTATCTGTTGGTAAATTAAAACAGCCCTTGAAATGCTTTTTTACCATAGAATCCCACACACATATAACAAACACTAAAACAGTGAAAATATTTAAGGAAAAATACTCTTTCGTTGTGGTATAGCCCCAGTAGGCAGCTGAGCATCACACAGCTGTTCATTCACTCCTCTGTAGCAGGATGGGGAAGAGAACTGGAAGGGTAAAAGTACAGAAACTCAGGGGTTGATTTAAAGGCAGTTCAATAATTTAAAAAACGCCCACAACAAACAGCAACCCTTGCCTTTTAAACCTAAAGGGAAACAAAACCAAGAAAAACAAGCAACTGGGAAAAATCCCCAGTTGCTCACAACCAGCCAACTGATGCCCTGACCAAATGCCACGCTGGCAAATTCTTCCCCACCTCCTTTTTAGCTTCTGTTGCTGATCAATATGGTATGGTATGGAATATCCCTTGGGTCAGCTGTCCTCCTGTGTCCCCTTTCTACTTCTTGCCTGCCCCCAGCCTACTTGTGGGTGGGGCAGTAGAAAATTAGAAAATGCCTTAATTCTGTGTAAGCACTGCTCAGCAATAGCTAAACGTGCCCGTGTTACTAACACCGTTTTGGTCACAAGTCCAAAACACAGTGCCATGCACTACTATGAAGAAAATTAACTCTATCCCATCTAAACTCAGTAGAAACATTCTGTTTCAACAGTGATTTTTCTGTATGGCACCTTAAGAACTGAATTAAGCATTTGAATTGAGAAAGACCTGAACTGAGCTACCCCAAAATACTGATGTTTTTCCACACATTTTTCCTTCAGCATGGCACTAGGCTGGTCTGTTGAAGTGCAGTGCGTATAACTTGGATACTTGGGCGAAATTATGCTGTTCTGAAATAAGTTTTCAGTGCTGCACGTTTTTGTTGTCCTTTAAATGATGGTCTTCCCCAGCAGTCTTGAAATGAGTGGACCACCCATGAGACTGGCATTTGAATAATACAGTTGTGGACTGCAGCTGAAGATAGCAGGAGTAGCTCCTGAATGCAAAACAGAAGTTGTGTCTGTGGTGTGATGATTGTATTTGACTCCTGTTTCAGTCTGGTTCTGTTTCATTTTTCCTGTGTGTTGCATTTTAAAAATAAAACAGGGTGGTACTTGGGAGCTCTAACACATCAATGGCATCTCTGTTCCGGTACTCCGTGTAAAGCTGACTCCAGTTTTCTTAGTTGAAGAAATTGCCCATCTTGTGACTTTTTTGTCCCACAGGAATTCTTGTAGCTGCTTGAGACATGTTTTGTATGTACCTTACCCTCCAAAAAGTGAAAGCACAACTGAAATTTTCTGTTGCAAAAAGCCTGTTCCTCCTCATTCATTTCATGACAAATTTGAGAAATGCTTGCCTGTGCAATACAAAGTTAAACAATGCCAAATTGTATTCAGATTTCTAGATGTTCCCTCTCTATGCCCAAGCCACTTTGTGGTGGCTAAATGTCGTTTCTTGCTATGGAACATGCTAGAAGTTAGTCATGTTAGTGTCTAAATTGAATTAAATTGTCTTTGAGTAATTAACTCTTGTGAAAGCATTTGGTTTCCTTCAGTATGCTGGAAATATCTCCTGAACTTTTCCCCAAGGCTGAGGTAGACAAAGTTGCTCCTCTAGCATAGCTTTTTATTCTTTACTCTTTTAGCACTGCTCTTCAGCTTGTAAGTGAAGCTTCCTAATTATTACATCATCTATAAATTTAGGCCAACCTGTCATTTAAATTTGTATTATTGCTGCCCCTTTGAGGATTAGTTACTAGACCTATGTATGTATGAGAGGTAATAGTCAAAGTCTTCATTATTTTTGTAATGTATTGCAGGTATAAAATAATCACTGGAAAGCCTTCTGGTGCTATTTCTGGAATACAGAAAGCAGAAAATGGACCTATTGAGTGGAGTTGGGAGATGCCTATTTCTTGTAGCCTTTCAAAGTAAGTTTGAACTTACAAATGTTCACAGAACGTTTCAATACTCCTTGATTGAGCTTTTCCAGTTATTTTATAGGATTGTGTCTTTGGAGCAGAGATCTGATGCAGCTTTTTCTTTGAACTCTTCAATACATTGGTACAGTCTGATATTTGGTTATCAAGTGTTTTTTTTCTTCCCATCTGTCCAAATAGTTTTATGATTGCTAATTTACAAATGAGCACCTGGGAATCTGATGTGGTTTGAGTAGAAGAAGGATTATTACTGCATTTTCTCCACCCTCAGGAATAAGGAAGCAATAACTTTGACCCTCATTTCTTGCAAGAATCTGATGTCAGACATGACAAAGATTAGGCAGTGGGAAGGAAATGATAAGCAAAGAGAGTTCAGAGGCTTACTTTTTGCTGAGAAAAAGGTCACATCAGCACATTTTAGCATATACTCTTAGTATATTTTCAATTTTATCATCATATTTTTGCTTCATATGTCCGTAAAATTCAATAGGAAGAGCCATGAAAGATCTAATTTTGGTATGACCTTGAAAACACCTCCCATCACCCATTTATCTATTTATCTTCCTGAGACTTCTTCTGTACTTTAAAGTTACTAATCCTTTATGGTAAAGGAGGAAATAAATTGTTCTATGAAGAGACTCAAGAAGCAAACTTTTCTGAAAGCCAAGTATGTACATCCTTAAATGGTGTAGAGTCAAAGTCTGGTTTATATCAATTCATTAGTTTAGAGTGTGCAAAACTTGCAATTTGTATGTTTTTCATGATAGTGCTCATTTTTCCCTCTTCTTATTCTCTATAATTGAGCTGCTTGAAGTGATAAAGGAAGCAGATTTTTTCATTAAACATCTGTTCACAGTAATACTTTTAAATAGCATTTAAACAATATTTAGTGTTCTAAGTTTAGTATTAAAGTAAGTTTGAGCACAGCATCCACTGACCTCTAATGGTGTCATCAGTGTGCTTGCAAGCTGCTGGAGCTTTTTTCAAAATGTTACCAGTTCTGCCACTGGGTTCAGGCTTGATGTGTACATAATGCTAAAATTTTGGAGAAGTTCGTGATAATGCGTGAATATGATCCATAAAGTTCCTTACCATTCAGATGCTCAAGGTAGAAATGCAAGAAATTTAAGCTGATTTTTCTCCTAGAATAGTAACAACTGTAAGGAAATCATTACACAGGTTTTTTTGCAGCATTCAAGCTGCATATGCAGAGTACTTATTTAGCCGCATATCAATCAGGATGAATTCTTAGTGCTGAGAGTTTAAATAATGAGTCTTTGCTAACCCAGCTCATTTTGATTGAAAGCAACATAGTGTGCTCACACAAGCATCTCCACCAGCAAATCCTAAATGGCAGTGGCTTCCTTCAAAGTGATACACTCTGGTGTGTGGGGGAAGCTGGGAAAAATGTTACTACAGTGGTAGAAGGTGGCCTCAGTTCTACAATGTAGATTTCTTAAATTTTATGTAATTTTTGCAGTATCTGTGAAATTTCGCAAATACCAAGAAAAAATACTTGATAGTTAAGCCTAAAAATGAAAGATTTTAAGTACATGTATTAATGAAAAACAGTGGACATTGCCATTGAACATTTTGTTGCTGTGTGTAGGAAAAAAAGGCACAGACATATTCTTTAAGGGATAACAAATATCTATTTATGAGACAAGTAAAATAAAGTGTTGCAATTGGTTGCAAGGTAAAACATTCCAAGTAGATCCAAGTTGTCTCATCTCTTCCTGGTGTCCTCTAGGGGTCTGCAAGTACTGCTCACACCTGTCCTTGCGAATATTCTTGAAGCAGACCAGGAAAAATGCTGGGGATTTGACCAGTTTTTTGCAGAGACGAGTGATATACTGCACCGAATAATAATCCACATCTTTTCATTGCAGCAGATGACCTTGCACAAAGTTTATATTCACAACTATAATACGTAAGTGTTCTCTCTCTCTATTTTCATTACTTTGCTCTTGTTCAGGCTAACAGCACTGTGACCTCGTATCACCACGGTTACAAATTCAGTAGCCTGTGACCTTATGTCACCAGCGTTACAAATTCAGCGGCCTTTACTTGGCACTTTATTTGACGAAGTGAAAGGGCACAATTCTCCTGCATAGTCATAGTACATATAGATGCATGTTGAGCAAAAATAAAAGTCACTGAAGGTCAAATCAACTGTTCTTAAACTTAGTCTTAGTGGCAGAACACAGTCTTAATCCTTGGTGTGTTAACAATGTGTCTGTTTTCACATCAGAGGCCAACTCATCAGGTGTTTGTATATGTTAATTATTTAGAAAGTGGTTTTCTAGAGACTGTATTCATCTCTTGCTTATCTTATCCTCAAGCATACAAAATGCACACGTGTCTGATGAAAAACTCACAGGGGTTCTGAAGTGGTAATTGGTAGAGTTTAGGATCCTGATTTATATGGTGTTCAGTTTATGACCATGACATGCTGTTGTTAAAAGCTATGTGTTAATTTATAATTCCTGGATACATACTATTATTTTATCAAATGTGTAATTGCAGTTCTGGCCATTTCAATTTTTCTTTCCTATTCCATCATTTTTATTTTGAGAAAGCCCAAATACCGGTTTTGCAGAGAAATCTTACTTCTATTTTTTTAATATTATTTGCATGTATGGTTATTTATAAACTAGCTGTAGTATTAACAAGTGAGAGTTTACTAGTGCTGCACAGGAGGCAAACCAGCCCCACCTGTTAGTGTATTGAAGGTTTTTCCTTCTTTTTAAGAGGTTTTTCTAGTTTTATTTGCTTTGGGTTTTTGGTTGCTGTTGTGTTGGTAGGTTTTTGTGGTGGGATTTTTTGGTGGGGAGAAGTGTGGTGGTGTTATAAGTTCTTATCCTTGTATCTACTGATTGCTGTAAATAAAATTCCAGCGTGTCTTTGGTCTTCCTTATCACTGCTGTTTTAGGAAATCATCTGGCTATCTGTTAGATTACAGGCTGAATTTAATTTTTTGACATGTAGAACACCAGACTTTTCTTTTGGAGAGACCATCCATCTCTTTTGAAGAAGAGGGTATGCCTTAGAAAACTTAAGTATGCTTCCTTCCCCTCATCTGGTGTTGCCTGTTTTTACTGACCTTCAAACCAGAGCAAGTTTGTTTTGACAGACGTGCTTTGGCGGAAAATCAGAGATAGAAAGGAAGTTTGATATTTTACAGGAAATAGTGTTTATTTTTGTAACAGAGCAACCTGGAGCCTTAAGCAGCATGCTGCTTTTTTCTACTTTAAAGTCAAATGCTTTATGTGTAAACCCAGTTCTTAAGTAACCAGAAATTACAGCAATTTCTATTTAAATAATACAAAATCTGAATTGTTGAACTGTTGTAGTGAATCTAACCACTACTGATTGTATTGTTTGTATTATAGAGCTGCTATATTTCATGAGTTGGTCTACAAACAGACAAAAATACCATCTCAGAATCAAGAACTGATATATGAAGGTCGGCGCTTAATACTAGAGCCTGGCAGATTGGCACAGCTCTTCCCCAGAACAACTGAGGAGAATCCTATCTTTGTAGTAAGCAGGGAGGCTGTGAACATTGTTGGATTAATCTATGAAGAAGGTACATGAAAGTAATTTCCCCTTTCTTACAGCTGTCTTTTGTAAATAGTTTGGGTTATTTAATTGTTTTGTGTCTGTTACGTCTTAGAAATAGTGTTGGAAATTTTCCTTTGTTGATATCTGAAGTCCTAAGTATGCAGTCCAATGTTTTTCAAAACTGATGAGTATCCAGAACAGTTTTACAGAAACAGTAGGTGCTTGTTATGTTCCAAGTCCTTTGAACCTGAACATTTGTGTGCTATGATGTATAGGTGCTTATGGAGTTCCGAGCTTTTTTTGAAGCATGACACTTTTAACAAGTAGAAAGAAACATTATAGAAAGTAACTCAAAGAGGGTTATTTTGTTCCATTACTCACTAAGTGGAAAGTCAAGTTTTACTTTTTTTTTTTTAATATGTCATGAATGTGGTTAGCCTTTGAGTTAATAGAGGAGGTCTTTACAATGTACATTTGCTCAGAAGATAAGGTAATGCCATAACAGGGGGAAAAAAAGAAATGAAGGTTTTGAATTTCCATTTATCATTGAGAGGCTTTCAGAGGGGCCTATGCCAGAGCCCTTTTGTTATAAATGATGAGCTGGAGGACATGGCTGCAGTTGAGAGGTCAGTGTTGCTTTTGTCAGTACATCCTAAATACTGACTGCTCAGGCCAGCTGGCACTCACACAGAGGTGCTGAAGAGTGTGGGTAGGTGAGCTGTTTGTGGAAGGATCAACAGGGCCTTTATATTGTGTCACAGAGCTTTCTGAAGGAGCCAGTGAGCATGAGAACAAAGGAGATTCAGCTGATAGGTGCTATCTGAGGTTTAAAAACGCTCTTTGGTGAAGTCCTGCCCTTAAGAGCATCAATGAAACTAAGCAGCCATAAGATAAAAAGGGAATGGTCTCCCATGCAGGCAAACGTGGGGCTGAAGAACAGAGAGAAATAGTTGGCTCTCTCAATGGTGAGAGGCTGCTAATGGACACATGCATGAAATCTGTGCTGTGCAGTAAAAAGTGAGTCTGAAAAGGAAGTAAAGGACAATTGGCTGAAGATACCAAGTATCAAGTAAAACATTTAAGACAAAGGCCAGTTTTAAAGGTGTGTGTGAGAACCACAAGATTTTAAAAGGCATAAAAGCAATGTACAGGGTGGGAAGGGAAAACAGTCTGAACTTTTGAAGTCTCTTCTGGAAAATAAGAAAATACACGTGTTTGTTTTATGTTTCAGTTTTACTTCCTAAAGTACATCAACGTTACGATTTGGATGGAGATGCCAGTATGGCTAAAGTGAGTGATTACCATTTTAGATTATGTATCTGTCTCAGATAATGATACTGAAATGAAAGCTACTTTATTTTCAAATTAATAATGTTAATAAAACTATTTTAATATGCTGATGAGGATTCTAAGTGATAGAAATATATTTGTTAACAAAGGATCGAAAAGTATATTAAAACCATACTTTGTATACAAAATATGGTTTTGTTTTGCTTTGTTTTAAATAACAAACCCAAAGTCCAGTCTTCTAAATTCAAAGCTCTCTGTTACTGTATAATTCAGTGGGGGGGAGGGGTGGGGGTGGGAAGGAGCCTGACATGCTGTAGTCCTGAAGTTAGAAGCTTCATAACTTCACCTCTCATGCTGAAAAATTTAACATTAGAAAAATAACTCTTGCTCAATAAATAGAGAGGGGTCTCTAGGACTCTGCAGAAGGGTAGAATTTCTGTTGCCTCCTAAAAATTTTCAGAATCTGTCGGAGATAAGGAGGTCTCATTCTTTTGTTTTTTTTTTCTAAAACTACTGAATGTATGCACAGCCATGCTTGACTTTGTGACAACCATTTATACATGTGAAATACTGACTGCTGAGGAGCCTTGTATTCAGACATGGTAGTCCTGAAAATGTATGTCCCTTTAAATACCAGTAGTCTTGAAAATTAATAAACAGAAAGGCATCAGTTGATCCTAATTATTTAAAATGTAATCAATTATAATGTCTGAAACTTTGTTCTCAATTCTAAATAATGCAGCAAGCTTGTAAGTGGAATTGGGTAAATGAAGAGAATCTCTAGCCTTAGAATTAGAAAAAGGGCCAGGTTTTACAAGTTCCTTTTAATGTATGTGCTTGATTCCTAAACTGTTGAAGAAATGTACTTGTGACTATAACAGAAATTGTAAATTGCATCACTTTTGTTTGTGAGATTTGTTTTCATCCCTAACAGATGCTTCAGCACAACTGGAAAACCCATGCTTAGCTCTGCCTTTGTAATGAGTGTTTGGTTGTTGCCTGACTAAAGCTTAGGCCAAGTTATGCATTTTAAGCTACCACTCTCATGTTGCTCTTTATTTTTTTAATATGTGTTGCTTTGTTGTGATGTATTGACTTGAAGTAATTGTTAAAAGAATGCCAGATCAGTATTTATGCTGTTTTTTCTTCCTCCAGACGGTGACAGGTATTGTATGTTATGCCTGTAGAGTTGCCAGTTCTTTGCTACTTTACCAGGAGCTGATGCGAAAAGGAATTCGATGGCTAATGTAAGTGACTGATTGCATTTATTGATGCTTTTTTTTTAAAATTGAAATATGCCTTGATTATCAATGCATAATTCTGTGATCTCTTAATATCTTGGGAGGTTTTCTTTATCCTTGAGTAAGGATAGGCTTTCTGAATTTTCCCCTTTTTTCTGTCATTAAAGAAACAAAATTTTTTTTTTACAATAAAAGCTAAGATGTTTGTGAATTTACTTTCTTCTGTGCATAATTTAAGTCTAACCTCTGGTGACATGTAGATACAACTGAACAGCTTGCACAAGGTATTTTAATACAAGGATTATGTTAATGCATCTGTAACTGAAAGCAATTCTTCCTGGCAGTTATTGCTGCTGGTGTATTTTTGTATTACTGATTGCTGGTAGGATGGCAGTTGAATACTTTTTTTACGGACTAACACTTCACTTTTTTAGTGAAATAATCAAGGATGATTACAATGAAATAGTTCACAAAAAGGCAGAGATTGTCATCAGGCTGGATTTCTGCAGCAGAAACATTGAGAAAGCTGAGAAAATGTGAGTAGAAGCACTGCACCAGACACATTGAATTTTCATTATAATTTTTTGTGACAACAGTATTTTAAGTACGATTACTTGGAGTGGTTTTGCATATAAAAATTAGAGTCAGCACGGATTTTCTGATGGCACTGACTTAAGCAGATTTGGTCATATGTGTTACTCAAATTAGAATGTTAATTTTGCTCCTTAACCTAACGAGAACAAGTAATTACTATTGAGTAGTAACTGTGTATGTTCTTTTTCTCCTTTCTTCTCTGACTCGGCTCATTTGCTCTTGTTGACTCTGGAAGCTGTAGTAAAGCTTGGACAAAGAATCAAGTAGCTTTGCTTTCATTAATGCTTTTGTCACTGAGTTTGGCTGCGTATGACTTTAAATACTGCCCCTTACACAGCTTTAAGACTGTAGCATTTTCTGTGTGGAAGGAATTTTAATGTTGAAATACAACATAGAACAGCTGCAAAAAAACCCCCAAACAGCCCAACCCACCCGCCTTGTCCCCCTCCCAAAAAGGTGTTATTCTTACGCAGTGGGATAGGAACTTTAAATACCACCTTTTTTTAGCATTCTCCTATGGGTGATAGTTTTCCTGTTCAACCTAGTGCCAGTCTTCCCCAAATGCTCTCTTAGTCAAAGGATTCTCTGAACTTGCTACCAGACTGCTCTGAAAATGCAGATACCTGCAAGATGATTAGTGCACACATGTAGAACCCCTGGGTTTGCAGAGTAGACTTAAAAATAGACTTAAACCTGTTGGAGCTGCTATGCCTGTGCAAACAGAACACCTTGTACGCAGTAATGATGGATACCCAAGGGTTTGACAGATTTGCTGTGTGTGTGCCAAACCTACCTTAAAACCTAGGTGTGTCAGTTTGTATTGGCTTCAAAAACACTGCAAAAACACAACAGTGAAACAGGGGAGTTGGTAACTTGCAAGATAACACCATACCTGTGCAGCAGAGTTACATCAGGGCAGTAACCCAAACTCCTCTTCAAGCCAGTTTGCACTAGTTGGCAGGACTAGATCTTGCTCAGTCTGTGTTTGGTTCAGATTTGTGACTCTGGTGCACTCAAGAGGATCTCAGAGCAGCAGTTTGAAAAAAAATTACATTCATTTGTGAACCAGAGTAGTTCTCGTGGGAACAGAAATTTGCTACGTGTTTGCACATGGTGTTCTTGCCTCTTACGAAGAGGCAGGATTTTCAATTTGTTTGACTTTGCTAACTCCATAAAAGTGTTCTAAGGGACATGTCCTCTTGTTTGTCCTTCCTTTTCAAGGCTGTGCTTCAAAGCATGACAATGCAAAGTCTTTTTTTTGAAAATGTAAACCAAGTATTGAACTTGAGCAAAGTATGTATTTTTTGAAAGCAGTTGAGCTGTTCGTGACAGTGTTTTTAAAAATAAAATGTACATGAGACTCAGCAGGAAAAATATTGTCCTGAATAATTTATTTGGCACTTGAGCTATGGTCATATGGAAAGTATCAATATGAACAGATGGTCCTACTATCCCAGCCCTTAAACATTTAATAACCCAGTAGGCTTTTTCTCAGAAAAGCATTTTGGTGCACTGAAGTATTAGTTTGTTAATGACTATTTTAAGTACCTTTAGTTTAATAAGATTTTAAAAATTACTTGATGAGAGAAAATAGTCTTCCACTGCCTATCAAGTACAAGTAATGAGAAGAGAATAAAGAATTCAGGAATGGAAGTTTCAAAGTTAATTTTAACAGTTCCAATTTATGAAAAAATCAGGGAATGTTTTTCGAAACGGAAATGTTTCCATTGTTAATGGCCACTTAAATTTGTCAGTTTCATGGTTGTTGCTTGACAGAGACTGTATTTCATATACAAGAAAAGGCAGTTACTGTTACTATCTGGATTCAAGAAATGCTTCAAGTGTATTGACTTTATTTTCTTTTTTAATTGCTTTTTTTGCTGGTCAGATATGAGAATTTGATGCAGATCAACTTGGAAGCATCAGAAGTGGATGAAATTTCAGAGATACACACAAAACTCTTGCGCGTAAGTGTCTTACAAAGTTACCTTGTCATTCTGAAAATGGTGTTGCTACAGAAAAAGCCAAATACATGATAACACAGGCTCCTGTGAATAACAACTCTGAATTTTCAATGTAATTTCTAGATTGCCAGTGGTTGTTAAAATGTCCATACATTTTAACAATGTAAATATCTTCCTGAAAACAGAGCAAATCATTTTATATTAGCTCACTGTAGTAAAAATAAGTTCCTGAAAATACATTCCCGTTTTCTAAAATACTCAGGAATTATAACCTTGAAATATATTTTACTTTCCTTGTTTTTTCTTTTCCATTTTTTCCTTTCCTTAAGGAGTTGTTGGCTACTTTGTTGGCTTTCTAAAAGGTGTTTCTACAAACACAAACACACTTCAGACTGACCTGCTTTGAAATGTACATCATGTTTCCAAATATGTAAAGAAAAATTGAAAATAACTTTACACATTGGGAGCAGGTATAAAGTTCTCCATTCTAAAAGGAAAAGATGATTAGTGCATTTTTATTTTGAAGGTTGTATGAACTGCAGAGAAAGGAAGGTATGAATTATGTGGATAGTTGTTATACGAATTCTTCATAAACCGAAAGAACAAGGGTAGAAGTAAATAAGGGATATATGAAAGGTTGAAAGTTACTGTTGAAAGAAATAAATTCTAGCTAAGAGAAATGTCAGCATCAAATATGATTCTTTCTTTCTTAATACCTTGCTTTATCTGCTTCTAGCAAAGCCTAGGCAGATAATTGGACGTACTTCTTTAATGGAGATCAGTGAAACAAATGGGTCTATAGTATTAACATACTTAAGTAATACTCAAGCAATTTTTCACTTTATCCAGTGAAAAGATTGAACCTTCTTGCTCTTATGTAGCTCTCCAGCTCTCAGGGCACAATAGAAACTAGTCTTCAAGATATCAAAACCAAACTTTCTCCTGGTGGTTTACTGGCTGACACCTGGGCAAATCAGGAAGGCATGCATCCAAAAGACAGAAAGTGAGTAACTGTACTTACTGTTCTAATATGTATTGAATTCTGCATTGAGTTGTAGTTCATAAAACTCATTAATAGGTACGTGAGCTTACATATAAAATATCTTTTTCTTTTGTCACTCTAGTCCAGAAAGGCTGCAGGCGCTCCTGTCTTCCATCACAGACATCTATTATCAGTTCAAAAAAGACAAAGCAGAACGAAGTAAGTAATTTATTTGATTCACTTTTAACATAAAATGTAATGCAAAGGACAGTTCAGTCTTAGTTTGACTAGGGTATTAGTGGTAGGTATGGAGAGTTAGCCGTAGTGGATGTGTCTGTAGGTTCTTCTTAGTGTGATACCATGTTAAAGCCCATATGAATGAAACACCATGATTAATAGCATAAATTTGAATTGCAAGACTGGAAAGGAGGAAAAAGTATGTGACCATTTTTACCTATCAAAAGAAGGAAACTGTGTAGGAAATGGGTAAACTTGGTAGAGTTTTGCGTAAATACAACTAACAGAAGTAGACTGGTAATGTCTGTCATCTGCTCTGATCCTAGGGCTTCCTTATAATGAAGAACAAATACACAAGTTTGACAAGTAAGTTTTGAAGTTACCTTTGGGAACTACCATGATTGCTTTCAGGTCCTCCAGGTGCTCTTGCCAATAACCCATCCTGTTAATTTTTATTGTAAATCATAATCTCTTTAGGATTGCTGTGTAAAAAAATTTCTTTTAAATATCTTAAATACATAGAGGTAGCAGCATATGATAATGAGGTGCTTTCTGGCAGTAGAGTTTTTTCACTGATAGGCCTTCTAAATGCAAAATGTCTGTTTGTTATGTGGGCATAACTGTTTTATAGGAAGTATACTTTTATCCTGTTTTTTTCAGGGAGGAAAAAGCCCTGAGTAAGATCAAAATGACTTTGTAGCTAAGGTGGAAATAATTTTCTACAGATGAGTAAAATACGGACTAACTGACTAAAATTCTAGAGTGACTTAATTTTATAGGAAATATAGTGTGCAAAATTACTTTTTAATGCCGTCTCCATGCCTGTTTAAAATTGCCACTCTTGCAAGGGGACCACATTAAGCATCTGTATGTAACTTGGGTCTCTGAACTCCCATCAGTCTCCACTGATTCTATACTTCTGTACTTGTCTCAGGATTTATTCAGTTCCTCATGTACAAATGCCTAATGTCATTTAAATTGCCCTAAGGTATCTGAGACATGTTCTGAGACTGGGAGGTAGGACACAAGCCAGAGGGGAAACTTACACCTTTCTGGACAGGTGGGCAGAAGCAGGGCAGGGTATCTTTGCTGGAGAAGAGAAGGTTGCATGGAGACCTCCTGGCAGCCATCTGGTTAGCTGAAGGGGGGACCAACAAGGAAGCCAGAGAGAGACTCTTCCTTGGGAACTGCATTGATAGGACAAGGAATAATGGCTTCCAACTGAAAGAGGGGAACTTTAGGTTGGATACATTGAAGTTCTTCTCTGTGAAGGTGATGAGACACTGGAACAGGTTGCCCAGACAAGTTGTGGCTGCCCCATCTCTGGCAGTGGTTTATGACAGGGGGGTTGGAACTAGATGATTTTTATGGTCCCTTCCAACCCAAACCATTCTATGATTCTATCTCAAATGATGCTAGATGCTTATGTTTAACTAAATAAATTATTCTGCATGGCTGGTCAGTTGAGTGGTTCCCTAGACTTTGCTGAATGCTGCATGAATTTAGACACCACTTAGGTAATTTTCTAAAAAGTCTTGCTCTTGCTACCAAGAGTGTGGCTTCACTGACGACTACAGATAGAAAACTGTCATGCAGAGGGCACAACCATGCCTCTTGATCTTCCCATAGTGAAAGCTAAACTGGATAAATGCCAAGCAGAGAAGAGATTTTTTTACTACTAAAACCATGTCCTTGTATTAGAATATAATTAACTTCAAATAAATAGGCTTAATTTTCATGGTTTGAATACTGGTATATTTTCTACCACAAGTATCTCCCTGGGACTGTACAGGTTGAGATCCTACATCCATTTTTTTCATACTTGATTCACCCTGGAGGGAGATGGCAGTGGCTTTTGTTAAGGACTCTGTGCTATTAGCAGCAGAGGCTGCCGTTTGTAATATTTATCTCTAGGCAGACAAGAGACCAGCACTCAATTTGATTTTTTTTTCTGGTTGAATGATAGGTATGCATTCCTGATGACAGTCCAACTGCACTCTAGCTAGAATTTAATTAACCAATATCTATCATGCAAGACTTAATGAAATACCAGAAGTAGGTGTTAGTCTGTAGTGTTCCAGTATCCCTTACACTTACTGATGCAATGCATAGCATGGCAAGGCAATTACAGTGGGACTACTGACTGCCACACTAACAAGAATTGGGTTTTGTTTTGCCTTCTTTTCCTTTTTCCTCTTGTCATAAAATCAGGCTGACACAAAACTCCAGTTATTTTTCTTGCATGTATGTTACTCAGTGCAAAGGATTGTTCATATATGCTGGAAGTTCCAAGTATCTGCAGTAGGTAAATGTGAAATAATTAGGACTTTTGTCCTTTTCATTTAGAATTCCTTTTCCTTAATATACCAGCTGACTCAAAGAAGGCATTCAACCATTTGTTCATATGCAAATACAAACTAAATGCTTAAAATATTTTTTTTCTCCCTGCTGGGGGATATTTTTGAGATATAAACTGTCAATTCTTGTAGCATGTTGAGTTCTTACTCATTACTACAGCCTGAGTAAAGGTGGCTGCACCTTTATTAAGTCCACAAACCGTTCTCCACATTTAAGAAAGTTAGAGGAATGGGGTTTTGAAAGCAGAATGACACTTGTGGTTGTTTCTGTGTTGCAGGCAGAAGCTGTATTTGCATGCTACAAAAGCCATAGCTTTTTTCAAAGATGAATGTGTCAGCAAGTATGATACATTTTTGGACAAAGCTGAGGACTGGACAAGGCAAGCTATCCATTTCTTTAATATTTGGTAATGTTCACTGTACCACTTTTATATAGGCAGCTCTTAAAATAAAACTCTCTTTCTTCTAGGAAAATGCTTCACACAAGGAAGCAGTTACTTGCTCTCACCAACCAGTGTTTTGGTATTGAAGAAGAGGTGTCCAAATACCAGGATTATATAAATGAGGTAGAATGCTTCAAAACTATGTGAAGTATTTGCATAGATAAAAGACTTCCACATATTTTCATGTCAGTAGTGTTGTTTATAGTGACTCTTACAGTGATGCAGTTGTATTAAAATAGAGGGCTTTGTCGGTGCAGTATGTGGTCTACAGTAGCTTCATTGCTATGTCAGAGTGGACTAGAGAACGGTGTTATTTTTTGAATAATTGAATAATGTAATTTTTTTTAGTCATTACATGATTTTGGAATTTGGTGGGGTTGGTTTGGTTTGGGGTGGGGTTTTTTTGTTGCGGCTTGTGGGTTTGGAGGTTTTGGAGTTTGTGGATTTGGGGGTTTTTTTGTAATATTAGCATTTCCCCCCTAAAAAAATCAGTGCAAACGGATGTGGGTTCATTGAGAAATGTTCTGTGCAACTGTTACCATAATATTTTCTGAGGACGTAGAGGATTATCCTAATTCTCTTATGAAGTATAAAAACACTACTTCCACAGTCAAGATTATGGGATACATTCTTATGAACGTTAAACTGATGCTTTGGACAGTAATGCTGCAGGATGCAAACTTAGCATAATTGCCTCAAGACTGAGAGAATAAGAGCATTTTCCTGTGGTAAAATTTGTTTTTATTATTTTTTAGAAAGGAGAGATGAATGAAAGAAAAGCCCCCGATAAGTGTAAAATTAGTTAAGGAATGGTGGAGAGCAGCATTTTACTTATTATTTGTATTTTAGTAGCACCACCAACCCATTGATTGATTAGGATCCTGTTGCCCTAGGATATCTACCAACATAACAAATAGATAAATCTTCCTTTCCAGAGTTTATTATGAAAGTACTAGATAAGAAGATGGAACAAACCAGGGAATTATAGGTCATGTCATTACAAAACTTGCTGTGATGATCCCAGCTTAGAGAATATCAGCCACCTTAGTACTGTAATGAATTTATGAGGTATCACAGCAATGGAGAATTTAAAAAAGGATTTTAAGTTGGGCATCAAGATATACCTGACAACTTGTATTGTAACTTAAATTTCCTTTTTATCTGTTACAGTTACAAGATGCCCTGCCACAGAAAATGTTTGCAGCTTCCAGTGGGATGAAACATACAATGAATACAGTATATCCAAGCTCAAACACATTAGTGGAAATGACTCTTGGGTGAGAATTTCATATACAGGGAAATTGAAAAAAAAAATTAATTGACTTAGCGATTGCTGTACTAAGATCAAGAATTTTACATTGCTAAAGTGGTGGCACTGATCTGGAAGTGAGTGGCGGACAGCACTAATATATCATGTCTCTTTTTAAATAACCAACCCTTATATTGTATGTAATGGCAAGTTGCTGAAAACTGTGGTGGTGAATGATCAGAGCAGGTAACTATCCCTAAAAAACTGTAACCTTTCTTTTGCTTCTGATTACTATAGGATGAAGAAACTAAAGGAGGAAATGGAAGGTGTTGTTAAAGAGCTGGCTGAAAACAATCACATTTTGGAAAGGCAAGCAATTATTTTCCCTTTTGGGGCTGAAACTAGGGGCAGGCTTAATTTGGTACATTTTATAGATCCATAATTTAAACTAAGGGAACAATTCTATAATGTCTTTAACTGTAAATATATTTTAAACTGTTCAAATGAGATGTAACAAAATAATTATTCAAAACCTTAGAGCTTTGTTGCAAAATCATTCTGATACAGCCATTTTTGTGTCATTTTTGTTTCACGTTACTTTGGTTTAGCTAATAAAAATTCCTGTTGCAAAGGCAGTTTAATTCTGAATTTAAACACAATACGCAATACTGTTGCAGCAATATGGTGGTGTCTTTTAATTCCTCACTTATAGATGTTATTTTTAACAACTGTGGAATTATACCAATCTGAATTAATGATTTTGCAGTTTTCAGATTGCTTAAGTAACATGAATAGGGAAACATGTTTCTTACAATCCTGCGAAGATATTTTTATTATCACATACAGACTGATTTTGATTTTTTTCCTATGATGATGAGAAAGTGTATAAAAATAAACATCTCCTGAAAGTTCCAGTGTAAATTGCTGATAGAGTGGAGTTTAGCTTCACGCAGAATTAGACTGGTTTTGTTCGCCACTCCCAGTCCCATACTTGCAGCAGAGCTTCTTCTCTTCTTTGCACATACAGAAGTTAGGTACAAATGCCTCTGTTGGCATGTGGCAAGGGAAAGGAAACCCCCATAAATAAATTAAAGATTGATTCTATAATCTAGGCAACCATCTAAAAATATGCTGTTTCTTTGGTTTAGATTTGGTGCTTTGACTGTGGACGGTGGCCTGCATAACGTGGACTGTATCTAGCTTCCAAAGGACCCGAAGAGGACTTGTAAATTTTTTCAAAGGGAAAAAAATACTGTTGGGACAGTTAAAGGCAGATAATAAATCTGTATCCAGGGTTTTTTCCTTCAACAACTGTAGTACTAAAGAAATTGTAAATATGTATAATATGTAAATACAAAAGAAATATATATCTTTTCTTGGTCACTTTTAGGATAGAATAACTTCTGGCAGGGAATTAAGCCCCTTGGAGGATCTCTGGGGAGTCCTAAAGGGAAAAGTATTGTTGATGAAATTGACATTTGTCTACTTTGAATATTGCCCTTTTTTTCCAGAATATAATTTAGTCTTCATTGCAAGAGGACTTGCAGTACTCCAAAACACCCTTGTGTAAAGGGTATTTTGGATTTCCTTCAACAACCACTATTATGTAGGAGTCTAGCTGAATGACTTTGATCATCACAGAACATGAAGAATGTTTTAAATGAGATGTTTTTAAATGAGTGTGAATAGGACTAAGAGTGTGGATAGGACAGAACAGAAATGCATAGGACAGAACAGAAATACATTTCTCTTCACATCCAAACCATTAGTTCACTTCTACTTGAGAATGCAAATTCACAATATTTTTTAAGCTCTCTACATATTTGGTGCCATGTTATCTGTAATCATTTGACTGCTCAGTGTTTGGAAGTTTTGCACTCCAGCTTGTCGAACGAATGTAAAAATTCATTTTTTGGAGTACAGCATTTTCAGAATTTCCTTGAAATCTTGTTGCTCACCACAACAGCAGTGTGTTCTTAAAACAGCTGCTTCTTAATCTTATCTGCAGGTATAATTTTTTAAAAAGCTTAAAAATTTGGTATGAGGAAATCTGTGCGCACTCAATAGACTGGATAGCATCACACTTCAGTAGCAGCTGAATAGTGGAAAATAAGTTACCAGTCTAGATCTTTAAAAGGGACCACTCCCACTGCTGACTTATGACTGAGATACCAAACTTTGATGGAAACTTAGTAAGATTTTATATTTATTTTCGAACATCAGTAGTTACTACTTTCAGTACTACATGATGGGGTTGCAGAGATGCAGAGTGAAACATTCTGCTCCAAAATACATAGGAGAAAGAGAGCAGGAAAACAAAACTTGGGAGATATCCGTTTGGGTATTACAGATGTGCATACTGGTTTCAAATGAGCATGCAAATATTACAGAACTCATTCTTTCCTTGTGGAAACCTGGCCATGGATGTTCAGTGGTGTCCAATTGCAATTCTCATTGCTGCATTACATCTGTAAAAGCTGGACCAACTATATTTAGAATTTTCCATAATTACTGATGGAACATTTAGGTATAAACTAAACAACATTGACCTGTGATTGCATCTGGTAGTTTTGTGATGCTTATTCCCTGCTTATCTGTCCAGGTCAGAATACAAAACATTTTCATTTCCTTTTTAGAAAATATTTGGAGAGAAACTTCAGGAATTTATAAATGAGTGTTTCATTTTAAAAGAAAAGGAAATTCACTTGCCTTGATGTCCAAGACCTGCTTTCCAGTGTTCTTGGTGAGAGTCAAAAAAGGGAATTCAAACATTTTTACACTCATGTGAGCAGCTTCTGTCTTTGCAAGTTTTGTCATCCAAAAAATCTAGCTATGCAAAAGGAGTGCAACAGTTTGTCACACATCTTCCCTTGGTTAGCCATGGTATTCTTAAATGTTTTAAAATACTGGAATCATGTCTAACTGGAATGTTTTACTGCCTGCTTGTACATTTGTTCATTCACTTCCACAGTCTCACTGAGTATCAGTAAAACACATGAATAAATGTGAAAAGAATTGGGCTCTCTAGCTGTGCATAAAACTGTATTTTGTTTCCGACATTGTAACACTTTGTTCTTTCAAAGTTCTTAATCTTGAAAGAAACAAAATGCTAGGTGGAATATATAATTTTCAACTTCCTTATACTGAAGCAGTCTGAAAAAGAAAGTTAACAATATAGTCCGTATGTTGAAATATGTGCAGCATTGTTTTACATGGTTGAAAATGTTTTGTTATATTTTATATTCATTTTCAACATTGCTGGCTTTAGCGTTGCTGACTACATCAGTAATCTTAATCTTGTTAAAATTTATTTTTCTAAAGCAACTTCAGCAAAGCAGTAGCTAAGGAACTTGAAGTACATCAGTTCATAATCTTCTGATTATGTTATGATGAAGCAAATAATTTTTCAAGTTAAAGCATAGTGTACTGTACCATCAACTTTTTGCTCAAACTAAGTGTTCAGATGCTATGAGTCATGGTATTGATTTGCCAAAAGAAGTAATAGAAAGTAATATATAGTTCTTCTTCCTGAAGCTGGCTTACTGGTTTGGGGGGTTTAGCCGAATATATTAGTTATCTGTTACTTGAACAAACTTGTCTTCATATGAATTGTGAAAATGCATGAGTGAACAGCTTAATGGCATAAATACATCATCAACCACTTATTGTACAGTGTGTACTTCTGCCTTTTCATAATTTAATTTTCTGTTAATTTCAGTATTGCCTTATGAGTTTTACTTCCTTGTAAACACAATAGAGAGCCTGAAATATGAAGATGCAAATTGCAGCTCAATTTGCATTATCCAGCTGTTCAGAAAATGTGCCCTGCGCAACAGAATCACTAGCATAGGCAATATGGTACAGCCACTAATTATTTTAATTTTTTTTAAACAACTTGGTTGACACATGTTCTGAACAATGTTAGTTCTTTTAACGGTGGCAAAATTCCTAGTTTCTGCTCAGTATGAAATGGTCCACTGGTGGAACTCAGTCAGTTCTAATGCGCACAATCAATGTAGAAGTGGTAGTCATAGATTAGTTCTGGATGGTCCTGAGCAGAACTGGGAAAAAAGGGGAGTTGTTGGCTGAAAAAAGAGACTATTGGAAGAAGTCGGATGTAAAAGTCTTTGGTAATCTAAAGGCTGTTTCAGAAGATTAGCATTCATTGTGTCTGTGGTGAAAGGATTATAGATTACTAATAATAACTGTAGTGCAAACAAAAAACCGAGCCTACAGCTTCAGAGAAACCTGTCTAATGGTAAAGAGAGGCATGTGCCAGAACAGATTGTCCTGGGAACAGCAATACTGTTTGAAGAGGGCTTATAGGAACAGGTTCGCTGATGGGAGCTCTTGTGACTAATTCTGCCATTGGCAAAGCTTCATGACCTTCTAATTTTCTGTGCCCTAAACAGCTTTCTTTTTTTTTTTTTTTTTGCATCAATCACAAAAAAAATGTGGTAGGGGTAGTATCCCCTCAGTGGAATTTGCTATTTGGTCACTGGTACCAGCCCAGGCAGCAGTAATTACAGTTGCACATCTTTTGGAGAACTTCAATGCCTGTGGGTAAGCAAGGCCGGCAGCGGCAGGTGAGCCGCTGGCATGCTGCAGGCAGGGGCACGGCGCGGTTCTTTGAAGTTGTGTTGTGCTCCTGGAAACTGACACAAGTGCTGAATGAACGCTCTGACTCCCCGGCCGCCACAGCCGCCACAGCCTCCCCATCCAGGTGCGGGTTATGGCACCCCTGCCCAGCCCTGGGAAATATTTCCCGCAGTAGCCGCTTTAAGGAACTGAGGCAGATCATTTTAATTGGAACCTACTGAAGCGCATCACCAGCTCTTGTCAGCTCCCCCTGTGCCAAGGGCTGCTTCAGCATCCCTGAGTACGTTTATGCCGAATGATGCGGAGTTTGTGCCTCCCGGCTGCGGGGCCGCAGACCGGCGAGAGGACTCGGAGAGCGACGCGGCGGCCGCCAGGTCGGGGAGGGGACGCGGTGCGGCGCCTCCTTCGCCCCCGCCGCCTCCCCGCTCCCCTGGGCCGCGGGTGCCGTGTGCGTGAGGCGGGCAGAGGCGGCGGCCGGCGCGCCCCGCTCCGCATGGCGGCGGCCGCGCCGGGCCGGCGGGAGAAGCCTCGGCGGGGCCGGGCGGGGCCCCCGCAGCCGCCGCTCCCGCAGCCGGACGCGCCCGCCGCCGTCCCGGGCCCCGCGCTCTGCGGCCGCCGCTGCCCGGCGCCGCCGCGGCCCCGCCACGTCCGCACCATCTTCGAGGCGCCGCCGCCGCCGGAGCCCCCGCACCGCTTCGGGCCGGCGGCGGCGGGAGCGTGGTGCGACCTGTGCTGCCGCTTCGTCCTCTCGCAGGGCCTGCGCTGCGCGGGTGAGCGGCTCCGGCGGGGAGCGGGGCCGGGAGCGGCGGGGCCGGGGGACGGGAGACCCTCACAAAACCGAGGGGCACGGGGCCAGCTCAGGCGGGTCAGGCGCCTCCCGCTCCGCGCCGGGAAACGCGTGCTTCGCCCAGCCCCGACGGGAGCCGGGGTTTCGCCATGTGAAGCGCTGGAGCACGACGGCTGCCGAGCGGGAGCCAATGGCCGGGACAGCGGCCGGGCGTGGGGTGGCTGCAGTGTGACCCAGGGAAAAGCGGCTCCTCTCCGCCCCGCAGGAAGGTAACGCGTGTCACAGGGTGTGGGGAGTGCTGCTCTGAGCGCTTCGTGTGTGCTCCGGCCCGGCCAAAG
Organism: Acanthornis magna; assembly: GCA_036785705.1. Taxonomy (NCBI): domain Eukaryota; kingdom Metazoa; phylum Chordata; class Aves; order Passeriformes; family Acanthizidae; genus Acanthornis; species Acanthornis magna. The sequence continues at coordinate 29,549,393 of JAWUZG010000001.1, forward strand.
CCGTGCGCTCTGCTCCCTGCCCGGCAGGGTCAAGCCCAAGGCAAGGTTATGCTGTGGTGTCGCATGTCCCACGTACGCGGCACGAACATGTCCTTTCGCTCTCGGGGCACTGATTCATGGTAGGCAAAGGTGTGTTTTCCTTTTCCTATGTAGAAAACAACTTTCCTCCTTTGCATCCCTTTCATTACCACTGCCATAATGTAAAATACAGTGATTTCATTCACCTGCTAGCTCCTACTGCTAGCACAGTGGGACAACATACGTAATCTAGTGCTGGTGAAAAGTCCTCTTTTGCCATCCCTTGATTGATTGAAAAGGCTTTGGCCACGTTATTGGACTTCATAGTAATCTTGAGGGTGATTTCCTCATAGAACTCCATGGGCATGTTCACTTGGCTGGCTCTTCTCGCCCACGGCTGCAGTGCCACTGCACTTTCTAGGACAATCTAGTGCTATCCCTAGTGGTGTGACATGTTCAGGTGTGTGGTTTGCTTTTGATTTATATCACCGAGCCTTTGTTTAACAGCTGATACTTGAAACACAAGGTGGGAAAGAAAGGTCAATATTTTTCTTTTTTTTTTCTGTCTTAAGTAGATGTAATAACCTCATATTGTCCTCTGCTGATATATATAATTTATGTTATGACATAATGTTCTTGCATTTACATTCACTTTCTGTAGCTCTATTTTTACAGTTACTCTTGGAATGGAAATACTTTGGCTGTGAAAATAAAATACTTTGTATTTATCATTTGTTCTGACAGGATGTGTAATGCACTGAAGTGAAAATAGACCTTAGAATTATTTTTTTTTTAAATGATCAAATGCTCCATGACAAGAACTTCAAGTGTCACATTGGGTTATGTATCTTCCAGCAACATTTTCTTGGAACTATTACAGCTTGCAATGTTTTTCCTTCTCCTCCATGACAAGCTCCATTTTTATGAGGCATAGTACTTCAAGCTGCTCTCTTAAATTGCTGTTTAAGTAGCAGAGGAAACATTCAACTTTTATGATCTAGTATGAATATAATATTTAGAAGCTGTAAAGCGCTATGGAGATGAAAGGAAACACCAGCTAAAGCGCACGAGGGCTGCTGTGAGAACCTCTGATCTTGCCCACTTGGCAGGCACAACCAGCCGGCCAGACTGCTGAACAGATCTGGCTGATAAATTGGCTAAGGGCAACAAAAGTAGGGACTGAGTCAGGACAGTTCAGAGACCTGAAGGAGAGTGTGACCGGCTGCCCTCCCGGCTCAGAGCCACTAAATGAACTCTGGCCAGGCTTCACCCAGAGTCACAGGCTCCTCTGTGAGCAGGTGAATATGGGAGAGAAAGATGTGCCTGGGAAGGCAGTAGACACAGCTGTGCTCAACATCTAAGCTGTGTCTAGAGTGGCCCTGAAAGCTGAATCAGATACCACCAGGACTACAGCCGAATTTGTGGCCTCTGTGGTAGCCTCCATGAAAATGCCATGGTCTCCTTTGGGTACCCCTTGCAAAGCAGAGATTACAATGGAGGTTAAAAGTACATTTCAAAGATTTAAATCTGCCTGGCAAGATGTGACAGTGCTGAAAGTTTCCCAAAAAAACCCTTGTTTTCCAGAAGCCACAAGTGGTAGAGAAGTTCACTTTAGGTCCTCTGAAAAGTAAAACACAGCAGCATCTTCCAGATGGGCCACTGATAATGAAGAGGGAGCTACGTGCTGAATTCTCATGATTCTGAGTCACAAAGACATAAATACTATACTTATTTAAATTACCCTCTCTGAGTATTGGTTGAAGTCAATTCTCACCAGATCATTGCCTTCAGACATGATCAAAGACAGAGGTGGTGAATGTGGTGGCAAGGATAAAAAGGAATGAGAAATTTTCTCTGGGACAGGGAAGCAATCAAAGGGCATATACAAGGAGTAATTTTAAAGAATTTAGATACAGACTTTTTTCTAAAAGAAAAGCCTGTGACTTCTCTATGGGAATGGGGATTTCTTTGAGTATCTCTGTCCAGCCTTCCCCACAATTATTGGAAAAATTTCCATGCTGAGCTTCAGTAGAGCTTAGACTTTACTCTTACCATTTTCCAGTGGGTGTGCGGCTGTCTTAGGGTTTTTGTTCACTCCTTGGTGCACAGCATAAAGTGAGGTGGGATCCCTGAACTACCAAGAAAAAGGTCTTTCTGCCTTTTGTGAGATTTTTGGAATTCACAAGTTTTCAGGCTTCTGATAAAAATTTTAAAAATACTTTCATTTAGTTCAGGGAAGAGAGATCAGAACAGGAAAAAAAGTCAAGATTAATGAACGTCTCTCTCAATGCATTGCACAAGGTGCACATTATTCAAGCAACTTATTTCTTGAAAAGAAGTAAGGCAGTGCTGATATTTCTGGACCCCAGCCCAGGGGGGGTAACAAAATACCTCTGAAAAGGATACTTTGTAGTATCTGACCTCTTGCTGTTGTTTTGGATTCCTTTTCAAGAGAGGCTTAATTGGTTTTGCAGTCCAGGTTTGTTCTGCTATTCACCTTTTCACCTCTATTATTTGGGTTAAAAACCCGGTGCAGATGCAGAATTCCATTGCCTAGCCTGACTTTTCTGCTGGAAGTTGTTTGAAACAGAAGCAGTCCGGATTATTTCAGTTTGTATAATGGAATGGTGTACCGTAAATAGTGGGGGATTTTTTCCTAGCATTCAGTTTTTCTCTGAATCTGAATGTGGTCTGGAGTGAAAATTCTCCATTTCTTATATCTTACTGATGTTGTATAGCATTATGTAGTGTAGGAGGTTGTTGCATTGTATCAATATATCATTTGGCATTTGAAAAATTAGGCATTTTTCATGGTTTTGGATGAAAGTCTGTATTGCCAGGCTATAAAATACAGTTTCTGAGCATTTTCCCCATAGTCTGGTGAACAGACTGGGTGTACATAGGTGGTGGGAGTGTGAAAGGAATTATTTTGTGGACTACTTGCTCTGGACTTGTAGTTAATTTTTGTGACTTTTCTTTTACATTGCATCTTGCACTTTCATTGAACCAGATGAAAATAAATGAAACCTTTTCAGAAGTTTTATTCTTCACTTAAGAGAAGGGAAATTACAGGTCCTACATGACTTTTTCTTCAAACTTTATAAAGATATTTAAGCAGATGGTTTAGAGGCACCATGAAAACCAGGTGGCTCCTTTCCTGTGTTTAGTGATGGGACACGGTTGGGAATTCTCTTCTCCACATCTTTTTTTTTTACCCATTTTTCACATTTTGTTTTTTCAGCAAGCATTCCTTGCGAAGTGTATGGCTCAGTGTCAGGGCATGTCAGGGCCTCTCTTTGTTTTTTCTCTGCTGAAATGGGTATTTTGGTGGGAGCCTTATTTGATTTCTAACATGTTTTTATATTGGCTCTGAGTATTTAGTAGTTGGCACCTGCTTAGTGCAGTTGAAGAACCGAGGTGTTGTGTTTGAATATGTAGTATAGCTCTCCTACTACAGGAATGTTTAAATATCTGTAAAAACAAATAACAGAACAAAAACTTTAGAAAAAACTAGTATATATTATCTAAATGCCTACTAATTGTCAGGAATAGCAAAGAAACAGATTCCCCTGTAGAGAGTAAAATATGGAGGAAAGGAACAAACACAGGGATTAGTGGTTTTTTTTCCTTCAGGATATTTTTCTGACCATCGTTTGTCTAACATATTTTTTTATTGCTTTTAAGTAAGAGAATAGACATTGTCCACTATCTCTGCAGCAGGAGTGCATTCATATTTAATTGTATGTAATGAGGAGGTTATGTTGCTAAAACTACAAGAGTAACTGCTTGAATTACCAGTGCTGTTCAGAGTTGAAGGAGCCTCGTAAAGTTTTATCTATAGAGTGAGCACTGGGGGACAGATTAGAAATAGCAATGCTGGGAGTCTGCTTCTCTTTCTCATTCTTTCTGCAGAGAGTTGTTTAATGGTGCACAGTTCCCCCAGTGTTTTATATTTTCTTTTAAATCCAAAATACCACATTTTCTCAGAATCCTTAGAGGCTGGAGCAGCAGGAGGTGTCAGGATTTGGGTTGCTGGTGGAGCTCAGCTCAGAGAAAGCCCTGTTTTCTTCCTTGTTGGATTTGAAGGAGTGTGGGTGGTCTGCTGCCCCGATGGGGTGTTTGCTGGAGCTTGCAGGGCTGGTAGAACTGGAGAAGAAATTAGTCCCTGTGCAGTGCAGTGGGACTGTGGACTGTGCCCAGCACAGGGTGAAAGGTAGAGGTAGCAATGGAAAGAAGACGCAGCTTTGGTGGAGTTTTGGAATGCTTGCTGTTTTCCTCAGTGCCTTTCTGCCTCCTGGGGCATTTCTGTAGTCACAGCAAGGTTCTCACTGCTGAAAGCTGAGCTCTTTCCCCTGCTGTTTGGAGCGAGCAGTAACTCCTCACTGAGTTCCTTGGTTACTGTGGGTCCTGTTTTCTTGGCCTCTGACATTTCTTTTCCTGTATGAGTCCCATCTTCCACTCCTAAGCCATACACTGTCCCATGTAGAAGCTTTCACCTGTTTCTGAGCACCTTTCTTTGTTCTTGTTTTCACCATCTCATTAATGAATGCTTAATTATTAATTATGTTGTTCTTCAGAGTCTGGGTGCCTCAGATGCAACCCTAAGAGATTACAGAGAATACAAGTTTGTTTCAGTTGTTTTCAGGTTTGACAGCAGCGAAGAGAAAAAATTTTAAAATCACCATGTAACATTCATGTCATCACTGAGAGCCTCTGAAAATGCTATGTGGTTTTTCCACTTGTGTTCCTCACACACTTTGGAGCCGCTCTGTAGGGAGCCCCTGCAGTGGATTTTTTCAGTGAGCAGGAGCCTCTTGGTGGAAATACCCTGTGTTTCATTTCACAGGCAGGGGGAAGGACCCCAGATGCCGCAAGGCTTGGTTTGGAACAAACCAGTGTTTGAGAGGTGATACAGGAGTAGAAAGGGGTGTGCTAATAAAAACATGAGAAAACAGGTGTTTCTGCAGGTGTACTCAAGATGTGTAATAAAACATCAAAGCAATGATGTATTCAGAAAAGCAAAGATCTTAGTAATAAAAATGTTGCCGTTACTTGCCAGTGTGATAACTCCTGATGATGTGCTTGGAGAAAGCCTTGGGGAACCAAGGAGAAACTTGATGTTGTCATGGGAAAGCTTTGAGGAGCTTCCTGTGGGTTGATGCCTGTTTTATACAGTTATACCATGCTCAGAGTCCAACAGATTAGCAGTGCTTGGGAGGAGTTTGGGTCATTTTGGGATGTAATGATACAGGTGCCTTTTAAATTATGTTGTGCCTGCATGCTATATACATATTGCCAGTATCTGTGCTTTTAACACACTGGAGAAAAAAGGTGAAACTGAAGGTTTTACTGGATAATGTGTCTTTTTGTTAAATGACTAATATCATTTGGGGTTTTTTTGCATTTAGGGCTAGCGGTAGGAGCTGTTGGCCACTCTAAGTTCTTAATAGAGAGTATGCTTGTACAGGAAGAAGCAGTCCTCACATTGAAGTGCTATGAGCAAAGCAGACAGAAATGGAAGCACCGATAGATTAAGTAACTTTTTCAAGCTTACCTCTGAGGTCACTGGTCAAGCCAGCATTAGAGCTCAGCTCTTGTCCAGGGACTGTGGTCATCTCTTCCTTCTGTTGTTAAGTGGTGTTGGCTGGAAATCTCCGGCCGTCTTGGAAGCATCTCTTTATCCAGACAGTGAAATGCAGGTCAGCAGTGTGCTGGTGGGGTGGCTTTAGGAGCTGCTAGACATGTCTGCTTTCTGCACACTGTACTGAGTACTGAGGAATGCCAGTTTTATTTCGCTCAGTAAAGGAAGAGTGCACTGTGTACAGTAGCTTGGGTACCATAGCCTGACAGTGAAGTGTAGGAGCTCGGAAGAAAGTATGAAGGGCTACAGTGAAAGTTCTCTTGTGTATTTTTCTCTTATACTCCTGTTCAAAACATTCACTTATTGTCTAGTAGCTGCCATGGCTAAAGTAAGAAACATTCTACTCTTCTAAGCAAGAAAAAATGTACAAGGTGCACCCTTGTTAATCTCAAGTGCAAACAGCATGTAATCACTCCTACTGCAACGCAGAGATCTAAAGAGGGATGGTGACAGCTTGCTTGCACCCTAAAAAACGATCAGGTTTTAAGCAGGCCAGATTAAGATGAACAAACTTATTGTTTTAGCAAAGTTTAACACATATTTCTGGTTTCCTGCCTTGATCTGTTTTCTCTTAATGATGGTTCTATGCAAGCTCTCACTGAGAAGTCTACTAATTTTGGCACAAAGTCACCCGAAGCCCACAGGCAAGTTGGTCTATCATGCGCTGAGTCAAATCCTATGTGTCAAACTATGTTACAAGGCTTCAGTATCTTCTCTCCAGTTTTAGCCTTGAGTTTTATTTTTCCTGTACTATCAAGTGTAGCTGTTTACATGCAGAAGTGGTTTTCCTAAAGGCTGTTCAATGATTTCCCTGAATTTGCTGCTACTAATATAATATCTACTGCAAAGCTAAAACTAATGTGAATCCGTTGTTTTCACATTGCACTGCTATTCTCTGCATTTGGCTTTTTAAATTTACATTCAACTTTAATTTTGAAGCACAAACCTACAGACATACAGTAAGCCTATAACCAAACTACATTAAAAATGAGCATGTGCAGCACGTTGTACCAGCAGCAGTCTCCAGGAAATAGTGCATTACTTTCACAATGCTCAGCTGCACCAGCACAGCAGTGCCCTCCCTCACACACTTCCTTCACAGTACTGTGCTGGTCCTGCCTGCCTCTGCACATTCCCACTATCTGGAAAAGAACATAAAGCAAATTACAACAAATTTTAGAGGTTGAAGAATTTGAAACAAAATAGGGAATGACTGTACAGTTCAACGGATGATAGTGAAAAGAATCAAGAAGAAATATTGCTGAAATACACAAAGAGACGTTCTTTTCCATGTAACAATGCAGGAAAACATTTATTTACAGTGTAATATATTGTAGAGTTAAACAAGAACTAACCAGATATGAACAAACGTGCTTTGGAACTGTGATTTTCTTCCTCAGAATTCAGGACATGTTTCAGAGGAGCTATTGCTGAGAAGATACCCTCCTATTCCTTACATCTTAAGGGGAGAAATCCAATTATTCTCCAATAATAGTAATTAATAGATCATTAAATCTGATAACAGATGTATTTCACATCAGTTTGAATACTACAGTTCTTCAATTTCTACCTTTCAAAGGGAGGCAAGGTTTTGGAAGTTGCAGATTGCCAATCACTGTTTAATTTTTAGTCCTTTCTTTTTGTGTATGTGCAGCTGCTGAGAATCAAAAGTTTTTTTAGAAAGCTCACAAATATAGCCACTTATTTGGATTAGGGAGGGATGAACAGCTGAGCTGGAAACTGGAAGTATTGTGGTAGTTTTGCTGATTTAAAGTAAAATACAGCAGTTTTTTGTTTCTTTTCTTTTAGTAGTTGTGTTCTTCATAAGCTTCCAGGCAACTGCATAGCCTTGTCATACATAATGATGTTATAAATTATGTTCTGATATGAAATCAGTGATGCTGTGTCTTGACAGTGTCGTGGTACTGCAGTAGTGCCGAAGCCCAGGGACTAGTTAGGCGGGACCCTTTTTTTGATAGTTGGATAACATTTACTCTGACATACAGCTGAACAGAGTTTAAGGAAGGTTGCAGCTTTTGTTTATAATTTCTAGGTAAACATGTTTCACACACTCCATTGTTTCAGTTCATAGGTACTGTGTTTCTCTGCAAAACCCAGTTCTGGATTGGGAAAATCTTGTGGTCTGTTTCAGATCTCTGTCAGGGGAAAAAAAAAGAACGAAAAAAAAGAAAAAAAGTGAAGGGAAACAGTTTATGGAGGTCTGGAACTTCAAGGTCTGTCGATATGGAAAACATCCTTATGAAGGCTGGCTTGTGAATACTTCACACTGAACTCTGCTTGTGGGTGTGGCATATAGCGCAGTGACATACACCCACATTGTGACAGGTTGGAAAGACTCCACCTTGTTTTTCAAATACATTATTGCCTAGAAAAAATGCAAAACCTAATTTTGAGCCCAGTTAATAGGGACATTTGCTAATGCCAAAAGCAGATATTCCTTAATACACTCAGCTTTTCCTACACACAGTTCCTACTGTGAATAGGTGTGTGGGGATCTTTGTTCCTGAAACCAGACTAAATGGGCAAGTTCCAGTTGAACTCAAAGCAAATGAAATCCTTTACTCATCCCAGCCATTTGCTACCTAAGAGCTGGGGAGAGTAGAAATGGCAGTAAGTCCTCACTGAGGAAAAATGCTCTTCTGCTCCGGAGCAGGGAGTTCTGCATCTGCCCCACATCTGGCACCACTGTCTGTGCTTATACTGATTATTAGACTTCATTTTCATGGTGTCACAGTATTGCTGTGTTGCTCTAACAAATGCTTGTTGGCAAAGAATTTGCTTTTAAAATATATAAACTCAGCACACTCCAAAAGAATATTTCCAGTCAAACACTGCTGGTTGTTTATAGGTCACCATTTAAGTGTATTTTATGTGGCAGTGAAGGTTTGTTGGGGGTATTTTTAGTTCCCTCAGCTCTGTCAGTGGGCACGGGAGGGCTGCAGTGGGGCAGCCCCCAGGGCACTGTGTGTCCCCCTCTGTTCAGAGCTGGTCTGTTGAGCTCTGTAGATCAGAGCAGACAGGGACATCTCTGAACTTGTGGATGTTTCACGGGCACCCCTTTGCTTTCCAACTGGTGTGCACAGGTCTCATGCAGAGTGTGGCTTGGGAGGCAGATGTAGAGAGCAGTGTGGTGTGCCCAGCTCTCCTGCCAAGGTGGTGACTGGCCACGCACTCCAGGCACCACATACATGGGGACTGTGTGGGCACTTCTGCCCTGCCCAGGTGCCCCCTGAGTTCTGACCTTTGTGCTTTTGGGGGGAGGAAGGAGGTCAGAAGCTGCCTGCATAGCAGAGGGGACAGCTGCTCACCTCCCTTCCCAGGCAGGTGGGACAGCAGTGAAGGCAGCAGTCATTCCCTCCCCTCCTCCAGACACTGCTCAGATGAGCAGAGTATGACCTGGGGGTTGAAGTCTGTTGCAGGGAAAAGCCTTACATGGCTTTTTTCTCTAAAGGGAGGCAGGGATCAAGAGTCTGAGTCTGCTCACATTTCAGGTCCTTTTGTCCTCCTTGGAAAGTATCTCTGTGCACTCTTTTTTTGTCAGTGTAGATTGAAAGGTACATATGTAGCCCTGTGTAGCATCTTTCTAATACAGAGAATTCTTAACTTTAGTAATGCCTTGGTGTACTGTGGGGAATCAGAATTGTCTTAGGAGGAGCTCTGTGAGCTTTCCCGAGCCCAGCTGATGCAGGCTGAGCGCAGTGCATTCCTGTGCAGAGCACAGTGGCTCATACTCTAAAGCTAGCAGTTCAGGCTGAGAGGAAGCCCCATCATCATCACACACCCCTCATCCCCGAGCTGTGGGAGACTGGCTGTTGTTCATTAGCCTTATGTTTTGGCCTAACTACAGCCTAAAAATGTAAAGTGATGGAGAAGCTGTGAAATTATTGGAAAGCTAACTACCACTGCTCTTCAGTTTAGCTTGAATTCAGGTCTGTGTTCCCATCTGTATTACCTGGTTTGTTGCATAGTATAATTGCCAGATTCATCCCAATGACTTCTTTTGTATAGATTAAGTTCTGTTTGCTTCAAAATAATATACAATATTTTATGTTCTTGTGTATTTTTATTCCACTAAGGTAAGTATGCACTGTAAGGTATAAACCTCCACAGGTTTCTTATTCTCATCAGAAAAGTCAGTTTATCCCCTTATATTGTTCCAACTGGATATATTTTACTGAATATTTTTTAAGCCTCATAAAATACTAGTATAAAGATACTGAATGGGAATTTTTTGTTAAGCAAAAAATAAAATAAAAAAAATTCCTCTGCCCTTCATATCCTGTTAGAGGTCATATATATCTACATGTATTCTTTGTCAAATTACAAAACTAGTCAACTTATTACATATTTACTTATGGTGTGAAATAGTACAGGGTATTCTTTTGCCACTTCGATTTTCATTAAATTTTATGTGTATAAATTTCAGGAAAAAAGAAGTCATTGTTTGATCTTGTGTTTGGCAGATGCCAGTACATATTCAGACCCCTGCTATTTCCTGAGGGAAGCAAATTGGCTGTTGGGCCTTTAACTCTGCTCCTTGCCTGTTCTGAGCTGTTCTGGGTGACAGACCTCCTGCTTGTGCTAAAACCGTCACTTTGCTACTAAATTCCTTCTGGTATGACAGGGTGGAGCTCAAACAAGACACAAAATCCAGTGGCCTGTGTCCTGCCTTCTGCTCTTTTCATTGACACTAGCTAAAGAATTGTGACAGATACAGTATAAATGGAAGTGTTTATTTGTTTTCAGAGACATATTGGCAACGGGAAATGCAATCAGAACCCAGTAGCTCGGTCCTGAGAAGCAGCAATATGTTTAAAAAGTCAGATGTATAAAATGGGGTTAAATACGTCACATATTTTAGCATAGAAAAATACATTGTGAATTCTAGAAGATTTATTAACTGTATGCTGTGAACATAGCTAGTGTAACAAAGCCCTTACTTTCTGTAGTTTAAAGATTGATACAAAAGCATCTTTGTTTTGTGATGACATTAGTTTTGATTTTCCGGGGATTTCTGCCATTCAGATCTAGGAGAAGAAAGAAAATCAAACCAAATGAGAGAAGCTGGACACATAGTGAAGGAAATCATACCAAGCTTGGGAAATTGCTACGTAGTCTTGCTGCTTAAAAGAGTACCCTAGAATTCATGATAAATGTTGCAGGGGGCATATATCAGTTCATAGCATCTCTGAGTTTACAATTCAATATGTACCATGATTGAAGCATGTGTAGTTTATGTATTGATATGCTGTTAATTTCTTTGGATAATGATATGTTGATAGATGCTCAATTCTTAAGTAAATTGTGGCAGTGAATGACTTGACTTTTATGTTTGCCTTAAAATCCATTAAGGGAAAGTCTCATTTTGAACACCCTGTATATCTATAGAAATCTCTGTTAAATTTACTGCTGAGAAACTTCAGAAGAAAGTGTTTAAGAGACACTCTCTAGAGAAAATTTAAATTAAGGGATTTTGAAAGAGGGCTTGTCACTATCAGTTTTGGTGTTTATTTGTTTACAGCCTGGAAAAGGTAGCTAGAGATGAACAAAAGAGCCCTTCAAAGCCTTTCTGCAGAAAACATTTCTCAACATCATTGGAAACACAGTAACAGGTTAAGACTCCGAAGCATTGGTCTTTCTTTAGCTGAAGCATCTATTAATATAGCTGCTGCTTGTAATAAAGAGGGAGGTCTGGAGGGCTCTGAGCAGAGTGACGGAGAGGGAGGGGATTTAGGACTAACAGGTGGTCCTGAGACGTGCTGGCTGACGCTGCGCTCCCTGCGAGCGCACTCGCTGTGGGTGTCGGTGGGCTCTCCTCTCTCCGCCTGGGTACATGTGCCTCTTGTTCCTGCTGTAGCTGTGGAGCCCTTGCAGCCATGGCCATAAGAAATGACCTGAGCAAAACCATCAGGAGGATAGCACGGTTTTTTTACTGGTTTCCTAAATCATTGAGCGGTTCGAGGAGAAGGACAGTAAAACTTCTCTGGAAATCCGGTAAGTCTGCTGCTATGTTTCTTCAGAGGCTTTTCCCTGCTTAAAAAAAAAAAATCTAAGGGGAAAAAAAAAAATTGTTTCCATTGAACTGGTTAACATTTCCAGTCCAGCATTGTTTGCATTTTTTCATTCTTGGAGGCTCATTAGACAAAACCATAAAAATATTCTGGAAATGTAATAGAAGGTTCATCAGGCTTGTTCAGACAAAGAGTTCCCTTGCAGCTGTATAATTTATTCTCGTCAGTGATATTTGGTATCTTGTTTTGCCTTGTTTCTCCCTTAGGTATGTATATAGGAGCTCTAATATGACTCAAATAACTGCCTGAAAATTATTTGGAATTGCCTTGAGCTGTTAATTGACCTAGAGGGCTGTGCAAAGACTGAACTGACTAAAGACCTTAACTCATTGTACCAGTTTTCACACAAAGCAATGGGCAGCTTAGAGAGGCTTGTGTCCAGCAGTGATGCACTGGCCTTCTCTTCCATTTTTTCAGCTGAAATGCAGTACAGCTCAGCTCACCAGTTAGTAAAAGTCATCACTTCTCACCGCAGCTCAGTGATCTGATCCTTGTGCAGGCCTGGCAGAGAAGTGTTTGCATCTCTCAGATTAGCACTCTCACAAACACCCTTAAAGCCCAAATACTGTTTTGTCCCTTCAGCATTGTCTGTTCAGGCTGGTACTGAGGCGTGTTCTCAGGGCTTTGGAAGAACATGTGCTGCCATAGCGTAGGAAGCCTAGTTCTTTCTGTTCTTCTTCAGGGACTAATGGTACAAGGTCAGTTTTCTCTTGATTGGGACTCTCTGGAACAGAATGGTGAACTTGTCAATTCCGCAACATTAATAGCAAATTTGTATTTGCATGGGATAGAATTTGGGTCAGTTCCACAGCTGAGCAATTTAGTGTTGTACTTTGGATAACAGATCTGTGATTCTTGAAAGATCTGAAATCTGTCACAGGAACATTGTTTAGCCATATGGCTAAATGGCACATGACTTCTTCCTGTGTGAACGAGTCCACAGATTTCAAATATTCAGCAGGAAATCTCAGCTCATTGAAGTCTGTATGAAACTTTCCCTGATGAACTTGGAGTTTGGGTTAACCTCTTTTTAAATACTGGTAATTTCAAGGCCTCCTAATACATCAAATCGTCCTGAGTCCTCATAACACATCAGATCATTCCTGCATCTCTTTTATTACTGTAAGAACTATCAATAAACATTATTGAGAGTTTTAATTGCTAGCTGGGTTACACATATGTAAAAATGCTTGTATGCCTGTTATCTTTTCCCCCAGTACTGCAAAAAAATTGCATCCATGACTTGTAACAAAAAACAACGTGAACTCTGAGCGCCTTAAAAATAATACTTTTTGTGGGTTGTCTTCCTTCTTCTTCTGCATCTAGTGGCTTGAATAAGATTTGCCTTTTTACTATTATTTTAATATAGGCATTAGCGTATCTTTTGAACTGAATTTGTAAATAGTGTCTGAAGCACCCTGTATGTCCTTTTCTACCTGCGCAGTGAGATATTTGTCACAAAATTTGGATTTGATGGAAATGTGTCATTTTAGCAGAAGGTTGGGTCTAAGCAGAAAAAATCTCAGCGTGAAAATTCAACTCAAATTTCTTGTAAGTTTACAGAAGCCAATCTCATGGACTGGAAGCTGAAGTCCTGATGGTCCTTTCACAGGGGAGGAGATATAGTTCCTGATTGTTCTTCAGTCTGTACAAAACTAACAAGTGGCATGAAACCTTAGCTACCCTGAAGTCCACAAACATTTCTGCCCTTTTCTTCAGTGTCCAGAATTTCCCTTTAGTTTTTGATTAATTACAAAATTACTCACATGCTTCCTCAACTCTGAAATACCACATTTTAGTAATTCTTTACCAAGTTGCCCTTCTGTCCTTCTGAGAGAGTTGTTCAACACATAAGCCTACTCTGAGTAGTACTGACCATCTAGTACCACCCCTTGGTACACAGAGATTTACCCTTGCCTCCAGCACATTAGAATCCAACTTTTTCTCTGCCTCTGTCTTTCTGATGGGTTTTACTCCAGGATTTGCACTAATAGAATTTTTTATTCAGGATGAGCCAGGACCCAGGATGAGCCAGCAGAACAATTCTGCATCACTAGGCTTGTTCCACAGATGAATAACCCAGCTGGCAATTAAAGCTTTCAGTAATACTTACTGATAGTTTTTAGCCACTTGTGCTTTACTGGATAAATTGACATTTTAACAACAACAAAAGAGAAAATTTTATTATTTGGACATGTTAGGAAGATCAGAGATCATGTTCTCTATTATGCTTTGTCATAGATTTTGTGTGGTATCATTCATCATGTGAACCAAGAGATGAGCTCTGTGCCTCTGCATAGCACCCTCAGATTTGTTGCTCTTGTTCTGCTTCTGTCACTCTGTGTTGCAGGATGCCTTGTCCTCTCTGCTTGACCCAGAAACAAAATCTGCCAAAGCATAAAATTAGTTTTTAAGTATAACGATGAATTTAGTACTGTTGTAGGTCACTGTGTTCGGAAAGGTGCATTTGACACAATTTTAGAAAGAGCTGTCAAAGCATAATTAGGTTGGTGTTCCTAAAATTCCTTAGCTTTCCAGCCTGTCCTTGGATGGATACTTTCGGATTGTTGACCACAGACTTTTGCCTACAGCTAATGTGCTCCTATCTAAGCTCTAAAGGAAGAAAATTTGTGTGTGCTCTTCAGCACCTGATTTTGATTAAATTACCTAAGGATTAAAAAAAATCTTAGACATGGTTCAGAATATACTAAATGTAGCTGATAATCTTTTAACTTCATTTAGTTTAATCAAGAGTACATAACATTTTATAAGAGGTTTAAACTTAGGGATTTAGTGTTTAGGGTTCTGGAGCCTTTATTTCTTTGAAATATGTTTGAATTTTTCCTACGGTATCTTAGGAGAATTTATGCTAGCTAGAAGTTTTATCGTGATAAAGTACATGTGTACTGGGAGAGATACTGAGAGACAAAGGAATTAGAAAAAATATAATGGAGGGCCATGATAAGACTATAGAAAGCAGTGAGGCAAAAATTCAAAACAGACAAGTGACTCCTGTTTTCTCTGTCTCATAACAGAGGAATAAGGTGAGGGGTGACAAATATAAAGCAGATAAAAGGATTTTTCAAAATTATTTTTAATTCAGCATGTAATTAAATTGTAGAACTCATTACCAGAGGATGCTGCTGAGGTCAGGAATGTAACAAGATTTAAAGAGGGTCTGGAAGAATAAGAATATTCAATATTATGATAATTGAAGCTACAATAAAAGCTTTGAAAGACATATAAATCTTCCTGCTTCAGGGTTTAAGATAATTTTTAACAATTAAGGATTAGTTTGAGATAATTTTGTGGCTCAGATCTCACAACTGTTACTGTTCTGTGCAGTTTCTCCTTAAGCAGCTAATGCATCCCCCTGGAAGAGATCATTTTATGATCTGCATTGGTTTAAACCTTTATGGTATTTTTCATTCTTATACAGAACAAAAACAGATTTTAGACCTGCTCAGAAAAGAATCCCATAATATCCTGTGGAAGACATAAAAAGCACAATGCTTGCTGTCTTCTTTTTTTTTTTTTCTACTTTGGAAAAATGCCCCAGTGGCAAACCCTGCTTGTTCTGCAGCCATTATAATAAATAAATAACTACAGAGATCAAGTTGGTCTGAGGTGGGTGATTTGAGTTGTCATGTTTCTTGCCAAATTCTGCTGGCTCATGAAGACCTTTATTCTCAGCTCTCGTCTGGTGAGAGTTCTTATCATTTTGAGCTACTGTTTCTATTAGGTACATTGGAAGGTTCTTTCAGAGGGCAGAAAGTGAGAATTTATTGACAAAATCTTAAATTGACTCTATTTCAGGCAGCTGGAATCTGTTTTTTACCCCTTGCTGTTGGTTGACATTTTTTGCAACTTTTCTGCTCTATTGTTTTATTATTTATTGCTTTAGTCCTTCTCTAATGTTAAAGTCAGAATATTTTTATTGATTTCAAAGGACTTTTGGTCAGAATGGTCAAGCATCCAATATAAAATTACATTTATGTAAGAATATATGTTATGGAAAAGTAAGTGGAGACCTTTACCTGAGTAAGATGATATGTTTTAAAATTCCTACCCCCTCAAAGAATTAACATATAAAGCTTTAACTGATTGTACAGTAAGAAAAGTCAACCTTTCAGCTGTCTCTCCAAAATACATCCAGTTGACAAAATAGATCTATAACACACATGGGAGGGGAGGACAATGTTAGCTTGATATGTCAATTTAGATTGTCTTTGGTTAAAATATTTGTAAATTCATTTTTTTGTTTTCATATTTGGCCAGCTAATGTATGATGGCTTATGCTGTAAGTGCCCATGTACTTCTGTGACCTCTTTAACTGGATTATTCTGGGAATAGTTTGGGTATGTAGAGGCAGCATACCTTCATTTGGGAGCCAAACATAGCTGGGAAATTAATGAACAGATAATGTCACTGTATTTCAGAGGTTTTGTCAAAACCCACTTGGTGAAAGCCACTGCCTCGCTGTGACCCTTCGGCCAGTGGTGTGTCCCACCCATGCAGTTCCTATAGTCAGATCTGTGTCTCCTGCATGGATGCTGTAACCTTCCAGTGAGCACCTGTAAGTGTCCTGTGGTTTTAGCTTAAAAAAGTTCACCTGGTCATCCCCAGAGTTCACTGAGGTCCTTGCAGTATCTGGGTTCACTGAGGTCCTTGCAGGCCAAGCTTTCAGAGCGGTACTCAGAGGGAGAGTGGCCATCTCTGGGAATGATGGAGAGAGTTTTGGCCTAACACAGATGGTAAATAGAGTGTAGAGGCATTTGGGAACTGTAGCTCTGAAGCATTCGAGCTCACATGTGTGGACAAGATGGTTGCCCCCAAGGGAATATAATTTGAAGGCTTAATTAGCTGTGTTTAGGAGAGGGAGCAAAGGACACTGTCTCAGTGGAAGCCAGCTTGGATATAAATCAGGTCTATTTAAACTTAATGCAGTAGCAGACAAAGTAAGCCTATGACTGTAGGTGGCTGTTCTGGGGCATGGGTCCAGCAACAAAAAGTCTCATCTTGCTGAGACCTGCTGGGGTGGGTAACCAGGACTTCAGATCCAACTTCTTCAGACTGCTGTACCTGTTTGTTTCCTGAACATCTGGTTCACAGGTATGATTTACCTAGTGCTGAAGATGGGTATGATACCACAGAAGACTGGAAGCAGATAGGAGATGATGGCATTTTACCATCAGACCATCAGGGTGCAGACCTTTCAATTCATATTTGTTCATCTACTTTAGACATTTCAGCCCATTTGATTTGAATGCTCTTGACCATCATTTAAGAGCCTATGTCCAGTGTTCGTTTAAGAACACGTGGATTATAGTGTGCTGTGTGGATTATAGTGTGCTGAAAGTGTGCTGTGTAAAGATCCTCTGTGTAGCAAAAGCATGATTTTAGTTTCTGGTCTCCTTTTCAAGAGCATCTCTACATGTGCTTTTCCTATCTCTTTTCATTTTAATTATATATATGTCATTTTCCTTGTATGATTTGCTTTAAAGTCCACTTACCTAGTTAGAAAATAAGCTGTGCCAGCATCTGTAATAAAGAACATCTATTAACAGAATGAAAAAGATGGGTGTGGAATGTCAATGTTGCCAAGTCATCAGGATCACTTTAACTTAATTGTAGAATGCAGTAGAAGAAACACATAGTACTGAGTAACTGGACAGTAAAACATAGCTCAGTGAGCTCAGTGTGGATGAATATGAACTAAACCATATGGGGAAAATGCTGACTGCAAATGTAGAGCAGTGGCATTTAATTTAGTTTTTATCACTTGGGAAACATAATTAATCAGGTGGACAGTTCTCTGAAGAGAGAGAAAAAGAGAGAGAAAAAAAAGTAAAACCCACAGAAAACTGTGCTGTGCCTGCATGTTATATGAAGTAATTTGGTCATCCTGCCCTCTTAAAAAGGGTATGGTAGTATTTGAAGATAAAAGCAAATATTTTGAATTATCAAAGACATTAGTAAACTCCTCCTTCTTGCCTTGGTAAGAGGGAAGCTTCAGTAGAGTATATTTTTCTATTAATAAGAGCAGTGTGGAGAATTGCAAACAGAAGTGTTATTTACCATTTCTCACAGTGTAAAAGTTAGGGCCACATCATGAAATGGCCAAGGAAGGGACTCTCTCATATACACATGCAAGTATGTCATTCAGTGGTGAAACTGACTGGCACAGGATGTTTAGGAAACTAGAAGAGTTGTATTTGTTCAAGAAGGGATTAAATAAAGTCATGGAGGAAAGAACCATCAAGGGATATTAAATAAAAATATGCAAATACAGCCTCTGATTTGTTTATTTGTTGTAAATTGCAGATTGCCAGAGAGTAGAAAGGCATAAAGGGGAAGTATCACTCATAAGTTGCCCTTTTTTTTGCATGCATGTTCCCTAAACATCTGGCAGGCTCTTCCCCAGACAGGCTGCTGGCCTACGTAGATCTTTAGTCTCAGTCCATCTGTTCTTGTGTTTTTCAAGTGCAATACTGATAAAATCTGGGGAATATGAATGTCTCTCTTGCTATTGTTGATTTCTGTGTGATTCTCCACCCCTTAAATAACTATTTTGTTTTTCTGTTATTTGTAAGTCTGAATTTTTCCAAGGGAGCTGCATTCTGTTAGTGTCCAATAGTCCACAGCACATTTTTCTTCATAGTGGTTTTCATTCATAGCCAGTCATGTGGCTTTTGCAAATTGCATCATGTGTTGTTTTACTCCATTTCTCAGGTAATTAGATGAGATGAATATGGCATCATTGCAGTAAATGTCTTTTTCCTTGGCTCTACCAGTTTTAAATTAGACAATACAAATCTCTTTGTCTAATCTGCCTCCCATCCAAAGGAAAATCCTGATTTGTACCTGTAAAGTTATTAAGAATTTTCAAAAGTCTGTGATAAATATAAGAAAACAAGTCTGTTCAGAGAGTGAATTACATCTCATGGCCTCAGTCGCTGCATGGATGAGGGTTGCCAAAGTGAATGTCTGTAACACATGCGGAATGTCGCTATCACCAGGAGCTGCTAATACCCTCTTATGTCCATTGCAGGCTTCTTCGTCTGAAGTATTTCAGATTTCATTTTACTTCTGCTATATTTCTTGTTTCTTTCACCAATGTCAAGCAAAAGCAGTCGGAAGATGCTGTTTCTCTGCACTGCACTTCTTTTCTGCCCTCAGAGCTTGTAGGAGGAAGAGCGGAAGAAGAGACAATGACCAATTGTTGTGCAGTAAACTAAGCACCTCTCCAGTAGAGCTGCTTCGAAATCCACTGTCAGGGCTGGCATGATGACCTGTAACACCTGAAATAAAAGCTGTGGGTTGGTCATTTATGAAGAGTAACATGAATAAATCAGTAGTGTGGAATTACCTGTTTCAACGAGATAATGTAACATTAGAGCTTGATATGGAAACATAGCTCAAGCTTGGATGCAGCATGCAAAAAAAAAATGCAAAATGCATGTTTAGAATTGAGCTGTAGCCAGCTTTAGAGGTGATCTGCACAAGTGCAACTATTTTTGTATTAAGCTTCATTTAATTTGATGGGTTTAGTTCAACTTTTTTCTCATCTCACATTTAAACAGAAGACACTGCAGGTTTTGTTTGGCAGGAAGTTCAAGCTTTTAAATTGCATGTGATCCGTCAGTTAAAGATCTGGCTCTGTCCTGCTAGGATATAACTGCTGTTTAATTCCTCTAATGGAGTGAGTGATCATTGATCCTTCAGCAGCTGTTCAGAATTAACTCCTACTCCCAGTGTTGTGCCCAGGTAAAGCAGGGAGCTCTTCTGAGCTCTCAGGACTGTTTTCCTATGATCCACCTCCTCTGTGAACTTGGAAGTGGTACCTCTTGTTTGTTATTAATTCCAGCAAGAAGAGGAGTTTGTTAATTTAGGCCTGGTCAGGAGCACACAGTTCTGGGAGTGTACAGATGGATAGACCTCAACTGTACTTTTCTTTCCTGTTCTTTTCGTTGTGTTTCTCCTAAAGAGAAGACAAAATGAAGTGCTGCTTTGTGAGTATCCATAACGCTGGCTATTTTGGGGATTCAGCAATAGAGGGCACTAGAGTAAACTCTTTCAAAAAGCAGTCTCTTTATTGGATTTGTGTACGAAAGTGAAAGCTCACTTTTGGGTTTGTTATATGGGAGGGATATTCTAGCCATTTGTTTAGGTTTTTAAACATTGAAACAGTCAAAGCAACTGGAAGTCCCAAGATACCAGCGTGACACATAGTGGAACTGCATAAATACTGTGGACCAATTTTTGACTTTTTAAACAGAAATTCTGCTATTTCTTTCCATCATATTTGCAGTGCAGAAGTGTATGCAGCAATGTGTTCCTGAGCCAGGTGTTTATTGAATGTAAAATCTGATGCCTTCGATTCTGTCAAAGGTAGATTTCAAATGCATTTTATGAAGCCACAAAAGGAAAAGCAGGTGTGAGAATCTGTGTACACCCACATCCCCATTCTCGTTCAGCTTCTCTTCCCTCAGAAGCTGGGAGTTCAGCATGTGCTCTGGGCTGCTGCATTTTGTGGTTTCTGTATGAAAACTTAATTTAATTTAAAGACAACCTGAGCTGCTTTTAGATGATTGGTAGAATTTACTGGGTCCGGTGGATTAGGTGGGTAGCTGGGACTCAAATGCCTGTGCACAGGTTTGTCACAGGAAAAGGCCAGAGCTGCCATTTTACCATCCACCCCTCTGGCTGCTTGGCTTTCCAGAGCAGGTGGGAAAAGGTGGAGCAGCCAGGACTCATGGGGAGCTGCTGGTGTCTGTCCCTCTGGCTGCTTCCAGTCTGACTCTGGGGGCTGCGTGTGGCACAACTGCGAGCTGGGTGCTGGCCAGGAGCTCAGCCCTCTGCGCTTCCCGGCATTGCTTAATGATATGTAGAGATACCTAACAACTACTGCAGTCTTGCACAAGTAAGCTTAAAAGGAAGAATTAATAGTTCTGTGGGAAATCAAATGTAAATAAATTATTTTAAATTGATTTCTAGGGCAGGTCAAATCTAGGATTTTATCTACAGGGCACTTCTTTTGTGTCTGTAACATAACTTCACTGCAATTTACCATCAGAAATGAAGAATAAGATTTATTTTCTTTTCCAGAAACACAATCCTTTTGCTCTTGAACTGAATAAGAAATACAGTTCCTGTGTGGTACTGTGGTTTTGTCACTGGTACATGTAATCAGTAAAACCTGCCACTATCCAGGTCTTTCAGATTTTCCATAGCCTATGAGCTTGAGTGGGATGGGTGTGAGGTTCACTAGGTCAAGAATACAAAAAGCACTCTCTGAAGTTTGTCATGAAAGGATAGACATGGTGATATGTCAAGATACCTGCCGAGTTTGGTCTCTAATTCATGCACAGAGGAATTTGGCCTCTGCACCCCTATCTGGCATGGAGAAGTAGGAGCCATAGGCTCTGTCTGCTGGCCAGAACGAGCGGTTGTCTCTGAAGTCTTGTCTCTGGAAAGGTGCTAGCAGGAGCTAAGCTCTTTGTCTTTCCCTTTGCCTTTGCTACAAAATGTGGCTATGATTTGTCAGCTTCTGCATTTATTAACAGGTTGAATTTTACCAGGTCTCACCATCCTCACGTGTGGAGCTCTGGAAGACAGCAGGGATTGCAGTGCTACAGGGTATTTTATAAATCCACCAAATCTTTAGATTATCTTAAGGTTTTTGTTAGATGACAGAGTCGCTAAAAAGGGACCTCAGAAAACTATCCAGGTACAAGGAGAGGAGAAGCTTGTTTGATTGAAACCCTCTTTTCATGGTTTCATTATTTCATGTTTAGTCTCAAAGCTCAGGGCAAAAGCAATGCAATCAGCCCAAGGAAGTTGCTTCTTAGGCTGTAGCCTGGAAGTTAAAAAAATTGAAGAATGCCACAGATGTGTGTATATCAAGAGGACTGAAGGAGAAATGAGGTCTCTCCCTCACACTCTGGCATTTTGTTGTTCCTGTGCCCAGGAGCTCCAGGGAGCCCTTACAGGGAGGAGGTATTTCAGGCTTCCTGGGGAGGGAGAGCTCAGCCATGTACCTCTCAGTCTGCCTTCCAGAAACTGGCATATCTACAAGCTCCCAAAATCACGATAGCCATGGTATAGCCTGAGGAGGGGATGTGGTCCTGCTCTCCAGCTAGCTGTGATGCTGAAACAGATAAAGGAGATTATGAGAAATAACTATAACCTCTACTTGTATTTTCCTGTCTTGGGCTTTTGTTTTTAAAGTGTTTCCACTATTGCAAGTTTATGTTTTAACCCTTATGTTGACTGAATGAAGTAAATATTTTCAGCCTTGTTTGCAAACAGATTCTGTGATTACTTCAGGGTGGTCTGGCAAACACTGGGTGTTCTGTTTCTGTGGGAGTGGCAGCTGTAAACAGGACTGTACGCAGAGCAGTATCTGGCCAAAAGAGGTGTAGTTTTCAGGAGCAGAAGTCTGTTTACAGGTTATGTAGGATCCCAGGTTTGTGCAAGAGTCTGCTGTGACAAGTCTTAGCTGGATCCTGTTGGCAAGCACTGGAAGGAGGGAGAAGACTTGACTGTTGCCACATTGATAAAAATATAAATGAGCTTTACCAACCAATTAAATTGCCTTTTATTCATAAATACTCCAGAGTAAATCAATGGGATTTATGCTCCTGTGTCACTTAGGGCCAGGTGCTCAGGGACATTTAAGCGTCTGAGAACCAGTGTAGATTTCAGTAGCTGAATCGTTGACCTTTCTCATGGTTTTTACAATCACTGGCACCAGGAGTGGACAATCCTCCCTCAGTCAGGGACCTTCTCTGTGGCAGCTGCCAACAAGCTTACCTGGCTAGCAGTGCTCTCTCTCTCGGAGATGCTTCATCCATGCAAACACCTACATCCCAGTTTTCCAACGTGCAGCTAGATGGCAATGTCTCCTTCCTCTTCTCGGAAAGGCTGGTGAGCTGCCCTGGGATGCCAGCCCTGGCCAGCCTGCCTCACCACCTCCCCCCGGCTGAGGATGACCGTGACACAGAACGCATGTGTCTTGGTGTTTACCAGTTATCTAGCAAACCATCTTGCACAAACCGGGCTAACATAAGCTCATACAAAAAAAAAAAAAAAAAATTAATTTTTTTTAATATATATATATATATATATATATTTAAAAGCTCCAAAATAGACCACAGGATTTTAGAGGTTTATAGAGGTGCCAGCAGCAGAAACTGGGGGAAAAAAAAAAAAAAGCAGTTTAGGCTGTTTAATCTAAAATACCTGATATTCTATCCTGTTTTACAGTTGGGAAGCTGAATTTATGTATTAACCAACTATTTGCTATCTGCTGCATGAAATCAGAAATGTGGTCCCTGAGTTCCTAGGCAGCAAGGACATCAAACAGTCCCAGGTTCATGCATGTTGCTGATTTTTATACCTTCTTTTCTCCTTTGGGCCTCCCTTGGAGTTCTGAGTGATTCACTCAGGGAAGAGTCTTCTTTCCTTCTCACCGAAAGGCTGATCACTCCCTCCTGCTTTGCAAATGTAATGTCCTTCGGATGTGGCAAAGTCAGGTGGTTGCCTGCCTAGATGGTAGATAAACTGTTATCTAAAAACTCTGAAACTGGTGAGTAATACAGTGGGGTTTTTGCGCAGCACCCAAATTCCAGCTTGGTAAGACACTTGGCAAACAAAAACACCGCAAGCATTTGTGTTGGATCCTGGACTGTTTGATTAAAGCGCTTGTCTTCTGCTGAGGTCCAAATATATGCAACTCATGATTCTGCAGGTGTGTGCCATAGGCACTCTGGTTAATTTTATCTCAACCACCCTGAGTAGCTCCTAAGAGAGACTGTTACAGGAGCTTAGCCTGCTCCCAGGCCAGGGTTCGTGACACTGAATGGAGCTGCGGCACTTACAGATAGGGTTACAGTTCAAGTGCTTTTGGAGAATTTCCCTAGGCAGCAAGTTAAGCCAGTTCTATGGTCTTTCTGTGCTTGGGAAAACGATAGAGGTTCCTCTCTATGGGAAGTGCGTATCCCAAAATGGACCTCATAATCTGTGGCTGTGAATGGCCATTGTGCCTATTGAAAGCAGAGTTTACAGAAGACCGTAAGTGGTACTTGTGGATAGTCACAGCTTTACAGGAGTTTGGAAGATGTGGGCTTTGCTGGACCACAATCTGACCTAAGCCTTGTGTAGCTCCACAACAGGGAGGGAGCACAAAATACACACAGAGATCCCTGCGGGGAAAACATGGCCGTAAGGACCTTAGAAATCGTGTCTTATCTGTAATAATAGTGATCCCTTAAAAATCAGTGATTGGGAAATATAGTTAGAACTTTATTTTAATCTCAGACTAGTGTGAAATGTGACTAACAGATTAAAAGAAAACAGCAGAAGAGTACTTCATAGCGATAAAACTGATGTTACTGCAGATCTCCATCTCCTAGTAGCTGTGCTTAGAGCTTTCTGAAGGCTATTTATTCATATAGGTTTCTCAGTCCATTACAGATTCGAGTGAAACTGTTGAAAAAGATCTTTGTAGCAACTTTAGCATCAAACTAGAATGTAGACATTTGAGCATCAGGAAAAAAGAGAACAACAAATGATATACTAAACATAAACTGAAACGTGACATGCTGATATCAATGTATTGTAGAAATAACATAGTTCAATTCTGCCTTGCAGGAGAAATATTGCTGAACTTCATTTTCCTTCCTTTTGTGACCTGATGGCTGAAAATGGATTAAAAATTAAAACACTAAGCACCTTACATGGTTTGAATAATTTTTCCAAGATGCTTTACAGGCATACTTTCCATAGAGCAAGCACAGCAGTAAACTCTCTTGTGATTGCTGGGAGCCAAGCCACAGGCTCCTATGTGAAGATGATTTTGCTTGCTGACTTCCCAACACAGTAGCAGGACCAAGTTGTATATCCTCCTCACACTTTCTAATAAAGACTTCTTCAGTCTTACTGTGGTTGATAAATAATGCAAAGGTAATACAAACTTGGCTTTGAACTTTTCGTCTGCTTCAGTTGCTCAGGCACAACATACATTTTGCATATCCATTTGGAAGTTAAATTTGTCTGGGCCACCTCTGAAATGAAATTACACATTTCCTAGGCAGGGAAGACCCAGAGCAGGACAGAGACACTTTGTTTTTGAGCCTCTGCCTGCCTCTGCCTGATTTAATAACACCCAGTTACTAGTGTCTAATGTTGGAGCATCTGTTGGGTTCCTGCCTGTTCCCTTGCTTGCTTTCTGCTGCCCTGCCCTGGAGCAAATCGGGTATGGGAACAGCCATTTACAAGCTATCAGGCAAAATCAAATTTTGGGTGAGGAACACCCTAACATCAGGTAGGGTCCATTCATGTAAAATCAATGTGTTGAAGCTTTACAGTTCACCCCTATGAAGGCAGGATAGGAGTAGTGTTGAGTTCTTGCAATAAGTTATTTTTTCTACGATTCTTTTCAAGCCATTGTTGCAATAGAATAATTAATCTTAAGGTGCTTCATTATGTCTCAGTAGCTGACAACGAAACTTCTAAAGCATAATATTTATATGTTTAATAAATAGATACTTACTTTGCACTTCCTAATAATTCAGGACAATTATGCATATTCAATATGGATTGATGCATCGCTTTCATAAATAAATTCAGTGTACACGACACTCTGAACATCAGTAAAATAAAACTATTAGCTTTTCTAGATGTCATTGAATGCTTTTATCAAATGTGCTAAGTTAAAGCTCCCAGAGCTCAATATGGCAATCCATGATCTGATGACAAAAACAGTCTTTCCAGAATTATAGATGCTTTTTGAACTCATGGAAATTTTGGGAGTGCTCCAGTAAAGGATTACCAGAAAAGGGTATTTTTTAAATTTGATGCTTTCTGGACCTTTGTGAAACACTGTATGCCACAATTGGGATGAAATAATGTATTTAAAGCTAAAACACATATGAAAAGAGCTTACATGGATCCACTGTTTTAGGAAAAAAACCCATCCTTTTTCTGATCTTGCTTATTAAACCTATAAACAGTATGTTAAAATCTAGCTTAAGATGGAAAGAATTTTAGAGAAGAAGCTTTTTTAAAGAGGAAGCTTTCACATTTTTTGTAATTATGCCTATAATAGCCAGGTGGAAGTTATGGGCTTGTCTTGCAAATAACATTATGGTCTCACAAATTAAAATGAATATAAATGACAAACAAAATAGCATTGAGAGATAATGTTTCCTAACTTAATAAGTAATCCTGTTTCAGAACACTGTTTAGCTAACAGATTGTTTTCCTAACATTATTTGTGAATTGGTGCATGCTCAGTACATACATTTGTGTGGTCATAGGAAGTTGGGAAATCAGTGACCCCTGGTGTCCTACAGATTTGTAGGACATTCCCCATAACCTCCTCACCATGCAGGTGATGTGCAGTAGCTGGTTGTCCAGACACTGCCAGACAATGGCATAATGGCCGAATTTTGCCAGCTTTGCCCTGAATGTGGGTGTTTGGGTCTCCCTCCTTTAGCCAGGAGGTAAATTTCATAAAATTTAATTATCTTTTAGATAATTTGTAGTTGAAATGGTCAGCTCTGTCAGAACTACAGGGGGAGAATTGAAAGGTGGACATACAGAGCAATCTCATAAGCGTTTTTTCTAAAGAAGGTAACTGAACTTCAAAGTAAAGAACTCAGATATGAAGGGGAAAAAAAAATTAAAATATTACCTTCATTTGACCTTCTTTTGCTTATGCATTGTAATGTAACTTTTTAATCTAGTGCTCCCATTCTGGTTTTCACATGGAGCTGTCCTGTTCCCTCACCTAATGAACAATGACTGAATTTTATTTATTCCTGTTGGCTTTTCAATTGTGTCTTACGGGAGAGCCCTGGGAAAACCTCATTTGGGTCAAAAGCACAGTTCTCCCTGACTTCAGTCACAGTTGGGAATACTCCATGTTTACTGAAAATTGGATAAAGGAACTCAAATGTGGAACCCAGGAGAAACTGGGCAGCAACTGGAGCAAGCCTGACATGGCTTGCCAGCATCACACAAGGATGCAGGGACAGATATAATTTCTCCTGTGCACCATGCAGCTGCCTTAACAATTTTTTCAATTTTTTTGCCATAGAATTCTCACTGTTTCACTTCATGTTTTTCAAATACTTCGCTAAATACAGTGACTGTTTCAGAGAGTTTGAGTCTTTTTCCAGTGCTTTGATTTATACTGCAACAGTGTCCTTTGTAACCCATAATTAGCTGAAAGCTATTTGCTGATGTCTCAAGAGAAGTGTGACTTGAGATACAGTGATGTTATAGTGATGTAGTTGTTGTGATGTAGTCAGTCTGGTTCAAGAACAGAAACATCCCAGTTATGTGCCTCGGAGTGCAGATCCAGGATGGACTCACTATTCTGAGCCACTGGTGTTGAAAAGGTTTCGAACGGTTGGCTTTGTGCCAAATAAATACAATCACTCTTGCCTTAATGCAAGTGTAGCATAAATTCTATATCAGGCACAGAAATGCGATTGCAGGTTTACACTTTATTCACATTATAATTTTTACTTTTGAATGATCTGATGGTACAGGGATTTCACATTCAAGATCCAGTCCCTAGCCAAGAGGAACAGCATTTTAGGGACCACTCTACTGTCTTGCCCCATTACACCACTGATGAGTACGGATTGGAAATGGGAAAGTTCAAGAATTTATCTTTCAGGAACTGTAATGGGAATCTAATCAAACATGAGGGAAACTGAAATTTTGGAGAGGCTGATAAGGGAACAAAAAAGCCCATCCAGAATTCATATTTCGCTATAAATCTTGAAAGAGTAAAGCTTTGTAACAATAATAACAACAACAAAAAAAAAGAAAAAAATGTAAGTATAGTTTCGTTAGAGAAAATGAAAACATTTCCTCCAAATGTCATTCTTGGAAGTGGCTGAATTGTTTTAGCTGAAATGTTCTAAAACAAACAGCGTGATGTTCCCCAGCATGGAAAATTGAAGTACAACTGGTTGCTCTGGCAAAATTATAAGCAATTTAAAACCTAAAAATAGAAAGTGACATTCAGTACTAGACAAAGATGGCATCATGAACTCTGCCCAACTTACACAGAAAACCAGCAAACACAACAGGGCTTCAAAGCAAATACAAGCTGTTTTTGCAAATACTCTTAAAGTGATTCTTTCTTTGAGATTAGAGGGCATATGAATTATCTATTTCTTACTAGAGATGGGGTCATCTGCCTCTGTTATAATGAATTTACATTTCTAATAGACATCTTAGTTGACTTTTATAGCCAGCAAGTGAAATTTCTGGATTGTTACTGAGGGCAACTATGTGATTTACCAGCATAATTAGGCTTCAGATAAGCCACTCATTCTGCTTTCAGTATTCACATGCATATTCTTAATAGCACCTACAGATTAAAACCTGACAAACCACGTAGCAGTAATTCTGTGTGGGCAGAATTTCTTGTCTGTGGGTCACAAATGTTGCATCTTTTCTGATCACTGCCCCTTTTGTGCTTACATTGCAACATCTAATACCTAGTTTGTGGCACGGACCTTTTGCAAGACCATCTCACTGAGGCAGCCCTGATCTAACTAAAGACCTGCTCCACTGCAGGCCTGTCAGTGTGACACTGGGAGGTGTGCTGCACTGTCACCTTCGCTCCGGTGAATTTACATCTCCAGTACTGTGTAGCTATTATTATCTTTTATATGGGTGGGGAAATCCACTGGAGAGGTGGTTATTTCTCTGAGGTCACGTAGCAAATGAGGATGTGTCTCACTCCTAAGTTCTGCCTGCAGCAACCTCATTTCTAAATTCAATTTTTTTTCCTTTTCTTTCTTTCTTTTTTTTTTTCCTGGTGTCCGTGTGTGGGTTTTTAAGATTGCAAGTACACCTGCCATGCTCACTGCCGAGACCTGGTGCACCTGGGCTGCCGGCGGAATGGAAAATTAATGGACTGCCTCGCTCCGCATGACACCTTAGATTCATCGTACAACGGTCAGGTAATAGATCTCGTGTTCATGTAATTACTGCTTTCTCTTGTCATGTCTGTAATGAAGTGTGGTCTGCCTGCCTCACCTGGCTGCTCAGGAAGAATGTCTCACTTAGGCAGGGCCAGCAAAGCTGGATTTCCTACCCAGTGCTGTGATTTTACAGCACAGCTGGGTTGAGGTGCAACTGGCTGCTGCCAGCTGGGTCACTCCTGCCCCAATTCGTTTTCAGCTAAACTGAATGAAAAGTAATCCCACAAAACAGAATTTTTCCTGTTGGTTTGGGCCACTGTGGGGTCATTTACACCTAACCAGTAGAAACCACTGGCATGGCACCTGTGATAACACACAGACACTCTCCTTTTTGTAATTTTAGGGGGGCGGGAGGATGAAAAATTGTATTTTGTGTGTAAGTTCCTTTTTTCAAGCTTTTTATTTAAGCACCAAAAAAACCCTTTGTTAACCCAGGTCTGGTCTAAACTTTGAGTTTTACTTGTTTAACTGAAAAGTGTTATTCAAAACCTAATTAGTGAAAACAGATTGGGATATGCATATCCACAGTGGTCAGTTTAACTTTTATACTATCTTTAGAACTCATATTGAAGAAATGTCCTTATTGGGGGTGAGGGAAAAACCCCAGACAATCCCAGGCCCAGCTATCATCAGACATGTCCATGTTATTCACTGTAAGAATTCGTGTTCACTGTAAGAATCTAGAGAGATTCATAGAACAGTCAGACCTACCCTGGCTTTCATTATCCATGGAATTTCCAAGCGCAGGCTGCACCATGCTACAAGCTATCAGCTGCAAAATTTGTGCCCACCCAAATTCTTCAGTCCCCAAGAAGTCTCCTCTTCCCTTACTTCAGTAAGATGCATAAATGCATAAAACTAATGTTCTGACACACACCAGTTGTACACCCTGGGTCACTTTTCTTACCCAAAGGATATCATGTTAGCTGATTTGTGGGGTGGGTTGTTTGGGTTTTTTGTTTTGTTTTGGTTTTTTTAAAATAATGTTGTACAGAACCAACATTTTCAATTTAAGTTAAGCACATTTTGGTATCTTACAATTATTTATGCTGAAGCCTTAAAAGACTATTTTGTATGGCAAGTAACTAGAGCTCTTGGGTGTTTTTTCTTGCAGTATTGTCCATTATACATAGTGGAGATAGTATAGCTGCCCTCACAAGCTGCCCAATTATGTACATGAAAGATGGCTCAACAAATATATTAGCACACTACAGTAGATACCCTTTTTAGACAGCAACTTCTCCTTTAAATTTTCCTTTCCTGAAATCAGTCTGGTCTAAGGAATCAAACAGATGCCACTTGTCTTCAAAGTCATTGCTGTCTTCCTACTCTAAGTTACCAACTTGTCTGATATGCAGTCACAGGTGATGGGAGCCCTGGCTCTATTTAAAGGCAGATTCTAAACAATAGTAAGGAGAGAAAGGGAACCCTCCTTGAGGATTGCAAAAATTTATTCTGGGTCAGCTCTGAAGTCCAGCAACACAGTCGTGAACCAAAGATGATATACTGCCCTTTCAATGAAATAGTCTGAGGAAACAAAGCAAAGCAAGTTTAACTTGGTGGAAAAAGCAGCAAGAAATAATAACATATAGTTGAGAGAAAACCCAATGCTTGCATTCCTCTGTGATGATTGCTTACTCACCAGTGAATCAGCCAAAAGAAGTATTTTCTCAGAGGATTCCAAATTAAAAAACAGTGCAGCACTTTTCCTTCCCAGATTCCTGTTAAACAAAATTCATATAGAATATACAGAAGGCCTAAAATCTAGCTGGGAAACATTTGTGATGGACAAACTTAGACTTTATGCTCAACCTCTGCCCTAGACATGTCAGACAGATTCCAGGAAGCATTTTAATAATCTTATTTTTTTAGCAGGGAAAAAAAGGGAGCTTGCTACAGACTTATGTCAAAACCAATTTTTATGAAACCCTAATTCTACCATAAAGTAAAACAATCCAGATAAGTAAAAACAATGTTTGGTCACACAAAGATGTGTAATGACTCCTAGTGAATAGAGTGATTGTTCAGCATAATCCTGGCACAGGGTGCCCAGGAAAGTGGTGGAGTCAGCATTCCTGGAAGTGTTCAAAAAATGAGTAGATGTGGCACTTCATGATATGGTTTAGTGGCTTTGGTAGTATTGGTTGAAGGTTGGGCTTGATGATCTTGGAGGACTTTTCCAACCATAATGATTCTTTGATTCTAAAATTTCTGAGCACCCTTGCTGAGCTTGCTGTGTGTCCTGCAGGTCATCACTGAATTTTCTTTGCAACATTTTATCTTCTAGAAGAGATGCTGCTCTAGTCACCCAAATTGTGACTGAGGACATAGTGTCTCTTGTGAGCTCCTTGTGTCTTGCTGTTGGGAAGAGTGAAGGGGAATAACTCAGATGCTGAAAGGCAGAGTAGCAGGGATGGAGAGGAGGAAGTACATGGCAACACAGGTTTTGGAAGCGTGGGTGACTGTAAGCAAGAAAATACCACAGGAGCAGAGAGAGGAGGGCATTAAAAAACAATTTTTACTCAAAAAGACATGTACAGCTTGTCTGCAAGAGATCTAAGAAAGAGCTAGTGCTGTCCCGGGTATGAATACTGAGCAAGGAAACTGTTTCTTGCTCTTTGAGCCTTATAGTACTTAAGGGAGCCAAATTTCATGTGCATTTGTTTGTGTGCAACAAGATCACATCAAAGAAGTACTGTTTTTTCCCTACTGATTTCCTTCCTCTTGTAAGCGGTCACACTTTGGCTGCTCGCAGTGGATGACAGTTGTTGCAAATCTCTGTCCTCACTAGCAGTTTGGGTCAGTGTGTGCCTGACAACTGATATACCAAAGATGAGGATTCAAATGCTATTTTCAGCATCCATCATCCATTGGTTTTGAAGCAGCAATCATTTATGTGCAGAAAACCTGGAACCTGTTGGGTCATTTTATGCACTCACTGTTGTCCTTCATGCACAGTGCAGATGGAGCTACCACGGGAAGCTGCAAGGTTTGAATTCGCTCCTTCCTCTGCCTCTGATCTGCTCATACCGCTTTGTCTTTCTAGGACTTGTCTACTTTTCTTGTAGGTAAAAAAAGAATTAGAATTTTAAAAAATAATTTTAATATCTCTGAAGGGGAACATTGTTGTAAAAGCTGGCATTAGGTTACTGTTCAATTAAACACAACTCCCAGCTCAGTTGACTTCTCAAAATTACTATTTTCTTCCATGTTCAATTTTTCTGGACTTTATCAGTCATAACATGATTTTTAACTTTCTGTTTAAAGTTTGAACCTGCATCTCATGTATAAAACTGAACAGGTGTTTAATATAAAATCATGAAGGGGACAGAGAATAGGAAAAAGGCTGAACTTATTTTCTCTACAAAATTATTCTTGCATTCTTATACTGTGGATGGTGTCTAGTCTGCAGGGTTTTTGTTAGATGCAGGACTGTGCTTTTGAAGCAAATCTTCCAACTGTCTTCACTTCCCCTGTTTTGGTTGGTATCGGGGAATGACACATAAAATCAATTCCACTTCAGGTGAAAACTAAGCTTCTTCCTGAAGCCTGTGAGAAGAGGCACTCCGGGAGCCTACCTAACACACTCAGTCCACTGCATCAAAGCAGCAATTTTCTTAAGTAAAAGTTATGAACGGTTTATATCGAGGACTTTGGATTCTCAGCACCACTTGCTGTCCTTTACAGAGGCATTTGTTGAACTACATTATTTGCTAAAATAGGCATTAGATTCTTGGCACAGAACTTTCCCCAGCGAGAAGCAAACTGATAAGTGTTCCAGTGATGCCTGCTTTTGCTTTATCTACATCGTGACTTTGAAAATCACATGGCATGCAAACCCAGTTAATTTTGCATGAGCTATGCTAGTCAAATGCATAGTTACAAAGATCACACATGTGTTTGGGAATGTCTCACCCATATAGTGAACATCAGCTTAAAATGAGAATGGATTTTGCAGAAATGCTCAAACTTAGTAGCATTTATGGGGAGGAATGACTTGCTAACAGACCATAGTCCTGGACTTTGTGCCTTTTCTTCCTAGTGGGATAACCATTTTGTTTTGAAATGCATTTTATTTTTTTAAAAACAAAGTCATTTTATGTGGGTGAAGCACCAGTTTGAAGTCATTACATTGGCATTCTTGTGCTGGTACATTTTAAATCTTTTCTTGTAGAGGGTCATGGCACTTCCTGTATTTGCGTCAGTTCCTTCGCACAGGGAGATTATTACTTTGTGTATGATAGTAGACAATGCTTTGAACTCTAACTCTCTATGACCTAATACCATTTTAGATTGGTCAGGCAATGTGAATATATCTCCTGCTTGACACAGGCGATATAAACTGCTGCAGTGACCTGGTGGTGCCCAGAGTGCAGCAGGGCTTGGCATCCAGCTGTACTTCCTGGTCCTAAATACTTGTTCAAGCCCATACACTTTTGCATGTTCCTCCTGCCCTTCCACTCCCGGTGGCACCAGGACTGCTGCTTTTGGACAATGCTCTTTTAAACGGGTCAGGAAAATGTTGTAGCTTCTAATGTTTGCTCTTGCAAAGGCCAATCAGCTCTTCAGGTCTCAACACAGCCTGTGAGCAGCGCTGTCAGCACAACAGGGGCTGGGTGTTGTGATGTGGCTGGAACACCTTAGCCTCCAAATAACCCTGAACAAATGTCTTGTTGAGCCACAGTTTGAGAATCTAGGCTTAAGATTTCCTTTATGGGAAAGAGGAATTTCTTATAGGCTCTTAACTGCTGATTTTGCAAAGGGAGTCAATGGATTTCCAATGGGTTTCCCTCCTTTGCAATTCTGCCAGCAACTGGAGCACTTGGTGCACACATGAGTGGTCAGTCTCAGAATCTGAAATATGGTCATGCAGCTTGACTTTGTTAACAAGCCATTGGAGCTCAAAAGGCCTAATTTTTGAGCTCCTTTCTCTGTGTGTTTATATATATACATACACACATATTTCACGATAAAAAGGTCTAGGAAATTCCATAATGTAGCTGTTCTGACAGATCACTAAGGCCGCAGGGTCAAATACTTGAAAATTAAACTCGCAATGTCAAACATACTGCAAGCACCCAATATATGGTGGAAATACATGGCTCAGGTGAAAATTGCATGGCCCTAGATGTTTTCCTCCTGAACAGATTTCCTATAGAGATTAAAGAGGGAATTAAATACATAGGTTCTCTGTGGTCTTGTAACAGAGAACTCAGAAAAATCTGGGGAAAGAGTTGCCAGTTTCTTCCAGGAACAAGCAGAGTGGGATGAATAAAGCTCCTTTCCAGCAATCCTCTCCTGTGCTACCACATTGCCAACTACCTCTGACTGATAATGCCAAGGCCTTCTCAAAGTCTAAGATGTATCAAAGCCATTATGTGGATTTTAATGTTTTCCTGTTTTTCCATCATCCCAGATAGATTTAAATGTTGCAATTTTTTATGCATGAGCCACAGATAGAATTTCTTCTTCAAGAAGACAAGCCTTCCCAAAGTGGTCTTCTGCACTCAAAACTTCTCAAAGACAGAGGGCACTCAGAGCTGACATTTGTACAAGACCTGAGGCACTTGGTAAAGTATAGAAAGGGATGAAGGGTGTTACAAATGACTTGGATAACAAGACCCCCCAGATTGCTTCACATTGCATGAATGGCATGGAGAAGAATGAGAGGATCTCACAGTGCTAATACAGAAACTTCTGGATATGGAAGGGCACTGAGGTTGTCACTTAAGTGTACCTGAAACTGCAAGTGGTTTCAGATCTATCCCTTAAGAGATGCAGTAGCTGAACCTCTCTTCAAAAATAAACCAATTGAGAAAAAATTGACAAGACAGAGCAGAATATCATAATGTAGGTGTGTGCAGTTCTTGATTAACAATGAAAGCTACCTTTGAGCTATTGATTGCTCTCCTCTACTAACTCTTGGTAGTGGTGTGTACTCTGTACAATGGGTTTTATGGCTCACATATTTCAAATCTATGTTAAACCTGGATATGCTTGGTAGTAGTTGAGAGGAAAAGAGGAAAACTCAATTATGTTTGTTTTGCCAGGCAAAGAGAAATTTAAATTTTGCCAGTAACGGTGAAAACTTTTAAACCAAAACTGAAGCTGATTTCAGTTCTAATTGTGTATAATGCTCAGGTTACTATTAGGGAAATCTATTTGGCAAAAATAAAAGGCTTGATAGATTACATAAACTAGAAATTAGTTCCAAGCTTTC
This sequence comes from Acanthornis magna, assembly GCA_036785705.1. Classification (NCBI taxonomy): domain Eukaryota; kingdom Metazoa; phylum Chordata; class Aves; order Passeriformes; family Acanthizidae; genus Acanthornis; species Acanthornis magna. Next base: position 29,584,376 of record JAWUZG010000001.1, read on the forward strand.
AAAAAATAATTTGAGAGTATCCACAACTGTTCCTGGGGCACTACCATTTGCAAACCTCCCTCAGAGGAATATTATTAAAATAGGCTTTGCACAATACTGACTTAAGATCTTTAAATCATACATTAATTGCAACATTTTATAAACTTAATTTACTCTATCAGATATTTGGACTTCTTTAGTATTCTCTGGCATAACCATCATGGAATAGTCTGTTGGGTTTTCTTGAGCACACTGAACAAATGCTCAGGTCGATGGTGACTGAGGCACTAGTTGAATATTGCAAGTAGGTTGAATCCAAAAGACATATTTAAACAAGGGGAGGTTTTTAAAACTCAGAGTAGACCTCAAACTGAGTAAAGTAAAGCAAGTAAAGTAAGTAACGTAAGTAAAGACTAGATGTGGCACATGGTGATGGGACTTTTATCATCATACCACTAAATGTTTTTAATACCAGAATTAATATTTTTAACAGCATGAACTTCAGCTTGTTGGCACCTGATGGAAATTTTCAGCCCATAGAAGCAATCTGAATTGTGTTCGTACGCCATTATGGTTTTGAAACTTTTTTTAAAAAACCCACACATATTGATCAGTAAATCTGTCTTTATTTTTTTTTTTCTTAACTTGAGGTTGTTGGGGTTTTTTTTTCCATTTAAAGTACCTGGATAATATTCAGGCTTGATCTTTCAAACAGAAAGGTAGCAAGCTCACTGCTTAAAGCACACATTACTGAAACCCAGAGAAGATCAATTATCAGTTGTTTAGCAACCAGTTCAACTCTAGTCAAACAGCTCTGATTTTCTAGTTCTGTAGAAGAAGACGACAAGGCTTCAAATTACAGGAAAATTCTCCTATTAGACAAGGGGAACATTTAAAATGCACTCTTGGTTTTTTGCAGAGTTAGGTGTTTTCATATTCAAGAGGTTTGTATTGTCTTCCTAGAAAATGTATTTCCCTAAAAATGTAGCCAGGCTTAACCTGCTGTTTTGTCAGCTGCCATTGTAAGATTGATGTTATTTTTCCACTGTTAATTTCTAATAGACTATTCTTACTACACACAATTTTTCCACAATCCTTTCCAGTTCCCGCTGACAGTGTTGTGCCAGGTGTAGGATGTAAAATACCAACTGTGTCTTTTTATTGTGCCAGTTTTCTTCCTAGTTATTCATATCTTCAAAGTTATTCGTATCTTCTCAGTATCTCAGCAGGCTCAGCAGAGCACAGATATTACATTACAAATTTAATATAGGTAATACAGGCTTGCAGGTCTCACATGTTCCAGGTGGTTGTCCAGTATTCAAATAGCATTGCTTAATCATGTTGGAGAAGAAGTTCAAGGAGAACTGATCCTCTAAAACGTAAAGTTCTATGTGGAGCCTGAGGGTTGGGCTTGTGACAGTTTGCAGCAAAGGGATCAGAGAATATTTCTGTCTTATCTTCAGGGTAGATTTTCAACATGCAGATCAGGACAGCAATCACTAGGACAGCTGGTTTTGATGTGGCATGTGAAGGCAAATGGATATTGCATCAAAACTTGCATGCTTGAAGATGTGTATTTTGCTGGTATATGTTTTAGATTACAATTGTACATGGAAGCTGCAGAGTTGTTGGGTGATAAATCACTGACCATGACAGTGTCCTGAGTGCTTACTCAGCCCTCAAAATATGCAAAGAAAATGAGCACTGGTAGGGAAATCGTTAAATGGGGTGTAAATGCTGGGCCCTGCAAATCTCTGTCTCAGTGAAGTCCTAACACTGATTTATCTCAAAAGCCCATATGCTGTAGATGACAGATGGACAACTGAACTTTGCCTTTCAGTTAGAGACAGGCTGGCAAACAGTGACAGTGGCTTTCATACTACCCTTCATGGCCTGATTATGTTTTTCATATCCATTAAACACCTCAATCTAAATAGAATTACCAGCAGCCATGTCAGGTCTTTCCTAATCTATGAATCCACAGGAGTAAAGGGGTGACTGGTTTTCAAGTAGAACAAGGGTCTGAAGAGATATTTAATATCAGACACTTTCTAGTGCACTTATTCAAGAGGCTGATTTTATTTTGCTTTGGAATATTCAGGAAGGTAGCTGGGCTGGTGATGTGACACAGACTGCTTAATTCATCCCACATAGACCTGCCCTGAGTAAATAATGAGATGGCAGTGAGAACCAATTAGAAAAGAAAGTCAGAACTGTTGGGAAACTCTCACCCCATGTTCTCAAATACTCTTCCAGCTTCACATTATCTGGTTGTTTTTTGTTTTTTTTTTCTAATAGAGTTTCAGCCTTTTTGTTTGACTTATGGCATTAGCAGCTGTTGGAAATATACACAGAAGAGATTGCTGCTGCCTTTTGACTCAGTGCAGGAAGGGCATGATGCAAAACCTTCCCTGGTGGGGAAGGAAGGTGGGGAGTGGTTTTTGATTATTTTTAATGATAACATTGCTGGGTGAAGATAGGAAAATATTTGTTCCCAGTCTTTGATCCAAGTAGCATGCCAACCAGCAGCAACAAAGCTATTAGGAAAACAGGTAGACAACAGAGCCCTATGTTGTTCTGTTTGTTTATCTTACAGGAATGAAAAGTCTTGTTTCCCAGAAAGCAGGAATCAAATGACAGCAGGTAGCATTTCTTTGTACTGATTCATGGCTTCCTCTCACTGGCAACACTGCCTAAAAGCTGCCCTCCAGTCTCTTCCTCAGTGCAGAAGAGCCGCCTGTTCACAGGAGCTCAGTTTCTCCCCAGCTGTGTGAGTGTGCTGCACTCTGTGCTCCCCTTCTGCAAGGGGTCTCATTCTACAGTGAAGCTCCATTCTTGTATGTGTTGTCTCACACCAGTCTGCTCCACAGGAGCTGGGGATAAGAACTTAAACATGCCCCATTTGCTCTTCAAATAGTGTGTGTAAGTGTGGAAAAATTCAGCGCTGTAGTGTTAATGCTCCAATATGCTTATTGGGAAAGAGGAATGAGGAAATGCTTACTGGGAAAGAGGAACCAGTTACATGCCATTTACATGCAGTGACAGTGGAGTCCTACTAGTTAACCTTCTGGGGAGTAGTCTTCTTGTTCCTACCCAAAGCATGAAGAAGTAGCTGGCTTCCCTGGATCGAAACACACTCTCTTCTCTCAGCACTTGTGGGAGATCTCAAGCAATAGCCACTTTGTCCTGTTCCCTCCCTCTTTATTTAAACTATGTGAAGCCTCCATTCCTGCAGCATAGGTCCCAGGGGGGATTCAGCACCTCTGCTTCCCGAGACCTTACGATTCTTTACTGCCAAGTGAACGAAGCTGCCTGGACACAGAAGGCTATTGCATTGTTTCTTCTAAACACAGAGACTGAGTTACAAAATGTATACACCTACAAGTTTTTTAGATCTGGTTTGTTCGACAAATGATATGTTGATGATCAGTTGTCATTGTTTTTTTTGTTGGGTTGGTTTGTTGGTTTTTTGGGTTTTTTTCTGAATGCTTATTTCACAAATGATGTAACAAACCTTTCAAAATGTTAGATAAAATCCTTTCATCCCTTCTTTCAAGATACACACCTTACATTATGGTTGTGACATCCCAGATGAGATTTTTAAACCAACAGTGATCCAACTGTTTTGATCCAACAGTTGTTGATCACCTTTCATCTGTGACCTTCAGATTACTTATGATTTCTGACCTGGTTCCTAATCAAGAACCCCCACTATGGATGAGTTTTGGATCAGCCCCTGGCCCAGACAATCCTGGAGCCATGATGCTTGGAAGCTGGACAGTTTCCTGAGAAGATAAACCTGGCTGGTCTCTGCATGCCTGCCCTATTTGGATAACCCTTAGAGAAAATTGGAAAAATTACCTCCCCTTTACATTTGAGAAGAAAATTTTCGTCATGGGGCCCCAAGAGATCTTCAGACACGTATGTTACAATTAGTCTTGTGAACCCATGAAGAGCTGCCTGTGCCTGTTTCAGGTATTTTGCCTGCTGATGTGCTGCAGTCAGATGGATAACTGGATGCAATTACTTGATTTGCCTACATCATATCCTGTCCTTCTCCATCTCGTTCTCTGCAGATGCTTGCAAGTGTGTATTGTAACCATGGTAAATCCCCTTTTAAGGCTTTGTCTTTTCTGACAGAGTGTTTGTTTACAGGAAGATAAATACCATCATTGATTATTTTGCTTTACAATCCTAGGTGAGAACAGAGCACTGATGCTGGTTACCATGGGGCAGCAGGATGAGGTCAGTACCATGCATCCTGCCAGGGGCTGACCTCACCTAGGTGACTTCAGGATAAAACTATGTTGTCTTAATTTCACTAGGCCTTTCTACCGCAATTTCTTATCAGAAAATTCTGCAACATTATTCTCTGCGGAAGGAAGACCACTGTATCACAAGGCTGAACACTACTTTTATATTTCCCAGTACTCCTGGGAACTTGATATAAAATTGAACTTGTGGTTAGAGGAACATTGCTCAGTCCACACTCCACTCTCTTTTCCATTCCATTGTTCTCTTCCCTCGACCTTCCTTTTGCCATCCTGAGTAATACTTTCCTTCACAGTAACCTTGAAGAGAGATTTCCTTATCTGCATATATGACTAATCAGTAAGGTCTTATGATTATTATAAAGCAGTTTGTTGGAGGTGGGAATTAGAGCCTGAAACGGGGACCAAGGAAGCCAAATTTGCACTTCTTGCTCTACTAATGACTGATTAGATATGGTCTTCAGCAAGTCAATTTGGCCTCAGTTTTCAGATGTGCTGATTTAATTTTTAGTCTTTCACCTCCAGCTTTCTTTTCTTCATTCTTTTTTTGGGGAGGGAGTTGCCCATGGCATGCAAACCTGCTATTTCATTTTACCTCAAAATATGTCTCAGTCTGGGCAGTCAGAAGTAGAAGCTGGTTTTGGAAATGGTGATGTGTGAGTAGTGTTCCTTACCTGTCATCACAATGAGGATCAGCTCTTTCTTGTAAAATGTTATGGGTGAATGAATGCAATAGGTGGCACCGAGTTATGTTGTGAGAGCTTGATTGTTTCTTCTTTATGATTTACCTGTAACTTCTATGAATATCCCTGAATTTGTTAAAGAATCTATCATTTGGGGAAGGACAGCAAGGTTGATTTCTTAAAACTGAGGATGACAGATGAAGGTAAATTCAGAGTTAACTCAGTATGAGAGAGTGGAAGGAGCAAAAATCTCTGGCACCTGCATTTGTGAAGTATGATTTTACTGAGTCCTTTATATTATTTTCACCACAATTAGCAGATACAGCTAGAGACAGGAACAATTTATTGGAGTAAATGAATACAAGAAAAAAGTGTTTCGGAAATACCTAGGATCCATATTTCCAGTTGTCATTTGGCAGCTGCTGTCTCTCTGAAAATTGTCCTTAATGCTACTCTTTCGGGGTAGGTCAGCAGTCCTCTCCTTTGGCTGAAATGTCCTTCTGAGATCCCATGCTCCATCTCCCAGCAGGAACCTTCCAAGCTGGGCTGCACAGCTCCCACAACTTCCCCTGCCTCAACCTGCACCCCAGGCTGCTGGGCTTCATCCCTCTGCTGCCAGGTCCTTTCATCCAGTGTAGGAGCAGCCTGCCACATGTGTACATCCCCCATGGTGGGACCAGAGAGAGGAGAGACCTCCTCTGCCAGGGAAAGAGGGAGACAGAAAAGGGACAAGAGGGGCTGACATGAGCCATCTGGACTTTTTTTTTTTAATTCCCTCTGTGTCCCATCAAGCTGTCTGGACTTCCCAGAGCAGCCCCACTCTTGGGGATTCTCAAGAATCATGACATTAGGTTAAACAGTGAAAAAAGAGATGCATGGTCTAGCAGAGTCAGTAAAAGCAGAGTTTTGCTGCAACAGATCCAGTTTCACTAACACTTTGTAAACATCTAATAACCATTTTCTTTTTTTCTTTAAAATATCCTCAACTTGTAGTTTTGAGACAAGTTCTCAAAACTACAAGTTTGAAGAAGAACAAAGTTCTTCTTTGGACTGAGATTGCCTGATGGGGAGTCAGCACATGTCCCTGAGCCATGGGGCCTCTGATGTGAGGGAAGTATGTGTGCCTCCATCCCACCCACCCTCAGGCTATCTGAATTTTAAGATGAGCTGGCTGTGGTCCAACGGCTGGCAGCATTTCATAGACAAGTCCTCTGGACTGTGCTAAAGTGCTATGTGAAAAAGCAGTCTTATTTTACACTCTTCTCCACACTTTCATTTCTTATAAGTCACCTGTGTGTTTTGGCTTCAGTTAAGAAAGAAAAAAAATCTGGCAGTTCTGCTGTAGTCAGATTTGGCAGTCTCACTGGTTACTTCCAGTAATTATCTCCATGTTGCAGATATGTTCTTGGTGCCAGTTTTAGGAAAACCTTCCACCTTTTTGTTGTCTGGGTAAGGAAATGGATTCTTTAGGAAACTGCTTTTATCCGAGAACAACCCCTTTACAAATGCTCTCACTGTGATCTTTCACAAAAGGCTGCATTCAAAATTTGAAATATGCTGATGTGCAAATAATTTCAATAGCTGACCTGCAGAATCTGTTGGCAGGGCTGCTAAAGGCAGTTTGCTCTGATTCCAGCTGCCTGCTTAATTTTGGCAGCTGCACGCTTTCTGGCCCAGATGCCTGCAGTCTCTTGTCCAAGTTAGGAGCTAGACAAACTCTACTCACTGTCCTGTAAGTGCACCTCGGCTTATCATCCACATGAAGAATTAGACCTAAAGCTTTTTGCCTCCCAGGGGTATGTTGAATGGACCCGGTAAGGCTGGGCTCCTGCTGTGCAGTGGTGGATGTGGCTGCTGGAGCCTCACTGAGGAGGGGGGCGATCACTGCCTTGCCTTGTAAGGGTATCTGCGTGGCCGCAGAGCGGTGGCGAATGCTGCCAGCCATCCTGAGCAATCGCAGGAGGCGTTTGGAAGCAGCCAAGCACACAGGGACAGGCCCTCTGAAAGAGCAGATGCTGAAGCAGATGTTAAGGCCACATCAAGGACCGCTGGGTGCAGCGTGGCGGGGTTGTGGCAGGAGATTGCTTGCAGGACACGGATGTGAAATTCTTAGGTATGGCTTGAAGTATTGCTGTGCCTCTCTGTTTCAAATACTCACAGCTCTGCCACAAAAATATTCTTTACAAGTTTTGCAGACTTTTTGTAAGTTAATTTAAAAACAGGTCTTTGAAACAAACAGTTTTTGGAAAGATTTTCAGACCCAAACAAAATGAAGGTAGATATCCTAATGTGTGCCACAAAGAGCATGAGCTTTTTAGCATTCTTCTGCTGCTATCATAAGTGATGCTTCTCATATATTTTGAGGTCTGCAAGTAGACTGCAAGTTCACATATCATTTTCTGACCTTGAGGTCCAATCCATCTTTCAATTATCTTGTGACTCTGCTAATTTGATCACATGACAGAGGAGGGGAGGAGCACCCACAGTATTAAGTGACCTGTACATATGGACATAAATCTATACATCTGTTGAGCCACGTGAATATAACCTCTGTTTGGCAAAGCGTTGCTGCAGTTTCTCTCCAGGTCTGGCACTCCAGACACTGAGTGCCGGTGTGCAGACGTGGTGCTGCCCCGTGATTATGTGGGGGTCTGGTACTGCTCCTGTGGGACAAGAGGTAGAGAGTGAATGATGCAGACAGCGAATGGCTTATGAGAATAAGCACTGAGCAGCAGAACTCAAGGACAAGGTGTGAGGAACAAAGACCATCCCTTTTAAAACAAAAGTCATGCACGGTTCATGCTGGATGCAGTTTTTTCGCAGTTGGCATTGGTGGGATTGCCTTTGTAATGGCAGCCACCCAGACAGATTTGGGATCCAGTGGGTAAATTGCATAAAAGAAAGCACTTGTGGCTCATGCAGTCTGGAGCTTTGTACCCCAGAGTACTTTGTGTTCCTCTCCGACATGGAGCCTTCCCAGCTCTGACCAGTGACATCATACCTTGGTATTGCCACAGTAGTCCCCCGCTGCCCCAGTGCCCAGCTTGTTTTCCTCTTGGGAAGCTCCATTTTGCCTGGAGGGATGGCTCAGCTGACAAGGCAGCTGTTCTACTGTAGCAGATTTCAGCCTGGTGTTATTGAGAAAAAAAATTTAAAAATAAAAATTGGTTCCAGTTCATCCTAACCATCTAAGCCCTAAATTGAGGCGGTTCAGCAGCTGCCTCATGAACAGCTGAGCTGCCTGTGCAGAAGGACCAGGAACTTCTCAGAGAGAGGCAGCCCAGTAGTTAAGGGCACGAGTAACTACTTGTGTCATACTTCAGTCTCTAGGTGCACAGGTTGCGTGGCACATCTCAACATAGCAAAGGGAATTGGAGTTGTGGGAGGTGACTTTGTGAGCCTGTAACAGAGCATTTCTATGTCAGTGACAGAAAAGAGAACATGCTGAAACATGTTGTTCAAATGTTGTAGGAAAAAAGCTATATTTAGCTGCTCTAAAAATTGTTAAGCATCAGACATGAAGGAAATGGCTGTGGCAACCTACGCTCCTCCAGTCTCACCTGTTGCTGTGTTTCTAAAGTCTAGAAATATCTACAAAATAAGTCATATAGCCGTTAAAACTTTCCCAGAAGAGGTGTAAACAAACTAAACTCACTTGCCGAAACAGCTATTGCTGAACTATGAATTGACCTTGAGCTGTGTTGATTCCCTGTAATGCAAACCATCTGCACACTGAAACAATTAAAGCCTTCACATCTCCTAGGAGTTTCCTTCCTCCGATTATAACTTATGTGCTGTGGTAGAAGCACAGAGGTAAACAGCTAGTTAGTGTGGCCGTCTGTGTTTCTGTGTAATTTTATGGTGCAGCACATACAAAACCATTTTCATTTGAAGTAACAGTCATCTTTCAAGCAGAAAATAAAGCATATGCTTGGTACCAAACACTGGAGTCAGAGCTTGTAAGACAGCCTGAGTTAGACACATCTGCTTTGCTCCTCTGCTTCCCTTCCCCCAGCTTCTTCTTCAGATGTACGAAGTTTTCACGGAGCACAGGTCATGCTGGAGAGGCAGTGCTTAAATACAGACTGCTCCTGTATTAGGCCTTAGTGCACATGCCAAACTGAAACCCCTGCCTTCTGTAAGAGCAACACTTCAGTGCACTGAGTCTGAGCTGTGTCAGAAGGGAAAGCATTGGATAGCAATGGCATATGATTTTATAAAAATTTCATTTAATTTACAGATAATTTGGTTTCCAGAATCTCAGAGCTTACACTCTTTAAAGCCATAAAAAAATCAATCTGCAGCCATGGCATCAGAGTTTGGATGTTTCTGTGGTGGGAAAATACCAGAGCTGTTGCTTCTGTAGGTTTGCTGTACAATTTGCTCTGTCCCACAAGTGGCGAAGTTTCATATTAAAATCTCTGCACTATAAAACCTCTTTTTAACACATTCTTCTACCACTTATGTCCATCCAGATGACAGCAGCACTAAAACCTCAAATCCTCCCCTTTCAGATCACAAGAAAGAGTAATCAGTGCAAGCTCAGTAAAATAAGAAAATAATTTTATTTTGTAGGAATAGAGGCTTTTTCTGGAAAAATATTTTAGACCCCCGCTTTTAGAAAACAATCTTAACATTCTAGACAATGTAAACATAAGCAATGTAAACATAAGACTGTGAAATTAAGATAGCTAAATATTTTGCTTTCAAAGTTAAGTCTGAAAAATAATAAGTAGATGCAGCACAGCTTCTGAGCCAGCCGTGATTATTTGTCTCTGTGGCCAAAGGCTTCCATCCCAGGGAGTGACCTCTGGCCAAGTACTGTAAAGCAACTCAGGTCCACATTTCTCAGAACAGGCTGTGTCCTACATGCTTGCACTGATGCCGGTGATTTTTGTCTTTTTTTTTTATACTCTTTTAATATATGTTTATACCCTTTCCCTTCCCTGGTACCCTCTTTACACACTCCTTGTACCCTGCACAAACAGTCCTTGTACTTTAGCCCCACACATTTATAACTCTTGTAGTCTGATATTTAGCTTAGTTTGGGGTCTTGCAAAGCGAGGAAGACCAAACATTCATACTATTTCAGAACTGGGGCTCCAACCCTGGACAGAGCCTTCTCTCTGGAACATGTTTTTGGAAACTAGGCTGTAGTCTCATTTGGAGGGGGGTTTATTAGGATAGGGGACAATTACTTTACTATTAAATTTCTTATTGGGGGATTTTAAGTAGATATGCTAATTTTGTAAGGTCCATAAAAATCCGGTACGCATTGTACAGGGGCGTTCCAACTCGTTGCTCGCTCCTTGGCGTGTTTTCCACCTTTGACGAGTCTGGGCACCTAGGATCCTACTAAAACCAAGGTAAATTCCTTTTTCCCTCTACTGCTGTGTCTGCTTCATATTTTTACAAGCTGACAAGGCATCAGTACGTGTGGACTCAGGATATGGCATGCATGTTTTATCAGTTCAAAGTGTCTGGAAAATGCGAGGGGAGGCTGAGTGGGTGACACTGGCTGGGATAGTGTAAGAGGATGGTGACAACCAGAAGAAGACTGGGGGGCTCCACACTGCCATGATGATGTGATTTCTGATGCTGACTACCCTCAGAAGAACCTCTGGGGTTTGTTTTGAAGGAAATGTATTGCTTTACTGTATAAGAGGGCCCACAAATGAATTAACATGTGAAATAAGATTTTCAGAACACCAGACCCTGGGGCTGAGCTGGGAAGTAGAATTATTTGGCAGTGTTAGTCCCAGTCCTATAAATTCTAGGTCATGTACATGTTATGTATAGAAGACTACCTATAACAAATAGACTAAAGTATATCCATTGCTAGATTTACAGTTTCCTTTGTGACCTGAGTACTGACCCATGTCTGACCTCTGCTGCAGGCCAGAGAAGTAATGAGGGTCTTGGGCATGCCCTGCAGGCAGGGCTCGGAGGAATATGTTAAGCTTGAGGCAGCCAGTCATGAAAGAGGCATTTCCCACCTTACAAGTGCATGCCCTTGAGACCCAAATATATCCCCTCTGTGTTTACTTTTTATAACATCACAGGGGGTTTGTTAATGAAACAGATAAAAATAAGTAATGTCAGCTTCCCTGCATCAGCCCAGGGCTCAGGCTCTGACCTCCTCACCCACTGCAGGACCAGACGTGGCAGCCTGTGGAGGCATAAATGTCTCCTTTCCCTCGGGGTGGGAATGGTTCTCCTACTGCATTTAAGTGCATGTGCTGGGTTTTTTCCCTCTGGTCACTTCTTTTTTCCCCCCAAAGTGCTGTCACTATGTCTGATTGATAAAATGTAGGCAGAGGAGAGCAAGAGCTGTACTGAACCAGGACGCCTCTGGCAAGGCTACAGCCCCATGTGATCTGCAGCTCTGCTGGACTTCTCATTGATGTGAAGCGTCCACTTCCTCCCTTTCTCTTCCCTCCGTATGTGAAATCTCCTAAACTTAGGATTTGCGATGCTGTGTGCACATCATTCCACAATTTTGAAGGAAAAATAGAAGCACCATATTTTTTTTTTAATTTTCTCTTTTCTAGTTCTCCAGTATGTTCTCAGTCCTGATACATATGCTTTCCTTAGCTGCATTTTCACATAGAGTACTCTTCCCATAATTTTAATTTCGAATTTTTCAGTATGTTTTTTTCTCTAAATCTTCCTTCAAAATTAAAAACATACATTTCACCTTACTGTGCTTGCAGGCTGGGGAGGGAGCAGGCAGGCAAAGCAGGCAAGCGTGGCTTGACATTATGTTGACATTACTTATTTTTATCTGTTTCAGTAGCAACCCCTGTGTGTTATAAATGCAGCCCCCAGCATTTCAGCAGGCCAGGCTGGTTCCGCAGGCACAGGGCATTGCATTTCAAGGCAATTTTTTTCAGATTTTTTCTGCTAAGGGTGGACTGGATGGATTAGGCAGGCATTTCAGCAAATAAGTTGTCAGATCTGTTGTCTTGTCAAACAGCACTGTTTTCCTGGGACACTTGTCTTCACAGACTGTTGTTGAGATGATTTACTAGAAAGTCCTAAACTTGTGTGGGCAGCTTCTAGGGAATTTCTACCATCTATTGCAGTCAGGCTTAATAAACAGAGCGAAATTTAATCTCATATGCAGTATGACAAGACAATATCTAGTTCTTTGTCTAGGAAATGACAATTGGGATGTGATTCCCACACCAGAAGGCCCCTTCCCCCACCAATTCACCAGTTTGAGGACAGATGCTGGGAATCAGATTGCAGCTACAGCGCATTAGGGCTCACATTTTCGCGGTATCCACAAAGCATGCTGAGCTTCCACAGTTGTGGTTTCCATACTTAAAACAGAAGGTCCTAGTTAATTTTACTGCCCCAAGTATTTTTATACAGTGTTTGCAATTAGGAACTAAATTAAAAGTAGGAGAACGTCTGTTTTCTGCACACTTTGTTATAGAATATTTCCTTAAGATTATATTCTCTCATGTAATAGTTCCATTGCTTACCCTGGCAAGGTGTGGGTGCTTGCAGAGAATTGGTGACAGCACTCCCAGGCCTCTGAGCTTCCCTTACACCAACCTTTGCTTACACTTATGTCTGACTATTCACATCAATGGGACTGTGGGAGTAAGGATGTTTATTCACCAGTTTATTGAATTTGGGGTTTCTGGGCTACATCTGGGTCCTGACAGACTTTATCTGACATTGTTGGGGCTGGCTACAACATAAGCTAAAAAGGCCACTGCTGCAGGGAATGGATTGCCAGATGGAACATGGCTCTCACCTTTGAATTCTTACTACTACTGACTTATCCCTGATCCAGCCTTTGAAATGAGAGTGAAGGGCAGGGCAAGACTCACTTCAGTATATTTGCACAGTTCTCTGAAGCTCTCTGATTAAACATATGACAGACATATGAAATATTTTTTCATAATTTGTATTATAAAATCTACCTTTTCAGATCTGTGACAAGAAAATATCTGTTTAATAACGCACACTATAATCAACAGTAAAGGAAGAAAGGAAAATTGCTAACAAATCTGTCTATTTTGGAGAGCACTTCTGCCTAACTGGGATGCAAAAAAACTGACAGGAAAATACACACAAGTACAGCAAAGGACTGCTTTATCAGCTTTATCAGTTTTATCAAAATCCTTTCAAAGGCAATGAGAGTCTTTCAGTTGGTCCCAGTGGGTTTTGGGATAGGGCAGGATGTGGGAAGGTGAATGCTGACACCACATGAGGCCAGACTCCATGCCAGTGTCTTCAAACTGCAGAAATACTCCCTTGGTGAAGGTTGTACTTGTAGTCTTATCCTGGCCAACCTTGAGTCATCTTGCTAAGCTAAATTGATGACACATCTGTTTGAGATAAATGAGTGTAGAATATTCTGAAAAGCTGTCAGACTCTAACACAAGGCTGATGGTAATTCCAAAACTGTCAGAAAGGTACAATTTTATCTTTATAGCTTTAGGTAGCAACCAAGCTAAAGAATCCTCCAAACAATGTGCATGTTTTAAATTATGAGTAGCTGTATTGATTTCAGTCAAACTCTGCATTTAGGTAGGTAGCCACACGTTTGCAGCATCACAAGAAAGGAGACAAGCACAATCTTCTTGTTCCATCCGCTTTCTCTCCCCCTTCAAAATGATGTAGTCCTGACTGCTCTGAGCACAACCCTTGGGGTGGGGAAGGTGAACTTACTCATATTTCTCTTATCTTCTGACCAGTTCAAGTACGGTAAATGAAGAACAGAAATCTGGTGAGCAACAGTGTGCAAACATGTGAGTAAGAAAGTGATTACATGGGTTATTTTTAATTTCCAGCTATCCCTTTCTTTTTGAGGATTTTGGATGAAAAGTTGCGCCAAGGGGGCTTAAGGGTTCGGCAGAATCAAGAATTTTAAGAGCCAGAAAAGGATTCCTGACAATGCTGTCTAAGGTTGTGACTGCCCTAACAAGTACCTGTCCCCATGGCATTTCTTCACCAGGAGATGGGGAGAGGCTGTTTACCTGGCTCCAGTTTGTTTTCAGTATGCATTCATGTGCCTGTGTGGCTGGAATGACCTCGTTTGAATTAACAAGTTGCCAGGGTATGAATCAAAGGATAATTGTCATTGCTGCCAGTGGTACTAAACAGACCTGAGCTATTAATTCAAGACAAATGGGAGAAATGAGTAAACAGAAAGTTTACTGGTGTAAGGAGACTGCTGGCCTGAGTGGATGTTCTGTGTTGGTTGTACTTCAACTTTATTGCTTTGCTTTGATCATTTGAAATTACTACTGTTTTCAGCTGGAATGTAGAAAAAACGAAACCTACACGATTAATTATGTATTCAGGTTTTAAAGGCACAGTCTATTACAAACTGTCTTTCTTCTTCTGCAACTTGTTTTTAGGTAGTCTTTGTTATGTGGACATAATTTAAATAACTAACATAATGGAATAATTATATTTCCCTGTTACATATATTACAAAGAAGCCAAATCCAACGTGCTGTTTGGTAGGAACCCCGCTGGATTTCAATCCTAAGCATATCTTAAGATTTACTATGTCCCATAGGGACTAATCATCACAAAGACTATGTCCACAATCAGGGACAGGGTTTGCAAAGACATATGAAGGCAGAATATGAGAGGAGGAGAGAGAGAGAGAGAGAGAGAGAGAGATTCACAGCATTCCAGAAATGGCCAAAAGGGTTCCTGAAACAGCCAGGGGCTGGGGGCATCTGGTAAATTAATAGCAGTTAGAATAAAATACTGCTAGGGTCATTAATGAGACTCTTCCTGCAAAGCACTGGTGAAACTGGGGGGATACTAAAGCAGATTTAGAGGGCATGAGGAAGTTTAGTCCCTGTGATGACCCTTTCCCTCCCACAGCCCATGTCCTGCTTCCCTTCACTGCTCCCACCCCATGGGAGGCTGCTGCCCACAGCCGTGGGGCCAAAACAGGTCCTGGTTGCCAGAGCATGTAAGCACCCTCACAGGATTTCACCCAGGGGAGACTGAAGTCAGGGGAAGTAGAAAAGGAGGAATTCTTCTCTTGAGATCGCCACACTACTTTTTAAATTATAATAGAAACGTATACAGGACACTCCAGGACGCTACAGGACACTCCAACCCATGCCCTACCTTGCTTTTTCCTTTCCTGCTCCTTTGACCCAATGCTTTTTGATGTAGTCTGGCACAGATCTGGAGAGAAGACCAAGGTTTGTGTGCAGAAGTGAGCATTTTGAACCCGAGCCTCAAAGCAGGATTACTGGCCAAATGAATATTTTGTGGCTTTCCCATTTCAATGAGTCCTCCCAGTTTCTCTGTCAGAGTGCTGAGGGGATGTTTTAGAAACATGTAAACATCATGCAGTTGGTAATGGAGTTAATGTAAACTCCATAGGATGTTTTATCAGTTATCCTTTTGTTTAGTCTGGGAAGCAGAAGAATGGGAGGAACAAAAAGAGTCCTCAAATACTCAAAAGGTTTTTTCTAAAAAAATGGACAATGAACTGTTCTACCTCTATTAAGGAGATGGGGAAGGTTAAGGATTTAAAATGAGATGTTAATAAAAACTTTCTAACTCAATAAATAACTTAAACACTGGAAGGGACGGCCTATAGTGGAAATGCTACAGCATCATACTGTGTTTTAAGAACGATTTAGCTGAAGGACTGTTAGGGGTGGTGTACAGTACTTGGCTCTTCTTCAGAGCAGGAGATGAATTGACTGAACTAACAATCCTTGTAATCCTGTTCAACCATACTTTCCTGTGGTATTGTGATCACTTCAATGAAGTGATATTTTAATACAAATAAAGCAATGAAGCTGCAGGACCTTGTGAAGCAACCCACATCTATGCAATTTGATGTCTGGTTCTAAGGGTTATTTCACTTATGGTAGTTCAAAGTCCTAATTCTTGCCCCATTCATAAAACTATTCACACCTGTTTTGCTATTTAGGAAATCAGCTTTCACTTTTCTGGGAGCTGTGCTTGATATTTCATTTCTCTCAACTGACTCTCCAAAATGAGGAACAGTCATTTAAACTATTGTTTTCCTCCTACACAACAAATAACTGTATGTCACACAGGTTATCTCTGTCTGTGATTGCTTTTTATTCATATTTTATTAATGAGATTCTTGCTTGAAACACAGACTGCCAGTGACTATTTTAGGTTGTGTTACTTGAGCCACCACTTTTAATTGGCTACAGTTTAAAAATACAATGAAATTCTATCTATGTCACCACGCTTTAATTAAAAAAAAGTTCATTCTCCTTCACAGGTGCATTTGTAGTACTATTTGCTACTTGAACTTAATGATTCATCTAAAAAAAAAAAAGCATCTCCCTCTTCTTTCTAACTGGCTGTGTGATCCTATGATAACTGCTTGACAACTTAATTTCTCATGGGATTGAATTATTTCTCAGAAGGACTGATTGAGAGCCTCATAAAGCCCTGTGTTTCAGATCTCAATCCTGTGCCATATTCCTTGGCTTTTAATTAATTTTTTTTACATAATCATTCTTCCATAGTTCTCCTTAAGAACAAGTATACTTTCAGAAAGCTTATGAATAACTTTATCTTGAGACATAGCTGTCCTTATTTTCATCATGCAGTGCTGTTTGGGGTTTTTTTGTTGACCATTTAAGAGGCCTGTCAGAATGAACCAAAAATAGTGCAAGTGTTGTAGTGTAGAGGTTTCAGTGCAGCACCTAACAAAGAGCCTTGGATGAATCTTACTTAGGTAAGATCGAAAAATCAATTTGAGAACATGGAAGAGTACATGTCAGGGGATAGAGACCTTAAAAATATGGGCACAGAGTAGCCAGGAAACAGTGAAATCCACAGCAGTATCAATTAATCTTCAAGTATCAGTCTTGAAAAATACTTGTATTTGGATATGTCACTTGCAAGCACCAAACAAATCAAAATTGAAAGGCATCACATCTGTTTTACCTTCATGTGGATTGTTTAATTCAGTGCCACGTCTGAAAAAAATCAAAGTAATAAATCTCTTGTCAAAATCAGTAGGCTTAAAAACTGAGCTATAGTGGAGGAGTGAACTGTATTGGAAGTTGTATCACAGAAAACTCAGACATGTTTTCTTCATACTGTGAATCTTTTGGTGTTATCAATATAAATGATGCTTCACAGACAAGGTGGATGCCATGCCTTCCTCCCAGGGAATATATAAACTTGAGCCCAGGACTTGCAACTGATCTTGCACAGATGAACTCGAGCTCAGTTGCAGCAGCTTATTGTCTCGATGATCCTCTTTGCCAGCTTAATGTTCCACCCACACACTATCAGGTTTGAGACCGAAGCCAAGCAAACATGCTATGCACACAGTGCCTCTTGTTGCTGGGGAGTCCATCAAGTGTGCCAGCAGAAAACATGTAAAAATACCTTGGTAGTTTGAAAACACAAATCCCATTTTTTATCACACCCGAGCCACTTAAAACCCTTCACCTTAATTGCGGTCATGGTCAGGGGTGCTCTTTCCAAGAGTTTTGTAAACTGGAGTTACTGGGTCTTGGTCAGGTTCAGAGGCATGCCCAGCAGATCTCTGGTGTGACTTCCTTTTGGCATGGCTCTGAGCTCAGCAAGCCAGGTAACACAAAGCTTGTTTGTCTACAGCAAGCATTTTAATACGTTTTAGTTGCATTCAAGTAATTTGGCATTCAACTTAAAGCTATCTTGCATACCATGGGGCTTTACAGTGCCAACAAGTAGGCTCAAGATCTGACACATCTGCATCCATGCTGTTAGACTCAATTATTTGTTTTTAAAAGCTATGCAACCTTCTAATCTGCCGGATGCCAAACTCCATACAAAAATCTGGAAGAATCAGACTTGATGGGAAAGTAAGGATTTAACACCTCCCAAACTGACTGACTGGTTTTAGTTCTCAATGTGAGTTGTTTTGCTGGTTTTGAGGTGACTTTATCAATATGTAAGACATACTAGTCCAGGAAGAGCACCTACTGGCAGAGACAGACCCAGTCCCCACTTGGGTAGGAGGAGAGGAACAGCCACGAACAGCCGATGAGAAGTGTGTGAGAGACCAGTGAAATGGGGATCAGGAAGAGGGAGAGATGTTAGCTAATGGTGTCCCAGATACATCTGTGTCCGAGTACCGAGACCTCGGGAACTGATGTGTAAATGCGCAACTTCAAATATGTTTAATCTAAGGCTGTGCTGTTGCTGAAAGGTATCGCCGCTCTGATCCCCATGCCCCGGGAGTTTGCTACAGCAGCAAGTGGCCCGTGTGACTCACTTCCCCCCATGGGACCACTGCTGTGGCACGGGTGAAGCAGGAACAGCGGGCTAAGGGTGTGCAGGAAAGGCCAGTCAGCTTTTACAGGCAGCTGCACAGCTTTAGGAAGCCGTGCCTTAAACCCAGTATCCTGTCGGTGACAGTGACCAGCCTTACATAAATTAAGGGAAGACATAAGACTCTGAGGCAGGTAATTGCAGAGTGACTTGGCCTTCAGGCGTTGTCATTTCCCCCAGCAGTGATGAGTCTGATGTTTGCCCTGTGTCTTATCAGGACTTTTGTGCTTTAAATATCTTTTCCAGTTGCAGCGCTGGATATTCTTGCTATCTGCACACATATCTAATCCCTGCTGAGTCTTCACAAGCCTCCCTCGTCGCTCCATCCTGGGGCGATGAATTCCATTGACTTAATAGTCCGTGGGCTGGGGATGGTGCGCGGAGCGGCCCCGGCCGGGCACCGCCGCCGCTGCGGAGCTGGAGGCTGCGAGTGCTCAGCGCGGGGCGGCTGCCCCCGCTCGAAACGCCGGAATGCTCGCATTGCTGGAAGAGCTGTAAGGGAAAGCCTCCCGCCATTTTTTAATGACTTTATTCTTACACTGCATAGAAGAGTGAAATCGGGTAATTACTAGGGAAAAGTTTGGGAACTTCTTTCTTCAGCAAGGCCCCCTCAGCTGGCTCGTTGCTGGTAACGAGCACGGGGTTGCGGAGGCACCGGCACGATCCCGGGAAGGAGCCAGCGGCTCGTCCGGCCCCGGCCCGGGCCGGGCGCTTGCTCGGGGCCCGGGGCAGGGAAGGAGCCGCCCCCGGCCCTCACCTGCTGCCCGGGCGGGCGGGGCGGCGCTGCGCGGCAACTCGCGCGGCAGGAAGGGAGCGGAGCGAGGGCGGGAGCGGGGCCGCCGCAGCCGCGGCTCCTCCTCCTGCGCCCCGGACCCCGCGGGCTGGGCGAGGAGCGGCAGCGGCGGGGCCCCATGCGGCGGCCGGGACGGCGCTCTCCGCCGCCCGGCCCCAGCACCACCAGCAGCCCCCGCCGCCGCCGATGACCTGGACCAGCAGCATGAGCAGCGGGTACAGCAGCCTGGAGGAGGAAGAGTCCGAGGAGTTCTTTTTCACCGCGCGCACCTCCTTCTTCAGGAGGCCGCCGGGCAAGAGCCGCGCCGCCCCGCAAGTAAGTGCCGCGCGCCGGGCAGAGGGGCGGCTGCGCCCCGCGGGACAGCTGCCGCCGGGCCGGGCCGGGCCGGGCCGGGCCGGCTCCCTCCGGCTCGGCCTACACGTGTCCGCCGCCCCCTCCCCCACGGGGAAGGACCTGCGGAGCCGCCCGGGCGCCGGCATGGAGCGGGGAGGCGGCGGCCGGGAAGGGCTTCCCTCGGCAGGCTTCCCGCGGGGCTCCGGGCGGTCACTGGAGGGGCCTCGCCCGCTCGGCAGCCGGGCCCGGGGACCCCCACTGCCCGGCGGGCCGGGGCTGTGAGCGGAGAGCGCCCGTCTGTGCGCGGAGTGGCCGCGCTGCCGGCCCCGCTGCCGCCTGTGCGCGGCACGGCACGGCACGGTCTGCCTCCTCGCTCTCGCCGAGCTCATTCCGAGGTGAATGACAGCCTCTTCAGACGGCTTGTTGGCAGAGAAAGGCCGTCTGAAGTGTTTAAGTGGTTTGGTTTAAGCATTCAGGCTCGGGCAAGTGGGACTTTGAAGTGAAGAACTGATTAAAAACAGCAAAACCCCGAACCAACCCCTTGTGTGGGCAGCGTTGAAATTTCAGTGGAGGACCTGTCCGACCCAGAGCAGTCATTAAACCATATAGGGTAAACGTCACACTTCTTTAGCTAAGCAGTCTATCCCCCCTCATTTCTCTCTTCCCAAAGCACAGGATCTCATTGTAGAGGTGGCTGGTGTCTTTGGAAGCTAGTGAGGCTGCTTCCTTTTTCATGCTAGTTATTCTTCACCTGCTCCCACCAGCATCAGTGCCTTCTTTCTGTTCAGTATCTGATTCTTTCTACGAACTCTTGGTAGTTTTCCCCGCTGGATTTCAGTATCAGTATTACTGCTGCAATAAACTTGCTTTTCAAAGCCTGGAAACCTCAGCTACCTTCTGGTCCACCTGTGGCACTTGTCAAAAAACATCGTTCATTGCCCTCAGCCTTTCCTTTAGGCTATGTTCTGCTGCAGAAAGCCAATCTTGGTTTCTGTTTCTCTGAGGTTATGTTCCATTTGTGATTTGCTTAAAACTGAAACCCTCTAGCTGCCCCTCAGGAAACTCCTGCTCCCGTTTAAGGAAGTGCAAGAGCTCTCTTGAGCTCTAACTTCCTTTGCAAAGTTTGGCTGGGAGCCTGGGCACACCCTCTCTACACCTGAGCTTGGGCACTTGGAGCAAATAGGCCAGGATCAGCTGTATATCAGGTCATGGCTGCTTCTCCAGGGTACATCTCTTGACACCTCTCCTCAGTGGTTGTTTTTGTCTCATCCATTTGGAGTTGCAGCCTCTCACTAACCTCAGGTATTCTCTGGAAGGGGCTGAGTCCTGTGGAGTGTTCTTGAACTTCATCTGCTAAGCTATTTGGCCAGCACTGGCCCTTACAGGGGAGGATCCTGGTGTGACAGTAC
The DNA here is from genome assembly GCA_036785705.1 of Acanthornis magna. Classification (NCBI taxonomy): domain Eukaryota; kingdom Metazoa; phylum Chordata; class Aves; order Passeriformes; family Acanthizidae; genus Acanthornis; species Acanthornis magna. Next base: position 29,605,151 of record JAWUZG010000001.1, read on the forward strand.
TGTGTGAATAGATACCTAACTGCTGTTTGCCTCTGTGTAGCTACTGTATCATGACATGTGAGAAAGGCACATGTCTTGATTCAGATTCTAAAAACATACACATCTTTATAATGCTATTGCGTGAGTTGTGTCACTAAATATTAGTATATAAGTAGTAAATTGTGCAAATGTGTAAATTGTTGTGTGTGGTGTTAACAATTCCAAGCAAGGGGGCTGGAAAAAAAAACCCAAAAAAACTCCACAACTAAAATTTGATATTCTGCTCTAGTAATGTTTCCCAAAAGAATACTGCAGTGAGGTGTTGCAGGGTACATGTTTAAGTATCTATTTACTAGGCTGGAAAAAATTCATCTGTATTGCTGACTCTGCAGCATCAGAAATACTCAGTTAATGTTTCTAGTCATAAAGTTATTACCAGTTGCTCTCAACTGCTGATTTATAGAGAAAAGAAAAAAAAAATCTCCAAACAATGCTGAATGTAGATTTCAACAGTCATGTGGCCAGTAAGAGTGAGTTTCCCCTTCCAGCAATAACAGTCATAATAAGCCTCTTTGTAGGGATGAGGATGTTACTTTTGGTTTGTATTTGAGGTTTAGTCAAAAAATGCATACTATGTCCTCTTGAGTGAATAGAAAAGAGGGGAGCTGATAGTTATTGTTTCTGTGTCTTTCTCAACTACATAAATACTAAGTTTTGCAGTGTGGATTTCTTTTCATGTAGAAGACTTTAAGTGCTGGCAGTTACATTTATCCCTCTGTCTTAGTTCCTTCTGCCTCCTTTCTTGCAGGGAAGAAATGGTTTAGAGCATTTGGCTTGCAGCTGTGCCTGCAGAAAAACTCAGTACTACTGTTTAACCTTGTTTTGTGTGGATTTCCAAGGAAAGGAAATTCACAAGCTTAAGTAGTGAATTTTTGTTTTCGTTTAATTGGGCAAGGATGGGCTTACATACATCAAATTCTGCAATTGAGACAGGATTAATGAATTGACAGCAATTCTGGTGTAAAATTTTTGCAATAGTATGTTTGGTCTTTGCCTAAAATGCCTAATCTCTAAAGTGGTTATAGATTTAGATGACTCTTCCTCTCTCTATACCACTTCTAAAAAAATGCAGCATAAAACCATTGCAGCATATAATAGGCAGTATGGTGTTTTGGTGTTGAGCAGTAGTCCCAAAGTTATTTCTTAAGCAAGAAATCTGAGGGCAGTGTGGATAAAAATGCAGGTTGCTTTATGCTATGTTGTTGCTCCTGAAAGTTTAGCTTTATTTAAGATTTCTTATCATCTGTGTCTCTTGTAAAATTTGAGTGTCAGAGACTAGATTAAGCTCAGTGTGCCCATGTTTCATGTTTGCAATGAGTCATTTAATAAACAAAAAAGGCAGAACTGTAAATATTTTTGTCCTGCTAGTGTGACTACTCATGTGAGGTAAAGTTATGCATGTACACTGGCTTTTGCAAGATCAGACCCGTGCTTCTGTATGATCAAGCCTTTTGAAATTGTCCATTCCATGTAGAGAAAATACCAAAATAAGATGTTTGGCAAACTTTTGAAAGCTGACCCCTTTCTCTCCCTGTTTCCTCCTGCCCACCCCCATCCTTCAGGAAAATTGAAAACAGCCATGCCTGCTGCTGCAAGCCCCACCATATGCTGGAGGGACGTGCATCTTCCTGTGTATGTTTTCTGCACTTTCCTTCCACACACCAGTTCCCCGAATTATCCCACTTTGAGCAAGGTTGATGTAAATCCTTGCAATACTTTTCCTTTCTCAGAGGTCTTGATGGACACTGGCTTTTCAAGCATTGTAAGTGGTTAGTTCCAAGCCGTGCTGAGCTCATGTCTTCATCAGGGTGGCTTAAAAAACCTGAGGACATCCCTGTACTTGGTTCTGCCTGCTCTGCGTTTGAGGGCCTATTCCACTGTAACAGTAAGGGTTAGAAACATGAGAAGAGGCTATGGTCAAAATCTCTCTGCCCTTACGTGTGAGGGTTCTGCGAGAGAGGACACCACTGTGCTTTGGGAAACCTTGCTTTGGAAGCTGGCAGTGCTATGAAGGTCATGAATTCTCCCTGCTAGAAGAGGGCCAGTCCTGCGGGTTGTGTTCAGCATCTGAATTGTGAATGGTTTGCACACAAAATGTGAGAGTGTTCTGGTTGATGTCTCATACAAAGTGGCTTGTATGAGGAAGTTTGTAGGAAGTTTGAGACTTGGATGCTGCTCTGCTCTTTAGGAAAAAACCAAAACACTGCAGTGTGCTTTTGCTATGCTTTTCTACCATTTCATATACAGCTCTGTAAAAGTGTTTGCAAGAAAAAAGGCAATCTCTTCTGTTGGCAATTTCCAGAAATGCACATGTTCCTCCTGCACCCTAGAATGTGCTCATTTCCTCACTGTCAGCACTGGTCCTTCCCTGTCTGAGGACTGATTTCTCCCTCTCTCTTCCCCTTCCTGGTCTTGGTCTTCCCGGGTTCCAGACCTGCTAAGTTCCTTCCCCTGCACCCTCACCCAGTGCCCCTCTCGTGACATTGGCTTTGTGACTGACTTTTCTGCATGTCAAATGGATTTGCAGGTGTGGTGATGGTGGTGAGAAAGGAAATTCATAACAAAGCTGGCAGTGAAAAGCAGATAGATAAGAGCAGAGGAGGTGTAAAGGGGCAAGGCAAAAGGCAGAGGGTGGAAGTTTCATCCCTAGCTAGTCCTGACAAAGTAACCAGCAATCTCTCATTTCACTGTTGGAGAAGGTTTGAAGGGAAGGTTATACCAAATTAATTTTTTTAATGGGTGAGCTGGTAAAAGTGTGAAGAAGTAGGACAAACTTCTGGGCACAGAAGCCTTTTTTTAAGTCTCTTCCATATGAATTTGCACAGTAGGTCGAGGGATATAATTAAGAGGAAGAGACAGAAAAAAAAAAGCATTTAATTTGGGAAGAAAACAGTTTCTAGTAGTGAAATGCAATTTGTAGCTGCTCAAGCCTAGTTAGGATGTCTTTGTGTTACCAGTGTCCGTTATTAATGTTTCACGTTGTTTGGCCATTATGACTCTTCCTGGGTTTCCTTTCAGTAACATTCCCCAGGGAAAATGGCTCTCCTGACTCCCAGAAAAAATGAGGTTTCTAATTATAGGCTTGTATTGGAGCCAAAAGTTTTAGGTTTGTGTTTGACATGTAGTCGTGAAACTTATTTTAAAAGAAGCAACTAAAAATATCCAGTAATGTTTTGTTCTTTTTTTTTAAGTCCATTTGGCAGTGGGTGAATATTATGAGATAAACATTGTCGCAACTGAAATACTTGAAAGTTAAGAGCTGAAGGAATGAGTGGGGTAGAGATTGTGTCTATTTTAAGCACACATCACTGTGACAGTAAACTAGCGGTCCTTATTTTGTGTTTTTGCCTCACTCCTCTCTCCAAGCGCTTGATGTGGCATGTGTGCGTCAGTAACGCGGAGGGCTTGATGGCCATTTTGTGGTGAACTCTAAGTCCCCTGCTGGTGTCTGACAGCATCTGGAGGTGAGATGAGATTTATGCTCTGTGCAGAGGATGCTGATTGCTGTATGCTGGCTTATCGTCACAGTTGGTTCTTGGAATCATCAGTTTAAATTTCGAGGACTTAACTGTATGAAATGGTAGGCACTAGCACACACAAAAATTTAAGAAACATTTTAGGAGAGATGGATTAATGTACTGTCCTAAGCAGAGTTCAAGTCACTATAACATCTGATGAGTGCTGTTACATTCAGCAACTTAAGTGCCATGAGTGCAGCACCAGCAGCAGGTAGTATTCGGACTAGATGACTAAGTCTTAACCTTTCCATTGTTTTCTTTACTCTGTTGTGTTAATACTGTATTAAGTGCATCTCAGGCAGTTGCTTCTCTGTAAACTTTGGGAGCACAAACAATGCGTTATTACCTTTGTTACTGATATTTATTTAAATATCACCAGATAAACACTGATTTTTTTTTTTTTCCATTTTGTTGGAGGAAAAAAGTCTTTGATTCACTGGTCTGAGTCTTGGAGTACAATAACTAGGCTTCATATTGGTAAGATCAGGAGCACTTAGTAAGTGTGGGTATTTTGTTAATTAAGTGATGTAATTGGGTTGGGATAATTGTGTAGCTTTCAGTGCAAAGCAGAAGGGCAGAGCTGTCTAGTTTTGCTGAAGTCAGAAAGTGCTGGGCACCTATAGTTTTATGGTCCAAAATGTTTAGACTTAGGCTTCTTTAGACACATGAATAGACGTGCAGACACAAGGAGTTTTCTTTTCATTGAAGTCTGGTGAATTCAGGAAAGTGCTCTGTAGAGCAACAGAGCTCAAGATCATCAGAATATACTAAAGAGATTAAAAAAACAAATAAAAAGTTACTTAAAGAAGGAGAAAATTTTATATCCCCTTTTCATGATCTGCTATTTCAACTGTAGACCAGTGTGTAAGAAAAATACCGGAATGACCATTTTGGAAGAGGATCTTGCTGATTAACATTTAGCTACTGCAAGAGCAAAATTATGAAGAAAAACTAGAAACTGATGCTACAGGTTGTCTCTTCTTTAAGAAGTCAGTGGTGCTGGTGCTGGATTAAGAGTTGCAAATACTTCTGGCTCATGGGGTAGCATCAGGCTGGCAGCCAGTCACTCATGGAATTCTGTAGGGCTCCATCCTCAGCCCAGAGCTCTTCCACATCTTCATTAATGACTTGGGCACAGGACTGGAAGGAATATGAAGTAAATTTGCAGATGACACTAAATTGGGAGGAGCTGTTGACTCCCTCAAAGGCAGAGAGACACTGACAATTTAGGGAGATAGGCAATCACCAACCATATGAAGTTTAATGAGGGCAAGTGACGGACTCTGCACCTGGGATGGGACAACCCCTGGATGTATGGACAGACTGGGGAATGAGATGCTGGAAAGCAGAGCTGTGGAAAGGGACCTGGAGGTCTTGGTCCATGGCAAGTTGGATATGAGTCAGCAGTGCCCTGACAGCCAGGAGGGCCAAGTGTGTCCTGGGGGCATCAGGCACAGCATCGCCAGCCGGGCAAGGGAGGGGATTGTCCTGCTCTGCTCTGCTCTGCTCTGGGGTGGCCTCACCTCAAGTGCTGGGGGAAGCTTTGGGCAATGTCAGGAAGATATTGCCCAAAACTGTAAGGAATGAGCACAATATAAGGAAGATATTAAGCTATTGGAGAGTGTCCAAAGGGGGGCAACGAAGATGGTGAAGGGCCTTGAGGGGAAGCTGTGGGAGGAGCAGCCACAGTCACTTGGTCTGTTCAGCCTGGAGGAGATTGAGGGGAGACCTCATTGCAGTCTGCAGCTTTCTCATGAGGGGATGTGGAGGAGCAGACACTGATCTCTTCACTCTTATAACCAGTTACAGAGCTTAAGGGAATGGTCTGAAAGTGTGTCAGGGGAGGTTCAGGTTATGTATCAGTTGAAGGTTCTTCAGCCGGAGGGTGGCTGGGCACTGGAACAGGCTCCCCAGGGAAGTGGTCACAGTCCCAAGCCTGACAGAGTTCAAGAAGTCAGTGCTCTCAGGCACATGGTGTGTGACTTTTCGGTGTCATGTGCCGGGTTAAGAGTTGGATTTCGGTGATCCCTTTGGTCCCTTTCAACTCAGGATATTCTATGATTCTAAATAAACAGACTAACAGAGAATTTTAGATGAAGTGCTGGATGTGTAATGCAGCATTTGCCTGTGACACTAGACTAGTGGGGCAAGACAAGCAACATACGCTTCAGGAGAGACATGAGAGTGACAGGTCTCTTGTTCAGCTCTCCTCATGGATAGGCAGATAAGGCCCTGGGGACTTATGCAGGCAGCATATCTGGCCAGGCTATTCAGTATATCCTGCACTTCATTTTTAGGTAGAAGTAGTAGGGCTGTTATGGATGCATGCTCACATTTTAAAAAATATTATATATTATATATATGGATACAAAATATTTAGATTTTTATATGTATGTATGTATATATATAGATGTAAAATCTAACACACACACATATGGATTTGTACCTTTTGAGACCAACATTCAGAAAAGGTATTAAAACCAGCAGTCCCACAGATGTTAGAGTCCCTGATGGGACTGAAGCTAGCCCAGCATGCTGTCATCTCCCCAGTTTCAGTGCAGCACTTACCTGATTACACCGTTGTCAAGCTATTGTATGGGTTCAGGTTCCTGTAACAAAGCCCGCATGGTTCTGTAGACAGGTATGAATTGACTTGGGGTGAGTAATTGCCACTTTCCTTCTGTTTTTTTGGCATGCTTCCTTTTCTGCGAGGCTGATGAAATACTGCAGACAGTTTTGAGGAGAGTGCTTCCTATGCAGACATGTATTTGGCTATGCTAAGTAGCCACATGTGATTTATGTAGCAATTAAGAATGCTTTCTAGTTACTCATCTGTGTGTGTGCTGGAGAGGAGTTTGTGTTCCTGTATGCAGAGGAATCTGTGCTGTGCTGAAAATAATAGTAAAAGCAGCGGTGGTTCATCTGCCTCAGAGGATGCATCAAACGTTGGTGTTGGGTGTGTAGGAGTACCTGGTGTGCCAGTTGTCAGCTTCTCTGTCTCACTCTTTACCCACTAAGTAATTGTGGAAAATGCTGTTTGCAAGTGTGTTTCTTTTAGAAATTATATAAAATAATACACTAGGGGCAAATTACAAAGGCAGTTGTCTTTAATCTTTTATAGAAATCCCTGTTGTCCATAATTAGGGCTGCTTTTATTATAATCTGTCTCCTCAATGATCCAAGGTGTGGTCAAGTGCATGGATGCAGTCTTTATTATAGTCTATGCTAGACTCTTCCTCATAGTGCAGAGTTCTTGTATCTTGTGTTTGCAGTACACAATCTATTCAGTCTGATTGGTAATAATAAAAACAGTATCAAGTTCTGCTCTGGCTGAAGATGTTAGTTTGCCAAATAGTTAAGTGCTTAATTTTATTTCTGCTGAAGCAGAAATCCCATGATTTGACTTGTCCCCTTTGAAATAAAGTTTGTAATGGGACAAATTTGTTAATACTTCACAAGTAGTTTAACACCTTTATTGATGGCTAATAACCTCTGTTGTAGAGGACTTCCCCTCAGTGACTTCTTGTATACAGTTGTGTCTCGATCACACTAGCCTGTAAACTTGAAAGAGTTTAGTTCTGATGTTTCATTTAGAGCATTACTTTTCTCTTACTGTGTTCCTCTCCTGAAGAATTGGGCTCCTCAAGATCAAAGCCTGCTCATCTTGCTGTTCAGTAAACCAGCAGCTTGATTTAGTGTGTTCATTTAGATACATAAGCTGAGATTGTGGAAGTCTTTTTGTTCAGAGCTGCTCATTTAATTGTAAAATATTTTCACAGTTCATTTGAGAAGCACCTGGTAAAGCCATATAAACTCCAGCAACTGCACTAGGGATTTCAGCTTGACCCACTGTGATTGTGTGTACAGAAACTGGCATATTCTTTGGCACTGCCTGAAAGATTAAGAATTCGGTGGTTGCATATTGCATAATGGGAGAATTGGCCTGCATTGTTTATGCTCGTATTTGAAATGAATAAGTTCAAGGTTCAATATTGTTGTGAGATTAGCATAAGAGTCAGTGCAAATTTTCCCAATAGATGTAATTTGAACTACTGTATTAGAATTTTTTATTATGTTATTGATGTGTGGAAATGTTACATAATATAGGCATAGACAGGTATCTTGTGCTACTTTATGATAAAGTTTTAAAAACCCTCAATCCTGTTTCTTTGCATCTTTGATTAGCTTGCAAGTGGTAGAAAAGTTGTCATGAGGCAAGTGACCTAGGCTGTGCCTAAAGTGCACAGTAGGTACATGCAGCTGCAGGAGCTGATCTCCCAGCTGTCCAGACTGGTGACTTGAATTGCCAGCCCCTTTTTTGTTACCATGCATGTGTGTTTAACTTTGAAAAGCAGTAGAGAGAAAGGTTTTCTGCAGAAGCATTTCTGGATTCATCAGCCTAGGCTGTTGAACCTAAGTGATGAAGACCAAGGAACAGAAATATGAGCATGAGGGAAGTTCTTTTTAATGCTGTCAAAGGTGCAGGTTCCCCATTTCCATCATCAGGAGTACCTTGACCCAAAGGTTAGACCCACGTGATGGCTGTGGTATAGCCAGGAGTAAATACTGCAATAAGGGGGTGCTCCTGAAAACTGCTAAAATAAATTCCTAATTCTCTCTGTGATATGGACCTGGCAGCTGAAAGCTGGAAGTAGGTATAACTTTTATATTTGATAGTTAAGGAGCAAAGGAGGAGGAGAAGGAAGGAATCTTTGTGTAGAAGACTTGCTCCATCTCTTGCAGGATTGATAATATGAGCACTTATCAACTGCCGAGAGCAAACTGGAGTAAATTATCCTGCATGCAAGTGAGGCATGGTAAAAGTCATTTGGGATGGGTAGTTGATTTGTGACTCTGTCTTTTAGGAGCTCTGATGGAAAGAAGGAAGAGAAAGTATTATAGTTGTCCTGCTATAAGTGCAGGCTGAAAAATTGCCTATTCATATTTCTGCACATAGGAGCAATGTTTTATGTCCTGTGGAAAAACCTACAGTTTAATCAGAAGCTCATACTTGAGGCAATTGCTGCATTAGGTACCCACGTACAAGTGCTGGCAGTGTAAGAACAGCAGACGGAGTCAGCAGAACATTAGTTGTGCAGGAAACCTGATGCAAGCAGTAACCAGACTCCTATGTAATCTGCACAAGAGAAATCTGCTTTATTAAGGGGAACTTGATCTTTCATTAAAGAAATCTTCTTCTGGTCATGATACTTGCAGCTTTCAGGGAGCCTAACTTAGCACAGTCTTGCTTTTCTAATGTAGTGTCTACATAAATTTGCAACTCTAAAATCTTATTTTCCGCATTTAGAAGTGTATCCAGATCTTTGAGCTAATTTTGATGTAAAATCTAATATTAAGGAGAGTTTTCAGTTTTTGCATGATTTAGCATGTCCTTTTAAGATGAACTTGGACTGTTTAACTTGGTATTCAGGGATGCTTTAGTTGTTGAATTAAGGGAATGCATTTTTCCCTTTCCAAGAATATGTGATACAGAGTGATGACTAGTGACAGGAGTCTTAATCAATTCTTTCTGTAATGAAAATAATTTAGCTGCATTTAGAGAGTCTAGTAAGTGGATCTCAGGATCTAAGTAAATGGATTCACAGTAGCTAGTTAAGATAGTCTTAGGGAGTGGGGCTGTTGTAGAGTTCAAAGACTGGAATATCTTTTGTTGTGCTTGGTAATATAATTTAGTTATTACCCTGGGGAAATGACTCTTAAAATACTGAATTGCTTTAGTTACCTTTTAATTCACTGTAGTGGTAAGAGACTACTGCATGTACATATGGATGCCAGAGGAGACAGTAAAACTTCTGGACATCAGTCAGATAAACCTCTGAATCAGATCATAATGTTATTTTAAATTCCATTTTTCTATTCTCATTGGATATAAAGTTGAATTAATTTATGTGAAGAGTTCCCTTTCTGAAGTTTTTCCTTTGGGCTCTATGACTATGTAAAAAATTATTCCTTAACAATTTCCTCCCTCCTTCCCCCCACCCCCGCTCTCCTTATTTTTTCTTCAAGGTCCTAGCCAAGCAAGAACTTGTTTTATTCTTTGGGTACAAATTACTTTCCCTTCTTTTTAAGTCTGATACTGACTCACACCGCTGTGGCTTATAACAATTATAACAAGAATTGCTGATAAATCTAAATACCTTCTCTAAGCATTCCCTATATCAACTGCATAGTATTGCTTTGGGGTCTGATTTGGGCTTCATGGGAACAAGTTTGTTTTCATAGAAATTGAAAAATGGTATTAGTGTTCAGCTGACCATGTGATCCACTACTTTGAACTTTTGTTGGTCCCTTGCTTGCCTAGGAGGTATTTTTACTGCTTTTAAAAGAGTATAATGTTAACAAAATAAAATTCAGTTTAAGTAAAACCACCATGTTTTAAAGTGTGCTAAAGAAAATACCTTCTATAAGAGTTTTAAGTTTGTGCTGTAAATTACAACTTTTTTCTTGAGTCAATATTCAGTAGACTGTGTTGTCAAAGAGTACAATAATTGGGAGAATGTTCTTATTGCTAACTCAAACCTGTGAGCAACAGAACCTCATGAGGTAGGTTTAACTGTGGGTTTCTGGCTTTTTGTCCCTCTGGTCAGAATTCTTGATCTGTAAAATGAAGCAGACAGTTCCTGAGCTTGGTACAGTGAGATTTTTGTATTCTGGCTTAGGGTGGGTGCCACTTAGCCAGCCACTGTCTACCCTGTGAAGAGTAGACAGTTCCTAGAGCTTAGACCTGATCGCAGCATATATAACATTATCCCAAATAAATGCCTAGTATTTAGGCAAGGTGGAGAATCAGTGATGCTTTGTAAATCAAAGTGGCTCTGTTGCTAGCAGGGCATATTCCATCAGTGTTTCTCTTTTGGTTTGTTAAACTATAGGGAACTTGTGATTGCATTGATACTGTGAGGGAAGGTTTGTTATAAAATACAGAAGTAATTCCTAATATAAACCTTTCTCGGGTTCTGAATAAGAATGAACTGTCCATAAAACAGTAATCTTAAAGAAGTGTCCAGCTCTCAGAAGATCAAGTAAGTTGGCAGGTTGTGTAATACAAATTTATTTGACTTCTTTATGATTGCCAAATCATAGTGAGGTTCCTGGGAGTTTAATTCTGTGTTTTGTCATCAAAAAGCCACTTTGTGCTCACCTGTGCCTGAGATGAGCTTTTGAAATGTGTTTTCCAGTGGCAGAGTTACTGGCAGCGCCCCTGTTTTTGGCTCACTCCTGTTGGGTGTCCTTGATTTTTCAGTTGCTGTTACCCTGTCCCCCAATGGCAGCAGTAGGCATGGGAGCTTTTGGGAGGAGTCTTCCACCTGCTGAGCTGAATCCTATGGAAGAATTAATTTTCTTCTCTCGCTATGCTCCCCTGGAAGGGGTCACCCCACTTGCAAGGAGAGCTTTAGGTACTCTTACAGCAGAAATCTCTGCTTTGATGGTCATATCAGTTGGTGATTCGAATATCCATACTGTTGTTCCATTGTTCCACATTCCTGTGACTGAGGGGTGATAAGATGTGCCTTAATGTAAATGTTGGAGGATTTAAATAAGTTATAGATTATTCCAATAGAACAGAAGTTACATATTTAGAAGTATCCTTCTAAAGATCATCTGCATTTGCACAGTCATGGGCAAGAGTGTTTAATGGAGTTAAATCACAGGTTTTGTTTTGTGGCTAGACTTCGTGGGTTTGTCTACACTGTCAGCTGCTTTTGAATTGATTACGTGTTCACATGGTGGGAAGCTTATCTCAGGATGGGAGAACATGACTGTTTATATTGCGCTAAAAGGTTGATATGTGAAGTGAAACATCAAAGCAGTTTCTAATACGGTGAACTTTAAAATTTACAGTTAATTTAATTAAAAAATAATTAAAGGCACATCTTTCCCCACCCCTGAATGCAGACCCTAAATATTCTTCAGAGCATATTTCATTTTAATGATTTGGTGATTTCCTCCCCGAGGCGTTTTAACTTGCCATTGGCATATAAAGATGTAGCTTTGAGTTGCAATAATAATAGTCTATTAGTGCAGCAGGTGTTTGCCTCCTCAGACAGTAAAATGACATGTTCTGTGGATGTAGCCAGTATTAAAAGAAAAATATTCATAAACCTAGTGATTTTTCCTCTAGTAGCCAAACTTCATGATAAAGTTCTTTTTTAGTGATTTTTAGCTTAAACTAGCTCCTGAAGCAGCCTGGTGAACTGCATGGTAGGGAATGCTAGCATGCCACCCTTGCTTTTTCACTTTTTTGTTCTTTCTTCTCCTCTCCTCCCCCTTGAATTCTAATGAGGGGTCCTGTTTTAAGATGAGTTTGGTTTTAAATCAACCTTTATGGCCAATGCTGGAAAAATCATGTGTTATGTAATACAGATTTACTGCACTAAGTAGTTGTGAAGATGGTATGTGGAGGATATAGTATGAGAGCTCCATGCTACTTGTCTGGATTTAACAAGTAGTGACCTATATGTTTTCATCTTCAGAGATCTGTCTGGAAGATACAATGGAAAAAAAACCTTTCAGAAGGCATTTCACATTTGGTAGTGATTGTGTCAAAAACAAAAGGCAGTGGAGAGGAGTATTTTTTATAATAAGCATTATAGAAGCTGCATGATTTATACTAGCATTGGTATATCTTTAGGTTGTAGGTAGGGCATTACACAGTGCTAAGCGCAATCATTAGAAATGTGGTGCCATTCCCTGGATGTGGGAAGGAACTGCGTTTTTTAGGTACTTGTGGAGATCCTTTCTCATTCTGGACACACTTCTAACTAATGCGCTCTGGGGGACACTGCTTGAGTGGGGAGGTTGGACTAGATAATCTCCAGTGGCCCTTTCCAACCTTACGCGTTCTGTGATTCTTCCCTGTCCCCTTGCTATGTGCTTCCAAATGAGCCTCATTACTGCCCTTCCAGAGAAATCCAAACTTTGTTCTGACTATTCCTAACAGACAAGCAAAAAAGTCTGAAATGTGGTGGGGATGCCCTGCTGAAACTGAGCTGGAATTGGATCCCATTCTCCTTTGGATGTGTAACACTAGAACATAACTTTCCTGGGCAGCACTTGCTCTGTTCCCTCGTTGTTATTCTTGTGGTTTCTGTGGAGTTCCATGACTGCGTGCTCACGGGGAGATCATCTAACCTGCAATAGTTATTGGGTTGCTAATCCACACAGGTTACCTGTAAATAGGCAGGTAGTGTTTTCTTTTGGGTTCCTAAGTTCACCATACTTTGGTGAAGCAGATGTTTGCAGAACATTTTGGTGAAAACACGATAAACTAAATGTTAAATACAAGTTGTTTAAGATGTAAATGGTCAAAACTCAGGCCTGGGTGCAACTCACAGCACTCATTTTGTCTGGGTGTTTTGTAGAAGGGTGCCAAGTACAGCCAGGTTTCCAGTCTCCTAGATGTATCCCATGAACCAAGGGGAACAAGCGATGTCTCACAAGGTGGAACACAAAGGGATCATCACAGGGCAGTTCATCCTACCTCTGTGGGTCATGCTCTGTCATATCTCAGCCACACACCTACAAGGTGGGTGCTGCAGGTGGAAGGCTGTTTCAGTGTGCCTGCCATCACTCGAGCGGAGGGTGTGGTTCCACTGAAGTTTCAGTTTAAACTAATTAAGCTTGGGGTTTTTTTCAGATGCCTCCCTTGAACCAGATCTCTCTGTGGTTGCAAGATGAACAGCTCTGGTGCTAGAGCAGAGGGAGGGATGTGCAGATGGGGAGACTGACAGAGAGGGTGGGACCTCAAGAAGTTGGGCTTAGCTTGGGGAGCTGTGTTTTGGGAGGGAAAGCCTCAGCTGATGGTGTAGTGAAGACGTGCCTTAGAGTGTTTGGACAGATTCCTTAACTGGCTAGACATGATACAGGTAGGCAGAAGGTTGGAGAAGCCTGGGCTTTTTGGTTTTGTGTGGTTTTGGTTTGGTGCTTTTTGTTGTTGCTGTTGTTTGTTTTTATTATTTTAAAGAATAATAGTTCTGAAAGGAAGAAGACAGTAGAACTTGCTGAATGGAAAATATGTTTCATGCTTTGGTATCTAACAGAAAGTAGTGTAGCAAATAGGATTGCAATGTAAACCTTGGATTTACTTGCAGGTTCTTGATTTTCAAAATACATGCATTTGTGTATTTCTAGCTCTTTGTGTTTTCTGTGGCTTTAGAATCCTCCCGTAATTGTTCCCTGTAACAGGTTTAACAGGCCAACTCATCCATTTAGAAAATAAAGTTGAGGGCACTATTTTAAACATATTGAAATGTATTTTAAATGTTATGCCATACCAAAAAGTAACTGCACTCTGTCCTGTGCCTTGACCAACTTCAGTCTCCAGCTGTTAAAAGATTTTTCCACTGTAAGTGTGAGCCTGGTAATGGATACGAGTGTTAGTCTTTTGCTTGTTGCCTTGCTTGCCAGTTTTGAGGGAAGGTTGGAAGGGATTTATTAAGGTGTTTGACGAATGTATCCTCAGTATCCATTTTCATGCCACTTCATAAAGTGTCACAGCTGAAATGCTCTGTTATAATGGTTGCTGTAATCAACCTTTTGCTGTGATTTGGTTGTGTTGTTTTGTGCTTTATTGGTTATGGCATGAGCAGTTACTGCTGTTCTCACAAGTGTAAATATGGACAGCTTTTTGGATGCAACTGCTTGAGAAGAACTGCTTACTTCTTTTGCTGGATGGAAGACAGAAGAACGCAGGGGAAGAAGCTACCACAAGGGAGGAGGCAGCTGCTCTTGGCATGTGGTCTTGCTCTGCAGTGGACCAGTGGAAGAAGAGGAGGCATGTCGGTGCACTCCTGCCTTGCTTTAATCACAGAATGGCAACATTTGAGCATCTTGACTTCTGAGTGTGTAACAATTTAATTTGTTTTGAAGTGGGAGAACGTCACCTGATTAGCTTTTGGGCAAGCTGGAAGGCCACATCTCGATTCTTTTTCTCTCTTCTTTTCTTCTCCCCCCCCAAGACTAGTGATAACAAATAGAACAGAACTCAGATGAGTAAGGCACTAGGATCAGGAACATGGTAAATAGCAGAGCTGTATATGCTATTAATATAAGAAAAGTATGAAGTTTAAAAAATACCTAAAATGATACCTCATTACGTGGCAGATTAGATCTATTTTTTTACCGTGGTTGTTTTTATTGTATGAGACACAAGATGTTCCGTCCCTTCCTTGTTCTCTTAGATCTTTCTCTTACAAATGTGTGAATGTGCTTCAGGTACTTTGTTAAAACAAACAAGGAACAAGTATGGATGGTTGCCAGCAGGCTGGGGAGCACCAGCAGGAGCAAAAGGACCAACACCTCACTGACATTGCCAAGACCTGAAAGCATTTGGCAACTTTTTGGAGACAATCTCATTTTGTAATGGTCTCTGAACTTGGCCCTTAGATGAATACAGTGCACTGGGACATGTAGAAATCTGTGTGAATACTTAGATTTGGCTTAATGAGTTTTGGTTCTGCCAGCTAGTAATATTTTTTAGGAAGTAATTGCAAAGTCCATTTTGTTTTGTTGAGAGCTGAAAAAGGGAGCCATTGGAACTTGGAGCCATAGACCTGGGGTGTCCTAGTCAGGGTGAGGAGACCAGGTGGCAGTGCATGGCCTCTCTCTTCCTTCTTCCCTGGCTCAAAGGCTCTCTCTGTGTGTAGCACCTATGTGAAGAATTAGAGGATCGCCCCTGGGCAAAGGGCTGATGTGAGCAGGTGTGAGAACCTCTGTGAGTGCACCAGCTTAGCGGTGTGCTTGTGTCTGAGTCTCTGCTCCCAACAGGCTCTTCCCTCACATCAGTGCAGTGTGCTGGCTTTGACAGGGGGTTCCTGCCATGGCCCTGGGGAAAAGGCCCTTGTGCTCTCCAGAGAGCTCCGCCATGTCCTGCGTAGGGGAGGTGGCATCTGCGTGACCAAGCTGCCTGGAAAGAAAGGGAGAACTCTGAGTCAGCTTTGTGCCACTGAGGGATGCTGGGCTTGGGAGGAGGCAGTGAGCCCTGTGGTTTGAGTGTTCAATACATTGCAGTTAGCAGTGCAGGAAGCTGGAGAGCCAGCATGCTGTGCCCCTTCTCCGAAACGAGAGTAGTCCAGAGAGCTGATTGGCAAGGAGAGGATGTCTCAGGGAGCTCCTGCTGGCAACTGGAGCGGAGGTTTGTGCACACACTGGGTGCTGTGGGTGACCTCGGCGGGGCTGGCGGCCGGGTGGAAATGGTGGTGTATGGTGCAGCAGTGCAGGTGTTGGGTTGGTGGAAGCTCTGAAGATGAAGGTGACCTGATCTGGAAGGAATGATGAGTCTAGTCTGTGCTATATGAACAGTGATGTTTATGAGAGCAGCTTATGTATGTGGAAATGTGTGCAGGGTTTTTTTTGTCATCTTCCAGTGGCTGTTCTGTTGTGTGTCAGGACTGGCTGGACTGGCTTTATGCTGATACCATCAACTTAACTTTTGTGTGTTCTTCTAAACCTCTTCCTTGGTGGCTTTGATGCCTGAAGAGGTCACAAAACAATACCTGGCTGGATGCAAATGCTTTTCAGACGATTTTTATCACTACCACTTACCAGACATCCATTAAGCAAGCGTGTTTATAAGCATTGGTATGTTTGGTAATTATTAACTGTAAATCCCTCCTGTTGCTGCTTGGAAAGTTGAGGACATTTGCTGATAGTGGACAGGTGGTTAAAATACTGCAGAAGTCCAGCCTAATACTAGTCCATTGACTTCCTTTGCAGTATTAAGTGGATATACTTCAGAGTTGAGATGTAGTTTAAAAGTGAATTAGAAAATTCTTTTGTCAGAGTGTGACTATGCTGGAAATCGAACATCCTGAAGCAGCCTTCAGGATGTTTTGGCTGTTCTTCAGAGAACGTGTTTGAAAGTAGATGTAGAAAGCATAATTTTTTTCCTGAGTTAACACAACAGATAAATGAAGTATATACTAAGCATAACAGTATTTAAGATTTGGGTGTTGACAGACAGTGATATTGTGTGAAAGTGGGTGAGAGACTGAAATCCATAAAGCTGCTGTCCACTAATTGCACTTTGTATTGCGTGTTTGCCAGTAAAAGGAAAAAAAAGTGCATCATTTAATTTTTGGCTAGACAGGCAAATGCAGACCAGTTGCGTGGAAGTGTTTGCTCTGGCACCCTTCATTGCTTATGAGAGTCTTTGCTTATGACCTGAATTCTGGGAAGGTATCCAAGCCCTATGCAGGCTGAAGTGCTTATCTCTTGAGTGTTTTCTTTTCTTTTGCACAACAGAATACACAGACCTGCTTAGCGAATGCAGACCTACTTAGCAAATGCCCATGCAATTATAGCTCTGTGTTCTATTTCAAATTGTCCTCCTTCCCTGCCAAGGCTATGAAATTAAAGGTCTTGTTCTTCAGTTCCAGTTTGTTCTTTTCCCTTGAACCTTGATAGTGTTTCTTTTATTCTCTTAGTTTGAAAATGTTCTTTGTTAATCTTATGGCTTATTTTCAAGGTGACCTGTCATCTTACATTCATCTCTGGAGGAAAAATTAATTTTGCGAGCAAAACAAGTTGTCTTCTGTTTTTATTTGAACAGTTGCTCGATTAACGTAAGTGCAGAAGTGAAGAATTGTTGCTTTTGCATCCCTGTTACTGATGTAACAGTAGCCTCTTGCAAGAAGCTGCTACTAGAGTGGTGTTTCTGAAACTCTTGGACTCCCTTTTCATTGCTGTGAGAGAATCATGTTGGCATAAAAGATCTGTGGTGTTCATGCAGGGCCCCTGGCGGGTGCCTGGGGAGGATTGAAAGCTCTTTGTGCATGGCACAAGTAGAAACATGGGTGGCAGAAATACGAGTGGGTTTGTGCTGTCTCTCAACATAGTATGTAGCTGTTTCAAATTCAGTTGTTGCTGTAGAAGAGGTATAACTTAACACAAAACCTTTCCTGACTTGCTGTTTGTGGTAGGATCTCAACACTGTCCTGGCTAACCCATTTTTAGCCCTGTTTCCTGCAGGAGTGACACTTCCATTCCCTCTCCTAAGCTTAGATAATGTGTTGACTAGAACTCAAAAAGGTCTGGAAACATGTAGGTATTGAAGCTTTCTAGAGCTCTTTAGCTAAGCTGTAGAAGGGTTTGCAGAGGAACAAACCCTGCTGGTGCTCCAGCCAGAGGAAGGTCAGCAAACGCCAATTGAAACATTGGGGCAAGGGGCAACAGCTCAAAAGACGAGTTGTACAATTTGTACGAGAGGAACTTCAATCACAACTTGCCTCTTTGGGGCATCCGTGTGAAAGTGTCATGTAGTTTAGTTCACAACTAGGTTGTATGCAAGATCGAGGCAAATGGGGCTTTATTAGTTCTTCTGCATGCAAGCCACTTGGGGGTTTCTTGTTGCCTTTTCAGAGGCTACTGGAAGAATTTTCAGTATTGAATGGAGCTGATGCTGTCTCTGACCTTGGGTCATTTGAGTCAGAAAATGTTTTTAGAACAGCTTTGCTTTTTTAGAACAAAAGAGGACCGGGAAGTTTTGAAAAGTTGGGTAGATAACAATGTGTTTGTATGGCCTGTAGCAGCCTGGACTCTGTATGGCAGGGAGTATAGCAGGAGTATTGTTCCACATTTCTGTCATGGCTCTCCCTCTGGCATTGGTGGCACCCTGTGAGTGCTCAGTGTAGGGAAGGGAAATGGGTTGTGTCCACTGCCGCTGACTGTGGCTGTGTTTTCAGTTCTGTGTGTTTGTCTAGAGAAGAGTCAGCATCTTAAGGGTGTTCACTCTCTTACAGTGTTTGGCAGAGTTCAGTTTGTGCCCTAGACAGACAGTCCAGGGGCTGCCTAGTTAGAGAAGGCATTCTGCTTTTGTCTCAAACAGTGGAGGGCTGTGAATGCTCCCAGTAATGAAGACTTCGTATTACCTTTTCCCTGGACTTTTGTGTATTTATTGCACTACAGAGGTTACCTCATTATCCCCTTTCCCTTTAGAGTGGCAGATACTTGTGTTCTTCCCATCCCCCAGTTCTGCCTCTCAGTTCTTCCTCTTCTGGAATCAAGTGCTGTAGAACTTCCTTCAAAGGGCTTTTCTAGCTGGGAAGCTCCTGAGGGAGCTGCCCTCAGCAGCAGGCCTGTTCTGGATTCTGGCAGGATTATGAATGCCTGCTTTCCCCTAACCATTCTTATCAAGAGACAGGTAAAAATGGACAGATGCATCTTTAATGCGTTTATAAACCTCAAAGGATTTGGCTTTCTTTTAAAGCAGGCATCTGGCTTTGCATTTTGTACTTTATTTTCCCTTGGATACTTGAAAATCACTGTGTGGTCCATCCTGACTCTCACCTTTTGCAGGGCATTTATTGGAGATTATTTCCAGTGATAAGTGGGATTTAGGAATGATTTTTAGAAGTGTTGTGGCTTCTTTCTGCAAAAATAATTTTCTGAAACAGTTTAATCTGTCATCTGTTCTCTAAACAACCCAAGATACCTTTTGTGAAAAATCTACTTGTAGATCCATTCTGTGTTTTATGGCAGAGACTGAAGGGCTCTTCAACAGTTTAGTTCCCTCCAGATGAAAGAAACACTGGAAAATCTTTTATTAGGAAAAACAGAAAAATATGTCTTCATATTAATCATATCTGTGTTTCTTAGAATAAAGCAAAAGGAATGGCATGTTTTGGTCTTTGCAGTTCGCTGACCTGAATAAGTTTGTTTGTGGTGCTTTGGTTTGTTTTTTTTTCCTTAACCAACAGTTGATGGAAGAGGGACATGGTTGAGAATTCTGTGGTTTCTAAGCAAAATATCCTTCAAATTGATACAATCTTTAGTATTTTGAAAGGGAAAAAAAGTTTTCATTTTGCAGTTCATGTAGCACATAAAATTTAGTCATATATGATAGGCACTATATGTCAGAACAGAGGATGCTATATTTTCTTAGTCTCTTTGCTGCTTTTACCCCTTCCATCTTTGGAAAACAGGATTCCTTTGGAGTTCCTCATTATTGTGAGCAGCTGATTACATTTCTTAGCTGGAGCATGCAAATAAGTCTGTCCTTAAGAGCAAGTTGATAGGAAGCATGTTAAATTCTTACCTTACTCTGTACTCTGGGATGTTGGTAAACTGATAGGCTGTTGAGGAAAGCTGGAATATTTGTAGTTTCAGTAAAAATACCTTAAAGTGGAAAAGTAGTTTTGAATAAAATAACAGAATGTTCATGTTTGTCATTTGGTAAATTTCAGTATCTTTTGCATGTCTGCCTTTTATAGAGATGCTTCCTTTCCCACTGAGGATGTCTTGCTTCATTGCCCCATCTCAGTAACTGCGTAACATGACTTTGATGCTTTGAAGAAAGGTGGTTCATTCTGCGGGGTGGATTATGGGCAAGTGATTTATAAGCAAATCATGAAGCACAGTAGGAAATTTTTTAAACATTGTCTGGTTAGAAATATTAGTAAAGGAGGCACTTCTTCTGAATGCGGAAGGACTTTGTGACATTTGCAGTTCTGTAATTTTAAAATAGTCTCTGGATAAACTTTTCCCATTATTTGTTTCCAGTGGCCATTGTTTTTATTGTTATTAGTCAACTACTGGACATAAGAGATTTGCGTTTAAATTAATTAAATGTATAGCCTTCTAAGTGAGTGTGTGAAAATTCTGGCATACATAAAATTTGTGTCAGTGACCCTGCAATATCATAAAGGGCACATGGTGATTTGCGTCATTTCAAGTAGCATTTTCCCATACTAATTCTCTCCACTACAGGCCCTATGTCAAAATTTGAATGGTGCTTTATCTAATAAACCTCACAGCTGTCCCTTGCTTTAGAGCCGACAGTTCATTCAGGGTGCAGAGGAAATGCATCATCTGACTGAAGAAGTATTACAGTCTAGAGTGGGCAAAACCACCCAGGCTCGACTCTGCTGTGGCACAGAGGTAACTTGTGAGGTTGTCCATTAGCTCCCGGTGAGGAAAATTCAGCTGGGGATGGGGGGCTTGCCAAGTCTGAAGGTGCATGGTGAATTTCTAAGGCTGGCTGTGAGTTGTCTGCTTAGGTGTACCTAATGGCTCTGGCATCAATATTACAAGTTCTTCTGCAGTTTTGTGCTTGCAGTTCTGAAGAGGGATTGTCCATGCACAGGGACTGCTGCAGTTGATATAATCTTCCATTATTATTTGGGCTCTTGGGCTGTTTCCTGTTGATGAGGCAGGCATCTGTGGCTTTAGATTCCCCAAGGCTGCAGGGGCTGGTGGAGAGAAGTCAAGCAGGCGATGTCAAGATGGCGAAAGGGAAACTTTATTTACAAGAAAGGTCTTTTATATCCATTAATATTCTAGCAACTATTGGTCAGCAAAGAATCCACCTCCTAAAACCATTGGTCACAGCCAAATAACACCTAATACCAAACACAGAGATTAAGAAAGTAAAAGAATGCAGCTTATCTATGTTCTCTCTGAGAAAGGACAGGAAGAGTTCTAAAACAGTGCAGCTACAGGCATCTGCAGTCTTGCTGTCATACGTTCCTACTAGATCTGCTCTTTAAGGTGTTCAATCTCTCCAAAGTGGATAGTAAAATAAAAATGGGAAGGAAAAGATATTCATATGTAGTTAATTTAATGCACTTTTCCAAGTAGCTTTACTGGTGGTGAGCAAATCTTCTTTCAAACCCCATGTTAACACACCTGAAGTCTGGATTTCTTCTAGATCAGATGGGTCCAGAGCCTTAGATTTGAACTTGTACATACTGAGATTTTGCCTATACTGTTTACTCAGGGAACATTTTGAATGCTTCTCCAGTGGGGGAGGGATGACTCTTTGAAGAATAAAGCAATGTAAAGGATTCCAGCAAAGACTAGGGCGTGTTATCTCTAGGTTTGCATAGAAATGCCTTTAATTTCTTGCATTTAAGAAGCTACCAACCCAAACCCTAGAAGAATTGTTAACAGAGCATTTGGCACCCATGGTGTGAGTGGGTCAGGAAGTCGCTGACTGAGTGGAACAGCTTCAAGCTGCTGGAGAAGAATCTTAAGATACTATGTATTGCCTCCTGTACTGTATGCACCTTGTTTTACTAGCTTAGTTTTTCTTCTAGAGCTAGTTTCCTGACACATTAGTGAGCTGAGTTTCACTCACTAAGGGTTTGATGAAATGCTGAAAACCAGGGAAGGAGGTGAGACCCCACAGCTACAGGGAAGGGAAGTGAAATACCCCATTTGTCCTTGAGAACAGCAAGTTGCTGGGTTGTGTTACACCTAGGAAAACCTAACACTCATGTTTGACCGAGTCTGGGTGATAATGCTGTGGTGGTTGCTCCCTAGTGCAAATAAAAGCTATTAGGACTACTGTGCGACGTGAATAGGTGGCTGTGTTGCCCAGTGCAACATTAGTTCCATCTATCCCTCACTTAAGCTGATACAGCCTTTGGTGGGGCTGTAGTGTGTGAGATCAGGGAACTCCAGCACCATGACTCACCTAGGAAAAAAGAGGGAGTGTGGCTGTTTGAGTATGTGTGCCAGCAGAAAAGAATATCTGTTTGGAGCTTTAACCTTGCCAGTCAAGATGCCTGGGATGTGAGAAGGCAGACTGGGGTGTGGAGGGTTTTGCAATCCATGGACTGGGTCCTGCACTGTAGCTCTTTGCAGTGATTTGTGCTACAGGGGTGCCTTGGTGTTTGAAGAGGAGCTGGCTGAGGTTCAGCTGAGCTTATGGGCAGTGTCTTGGTACCAGCCATGTCAGAAGACAGAGACAGCTTGGGGTTTTTTTGCATCATACTGTTCACTGCTTGTGCTTGCCTCTCTTTTCATTATCCTGCCAGCCCC
Organism: Acanthornis magna; assembly: GCA_036785705.1. Lineage (NCBI taxonomy): Eukaryota > Metazoa > Chordata > Aves > Passeriformes > Acanthizidae > Acanthornis > Acanthornis magna. The sequence goes on from JAWUZG010000001.1 coordinate 29,627,488, forward strand.
GCACAGTAGATGACTGACTAGACAATGTTGGGGTTTGTTGGAGGTTGGGGGGGGGAAGTGGAATTTTTCCCATTCTGTTGCTAGGCAAGTAACGATCGGTACTTAGAGGACATTTTACTCTCACAAAAGAGACAAAGACTTCTTGGCTGGGCGGGCACGGGAACAAGAGATAGCAAGACTTGATAACGACACAGGGACTCGCTCACAAGTCTTGGAGGAGACAGCAGTGGAAGGAACGGCTCTCCGTTTTTTTGGCTGCGACTGCAGGAAAAGAAAAGCCCGGCTTTGCACTAGTTTTTCTCTACCTGGTGGGTGAGTTCTCGGGGCACGGGACTCCAATCATCTCTTCCCCTCCGGGAGGGTGCATCTCCCAGCTGCACTGCAGCGGAACGGGACCCCCGCCTGCCACCACCCCGCGCCCTGCCTGCTGCCCCGCACCCTGCCTGCCCCAACTGCGGAGTTTCCTGCCGCCTCCTCTGCTGGCTGGCCCGGGTGGGCTGACCCGGCCGCTCCATCTCCCGGCTCTGGGCTCTCTGCTGCGCCCCCCGTCCATCTGCGCTCCACCCTGCTCCAGCCCGTCGGCCATTACGCGCGACACAGATCCAACCTCGCGGCACAGCGCCATCTGCAGCTTCCCGGGAGTCATCGCACCTGTCCGGCTGGTCTAGGAGCCCAACAGCGCCCCTGCTGGCCGTGACCGTGACTGCACCAACCGAGAAAGTGCCTGACAGCCCAGGGACATTTGCCACCGAGTTTTTTTGGTTTTGTTTACTGTTTTTCTTTACCTTGTTTACTGTTTTTTGTTACTGATTGTTTACCTCAGTATAGATACTAGAAAAAAAACTCTTATTCCTTTTCCCATACCTTTGCCTGAGAGCCCTTGATTCTAAAGTTATAATAATTCGGAGGGAAGGGGATTCACATTCTCTGTTCTAAGGAAGGTTCCCACCTTCCTAAACAGACACCTGTCTATCAAACGAAGACAGATTTTGGCGCCCAACGTGGGGCTCGAGGGCATTGAGGGAAAAAAAAAAAAAGGGTGCAAAAGGAATAACAGTTTCTGAGAGACCCATTTTTAGTGTGCTGAACATAGAAACCTCACTAAGTGACACCATGTGGTCTAGCATACCTTGGTCTGGCTGGCACATTCTCGTGGCCACGGTTTTCCCATTTGCAGCTCCCTATCTAAACATGGGTCCTATAACTAAGGCTATAGTGGCTGTTATCCAGTTCTCACAATGGGTCAATAAGGTGAGGAATCTATGGATTTTCCATTTCCTTTGGACGGCGGTCACTTAGTTACAGGGCTTTAACACCGTGAGTACATGTTTTTGGAGTCTGTTTGGTAATGGTACCTTTTGTGACGAGACGACACTAGGGGAAGATTTTTCTCAACCCTTCACCCATCTCTTTGGGCCTACCCTACCAGGGCTCAGAGGGTTCATATACTCTCTAAATACCAATGATGTCGTACTGTGGCTGGTGTTGCTGATAGGCCTGTTCAACTTTGCATTCCAAGTGAGAGGGGAAAAGATACATCAGGTGTTGAAAGAATATACTTCCTCAGCTGGTGGGAAGCCCTCTCCTTGCCCAACAGGGAAAGAGTTAGATGGTGCAGCAGCGGAACCCACGGACATTACAACCGTCCAGGTTCCAGCTGAACCTCAAGGGCAGTCACAGTCAGCAGCAGTTGCCCCTGTACAGCGGAGGAAGTATAAGACCAAATCGGTACGCCCAGTTGATGATGATGGGGAACCAGGGCCTTCACAACCCGCAGGGGAGCCTGGGCCTATAATCATCACCGAGTCCCTGCCATACGACACTATCCGTAATCTGCACGATGACATTGTGCGGCGGAAGGGCGAGGCTTTCTCAACCTGGTTACTTCGGGTTTGGGACCGCATGGGCCCAAGCGTGCAGCTGGATAGTAATGAGGCCAGGAATTTGGGTTCCGTGGCCCTGGACGCGGGTGTTGAAAAGGTGTTCGTGAGGGAGGCGGGACCCATTTCTCTCTGGGAGAGGCTTTTAATGAGTGTAAGAGAGAGGTTTGTTCACAAAGACAGAATGCAGGAGAACTACCGTAGATTGCCCTGGAAGACCGTTGAGGAAGCGATCCAACGGCTGAGAGAAGTGGCAGTACAGGAGGTGCTTTTTGAGAGGGATGGACAGCACGAAAATGATCCTGACAAGGTCAGATGCACAGGGCAAATGTTGTGGAACCTGGCAAGTCTAGGGCCAACCCAATATGCCACCTACATTGCAATGTTTAATGCCGATGACAACCGTGAGACAGTGGGCTCTGTAGCTGACAAGCTCAGGCATTATGCAAGTGTGATCAATGGCCCATTGCAGGCTCAGATCTCTGCTGTGGTTAAGGAGTTGAAGGAAGAGATGAGGGAGATCAGGGAGGAGGTGAGGAAAAACAGTGTGGCACCAGTGAGAGTCACAGGCCCCAACACTGGAGCCCGACGTCCTCCAGCTAGAGAAAGAGGGTACACCCCACGAGCTGAGTTGTGGTTCTTTCTGCATGACCATGGGGAAGACATGAAAAGGTGGGATGGGAAGCCCACCTCTGTCCTGGCAGAACGGGTGCGTCAGCTTAAGGAGGGCAACGCTAGCCGAGGGGGTTCTGCCAGAGCCAAGGTAGCCTCAGCTTCCTGTAGCCAACCTGCTGAGTACAACAGAAGGGAAAATGTTGTGTCAGATTCCCTTGACGGTGGAATGCATGCTCAGGAAGGGAATGATAACCAGGGCTAGAGGGGCCCTGCCTCTAGCCAGGTAGAGGCATGGGAAAACCGTGTCTTTTGGACTGTGTGGATTCGATGGCCTGGTACATCAGAGCCACAAAAATATGAAGCATTAGTTGATACAGGTGCGCAGTGTACCTTAATGCCATCGGGACATGTTGGGGCTGAACCCATTTCTATTGCTGGGGTGACAGGGGGATCACAAGAGTTGACGCTGGTGGAAGCCGAGGTGAGCCTGACTGGGAAGGAGTGGCAGAAACATCCCATTGTGACTGGTCCAAAGGCCCCGTGTATTCTGGGCATAGACTTCCTCCGGAATGGCTATTTCAAAGACCCGAAAGGACTCAGGTGGGCTTTTGGAATAGCTGCTGTTGAGGCAGAGGGCGTTAGGCAATTGAACACCTTGCCTGGACTGTCAGAGAACCCTTCTGCAGTTGGACTCTTGAAGGAGGAGGAACAACATGTACCAATTGCCACCTCGACAGTGCACCGCCGGCAGTACCGAACGAATCGAGATGCTGTGATTCCCATCCACAAGCTGATCCGTGAGCTGGAGAGCCAAGGGGTGGTCAGCAAGGCCCACTCACCCTTCAACAGCCCCATCTGGCCTGTGCGCCGATCTGATGGAGACTGGAGATTGACTGTGGACTATCGTGCCTTGAACGAAGTGACTCCACCGCTGAGCGCTGCCGTGCCAGACATGCTGGAGCTCCAGTATGAACTGGAGTCCAAAGCAGCAAAGTGGTACGCCACTATTGACATTGCAAATGCATTTTTCTCCATTCCTCTGGCAGCAGAGTGCAGGCCTCAGTTTGCTTTCACCTGGAGGAGCGTGCAGTACACCTGGAACCGACTGCCCCAGGGGTGGAAACACAGTCCCACCATCTGCCACGGACTGATCCAGGCTGCACTGGAAAAGGGTGAGGCTCCAGAACATCTGCAGTACATCGATGACATCATTGTGTGGGGGGACACAGCAGAAGAAGTGTTTGAGAAAGGAGAGAAAATCATCCAGATTCTTCTGGAAGCCGGTCTCGCCATCAAAAAGAGCAAAGTCAAGGGGCCTGCCAAAGAGATCCAGTTCCTGGGAGTGAAGTGGCAAGATGGACGGCGTCAGATTCCCACCGAAGTCATCAATAAAATCACAGCGATGTCCCCACCAACCAACAAGAAGGAGACACAAGCTTTCCTAGGTGCCATAGGCTTCTGGAGGATGCACATCCCTGAGTACAGCCAGATTGTGAGCCCTCTCTACCTGGTGACACGCAAGAAGAATGATTTCCGCTGGGGCCCTGAACAACAACAAGCCTTCGCCCAGATCAAGCAAGAGATCGCTCATGCGGTAGCCCTTGGCCCAGTCAGGACAAGACCAGAAGTGAAGAATGTGCTCTACTCTGCAGCCGGGGGCAACGGTCTGTCCTGGAGCCTTTGGCAGAAGGTGCCTGGTGAGACTCGAGGTCGTCCACTGGGATTCTGGAGCCGAAGCTACAGAGGGTCCGAAGCCAACTACACTCCCACAGAGAAGGAAATTCTGGCAGCCTATGAAGGCGTCCAAGCCGCCTCAGAAGTTATTGGCACGGAAGCACAACTTCTTCTTGCACCCCGACTACCGGTGCTGGGGTGGATGTTCAAGGGAAAGGTTCCCTCTACCCACCACGCCACCGATGCCACGTGGAGTAAATGGATTGCCCTCATCACGCAGCGCGCCCGTATTGGAAGCCCGAATCGCCCTGAGATCTTGGAAATAATTACAAATTGGCCCGAAGGTGAAAACTTTGGTCTCACCGATGAAGAGGAGCAGGAACAGGTGACTCGCGCAGAGGAAGCTCCACCATACAACCAACTGCCGCAAGATGAAACATGCTACGCTCTCTTCACTGATGGTTCCTGTCGCATTGTGGGGGCAAACCGAAAATGGAAAGCAGCTGTATGGAGCCCCACACGGCAGGTCGCAGAGGCTACAGAAGGAGAAGGTAGATCAAGCCAACTTGCCGAACTCAAAGCCGTTCAGCTGGCCCTGGACATTGCTGAAAGAGAGAAGTGGCCAAAGCTGTACCTGTACACTGATTCATGGATGGTAGCCAATGCTCTGTGGGGTTGGTTGGAAAGGTGGAAAAAGGCCAACTGGCAACGTAGAGGAAGACCAATCTGGGCTGCTGACGAATGGCGAGACATTGCCAGTCGGGTAGAGAAGCTACCTGTGAAAGTCCGTCATGTGGATGCCCATGTCCCCAAGAGCCGAGCTAATGAAGAACACCGAAACAATGAACAGGTAGATCAGGCTGCAAAAATACAGGTGTCACAGGTAGATTTAGATTGGCAGCACAAAGGAGAGTTGTTCCTAGCCCGATGGGCCCATGATGCCTCAGGCCATCAGGGCAGAGATGCCACCTATAAGTGGGCACGAGACCGAGGGGTGGATCTAACCATGGACTGTATCTCCCAGGTGATCCATAACTGTGAGACATGCGCTGCCATCAAGCAAGCCAAGTGGGTGAAACCCCTGTGGTATGGGGGAAGGTGGACCAAATACAAGTATGGGGAGGCCTGGCAGATCGATTACATCACACTGCCTCAAACCCGCCACGGCAAGCGCTACGTGCTCACAATGGTAGAGGCCACCACTGGGTGGCTGGAGACCTACTCTGTACCTCATGCCACTGCCCGCAACACCATCCTGGGCCTTGAAAGGCAAGTCCTTTGGAGGCATGGTACCCCTGAGAGAATTGAGTCGGACAACGGGACTCATTTCAAAAATAGCCTCATAAACACCTGGGCTAAGGAACATGGCATTGAGTGGGTGTACCACATTCCTTATCATGCACCTGCTGCTGGTAAAGTAGAGCGATGCAACGGCCTGCTAAAAACCACCTTGAAGGCTTTAGGTGGGGGGACTTTCAAAAATTGGGAACAGCATTTAGCCAAGGCCACCTGGCTAGTTAACACCCGAGGCTCCACCAACAGGGCTGGCCCTGCCCAATCTGAACCCTTGCAAACAGCAGACGGGGATAAGGTTCCAGTAGTGCAAATGAGAGGCATGCTGGGGAAAACTGTTTGGATTAATTCTGCCTTGAGCAAAGATAGACCCACCCGTGGGGTTGTCTTTGCTCAAGGACCAGGGTGTACCTGGTGGGTGATGCAAGAGGATGGAGAGACACGATGCATACCTCAGGGAGACCTCAGTTGGGGTTGAACTGCCCATAACACGGTGCCTGTATGCATATCTGTATGTGTATATTCAGAGTAATGCTTGTATGTATATAGTTTAAAGGCTTAAGTTCAATGTAATATGTTGGAATGGAAAAAATTCGGGGTGGATAATGTTGGAGGTTGGGGGGGGGAAGTGGAATTTTTCCCATTCTGTTGCTAGGCAAGTAACGATCGGTACTTAGAGGACATTTTACTCTCACAAAAGAGACAAAGACTTCTTGGCTGGGCGGGCACGAGAACAAGAGATAGCAAGACTTGATAACGACACAGGGACTCGCTCACAAGTCTTGGAGGAGACAGCAGTGGAAGGAACGGCTCTCCGTTTTTTTGGCTGCGACTGCAGGAAAAGAAAAGCCCGGCTTTGCACTAGTTTTTCTCTACCTGGTGGGTGAGTTCTCGGGGCACGGGACTCCAATCATCTCTTCCCCTCCGGGAGGGTGCATCTCCCAGCTGCACTGCAGCGGAACGGGACCCCCGCCTGCCACCACCCCGCGCCCTGCCTGCTGCCCCGCACCCTGCCTGCCCCAACTGCGGAGTTTCCTGCCGCCTCCTCTGCTGGCTGGCCCGGGTGGGCTGACCCGGCCGCTCCATCTCCCGGCTCTGGGCTCTCTGCTGCGCCCCCCGTCCATCTGCGCTCCACCCTGCTCCAGCCCGTCGGCCATTACGCGCGACACAGATCCAACCTCGCGGCACAGCGCCATCTGCAGCTTCCCGGGAGTCATCGCACCTGTCCGGCTGGTCTAGGAGCCCAACAGCGCCCCTGCTGGCCGTGACCGTGACTGCACCAACCGAGAAAGTGCCTGACAGCCCAGAGACATTTGCCACCGAGTTTTTTTGGTTTTGTTTACTGTTTTTCTTTACCTTGTTTACTGTTTTTTGTTACTGATTGTTTACCTCAGTATAGATACTAGAAAAAAAACTCTTATTCCTTTTCCCATACCTTTGCCTGAGAGCCCTTGATTCTAAAGTTATAATAATTCGGAGGGAAGGGGATTCACATTCTCTGTTCTAAGGAAGGTTCCCACCTTCCTAAACAGACACCTGTCTATCAAACGAAGACAGGGTTTTTTAAAATAAATGCTTTCCTTTATTGGTGGTTCAGAGTGACCCACTACACCATGCAGTGCCACCTACTGCTCATAAGTCTTGAACATTAAGGAAATACATGGTAGCTACAATTTTAAATTACTTGCTGTTGGGAAATCTAAAATCGGATGTACAAGCGTCAAGTCTGAAGATGTTATCTGTCTTTTGGAGAGATCTAATAAAGAGTGTCTCTTTTCCAGAAGTACCTTTCACTGTTATTCTGAATGGATGGTATAGTGCATAACTAATAGGCTCTTTGAAGCATTTTGTCGTCTCATAAACAACACTTGTAAATCCTCTCCATCGTTTCTCTTTCTTAGAGAAATCTTCCTTCAGCTTTGTTACATTGGCAATGCATGGCATGCCAAAAATGGCAGAAAAATCTTTTTTATTTTAGAGCAAAAAATACTGAGGCAAAACTACCATGTAATCTTTTTCTATATATTCATATTTCACTTTTGCTGCTGCAAATGGAAGCTAATTAGAAAGAAATAGAATTTTTTGTTGAAGTGTAACCATTTTTGCTTAGTACTTAAAAAATACTTAGGCAGGTAATCTGCTCTATTCAGATGTAATTTGTAAACATACTGAATCTGTCTGCCAAAGTTAGCTTAAATGCCTTTTGCAAAAGACCAAATGCAGTGATATCAAGCTTGTAGCAAGTGATGAGGGATGTTCTGTTTTCCATGTTATTGCAGGCATACCATGGTATTAAATGTAAAGACAAGACAAAGCATTAATTTTTAGATTCATAGTTCTTTTGGACTTTACTGTGCAAATAAGTTTTGTTCTGGCTGGTTTGATTGCTGTGGAAGGGATTAAAGGATTTTTTTTTTATGCAACTGGCAGCTCTTTGCCCTACACCTTCAGAAAAGTTGATGACAACTGCAAGCACTTGACACCTGTGAAAATCAGACTTCAGACTCTTGAAGTTCGGAAAAGCCTTTCAATCTTCTGAGCTGTGAATGTGATATTGAAATGAAAGGTAATTTGGAAAAAGACTTGAGATCTGTAAGCCTCAAATTTAGCATTACATTTAGCTTACTCTCTTATAAACACTTCCTAAAATGGCATAGCTGTTGTGACAGGTACTTTTACAGACAAAAAAAAAAAGAGACTTGACAGTGGTGCTTTCTTAGAAGCTTGCTTTACATGTAGCAATAGGAGCAACCTTGCCTTTTGACTTATGTTTTAATTTGAAGTTAGTGACAACCCAGCAGCTTCTTCTGAGACATGCAGTGGGTGCAGTAATGGCTGCCTCCAGATACATGAGGACATTCAGTGAATTAAAGGCCACCTCTGTAGGAAAAGAGCTGTCTTTCCATTTCCTAACATGCATTTTAAATCCCTTTAGCTTTTTTGACTGTTGAAAAGTGAAGTGCTGCTTCCTTGTTCCTTGGCTTTCACAGTGAGTAGAGACAGGCTTATCTTGATTATTACCCGCAACTGACATTGCTTCTTTTGGTACCTCTAGATGTCCAAACTGTACTGCCTCCGTTGCTTTCTTTCTTGCTCTATTTATTGTATGACCAAGGAAGCTATACGGCTTAACTTACCAATCTGCTGACTAATTGCAGTTGGCTCTTTATCTCCATTTCCTTTTTTGCTTGCTGTGCAGTGTGAATAGTACCTTTAGGGAAGGGAGGAATTGAAGTGATGTTTATGCAGGCCAGGCTGCTATAGCTTACCTTCATCCGTGCCCTCTGAGAGTGGCCCAGGCAAGGCAGGAAGACAGCACCTACTGCAGGGAGATCAAATCACGTTTGTTGTACTAAACCAGACGCAGGGTAAACTGTAAACCAAGGCTGAGCCTTCCTGGCTATGGCATTGACTTCTGGAGAGCTGGAAGTTATAAGTGTAGCAGTCTGTTTCCTGGCCTTCTAAAGCAAATCCTTAAGCTGAATTAAAGAGAATATCTGTATGTCCTGGTCCACTGAACATTTTTACTGGGATACAATAGACATGGCTTCCCAACTGCTTCTCTAAAGTGTTTACTCCGTGGGCATGGAGGCTATGGTGGTGTGGCTTTATTAGAAGACGGTTCTTTTGTCATGGTGAGCCATTGCTGTGTCCAAAGAGCATCCTGGTTCTGAGGCATTTGTGGTGCAGGGAAGTGCTCATGATGTAGGAACAGCAACTGTGTTGTGTTTGCTTTCACTCGCACCAGTGGCTTGTATCGGGTTTTGATTCCTCTTCCCCAACCCTACCTTAGCTGTTTTTTTTTTTTTGCTCCCTGTGATGACTTCTGCTTGCATGTGTTCTGGGTGCAGCAGGATTCCCTTTTCCACCATGGCTTGAGTACTCCCTGGTCTTTTCCAAGCTGTTACACTGACTCAGCCTGGGTTGGCTGGGTGTCTTCAGCTCAAGCCTTTAATCTCCTCCCTGCTCTACTACTTACTTTTCTTTGATCTCTGGTACCTCCTAGAGCCATTTCTTTACTTTGTAAGATACCACAGCTACTAACCTGCTCTTCATGCAGGTACTTGCAGCCTTCAGTATTTACTCTCTGTAGCTGTTTCCTTGGCCAAATGCCAATGTTTTAGTCCCTATGGGACAGGTCAGATGATCATCTGCACTTTCTTCCTAACCCACTGAAGTTTGGGATGACTAGCTAATTTACATTCATGAAGTCTCTGCCTTTCAGGAGCTCTGTGTTGGAGGCCACTGTGTTTTTTCAACCAGATGAATTTGCAGGAGCCTGCACCCGGTGTCAGTGCAGCCACATCATGGGTTGAGAAACCCATGCTTGGGCTTCCCCAGATGTGCTCAGAGCAGGTGGGCATGGAGCCAGTTGCTCTGTGGGTGGCTGTGAGCTGTCCTTCAGAGGTCTGCTGGTAAGAACAAGATGAGGCATGAGAAGCCTTTCATGCAGGGAGGCTGTCAGAGAGACTTCCACTCCCTTCCTGCTGTGGGAGTGGAGGGGTGTTCCATCCATCTCATTCTGTAGCTGCCCTCACTGGGGTGGTTTTTTAGTTTACCCTGACCCCAGGTAGTACATACTGCCCTTCTGATCTGCTGGCAGCTGCTTGCAGCAGCCCTGTCCTGATGTGTAGCCTGCTCTTTACTTCACAGAAAGTCAGTGTTCCATTATCTCTCCATATGTGCCTCAGCCCAAGGATTTTCTGACAGCAAGTTGTAACATCAGGGCAGTCGCAGAATTTACAAAGTGTTGAGAGAAACTCTCTGGGTTCAGATAAAATGGAAGATTCTTGTCTTCATCTTCTAATTCCCTGGGCTGTAGCTGTGTGTTGGTGCTACCTGGGGCAAAATTCTCTGCATTGTAGAAGAGAGCCCACTGTGAGGAGCAGCATTGCCTCAGGGGATTGTATGGTTTAAAATACACCCCTGCTATAAATGGCAACAGATGGTGGTGGGATTCTTTGAGGTGGATTTTTATTCAAACACTGCTTTCAAAGAGCTGTCCCATCCCCTTCCCCACTGCCCCACTTCAATCCCTTATCAGTGCAAGTTTCTGAAAAAGGTGTGAAAATGAAGGAGGGAAGTTTGGCTTTAGTTTTTGTTTTGCAGCTGCAAGGAAAACACTGTAGGACATTTAGTTTCCTTTTTCTGTGGTGCCAGACATAGCTCTTTTGCCTCTACCAGTGCCACTCTGCATATTACTCAGATCAGAGAAATGTAAACAAGTGTGCAAGTGGGGTTTTCCAATGTCTCTATGTATTTTTAATGCATACCCTGTAGGTTGAGGGGTTGCTTAGCACACTGGGTTTGGTTCCCGCTGTACCCAGGAACACAGAAGCTGTCCTATTAGTTTCCAGCTGGTAAGTCTTCACTTTCTCAGTGAGGGCATCCTGTTATGTTGGCTTCCACACAGTGTCTGATTACCCCATGAAACGTGAATGTGGTCTTGAACTGTTGACCAGCTACCCTATCTGCTCATATTTTCTTTATTATCCTTTTATGTGGTTTTGTTGTTGTTGTTTGGGGTTTCTGTTTATTTTTATTTAATATCCTTTTCAGCAGGATGGATGGTAGTTCAACTGTTTTTTCTTTTAGTTACTTTTTACTTGGTATCCCTACTTAGATTAGGTCATATATAATATAGGCTTTACTTCCCATATTTCTTCTTATTTCTTTGTCCATATTCAGGCAGAACTGGTGCTAGTTTTTTTTGGTTTTTTTTTAAATTTTATCCTTTTAGCAGGCTATTAATGCTTGCTGCAATTGAAAGGAAGATATTACAAAATATGAGTCTCTGTCCTCAAAGGTTGTAAACAGAGGGGGTTATTCTTGGTTTTTGTTTTGTCCTGGCCAGATAGATTAGTTCTCATGTGCTCTAAATGTGGAGGACTTGCAGATCTCTCTTGACCTGTCAAAGTGAAAGCCAGCTGTAAAAATTTGATATCTGTCTTGTGAGTTGAAACAAGAGCTGGATTCCCTGAAGCTTGTCCTGCTATTTGGAATGCCAGGCTTTCTTTGAGAGAGTGGACGTTCCTTTGGCACATTTTTTTTTCGCCTCAGCAGAGACCCTGGAACAGCTACTCTCTGGAGTGTCTTCTGTCTGTGTGGTGGGTTGACCACACTTTCTCCTGATGGGGCAGCAGAAAACTTCTACTGCAGCTTTCTCTGTGGGCTTCAAATAGAGCTCTGAAATAAGCTGAGGGTGTTCTTAATACGAAAACACTGACTTCAGATTCAAGGCTTGTGCTTGAAAGCTGTGACTCGAACAAGTGAGAGAAGAGTGTTAAGGTCTTGCTAAACTTGAGGTAGCTCCCATCTTGTCAGGTGGCTGGACAATGGTGCTGAGCTAGAACAGAGGAGAGCTTTAGTAACAAGAAGAAAGCAGTTACTGTGTTTCAATTGGAAGCAGCAGTGGATGTGCTTAAAATGTCTAAGGCAAGAAAATTTTTCTAAGACCATTTGTACGAAAAGCTAAATAAATTCTTCCCCCAAGAGAGAAGCTCTTGAAAAAGGTCTTTTTAAAAGGGTTACCTATGCTGTAGTCTATTTTAATGGAAAAGTAGGTGAAAAAGCATGATTCCTTTTTGTAGTGTTTCATCTGTTCATGAGCTTATTTTTTCTTTCAGGGTCAACTTCCACCTATTTTAGTTTATCATAAATCTAGTAAAAATAAATAGTTGTTTAGCAGAATTCTTGTCGAGGTATGAATGGGTGTGTATATGTATGTATATATATGTGTGTATGCATGCCAAGGCTTAGTATTGTAAAGTTAAGTGTAACTCTTCCATCTGAAAATACCTCATTGTCCTTAAGTATGAAGTCTTGTCACAGTCTTCATAGATACTTAATGAATCCTTGCTCTGTGGTACTCCAATTCTGGATTGTGCTTTCTAGGTAATAAAAGAATTCTTTTATAAATGACCACATTAAAGTGTTTGTGTGTTTATTTTTAAAAACACTTGATAGCTAAGATTGGAAAAGTGAATGTTATTATTCCTCCTTGTCTCTCTGGGTTAAGTTGCAGCTTTTAATTACATTATTGCTTGCCAGCATCCCTCCCACAGACTCTTTGCCTCATCCAGCACATGGAATATATGCTGCTAATCTTGATTAGTCTTTCCTGTTCTTCTTATTGTAGAGTTTGTGGCATAAGGTCATAAATTCCCTGCATGATACTTAAAGCTTGCTGTAAAAGAAGAATTAATCATTTCAGCAGGGATATTTTTTCCTATGATATTTCACAAATGTTTGTGAATGTGCCTTCCAGTAATAACAATGTATTAACAACAGCTTCTTCCCTTCTGCAAGTACACCACTGCTCATGTTTCTGGCTTTTAGTTAAAACAGTGTTGTGGTTGAGTTGGGTGATCCCTGTCTGCTTCACCTCAGACTCTGTGCATGCCTCATCTGACAGTCGCCTTGGTTGGCCAGGCCTCGTTTTGTGACCTGCAGTTTCTCTCTTGCGTGGTGGCGATGATGTTCCCATTTCATATGGAAGCTGAAACATAGGAAACGTGTGGTTGCCCATATGAAGGCAAAAGCATGATCTGTCTAGAGAAATTACTAATGGTACATGCCACGAAAGTGTAAGAGAAGCAGGGCAGTTATGCAGTGGTATCCTGACTGAGCACTCTTCTAGCCTCTTTGATTTGAAGGCTTGGTCATTTTCTCCTGTGAGTTATCTGGTTGCTTTTGCACCCATGTAAACTTGTAGCATCCCCAGAGTCTTGTAACATGGAATTCCACAGATCTACTTGCAAAAACCACCGTCTTTCTATGTTTTTGAAGTCTGCCTCTTGTTGATGTCGTTGGAGTGGCATTCAGATCCAACTGAAATACCCATATGCAGGTGTGTGAATGCAAGTGTCTCACCAAAGATGGTGGCAGCACAGCTGAGAGCAATTCAGCTCACCACCAAGTCAGCATGTGGGTTGGTACTCAGTTGCCTAAACCAAAGGTATTTAATGTTGTCCTGGGTACTGTTGGATTTGTATCCTGCCCAATCTCCTGTTGCGACTTGATAGGTTGCAGGCGTCCAGCTAAAGCTCCAGCATATCTGCCAGCCCTGCGCAGGCATCTTGGATGTGCTAGGATTTCTCACATGTCACTTGTGTTTATCAGGCGGAATTGGCTCTTCTGTCTTGCTGCATCACCTGGCATGGGAATTAAACTGTTCCGGTGTTTCGATCAGATCAGTGTCTTGTGTGCTGTCCTGTCCCCTGCTTTGCTCCCTCCTTTGTGTATTGAGAATTGTCCTCTGCTTCTGATCTGGTTAGATCTACAGCTGTGATAGACTTCTGCATGTATCTCACATTGCAGAGAACTTGTCCTGCTTGTGTTTGCTTTGCTTGCAGATGTGAATGTTCATGACTCAGCCAATCCTAATAACTATCAGGTCTCAAGTCAACTCCCCTAAAAGGAGAGAACCTGCCATTAGCGATCATCTGTGGATATTTTTGTACTTTAAACTCCTTTTCAGGGCAGGAGTAGAACCTGTTCCTGCCAAGCCAAATTCACTTGAGAGGTTCCTCCCGCTGTTCCTCCTTTGCTGGGCTCCTTCCAGTTTCTGCAGCAAGGGATTTTACAGCCCCAGCCTCACATTTACAGTTGCTTGATGAAAATACTGCCACAGAACACCTAAAAATGCTTGTGTTTGCAAGTGTGTGAGGAAAATAGTGCTGTGTGTAGTGTGGAGAATAATATACTGATGGTAACCCATAAATGAATTAGTTTCTTCTATACTTCTGTTTAGTTGTTGATGAGAGTAAGTCTAACAATGCTGCATAAAATGGTGGATGCATTTATTTAAAGAGTCGGTGGACCTTGAACTGAGCAACAATTCTGAAACAGTGCTAAATACATCTCTTTCCACCATGTGGTCCTGACTTGCTGTGCCTGTGCTAACTTTTGCCACTGGTTCCCTGTCATCCTCCTGGACTCCACAGCTTTCCCTTTGCAGTTGCAGCTGCTCCAGGGACACTCAGATGAATTTGTGTCATGGACAAACCTACCATTTCCCTGCAGCTTCTCCCTCTGTTGCAATTGAGCCGTTTGGCTGGAGTTTTGAGAGGGGGGAAAAATGTCTTCTTGATATATAATGTTGTGAACCTTGGCTCAACCTTTTTAACATTAGTTGCAGTTGTGATCAACCAAACAATGGCTGTTGCCATCTGTGCAATTTCAGTCAATACATGCTTGTGTGCCACAGAAGTAATGTGTTCTTTTAAAATAATCTGTTTGCAAATTACTGTTGCAAATTTGACACTTGGATGTGTGCTGTACTTACCTTTTGAAAACATTTTTTTAGTACCTTTCCCTAGCTTTATTTTCAGGGAAATGTACTTAAACCCATTACTTGGTGGTTGTGTTCAAGTTCATATTAAAGCTTATAGCCTGCACTTGCTCAGTACTTCACTTCCAAATGGCACACAATTAAAAACTCCTAGATTTTAAACATCATTTTAAAACTACTTGTGTATTCATGGCAAAATCTGAACTGGTTCTTCATTCCTGGTTTGAGTATTGGAATGAAAAATGTGGACTTTCCCCATTATCCAGCTGCAGAGTCAGAAAATTAGAGGCCTCTTAAGGGGCCAGGTGTCCCTTGGCAGCATTTTGATGTCTCTTTTTCTAATAAGCAAGCTGGATGTTGGGAGTTTCTAAGTCAGTCTGGGTATGGGGAAAGTTGTGTTCTGTTATTTATAAATCTAAAAGAGCACTGCTGTGCTCCTTTGGCTGCTCTTTCTTTTGTTAATCCTTAGTTTTTAATATTGTTCAACTGGATTTGTTCAGTGCTTTTTTTACTTCAGAACTATGCAGTCACTTAAACAGCTTGAGTCAAGACAGCAAATATCAGTGAGGGCTTGGACAGAGACAGAGATCATGTTCTGCAAACAGCTGTTGTGGTGGAGGGTGGCGGTGGCCCTTTCAGTGGGAGTACTCTTTGTGAACTGGAGCAGTCAGATCTGTAAGATCATGTAATGTTAGAAAAGTTAACGTGAGAATCAGTATTCTAGTGCCAGCATTCCTGGTAACTTGGTATTTCTAAACGTCCCAATAAATAGATGTATGGCACTCAGTGTAAACTGAAGCACAAGAGCTCTGAAGTTATGGGTGCAGGGATGATGTTTCCTTGTTCTGTGTAATGTTTAGAAAAGGTTTGCTAAGCCTGCTGTTTACAGCTGATTTGCAAAATATTCCCTGGAATGTACAGTTGTGCTGGCAAATTATTCTCTTAACCAGTAGTAGTTCTCAAAGAAATCCCAGAGGGAGTAGGAGTGTATATTATGATCAGTCTTACTACAGGAGCGTGTGTGGTGCTCCCAGTTCATGGGCAAGTCACCCCGAAGGGCTGGCATTCCAGTGTCTGCCAACAGGGAGCCTCTCTCCACCCCCCGGCTCTGTCACCAGCTAGGGCAGTCATAACTACCTATTATCTATTATTAATTGAGAAGAGAGTCTGCTTCTGTGGTGAAAATTATTCTGTTACCTATTTTATTGGCAACACTTGAACTAGCTAAAAGAAGAGTGTGACCCCCTGGTGATACTACATCTACCTGCTAACGTGCACATGAAGTCCCTTCAAAGCATTTTGACATCAGGTTGGGCACAGGTGTTCCGGTGGGCAGGAAAAACAGATAGTAGTGGCTGGTGGTCTCCCAAGATGTGCCAAGTAGGAAAGGAGGGCACTGGGGTTAATTCTGTTGGAAAAAGTAGATAATTTCTTGCCCAGCTTCATCCTTTACATCTTGGAGCATGGAACTGGGACTCTGGTGGCAGGAGGAGAACACAGTGCAGGGTCTGCACAATGTCTGCCCCCCTGTGAGAGATGCAGAGGGTACTTTGGAAAGCCTTATCCCCGAGCAGGCTTTTTGCCTGTCCTGTGTGTGGGCTGTGTGACCCAAACCACCACAGGTCTGTGTGGGATGGTGGCTGGAAGCAGGCGCACTTCATCTCTAGTATAATTATGTTGTCATGTAAAACTACTTAGGAGTACAAAAAGGGGAGAGCACTCTCTCCTTATGTTGCCAGTATCATCAAGATGTTGCTGGTTTTGGTTTGATCATTGTCTTTCCTCAGGATAGAACTAGACTTCTTCTGACTCACTAGAAATGTGGTATTTCCTAGTCTGGTTAGGCCTATAAGGTGTTTGTGAGTCTTGTTCATTTTTCAATAATGTAAATTAGAGGTACTAGAATGAGAAATTGCAAACAAAATGCAGCTTACTGAAGCAAAACTAGAAGGTGTGGTGGCACCTCAAGTTGTATACCCCACAGCACTATCTTTTCTTAGGATCACTTGCATCCTTTGTAGTTTGCTTGTTTAGATTACCTGTGCTCTTTTTCTGAAATGCTGAAAAGCTGTGGCTGGCTTCTTCCCACTTTGCATCATAAAAACTATTTGATTTAAAGCATGTAGTAAGCTTCCTTGTTCCTTGTGTTTCTACACTTTGATGTTGCCATGCCAGTTTTTCTGAAAACTTTCCTGCATGTGTGCATATGTGGGCATCAGTGTGTGTCACCTTAGTCAGCCTATGGAAATAACTACACTGGGTTTTGTTAATTTTTACTAATTAATAAATGAGGAATTCTGCTGATGTCATTAGGATTTACTGATGAATGGTCCTAATAATGGACTGTGCTCTGCCATTTTGAGAGAACTTTCTTATACTTGGAGTACCTTTTAGTTTTTGTGCAAAAGTGACTTCTTATTATGCTACCGTAACTTTCAACATTCATAGTGTGAGACAGAAGTGATTGTGTTTGGATGCTAAATTAGTGCCTTTTAAAAACTGAATGCCTTCTCTGCACTGTTCTGCTGTCTGCAGTTTCCAGGTCTGTTCCTTGTGTTATTATATGGTAGTGTCTCGCTAGGATGCTGCGTGGGAAATACCAATGTGTTCCTCTCCCTCTTCCCTGCCCTGTGCAACCAGGCATTACAAAAGAATAAGTCTTTATGTGAACCTGCAGTGTTTGTCAATTTGAAAAGTTTTTGCTATCACGTTATGCAAAGGAGATACTGGTAGAAATTTAGCTTAATTTCAGTGTTCTGGCAAAATTTCCCGTACAGGTTTGGAACAGAAGAAATACCAAAGCTTTAATTAATTTCATGTTTGTTTGAGATGTAAAAGCTGAGGCCCTTCACATGTGGCAAGTCTGCAATTAGAGAGGTCTTGTTAGTGGACCTGTATTATATATGCTCAGTGGAAGAGTGGATGTGAACTGACTGGTGTGATTACAGGACTAATGCTTTTGTGTGTGTCAGAGGTCCCAGACATGCTCTTAATTTTCCCGACTCTCAAAAAGACTTCCCTTTACTGTAATAGTTTTAAGTATGCATGTGTGTATTTGTAACCTAAGAATGGCTCCTGTGATGTATAAACTTGTAATAAGATAGTGGCGTAACTTAGTAACTTAATTGTAAGTTTAAAGATATAGGCAAATGCTGTATTTCCAGTTGGGTGATTTTTTTTGTTTGGGGTTGGTTTTGTTTTGTTGGTTTTTTTTTTTTTTTACTTTCATGTTGATCTCCTTTCAAAATGTTGATATCTGGGTGCATGCTTCATTTTATCTGCTAAAATGATGAGTTCTCAGTATTTTCTGTGAAAGTACAGGAAATGTTAAGAAAATATTTCAAGTACTTTTATTAAAGGGCAGTTGTGATTTTTGCTTTGGAGAATTTGTTGTTTATTTGAGGAAATTTTGATTGTTCTGGTTTCAACTTATCTGATGCTTGCCCATAAGGTGGCCCGTCCTTTTCAATGTCTTCTGTCTTCTGAGTGTTTTCTCAGAGGGTGTGGTGGTGCTGATCATCCTTATTCCCTCTCACATTAACAAGGATATTTTTTAAAATGAAAAATTCTACTAGACTTTTCTGCTTCCACCTGAAATGCCTATCAGCTGTAACAGATCTCATACCTTCATAAGCTTCATAATTACATTTCCTGAAGCAGAAGTCAGGCTTAAGGAAAGGTGGAGTAGTGGCAGCACTTCCTTGTGCCTGTAACATCCTGCCCATAAAAGCAGGGAAATAGCTGTTTGGAAAGGAAAAAAGAGCAACTTTTTGAACTTTCTGTTGTAAAATCAACACATTCTCCCATTTGCTGCTTAAGAACAAAGCATGTAATCATTTTCCTCCTTCTCTGGTTTCCTGGTGGCCATTCTCCAGCATGGCAAAATAACTTGTCTTTGGAGTTGGGCCATAGCATCAGGTTGGTAAGCAAGCAAGCCCTGTTCTCCAGTGCTGCCTAATTGCTGTTCTCCTGACCTTTCCTCGGATGGAGAGTTTGTTTATCCAGCTTTTCCAGTGGGATATTCATTAACCATGTCCTGAAGTTTTCTGTTCACACCTCTGTTGGAACGCCTTCCAGTCGTGGCCTCCTACTCTGTTCTCTCTCCAGTGTGTTGTGCCAGTATTGATCTAAACAGCACTGGTATCACCCTACTCTTTTGTTGATGTTATTAAAGAAACAAATGTCTGAGTGTAACAACTGTCCTGTAATTCTGAAGTGATTCACTCGTACAGAATTGTCTGCCCAGATACAGAAATTGAGAGTTGATGAGAAGGGAGCAGCATGCTCACATTAGCACTGGAGATGTTAGTGGTGTAAACTGTCTGCTGATACATGGCACCAGGCTAGCAATGTGTTTGGGTAAGTTGGGACCTGTGCCATGAAGTGTTTATTGGGCTGTAGTTCTCTCATGCTGCGGACTTGGTTAACGCTTGTTTGTATTATCTGTGGTCTTTTTATAACCTGTACAGAAATAAAACCCTGGCTTTCCTTTGCTAGTTCATCTCTTTTCAGTTTGTTTATTCTGTTCTTTTTCACGTGTAAAAAGGAAAACAATACCTTGGTTATCATATTTAAAAAGGGAGCCTCCTGGATTTGTGGATGTCATCTGCAGCCTGATAGGGAGTCTGTTAGTGGATGAGGACTGTGACAGCTGACACAGGTTTCTCAGACAGTGGTAGCATCTAGCAGAGAAGCAGGCATCTTGCTAAAAACAGTCATCTTTTAAATTGTCTCAGTATGGGAGGCACCTGCATTCATTTGTAAGAAATTAATGTGTGTGTGTGTGTGTGTGTGTGTGTGTGTGTTCTGGAAAACAGATTCATACTGAAACTGGGCTGCAAGTATATTTTTGCACAAAGGGTTTGGACACAAGTTGGTGGCAGTTTTCAGTTTTTGTAGTGGTAATAGTATGTTTTGTCCTTCTTTTTAGAGAATGTAGGAGTTTTGAAGAACCTTGGCATTTTGTCAGTCCCACTCTGTTTGCCACTGGAGTGCTTGGTAGCCTTAAATGTGTGTGAGTAATAAAATCCAGGTGATAGAAAAACAAGATGTTGAAACCCCTCAGAAGCAGGTTATCATTACCATGAGGATGAGTTTATTCAAGGCATAATCTTGCTAAATCAGTTGGTTGGTTTCCTCACAATGCAGAGATCTGAGGGTTGAGTGCCATCTTACCAGTGTGATCTTGAGGTCACTGGGACATGGGCTTTAGTGGTTGGTGGCATGGGGCCGTGGATGGCTGAGGTCCAGTGGCCAACTGCCTTTACCCATTTGTTCTCAGTAAGCCATGGATGCTCTACTGCATCCCTCATCTGCAAGATGAGAGGAATAGCTTAAACTGGGGAGTTGCAGCAAAGTTGAATCCAAGACTGGTTCAAGCCTTTTATTTTCCCTCTTACTGGAACAGTAGTCAAATCTGAGCTCTGAAGTTCTGCTAAGTTCAAACTGGAATTCCAGTCAAATTGAATGAAGGTGGAGAAATGCAGTTATCTCAAGGCTGCAGCAAACAGGAATTGTTCAGTTCTAAGGGGTTCTGGTTTTTACTTTTGGCATTGGACCTCTTTAGCCTGGGGATACAAAATAGAGGTAAAATCCTATCATAAAGTCAGTGTAAGATTATACTACAGTAGTACGTGGTCACCTAGTTTGCCCCTGTCCATTTTTCTTGAATTTTTGCCAGATTAGTTCAGGCAGTAGTAGGTAAAGCTGATGATTATAGCATGCTGCTTTAGAAATGACTCTTGGATACTATCTGATTTTTAATAAAATGTGGTAATATAAAGGCTGTACAGAAGGGTACAGTCATTACAGTTGTAACTGTTAATGAAATGTGCCAGGTGGTACAAATTTTCTGGAGCATGAAAGAAGGAGGAAGTTTTTCATACAGGCTAGACTGCAGGGGTGCATCCTTTTGTCTGCACTGTGGGATACTTACTGTGGATGTCTCTTTGAAGAGACTGGTTTTTAATATTTCTGTGGAAGCTGTGTAGAAACTTAATTGCACAAATTGCAGTGAGTGAAGTAGTGTTGGTGTAAAAATATTTCCTATGGACTTATATCATGAAAACCTAACTTGTCCTGAAGTAGAGCTACAGTCAGTGTAAACTGTATTAGGTTTTAGATGGACTTAGTTTTTAGCTCTGTTTGTTTTGTATGTATATAAAGCAGCAGTTACATAAGTTGACTGTAAATGCATGTGATGGTTTTATCGTGATTTTATTTAACATACTAAGAAGATACTTGTGCTGCCTTGGCTTAGAGGTTGTGTATTTTGCTGAAGATACCAGTGATTGCTTACAACTTTGAGCATCTTCCTCTCCAGGTTATTGTTATGAGCTTTTCAAATGCAGACTCTATTTGAAAAAGAGGTAGTTGTACTTCCTTAATTTTGTGGGTGTTTGAGATGCATGTCTGGTAGAGGAGGGCATTTTCCTTTCAGAATAGTTTCAGATATGAGATCAGCACCAGGTTGACAGAGACCGTAACAGTAACTTTTTTGAAGAACTGTATGTTCTTCAAACAAAGTACTACATCCTCCCCACATCTGACATTTCTTTGAGAAGACTGTTCATCTTTCTGAACTCTTTTTTCACTGTAGTGTCTGTGATAAGGGAAAACTGTCAGGGTTGTGCTGTATCTGAAGAGCCAATGCACTGTGTGATGTTTCCTAGATGAGAATTGTTATTGTGCATTTTTGGGGTTTGTGTTTTTTCTTTTAAGTGGAACATATCCAAACAAAAATGACTTGGGTGGTGGGGCTGTTGTGACCATGTGCAGCCTCACCATTTCTGTTGAACACCACCCCTAAGGCTTGGCTTGGTTATGAAGTTGTTGTCTTTTCTTGATACAGGCAGGATTTGTCAGAGGGTTTTTAAAGTAATTCGATGACACAGTCTTAGAACTACCTAACCAAACCCAGGAAGGGAATGTTGCTCTAAAGATAAAATGCTGGTTTTGGCACACTTGGCAAAAGCTGGCACATCACCCAGCTTGTGCTGAGACAAGGCCACGACTGAGCTTGCTTCAGGCTGGAAAGTGCTGGCAGTAAGCACAGGGAGAGGACTGTATGCCTTGGCCTGGCATGGGGCTTGCTTCCCCATGGTTGGTTGGTTTCCAATGCCAGTTTTAATGTAAAATGTGGATAGCTGCATTTGAAGACCTGGGAGGTTGTCGTTTTTAACAGCCTCCTCCTACCTTCTGTTGGATGGAACATGTTGGATTCTTGCATTGCAGGGTCATGTGCAGATACTGCTGTGTAATAACCCAGAGCCTTAATGTTACTTAGTTGTTTGATCTCTGCTTGTATTAGTACCCTGGGCTTCAGACCATACTTAACCTTCAAAATATACTAATTAGTTTTCAATGCAGTATCTTGTATAAGCTTGTTTCCTAATGGTCTTTTAAAAGCTTGATTTTGTTGTGCAGGTCACAGAGGCTTGTAATACATTTTAGTTCATTAAACGCCTTATGTGCTTAAATAGCCAGCAGTTAAAACTCACACCTTCTGAAGAGGAGACCTGAAGGAGATTGTTTACTGTCTGTGATATTTCTTACATCTAGTTTTACTGAAATTTGCAAAACTGAAACAGCTGCTAAATGTTATTTGAATAATGTAATATATTTATTTAGAAACATGCCATAGTATGAAGGGGGAAAAATGTATAAATCTGTGTAAAATCTGTTGTGTCTTTAGGAACAAAATCTAACGCTAAGCCTGAGTTGCTATTATTTGTACAGTTGGTTTTTGCTTTAAACAGATGACCTCTTTTTTGAAACTGGGTTGCATGCCAGTAGTTAAAGTACAACCATGTAGGGTATGACAGGGTTTGTAACTAGGGGTTTTCAGAGGTGAGGTCATAATAAACTTAAATGAAACTTAAGCAGCAATGTTAATGTCCCCAACAAATATATTCAGTTTTCTAGCCTTCCTTTCACAATGCATGAATATGAACTGTGTTTATATTTCCTCTGTTTGAAGGAAAATAATTTGTTATAAGGAATAAAGGGAAGTTACAACTTTTGTTTTGTTTCGCTGCTGCTTAAAAATATTCACCATATAAACATCTGAATGTTTACATCAGAGGGGGCAGACAGGAGCCATAATGTTTTACTTTGTCATTCAGTGCTTTAGTTAGCATGCCAAACCACATGGTGGTACTCGGGAAAAACTGAAAATAGTCTGAAAGTAACAAGTATTTATTAACTGTAATGCCTGTACCTTGTAAAATTATGGTAAAATTATAAGCTGTGGTAGTTGCATGGAGATTTCTTTAACCACTATGGAAGGGAGACCACACTGCATCATGAATAAAGGCAAAGATTTTTCATAGACCTGTATCATACAGATTTATAAACAAAGAGCATCTAAGTACATCTGTGTCACAAGTTCTGATGCAGGTCTGGTCCCCATATTGCATTTTTATGGTTAGTCACCCTTCTGTAAAATCATTGAGAGGATGGAGCAACTACCTTAGGAAAGACTAAGGAGTTCAAGGCTTCTCCCTTTGGAGAAGAAGAAAAGGAGGTATGTGTGATCGTGGTTTAAAAAATCACAAAGGTGATATATAAGCTGAATGTGAAACTCAGATTTACTAGGTCCTGCCATATTAGGATTAAAGGGCATTCACCGTTTTTAACAGAAGTTATCTTCTATCTTAATAAAAGATCAGCTTAAAGCAGATGGCAGTACTTCTACACACTGCAGTCATGAATTTCTGGGACTTGCTGCCACAGGAGGAGTAGAGACAGGGAGTGTTGGCAGGTTCAAAAAGGGCTTATGTGCACGCATAGGCACCAGGCCCATAAATGGACACTAAACAGACTCGGAAGGGAGGTGCCCTCTGAATTCCTGCTTCCACACTTGTGGATGCCAGCAGAGAGGCTGCAGAAAAGGCTCACGTGCTTGCTTGAAATAGCCTTTGTTTTTGCTGCTGTCGGAGGCAGAGTATCAGGCTGGATGCCCTGTACACCTGACCTGGGAGCGTGCCACTTCTCTTGCTCTGTCAGGAGGACATGGTGTGGGCTGTTCTTGAACTCTCTCTGGCTGTCAGGATAATTGTTCAAGACTCAGGTCAGCCAAAACCACTTAGAAAAACAAAATCTTTTCCTAAAAATGAGACTGCTTCCTTGCCTTGTGTGCCGCTGTGGGAATTGGATCTCCCTGAGTGCAGAAAGCAAAAGGTATTAGAAGATACAGAGATTATTCTGCCCACATCCATCCTGTCAGAAAAATTCCCCTTTCCCTGACCCAGAGAGCAGCCTCACCTTGTTCAGGAGGATGCAAACATTGCAAGGTTCAGCTATGTGATAAGGGGCAATGCCTGGAGATACTTGGATGCTAATGTCTCTTCCTGGCCACACTGCCCCCAGTTGGTGTTCACACCTTTTTGGCTGCTGGTGTCTCTGACTGGCTGTGACCTGTGTCTCCACTTTGTGTGTCTCAGGGCTTCAGATGAAGGAAGAGCACATATCCTGAATTCAGGCTTGCCCCTGGATAGAAAGAGATGTTGCTGTCACTGGAAGGCTGCTCTGCTCTCAGGAGAGTTAGGATGAGGGAGAAGTAAGATGCTTGTTTCCAAATAGTTTAATTGCAAGGTTTCAGTTTCTTTCTTTACTGTGAGAGTGCTGGCAGGCTGTAGGAAAGAGTGTTCTTGCTTGTAGGAGTAACAACTGAGATCAGAATTCCCTTCCTCTGTTTTCTTCCCTGTATTCTCTGTTGGGCTTTTTTTGTTGTATGATAGCACTGTTAGTTAAATTCTTTCTTTAATGCAAATGTGATGTAAGTAGGATGCACTAGCTGAAATTTTTATGACTAAACAAGACTTAACATTTTTTAAAATGTAGATGAGGCTGGATTTCTCATATTCAAACCCTTAGTGCTTTATTTCAAAAATTTCTGGCCACAATTTACAGCAAGATCAGGACATCATCATTCATCTGACTGAATGATGGTCACTGTGTATGTGGGATTAATGTGAAATGTGAGAGTTGAGATAGGGACTGACATGTCTTAGAAGATTGCTTGAGTTCCCACAAGTCTTTGGTTCTTCAGCTTTCTCATTAAAATGCTTTATATATGTTCCTGGGATAGGTTTAACCTTTTGTCCATTGTATTTTCCTTTGACTTCCAAGCTGAAACATTAAGAGGTGCTTGGTTCCCCATTCCTCAAGAGATGATAATTCTTGAAGTTTTGTGAAAATAGCAGGTTGGATGGGAGAGAGAGACCTTCTTGTATCTCTCCATAAGTAGAAGGCTGCAATAGCAGTTTGGGGAAGCCAGGCATCTGATTCAAGGCAAGGATCCTGAGGATACAGGCTTCATGGTTTTGGAGTTTTCTTTGTGAAACTTTTTCTCAGCCTCGTCCCATAGCAGCTTGTAGCTGTTGAGTTTATTAGTGCTGTCTTACTGCATGCAGGACATGGGTTTGGCAGCAACCGTGAGACTTAGACTTTCATAAAGCCCCTGATGTGGTGTGATTCTTCTTTTTCAGGACCACAATTTGATTTGCAGTTCACTTTAATTGTAATTTGCGCAGTTTTAGTTGTGTTTCTTGAGGATTCATGCTGAGCTAGTCTCAGCTAGGGCTTTGCACTCAGCATAAATGTTACAAAGAGAGTGCTGCTTCTCCAAACATCTGTGCTACAATAAATGAGATGAGCATGGGGGGTGGAGGCGATAAAGAAAAAACATTTTCTGCCCTTTTTGTTGGGAGGAAGCTCAACTGTGAAGAGGCATTGCATCATGAGCTCTAATGAAAGACCAGCTATTCCCCTTGGGTAAATGAAAGCACTTGCCTCATTTCCCTCTTACTGGCAGCTGTTGCTTAGGAATTTCATTTGCGAGTGAAATGCTGCTTTGGTTGACCTGAGAAATGGCTTTGATACCAATAGCTGTCAATGGTGTGCACTGTAAGTGTTGTGAAGGACAGAATGATTTTCTTAAAATTTAATAGCTCAGTCTAGAAAGTTAGTGGCTTAGACTCAGATATATCATCTGCATGGATTTTGATGTATTCAACTGTCTACTTGAGATTAGTTTTTATATTTCACATCTGTGCTGTTCTGAGGAAGTAACAGATCATATTAGCATCAGGGAATGGAAGGAGACCAGAAGCTCTGATGAGGAAAACACTTAATTGGGCTGGAAGGAGAAAGGGGTGGTGACATGGCAGGCATTACATTTGTCAAAGTGATGGAAGAGTCACTTAATCAGTGATGGAAGAGAACCTAACTCAGGTTCAACTCTATATATTTTATTTTATTTTTACAAAAATAATATGGAAATGTTTGTGCATTGCTTTATAGAGAAAGTTCATTTTTTGAGCACTAGCACTCAGAAATGGTATTGTTAAGCCTGACAATGTCTAGGTCTTGGCCAATGGAAGAAGACAGTGTGAACTGCTCTGCTGCTTGTGGCTCTGCTGCTGTGACGTACACAAGGATCTGTGGTTAAGAAGCTCATCACCAGGCTGAACTTCGGAAGAAAGGCAGTTTCACAATTCCCAACATGCAGCCTTTGTGAGGTGTGTGCTGGGTGTTTTGTAGGGAGTCGGAGATGAATCAGCTGCATCTGAATCAGCCTGGAGATGACTTGTGCTTCCCTTGTGCCTCAGTAGTGCGCTGGCTTGGAGAAGCTGTGCCCAATCTCACCTCCAAACTGCCCTTGCTCCTTTATTTGAGGCAGATGCCTTCAGAGCAATTGCTTTCCCAGTAGTCCCACCCTGACTAGGTGTGGCTTCTGCCACTTGGTGGCCATTTCAAGAGCAAGATGTCAGAAGCACATTGTAAAGCATGGTAGAGGTGAATTAAGTACTGCTGTTGTATTGGATGACTCAAGGTCTTCACAGGTAATAAATTTACCTGCTGAGATAACCAAGTGGAATTTGATCTGCTAGACAGAAGCAGAGTTAGCAGGGGACAGCTTTTCTTTTAGTGGGTCCTGTTATGAAGGACCTGTTATTTCCTGTGGGAAATGAGTTTGCCAAATCTTCCTCCACCCACCTAAGTATGCTGGTCAAAGAAGACTTACTTATTTTAACTTCTAACATGGCTAGCAAAGCTGTATGGCAAAATTTTAAGTGTCAAGGTATACTGAGTGTAATTCAGCTCTGGGAAACTTGGGGAAAAATGGGAAAAAAACCCTGTATAACATCTTGTCAGCTGCTCATTGCATGTTGGTTAATTAGGAAAATTAAGACACAGGTGCTTCGAATCTGTGTGTTCTGCTTAATGATACTCACTGAGAGCAGCTGACCCAGTGAATCATGGTGGGCTGAGGCTTTCTTGTTCATAATAAACCCAGTGAGTTGTTCCTTTGTTGGCTTTCTGTTGACAGCAGTCATGTGGGATTTACTGTCTCTGCGGTCTGTGTGAGAGCAATGTGATTTTCTGTAAGTCCTGGTGTGTAGCTAGTGAGGAGGTTTTGTTAGGTTGGTTGAAGTTATGTGCCCTGGTGTGTGAGTAGTTGGAGTGTTTTGAGCTTTTGTTTGGGTGCAGGTTGGTGTTGCCAGATTAATTCATGAAGATCTCAGGCTTAGGTTTCCAGTGGCATCGAGTTATTTCCTCTCCTGGGACACGTCTTCACTTTTCACTGCCTGTGGTCTTGATGGTGAAAGATGGTGGAGCAGGGTGAAAATGGTGACTGAAGTAAACAGCATTTGGGCAGTATGCTGCAGAAGGAGGTAAATCAGCTTTTGTGTAAACACACAGATGTATTTTTGGTGGGCTTAATATTAAGCTTTGCCAAAATTGTCCGGCCTCTAGTGCCAGTGCACAAAGGCAGAAATTCAGTGTTCAAGTGTGGAATCATGTCTGACTCACTGGAGGGAATGACAGCTGCCCCAGTGATGCCTCGGGGCCACAGCTCTGCAGTGGAGCTGCACCTGAGGTGGGCATCACCAGGGCAAGTCTATGGCAGATGAACTGGCTTGGGTGCTGTGCTTGGATTCTGCTTCTCATGCCCAGTTCCATGGCAATGCCCAGGATTGGAGTGATCTTAATCCTGGCAATGCCCAGGATTAGAGTGGGGTGCTGTCTTTTCTAACCAGATCAAATTTCTGTCAATTTGGGAGAACAGAAATGTATATGAAAACTGTCGTATGTGAAAATAGGAGAAAGTTTCTTGCTGTCT
The DNA here is from genome assembly GCA_036785705.1 of Acanthornis magna. Taxonomy (NCBI): domain Eukaryota; kingdom Metazoa; phylum Chordata; class Aves; order Passeriformes; family Acanthizidae; genus Acanthornis; species Acanthornis magna. The sequence continues at coordinate 29,655,371 of JAWUZG010000001.1, forward strand.
GTTCATACGTGCTAATTCACCAAGTTGTTTTCTTTTCTTTGTCCTTTTTTTTCTTCTTAATAATGCATACAGATAATTTCCTAGCTGTCAGCCTTGTGAACTTACCCTCTGCCATTGCCATTAAAGGCAATAGGTTCTTTCTGTCATCTACAGTTGCTAAAAGTTGTTTTTGTGAGATTAAACCTTGAGGTGCACAGACGTTAATGTGGAGTGTTTGTTTGTTTAATGCTTTTTCTTAAATAAAGGTTGATGTTTCAACATAGGAAAGGTGAGGTTTTTTCCTCTTTCCTGATTAGTGTTTTTGCTTAATGATAATGGATGTTGTGGGTGACTTCAGTAATCATGGTGACAGTCAGTTCCAACTGGGTAGGTACCTGCTTGAACAATTAGAAATGAATTAATAATAAAGATTAAAGCTGAGGTGTCCAGTATTGGAAATTCAGTATCAATATTGTTAGCAGATTGGAGAGGTACGAGCTTCACAGTGTGCTTGTCTCTGAGGTGAGTCTTGGCTGGTGTCTGTGTGAAGGGGCTTTTAGCACTTACACTGACTAGGAATGTTGCAAGTTAAAGCTTGAGTTCTTGAAATGTGTCATATAGATGTCAAATGCCAGAGACCTGCAGGCTGTTTCCTGTCCCTGAGTATCCACTTTCTTTTCTTTCTGTGTCTGCTTTGGTTGCCCCCAAATAGAGCCGTGCAAAGCTGAAAGAGCCTTTGGGGAGATGAAGTGGGCAGTTTAGATGAAGCTGTGTTTGTCTTTATTATGCCAGTTTGGAGGAGAGGGAAGATGAAAAATAGAAGGGCAAGAAGGCTTCATTTCTCTAGGGAAAATAGAGACTTGAATTCTAAAAATGTTCAGTAATTTGGTACTTGTAATATAGTAGGTGGGTTCTGTGCAAAATGGTACACAATCTTAGAATTGTGCTTAAGGAACTAATGGCAGAGTTGTCTTTCACTGGTGTTCCTTTTTGCCTCAGTTTCCTGATCTTGAAATAAAGGTATGTTCTCTGTGTTATGCAGGAAATCAGTATCTGAGCCCAGATCAGAATTCAAGGTTTCTGGCTTCAAGTTCTCCATTCAGACCACACCTTTCTTTTTATAGCTATGGGAAAAAAGTCTGCTCCAGCATGTCATTATGAAATGCCATATAGGACAAGCAAAACTAAGCCTAAAAGAGCTAAAAATATTTGATTTTAAATTAGGAGACAGAAAAAGTTCAGCAGATTCTTTCTGGCAAGTGCAAGCTTACAATGCAACAGCAGATGTGCTCATCTTTGGGTTGTGTGTGGCAAACTGAAGTGCCTGCAAAGGTGTGTGCAGAGTGGTGTGCAATAGACTGGGATACAGGACTGGCCACTGAAGTCAGGAAGGTCCTTTCTCAGGATATGTTCCACGGGAATGTGTTTGTGAGGACAGGTAGAACACTGTGACTGGTCCATTGGGTGAATGTGTTCAGGTGTTCTCTGAAAGCATTGAGGTTCTTCAAAGCTTCTCCCTTTTCTAATTGAAGCCTTAAATCATCAAAGCTGAGAGCTTTGATGATGCCATACTATATATGGCATTTGTGCTAGTGGTAGGAACTGGAGTGTATTTATAACACTGGTTTGCTGCGGGAATACAGATTGGGAACAAATGTTTGTTTGGAAAAAATCCAATTCCAGGGTCTTCTTTTACTGCTGCACGTGAAATCCATGGCAACTTCATAAAAGCAACAGCTGAAAAATCTTAAAGGGCCTTCCCCATGGCAAGAACATGAAATTGGTGTAACATTATGTATCTGGAGAGTTACTTCTAATGGTTTATGTAGTAGGCAGTGATCCTGTCTGTCACATTGGAATGCAGGGATACTGTTACATTTTTGGCATCTGCTGGGATTGTTGGGGTTACTTATTAGGATGTGCTGCTATTTTCAGATGTACTCATCATTTGTTCACAAATACCTATTAGTGCCCCAGTAATATTTAATAAAAATTTTAAGTGTTCTTAACAGGATGGCATGGCAGTGACATGAGGAAATCAAGCCATAAAATGAGCTGAGCTGTTTTGCATACTGCTGCAAAACAGTTGAAGCAAAACAGTTGGCAGCAAAAGGGCACAGGTGTCTTTGGGTGTGTTGATTAAACCATCTCCCTTCAGTCCCAGTGTTCTGTTTGATTTGCTTAATGTGTTAATCATTTCTGTTGCTGCACAGCTAATTACTGCTATGTTGAGCCTCTGTGAATAATTACTGTTTGGACTAAGAATGTTCATATCCAAAATCATAAAATAATGGTTTTTATTTTGTGTTTTAAAACTGCTGTCTTGTTTTTGAAGGATGTTCAGAAGGAGAGAGAACCTCATGTTTATCTCAGTAAAGAAGAAGTTAAAGAGAAGATACAAAGCTATAATTCATCTGTCACTGATAAATTAAAGATGACCTTGGTAAGTTTTGCATAGAATTCCTGTAATTTTTAATGTGAGCAGTTGAACTGTAACTTTGTAGCGCATTATGAATCATTTTATTCTCAGCATCTTACATACAAAACTGTCTCTGTTTTAATGATTTTGTAAGAGACATTTCCTTAGATCTGGAAATCAAATCTCACGTCTGAAATGCTTTTTATCCATGTATCTCTTTTACATGGATCAAAACAAACTGATGTAATTTGAAATGTGTTTAAGGTAAACTGTCAGCTGACACTAAGGTGTAAATTTGTCAGAATTTTCTGACAAATTCTGAAAATGCTCAGATGGTAAAAATTAAGGTATATTTCTCTTGTTTCTGTAAATTTTTGTCAGGTATTTCTTTGATAAGGATGCTTAACCAGTAATAAAAGTTAAAACATGCAATATTTATTATAGGAGACTTAATTTTCAAAGTAGTCATTTAAGTTTTCAGTGTGAAGAGACTTCCTTCCCCCTGCCCCCAAACATAGACAATACAACTTGGAATACATAAGACTTCTCATTTCCAAGGATTGTGAATGAGGTCTAATATTCAGTCCAGTCTACTGATGACCATACTAACAAAATTCACATCTCTCTGCTTAGCAAGCTGTTATTCAGTTGTTCTGCAGTCCAAATTTCCTAATACATGACATATTCCTGTGGGTGTGTATGGAAATTTTGAAATTCCATTATATCTTAACCTATATAAGTATGACTGTGTATTAAAAAGATCCTTGTTTTGTGTTTGCATGTGGATCAGAACTTACTATGCCTAAAACCAGATTTTCAGAAGTTTTCTAGCACAGTAAGGTTTGATTGGTTTTGCTATTTTGTCTTTCAGAAGCAACTGGAATAAAATGTTTCAGATGTTGATTAGAAGGGCATTTATTCTGGGGTTTTTCCTGGGGTTTTTTGGTTTGGGTTTTTTTGGGAGGGGGTCGTTTTGGTTTTTTTTCGTTGGTTGGTTGGTTGGATTTTTTTTCAACATGTTTTGACCACCTAAACACCTCAGACTATGTTGACAAAGACAGCTAAAATGTGGGAGATCATTTCTGTATTTCTGCATAAAATCTGTTGCTGAAGATGGGTGTTGGTGGGTTTTTTCACTTCATAGTTCTCTTCTAAAGTGAAAATTTATCACTGGTATATTGTACCTTTTGCTTGATGAGGTCCTAATATACTTAGATTTCGATGGTTATTACTAAGAAAAAATTATTACTCAAAATTATTAAGAAAAATTAATCTTCAGAAGATATATCAGAAAGAATAACTGTCTGAATTACCAAAACAATGCCTTTCCTATGAGATGTCATGTGTTGCAGTGGTATTTAAATAGTGTTTACTGTGAGCATTTTCATCTGCGTGCTGCACTGCTGTGCCAAGGCTGGTCACTGCTGATTTTAACAGCTACTTTCTTCCTGTTGCAGAATGCGAATGGGATTTACACTGGCTTCATCAAAGTCCAGATGGAACTATGCAGACCCATCACTGTGCAGTCCTCCCAGAGCCAGGGGAGGTGTGCTCCCAGCAATAAGGAAACTGCTTTTTACTTGCCGGACGGCTGCGTGAACACCCTTCACATCAGCAGCACCAACACCGTTCGGGAAGTCATCGAGGCCTTGCTCAAAAAGTTCTTTGTGGCTGACAACCCTGCGAAGTTTGCACTTTATAAACGTTGTCACAAGGAAGATCAAGGTATAAGCTGAGCTTGTGGCATTTTGGTAGTTGGAAGGGTTTGGGGGTGGGGAGTTGTGCTATAGTAATACTTGAAATAAGCCAGGTGGAAGAACTCAGTTAAATGAGGGTGATAATCTTGCTACCTTGTCCTTTTCCCTTATGCAAAATAGCTTGGTAATACAGTAAAAGATTGGGGGATATTTCAGGATAATTCGTCCAAGACAAAGTCACTTGCTAAAAATACTTACACAGATCTCCTGTGCTTTGCAGTCCATTTTATTTTATTTTAGGCCTCCTTATCAGGTCCTAAATTTCAGCTGGCCTGATACACTGCAGAGTTGAGAGATTAAGTTACAGGACAGGTTTTTAAAAGATAAATTGTGGTGTTTGTGGTGCCTGAGGTACTGGCAGACCGCTCTTGAGGTGATAACCATGGGCATGTGTGTTTGTGCTCGTGTGTGTTAGTGCACGTGGCTCTCCATGGGCTATGGCTGCCTTTAGGAGTTTGTTGTATGTTGTGATGGAAATACCAGAAGATGGAAAAAGTGCATTTTGCCAGTGTTGTGTTCTTGTACTTAGAATCCGCCTTCCTTCTGTAGACGTTGAGAGCAGTTTCAGTCCAGTCTGGTGTCAGGCAGGTGGAGTTGTCTTTTAGTGTGTGAGATTTTAAGTAGAAAAGGTATCAGAACAGTGATACGCAGCTCTGATGTCATAAATGCTTAGATACAGCAACAGATCTATGTGTTGTATTTTTTCTTATGTTTTTCCCCCCTGCCCTGCATGTATTCAGATGGTGTACTGTGTTGAGGGGAGGCCATTTCATTCCTGTCTAAATGCAGTGTTGCACTGTCACCATCAATCACCTGCTCAGCTCCTCCCTAAAACTCACCCCTCAAAACCAGTATGTAGACTGATGGATACAGTGTGTAAATTTTAGCTACACATGCATTAGTCATTCCAAGTGTTTGAAACATTGTTGGTAAAGATGGTAATTACTGTGGTTTCCTTCTCCTGCAGTTTATACATGCAAGCTGTCAGACAGAGAACATCCCCTCTACCTGCGCTTGGTGGCAGGCCCCAAAACAGAAATGCTCAGTTTTGTTCTACGTGAGCATGAAACTGGAGAAGTCATGGTATGTCACACCCGTGCTGGGTCAGTGTGTTTGTGTAACTTCATGGATGAATGGGCTTCTGTTTGAGCTGTGCTGACCAGACAGTTCATTTTTCGGGAGCAGATATTTTTTTCCCGTGTTAATTTCCTTTGTGCCTTTTGTAAACATTTCATTTGTGGTTAGACTGACCTGTTGTTACTTACAGAACAAAAAACAGTTTAAGAGTAACATCTTTTCAGATGCCCAAAGATTTGCAAGGAAGGTGTCTGATACTGTTTCAGTTTGAAATTGTCTACAGTGTCTGAGGTTTTGCTCAGAAATACAGTATATATAAAAGATTTATGTATTTTCTGTCCATCTCATCCAGTCGTTGCTCTCTTTGTTTTTCCAGTGGGAAGCTTTTAGTATTCCTGAACTACAAAACTTCTTGCGCATACTGGACAAAGAGGAGAATGACCAACTGCAGATCTTGAAGAACCGCTACGCAGCTTACAGGGGCAAACTTGAAGAAGCCCTTCGGGGGGTGCTGAAACCTGGTTAAAAGGGGGCCAAAGGACACTCAGGAAAACACACTACCAAATGTCATTAGAGCATGCCAAACCCAACGTACAAAGAGCAGCAGAGAGTAGTTTTCTTTATTCAGAAGACTGTTTTGTGATGCCAGGGTAGACTTAGTTCCATAAGCCAGGTCACTTAGCATCTTGCACCCACAAGTAAGGGATTCTGCATGTTTGTACATCAGTTTGCAACCCTCTGTGTGCCTAGAGAGTTTTCCAAGTTATCTTGGTGCAAGCTGTGAAACTGTAAGCAATTTCCTAGGACGCTATGAAATGTTATTTTTTTTCTTCTTTGCTTAATGGTATTTTTACAAGTAAGGATGTGCAAATTGATGGGTTTAAAAAATAATTATTAAAGCCATTTGGATGAGAATTAGTTGGAGCACTATCTTAGACATGAAATTGATTTGCACTACCTTTCTGTTTTCAAAGAGTTACTGTATAATTTGTGAGAGAACTGTTATAGATGGAAGGCATATGAGATCTTGTGGTTTGTACTGTGAAATTTGTGGAAGGCTTTGAAGTGGTCTTTCTGAAGAAGGTAAAGAGAAAGTTGAAAAGAAGGTAAGAGTTGAGGGAGAAGAACTCTTAAAAGCTGATGGAGGTTTTAAATGAAAATAGTATTTACACTAGAGGGAAATTGAAATACTAATTCTACAAGGTTAAAGTTTTAGTATGTTATAATATTGTGAATAAGTTTTATGGTTTTTAACTGTGTAAATCCACACTGGAAAAGAAATAAAGATAATAGAAATAGTGGGAAGGAACGAGAAGCAAAAGCTAAGTAAGAATGGAAATGGAGCTGCACATACAGGTAATTTTTGGAGAAGCTGGTTCCATAAAGGCATAGTGGGAGTTTGAAAAGTGTGGCAAACCTAAAAAGCTGCTTACTTGAATTCTGAAAAGTGGTCCATGTCTCAGATAACTCTGTGAGAAATACCTGTGTAGCAAGGGTTCAGACATAAGCTACAACTACAGATGCATTTGGTCTTTATTGTCTTTCCTCTGGCCCAGTGATACATTTTTTAGGCTGGATAATCTTGAATTATCATATCTGAAAGACAGAAATAGCTTTCTCTGCTTCTTTGTTTGTTAAACGCTCAGTCAGGCAAAGAAAGTAGAATTTCTTATTCACATTTCCAGCCCAGCATAAAGTTAACATTTATTGTCTGTGTTGGTGACTGAGCTTAGTGACTCTTGCTTTTAATAATTCAAAAGGTTTTTTCCTTATGGTTTTTAAACTCTTAATTGAAAAAGTGATTACCAAATTCTGCGGACTGCTGATTTACTTGATTTAAAAGTAGGAAAAATGTAGCAAGAAAACTTTAGTGTAAATATAATTGTTGTTCTTTCAGAGTTATTTATCTAAAAAAAAACATGTTCAAAAGAAACCAAAGAAGTGGGTGTGCAATAGAAGCATGGAAGTGTAAGGCAGATTTGAGTGACTGATACTGTAGTCATTATCATGCCAGAGAGGAAATGATTTATATACTGGGGGGTGGGGGAATGCTCAGGATTGAAGAGCAGCAGAAGTTGTGGTGGGGTTTTTTCCCCCTCTGTTCTTAATGTGTTCATTTTAAATTCCCAAGGAATTATTAAAACTTTGGTGACATCTAATGGATACTGTGTGAAACTCCAAGATGCTTCTGTTCTTCCCCTTAATTTTATGTAATTGTGCCTTTGTTTCCTTTCCGCAGTAAGATTCTTTTAAAAACTCTTCACAGGTTTTTTAGGTAAAAAGAATTTGCAAGCTTATGAGACAATCATAATGTTTTAAAGAGTTAAGAGAAATTAAGAGTAGGACTAACTATAAAATATATCTAAGGCATATCTTGTTTGTTTTTTTAATTTCACATGTAACATTGTAGTGCATGTGTGAGTTAGTAACATTATCCTCAAGTGAGACACTTTATAATGGTTCAGGGAATGCTTTTGTGTTTTGTTACAATTTGTTTTTCTAGGAATGCAGCAGCATGTTGGTGGGTATTCTGTTAACATCTTAATTTATGTATATGCCCATAGCTGTGTAATCATTGCATAATCGCTGTCAACATTGAACCATTTTGTTGCTCAGATTTAAACACTGTTTGAGTTTTAAAGTTGAGTATAAAAATATGTGAATTTTGGTTTTACTTGAACTAAACTATCAGTCTTTTTAAGTAGGCACATCTGCATTTACTTTAGCCAAAAACCTCAATCAGTGTTGTATGCACTATGAGTCTTGATTTTGGGTGAAGGGGATGGGGGTGGGGGACCAAAATAAACTTATATTTTAATTTTGTCTTAGTCCATGGTTAATTATTGTAAGATGTCATGTGTGGAGTTAATTTTCTTCTTTTTTGTTCTACACACTGGCAATTACAGCAGCTTTAATTTAAAAGAAATGGTCATGCCTGGTCAGTTTTATCTTTTTTTAATTTTAGCATCAAATTGAACTGTCAAAGCTTTTGTTGCAAAACTGTTTTCTTGTCATTATATGATGGTACCAGAATGATTAAGTGATGAGGGAGGGGTAATGCAGGGAAACATTAAAATGTATGTCTTTAAATACAAACATTTAAACTATTTATAATTTTAACAAGCTTAGTTTTATTTTTGTAGGGAAGTTTTTATTCCCCTTAAAGTTATTACTGAAATGGCAAAAAAAAAGTGATGGTTCCATTATTAAAGTTGAAGTTGGCAATACTTGGTGACGTGACGTGTGTCTGGCTTTTCCTTTCCCTGACGATGGTGTTGTGATCACTTTGAGGCCAAATGGATTTCCTTGTAAAGCAGCAGTAAATCCTGTGGGCAGACACAGCTAGCCTTTAGCATAAATTAAGATTTGCCTAGAAGAGAGGGAGGGAGCTGCGGGCGGTGGAGGAGCTGACCCCTCCATAGAGGGAGCGCAGTGGTGCTGGGTGGGGAAGCCCACGGGCGAGTGGTTTCCTTCTGATAAAAACACCTTACAGACACAAGGCCATTGCACCAAGGCTGGAGGTGATACCCCAGCCCTCCCTCCCTGAGAAACGCCTTTCACTCCTTTTTATCTTTAATGGCTTTTTAGTGGTTTTCTTTGGTAACATCTATGTTTAATTTTCCAGTTACTTATTTTGCGTTTCTTAAAAGTGGTTTACTCCTCCCTGATGACTTGGCAGAAGGGAGCTGCTCAGCGGTTTGCTTTGGTCTCTGTGGCACTTCGGCAGCACAGGATGGCAGTGGCTCAGCCAGTGGTTTATGTGAGACCTCACAGCTTGGTGTGTGCAACAACCACATCACAGCTGTGTATGCATTTGGTAAGACGTGCAAATCACAAATACTTCAGCACTCAGCTGGGGTGAGATGGATCAATGGCCTTAAAGATACTGGACCACACAAGTCCCTGGGCTCGTGTCTCTGCCTGTGGCAGTTACGAACTACTAGAAATATAAATTGGCGAAACAAATGTCCTGTGTTTTGGCTGGTTCAGGGGCAAAATCACCCATCTGGACACTGAGGAGTTCAATGCAGAGGCAGAGCAGGACAGCAGCACCGTCTGTGGCACAGCCATGCCACTCCTCTCCATGCCAGGGATCCACAGGTTGTCACAGTCTGCCTTGTTATCCTTTAGGCTTAATTTTTATCATTGAAATTTTCTAACATTTGCAAAAAACCCCACCAGACTCCATTCCCTTCCTGTCCTCCTCCTGTATGTGTGTGAGTATATAATTGCTTTCTTTTCTTCCCAGGTTCCCAGCATGGGTATTTCTAGCTGCAGTCCTTGCAAATTTTGTCAGCATTCACTTTTACATCTCCCATTGATCCAAAACTTTCAGGTATGTTCTTCATTTTAATGTTCAATATCATGCTTGTGTTTTGGGAAATAACTATGCTTTCAAAACTTTTGCTACACTTTTTATCTTGCAGGAACATATGAATGATGCTATTTCAGTTCATATGCAGGAGAAATTGTGTTTCTCCTATAAAACTGGAAAATAGAAACACTTTTATTAACAAGTGAATTTCAAGCAAAACAATGCTGACTAGTGCAGTATTCATACATTCATGTAGGGAGATCGTTAGTATACCTCAGACTAATGATAAGGAATAAAACTGTCTAGGATGATAGCAATTTTGTATTGGTTTCAAAAAATATAAAAAAACTTCCTAAAAGTCTGTATTCTTTTAGCTTGGGCCTGAAAGCTCCACAGAATACTTAATTTAGTTTGAAGTACCAGTTTTAACATATTTAAAAAAACCTCAAAAACCCCCTTGTTACTAATATCTCTGGAATGAAGTCTTACTACTTTCAAATAACTTTCTAGTCCAATGTTGTCTTGTGTCTTACATCTACTTTATAATTAATTTGGTGCCATTTTGAGAAGTCACCTCCTGCCGTAGTTGGATCAAGTCAATAAAAAGCTGCAGTGGACAAAGGATAACTGGATATGACAGGGTAACTGAAAGCTTCAGAGTCTCTTACTGTTGGTGATGAAGGCAAGTAGATGACTTCCAAATAGGTGAAATTATGCATGTGGTACATCTGCTTGGTGAAGAAGCAGGGACTGTGGTGAAAATTCAAGCCAGACAGAGGAGACACACTGTGATCTGCTGTTTAGAACACAGGTTTAATGCTGTGAACTGAGGATTTATTCTGGAGGAATTCTTTTCCTCTTGATGTGTGAGTGGATAAAAGATTCCTGCAGTAGCCCGTATGGAGAAATAGGCAATACCCAGTCCAGAGCAGTTTGAGCCAAGCATTTCAGACACTGAGCCTGGCTGCTGGCACTAATTTCGTGGTGTTTTTCAAGGAAATACTGCATAGGCCAGGACATGTTTGTCTGAAAAGCACCTTCTTGTGTTACATGCTAGCAAGGTGAGAGGTAATTCTGGAGTATTCTTGTTTGCCCTGGTGCAAGCTGCAATGAGAAATGTTTTCAGTTGTAGAAGCATAGGTCTGAAAGGGACCCAGCCCAACACCTTTCACGGAGGCACCCAGTACTAGCAAATGGCTTCTCAAAGCTGCTTCCTTCCTGCTTTCCTCAAAGGTGGCTTTTAAAAATTGTCTTTTTATTGTACTCTCTGCTTTCTACTTCTACAACTTTTGGAAAGGGCAGTATTCACAACTGGAGTTTTGAAAAGTGTATTTTAAATCCAAGTATTAATCCTGCAAATGCTCTGTGTTGCCAAATCTAGTTTTTCATGATGCTGTAAAAAGTACTATCTTGGTTCTGTCCTTCTTGAGTGTATTCTCCATATGAATAAGACAGGATATTACAGAGAGAGTAGTTCTGTTTTGCCTTCATTTTATCACAAATACCCATGAGAGAAGCAGATTGCAAAACCCCCTTCACTAACTCTGTAAGCCTAAATATAGCATTGTGGCCTCGCACATAGCATGAGAGAAAATAACATTACAAGTATAAGATTTCTGTCTTTAAATACAGAATCTGGTATGTGATCAGAAATTTCAGCTGTTTCCTACATGTCTCAGGAGGAATTAGAATGCCAGTATATTCTATGGCAGCAAGGGTCAGCCTCTTGGTTTTTTTTCCCAGGCAAAGTTGTTGTATTAGAACATTGGCTCTGAAGCTCTCCCTTCAGATAAACAGGTGCTTTCTGTATGCCAGTAATCCTAGACAGTTCTTTTAATCTAGACTTGTCAGCTGATACTTTCAGAATCTGCCCTCTTTGTTTCTAACATTTTTCCATAGATGTGAGTGAGCAGATGTTAAGACACTTCTATATTTTTATCTGCTCTGGTTTGTCTAATCAGCACTTGAAGTCAGAACCTGTGGGGTTTTAGTAATAGTGGCACAGAAAGGCAGCATAACTTGTAGTCTTTTAACACCTGTTGACAAGTGACAGCACTCATTTTTATATGTGAACAAAGCTGAGTGAAAATGCAGGTCACACATAAAAAACCCAGTATCTACTTTAGTTCAATCTATGTAAATAAAAGACGTATCAGAGGAATGTTTCCAGGAAGTTAACAAACTTTACACTAAAAGTGCGTTTTGTTGAACAGTAGGTCTAGTATTGGTCATTGTGCTGTTTCAGAGCCTGGAGCAGCCCAAAGGTAGGAGAGCAGTATTTTCTAAAGGTGGGGCTTAATTGCTGCTGGTGTTTTTTCTCTAATACTCTACAGAGAAGCTTTTGAAGTTACTATACAATTTCAAAGGACTTGAAATACTTCTGTGAGGCTTTTGCCTTGTTAATTAAACACTTTAAAGGCAGAGGAGAAAAACACTAAGCAGGTAGCCAGTAAAAAGCATAGTTAGTCCTTTAGTGTAAAACTTACACATTTTTGGTATTATTTTGGTGGTTCAAAACCAAAGCAAAACATCACAGCTCAAACAAAACCAAATTTGCTTAGGATTTTCATCTTGTAGAAGGCTTACTGTCTTAGTTCGGATCAGTCTTTTCCTTTCATCTACTGCCTGTCTTAGCTGAAAACATGGCAGAACCCTCGGGACAGAAAGGTAGATCACGGGAGCTCTGCTGATGCTTTCACTGATTTTCATCAACAGCATGAGCATATCCCCCTGAATGCTTAGTCTTGATGCCTTTGCTGCCACCCCAAAGGAATCTACAAAGTCATTCTTGCTAAGGAAGAGTCAAGGAGCAGGCTATTCCCACTTGCACAGGAAAAGTGAGGAAGTGGGTGATTCAGTTGTGTTCCATCAAGTCCCTCTTCCACCTGTTTTCTAAAAACGGGAGTATTTTGGCAGCTAGAATAAGTTCAAACAACTTCAACACCTTGAGAAAGCAGACACTGACTACTTTGAGATTTGTAAGCAATTACTGGACCACAGCTTTAAACACAATCTGGTGGCTATTACCAAAATATTGACAGCTGAATCTTACTACAGCAGCATCTGGAAGGCAATATATTAGCACTGCCCTTTCTTTCTAATAATGGACTTCCCCTGCCCCATGCCTTGAATGAAGTATTAATGCTGTGTATTTCTTTTCCTAAAACAGGTGATGCCTTTAGCCTTGTAACAGCAGTTTTCTTCACAAACATGGCTTGTTCTTAGAAATTAACAACAAGGAGATGTGGCAGGCTTCCTGATGGTAGTGCCCCTTGGGCTGTCAGTGATGGGAATGTCTACCTAAGTAATACAGAGCTGCCTTTTCTTTTGGTGCTACAGTAAACTTCAGTTTTCATAAGGTGAAACATCAAAAGGAAGATGCAATGTTTCAGACAGCCATTAAACATTTTTGTCTACTTAATGGAACACTGCTACCTCTTTGCTGAAGGAGAAATGAAACTGATACCACAGGGTTAAGAAGAAATGCAAATAAAATGCAGAAATACATGTTTTAGTAGCTTGTGAAAGCCTCAGACTTGAATAGGTTAAATGTGTACCAATTCACCTTCTTCTAGAGTCCAGGAAAGTTATGTAGTATTTTTAAACAGAATCATCCAAGAAATTCAATGCTGTAACACACTGAGGTGAGCAAGTAGCATGTATATTACTGTTGGTCACAGTTCCCATTTTGGAAAAAGCCTTATGTGGGATTTTATACTTCCTCTTTCCCATGGGCAGAACTTACTGGTCTTAATTATGAACAGCAGTTTCTCCATTGTGCTTTTTGTTTTCCATCTATTCAATGACTCCAGTTTCCTAGGAAATGTGAGCAAGTACAGGTTGCATTTCAATTTGTCCCCTCACCTCAGGGTTTCTTCCTGGTGCAAAGTAGTCAGGTGCTGTCCTGCTAGACACTGTAATAAGGTTCCCTGTGGCCATATGAAGTAACTCTTGTTAGGTAGCAGGGCAGTAAAGCAGAGGCTTTAAAGGCTTATAAAATAGGAATTCAGTCATTAGACATGTGACACAGCTTATTCCTGTAGGAAGGTTTAACTCAAGCTCAGTAACAAAGATAGGAAGTTTGATAGGCAGTTTATTTTTTCTTTCTTCAAAAGTGCAGCAGTGAACAGGGTCCTCTGGAAGGGCACTTTCTAAACAGATGTTCAAAACAGCAGATATATGCTCACAACATGCTACAGCAAAGTAAGCTCACATACAGAGAGTCATACAAAGAAAATTCATTTTAATTGAATCACAATAAATGACAGCCATTTCATTATAGTGAAATACTGTATTCAGCTTGATGAATTGGTCTCAAATTTAACTTGATGGAAAAGGTATTATATACCTGCTTTGGGTGTGTGTTTCCATATACATGTCCCTGCTACAGCTTTATTCCCCAAACTGAAGAAGCCCAGTTTACTGAGCCCATGCTGGGTAAGGAAGTACTGGCTATATTCACTTACGCTGAAGTGAGGAGAATGAATGTTGGTTTGGTTTAGAGTGACATAATGAAGTTATTAATCGTATTTCTCCCTGTATAGTATCTACTTTACCAGATCAGATAATTAAAATTTCACAGCTCTGCTTTTGATAATAATGATTTTTTAAAAAAGTAGAAAACAATATCACATTTTATCTAAACTCAACTCTGTACCAGTAAGGCCCTTTTTTAACAACTCTGTACATTTAAAATGAATGCCTTCAGTAACAAGGTACAGATACAGCCATGGTCAAATAACACATGAAATGGAATATCCAGAAAGACCATTTAGTTTTAAAATAACTTAGTGGGGAATTAGAGCTAGATAAGTGTCAAAGATCCTTCATAGTTTTTTTATTTTTAAATTATCAAGGGTAAGAATTAACACTGTTCATTTGAGGCTGTAAAAATACTCAATTAACTGCTTTATGGCAACAGACACAAGTGATAAACTGCTCTAAAAGCAATGAAGGCAGACAGCTCATGGTTCCTGTTCTTCCTTCAACTACATGCTTAACAGTTCTTAAGTCTCTATCAGAAGTGGGAGCAAATCAAATATTTTCCTGAACCACTCAGTAAGGACTGATTAATTCTGAATTTCAGTTTAATACAACATTTACTACCTATGCCCGATTCCAGCTATAGTATGGTTCTCTGACAGTGAGTGTGTAAGTTACTGAGCCTTGTTACAAAAGGCTTTACAGGTATGTGCACATAGCAAGAGTATTAATTTGGGTAAAACATCTGGTCACTCATACTGAATAACCTGCATCAATTCTGTCAATTTTCATATTACTAATTGGACAAAAAAGAAAATAATTCAAAAGAAAGTGTCCTTGTTAGGGCTTAAAATCACTTTAAGAAAAGACTGTATTAGAGTTACATTTCTGTAACCATAACAAAGCTTTTTTTTCTATTAAGGAGCAACAGAATGCACATTACTTGCACTGAAACATAAGCAGAAACTTGATGTACGACCCAGATTTGATAGGACTGTTGAGGGTTTAATATGCAGCAATCAATATATTTCACACTAGCCTCCACACAGCTACCAATATGAAGTTTAAACAAAGAACAAGTCTAAGTTGCTAGAATTCTCCAAGCAAAACACTACCTACATGAGCTTTAGGTTGAGCTCGGTGTGCAAGAAAACCCTTGAGAGCATGAGACAACTTTGGTTTTGTTTCTAGACACAAAACAGTGTATGAAGGATACTGACGAGCAATTACTAAAGCTTGAGAAACAAAAAACAGGATAAAGCTACACTGCAGTTGAGAAAAAAAAAGTCCTGAGTTTTTGAAAGTATGTAAGTAGTTTGAATATCCAAAACTCTGCATTTATACAGATCCTTCAGCTGAAAAGTTACCTTTCAAGCTATTTTTTTTTTCTCCAAATATTTGGTCACTTCTGAGAGGTCTGAAACAAAAGTTCTATAAAAACTTAACCTGTGTCTACAGAAGTTTGCAACTCTAAGATATATGAAGGACAACTTCCATGCCTCAGAATTAAAAGCCAAGAAAGTTCAACTTAATTTATTGTAGCATTGCTTGTATCCAGTTGGTGGATCTGCACACTGGGGTATGCACCTTCACAGTTTTGAGTCATACTTCATTGCCTACTTAATGATTAGTTGAAATAATCATGCTCTTTACTGGGGTAAGAGATGTGAAATAACTAGCTGAACACTAAACAGTTTTTCTACAGTTTGTTTGACAAGGGAATGATTATCATGCCCGATAACACAGTTTATTTGCCCACAGGCAACACAAACTTGTCTTGCAGCAGATCAATAATTCAGTGTTTCCAGATGGTGTTTTGCCAATGAATCTATACAGAAGTTGCATGGTAATGCAAGTTTGTGTGTTTTTCAAGATTTGGAAAGGTAAGTTTGAGTGCACATGATGGCTGCATTTCAGATAAGCCTGATGAGAAGGTTGAAAGGACATCACCCTTTCAGAGGGAAACCAAGTGACTTGACATGCAGACCTTTGGTGTGAAGGCCACTTTCTGCAGGTTCCAAGTAGTTATGTCTCAACCAAAAAGCAACACGCTATGAAGCACTTAAACTGCCTAAAATAGCTCTCAGCCTAATGTCTAGTGAGCAATGATTCTATGATTAATTTTTAGTTTTCTTTCAAAATAATTTACCTTCAAGAATCTAATCAACATAAGAAGTTAGACAGTTCAAGACATTTGGAGGTTAGAGACAGATCACCTCTACTGTGGTGCCCTGGTTGCTGAATTTTATTTTAATATTACTTCTGTTTGTGTATTAAAAACAGACTTAAGAGTTAGCTCAAAGCACAGGCACACTTACTTGAACAATTGTTAGTCTCAACAATCTCGTTTAACGCAGTAGGAAGTCAATCTATCTTAAACCCTAAGAGGTTTTTCAGTAGTACATAGTAACCCAGCCAGCATTTCAAACCAGGAGGCTGAAATTACATTCTTGTTTGCAAGCTACCAAAGCTGTCCTACAAAATTCATTGGTCTCATCTGAAGTGGTCTCATTGAAAGAGACTATTAAGCAGATGGATTTTAATTCTGCACAAGACACTTGCTAGTCAGATCCTACGCCTTTGACTACTGCCCTCCTACTCTCTTTGGGGCTAGTTTGCTATTGTCATTAACAGCTTGGAGCTCAACAGAGGAAACCTATAATTAAGCATAGCTTTTAAAAAGGTCTGTGACACTGAATATGGGTGAGCATTACTGTGCAATAGCACCTGCCTATCTAACCTGACTCTAATACACAGTTACTGATTTTTTAGAACAAAATAAACTGTTCAGATTCATAGGCATAGGTTCACCTCTGTGCCTGTGATATGAAAAGGTAGTTGAAAGACAAAGGTGGTAATCAACAATCTGAGCAAGACAGATTAGCTGTGTCTAACAATTTACAGTTAGAGTTCAGCTGTAATATATATATATATTGCACAAGGCAACCAGCTAAAGACAAGGGGTTTCCTTCCAAACAGGGTTTGAAAAGCCCATTAAAAGTCTTCCAGCTGTAATCAGCGAAAGTTAACAGAGACAGACCTGCTGCAGTCACTGGAGAAACTGGTCAGTAGGAGCCCACTGCAAGAGGCTCTTAAGGGTCTTATAAGAACTGTGCAGAAAACCTCTGAGCCCGTAGGCCATGACTGCTGTACATGAGCCGTGGGTTAAGCGTGTACCTGCAGAAAGGAACAGAGTCAGTGTGAGCTGCTTAGCCTGCAGTGACCAACACTCCTAGAGAGAGCTTTGTGCTGGGAGAGCTCTGGTACAAGGCTATGTGAGAAGCTGCTTTCTCTCAGTGACAATTTCTCTATATTACAACAGATCAACTATAACAACACGCAACCAAAAAGCTGAGTCTCCAAAGAAATAAACCCTAGGCAGGTACAATGTACCAGCAGCATAAGGGTACATATAACATCAAGCATTCAGGAGCTACATTCTAACAGAAAGCTTTGCTGCCCCAAACTATAAACTTACGTTACACTTTAAGGACACTGTAAGGACATTCTAAATGGTGCTTAAAAAAGCTTTGGTATAAAAAATTAGTGACTGAGTTTTGAATCACGAAGTGCTATTTACTTACAACAGCTAATACATAAGCTCAGGTCCTGCAGGAAACATTCTTGCTATTCTAGCACCTCCAAAACAAACAGAGCTACTGCTTGGAAAACGCCTGCCTATAGAAACCAGCAGAGCTTTTCATTGTTTGCAGGCAAACCTGAGGTCAGTCTCTTGACTACTCAGAACAGCTGAAGTGTACAGCTGTGCTAAGTCAACAATATCTGACATTAAAGTGGTAGTATTCCTACCATCAAAGTTATATTTGGTAAGTTAAAATATAGATTAAGCATTAAAAAATAGAAATGTTTTCTTGATGCTTCTATTAAACCAGAGTATGTATGACAATAATATTCCATCACAAATAACCTCTATGAAGGCCTAATTTAAAAAATACATAATTATATTTAAAAGTATTATAATAATGAAGTGGATCAGTGTTTACCTGGGATCAAAGACACCTGGTGTACGGCACGTTGCTCCTGAGCAGGACTGCAGCATCATTAGTCGATAGTTCATCTTTTCTAGAATTTCTTGATCAATTGTTTTAGCAATGTTATTGATCTGGTGTGGATCTGCAGTCAAGTTATACACTTCCACAAACACCTGTAGAAGAAAGTTCCTGCACTGTATTAAATCCTGAATGCTAATTAACAGTCATATTATTTGTGAAACATGCTTTATGGCAGCACAAAGTCTCAAATGTTATTTTGAACTCCACTGCAGCAGCCCCACACATAAGCTGTGTTTAGCCATGCAGCTAAGTAGTCAAAGACAGGACAGCATGCCAGCAAAGCTAAGTTTTGCAGTAGCACAATTTTGTTGGAAAAGTTCTTCCTTTTACCTAAAGTACTCACCTGCCACTGCAGATTCTTTTTCAACACATAAATGAAACTTCCAGTCTTATGACTGTAAGACCACAGTAAGAGGCCTTGGCTAAGCTGGCAGTCTTTTCACTAATGGATCTCAAAATACATAATTTCATGACCATCACATCAACATTCTATGCTCATCAGATACTTAGAGCTGTCAGACCCAGACAGGTGTCTTGACTTCATGTACAAAATATACTGAATAAAAGTATGCTCCAGCCTCAAACAGAAAAAGCTTATTGTGTATGCATGTACTTTGAGGTTTTTCTGGAGGATTTTAGGACAATTTGTTTTTCAGTACATTAAATACTTGATACTTCTGTGGGTCAAATACTGGTCAAAACTATCTCAAGAATTTAGCTGTGGTCTTGTCTGCGCTAGAGTAGGAGGCCCAACTGCAGATGATACTGATAAAAACTGGCTGAGTTGTGTTTAACTTTGATAAAGACATATCTGGACAGACTTTGGCTTTTTTCTTACAAGGTTCACTGCAAGGTTATAGAAACTACATTGCTGCACCTTCCCCATACTGTTGGTTTTATTTTAGCTAGCCGAGGTAAGCAGAGCGACCCAAAAATGCCACAGCCATACCTTCTTAGTAGAAAAATCCCAAAGTGACTTGAAGTGTATTATTGAGACAATTTTGGAGTCTACTTTTACAAAGAAATCCACAAGACTTAACATGATTATAATTTGTCAGAAAGGGAACAACAAAGGGCAGGGTCTGCTAATTGACATTTTGGTTTCCTGTACAGCTTTTCACACTACCTAACTGCACAAACATCTTGTGGGATTTACTCCCCTGGCTTAAGCTGCTCATTGTAGACTACCATGAAGCGTGTTGTGCGGTGCACATTACTGGGGTACCTGCTGCTCGTGCCGTTACTGCACAGCTGCTGACAGTACAGTTTGTTACATCTGTGACCCAATTGCCTCAAACCCAACATCCTTGTTGGAGCAGCAACTAAAGATCAGCCCTGTAGCACTCCACTTTTGTACACAAAGCTCGTGCTCCCCTAGTGAGACCTGAACAGCCTCTGAAGGGGGGGACATTACGTCCCTTATACCCAAACAACTTACAATACAGTCACAGACCTTTCTCACAGTTCTAACTTAAGTGCTATTTTTGCCACACAAACAAGCAAGTAATAGATGAGAAATTATTAGCCTGGAATTTCAGATCTTCCCAAGTAAGAGAATTGCAGCTGAACATAAACACAGCAGAGGTACAGCGTTATCAGAAAATATTTGTTATTCAAAGAGACTGCCACATGGAAGTAGGCAGAGAGAACTGAAACCAGTCCAGCACAGCTTCCTGTGAGGCTGTTAGGTGATACCAGAAGGTGATAATCATAGTTTAGACCTCACCCACCTCCCACACCCCTTTTTTTTCTCTTCTTCCCAGAACCCCGCTACAGTTTTGGTCAAACATTCTCAATAGGAGATAAGTACTTCCATGTTTATCCTGCAAGCAATGCCAGTCAGCTTTTCAGAGTACTTCATGGAAACCTTGAGAGCTGATAAGAGTGCAGACAGACACACCGCTGTGAACAGCTGACATCTGCTAGTCAGACAGACTTACCTCCCGGTCGTCAAATTCACAGTACTGCAGATCCCAGGAAGCTGACAGTGTCCTTACACAAGCATACGTGTTGTTATAGGAATCTTCACAGACACAGTCTGGGAAGCAGTGCTGTGAAGCAAGCAGTGAACAAAAACTTCAGGGCAGAAGATGAACTTTTCCTAGTGTCTATACTAGCTCAGGCTAACTGCAGTTAACTGATGAATATCCAGCTCTTAGTTTAACACATGCAAATTTCCACTGGGGAGTTTATGCAAAACTCAGTGATACTACTAAACTCACCATGACTAAGTGCATTTTGTCTGGGAAGCAAATGTACATATGCAGAAGAGAAGAGCGTAACACACTACTAAAGATAGCACCAATGGGATGCTTTACTTCAGTAAAGCAAAGCAAACCTGCTTTGATTTAGAGAGTGGTTAGTGGTTTAAATAATAGTCACAGACAAGAATTGTGCAATAAGGTTACCCAAAGTTTAGAAAGAACATTATGCCACTGCCACATGCTTGGCTTAAGCCCACACCTTCCTGCATTAGTCTCCAGCCCTGAGGCCCCATAGATTCCTGCTGAAGGGGTTATTGTGATCTCTCTGGTCATATGGACATATCAGTTCCACATGGCTGCACATCTCCTTCCAATTGGTAAGTGCTGCACAGGACCTACAGAGCTGGCTCCAACCCACTGGGAGCTTACTTACAGGACCAGGTTAGCCCACACAGCAAACATGTTTAATTCAGCAGCTATTTCCTAATATTAACAGATATTGTCTTACTTACTGTGACTCCAGGTCCTAGGCCAGGACAGGTAGGATCAGTGCCATTGTATCCTTCTCCTTGGTACTCCACCAAGAAGTCTGATCTCCACGTGACATTTTTGTCTCCTCTCTACAAGAGGTTAACACAACTCAGTATCTACTGCACTGTGAAACAGAAGAAATTCTCTGTGCTTGGAATAACACTAACACTGCCCAGTGCTTACCAGGCAGTATCAATCTTAAATAATTAGCTTTAGGTTAGAAGGTCTTGTGTAACTGGAAGACAAGGATTAAACTCCAAAAATATTAGTACACCCTCCTGTGAGGGTTTAAAGTACTATCTTCAATTTATAAAGGATCATGCAGTAATACCAAACAGGAGCCACATGGCCAGCTACTACTATCCTACAGACAGGATCCCCGTAACAAGGCTGTTTCCCTTTGATTTTTATCACATTACCACAACCAATGGAAAAAGATACCCTTGGCAAAAAAACCAACCAAACAAAATAACAGCTTTAAGAAACAACTAAGTTTTAAGCTAATATATTTATAGCTGCATTTTAGAAGACAGAGGGAGATGGAAGTTTATAGTTAATATACAGCACCATCACAGGCATATGCAGCAAAACGGTAAGTTTCAGATTTGATTCCACCAGAGTTTAAACTAGGTGCCTTTTACCTGCTACTGTCTAAAGAACAGCTTAAGGTTTGGATACAAGGTTTTAAGAGCAAAGCACCATTTTAAGTCTGGATGATCTTTCCAAGCTTACTTTCCAAGTAAGCTGCCTTCAATTTATAGACTAAATTTAATTAAAACTAAACAGATCAACTGCAAGCAGCTTTATTTAAATAGGCTTCTGCTCACCTATTGGAAAGGTCAGGTTTACCTTATAAAACGACATGCATTTTTCTAGAGTTGGCAGGAAACACTAATTCTACTGAAAATGGAGTAAAACCGAAGATTTAGTAAGAACAGTCTAGTTTTCTCCTGTTCCTGAGAAATGTTAAGGAAAAGGGGAAGGAGAATGCAAGGTGGGAACAACATACAGGTTTCAAAACAGGAATAACTACAAATGTGAGAATTAGCCAAAGGATGACACAACTTTCTATCATAAAATGACCACAAAGTTGTAGTGCTTATGAAAATACATCTGCATTTAAACAACATGCCTACTTTTTTCACTCAGCTATGAGCATCCCATGTGAAAACAAACATCAAAGGAAGAATTTGGGTTATGTGTCAACCCAATCTATCAAACAAAGTAACATTCACTTTGAAGAATTACCCCTTCAAGAATTATTGGTTACTATCCCCGTCCCTCTACTTACCAACAGCGGCAACAGTGACATCCCATCCATCTGGGTCTTATTCAAGTCATACCCCGCAATATCCAGAATAGTGGGACCCAAATCAATATTTGCAACAAGCATCTGCAGAGTGAGAAGAACATAACTTCAGAAGTTCAGAACCTATTTTAAATACTCATAATTTTAGGTGCATTTAAACACTACCTAATTTCATCTTTATGGGCCAATGGACCCTGTAACATTGAAAAGCAATGGTATGGAATTTGGAAAGTGAGTTAAAATTTCATTTGCTTCTGTGGCCTGCAATTGCTTAATTTGATTCAAGCAAGAACAGACAGCTTTTTATAATAATGAGGTCTTCACAATTTCTACCACTATGTCTATTTCATTTCATTGATACATATATATGCAGAGGAATAAATTAGTAGCTAAACTTGGTAAGTGTGAAACAACATTAAAATAAATCTGTACTAGGATTTCACTTCTTTCTTACCTTATTTGTCTGATTTGGTTTTATCCCTGGTCCTCGAACCAGCAATGGAACTTTGATATCAAACTCATAGAGCTGCCGTTTGTCTATTGGCAAAGAAAACTGGCCTAAACAACAGAAGATGGGAAAAGTTAAATGGCTTATTTTTTACATTATAAGCCTTGTGTTACTATGGAGTGGTTTGAGTTGGAAGAGACCTTGCAAAAGACCATCTAGTTCCACCCCGTCTCCTGTGGGCACATAATTTCCATCAGTCAATTTTTAAAGAAGAGAGGTTCTTAACCTGAACTACATTAACAAATTGGAGGACAGAAGAGATAATAGTATATTATAGTATATAATATTCAAAGTATAAGCCATATCTTAGGAAGTTTAACAGCTTAGATACTGCACTTTTAGTTGTAGAACATAATACAGACAGGTCTTTGATAGATTTTTACTGGTTAACCCTCTTATAGCAACCCTTCCTGTAGAACACAGAGACTCTTCCTTCATTTCTATCCTACTTTTATGCACACCAGGATATACTGGTAGAGGTTAAAGCTGAAAACCACAACCAACCAAAAAACAGTAAAATCCCCAAACATCCCACACTGCAACTCCAGACTGTTTTGCAATTCAAATCAGTACTTCTCATATAGTTTTCCACAGCTGCTGTTCCCATTTTCTAGAGTGGTCATGAGGGTGAAAAGTTACACAATTCCTGAATTTTCTACAAATAAACAGTAAGCAGTGAAAATTTTACCAGTGTGGAAGCCATTGTCCGATGTGTAAAAGATGTATGTGTTGTCTAATTCTCCATTCACTTCCAATTTCTTCACTAGTTTCTCTACCAGGTCATCTACTGACAGCAGAGTTTGCCATCTATACAGAAACAGTACTTCACATTAGAAAGTGAAAAATTTGAAATAACCCTGACTGCAAGTAGGCCATTTATATCCTGCTTTCAGTCAATAGTGTATGCACTCTAAGTGAATTATTTTGCTTACAAATTCTGAAAACAAACTTCACAGGCTACTATGCTGTTTTTTTTTTAAGGCTGCAATTAAAAAGAGAAATAGAATATTTGTCCTCAGTTCTTGTTGACTTTATTCTGTAGTATCTGTGAAAGACATCAAAATGCTGATTACTTCTTATCTGGAGACAGTGAAGACCAACTTTGAAGCAACACAGTGACAAAGAGTCCATTGTCTCATGCAAGGTCACTTGTTATTAGTTCTTTATATATGTAGTTAAATAATAAAATGCAAGACAACCATGAATTTAGTTGTCTTCATGGAATCCTTTCTGCTTGAAAACTGTATCAGCCATTTTGTATTACTCATGTAATGTCAAGGTCCACTATTTCATTATTCATTATGATATTATTCATTATCTAAACCCTTCAACAGCTACAAGTGCTTTTCTTTGTCATAGGGTTTGCTGTTGAGAAAAATGACTGCTTCCATTAGCCTCCACAGACTATGCTGAATTAACTACAGCTATTCAATTCTTAGATGCTGTTGTGTCTTGAGTTAATTTAAGATCTTGTTGCATAATTTTACCTTCATGTTTTATAAAGCAAGAGCCTGAAAAATCTTGGGTTTCCATCTCCAAAGTGACAAGCTAATGCCTGATAACTGCTCAAAATGAAGTTCAACACTTTAAGGTAATGTTTGTTTCAAAGCTTTTAAAGAAAATACATATGTGGTATGAACAAATACCCTTGCTTCTTACTAAAAAAGGGAACAAGTCATGTCTACACATAATCCCCACATCCCCTTTTATAAAAAGGAATCAAGTACCTCCCCTGGCCAGTTAGGTATTCCCATGTAAGACTACAGACTGAGAGCAAAGATTAATAAATTAGATTAGCTGGCAGATAGATCAACCGCATTTGATGCACACCACATAAGAATCTGGAATTAATTGAAGGTAAGGCAATTTTTTTATAAGAACCTGTTGTGCACTGAAAGTAATAGAGAGACCAAGTGTGACTGGTCTTTCTTGTGACAAATAATGGCGGCATTTGTGAATATATTTCTGAAGCCAGTGACAAGCTGATTTGCAAAAAGTAAACAAAGTCAGGAGGTCTTCTGAGACAGGTGCCAGAGAACTATCAGAGGTAATCTGACATTGACTGTTAGACATACTACACCTTTTTAAAAACCCCACAGATTAAAAATTCTGATTAGAAACCTTAAGCCACAAAACAGTTCTTACCGCTTTCTATAAGCATCATCAAGAAACTGTATTGAAGAGTTGGTCATTGGAGTCTTTGCTTGTCGAATTAACCAGTGCTTGTTCTGAAGGAAAAAAAAAACACAAAGATTAGTGTAAGAGAGAAATATTAGGTTTTAAACCTTTCTTGGAGCAATTACAAAATAAATGATTCCTCTGAATACATCAGGCAATACTATCAAACTGACCTGACTCTGATTTTCCC
The DNA here is from genome assembly GCA_036785705.1 of Acanthornis magna. Lineage (NCBI taxonomy): Eukaryota > Metazoa > Chordata > Aves > Passeriformes > Acanthizidae > Acanthornis > Acanthornis magna. The sequence goes on from JAWUZG010000001.1 coordinate 29,680,393, forward strand.
TGTTGGTTCACATAAAATCTAAGTTTCAAGAGTAGGATACATGACAGCCCCATTATGCTCAACCCTTGATAAGAAGAAAATAGATGTGGATCTTTTCAAAGCAGTTCAGGGAAGAAAATTGTGAAAGGATCTAGAGAAGGCTTTCCCAGAGGTAAAAGTGTGATAGCCTAAGACAGGTCTGAGGAAAACAAACTGAAGCACTGAGCATCACTGTAAGATTGGACTTGGTTGCCCAAAGTGAGGTACTTTTGGGACTAATATTGGTGAGCATCCCAACAGGTAGCAAGGTGGGGAAAAACTCCTGCAACCAAAGCAATTAGAATTACTTAAATTATAAACAGGTAAGTTCAAATACCTGTAAGTGCCACTATCAGATTCTTGGTGGTCTAAGAAATCAGGGCTGGAAACTACTGAGGGGAGCATAATATTACCATTTTATTTAGATTTTGACTCCAAAACAAGAGCATTTCTTTAGCTGCAGCATCATGGATTCTTCTAGATGTATCCCCAACTTTCAGAAACAGCCTCTTTCTTTCTTTCCTCACCTATGCCCCCAAAGTAATAGAGATGATGCAATTCACATAAAAAGTGATACTCCCACATCGAAGGACCAGTCTGAGCTGGGTCAGCTGCTGTACAAATACATGGGAAGGTTTGTTGTGAACAACCTGAAGGTTAGTATTAGTGGGGATCAGAATGAAGAATAAAGTCATGTCAGTGCAGCCTTATGCTTTTCATTTAGTAGGTCAGAGATGACCCACTCATCAGCCTCAGCTTGAGCCTGTATTTAGCTGGTCACTCCTCTCTGTAGAGCCTCTTGCTATGCAATTTCCCTCCTGTCACAAGCGAATGACTGAATGGGCTCAGGCTTCAGGGACTCACAACGAAGTGACTCATAGCTCCTGCAATTACTCACTTCCCCTGTTTTCTGCTCTTGAGTACTGAAGGAAAGATTTTTGCCATGGAGACTTAATACTATGTCCAGTTTACTTTAATTCAGTTGTATTCAGCTGTCTCTTTCATAGTAGTTGTAAAACAACTCTCTGGAGAGACACAGTCTATCTCAGCTGAGAGAGGAAAAAGTAAGGAAATACATGACAAATCCTAGCTTCAGCTCAGCAATTCTTCAGAGAAGAAAGGAGCTGGCAACGTCACCTGTGCAGCAGCCACCTCTCACAAGTGGCATCCTTAGGAGAGGTGCTTCATAAAGGCACAACCACCCTGGGCAACTCAGGCAAGTAAGTTACCTAGTGCAGCAGAATCCTCCTCTTTGAGTATTTTGTTCTTCCTACCTTTCTCTGAAGTTTCAAAAACTTCACACAGCACCCAAACATCTTTGTGGATTTCAATAAACTTCACACTGACTCAGAGTTCTCAAATCTGCTTCCTTGTCAAGTCTCTTACAGCACTTACATACAAAGCAGTCCACCAATCCTGCTGCCTTCCTGTGCTCCATTCTTGGAGAAATTTTAGGAGATCGAGACAATATACAAATATATTGCCAACTGAATCAGGACTCAGCTGTGCTCTTATTTTGCAGGAAAAACAAGGCATGCAAGGGAAATACCCAACACATATCTTAATCAACTTCTCTTTTAGAACAGCTTAGATAAAACTCTTCTAGCTATTAATAATTCTGCTTGGGAATCTAAACAGCTGCTGATCATTTCATACAATTCATAGCTGAGGATCCAAAGCAGAAGTTAAACTCAGACTCTGACCAGAAATATACACAAGAGCTTAATTTCTATTTTTCATACAGAGATTCTGCCTAAATGGCTCCTCTTCGTAACCCTTGCCCACACACACTATAAGGCAGTGAGGCAACATTCATTTAGGAGTAAAGACTGTACAATGCAAGACTGTCAAGCAAGCATTACAACATCAATGAGGGTCTTAGCCTATGTGCATGTTTACTGCTACTGCAGGACTCGTGCTTGCCCTAGAGAACACTGAAGCTCCAAGAGTTAGGCTTCAAGACCACAACACTGCCAACTGCAGAAACGCACACTACCTGTGTCTAGGAAGGAAGGTAATGCTAGTCTGTTCCTCTAGTAAAACTGCTGTACCCACAGATACTAAATGCCAAACATTAAGTCTAGCATTTTGCTCTGTGTTACACAGACATATACAGCTTTCACACCACATAAGGGAACTTATGTGTATATTTTGCTAGCTGCTGACTTCACTGGTCAAGTTACTTCTAAATCATTATTTTAAAGCACTTTACTACAGTAATGGAGTCTCAAGCCAAAATCTGGAATCTCTTTATTGAAGAAAAAACCTCAGTCTGATTCCCACTCCCTAGTTTGAAACTTAGAAAGGTTGGGCTAAAGTATTTGTTACTGTCTGCGGCCTTCTTGTCCCCTTTCATTCATGTTTTTCTATCATACTGATAAGCACATGGTCATTTTGCAAGCTACAGACCTCAGCTAAAAACAAGTTTCATTCTGTACTACATAAGTCACAGTGACCTGAAGTATGACTGGGCTCCTGATAGGCATTTAGACAATGTTATCTCAGTCTTAAGATTAGAAGCAAATCTTGAAGTGAAATAAGTGAACACTGAACAGCAATGGGTTCTATATTTTAAACTACTTACATAAAAAATACGAAACTTCTGTAAGTCAAGTATTTCACCAAACTAACTGCTTGCGAAATTCACTTATTGGCAGAGTAAACTGCAGCAGATTAGTCTGAGCTAGACTATATCTGGCCATATTTGCTGGCAGTGGAAGGTACTGCCCTGTCACAAGGATGTCTGAGTTTGTAGCAGTAGGCCCAGCAATTCTGGTTACAGGTTATTTTAACAAATGAAAGACAAGTTCTCAAAGCACTTAGTAACCCTTGGCCCTATAGTTAATGATTTCAGAGTCCTCTGATTAGTCTGACATGCTTGTCACCTCCAAGAGGCTTTGCCATGAGCTCAGGGAATGGACTGCCCATCCAGGAGCAGATGTGTGTAGGAAGACAGGGCTCTTGCCATTCTTCACCCAAGCCTTTGAGTAGCACACTACCTATGTGTTCTCCTGAACATACCGAGAGCAATTATAAGAAATTTTTAAGAGCTTCAGAATAGTCTGGAAATTGGACATGGAATTCACTTTTTCCCTTTATCAATCATAATGCCATTGCACTACCAGATCACTTTTGCCACTATGTTGTTTTTCTTTACAAGACATTAGTATGCAAATATTTCAAAGTCACAATAAATTTATCATGTTAAATCAGTCTGTCAAGGTCAGATTAAACCAGTAGTCTTAGTACTCACCTATTCTAATCACTGTTTAAACCTAACATGCAAGTCAGGGCCACTGCTTTCTGCTCTCACAAGCTAGAATAAGCTGTACAGGTTCTTGCTAGTTAGCTTACCTTGCCATGAATATTAAAATTGCTGTTTCTTGGTGCACTGACATTCTGAAAGCTCTTCGTATACTGTGGAGCAGGTGTCCAAGGGGAGTGCGGTGCTGGGGTTGAGATCATCATAAAGAAGGGCTCGAAATTAGATTTGTATTCCAAGAAGTCCAATGACATGTTGGCCTGTGAACAGTGTTGTTGGAGAACAAAAAGTCATGCCTCAAAGAAAAGAGCAAGTATTTGACAAATCCAAACTAGACATTCATAACTTATTTAGAGCTCAGTAATACTGCGAACATTTAAACTATTTCAAAAACTTACAGCTTGTTCATCTACAAATGTCTAGAGCAGCAGCTCATGATAAAAATAATCCCAAGTGCTCATGTTAAACAAATAATTTTCCCCACATCTCCAAACCACTTTCTACTTCAGACCTTTGCATTAATTAGACCTGGAGAGCTCATCAGAAGTTTGTGCCTATTCCAAGTACCAACAAAATCCACCTATACTCTGGTTTAATCAAGTAAAATCAGAGTTTTCTTTAACATAGTCTGAGACTTTCAGATGCCATCTCCTGTCTGACAGACCCCAGTTTAGGAGCTTCACCTTTCTTTGGAAATAGCAATAGTTCTGAAACAAAAATAAATTCAGCCCCACTGTTAATAGCATATGCTCATTCTACAACAAGCTGCAATACTACAAGGGATGAAGACAGAAGGTCTGGTGACGAACAGTGCCAAACTGCACTCGTTCACACCACTTCACTTCCATTTTCACTTCAGCCTATACACAATTTCAAGTAGTAAGTCAGAAGAAATTGCAAGTGTCATTTTCACCTCCCCTTGGTCAGCTTTTAAAATTAAAGCTTCAAAGGTATTACTTGTAGATGAGTTCTTCAGTATTCAAATCTTGCAACATTTTTTCCTGCCTGATTAGTACACCCCATTTTTTATATCCTTTTCTTTCCCTAGAAAAAAAACCAGTACACCAGGAATTCCCTCTTCCTGTCTTTTAAATACAACATCTAAGCAAGTAGGACTCAACCTCAGTTATATGACAGCAGTCAACAAAGGATAAGGACTATTCAGAAACTCATAGCAGTAGCCAACTTTGATTTCATTAGAAGCTTAAACTGCAACATGTGAGAACTGCAGTAAAAAGATGCAGGTGTTTGAATTCTTAATATCAGACTCAAGTATGCAGGTGCCGTTAGGACAAGAAAGCTTGAGGATCACATCAAGCAACACAACATGCATCAAGGAACTTTGCATAAGCAATTTACTCCTGTGCACTGCCCAGCAAGTGAATTAAACACGGGCTCTGAAATGCTGAATACATGTTTGGTAACTACCAGAAGAAAGTAGAATGCAACACCCTGAAAATCATAATACACTACTGTATCAATAGGTAACATACCACAAATAAGCAGTTTATGCAACAATGACCTGTTGGACAAAATGCTTACAAGCTGCTGAAGGATCAAAAAAACCCTGTACAATGCCAGTAATAGGATAGTCTCACTTCTGGCTTATCAATTCCAATCTAGCTTTACACAATGTAAATCTAAATTTAATCAGACAGCTGTTCAGTACCCTAAGAAACATCAATCAGTGCTGTTGCTAGTGAGCAGCTGTCTTGTGTTCTAGCACCCAGGGGAATGAAACTCTTCAGGGTCTCAATGAAACACTACAAGACTGCACAAGGAGACATCTCTAGAGAAGAATTTTTGTGAGTGCTGCAGTACCAACCTATGCACTGTAACAGCACGTCAAAGTATGACTCCAGCTTGGCAGACATGGGGACATTTCCCTGTCCCCCCAGCCACTGCTAGTTGCCAAACAGGGCCTTAAGAGAGCTGAAGTAACTCTTCCAACCGTCCTTAAAGTATTTGACATCTTTGTTACCTCTCTTTATGCGGATAAAGAGGCTAAAACCTCCCCTGGTCAGCTACACATTGCCCTCATGTACTATGAAGGACTGATAAGTCTTTAAAATTTACAAGTTATCAGCCTGACAGAGTTGGCGACTACAAGATACTAACACATCATAATACTTGAGAAACAAAACATGGTGTGAAGTTTATTTTTACACGCTTCCTACTGAAATCTTGGCCTTAACAGTTAATCTGTTACGGAAGTTCCATATTATAATGAAACATATCCTTCTACGATGTAATTTAAATCACTGCCTACCTGTTCCTTCTGCAGCACAGCAGTCAGTATTAACTCCTCAGTGAGAATACTGGCTAGCAAATGGCCAGCTGGAATCCCTTTCCTCTCCACAGCTCATTTCTAAATATACTCACCTGTCATTTCTAAATATACTCAGAATTTTTGCTTTGCTGAAAAATGCCTTCCCACCATCATGACAGTACAACTGTCCACTTATGAACTAATACAGCCTAACAAATTATCCTACCCTTCCCCAAGTCCCCAGCACGGGACATTATCTGGTCATAAGCAGCTTCTGTACAATGCATTGCAGAATTTCTTACCAGTACATCTGTCAGATAATCTACACTGTAGTTCTCGCCATGCCTTCGTGCTTTGCCATTTACTGAGAGAGTATAGTTGTAGTACTTTGAATTTTTCTCCTGTGAAAAAAGTGACACACATACTTAAGCAAAGCAACATGTACACTGATCACTTGAAATACTCCAAATAAGTCGCCCGTGAGCATTTGTCAAATAGGTTACGAGCATTTGCCATAAGGATACTGCAAAAATTCTCAGAAGTGGTCTCCATCAACAAAACTGGTTTTAGTGCTCTCTCACACTGCTTTGGCTTTACAAATTGTTTTTTTTTCTCCAGGCACTCAGTAGGAGTACCCTTTGTGAAAGCCAAGGATCTGATATACAGTAAAGGAAAAAGGGGAAGAAAATTTGCATTAAACTGTTAGATGCTCTTTCCCTGCTCTTTCATGACCAGCAAAGTTAGAACATGAGTTGGATTAGAAAACAACCAAAATTAAGTAGTTTAAAAAAAAAAAGTCACATACCAAAGCATACCAAAAACTCCATCCAGGAGGGACATGACCTACTCCCCCTGCATCCTCTGCTCCGTACTGAAAAAAGACAGATCATGACTCACAGTTTCAATTATGATGAATCAAAGCTAGACATTATGTTTCATATTCATGTGCTTTATTCAACACTACTCAGAAACCATGCTAAGCCAAATTCAGTTTCAGAGTGGGGAAAACCACATATATATATGCATCTAAAAACACATAGAGCCTGTTAAAGAAACCAAGGTTCAATAACTAGACAGTAACAGAAAGCTTGGCAATCATCAGCAAAATTTAAATATTCCCTGTTCTATTCTGCACATGAAAACATGCAGAGATCCTGGAGAACATAGTGTGCACCATCAGGTAATGAGAGGTGATCAAAACATCCACGTGAGAAGACACTTGTAGGCTTTGTGATAACAGTTCACAAGATACTAAAGAAAGTTTCACATAGATCAACAGCTTCCTTCATTTTCCCCCAACAGGCGTAGGAACTTTATGTAATGTTAGCCTCTTACCACTTCACTGCCAAATAATCTAAAACAACTAGCCTTTAAGACAGCAAAAAAGGGAAAGTAGCTGCTGAGTCAGTGCCAAATGCAAAACAGAGGGTGCCTCAGAGCAACACAACGGGTTTTCTCAGGGCTGCCCTCTCCCATCTACATGGCTTGCCTATCTGCAGAGATGAGAGACTCTGCTGAGTCAAGGGATGCTCAGAGGAAGCCAGCTAAGTTTCCCTTCCCCTTGCTGCCTCAGGAACATCAGCAGACACAAATTCATGCCTAGCTATGAATATTCATGTTCAATTGTTCTATTATACCACCAATGTTTTCCACCAAGAGATGCAAAGAAAATATGTTATTAAGGTATCTGTAGCTCATCTAGCTCCAAATCCATCACACAAGAGGAACACCAAACCTTAGAGCTTTCAGTGCTGAATTTTACATCTTACTATAAACTACTAGAAGCAATAGCCTAGTGGAAAAGAAGAAAAACCAAAAGCGCACGTGTACAAGTGACGCAATAAAAAATGTTGGGTAACCGCTGTAAATGAGCTCTGAAAATATCTGTTCTCCCAATGAATTTGCTTCAGTGGATACTTAACTTTTAAACCAAACAACAACAGCAACAACAAAAAGGCACCAAATACCTCATTTAAATACTTTCCAGCAAAGAACGTTTGATAACCACACATAGCTTTGAGCAGTGCCGGGAAGGTGTATGGTTCTTGAATCTTCTGCCATAACTTGCTGCTACAGTTCCCTTCCAGAGTGTTATTGACAACATGATGATTATGTGGATATTTTCCTGTTAAAATGCTAGCTCGACTGGGACAGCAAAGTGCACTGGGAACATACTGGAAAAACAGAATGAGGAGATTTAAGACTAGCATAGTAAAACAATTTTATGTCAAAATTTATAGTTTTCAAATACCAGCTGACAGGTTGATTAAAATGTTCACCAACAGTAAAACCTACTTCTTTCTGGACACCCAGAATTACATCCCAAGTATTTTCACTAGCGAAAAACTGCACATGAAACCAGTTTCAGGTCTCTGCAGCACATGCCCTTCAAATCCTCATCACCAAATTGGATATGGTTTTTAGACAGGAGCAAGAATCCACTAAAATACTGTTTGATCATTAACTCATTCCGTTATTTTAGCTGTGGAGATACACCAGAATATGGAAAGAGTGAAGTGACTCTTCACTGTGCATGAAGCTGATGAAAGTTTTAAGCAATTTCTTTTAAGGCTTCTCAGTTCATAATAAAAATATTCGGACTACGCAGTTTTACTTTACAGTTTAAGGAAGTGAGCACAAGTGCTTTCAGAAAGTGAAACTTGACAGATTTTGAACACGACCTTAAGTTATATTCATTCTGAGACCTAAAAGTAGGTAGCGACTGAATTTTAAAAAACCCACATCCATATCTACAGGTTTCACAAAACTATTACTATTTTTTGAGACCTCAGGTGACCTAAGATACAAAATACACAAATGCACACAGCTCAGAAATTCAAAGAGCTAATGCAAACACTTACTGCATTTGCAAAGGTTATTCCCATCTGTGCAATGAGGGCATTAGTCTTCTTTAGGGGGGTCTGAAAGGAAAGCACCAAAAAGGTATAAGCTAAAAATGCAAGGATGCCAGGTAAAGCCGGGGACTTGAAGGAGGCTGCCTGAAAAAGGCCATCACCACAGTTTTTAGGCACCACCCCGGCAAGACACTAAGAGTGCCCTTCTCGCTAAGGCCTGGCGTGGCCACAGCGATTGCACAAGCGAGCACAAGTGCAGGGACTTTCCAGGGGTATCTGCAGCGGCAGAGGCTGCTCCAGAGGCGCCCCAGCGCCGGCCCACTCGAGCCCCGGCGGCTCCGCAGAGGCTCATTCCCCCGCGGAAGCCCCACGGTGACGCTGCTTTAGCGGGGCTGCTTGGCCTGAGGCCGCAGCGAGCCCCTGCCCGCCTGTGGGCTGGGCCCAGCGCCGACCCCCGCGGCCGGAGCGACCCTCCCCACACCGCGCCCGCCGCACCCTCCGACTCGGCGTCTCCCGCCGACAGCCGAGTACGCGACCCCGGCGGGCGGGCAGCGAGCCCCGCTCCCTGCGCCCTGCCGCCAGCCCCGCGCCCCCCGCCGCGGGGTTACCATGCCGCCCAGGCAGACATCCTGGTCGTCGGTGAGGATAAGCACCACGTTGGGCCTCCGCGCCTGCTGGGCGGCCCGCGCCGGGCTGAGCAGCAGCAGCGCGGCCAGCGGCAGCGCCCGGAGCAGCACGGCGGGGGACATGGCGGGGGACATGGCGGGGGACATGGCGGGGGACATGGCGGGGTCGGGCGCGTCGGGGCCGCCAGAGGCGCGGAGTGGCCGCGGAGCCAGAGCAGCAGCGCGCGGGCCCGCCCCGCCCCCGGCACATGACCGGCAGCGCGGGGGGAGGAGTCACGTGGCCCGGGCGGCAGCCGCGCCCCGCCCCAGGCCCGCCCCGCACTGCGCTGCGCTGCCGCCGGGGCCCTTCCCGGCCGTGACCTCCGGGCTCCGCCACTGCGTGTGGATAAACATCCATGGGAGGCGTGCCGGGAGGATGGACCCGGTTCTTCTCGGTGGAAGAACGGTCATCTCAACCAAGCAGTAGGGCAAGAGGCAACGGGCAGAAACTGGTGCACAGGAAGTTCCACCTGAACATGAGGAAGAGCTTCTTTACTGTGCGGGTGACCGAGCACTGGAACAGGTTGTCCAGAGAGGGTGTGGAGTCTCCCTCGCTGGAGATATTAATGAACTGTCTGGATGCAGTCTTGTACAATGTGCTCTGGAATAACCCTGCTTGAGTAGGGAGGTTGGACCGCTCAACCTTACCCATTCTGTGATTCTGTCAATTCCTGACCTGAATTAGTCGCCTGCCTGCACCGCCATCGGTGCCGCAGCCAGAGCCCAGATGCGCCCGGCTCTGGCGGCCGTGCGGCCCCCGCCATGCGCTCCGGGTTGCAGGCGGTGTCACGGGCACCGGCCGCAGCACAGGTACTGAATTGTTGGCAAAACCAGGCCGTCACTCCAGGGGACGGAGCAGGAGCGGGACGGCCGGCAGGACGGTGCTGACCTCCGTGGCAGCCGCACAGCGCACGTGTACCGCGTCTGCTGTCGCCGCGCCCGGTGTCACCGCCCCGGGGCGGAGCGAGGTCCCCGCCCTCCCCGCCCCTCGGCAGGTGCAGCGCCCCAGCCCCCGCCCGCCCCCGGCCTCTACCACGGTGCGCGGGGTGGAGCGGAGCCGGGCGCGGCTCTCCTGCCTGGGCTTTCCCGCCCGCTTCCCTTTCCTCTGCCCGCCCTTCCCCGGCGGGTGGCTGTGGAACGGGCCGAGCCCGGAGCCCCGCGGCGGCGGCGCGGAAGATGGATGCGGCGGAGGCCGGCGCGGGCGGCAGGGCGGGCAGCAGCGCCGACAGCCTAGCCGAGGAGGAGGAGGACGAGGACGAGGCGGCTCCCGGCAGCGGCCGGTCCAGCCGCACCTCGTCGCTGGTGAGCGGGCTGCTCACCGAGCTGTACAGCGCCGCCGAGGCGGCCGTCCCTTCGGGCAGCGCCCGCTCCCGCGCCCTCCGGGAGCTGCAGCAGCGGCCGAGCCAGGTCAAGTACCTGCGGCTGAAAGGTACGGCCCGCCCCACCTGCCTGCCCCTGCTGCCGCCCCGCTGGGGCCGGGAGCTGCCCCTGCCGCCTCGCTTTCCCTCTGTGCCTGCAAGGGAGTCCTGCCCGAAGGTGCCCTCCATGCCTGCGAGCACGTGTCTCTGTGTGTCCATATCCAGCCTTTCTGCATGGCTGTGGCTCCCAGCACTTCCCACGTGCTGTTAGACGAGAGCTCCTTCAGACCAGGGCCTCCTGGGCTGTTCTCCCCTCTTTTGTTTCAGATGCCCTAGTAGAATTGGGGTCGTCTGCTACTAGTTTCTGTGACAGGTTGCTCAAGCTTTTGTGCTTCTGCGAATTTGGTGCTTTTCCTCGCTTACTGTAATGAATCAATGTCCAATCTTTCTCTTTTTCCTTTCCTTTCCTTCACTCAGTCCTTATTTTCTGAGTAGGAGGGATGCTATACATACAGTGTCATAAGAGAGAGTTGTTTTTCTCAAGTCCTTTTAGTTCTACTGGATATAAACTAAACTGGACAACTGTAAAACTTATTTGGAGCTTGGCATGTCTTCCAGAAAAAAAAAGTGCAATGAAAAATGTAAATGCTCGAGTCAATCAGAATCTAAATGAAATTTTCAAAGAATTCTTATGAAAGTTAGGTAGCCTCAATAGTTCATGCTTGTGAAAGACTGAGACATGCAACTCCAAGTCGATCCAATGAAGAGGAAAAGAGAACAAAGGCCTCTTGTCCCCTAATGTTTAATCACTTTTGCTTTTGGTGAGGAAAAAAACCAGGAGGTGACTAAATATGCCTGTTTTTCAGAGCTGTTCAAACAGCTATCTACTTCCGTGTTTGGCTTCTTAATGAGATGATACGCCATCTGATGTTACTAGGATGTAGCTCAAGTTCTTCTGTGTGTCCTTGGGCAACCTGGGACTCGACTGGAAATTTTCTTGTTCAGGAGTATGTTTTGTGGCATTTCAGCTCATTAGTTTTGCTGCCAAGATATTTGTTTTTACAGGGACAGCTAACTGGCACAAGTGGGAAAGAATAAAACTCACCTGACAACTCTTATGTTGACTGTGTAAGTTAGTAGGATTGCAGCTTTTTTTTTTTCTCAAAATCCATGGATCTAGTTTTCAATCACCTTGCCTGGTGATTAAAAGTGCTTGGGAATTCCATCTGAGCAGCAGGTGCTGAAGCAGAGTAGTGTCTATAAAATACAGTATTGTTTTATCAGTGGCTCCCTCCTCCTTGCAGTCATACTTTTCACTAGCCCATGGTTGATGGTCATTTCAGCCTAATTTGTCCTTTTCTTTAAGCTCTCCAGAGTTGTTGAAAAAGTTTTGCTGCATGAGCTGAGCTGTTTACCATCCCACTGATAGTATCTTTTCCTGGACGCATACGTATTTTTCTCATTAGATGAGGTTACTGGAGAATGAATTTTTTTGATTGATTTCCCTTCCAGCATTAGGGGACAGGGGTTGCACTGAAAGTGGTAGTTTGAAAACTTAGCTGCAGGGAGCAGGCAGCTGTGTAGCTGCTGGTGGCAAGCTGTACCAGGCTGTTACAGGGAGGAGCTGAAGAGGTCAGCATGTGATGGGCAAGACCCAGGATTTCACTGACAGGGGTGAGCCTCTGAGAACAGAGCAGAGGACTCAGAAAAATTAAATCAGACATCTCCCCAACAGCTCCCTTTTCGGGACCTGAAACTCACTTCATGGGGGGACAACAGGGGACAACTAAGCTGAGACGTTTTGATGAACTGAGGGTGTCTGGTGGCACTGTGACTGACCAGGGGAGATAACTGAGGCCATGACTGAAGCCATCTAGTTGCATCTTGGTGGAAAGAATTTCCCACTTAGAACTCATTCTGGAGTTGCATTTGTAGCTTTGCAGGCAGCTTCTTGAACATGTTCCCTTTTCTGTTGCAAAGGTATGTCTTGTCCATGCACAGGCAGCTTCTTGAAGGTACTGCATTTAAAATTTATCTCCTGGTTACACTATTATGGGTATATTCTGGCTACATCTGTCATGTTCCTAGGAGTTTATAACAGCATCATTGTTAAGATTCATCCTCTGTGCAATAAATTGAAGTACTTTTGTTTAAAAGAAAATTAAAGACTTTGGCTCAGATTCTAGAAGTGTTTATAACTGGTAATTACCCCAGTCAATAGAACTTGTCATTTTTAGAAAGCTTGTATATGTAAATGTCTGTGGGGCAAGTGCCTTTGCATGGCAACTACAATAAGCTGTTTGTGAATGTTTTGGCCTGTACTGAAGTTGTTTTCTCTGCTTGTTGGCAGATGTTGATGAATTAACAACTATAAAACAAGAACTGAATTACAGAATTTCCGTTCAATCAGCAAAGTTGCTCCGTCTTCTGAAGCAGAAAGACAGGCTTGTACAAAAAGTGCAGAAGAACTGCGACATTGTCACAGCTTGTTTACAGGCAGTTTCCCAGAAACGCTGTAAGTACTTTCTGTGTCCTTGTGTAAGTAGTTTATTTCATTAATGTGGGCACTGTTTCATTTAAGCCCTCACACTTAATTTAAAGTCAAAAGGCCAGGCTATGCTATTCCTTAGATATGACTGGCTCCTAGTGATGTTAGTGGTACCTGGAAACAGGCAAAGTTCAACTAGCTCGGCTGGGTAAGCTGCTGTAGCCTCAGCTGTGTGTATTGGTGTGGCACCCTCACTCTAGGCTGTCACCCAGGCTTTTTCCCAGTTTTAATTTACAGAAAGCCCAAGTTAAATTTTTTCAGTCTGCATGCTGTGTGTAACTGGGTTTTGTACGGTTATGAGGGAGATGCTGGAAGTGGACATTTTTCTCAATGGCAGCTATAGACAGCATATGGAATTCTGTTCCCAGAGCATTGTTAGTTCTGTGTAAATCCTTTTTATCAAGTTTATCCAAGGCGAGGAATATTGGTGAAAACAAACCTACTTGCCTCAAAGCCCTTTATCAACACCAATATTTTGGGGGTTTCTGAAAGAGTGCATGAGAAAGAGAAGAAATGTTATTCTTTTATTGTTTAGCCTTTTCTTTCTGCACAGTGAAACCTTTTTATTTGACTTGGCAAAGCTGTCATCTTAAGATAGACTGAAGTGCTGTTTGGTAGCTCTATTAAAGTAAAACTGTGTAACGTCATATGTAAAAATAAATAGAAATTATGCCTTTGGAAAGGATGTGTGAAAATAACCTAATGTTCCATCTTATTTTTTCATTAACATGCAGCGTGACAGGTACAGAAATGTTCAGGTACAGTAAATAAAGCATGGTCTTTTTATAAAAATGTCTGTAGGAGTTTTGAGGTGCATGTAAAAACTTTATTAAAAGAATTTTACTGTAGTGGCATGTGCTAATGTAGTCTAGTTAAGGGTTTGTCTATTAATATGAAACATAATTTTTCGACATTTAAAAGTGTTCCTTTGTTTTAATTAAACCTGGGATGAAAATTCTTGGCTGCCATGTACTGTGTACATGTATTTCTTCTCAAAAACTCTTTTCTTAATGTCAGCTTGATAACCAAGGCCTCTATGCCAGTAATATGGAAGGATATACTGTAGTCTTCTTTTAAATGAGACTACTTGACTTTTCTACATATTTAGAGGATTTGACTGTAAATTCTGAATGCTTTTCTCCCACATAGTGAAATCTTTATGTGGAGGTAGAACTGTAGCTTTCAATTAACCTTAAGTTCACATTCCAATGTTTGAATGCTACCTTTAAGCAATCTGTACACACCAATTGCAAACAAATATTTCATGAAAAGATGGAAATTCTATCAGACCTTTTTTGAATACTGCTTGACAAATTAACTCGTAGTAGTAACTTCAGTTAGTTCCGAAATTACAGGGCTGATAAATTAGATCAAATTTATTATTATTATTATTATTATTATTATCATCTTATTTTCTGGTCGAATGTCTATCGTGCTTTAATCTGTTTCTACAGAGAGAAAAAAAACAGGTTCTGTTTAAAAAGCTATGCTTGAAACTGTTCATTGTCTGAAAGTTCAGGATCTGTGAGTTTTGCGGCTCACACAGGGAGCCATCCACTGCTCAGTCTTGGACCTGTGCTGGCTCTTGGTCTCTGCTGAGCGCGCAGAAGAGGCCTGGCCCCCCAGCAGCTTTGGGAGCCCATGTCTGACTTGCTTGTGCTTGATGACCAGCGATAGCCAGCACAGCGCCTGCAGCATTTGAACCCCTGAGTGGGCAGAGTAGATGTGGAGGAACAGCTGCCAGGGACAATAACTTATTGAGTTTCTCATTATGCTGCTGACCCTTGTCCCTAGCAGGTGATGCATGTTTTGCATACAAATAGGTATTGCCATAGGAAATAAAATTCACTGTGGAGTGAAATGAGTTTTGGTCGGATGCATGAATGGTCATGGTTCTGTTGAGGGACGATAAATTGTTCTGTAGGATATATGATAAAATCAGTACTCTGTGCTGTACTTCTAGTTTGTAAGATATATATGAATGAACAGTTTCATTTTAATAATACTTTTTTTTAACCCAAACTTAAATAAAATACTCCAATAAAGAAAGTAGTAAAAGTTCACAATGATGGCCTGATGGCAAACATGGCACATGTTTCTCTTACTCTTCTGATTTTGACATATTTGGGATAAGAAGATATATGTTTGTTCTGGAGCACTGTGAACTGTTTCAAGTCCATACTAGAAACTAAGCAGAGTGCTTCATGCATTTAATTATATCATTTGAGGAAGGCAGAATTAAGTAAAAAAAAAAAAAAATCAAAGTTTTGCAGCTGTCATCGAAAGAATATGCGAGACATCTCTTTCTTTTATCTCTCTGTATTTTATATAGTGGCAGCTTGCTTTCATTACTAAAAGTATTTTGACTGATCAAATTGCAAACCAGGAAGTTCCTCGGATCACAAATTTTGATTGGCTTTAATTAAAACCCCAAAAGACAGCCAGCAAACAACCCAAACCAAAACCATGTATATATAAATCATTTAGAAGTAAAAGCGCCCTGCTCAATTGTGAGTCAGTCTGGCTGGAAGCAAGCAGGAATGCTTAAATCTGATTCAATAAAAATAAGCTGAAGTTACAGTAACAGAAAATTCATTAATATTCTCTTGTATTTTTAATGATGAAATAATTTTAGTAGAAAATTTCCCAAAGATATACATAATTTTGTGCTGTGTTGTATGGTGGTGCTATGTACCTATAATAACTTTAAATGGGTGTCATGCTGTGTTCAGAAAGATTCCTAGTATTCTCTCTTGTAATACTTGCTCAGAAACTATGATAAATCTTCTGCTATTTGAGCATTGCTTCTGTATGGAATTCTCCAAGATAACAATAAACATTTGCTTTCTAGTTTTTCTTTTCTTCTTTCTGGTTTGATTTAATGCAGAGCCAGTAGAGGGAGACAGAATATTTTATTTTGTGCAGAACTAGAGGTGTATGTCTGGTTCTGATAAGGATATGAAAGCCATCAACCTTCCTTAAACATGAAGGGAAGTGCTTTACAAATGCTGTCAGGCAAGAACTGGATGAAAACATTTAGCATCAAGTTGTCAAATAAATGTTATTCACAAAGGAAATATTAGGTTCCATATGTGAAATAGATGGAAAACAGTGACAAATGGCTTTTTAATTATAACTGAGATCATTAATTCCCACATGGTTGTCGAAGTTATTCAGAAGCTCCTGACTAAATGAGCTGAATGTTTTGGAATCACAGAAATTCAGAGGGTTAAGTCTGTATTTATTAGTGGTATTTGTGATCTCTGAGTGAATCTTAATTGGATAGAAAGCCAGCATGAACGGGCATGATCTGGGCATAGATTTGTACCCTGCATGTCCCCAGTGGATGGACAGTTTCCTGGTAGAAGGCTGGGCTATGAAGTCTCCTTAATTTTTGAGAACGAGTTACTGTCTCTATAGCATCAACTTTTCTCACAGGGTATGGAACTCAGAGGATACTGGGAAAGTATTGCCTGATGTTATTTGCGTGAATTGGTTAGGAAAGAACTGGGCAAGATCACCATTACCATGTGTACCTAGAAAGGGGCAATTTAGACATGCAAAAGTACTCGTACATCTAGGTTAAATTTCTGTTTTCTGTCTCATTCCCTCCTTCCCTCCCTTTAGCTTCAGTCCTACTGTGTCTGTGTCCTGTCCCATCTTAATTTTTTTTTCCTTCGAAATGCTTTATTAGCTTTTCTTACATGGCCCAGTCTATAAATATTGGACTTCTCAGCTCTGTTCCATTTTTCCCATCCCTGCATTTTGTCTATCTTGCAGTCTCTACCCAGATTACTCCCCATCCCTGAGTTTTCTTCACATTATTCCTTGGTCCCCTTCATATGTTCTTCCTTGTCTTTTCCCTGCATGTAAAATTATCTACTCACCCATTTTCTCCATTCCTCCTCTTCCCTCAACATGGTTACAAAACTAAGGCAGAAATTCACAAATTTTAGTTCGTAGGGTAAAAGTTTGGTTAAAGGTGTAAGAACAACTTTAACACAGTATAGTGTGGACACAGGTAATATTGATTTGATTGAACTTGATAAGGTTCTTGGAGGAGAGGAAAATTTTTCACAGTGTAAATAATCAGCCACTGAAATAATCTTCCCAGGAAAGTGGTGAATTCCTCAATATTGGATGCTTTTAAGATTTGGCTGGACAGGATGCTGGGCTATCTTGTCTAGATATGCCTTTGTTGAGAAAAGTTGATGATCCTTGAGGTCCCTTCCAACCTGGTGACCTGTGATTCAGTGATTGATTTCACTTTGGATCAGATGTCTTGCAACATGGGGCAAGTACTTGTGTACATATGTAATACTTAATGCATATCAGATTTTGTCTGTGGCTTTTCTGTCTCTTCCCACCCATTTCCCAGTAGTTTGATGTACTGTTGCTGTTGTATAAATATGCTTTAACCTTGAACACCCCAATTGTTCTGGTTTAATTTTTTTATTTCTTTATGAAGACTTGAGTTACTCAGTGAATATTGCTGCTATGGCAGTTTAGTGGAGGTGGGCTGAGCAAGGATTAGCAAGGATTTTCTGATCCGTTCTGTGTCCTGTGCTGGTTTGCCGAGAGTGAGGTAATGGAGCAGTTAGAAAAGGAGAGAGCCTGTATTTAGTGATGCTGGAGCTTGGCTCAGTGGGGATGGTAGCTGTGTGCTTGGTCCATCAGCTACACTGGGCCACTGGGCAGCAGTTCTTTTGATCTGGATGGTGGAGTTCATCAGCTGGTCCCTTGGGATGGGCATGCACAAGGGAAAATGGCTGTAGATCTAAGTATGGTCTTAACTGACTTGGTCATTGTTATCCAGCATTATTAATAAATTGTGTGATTTTTAAAAAATATTACTGGAGAGCCTTTCAAGAGAGCCACCTATAGGGATGAATATAAAATTAACTGCTATTTGACTAACATATTTCGTTCAGATTCAGCCAGCAAAGATTCTGGAAATTCTGAAAGCTTATTCTATTGCACTTGGAGCCTGGACTGAGAAGAATTACTTTTCTTTTAACCACTAGGCTTGGAGGAGAAGGACTGCAAACATCAACATCGATTGCTGTGCATCAGGTCATGAAGAAATGTTTCAATAAATAGGTGTGTGTCATGTTTAGTATTTGCTAATGTGAATTAGATCATGTATTCTGGGTATCAGTTAGGCTAGGAGAGAGTTTGAGTGTTGTCAGACATAGTACCAGCTGTGTGGAATGCAGACTGACAACTCATCACTAATGGAATAATCCCGAGGAGTTTTTAGGTAGTGAATTCCATGGTTACTTTCTTTTGATGAGAGTATCATCTTGGAACTGGTCCTTGAGCTGCGCAGCCAGGATGCTGGGACTTGGGCAAGTAGTTTAACAGAGCAGCAAGTCTGGCATAGCACTGTGTGCCATCCCTCTCACAGGATATTCTTCTAGAGAACTATCAGCTAAGTACCCAGATTTAAACTGTAATTGTGCTGCTGATGAGATGTGCACACAGAGCATGATCCTGTAAGTAATGAGTTTTGACATCTTTGATCACTTGATGAGCAGTAGGATTGGTAAGCCCTAGGGGAAGAGACCACCCCACTGCACTGTCTCCAGCCAGCTCTTCAGGATGATCTGTGCTAGCCCCAGAATGCTGACTGGTGTGTGAGTCAATAGAAGTCATTGGCTGGCTAATTAAAAATACTTCAACTGACTGCCATCTACTCTTGCCAATATTCTCCACTGTTAAAACAAAGCTGTAATATAAGTTCTAAATTGGCAAACTGTGCAGTCAGTTTCCTTACAAACCTGGCAAATTGTGTGATTGTGCAGATTTGGTACCTCTCAGAGGCCCCTTTGGGACTAATTTCAGTTTCTTAACTCCCAAGGTGAAGTAAAATTTCTTTACTTTCCTGGTGCTGAAAAGATAATTTTTTTCTTTCTTTTTTTCCTTGAAAGAAAGGCTGGATTTGCCGTCTAATTTAGTCATATATCAACTGTGAAGTTCTTGTGGTCTGTGTCACTGCAGAATATCAGATTCAAAAGGTGGCAAGAACTAAGTCCTTAGAGCATTACAGAAGCTGGAATGCTCACTTTTGAGGGAAATTCTGCTTTAAGGATACAGCAACTAAAATATCTTGTTCCAGCATGAAATAAAACACCCACTCACAAAAGTCAATTGCTTATGAAGCAAAATTCTGAAAGCTTGCATTTCAAACTAAAATGCTTTGTTCAGATGCCTTTTTCATTTCATGTTATGTAATGAGCCATTTTCAAGTAAGATGATAAAATGTTTAATCCTAAAAAGAGTCAAAATCATGCTTTTAGCATTTGAAAATCTGTTTTCATCAAAGATGACATTTTGCTGTGAAGGACTTTGCTTTCCACAAACTGGTATTTTATGGCAGACCTTTCCCTTAAAGTGGTTTCTTTATGACAACTTTGTGACAGGGATCTTCCTGGGAACATTCAGCAAGCCATCTCTGCAGCTCACTCCCTGGCTGCTCAGCACTGGGGTTGCCAGGCTGGTTAGGGAGCTGAGGAGCCCACATGCATTCCTAAGCCATATGTTTTCCTTCTGAGTCTGTAGGGTTTATATGAATCCTTACTTTTCTGTGTCACATACTTTCCTAACTACTTTTTCCCTAACCCTCACCACTGAAGTGTTTTACCTCTAACAAAAGTACCTCCCAGCCTCCTCAGAACAGGTACCATCTCATAATTGGCTAAAATCTGAGCAGTTCTTGAAAATGGCATTTGTCATGGGCTCCTTCAGTGATATTCTTCAGGATTTTAGTAAACAAACTACCTTGGTGGCTGCTTTGACTAGTGTCAGGAGCCAGAGGTAAGACTGCCTTTGTTAAAAGCCATGAAGTCTGGTTCAAGTGACAGAGGGTGGTGCTCAGTATCAGCACAGAGTATAAGACTACACCTGACTGGCATTTTTTCCTTTAAGTGTCATTCCACTGCTACCATTAATAGAAAATTGGCTGCATTGGCTGGGGTCGCTACTGCTGGTAAATTCCTCAGGACCGTGTGGAGCCTGCTGACTAAGAGCTCATTACGCCCTTGAGGAAGGAGCTACTCCTGGCTCACTGCTGCCGCTCGTTTTCCAGTTTGGTGAGCTGCTCTGCCCACAAGGCTGGGATTTTGCTCAGAAAGGGAGATGCCAGGGGTTCAGGGCTAGGTGGAAGCTGAGGAAAACAAGCAGCTGACCTCAGGGGACTTGCCTCTGAGAGGAGAGAACTTTCAGTTGCCTGTTCACTTCTGCCTGTTGGGCATCAAACTTGGCCCCAAAGGTGCCTCACACAGAAACTGGTGGCTGCTCTGAGACATGCCAGCCCTTCATCCACAGGAGCGCAGTGAGACCTGGGAGACCCTGCTCTGCCAGCTCTGGTGTTCCACAGCTTCTGTATAAGCTGTGAGCCCTGAGAAATGGAAAACCATACCCCTGCAGCCTTCCATCTCTCCCCACTTTGAATGCTTGCCCTGGGAAATGGCAGACATCTGCGCTGAGGGTGTAGTGGGGCTGAATTGGCCTGTCTGAAGTGTGTTGTGTAGGTGTGTTCTGTAGTTGGCCTCAGCCTCTAAAATGAAAGGTGCACCCCGCAATGGTCACCTGAGGTGGTGAGAGAATCAGCCACTGGTTATCTAACTACAAACCGTTTTCTTTCTTCCCTCCCTCCCTTCCTCATAAATAGTTAAGCAGTGTTTTTTAATGATGTAGAAACTTGATAGGATAGTAAAACCGAATGTGGTTACGGAACTGAACAGTAAATTCAGTAAACCATTCTGTCAGCAATAATCTGGCTACTCAATCTAGGCCCAGTTTGCAACAGAAAATGCTGATTGTTTGGTATAGGAATGTACAGATCACAGAGCCACTATCAAATTCTTGTCCTGCGACATTTGGTGTAGGATGTTGTAACTCTGCTTTGTCAGTGTGCTAGCAGCTGTGACAACAATGAAACTGGTTGAGTTGGTGCTGCACCTGAGGTTGTGTTTATTTTGGGTATGCATGCAGCTTGGAGGCTGACTGCTTAGCTTCTCCATATTTTTCTAGGTAGCAGCAATCCTGTTGCTGTTACAAAGTCGTAGCTAACCTCACAGGATTAGCTTTGTAATGCATGTAGAATTTTGACTCCACCGAATTACACTTTTCACAACAGCTGTGCCATGACAAATTGATGTATTGGAGAGTCCTTGTTACATAAAACACTTCCTTAGTATTAGAAATAAGGATTAATGCAACAGATTATTGTGTGTGGAGCTTTTTGGTTTACTTATCAAGTAATACTTATAGTACTTATATACTAATTTGCCTGGAAAAAAGTGGTTCTCAAACAAGTGGTCTCTTATTTCTCTGACACTGCAGTAACTTTGGAAGGTGGGATTTGATTAGCTCAAATTGAGGAAGTATGCTGGAGGAAGGATGCTGCTGGTTGGAGACAACAAAGTCAGAACAGCCTGTTCTCTGTCTGCAGTCCCTGTCAGTCAGTGATGACACGAGCCATAACTCCCAGACACTGCTGTTCCCTCTGCTCATTTGTAGCTATTCATGGATACCTGAGCAGGGCTAAAATTTTGTTAGTCTAATAATTCCCTGAAAAACTGGAAAAGCTTTTAGTTAGTCACCCAGGGATTACTGTGGTTAAATGAGGTGAAGTGCCAATTTCCACGTAGGTTCAGGAAGAGTGTGAAACAGCTCATCCTGCTGCAGCCCAGCAGCTGCAGCCCAGGAGCTGCAGCCCAGCGTGTCTGCCCTGGGGCAGGGCGAGTGTTGGTCATGGGGGCAGGAGTGGGATCCAGCTGAGCAAAGCCTGCACGTCTGTGTGCAAAAAGGGTTGTGTGCTTTTCTGCGAGGCGTTGTCAGCATCCAGGGTATAACCCAGGAGTTCACTGCACTAACCAGCAATTTGCAAGGAAGCTGGCTCCACAGCCAGCGTGCCGAAGGCCACGTGGGAAGGAGTGATGTGTGAGAAGCGCACCGGAGCACGTTCGTATTTCACAAATCTTTAGACACTTCTGAACTCATGGTAGACCTGTTCCGATTCCTGAAGGTAGCGAAAAGGCACAGCATCTATGGCAAATGCTGGGCAATCAAGATGTAAGGTTTTGTTTGTGTGTATAAGCTCACAGCAGGGGTGGCTGTGGGAGCTGCATAACTATATCATGTCATTTCAGTCTTTAATCTTTTTCTGACAAGCTTTTGGATGTGGAAATAGCCCGAGAGAAAAAGTTCTGTTGTTAGATTGTATGCATAGTCTTTCACACTTGTCTAGCTGAGCGTTGCCTTCTCTTTTATTCTGCTGGGGGTTACACTTCTGTACAAAAAAGTCATGCTGTTCTTTTTCCTACTGAAATGCCCTTTAAAAAAAAACCAAAAAACAAAACAAAACAAAACAAACAAACAAAAAAACAAAAAAAAAAAAAAAAAAAAAAAACCAAACCAAAAAAACCCCCAAACATTGTGAACTTGTAGGAGGGTTAATAGGGCTTCAGTGAAAATACCCAGCAGGGTATATAGCCTTTAAGTAGCACAGATGCATTTTATCTCCAAGTGGTACATGCTGAACATTCTCTGGTTGCGTTAGCCTTTGAAGAAAAGATTTCCTGGATACTGAAGATCAAATGGAGGATAACAGCTGCTTGGGATAATTAGTGCTAGGAGTAGACTGATTTATGGAGCATCAGGCAGTGCCAGCAGCTATGTTTCTGCAGCTTTGAGATAGCTTGATGTTTAAAAACAAGATGCTAGAAACATGGGCTGTGGAACTTAGTCTGTTTGGATCAATAGTCCTGCTTATAATTCTGCACTGGAGCAGCTCTGGAGGAAGAATTAAATGAGAATCTCAGATTTTTAAAATGTTTTTCTCCTTGAAGCTGTTAATAACCTGAATTTGACTTACTGAGCAGTAAATGAATGCTCCTCATATACCTTTGAAATTTGCCAAAGAAATCAAGTCTATGTTCCATCTCCACATTAGATTATCTTACAAGCCTGTAATTTTCTTTTTCTTGGAAACTTCTTGCTATGTTTTGTCAGCAGTAAAACAGCTTCTAAATTTAGTTCTCTATAAATTATTGGTAACTTCCTAAAATCACAGAACCTGGTACTGAACAATATGTTTTCCTTGCCATCCATACAACAGATATGGCCAAAATACAGACCATGTACAGTTTTTGCTTCTTGGGCTGGATTAGGCATCATTGATAGCTAACATTTTAATTTTTTGTGTGTGGTTGTGTGTTGTGTGTTTTTTGTTGTTTGTTTGGGTTCTGGGGTCTTTTTCCCCCAATGAGTTACTGCTCATTTTTTGTCTTATCCAATGCTCATTGGCAGAAATAGCTATTGGACCTTACGTCCTGAAGAAAAAATAATTATACAGTGAAACTAAAGGAAGTCAGAGTGGGGAGCTAATCAATGAAAAGAGCTAATATTTTAAAAAAATGAATACTCATCTGAAGAATTAAATATTAGTGATATTTACAGTAATATCTAGAGAGGTCTAGAAGTCAGGTACCTATTGAGCTGGACAAACTAGACATCACTGGACAAACAGATGGTATGAGACTCTTTGAAAAACAAACTTAATGAGACAAGATTAATTGAAGGCTGGTAGAAGAAGCACACGTTCTGAGAAATGAAGTGAGTTGTCCCAAACTATGCAGTAGTAAATAAACAATCAGAGCTTTGCTGTTAGCAAAACTCATGCTTGTATGGTGTTGTACATGCTCAAAATCAATTTTAATGGCTCTAGGCTTTAGTACTAAATGAGCCCTTGATTAATCCTAAACACATCCAATTCAATAAATTTGTCCTGTAAGAGTAGGTTATGAACTGTAATTTTGTCATTTAACTGTTGAGTATAAAATCTTGCAGTAGTAATGTTGTCGGAACTGGTAACTATTTGCTCCTCTTCAGCTCACACACTTCATCAAAAAACTCTCTGTGTCAAGCTAGCTTAAATGACTAATGCGTGTATATTTTTCAGTAAGGGGAGGTGGTGGTCTGAGGTTCTTTTGCTTTGCTAGCTGCTTCTCTTTCCAACACTCGGAGAGCATGCTCTGTGAAGCTATGGCCCACATGGGAGATGAAGGGAATTAGGTAGTTTGGAGGACTTGGGGTTGCAATAGCTTCCCATACATGCAAAACTTCCTTTATGGAGCTAGTGGCATCTGCAAATGGGAACCAATGGATATGTGATCAAAGAACTGTAGTGGTGGTACAGGACTTGCTGTGAACTGATCAAGGTTTGTGGTTCCAAGAGCTCTGTGGTGCTTACATGAGCTTCTCCAGGAGTCAGCACCGTTCTCCCCAGCTCCAGAAAGGGTCATATTTCTGTTCCTGTGTAACAGAGCTCTGTCCATGGAAGCCATGTGTACTGGGACAGAGTAAACGTGGTCCCATTTCCATATTTCATGGCCCAAAGCAAAGACATTTAGTCATTAATAATTTTTCTAACTTTGGCAATTAATTTTTAATCTAAAATCTTACCAAGCATACTATTTGTGGGTAAATCTTGTCTTGGGGACATAGGATCATTTTGCTTTCTTTCATTATATTAGGCAGATAAAAATCCTGCTGTTTCTGAAATAGCAGTTCAGATCAATAAAGCTGGTGATTCACACTATAAAATTCAATTTGTATGCTAGGTGCTAAGCAAATAATCAGATTCTAATAAAGGAAGAGAAGTTCAGTTTTAGATCTGGGACCTGCTGTGACCTCCATTTTTCTGCAATATTATCTTAAGCATAGCTACAAATCATACCTGTCAGAATTATTTTTTTCATGTATTGCATTAGTTTTTCTGCTGACTTGGTGACTTATTTTTTAAAATTACCATGCAGCATTTAATCAGGGTTCTGGAGTGTGAGTACTGGCCAAGATATGCATTTATTTCATATTATTTAGCAAGGTTATGAAACATTTCTTAACTTTTATAATCATACTTTTCAGCAATATTTTTTTTTATTATGTAGGCCTCTTCAACGATTTTTCTTCTTAGTATGTTTCGTACCAAAATAATGTTTTGAATTCTATGCTTTGTGAAATCTCACTTCAATTCATTACTTGTATTTAATTTAAAAGGTGTTTTCTCTATATTTTATCGACCATGTAAGCATTGCTATGACTTTTATTCCAGTTGTTAACTCTAGACTTTATGTTACTGGTTACTACAGCAGTTAACATAAATTGTTACTTTAGCAGTGTTTGCATGATGCATCTTTTACCTTGCTTATGAGATGCAGCTATCCTCATAAGGTAGCCATGTATGGTCTGCTCTTCTGTTATAGTTGGCACACAAAGGCAATAAGTAGAATAAATTGATTTTCCCCCTCCTTTTATTTTCTTCATCAAAACAACACAGATCACTGTTCCTCAAGTGGCAATTATAACTTCAGAGTTTGTTTATGCATTTGAACCAAATTAGAAAAGATATAATGAGAAACCTAGATGCTGTTGTTGAATTACGGACACACAGCCAATTTTACAACATGGAGATATCTCTCCACTTATCTGTCATTTTTCTCTGATTAAGAGCTTGTTAGAAGCATGTGAAACATAGCATTTGGAAGGTTCTGCAAACTCTTTTTTGTTGGGTGTACTTCCTTCTTTTTGGAAGACAACATACATATGAACAAAGAATTAAAGTGGGCTTCAGCATGTGATTAATCACCTGTTTTAGTGTTTGTACATATGTTTTCATGAATTCCAGTGTGCTTTCCTCGTGGTCATTGTAGATCTAGCCTGTCTTCCTCTCATTGCTTTAATATCCAAAACTCTTCACAACCTACTTTTTTCTCTGTTGTCCCATCCTTATAATTTTTTACTTAGTATTCATGCTTGGCTCATGCCTCCTACCTCCATCCCACACATTTTAAAACAGGTACGTTTTCAATTTCCCCTCATGTTGGCATTTTCTTATAGACCTTTAACCATGTTGAACATGGTGGTTAAAACCTGATCTCTTAGCCCTCTTATTGACCTTGTGCCTTCATGGTGTGTCCCTTGGAGCTCATCTCTGCCATGAAATCTATAGAAACAATAGCAGCTCTTATATTAAGAATACTGTCCACTGTGCTTTTCAATATCATCTGGCTGTCTGGCTGTACCTCTCTGTCTGCTAATGTGTTTTCTCATTTTTTTGTTTAAAAGCAGACAGTCTGAGGTTTTGCTGTGCTTGTGCAGTACCTGTAGCAATAGTGCTGCAGCCCAAAATTAGGATTTACAGACACTGCAGTGAATACAGATAGCTTTAATAGTATATCAGGCATACTCAGTTGTGTAAGTTTGTTGTTGTCCTCTATTATTGGCATAATAAGGTGAACTAACTTCTGTCTTGTGATCAAGCAAAATTAGTCTAAGCTCTTTTTTGTTTCCCACATGGATCATTCTGAGTAAAATCTCTGCCTTGTTCTTTCAGTGTAGCTATTGAACCATATGTTAAATTTCCTGCATCACATCTGTTTTGTAATGTCAGTAAGGTTTTTGGTTTTTTTCTGAAATATTTGAGGTGCATGTGATCTGTGTTGCATAATGTTTAAAAAACATGAGTCAGTTTCTGCTTTTTGGGAATTCTTTCAATTATCTCCCTTTAAGCTCTGGAAACAGTCAATTCCCAGTCATGGGCCTGGAGTGAAATAGGCCACCCTTTGTACCCACCCCATTGGCACTGGCTGCTGTCACTTGTGTGCTGAGCATTGCTGAATTATCAGCAAATTTAAATTCTTCTATTCTCTAAACCAGTTTGACCTAGGAACTCCGGATGCTACAGAATACAAGCTTACTAATGGCATGGTGGTGAGAGTTGGTGACATAAGAGAGTTAATAATTTGTGATGTAAAGCATTTGAATATTATTCAGTGTTAGCTTGATGTGATTATGTTGTAGACAGGTTTAAGAAAAGCTTCTGGCTTACCCCTGAGTGATTTTCTGAAGAACTCAGGGAGAACAGGAGATTTTAACTCTACTGGATCAAGCACAGATCTGCGAGATGGTTTTATGCAGTTCTGCTGTTGCTGCCTGTAGCACTGGTATTATACAGATGTTAAGTCTTTCTGCACTTCATTCATTTGAACAATTATTCATCTACAAATGGAGGTTATGAGTAGGTTCAGGCAGATTACAATCACATCTGTATATCAGTTTTAGCAACCTGCAATGCTTTTGAGGGCTTTCATACTCTCACCTACATGATCCAATTGCATAAGCATCTTGTGCTACTCTATGAACAACCAACGGATTGAGGAACTGCAGTCAGCCTTACCTGCACTGATTCACTGCCTGGGAATGTGGTGCCTCCCTGGATGGGAAACCGGTCATGACAGCTCCATCCCATTGTGCTGTAAACTGCTAGAAACTGCTTTCACAATTGATTTACAGATGTATTATATTTTCAAGTGCTTTCACTAACGCTGGAAAACTTTGGCATACTTCTCAGGGTGTATCTGCCAAAAATTTCAAGAAGCAATATGACTATGAACATTATTCAACTTGAAAATAAACTTACTAGGTGTAACTGTCCATCACTCCCAAAGGACAAATTACAACACGCACTTGTGGGCAGGGGTTGCTGGCTTCTTTTCTCTTCTGTCCTAGTGTATACAAGTGTGTAGTGCAGGAGGTAGGAGTGGATAGTGTGAATAGGAGGAAAAAGGGAGAATTAGGAAAAAAACCCAAAACCCCACAACTAAAGATCGTAACAAAGAATCCTGAGTCTGAAGTTCTTGTGGCTGAATCCTGATTGTGATAGCTGAAGGATCATATAGTGCATATACAGTTGTGAGCATCTTACAGGAGTTACAGACTTGTAGATTAATTTCCTGTTAAAAGATATATACTGTACTGAGCAGTACTATTTTAATGATGGTTTCTAAATCAATCCTCAATAGACATGGCTAAACAACATGCAATCAATATTCTTTTTCAGATGTCTTAGCTATAAACAAGAGAATTCCCCAGCTCCTCTGTCTTAAGCCCTCCAAGAACAAGTGTGCTGTTTTAAGGCTTTTTTAAAAAGAAGGTTCTGTTCAAGTGTAATTACCATGCCTGCAGTTTTTGAAGGGGGAAATAAGTAATAAGGTTATGTGCCTGAAGTCTAAAGGAAGATGAAACATTGGACTAGCTGCGCACTTCCTGAGACTAAATAATATAAATTTTGGTCTCTGTTCCTGGAAATCATAGATGTTATTTCCTGTCCATTGTATAGTTTATATTTGCGCTGAATACCTTTGTAGGCAAGGATTGGCTCTGCAGTTTCTGTCTGTGATATCTAATATAGGACACAGTGAGGTCCTGACCTCTTTTGTGACATTTATGAACAAAGTGATACAAATGATGACTAATGCAATGAAAAGGCTTAAAATATTAATGCTGTGTTGATGAGACTGTGGCGTGTGAACACACTGTACCATTTTCCTGAGCCCTACTTTCAACAAGTATATAGAATTAACCTTCTCTAGGCACAAATACAGTAGCAAAAATTCGTTTTTGTATTTTTTCTGGAACCATCCTTTGTGCAGTAAAGACAACCCTGGATTACTTGTCTGACTGCAGCTACACAAAACAGTGCTACAGGCTCTGTGCTTGGTGGTCCACAGGTCACAGGTAGCTGGTGGATCACAGCATCCACTCCCTGCACTGTCTGAGGTAGCACGTCAGTACCAGGGGCTGTGGACAGAGCAGCACGGGCAGTGCAGGAGGGGATGCTCTGCAGGCTGAGCTGGGAGGAGTGCTGGGCTGTGCCACCTCACAGGCCTTTGTGTTCAAGGGCCACATGCTGTAGCATCGCTGTAGCACCTGTGCCCCTGTGGTGCCAAAGACCCAATAAGCCAGAGACCTCTTTTCAAGCTGTCAGAGGTGGCTGTGTCTTGTGTGTGGGAGGAGTGTGAAACTCCAGGTGGGTTGTGCTTGTTTTTACGCTTTTAGGATCAAGCAGAAGGAACCAGGGCTATTTTTTCAGAGGGGATGTTTAATAATAGAACACACATAGAACTGGGGTTTTTGTGCTGCAGCGGTGGAGGTGGTTTAATGGGCTGAATGTATTTAAAAGAGTTTTGCCTTCTGGGAGAATCTCAAACTTGTCTCCAGTGTGGACATATTTCATTCCATGTTTTTTCTCTTGTACACTATAATTTGAAAGGGAAATATTTTTTTCTTTTGAGCTTCATGGTAAACTACAATACGCATCAAAACATATGTTGGTTGGATTTAAAATGTCTTTATTTGCTAACTTCTGTAGAGCTACTTGAAACACAGTGGTAAAAGGGTTACCTTTTCTGAATACATTTTTTGGGGTCTTTAAAGTAGTATGTGGAGCCCTGGGGCTTGGCAGATGGTGACCCTATGATTTGGTCAATACGACAGGTTTTCCCTTGTGGCTGCAATACATTTTCTGCCCTGCTCCCCCCCCATCCTATTGATATATATTTCTTTCTGATATTTATTGTCTTGTCAGCTGCTGTAGTGCCGCTGTCTAAGCATAATTTCCAAAATGCTCTTGAATGAATCATATTACAGTTTTATCATACAATATATTTACTATATTTTTTCATGGGTTCATGTTGTTTTAAGTATTTTTGCCAACATAGGTGTCGAGAAGTGTGGTAAATAAGCTTTCTTCCCAGACTTTGACTACTTTACTGGGATGTTGTGATTCAAATCTGAATGAAGGGAGGTCTCTACAATTTTCTGTGAAATGAAGGGGAGGATGTAGAGTTTGTGAAATATAGGGACCCAGCTGAAGATGTCTTACCATTTTTAGTTTTTTGATTACATTCAGTCTTCTTAGCACATATCAGAAGAGAAGCGTTGGATTGTGCTTTCTAGTAGTCCTGGGTTTGGACAGTTCGAGCTCCATGCAAACAAACAAGTTCTTTAAAAGTGAGATTGATCTGTGGCCCCGTTTCCACTGCTGTTCTTGTTGCTTCCCCATCTGTTTGTACTCATTGTCCCTTTCTAGCTGCCTGTGTTTTACATCATTGTCCCAGTGCAGACAGAATTGGGCTAAAGAATGGAGAGGTTTAAGGTAAATGGAGTTGGTCAAAACACGGTGGTGATCTTGGGACCGACCAATTGTAACAAAGGAACAAGTTATACATATGAACTAGTATTCTTAAGGAGTTCTCTGGCCTTAAAATGGCATGTGTAGCAGATGGTGGTAAGACTGTAAAGAGGTACCAAATGAGGAGGTAAGGTTTTTCAGAAAGTGACTATATTGTGTGGGAGGGAATACATGAACTACAGAGGGAGGAAAAAAGCGAAGTCTCAGGTTGATTATTACAAAATACTGGAGCTGAAATATCTTGTCTAGCCAAACATTTTAATTTTTTTCCCCTCAAAATCCTTTCTGAATGTCATCTGTCTTGTCAGTAAATGCAGGTGAGGGCTTGTGTACATGACCAGACTTTCGTGCACTGGTGGATCAAACTAGGTTCATGATGGTTGACATGTCTTGCCAGAGGCAGATTAGATG
Organism: Acanthornis magna; assembly: GCA_036785705.1. Taxonomy (NCBI): domain Eukaryota; kingdom Metazoa; phylum Chordata; class Aves; order Passeriformes; family Acanthizidae; genus Acanthornis; species Acanthornis magna. The sequence continues at coordinate 29,710,817 of JAWUZG010000001.1, forward strand.
CTTTGCCTGATCAGTGATAAAATCAAATGCCATCCCGTTTTCTAGAAGCTAGGTTCTAACCCTTAAGATATGTATATGTGTGCTTAATGGGAGGCTTATCCCTGCCTCTAAAATCCATTTGTACTAATGATCCAATGAGTCATCAAACCTATTAGCATGGCTTAGCTTCTTCATTTTGTCTCCTGAAGTTCGATTTTGCATTTTTTTTTCATCAGAATAACGTTGTATTAATTGGCTGGCATGCGGGAAAGCGCCTTAATGGTATGCTGGTATGCTTGGAAGTATCTGTGTGCCCAGACACAGAATGATTGTCCTGATTGTTTCCAGTTTTCTTGTAGAGACAAGATGACAAGTAGGAGAAATAACAATAATGGGGATACCTAATTCTCATTTTAAGAGCTGATTATCCTTATCAGTTAAATATTGATGTATTTCTTAGCCCTGATTCCTAATTGTTTAAAAATTAAAGGTAACAGTTTAGTGCAATGACTGATTCTTACTGTATGGATGAGAGGTTTCTGAAACTTTGGTTATGGCTTCCAGGACTTTGGGCAACAGCATGTGGTGTTGGATTAGTCAGTCTTGAAATGATCCAAGAACAATATGGTGCTATTTGCAAAAGGTGCTCAGGCAAGAGGAGAATAATATTATATAGGTAATATGGCTATTTCTGTATTTAAATGTTGCTGTTACAGTCCCATTGGTACAATCTGTACACCTAGGGAGACTAATTGATTTTAAATTTGATGCTTTAACCACTAAATCATCATCTCCAGCTGGCACTGAAATAAAGTGATTTGCATCATCTACATCAGCAGGGAAGTGTCACCTTTGTTAAAAAAAGAACCACCGACACACAGACTTAATTATCTATTCAGAGTGCAAGCTAACAGCTCAAATGTAGTGACTTTTCTCCAAAACCGAAGCAGATATTTAAAGAGGCATGATCAAAATCACACTTCTCTGAAAGCTTAACAGCGATTTCTAAAGATAGCTATAACCGACTTTAAAAAAATACTCGATTCTGTGTTTTATATTGTGTATCTTTTATATAATTGGCTTTACTGCTTTTCTGTTGCCCGTTTTCTCTATTCATAATGTGAATGAGAAACATCTTTTTAATAAAGGAGCAAATTGTTTCAAAGCTACAGTTGTTGGCAGGTAGACTGAAACTTCTCGTAGCTTGGTCTTTGAGCCTGACTAATGTGGTGTGATAAATCTGCTCTCCTTCCACAGAAACGCTGAGTGGTTTTGGTTGTAAAAGCTATCATTATTTCAGATGCTTTTCCTTCTTGTCAATCAAACCTCTAGTTTGAGAATCTGTATTAAACCATTTTAAGATGCTCCTCGGCCAAATAGCATTGGCAAATGCATCTAATAAAGTGCTGTTGAATAGCTTCTTTTAACTATTTAGTGCATGGCGTATCATTACTTGTAAGTGCAGTTGCAATTTAGATTCATACAAAAGGCTGTTATTTTAGCTGAAGATGTTCAGCGTCTCTGTGCTGGAGAGTGAGAAACAGAAACTATGCAGTGCGCTCGCTTGTGCTGCTGCTGGGGCTGTCCCTGAGCAGGACCCCAGCCTGCCCTGGCACTGGCATGCTGTTTCACTCTTTGCTTTCCCCCTTCTCCGTGGTCTGGCAGTGCTTGTGGGACTCCTTCCCAGGATAGCTTTCTGAAAGGGGCAGCAGGACTGTCCATTTATGTCCAGCTGTAGGCCCGAGTACCACGTGAGAAGACTCTTTGGCGGATATTTAGCTCATTTCATTCTCGGGAGAAATGTCAGTGTTGCCGCCTGTTACCAGGCGTCAAGCGAGCCGTGTCCGCATTGCCCGTGTCGGGTGGTCTCCGTGCAGCCCGGGGGCTGTGCTGCTGTCCTGGAGCCCTTTGGCACCGCAGAGCCCCACCGCCGCCGCCGGGTCGCCCTTTATTTCTAACCAGAGCTGCTGCTTCCCTCCGCTCGCTGCATCCCAGGTGGTGCTGGAGGAGGAGGAGAGGCTGCTGGTTTATTCAGGCAGTGATGCTAGGATTGTGGGCGGGAACAGATTTTTTTTTTTTTTTTTCTTTCCCCTTTTTGTCTTTCTTCTCTCCTTGTCCTCCCTCTTCTCTCCCGCACTTGGACTTCGCTGTCTGCAGTGCGGGTCCCCGCACGCCATGCCCCCCGCCCCGCCGCCCTAGGGCGAGCTCCCGGGCACCATGCGGCAGGACAGGCTCACGGGCTCGCTGCGGCGCGGGGGGCGATGCCTGAAGCGGCAGAGCTCGGGCGGCGGCGTGGGCACCATCCTCAGCAATGTGCTCAAGAAGCGCAGCTGCATCTCCCGGACCGCGCCGCGCCTGCTGTGCACCTTGGAGCCAGGTACCCGCGCCGGCCGGGCGAGGCGGCGGCTGCCGCCCCGTAAGCGGCTTAGCGGGGCGGGGGGAGCGGCCGGGGCCGCGGGTCGGCTCGGAGAGGAGAAGGCGGCCGGCGGGCGATGAGGGCCGCGGGTAGGCGCGGCGGGGCGGGGGGCAGCGCCCGGGGCGGCCCCGGCCCGAGGCAGATGCGCCTCTCCGGCCGCCGCTGCGGCAGCCTCGGCGGGGCGCGGCCGGCCTGGGGCGCCGCGGTCGCGGCCTGGGGCCGGCGGCGTGTCCGGAGCGCGGGGCTCTCGCCCGGGCTGGGCCGGCCTGGAGCAGGGAGCGGGGCCTGCGAGGTGGCTCCGGGCTGGGGAGCGGCGGAGGCTCCGCGGCGGGTGCGAGGCGGCCCCGGCGGGGAGCGGGGCCGGGCCCAGGCGGGAGGCCGGGGGGGCCGGGGCCCTGCGGGCAGGCAGCGCGCTGCCCCTGCCCCGGGAGGCTCCTGCTGCTCGTGTCCCGCCCGGCCCGCGGATCCCGGCTGCACTTCCCAGATCTCCCCGTCCTTTCTCTGCTCCACCCGCCCGGCGTCGCCGCCTCGCAGCGCTTTTGTGTCGTCTGTCCCTGCTGCCTTTCTCCCTCCGTCTCCTCTCCCCCGGGTTCGGCGACTCGGCTTTCGACCAGACTCTCCCTGAAGTCTCCTCAGCCTCCCTAGACCTTTCCCGATAAACCTGCTAACTCTTGCCCTGCCAGAGACCCCTCCTCCTGCCCAGCCTTTGTCTGCGGTAGGGTGTTGTCTAAATTTGCAACCATGCCTATCCCAAGGGGCAGGCATCAGCTCTGCAGCTTTATTTTCTGGATCCTGCTTCAGTATCAGCATCTTTTAAGAACTAGGTGGTCAGCCAACAACGTGTGCGCTTCAGGGTGGTGGACTCTCACCCAAAGCAGTGATGGGTGATCATGACTGAATGCTAGGTTCTAGTTGACTGCCATCAAAATTTTGGATTTTTAAAAACTGAAATATCAAGATATTTAAATTCAATTTGTCATGTTAGAACTGTCACTTGTAGCCAAAACGTTGATCTGTTGCCTAATCGTAGGCATTCACAAAGAATGTAAGCCAGAGATCCACTGAAACATACATGGAAATAAATAAGCATCCCATTGTACTTGCTGGATGTGCATCAAGCACACAATGCTGACTACTTCTGTGTTTGAGATCAGTTTCAGAGGCTCTTATTAATAAGGCCTCAGATACATTTTGGTACTGCTTCATGCGGTTGCTGTTTTCAAGGAGATTTCCTGACTTGTAGTTCTCAAAGAGGCCTGTTCCAACAGTAGTCAGCTATTACCCCAGGTAATGACAATTTCTGGATAATGACATTCTTGTATTTACAGTCGCATAAAGACCAGGGGATATGATTGGAGGCATAACCGTGAATGCCATAGTCCTAAAAATCCCAGTGGTTTGGGGTTTCCATATTGTCCATATGTAGGTAAAGACAATAACCCCATTCAGGATATGTGTTTTCATAGAGTGGTGGAAATGGAGCACCTAATGAGCCCTTAAAAATATGCTGGGTGAAATAGTCTTCAAATTTACTTAGTAACTGTATTAGCTGTCTGTGTTAAAAAGTTTCTGTAGACTGGAGATTTTAGATGTGCTTTGATACATCCCAGTGAGGTCCTGATAGAAGTGATTTCATGCAGAGTTACTTAGAATGTTACTTTTAGAGATGAATTGCAAGGCTAAGAATCTTCCTGAAACAAGCAGCATAAGGTGGTAGTTGACACTTTTCCTTCCTCAAGTATGGGCTCCCACTGCAGAAAAAGCTGCTTTAGGCCTTTTTCCTTGTTTATTTTTAATAAAATATTTATTTACATTCTGTGGGAGAGGTTTCAACATCTGTGAAGTACAGCCAAGAACCTATAGTGGTGTACTTTGCAAGTGTAAAGCTATGGCTTTACAGCTCACCAACGTGCATCAAAACACATCATCTTCCTACATTTTTTCCAGTTTGATATTTCTGAAAAAATCCCAGATTTTGCTCCATCCGTTTGTTTAATGTTGCTGAAGGTGGACTGGGAATTTGATTCCGTCACCCAGGTACTTGGCTGACAGTATTTTTGTTCCATCTTGTGGCTCTTTATGTGCTTCTATGCTACATTTTGGTTATGCAGTCAAAGACTGCTAGGATTTGTGACTCCTAGGGATATAAACTTCCCTCTTACAGTTTTTTCTTGTCAGTAGTCATTGTGTCTTTTACACAGAAAAGCTAACAGGACTGGGGTTTGGGGGGGTTTACCTTTTCTTCTTTTATATTTATATAACTTTTCTGCAGTGGTTTCTGGTGGCTGGCTTTCAAGGGCACTGAACAGGCCTTATTTTGGCATTCCCCTGCCCTTCAGAAATTTGTTGTTGAACGTGTACCTTTGTGAGTGCTTGTATTTGAGGAATTAATAATTCCAGTGTGTTCCCAGCATATTCCTGCTAATATGAGTTAATATGCTTCTCAGGTATGAAGAATCATTTCAAAGTGTATGAACTGGAGGTGATATTTAATATGTCAAATGACACTATAGTCTGGCTGGTTTGATGTGAAGGGGCTGAGTTATACTGACAACACTTACTACACAGTAGTAACTATTGCTTTGTCTGTGGTACATCTGTGCCAGGCTGTCCATGTAGAGGAGCTGGGAAGGAAAGCTCTCTTAAGGCCTGAAAGGGTCTTTTCTGCAAAAAGCATGTGTATATGTAGTGGAGAGGAATGTGACCCAAAGGTGGAGGATTGTCAGAAATGGGAAAATCCAGTGAAAATCGGTGTAGACCTGTGGTAGGGTTGTATGGGTGTGGGGTACTTAGGGGAGAAGAAACCTTTGGGGAATCTAAATTAGTTTATGGAGAGAAGACAACTTAATAAAGAAAAAAGGGGAATGATGGAGAAAGGAGGGTTTATGAAGCCAAGAGAGGTTGGATTAGGGATAGGCATTCACTTCCTTGAAGCCCTAAAGCTCAGGGACAAATTCCTTGTGCAGAGTGCAGAAACTGCATATAGCAAGATGGTTCTTGTGCCAGAAATAAGTAAGGGCAATGAGATGCTGCTCCCCATTTGCTGGTTGCCTTCCTTGCTCTGTCTGTATGGTTGCAGCTTTTTTTTACATGCTTACTTGCTGTGTTTCTAATTAAGTAAGGTCGTAACTTTTTTCTTTTAGGAAATACACATTCTTTTAAATGAATGGGAATGAAGTACAATTTGTATATGGTATGTGGCTCATTCCCCATGGTACTTCCCCTCCCTTCCCATCCCACAAAACTGTCACAGAGCTTGATTTGGAAAGTAATTCTAATGGGGAACAAATAAAGGGACACAGATTCCCTGGCTTCTACAAGAGGTTACCGTGCATGGCCTGACCAAGCAGTTCCTCACCATACTGAAGAGAGTGTGCTGTGTAGTTTGCTTTTAAGGTGTGATGTAATTCTCATTTACAGTAATTTTCACACCGGTCTTAATCATTTGCCGTGATTTAATTAACTTTTGTAGATGGATGATCTCATTTCAGTCTCATTTAATCAAGGGTCTCATTTGAAGGGTCTCATTACAGTCTCAGTCAGGAGGGACAACTACCTTGACTGTAGTGTGAGCTCCCTGGTCATGATGTTCATGGAACTGTAGATAAATTTTGCCTTGCTCTGAGATTTTAACTTACTGTGCTTGATTTTTTTAAGACCTGGCAGTATCTGCTTGTGTCTTTCTTAGGAAGTTTCTAAGAGAAAGAAGTTGTTACTGGGGTCTTTAAGTCTTAGAAAACTGTGAAGTGGTTAATATTTGGCTGCTGGGTTAGAAATGAATACATGGTTATTTTAGAAGGCTATTGGTTCTTTGCTGCAAGGTAGTGTTAGGTAACATGTCAGCATCTGTTACCTTAACAAAAGGAGCTCTTGGTCATTATATAGTTTTGTATGTATTCGGCTTTTACACTACTTACTTTTTTTGCTTGAGGATGAGGTTTGCTTTTTCAAATTTCAGCAAATGTGATACAATTTAATCTTAGTAGGTTTCTGGCATTGTTACATTGCTTTGAATTATTATGAAGAGATTTATCTATTAGGAGCCCCTGCTGAGAGTGCCATTGCGTTATGGGAAGGAATACTAATAAACAGTTACTTCCAGGAATAGCTATTAATCCTTTAATGTTTTTTCAAGACATATCTATTATGGTTTGAAGCCTTTATTTTTCTAGATCTGACAAGCATGTCTTTTAGATCTGAAGCAGGGAAACGAAAGCACTAATCCCCAGGTCTCAGTGATGCAATTCTAAAATGCTAAAATTCTAAACGGTCCTGGGGTTTGTGTGATTTTTTTTCTTTGTTTCTATTCACTCACCCCCAATAAAGAAAAAAGAGCCATGGAGAATAAGGTTTTGTCTTTAAATATATATATTTATCAGGTAGTAAGGCTTTAAAATTACTTGCCACCACTTCAGTATGCAAATGCTCAAAGGCATTTTATATTCCATAACTAGCAAATGCCACTACAGTTGGGTTTTCTGTCAGACTTGTACATTTAGACCTCTAAAGCACTGGGTATTACTGGTGAGTTGATTAGCATGGATTTTACATACTTAAAACCTTTCAGGATCATAATATATTTGGGTTTTCTGTGTGTGTATGTATATATGGATATTTATATATTAAAAATGTTTGGCTTCATATTCTGGAAAGATGAGAAGCTGTGCATAGCATAATTCTAAATATGAAGCAATACCATTGTGTTAAATTATGGAGGGAAAATAAAGGAAGGCTTTATTCTTTGTGTCGGCAGCCAGGAGGGAGGGGACGTGGTGGGATGCTTGTTCAGCACCTGAGTTCTGGACAGCGGCATTTGAAGGACCAAGGAATTATCCATTCGAACTGTGGGATAGAAAGCATATTAAACGTGTTACTGTTCATCGTGCTCTGGCATACTCCAGTGCCATGTTGGGATCCACTTGAGATTCTGGTATTTTATGTAATATTGTATGAACTATTAGTAGGCCTGCTTTATAACAATTCTAAGAGTTTGTTCACATGGCCAAAATAAAATCTAAACTTAAGTAACAATACTGACCAAATGTGCCTTATGTTCTGGGGGATTATTAAAAAAATTGTATTCTGAACAGTAAAATAATTTTAGCACAGCAAACTTAGAAATTAGTTTTGAGTGACTTAATGTCAAGAAGCTGGCATAGATGAAAGAAACCGTCTCTGTACATGTATTTTTCTGTGGATGCATATGATAGTTTGCAATGTTCTAGTATAGTTTGTAGAACAGTGAATATATGAATATTAGTGAAATGAGTTGTACCAAACTACATATTAAAGAGAAAGTTCCTGCATTTTAAAAACATTTTGTTTTGTGTGCGTCTTAACATGTGCCTTGAATCCAACTGTGAAGACAAAAATTCTACAGAACAGGTTGAAATGTAGTTGTTGGAACATGAAGCTGAAATTTTGTGTTCTTGTTTCAGCTATGGGATTTTTGTGTTTGGGGTTTTTTGACTTTTTTTTTCTCTTCTGAGCTAAAATAATAACTTTTTTTGTCATTTTTCTTTCTAGGGGTTGATACAAAATTGAAATTCACTCTTGAACCATCTTTAGGTCAAAATGGTTTTCAGCAGGTAATTTGATTTATTTTTCTCTTGAGTTTGTGAAGGAGTGGGTTCTCTGCAATCAAGGTGCTTGCCCTAGTTCAGAAGAGCATCTGTCATGATAATGCAGCATATTATTTGCAATTGTATCAAGAGCTATTTCATTTATATTTGGAAAATGGAATAGGCTTTCATTGTTTACTCAGATATTTCCTAAATCCATGTGTCCTCTAATATTATACTTTTGTCACATCATTAAGTAATTAGTCTGTATCTTCCCTGTAAGTGGATTGAGCAGTTAAACTCTGAAATGTGTACAATAAAATGAAATGAATGTGCGTGTCTGCAAGGTAGTAAATGTTGCTATACTGTAGCATTAAACTAATGATGGATATTTTACATTTTTTGATGCTTTTGTTTTTAGTGGCACGATGCACTCAAAGCAGTGGCCAGACTGCCCACAGGCATCCCAAAGGAATGGCGGAGAAAGGTAGGTAGACCTCTGTGCCTTGTGGACTATCTTGCCTGTAGGTTTCTCAGGAGAGGTGAATTACATCAATGTTATCTCTAAGTGGTTTTTTAACAAATATTTGGACCTTTTAAGTTGTCCTGGGGATTTTTCCTAGTTTATATTCTTCAGTGACAACCTCACAGGGCAGCTGAAAAGGCTGAGGAGACAGGTGAAGATGGTGTTTTCAATAGTTGGATTCTTTCTTCTTGAGGCTTAGATAACTTATTCTGGTGCAGATGTTATTGCTTCATTCTGTCAGTCTCAAGAAATTGCACTGGTAAATTGCCCCCACAGCTGAAGATAACTGAAAGGAGAACATATCTGCAGTGTAGGCTGTCACACTTATGAAGGTGAAGTTGATAGATGCTAAATTCTGACAAGAATGCTCATAGGAACATTTGATGGGGAAAAGGCAGATTGCCGAAATTAGGGAAGTTCAGAGTCGGGAGTGATGTAGAGTGGCACAGTGCACCATTAATGGGAAATTGTACTGTGTTAGTGTTGTGGGAAAGGGTCCATTGGGAATTTGCTAGACTTACTTTATTGCATCCTTCAACGTTTGAAGTTCCCTAGCATAAAAAAAGGCATGTCTATTAATTTTTTCTTTAAAACTGAGTCACACCATCTCATCTTTAAAAACACAGTTTTAATAAAAATAGTACTTTTGAAGATTTATGAAATATATGTGGTTCCACATATTTTTAATGCATCAGCCTAATTTCCTTTCCATGTTTTTACTGTCTTTCCAAACTGAACTGTACCTCTTTACAAATCAGGAGAGAAGGAAGAGAAGACTGAATGGCATCATTTTCCTCACACCACGATGAATTTATTTTTAATCTACAACTTCAGTGAATCATTATACCCATCTAACAGGCTTTTTTCTCTCCTGAAATATTCCTTTCCCACAGCCCAGAAAGTGTCTCAGACATTTTTCTGTGGTACATGAGTGGCAGAGGTCACAGAATCACAGAAGGGCTGAGTTTGGAAGGGACCTTTGGAGGTCATCTGGTCCAACCCTGCTGACCAAGCAGGGCCACCTACAGCTGATTGCCAAGGACTGTGTCCAGGTGACTTTGAATATCTCCAAGGAAGGAGACTCCATGACCTCTCTGGGAAATCTGCATCAGTTCTCAGTCACCCTCACAGTGAAAAGGTGTCCCTTGATGTTTGAGGAGAACCTCCTGTCTGTCTGTCAGACCTTCAGTCTGTCCCCATTATCTCCAGTTCTGTCACTGGGCACAGCTGAGAAGAGTCTGGCTCCATCCTCCTTGCACCCTCTTTTCTGGTGTTAATACACACCAGAAAGATTGCCCCATAGCTGCCTTTTCTCCAATCTGAATGGTCCCAGCCTCCTGCTGGGTCCCCCCTGAAAGGTCCTCAGCCTTTCTGCATAGGAGAGATGCTTTGCAACTGTATGGTCCCCAGCATATACTGGTGCTTGGGATTGTTTCTCCTCAGATGCAGGATTTTGCACTTCTCCTTGTTGAACTTCATGAGGTTCTTGTCAGACCATTTTTCTATCCTGTCAAGGTGTCCTTGGGCTTATCAGCGACTCCTCCCAGTTCTGTGTAATCAGCAGACTTGCTGAGGGTGTGCTCTGCCACATCATCCAGCTTAGATCTGTCTTTCCTTTTCACTCTGCCCATCTCTGTGTTTGCTCACAGGTGACCACATGATGCTAACCAAATAAGTAGTGGTAATAAAAGAGATGTTGTCTTTTCACTGCCATTCCCTGATTTCACAACAATTTTAAGATAGACACCACAATAAAGAAGTATTTTGTGTTGGCAGCATGCTGCTTGCCTCCTTTGCTGCAACAAAAAGAGCAGGATGACATCTGCATTATACTTGTGGCATGTGTCATTGGTTTCTGGGGCTGGCAGAGATAAAGGATCCAGTCAAACATCAGTAGGATGTCAGTAGTGCTGAGGCTGTTGGGAGGCAGAACAGTGGCATTCCTCTGCATGGGTGGCTTTGGAAAAGTGTGGGAAGGGACATTTAAATGCAGAAAACATGAGATTCTGGGAGCTGTCTATAAATTCCTTCATCATGCAGCTATCTAAGTGTTTAAATCTGTGGGAAGTGTCTAAATGGCTTTTCTCACTTGAGTGAATTAATGGCTGATATAAAACTTGACCAGTTTTTTTTTTTCATGATTTCTTTCAGTTTCCTGAAGAAAAAGATCCTTTATTGTTACTTGTTGTCATTGTATGATCTGTCACGTGCCTTTCATGGTTCAGGAACTTTTCCAATCTTTAATAAAGGTCCAGCCTTGTCTTGGATACGCATGCATAAATCTGTTCTGGCAATTATTAGGCCTTCAAAGTAGTGAAAATGTTTGTTTCAGAACTCCCTGTAGTACCAACAGTTTAGGAAGCCCTCTTGTAAGAGTAAGTTGTTCTGATCCAAGTGAAGCTTTCAGATCAATCCCAAATGGTGAATACTAGATGCTATTTATTCTGCAAAGTACATCAGAAGAGACTTCTGGTAGAGAAGCACCAGCACAGCTAGATTTCTTTGGGGAGTTTCCAGGGGATGTATCCATGGTTGAGTTTGAGGAAAGCCAGCAGCAGTGCTACCCTCTTATAAAACTCTTTGTTGGTTATGAGGATAAAAGGTCTGAACTGACAAAGAGCGTCCTTGCCTTGTGTTTCCATCTTGAAGGGCCCCTGTGAATTCACTGACAACTGACTTGCATCTTTGTAGGCATTTCACAGATCTGGATGCTTAATGCTAACCATTTCTTTCCTTTCTGTTTTAGGGAGAAAGGTATTATTTTAATTGTGCAAAAATTATTGTAAATAAAATCCTCTTCTGCATATTTCAAGTCTAACAGCAGATCACGTATGGGTGAAGCTGATAATAATATATAATATTACAATATATATATAATAATATATATCAAAACTTTATATTTTATCTGAGAAATAATTAATTTTTTCATATGTATTTCTAGGTTTGGCTGACCCTGGCTGATCAGTACTTACACAGTATAGCCATTGACTGGGACAAAACCATGCGTTTCACATTCAATGAAAGAAGTAATCCTGATGATGACTCTATGGGTATCCAGATAGTAAAGGTAGCCAGTTAATTTGTTATTTCTTTTCAAATTTTTTAATGAAAAGTTGACATTAGAATTTGGATTTATTTTAATCTCTGAAACTGCTTTTGCACAAATTGTATCTTATTTCCCTTTGGCCTGCCAAATTTTTTTTTTCAGCTGCTTTGGTCTTTTTGCACTAGTCTGGTTAGTGTTAGCTGGGAAAAAAAATCCTATTTCTGATTTTTTTTCTCCGTTGTTAGTTTTTTCAATTTTGAAAAAGTACTGTAGTTTAATGAAGATGAAGGAACATAAGTGGTTTTTCCTCCTCTGTAAACACAAACATTTGCTGGGAGTAAAAAGTATGTTTTATAGTATAGGAAATTAACATTTTTGAGTTGTTTTGCAGGAGTGAAACAAACTTGTCTATGTGTATTTCTCAGCTGATTAATGTTTAATATTTAAAGCAGTCAGCCATTTTATATGTTTTGCCTTTCACTTATAAATCACTTAAATTTCAAGGATATGTTTTCTGGGTTTTATGTTTTGAAAATTCAGTTGTCTAGTAGTTCTTCTATACTTTGATAAAAAGAGTTGCTCTTTTTTTGTTCAGTTAAGCAGCTGTTAAGTCTTGCCTCTTTGAAATCCAGAGATCTGTTAATATCTTCTGTGGCAATACCTTATGAACTTCTTTTAGGGGACTTGTTTATTTAAGAGCCTGCTGAAACTATTTCTCTTGGGTAAGCTAAAGGTTTCACAGATTAAAAAAGAAATGTTGTCATCAACTTTGGGAGTATGTACTGGGAGGGTGGAGGTGGAAGGAAAACTGGGACAGGCAAGAGAACTAACGGGGGAAGGAATATACACATTCTTTCACTCCTTGTCTTGTCATTTTTATTTTTATTATTTTTTCCTTTAAAGGACCTTCACCGAACTGGCTGCAGTTCTTACTGTGGCCAGGAGGCAGAGCAAGATCGAGTGGTATTAAAACGTGTCTTGCTGGCTTATGCCAGGTGGAATAAATCTGTTGGCTATTGTCAAGGATTTAACATACTAGCTGCACTTATTCTGGAAGTAATGGAGGGCAATGAAGGGGATGCCCTGAAAGTGAGTAAAATATTTTTTTTCAGTGTTGAAGATTGCTTTTATTTAGTGAACTTTAGAATAAACTAATGTGTGAGTTTTGTAGACATCCTTAACAAGCAGGACTCAAAAGAGTTAGCTCATTTATATCTGTGGATTTTTTATTTTGTTATCCTGTCTGAGCTAAAATGAATAGATTGAATGTTATCATTGTTAAATTTTTTTTCAAATAGAAACAAATGAGGGCTTGGCCATAAAAAAATAAATGGGATCACTGCTACTTACTGTAAAATATCTTATCCCATAATCCCAAATCTGCTTGCAAACACCATAGGTAGCTGAAATGTTAATATTTCATTATCAGCAGCTTATGTGACAGTTGCATATGAGGCAGTTAAATTGAGTTGCATATGAGGCAGGCAATTTTAAAGCAAATTGTAGGAAAACACCAAATATTCAAAATGAAAGTAAATCACTTTGAAGCTAATTTCTGGGCTACGTTAATCTTACAATGTCTTGTTTTCTTAGATGGGTTTTATTGTAATTAAAATAAAGCTTCATTAAAGTTATAATATGCCCGGAAATGGAAATACAGTTTACTACAGGACATGGTTTAAGGCTTGGCAAGATCATGTACAAATTTCCTTAAATAAACTTGCTTGTATGTGTGAGTTGGGGTCAAATAAATAAAAGATGACTGTGACTCTTGAGATACTGAGCTTTTTGTTTTGCCTTAGACAATGATTTAGATATGGTAAATATTTAAATTCACTCAGAGCTCCTAAATTATAAAGCTTGTGGCAGTTCAGTCCAGCTAGCTGGTACATAATCCTTCGTTCTAGATAGCTGCCTGTAATAGGAAGAAAGTACAATGATATACCAACTTTATATCTGAAAGTAAAATTTCCTTTCAATAATTCTTGCTTAAATTTTCCTCAATATTTTTAACTGTAATTTATCACATTTTATTGTGATCTTATACTGTCCAGAAGCTCCCCAAACACATTATGCTGTCATAGGAAATACCAATGCCCAAGGTTTATGAGGTCCAAGTTGATGGTAAGAGCTGTGTGCACCCTTATGGGTTGTCTTTTATTGTGAGTTGTGTCAGTCTCCTTGTGTGGAGGAGACAATGGAATGGAGCCAGACTGCCACAGGGAGGTAAAGCACTGAAAGCTGTTTGCACCAAAACTTGTCTTACCTGGCAAAAAAAAGAATGGAAAATAAAGTAATTTCTTTTCCAAGCTTAGTGTGTGGGCTTTGCAGGGTTGGAATTTTCCCAGAAGAGAGAGGGCAGAGGGGAAGAGCAAGGAAAGGAACAGGGTGGGTGGGAGGAAATAAGAATTGGGTATTAGTATAGGATGGTTGTATTGTAGTCACTGCCACCTAAAGCAAGCAGTGAGTGACTTCAGAACAGCTACAGAGGCCAAGTAAAGGTACCCTCAGGATTGTAGCTATGGGGTAGCTGTGTTTGGGTTCCTGTAGGGTCTGGGAGTTAAGGGAGCAAGGGCATTCTCAGGTCTTGCTGGTCAGGTCCCATTTCTGGGAAGGACGTTATTAACCAAAGCTCTGTGTCTGGGAAGTATCTCCCAGGGGCTGGGAAACAGCGAGTTCTACTGACACCATGGGGCTTTAACAGCACAGGACCCAACATGGTCACCTCAATGAATGCCCAGCCAGTGATACCTGAGTTCAGGCTACCTGAGTGATACTGGTTAAGGAAAGCATGCTTAAGTTCAATCTCTGGAGTTGCCTCAAAGTTAGCCTACAGAAATTAGGGTAAGCAAGAAAATCCCAGATTGCTTGTGTAGAAGCTATCAAAGTATTAATAAAAGTCTCATTGATACCGAATTGTGTGGAAATACTACAGAGTCAAATAATAAAAATAAATACGCAGAGATGTTTTACAAAGAAAGTATCTATTGCAAACTGGTAAATACATGAAGTGCTTTTAAAAAAAAAGTCTTCTCAAAGCAATTCACATGTTGGTGAAACAGGATGAGCTTCAGTGTTGAAAAAGATTTCTGTTCTTCTCTGGTCTCTCATGTATCTGAGACCAGTGAAGTAATACCACTCAGTGGGAAGGGAGCAAAGGCCTTTATAAAATGGTGTCTTAAACATGAGGGTTTATAGCTTATGTCTTAAGGAATTAATGAAATACAAATAGCATAGTTGTAAGTTAATGTTGCTGTATTAAATTGCTCTTCCATTGGTTGAAATATATCTGAACAAAATAAAGTATATTTTTATAAGACAATGAGGCGACCCACTGTTCAGCAAAGGTTAGGTAATGCAAAAATACAAGGCTCTCATGTAAAGACTGTTGATTTTCCTGTGTTGGCTACTGATCCACATGCTTTAAAACATGGAATATAAGACTGCTATTGCCTGAAGAAATATTGCAAGGGCAAGTGGCAGTATGTGGTCACAAGCAACTGGAAAAGAAAAGAAAGCAGTGCTTTGGTAGTCCTGTGTCTGAGAAGCTGTTTTTGTGGGCATCTTATGAAAAGAGAGGGATTGGAAAGAGGATTGTCTCCTGTGTATGAAAGTATAATGCTCTTCTCAAGAATTAAGGGCTGTATGAAACATGGTAAGGATGCTCATATGAGAGTAATGGAGACTTGAAGCAGGTGGGATGGATGACTGTGTGCACTCTCTGGAAATGGTTAATAGAGTGGCCATAGAGATTGTAAAAGATACTGAAGAGGTCACTGTCTTCTGTTAGGCTGATGATAAACATCAGCTTCTGCATATTTTTTGTTGCATTTGTTCATTCTCAAGTTTGACAGTATCTATTTAATCCATTACCACCCATGTAGTTGAGCTATCTCACTTGAAACAGATGTCTGCTTAAAATGTCTCATGCTGCTTAATTTAGCACCTTTAACAGTGACAAGATGGAGTGCAGCACACGGTAACACATCCCAGTAAAATATATGGAGAATCTCTTTTTAAAGAACAGTACCTTGCATTTTGGAGAGGGAAAATAGCGGACTTGCAAGATCAGTCTTCTAGTTGTGGCATTACCCAGAGAAGGCATAGTGAGACTCTCCAGCAGTGGAGAATCTCATAAACAGTTCCAACATCAGAAGTGTCAAAAAAGTGTGTTTTCTGTGAGTAATGCTGCCATCTTGAGCATAGCTTACAGTGACTTTGATTTCAGTCATTCATGGTTCATAAATTCTGGACAGTTTCAGGCCCTTGCGTCTTGAATACTTGTGTATACCTAGGCTGCCTGTGGATGCTCAAAGTGATAGTATTTTTTCCCCATATAAGTGGAGGTGCCAGAGGCATGTGTTGCCACTGGCGCCAAGTCATTCTTTAGTGAACAGAGAAATTTTATTTTTCTGTTATTCCTAGAAAATAACTGCTCCGTAAGTCCTACATGACAGTCTTTCATTTTCCCCACAGATCATGATTTACCTAATAGATAAGGTGCTTCCTGATAGCTACTTTGTCAATAATCTCCGTGCTCTCTCTGTGGATATGGCTGTTTTCCGAGATCTTTTACGAATGAAGCTTCCTGAACTGTCCCAGCACTTAGACACCCTGCAAAGAGCTGCTAACAGAGAAAGTGGAGGTATGTTCAACAGAAAATGCTATTAAACTCTGTCTTGCTGTTGTTTCATCTGAACACTGCTTTAAAAATGCAGTATTTTAAGTGTTTATGTGACTTTATTGCTTAGAATGTGGATTTTAAATTGTTAAGGTAAAATATGATGGTTTCTATTATTGATAACCTTAACATAAATAGGTTTTTTCAGGAAAAAACAAATAGAAATTATTTGGTCTCACCACTAGCTGCAAACAGAATTGTGTTGACAAGAGTATACAAAGCACGGAGTGACAGCACTAACACTAGCTTAGTACAAGGGCTACCTAGGAAAGGTAATTACTTGCCTTAGCTCAAGGTAGCTGTCCTACTGCTGCTCTGTGTAGTTGCTGGCTCATACAGCTATTCTGGGAAGAGTTACAATGTGAGAGCCAGTGGGGGCTGGTTAGGATTTCTTCACCAGGATGCTTATCAATACACAGGTACAAAACTCAGAACTACATCTTGCGTTTCTACCTGAAAACTAGCTTTGCACTGTGAATTTTTTTTTTCTGGCGTAGCATTCCATCCAGACTTACAGCTCTTTTATTTGGGAATGTTCTGGGGAGGGCAGGAGGTTTTTTTTAGTTGATTTGGTTTGTTTTTCAATTGGGTAGCTAAGTTCACCCTGAGTTCCATCTTAACAAAAATCTGCTACTATGTTCCATGTGGCTATGCCCAAACTGTATAAAAAACAAAGAAATGGTATCAAGGAAATATTTGCTCTTTGAAAGTGTTTTCACAGGCTTACCTCTCTGGTCACGGCCTTCAAGACATCAGTTAATACTAGGATGCACAAAGTGTTCTCTGAGCATAAAAAGAAAGTAAAACTTCAGGGTTTCAGGCTGAAACACTACATCTTGTTTGAAACATAACAGGTGTATCAGGATATTAAAATAATAGATATGACTTTACAGAGACAGTCACCTTCATGTAGATAAAGACTTTTGTCATCAGTTGGTGAAGAAATGCAGCATTTTGCAGGAGAGTTGGTGGGTTTGGTTTTTTTTGTTTTTTTCTTTTCGATAGAAGTTTTCATTTCATATAGCTTTGGGGAAGGAGAAACAGTCTTTCTGATATAGGAGAAAAAAAGAGTGGTGGTGTATTCCAGGGTTTACTGTCCAAAACCAATGCTGCTGCTTATGTTTTTGCGGTACAGCAGAATGGAAGGTGACTATATAATTTTTCCATTGTTCTTCTCAGCTTATCTTAGGACACCTTCAGGCTAAGTAAGCTCTGAGCAGTAACAGAAGTGCTAGAATGAATGGTGGATTTTAGTATCCAGTTTATACTCCTTGTAAAATGATAGTAAATTGTAGTTACTTCAAGTTTTTCTCTTGTTTGTTTTTTTAACTTCAGGAGGCTATGAACCCCCACTTACAAATGTCTTCACAATGCAGTGGTTTCTGACACTCTTTGCCACCTGTCTGCCTAACCATACAGTTCTGAAGATCTGGGATTCAGTATTCTTTGAAGGCTCTGAAATCATACTGAGAGTAGCTTTGGCTATCTGGGCAAAGCTAGGAGAGTAAGTGGTCATTTTTATCTGATTTTTCTTTTCAGTGTGAGCCACATTTAACTTTTGTTTCCCTTGAGAATGATGCAATTTTGAATGATGCAATCTTTTAAGTTTTCCTAAAAACATGTGGTTCTGACATCATGTCAGAATGGGCATGATAATTAATTGACCCTTTTTGCAGGAAATGCCTCCAGTTATTAGAGTTGTCTGTGTATAATAACTTAGTGCTGTGCTAAAAGGTTGGTCTTTCCAGAGCATAAACCTCTGAAGGAACTGGTAAATACTCTGTGTAAAGACACACACAGAGACTTGAGGGTGACCAACTAATTTAGTTGGGTACCTGAAACTGGGGATGTTAATTGCCTTGGTTTCATTTAAGGAGATTTAAGGATTTGAGCCCATTGACTCTACCTAGTACAGGAGTTCAGTATTACCAAGGGAATGACCTTGTGGTACATGAGTCTTTTCTGTTAAGGCCTGAAAATGAATTTTCCTGAAATTCTCTGCTTTTAAGCACACTCAAGCCAAGTTTCTACTATAGTCCTTTATGGCCTTGGAAACTCACCACATGTCCAGAACACAAGAGATGGTTAGTTCTTTAAACTCCTCTGTTGTCAAAGCAAATATTTGCATTCCAAAGAGTTTACAGTGCTCCCTGAGAAAAGAGTTTTGTCACTGGCTTTGGTGGGAGGTGTGAGCTCTGACAGGTCAAGCAGGTGTTAGTTCAGCTGGAAACATTTTTCAGCTGGCATCAGCAGCCGCATTGAATTTTTCTTGTGATGTCTATTAAAACTCATCTGCCTTTTTCCCCTGAAACTGAACCATTGGGATTTATGTTCAGTTCTGTCCTCAGAGATTTCATTTCCTCTTTTCTTTCTGAATAAATTGGCACTGCAGGCCAGTAGCATTGTAAAAGGCTTTGTTTAGTACATTTAATTTTTAATCTCAAGAATAATAATTAGAATAATAATTCCCTGAGAGCTTTTTTATTCAGTTCATGAATGAAACTTGCATGAATCATTTGCATTAGGACTAAGCTATAGGTAATCACATAGTGCTTTAGATAAAAGGTCTATTAGAGTGGATCTCTGTGCACTTAAAAGCTGTAATTGTGAATGTTACAACTCATAATATAAAAAAGGAAGTTACTGCTTTGAAGATTTTACTGTAAAGCTCAAAGAAACATTAGACATGTTTTAAAAAATTGAAAGAAACACAGTAAAAAAATATATAAGAATGTGTCCAACAGAATAAGCTGATAACACTGCACATTTTGTAACTGATGTGTCTGGGGAATGGGAGAAGGACTGGTAAAAAAGTGAGCACTGTTTTTGCTGGAAGAAGACAGAGAAACAAAAAAATCACATAGTCCACAATTAGCACTAGAACAGGGACGATTTAAAGAAGCAGGGCCTGAAATAGTGATAATAGTCTCATGATCTTCATGCTTCTCAAGAGTCATTCTCGAAATGAAAATAGGGTGAGAAGTGCATTTTAAAAATGTGGGCAGCTTAATCATACTTCTGTTTTGAGGGAGACTGAAGGAATGGGGAGATTAAATATAGGTGTGGTGGAGAAAGCAGTATGTGGAGGTCATGAGAGACTGAGGGTATCAGGGCCAGGTAAGCAGTAAGTTTGGTTCAATGCTTGGTCTCTACAGATGCTAAAGATCAAGGGAAGCTTCTTGTTCTGTTGCTTAAGAAAAAAGACAGTGTATTTCTTTTCATCATTTCAGCATCTGTATATTAGAGGAGAGGCTACAATATCAATGCACTTCTTTGGGATAGAAGAAAAGAAATTTTCCACTTGACAGGAGAGATATTTAGTAGCTGACCCTAGTGTATGTAGAACACCAACTCACTAAAGCATATTACTCATATTTCTCTTCCCCTAGATGACACTCTGGTTTTTTAGAATGATTCTGGGTTTTTAGAAGTTTAAAGAAAAGTGTGGAAGAAAATACCCAATTGACCCCCCCCCAAACCAAGACAAACAGAAACATACTACCAAAGCAAACAAACAACCAAAACCAAAACAGTCCCCATCTCTAAGAAATAGCATTCACAATAGGATGAGTGAATTGTCCTTCATTCTGCATTATGTTAGCTTAGTTGTTTTTGAACACGACATGTTATGCACCTATACTTAATTTATTCCACAGGAATGGTTTCTGGCCAGTGAATATGTTCCTGTCTGACAAAAAGAAAGTTCAGCTGGTGAATTCATCCTTTTGGTGCAGGGTGAAGAATGGGTGATGAGGCAGTAAAAAAATCTTTGTGCTCCCTTTTTGAGCTGCTGAGAAAACTCCCTTTTGCTAGTAGGAGGCAAAATTTATTGATTCTTGTGCTGTAGAAGTGAAAGGGGCAGAGGGAATAGCCTGTCTGGGGATACGTGAATCTCTTGTCATGAGGAGTCAGGACAGTAAGCTGTACTTAGTGCATCCTTTCACTGCTCCAGCTTTTCCATTGTTATGTGCACAGTTTTATTATTTGGAAGACTAGGCAGAATTGCAAATAAACTTAGAAGTTAAGCTGTCTAATGGAAATGCATTTTTTATGATGACAAGAAAATCAGTTTTGTTTTGAACATGTATAATCATATATAAAAGTAAAATAAAAACCAACATGTATTTTGATGTAGGCAAATTGAATGTTGTGAAACTGCAGATGAGTTTTACAGTACTATGGGCAAGCTGACCCAGGAGATGCTTGAAGACAGTCTAATTGACAGCAATGAACTTATGCAGGTGAGTAATTGTGACATAATTATTTTTTGTGTTTTCTGTGTTGATTTCTTCAGGTATTAATTTCTAACAAATTACATTTTTGTTTAGATACTGCAGAAACCTTAATTCTCCCAAGAATAAAAGTTTGAGACAATTGGATTGAGCTAGCATGTCAATGAAACAAGTAGATGACCTGCAGTTGGAGCTAGAATCTTATTTTATATATGAAATATAGAGAACCACTAGGCTTCATTTAATAAAAATTGATCCTATGTTGACAGCTGAAAGTCTTTTGTGATATAATGCCCAGTTGGATTTACACAAGTAAGATGTAGAATCTTTTAGCAGTCCCCATTTTTAGGGTGTTCTTTTCCCTTTTATTTTTGTTCAGTTGTTTATTACACTGTGTCCTTTTCATTCTGCGGACACTGTGGGAAATAAGAGTTTATGAAGTGAGAAGTGTATAAAAAATCCTTCTCGATTTAAAAAAAAAAAAAAAGCCGTGAACAGTCAGTAGTGTACTGTAAAAAAGACATTTGTAGATAATTGCAGTCCCTGAATTCTCAAAGCCTATGTCATTGCATCAGAACAAAGACCCACATTGTTCTGGGAAAGAAAAGGGCCTTTAGAATCTCAGATTCAATTTATTTATTTACACGTACTTATTCTTGTGATATTTTATGGTGTTGTCTACTTAGATGTTTCATAAGGACTTTGTGCTACAGTTCTGGAGCTTTCCTTCTGATGAGTTAGAGCATGGTGATTAAATGGGTGCAAGTACAGAGAAGGTAATTCACCTGAAATTTTGTATCTGTCTTAGGGGAAGGAAAAAAGTCAGCCTATGAAGCAACACAAGTTTAGTAACAGTTGTTAGCAGGTAACTTCTATTGCCTATTGTTGGAAGACTATGTTAAAATACACTTATCTAGTCTGGTAAAGTCCTGCCCTGAAGTAAAGGATTATTTTCAGTTTTATTATTTTGATAATTGTTGTTTTGTCTGATGAGGAAGGTCGAGGAATGGGAGAAGTGAATGTTATGGCTTTGTTTTGCTTCCAGAATGGAAATGCAGCTGGTCAAAGGTACTCACATGCTTTTAAAAAATGTGTTCTGTGTATGGAAGAGCAGTGTATCTGGTTTGTGTGTGTCCTCTCTGTTGAAGAAACCACAATATGGTTTGCATAGCATTCAAGTCAAAATGGCAGCTGGCAGTGTAGCCATCTCTGAGGTCTTCACTTGAGGCCCTCTTTACCCTAAGTAGAAAGAATAAGGCACTACAAGAGTTTGCCATCAGGGCATATAAGTGCTACCATGTATCTGGTTGGAGAAAAAAATTAATAAATATTAACCATTCCATTAATGAAAAGACCCAGGCTGCTTGAACATGCTGTTTTTCAAACTGCTTTAAGCTTTTGCAGAGAACTCATCCAGAGATGATGCTTTGTTTTCTTTTTTTTTCTTATTCCTTTTTCCCTAATAAAAATCAGAATGATGAATTTACATCTGATACTTTTTTCAAGATGGCTCAAGGGTTGTTATCCTACTGTGGGAAAGGATTAATATCCCACTCTGCCTTCCCTACACATTTCACTAGAGCTCATTGGTGGCAATCATCTCACTTTTTTCTGGACTTGCATAACACTTATATTTGCATCTAAACTACTTGCCCAGGCTCACTTAAGCCAACAAAGAGTCACATGCACTTCTCAACCACTGGAAAACAAATTGTGCTCTAAAAGGCTTGTTTCTTTTGGGAGTTAGAGGAGAGAGGTACAACTGATCCTTCAAGGGAAGTGTTGACAGAGCAGATGTCTAAAGTAGAGCAGGGGACTCATGGCCTCATTCTGTCCACCAGCATGTACAGTTGCTGCAAGTTTATCCCTCCCATGCGGACAGAACCTTATAGCTAGGATGGAAGCCTTCAAGCTTTTGCAGATTTAGCCCTTGTGTGGTGAGAGGTCTTAACGTTTTACTGAGGAGAGCATGGAGGCACTGGAGGAGCCAGCCAGCCTACAGCTTCCTCCTTTTTCAGGTTGAATAGTTTGGGTGAGTAAAGGATAAGTGCTGTACACATCAGATTCTAGACTGGGTATGTATTGGTTCCAATATGGAAACAGAAGGTTGTACACCAGGTGTCTGCAGGTATTCTAATCAGAGTGTGCTAGACTGAGTCTGTGCTTTCATGCCTTCTCAGAAAGCAAGCATTTTTATAAGCAGCTAAACTAACTCAGTTTGTACACCCAGAAACATTGCAGCACAGAGGAGGTGAGAAGCTAACTGGAGGAGAGGCATCCCTTGGTATTTACTGGAATGGAGGGGAAGAGGGATTAATCCTTCTGTAGTACTCTAGCATTTTGGACCATCTCCCTAGGTGGTTACCCTTATTCAATGGTATTCACTGTTAACTTTCTATTTGAGTAGCACTTTGTCTATTTTCCTTTGGGTCTGTTTTTGCTTTTTGTTTTGTTTTCTTAGTCAAAGTGAAAATAAAGAAGAGCCTTAAACCAGTGAGGGGCAGCTGTTGATATAAGTGTGTTTGATAAGTTGTCTGCAAAATGGCTTACCCTGTTTGGAAGCCACAGCCCTTCCCCTCCCCTATAGTGTTCTGCTGAGGGTGTAGATGGCTTTGCATTTTTAGGGCAAGGCAAAAGATTGTCAAATGATTTAAGGTGAGAATAAACAGTATTTTCCTTGTCTCTTTTCTTGTTCCCAGGATCTGTCCCTTGTAGCCATAAATAAGATGCTAAGTTTGGCTGCATCATGCTTTGTGTATGTAGGCTATTTCCCTCTGGGGCAGTTCCCCAGAATTACCCAAATGGCATCCAAGGCTGTGTAAAAACTAGAAAAAGAATGCTTTGATTCTGAAGTGCTGCTGGGAGGATATCACAGGTGTTGGTTGACAATATATTTTTAATTTCCAGTGGAACTTGCACTGGCATAAAATTTGTTTTGTGGATCTCTTAGCCAGGTGGTAAGTGAGGCCTACAGTTATAACCTGATAACAATAATTAAACTAAAAATATGTATGCTAAATGAAAGAAATTGTAGAAGACATGGAATAGACACAGATTTGAGACAGGCGAAAGCTAAAAGCATAATCCGAAACAGTAGGTGCAAAGAGTAAACGGAGGACTCGGAGTTGACTGTTTCACTTAAAGGGTAACTAGCATATGGAACAAGTTACCTGAGAAAGATGTTGACATAAAGAGTAGAAATAAATTCCAGACAAACCTCCGGAGAGAGTTAAAACATATGGGGGGAAAAAAAACCTAACAGGAAGGTATGGTGGAGATCAAACAAGCAGGCAGACGTGTTGGGCTGGAGGTAGGTCTTTCTCCAGATCATAAAATTCCTTTGTCTGGTAGACTGATGGGAAATCACTAGTCAGACCTTAGAGAATAGTTTTCTTTCACAGTAGCATTGTAGTTTAATGGAGTGGCAAAACTTCAGTTCACGCTCCGGATTTTTGAAGGCATCTTCCTTTCCTTAGAGTCTGTGCAGGGTTTGAGCTGTAAAAGCATTCTCACACAGAAGCCTGTTGAGGTGCACTATTGCCCTGTGTCTGATTCAGACAGGAGTGTCCTTCCTGCTCCTCAGTGCTTTCATCAGTGCCGTTAGGGAAACTCTTTTTTCCCCTTATGTCAGGAAATGTCTAGTACTGAATTCATGTTTGCAATTTTCCTCAGTGTATTTAGCATAGACAAGGCATGGTTCAAGAATGGATTATGTAGAAACTGTTCAGAATTTCCTTTCATCTTAATTGAGGTCATTTGCCTTCAGCTGAAAATGTCGCTGACTTAATAGCACAGGAAAAAAATATGTATTTCCTGCCATAGCTAATGAGAAAATTTTATGTTGCTGTCTTTCAAAATATATTTAATTTTCAGCATGTGGAAAAGCTTTAATATTTCAGAGAAACTATGGGAAATCATATTTTTGGTTTTCTTTTTTTTTCTTCTGACAGTGAGACTCACAGTGAATTATTTGGCAGTTATTTGAAAATTCCTAATAGTTAACAAAAGCAGGGAAAAAAGGCAACCAAAGTAGGTAGGAACAAATCAGCAGTGGTGTTGCAATGAATATGATATACCTTTATGCCAGGTTGCCTGTTGACTTACAGCAAAAATAGTGCCGAAAGGAAATGTATTTGCAACTATGTATCTTCTTTGAGTATTGAAGTGAATAAAATCTATTAGCATTTTGATAACCTTGTTTTAGAAAAACAACTCTACCCCACCAAACCCCACCTTTACCCTGAAAACCAACCCACGAAACAGCAATCAAAACTAGAAAGTGAGGGAAGAAAACTTGCACAATGTTGGATCCTCCCTCTTCAGCTCTAATTTTTGTGTTGATGTGATTTCTTTCACACAAGCTCTTGAGCTTCTTAAGTAAAATGATGAATCAGCTAACAGTCCACATCAAATGAGGATCTGCCCCTTCCTATCTATGCTAATGCTAATACTTTGTTGAATTCTTGAGCAAAAACATAGGTCTTCTGGAAAGATCCCCAAATCTTAAATGATGCATTCATGTAAGTGAAATCATAAATGGAGGAGGATTTCCAGTCTATTGGCAGGGTTGACAATAATTATTAAATGAGTATAGGAGTTGGAAAGTATCCTACAGCTGGTATTATCAGTTTCTTTTTTTTTTTTTTTTTTTGACTGAACTGTGTATTTTTCTAGTGAGTCAGTCTTTATTTTTCTTACAGGAAATGCTGACAGAATCATAAAACTAGATCATTTTCTTACAGCATGTGAATGTGCAAGAATGTACAGCCTTTAATCCTGTAATACTCTGGAAGTCTGTTCATGGAAAAATCTTCTGTGAGACTGTTAGTTAAAGTGAAAATTTTAAAAGTTGCCTTTTTTTTCACCCTAGACTGTTTACACCATGGCTCAATTTCCTTTCCCACAACTGGCAGAATTAAGGGAGAAATACACGTACAATATTACTCCTTTCCCTGCAGCAGTAAAATCAACTTCATTTTCAGGGTAAGTTTGAAATGCACTGCTTATGGTTTATAGAGTTATTGTTTACCCTCTGCAGAGGGTGAAAAGGCAGGTGGAATCCTTCCTAGTATGCTTCTAAAAAAGATAAAAATGCTTGGTAATGTTCACATTCAAGAATGTATCTTCCTTACTTCTCTTGCATTCTCTTTTGACAGAAGGTTAGGAAAAAACAGAGACAGTGATGAAGAGAATGACTTAGATGATGAGGACTCAATTGCTAATGCAATTGGTTGTCTTGGACCATTAAGTGGGTTTTTGGCACCAGAGCTCCAAAAATACCAAAAGCAGATGAAAGGTAAAAGTGATTTTGTTAATTTTGGAAATCAAATGCATATGACCTTGTCGAAATTGTCTGCAGCTCTGTCTGTGAAAGCTGATATGGAAAATGTGTTTTCTATGCACACAGGGGTCACAGCAGGTACCAATGACTTGTTCTGCATTCCATGAAAGTGTCTTCAAAGCCAGGTTGGAAGGCTGTAGGTGTACAGTAAATGATGTTAAGGATTTGTTAGTTACGGATTTGGCTACTGTAATGGTTAGCAAAGCAACCCCGCACACGAAAAAGAAAAATATATGAAAAAACGTCCACCCTAAATCCATGTCTGAGTAAGCTGTTAAGTAGTCAGCATTTTCCGAAGGGTGTACCTGTAAGAAGTGATCTTGATCTTTATTTGCATATGCATGGTTAATACTGGAACCTATCAACAGTGAGTGAATTCTGCAGATGATTTCACTGCCCTTTTGGCCAAATCTTCAGATTGTTGTATGTTTTGGATATTCTCACATTGCAAAAAAAGGTATGGTTTAAGGTGTTCTGAGAAAATGTCACTGTTTTTCAAATCCTTCCACACTGAAATAAAATTTCTTGACAGAATTGTATGTCCACCTGTGCAAGCTCTACAAGCAGTATAAAATGCTGATCCATACAAGAAAAGCAAAGAACATTTGTTAACTCGCAGCAGCCTCTATGAAGGATCACTGGATCAACAGTGATTTTGCAATACCTTTGGAGAGGCCATTTTTATTTGTCTCCAACTCACCTCCACCTTACCCTCAAAAAAACCCAGGCTGATGTAGCAGTTGCCACTAACGCTTCATCATTCTTGTGTCTTGATTTTGCTGAGACCTGTAAGCTGCAATTTTCCTCTTGATTGCTGTGGTGTTTTGTTTTCCCCTTCCTGAGGGACTTTTTGCCTGCTGCTTCAAACTAGCACTTAGTCAGGACATCAAACTGCTGTCACGAACTAAACCAAAGACAAATAAACATTCCTTGAAAAAGAATTATCCCCCTGACCCTGGAGTGCCAGGTTGGTGGTGTATCAGAAACAGCTGTGAAAATAAATTGCCCTGCTGCTGTTGCTCTGCAGCTCTTGATCAGAGACACTCTCAAGTTGTCTGATCCTCAGCTGCTCTGAGCCTATCCCTTTTGTTGCTACCAGCAGCTTTCTCCCTGGGGTGTTCTGTTTCTTGATGCTTCTTGCTGGTAGCACTAGGTTGCTTGTTTAATCTCATGCCTGCTTGACTGTAATGTATTTTATAACTTGCATTATTGGCCTCTGTGACAACCGAGTATCTTTAATTACCTCTTACTGAATTACTTCAGTGGTGGCTTGGTGTATTTTTAGGTATCTGAAGAGATGTGCATGTAACTTTGCATTGCCATGTTGATTGATATTTATGATCTTTAACCTCCCCTCAAACCCTTGCTATTCTTAAGCATTAATGCTATTTACAGCCCTCCTTATTGTAAATAGCGCAGCCTAGTAAATATACACATTATAACAAATTTTTAATTAAAGACTACAGTTAAATAAGTTGATAGGAATTGGACACAGACTTCCCTTGGAAATAATCTGCAGAACTCTTGAATATGCCAATTTACTCCTCACCTCTACTTTATTCCCTCCTTCTACAGATCAGAATGAAGAACAAAGTCTTGGTTCCAGTAACATTGCAGAATTAAGTCCAGGAGCAATAGACTCTTGCAGAAGTGACTATCACACTGCTTTTAACAGCATGATGATGGAGCGTATGACCACTGATATTAATGCACTGAAAAAGCAATATTCCAGGATAAAGAAGAAGCAGCAACAGCAGGTTCACCATGTGTATATCAGAGCAGGTAACATATTAAAACATGCTTCATTTACTGATTTATTACAAACTAATTTCATCCATGGAGGCAAGGCAAATGACATTCTTTACATTTAACCAAATAGAGAAAACAAGAAGACTGATGGAATACCCACATTAGTAGTAAAGTGGGTACCACTTCATGCAGAAGAAAACAGAAAACAAGATCGTGATATTTTTTTCTTCTTTTATCAGGATCTGAAGATGATGACCCTGGGGGTTTTTTAGGTCCCAGGGACCAACTAAACAATGGTATTTAAAAGTGGCTTTGCTATCTGGGTTCATTGTGTTGATCTCTCTGATTAAAAGCTTAAATTTTGGCATTCTTGGAATTGACATGCTGATGCACTGGAAAATTGAATGCAGAGATGGGGATGCTTCAGATCATGTGGCAAGTAGATTCCTAGCTGGTCTGTGTTGGCCAAACTCCTCTAAATTCATCTGGGCACGGCAAATTATGCAACTGAAGGAATCGGCTTAGATGTTCTGTTGTGGCTGGCAGTTTCTTTAGGCATAAAGATACTGTTGTGAGGACTGAGCTGGACATCAGTCCCTTATTTAACAATCCGTGTTAGGGAGTCTGTCTTCCTAATTGTCAGGCCCAGCAGTGCAGGGGCTGGCATGAAATGCACAGCTGAAGGTTTAACTGGGTGTACAAGCTGAGCACAGCTCACTGCACTCATTCCTCCCCACTTAGGCGTCATCCTTCTAGGTCAACATTGAACCATGCAAATGGGTCACTAGGGAGAATTTTTATTTCTCTTCTAGATTGTCTAAACCTGTGCAAGCAAGAGCATTGAAACACATGGAGCTGCAATTTTTCATTTATATGATTTGGAAGGATTTTTAAAAAAATATTAATGAAATATTTGCTTTGAACAAAGGCTGTAGCCAGCAG
Source organism: Acanthornis magna (assembly GCA_036785705.1). Taxonomy (NCBI): domain Eukaryota; kingdom Metazoa; phylum Chordata; class Aves; order Passeriformes; family Acanthizidae; genus Acanthornis; species Acanthornis magna. Next base: position 29,739,290 of record JAWUZG010000001.1, read on the forward strand.
AAACAGTGCGAACAGTGAAATGTTGATTCCCAAGGATGCCAATCCCTACCTTCCAAACACAAATCTTTCTAATCTTACTAATCATGATGCAGGGCTGGGTTTGTCATTTAATCAAACTGTCATCTGATCACTAATTCTGAGTCTACTCCTCTGGCTTAATAAGATGCAGTTTATCCATTAAAAGTACTTTGGTTCATTTTCCGTTTTCCAGTCACACAAGCCTCATGGAGAGGCTTATGTTACTGACCTCATATGGAGACTGAATTGCTTTTTGCTGTTGAAAGAGAAATGAAGGGGGGGAAAGATCAGAAGACAATATTAAACTATCAGTTTAACTGTCAATACTAGTGTTAAACTATCAGTTCTGCAATTCCAAAAATCAAGAAGCTATTCTTTTTAATGATTTATTTTCATGGTATTCCTGGCTCAGGACTTACCCATAAATACTTATTGCAAAGCAATGAGGGAGCACAGAAAATCCTTGTATAGAATGTGCAGCTTTGCATTTGGCGCCAAGACATAAATGAAATTTAATGATGATTTTCAAGTTTGGATTGTTTTTTTTTAAAAATACATTCAGTTCTACAAACCTTTGCTATGCCTCAAGAAAGGTATCGAATTTGATGGTGAATCCTTAGAACGTTAATTTGTTTTGTTCTTTAACAATACTGTGTTTCTTTTAAATTCTTTCTTTCAGACAAGGGGCCGGTTACCAGCCTTCTCCCTTCTCAGGTAAACCATTCCCCAGTGATAAACCACCTCCTTTTAGGAAAGAAGATGAAACTGAATAATAAGTCTCTCAAAAATGCTGTTATTCACATCCCAAGTCATGCTACGGGGAAGATGTCTCCCATTCCTCAAGAAGATCTTAAAACAAAACTGAACTCTCCGTGGCGCACTCACATACGAGTTCACCGCAAGAACATTGCTAGGGCCAAAGGCCAGCTGGGCTACGGGGACACCGTAGGACTGATAGATGAGCAGAGTGAGAGCTGTAAAACCAATAGTCCTGGTACAAAGGAGGAGACTTCCAAACATTCTGACTTTGGAGAAAGAGAAGGAGGTGGTTTGGATGACAGGACTACTTGGAAAGCTGACCAGCAGTCGTCTGAGCCAGTCTCTACAGACAGCAATACAAACATGTCCGTGGTTCAGCTAAAACTAGAAGCACTGGAACTCACCTCAGATACCCAAACTGATGTGGAGTCAACATCCCCTCAGTCCAGCCAGCAACGTTTATCAGAGTCTTCCACTTCATCCAGAGACAGTGGAAACCTGGCTAAATCGCCCCAGCCTGGGAACCCAAAGCCACAAGTCTTCAATCCTTTTCCCAGTGTCAAGCCTCTTCGAAAGTCAGCTACAGCCAGGAATTTAGGGCTATATGGCCCCACTGAAAGAACGCCAACTGTACACTTTCCACAAATGAGCAGAAGTTTCAATAAATCTGCCAGTGGCAACAGTGGGACCAGGAAACGATGATGTACTACCTGGTACTTACTATTTCTGACAGCAACGAAAGAATTTGTATTGCCTTTTTTTTTAATGTGTGCATGTGTATGTGTGTCCCAAAGCATTTCTAATTGCTAATTAAGTAATGGGGACAAAAGTGGTTACCAGATATATAAATAAGTGTCTTTGGAAATTGTACTTCCGTGTCGTTATGGGATAGATTAGTGAAGATGCACTCTGGCACCCTTTTGTTGATTCTGATGGTCGTGTGTAAAATAAACATTAATTTGCAATGTGAAGCATACTATTTCTTGAAGTCTAACTCAGACATTAAATCACCAGCTGCCTTTAACCCCTCAGCCCCCCATGGCTGCCTCCTGTCTTTCTGAGCTCAAAGGACAAATTGTCCAGTGCAGCAAACAGGTGTAACAGTTTTTGTGACTGTTAAGCAGCTTCCCTGTTAGACCTCATCATCATACTCCGGGAGTAGCTGGAGAAGCCATGACTAAAAGAAGCACAAGCAGCCCTAGCAATCATAAGTGTCACTTTGTGGCATCTGGCTTCAGATATTCTTGAGCAGCATTTTGTGCTTCTCTTCCCACAACAATTCTCTGCTGACACTATTTTTAATAGCAACCTAATCATTGAGCATGAGAACAGCAGACATAAGTCCATCCACAACATGAGTTTGCTCCTTCTCTGTTACATGTGTACATACATACATTTCTGTTATTTACTGCTCGAGAGTCGCAGTACTGTAAAATTAGGAATTAGGTACAACTATTTGTATAGTTGGATGATTATTATTCTGATGCATCTTGGCTTCAATGGATTTAAAAGCTATTATCTAGATTAGACTTGTAGTTAAATAATATTTGCCAGCTTAGCAGTAGGTAAAATATATGAATGTTCCAAAGTAGTTTAGGGGTTTAAAGTCTATAAATAGAGTGATTAGATACTTAGAGTGCCACTTCCCATTAAAAGCCAACACATCGGCCACTATGTTACTGGGATGGACTCTTGGTCTTCCATGTCTTGGTTCCTTTTTGGTGTGGAAGAACAACGGCAAAGTGATAAAATGAGTATTTATTTCTAAATCAGAAAGCCGAAGCTGATGAATACCGTAAGACAAGTACTTATATATATATAAAACAGAGGCAGATGGAGAAACTAAACATGGATCGTTCAACTTCAGGGTTGCAAAATCAAGTACACAAACTCCAAGAAATTCAGGTTGCTCTTAAATCATTGCGGCTCTGTCAAATGGTGTGTACTGACTACGATTCACTACCTTAATTCCAAGATTCCTGTGGCATGAAAGGGCCAATATTTGAAACTGGAGTAAAAGCAGTAATGATGAATCAGCCCCGTTGTATGTAGTATCTTACTTTTTAAAATTCTTTGTTAAATTTGCGAATTAATATATCATTGTCTATTTATTAATGTATACCATAACCTATAGAATGTGACATCAGTTTTACTGTATACCATAACTTATAAGATGTACAATATACCCTGTTCATTGTTGTGGGGACAGTTTTATTTTGCTGTTGTTTCATATAAGTGTATGCATATAAAATAATATACAAGTATGAACTCTATAAATATAAAACAGATGTAGATCAGATCTTGCCCCTGCCTTATTTCCAGGTTATAGTAGTATTGTCACTAATGATTACTTACAGCACTAAGTAAATTAAAATAATGTAGAATTTAGTCATTGATTATGGACTGTATGTGAATTGTTTCTGCACTGAATTAGAAGAAATGGACTTCACAAAAATTTTCCTGTGAATCATCCTCCCCAGTTTTTCTTAGCTTCAGTGTATCACGCGGCTGTATGCTGAACCAGTACAAATAAAAGGACTGTCAATCTGCAAAACCTGCTAAAATGGTCCAAGTATGTGCATGAATTTTCAGCATTTTACAATGTGAGTAAGCAGTGGAAAATCAGCGAATTATGCATGGATATAGGTCTGGGGAAAGAACAACACATTCAAGTGATTCAGAATGAATAATAATTTATGAGTGCACTCAGGTCTTGGACTGTGAGGACTGAGGTGAAGTAACCACAGCTACTCAGTGCATTTGTTTGATGATGCTTGCTGCAGGAAGTTTTCTTTAAGTACCTCTTGATGAGAAAATAGAATGTCATGTTACTACCTCAAAGGTACATTTCTGTACCTCAAAGGATATTCACTCTCTACCTGAAATATACTGTTGAATATTCAGTAAACGCAACTTCATTGCTTAGTACTGAGACAGAACATTAAGATGAAGTCCAGAGAACCAGGGAACTCCAGAGGAAGTTTCCCATTATTTTTTCCTTAAAGAATCCCTTCAGCAAATGAGGTCTAGTGATGAACCAAGTTGTGCTTGGAAGAGTGGCACTGCAGCACTGAGGGTGCTGGGAAGTATGATGGTGGGGGTCTGCTCTGTAAACATTTTGTTCTCCTTGAGCCTTCTTGTTCTAATGCTCTCTTCCATGTCACCAAATGACATTTCTGTTTGTTGTGGTTTTTAAAAAAATTTCTCGAGTCTTTTTTTTTTCAAGGAAGTATTTTATTAAGATCATGTTGACTTTTACTTCTGAGCATGTGTTTCACCATCATCAAATGAAAGTTCTCAAAGGACAGGCATTTGATTTCATTTTGTGGACATTTACAGTTCTGCAAGTGGAAACAGGTCCACAACTATTCAGAGATTATTTGAAATTGTCTATGCTTCGGTGGTAAAATAGCAGATGGTAGAGATTAGTTTTTCAGAATTGCTGTCAGCAAACAATTGATTTGTCCCCAACTGCAGGTACAATGCAAATTCAATTTTGTGTGCTTAACAAAAATCCTGCCTCCATTCAAAAGAATCTGAGTGGTTACTAGAAAGGCAACAAAACATTATTTCATGCAAAAGTAAAAATGCAGCCCTTTGCACTGGTATTTCCAATTCAGATAAAGCTCATTTTCAAAATTCAAGACTTAAAATATGAACATGTATTTTAAACCATGTGAAATTTTTTGTACAGAAATAAGGTGAGTGCTTTCACTGTATTGTTGTTTTCCTTGACCTTCTTTGCAAGGAGTTATCTTGTGCCCATCCATGGGCAGTAGTGGCAGCTGGCTGAGTGGCAGGGAGCCAGTATCATCTGACACCAGCTCCACTGAAGTATGAAGAGAGAGAAAATTCATCCAAACACATTCCTATCCTAGTCAACACTTTATTTGCTCCAGTTTTACTTCCTTTTTATTGGTGAAAGATTCATTCAAGGCAGGGGGTTGTCATAGATTCCTGCCAGTGATTTGAGATGTGCAGTCATGCCAGACAAGCACCCTCAGTGCCTAAGTGTGCCATTAGCCAGCAGGCACTGCCCAGGTGACGGTGACTGCTTTCTCAGGCAGCCAGAAGCTGCTCGGGTGCCTTTGAACACCTGTGTTAACAGCATCCTTGGGGAAGGTGTGCTCCTCTGAGAGGGTCATTTGTGGGAGGGGTGAATCCAGCGCACTGTGAGAAAGTGAATGTGTGAAGGGGCTCTTCTGCACACCCTTTCCCACCGAAGAGCCTTCAGGACTTGCACCAGCTGACAAGCAGATAAAAGATATTTCACGTGATTTCAGACATAGGAGTGGTTTGCAGTGTCAGACCATGCCCAGGCCCAGCCTCCCCCAGCCTGCAGGATGCCATTTCAGCTGGGCTTCATCCTACAAGCAGCACACAGCGCTTACTTGGCTCACCACACCTTTAAAAAGAACCACAAACGTTTCCGACTCTTTTTCTGATAAAACTGTATCAAACCGCTGTGGTTTGCCACAAATAAGCAGTCAGGCATGGTGGCAGCAAGGAAGGTGATATATATGGATGGAGAGCTTAGGAGGAGAGAAGGAGCAGTCTGTCCAGGCAGAAGGTACAAGAAGTTTTGAGGGAAAACTATCTTCTCAGTGCCTGTGTGGCTTTTTAGCTTTTTTAGTTGTAACCAACAAATCCATGACATACTGCTTCCTGCTCATCCATCCTGTATTCAAAGTGATCATGGACTTGCCTGATGCCAGCAAGGTGCCCCATCCTGTGATGGTGTTGTCCACCTACTTGGTAGCCCAGTGGTTGCTCCTGCCCTGGCAGCAGCCAGCCTTGGCAGGACGGAGATGCCCTCTGGTGAGGTTCACTGCGGCTCGCTTCACACTGAGCCATCTAAAGGGGTCTCTTCTCTCATGGGTGTGTATTGTTGGTTTTCTGATATTTTATATTTGTTGGTGACACAGGGAAACTTTTTGAGCTGTTCCTCATTTTTTGAATACAGCATCAGGAAAGACAGGTGCTTTCTGCATCTCAGGACTCAATAGTTTTGCAACTATTCCTCTCTGCTTGGCTTGTATTTTGCCTTTGTGAACTCCCAACCCTTGCTTGTATTCATTGCCTCTGTGTCTGATGAGAATTTACAGGAACATAAGGATAGCCATGCTGGTTGGCTTAGCCCAGTGTCTTTTCTCTGACAACTAATGGTTGGAAACAGCCAAGAATGGAGTCCTGTAGGAAGATGGCACATCCAAAGACAGCCTTCCTTTAGGGCAGTCACCCAGTTTCATCTGGGTTGAGCACATCACACAGAGGGGAGGTGGATGGCCAGGCCAGCAGCTCATCCCCAGCAAACCAGAGATGTGCTGGTCTGGGCAACTGCATGTACAGCAGGGACCACAAACTGAGGTTCATAAGCAAAATTTCCTCCTTCACATGAAAAGAATAATGATAATGGAGACATGGCCAAGAATGAAAATAATAATAAACACCAGAAAATGTGAGTCTGAAGCAGCAGCTCTCATGGACGTGCAGTGATGAAGGACTCATGGGCAGTAGTTCCCAGCCAGTTTTTTGCCCTTTTCAGGCACCAACAGTGGTGTTGCTCTGCTCCTGCTTCTCACTGTCCATGATGGTTCTTCCACCTTGCTTTCCTAACAGCTTTGGTGGCCTCTCTAAATGACACACGGGTACAGACCCAGCGTGAAGGGCAGGTGCAGAGACACCACAAGGACAGCTGTGGAAATAAGGTGTTTGGTCAGCAAGAAGGAGGTAACTTTATTCTTAGGAAAAGCAGGAAAGGTCTCTAGCAACCACTCAGCATAGGCATAGGAGTCCAACATTAAGACTTTGAGATGCCGAAGATTTACAGCTCATCAGCAGCCAGTCACAGCTGCTCAGGGAGAGGAGAGCTGAGTGGAACCTTACAAGATATGAACTTGTATGTCCAGGCACCAAAAAGAGTGTCAGAAAGTGTATGAATTTTTTCATGACTGTGACTTATAATTGCAGCTTCTCTTACTCTTCTCATGACGTCTCTTAATGAAACTGTTTTCTCTTCTTTTTTTTTTTATATTTTAAATTGAGTGTAGGTCTCTTGCTCTGTTTTATCTGCACCAAAATACAGACCTAATCATCTGTTTGTTCTCACACTACAAGTCGCTTACATTAGACATACATAATGCCCTTTTGAACTCCAGATTACTGTGTATGATAATTTTTATACTGTTTCCCCTGCACTAGTAAACTTTTCACCCAGCTGCAACAATACTGCTCAGTGTCTGGCTTCCAGTGCTCTTGGAGAAGAGGCCTTTCTCCAGAGGGAACAAAAGGACTATTGTCTGCTTGGCAGAGGGCCAGGTGACTTGGTGCTGCTGGACACGTCCTCTATCCCCACTAGCCAGAGCTGAGTCACTGGTTTCCATCCAGAATGGAAAATGTTTGTTCCACAAAGTGTTTGTTGCTGAAGAGGCACTTCTGCCATCATGTGAGAGGCAAGTTGCTCCACGCTGCTGCTGAACCTCCAGGCTGGTGTGACAGAGAGAGCTGGGGAGCATTTCACTATTGCACTTGGCAAGACACGATAGCATCTTCTGTAAAAGTGTGACAGTATCTGGCCACAGAGATGCAACACTGCTGCTAAGGGTTAGAGCAGGTTTGCAGCCATCAGCACCAGGTCAGCAATGTGTGCCCTGGCTCCGTCTGCGCCGTGCCTTTCTGTGTCCGTATCCGTTCGACGTGATCTTCTAGGTATGGTCACTAGATGCCACTGGTGCTCCATGCAAACACCACTGCTGCGAGTCCTGTGAAAGGAAATACAGCCACAGCCTAGTGTTTCCAATTTTTATCCATTTCCGATCACATGTGAAGCAGTTTCCAGTCTGCTCACCTTTGGTTTCACATTGCGACCTCTCTGCTCTATTTGGCTCCTCTTAGGAAGCTTGCTAACCTTGCGCAGTGATCCCAAAGCACAGAGACATCCTAACGATGTCTTGGGAAACAGTGCCCACAGCAGGACTCTAAAATGCTCTAAAGGCTCTTTCTCACTCAGAGGTATAATAAATTTTCTCTTTGGTGAATGAGCCGTCAAACAGAATTCCAGTTGCAGGCAGATGAAGGAAGCTTGCTGGATTCACCGCGTGCCTTGTTGAAACTTGTTTTGTTTCATGAGTGTGCCAGCAATGACAACCAGTTCCTGCCAGTCATGAGTCAGCTGGGGTATTTTATCATAAATATTGGAGCTGAGCTGAAAGAAAAAAGTGCTACCTTTTTGTGAAATTTTTGTAAAAAATAACCCCAACAAAATCCTGCTAAACTAATAAACTCCTCTCAGATACTTACCAGCTTGCTGCCCTGCCCTGACCTCACTAGTCAAGTCATGAGTGTTTTAAAGTTCTGGAGCTTGAAAAAAAGCCACATTCAGGTCTCCAGATATAGATCTTGTGCCTTGAAGAATTGCTTGCCTTCGCTGAGAACTCGAATTTGAAGTCCACATGTTGGTCATCAGCAATCAGTACTGACTCCAGGTGGGCCCGGGAGAACATTATGAGGTTTAACAAGACCAAGTGCAAGGTGCTGCACCTGGATCAGGGCAAACCCTGGTAACAACAAGAGCTGGGGGATGGACAGATCGAGAGTAGCCCTGCCAAGGACTTGGGCGTGCAGGTGGAGGAGAGGCTGGGCATGATCCAGCAATGTGTGTTTGCAGCCCAGAAAGCCAAACGCATCCTGCATCTGAGACAGCACGGCCAGTAGGGTGAAGGAGAGGATTCTGCCCCTCTGCTCTGCTCTGGTGAGACCCCACCTACAGTGCTGCTCCCAGCTCTGGGGTCCCCAGAAAAGATGAGGACCTGTTGGACCAAGTCTGGAGCAGGGCCACAAAGATGGGCAGGAGCACCTCTCCTGTGAAGAAAGGCTGAGAGATTTGGGGTTGTTCAGCCTGGAGAAGGATATGGGGAAGCCATATAGAAGCCTTCTAGTACTTAAAGGGGCACTATAAGAAAAATGGGGACAAAATTTTTAGCAGAGCCTGTTATGATAGGACAAGGGAGTTGGTTTTAAACTAGAAGAGGGCAGTAAAACACTGGCACAGGTTGCCCAGCAAGGCGTGGATGCCCAGCCCTGGAAACATTTAAGGTTAGGCTGGACAGGGCCCTGAGCAACCTGGTCTATTTGAAGCTGTCCCTGCTTATTGCAGGGAGCTGGGCCAGATGGGCTTTAAAAGTCCATTCCAAACCAAACCACTGGTTGATTACATGGGGACTTCTCCGGTACGTGCATGATCCAGACACGCTGCCAGCATCCCAGCAAAATGAGATGAGCCTTCAATTTGCAGTTCAGTTTTTCAGCAGCTTGCTCTGCAAGTTATTGTGACCAGACACATGCAGCAACACACAGGCTTGACACGACTTCACTGAATGTGCACCAGGCAGTTTACTGCCAGGAAAAAGTACCAGCTGAATGCAGGTCACTTGGAAAACAAGCATCCTATATCCATTTAAGGACTTAGGCTCTTACAGCAGGACCAAGACGTTATTAAGATGCTTAAAAGAAACACAGCCCTTGCCTAGTTACTGCACAGCAGCAGTGGCCTTTGGTGCTCTGTAAAATGTCCCTGCTCAGCTTCAGCACTCCCAGAGCACCTAGAATTCTGCCTTTGGCAATGTTATCTCTGTGTCCCTTGGCTAATCCACATGGGAGCAAAAATGTAGTCAAATGAAGCTGAAAAATGGCGTCCAATTAACCCAGAGATTTAGCTGGCCCACCTGGAGCTCCTACTTGCCTTTTGATGATGAAATTCATCACAAGACAAATCTTGATGTGCCTGGGCAGAGCCAGAAACTGACTGATTTGGGGCATTAAATCAGGATGTGCCTAAAGAGGGTGTGGTCATTTCTAGGTCACACCAAGTGTGATTAGCTCAGCAATGTCTGGAGAAATTCAGCAATTGATTGCTTTTAATCTCCATTTCAAGACATATTTCAAAAGAAGGCGTTACTTTTATCCCAGAATTTGTTTCTCCCTTGTACAGTCAGTGATGTCCATGGCCAGAGTCTTCGAGCCTGAGCAATTCTAACCAGCGGTTCTCTTCCTGATGAACAAGTCTCTTTACTGTTGAGTGTTATCTGTTTTAGGGTCCACAGGGGCATTTTCTGTGGCTCCTGTGAGGTGGCAATACCACAGATGCAAAGTTGAGTTCCAGATGCAAGAACATGGCTCTGTGCCGTCTACATAGGATGGATGGGTTCCATCCTGTGGGCTGTGGCTTGACAAGGGTGAAAGGGGAGAAAGACATGGACCTTTCTAAAGTTGCAGACAATAGCCTTGTTTTAAAAATAGCTGTAAATGGGTCTGTGTATCCACTGGGATGGCTGTAAATCATGAAGTGTGTAAAAGCTCTGTCCTAGAGTTCTGACCACTGAAATTAGTGAGGGAGACCTGGACCCCACCACCTGTGTGTGGTTAGATTTTTCATTATACAGTAATTATGTAAAAAGAGGATGGAGCCCTGTGCAGGGAATTGTCTCAACCTGAGGCTTATTACTTTGGATTAATGAAAAAAGGATGAAAGATACCAATGACGTAATTTAAATATACATTCTATATAAAAGGTAACCCATAATAAATCTCCTGTGTCAATTCTCAACTTGCTTTTTTGCTTCTATTTGCCAGTGAGTATACAAATGAGACCTGAGCACCTTTGGCTCAGCTACCACCTGTACTTTGAGCTGAAGTGGATCTGAAGTGGCTGACCTGCATATAATATTTCATTTATCCAGCTTTCCGTTTCACATTTGTTTCTTCTTACACTGGACCTGTGTTTTGTATCTAGACTTCCAGGAGAAATGGGGAAACTGTGGAAAGAACTGAATGGTTTATCTCTGTTCCAGTACACTGCACGGACCTGAGTGCACTATCTGGTGATCGACAAGGCCATTTTTGATACCTACACTCCTATTATGAACCAGCCACATAGGTTTTGGTTTTTTTCTTCACATCTGCTTTTCTCCTCAGCAGGTTTTGTGGGGTGGTGGGTTGGGTTTTTTTGTTTGTTCTGGATTTTTGTGTGTTTCCTTTTGTTTGTTTGTTTGTATTTTGGTGGTGGTGGTGGTTGGTGGGGGGATGTTTGGGTTTTTTTTGTTGTTGTTTTTGGGGTTTTTTGGGGGGGCTGTTTGTTTGGTTGGGGTTTTGTTATTGTTATTGTTGGTTGGTTGGGTTTTTTTTAATTTTGGGTTTTTGGGTTTTTGTTTGTTTGGGTTTTATTTTTGTTTTGCCTTTCCCCTCTGTCACAAGCCCAGATACTGTGGGGTTTTTCTCTGTTTGGTTTTCTTCTTTAGAGCCTTAGCTGTCAATATCAGACGATACCAACAAAAACACCCTGCACCCCAAACCCCAAAACAGAAAAGGAGGGCACTGTTTCCAGCTCTCTTAGGTTTGAAAAGGTTTTTGCTACAAGTTTGAACAACAAAAGGGAAAAATTTCTCCCAAAGCTGTTATTCCTATTTGGATTCTGGGTGATTTTGGAGGCATAATGTGTGAGTTCTTAGCATTCAGACATAAAAATGTTGCTGCCCTTCAAAATTGAGAGAGTAGTTGTTATTCACCTTGACAGCAGCAAATAAGTGATCTGCTTTTTGAAGGCAACTATTCTCAGAGTAAGAGACGAATGAGGAAGTGCAGAAGCTTGAAGGAAAGAGAGAGCAATGCTCCAGCCTGGAGAGGACTGGGGTGGGCATGGCTTTTCTCTTCCCTTCCTTTCCCGCACAGTGACCTGTGCTCTGCCTCCTTTTCTTAGAAAACAGCTAAAGTACATGTCTGAGACTACATTTTGGCCTCAGTGGAATTGCTCCAGTAAAATACAAGTCATGTGAGTGAATTACTACACAGCTGACACTCCTACAGATCTAGTTGCAGGTTGAAATTTCTCACTGTCTGCGTGTTTCACTGCTGCTCAGAGAAGATGGAAGCACTGGGAATTTGCTGCAATCAAAACTGACTGTGGATGGTGAGTGAGTGAAATACAGTTGTCTTTTCTTTCAGAGGTGTGTTTCGCTCTGGGGTCAGACCCGCTGAGGGTCTGTTGGAGAGTATGTTGGAGAGCTGTGATGAGTGTCTTTGATGATGATGAAAAGAACCACCACATACACATAGAAAAAAGAAAGGATCTCCTAGTTTTATCTTATCCTTTTCTTGCACAATGGACTGACTAATTGGAAAAGGGAATGGTAAGTTGCATCTTGATTATTCACCAGCTTTTAAACTCAGAGAGTAAGTCCTGCTTGCTTTTCTGTCAGGTGGAATGTGCCACATGATTTTCAAGCTCTGCCATTCTCATATGCAGATCATTACAGATGAATTCATGATGTTTTGCTCACCACTCCCATACAGAGAAGGACTGGGGTGGAGAATGTCTCATATGCAGCAACCCTGAAGTTATTACTATAAGAATAAGTGCTATGATATAACTCTGTTGTCTGGGAGGTATTGCCAGGCTCTCTTTTTGGCTCTTGAAATAGTTTGCAATGTTGCCGTGATGCAGATTTTTAGTTTGCTTGCACCACGGGCTCTTGCTTGAAGTTAAGGCACCTCATGATGGGAGGACGATGGCAGCTCAGGCGCTGAGATGCCTGCAAACATTGGTCTCAGCTGAGCAAGGAGGGACTCTGTCCTCCCTTAGTGATTGTCAGGTCCTTGGGCCTGTTGAAAGAAGTGGAGATAAGTCAGTAAGGTGCCGCTTGCCCATCCTCCCTGGGCACAGTGTGCCTCTAAATCCAGCTAAGTTTCCGGCCTGAGCTGCTGGTTCTCTGCAGCTCTTCCCTATGTCAGCTGCTCTGTGGGATGCTTCCATCCACACTGCTGCTGTTCTCTTTGGAGGAAATGGGGCGCTGCTCTTGAGGCTGGTAATGCTGCCCTAGCAGGCAGGCACCTCCTTTTCCGGTATTTTCTGTATGGTCTCACTAGAGAATATGATTTTAAGGCTGAGCTATACGAAATCTGCCTCCCTGGCTTTAGCCTCATGGCATCCTGCAGTGATTTAGACTCATCACCTACACAGCAGAGCAGTGGCTGCAAGAGGTTAGACAGGACAGCAGGGAAAGGAAGAGGATTTGTGAGGAAGGAGCATCCCATTGCATCAATCCAGCCAGGAACTGCCACCATCAGTAATAAACTCTGTGGAGAGAGGGTGTCCCAAACCAGCCCACAGCCCCTGTGGCAGCTACCCTGAGGCCACTCTGATTTCACATGTCAGGTTTTAGTCTGAGACCACAGTGCTGAACAGCAGAAGTCTAGAAGAAGTTGGTCTGTGATTTGCTGCTGTTCTGAGCTAAGTGGAAAACCAGAACCAAGCTGATGAGTGAGTTCCCTTTATCTGGAAGTCACAGAACTCTGCAGGGGAGCTGTACATGGGGGAAGGTCCCTGTAGGGCTGCAGAGGGCTTTTATACTTGTAAAAAAGAAGGGCAGCAGGCGATATGAGTTTGAGCACTGCCTAGTGTTACACTAATCAGTAACAGATTATATGTTTATAGAAGTGTAACACTGAGTGAAACAAGGCTGATTTGGTCCCACAGAGTGGAGTATAGAGCTGAGCAGAAAAGTGGACTTATATTTTGTAAGGAAAGAGGTTGAAACATTCTGGGTGGATTTTGCTAGATTTTGTTAAAGTGGAATAAAGCAAAATGAAAAATCTCACAGTGCTGACAATACTTCATACTCACATTTTTAATGAAACGTTGTAATTTCCAGTTTCTATTTTTGCAATGTTTACATTATGTGATCTAACTCAAATCATATGTCCTGTATCATTGAAAAAGCCCTCCTCAACTGGATTGGAACTGCCCAATCCTCTGACATTTTACTTTTGAGAGAAGCGTGGGGGTGTTTTCTCTCACCTTAACCTTGACTGTTAGAGAAGGGAGGGGGAATTTGTCCTTCCCTCCTTCCGGCACATAGCACGTGTTTGTCTGAGCACTAAGCTGCCCACAGAACAGGCAGGCTGCTGGCATTTGCTGACTGGAGGAGAAGGGCTCAATGCAACAAAACCTTGAGTTGCTTACAGAGTGACAACTCAGATTCACCTGAAACCTAAGAGAGATGTTGGTCTTTTTAGAAAATACTGGTGCTTTTCTGGTATTTGCAGGTTTTCTAACAAAGAATTGAAATGATCTCCGAGGTTAGGATGCTCTGAGAGGTGTAAAATGAGACTACAGTGCACAGATTAAGTAAATAAGAAAGTCATTCAGGGGTAGAGAAGGCCTGAAGAAATGAAGGAGTCGCTTTTTGTTTGAGAAGAATAGGGATATACCTCTCATTTTGCATTAGATTTTACCCTTCCTTTCTGCAATAATCCCTAGGTCAATTAACAATTTGCTGTGACTTTAGCAAAAAATTATGTCTTTTTTTTTTTTTTTTTGTCACTCAGAGACATCTTGGTTTCAACAGAAAGCTTTCTGACTTTGATCCAACTATTTGCTCAGCTCAGCAGAAGTTTCTGATGCTATTCAGTATTTCACAATGACACCATCAGGGAATTTGTCAGCACAGGGTTTCTACTTAATTAACAGTCTGTGGGTTACTCGTGGTTATTAGTATTACCCCAGCTACTCTGAAGGTAAACAGCAACAACACCACCAACCAAACTGACTGGTCATTTTTTCATTTGTTTTGTGAAAGAATGAATTGGACAGACGGAGAGTCTACAGACCTCTGCATACCATGATTGCTATCCTTAGTGTTATTGCTCTGGCTACAAGTAGTATGGCATTAAGAAGAATTTAAAAAAGAGGCATTTCATTATGGCCAGCCTGATATTGACAGTAAATGACAACCAAAGAATTTGGAGTCCACTTCGAAGGTTACACAGCTAGAAGTTGCAGATTATTATCATTTAAGAGACACTGGCAGTGTAAAGTTAAATGGTTTGCTCAGTACAACACAGTGAAACAAAGCCAACAAAAAGTTGAATCCAGTCACTCATCTCCAGGCTCAAATACAACCATAAAAATTGCTTCTTTTCTTCAAAAACAACCAATTCAAAACAAAAAGAAGATTCCACTTGGGTTACAAGCTAGTAACCTAGTGTCCATAAATGGCACTGCCTTCACAATTTTGTAATAACTGTGGGATTTTGTTCCTTCCAGTGTCTGATTAACTACACATTTTGTTGTTTGGGTACTACAGCTGTAACTAACAATTTTATATATATTTATTTACTTTTGAGAAACACATAGTCATTTTATGGTAATATGTGCCCTATCTCTGAGAGTTCTGCATTCAGTCACGCTTTTGGCATGTTAGTTATAATCTTCCCCTATTTCACAGTATCTGGATGGTCCCATATCTTATGTGAATAAACTTCTCCTGAGCATGTCCCAGCACAAATCTGCTGCTCAAACTCTTGCCTTTTGACACATATGTTTTGTGCAATTGTCTAAAAATGGAATGTTTCAGGTTTATTTATTTTCTAGCTTTAACTAATTTCCCTCAACTTAGTCAGTTTCTCATTCCCATACTGCTTTTCGTTATAATCTTTTCCCTTTTTCTTTAAAATTCAGTTGAAAGCTTTTCTTTGGAATAAATGAAGATCCTTCATTGTCACAAAACTTGTAGTCATAGAAAGCCATGATATTTGAAGACTTACGGGCAAAACTATTTCGGGTGAATTTCCCATCAGAGGATGTAGATTTTGGCTTGAAATTTTGGCTATGCTTTTTATCAGGTGGCATTCCCTGTTGATTTCAAGGGGAGTTGCAGGCACAGTAGAAAAGGAGGGTACTTGAGTAGGCATCATCATATGAAATTAATAAGAGAGTTTTCCTTCATGTTTTCAGTGTCCTTGAGAGTACAGAAATTATGCCATTGGCATAAAGTATTCTTTACTCTTTGTTAAATGTTAATGAACATTGAGGCTCTTATGTAGTCATGACATTTCTACATTAATAAGTCCGTCTGTCACTGAAAAGGGAGAAGTCAGGCTTAGTTATGTGACTAATTGACCAACTTCTCTTACACACCATCCCTGAGGTTTTGAGAAACAGACAAATTTTTCATTTCAGAGCAGAGCAGACTTCCGCTGGAGTGAACAATGGCTGTGAAGGTTCCAAAAGTGTAGGATGCCATTAAAAATAATTTTCCCCCACCGAAAAGAAAAACCCTAGTGACTGTCAGTCTAAGAAAACCCTTTCCAAAGAAGGGTCTTTACTGGGCCCCAGCTACACGTCAGTAGAGTTTATATAGTCCATGTATTTCTGGGATGGTACCTACCATTCTCTGAGGTTTTGCCACTCTGTTCACAGCATGGCTGATTTGGACTTTGTCCGTGGGCTGCGTTTTTGTGAGTTTAAAGCAATACTCATTTGGGGTGTTTAATTCAGGTTAACTGCTTTGAACACCTTTGCTGTGGTGGATGTGTAAAAAACTGGCTAGTTTTTATAGTTCTCCTTCTTGCCTCCAAAATTTCAGAAATGCTTTATTTGTCATGTGGTGATTTATAAATCCAACTTAGACAACTGAAAAGGAGACAGACAGCCATGTTATTTACCTTCCTTGGCACCCTGAGCCTCCAGCTAGGTAATCTGTTTAAACTGTCCAATATTTCTGGCAAGGCTCTGCTCAATTTTCTCTTTGGTTTAGTCCAAACCCAAGGATATTTTTCTTTTATCTGCTCTTTCCAAATTTCAATACCTTAAGAAAGAAATGGATGAACAACATTGTCCTTGGAAGAATAAATGAAGAAGCCAGAGAGAGGAGGGAAGGCAGCTTGCCTGGGGAAACTGAAAATAGCTGGGAATATTTATGAGTGCAAACTAGGTAGGATCCTGCAAATCTAAAAATCTACAAAATGTTAAAAAAAAAATGTGGGGAATTACTTGATTGAAAGGTACCACTAGGTGAATTGCTTGTTATCCTCCACCATATGTGATAAGGCTAGAATGTGATATTCCTGTCTGATTCTCTGTGTAACACCCTTCTAAGGCCTCCCACCACAGCAGGACACAGGGGGAAAGAAACCCAGTCCTGTCCTTCCGCAAAGCCTGGGTTCCAGGCATGGTCAATCCCTTCAGATGATGCCTGGGATGTTTAATAGGATTGTGGGCCTTATTCTCTGAATTTATTAAAATGGAAATTCCTGATATTATCTCAAAGGAGAAACACCTTCCAATAGCATGTGTGCCTAGGTAGGTATGCACATAAAATTTCAGCTTTCTCTGCCTTAATTTAACTGCAAATGGCCTTTAGTTATTCTCACAGCTCATCTATGAATCTCCACATTTTTAGTCCTGCCCAGAGAAGTACTTAATTAATTTAAGCAAATAGAAACTATTTCAGCAGGAGAGCCTGAGAGAAGCCCACAATCTTATGAGGTGCAAGGATCTGGGCTCAAACCTGTGCTCTCTGCCAAGGGAGCACAAGAAATCCTGTGGCTGGGCTCTGTGTGAGGTCCAGCCCTGTAAACGTGTCCTGTGGAGGTCCTGTCTCATCAGCCAAATGGGCTTTTCCCCCTCATCTGCTCTGTGAATTGTGCTGTGCCACAGATATTAGAAACTTGGGGTTTAGGAGATTTGGAAGATTCCTACAGGATTTTGTGGGAAGGAAGAGTACCCACACCACCGACTAGCAGAGGAGATAAAACCCAGCTATTGCCCATGGGACTCAGTGAGTGCCCTTGGTCAGTGTGGTTTCTGAGACTCTCCATCTCCCATTTTCTCTCTTTTGGTCATTACTGAAAAAATTTTAACTAGCACAGGACCTTGCAGTATGGGACAGTCACTTGGGAGTGATGTTTCCACCTTCATTTACACCTAATTTGTCCAGTTTCTAGTTCACTTATACACTTCCATGTTCTCCTGGCACCGACAGCTTAACCAATCATTAGTAATACAGAGCAACATAGCAGTCTTGCAGCCTTGGGTTCTAAAAAATTGTGTCAGGAGCTGTTTTCTGCTAGCCTGGCTGGGTCAGTACTAATTCCAGTACCTTCTCCAAGGCGGGATATACATCCCAGGGTACACACGGTCAGGGAAAACACAAATGGATCTGTGGAGCTCTAGGGGCTCTCCTGGCATAACTTGAAGCTGGGCAAGAAATTATGTTAGCAGACACTTGCCAAGGGCTTAGTTTTCTTTCAAAAGGGTCCTGGCTGAGCTCAGCTGAGCCTTCCAAAGCAGGAAAGTTATATGAAGGCTGCCTGAGTAGGGCAAGGAGTTAGCCTTATGTTTGGCTTTCCTGTCAGCAACATATGACATGAGACTGAGGTAAAAAGTGGAAAAGTACCAAGCATGACTGGTTAAGTGTAGAAAGGGAAAACAGAGACAAGAAAAGATACAGGAAGATTAAAGTCTAGATATGGGAGGATTTAAGTCTTCAAGATCAAAAGTGTTTGTGAAAGGGTTTGGAAAAAATTGCTCTCCATGGGCTCTCTTCCCAAATACTCTCTTCCCAAATAAATCACTGTCCTCTGTGACAGCAACACGACTGCTCCCCTTCAGTAATAAACCAGCACCATCATTAGGCTTCTTTGTTTTGGTCTATTAAAGAATTCTTTTTTTGTTCTTACACATGGCACCCATAAAATTCTACCTGTGTGTCTTTCTCTTACTAGCTTTTTATTCCTAAGCTATATTAATTGTTATCAATTCATGCTTTCATTCTTGCTTCTTTTTTTTTTTCATCTTCTCTTTTTTTTTAATTCTTGTAGCTTATTTTGCACTCCTACTAAGTCATGTTATTTTGTAACCATCCCAGCCTTCTTTTCCAATTGTGGTATTGTGGCTTTCTTAGAATCTAGTGAAATATTATTAAATATCTCCTAATTAACATTTTTCTTTTTAGAGTCATCTCCCAACTGACTTCAGACAATTGTTTTCAGCTTGGCCAAAAGCTGGACCTCTTCAAGCCCCAAGGATGTGTATGCCTTGGACTCTGCTCTACATACACAGAGCAAAGGTAATGAAATCAGGAAGGCTGGCTCCTAAGCTATCCCTACCTTCTACTTCTGTTAATGGTCTCTGTGTAAACAGGAGGGCTAAATTTAAATCCTCTCCATGTTGGATGCAATGTTTGAACTCAGATTTTGTCTATGATTCTCAGAAATGAAGGAAAAACTCGTATTTGCTGTTTGAGATCCTTAAAACCTTGATTTTCTGCTTCCTGAATACTGCAGATTAGTCTGGTAGGAGTCAACCATCATTCAACTTCTGACCTCAGCAAAACTTGAGTTCTTTCGCCATGGACATAGTAGCAGTTGGACACAACATAAAACATTTTCTAACCATCCACACCCCATGAAAATCAGACAAAGTTCTTCAACAGCCAGCGCAGCCTGATATACTTCTGTAGGTATCTGGATTGACTTGTATGAAGCAAAACATGCTAGACACAAAGAAAATTACTTTCAAAACCTCTAACTGGCAGAAATATTGTGAATTTTTTGAAAGACAGAGAACCTTAGCACTGCTGGGAGTTTAAATCCTCTGCAGATGAAGTGTTTTCCAAAGAACTGTAAGTCTGGTCTCTACATCCTTAAGAGAAACTTCAAATAAATTTTCAGTTTTATGCACAGTCACCATCTCTTCATGTGCAGAAAGTATCCAGTGAGGTATCTGGGATAGGTTTTCTATCATTTTATCTGAAAATTACGAGCCCTCCCACTAGAGAAATAACTGCAGCACCATACCTCTTGTTAGGCCACCTTGGTTTGCTGTCTTACAGACCCCAGCATGTGCTGGGGGCTGGCCAGATGGAAAACAACTTTACAGAGCAGACACTGATGGACAGCAAGCTGGGCAGGAGGGGCTGATGGACAGCAAGCTGGGCAGGAGGGGCTGATGGACACCAAGCTGGGCAGGAGGCAGCAATGTGCCCTTGTGGCCAAGAAGGCCAAGAGCCTCCTGGGCTGCATCAGGCACAGCCCTGCCAGCTGGGCGAGGGGTGATCCATCCCCCCTGCCCATCCTGGTGAGACATACCTGGAGAGCTGCTGGATCCTCTCCTGGGCTCCCCAGTGCAAGGGAGACATGGACAAACTGCAGCAGGTCCTGTGAAGGGCCATGGAGATGTTTGGAGCATCTCTCCTATGAGGAAAGGCTGAGAGAGCCCAGACTGTTTAACTGTACTGGATATAGCTTAGATGGAGTTAATTTTCTTCAGAGCAGCCTGTATGGTGCTGTGTTTTGGATTTTTGACTAAATCAGTGTTGATAACACAGCAGTGTTTTGGCTCCTGCTGTGCCGAGCTTGGCAGTGTCAAGGCTTTCTTTTATTCTGACTCTGCATCCACAGCCAGTGGGATGGGGGATGAGCAAGACAGGGGAAAGGACTGGAGTGGGACAGTGAGGACAGATTCCCAATGTCCCTGGCCACAGGGATACTTCCTACAGCATAACATCAAGCTCAGCAATAAGAATCAAGGAAGGAGGAGGCAGCAGGGGTGGGCACGGTTATGGTGTTTGCCTTCCCAAGTAACCATCGCACACGTTGAAGCCCAATTTGCTGGGAGAAGGCTGATGGAACATAATGGAGAAAGTCCATATTTCACTCTGCTGGCACATGCAGCCTGTGCTTCACTTACTAGACTGTCTTTATCTTGATGCATGGATCTTATCTTCCTTTGATTTTCCCCTCATCCCTTGGGAGAGGGGAGTGAGCAAGTGGCTATGTGGGTATGTGGCTGGAGTCAACCCTACACAGCCTAAAGAAGATGAGGCTCACAGGCATGTACATAAATACATGAAGGGAGTGCCCCTTACCTGGAGGTGAAATCTGAACTGCAACCAGTGGACCTCCTCCTGTCATAGCAAAAAGTAGAGAACAAAAAATTTTTAACCTTCTTAAAATTAAACTGACTTTAAACTGACATTTAACTGACGTTAAAAAGGTTAAAGTCCTAAAAAAGAAAGGACTGTTACATGTCAGTGAGCAAGAAAGCACTAAAGAATTGATGTTTGTGTTTTTTCACCTACAGCATCTCACCTTGACAATGCTCAAGCGCATTTTACCTGCTGCAGTTTCCATGCAGCTCTGGCTGATTGTGCCTACTGCAGGCACTCCACTGCTTCATGGGATCCTGGCTTATTAACCAAAACACTGTTTATTCCCCCCTTAATTCTGAATTTTTACTAATTAGTCTGTTATAGAACATCAAAGGGTGTGGTCCCCTCTTTTTACTGTTACTTGTATATATCCATGTTTTCATTACTGGGAACTAGAGAACTTGCTGAAGGATTTGTTTTTCTGGAAATTTCTTTGTCTTCAGCAAGATGATGTCTGAACTGTGAAATGAATGCTGCTAGTGCATATAGATTTTTTTATTTAAAACCAGAAAGAATCCTGCAGTATTGGAGGCACTTTAAAGTGACGAGAGTTTTCTTTTTTAATTCAGTCTGCTGCTGAAGTATGTTTGGGACCTTTGTGAAAGTCTATGTGGATTTATAGCATGATTTCTGAAGAGGAAGATATCAATTTTCTAGGAATGTATGGGATTGATACAGTCTTCCTGGGTTTCTAAAACTGAAATTATTTCTTCCTAGGCTATGAAACATTGCTCAGCACACACAAGTTATTGTGGCCGTCAGTTATAATAGAAATGTATGTACTTTAATTTCTCCTGAAGACATGAAAGAATTTGTTTGCTTTGTTTTATGAACTCTTTCAAAATGTGGTCTCCACTTCAAGGTACTGTTATATTTTCTAATATCCCATGCAAATATCAGCCTATACATACTGAGGCCAAAGTAAATACAGGCTAAAGATTACATTTACAGTCTCCTCAGGAAAAGGCTGGAGGCCTGTATTCTGGACCTATTCAGCTGCCCACACTGTCATGATACTTCTGTGTTCTGTGGTGCCTCTTGAAGAACACTTTTGGGTTAAGCATCAGCCATGTACCACAATCAGCAAGCACTGGGGTAGATCTTTGAGGCACAGCTTGGACAGATACAGACTCTGCTCTGCCATTTCTGGCCACAGTCTAGGATATGCTAGCCTGGATTATCTTTAAAAGATACAGGTGGTGGGTGAGGGGCACATCACATCCAGGCAGCATGAAAGAGGGACGAATTTTAGGGCAAATGTAGACACATTCACATATAGTTAAAATTAAGTATAGAGGTAGCTAAGATCTCTCTTAGATTTGGGGTGCCTCAGTAGCTAGATGAAAAGACAAACACACTTGAAAATCCCTTTGCCATCCTTTGGAAGTCCATCAGGAATAGCCAACTCCCCCCTTCTACCCACGACTTCTGTGAACTGTCCTGCTCCCTACCTAAAACAACAAATATTCCAGGGGAATCCCCTTTGTTTCCAAGAGGAATACCCTTGTTTCCAAGGGGTGCACCTTTCTGAATTCAGTGTTCAAGATACAGTTTGAGATATTCAGTTTTCCTAAAGGAAACAGCTGAAGCCACTTTAGAATTGTGTTAAGTATGTTGCATTAAGCATCCCTTTGCCAACCCCGGTTTGAAAACTGGATGAGAGAAGGAGTACAGTGTTCCTTCATGATATGTAAATGTTGTTGGATGTTTGTTTGAAGTACATGCATGGCTCCCTGTAATTGCAGTTTTGACTTTAGGAATAAAGATTCATATTTATTTACTTTAGATTTCTAATCCTGTTCATTCTGTCATGGATTTGCACATATTATTCCAATCATGGCAGGGCAATCCATAGCTTTCTTACTTACTATGTAGCCAGACCAGTTTCTCTGAAATCAAAGTCCTGGGACTTATTTTGTTTATTTTGCTTCTTTTAAATAAAGAGACTTTCCAAACAAAGAGCCAAACAAATTTTCCTGTGGGCTTCCTAGATTTGTTCTGCTTCAGTTAAAGAAAGATGTAGGACAAGTCAAAGTGTATTATGAACAATGGAAAAACAGAGATTAATACACTGCTTTTTCTTTTTTTCTTTCTTTTAAATTTTTTTTTTCTGTGTTGAAGAGCTCCTTAAACAAAAGCAGCAGCATTTCAGGGTCCAAATCTGGGTGTCCTTGAAATATGCATCTGATCTCACCTCTCTGAACAATGAGCCTCCTTACAAAGAAAGTGCCAACTGTTCTCCCAGAGTTCATTTGAACTTCCTCCAGCTTCAGAAGAAAGAGAAGCAAGAAATTCCACTTAGGATGCCAGCAGGTCTCGTTTGTGTAGCTGGCAGCTCTGAGGGATTCCAGATGGCTTCAGCCCTTCTTTTGAACATATCTTTTGATCTCATTTAAGTTTCCTCCTGATTTCACCTGCTCTGTGTTTACTGACCAAAGGATACCCAGGTGGACATATTAACTTCACCATAGGACACAAATGGATTAAATGGACTTCGTGTGCAGGAGGGAGGTTGTGTAGTACAGCTGACGCAGCTCCAGCTCCACTCCATGATTTATGATTCAGAAACCACAATATAATTTTAACAGACAGAACAAACAAACGGAAAACCTTGTCTGTCCCCAATGTGTGTTTTCTAAATGTTACAACATGCACTCTTCAATCTAGTGGTCATCTAGGAAGTCAAGCAAGAAATGTTTTTAGAATTAACTTTTGTGATCACATATTTTATCCCATTCTTTGTTTACTTATTTATAGATCTTTTTTTTCACAAACAAGTTGTTTGTCAACCTTTCAAGCAATGTTTAGCTATCAAATGTTTCCATAACAAGTAGCAACGAATAACTTGTTTTAACAGAGATAGCAGTCTAATTACATTTAACATTGTATCTGAACCTGCATGTTGTGGAAAGAGGGAGAGCAGTCAGCATCATGCACTGGCAGAGTGCTGACACAAGAAGACATCAGAATGCAGCAGAAAAATAAGACTGATGAGCTGGATCCTCATAGAGGAGGACATGAAATGGGTTGCTCTGCAGAGACACAGGACTTTGCAGGCTGGATTAGCATGTGCTTTCATCTGAGAAGGGATCTTCTTAGTGCATTTAAACTAAATGTAGACCACTTCCTAACTTCAGTTTAGGTAGATACCCCCTCTGCATGTGGGCTGTGTCAAGAAATCTGTTTCACATTTTACCAGGTGTGCTGCCATGGACTTCACATGTCAATTATTTTGACTATGTGTTTGCACATACTTAGCACAGTCTCAGTCTCAGCCAGGGCACCACAGGTATTTTAATTGTCAACCTACAATGATCCCCTTGTGTGGGCCCAAATACTGGTCTGTCAAGACTGCACAAGGCTCGGGCACAAGAACACTAATGTGAATGGCAGGGTGAGAGTGACATTTTAGTCCAACCACATCATCTGCTTAGCAGTGTCTAGTCTTGCTGATAGACACTGACTTTCACTGATACTAGCGGGAATTGTGGTTAGATTAAGAATATCCAGTCAGTACTCAAGTGTGTATACATTTGGTTATCACTTAGTCTTTAAAAAGTATTTGTGAGTGGATAAGAGTTGAAGTTTTTCTACTGCGAATAGGAAAATGTCAAGATTTAGTGTCATCAAAAAACATTAGAAAGCAGGACCACAGATGACATTATTCAAATGCAAATATTCAATGAATATGCAAATGTTCATTATTCAAGAGCAAATGTATCTGAAAAACCTTTACAGATGAGGTTTGCATCTCCTGTGCCCCTGTTATGGTAGGTTTCTTCTGTTATACAATGTTAGATTTCCTCTGTTATACAATGTTAGATATAAGAGATATTGAATTCCCTGAAAACAACTCTGGAAATGTCCTAGGTTTGCCTCCTGTGCCTCTAGTGAACACTGTCACTTTACATTCATATATCTCTGGGTGAGGTTCTCTCTAGAAAGCAGAAATGGCTGGGAGCAAGTGGAAGCCCCCTGCTCCAGGGCACTCTGCCTTCTCAGCCAGCACGCACCAGCAGCTCCCAGGTCTGGCCTCCCATCAGTCCCTTTTACCTGAATTTTGCACTTCTTCCACTACTTGTGCCATTTCGTGTCTCCAGGTTTTTTCTCAGAAATATTTAAGCCCTCCCCAGCCCCATGGCTCATACCTGCTGGAGAGATCTGGTTATGTTCCTAGCCAAGTCATGCAAATGCTCTGAGCTTGCCCTTCCTGACAATATGCTTCAAAAGGATCTCATCTGACCAGTGCAGATGTTTGTAGCTGACACAGTGTTCTAGATGCTGTCTCCAACTAAAGGAGAGAAACAGGCACTTACACAGCAGGATTCTCCCCATCCTAAACAAACAGAAAAACAACAAACAGAGCAGTCGCTCCAACTACAGGCTCCACTGACGAGAGAGGGAATATGTGGCACCAGAATAAATTTAGCTTGCTGCCTAACATGAAGTGAAACCTATTATCTCTTGATGGCAGCCACGCTTGTTCCTTTCCTTTCCCCAGGAAAAAGTCAGTAGGGATGCAGCTATTTTCTTATTTACCGTGAGGTGTCCAAACCGACCTGGCACAGAACACGGAGCTGCGGAGAGCTCTGCCTGCAGCCATTCCTGTGGCTGGAGGTTGGAAGGGCCTCCCCTGACTGTGGCATCTACTCATCCATTCACATGGCTTTTGAGTAACTTGAGGCATCTCCTCCTCCCTCGAGAACTAAACACGTTGCTTTTCCTGTGTTCCCAGCTCTCACAGCTGCTGACAATCTGTTGCAGGGCTCTCTTCTGCACAACACAGCATCCTAACTATTATATCCTAATTATTGTATTAATCCTAATGTGGCCTGAATACATCCCACTGAGATCAAGAATGGTCAATGAAGGGGTTGAATGAAATTTGCAAAGGGCAATTTCCCTACAGTTTGTTTGGATTTTGTTTGCTTGACTGATTTTAATTTAAAGGTACCACAATTAACACCCACCAGATAGATAGCTCCAGGATCTTGACCTAATTATGGGAAGGAAGAGCCCTACTTGGGCTTTGCTCTATTCTCCAGGTTTCAGTGGTGCGTGTCAGATTAATTACAGCTTTGAATGTACCTCACCATCATAGTAGGTGAACATTTGCTTATACGGACATTTAAACCTTTGGTCTCCAGATATGCAACTCAGTGACAATCCTTACTGTGCACGTCCTGGCTGGTCACTTGCTGGCAATCAATGTCGATTCTCAATCCAGAGAGACAGGTCTGGAAGCAAATGTTTCTCATAATTTTCCACTGTAGACAATATTCCAAAGGTTACAGACAACTTGGAATAGTTTGAAGAACAGCCTTTTGAAACACAGACATGGAAATTAAGCTCTGTTTACCTGTGCTGTGTGGCAGACATCTCTCTCAGCTCTGGCATAGATTGCTGGTAGTAAAATCACATGAATTTTCATGCAATATCCCTGGAAAATGCTCACACACTGACTTCATGTGCATGTAGATTGAACATGGCATGGAGACACTTTTGTTCCCCAGTATTCAAAGCATTTTGTTAGAAGAAAAGTGGGAAAATAAATGTCTGAGAGGAATAAGCAGATGTTTGCTGTTAAAGATCAGCATGTTATACAATCGGGTTTACAATAACTGCTTTTAAATATAAACTAACTTCTGACCAGTGTTTTTCAATGTACTGTGAAATCTGCATGTCATTCCTTTTGTCATTTGCAAGTAAACACCCACTGGAGTGTTTTATAGTTTGTGAAATATGAAAAGGGCTTTGTTCATAAGAGACTCCTTTGATTTACTGTAAGATGAGAACCTATGTGCCAGAAGCATTTTGGTTCTCTTAATCAGAACTGAGCAAACTTTTCTTCATCTTGACCGCTCTGATCTCATTGCCTAAACATACTAGCAAATAGCTAACAATTGTGGTGGCTTTTTTTTCTTCTTTTAACATAGCTTTCCTTCCCTCTGGACAGGGCAGATGCTGGAGACTGGCTTCAGCAACCAGGAAAGGCCTCTTTATCTCCTGACAGGCCTACAGAGCTTGAACCCACAAAAACAACTATAATGAGGAAGCTTTCAAAAATAAACAGAGCAAATGGGTGCATCTTCCTTTTCCCAGTGCCTCTGTGCCAGATACTAATGCCTAGCTACTGTGCTGAGTCAGCAGTTGCAGCTATAAAAGACTATGTTAAGTTTGCTAAGGTGGACAAAACCCCCTCTCAATTTTGTCCAAAAGATTATAGAAGTGTGAAGGACAGGTGTCTCTTCAAGGAAGAATTCACCTATTCCTGAAGAAAATGGACTGGCATTGAGGGAAGGATCCAGTGTCTGAGGGAATGAACCATGTTGAAGGTGATCTAAAATAACCTGCATGACGACCAGCATCCAGAGACGAAATGAAAAAAAGATGAAATCTGGTGCACGTGGCCTGTGTGGTGAAAGTTGCACGAAATGCACCAATGTCACCACCCACACTCTGGTGATAACATCTGGACGGACACGGTGGCACCGGCTACAGACAAACTGGCCAGACAGCTTTGGGAGTGTGAAGATTATCTCGCCTCCCGTGTGGGCCTGTGTCTCAGCCGTGGACAGACCAACCAAAAATGTCTGAGCAAGCTGGGGAGGGTGGGTCATTTCCTCACACTCCTTCCAAGGCCTCAGCTATGAAGAGTCAGCCTTGTTCTGCTCAAGAGAAAGGGTACCAGTGCTGCACACCAGATATGATCCTGTGGTCCTTCCTGGGTGACCATGAGGAAGTAATGGTGAACCTACCCAGAGGCTAGAAACTTGAATACACGAACTGCAGGGAAAAATAACAGTCCAAAAGCATCCCTCCAGGAAAATTACTGCTCCAGGGTCTGTTGGGTAGAGTAGAAGGGCTGATTGTACCTTTGACCCTGACAAAGAGGCTTCTGTTTTGCAGTTACAAATATCGAGTAATGAAGACTCCAACCAGGAATAGAGGGGCCTTGCCTTTGGCCAGGTGGAGGGAAGGGACAGCTGGATTTACTGGACTGTGAGGATCAGATGTCCTGGCTCATCAGCCCCACAGGACTGTAAAGCTCTAGTGGACACCTGCACACAATGTGCCATCAGACTATAAAGGGGCAGAATCCATCTGCATTTCTTGAGCGACAGGAGGATCCCAAAAACTGTCTGGTTTATAGGCTGAGGTACATTTAACTGGGAATGAGTGGCAAAAGCATCCTACTCTGACTGGTCTGGAGTCTCTGTGCATCAATGGCATAGAATACCTTGGGAGAGAGTATTTCAAAGACCCAAGAGGGTACCAGTGGGTGCACAGTATGATGCCTTGAGTACATAGAAGATTAAACTGCTGTCTAGCTTGCCTGGTCTCTGAGATGATCTGTCTGTGATTTGGTTGCAGTGTTAGAAAAAAAGCAGTTTCCAACTGCTACCATGACAATGCACCAGTGATGATATCACACCAACTGAGACTCCCTGTTTTCCACCATATGTTGATCAGCAGGACCTGCTCACCCCTTGGCCAGTGCAAAAGTCTAACAGAGAGTGGAGACTAACACACTAACTGAACCGTCATGGCCTGAATGAAGTGACAATGTGGTGAGTGCTGCAGTGCCAGACATGCTGGAACTCTGAAACACGATGGAGTCAAAAGCTGCCAAGTGGCACACAACCATTTCTATCACCAGGGAGTTCTTCATCCCTCCAGCAGGAGGGTGCAGTTTGTTTTCAGTTCTAGGGGTATTGAGTACACCTGGAATTGACTGCCCGGGGGTAGCAACTCAGCCCTACCACTTGCAACTGGGTCTGTTGCGGGGCGAAGCAGTCACAAACAATTTTCATCAAGCTGCTGGAACTCCTTTGTCTAATTGGTCTGGTTATTAGTTGTGCATTAGCTGCAGCTGGGCCAGGTGGCCCTTTGCAAGGCAATTGTCAGGAAGCAGCTGACAGAGTTTGTATCAAGTGGGAATCACAGACAATTAAGTAAAAGTTTTAGTATTTTCTGGGGCTGAATAATGGGCGTAGATTGAAAGGGGTGGGGGAGATATGGAATAAAAACACCATGTGCAAAGCTTTCTTCTTCACAGAGACACTCTTTTCACTTGGTTTTTTTAGCGAAGCTGCATTTTGCATGATGTCCTACTGGATTTGATTTTAAAAAGGGGACATAAAAATAATCATCTTTATGTTCTGTGACAACACCACTGAAAAACTGATTTAAGAGGAAGGAAAACTAAGCCCATTTTCCTAGCCATCCATGTGTTTATCATATGTACATATGAGCAGACTTCTCACCCTAGAGGAAGAGCTAAATTACAGGAGAAATTCCCAGGGACCTGGAGGAAATTTGGGGCTTCTGCTCTTTTTTAAGCATTATTCTCAGGAGTCCCCAGACAGACAAAAAAAGGGGTGGTAAAAGATGAATTATGTCCTGGAACAATAGCTGGGTTTTAAAAGGAGTTTATATGTGGCTCAGCAGGACTTTGCATTAGATCATTCTCTGAGAACCTGCTGGGTGTTACAGCCTGGCAGCAGGCAGTTCTGGATGTATGACTGCAGCCATGAACAAAGCTAAGCTTTGATCTAAACATCTAAGAAGATGTCCAGGACTCTCAGAAGAAGAGCTACAGTAGTTAGCATGCTGGCTAGCAAACATAAGCCTCCTCATTACTTAGGGTTTGGAGATGTAATTTCATTCTTACAGAGTAAAAAGCCATTTCTTTCAGTTGAGATGGCAGATTTGCTTAACGCTGTGGTTTCCAAAGAAATGCTTGCTGCTGTCTTTCCTCATTATTATAAAGTGTGATGATTAGAGATCTGCAAAGAGAGGTAATTTCAGTAATACCAGTAATTTCACGAAACAATGATGTAGCAAAATGTGTGCGGGCTGATGACCCAGGCCTTCATTGGGAGGAGACAGTTCCAGGACTTGCTTACCTTTCCTAATCCTAGTCCTGTATTCTATGTGAAACATTCATTGGACAGGGATGTAAGACAAGGCACTGGAAAAAGCATCCACAGGTGTGTGTGTTAAGCAGACACATGTGTTAAGCTGGAGATCACCTGCCGCACAGAAAGCATGAACACCTCGTGCAGCCTGCTGAACTCTGCAGCTGGGGTGGCTGCAAGCCACAGAGCTGGCTGTGTACAGGCAAAGTCCATAAAAACAATCCAAGTGCTTTTTCAAGCATTTATAATTTACCTGGAGATCAGTAAAGCATTTCCCTTCATCTTTCTGATGTCCTGAGGTAATCAGCTTTAGGCTCAGGAAGGAATACATAAGGTTCCATGGATCCTACTCAGGCAGGTGCCAAGCGCTAAATTCACCTCACAGATCATGTTCTAATTCTGTGATGCATCTAGCTTTTACCCCCAAATTTAGGTGCTTGGTTAAGTCCTTCCTAAGCAGCTGAAATGGAGAGTGTTGTCCTGTAATCTCTGGTGCCACGACTGTTTATATGGCACTGAGCAGCCACCAGCACCTGCTCCGTGTGCTGCGGCATCCTGGCACTGCCTGGGCACCCAGCACCCTCCTCTGCCCCTGTCAGACTTTCTGTGCTTTGGCTGGATCTGAGTGCTCTGTGCAGCTGTGAAGCTGCAGCTGATCACAAGAGCTTGCCTGCTTTGCCAGGGCTGATGAGAGGGAATCCGAATGCTCCAGGAGATTCACAGGCATAGAATAAAGTGGCACACCAATCTGAAGCTGACAATGACTGTCTTTGTGCAGTCACTTTAAAAGCCTACCCGAATAATTTGAGAGCTAAAAATGAATGTTTCTGAGCACTTTCATAGCCACAGAACGATTTTAGCATCTTGTTAATTGCATATTTTGCAGAAACATTTGATTTTGGCTCAGGGAAATGCAACCGCAGAATGCAGTGCTCATTATTGACAGTCCCGCTGTCTTGGGTGCCTTATTTCAGGAGAGAGATGCTTCCCAAAGCAGTTTTCAGTCAAACCCTGACCTTCAAGCTACCTTGTATCTTCATGACTGCCTGCACACAGGATGCCACAGTCTTTGAAAATTTGCTCTTTCAAGAACTGAAAGGACGAATCTAAATCAATAGTTACCTTCATTTTACAGATGGAGATTTATTAATTTCCTTGCCCAAGTTCACTATCCCAGTTTTCATTACAGCAGAGACCTCAACCCCATGCTCTTCAATGCAGTGCCATCACCACAGTCATCCTGTTCTTACTAAAATTTCAGTGCGTGGCAAAGTCAACATCTTTAGGTCAACATTGCTTGATTTTGCTCTGATGGATTCAGTTCAGTACCTTAACTCCTATGGTGAATCTTCCTTTATTTAGGGGAAAAAGTGAGATTAAAGCCTATGCTGCTTCTTTTTAGCAAGGTATTTTCAGAACAGCAAGGGAAGGGGGAGGGCGTGTAAATTGTATAGGTTAGACCCATCTGACAAAGTTTGATGTACACACCTTCTACCTGTGACGGATGCCTTAAAACTAGTTAATACAAGCGCAAACTGTGCTTGTAAGGTGCCCCGTAAGATTATAGCTTAAAGGCAAAAATTTCTTTGATCTTGGAAATTCTACATAAGTTTATGTAAGGACACCTTTGACTTCAGGAATTCTGTTATTAAGGTATTCATATTATTTCCTTTTTGTTGTTTTGGTTTCTTTTTGGGGTGGTTTAAAAAAAAAAAAAAGAAAAAGTTGTTCTGAGTGAGGTTTGAAATAGCTAGAAATCTTCTTTACTGCTCCAAAGCTCTCAGAGAAGACAGATTCTTGTGCAGTCAGACCTGCTCTGTGAGCTTGACTTGACTGATGTAACTTGAAAACACTAATGCACACAAACAAGAATCTAAACTCCTTCCCTTAGGGTTTCCTGCCCTCATCTCTTCCTTGAAGACACAATTCACATTTTTCGTCTCTCTTAAAACAAATTAGTCCCACATGCCAGCATGACTTAGTGATTATGTAGTAATTATCACGAATATTTATGCAAGTTTTCAGTAGGCAATCTTGGGATGAGTCATCAGAAGGATTTTACACTCCTGTGAAGTTTTGTCTTACCTACTGCTTAAAAACGTCATTTAGTTGCTACTGAAATGGTTTCTGCTCTGCTTGAATTTAATCAAGATTTTTCGTGCTATCTGTATTATTTTTCTTACTGCAAATGAGAATTTTAGGTGCTTTTTAACTAGTATTTGAGTAACTTAGCTGTTTGCATGGATTAAGCCTGCATTTTGTTTGAAAGTCACAGACTTCATCTTTGTGTGCCTAAATGTGGGTGTTAAGTCAAAAAATGAGATTTAAATTAAAAGAGAAAGTAAATCAGAGCTAAGGAGTAAGGTGCTGCCTCTGCATCACTCTCCATGCTTAGACAAAAAGAAATTATCTGCCTATTTTGTTCACTTCAGTCTTTCTGACATAGTCACTGCTTATTTTGCTGGTTTTGTTTGTTTGCTTGTTTTCCTTTTTTGAAAAGCGAGACCACTTTTGCATCTTCTAAATACAATTCTGGTGTCTCTTCAAATGAGTAAACTTTCGTAAATAGCTTCAGATTACTTCGCTTTTTTTTTGCAATTAAATATCAGTTTTTCTTATCCAGCTCAGCTCTATTTTGGTATATCAACCAAAAATCTGTGATTATTTACTTTCCTCACTGACAATAAAAAGGAGCCTTTTGTTTTAGCTTGTGACTCTTTTTTAACTCTGAAGTGTGTAGAAAAGCTTATCTCTGGTTTTGTGCAGTGGAGAAGTTCTGTTCCTTTGGGTTTTTTTTTCACCTTTAACAGACTTTGTCTGCTACATACCTGTTAATCAAATGTGTGTGTCTGTCTTGCTCTCTAGTGCTGTCATCGGGTACTGCTAAATTACTGGCCCTGCATTTCTTTTTTTCCTGAACAAAATATTTTTTCAGTCAGGTTTTTGTGGCAGAGCTTACACACAAAGCATCTAGGAATAGGTGCCACGTGGCAAGCACTTTCTATTCTAGCTGTGCTGAGGAGAGCTCTGCACTTGAACTCATGCCTGTAGCAATTTAAGATGAGAAATGGAGATTTCATGTGCTTGATTGCAGCACGAGAAGCCTAAACCAGCTCCTTCCAAAAGCTGAAAGCATGTGGTCCAGCTCTTGCCCTAGTGAGCTAGTCTGTAGCAAGTTTTCAAGAGAACCATCTTCGGCTAGTCCTTCTATTTTATTTTTTGACTTGTCTACTCTGCTTTCTTTCTCAATTTCCTTCATTTTCTCACATCTGTTTTTCACTCTTCCATGCTTGCTTTCTGTGTCTTCATATTCCTTTAACCTCTCTTATTTTCTCCTTTTCCCTTGTCCCTTTCAATTATATTCTCTCTCCCCTCTCTCATTCTTTCCTTCCTTGCTCCTTGCGATCCCCCATATTATCCTGGTTTTTGTACCCCCACACCTACTCCCTTCATCCTGCTCTGCTGCTGTAGCTGGCAGCTGATCTCTGTCAGGCAGCCCAGCCAAAATTGAAGCTAAAGATGGATTTTTTTGGTTGTGGGGTTTTCTTTCTTTCTCTTTCTTTCTTTCTTTCTTTCTTTCTTTCTTTCTTTCTTTCTGTAATAATAATTGCAGTTTGTCGCACACTCTCAGTGGGAAATGTTTTGTGAGTAAATCTCAGTCAATCATAATCTGGCACTGTAATAAGGACCTTGTTTAGTCTAGGGGCACTAAATAAATTGGCCTTACATCTTTGCTTTCAAGCTGTATTTGAGCCGTGTTTTGTAATTGCCATTTGCATGCCAGAGGGATTGCGTAGGGGTGCTACTCAGATCAAAGTTGCATTCATCTGGGCTTGGGTGTATTAGCTGCAATTAGTAATGTAATTTTAGGAGACAATGCCACATTTGTAGGATGAACTGAAACTACAGCAGCACTTTAGCAAAAAAAGCAATGTTGATGCAGTCTGTTTCTCTACCAGTAGCAGAGACTAATTGCAGAGGGAGGTATTTATATTATACACATGAAATCCCCTGACATATTTCCAAACTAGCATGAAATAGTAGCTGAAACTTTAGGTACTTCAGAGCTGTGCCTCTCACCAAGTGGAAAGAAAGCACTGCAAGGAGAGGACATTTGCTTTGTGTGTTACATGGGGACATGAGAGAGAAGTGGCCACGAGTCAGAGAGAAAGCAGGAGGGTTTGGGGTTGTATTTAGGTTCTTGTCTGTCTTCTCATTAATTAGTTGCTGCTTTTCCCCTTCCATGGACAGTCCTGCTTGGACATTGTTTTTGGTACTGAGGAGAAAAAATCCAAGTCAGCAACTTTTCATTTCACCTGTCCTTTTTAAAAATAATTTAAATGTTATGCATTTTGGTAGGTGATTGTTTTGGCTTTGCTCTGTCGTCTTGCTCTTGTCTCTATCCACTGTAATTCTTTCCTGCTCTGACCCAGTGTAGAGCAGGGAAAATGGTAACAGACCCCGAGGAAACTACAGATCCAACAGCTATAGCCTTTGCAAATTATGGCTGTCAGAGGAAGGTCATTAATGAGGTCATTAAAGGTGAGATTATGAGTACTGCGGAGCATGGCAAATCGCAGACAAATTGTGCCTGAAACTTCCAATACGGTTTATCAATGCTAAAGTATCCAATAAAACCTGTTTATTGGATATGAACATTCAAGGGGCTGCATCATTTCAAATTCTAGACATCCTCATGTTTGGCTACAGAAAAAATCATTCTGGTTTGAGCATTATAGGTCATACCTGTTCATCCCAAGAATTGAGCTCAAGTGTAATGTATCTTTAAAAAACCAAAACCTTTCCAAGGGAATTGCTCCTTTTACACTTGTCTGACATGGATGGTTTTTTCTGTTGTCTCAAACCCATCTCCACATGACATATGGAAATAGCACATAGACAGTAGGTACCTGTCTGTGACCTTATTACAGCTCCCAGACCCATGTATCTGTATGTGGTCTTCAATAAGGGTCATTGCAGAATCATAATTCAGGTTG
This sequence comes from Acanthornis magna, assembly GCA_036785705.1. Taxonomy (NCBI): domain Eukaryota; kingdom Metazoa; phylum Chordata; class Aves; order Passeriformes; family Acanthizidae; genus Acanthornis; species Acanthornis magna. Next base: position 29,773,751 of record JAWUZG010000001.1, read on the forward strand.
GGAGTCACCTCAGACTCAGAGCAGGGCCAAATGTTGTGTCTGGGCAAGTGTGAACACCTACAAGGATCAAGACTCCATACCTTCCTTCAACATTTGGTCCAATGCTCAACCCTACCCATGATAAATCCCCTTTTCCCCCTTTTTCTGAATTGGAATATCTCTTGTTGTGGTTCATGTCTGCTGCTTCTTTTTGTATTGCCATGCACCTCTGGAAGAGTATGGCCCCTTCTTCTCTGTACCTTCCCTTCAGGTGCACCCATTGTAATGGCAGCAAAGAAGGAGGAATAAAAGCAAGGAAAGGAAAAACCTGGGTCCTGCTTAAACCTGGTAATGGGACACACTGCTAAAGCAGGGACAGTACCAATGACTGTGGAAAGCCCTAGAGAGGGGCTCAGATCACCTGCATGGCTCCTCTCCTTCTAAAAGAGCAGCATGAGAAGGCAATGGAAATGCCCAGTTTAAAGATATATAACTGGGGTTAGATAGGACGAGGGAAGAGAAAGCTTCACTGCAAACTAATTCTTAAAATGGGTAGATTTGGTTAGTGCAAATATGCTTGTGGACTGGGCTTCTTCTCTCCTTTGAATGCACTAAAGATAACATAAAGATGGAAATATACTGAACTGATGTTCTTCCCTGCATCTGGAATAAAATATGGAAAGAAGAAGAGGAACTAAGGGAAACATTTGTTACCAAAAATCAGCTTGCCTGAGCAGAGAAAGTTACAATTTATTCTTTTGTACACAGATGCAGTACTCTTATAGTGTTAATTACAGTATTGTTTTAATCTACTAATTGTTTTGGGGTTTCTATTTCTAGTTGTGAGTTTTTAATTCAAAAATATGGCACTTTCTTTTTGAAAAATGTATTGTGTCTCATGATTGTCAATTACTTCTCGATTATAAATATTTTCCTTCTGCAAAGGCCCATTGGTAGTAGAGGTATTTATGTAAGCCAAGCAATTTGGAACTAGCTCAGGGTCTGCAGTAAAATGCTCAGCCAAATGGTGTTGATAGTAAATGGAATCTTTCTTTTTTTTTTTTTTTTTTAAATATCTTTTAAAATGGGTAGATCACAATGGTGGTTGAGAAATCTTTGTTGTTCCCTTCCCTCCCATCAGCAGCACTCATATCCAGGCTGAATAAATCCTGTAACAACATTCTTTGGTTGGGGCCGTTTGATGTTGTTCCAACAGCTTCAAGTACAGGAGGCATCCAAACTGCTGGAAGTTGAAAAGGCTGAAACCCCACCATCGTGGGAGTTCCGAGTGGCAATGGGGCAGCTGTTGTAACTGTTGTGGCCATGAGACTCTTTCCTCAGGTGGTGTCTTGGGGACGTATGGTTCCTGTGGGTTTTGCTGTAGTTTGGGAGTTGGCACCTAATGTCACTGAGCCGAGTGGTTCGGTAGCCTGGTGACTGTGAATGGGCTCTGCCTATTCAGAAGCTGTAGCCAAGAAATGGACGGATGACTGCAGCGGGAAAGGCCAGAGGAAAGGCAGCCTGGTGACCATGAGTTCCTTTCCTGGACAGAAGGTGACACCTCTGCATAGCACCGGTCATTTGTGAGTGCAGCATCTCCCCCTGCAGCAGGAGGTCCGGCGGAGTCCAGCTTGGGGGGCAAACAGATGGCTGAATGCTCCAGCCTCAATCCATCGCCTCTTTCCAAAACCTAGGCTGGCTGCAGCACCGATATTCCCTCAAACCACGGCTTTCTCTCTGATGGCTGTGCAAATGAAAAAGTTCATTTTAACAACAAAATTCCCAAGTAAGAAACCACAAATAATTAGAGGAAACCACCACAGAGGTATACAATATCTGGTTAAAGACCTTGCTGAAAACTGAACAGATTATGCTTGTTATATGCGGTTAAACTGGGCCGCTAATATTAAGACTGTTCAAAACACAAAATAAATTTTCTTCTGTCAGAGCTTGTGGTTCAGTGTTCACACATTCTAGACTCCAGTTAAATGATTTACTGTACTATTTAATGCCTTTCAGCTGTCACCCGCACAAAACAATCCCTTGAATGATCTGCCAGCAAATAAAGGCAACAGTTGTCCAAGGTGGAGTTGGGCCAGGACTACAAAACCCAATGTGCCAAGACACACAGGAGCAATCACGTAACCTCCGTGACCCACACTTGGTAGTCAGAAAAGTGAAGGCCACACAGCTGTGACTGTATCTGTGAAAACACGTCATTTGAAATATACTGAGACATTCATTCTGCTGTTGAGTTTTGGTGAGTAGTTGCCTTTACAGAGGTTTTTATCAAAAGCCTGCTGCAGTTCTGTGCCCTTATGAACTCTTCCCTGTTCCTGTTCTTTAAATGGTGCGAATTTTTGAAATGTTTCTCAAAACTCCTTCACAGTAGCTTTTAAAAATTTCTAATTCTCACATAGCAAGAGGCTGAGGAGAAACAGTTGTCATGGGACAGTGAAAAATACACTTCAGGAGCAAGGAAGGAAACAAAAAACCACTCCTCAAATTATACATTTTAGAGTTTGCCATGGCCTTGGGCTCCTTCCTTTGTCCTTGACAAGCTGAAGTCATGGCATATGATCAAATATCAGTGTACAAACAGCACCTTGTTGTGACTTCAGTCATTACTCAGCTTCCTCCACCTCTGGAGTGAAATTGTAGATGCACTCAGAAATTAAATACCTGCATTAGGATTCGGCTTCACTTCTGGGGTTATTCACCACTTTTTATGTTTAAGACAAGACCAAGCTCTTAGACCAAATCTAAGATGACCACAGTGTGGAAGAAACCAAAACCTTGTCTTGCCATTTCTATATGAAGCCTGTAACTTATTTTTTAGCTAATAATGTGTCTTTTAGGTGGTCCTGCTTTTAAGACCAGATGATGAAGATTCTGCTGCTGTCCCAGGTAAAACCCAACACTTATTTAATCTACTGTTAATAACATGCACCCTGGTTCCAGTGTGAAAGTTCTCTAGATTCAATTTTTCAGGCCCAGCAGTCATTTTTGTGAAAGGGAGTTGGTTTTGCAAGTAGCTGAAGACCATGGCTGGGATACCTTTGGAAGCTCTCCTCCCTTCTGCTGATCTGCCAGAGCGCTGGTCAAGCTCACTTATTCAGCAGAAAGCTGCTTGTTTTTTCTGGTGAGGATAGTAAATGGAATGAAGAAAAGACCTCTCTTCTAGCAGCAGGGGGTATTTTGGGCAGCCAAGTCAGTCCTCCTGAAACATGTTCGAAGACTCTCACTGTGTCACACAGTTTTCTAGGATTCTGAATAGCTCTTGCAACTTTCTTCTGAATTGTCATAAATTTTCTATGATCTCTTGAAAAATGGATACTGGAAGCAGACTGTTTTTTTCCTGGAACAAGTGCTACAGGTCTTTAATAACGTGATCTTTAATTCTGTCACAGAAAATTACATCAGCATCGCTGTGAGGTCCTCTCTTGCCCTTTCCTGTGAGCTATGATTCAGTACTGCCTGAAAGGGAAAAGAGCTCCTGTCAGCTTCTCATGGTTGTTCCCCTCTGTACTTTGATGGGTAACTCAGCTGGGAGAGTTCTGCTAAACTGGGAAAAGCAGGCAGGATCAAACAGCTTGAGATGGCTCTGAGTCTGGGACAATCTCCAGGGCTTGGCTAACACTGCTGGCCCAGAACAGCCTGAAAGTCAAATAAACCTCCACACATTCAGCAGAAGTTACTTCTAGTCTCCAAATACATCCTGTAAAAGAGCCAAGCTACGTTTGTGCCATGTAGCTGTGTTTTCAGATCTGAAGCAGTGGGGCAGCAGCTTTATAACTGCACTCCAATTTCACAGCAAAATCATTTGTCTCTAGTAACTTCACACATATGAAACAGCAGCGTTGTATCACTGTTTATAAGAGGAGGAAACCTGAGTGAAGTGTTACACAATAGATAGGAAGGTGGCAGTAATAATGAAGTTATAATTACTGTTAATTGCTTGCCAGGTTTTTAAAAGATTCTCCCTACCACCCCCCTGCCAATTTCAAAGGGGCATTCACTGTCTTGTCTTTTCAAGACCTTAATTGTTGTGCTGGGTACAACAGACAAAGCATACCTCCCAATTAGCCACTTTTTTCCATGTAATTATTTCCTCTCTATTTTCTGGAATGCAGAAGGGGACACGTACAAAAGGAATGTGTTTTGCTAGGAGAAGAAGCAGAGTTAGAAAGAAATGCAGGATTTTGCATTCCTCTTTTGATCAAGATGTGTTCAGCAGATCTTTTATCTTAAACTCTTCCTAATAACCTTTGTGATGGATATTAGAGCACTGCAGCGCAGTCAGAGCTGTTGTATGATGATATGTGAAATTATGAACTTAAAAAATGAACAGGAATCTAAATACCTAACTACCCTCATGGCACTCTTCAGGTATTTCTGTACTTGGCAGCTGACTTTTTTTACCTAAGTGTTCATTTTACTCATTTGCTTCAGAGAAGACTGCTCTGCCTCAAGCAGAATAGACTCATCTGAGTGAAAAAAACCTATTTCAGTCAAAATACTAACGAACAAACTATTTTCTTATTGTCCTCTAAATCCTCAAGGAAATATCACATCCAAGGCATTCTGCTGGCCATATTGTTGCAGCTCCTCTTGCTTGTGGGTGGTCTACAAGGTGCTCAAAAACGCTGTAGTACTATTGTACTTCCACAGACAAGTGCAGAGTTAAATGTGGCATTATTGCAGTATTGAATTGCTCCTCCAAAAAGACCACAAGTGGTGTACCCTAAACAAATGCAATTCTTGTTTCTTTTCAGTTATTTGGGGTCTATTTGAATATTCGTTTGTTCATTTGTTTATTTGATGCTACTATTTTTAAGACAAAGCCAAAAAAAGGAAGCGTAGTAGAGAGGAAAAACCTAAATCAAAAACTTGATGAAAGGCTGGGAGACCTGAGGTTACTCAGCTTGGAGGAGACTCCGAGAAGACCTTATTGCATCCTTTCCATATATAAAGGGGGCTTATAAGAAAGACAGAAATACTTTTTACCAGGTCCTGTGGTGACAGGGGCAATGGTTTTAAAATTAAAGAGGGTAGGTTTAGATTGGACATAAGGAAGAAATTCTTTGCTGTGAGGGTGGTGAGACACTGAAGGAGGTTGCCCAGAGAAGTTGTAGATGCCCAGTCCCTTGAAGTGTTCAAGGCCAGGCTGGATGGAGCTCTGAGCAACCAGGCCTAGTGAAAGGTGTCCCTACCCATGCCAGGGGGAGTTGGAACTAGATTATATTTAAGGTCCTTTCCAACCCAAACCATTCTGTGGTTCTGTATTTACATTGTATACTGTAAAGATGTTCAGGAACAACTACAAAAACCCACAGTGATCCCTGTTTCAGCTCCTGGGTGGCTACAAAGATGCACTTCCAGGGGGCCACTGTGCACACTTCTCCTGGGGTTGCTGCCCATTCTCAAACACCAGCTAGCGGGGTCCTCTGGTGCTGGGGGAGCTCCTTCTCTCACTGATCACAAAGGCACACGGAAAGGAATAGAAACTCCAAACTCATCTCCCCCTAGAAACCCCTCACATCTTGTTTTTAGGTGGATTGCTGTAAGTTGTGACATCTAAACCACAAGGGACCTCTAAAGTGTCAAACCGGGTTAGCATTTCAGCTGCATTTCAAACACAGTTGATTCCTTTCAGGAATAAGCCTTGGAGGTGGAACTATCACTACTGAGTCAGTCTTACATGTGATAAATACAGTGAAGCAGTACAGTCAATTCCAAGTGCTCGTTTCAGAGAATACTCCCTCTGTTGTGGTTGTGGCTGTAAAAGGGGAGAAATCTTTATACCTTTATGCAAAAAGACTGGTTTAAAAAACACTGAGTGGATTGTGCTGAATATTCATTTAACTTTTTTAACAGTGATACCATCTGAGAGATGTATACATGTGGCAATCACTCTCCAGATAGACCAAGGGAGAAGTGGTACCCACAGTGGCCACTGAAAGGTGGAATTATGCCTGCTGAAAACAGCCATGACTTTAATTAAATGCTCAGACTTTCAACCGGATTACCCTAATTTGAAGCAAGCCAGAGTCCAGCACACAAGCAGCTTCCATAGTAGCAAAGATTGCCCAACAAAGACTGGCAATTTGTAGTAAGAGCACTGGGGAAAATGCCAGCCCAGGCTCACGGCAGGCTCCATTTGGGCAAGGCTCCTGTGTGCCAGAGAAGATGGATAGCACAGAAACTTGATGCACAAGGTATTGACACTGTGGGATAGCCTTCACAAACACTGCCTGAATTTGTGGAGTCCCACTAGTCCTTGCCTAGGAGTGAGGCTCACTGGGATGTCTGGGCAGGTAGGATGCAGTACAACTGGAGCAGGCTGATTAAGGGTTCTGTATGATTAAGGGTTGTAAAATCAAACACTCAGAGCAGTCAGAGCCAGCTAGCTCTGTAAACCCTGCGCAGTGCCCCAGTGCCAGCTCCTCAGCCATAAAATCCCCCAAGCAAATAACAAACAAAGTGTTAGAAAGGACTTGAGAGGCTGTCCCTCACAAGCATCTGAACTACTTTTGAGCTGTGGTTTGGCCAGACAGGGTATGTGCATTAAATCCTCTGAAAAAAATTTGTATTTCCATGGAAGGATTTGTGCAATGAGGCTGTTCCTGTCTTCTGATGGGCTATGTGGAAAGGGATTAAAATGCAACCTCTGTAACTAACATGAATAATAGAATATGTTGCTCTAAGTCAAAAATACACAGTGGGGCTTTTTTAAACTTAAATTTGTGAGGGTTCATATAAACTGAACTTTAGAAAGCCACGGAGATAAGAAATAAATCTTTTCAGATCTGCATGCGTGCCTTTCCCAAACCTTTCTGCTCTCCTAAGCCGTTTGTTCTGTGCCCAGCTCAGCTCTGCACTGCTGCTGAGTGTGGGTGAACTGGCGTGGCTGGGCTGGGCTCTTGTCCCCAGCCAGCACCAAGGGAGCCACCGAGGGACTGCTCTGGGGCTCTGCAGCCATCCTGTCACAAAGGTGCAGGAAAAAATAAATAGCAACTGGGGTTCGTTTCACTTGAGATTTTTTAAACTAGATGCTTTTTTGTTTAAAGTGTCGTGCGAGCAAACCTTGTTGGCAGATTTTAGAACTGGAGAGGGTGCCACTGGTTTAATCATGGCCATAAGGTTTGGCTGTGTCCTGGCTAATCATAGCACCTCATCACCTCACTGAACATGAAATCACATTCACACTGCAAGGCCTGTGGGATTTAGTAGGAGTTAATCGCTGTAACGGATGAGAGCACTCTCCACTGATGCAGTTTCTCTAGGCTTGAGCTGAAATGCCTTCAAGGCCTGGAGCTGCCACGAAGCCATGGCTATGAGCAATGCCTCAACACACACACACACATTCCCCCTGGCCCAATGCAGCGCTGTGGGCAGTGCAGGCATCGGGGGAATCCTGGCACAACTTCAGGCTCCCTCTCTGCTGCTGCCAGGTCTCCCCTTAGTATCTGCATGTAGGAATTTTTTCCGCAGTAGGCAATCCCAGTAGAACAGGTGATGTAGAGAAGTGAGAGGAAAGGCAACAAATCTGTCCAGCAGAAACAAAGCTGACATTTTTGAATTAATAGCAGTAAGTCTGGCCAAAGGTTTGAGTCTGGCTTTTGGAGTTTGAATCCTATAGGCAGAGAGTCATCTGGAACAATTTTGAATTTTTTCTTTATAATTTTTTTTCCTTAATATTCCTTGAAATGCAGCTGAAGCTGGAAGAACAACTGGATCATTCAGTCAGAGCACACGGGGAAAGTGTGCCGAGCCCTGGCAGCCAGTGCTGCCTCCTGGTCAGAGAGACCTCATGAGCAGCACCTGATGTGTGGTGGCGCTGGGCCCTGCTGCCCCTGATACCTCTGCTTTGCAGGTGGTGCCAACACAGGCTGCCAATTCATGCATAGCACGAACAAGAAGAGGCCACAATTCTCTCCAGCTCCTCAGCAGGCAAGTGAAGATGTGAAGAGGCACTGAAAGAGATATGTTTGAAATCCAGCGGCATAGACAGAGCCAAGAGGATAGTAACCTAAAATGCAAATTAAAAAAAACGAACTAAAAAAGCATGTGCATCAGTTCAGTAATGGCAGCGGTACGAAAGGGGCAGTTTGCCTTTAGGGTGTCTGTTTCTTCTTTCTTTGTGTGCCTTGTGTATTTGTCTTTTGAACTGTTGTGCATACCTGGACATAGCAGGATGCCAGTATTACATACCCAAATTATCAAGTACCATCAGAAGCCCTTTGTAAAGCTATAATTTTATCAGTTGCACAAATTGAGATTTCTTGGGTAGAGCTATAGTGATTTAACATTTTATGTTCTACTCATTTTGATCACCTTACAGCTGCCACTCACAAGTGCAATGTTTGGCATCTTGCTCTGGCTAACTACAAACTTTCCAAATATCATTGCAAAGGCAGTTTCTGTGTGACCTATTGTACTGGATTGGTATTTTGACTTTTTTTTGTTATTTTTAAATAATTGTCATCTCTGGCCTTTTTTTTTCCTCATATGTATGTCCTGTCCAGTGACAGAGAGTGGTAAGTTCTGCAGTTTATCTTCTAATGGCAAAATTGCTTCCAACTTCTGAATTTTCTGGAAAATTCATGCCTTCTTTTAGCATTGTCAGTTATCACAGACTTTTGACTTAAAACTCTGACATCAAGGTCTGTCTCTATACAGGAAACTTTGTGCTCACACTGGCAAAGCCATGGAAGTTTTGTGTAGAAAATTAGTACTATTTAAGAAACAGAGTTGTGTTACGGTGTGTCTTTGAGGACTATTTTTTCCTTTTGTAAACTTTCTGACAATATTCTTCTCATGATTACTGATATTTCCAAAAATCAGTGCTGAAACTCTGAAAACAAAACAGCATCATTAAGCATCTTCATGCAAGTTGCAAAAAACTTGCTCCATATGAAAGAATACACTTGCTATTTTTTAAGGAAGCACTTTCTAAGAAATTCACAGGAGCAGAAAAGTTCAGTCAAAATATGTGAGGAATTTTAAGTCAGAAATTTCTGTGCTTTTTACTGTATCATGAGACAAATCACTTGATCTTTGCTACAGAAAGAACAAAAAGCATGCAAATGTGACATTCATGTTTGTACACAGCTCCTGGGGCATCCCTGGACATACAGAGCATCTGCACATTTAATCTCAACCTAATATAAATCTCCTCCATCACTTTTAAGAAAAATATCAAAAAACGTTTCTTTCATCAACAGGTCCCCCCAGTTTTTAATCAACCAAGTGTTTTCTCCTCTGCCTCAGGCTTCCTCTTTTCCATCTTTTTTCCACGCCATCTGAATAGGATGCTTTAGGGACAGCACTGGCTGCTGCCCCCATCTCCTCTTTCTGGCCTCGGAGAAGGGAAAAGCCCAGCTTTTCCCACCAGCAGCCGGCATTTGCCACCCAAAGGCTCCACGCTCCTCCAGGCCCTTGGTAGGTCAGAGCTGTGCCAGTGTCCCGTGGAACACACAACCCTGAGGGCTGGGAGCCATCATTTTGGGGCCCACCAGCCGTAGCTGTTACATGGCCATGCTCAGCAAGCTGCTCCTTCAGCAAGGCTGGGCTGCTCTGCTGCCATCGTGCCGGAGCAGGGCATGAGGACAGTGACGAAGGCACTCGCTCAGGCTGTGTCTCATCGCTGCCCCAGGGGTCGCGGCTGGCCCAGCCCTGCTCCCCTTCCCCAGCTGCGCTTGTCCCACGCTGCACCCACAGGGCCCCGCAGCCATGGCTGGTGACAGGGCTCAGTCTCCTGCTGGCAGCATCCACAGCTCCAGCACACAGAGGACAGCCTAAGAAGGGGCCCTTGGAGAGCCATCCTCCCTCTCTGTGGCCTAAGAAAGTCTTGACTAACAGATCCATTGACTAAGACCAACAAGGTCACTTTAATACTCTAGACTTTTTCCTTTGTAACTCAAAACTTATCACTCATTAATTTTATGCTTACGTTTATTTTTTAATGTGTCCCAGATAATTAGATTGCCAGACCCACAGTATAGCAAAGGTGAGTAATAATTCATTGGACATTTACTGTTCTTCAGTGCAGACAGAAACCACGCTTCCTGCTTCCAGGCCACACCACATTACAAATCATGTGGCCCTTGACTGTTCAAGAGGCAGCACCCAAACCTTCTACAGTCTGATCACAGCATGACACAGGACGATCGCCCTCGAACAGGAAACATGGCCAGGGCTGGACTATTACCACCTCGGACAGAAGCTCTGAGAAGAATATTCTGAGAACCTGAGGTGCCACGAGCTGGGCACACCAACATGGCTGACTGGCAGTGCTGGGGAAAGGAGGATGCAGTGGGGGATAAGAACAGGGAGCGAAACACAGCCTTCCATGTTATCCCCTCCTTGGCACAGAAATAAGAAGAAGTTGTTCTTCTGAAATATTTTTAAGAACTGGGGGGCTAAAAGCAGACACAGGGAAACCAACCCCACAGTGCCACTGTTTTACAAGGGTGCTCTAGAAAAGCCATCGTCCCAACCCAGTGCTGATGAGACCACAGGAGGCCACATAGAGCAGTAATCAAAAAACTAAAGTAGCATCTTTATTTTATACATAACAGTCAGTATAAAAGTTTATTACATAAGAGCTGCTCTGTTTACAATATATTATATTGCTTCAAGCTGATGCAGAAAGTTCATACATTATAGCTCTACTTTGTTTACAATATATTATGTTGGTTAAATGGCACCACTGCAGTTTATTTTTAATACAAAGTACTTCACAAGATTGTAAAGGCAAAAATAACATTGAATTGAGTTATTCTGTTTTTAAATTAGGCAACTTACTTATTTGTTAATTTTTTTTTTTTTCTTAGGGAAAAGTCTAAATACATGATTTGTAAAAATTTGTAAAATGCACCTTTCTTTTGTCTTAGGCAAATTACATCTGTAGTCATTGAAATAATTCAGGGTTAGCATCGACAAGGTTTTCCGCTTGTATATGGTTACTTAATTTTTGGAAAATATTTGCTGCTATATAATCAAAAAAGGAAATTTAAATGTAACTGAAGTATAGTACAAAACACCATCCAAAGCACTGAAAGAAGAAGCCTATATAATCATGCTACAGAAGTATTTATAAAACTTAAAAGGAATAGTAAGTGTCAGCTCAGTGGTTTATAATGAAGCTAATAAAATTCCAGCCGGTAATCTCAATTGTAATGAACAGCATTTTAACATTCAGTCCATGAGAGGTTAATGAAAGCTGTGAACTTTGTGTAACACGAACCATTTCAGATGTTGGAGTTCACCAGATATAATTGGATTCGGGTGGAACATGCCTCTCCTCAGCCCTTTTTGGCGAAGGCGTGCGCTGCCTGTGCTTGCTGCCTGCTGGCCTCAGGGCGCTCAGACCGCTGGCTCCGTACCCTGCAAAATTATCCAGTTCAAGAAAAGGGAATCCACAGAAGTGTGGGCTCGCAATCCACAGTTAATATTTCAAGTGGAAGCCGTCCCCCTATCTGAAAAAAGGATTTTGCTCTGCCTTACAAAAGTGCTCACGCCTCTCTGTTACCCCTCAGGATGAACAAAGTCCTGCCAGACAGAAAGAGATGCTTGCACCTGGCCAGGGACCATCAGCACCCCCAGGCTGTCACTCAGCCTTGGGCTCACATGTGTATCCCCCACACCAGCTGGGTGACAGTCATGATGATCTGCCAGCAACAGGCTCTAGAATAGGGTGTAAGCAACCCCCCAGGGAAAGTCTGCACCAGCTACCTGAGCTGGGCTTTGTTTTATGGCTGAATGCAAAGAAAAAGAACAGCAGTGACCATAAACACCTAGAGGGGAAAAAAAGAGCAGCCTGAAACAGGCTTAGTAGAGCTGCTTTGTTGTGGAAAATGAAAGTGAACAATAAAAATGGAATCCAAAGTATTATGTTGTAATTCTTTATAGGTTCATTTACCCATCTCATTACTTAAAGCTCATGGAAATTACTCTGAAAAACTGAGTCCCCTGTTTGATTTTTTAACCACTTCTTTTTAAGTAAACAGACTTACCAAGGAGCCATTCATTTGATAGAATATGAAACAAGTCTCTCAAATGAACTATAAATCTCCTCTCAAGATCCAGTGATGGAGTATTGAAAACCTTTGTTTTATTGTTTGGATTAAAGATTAGGAAAATGATTCTGGAACGCCTCTTGAAGCAGTCATTTCTGTATAGCATGGTGTGTATAACACCTTGGATATGACTCTCAGGGTTTGTTTCACACTTACTTTTATTGCAGTGTCTCCCATGCCAGCCTTCTTTGCACTGGCATTTGTTGGGCTCCACACAGGTGCCGTACAGGCCACAGCTGGGTTCACAGACAGCTGTAAAAAATGAACACATACACCCGACCTCTTGACATTTCATTCAGAGACAGCCACACATTTGCTTTCCTTGATGTTTCACATGACGGGTTGGTCCTGGCACAGCCTGGGGCTCTCAAAGTAGATCTGTGCCTTTGCACTCAGTGGTTAGAGCCCTGAAACATCCACACACTTTACCTGCAAGGTCTGGCTCAGCCTCTGGCAGAGAGAATCAGGTTGTACAGCAGAGCTGAGCGTCCACCAGAACCAGTGGGAGAAGGAGAGCAGCCCCCAGTAGCCCTTTCACAGAGTGTTCTCATTGTATTTTAACATGGCAAAGTATTGACACTTTATTAAGCATTTCTCTATTACTAAACTGCTATTGCTGAGCTGACACACTGCTGTTTTACAGAAACTCAAGATTACAGAAGAGACTGAGGAGACTTCTGTTAAAAAATGTTTCTGCTTTCATAATTTCCTTAAGTCTAGTGTATGCTGTATGTCCAGAAAGTAAAATAACTTCAATTTCTCTGACAACAGACAATTAGTACTGACATTATGTAAAAGAGATACTGTACAGCAAGCTCGATGTTCCCACAACAAGGACTGAGGGAGTGGCTTTGGTACTCACGCTTTGAACACAGGTCTCCCTGGTAGCCTTTGGAGCACTTGCATTTATTCTTACCAGTACATTTGCCTCCATTTCGGCAGGGTTGATGGCATTTACCTATAAAGTGAAAACATATAAACAATGGTGTTGATTCCCTGTGCCTACTGGAAACAAGTGTCTGACGAGCTTGCCTTGTACCTGAGAAACTCATCAGATGTTAGAGTGTGCACTATGGATCCATCAGGAAGACTGCTGCAAGTCTGTGCTTCCAATTTATAAGCCTTCTTCTTCTTTGAAAAGACAGCATGGCTAAAACCTGTGTGACCTTGCAGCTTTTGCCCAGATTTGTGCCACTCTGACTCTGCAGAGAGAATCAGGTTGTACAGCAGAGCTGAGCATCCACCAGAACCAGTGGGAGAAGGAGGGCAGTCCCCAGTAGCCCTTTCACAAAGTGTTCTCATTGTATTTTAATACAGCAAAGTATTGACATTTTAAGCATTTCTCTATTACTAAACTGACCTCATGTGAACAGTCAGTATTGACTCCTGCTCTCCTCACCTTTCACAGGGGAGGCAGCACTGCCCAGACGATGTGGTTCCAAAGAGCAGGAACCAAACCTGGGGCGCCCTAGCAGGAAAAAATCGTGTGGGATCTGAGGGCAATAAGATACTCAGGAACTGACAGGTATGGCTGCTACTTGCAGACAATGAAGAGATTGGCTGGGCCTGTCAGCTTGCAGCACAGGCTGGGGAGAACCATGGTGCGACAAGGGATGTTCTGCACGGCAGCTCAGAAACCAGACACATTAAAGAATCATGCCCTTCTTTCCTGTTTGCAAAGAACAGAGCAACTTTGCTAACAGTAATTGGAACTGGCAGACATTTTTCCAGGTTCTTGTTCTGGAAATTACTTTCTCACATACAGGCTTTGCCAAAAGCATAGGCTGGGTCTGGTGGTGGTGGTGTTAGGACTGAGGAAGTCCTGGCTGGAGGAGGAGATCTACACTAGATTTCTTGCTGGGCATGACACACCAAAGACCTTCCTCAAACTTTACATCAAATGTGCCATCATCAGACTGCCTATACCTTGTTAGAATTTGTCTGCATTACAGAACTAATTAAATCTTCCCTCTGCTCTACGAAGAGAAGCACAGTGCCCATGAGCTCAGTCACCCCCAGGCTGAGGGAGGCTCACTGTCACCTCCCTGGGCACTCTTGGGCCACCAGTTACCAAACCCTCACTTCCCTGCCACCTTGGTGTGCCCATATGCACCAGTGCAGCTTTTCTCTTTGTTGTCCAAAACCATTTTTTATCTTTTCTAATGCCACTACACTTCCTAGTTTCCTCAGAAAAGAGGGAAAAAAGGCATACTTCCTAGATTTAGCACTAATATTTACCTGAATCTGTGAGCAAACAAAAACTGGAACCTGAGGTAGCAAACTGCTTCCTTTCCCTTTCCTGTTTTTTTGTTTTGTTTTGGATTTTTTTTTTGTTTTGTTTTTTGTTTTGTTTTTGTTTGGTTGGTTGGTTGGTTTGGGGGTTTTTTTTGAGGAAGGTATTAACTGAGACCTGCATGTGATAATTTAAGCATCAACATTGGCTTGCTGTGCTGAAAACCTCATTTCATGATCACAGACTGCCCTCTTGGGAGCTCAACACCACAGGCAACGCCTCAACCCCCTGCAGACCTCTGTGATACACAAGTATTGTCAATATAAAGAAAACACTCATTCCTATTGTACATAATTGTCCTAATAGCCCCGAAACAAGCAGCTGATGGAACAAACTGTGCTAAGGAGAGTTTCTGTAAAAGCACAATTTCTCTCCAGGAGCCTCTGGGGAGGGAAACTTTAGGCATTCTAATTTGCAAACATTTGCATCCCAAGTAATTAATGACTGGAAAGAGCAATGCATAAGAAATCCATTAGTTTTCCTAGTTCTTTAAGTAAATCTGGAGGATATGGGTCAAGAGATGTGACACCAACTTCCACCAAGTTGCAACAGGCAACTTGGCATTTGGCCCAGAACAGCTCAATTAACTTTGGACTAAGATATTGTCACAGGATGAAGGAAAGAGTAATAATCTCTCTGTTATTGTCTGAGAAATGGAAAAAGCAACAGCTGGTGACAAATAGGGGACGAATCCAAAGAAAAATAAAGCTCTCTGGATTCAAAGTGAAACACTACTAAGAGACAATGCATACCTATAACTAGAAACAAATCTGGAAGACTGCGAATGCTTGTTAGTGCTGTAGACTGGGTCCAGTACACTTCCCAGGAGTCCAACAGAGGGATTCAATTATTACACAAGCACTGAAAACCTATACACAATGTTACAAAAACCCACCAAAAAAACCCTTGTAATTTTCAGAAGATGGCTTTCTGCCTGTTGAAAGGTTTTCTCCCCTCATTATTTTAAGAATCCCATGACTGAATGTAGCTGGCCCTGGATCGAAGGAAATGGACTGAGTGGTGTTTCTGCTTTGGTGTTTCTAAGCCTTGTCTAAATTTCTTGCAGTCTTCCACTGTTGTGCTGGTGCAGTGCCCAGAGGTGATGACAGCTGTCAATCACAGTCTAACAATTGCAGTTCCAGCTTTACAGGACCCAAAGTAAGTGAATAGCCTTCCTTGCTCTCACTGACATGGTTCCAGTTTAGGTCTTAGCATACTGTGACCCTGAATTTGTTTTTCTTTCTTTTGTACAGCAACTAGTTTACTGCCTGTATTTTAATTAGCGTTTCACAGGTAAGCCTTTCCTGGAAGTCAAAGCAGTTGTGCTTATCCCAAGCAGCAGCAGACAAATATGAGCTTCAGCTCCTCAGACAGATCAATTAAATGGACTGCCCTTAATTATACATGCTGTAATAACACTTCTAAGAATTCCGCTCAAAAAACCACAAACATAAAATACATCCTTCTCTCTTTTAATCAAACTTTAATCTTCATCTGAAAAATGTCAACGAAGTTTGACTTTCTGGGGACTGAAGAGAGGAATGGGATTATGCCAAAGAGTCAAATTTGAACTTGATGTAAGCAAAGGTAAATCCAGTGAAAACCTACACTGTTGTTCTTGTGGCATATGATCTGAATTTATATTGATGGGCAATCTTTATTAACTTAAAAATAATAAAGTTCTGCTGCTTCTTTTTCCCTGAATTTCTAATGATGTAAAAAGGAGTTGTAAAATGCCTTGTAATGCATAGAGATATGGGGAAACATTAACACCTGTTGTTAATCTACACATAAATACTGAGCAAAATGTAGGTCTTACTGTACCTCTATTCTTTCTTTGCACAGTAATTTACCTGTTGTTTTGTGTTGGCTGGCAGCAAGTTATGAGTTTATTTCCATGTGTTTCCAAAGTGATAAAAAATTCCTAATTGTGAGAAGAGCTTGTTTCTACTGATGCATATTAAAAAATCAGCATTTACATATCCTAGGCTCTCCATGCTCCTGTGAAGGTGCTGGGGATGTCGGTGGGAATATTTACAGCAAGGAAAGCTTCTTGCACAGTGTTCTGTTAGAAGCTCTAAGTCCAGGAAGAATGAGAACCGGTTGTACATTCTCAAATTACCTTGTGAATGTAACTTTATATGCCACATGAAAGCTCTCAGCTCTTACAGCTCAGTCCTCCTTTTAGCCCAAATCCCCAAATTATAGTAGCCCTTTCAGAGGTGTGGGCTCAAACCTAATCTGCTGTGCCCAAGTGCAATTTGCCATAATGCTTGAAAACAGATGCCCCCCACGGGCTTGGCATGGCAGCACATCTGTGTGCCACAGGGTATTGCTTGCATACTTACAGCTTGAGGATTGTTACCAAGCCTGGTGGTTACTAATGAAAACAGAACAGGGCAGGGGGTAACACGGTCCAGCAACGAATCAAACTTCTAAGTAGGAAACTCATTTGGAGGCCTGTGGCATCTGACTCTGAGAGTGCCAAAGTGCTGTGTGAGAGCCTCGCTGTGAGGCCAGCAGAGGCAGGTCACATGTCATCATTCAAGCACTGACACTAGAAGAAGTTGACATAAATGAAAGCAAGCACACAGAGATGCTACTCACTAATTTCACACTGGTCTCCTTCATAGCCTGAAGGACAAATGCATTTTCCCAGATAGAAACACGTCCCTCCATTGAAACAGGTTGTTGTACAGTTTGCTGAAACAAATAAAAGAGGAATTAATTAAGTCATTAATATGAACTAGGTCTAACTTGGACTTCATGTTCTCTGCTGCTCATCATAAATAAACACTGAATAGGTTGTAAAAGCAGGATTAACCTCTTTTCATCTGGTTTACAAAGTAAGACTGAAATGCAGTTATTCCTACATAAAGCTTTACATGGGCACACACACAAGGCAATACAGAATGAGACAAGTGAACAATACAGCAGTCAGCTGTCTGAGAACAGACTGTGCTACATCTTTATCAAGCCCCACACATACAGCTCACTGAAGGATTAAGGCACCATTGCTATTCAAACTGCCAGCGTCTGATAAAAGGAGCACAACCTAGGACTGGAAGCTACTTCTACAACAAGATACTTCACTACAGTTCTTAAATAATGTTTTGACTAAGAAGAAACCTTTATGAGTTTTTCTGTGGGGTGACATAGATGCAAATGCTCTGTCTTTCAGCTGCCAAATCACTTACATTGTGTTAGATGTGACTTTTCACCAAACAGCTGCAATTCACATTAATCCTTCAATACATTGGGAGCATTTAATTAAAGTGTGCATTTGAAGTATTTTCAAAATGTGGTAAAAGTCTGTTCAAAGACAGGATATAAGATATGAGGGCATTGACACCAATAGTTTGTGCAAAATAATAGGGAGGTTCCCATTATTTTGCTGAAAAGCCCTCTAGGACCTTTTGCATTCCGTCTTTACTTATATAGACCTGCAACAACAAATGCAGCACGATGTTCTGCTCTGTCATGAGAAGGCCAGTTATATTTCTGCAGGAAACTACTCGATTTTTTCTACGCGGTAGCTTAGACTGTTCCAAATTACTGTTCTGAACAACTGATTGTTCATTTTTACCCTTCAAGAGCCACAATGCAACAACAAAAAATGAATAGCATGCTTATTTTTTCATGTGTCCAGATGCAGCACATTAACGTACTAAATAATTAGTAAAATTAATTTTACTACAGGAAACTAGAGCTCAAATAGAGATTTTTTTTCTGTAAACTTCTTTTCCCCACTGTGGTAGTTTTGCCTGGCCCAGTTTTTGCCAGTGAATAGGGTGGGGTACAAAGATGGCTCCTGCATGTCCTGAGTAAAGATTCTGGAAATTTCTCCACCATGTCCAGCAGAGATGTTTGTTACGCCTCTGTGAAAACATATTAAAGAAGAAATCAAAACAATGGGAGCACGCACTTCTTTTTAGCCAGGGAAGGAGGAGGAGGAGGTAAAATGTGTGAGGGAGAACAACATGGAAGCACCAAGGTCAGGGGAGAAGGTGGGGGAGGAGATGCTCCAGGCGCCGGAGCTGAAAACCCTCTGCCGGCCGTGGTGAAGACCATGGGGGAGCAGGTGGTCCCCCTGCAGCCCATGGAGTCCAGGGGGTGCAGAGAAACTCCCCACAGCCTGTGGGGAGGTGCCCACGCCAGAGGAGCAGGTGGATGCCTGCAGGAAGCTGTGATCCAGTGTTTTGTGTTAATTTTCCCTCTCCTCTGCATAGCCGCAGCAGGAGAGGGCATAGAGAGCAAACGTCGTAGGTGTCTGGCATTTAGCCAGGGTCAAACCCACTACACCCACCCAGAAACATAAGTGATTTTTATGATAAATGCCACAGCTTTCAGTGGATCAACTGAACTGATTATCTAAACTACCCTTCACAGAGCTGGGGTATATGAATGCCTACAAATCCCTATATTCTTCCAGCAGCTGCCAGGCTGTGCTCCAGCACCTATTTTAAGAATCACAGTATTTTAAAAACTTATTTACTTATAGCTTGCCTGACTTTCCAAAATGCACTCCTAGAGGGAAATTGCCCCAGGTGAATAAAGAGAGGCTGCTGGATGCAGAGCCTGGGGGGTTGAGCTGGCGTTTACCTTTGTCGCAGTTGATGCCGTAGAAGCCCGGGGGGCAGATGCAGAGGCCAGGTGTAATGCAGAGCCCGCCGTTCATGCAGCGAGGAACACACAGTGCTGGGGAGTGGGAAGAGCAGAAAAAGTACTGCTGGTGTGATAATAACTGCTGTTTAAATACACAGCACACTGACTCCTTAAGCTACTTTTCCTTCTGCTGGTTGTTCTAAGTCACCTTTGCAAAGTGTCTCTGGTAAGGGGTTAAATCTATTATAACTTTGGTATGTATCTGGCAATTTCTCTACAGTGCTGCTAAAAACTGAAGGCTAAATTAAGTTCAAATCTGATTCCATATATAAGCAGAAATTACCTTTTGTACAATTTTAATACCAGACAGGGGAGACCAAAGTACCCACATACACCTACACACTCTGGATATTTAAAATGCCCCCAGACAAGTCCTCTCTATAACTGTATTCTGGCTCCTCTGATGACTATCCCAAAGGGGTCAGTAATGCAGTGGGGTTCAGGCAGGCTTTACAATAAACCTTCCCTTCTCCTGCACACCTGCGCACAAGCATGGCCACCTAATTTTGGCTAGGAAAGCCCGCTGCACAGCCAAACTGTCCTCCATGCTCCCAGTGAATCTTCTCTGGAGCCCCTGTGCTCTTCCACGACCTCTCTGCCTTGCAGCCACCCCAAAAAGGCTCTTCAGGGAGGCGTGTTAGGGGGCAATGCTGCACTTTGTGGCTGCCCACAATTGGTACATGCAGCAAGGTTGGGTCCATGTTAGCAAGTTAAACAGCACCCAGGCATGGGGCCAAATGGCCTTGTGAAATCATCTTGTGAAATTGCTGGTGGCTCAGCTTTGTCCTGGCTGACCAGCAAACCCTCCTGGCCATGGTTGTGGGATGAGTAGTGACCACGGGCTCCTCCCAGGAGTGAGACTGTAGTGGGATTGTTGGAAGGTAAGAACTTGTTCAACATATGAATGTAAGCTGTGCTTGTTGCACTCCAGGCCCGAGAACAGTCCTTGATCCTTTGTACTTAATATTTTTGATGCAGCCAGAGTATCTGGGAGTGAATGACTGTATTGGAGTAGGATGCCCATGGGGATGGGCATCTCTGGTCATCCTGGGGAGGGACTGCCTCTGGGAAGAGGAAGGGAGGGATAGGAAAAAGATCTAGTTTCCTTGCCAAGTCACACCAATTTCCTGGTCTGTCACTCCTGAAAATGTTGGGTTTGGGCTATTATCCACTAATGGAAGAGAAAGAGAATCTTCCCTTCATCTTCCCATCTTTGTTTTCAGCCTGCTTACAAATCTGATCTTATCTCCAAATAAACAAACGCAGAGCAACTAAAGCACTCTGCTTTGTTTCCCAGCTAGTCCTCATTAGCAGAAGAATTTTATTTAATCTTCTTGCCAGATGGAATCCCTGTGATTAAGGATCACTTAACAATTACATCAGTTTTTCTTAAAAGCAATCTGTGAGAGAGAAAATATTTTTCATGTAAGCAATTTGTATTTCCATTAGACCATGGATGACAATAACAATTCTCTTACATGTTTGAACTCAAAATATACAAAATCTTCAGAATAGGCCATTCTTAATTTTAGGAGAGCCTACAGTGCAGGAGATTCAGTTTTCTGGAGATTGTGGTAAAGAAGACAGCTGAGATTTTTTATTAAATTACCTTTCTCACAATGAGGCCCATAAAATCCATCAGGACATTCACAGACATGTCTTTCGTTGCAAATCCCTCCATTTCTGCATCCTCCTGGACATTCCGCTTCATAAAATATAACAACAATCTTAATTAAAATGTTATATACTTCAGCTGCCAGCCAGCTCTCAGTAGGATCAATATATTTCTTAGACACAACAGTAAAAATATTTGCTGGCAGACAAAGACTGAAGAAATGGAAATTCAGCTAAGATTTCTTCAAGATAAATTAGCTTCTCCTTTAGTAGTCTACAAATAGAGGTTCCATCATGTGTTCACATGTGTGATGTGCTTGTTGACAGACTGTGCGTTTCCATTGCTTTGCTGCTTGTAAGTGCATGAGCAATGTGGATGCTCTGCTCAAACCAGTACTTTCTTTTCTGTGTGGAAAAGAGCAGGCAACTTAGTGCAGAACTGAGCAGACAACCCAGTGCAGAACTTGCATGGCTGGTTAGACCTGCCCTCAGTGTGCAGGACCAGTTCCAATTTCTGCAGTCTGAAGTAGACGTCACTGCAGCTTCCATTGCACTAATCACCACATCTGTTACTACTGAAGTGACAGTGATGAAATCTGTGTTCATATGAAAGAGCGAGCATCAAGGCTAAATGAAAGAAGGCCAGGAAGAAAGATGAAAGCACTCCTGCACAATGGTCTTATATCACCATCAACTCTCATTCATATCTCAATTATTGATCAAATACGCAAAAGTATTTGGCAACACTGGCAGGATTATACAAGGATGAGAGACATCTCTGGGTGCCACCACAATCCTCAAAACACCAAAGTCCATCAAACAAGAAGGCATACTAAATCAAACCCTATGAAACGCCATCAAAAAGCACTGCTGGGTAGAAAAACAATTACTCAAAAATACTTTCCCAGATCCCTCACGGAGAATAAGACAGGCAGGAGAGGCTGCCTACTGCCATTAGAAAACCTTAACATCTCTAGGGATCAGTGGTAGGCACAACCTCCTCATCTTGATGCTCTGCTGTGTGACATTCCAAGTGAGAAGGTTCAAAACCTCAGAGGTAAAATGATATGCCTTGAAATTAAAGCTGTTTGCAGCTGTAGTAATAGCAGTAAAGGGGTTTTGGTCCTACTGTGTTCTAACACTGTACTCTGGGACTCTTCCTGGAAATGCTTCTCTCTTTGTACCCAAATGCTGAACTGCTATTCATTACCAAAAAATGCATGCATAAATACATACCATTTCAAGCAGAAAAATAGGAAAACATACATTTTTTCTTTGTGACCACCTCCTAGCCACAACAAATCCTCTCATCCATAAAATTGCTCCCTTGCTGCCCTCACTTCCTCTGCCAGGGCCTTTCTGTATGGCCAAGAATAACTGGAAGAAGTGACTACGGCCCTGACAGGAGAAACTGGAGCTCTTCACTACGTACGATGTCTTTCAGAGGAAGGAAACTCACCCCTACTCTAACACCAAGCATCAAAGACATTCTTATCCTTCACAGCATCTGTCCCAAAACACTGCAGTGTCCACCTTACCAGACACAGGGCAGGAATGGGAGTTATTCCAGTATGAGCTGGAAGAGACAATGGGATAAAAATTATCCTCTGGATGTCTCTAGAGTTTGGAAAATCTTCCTTGTGTCTCTCAGCTGGCTCCAGGAACAAAGGACTGGGACAATAATCAACCACAGGTTTCTTGAGAGGTCATATGATGTAATACTACTAAACTGTTAGATATTACAGCGCATATAAAAATGGTAATAACAAAAAATTACACAGAAATGATAACTTGGATGAACTCTACTACCAAACTGAGTTTGGAGCCCTTCCTCTTTAAGCCACTGTCTTCCACAATACAGACCTGTAACTCTGCTGTTCCCATTAGAATACCCCAATGCTATTTCCAAAGCTTATTAAGTTCAGTATCTCTGAAGTGAACTAAAAATAAAAAGATAGGAGAAGTTTTGTGCTGTATTTACACCAGACATAATTTCATACATGAAATCTGATTGATTTTGCGTCCTTTAAGCCCCCACTTTTCTTCTTGTTTCTCTGCCCACTTCTTCTGCCCTTCCTCCACTTCTCCTGGGCTAATTGGCAGCAGCAATGCTTCAAAGGAGACAAGCAGCTTTGCTATTTAGGCGTAGTGAGGTTTCAAAGAATAAACAGCTCCTGCTCTTGCTGCTTGCTCTTTGAAGCCACACTACAGCCAATTATCTCAGAGAAAATAGTGCGGAGAAGAAAATATGGGACTGTGAATGAAGACTTAATAGGAGAAAAAAAAATCTTGGGTTTTGTACATCAGCCCTGTCATGGGTTAATTTGATACAATAACAGATGATAAGGGATAACTATCTTATCTTAGACACTGATTTTTCAATTTCCATAGCCTCAGCTTTCAGTGATAATTATAGTAATTTGTGGTATATAAAATTAATACAGAAAGTCATATTACATAGTGTTTACAGTTCATAGATCAGCTGATTAAACAAGTGCTCCTCTTTCCAAACACTGCAATAACTTCATGGTGCTCTTTTTCTACCAGCATGTCCTCTGTGTGCTTACTGCTTGGTAACTGGAAGTAGTGAACACCAACTTCCACCATTTTACCTGTATCAAAAGCCAAGTTTTGCAGAAATTTTCTGATTTAAGATTTTCGTATTCAGTTTGGATGTGCAAATTTGAGAGTTAAGGAAGTAAAGGCACCAAGCTGGAACCAAAGCACTGACAGCATTCATTGATAACAATGTCCCCGCTACAGCTCCCACAAGGTCAGTTCCCCAGACCAGGTGCCATTTCTGGAAACATTAAGCTCCGCCTGCTTTCACAGAACTAGCTCTCCTCCAAGCACCTCAAATCAGTTACTGACAGGGGCTTTTCATATGATACGTCTCTATCAATGACCTTAATGTGACAAGCAGAGAACACGAGGAGGCAGAAAGGTCTCCATCCCAGTCTGCTAAGGCAGATTCCTTTCAGCAAGAAAAGGGTCAGTAAACATGTAGAAAATGATCAGTAATTGCACACAGAGCCAGAAAGCCTGGAATTCACCACAACTGCTACACATTGTGTGACTGCTTTATTTCCATCCTCTCTAGCTCTCATCCTAAATGAAACATAAGACAGTTAGGTGACCTGGTCTAACAGCATTCCAGCATGTTCTCTTCAGTGTTACCTTGCTGACAGGTTTTAAAGAAGATGGCATTCTGAGGGGTCTGGAGAATAATATTGCCTTCTGAATTCATTATGATCACGTTCACTTCAAATGCAGCAACACCATCTTGTTTTCCAAGGCAAGGAAATCCAACCTGAACAACTAGAAGGATAATAATAACATTAATATTTATATTTACATGCAGATATACATGTACATGCACATATAAAAGCATACACTGAAAAACTAAAAAAAAAAAAAAATTGTATTTAAGCTTTAGAGGAAAGCCATTGATGAAAACTTGTAACACAGAGACACACAGATCACTTTACTCAGAGGTGGCTCCAGGGTTAGAAGTACAGCAGCACAGGAGAAGAGCTTGTGATCATTTGCTGATGTAACCCCAACAGCCTATAGCACAGACAGTGATCTTAACACAACCATACTTTT
This sequence comes from Acanthornis magna, assembly GCA_036785705.1. Taxonomy (NCBI): domain Eukaryota; kingdom Metazoa; phylum Chordata; class Aves; order Passeriformes; family Acanthizidae; genus Acanthornis; species Acanthornis magna. The sequence continues at coordinate 29,797,991 of JAWUZG010000001.1, forward strand.
CTTGCAGATGAGGAAATTATTCATGTGGAGGTATCTAAGGATACATCAAAACAAGCTGGAAGCCTACTTTAATTTTCTGAGTTGAACTGCTCACTTCTGAGTCTAAATTTTCCATGCTCTCAACATGACTTCCGTAAAAACAAGTGTTTTGGGGAAAAAAGTTACTTCAGGTAAGTTTTTCTGGTTTGGATATTGCATTAATACCTAAATAAGATACTGATCCAACGAAAACTTACTCCAAAATTGCTGGCAAAATGGTACACTTGGTAACTATGATCATGGGTACAGTATTTAAGAAGAAGACATAGATGCCTCACCCTGACAGAACTAGTTAAGTGTAGTGATATTTGGACATTGCCTTTCCAGGAAAAATATTCAAACACTTGTGAAATACAATGGGTTTAAGCAAATAATTAACGCCAGTAAATCTGGAGTACTTTAATGATGAAGTAAGCCCGATACCTCAGAGCTATGGAATTCTCCACTGTTATTGTCATAAGTGATCTTACATAACTTCAGATGAAATGATTTTATCTCTTTTCTTCAAAACTGGCTCTTCTTAGCTGCTTTATAAGTCAAATCCAATTAACAGAAATTGTTTATACCTTTCTTCTGAAGCTGGCCTGAGATTTCAGAAACAAATACCAAGCTAACAGCCATACATTTGGGTTGTTTTAGATTGCTTGTTATAAAAAATTTTGCAAACCATAATTTGGCCATTTTTGTTATTTGCTGCCTTGGTAAAATACAGGATAATTTATTGCTGAAACACATTCTGCCTCTGGTAAATTCTGCAAAGTGAAAGGTCTCTTGCAGTTCTCATTCTAAAGCAATTACATAGTTGAAGGGCTTTTACACCAGCGTTTGCAAAGGTCAAAAACATGTAACCATGTGGGAAGAAGGAAACTCTTACAGTGTATTAAATATATTTAAGATGCAGTGAACTTCTTAAACTGTAGTAATCTTCTTACAGCACAAGGGCAGGAAATCAGTGCTTGGATTGGGATGTATTTTAGCTGAGCAAATTGCAACGGGGAGGAAAATGTGGCAGACTTTTAATGAGAGCACTATAGCTGTATCTAGATTTCACTGAATTGGTAGCAACCCCTGAACTCTCCTGAGATTTGGCTGTGGTTTAAATGCCTAAGGAAAAACCCAGCAATGTACCCCTAGAGTCCAAGGCCACAGATCATAAACTCTTTATTCCAGCACTGCCCACCCTGGAAGCATCCGAAATTTTAGACTTACAATGTGCCTGAACAGCTAAACACACTGCAGTGCAGTAAAGGACCCTCCTGTGAGCAAAAATCGCCTAGATCCTGACTGAAATCTGTGGTGGTTCAGAGCTAAAATAAAGCCCCTAAATTCTGCCTGAATCCTTGCATTTTTATGCCTATTTGAATAATGCTAAGTACACACCAATAGCACTACAGTCAAACCAAAGTGCAGAGAGAAGTCCCTTGCATTAAAAAACACAGCCATGAGCTCCTGTGGCCTGTCACAGTGCTGACCAGGGCTTGGGTACGGAAAACCTCAGCTCTGGTCCCTGCTTCCCAAATTCAGGATGCAGTTTACATTTCTCCATCACTGGCTAAAAACAAGGAGAGGGAATCACAGATCTGGACTTCTTTCTGTCAACCATCCTCCCACCACCAGGCCAGAGTAAAGCCTCTCCTGCACATACACATTTCTGCATCCTCTGGAGCACTTGTATCCAGAGCTGCAGAGCAGATGGCTCTAGAAGGAACAAGGAAAGTTTAACTAATTTGAAAAGGAAGCTAAGGAAACCTAGTGACTTAAACCTAATTTAATTTTAGGTAGTAAGTAGAATGCTCTCCTAGGATGCAGAGGATGCAGGTTTAATACCTTTTGTCTGGGACGTCATGCCTTTTCCGTCTGTTCAGGAAACCGAGGTTCCCTAAATTGTCTTCAGTAGAAGCAGACTGAGAGTAACTGCTGTGTGTCTGCACGGCCCTTCAAGTTTGCAAGCAATTGCTTTACCCTCTAAGCAAATATTCCAAGGCCACCATCAAAAACCAGCCTGCACTGGCAGCACCAGCAAAGCACTGCACTGCCTGGGTCAGACAGGGACAGGAGGGGCTGATTCGGGTCACTTTTGAGGGCCAGCTCTTTCTCAGTCACAAGCCACTACATTGCTTCTGGTCACAGACTGTAGCTGGGTTTACCTCTCTGAGTGTGGTGCTCAAGATGTTAATCACTGCCACAAAAATGACTTGCTTCGTTTTGAACTTGCTAACCTCCTATTAAACCACTGGAACTTCATAGGCTTTCCCCTGCAGCCAGAATGAGCAGCCAGATGTTTCTCATTGGACAGGTATCCACACTCCTCCCAAATATCTTCTTTTGGACAAGCTGAGTGGTCTTAGCTCTTTAAGCTCCCAGTGAAAGGCATCTTCTACAGCTTTTTTAACATCTTACCATGCATTTAGGTGTAACAATATCTGTGTTGTGAGCACTGAATCAGGTACCAATCTCGGGAGTTGGGAATGGGATTTCAAATAAGTCTAAGGAACCTAGGTGATTTAAATCTAATTTAAATCCGAGGAAAATTTGGTACCTGATCTCATCAGGATATACTGAATTAGAGAAAGCTGAGAGGACAAGGCTGCATCCATTGAGGAGCAATTGAGTGGGCTGTGACTCTTCAGTCTGGCAAAGAGAAAAATTAGGGGATACATAATAGATATGCAAAAAATCATAGATAGGACCAACAGTATGGATTGACTACTGTCTCTACCAGTGCAAGGACTAGTGCCCATCAGATGAAGCTGTTGCAGCCAGACTTGAAACAAGAGGGGGATCTTCATGCAACGGGTGGCAGTGAACTCCTTCCCAAGGTGATAGGAGATAACAGAAGATGATATGGACTCAAAGAGAGACTGGAGAAGTACTGGAAAGAGAGATCTGTAACCCACGTGGGTTTATAAAGCAGACAAATCACTTAAGAAAGGCATAGGAAATCCTCCATGCTGAAGGTAGTAAAAGCTGAGAGGGTAAACAGAAGTATCACATATGCTTGTCCTCCTTCTGCTCTTCCACAGGTCTTGTTATGGCCACCATTGGCCACAAGGCAAAATACAGGCTATAGAGGCCCTACAGCGCTAAAGCCATTCATATGCCTTATTTGGAGGTAGACAAATATCCTCAAAGAAGTTTCAAAAGTCCATTGATTTTAATAGAACCACTGGGTTCAGCTGCCTCTCAATAACGCATCTGTTAATCCTCATGCTTGTTTTCCACACTCATGTTTATTACAGCTGTCTTACCTCTTTTATTTCGTCTTAATTGTCTTAAAGGGCAATTAATTGTCTCTGGGCTAGAACACTTTCTCAAAAAATACCAACCGTTGATTTGTTACTAAATACAAGCTCGTGGTTGAATTTCTTCTGGCATCTGTATGCGTAGAAAAATGCATTGGTAATGCAATAGATCCAGGCAAACTTGACTAGATTTGTCAGAACTGTTTGGTGAACATATACACTATAGCAATAACTACAAAGTAGCAAAAAATCACTACCTTTCTAGCATGCATTTATTTAGGACTACTTAGTTAATTTTGGCCAGTTAGCAGGCAGTGTAAAAAGCCCACCATCACACTAGTGTCTCCCCATTAACAGTTTACATGCTTCAAATACTGTGCAGATATTGATCATCAATCGCTGTCAAACTCTGGAGCACTGGAACTCTGAACAGGACTTAAATACTGCTTATATATGAACCCAGTGCAGTGGTGCCCTGCACATGATCCATGTAAGGGAACACCATGGACATGCCCGTATTGGTCCTGGAACTGAGATAGCAGTTCAGCCAACAGGGTAAGTCCTTTCTGGCTTTAATAAGGCCTCCCATCATGATGGTTAACAGACCTTCTGCTGCATGAGATGTCATCTCTGGCCTCCCTGCACTTGTAGATTAAGTTTTCCTAAACAAAATCAGAAGGGGTAATATTGGTCTAGCCTTTCTAGGCACTTAAAAATTAAAGGAGAAGCTAGCTTATATAAGAGAGTGCTAAGCACAGAGCTTCTCATATATCTCACCTGCCTTATATGGAGATGGAAATAATGCTTAACAAGAACTTGGTCTTTATGACCTTTAAGGTGCTTTTAAATGTTTTTATTTGACATTTATTTGGCTTGCAACCAATTTAATTGCAGCAGTTGTGGTTCAGGTATCATAGCATCTTTCACCCAAATCTATTTTCAATACCACTCCTTCAATCCACACTGAATGTAGAAACCAATCCTTAATGCTAAATTCCAAGTGTCACGACAAAAAGTTGTATTGAAACGTTATTTCAATGCCAACCTACTGCAAGCAGAAAATGGAGAATATTATACACAAACTTTCAGAATTTATCCACTGAAAAAGAGAAAAGGAAAAAAGACTCATCAAAGATGAAAACTTATACCAGTGCTTCATTTGCAATCCAAACCTCCTGTTTCATTACTAATTTCTTTCCCACATTTATCCCACAGGTTGGCTAAGGCAATTTAGGAAACCATGATCACTGAGACACTACTGTCATTGAGATATGTATTTCTGCCTCCCTACCAGAGGCTACAACACATGAAGCCTGAAATAGATCACATAAACTATTATTCATCCACTTCAGAGCTAACTGGATTCAACAGTCTCATGGAAAGTTTTTTTATTCCAATCAGCTCACTACGCACCGTGGTGCTTCTGGAGCACTCACTTTGGCTTGGGCTCAGCCTCTGCTGTGGAGCTGTAAATTCCAGTAATGGACTAAGAATGTACAACTAAGGGATAAATGGTAATATCCTAAACTAGAGCTTGTGTCTTTGAGCTGAATGCCTGATGACCCCAAATGAAAGCAAAACACCCACAAACTGCAATCTCTGAGAAACAGAATAATCTGATAACTATTCCGATAGTGATCGAAGAATTTGTTTTCCAAAAGTTGCACAACTTCAGTAATAGCATTCATGAATTTTATGCAACAATTTTGCACAAGTTTCTGCTGATTTATCTACACATAAAAGCTTCATGTGACTTGGCTCAGACAAAATATGCTGCTGTACTCAGACAAGGCACTCACTAATTGTTCAGTGCCAAGCACTGTGCCAAGCACTTCTTTAGGCAATAAACTTCAGAACTACAATTCATAATAAAATATTTAGACTTTACTGGCTGTAGAATATTTTTTACAGACACAGAATTTATAGTATCAACAGTACAAACCTGATGCTTTATGAGGAACTGTTCCAAGCAGGGGGATATTTATAGTTGGATCAGCCATTATACCTTTATCCAAAGAGTGCAAAGACAGGAACTCATAGTAGTACTCAGCCTATGACAAAATAAATTAAAAATCTATATTTATTATAATTGCATTCACAGAAGCAAACTACTGAGCACATAAGCTACAGCAGAAAAATACTACTTTTTTCATTATGCCATTCACCAGATTTGTTTCTATAATTTCCCTGAGTGCTTCTTCATCTAAACATAATTTTCAGATAATTTCCTCTTATTTCAGAGATTTCAAGTGAGCATACAGTAATCAGGATGCAGCATATCAGCAAGAAAAATGGCTTGCATACAGTGGACATACACTATACAGAGAAGACTTTTTTACAACCCATACTGTTTATCTGGCAGACAACAAAAATATATGAACACTAAGTTAATTCTTAAAGCTGTTTTTGGGGCAGAATCCTCCTGGAACTGACTGGTGAGCCTGGATGATGTGCCTGTATCACGACTGCAGTTTAAAGATCATAGACACACAGAGCTGTGGCATGAGACGATCCAGGCTTGCTCTCGGTTGATCTGCACAGCACAGCACATTGTTGGGCAAACAGTGCCAGGCAGAGAGCGGCCACACTGCTGGAGAGCCACGCCAGGATACGTACCTCGTTTACAGCTCTGACATTGCCTTGTTCAACCCCAGTTCATTACATTGTCCCACGGGTGGAGCCGAGAGCTCTCCTACCAAGCCAGCCTCATGTCACTCATTCACTGCAACATAAATGATTTGTTTTGGGGATCCCTAGAAAGTGTTGGCGTGATTTAAAAGCTACCTTCCACTACCTTAATCCTACCCCCGATAAGCACCTGCATTGTGGCAGATTGTAGACTTTGGTACTTCTGTCCGTGGGAGCCTGGCTTCTCTCTTGAGCCATCTGTTCAAGAGTTCTTCACATTTGATGCCAAGTGACACTGTGTGTCTGCAGTGTGACCATACACACCAGGTACACCTGAGATGCATGCACCTTAGCCAGTCTCTAGAGGCTTCCACTACCGTCAACAGCACAACTGCTGGTGTGCAGAGCAAGTGGAAATGAAACTTTTATGCTAAACTGTGGCATCTCATTTACCATGAAGCATACAAGGGATTACAGGTAATTCTATCTGCTGCTCTCACATAAGTGCTTGAGTCCTTAGCATGGGCAGTAGCAAAAATGTGTTTCCATCTACTCACTGACAGTAGACAGCACTGTTCTGTCCACTTTTTAGATAAAACAGTGTAGCAACAAGAGATTAACGTCAAAATTTGGGCTGATAAATGGTAGCTAGTTTATGTCTAAAAGATGCCTGTCCATGTTCTTAGCCAGAACACTGTCGTTTTTCTCCTCTAATATCCTGGCTCCCTAATACAAGAAGGGCATGGACTTACTCAAGCGAGGCCAGTGAAAGGCCACAAAGATGATCAAGGGACTGGAGTGTCTGCTCTACAGGGAGAGGCTGAGAGAGCTGGGAATATTCAGCCTGCAGAAGGCTGACGGGAGAGCTAATCAATGTGTATAAATAGCTGATGTGGGATATAAAGAAGATGGACCCAGGCGCTGCTCAGCGGTGACCAGCGCCGGGACAGGAAGCAATAGGCACAATACAGAAAATTCTGTTGGAAACTGAGAGAACACGCTTCTACTCTGTGGGTGACAGAGCACTGGCACAGATTGTCCAAAGAGGAAGGCAGAGCCTCCCTCCGTGAAGATGTTCAAAACCCAACTCAACACAGTCCTGGGCAAGTGGCTCTAGGTGACCCTGCTTGAACAGAGGGGTGGACCAGATCATTTTAAGGTCAGACTGTCTGGTCTGCCCTTCTGCCCTTCTGCCCCAGATCCTGGGCTCTGCTAACTTGAGCAGAAGCCCTGGCAGGGTGTGAGAGGCCATCTCCTTTTAGCTCCTGATGACACCAGAAAAGCACTCCTGACCTGGGTAGAAAGGTTGTTATAAAATTCCTGATCAGCCCTGGCAGCACATCCACTTGCTCTGTACAGACAGAGAAGAGACCCCAAAAGAGAGAGGAGGCAGCACAGAGGGGCTACACTCTACATGGACAATCTTCAGAGGGTGTTGTGTGGGCACAGAGACCTCAGAGGAGGACTTGCAAAACAATAGGGCAGGAAACAATGAAAGGTTTTAAATGGGAGTTAAACACATGGAGTAAATGTGTGAGGGAGAGAGGACATGGAGAGAAGCAGTAAAACCAGAGATGAAAAATGAAGTCTGGGGTAATGTTCAAAATGCTGGTTTTAATTAAAGACTTTTTTTTCCAATACAATATACCATGCCAAAATACAAAAACAAGCCATAAAGTCAGATTGTGAACATTTTTGTTTTCAAATAAAACTTTGGTTCAGAAAAATAATTATATGTCTCCACACATCTATAGAATAGTGCAGTGAGTGAGTCAATGCTCCACTGTCTGTTTCTCATTGGTTAGCTTTGATGTTTGGTTGTATCTAAACCAGGTCATAATGAGTTATGACCTGGGATATTAAAACATCATGTTCTCACTATTCTAGTAAACAACAACCGGTAACTGAACCAAATAGCTCCACTCCCATATTTCCATTCCAGACACACTGTTGTAGAAGGCTCAGCTTGTGACCCAAATTCCCAATTTGTAGGAAAAGGACTGGAATCTCATTTTCTAGAGCAAATTTTCTAGAGCCTAAGGATAAAGACAAAAAGTTCCCTGCGGGAAGAGGGACCCATTGCTGCATGAGCCACAATACTCACTGCTGTTCAAGGAAGTAATTCCTCTAAGCAGGGTAGAGGTGAAGCAGCAGTTAGTGCCTGAGGCAGGAGTATGTTCTGATGGCCCATTAAAAAGATGGAAGAGACATTGCACAAGCAACAGGCTGCTCAGCAGGAAAGCCACATACTGCACTGGGGAGAGATAACTGCTCTCACCATTTCTCTACAAAGGTTTGTACATCTGTTGAGTTGACAAAAACTGAACTTCTTGAAATGATAGTATCTAAGAGCTGAAACACCTCAGGTAGATCAGCTAGCGTAACTACAAAGTCATGTGCTGCAGAGTATGTTTGCAAATAATGTGTGTTGGGTTGAGCTGGTTAAATTTTGACGTAAAAATTATATACTAAAACCCTAGAGAGGCTGCACAGTGACGCAGAGTAGTTTAACTCCTCAAATCTGTGAATCTGAAACATGATTTGATTGCCATAAATCCTATCTATTTGGAAAAATCTGTCTTGACACAAACCCTACACTGAGTCTCCAGTATTGTCCTGCTGTAATTGGAGTTGATTGCCAATTAACTTGCATTAATCATCGTGACTGAAAAGCAAACAACATGCTCTCAGCAAATATTTACCATGCTCCAGCCTACCATGAAATTTAGTGATGATGGTTAATTGAAGATATAGGTCTGTGCAATTAAAATATTGTCTAGTGACTACCGTAATTTATGCTGTAAGTGGTCATTGTGAGTGACCTGGTAGTGAGAAGAGAATTTCCTTGGACATTTTTGGGAGATAAAGGGAAAAAATACAGAATCTGTAATCCCTTTTCCATTATGAAGGCATTCTCATGTTTTTTGTGTTATTTGTTGTTTATTTTAAAGCCAGCCTATGAACCCACTGGCATGTGAAGGTCTAAATTTGGCAGTGAAACTAAATCTCAGAGGAACAGTGTTGTCAAAGGTGGTGAAGAAATGGGGTTTGCATTAAATTGCTGATCAGTGACAACTGCACACTTTGCATCGACAAAGGACTTTTGGCTTGACTTCAGGAAGAACACAAGGAAGAATATGCTTTACGTCTGTGGAAAATCTTTGGGATCCTCAGAAACTGAGGCAAGGACCCCGGCAAACCTTGTGTGAACACTCTGGGGAGTTGGTGCTTTCAGGCAGCAGGTAGCCCCAAGCAGCTGCCCTTTAACAGCTCCCCATGTGGGTAAAGCCCTCGGCAGAGGGAGGAAATTTCACTTTAGGCAAATAATTCCTTGGTCAGGATTAACTTTTATGGACTCTGAATGGCTGTTTTCTATAAATCAGAGGAATTTAAAAGGTTATAAAAATAATTAAGCCCTCTAACAAGTATTGTAGCAAACATCTGTCGGCAGTTTGGTTTTAAATGATATACAGTTAACATTCCTACATATCTCCATTCCTTGGTTCAAGATCTACTGCACTGAAGTTCTGTTATCATTCAGATGTCATGTTGTTTCTGCCTGTTTTTTGTTTCATATTTAATCAAAGAATTCACAATAATATGCTTTATGTTTTCTTCATTTTACGTGTTAGACGCAGGGTGAGAAGTAATCGTAGTACCTAAAGCAAAGCAGAGTAGCTTGAACTGTTGTATGTCACAGTTCAATAACCTAATGAAATCTGCACCCTTTCTAATTAAGAAGCAAATGTATGTTAGCTTTGGAAGTAGATGTAAGAAATTAACTGTATTTTCGTCTCAGTGTTTTAAAGAGATCAGTGCTGAATGTTCTGTTATCAATTAAATGACAAATATACCTTAATGCCAATTTTCTGTATTTAAAGAAAGAAACACATCAAAGTTCTTTTTTATCCCAGATCCATGAATATTTCTGGCTACGCACACACTAGAAGATTCTACCGTGCATTATCCATAGCAGATGCTCACAGCTGCGTATGCCATAAATAAAGTCACAAAGTGAGACAATATATGTGTTTGTTAGGTGTTTACAGCATGGACCATTGCTTCTCCAAGATATTAACTTCATTAGGTCAGAGAAGCTGGTCTGTGTTCCAAGATGAAGCATGAAGCAAAGTGAGATGAATTCCAACAAAGATTATCCGTACTGTGCATACCAGGCTATTGAAGGAGTCTGGCCAGAGTAGGAATATGTACATACACGTGAACATTTTATTACTGCAGTGCAGTCTAGACACTGCTGTAATGAACAACATAATGGTGCTTCCGTAGACAAGCAGATATTAAAGTGTCTGCCTACAGACTGCCTATTTTTCTGCTAGGGACAGAACCCATTAATTGGTCCTGTCACAGAGTGGGTAAACCATTTTTCTCTACCTCAGTGTGACACCCAGAAATTTGCTGTCAGCCTCAAGAGGTAGACCTAAAATGGGAGGCGTGCTTAACAATATGAAGTGATACTGAAACAAGCTCTGAGAAAATCAGGTTACACAGAAGACAGGATAACCTGACTGTCTTCCAGTCTCAGCTGCTAAGGGTATGGGAATGGACTGAAGCAGCAGGGTTAAAAAAACAGAGATTCACACAAAAGGGGGAACAGATATATTTGGTGTTTCAAAAAAATAGAAAAAGGACACAAATTACAACTCAGAGAAATAGGCAATCTCAAAGAAAAAGACATTATGTGACAGCAGTAATTAGACAATGCTGTGGTGAAATGCTCACAAATCTGTAGAGCCTGTTCTATGCCTGCTTTCTTCACATTAAGAAAACTGTGGAAGACTGAAGAAAATCCACGCACAAGGAGGAAGACTTTTTTAACAATGGAGTGCATCCCTGCATGAAACTTTCAACAATAACTACTTGTGGTTTTAATGGTTTTAGAAGAATGGTATAAAAACACTCTGATTCTGCCAACAGAAGATGACTAACTGGTGCTTAATGTCTCCTGTGGCATTCAGCTGTGGATGGCAGATCAGGTCCTCCAACAGAATGATTTAGGAAATTGGGAAAGTGAAATTTCTTGTTTGCTCTTAAAAGAAGCCTCAGATTTTGATGGGTGACACTACAGTCTTCCAAGAATGCTTTGCACTGGAGAGATGGACAGAAATCTTTGCAGAATACATCAGCTTTTCCTCCAAATAACAAGAAAATAATTTCTGTAAAGATAAGTAATATGAAAAAATCACTGTCCAGAAGCTTGGTGAGGTCACAGCATAATAGATTTAGATTATATTTAGCATTGTTTCTGGCAGTTGCCTGCTCTTTGGGAAGCATAGGAAACAGGGCAGCTACTCAGTCATTTTCAGCAAGTATTTTCTCTCACCAGACCCTGACCTCTGGAAGCACTCTAGCATTTGAAGCAATCATTTGAAACCAATCTCAGACTGAAGGGCTTGCTAGAAAGACTGGAGTTTGAGAGGGACAGAGGTGAAAAAGAAAAACCCAAGTACACCAGCAGAGCATTAACACCGAAAGTCATCATCATGCTGAAAAAGCAGGCTGCCTGAGACAGAAGGACAAATAAAAGCCTACACATTCCTGTCCATCATTAGCCTGCTAATGAAAATCCAGGTTTGGTTTAGATCAGAGGCAGCCCCCTGATGCAGCGGGTATCTGCAGTGGGGACCGTGGGGCCATTCCAGCGCGCCCCAGCCTTGGAAAGCAGCAGATGTGCAAACAGATGCACAGCAACCTCCAGGGTAAGTACAAGCACGCTGAGACAAAGGCATGTGGCATGCACGATTTCTTTAAAACAGTCACAACAAATTTGCAGCTCCTCACTGTGGAAAGTCTGGGAGTTTCTCACTCCTCTACCTTGCTTTATTTGGAAACAAAGAAAGCAGAAGAGCCCAACTTCCCATATTTAGACCTTTCTTTGTTTAACACATTTTCTGTAATGCATTTTATTACAGCTTCACTGGAGTTACTTTTGAAAAAAATTAAGCTAAAAGAAGACAAAATCATTAGGGTTTTCATAAATATGCACAGTTCATTACATCTGGAAAGTTTCAAGCAAGGAATGATATTTCTCTGTATGAACCAGGTCTGGTGCATGAGCTTCCTTTAAATTGTTTTCTCTTATGTCTTACAGAAGAAAATTAGATAATTCTGCTTTGAGGAAGGGGGGAAAAGTAAACAGTATACCAAAAAGAGAAATATCACTAAGAGCTCAGATTTCAAGCAAGCAAAAGACACACAAGCCTTTGGTATCTTCAAATATTTAACAAAACATATTGCTCTGGTATCCTGAGAATTGGTAAAGGCTGTTCTCCTGAAAAGTTTATTCTTGTTCCAGCACAGCAAGGGCTAATTCATTCTTTTGTCACACAGGCAAAGATTAGTGCTCTCTCTGGTGGACATTTCATGATCCTGGACGTTCAAAATACAGTCTCCCAAAGCTAATAAAAAAGGAGAAAATTATTACTGCTCTTAGAGGAAAAAAATACAAAATACTGTCTCATCAGGTTACTTCCTAAGGAAACAAGTCTTTGCAGGTCTGCCACTATCACCTGCAACACATGTATGTGGCTCTACCTACATTGAGAAAAACCCACAGGGTTATTTTCTCCCCATCACAGCTTGAAAAGTAAGTGAATAGCTTGGCTGGCTGGTCCTGGGAGTGCATCTTTAGATTATAGTCTGTTTGCAGTTTCAGGATTTGGATAGATTTATTGACAATTAATAATTACCCTGAAAATTCCTTACAGAGAATGTAAAATAATTTCAATAAAACCTTTACAATTAGGGAAGTGATTGCACTAACAAGCGTTTACGTTAGTTATGGTGGGGATCTGAGCAGACACTATATTTAGTTACGCAGAATAGTTTCAAAAGCACAAATGTAAACCTTAGAGATGGTGGCTCATCTGATGTGATGAGGGAAAGCGCACAGATGAAGAATAAGCTAATCCACCTCTTGAATGGTGGTAAACATGGATAATGCACAGATTCATTTTGGCCATGCTTCAAACTTCCAACCCTTTGTTCTTAAGCCTCACAGGATAGCTTTGAAGTTGAGGATAAAGCTCCTCTAGCACACCATTACCAAAGAACAAGCTTCTGATTATGATCTCATGAAAGTGTAATCAATTACTTACACAAGTTAAAAGCGTGGCAAACAGCAAAGGTCATGTAATTGGGCCTTTATTGAGTCCATGTGTTTCAATCTTGGCTTTAACTGGCCCTCCTGTATAATAAATATAAATATCTCTCCTCAAAATGTAAGCAGTGAACTGTCTCAAAAGTTATGAAATCTCACAGCAGCTTCTGTCCGACTGGAGTCCTTCAAGGGCTTCAAAATGGGACACCTCCACTTTTGTGTACCCATGTGAAAGAAAGTTTGCAGCACCTCTGACTGAGAGTTTCTTTACTGCTCAGCAGATACTGGTCTTTAGCCTTATTTTACAGGAAAATGAGTGTTTAAAAGTTGGAAAGTTAAAAAAAAATTTCAGCTCTGTCCTGACTAGTCATTAGGGAAGACTTCCTTAACACTGGCCTTTTAATACCTGCTGCACAGATTTTCAAATTCCATTTTTTGTGAAAATTCAGAGTAATTTTGTTCTTTTTTTAAGGCTGTCATTGATCAAAGCAAATTCTAGATACTACTGTGAAAGAAGAACTAAACTCACTGCTAGGAGTTTGGTAAGTGTATCTGAAAAGGAACTTGTGTATTTGCTGCTGTACCTGAAATCACACTGATCTTTCTACTCAGTGAAGACTCTGCTAAGTGAACTTATATTGCTGTCATATTTCCATGTACTTTACAGGCCTCCACATAGTTCTGCTCTTTGTAACTATACACTGAATTATTCAAAGCAAGCTGGACTTCCCTCTAGAGAAAAACAAGGAAGTGCAATCCTGTCCCCAGTTTCTGATGAGAAACTGAACAGGTTCTACAAACAGCTTTTCTGTCTTTTGGACTATTTCCATAGGCAGGATCAGCACAACTTCATCCCTGGGTTTCAGTACCAGCCTCACCTTTTGAGCTAAGGTCCAGTGTACTTCTCAGCATTTAAATGAAGTGTCTTGTTTAAAGCCAGCTCTTCCTTGACTTTCTGTACACTCTAAGGTCAGAGACCAGCACTTGCAAAAGAAAGTTCAACTCAGCTAGAATGTGATTTACCTGCTGTCTTGAACTACCTTTCTTTCCCTCCCTTGGTGCAGGTGGAGTCTATCTGCAGCACAGACATCTTCACATGGCCTGGACTCTGCTGACTTGATTCAAGGTCAAGTTGAGCTTCCAGATAAACCTTTTGAACACATCTGCAGGACTAAGTCCTATTAAGAAAGGCAGGAAGTTTATTTTGGGACAGCTGCATCCTTCTCGTGTTTTTTCAGTTCTGGATAACGTGACCTATCATGTATCAATCTAAATCCTGACAGGGAGAGCCAGCAGCTGAAAGGCCCCCAGGAGAATCTTTTGTAGAGACTCTAACCTCATTTTCACTAGAGATAATGAAAGAGGGACAGTTCAGCCTCAGACATGAATGTGTGGGCCTCCCCAAGCCAGAATGTGGTGAAAAACAAGCACGAGTCTAACGACAGCAAAAGTCTACACTATGCTGTAAGATAACCATCCCATTTGGGATTCAAGAGTTTTACTAAGATCAGAGATGCAATTTATTCCTTGATGAACATCTCTGGTAATCTCGTCTGCTCTTGCAGACTGGGACCAAATTGCCCTGTTTGCCACTCAATACATTCCAGATATGTTGACAATCCCTAATTTCTGCTGGAGTCATAGGCTGCTGGAGATTCCTCAAATACACCAAAACAGCCTTCAGTGACAAATGAAGTGAGTAGTACTGGACTGAGTGTCGGGCACAGTACTTACAGGAAGAAAAAGATTCTGCAGGAGAACAATGTCCCACACCAGGAACCTTGCTGAGCTGTCAGGTTTGCTCCCTACATCACTACAGGGCACAGAAATGGCTGAAGAACCTCGGTATGATCCATCATCTACTCTAAATCAGGAAGGGGGAGAGACCTCACTGCACTTATCTCAGCCTTTGCTGTCAGGGACAGGAACACATATATAAACTTACAGATAGAAGTTTCTGCTGGAGTTGTTGGGGTTGGGAAGAGGTGGAAAAGCAAGAGATTCTACAAGAATTTGCAGAGATTGTGAGCTTTATACCCCCAGGTCACCCTTCCTCCCGCTGGGAAACTCTCAGATTCCTCATCCTTTAAGGTACTTCCTAATTAATTTAATTAACTGAATTTATACTGATTATTGTATTTTACAGGATGAGAAAGCTGCATGGACAAATAAAGGTATTATATAAATACGATATGCTTGTAGAAATGTTTTCATGTTGTAATTCTAGTGTCAGGTTCCAATTCTTAGAACCATAGAATGAAATAACAGTGGCATCACGATAACTATAAAAATGATGTGGTTTACTGTGAATGTCTGGCAAGACAACTAAAAAGGGACCATTAACTAAGCAGGATATTCACACTGATACAATTCAAATGTGAACTCTGTCAATGGGCAGGATAAGATGCAGACTTTGTCCCATCAAAGGAAAGCAACTGCTATGCCAAGTAAAAATGGGTCTTGATGTGATGACGGGTTCTAATTTTTGCCTTTAAGGATCAGTATAAGCTGCTCCACCCTGTATCTAATACCAACATGTGACAGCTCTGATCAGAGGGAATGAACATGTTGGGTTACAAGCTTTCAGCTACACTCCCTTGCCAATACAGAAATCAGATCATGCCCGGGTAATATAAATAGATGCTCCTGTGCAAAACTGGAAGGAGGGACATAAGAAAGAAAAGCCAGCACAAACAAACAAAACCCCCAAAAATCCCCAAAAAACCTCAATCAAGGTAACTGCCAACATGCCCTGCTGGCAAATTAATTCCCAGCTCTTAACATAGTTATGCATGTCATCTGTAGCCTGTGATTACAGACCCAGGCATTTTGCCTCTTCTTCCTCTCTGACAGTGTGCTCTGCTGTGCAACCTGCCTGTTCTCCCTGACAGTCTCTACAAGGAATATTGCAGCCACATAGCTGCTTGCAGCAACTGCATGTACCTGTGGCTTCTCAAGGGGAAAATAAATGTGTTTCAGCCTGGTTACTCAAATAGACTCTGTTTCAACAGCTCAATTTATTTCCCAGAACCTCTGCAAGAAAGAGAACTGGCTAAGGATCAAACTTGGCAAAATGCGAGCAGTGTTTACTGCAGTTTAAAAGCAACAGGTTGAAGTTGGTACTTGTACTCCTTACCAAAGATGTTCAGTGAACTTGATTATTAGCCTATGAGGTTTTAAGTCTCAGATTCCCACTGGCTATATCAATGTTCACACATTTGCAAGTTCAGGGCAAGTAGAAAATGTTGGAGAGCTTAACTTCTCCTTATAAACAAGTTGTGATTTCTCCATGTCTTCCATGCGTTCTGAGAAACATTAGATTCATAACCGCAGTACCGAAAGCTCTGTTCTCTGATGGTCAGGATGGTCCAAGAGCCTGCCCTCTCCTTCCCTGGACAGCTGTCATTGCAAAGGCTGGCTCTGTAGTTCTTGCTACTGGTTTCTGTGCTTTAGCGCTCAGAGCCAGTGACAGATCTTTTCATTAGGGGGCTGCTGTTTGGGGAGTTTGTTTTGCCTGGTGATGGGCCAAAACCTGGGGCTGGGAGATCGCCAGGTTTGATGTCAGGCATATTTATTTCCTTTAGGATCGGCTGGGTTTAGCTAGCTGTTTATCCAGGCAAAGGGGCAACTTCAGAGGATTTGTGGGACCAGCTCTGAAAGCCGTGTTTGGTCTTCAAGTTATTTATTGAAGTGTTTGGCAGTGATGACAGCAAGTGCTGAAGCAGCTCAAAGGTAATTACCCATTTTTCCTTGTATGTCCAAACAAGATGGACTCCACCAGTTGGTCGGAAAACAAAGCAAACTTTCATTCTAGATGCAAAAAATCCCAGGGATTTTCCTGTTGTGCAGCTGGGAAAAAAAAATCCACCCCAAATCTTTGCAAGCCATTGCTAAGGGGTTCTATGAACAGTCTAGGATTCCACATACTATGACGGATTTCAGAATCATAGCTGTGTAAAGCCCCCTAGTGCCTCTGCACAACAGTATCAGTGTCTTAGCATAATTTGTATTACTTTCTTTGAGGCAGATTTTGGGCTGCTGCTTCACTGTGAGTGTGACACCTAGTATTGACCTCTGAGGTGCACCACTGGCAGCTGCTCTCCAACTGGAGCAATCCACCTCACTTACGTAAATGCCACTTCCTCACTTCTTCAGCTGGAATGTGGTGGGAGACAGTGCTGAAGGCTGGGGCTGCATCAGGCACAGCCCTGCCAGCCACTCGAGGTGGGTGTTAAATTTCCACCATGTCTGGGCTACAGTTTGATGCAGTGAAGAGCTTGGCCACAAATGAACAGTTAAAGAGCAAACGAGCAAACAAAAAAATCCAACGTGGTAAAAGAGATTAATACAAGTAAAATAGAATCTTTCAGGTGGTGGAATTTGTACAAAAAAGGGAAAATAAAAGAACAAACCCTAACAAACCAAGTGTAAACCCACAGGAAGGCAAAACAAAAGAGGTTTTGAGATGCATTTTCTTGACAGCTTTTAAAATATTAATCAGGAACTTATTGTTCTGAGCTAAGGTATTCAGCTCTTGAAACTCTGTTCAACATGATGCAAATATCTACTACGTATCAATTTTGGAAACTGAGGCACACCATATTCCTCACATATCTGCTTGCCCTAGGAAGAGTGTGGTTTCTTACGTTTGTTTTGTATGTACGTAATTCACTTGGCTAGAATCAGGTCAATAATAGTTGGAGCTACCCCCAAAAAATCTCTTTGGAAAGTATGAAAGTAAGAGAAGATGTTAAATACGTGAAAAATTCTTCCAGTTAGTTCAATTAGTTCCCATTTTCGTTACTGTGGCATTATTCTCTGTGGCATTACTTGTTTATGTCATTAACTTTAGACCACTGAGACCATACATGTGAAACTGTCTGTAAAAAGAGGTGATGAAGTTGCCAGAAAACATTTTCGCTTCCACAAAGAGGAAAGCAACACAGAAGAAAGCAACACAAGATGAAAGACTGGATTTTCTATTTCAGAAAAACTGTTAGTAACATAGGGAGTGAAATCTGTACATTTTCACAAAATAGTCTTGAAGCTTGGGACGTCCTCGTTAGTTCCAATGCTTTTCAACAGTTATGCTGTACATTGCAGCCACTGCTGTAGACGTAGAGAAAATATTTTATGACTTTAGCTTCTTTTTGTTAAAAATGTATTGGATTATTTATAGAAATTATAAACAATGAAAATCTTGAAGACCAGTTTACTTAACACAGTTTACACTGCTGTGTAAAAGGAATAATTGTGTAGTTTACACATATGCCATGTAAATTACTATGGAAACCAGATGCAGCTTACACTACAAGGTGCCTTGTAACTCATCTCTGCTGGGCAATAAATCCCCCCTTTTTTTTCTTGGCAAAACTTGAGAAACTTAACTGCTGTTTTCTATCACCAGATAGAACAGATGGCTGGCACATGCCTGCTTTACTAAGAAAGTGGGATCTCTACAGTATTACTTTGATCCCTGGTGGCATGTCTACAACACTGAGATGCAAAATACCACAGCTGAGCAGAATCTAAATATTAAAGGTTTGGAGCTATGCTCTCGATATGAGAAACCCCTGCCTAAAAATCATGCTCACAGTATGTAAACATCTTCACATTCCACGTGGAAATTTTGGTACAGAGGTCAGAAAACAAAGTATTTCCCGTGTTTGGTGACATGAAAGGGCAATGAAGGTACCACTGAAAATCCCTAGAGTGAGAGTTTACACAATTACTTTGACTGAACTTTGAGAAGAGCCATACTTTTATTGGAAAAAATCACCTAAATTTGCGTATGAGACTTTTTTTAAGCTGAGATGCACCACTGTAATGACTGGTTATGAATAAGATATTTACAAAAAGTTCAGCAATTTATTTGAAGAAAAGTTTCCTTTGCAGAATCAGGTTTTGGAATTCAATACCTTTTGGTTTCTTTCAGTTTAACAGGAAATAGCCATGTTTGACTGGAGCACCCCATTACACCACTAATTCCTTAAAATTGGTGGTCTGATAGTTCTCTTCTGGGCAAGGAAACAAATCTCCTAGCATAGCTGGATATTCCATCTTATCTTTATGGTAAGCTACATCTCAGTAATATATGACAATTTCAGAGAACTCAACTGAGCTATTAAGGGCTGATGGTCACTTTGCTGAGACCAGAACTAGCCTCCAGGAGCTGTTAACTGTACAGCATTCCTGACCTTCACTTTACAACATAGAAATGATGCTACAAAATGCACTGAAGACATACATCCCCTCCTTCTCAGGGGTGGGCATCTTTTTGATTTACTCAAGGTTATCAATAACTCTTATTTCAGATGTCACGTCATGGGCACGCATTCAACCATGCACCTGGAGAGGAGCTGGGGGGTACTCCTAACAGTGGGGAAAGGGAAGTGAGCTGCTACAGTAATTCATCTGACCACAAATACTTCTCCCCTATCTGAAAGGAAGAAAGCAGCCTTGGCAGGCTGTGGACCAGATTGACTCTTTCTGTCAATCAGACCAAAGAATGCTACACAACAAAAATTCCAAGCTGCTTTTTGGTTTCTTTTTTCACCTCCCATCTATTAAATCAACAGGGCTTCTGCCCTGTCGCTGAGCACTTGTTGCCTGTGCACTAATCAACTTTTTTTTTTAATATGGTTCTCTCCCACCAATACCCCCCCAGATGTGAACTTAATTTTACTGCTGTCAGAATTCCCACTGAAAGTTAAACATACATGCTGGGTTTTGTGGATTTGGAGATTAAATCACTGTCATAAGTTCCTAAATGATGTAGAGATGATACTATCACTGAAATCTTTGGTAGCTTCCACTGGTAGGCACAGTAAAACATGTTGCAGCATTAATCAGCATGATAGGGTCTCACTGGGAAGTTTTTAAGCTCAATCTTCCACAGAGGACAAGACACCCCAAAAGCCATTGTATTTTCTTTTGCAAAAACCATACAAAATAAGAACAAGAAGCACACTAGTGAGCTCTAGTGGCTACACAGATGCATACTATATACTATATATTATCACTGATTTTCTGCTTTTTCAGACCTTACAATTCAAAGAACAATCTTTGTAACTGTCAATTTGCCCAGATTACATTTTTTTCTAAAGAGAACATAGTATCTGTAAACTTCTGCTCTATTTCATAGGTAGAACCAAAAGTGCATAAAAACATGACAACCCCACTTTGTAGTACGTTAACCTTCTTGCCTCCCCGGCTCATCCTAATTTCACTAGCAAAAAAATGATACATTCAGCACCCTCAGACCCTTGAATTTTGGGTTTCCCCTTCTATTTCCCAGTAATTAATTAGAAGTAATAGACTAGGAATTAAAAGCAACTAATGCTTTTCTTTGGTTAATGTTTTCTAGTAAAATTTATTTTAATTGTTTGCTTATCATACAAAATCTTTTTCTCATAAAATGTATTCAGAACACAAAGGCCACAGTATCAGAAACATAACACCTAAATGTAGTGGGTTTCAAGTACTTCTGTTTACACAGAATACAGATGTAATCTAGTCCTTAAAATGTGTCTTTCAACAAGACATTTTTGAACTGGAATATTGAGCTGTGCAGGACTGAGAAGCATTGCCACTTGGGTTGGATGCTTTACTCACCTCAAACTTGGATCATTATTTATCCCAGGAGCAGGCAGATGGGGTCTACCCACAGGATATTTATACCTGCTTTCCACAGGCGTACGGAGTGATGCAAGGTGCCCTGCTGGGGATCCCAGATGTGGTGGGATGACCTTGTCAGGCTGTCAGACACCCACCGAGCTGCTCTCTCACTCCCCCATCCTGTCGATATCAGGGCTAGGCACCATGTAATGTCATAGACAGGATCTTCTGCACCTACTCAGGAGACGCCTTTTATCTGTAGACCCTAAAAGGCTCAACCTACTCCTAGAGGTGAGGCATATACTACTGAGAGTCCCCAAAACCTTGGAGCCCCAGAGGAACATCTTTAAATTTCAAATGGGATCCAGGGTAAAGAGGTCTATAAGACACAAGATTCACAGAAGAATTATTTCCCTTTTACCAAACATGAAACAACTGTATGCTAGTTAAAAGCTATTTTGCAGAAAGCAGTCTAGTACTTCAGTGTCTCAAATGCCTTTCTTCTTTCAAAAAGTACTAGCTTCCGTTTCTTTTCCTTCTTCCTTTCTTGCCTCTCTTTCCCCTTTCTCTTCTCTCCTCCTCCCTTTCCTCTTCCCATTTTCCCTTCCCTGACTTAAGAATTTCCCAGAAAACAGTACAGAATAAAGGTAGCAAGTATTTAGCACTTCCCTGGATGTGTCAATGGAAACTTCTAAGAACATGTATACTTAAAACAAAAATAGAACACTGGAAAAAGGTAAAAATGTACTCATTTCTTCCCCTCATAAAATATTGGAAATGCTGGAGAAACACAGTATTTTTTTAACCATTTAGGTATTTCACTTACTAATTTTACTTTGTTTGAGAAGAATTCAGTAATTCAGAAAACGGGAGAAGGACTAATGGGTTAAACAGCTTTGCAGCTGCTCAGAAAGAATTTCATCCTGCAAAAAGGATTTTGTCCTTGCATCAAGCAGATAATTTTCCTATACTGCCTTAAAGCCTATGACTCTTCTCACTGAAATCAGTGTTGGAACCAGCTTTGCCTAATGACCTACCTGCAGGCAGCAATGGAGGGAGAGGAGAGCACAAAAAAGAAATACAAGAGGAGGACAGTGTTCAGTCTAACATCTCGATCACGCATTAAAAAAAAAGAGCTAGTTTTATCATGAACAGCAACTGAAGCTGGCAGAGAAATGGAGCAGGAAATACAGTCCCAAAATACACTATTTCTAGGTATTTAAATGCCAACCCTTGGCATACAAAGCTGTTTTCTCTGTACAGCTTGATGGGAACGCCAGAGACCTAGAGCAAGTCACTTAGCCTTTGTAAGTTTCGTCTCTCCACATTCCCCTTTCCCTCTAGAGGAGCGGGTGAAGCATTTCCTAAACCCAAAGGCTCTGTGAGGACAGCAAAAATTGCAAGGGCGTCAGACACCTCGAAGCCAAACAAATCCTGTAGATAGAAAGAGTACTTTCAAACAACCAAAACCACAACCAAACCTGTGAAGCTGCAATTAGCTGAATTATACAACCAATGTTCACTATTTAAATGTAAATATTGTTTCATCTCTACCAAATTCTTTATTGCATAAAGTCAACGTTCAGCATTGTAAAAATGAATTAATTTTATCCAGGATTTTATGCCACCATGCTTTTTTCTGTGTCCATGATAATGTATGCTAACAAGTTTCAGCTTTATGCAAATTCAACATATGTTGTCAGTGTGTCAAATCAAACATATGTTTCTTCACAAAAATATGTCACAGATTCTTACATTTTCAACAAAAGAAACCAAAGGGATTCAATAAACTGCAGATTTATGCGGTTTTGCAATTTAACTTGGTAAAATTAAGTCTACAGAAGAAAATTGTTATTTACTAGAGCTACAAATTAAGCCTGCACATTTAATACATAGAGATCAATGAAAAGCCTGTAGAATATGTCCATAAGCTAAAGAAAGTTGAAAGAAAACTGCATCCACGTAACTACTGTCCGGTATAAAATTTCATGACAACTTCAGGCGACTGGGGTCTTCCTGGTGAGCTCTGTCTCACGGCTCCCCAGCCTGCGGCTTCCCCGGCGCTCCCACGCAGCTCCCCAGCCATTCCCGGCGCCCTTTCCCACCCATCCCACCGCGCCTGTCGCTGCCCCCCGAGCCCTCGCCGCCCGCGCCCCGGAGACCCGCACCCAGGGCTGCCCCAGCGCGCCCCGGAGAGGCTTTCCTCAACTATCCCAAGGCCGAATCACCTGCCCGGGTCTACAGAGCCTGCCGCTCCCCTTGCCGCGGCCCCACCTCGGCACCTACCCGTCCCGTTGCCTGCCAGGTGAAGTTCATGGCGTGGATGCCGACGGGGATGGCGGGCATCCTCTGCTGGGCTTTCCTGAAGTCGTGGGTGAACGGGGCCATCTTCCCCTCGGACACGATGAGGATATCCTCCTCGAAGCCTGCGGAAGGCAAAGGGGCGCGATGTGCGGCAGCCCCGCCGGGCCGGGCTCGGCTCCGGGCCCCCGCCCGCCGCTCGGGGCCGCGGCCGCACTTACCGATGAGGACCCGCGCCTGCTGGGCGTCGATCCACAGGTAGAGGGTGTCGGGCTGGCGCGGCGCGGCCCGCAGGCTGCAGAGGCTGAGGGCGCCGCAGAGCAGCGCGGCACAGCACAGCCGCCCCGCCGGGGCCATGCTCCCGCACCGCCCGCCCGCGGCTCGCCGGCTCCGCTGCCGCTCCGGCCGCGCCCGCCCTCCCTCTGCCGCGGGGCGGCCCCGGCGGGGCGGGCACGGGGGGGCGGCGCCGCGGGCGGCCGGGAGCGCGGCTTCGCACGGTCCGGCCCCCGCCGCCCCGGGTGGGCAGCGCCCCGCGCCCGGCGCTGCAGGTGGCCGCCCACTCCCGCAGGGGCAGAGCCGAGAGCCGGGGCAGGCTCCGTGACCCACGCCCGCTCTGTCACAGGGGACCCGTGGCACCGCAGGGTCGCCGCCCTGCCGCGCGTCCCGCCGCCCTCCCCGCGTTCGCCCTCCCCGCGGGGGCACCCCGGCGCTCCGGCCGTCGCACGGTCACCAGTGAGTCGCTGCATGAAGAAACGAAGTTTGTGCGCAGCCGTCACCTGGCACACGAGGGTTTGTGTCGGGGTGGGGGGAGCACCACCCAAACGGCAGGTGGGTGCAGGGAGGGCGGCAGTGGCTTCAGTGGGGACCCGCGAGGCTGGGCAGGTCGGGCCCTAGAGCGAGCCATCAGCCGGACAGTGGCACAGGGACAGGCTTCCCAGCTCCGGGGAACAACGCGGGAAATGGGGCAACGTGCTAAAGGAAGGCGAGGCTTTCACCTGGCGTTTGTCCGAAGGTCTTGAGAACAGTGAAGACTAAAAAACACCGAAATGTTGCCATTTACACAGAAACTGGAACTGGCTCAATATAGAAACTTAGTAAAGCTTGAAAGAATTTTCTGTTCGAAAAATTATTTAAACAGAGTCATGCCTTTTAAAAGAATTTTTAAAATATTATTTCTAAATTTTCTGCATTCTTCCATAAGGAAATAAAAAGCCTTAAAATCTAAGCAAATAAAACCAACAAAAAACCTCAAACAAACAAACAAACAAACAAACAAACAAACAAACAAAAAACCAACCATGACCCAAAATACCAAAACTTAGCAGGATAGATAAAGTTTGAGTAAAGCCTCCAAGTTTCTGTCTGTAATGTTCTAGAAGGAGTTGGAGGGTATTTTCTCCCTGTGATTACTGCTTTAGATACTGCTGGTGCTCCATCTCATCCTGTAAGTGTGACTGCTGAAGTTACCTCTGTATTTTCTGCCAGGAATGGAATTCTTCATGTTACGGACAGCAACATGAAGTTAGTCTTGCTTTTCCAGACAGATATAATTGAGTGGCATTCATCATGGCAGCTTACACACAAGGAAGCTGTGTTATTACTTTTCTTTTTTCATGTTTAAGGGGCAAAGGCAAACTGGTAATGGTGATATTTTTTAGGCAAAATGTTTGTGGTTCAACATAGGAAATAATCTCACTCTCCCACTGACTTGCTGTACTGTGTGATTCCTGCATCTCCTTCCGAGGAATCTTCTGTTGCTGTCAGTGGATCACTTCAGTAATCCCCTATCGCTTTTCCTGACCCAGAACTGCACATGTGTTTACCAGAGAAAACCACACATAGTGACCTGGGGGGTGTGTGTGTGTGTATATATTTAGGTATACATTCACAAGTGCCATGTGATTATGGAGCACAACATTAAAACAACATCTCCACATGTTCCACGCCTGTAAGACACTTCTGCACCTCCTAATGCTTTCAAACATTGTCCCTCACAGCCTCACTGCATTTTATGGATGGGAAGCTGGGACATGGGTAGTGAATTGTACAAGTTTACCTGACAAACACACTGGTGGGCAAAGGCAGGCTGGAACAGAATTCTCCTAAATCCCCTGGCAGATCCCGATTAACTTGTCCAGATAAAAAATCCTAGGCTCCAAAAACTGGAGTCAATGTATGTACTCTTACAGAAATGGCCCTCCTCTAGATGTGTGTTAGGGTGATTATTTACTATTTTTTACTTTTTTAGTAGTGTGACAAGCAGGTCAAGGAAGGTGATTCTCCCCTTCTACTCTGCTCTTGTGAGACCCCACTTGAAGCACTGCATCCAGTTCAGAGGTCCCCAACATAGGAAGGACGTACACCTGTTGGATCAAGTCCAGAGCAGGGCCATGAAGATGTTCAGATGGCTGGAGCACCTCTCTTATGAAGACAGAATGAGAGAGTTGGGGTTGTTCATCCTGGACAGGGCTCCAGAGAAACCTCAGAGCAGCTTTCCAGTACCTAGTGGGAGCCTAGAAGAGAGCTGGAGAGGGAATTTCTACAGGGGCCTGTAGTGATGTGACAAAGGGGAACAGCTTCAATATCCAGGTGTGTAGAGAATGGCTTCAAAATCAAAGTGGGTAGGTTTAGATCAGGAAGAAATTCTTTATAGCGAGGGTGTTGAGGCACTGGCACAGGTCACCCTGCGGACTTGTGGATTTCCTGGAAGTGTTTGAGGCCAGGCTGGATGGGGCTTTGCACAGCCTGCTCTAGTCACAGGCGAGTCGAAACTCGAGATTATCTTTTAAGGTCCCTTCCGGCCCAAACCATTCTGAGGTGCTGCGATTCCATGACTCTCACGCACTTTGTGTAAAATACTTTCTCTCACGCGCTCCGCCGCGCTTCCCGCAGTGCCCGCGGTCAGAGGCTGGGAGCGCTGGCAGCGCCGGGCGCGGCTGTCCCGGGGCAGCGCGGGGCTCGGCCGCCCTCTGCCGGCCGCTGCCCCGCAACAGCAGCGCCGCGCGGCTCCGCGCCGCAGGGTGCGCGGGCACGGACACCCCCGAGCCGCCGGGTGAACACCTCATCCGGGACAGTGGCTTTCAACGCACGGTCAAAAAACCTCCATGCCGAACAAAGCTGTATCGTGTGGAAGCGTGTCAGGGAGCACCTATGAATTATTTTGGAAATTTACTGCTAATGGATTTGATTTTAAAAGGCGGAAAAATATTTTGACTTTCGGAATGAAATATGATTGAATCTCCTTAGCTTGAAAATACACAAGCAATTTTAATTTTACTACGAAAGAGAAATAGAGTGGGAAAAAATAATATCTGAAACAAAACTTTTAGGAAGGGGTTAAAATGGGACCTCAAGATAGGTAAGAATACTTAATATTCTAATGCAATGATTTACCTTGTTATTTATCACTTAAAGGGGCTTTCTTAAGATACAACAAAGGAAGATAATTTAATTGCCAAGTAATAACCCTGGAACACAATTTCCAAAGCTGTGATGGTACAATTTAAACACTCCTGAGTAAAAAATGCTTTGGCAATCAGCTTACTTTCTACAGAAATTATCTGGTACTTAGTGACTGAAGTACATTTTGGTGGGTATGTGTTTGTACCAACAGACTATCCTAGCCCAGAGACACCTCTGTATGTGTTTTAACCGTGTGTCTCTCCTCCAGCATCTGCCAAGGCTTAGGTGACTCCTGTGTTAGTGCTGAGACTGGCCTGTTGTACTGCAGTGTCTGCTCTCCCCAGTTTCTCTCTGCTGTAGTATTGTAGCACAGGGAGTTTCATTGAGGATAAGGTTTGCCAAACCTGTGTTCATACTGCTTGCTTGCATTCAATGTGGAGGTCTAGGTAAAAGCTTGCCTTAGTTCTTGATCCCTTTTAAAAATGTCTCTTTCTCCTTAATTACATGACATATTTCAGGGGAGTACAGTCTCTTTTTAAGTGAGTTGAGAACATTATGGAGAGGATTTGAATACACTTGGAAAAGCAAATATTTTGTGGTTCTTTGTTTAATGAAATGGAAAACATACATGAAAATAGAACTGTGTTGTGAATATGGCTTCAAGTTCCACTAACTTTCAGAGGAATGCATATATAGTGCATTTGTGGCCTGCTCTGACATTCATTGCAACTGACAGCATCCCCCTGATGACAGCCTTGGAATGAATTAATGAATGGATGGTTTGAATGATGATATATCCATGGAAGGATATGGAAGTCAGAGCCTGATGCCCTTTGATCATCACTTACGAATAATATAAAAAGAGGGAGAAAAAGACATAAATAATAACAACAGTACTGGGCATAAATAGGGCCTGAGGCAATAATTTTCATTCCAAAGGTTATAGATGCTGCTTCACCTCAGGTATACAGAAATAGCAAATACAAGTTTTATTGGTTTGTTTCTGTGTGGTGAACACCAGTAGATAATAACTAACACCTGCGTGATTTAAATAAACAAGAAGATGTCAAATTGCAGCAGGATTTTCAGAAATGCTCAGCTTTCACTGGGTTTATTCACTGAAGTGAATCATAAAATTCCTGCCAGTCTCTGCAGAAACAAAACTTATGCATTGGGAATTAGATCCCTTTAAATTCTTCCTGCATAAGCCAAAATAACTGTCATTAAGGGCTGTCAGGGAAAAAAGAACCCCATAGAACTAGTTTTATTAGAAAAATCAGTTTTTATTAGAAAAATCAGTTTTGCTGAAATTAGAATAAATTGAAGTCTGTGAAATTTCAAATGGGAAATTAAAGACTCCACCTTCAATTATTCTGAATATAACATTCCAATTATTTATTTTAGATCATACTCCTTATTGTAGTTTTTAAAACTATCTCAAAGCAACACAGAAGGTTGTAACATCACACACTCTAAAGGCAGAAGTTTTCTGTCACTTATGATACAATTCATTATCTGTTCCATTTCTTTTCCTACAATATTCCTGGGTCATCCATTGAAGAACATGGAATTAGTCTCTCTTTGAACCTGGTTGTGTACAAAGAAGCCAATTATTTTTACAGCCATTGCCCCATTTGTTACTGAAGTTAAAAAGTGTAGCAAATGAAAGCTTGCAGAAGTAAAAATTATCAAATTGCCAGAGAAGTTAGAGAGATATTTCCTTGTTCTTGAGTGATTCTTGAGTGGCAATAGGGAAGTACTTCATTCTTTTTCCCAACTGGTCACCAATTTTTGTTCTTTGTTTCAGCATGCCTGACACAGCAGATCTTTGGTTTTGTCTGCAGAATCCCAGAATGTGAGTATGTTATCCCAGAGGTGTTAAAAGTTTTCAAATAATTGAATTTTCAATGGTTTGGGGTTTTTTTTGATATATAACTTGTGTGACATTTCCCTGCTTCTAAAAAAACAGATCTAACCTTTTAAACTTCTGTAGTAAATTGCACTGCTTTAATTTAATTAATTTTATTGTGATTTCCATTACTTTAATAGACTGTAGTAAATTTAGACCTCAATTATTTAATTTTTAAAAGGAACAGTGTACACTAACTATTTTTATTAATTAGTCCCCAAACTAATTGTTGATATTAGCCTGAAGGCATTCGTTCCCAGCTCTCTCACCTGGTGATTCTCTTTCTCCTGGTGGCATAACTTCAAACTTTGCTTCAGGTTGCAAGTTCCATTTCTGAAACCGATTTTGTGTTTCACTGGGAGATGTGAATACTTGTCTCTAAACAATCAGACTAAAGTAATTTTTAAAAAAGGAAAGTAGACTTTTTTGTTTATTGCTTTTTTAGAAATAATTTCCATGTGAGTATATTTTTAATTGTTTCCATTTTCTCATTGAAAAATATATTTGCAATGCAAATTAGATGTCCTTAAAACACTGAAAAACATACTAAACTAAATACTTACATTAGTATTAACATAATTATTAGTATTAACATAATTCATTGTACCTTTCCTATTTATAAGATTAGCAATTGGACTTGGAAATTAAATAAAATTTTTCAAGTTTCATTGAAACATTTAGTTGTGAAATAATCTCATAAATAATTAAGTTGAAAACTTTATATTGAAATATGTATACACAAAACTATTTCTACAAGTTTCCTTTTATTGCTTGCATTCATGAAACTTCTTTAGTACTTTTTAGTTAATGAAGAGAGCACTGCAGCCTCACCAAGGTATTTTGTCCTGTGTTGGGTGAGGATGTAGCATTCGCTAGAAATGGCAGCCTTAGCTCAGGCAGGGAGTCCAGCATCTGGTGGCGCACACTGGGTCTTCTGCAGAAGAAGGAAAATCCTGTTTTATTGTGTCATTCTGTTTACCGGGGGGACTTCTGGGGTATTGCAAAGCGTAGCTATTTGTCCCACTGTCCTGGGGACAAAGCTGGCGCAGGGGGTGCTCCAGCTCAGGACTCAGGCTTGGCACTTCCTGCAGCCAGTGAGCAGCAGGTGGAGGGCCAGGATGGCAGCCTGCAGCACCACCCAGGCCACTCCAACTCTCACCTTGGAGTAGTGCTGCAGGCTGCCAGGAGGCCTCTTCTGACACGGTTCGAATTTCAGAGACTAATTGGCCATTCTGGGGGTGAAGAGGAAACCTTCTCCCAGTTTTAAATTGCCTTGTTTTATTTTCCAGCATTGGCTTGGTTTGCAGACTAAGGAGACTCTTATCATTCTCTCCACTACTTGGTGCTCTAAATATTACAATGACTTGTTTTTCCCTTGCCTACAGTGCACATCCTTGCTTTCTCTTTATATCAGATATCTTCCATGTCCCTGGTCATCCTTCTTCTCTTTCTCTGGCTATTTGTTACTTGGCAATACTCTTTTCAGAGATATATTGGCAAGTGCTGTTCACAAGGTCATACCACTGATTTTTCTTGAGAACAGTTTTATTTTTCAGATTGGCCTCCTATGAAAATGACATCTATACAAAGTTCACAGTGAACTGATTTGTTGATTTCTACTAATTTTGACAGACAAGTCTCAGAGCTTATTTAATATCTTATTCTAGGTGGTTAATAGCAGAGCAGGAAAAAAAGAGTCATGTCCTGTCTGTGACAGTAGTGCAGTCTGTCCTCATGCATTCTTGCCCATCAAAGAATTACTTTTCCCTAGGTGTGCCCAAATGCAGCGAGAACTTCAGTTGAAGATTACACCTTCTCAGATAGAAAATCACTAGATATGAACTATAGTAATCCAGTCTGTGTTAGATTCAGTACCCTCTGAGATTGCTAGTACTATTCATTATACCATTTCTGCATAAACAAACTCTCTTTTACCCTTTTTTATTTTGACAATCTCAATTACTTATGTCTGTTTGGGACAAATCTTCCTAGATCTTACAAAGAGGTACTGGGATTTATTGCTACTCTAGTGGACATTGCTTTAAGCTACACTGAATTTAGTTGGATTTTAGAGAGAAAAAAGATTTTAGCAAAGTAAAAAATAAAATGGAATGCGAGAAAAGTAGACGAAATTAAGTTTCTGCCTTAGAAATTACAGAGAACATGAGTAACAGACCTAAGCAATTAATCCTTTACAATTTTTTTTATATTGTACCAAATGAAGAAATCTCTTTTATCAAAGTTACCTACGTGCAGCATCAGCTTCAGTGGGTTTAACATCTACATCTATTGGAGGAGATAATGGGCAGATTGTATAAATATTACTCACTGAAAAGGAATGAAATATATGACAGCTGGATGATTTGTTGCTGAATGTGGCTGCCCACAAAGCCTTTAGTGCTTTTGTCATACACTGGAGATTAAAAGCTCAAATTCTGCGACTATGGGATCATGCAAGCTTCTTTGATAACTGATCAAGTGGTCCGTGACTTGCCTAGCAAGAAAACCTCAGGCACTTCCAGAATCAAGGTTAAAACTAAAGATATCATTAAAATTTATCACATAAATAACAACAAAAACCACCTCAGAATCTTTTAGGAACATTCTTGGAAAACTATAGTTAGTGTCCAAAAAGACCATCAGAGTGATGGTGCATCAGGAGCGGAAAGACAAAATGTATATTGTCCATCCTGTCGTAGGGAAGAATAGACATGGGAGTGATTATACATGCCATAGCATGAAATAATGCCTTACATATGGTAAAGAATATGTGAATTGTAAAGTGGAAAACAATCACTTTGAGCCATATGTTCCCCTCTGGCATTAAATTGCATGGGAGAACAAAATAATCCAAAAATCATGTAATTTTTGAAGCATAGCCATTCAACTATGTTCTCCCCCGCCTTTGTACACTACCCAGAGCAGGTATGAGAAGTTATAAAATACTTTAAACTGTGCTAAAGAAAGGGGAGAATGGCCTCATTTGTCTCCTAGTTCAAATATTCCCTATGCTGGAACAGGCAAGGAAACAAAAGAGAAAGGGTGGGCAGGGTACAGACCCTGATACTCAGTTCAGAGTTCTGGTAGAACGTGAGTCAGGCAAGCAGGATGCCATCCTAGCCTAAATAAAAGCAGTGACAAAGCTGCCATTGACCTAACAGGGCCAGAATTTCTGTCTCATTGTGCATCTTAAAGTCCCCCACCTTCCTGGAACATCTGTGCAGCTGCTGCTGAAGTGCCACCCTGGGCTGCTGGTGCCACTGTACCCCACAGCTTTTCTGACAGCATCTGGGGATATGATAGGACACTGAGTGGATCATATTTGGAGTTGGACCACTTGTACCCCACATTTTGTGTGTGTGTATTTTAGGTGGTGTCAGAAATATGGCAAGTATGGCATTGAGGGGATCCAATAATTTGTCAGCTCTTCTTCTCTTGTCCCTTTTTTGCTGTTTTCTTTTTTTTTTTTTTTTCCCAAATACACAGCCTATTGGCCATTTTTTTTTACAGCAAAGGTAATACAGTTAGTTTTGTCCTTGGAGCAAAACCCCTTGAATTGCTTAGTTTTGCTGCTTTCCTTACAATGCAGCCAGAGAGACGGAAGCATTCATGTGGGAAACTTGGAAGAAGTGCTTCATAGGAGCTTCATTCAAAATCCATGCATTAGCAGGAGATAGGACATGTGGCAGTTCTGCTTACACAGGAAGCAGGCAAAGGTATAATGATGCATCCCAATACAAGCAAAGCTGTGTAACATAGCATCCTTTAGAAATAAGTGCAGTATATTGAGGTTTAAAACTAAAAAAGGGAAAAACGGAACACACTGAAGTGATCTGAAACACCAGAAGACTACACCATGAAAATAAAGAACTTATAATTAAGGCCTTTTACATTCTCTAATTGTGAAATACTTCTTCCCCAGCAAATTGTTTTCTACCACATAAGTTTTGATTTCTCTGTTTCCTGGTCATTCAAGTGGCACTTTTTGTTTCTGTTAACATTTTTACACTTGCTAAGCCTAATTT
The DNA here is from genome assembly GCA_036785705.1 of Acanthornis magna. Taxonomy (NCBI): domain Eukaryota; kingdom Metazoa; phylum Chordata; class Aves; order Passeriformes; family Acanthizidae; genus Acanthornis; species Acanthornis magna. The sequence continues at coordinate 29,830,271 of JAWUZG010000001.1, forward strand.
ATCACCTATTAAGGAATAAAATCTTTTGCTGACTTTCAACAATCTTGACATGGGGCAGAGTAAGAGGTAGGTTTCAGCTGGGACTGGATACAGAGAATCAAAACACCTGGACTGAGGGCAGTGTCTTTGCTCATGATGGGTACACGAATTAAAGAACTGAATACCAAGTGTTGTAATCCCTAATGCTTAGGGAGGAAAGCTGAGAGAAGAAATGCAGTAACAGATGTAGAAGGATGGGGTGCTGGCAAAGTCAAAAACTATGAAAAGATCCAATCAGCAAGAGCATATGACATGCCTGGCATTAAACACAATAATTACAAGCCTTTTTAATTGCATTAAACATCTTTCATATTTATGTAATGACACGTTTGGAAATCATCTAATTAAAACAGGATATTCTGAGAAAATAAAAGACTTCTGCATCTCTGCAGAACACTGGTGCTGCTTTTTAACTGAAAGCAGTAGGCATTCCAGAGGACTTCTGGGATCGTGGGGCAAGTAGTGACATACAAATGGACTATACTGCTTAAAGAGCTCACTACTGGGATTTCTCTTTGTCATATTAATTGCTGGAGATTAAGGTTTTCTCAATAGCCAGGACCAGAAATACTTTCACACAAGTGGTAGATTGTAGAGAACATGGAAAAGCCTTTTTAGTTCCAAACTGCACAGGCAGCACCTGAAACAGAGTGAGAGCAGCCACCTCACAGCATATTTATTAATAGGTTGAAGTACTCCTTTCACATCATGTTCTTGAATTGCATAGTTCATGTAGGACTGAGTACTCTGCAATGAATACCAAACAGGCAAAGCATAGTGGGTATGCTAATACAAACAAATTCAATATAGAAACTCATAGAAGGAAGAGATCCAGTTGAGGGAGTGATGGAGTAGCCGAATTTGTATATATCCTCAGCAATCCATTCATTGCATAAGTTACAGCACTATAGCATTACCAGTTGTCAAAAAGTGAAGAAATAATGTGAGATTGTGGAAAAGCTGAAACTAAAACATGAAATCTGAGAGCAACAGATGGATAATGAGAGTGCTAAAATGTATATATTATCTACAAGATGTATTTAGAGACTTTTGTCTGGCATGAGTTCTTCAGAAAATCCTAATGACAACTGCAGATAGATTTAAAAGGGCCCTGACTTCCACAGTTCACAGAATGAATGAGGGAACTTGTGCAGCCAACACAATGTCAAGATGAATGATGTAAAATGATATAAAAATTGCTGAACTGTGCATAGTAAAATGTTTCCTCAGGGAAGGAACTAGGAGTAATAGGTTCTAAAGCATGGCTTCAGTAAATGATAATTTAAGTAGGAAATGGTCCAAAGAGTTAGTAAAAAAGCCATGGAAAGCAAATAAATGTTATAAAAGAATGCTAAAATGAAATTACAAGGAAGTGATATGAAATAAATGTCATAGCATCATGCAAAATATATGGAAACAATTGAAGCAGTTAGTGTTTTCATAGAACAAATCAGCCTCATACATACCTTTATATTCTTTCATACGATAAAAATAGGTACAGATGTATCTAGGAATGGACATGGTGTTGTCCTTGAGCTGAGGATAAAGGAGCATGAAGAACTTGCCTGGGTAAGAGCATAAACAAAATTATGTTTTAAGACCTATTGGATGTTGGTTTTACTGAGTTGGAACAATATTCTTGATGTCAAAGGGTTTAAAATATTTTATAAATAAAATCAAAACATAATTTCTATATTATGTACATTCAGTTGAATATGTAAAATGTTGATTTAAACATTAATTTGAAGGTACCATCTTGGTCAATATAAGATACTGCTGACTTCTTCACATGATTTATAATAAAATAAATCATAAATGGCAGATGTAGGCTAGGTTGCAAATGTGCAAATATATTATATTGAAAGCTCTCATTCAGGTAAATAATAATAGCTATTAAAGATCTTAGCTCGCAAAGCTTGCCTCCTATATTTTTCTAGATGGTTTTCCCATTAATTTCATTTAGATTTGTGAATAATTGACATTTCTAAAAGCTGGTCTTATGTATAAGTCAACTTGGGCACTTGGATGATAAGGAATACATTACAAAAGGCTCATTTGAAAACTTTAGTTTGCCTGTCTTCCCCATTTTACTTCTTGAAACTTGTAGCAGGGTTAATTCAGTTTCCCTGGCTACCAACCACAAGGCAAGCCCTGTTCTCCTTTTTGTCCTCTTGTAATACCTTAACTGCTATATGTTTTCTTGTTTCTGCTGTAATGTTGTTGACTTTAAAATTATAATTTTCTTTTATGATCTAACATACTTCCATTAAGTTTTTATATCTGTGCCTGTTTCAAGACACCTTTAAGGGTCTAATAATACATGCCCATCTTGATTTCTTATAGTATGACAAATTTTAAAATTCCTTAGTCACATACTGCTTTTTTCCTCCAGACTGAGTACTGAATTGGCGTTTAATTTTTTGCTTGGCTGACTCTGCAACACAGATAAGTTCCTTTTAGCAGATCTTCTGTTTGTTTATAGCATATAATAGAAGTCATCCAGCATTTAATTCTGCTTTTGCTGTATATTTTTCAGCTTTGTTATCTCTAATAAAATACCATTCACAGTAACAAAGACATCATTCTTCAAAAAATCCAGCAAGAAGAAGACAAAAGATAGCCTGGGGAGAGCATTGGAATGGAATTCCTACTTTTCTATAACATTTTCCATAGTCATTCTTGAAGTACTTCTACAAAGATGAATCATTATTTGAATTTGCCTATGGGAGAAACTGAGTCACCTGAAGAGGAAGTGATTTGCCACGCAGCAAGTCGGTGGCAGAGCCAAGGGCAAAGAACAAGGCTCTTCATTTCCTGCCTGGTGCCCTCCTGACATTAACTCAGTTTACAGCTCTGCCACAGTCTTATTTATGACCTTAGGTAAGACCTTTTGGGTCCTTTATTCTCCTAACACTGAAGTGCATGCTTAATTTAAGCTTGGTTTTTTAAATTATCACAATTGGATGAAAAATCTCCACTAGTATGTCAACTATATACAGGGATGGTTCGTCCTTTCTCTCAGGTACTTTGAAAGGGGGAATTTTTTGTTCAGCATGTTGTTACATTAGGTAATATTTTATTTTTCACGTAGTGTTTATTCTTTTCCAGAAAGTTTTCACAAAGACTAATTCTAGCCAGAGGAAACCTGTGTCTGCAGATGACAGAAAATTATGAGTTAGAGGAGCCTCTGTTCTGTTGCTCTAAGGGTACAATACCCGAATGTTATGGGCCCCCAGTTCTTCAGATTTGCAAAGACTATTTTCCTTTTTCATAGACATCTGGAGAACAATTGTTTGCACTCCAGACGAACTCAGGGTGTGGATGAGAGGAGAATTCACTCTTCCACCTACTGTTCCCTATATGTGCATGAATGAAAAAAAAAAGCCACCTTCTTCCCCTGCCCTACCCATTTGCACATAGAGCTCCTCCAAACATATCTTCTAGGTTTCCTTTTAAGAACACCTTTGCACTGTCCTACAAAGTCTCAGGGGGCACAAAGCAGACATTTTGGTACTTGGCTTTTAATTTGTTGCGTATTTCTGCTTTCACTGTTCCCTCTTCTTTCTTCTGTTCCCTTTACCTTTTACTTCTTTTTGATACTCTTTCTGCTATTTCTATTGTGTCTTTCTGTTTAATTTCAATTTGGATTTTTTCCCTTTTTATGCTTCTTTTCCACTAGAAAAGGGAGGTGTTCTACTCTAGGCAAACTCATCATAGAGGCATGGAGAGAACTGGCAGAAATCATTGCTCATGTCTGGCTATGCAGGGAGAGGACTAGGGTTTTGCTGCTGTGAGGATTTCCCAGAAGTGATATTGGAGCTGTTCCAACAGTTTACGGTAAAAAGACTGCAGTTCTAATGCGGGTTCAGCAAGGTGAAGGCCATCTTTTATCAGGTCAGGTACAATAACAAATTGTGTCAGATGTGTCTCTGGTCTGAGAAATTAAACCTTGGTACAGGATACTACGTGGTACTATGGGGAGGTGAAGGATCCAACCTTCCTATGAAGTCTGATACCAAAGAGGAGAGACAGATGTCTGGCCTGTAAGGACCATAAAGAATTAATCACAAAAAGCCCTGTAACTGGAAAGCATTATTGTGCACCCCAGGCCATTGGTTTCTAGGTATCCCTACCTCTGTTCTCTAATCAAGGTGCTCAGCAGTGTTGACAAAGTGGCCCAGCTCTGAAGAACGCTGTACTTTGTTACGTTTGGGTCAACCTAAGAGTAGTAGTAGGGGGAGAATGTGTATGACAGCCGCCTTTTCCTGGGCAGAAGGTAGATACCTTACGCACCTTTCAAAATGGCAAACTCTGGTGCTCTCTCTCCCATGTTCCCAGCTGAGTGTCCAGGCATGAGCTCAGCACCCTTGAAGGATGAACATAGCGCCCTGTTTGGCTTGCTGCCATGTCATACAGCACAGAGCAGAGGATGAAGAAATGGGGCAGAAGCCATTAGCAGCACAGTCTGGGATGACAGCAAAACACTGTGAAGGAACACCAGTGCCTCGTACTCACAGGAGGAAATGTGGTGCAGCATGTACTTTGAGAAGGAAATAGTAGTTCTTATGGAAGTTCTGTGTGAGTGAAATTATCAACTCATTTAACATCAACTCACAACTTACCTTAGGCTGTGTAATTTCACACAGTGGAAATTATACAGCCTAAGGAAATCTTTAAAATGTGCCAGAACCACACCACTGCACACTAAGAACGAAAGGATTGATACAATACTGAATAAGAAGCTGAGTGCAGAAGAGACTGACAGACTTGTGGCAGTCTGTGCTGCTGAGATGTACAAACACTTTCTATAGAAACTGAGAATTTTCTAAGGGCTGCTGGCTTCCTGCTTATGTACCTTGCCTGCACTTCAGGTGGGAGGTAATGGAGGCACGTATGTATTGAATGGGGAAGGCAGTATCTTGTGTTTGCACAGAGCCAGGTACAAAAGAACGATGAAAATGGGTCCGATCTCCAAGTGCTAAAGAAGTAATACTAGTAATTGTTTGGAACACACTGAATTAGCGTTTTGCAGTAGTCCAATGGCATGGACAGAAAACAGAATGGTGGACCTGTTCTGAATTCTTGGATTTGGTTATTTTTGTCTACTGTAAGAATTTATACTCTGCTTAGTTATTGGATAAACTGAAATTGGAGCTTTCTGGCTCAAGAAATGCATTACACAATTACCCTTGTTTGAAAATGTAAAATGTAAACTTCATTTTTTCTTTCCACAAATGATGGTTCTTCTTTTAAACATTATTAAAGGAATGAAATAATCCTAAGTTTTTAGACATCAGCCTTGGATCAAAGTCAAGGATGTAATTATGAACAGTGAGCTCTTTATGGCTACATCTACACTGCTTGTCACGTTGCTGCCAAACACACTATCAAGGTCTCAGGCTACAGTGCCACACCTACAACCATATTAAAGGTTGTTTAGGTCATAGCAAAAAAAATTCTCATCAGGTGTAGTTAACATGTCTACATTCTGTATGGTGTTAACAGGTATTTCCTTGTACATACAGGTGCAAGAATGTAGGGAATCAAGTTTTCATGGTTCTGCTGATTTCAGAAAGGCAGGATCCCTTCCAAGGATTCTCCTGTGGTTAAGCATGCAACTCTAGTTCTTGTATTTCCTTAGACATTGGAAATACTTGCAAGGGATACCTAATCATAGGAAAGTAGATGCTCAGAAGCCAGAATAGTGTATTGCCACAACATTTAGCCACAACTGTGCTGGGAGGGCATTATATGTGTAGAAGTACTTCTGCCAATTCCATGTGGCAAATATGTGCTTCACCCAGCCAGAATTCTGTATATTAAGAGTAGTGAACCAATGATAAAGTACTATTCCTGACTACCAAGCTCAGCTTCACTTTTTCCTTTTCAAATTTAAACAAAAAGCTCTGAATGTAATCTGCACAATGCTTTAGAGAATGACATGAAACAGATCTGATTTGCCACCTTCTTAGAAGTGTTGGTTACAACAGGCAATGATCTTCTAGCAGCAATTACTCTGAGACATAAGATAGCAGGGCAAGAAGGTTTTAGGGACCAACAGCTGGGTGAGCATTTTGATATTGTCCTACTAATGAGATTTTTTCATTCTCTCTGAATAGCTTCAGGATGGGTCCCTCAACCATTCATTTGCATTCATGGTTTCATCCATCTGCCCCTCTGTAACTACTTTTCTGCTTCCTGAAAAGAAGAGGTTGGAAGGTAAAAATTTACTACCATAATAAGCATCAGCTTTTAGCCACTATTATTTCTTTGTTTTATTCCTAAAGCTCTTTTCTCTATTGTTGGCATTTTCTTAAATTCTATTATTTCTTTGTTACACTTTGTCATGAAATCTCTTGTTTTCCAATATCTGGCATTCTTCTTTAAGCTCAGTTCCGGGGGAATTGAATGGCTCAGTTCAGGTTTTAAAATAAATATACCTAGCCATTCCGGTTCCTGAGAAGAGAACAGAACACAGTGAATTTAAGTGAAAAGGTCATATGTAAATAAACTGTCCTTTAAATAAATACAGTTTTTTAAGCCAGTCTACAGAATTTGGAGTTCTGCTTTGTGGATTTTTTTTCAACATACAGAGTCAGCAGTAATGCCTCCAACAGTTTCATTAAAATGGCCAATGCCCAGGAATACAGACATCATAAAGTGAGCAGGAATTATATGACCTGATCAAGGATGACCACCCAATTGAGGATATGCTATTCTATGGATCAGTTTAAGTCATATAAACATTGACATACTAACAGCAGGAGGGGATTCTGTTGCCTTTATAAAGTCTGAGTTACGAACTAGGATGGTTCACTTTTAGCAACAAGAACTGCACAGTCACAGCAGGTCATCACACACTTTGTGGGAGTGGAACTAGTGTGGGACATTTCAGCAGGAACTGTAATCTGGCAGCACATGGCCTCTTTGCAGGAGGTGGGGAATGCAGCACACCGTGCTCACGCTGCTGCAATAGCACCACGGTCCAGCACCACGTGGGAAGCGTGGGCAAGAGATACTTTGCATGTGCCCACATCTTAGCTACAAAAAAGCAGCAATGCAAAGGCAAGAGACAGCATAAGCCTTTTGAACATTAATAGGATGCCCTCAGCAAAGAAAAGCGAATCAGCAAAAGATGTATCAGCAAAATACACAGGCTCACATGCTGAATGGCATGGTCACTACATAAGCAAAAAGTATGTATTAGTACCATCATGCCACTGTTAACTTTAACAAAGATGGATTTGCTCTCATTAAAACTCACATGGAAGTTGTAAGGAGGAGAAATAAGAAATTAAAAGAAGGACATGCAAGTGAGTCTGTTCACACAGAACTAACATGATGGCAGCAACAGTAATATTTAAGATTAGTTTTCTTGGTAAAAAGCCCATTAAATTTTATACGTAAAAAGTTATTTAATGTTCGTCATGTAGTATTTGAACAACTGGATAAACAAGAGTAAATAGGTTTAAAAATAGGTTAGTACAGTTTGCTTTCAGAGTGAAGAGTGATTTCTTCCGCGGCATACTGCCTTAAGAGTAACTCCACTAGTTTCTGGAGGTCTGTGATTGTGTGACTGTCTCTATTTTTATCAAAAAAGGAAAGGCACATTCCTACTTTTCACTAACATTCACATTAACTAACATCACATTCCTAAGAAAATATGATCTCAGGATAACTTAAGGTTCAAAAATCAAAAGGTAAATAGAAATACACCAGCATTTACAATACTGGGAATTTTACAAGAGGATAATATTTCATTTAGATGTGACTCATGATTTCTAAGTGCTTCAGGTACGCAACAGTAAATTGTATAGAGAGTGGGTTGCATTAATTGAAGAGGAAGTTGCAGTGAGAGACTTGAAAGGCAGCTGTCATTCACAGATTCTAAGAATTTACAAAAAAGCACAAATATCACACAAATCTGGAATTAGGAAAGAAAGGTAAAAGAGGTGTTAAAATACAACTTCAAGTCCCAGTCTAATGAGGTCAACATAAGTATGATTATTAACTTCCAGAACACCTTTTCACCCAATGGAAGAACTGGCAGTTCCCTGAGAACACCAGTCCTTTAAGGATGAGAGGGAAAATATAACCCAAAGCGTCTGATTCAGAAAACAACCACCATTTTCTTTTCTGGATGAATAAGTCTCCACACTCCCTGCAGTCAAAATTTACCTTCAGAAAAGTAACCATTTTCAGTATTGACTTAGAAATTGACTATGTAGAGACATTGATAAAAATGAGGGATTGAGACTATTGATACTAATGTATACTATGAAAGGAATGTGGTGATTTTGGATTGGCAATGGAAGTATCCTTACTTCAGTACAACCAGAAAACATATTTTTTAAACATTTCAAAATATTTTGGCACATAGATGTTACATCATGACTTGCAATATGCAGACTTTTCAGTCAGCTGGTCCATGTATCTACATTCTATAGTTTTGCAGATGATTCAGTTGTTAACAATTTATAGTATTTACTGCACTCCTGCTGCTAAGTAAACAGTTTTATGAACTAACTCATGCCATTGCTGTAATAAACAGAGAGAAGATAGGAATTGCATTGGTAGGATGACAGCATCCTCACTTTCTTGCAGGACAACATACCTCTGCTAATAGAAGAAAGGTGTCCATGCAGGTGATTGCCAGAATGGTACCTGGGCTGGGACTGACTGCTGTTGGCTTGGCCAGTGTCACAGGCAGCTGGAGGCAGACACTGAATGTGGCAGGGCATGTTCAAACATATATCCCAACTAGCTAGTGGAAAGTGTGGGTTGCTTGTCACTGATGAGGAGGAATGGAATGGCAGAAGCATTTCTCATGGCGTTTATGGTATCAGTTAGCTAGTATAGCTTGGGAAATAGGGCAGAACAGGTACATTTACATTATTGGTTTAATGCGCAATGGACGTCATGTTGGGTGTAATCATCCTTACAGCTGGAGTTCCGTGCATTCCTCCAATGCACTACACTGCTGCATGTGAAACAGCTCCTCTGTCAGGGAACAAGGAGGAGGCTGTGCACAGTGGTGCCACATAAAGCACAGCAGTAATACAGACCCTTGGCCACTCCTCTAGCTCAGTAGACTTGGCTTGATGTTCACACATAGCTGCCTCACAGCTACCTCAACTCCTGCTCCGCAAATGTTCCTCAACAACAAAATTAGCAACTTCAGTTTTGACATTAGCAGGGCACATACACAATATCCTCACTGCGGCAGACTGTGAGGGGGAACACACAGTCCTTCCTGCAGTTGGATCTTGCTCCTGGACCACTTTTGCACATGGTGGTGGCAAGGCCTGTCAGAGCTAGGTCAAAACTGGAACTCAGCCTCCTGTGTTTATGATGTGGCATGCAGAAGCTGAGCCCATGGTTTTGTCATTCAGGGTGGATAGGTAGAGACAGGCAGGCCAGGAGATTTTGAAGCCTCTGTATGAGGTTCTGCGGCCAAAGGGCCCATCCAGAATGGTCAGCACACACTCCGAGAAATGCCAGGATGACAGTTCTTTATATTGGCACAACTATGTTGACATGTACACGTTTCTGTATACAGTTTTACAGTTTCAACTGCAATATATATGAACAACTATATTTTCTAAAAGGAAGAAGCAAGGTACCTCCAACTAATCCCAAAAGTAATCACATGCACAATCACACTGAATTAATTAGGTTGGAAAAGACCTCTGAACACCAAGTACAACCTATGACCAAACACCATGTCAACTAGACCATGGCACCACAACTGATGTGATACCTTGTTTAAAGACCTCCAGGAACGGTGTCTCCACCACCTCCATGGGCAGTCCATTACATTGTCTAATCACCCTTTCTGAGAAGAAATTCTTCTTAATGTCTCACCTAAAGCTCCCCTAGCCCAGCTTAAGAATACGTCCTGTCCTCTCATATGTATGAGAGACTGTATGTCTCCTCACAGCCGAGATGTCCCGATGCTGGAGTTCCGACAGCGAAAGGTTTGCTTCCATCAAGCGCGTTGGTAGCAGGGAACCGCTGCCTGCCACCTCGGAAAGGGTGCCAAAGCTGCACGCGGCTTCTTCCCATTTCTTCAGCCACCTTTAGGCTAAATTTGACACCTGGGAATGGCGTTGATGGAGGTTCAGTGTTCAGTCTGACGCTGCTCACTGCAGCGCATTCCCGAGCACACCGACACTCCGCAGCAGCCGTGCTTTTATGCCTGTTCACAGGCGTCCCTGATACAGCGCGCTTCTGACCAGCGCGGCCCTTCCAGCTCCGAAATCCGCCGCTGCCCCCCGCCTCCCCGGGCTCGGCGCCCCCAGCCCCGCCACTCCCCCGCCGCCGCCGAAAGCACCTCCCACAGGACACCAGCGCGGTGCCGGGGCCGCCCGTTCGGGGGTGCCCTCCCTGCTCCCAGCCGCCGCCCGCCACGGCGGGAGCCCCGCCCGGGACCCCCTCCGCGAGCCCGGGGGCGGACGGGGCGATCCGCGGCCGCATCTCTCGCCGGGGCGGCGTGACCGAGCGGAGGCGGCCGCGAAGGGCCGGCGGCGCCGAGCGGCCCCGCCCCGCTCATCCCCCCGCTCCCCCGCCCGCGTTCCCGACGGGCGGCGCCGCGGGGTGACGGGCGGGTCTCGGCCACAGCCGAGTGCGGCGCGTCAGTTCCGGCGGGGAGCGCGGCGCGGCGCGTGGGTCGGAAGCGCCGCGGCGGCGGCGCCGGGGGAGCGGAAAATGGCGACGGCCGCGCAGCTCACGGACGAGGAGCTCTTCTCGGAGCTGAGGCGCTTCGGCTTCTCTCCGGGGCCGGTCACCGAGAGCACCCGGCCCGTCTACCTGAAGAAGCTGAAGAAGCTGCGCGAGGATGAGCGGGCCGGGGCCCGCGGCGGCGGCGCCAACAAGACCCGGAACAGCAACAACAATAACACGGGGGCCGGAGCGGCGCCGGGCGGAGGCGGCGGCCCCGGGCGGTCGGCCCCGGGAGCGCGGCTGGCCGGCGCCGAGCACCCTTTCCTCTCTGGGGCTGCCGCCGGAGGCGGTCGGGGCCGCGCCGCACCTCCCGCCGGGGGTGGCAAAGTGCTGCTGGGCTTCAGCTCGGACGAGTCGGACGTGGAGAGCAGCCCCCGGAGCCAGGCCGGCGGCAGGCGGGAGCGCGTTGCGCCCCTCTTCCGCGGCCTCAGGCCCGCCGCCCCCCACGGCGCCTGCGGCGTGAGCAGCAGCTCCCCCCCGGAGGAGGCGGCCCGGCGGAAGCCCAGCGCCTGGTGGGGGGCGGCGGCCAGGAGACCCGCGGCGACTCAGGGCGTGAGGGAGCTCGGGGACGGCGAGGAGGAGGACGACGAAGAGGAGGAGGAGAAAGAGAGCGAGCGGCAGCGGTGGAAGAACCGGACGGTGAACGGGAACCGGCTCCTCTCCTACGGAGGCAGCAGGGACAAGTACTCGGACTCGGAGGAGGAGGAGGTGGCGGCGGGGGCGAGGGCCAAACAGCAAGGACCGAAGGAGGAGTCTGCAGTTCGCCGGCCCAGACGGAGCCTCAGCAAGTCGCCTGCTCCATTCATAACAAGCAAATGCGCTGCAGCCGGCGCTGGCGTGATGGAGACGGGCCAAGAAAGGGCTGGCGGAGGCTGCGGTGCTGGTGTGCTCGTAACGAATGACAGGGCGGCGGGGGCGGCTGCTGCCGGCAGTCTAGACAGGGGCAGAAATCAGGAGGAGGAGGAGGAGGAGGAGGCGGCGGCGGCGGTGGTGGTGGGGGGAAGAGGAGGAGGATGTGAAAATCTGGACCCTACTTCTCCTAGCCCCAGATACCGCATTGGCCTATCCAAGAAATCCCCATCAGTATTGTTGCTGCCACCACCGCTCACGGACGTGGACAGCGGTAAAATCACTGACCCTCCAGGCGCCATTAGGAAAGCGACCAATAATCATGTTCTCAGCGGTGCTCCTGGTAGCTATAATGTTGAATCCAGGATCTATTCGTCTACTAATAGCCTTCCCCCGAGTGGAACCACCTCCTCCCTTAGACTCAACCACTCCAATCATACGGGTTCAAATCATACCTACCTGAAAAACACCTACAAGAAGAATCTCTCTGAGCCCGAGGAGGAGCTTCTCCAACAGTTCAAAAGAGAGGAGGTATCCACCACTGGAGGCTTCAGTGCACATTACCTGTCCATGTTCCTCTTAACTGCTGCATGCTTGTTCTTTCTGATACTGGGATTCACATACCTGAGAATGAGAGGTTCTGGAGTAGCTGAGGATGTGGGAGCCAACAGTAAGTATTAGGTGAAGGGTAAGGGCAGTTTCTGCAACTGGATGTAACAACTGTTAATGTGCCTTTGCATTCCCAGACATCCCTTACTGAACAGTTCTGGGTTCCACCTTAGTATAATCTGCACAGAGAAATTGTCTTTCCTTATGTATGTACTTTGCAAGCTGGTATAATAAGCTTGCAAGACATTTGAGGATAAACTTAAATCCCAGCATTCCGTGCTGTAATCTGTTGATACCTTCTTTTCTAGCAAGTTTTCTTCCCAAAGCAGTTGTATGGGTTGTGTTTAATATAGCAGGTCGGTAGAGAATTGATGAGGAAAGGCTTTATGCTGATATCGCAGGAGTAAGCATGCACGTTTAGATACCTGGGATTCCTGCAGAGCTAAGACAACTGTAGTTGTTTGGTAATAAAGCAGGTTGTTTTCATTCATGAGTGCTGAAGCTTATAAAGGATCCTAGGTTGAGATGATGTTACCCACTATGAGAGACCTTGTGCAATGAATGCTTGACCTATTGTCTTCTAATAAGTACTTCTAAATTTAGTTAAAAATAACTTTTATAAATGAAATACTGCTGTGCTTTTAGTCTGAATTTCAGAGCATTCATTTTTTTACAAATCCTGAATTATTTGGGAACTTCTTTAGTATGTGAAAGTAACTTGTTGGAATGGATATAGAAACTACCGTTTCCTGTTCACAAAGCATACAAAAATGGAAACATACCACCTAAGGGTGGTGATTCATGCTCATTCAATTCTTGACTGTTTTGAAATGGACAGTGGAGATTCTAACATCAGAAAGAAAAATCATGCCATTGCTGTCTTGATTTTTCATTGCTCCTTTTGAAAAAATATGCAAAAATCTAGTTTTGGGATATAAGAGCATTGGAATGTTATTGACAACTTGCATTTTTCTTGAAATGATAGAGTAAGGAGTGTGGAGTGTATGCGAGTGTGTACATTTCTTTGTATAGAGAGTAGAGGATTTATGTACTCATTTGTGGGCATGTATACAGTGCCTTGTAAGGAGTGATCCGACTGTTATCTTGGGATCTGCTAGATGTCACAGGGCAGAAGTAGCAGTTTGGGCTGTCTTTTTTTTCTATTCCCTTCATTACATTAGGATAGCAGAACAGTTCTTGATTCTGTGTTGCATGCTTTGCTGGGGGATGAGTAAAAGATTTGTTTAGGAAGGATAGTAGCAGCAAGGACTTAGGGATTTGCAGTGGTTTCGTTGCAATGGTCCACGTGGCTCTTAAGTACTGTTCCGTCGTGTTTTTTGGGCAGGCAGTGAACATACGCAGGTGGGCTATAATTAGATACGGTATAGTGTGACTGTTGGGACTGCTCATACTCTCGTTATACTTCTGGCCATAACTGCTAGAGACATGCCTACATTTTCTTATGTACAGATAAGCTGTATTATTATACTAACATGTATTGTATACTTCTTTTAGTCTTGAAATATGATAATTTTAATGGGAGAAGATGTCAGCCTACTAGGGTAAACCTTCTGACTTCCAAATTCAGTGGCTGAGTTAAAACTGGCTTATAATCCTGTTTGATAAAAGCTGAATGTGTCAGCAATGCAGATAGTAGCTCTTAAAGTTCAGGGTGGAGGTTTTTTTGTATTGAAAGAAAATTTATTTTTGAATGTGTGAACTTTCCTATAGAGCATGTGGGATGACTGTGTTGAGTATATTGCTCCTCAAAATTTAACCCAGCTGGAACTATTAGACAGGAAAAATTGTCCTCTTCTTAGAGGACCTTGCTTAGGCTCGGCTGTCTGCCCGGTCAATGGTCTGGTAGCCCAGTGTTGCTGGGTAGCTCAAGTAAGCCAGTTCTTGGTCTGTTCTTATTTGTTGTCTATTCAGTGGAACTCTTGAAAGTGGATTTCCTGAAGAATTGTTCTGGCAGTGGCACTCGCGTTTCATCTGTCCTACTTCTTCACAGCCCTAGGCTTTGCTGCAACATAACAAGTGGAAACAGGGGGTATAGCATCCTTTGGAAGAAGCAAACAGCAGGTTTTGTGGCTAGCTTCTTTGATAGGAAGGGGAGCAGGCCACTTCTTTTAAGTAATGGGGGAATGAGCAGGGAATTACCTTGTGCATATGTTTAGCATGTGCTTACTAAATTCTTCTCAAATCAGCATATGGAACAAAAATACGGCAGGTCTGAGGAACAGACAAGATAGGCTAATAAAGACTGATTTTTACTGGAAAGGGAGAGAACCCTGTCTTCTGTTATATGCTTCCTAAACTTAAACATCATCCAAGTGAGTCCTTTGACTCTTACGCTTGTATGGATGTATTGTCTGTTTTCTTTATAGAAGCAGAACCGATTCATACTTTTTAATTAAAAATAATAGTGTATCTCAAAACCACCATTTTTATTTAGGTGACTGGATATTGAGATTTTTCTGTCTTTTAGATGGTTTTACATAAGATTATGTTGGGTGAGAGTGATTTGATTGTGGGAAAAAACCAGTTATTTTAAACTCCATGTCATAAAAAGTTGTAGGGTTCAGCAGAGTTGCAATAGATGCATTTCTGTAATTATCATGCTTACTGTGATAAAGCAATAAAAGCAGTTAATTGTATATTTGGGTGGCATCTTATTTTAAATTTCCAGGGAATGATGCACAGTGAGCTTAATGTTGGTTTTCTTAATAGTTAATTGCCTAAAATTAAATGTAATCAAAATAAGATGATAGTATGTTTGTGACATTGAAAAATATTTATCACGAAGTACACTCAATATCAACCCTTAAATATTTGTCAGGCTGTAATCTAAGAACAGAGGATGTGGGTGTAATGAGAGGGAGGCTAAAACCAGGTGTTGGAGTTGAATTTAGGCCAGGTGTAGTAATATAAATGAGAAGGGGTGAGCAGAAAATTTCAGAAGAGACTTGTCACACTGTGCATAATGTTCAAATGATTTCTTATTCAGAGCTCTGAAATAGCTATGAAGTGCTTTAGTTTTTCCACATGTTCAAAGACAAATCAAAGCTGGGGTAATTCTTCTGTATCTAAGCTATAAAGGTCACTTGAAGAAAGGTTTTTATGCATTTTGCTGTCTAAAATATAGATAAATGTCTGTGGGGTTTTTCTTAAACCCACTGAAATAAACTACACTTCAGGCTCACATAAAAGACCAGCATAAGTGCATATTATGCTCGCCAGCTCTGACAGTGCTGTTTGTGCAAACGATCAGTTTGGGCTTGGCGCTGGTAACTTCATTCATTTTTCTCTGGCTGTAAAGCATGTTTTGTTTGCACCTGCCTTCAAAATAATATGGAATTTTATCAACTTCTTGCCAAACCAGCATAGTCAGGAAAATGGTAAGACTTTAGTCTACTTCCTGGGGTTCTTCAAACCCTGAAGAGTTGGGTATCTCTTCCAACTTCTGTGGTTTTGTGATATTACTCTGAGCATCTCAAGTGGCTGCTCCTGGAAGCTAATTCTAAAGTTATTTTTCATGAAAAGGTGATAACTCTATTAGATCAGTCGATGTTGCTTTCAGATCTGGTTCACTTTTTTTCCTGAAAGATTTGGGCACTAGTGCGGGTGCTGTTGAAGTCCAATCTGAAATAGGTTGTATGTAAGTTACTTTTACCATTTCTGCTCCAGTACTTTGTCTGGGAAGCGGTTGATGTGACAAAAGAAAAAAACAAAACAGAACAAAACCACCTCAACAAAAAACTAATTTTGAAGCTTTCAGATAGGTCTTGTTTAAAATCTTATTTTCTTATTAGGAGAGGCTTTTTAAAGTGACATCTGTTACTAGTAATGTTGGTCTTTCTATGATACTTGTTACAAAACAATTGCTAGGAGGATAATCCTTACTATATTTGCTGCAACTTGTGGTTTTGAAATGTTAATTTAGGGAGACTTAGCAGTTGTATATATTGCAAGTGTAAGCTTATGCAAATCGCAATTCTAAATGTTTGATTCAATTCCACTGATGTTCCTTTGTTCTTGACTTTTAAATCTCTCAGGTGTTAAAACTTCTATGGAATTTTATGCAGGGAATTTAATTGCTAAGAAGTTAGACTTGCTGTATAAAAGACAAGTTGATGACTGTTTTGCTCACAGGCCTGCAAATTACTGTTGAAGTGCTGCGGTATTTCACAGATAACTGTTAGAAATTTATTTGCCTTCTAAGATCACCCTCTCAGAAGACTCTATATTCTTGACAGTGTTGGCTTTAATGGAAGAAAATTAGTTATGGATAAGAAGTATTTATAGAAGAGGAGATAATAAAGCGAGGGAGAAAAATTAAAAGACTTGCTGAGTTCCTGTGTTGTGTGCCTATTAATGTTGCTTGTGCTTTACAAGGGATACCATGACTAGTATTTGACAATGTAACAACTTCTGTTGAAATATTAGCTGTTGAAATAAAGCTGTTTTGCCTTCTGTATACTGCTTTAAATCCTAGTAGTAAGTAGTTCGCAACTAGGTGATATAAAAGAAAATCCTGAAGTTTTTCTTAGAAGACTAATCTCTGTTGTAGTTATCTCAGTTCTGTGGTTTGGTGAGTTTTGGATCAAGATCAGCCAAAACCCTAGGCTGCCCTCATAAGGTAAGGCCAGGCAGAATCGTTAAATTTCCTTAGGATTCTTGACAATTTTAAACTCTAGTCTTCCTTATGGTATCTCATAAATTATTCTTTAAAATGAGGAATAAATTTGGCCTTTTATCTAAGAAAGTCCAAATAATTATTATATAGTGATTTTCATCTAGGAAAGTCTTAAGTAATTGTTATATAGTAAAAAATAGTTCATCTTAGCTGACAGCTTCAACTCCTTCCTAAAGGATAATAAACAGTCTGTTTACCTTTGTAATAGATCTGGAATATGAAGAACAAATATGAAAATTACTCATCTGTGTTTGAAACAAAAATCATGGAAATTCAGAATTCCTGTTTTTAGGGAGATAGTGGTAGTTGATAGTTTGTTCAGAATATTTATAACTACTTTGCATTCATACCTTAAATGCGCTGTTATTTGCAGATGTGCGCAAAATATTCCTTATGCCATTACTGTAGATTCTTACTATGACTTTTTTTCAAAGTTACTGTTGGAGGCTATGCTTTTTTTGAAATAAATAATGGAAAATCTAAACTAGAATCACTTGCCTGGGGAGCAGGAATGCAGAAGATCTCTGACAGGAGTCAGTCTGTTTTCATTAGATGTCAAAAAGTAATCAAAAGTTTGCACTGCATTCCATAGTGCCTAGTTTTCTCAAAAGCAAATTTGGTTTCTGATGCAAGAAAATTAAAGGTGATCTAGAATCTGAAAGCAGATCTGGTTGCAAATTTTGCATTTTAAAAAGCATTAGAGACTACAAAGGGGTGGGAAAGCAAAAAGCAAACTTGTTTTATTTGTTAAGAATCTCTGTCAACTCTAATATGGTTCAAGTGCAATGCAGATCTTTCTGCTTAGAACAGATGCATATAGTGATAATGGATGCAGTGGAAGTATTTTAAAGAAGAGGCCGTGCTACGCAAGGACTTGAATTTCACATTGTAGGAGCCCAACTTTGCACTGTTTCATGATCTATAATTATCCCAGTACAAGAGGAGAATCAGGCCTGCAGTCCTCCTGTTTCTGGGAAACGATTGTGTTTCAAAAAATCGTGTACATTTAAATGCTTTTGACATCTGTGTTTTATCTGAGAGTAGTAGGTTGCAAACTTTAGCTGCAGTGCTTACCCAGCTAAGCTGGCAGGAGCTGTAGAGTTGTACCAAACTGATCCCTGTCATGCTTCTAGACTTGTGCTTCAGAAATAGTATGAACATGTGAACAGGCCAGAAATGCTGTTTGAGAAAGTTGTTTGGTCACTTCAGTAAAAAGCTTAGGCAAGTAAATTAATCAAGTACATAATTTTTTGTTGATGAAAGTGCTATTCCAATGCTGTAGAGAATCATGGAGTGTTATAATCACGAGACATATGTTCCTTTCACCTTTATAGTTCTTGTATTTGTATTCTCTGCTAAAATTAGTTGTCTGTTGTGATTTGTGTTAGGTTGAGGGGAATAGGTTTATTGGTTAATGGACTGTGAAATCAAGTTAAATTAAAAAGAAAAGATTTTTTTTGGGAGACTCCTGTGTTTGCTGAGAACTTCATTAGTACTATCTTTGTCTTTACTGTTCTTGGCTCGTGTTCCTCCTGGTAGGTCTAGATTTGTGGAAGAAGGTGGCAGTGCCTTTGCTGTGATTATGATAAATGAGGACATGGTGTAACTCAGCTCTTGATCAAAGCAACCTTGGTAGCTACTGTCCACTCAGTCATTCTGATACAGAAAAACTTGTTAAAAGAGGAGGTGGTGCTGATGGAAAGAAACATAGTGATGGGTGCCAGGATAGATTGAAGAACCACTGCACATCTTAAAGCTGATCTCATGTAGGTTCGTTCTGTGTTAGAAAGCTTGCTTGAGTTTGCAATGTCCAATGTTGAGTCCTACTGTGCTGTCCTTCCCACAGTGTTATTTAGTGCTTTTTTTCTGTTCTGCTTGCGTTTACGTTCTGCTGTGGAGAGTTAGGTGCGTGTTAGCCGTGAAACAGGCAAATGTGACGTACCTATGAGGCATAGCTTGCTGGAGGAGATGTGTTTTTATGGCTGGCATTTTGCAGATGTGAGTTCTTTTTGCAGAGGAAAGGATCAAATCTTCTGCTTACTGTGGGTCCTGCTGTAACATCGAGGTATCTTGAGTAATGCAGCCGATTTAGAGTCATCAGTTCCTTCAGCTGCTTTAAATGAACTCTGAGTGACAGACTGAATTGATACAAAATGTATCAATTTATGTAACAAAATGTATATGTTATGTAACATTTTATGTTACAAAATGTATCAATGTATCAAAAATCTCTGTTTAATGTGGGGAGAAGAGTGGGAGCTTAAAAGGAGAGGTCTAACATTGAATTAAGAGGCACTAAAACTTACTAAGTAGTCTCTAAGATCCATTGAATTCTAGTGATGCTCTGCTAGATAAGTAAGAAATGGGTCTGTTCATAAATGAGGGATTGTAGAACAACTCCTTGGCTAGTTTTTCTTTGTCTCAGAGAAGGCCATTTACTTAAATAAAAATTTAAAGATGGCTTGTTAAAGTAATAGTTTTATATACATACTTAGACTTCCTTCATACTGCCTTTATTCATTTAAGTCTTAATACATGGTCACATCCCCTTAACCTTCTGTTTTTTTAAAAAGTACAAGACTCTTTTATACTTGGATTTGCAATATCTTCGGTAAATGCAGCATCAGCCTGTCCTTTCTGGGCATTGACTGAACAAAACTTTATCACAAGAGGACTGCTGGGCATGAGTGGATAAACATAGTGTTTTTCCTAACACTAGAGTTTAAGGCGACATCTAGATCTTAATTTTACTTTTGTCCACAGAAAAACATTTCTTTGATGGTCAGTTAAATCTCTGAATTGGAGAAACCTCAGACTGTTCTTTAATTTCATAACTATTTTTGTCAGCGTTAGGATATTTTCAATAGGCTGCATATCAAAGCCACTTACCTGAACCATCTGTCCCCTCAATACTCACCATCTCACTGTGCAGTTGTGCAATAAAACATTCCACAACACTTCATTCAGTGGTAGTTATCCCAGTGTCTGTTCAGCATCATCAACCTGCACAGCACAAGCCCCTCAGGTATCCCCATGTCTCACAACTTCATCAAACACATTTGTATCTTAATATGTAGATGTTGTTGGTCATGAAGATCAGCAGTCTAGCTATAGAACTAATACGAAACCTGTCAGTAGATACTGAGCAATGGAACATTTACTGTGAATGCCAGGTTCCATATCTCAGAAGGTACATGTGTGATTACTTTTTGTTCTGGTTTGGTTTTTTTGTTTTGTCTATCTTGCTACTGTTGCCTGAAATAACACTTGCATTTGGTGTGAGGCAGGTTGGTGTTCGTTGTATTTTAAATTCCCAGGGTATTTTCTGGGAAGTGGTATAACATTATCTCTTAATGCCTTTCTATTCATCTCTGGCTATATCTGAAGTTTAGAGTGCTAATTGTTCTTCTTCAGGTGTCTTGCCTTAGACAGCTAAAGAGGATTTTGTTGAATGACAGACTGGGTGGTGCATACGTGACAAATGCCTGAGAGGTGTTTTCACAGGCCGTGGAAATCCACAGTTCAAACCTAATCATGGGGAAAGGCTGGTCTGACAGTCTTGCTGGTACTGTTTCTCCTTCTTACAAATTCCTTGGAAATTGTTTACTGCTACTTTGTAAATAAGAGGAAATTATTTATGGAATTCTGTGGTGGTATCTTGAAAAGGAGAGTGTCATATCAGGTTCATCCTAGTCTGTTTCTGTATTGGTGTGCGGCTGATGTATGACCCAAGAAAGTTTTGGGGAGGTGAGAGGCATAGTGTATTTCAAAGAAAAAGCTGAAAGGGTGTTTTTTACTTTGTTGGTTTGGGGGTTTTTTGGGGGTGTGTGTGTCAAAGGAATTTTATGCTGTCCTAGGAAGACTGCCTAGCTGAGAAAATGGGAGCAGAGATGTAGATTTCCTTCTGGAGAAAACAAACCAGTCTCATTACTTATTTTTGAGTTTCGTTTCTCTTATCCGTAAGCATGAGATGTACTTACGCTTTTACATCTGCTTATGTAAAAGCAGGTGTGGATAAAAGCATTTTAAAGTCACTGTGAGAAATAGGGAATCTAAGCTGTGTATAAAGGATGTGTTCATGTTTGGGTACTTTGTATTTTGTATATGATAATAAATGCATGGTCATTTTGGTGTAAACTCAGAAAAAAAAAAGGGAGGGAGTGTTGAGAGCATGTAAGAGAGCCATGCTGCTGTACTGTCTGTACGGTGTCCTTTGAACTAGGAGTAGAAATACCCATCTTTTGAGTACTTCTGAGAGCTCTTTTATTTGGAGTGGGCAGGTATATATGCACAGTTTGATTTAGTGATCCTAGGTGTGTTATGATCAATTCCTCTTGAGCTTGACTTCCATCAGAGGTGGTACTCCTTGCAGAAACGCTGTAGACTGTGCTTTTAAAGTTGTTTACATTGAGCATGGATGTATCAGCATACTTTGAAATTGTACAATGCAGTGGCTAATGTATTTTTAAATTTATAATTTTAAATACGTTTTTCTCTTGACCTTCAGCTAAGAGTGCTGCTTATTGAACTAACAACAAAAATGTGCAGATTGAGTACAAATGCACATGAAGTAGAGGGGGGAGGAAAACCATGAGATGTTAAATCCAGACTTGTTTTATTCTACTGTATAGGATGTGTGGTATTAAAGACATTCCTTTGGAGGGAGAGCAAACTGGAGGGAAATGAGATGAAAATAGCAGAAGGGACTGTCGTGGGAAGGAACTGTCCTGGTAATTGAGGACCAAAGACCAAGTAGGGTCTGCCTATCCCTTGTGTAAGGGAGTGAGTTAGCATGTGATATCCTTTGCCATTCTGAAGATGGGAATGCACTGAGCTGCTCAGACAAGCCTTGGTATCAGACTATATGGCTAGTTCCCTTAAACATGAGATACATCATTCGAGGAAGGAGAGTTAGGATCTTGTTCTGTAAACTTGTTCTTTCATAGTTCAAGCACTGAGCTTTGTGCTACCATACAGTGACGTCCGTACTACAGAATTCTTACGTGCCAAAGGTGTGTGCTACAGTTTTTTTGTCCCTAGTGTTTGAGATCTTGGTAAGAGTCACTTGTATATCCTTTCTGACTTCTTTTTTTTTTGCTGTTTCTGCATGGCAGGTGAGTTTCTTGCCAAGAAAGGTTTTGGGTTTTGTTGGGTTTTTTTCTCCTCTCTAGATCCACCAGGCTCAGAATTGCACACAGTACTGCTAGAAGATTCACCACCTTAATCCACAAGCTGATGATGTAACCTTTTAACTAATAGGCATAACCTATTTAGTTAATAAGCAATTATGATAACATTGCTTCATTAGTTCAAGTTCAAGCAGACTCTTCAGCTGAGTAAAGGATAATGGTGTGTTAGCCCAGTTGTTCCCTTCGGATAATTTTTATTTGAACCAGGTAGATTAATCAAATCATCAAACAAATGCAGTTGCTATGGTAGACAGCCTGGAAGGTTAGTCTTCAGAGTCTTAGTCCAGTGGAGTAAAAATGGAAGTAACTCAATATTGCCTGCTGTTATGCATGTCCAGTCATGTTCTGTTATGTTATGTATTACATGTCATTTATGGTCTATATTACTGCTGAGCTCACCCTGATTTTGAGCTCTGCTAACTTCTGCAGTATGTGGTGAGCAGTTTTCCTTCTCTTTAGCTAATACGGATACTTCTGGTAAACTGACTGCAGCTTCCTCAGTGAAAGCTCATCTTTGTCATTCCAAGAGACCTGCTAGCAACTACCTCTGTATGGCCTGCATACAGCACCTATTTTCAGAGTTCTGCTGTTGTGTTCAGGCTTTGTAAATATCATATTGTTCAGCAGTAATGCTGCTTTTAGTGCAGCAAGCACTGATAGACCAATGTCTGCTGAATGGTTAAACAGACTGAATCACAGCAGAACCCGAGTTTTAAAACTGAAAAATTCCTATGTGATTTGTGTCTTGACTTTGTGCTTGTGATTGATGGCCCTTTAAGCGTTCTTCTGACAGTGTTCTCCCTTTGAATGTTACCTTTGGATGCTGTAAATTGTTCATACTATTACTAATACTTTGTAACTGAAGTCTGTCTGGAAGAAGAGGTTACAACTGGATGTTTTTATGTTGGAAACTCTTCAAGAAATCCTTGCTGCTTGTGCAAGATCACAGGATATTCTTATCAAGACTGGGCCTCTTGGCAGAGTGACAGTAGATTCAATTGCAGTTATTTAATTGCAGCCTCCCATTGATTCTTAAACCTTCAGTGTTTCAATAACACTTGCTTTATTAGTTTGCTTTCCATCTTGAACTTTGGAGCTTGAGGAAAGCAGAATACTTCTAGTTTAACATAAAACTGCTTGTGTTGCCATGCTTTCAAGGTGGACTTTCCCCTTTTTTAAAATTGAAGTGGTGGGTGTTTTTTGACCTTATAAAATGTAAGGAGCTAAAATATTTGGGGGGGTGCAGAAGAAGGGAGAAGAGTTATTTCAGAAGCCTATTCTGATTCTCTTGTAAGTGAAGGTATTCTCTACCCATTGCGAAATGCTGATATGTGTCTGAAGTCTAATACTTCTCCTGGTAATGTTTTGCAACTACTAGTAAGAGCAGCCCTGGTGTGGTGGGCTTTTTATTTCCTATGTATACACACTAGCCTGTAATGGATACTATGTGTATGTGTGTGCAAGGAATGTGATTTCTGTCTAATTTTTACAACGCACATCGAGTGCACTTTTGAGCCATTTTCCCTTTATCCCCAAAACAGAGACAGCTGTTTCTTCTGTGTTTTGTAGTCAAATGCAGAAGGGCATGTGTGCAAATTCTGTTACTATAAAATATTTCCTTAAATATTCTTAAGAATTGACAGCTTTTATAATTTCTAGGTTTTTGATCACTAATACCAGTACTAGAATAAAGCTAGTGTTATTATTCTAGTGAAACTGAATAATTTGATGAGAAGCTTTCCCAAAACACTTGTGTCTCTTCTTAAATATGAATAAAATCAGCATGACTTGCAGGAGCATCTTTCAACATTCAGGTCTATTCTAACCAGTATTTAAATAGGTAGGAGTAGATTTGAACCTTTGTAGAAAGGGTGATACAGCTAAACAAAGGAGAGGGTTATTTTGTTGTGATTTGTTGGTGTTTTTTATTTTTTTAAATTTTTTTTTAAGAAGTGAAAAGCTCCAAAGAGAAGTTCAGGTATGTCATACCCTTTTACCTAAAATAATGAAGACTCTTAATTTCAGGGCTGATAGAAAATGTGTCTGAAGTGAGTATCACAAATATGATTGTTTAATCCTTTTGGAGGAGGGTTTTGTCAAAAAAAGTGAATAACATGAAATTGTTGGTTATGTCATCAATCGTTATATCATTTAATTAGAAACAGGATGAATTAAAATTACATTGGGGAAAAATTATCAATAAAAGCACTTTAAACTGAGCCATTTGGAAAAGTGACCAGATGTTAAGGAAAGGTTCAGCCGTTTGTAGAGTTCGCTAATCCTTGTGGCACATTACGCTGCTCTCCAAAATTGGAAGGGCCAAGAACTATTCAAACTATAATGGGGTACTCATTTAGAAACACAAAAACCTTTTCCAAAGCACACAAAGATGATCTGTAGTGAAGGAATTGCTGTATGATTTGGTGTCAATATCAAAGCAGAGAGATTTAGCCCACTGGTTTGAAGTGGTTTCTACCTGAATTAGAGCAATATGGAGATGGAAGGTCATGCAAAACTGCTTGTTTGCTCTGAGCATTGAGTAATTGCAGAGAGAAAAATAAAGGCAGGATTATTTCATTTAAGAAGTTTGAAATATGGAGCTCTGGAATAACATTTCCTGCAGTAACTTGTTTATTTGGTGTTCTTCTGGCATTTTAAGATTTAAGAGCTCTGAGAGACAATGTTTTGGAATTATTCTTGACACATACACAGTATGTCACTGGGTGGAGTCAGTCCTTGATTCCAGACTTAGAACAAGTTACAGATCCCTTAGCTGACGTTGAAAATACCTGGGTTGTAAAATTACTGAAAACTCATTTTTGAGGTCATGTAGAAAAAGGCTGGGCTAAAGGCCCATTTCTGATAAGTGCTTCTAATACTGTTTCTTACTGTGGTAGCAGTACATTATCCAGCTAATGTATTTGTTTTAAGAAGAAAATCTAATGGAAAGCATTAGGTTATCCACTTACTAAACACACCTTAGCAAGACAGATCTTGGAAATATTACTTCTGTTTTGGGGTTAGTCTGCTTGTGGCATGATGGATGAGGAGGAGAAAAGTACTTTGCAGGGAGGAGCATTTTTCCTTCTGCAGAAGTTGCTAACTTGAAAGTGTATGTTGTAGAGCACAGTCTCTGAATCCTTTGGGTGAATGGTATTTGATGCTTTGTGTCATCACATTGAGAAATGAGGTGCTCACAGGTTAATTTGGATCATTCTTGTTTCTGTAGCTATGGCTTTACAGCTACTTAAAGTTGCATTGGAATTTTGCTTTTCCATCTGTAAAATCAAGTTTTCTGTGCATTCAGAAATGGATTATGGCATTACAATGGTTCTGTTGAACGTGTCACCTTAAAAATGTTAGGACGAATGGAGCTGCAGAAAGGTTCAGAGGTGGCTTTCATGAGCAAGGAGGAAGAGGACTCTCAAATGTGGAAGAGTGAGGAATGAGGGAAAGACAAAGGAATGAAATGAAGGCACGCATATTATGGACAGGCGGAACAGTCTTTTTCCTCTGATACAAGGATACATTTTAACTTTGTAGTATAAGTACATGATAATTTGTTCTTTGAACCCCATTAGAATGTGAGCTTGATAGACTATCTTCAAGACTGGCACTTGTGTGGTACAGGTCTCAAACCCTTTTTGAGGAGGAGCCTTGGAAGTATAATATGTTCACATAAGAATCTTACATTAGTAATTAGTTCTTAATTTAATGTTTAGTTTGGTAGAGTAAGAACTTACCAGTCTTACAAATATAGTTACATATTCTAAGACCTGTCAAGAAAGCTTTTGAACCAAGAATGCTGATGTAATATATTGAAATACCTTAGACATGTTGGAGTAGGTGAAAACTTTACATCTGTGACTGGAGCATGTGGGAGGATTTGGTAAGAGCTTAGTTTCTGGACAAAAGAAAGAAGGGTGGATTCAGAGGAGGAATTACTGAAGTAGTTAAGGAGTGGCCCTATTAACTCAAGTGAATTGAGGTTATGTGGTAAATAAATGCAGATTGATTAACAGTTGTAATTGCAAATGCAGCTGATAAATTGCTGCAGTTGCATTTAACATACTTGCCTCTTAAGGCATCCTAAACTAAAGCCTCTTAAGCCTCCTAAACGAAATAACATCATATATAAAACGTACTTCAATTATTCGTTAACTTGCCATAAAATCACTTAACTTCAGAGGGATTTTTCAGAAGAGTGTGCATTATAGTGTGAGTTAAATCCCATAGTGTGAGTTAAAATAAGGAATTA
The DNA here is from genome assembly GCA_036785705.1 of Acanthornis magna. Classification (NCBI taxonomy): domain Eukaryota; kingdom Metazoa; phylum Chordata; class Aves; order Passeriformes; family Acanthizidae; genus Acanthornis; species Acanthornis magna. The sequence continues at coordinate 29,856,633 of JAWUZG010000001.1, forward strand.
CAAAGATTGTTACATTTTTGTGATAGGTAATTTAGAAGAGGCGGTTGGTGTTCTTGGTCACTGTAACCACTATGTATTTGTGAAGGAGAGGCAGGCATTGACATCTCATCTGGCTTGCTTTATAAATTCAAGGTGTTAATTTATGTAAATATGAAGTTGCCCAAATGTGAGATTGATTTTAGGCTGGGATTGTGATGCTAGAGTAGTCTAACCACCACCATGGACTCCACTTAATTGCTGCACTGCCCTAGCATACCTAGAATTGGAGCTCACAGTTTTCAGCTTGTGTCTTTGCGGGTATGGAAATGTTGCATATGAGTTTGTTTCATGATTTTCATCAGTGCTAAAATATGGTAGTCGGGTACACTGAAATCTACACACTCTTGTGTCTCATGTTTGTACCCCCCTTTCCGATCTAAAACCACTACTGAATCAAGATTTCATGTATGCTCTATAAGATTGACTTTAGAGACTGTAATTGTCCTTGTCCAGATAACTAGCAATCAAACTAGGTGTTTCTCTAATCCTATTTTAGGCTATTTAGATTGCAAGTTTAGTGTGCTGGGCATGATCTATTGAGTTAGTGAATGAAATGCATAAAACTTTTCCAAGTTGGTAGCTTGATAATCCCATAGGCAATGTCTGCACATCTGGGCCTGTAGAATGAAATCATGAAGTGTTGTAGGGCTTGGTTTGCAAGAGTCTTCAACATCTGCTTCTATCAGCTTTAATTAATCTTATGTCTGAATCAAGTATTTGGATGTCTGTGAAAACCAGTCCCTGTGTTTGGGTGGTTTTATTTCGTTTTCGGGGGGTTTTTTCCATTTGCTGTATCAGAAGAAGCTGAAGTGCTTATTGGGTAGGTAACACGCTTCATTTTTTTCTGAACTCAGGCACATGGACAGACTCTTTGCAAAGTTATGGAGAGTCAAACTTTCTTCATTCAGAAAGCATTTTCACATCATTCACATCATTTTTTGGTTGTAACTATAGGAATGTGAACCTTACCATTGCTACGTGTAGGAGAAAAGAAATGGTAATAATTCCTACTTCAAACTTCATTTCAAAACTAAGGTGAAGTGGATCAACATTTTTCTGCTGCCAAGAGTGCAACTGAAGTTCATGCAGTTAATAAAAATCACATACTTTTTCAATTAATTCAATTTTTTCTTACAAAATAATTTTGTTTGTTTCTTATCCATGTTCACTTACACTTGACTGAGGTTGGGGACCCTGTTTTATAAGTTGGTCTTTAGATTCTTTTGTATCCTCCATTTCTCCTAAATGAGAAACCTTGCTATAAATTTGATGTAGTTTGTCAGCCTTTATATTTCTCTTATATTTCCCATTTATAACTAAATTAACTGATCAGTTTAAGCATGGTTGTGGTTCAGAAATCAAGATATTGTCAATCTACTCTTGGGTAGGCCACTTTTGATGTTTTGTGGGTACCTATGTGCATGGGAGTGCATGAGCTCTCAGTGTGTCGTCGTCTCACTCTTGTTGAAAGAAAATGCTGATTTGTAGAGCTTTGTTATATGTATTAATGGTTAGTAAAAAAGTGGTTTTCCTTTTTTAAACTGTCCACTAAAATGTAAAACCTTCAAATTATTTCAATGCAATTGAAGTATTAAAACAAGAGTTTGGCAAATGGCAAGCACAGTTTTGTTTGTAAGGAAATAGCTGTGAAATTTGTTAACATACAAAATTCTGGTTTAACCTAAATGCTAATACTGTGTTATCAAATGCAGAGTTAGGACAAAGGTTAATAGATGTCTCTTTGTTATTTGTCTTATTATGGACCTTGTTTTTATCCAACTATTACGGTGTTGTCATGAAGCTGCAATGTTGCTATGCCTTTTTAGCATCTTCAGACCCTAGAGTGAATTAATTTTTTTCTTTTTTTTTGACAGTCAAGAATCCCTTTAGTGAAGAATTCCAGAAAATACAAGTAAGTAAAGCCACTTAATATAGAGATTTTAATCTGTCATGATTGTATAAAAACAGTATAGATCAGTTCAGAAGGATGCTGTTTTAGTATAATTTGCAGGAAATAAATGCACTTCTTGTAACTGATGTGTTAATTTTTTTTCATCTTGGGCAATATAAATAGGATTACAAGATTTGGCTGTGGCATGCTGGTTGCTTCATATACTATGAAAATATTACATAATCTGTGTTGTAAAAAGTAAAATGTGTTGTAAATTTTGAGACTAAATTTAACAGTTTTTCTCTTACTGTTACCATTTGGCTTTTCAACCTTGAAAGCACAGCTGGTAAGAGATGATTGACATGGAACCCTGTGATCTTATTTAGTGTTATAAAAGAACAAGGGTTAAAGTCCTTCAAAATGGATTAAAAATTTTGTCTTTTTCGTTTGATTGCATTCTGTTACTTGTTCCTATATATTCACTTTTCTGTCTGAAATACCAGGCTAACCGTTTTTGAGATGTCACCATTGAAGCTATGTGTATTATTCTTAGTTGTGCAGTGTGTGTTCAGGTGGTTCCATCTTCTGACTTGGATTGTAAACATAGTGATCTGCTTTTGCTAGGCATATATAAGCAAGCATTGCAAGATAATTGTGGAGGATTTTTGGGGGTTTTTTTGGTTTGCTGTTTGGGGTTTGGTTTTGTTGTTTGGTGGATTGGTGTTTTTTGTCTAGGATTGAACTCTCCAAAAGTGAACAATTGCTTATTAAGCAGGTGGCCTTGGCTAGTTTCTTGGATAGAAAATGTTTCTGAATCTCTTGAACAAATTAAATTTCTTGAGGTAGATTCTGGGTATTCTTTCAAAATGACTTTGCTACTGCAGAGAGAATGCATCTTGAGAGACTCAGCCTGAGAACCTGTTCTGTGTGTTACTTTCTCCTGTTTCTGCTGGACTGTTCCATAGTAATCCTATTGCATGCTTGGTTGTTTGTTAGCTACAAAAATTATACTGTTCAACTCCTTCTTTTATGTGGTCCAACTGTTAATTAGAAAAAATAAATTGGTCACAGTAATATTTCACGTTTATCTCAGTGTAGCTATTAGTGAAGTCATGGGTGTACCACTGGCCTATAAATGGAACTTGAAGTACTGCTGGTGGTGTGTATTTGTGCTGGAGGACTGATTTTCCTCTTCTGCTGTTCACAGTGTTTTCCAGGCAGGAATTGAGTTAATAAGATTGGTTAGTTTCCTGAGGCATATCAACTACATCAGCTTAATCTCAGTGATGGTTTTGTAGTACCAGAATAGGGAGAGGTGATGCTGGTAATTGTTTGTAGTGCTGATGGGAAATAATTTTTCCATTGTTTGATCAATGAAAGAAGCAGTTTGCTTTTTTGGTAGCAATTTTCTTACAGTTTCCTTACAACAGAAATCTTCCTTTGCTCTGAATTTTATGCCGGAATGTGACCAGATGGTACTTTAGTGAGGCTTGTATGAAATGTCACTGCACATTAATAAAGAATAAAACTTTTATTTTTACATAATAGCTATCAAAAAACCACCCCAAACAAAACAGAAACTTCTTTTGAGTCATTTCACTAATCTCTCAGTAGTAGCAAAATACTAATGAGAATCCATTGGTTTTAACTGGCAGATCCGTCAGAATCCAAGCTTCAGTCTAGTTTAGCTTCAGTCAGGATCTGAAAACTCAGTTTAGTGAATACTTGGATTCAAAATCTATTGCCTGTATCATTGTTGATGTGTGAGACATTACACCTTTCTACCTGCATATGTAAACCCTGTTTTTTTCCTCATGGTATATGAAGATTTTGGGGATAAATGGAAAAAAGTACATCTATACTGCTGTTTGTTTTAATATGCATATGTTTTTCTCATTCTAGGAAGATGAAATAAGTCTCATGATGAACAGCTTGTATGCACTTCATGATAAATTGGCACAAGTAGCAGGTAACACTTCAAAAATATTGTGATGTAGTGTTATGGCAACAGCTACAAAAATGTCCATGCTCAGATAGTGATTTGCAACAACTGGGGCCCTGATAGCCATTTAGAGTTCCATTTTGGGAAACTTGAAATCCTGTTTCTAGTTCACGTACACTGCCTTTTTCCACCAGTGTAGCACCTTTTGTTGCAATGTTTGTTAATGGGATAGGCTCTTGAATATTGTGATCCTGTGTGGTTTTTGATCCACTGTCTTAATGCTTTATTAATCTGATTTTGTTAAAAGGCTTAAATTAAATTTGCTATATGTGAAGAGGACTGTGTGAGATTTTTTAAAGGTCATTAATTCACCACGGTGAAAACCAAAATATTTTGCAGCAGTGATAAAATGGTTACTAATAAAGTGAACAGTAGTGGTGGAACAAGGTTGCCCTGTTAGACAAAATGGTCCAACTTAATCATATGAATTACATAGTAATGATAAGTGCTGCCTATAGTAATGTGTCAGAGGTGATGTTTAGGATTAGTATTACTGAATATGCAAAGTAAAAAATAGGGTGGTTTTATCTAGAATCGTAATGAATACAGGTTTAAACTGCACACATATTTACACATCACAATCAGGAAATGGTAAAGTTAAAGCTGTGATTATAACTTTGGCATCTGGTGAATGAGAGTTACAGCTGAGTCTGTGTCATGACTGTTAAACCATTTTTATCATCCTTGAATATTTAACCCATAATGTGTTTACTGGTCTTTGTGCCAACTATTTTGCATCAGCAGGTTTTACCAAGAAGGTTTTTCCATTACTATCAGGTGCTACGGACATTTCTCAAACATGAAAAGATGTGGAAACAACTCTGTGTCAGATACAAAGCGACAATGTAATATGTCAAGGCTGTACAGGAAATGTGTGAGAAATTCGACCAGCTCTCTAATACCCTTTAAATTGCAACAGTAGTCTGTCTTCCTGCAGAAACATTTTGTTTCCATAACATTTACAGTGCCTGCAGTGAATAAAATAGGTGTTTGGACAAGGCCCACACATATTGGTTTGTTTACATTAGAGAATCACAGAATGGGTCAGGTTGGAAGGAGTCACAGTGGGTCATCTGGTCCAACCTCCTTGCTCAAGCAGGGTCATCCCAGAGCACGTGGCAGAGAATTGCACGCAGACAATTCTTGAATATCTCCAGCAAGGGAGACTCCACAGTTTCTGGACAATCTGTGCCAGTGCATGGTCGCCCACACAGTTCTTCCTTGTGTTCAGCTGGAACTTCCTGTGCATCAGTTTCTGCCCATAGCCTCTTGCCCTATTGCTGGGTACCACCAGGGAGAGCCTGGCTCCATCCTCTTGACACCCTCTCTTCAGATATAGATAGATATTGATGAGGTCTTCTCTCAGTTGTCTCTTCTTAAGGCTGAACAGGTCCAGCTCCCTCAGCCTTCCCTCATAAGAGAGATGCTCCAGTCTCTTAATCATCTTTGTCTTCTGACATAGACCATGTTATAACTGAGTGTTATAGGTGATTGTTGCTTTTCCTTGCTTAGATCATTGTCATGCTGCTTCCCTCTGTCTTTTGAAGAGAGTTGTAACAGCTTGCTGTTTGCTCAGTGTGTCATCTGGCCCTCCAGGGGCCATACAATAAACAGTGTACTTGCCTGGATAAAAAGGTTTGGCACCTATTTCCTGCATCCATGAAAAAAAGGAAGTTTTCTTTATTAGCTGGGGCTTATTTCAGTGTTCACATAGTTGTGTGCAAATCTTTACCTGTCTGCCTTATTAGAAAGAATTTGTGTGCTCCAAGATAGCTGCTTGCTTCACCAGGTTTCAAAGGTGCATTATTCTCTTTTAGTCTATTTCTGGCCAGGAGGATGTTCAATGCTTCCTTTCAGAAAAATATAACTATGCTTTCTGGTTAGGTGGTATCCAGACTGGAGTTGTATTGCGAGATTACCCGGTTGCTCAGCAGAGAACCTTTTATGCGGTCTGAAGAAGGACCCAATCTGTCTTTACTTAGACAGAAATTTTCCTTAATGCCAAATTTCTTAAGGTATGAGAGGAAGAAGTCTGTCATCCATTTTTAAATACCATATTGATGTGGACCTGGCACAATATCTGGAAGCAGTGTAAAAGGCATAAAACAGAGAAAGCTGCAAGGGAGATGCAGGATTTAAGAGTGTTCATCTTGTGCACAGTGCACCACTTCAAAAGAGAAGTTAAGGAATATGGTTTTAGTAGAATTGGTGCTTTTCAAGTCTCTGTGTCACATACTTGGAAAAGTTTCTCTCATTTCATACTTGGCTATGAATCATTTGTTCATGTTATAACTATTAATATTAAAAAGGCAGGCTGGAAACTTAAAGTAGTCTGTTCTGTTAAGCTTTATTCAACATCTTGACTACCATAAAGATGGTCCCCTCAAAATTTGGTTTCTAGCTCTGTTTAATAAAACAGACTTATTATTTTTACTGATCTAGTTTCTTGCCTTGTCAACTTCAATTGGAAAGCAAGTGATGGGGCTTTTAATTTAGAAGGTAGAACATGAAGTTTTTTGAAGGAAGAAAATGTCAGAGTAACAGTTCGTTAATATTGACTTAATATACCGTGTTCCAACTGTAGGTACCTATTCTGGACTTTGGTGCTCTGATATGATGTAAAATTATTTAATTATCCTATATAAAAATAGATTGCCTTTAATGCATCACTGTTCTCAGAATTACTAGTCTGCCAAAGTTACAGTGAGTAATGTCTGCCTCACAGGAAACTCAGAATTAGATGAACAGATACTACTTATCCCTTGAGTTGAAGTTTGTGTTCCTTAGTTCTTGTCTTGAATGGTTTAGCCATTCTTCAAAACAGCAACTTTTTATAGATTATATGTATTTCAGTGCCCAGCACTTTCTGCTAAACCGAAATATCTGCCTTTTTAAAATTAGAGTTACTTCAGCATATGTTAATTACTGGATATCTTGCTCTTTCATGGAGAGACTTCAATAGATCACATCTATTTTCAGTCAGACTTGCAAAATGAATAAATCTAACCACTATATTCACAAGAAGCAACCGGCTACCAATGGGTATGACCCTTTCTTGTAGGTAAAGGATTTTTTAGTTAGCCATTTCTTTTGCCTGGCATTCTTCAGTGTGACAATATCAGATTTAGACAGTTTCCTTCTTTCCACAGGTCCTTGAGATGCAGGGGTGAATTAGGCTTTAATATGTAATAAGGCTTACTGATAAATCCATGGCTGGAAGAAAATCCTGGCAAAACACCTAATGTTACTTAATATTAATTTCATGTGTCAGCTACTGTATTTGATGGCTGTCACAGGCTCTCTGTTTTGTCACTCTCCTTTATCTCTGATTTTTCAGGTAATTGATATTGTGCTGTTTCCAACCAGTGATTGAAGAACTATTTAGCAAGTTTGATCTTCTGCAGTGTTATTCAGCTGTTGAATTTACCTTTGGGAGATCGGGCATTCTTACTTGCTTGTGCTCTTGGTCTGCTTCTGCTTTTCTTGAGCTCCCCACTTCAGTGTTCTGCTGCAAGTAACCTGAAAACATGAGACCTACTAAACAAATGTCTTGTATATTGCTTGTCATTTGTATTAGTAGCCATATCATATCGACCTATAAGCTAGAGATCTGTGCTAAATCTGTGTCTTCTTTGAATTATTAGATTTCCACAGTGTTCTACCAAATTAAAATATTATTTAGTGTGAAGCAAATACTTCAAAATTTTGAATCTTTCTGTTGCATGCATATGCTGCAGCTCAAAAGTTAAATGCCTGAATAAAAGTCAGCTTTAATATTATAGCCTGTATGGAAAAGGCGATCTGACTTGGTTTCTGTATTAGAAGCAGTTGAGACATAATAAATATTGCTTTGGAACTGAAGCTTTAGTTGCTTTTTGGTAGTATTTCTAGAAGAACTCAACTTCTTAAGTGGCTTGCCCAAGTATGCTAACATAAGTTAAAATGTAGTTTTGATCCATGCTGGGATGTGCTACTTTTTGCTTCCCTACAAAAGCAAGTAGAAAAGTTCTTTGATTGCATTTGAAATCAGTGATGGGTGCCCAAGGAGAGTTTAAGCACAAAGATCCATGCTTTCTGTAAGCTTGCAGCAGACATTATAACAGAGGGGCAGTTTTTACCAACAGCTCAGATGTATCTTGCAGCAGAGCTGTGTAAAGTTTTTTTTTTTTTGCCTGTGCTTCAGTTTTATTCCTGAATATAGGGCCTCAAATGGAACAGTTGGGAAACATTTTTGGCTCAGACTATGGAAAGTGGGTTTCCAGGCCAAGTGGTTAATGATTGCACCAAAGTTATTCAAAGTAAGCCTTCATTTGCAGAACTATTAGCTAACTCGGTGACTGAAATGGTATATAGGAATATCCTGCTGTTGCAGTAAAACAGAAGGTTGTCTGACTTGTGAAATGCCTAACTTTCTGCAAGCTTTCAAATTCATGAGTTTCTCAGACGAAAGCTGTTAAATGGTTCTCAGCAATAGAAGTGTTGGAATGAGAAACTGCATTTCCAATAGCTTTTTGTATAAGACTGAAACTCCATAACTCTGATTAGCTAACTTTTTTTGAGAGTGGGAGACAAGGTGAAAGTGATTTTTATTTCTCTCCCCCCTGCCCCAGTATTGCTTGAGGGAAATTTGAACTGATGGGCCTTAGACATTGTCAGAGCCCAGGCAGCAAAGGTGTTTTTAACTGTTAAACCTGTTCAGAGGGAATACAGTTTTAAAAGAATTTCAGAAGCAGGGCTGAGAGGAAATTGTCTGCTGGTTTCTGAAGATGAGACCAGAAGCTGTGAACTCATTGTGCTGGCTGTGTGCTGCATAAATGTAATTCTTGGAAGAAGGCAAATAAGACTAGCATTTAAAACTACCAAAGTAATTCAGTAGTCCACTATCTAAGGGAGCTTTTGTCCTGTCGTAAAAGGTAATGCTACATTCTCAAAAGACGGAAAATCCAACATGAATCCTGAAACTTGTTTTTAAGAATTCATATTTTTCACAATCTGTCTCCGCCTTCTGTGTTTGGTTTGTTTTCTTGTCTGTGTAATAACCTCACCCTTTTTATTCTTTCTCATTTATTTCATAAATGGGCTTTCTGCTTATCTAGGTAATTAAAAAACAACAAAAGCTTCTTAGCAGAAGGGTCTCATGCCCCTTCTCTCACAAGCTGTTTAGTTCAAAGTATGACTGACATGCTTTCTCTGTATTAAAAAAGACCCCAGAAAGACTTCAGGTCTTACAAACAAGGGAAGAAGCTTAAATGCATGAATACCTGTCAAGCTTGCTCATATCATAAAACTTAATATCGGATTGAAATGGTACATAAGGTTTTTACAGAGATATGTTTTGGGATTGTTATATTTATTCCATCAGTTCTAGATTTAAAACAATATGTTTACACCAGAGACTGTGTGAGTATGATATGTAGTTATTCCAAGTCTGCTAATCTTGAAACATGAAATCACTGATGATTACACATGTAAATTTACAGTTTATGCCATACAAAAAGAAAGTCTGCCTAAATTATATATAAGAAAAGCCCGTAACTCCAATTCAGGTGCTGAGTTCTAAAATTAGAGTGGGCTTTTGTGAAAGTGGTGTCCATTTTCGACAGCGATTGGTCTAGTTTTGCTATTACAGTAGACTTGGGCACTTTGAAAGTTTTAGACGTTGCATGTTAATTTTCAAGTGAAACAACTTTTTAAGTTTTCTGCTCAGCACTTGATTGAAAATACATGCATGCACACAGGCTTAGTTCCAGCAGCACTTCTAGGCCAGTTAGCATATGAGCACTCTTAAATATGCTGTTCCTGTTTTTCTATATCCCAACAGTAAGAGCATCCCTGTTATGCTAATGTGCTTGCGAGGCCAATTCTCTTAAATCTGTTGAAGTGTACTGAACAAAACTTCAGCAGTCTGAGGAGGACTTTGGCTTTATACAAACACGTATTTCTTTGGATCTCCAAATGAATGAGGCATGAAGGTTCTTCTCCTTAACTTGCTAGGGTTTCAAAACTTTCACTCACATTGCCTTAAATGTTCTTGTTTGTGTAGGGAATTAATACTTAAAATTGCTCTTTTTGAAGTATATTCCAATATAAGTGAAGTTTATGTTTTATGTAAGCAGAAGTATCTCAAATTTTCTTAGCCTTGCTATAGCTTTGGGAATAGTACAACTTGGCACAGACTCAAGAAGGTAAGGCAGGCGTAACCCTGAGCCAGTGAAAGACTGGGTTTGTTGTTTCCTATTTTATTGTTTTGGCACAGTAAAAGCATAGTTACAGATGCCAAGATTTAGGGTTTTTTAAAAGAAATATCAGGGGAAAAAAGTGACTTGCCACTGCTGACAGTTCTTCAGAAATGATGGCCCTAGTGAGACCTTTTCGTTTCTATATGACTTTGTGTTGATATGACTGTCACTACTTCCGCTACTTTTTTTTTTGTTGCATGCATCATGTACCTTTAGTTTAACAAAGAAAACCAGGGAGATGATGGCATATTGCTCTGAGGACTGACTATGCATATAAATACCCTATTTCCTGGCTGCTTCTGTACACGTTCCAGAACCACTAGGGGATGGTAAAAGCACCCGTTTCAAGCCATGGTGGGATCTTGTGCATGTTCAGGAAAGCGATGAGTTATCACAGTAACTTGGGCCAGTGTAAAATGTAGTAACTTCATAGTGCCTGAAATACTATTATGGATGTATTGTGACTGGAACTTGGTCTCTATAAAAGATAATACAGGTTTCAGAGTAAAAGGAAATTATTTGGAAGCTGACTCACGATACAGAAACTTTTATGGTAATGTCCTTTTGATAGTTCTTCATGCCACCTATACTGCTTTTGGTGTGAATACGTAAATACACTTCCCGAGCAGTACATGAGGTTGTATTGATGTGATTTGTATGTATTATTAGTCTGAAAATCATCAGGGGTTTTAAGCTTCTTTTGAAGGATAAATTTGTGCAGACGTTTTTCCATATTTTTAGTGGAATCTATGAGAATTACTGTTCTGCTATTGCTGCTTGTGTAAATTTTGTTAACCATAAGCTTGTGTTTGACTTTATTTTATATAATGCAGTAATAAATAGATAAAAATAAAAGTTTTCATTTTACCAGGGGAACATGAATGTGGCAGCTCTATTCAAAGAAACCTTACCGTCCAGGAGGCAGCTGCATATTTAAAAGTAAGCAAATGACGTATTTTTCATTGGTTGTATAGAAGATTTGTGTAAGTTGTAATTTGTAAGGCCTGGTTTCATGTCTAGTGTATTGACTAAAATATGACTTAGTATTGAATATTGTTTGGAAATGTTTGGAACCGATGGCTTTCACACATGCTACATGATTTTTATTTGGGAATGTAGTGAGCATTTGGTTGGGTAGAGGGAGGGTGAAAGAAACTGACTTAATTGCAATGGAAGTGTAGCTAGTAATGCTTCAATGACATGCAGGGCTTTTTTCTCTTTTATTAAAACACCAGGACTTGATTTGGATTGATGGAAGTAGTTGACCAACATGAAAATGATAGATCTATAAAACTCAAATATTTAGAAGCTTCTCCAGAAATCACTGTATTGTTTTTTGCGTCTTAGTAGAAAAGGATACTGTTTTCCTTTCTTTATGAAGAAAAGTTGATGTGTGGATCTGTGCAGGGAGCTTGACAGGCAGCAGCTGTTTGGAGAGGCCATTCATTGATGCTTTAAATAGAAATGGTCAAAAAAAGTCCTTTTTGTTAATTTGATCGCTGTGCAGTATTATGAAATCCCACTCTCTGTCATTCCCCTGCCTCACTCCCCAAATAAAAGATGACTCTTGCCTTGTCTTGACAGCTGTAGGGTTTATTTTAGCCCACGTTGGTGTACCCTTCAGTGGAAAACTACTTGAAGCTTTTAAGAGGCAGAGAGTATAAGATTTCTTTGATTGGATGGGGAGGAGTTAAAGTGATGTATTTAATATACAGATGTATAGAAATTATTTTGGCCAACCTTCACAGTACACAAAAAGGGGCAATGCTTTAGAGCATCCCAAAGAAGCTGATAACACTGGTTAATGGTTTGACAGTAATAATCTACATATGTTAAAACCAGTGCATTGTGGAAAAAATTAAGGTGATGCCCTAGAACTGATTGTCTTGCCTATCTCTTAGGGTGAAAGAATGACAGCTGTTACTTTAACTGTTTTAGCTCTGCTAGGAAGCTCAAATTTAATATGAAAATTTGTTGTTTTGTAGGAAGTGTTATTTAACCCTACAGTTGCTTTGCAGAATTTCTGTGTTCAGTGATAAAATTATCAATACTTTAATCTCAAAGGTAAAATAAAACCATTACTGTCTTCTCTTAAGTAACTTATGCTTGAATTCTAGGCTGGTTACATTATGTGAGGTTCACAGGAAAGATTATAATGAATTTTTTTGGGGACTATAATTTTAAACAGAACAGTGGCTTCCAATTTTCACTTTTCCCTTTCTGCAAAATAACATCTAAGGTGAGCTATGGAGAAAACTTTAGCTCAGATAGCAGTGAATGTTATCCTATTAGAGTTCATATCAAATAATTTAAAAAAAAAATATGTCTATATAGTGATGTTATTCCTGATCTACTAATATTGGATTTTTTTCAAAATATCCGTTAAAACTGTAGTTACTCAAGCTTCTTTAAAAGGACCAGAGCATGGAACTGCTTTTATAGGCGGCATTTCCAGCATTGTTTGGGTCTAGTTGGAGTTTTACTCTCAGAATAGATTTCCAGTGATCGCCGCCTAGCGGCAGAATAATATTTTCTTGCTCTAGGATAGAGTTGGGAATAAAACAGTGAATGTGGCTTGGCTTTTCAAACAGTCCTTAGTTTGAGGGATGCTGGTGAGTCTGAGAATTGCTCAAAGCATAAATAGATGTACTTTATGCAGTGAACACCTACTCAAAATCTGAAGTATCAGGAACAAAGCAACATAGTTTTGACTACTAATCTGTGCAGTATCTGAGTTTTATTTTAGCATAATAACTGCCTGGTTATTTATGAAATCACTCATTGATATTGTATTTTGACAGAATTTAGATCCAGAATATGAAAGTGTACTTAACACATCGTTACAATGGATCTTGAATAGTGGGGAAGATGTTGGCATAAAGTAAGTGGTTTTTGTTTCTTAACTTAATTTCTTCTAAGAGAATGTATCGTTTTTCATGAGTACTGTGTATTTTTTGAATAGGTGTCTCAGCAATGACCCTAATGAGATGGATGTCACTAATGTGACCGATGTGAAGTATCTGGAATCCACTAGTCCAAAGATGTCTTTCAGGTGTCGTTTTCGCCGTGCGTTTGTTAATGTAACTCACAGATTATCAATACTGCTTTGGGGTAAGTTAATAAAACAGTCAACCTTTTTTTGCTGTAACTTGTATTTATCTAAGTGCATGGGGAAAAGCATGTTTAGAGAAAGCTTTTAGTCAACCATAAAACTTGGAGTTTCTATTGGTATCTTGATTAAATTGGGGTTTGATTCGCATTTCTGTTGCACCACTGTATTTCCACACTGGTTGTTATCATCTGCTTCTGTAGTATATTCATTCTTTGGGAAATCTTTTTCCTGCCAGAGCAATATCTTGTGGGTTTCAAATTTCCATGTTGAACTGATTAGAAAAAGCAAAATGTTCCATAAAAAGATATGATAGCCTTAATTTTGAGGATATTTCACTGTTGTTCCAGGAATTTTAAAAAGTAACTGCAGAAAAGGTGATCTTCCTAGTTTTAGGAAAAGTTGGATATCCAACACAGCTATTAGCAAAAATTTTTATCTCTAAGACTGTGTTGTAAAAAATGTATCTCATCCGTAATCCTTCAGTAAGACTAATTAATTTAGTCTTTGATAGTTCTCTAGTTAAGTTTCAAATTCCTCCCAAGTTTATTTAATTCTGAACCAAACTGAAAACTATGCAGCATAAAAATAGGGTACAGCTGAGTACAGACACTAAACTCCTTTCCATGTGGCTGGATAGAAATATTGGAAATGGAGAGTTCATGTCATACCTATTGAATATTTAATAAAACATTTATCCCAGTATCTTAACAATCTCCTGCTTATGAGTGAAGACTTGAGACCGCCTTCACTACCCTTTTGATGAACCAAAAGGATCGAAGGCCAACTGTCCCAGACTGCTTTCTGTCTGGTAACAGCCAAGATGATAACAGGCAGGCTGTGGAGATGAAAATCAGTATCTAAGTCAAGTACTGGTCTCTGTCATGCTGAGCAAATTGCCTCAAGTCTCACCTATAATTAACATTAATATAGGGCACCTTTTAAAAAATAAACTACTGCATAAACGTTAGATGTGTTGTCATTAACTAACACTCATTTTGGCCTAAAATGGGGTCCATCAGTCTCTGATGTATCAGCTAACATTGCCTTGCAGTGAATGATACATGAAACAAGCTATGTAACTATAATTTTTGTATATGTAGGTTTGGGTTTGATTTTTTTTTTTTTTTAATATTGTTAATTGATCACAGGTGTAGGGTTGCTTTCAGCAGCACAGAAGAAGGAATAAGATCTTTATTTTCAGCTTATGCTGCTGACCTTCCTAACCAGATTGTCCTTTTTGGGAACAATATTGAAAGTAATAGAAAAACAGTATGAAGTATTTTGTTGTAATAAGTACAAATATGTAGCTGAACTGAAGCAGTTCAAGTTAATTTGTTTTGACTGGTGTCTCTAAAGCACATGATTTGACTATGAGAGAACATTGTGCACTTTAAAATCTTAATATGTTCTGAATTGTCCATTTATGGGACTTTTAATATGACTTCTAATTTTCCCAATATAATTATTTACTATTTCTCTTCACAAATGGGTCAAATTTCAGATCATAGTTCTGGGATACTAAGCTTTTCCTAAAACAATGAAATGTTTTTCTAAAAGTAACTGCTCTTCAAAGTGGAAGAGTTTATGTTTCTGTGTAAGAGTATAAAATATGGACATCAAGTACAGTGTATTTCACTAACTTTGAAATGTAAAGTGCTTATTAGGTAGTTCAGCCAACTTCTGAAGTGTGCCCTGTAAACTTTGTTAAATATCCAATGCTCTAATACTGTTTAAAGAGTGTAATGCATCTTAATGCAGGTATAGCAATGGTTTGGGGAGTCTTACACTACATGAAATACCGTTGGGCGAAAGAGGAAGAAGAAACAAAGCAGATGTATGATATGGTGGTGAAAATCATAGGTATGTCTTCTTGAGTTGCATCTGATGTATCTATATCAGCTTTGTATAAGTTTTCAAAGTACTGGCATAAATTCAGTTGCTTTTCTGCCTGATTACTAGTTATACTATTAGAGTACTTGGTCCAATATGTGATTCATGTGTTTTGTTTCTCCTTTTTAAAAAAAAGCAACAACCCATGCTTTACACCTAATCAGAGCTTTTGACATACAGTTTGTAATTTGTGAATTACATCAACATGGCTATAAAGTTGCCATTGGCTTGGTACTATTTTGCCCTGCTGTTGAATACAAATATAAATGGGATGTTTGTTTACAGGAAGCATGGTGACATGTTGCTTTCTGTTTCTGTTTTTTCCGCCAACTTCAGTTAAAATATCCACTCCAAGAATGTGTTGTAGCTCTCAATAACATCCTTAATGGTTTTTCATAGAAAAAGCAGCTTTTTAATTAGTTACTTTGAGCAGAAATTATATTGCTAAAATAGTATGCATAATTTGCATAATTGAGCTCTGAAATCTCCTCTTCCTGCTTGAAGCCACAGTGTTTCCAATAGGTTGTGTTTGTAGTTTTTAAGCTCTTAAGTTGTTCTATTACTTTCATTCATGTTAGTCACCATAAATACAGAAGTGGTAAAGAAATCAGAACTGTTCTGTTTTACCCATGTTCCTACCTTTTTTTTGACTAAAAATCAAGTTTTGTTGAGGTGGAAGGAAAGTACTTTATTTTCAAAGATGGCCATCTTTGCTAACACTTTAAAGTACCAATCAAGAGTAACTGTAAGAAATCTTTTATTTCAAAGTTATTTGGGATACATGGATGCACTGTATTTGGTTAATTTACCTCATGCATGGTTTGGAGGAAAAATGTTTCAGAATTACAAAACCCCTTAACTACTGAAATTGGGAGGGATGTTTCCAGTAGCTATTAATTGCCAGAATTGGTACTTTTTTTAATGTTTGCATGAACTACATAGTAACCAGTTTGGTTTGTTGTTTTTTTTATGGTGTCCTCAGATGTTCTAAGAAGTCACAGCGAGGCATGTTCAGAAAATAAAGAGTTGCAGCCTTACATGCCAATTTTACATGTGCGTGATTCTCTAATACCACCTCAGGACAGGTACGTTCTCCCTAGAAGTACTGAAAGGAGGGAAAACCAGTAAAAATAAATTGGTCAATTAACTTCATTTCAGTAGCTTGCAGAGTGTAATATTTTGGAGATTCCTATTGACAAAGGTGGGAGGAAAAGCACTGGATTTCTCTTACATGCTGGATGTCAACTATGCAGGTTGTTATAATGCTAACTTTGTGATTTTTGCTTCAATTTTTAAGGAGGAAGATGAATAAAGTCTGGAATAGGGCTGTTGACTTTCTTGCAGCAAATGAATCTAGAGTTCACACAGAGACACGAAGAGTAGGTGGTGCCGAGTTCTTGGTTTGGAAGTGGATGCAACCTTCTGCAGCATGTGACAAAATTTTAGTAATACCATCGAAAGTGTGGCAAGGCCAAGGTATTGCAGTTATATTTTGCAACTGTAATTGTCTTAATTTCTGCATCTAACTTATAAATGGTACTCTGTTGCTTGAATATGAAAGACTTGTTTTCTCCCATGCGTTTAAGGGTTGTTATGAACTGTCAGTGCCATTTCTCTATTATCTTGTTTTATGGACTTACTTTTTTTGTGCATTGTGTCTGCTTTGTTTTCAAGGGAAATGAGCATTTCTGTTATAGCTACTACAGAAATATGGAGAGGGTATTTAGCCAAAGTAAGTTACTTCTTCCTTTTAATGAGTTTTTAAAAAATACTCTTTAGTTGGTCAAATTCTGACATGCCTTACACTTACTGGAAGCAATGTAATTGGTTGTATCTGACAGCACGTAAATTGGATCTTGCAGACTTGAGTTTCCTACTGTTGTCAGTCAGGTGCCTAAAGACAAAGTTAGGAGGAAGAGATGTTTGTTTTGAAAGGGAAACTGCCGAGACAAAAGCCTCCTTAATTGGGAGAATGGGCATTTGGAACATCTAGTAGTATTAGATGTTCTAGCTCTGTCATAAGTGTTTTTCTACACTGCATTTGCTTTTCAAACTCTGTGGTGAAAAGAATTTGCTTTAATAGAGAAGGCAGTTGTCATACATGGATTTTGCAGTGGTCTGTCACTTCAGCTTTACCATGAAACCAAATGGCAAGAATCTAGTGGGTTTCTAGCTGTATGTCTGCAATGGTCATGTTTTCCTAATTAATTTTCTTTCTCCCTTTCTTCATGTTAAGCTTCAGGTTTTGGTTTGCTCTTTTTTTTGTCAATGAAAAATTGAAACTATAAGACTTGAATTCTGGTTTGCAGTGAGAAAAGAATGGTCATTTATATCTCTGCCTGTGTGTGAAAGTAAATAACACCATTGTATACTTCACAAACTTATATTACTGACTTTAGCATTACATTTCTCATTTTAAATAATTCATTGGAAATGAGGGCTGTTTTTTAAAGACACCTTGTGAATGCTACTGCAGACTTGAGGTTCTGTGGTGATTTTTCCCCAGTAGTAGTAACGTGGCATTCTGCTGTGACAACTGTATTGCCTGATTTCAGTTTCTCAGAGTTTTCATTAGTAAGATGTGTATGTGACCTTTATTACCAGAGTTGCAGAACCTTTTGCTTCCAGGACATTGCACACTAGGGATGTGCAAGTGCTTTAGTGGCAAAGCAGAAATGGTGGGTTTTGTTAACAGCTGTTTCTGTTCCATATCTGTAGTACTGTCATGACTGAATTTCAAGCACTTAAATTGAACACATCTTTTGCAAGCTATGTATATATTATAAATCTGAATCTTCTACATAGTGTATTGTTCAATACAGTCTATGAAACATCATGCTTTAGTTCTAATTTACTACTCCTTTGCTCTCAGTTTTACTTGTCCTGTTTGACAGCAGTATAAATCACTCCATGACATTGTGTCCTGTATTAGAAATCAGACTGGATTCTCCTTACCTGGTAGACTCCTCAGTATAGCTCAGGTGGTGCTTTGCTACATGGAATATATATTTGAGACTCTAAACACAGCAGTAGTCTCCAAAACTTCCTAGAAGGACAGCTGCTGTAGTAGCCACTGTTATGTAGCATCCCAGTTTGAGCATCTGATACCTACTTCAGCATATTGCATATGTGGACAGAGTAACTTAATCTCTCAGCTGTGACTTTTATCTGTATGTTGCTTAGAGTATGTACTTAAGATTTTGTTTTCTATTGAATAGGATGTATCAAAGTCCATCTGCTTCAGTCCTTTTAATTACAATTTTCCTAGTTTTCTTGTTATGTTTAATGTTTAGCAAAGATCTTTGAAGAACAGAAATTGCATACTTTGGCCCTAACAGAAGGGCATGGAAATAGGGTGGCTGTAATGACAGTGGGTTATTTGGGCTCTTGATAGTCAGAAGGCAAAGGCAATTTTCACATGCAAAAGCTCGTTCTATTTTGCACTCTTTGTTTTCAAATGACTGTTGGAAATAGTTCCATTGTGTAAGTGTTATGCTTTTTGCACATCTGTTTCTTTCCTGATGTTAGGAATTCTACAATATATGTGTCACTTTCTTCCTTTCTTGGAGGTATACACTAACTGGAGTTAAGTTCATAATCTAGTTCTGATGTTTGAGTGTAGAAGTTCATAAATCTAAATACTCTTTAAGACTGCTATGCCCTAAACAGACTCAGCATATAGAAAATCATACTGAATTCTTGGGTCTGAATCTTGTGAATAAATTTCAAGGTTACACTTTTTTAACTGTCTGAGATCTAGTAGTGCTCTGTAGCAGAGCACAGCACCTGAGAATGTGCAATTGAAGAATAAATCCTTTTCAGAAAGACCTGTCAGTGTATACAAGGATATTCATGGATAATAGTGTGAATTTTAACTGTGGGACCTGTAGCTTGCATGAGACCTAATGTCTCCTTTCTGTTAGCGGTGTGTTTAAGCATCACTGTGACATTTTGTCCAGTCCTTCAGTATGCAGTCTGTGTTTTGCCAGTTTGGTTTGGTTTTTTTTACTGGATTGGAATAAATTCTGACGCCATCCCTTTGAAATGTTATCTACAGGATACAGTAGGTGTATTTGTTTGAAAAGAAAAGGGTAGGTAAGCTCATTGTACGATGCACAAATACGATATTTTGAAAACAATGTACAAGAGAATAATCAACTGAGAAACAGTCTTGATCGTGTCAAGTAATTTAATTAAATCAGTGGAGAGAACCTCACATTTCTAGTGTGTTCTGTTTGCTTTTGAAAGAACAGATACAATTGTCCTATCACACCTTTGATAACTGGAGCTCTGAAGAAAACTAGGTAGGCAGGGCTGCAGTGCAGCTAAGCTAACAGCAGAAGCTAGAGTTCCTTGACAGCTCTGGAGATGAGATAAAGAGGTTCTCTGAAGTACCACATCTAGGGTGATATTTCATCCTGCAGCAAGGAAGATAACCTCTTACCTTATGTGAATGACACTTCTCCTCCCTGGCTTGTGAGAACATAATCCTTTCTCTAAACAAAAACAAACAAAAAAACCCCCCCAGACCACAATTTTACTCATAGCTACTCCAAGAAAACTCTGGATTTCATGCTGCTTGTAAAATTCTGTATCCATCCTATGCTTGTCTTCTATAGCTGAATTAACTATATTAAACCTCAATTCAACCATACTCTTCTCTTTGGTAAGACTTTAATTTCAATATCTTTCATGTATATTAAAGAACTTCATGTTGTGTGAAAGGGCATAATTTCAGCATTTTCAGGTAATCGTTTTCTCCTTTTGTTCTTGCCTTTGATAAGAAGGGTTACTACTTAATGAATTGCTGTGATCAGTGGTTTAGCATTGAAAAAATTTGTTCTTAAGAAACATGGTTACCTATACCTGTTGCAAGTCTTCAGCCTTATCAGGTTCATCAAATTCACATCTAAAGATTCGTTGGGCTGTCTTGTAACCCATGGTGCTGATATTCAGGAATTCCTTTAGCAATAATATATTAATAACTCGAGTGGCTATACTTGAGTTACAATAGAAAGCTATACTACAATAGAAAGCTATACAGCAATCTCTTCAATGTTCATTCTGAAGCCAATGCAAGAAGGAGGCACTTCTTCCATTGTAGACACAATCCAGTCACAGTGATAAAGGGGTTGATGAACGCATGTGTTTTTAGCTGCTGCTGCTCTTTGAATCTGGAATGATACAGTGATACTCAGCTTAAGGTAGTAAAACCAAGTACCTTATGAGTGAAATAAAAAGTAGCTTCCTTTTCTTGAAAGTGCTCAGTAAATCCCCAAGGGGAATTTAGGAAAGCCCTGAATTTTTTCATGCCAGTGACTGACTGCATAAAGTTGTGCCTCTGCCTTCCTATTTCATCTCTACCTTTTTATCTTCATCTTGTAAGTATTACTCTTGAGACCTGTGTAGAAAAAGGTGTGAGATGCTTAATTAATCAGTGCATTGCTTAGACTGTTGTCCTGCAAGAATGTCTGCTTATGCCCTTAATGAGAATATTTTATATGCTCCACATTGATGTAAATTTTAGAATAATCAGTACTGTGATCTGAACAGCTTTGTACCGAAACTTTCTCTTTCGGGGAAGGGGGAGAATTGTTACAGATGTGTAATGAAGTTCAAGAGGCATCAGTTAACTACACTATTTTGAGTTTTGCTGTGTAGGTACAGCATCATCTTTACCTTGCCTGAGTCTTCTCTAAGCTCCCCTTTTGGTGCCATTTCTGATATACAAATTAAGGCTTATTATTCTTGTAGTATTAATTTCATACCTCACTGATTTCCACAGTGATTTTTTTTTCCCTTATACATGAAAAGTTCCATCTAAGTTGCAAAAATTGCTTTTAATTTACCACGACTTTGAAAAGGTTTTTGAGAAAAAACAGTTCATCTTTATTTTCATATGCTGCACTGCCCTGGGCGCACTTGCTCTACCAGTAGGATGTTACATTAAGTTGGTAGCAGTTTAGTCTTATGCTCATGGTATGCTCTGGCTGAAGTTATCTCAGTAAGCACCTGAGATCTTCAGTCAGAATGACATCAAAATTATTAGAAACTGGAGCAGGCAAAGCTTGGTTTATATAGCTAACTACACTAAAGGGTGAATTTCCCATTTAGTTATTTTTTGATAGCTCAGTGGTGTAGCCACTGCCATAAATATCAATATGGATTTTTTTTTTTTTTTAGCTCATAAACAGCTTGCAGAAATGTTGATCCTCTGGGTCTAAGGTCTCTGCAAATAACCTCACCATTCTTTTTCCTTGGATTAAAACCATGTGCTGAATAAGCCTAGTTATAAATAATCAGCACATAATTTCCTCAACCCCCACACCTTTTCAGGTCCAGGTCCATGACTAGGCCACCCCAGATCACCTTCTCCAGTATGGTGTGGTGCCCCAGTGTACAATATGCTGGTGACATTTCACCCCACCCTTGATCTGCTGGAGCCAACCTACATGAGTAAGGTAAGTCCATGTATTTTTCAATGTTGCTTAGTTCTGTAAAGTTTTTATTGTATACCCTACGTATAATTTTTAATAAGGGGCAAAAAACTTTACAAAACCATGTGCTATTGAAAAAGGACTTGTCCTTAAACTACAGGTAGCTCAGATATAGATGCAGTGTCACCAGCATATTTATAAATCTATTCCTAAGAAAAAAAAACCAGACAGTTGTTACAGGTGTTGGTGACTTGCACTCTGTGTGTGAGTGTATTCTAATAAGAACATTTTTAGTTATTTGGGGAACTTGAAGTAGGTTTGATATTTGAAAAGGTGGCCTACAATTCTAATTTCTAGTTGGTAATTGTATTTTATTTTTTGTCTTGGGAATTTACATAACAAGCAAGTTTTCTATGCCATATCTCCAGGCAGTGAATTTTCTCTTGGTTAGTGCTTGTTTTTCACAAGTGACGTCTTCCACATGACTGAATTTCGTCTGTGTGACACAGTTTTTGTTCTGATGGCATACAGAAGAGCAGCAGTGTTCATGTATTTTGGATGTACTTGCAAGATGTTAAAAGGTCAGCAGTAAGAATCACAGACATCTGCCCAAAACAGAGACTTCTAAGCCTTGGAATGTAACATCTTGAATCTGTCAATTTTTTCTGAAGTAGGGATTGCAAAGAAGAGGCATTAGCAGCCGTTTGGAACGTCATTTTGTCTTGTTGAGATTTTTAATCTTATGTTTAAACTCTTGAATCTGCTTATCTCAATCTTCAAAGTGAAACTTCCTTCAAGCCTTGAAAGCAGTTTTACTAGGTTTTAACCTTTGATTTCTGTTGCTGCCTTGTTGGCCCTTCTCAAGGCATGGAGCTGCCTTATCTGAATCTGAAGGGCTCCTTGATTCCTTTTCTCATGGTACAGTCTTCTGTTGTGACTCCCACAAGTAGAACTTGTGAGCTTTAGAGAAGTTAGTATTTATTTTGGAATTTCAGAATGTATTTCATGGCACTGTTCATCTTTGAGTTACTCTGTTGTTTTTGATTTTCATTTTTCTTCTTACATCTGTTTTATCCTCTGGTATGTTTCATTTCAGATTTTTAGAAGCTTCTGATCATGTGTGATCATTTAGGCCTGCAAAAGCCCTGTCCATGTAGAGTGTTCTTGACGTATTACTGCACTACAAATGCAATGCAACATCCATCTAAACATCTCCCTATTTGTTAGCCAGATGGGCAGCAAATTGCACCAAAAGTGGAAGAAATGAAAAGTCATCAGGCAGTTAGAACTGAATGGTTAACTTGCAGCTCCAAAAATTTACTCCAGGTGTTAAGCGTATCTATCTTTTCATGGAGATGTAATGCAAATCCTTTCTTTTCAAGTATATGGTATTTTTTAAAATAACCTGAATTCTTTCTGTGTGGCCTGGATATAAGAGAGTGCCTTAATTGTAGAAATTGTGAGTATAAAAAATTCAGCTAAATATGGTATGTTTTCTTCAGTGTGGTAGAGGACTGTGCGAAACTTAATTTGCTTGAATTCTTCCATATATGAAGGAAACTTTCTTCTGAGTAAAACTAAAAAGGT
The DNA here is from genome assembly GCA_036785705.1 of Acanthornis magna. NCBI lineage: Eukaryota > Metazoa > Chordata > Aves > Passeriformes > Acanthizidae > Acanthornis > Acanthornis magna. Next base: position 29,879,830 of record JAWUZG010000001.1, read on the forward strand.
ATGAATGTATATAAAGCTGACACTTCTTATGGTATTATGCCTCTCAATAATTAGTATTGAATTTATTTTTCTTTTTAGCATTTCATCTAGATAGAAGAAATTCACCACCGAACAGCTTGACACCATGTCTAAAGATCCGCAATATGTTTGATCCAGTTATGTAAGTAAAACCACTTATCTATCTGTATTTCTGTATTCTTTTGGAAGAGTCCATTTCTTTCCTCTGAGAGGGGTTTGGAAGAAGTGAAGAAACATGAACATCTTTAAAGAAACAAATGGGTTTTAAATAAAAAATGTTTCTCTTAACGTCTGTAAGAAGATCAAAAACTGCCTTCTGTCCTTCATTGTATTGCTCTGTGTCTTTGCTCACTTCTTGAAGAATGTGGCATATAATCAAACTATTTGGAGCAATGACTGGTCTTTCACCATTAATTAAATTTGTAAGTGTTCAATTATATCAACTGACAGAGGAGACTCATGTGGCCTGACAACAGATTGTAAGTTTTTGAAGTATTATTAAGTATTCTGGAGTATTTGGACTGTTACAGAGCTTGCACAGGTTGCATTTAAAAGGCTGAATTGAAATCACTTATTACTTTATGGCACTGTGACTGCCTAATTTTGAAGCTAATGGATTTTTGTAGTGGGACCAAATGAGGGCTGAGTAGTGGCTTCTAATGCTTATGTGTAATTCTAAAGTACGTACGGCGTATGAATAAGTAACAAGCCTTGTTTCGTGTGCCAAAAGTTAAGGAAAAATAATTAAATTTTTTGTTAGTCTTTTAAATCTTCATTGGCTCTACTGTTCTGTTATATCCCCTTTGGCTGTGGACTACGTCATGATGGGAGTTGGGAACTAACACATAGGTTATGCCAGCTAATCCTGTTTAATCTCTGAAGTCTCTTTTGTCCACTTTAAAGAGATACAGGGACTCCAATAACTTCTCTGGAGTAATTTATTCCTTGATGTGATTATACAAGTGAAAAATGAAGATACTACACTGTCTTACAGGGTAAATGTGAGATGCTAGTTGGGACTGAAGAATATAAGGAGTGGAAAATAAAAGTTATTGATTAGAACAGGGAATAACAGGAAATAGGAAAGGACATCAGAGTATGCACACAAGTGATTGCAAAGTTTGGATGTATTTCTTCATCCTTTTTTCTAGCCACAATTAATTACTTAATTCCTTGCCTTATTAACTGAAAAGCTGTTAGCTAATTTAGTTGGGGACAGTGTTACTCCTGGCATAGAGAAGTACTCTAAAAACTTTTTCTCAATGGCTTTGAGACTTAATGACTGGTCAAAGACACCAACTTCTGTGGCTTCTATGATAATTTTGAGGTTGCCAGTAGGGTGAACAGGACTGAAATTTTAGGTGTTGTTCTTGAACCAAATTGATCCTTCTGTAGGAGGATTAAATAAAACATGAAATTTGCGGAGAATTTTAAGTGAGATCAACATCCTTATTGTCCCCGCTTAAAAGAAGACTTTGTGAGCTATATTGGTTAGTCTGAGTGGTACTGAAATAAGTCCATTCCTGAAGGTTCACTGTAATATTTATTGCTATGTTGTATTGCCTGTTTTCCTGTTTCAGAATGTTAGCTGTTCAAAATGTCTGCTGTTAATGGAATTACTGAGATTTTTGTTAGAACAATCTCCCTTTTTAGCCTATATCTTTTCTGTAAGCTTCAGTGTTTTTCAGTACTTACCCAGTCCATGCCCAACAGGTGCATTAAAAAGACCCCACATTTATAGCCTAGGAGTTGTGTTTTGACACTTCTCTTTAGTGTCTATGTCCAGTCAGCTATTTTGAACATTGCAACTTACTGCATCTAATACATTGACTTTTTGTAGACCTTTTCTTCTGGAAGTTGGCCTAGCTCCATTACCAGACTGCTGGATTACATTCCTAGTGGGATACTTCATTCAATTCCATATTGCGCTCCCTAGCCCATTCCTCTTCTATGAGCTGTCTTTCAGAGGACTGCTGCTTAAGGAAATAGTTCTTATCGCACCCTTGGAGTTATCTTAAAGAAAACACAAACAAAAATCCAAAACCCTCAGTTCAAGACAAACTTATTATTCAGCTGCTTATGTCATTAGAGAAAGGAGGTTTATGTTCTTGTCCCAGATGTGAAAGGGATGAATACTTCCACTGACCACCTAAAACACAGAATGTACCAGTGTCTGTGATTAGATTGGCAAGTATTGTTTTGACGTTTGCTGTGGGTGCGAGGTATGTTTAACAAAACTAGTTTTAGCTGCTCTTTAAGTGACTGTATACTAACAGTAATTACTGAGTTGTTTTCAGTGATACACCAGTAGCTGTTAGAAGCAGCCCCATGACAGAGGTCTTTTTTCTTGACTTGAGAATCATCTGGGGAAAATACCAGTTAATTTGTTTTTATTAGTGTTAGCACATTAAATAATCATCTTCCTACTGCCAAAAGTTAGGCCACATACAAAGGGAACAACTTGTGCAGCTTGTTCATTTGTACATTGTGAACCCTCACATCACAGCAGCAGACTTTGTTGTGTGTTCTAGACATTTACTGTGCAAGGCAGAAATACATTTTTTTAAAATATCAGTCTAAGCATCACTTGGGTAAGCCCATTTTAGGACAACACTCCACCCCCCAAATAGAGGTTATTCCTTTTGATTTCTAGGGTTGACTTTTCTAAAGTGGATTATAGGAGTCAATTTACTGTGTATTCAGTAGGAAAAGTACTAAATCTGTCTCCAAGGCATTTACCGGAAAATATGTCAAGTTTAAGCTAAACCAGACTTGGTGGGGAAGTATGAGATTGTTGTGGATGTTTAAAAAATTATGTATTCCATTAAATCTTTCATTGTTTGCCTAGGGAAATAGGGGATCACTGGCATCTAGCAATTCAAGAAGCAATCTTGGAGAAGTGTAGTGATAATGATGGAATTGTTCATATTGCCGTAGACAAAAATTCACGTGAGGTGAGTGTCGTTCCAGTAACATCTTAATACTTTGTTCATCCTTTTCAGCTGGACTTGTAAAAAACCCAAACCCATCTCTCTCTTACATAGGGCTGTGTATATGTCAAGTGTCTCTCTCCGGAGTATGCTGGAAAGGCTTTCAAGGCATTACATGGCTCTTGGTTTGATGGTAAGGAATGGGAGTTTTTAACAAAACAGGGGTAGAAATGACAGAAGATGGGTGCAGTTGGAGTTGTTTTAAATGGTGAAATGTTTTGTATCTAAAGTATTGAACAATAACAAAAAAACTGGTAAACTAATTTTGATGTAATGACATAATTTGTTTTACATCCTGAAGCAAAATGCAATAATACTGAACTAGAAGGTTTCTCTTTTCCTATTTCTTTGCCTCATAGGAAAGCTGGTAACAGTAAAATACCTGCGACTAGATCGGTATCATCATCGTTTTCCCCAGGCTCTTACTTGTAACACTCCACTGAAGCCATCAAACAAACACATGAACTCTATGTCACATCTGCGTCTTCGGACAGGCACAACTAATTCTCAGGGAAGTTCCTGAGAAAACTTTCTACAACTGCTAGGACTGTTACTTGCAACAGGAATTTTCCTGTTTGGCTGCCGTCTTCCTTTTTTAGTGCTTTTTGTATGTAATACTTTAATGAATTAAATAAAAGTTTGAACGTTCCAGAAATCTTGTTTCCAAAGGGACTTAGCAATGAGGCAGTAATACTGAGCTGACAAAAAAAGAAAAAAACCTTGCTTCACAAAGTTTTCCGGGGCTATAGTAAACCAATGCATTTAAGTTTTGCATGAGGAATACCAATTTCATTATACATTTGCAGATGTGGTGACTGTATTTTTGCACCAAGAAGTGTTTTTAATAATACAAAAGCATGGAGAAAAGAAGACTTCCTGTATTTCCATAGTTTCCTGTGAAATAATCTTGTGGGTATTTTGTAACAAGCAACCTACAGTTCCTGATGGTGAATAAGTTAAAAAAAATTTCAGTCAATATTAGATTTTTGTTGCTGTATAAGAATCTTTTTCTGCAGCTGGGGTATGGGGAAAGTGAATTTGGCATTAGTTGGTTGCATATCAGTGTGAGGGAAGATGAACTGAATGTGGATGTACTGGGTTTTGTATATAAATGTAAATGCTGGTGATGGCAAAAAGGGTTGTGTTCTGTGAGGATGTCTGCATCAAAGCAGCAAATAAGCTTCCTATTTTATTCAAAACCTATTGTTTTATATGGTTTTGGCTGTATCATGACAAGAGGCCAAATACCTAAAAGCATTGGATACAGGTTAAATATCTTTTATAGGTTTTATATAAAATACCTGACTGATTTTGTGTGAAAGGTCTGATACCAATTGTAATGAATTCAAATTTGTGAGCAATAAAGAAACAATTGGCAGATACCAGAAAAATATTTTGTGAAAAGCTGTATTTATTATTACAGTTGTCAGGGCTGTGACAAAATACCATTGGATTAAGTGACATTCCCAGTACATTATAAAGTGTTTTAATGAACCATTTGCCTATTAAATTTTTTAAAGGTACATACTTCCTTGCAACAATTTTGGCTCATGCAAACTAGTGCAGCTGACAGTAAATCTTGTGTTTCCAAGCTTGTAAATTTACTAAAGTTTACCTAAAGTACAAAATTGTTGCTGAGAAGCTTAGTTGCAAATCTAAGATTATTGGCTTTACTAATCCCCACTCCTACAACAGTTTTACCTAGTTATCCAGCAGAATATCCTGTAGGAGGTGAGACTGGAAGCACACCGGTCCCACAAATTTTACTGAAACTCACTTTGTAGATATGATGGATCTGCAGCATGAACTTGCACAAATAATGCACGTTTTTCTTACGGTTAAGTAAACATGATGCACACTATTCTGCAACAGGAAATCCTATTGTGCCTTACCTTTGTGCTTTTGTGGGCACCATGTTTATTATTGGAGAGTTTGTTAACCGAAAAATTTTAAATCCTCGGTTTTATGTCTCAGATGCTAATGAATGAGTATATATAATATATAATCAGCCATGCAGAATTCTACTTACCAAGGACAAGTACATATTTTTGATGGGTAAGTGGATTGTGCCAGGTCTGGTAGAATTTTGATGAGTTTTACTATATACATATATGTATATGTATAATATACATGTATATGTATTATATATATGTATATAAACTAATTTTGTTGTATTTGATGTGCATCATAGTGATTTGTTAACCTGACCTTAGTGACCTGTTGCAAGAGTGAATGTAAAAATAGTTGTGGCATTTTAAAAGGTCGCCTCGATGCAAATGCATCTATCTTGCTTCTAAAATATATTTCTTGTAAACACTGTACATTTTAATTGTAATATGTACTATTATGCAGCTTATTTTACCTTAAACTGTTAAGTTGACCAATATCCCTTCCTGCAAGACAGAGGGGAATGTGTATAGTACCTGAACATTTGAGAAAAATCAGATGTTTGTTGTAACTTGTCACCCTATCCTGTAAAAACAAACAACCAAAACAGACTCGAATTAAAGGTTTATTAGGGGTTTTTACACGTGTCTCACCTTCTAGATATTTGGGTGTCTCTGACTCAAATACTTTTTTCATCTGGGGGTGGAGGGGGAGATTAATTTGTCACAGCCACCTTTTAGTAGTTGTTAGGATGTGAACAGCTGACACACAGAGCTGAGCTTCACTTAACTGGCTGTCAGCTTGCCTTTAGTCCTGATTTTGTACAGCGGGAGTGCAGAGGCATTACGTTCATTCCTAAGTTGCGGGCATGTCGTGTTGTCTGACCTCTTAAAGGGCAGGGGTGAAGAGCCTTAATATTGTGCTTTCGGCCTTTTCCTTACATTTTGAGATATGAAAAGTCAGCAAAGGATTTTGATAGACTAACAGAAAAGATAGGCTTTTCCCCCTGTCATTATTTTATGCTGTTTTAAAATTTTTTCAGTGACAAGTTGAAAGGTTGGGGGGGCTGGAGGAACAAGGAAGGGTGTGTAAGTCCATTATTTACATGCATTTGCCCTGCATACGTGTACCTGTCCCCTGGGGAAGGGGAGCAGGAGGAGGGACAATTTCGATGTCGTTCAGTTCCCTCCGTTTTGTTAGCTGGGCACGGTGGGCACAGCGCTGGGTCAGTTTCGCGGCCGGTGCTGAAGTCAGGAGCTGGCGCGGGGAGGAGGCGCGGGCGGGAGGCGCTGCGGCGCTCACAGCGCTGCCCCCGCTCCCGGCCGGCGCCGCGCAGGCAGCTCAGGGTCACGGCGGGGCTGCCTCCGCTCTGCCACAGCCCTCCGGTCGGGGCTCTCCTCGGAACTGCAGGGACGGCACTTTAAACAGGCGAGGAGCCGCTTCGTCGGCCTGCCCGAAGCGCACCCTTTAACCCTTTAGGACAGGGCGCTCCGGCCGTGCCGCGGCGGCGGGACGGGACGGGCCCCGGCCGCCTCCCCGCGTTGTCGGGTCGTGCCGGGCGTGCGGCGGGAGTCTCCCGGCTCCATGTTCATATTTGGCGTTGGCCGCCGGTGCCCAGGAATTTCCCGTCATGCTCCCCGGGCGGCGGGCCCGTCACTGCGCTCCCGCGGGGCGGGGGGGCCGGGGCCGCTCGCTCGCTCCCTCGGGCCGCTGCCATGCGCGCTGCGCCGCCGCCGCTGCTCCCCGCGCTCTGCCTGGCGCTGGCGGCCGCCGCAGGAGCCGCAGGTAGGAACTGCAGGTAGGAGCTGCGCCCGGCCCCCCGCCTCCACAGCGGCCCCCGCTGCCGTGCCTCGGGGAGGGCGGGCCGGGGGCTGCGGCGGGGGCGAGCGGAGGAGCGGCCCCGGCGGCGCGGGGGGCCGGGCCGGGCAGGGCCGCACCTGCCGGGGCGGCGGCGGCAGCGGAGGGGAGCGGGTCGGCGCCGAGGGGGACCCCGCGGGCCCTGCTGGCGGCTGAGAGCGGGGCTGGGGTCGGGGCTCGCTCGGGTCGGTCCCTGTGTCACGGAGCGAGCCCTGGCAGCGCTCGCCGTCCCCCCATGCCGGCCGCATCCCGGCCGCATCCTGGCTGTGCCGTTCCTGTGGCCGCCGCAGCGCCCGGACTGACGGGCGCGGCGCAGCCCCTGGCTCCGGGTGTCCTGCGCTGGAGCTGGAGCTGCTGACTCTGAAACGGGGTGCACAGCGGAATAGCTGGCGCGGGGAAGCAGCGCTTGACCGAGTGCGTAATGAGTTCAGTTCAGCCGCGGTCGCCAGCTCGGTAAATTGTGCAGCGCACGGTCAAAAAAGGAGCTTAAACTTCACAAATGAGCTCAGAATTTGGTTGTGTTTTTCTAGGGAAAACAGTGTGTTCGCTGACTCGGTTTGATTGGTGTTACTTTTCTGACAGATGCAATCGATGCAAAGGATGAAGTATAATTTATTTCTTACTGTCCTCTGTCCAAGTTGATGTAGCTGTACTTGGTGCATCTTAATCTTCCTGGAAATAGAAATGAGACTTAATTAAGCTCTTTGTAATATTTGACAAATTAGTTATAAATGTTTTTTCCTTCTTGAGCTGAATTTTCAGTCGTCACCCTCTTAGCATAAAGACTGTCTGAAAGCACAGTGATCTTAAACAAGCGTAAGTGGGTATTAAAAAGACCAAATCTAACAGTAGTTATCTACAGATAAGGCCAGATGTCAACTGTTATCTAGCGATAAATGCTGTAAGGTAATCTCCGTAAGCGTTCTGACCCTAAACACAGCATTTAGGAAAGTATAGAGCCTTACATTATATATGTTATGCTTTTAGCTCTTTCTCTGTTGTTATTGTTAAAACAGTGTGCTCTCTGGACAGCTAGATGTCAGAAAGAGAAATCTGCAATAGCCTGATACTTTGCCTTACTGATAGGGCTTGATTATGGCAAGCGGTCTGTAAATGGAAGAGCCATCTTCCACTCCCACTATGGCACAGTGCCACTCATCTGAATCCAGAATTTAATGCTTAGAATTTGTCCTGCTTGTGTTCTTGCCCTCGCTGAGTAGACACAAGTGCTTTCTGTCTTATTTGCTGATGATTCCCAACTTTTTGTTACGCTGCTGCGTGCCTTTGCAGTTCGTCATGATTCCTTGTCTGCCAAATTTGGTTGGTAACAGTGCCCTTTAAGTCTGATTCTGGGAGTAGTTTCCATGTGGCGTGTCATCCTAATCAGACGTTTGCTCATAGTTTCTAAAAGAACCGCCTGCCTCGCTTTAGACATCGCTTATTTTAGAACAGTATTTCTCAACTGTTTTTAAAATTTATGTAGGGAATTAAATATGGTCAGCATCTTAACCAGAGTAACTAAATAATCCTAGAATTCTGAGATTTAAAAAGTATTATTTTTTAAAATAAAGTTCTGCATTGATTTGTTAAAACCACTAAAATTTGTGGAGTTAAGAAGTATGTAGTTCAGTCCAGAATGTGGTTAGTTGGTTCTTTTCCTGTCTGATGTTCCTTGGATCTTTATAATACACATTTGGAAAGATCTTTTAGGAGGAAAAAACAATTCTGTTTTTCTTCCAAAAGCACAATCTTTAAAAATAGTGCCTTTGTAGATGGGGTAATGTTTCTATATTTGGTAGCAAAGCCATATAAAGCAGTTGATCCTAGACCAAAATAAAGCCTTTTGACTGAATGACCTTGCTCATTTTTCCAAGTGGTAGCAGTTACATGCTCTCACAGGGGTCAGTTAATTCAGATGTTTATGTTTGTACATACTGAAAGAATTTCTTACATGTTGTTTGTTCATACCATAAGAATTCCCTACAGCTGTTCAATAAGGGCAACTTGCACGTGAGGGAGATATTTGGTCCTTTGCCCTGTTATTTATGAAAGTATGGGAGGATCTTGTTTACCTCCTCATGTTTTGTCAGCTTTGTAAGCTGATACTTGTGTCTGTATCATTGGAGGTCTAGCCTATTTATTACATTAGAAATGCTAGAAAAGGGAATTTCTCTGTTAGGTGGATTGTTAACGATTCTTTTGTTATTTATTTTAAAAGATGGGGAAATAAGAGTCAGAACGGGGAGAGAAGAGAACACTCTGTTAAGGATTTAATCTTCTCAGACAGAAGGTTAAGAAGTCTGCCTGTCTGCGTCTGACTGGCAGTGCTACAAGCCAGCGATGCAATAAAGCCATCCAATTTTGAGATAGCTTTGTTGAGCTGCATAATTCACGTGAGTGTGTCCTCATTACAGAGCAACTCTTCAGCTACATGCAGCATTATATTAGGCATAGGTAGGGAATATGACCTTCTTTTCCCCTTTCTATTATTTTTCTTTTTCATTAAAAGCCACAGTTTGGGCAGCACCCAGGCTATGTATGAACTTAAGCTGTGGAGGCTTTAGCTGATGGGAAAGTGGGATAAACATTGGTCTAATTATAGCTTGGTCTAGCTCTAGTTTAAGGGTTCCTTAGACAAAAGACCCCCAGGAAAATGGACCCACAAATTCCTGATGTGTTTATGATGTTGTAATTAGGAATTACTGTAGAATAAAGTCAGGTGTGGATTTATCTTTCCCTGAGTAACTCTGATGTTGGTGTGCTTCTTTTCGAACAAATTACAAGGCTAGACAGAAATAGGGTGTTTCTTGCTCTGGAGTAATCCTATCCATACATGGAGTTATTCTGAGATTACTTTCTTCACACAAGACAGAGGTCTTTTAAACAGAAAAAAACCCCACCAAACCTGGGAAATTTTGGGACATTTTCTTTAGTGTCTCATACAGTAAGAAGTGGCTACAGGGTAGGTTTCCCTTCCCTTACTCACCTTGCTTTGGTAGGATTTATTGTTACCTTTTCAGAGGCTTCATTTCCTTCTGAAGGATCTTTGGTTCTCAGTGAACTATTAATACGTACTAGCTTAAAAACAAAAGCACAAAACTAAAGATTTAAGTCCTTCTCTGTGGCAATTTGTGAATGTATAACCAACTAGCAGCGTTTTTAAGGTAATTTTCAACCAACCATTTAAGAAAAGGAAGGAACACATATTGCATTATTAACTTCTGCTAGAAGATGAAGAATGTCATTGTGTATTTTAACAGGGATTTTTGTGTCTTTAGTCTGTAAAGATGCTGATCTGTATTTTTTGCCTGAAAATAGGGTAGAAGAATTCCTTGGGAACCCCATTTATGGTGAGGTAATTGGAAATTATCATTTATCTGCTTAGCTCCAGCCTTCTGGTTCTCATTTAGCAACCTCAGTTCAGCATTATCTGAAAACCACACAATCTAGCAACTGGAACTGGGGATAAAGAGGCTTTTTGCAGTAAGAACTTTAAGATCTGAGGAATTGAACGATACTAGCCCAAAACAGGCAAGAACAATACTTACACTTATAAAGTGCTAACACAGTTTTGCTGTCCTCACAGACTTAAATTATAGTTTAGCATTGTTTTGTAAAATAATTAATAGCATAAGTACTTCTTTATTTCCAGGAAGTTTTGGATTTAAACATGGTTCACATTTGAGTGTTGCACAGACAAAGTCTAAGGACAGAACTTCTGTAGAGTTCCCCAGTTTGCTCTTTCCTTTCAGTAGCATCTGAACATCAGGATTGATGATTTCTTTGTACTGTGGGCAGCAACTTAGCAAAACGTACATAGCGTGCTAATACATTGTTTTGTTGGGAAGTGTTACCTCATCCAAGAAATTTTAAGAGTAATGTCGTGCATGGCATTTGGAAGTATTTCCCCACGGGTCTCTTTAACTCTGTGTTCTTCCAAAAGGGGACAACGCCTTTGCGTTTCACCTGATGGAAAACAAATCCCTACTACTAGGGAATAACAATAGCGTTGATAGAATGTAGCTGCCAAATGCCACCACTTTCATTCTCACCACACAATGAAAATGGAAAAAAAATTCAACACATGGAACCTTAGGAGCTTCCTGGGGAAGTGATCTGTGCCAGTTGTTGCCAAAGGAAAACAGCCCAGAAAGTGTTCCCTCTGGCTGAGGGATTGCCCTGTTCTTGTTCCTCTGTGTTCCCCGGTGCATGGTTCTCAGGGAAATCCACAGGCGAGGCTGTTCCAGCTGCCTGCACAGAGAGAGTGTAGGTGATTTTAACCACTTTGAGGACCTTCAAGGTGGGTTGGTAGGTGAGAGCCATGTGTCTGTTTCAGTTCGCGCAGTATGGTCAGTCTGGCCTTGGCTTTCCTGCAGCGGGTTCAAGAGCAAGTGTTGGCTTGATATCAAGTTGCTCAATTGGCTAAGAAAAATGGTTAAATAAACAAGCAGGCTTTGCCACCTGGGTCAGATTGTCACCATCCTGCTGCTGGGAGGAAGCTTGATATTAAACATAAGACCAGTGCAGATCCTTCCTATTGTGTCCTGATGATGAACAGTTGCAGCTTACACTCAGTTCAAGTCGAATTTGTGCTAATGAGTGATTCAGCAGTGCACTGATCCAGTCTGCAGAATGCTGAAACTAAGGCTTGCAGGTCAGTTTGGTTAGGCTTCCACTCCTGCACACCAACAGCACTGTCAGTAGCCATAGCATGAGTGTGAGAGAGAGTTGGGAATGAGACAGGAGCAGATGCTTTGGCGGCTAGCTCAGGGACAGGTGGAAAAGCAGAGGTGGATCAGTCAACTGTGTGAAGTTACAGCCCTGAGATGCAAATTCAGAAACTCCACAAATAAAATTATTTTCTATAGCATTTTAATCTCTGCTTTTGAATGGCTGTAGAAAATGAAAATTAGCCCTGTTGGTCAAAGCCTTAGTACTTAACTGCTTGCTGTGTACTTTTAGATTGTATCTTCATTTTTTCCTTTTTTTTTTTTGGAATTAAAATCAGTGTTTCATCAGGTCTTTTGTGTATGCAGTGGAAAAATACACTGTGCTGACAGCAGACCTCTTAACATCCCTTTTCATGGGAGAAATCAAATTGTCTGTGTACACGCTTTTTCTGTGTGCTCCTGCTTTTACTTGAAGGCAAGCTCACAAAAGGGACAAGATCTCCACTGACTTGTGTAGCAAATTAGTGGCTCACTGAGGAAGGGACCCACCAGATACTGCTGGTATCTGAACTGCTACCTGGCATCCCTCATCCAAAAACACAAGGCAGCTTTGCTACTTGCCTCTGAACTTGAGAGAGGTGCTGGTTTGTACCGATTTATTCTAGCAGTTGTTGAACCGTGCTGGGAAGGATTACAGTAGATATTTTGCAAGACTCTAGATTCTTCCCATGAAGCCTTAAAATGGGAAATACAGTAGCTGACTGGGGGAAAACAGGCCCTTTTTGTTACTCAGTTACATATCAATTACAGACCAGTACATTTTGCTCTGCTGACAGTCAAATAATGACTGTGGCAGTAGTAAAGACAGTGTAATAGCTGAGTGATGTAATGCTATTTAAGATGAGAGGAAGATTTTCAGAGCATTATCCCAGCTCCACAATCACTCTTGTAGACTAAACAAGCCAAGTGCTTAAAAATTTTTGCAGGGATTTGGCTTTCTAAACCACTCTTTTTGTTTTTACTTCTCCTCTGGGCTTTCCTCAATTGTCTCCGTCCTACACCCCAAACCAAGAGCATATTCCAGCTGATACCTCACTGCTACTGAGCAGACCGGACTTCCTCCCCAGTCTCTCCTATTATATATTATATTTCTCTTTTTAATAAACTACGGATTGTTATTTGCCTTAAAAAAAAAAAATAATTTCACACTGCTGGCTCAATTTATTGTCACTGTAACCTTGACATCTTTTTTTGCTATACTGCTGCTAGTCTGGGATTCTTACTTTTGATTGTTTTGTGCATTTGAAGATTTCTCCTACAGTCCAAATATGATTCTTTGTTCTTGGCTGTATTGAATTTTATCATGATGGCTTTTGACCATTTCTCTAATTTATTAAGACCATCTTGAGTTCTGCTGAGCTCTTCAGGATGTTTCACACTCCTTGCAGGTTGGTGTCTCTGCAGTTTTGGTAGGACTGCTTGCTGGGTTTTGGCCCTGGTCAGTAGGAGAAGCACTGAATGAGTGTGTTTATGCAAACAGCTCTGCACCTGTGATATAGGACCTTGATCCAAAAGAAAGGTGCTTTTCCAGTTTGCTTTGTCTAAAGGTATTTTGTATTTGAGGTCTGTTTAATTTGCTGCCTCCCTTCTGCATGGAGAGTAGAAGAAAAGAAGGAAAGTATGTTAGTTATGGGTTTAGATTTTGGCAAGCCCATTACAGTGGCTTACTGCTTTCTAATTTTCATTGCCTATTTGTGGATTGATTAGTATTTTGTTTCAAAAGCTTTCTGTGTGTTGAAGATAGATTATGGCCATGTAATTCACCAGTTAGTCTTCCTTTTAAAAAATGGACATTACCATCTTCCTCTTGAGATTTTGTGAAGGAAAAAAACCTTAAAAAAATCCTCCAAGGTACATGCTCTTTTCTGGACAATTTCTCCACCTTGTCTCCCAGACACTTAGGATAAATTTCCTAATCTTTCAGAAGAGGAAGAGCAACCTCAGAGAAAGGTTTCAGGCACACAGGATAGCTCCATCATCCCAGAATATAGTGGTCAACATTATGCCTCATTTCTGATAGCCTCATATTTATGCAGCTAAAGTACCTGAGGTGCAGTTCCAAAGAATGAGATGGAAGGCTTGATAGACTTCAATGAAGATTTCTCTTTTAAAAATAAAGAAAAAAAAAGACGAAGAAAGAAGAAGTAGCTTTGACAGCTCCATTGGCAATTTCTGTGCAAAGCGAGATCTGCACAACAGATTTCAAGTTTGAAATTAGTCACTGCAACTACTTCAGGCAATTGCCTCCGCCGTTTCTTAAAAAGTCCTATTTCGAACCTGATAACCTGATGTGTGTGTTTTATTTTCTTTGTATTGGGTTACAAAGTGTGAAATTTGCAGATGGGCATAACTGATTATGGTTTATAAATTTTCTTACTTGTTTTGCCTAGCAACTACATACATTTTCCAAACATGTTGATAACTGTAAGAGAATGTGAATCTTTCTATGCATATATACCAAGGCTATAAAAACAACATACTGAGCAAGTATATCAGAATTCTAATCAGTAATTATTATTTCAAAAATACTTAAGGTGGACATAGAGCTGGCATGTCTTTTGTTGTTTGATCCTGATCAGGGATGCTGAAGGCTCTCACTGAGACGTGCTGAAGTGAACGACAGGAGAACAGCCCTGTGCTGGGGTCAGAGGATGCTCTGGGGGTGTGGCTGAGTTGAAATACCAGGACCAAGATGGGAAAGAGGGGCCCTGATGGTTGAAGTGCCAAATTTTCTTTTTTTGGAGCCCAAGTCCAAGTAGGACAGAAACAAACTGCATTTTGGGGCAACGCTTAATGAAGTTCCTGACAGCAGGCTGCGGCGGGGGGGCTGCCTGCGGGTGCCTGCTGCTCTGCGGGTGCTCTGCTGAAGGAAGTGGAACAGATGTCACTTTTAGGGACAGATTATGCAAAGAAAACGTCAACATTTAGCTTAGAATATTGATCCAGAGGAAAGCTGAGTTACAAAGCCTTGAAAGTAGCTGAAGGCTGAGGAAAGAGGAGAACAAAGCTGGTGGCTGCATTGTTGCCCTGTGACCAGTGCCACCCCAGCTGCACTGGCACTGTCTAGGGGGGCTCCACGCACGCCTGTGTGGCTGCTGCCAGGCCTGGCACTGCTGTAAGTCTGCTTTAACAGAGCAGGAGAAAGTATTTATGGGGTTTTTTTGTTCAAAGGTAAGTGCTTTTTACCCTGCAGATAAGGTTTTGCATGGTTACTGCAGGTCCAGCTGGAATGGTATAGGATGAATACCTTTTGAATGCATTTAGGGCTGAGAAATGTGGATTGACAAAATGTCAAGTGTAATAAATATTTCCAGTCAATTAGAAGAGGTGGAAGAGACACCTTTGTGTTTTGGACATTTCAAAGAGAATTGAAGAGAAGGGAAATAATTGAAGCAGCTTTTGAAGTAATATGTTTTGCTAGAATTCTTTTGTTCAGGATTTGAAAAATAGCTTTAGGATGCCTAAAGGAGCAGATCCTGCACAGACAATGTAAATATATTTAGCTAATTTAAAAATAAAATTATATGCTTGTGCATTTTTAAACTGCACTGGAATGAAAATTGCGATTATGCTCACACATATTCCACATAATATTTTTCATTGAAAAAGTTTGTCTTTGAAAGGAATTCAGAAGCTGGAGCACCTCTTCTATGAAGACAGGCTGAGAGAGCTGGAGCTGTTCAGCCTGGAGAAGGCTCAGGAGAGACATTAGAGCACCTTCCAGTACCTGATGGGGGATGCAAGAGAGCTGGAGAGGGACTTTTCACAAGGGCCTGGAGTGATAGATAAGGGGGAATGGCTTTAAACTAAAAGAGAGTAGGTTTAGATTAGGTTTTAGAGAGAAATTCTTGACACTGAGGGTGGCGAGGCATTGGAACAGGTAGCCCAGAGAAGTTGTAGATGTCCCACCCCTGGAAGTGTTCAAGGCCAGGTTGTATGGGCCTTTGAGCAACCTGGGCAGGGTGCCCCTGCCCATGGCAGAGGAGTTGGAACTAGATGATCTTTAAAGTTCCCTCCAACCCAAACCATTCTGTGATTCTATGACTCTCTGACATTTTCTCTTGTAAGAAAGAGAGTCCTGAATAAATGTTTTTATCCCTGTAATTACCTAAACACAGGTAGATGTAAATATAATCCTGTTATTAAATGGCAGAAAATTTGGGTAGTGGTTTAAAATCAAGTGATCTTTATATTTGAATCAAATTTATTGCTGTTAGGACAGAAGTAATTTTCCTTGTTCTCTTACTTTTCACTCATTGACATTCAGTATTCACTCATGTGATTGCGCTTTAAGCTTAAGTTATACTCTTTCCTTACCTTCCTTTTTTCTCAGCCAAGACATTGCTGTAATGTCTTCTCACTGCTATTCATAAAAATAAAAGTACACCCGTGACAAGAGAAGACTTAGGAGTTTCTGTTTTACTTGATGGTATTTTATTTTGTTAGATATTTGGGGTTTTTTTCAACTGCATAAAAATTCTTTGGCTTTTGGATGATAAATGTTCCTATTGCAGTGTGTAAGTCATTCTCTTCTTTTCTTTCTGTTTTTCTTAAATGTTTAAAATTTTTTTTAAAAACTTATTTGTGCAGTGTCAGAATTTCTGTATGCTATAACTTTTAAAAAATATTTTTGGATAAAAGGCTGAGGTTTCTTTGTATATTCATAAGGCTGCTCTGCATACATCACGACACAATCTGTGTGATCAAAGGTACATTTTTAAAGGATGCTTTTGTTCTGTTGACACGTGCATAGAGCTGTGTGTGCTGAGAGTGTTTGAAGGACAACTCACGGGGCTGTGCAGTGTGCGTTGGTATCAAAGGGAGCTGGCACCGCTCGGTGGTGAGCAGCGGTATTGGTTTGTAGAGAAAGCCACGTGGAAAAATTCCATGTAAGGGAGACTGCTGCGGAGAGATTGGCAGCTATGATGACTTGAACTCGAAGTGCTTTTCTAGCAGCTGGGATGATAAAAAAAGAAACCACCACCTGAACTGATCTGAAATGAAGTTATGCTACCTGACAGAGAGATAATAACAAAATTTTATAAACCCTTTACTTAAAAACAGTTTTACAAAACAGAAGAGACTCAGGTCTGGTTCAGAGTCTGATCTAAAAATTATATTCTCTGAAGTAGGAAATGATACAAATACAGGAAGATAATCCAGCTTTCAAATGGTTTGTGCTGAAGAATACAGAATCAATGAAATGACACAAACAAAACAAATGTGTCTTTTGCACTGGAAGTTTATTTTTCTGGTAGGGTGCCTGGCATCTACAGGCACATTATGTGCATATACATGTAGACAGATATTAGCACCAAACACCTCTTCAATTAAAAAAGTTCTAAATATCTTAAAAATCTGCTACAATAGACCTACTGATCATTTGTTGATAATTTCCTAAGTACACTGTAATAACTCCATGGCATCCATTGAGAATGCCTTATTGTCCTGCTGTGGCAGGGAGTGTTGGGAGTTTTTATTCCCTGATACATATTTTACTCTGAGCACTCATTAAACTGGAGGGCAAAACCACATCTGGAATCACAACTGTTTGGCTCCAGTGTGTTCAGGAACCTTGTTTCCTTCAGTGGACTAGTAAGTGTCATTTCTACATTTTCTTACAGTGCCTCATAAAAGAGGGTCATCAAATATAACTGGTCTGTGATGTTTGAGAATTCAGCTTCTCCATGCAGCAGAAGTGGCAGCTTCCTTCATCCCTCCCACAGCCTGTCTGTGCTGTGTGGGTCAGCAGTGCACACTCAGCAAACCACTGCAAGGCTGCTTTGTACTTGTCTCATTGTGGAACGAGTGAGATGATGCTCTTTTGAAAAGAGTCTGTTAGTTGGAAGTCCTGTTAAGTCATACCAGTTAGCTGGAGGCTTTCTCTTTGCTTCATTTATGAGATATTCTACCTAAGAGAAACTGCTCATGTCACATATCTCTTTTGTATCATTATCCAGGGAAATAAGGTTTGTAAGGTGAGGAAGAAGCCTGCTGAGTTACTGAGTACTGTGTAACACGATTTAAAAGAATGCCATTTCCAAATGACATATTTGTTTAATCTTCAAAATTAGTCTTCTTTTTCGTTTTTTCATTGAGAAGTAAAAGCTAGTACAAAGGTGTTTCAGAAAAGCAGAACAGAAATTTATGTTGAAGGGCTTCTGTTCATTGCTATAAAAGGAAGTTGTATTTAGCCTTCTAGTAAGTGATGCATGGGATTTGCCCCAAATTAAAAATAGAATAGAAAGCTTGTTACCTCTGCTGTATTAGTAAGCCTGATAATGCAAATAGTGGTGGAGAGGAAGACATACCTACTTGTAGAAATCTGGGCACCAGGATTGCCGTCTGAGGTGTAGGGATGTGGTTTGGACAGAGACAGAGATCTCTGGATTCTGGTCATAGAGCACGAGGTTTATTGTGATAAAAAGTGTGGGGGTAAGGACCAGCCAGGAGCTGCAAGACGCAGCCCCAAGCAGGTAAGGGAGAGAGAGAGAGAAGTACAGGATACAGGATAGAGGAAAGGGAATGGGGTAAGGGATGTGAATACAGAACAGAACGAAGGGTAAGGGTGAATAGAAGCGTTAAGGGTACCGTGGTCGCTGCTTACAATACAATAAATCATGTTCTGTGCTGAATATTCTAATTTTCACTAACTAATCTAGGACAAGATACAAATTCTATAGCATTTACATACAGCCTATGAGCATCCTTGTATTATCATACGATGTTACATTTTAAACCCCTAAAAACTGCTTTTTGTACTCTCTGCTTGAGTTGGTAGGGTCTGCTCTGACCCTTGGACCTGCCGACAGGCAGGGGCTATTGTCTAATCAAGGAAGGCTATTGTTTAATCAAAGAGGGAGATTACCTGCGGTGGCCATACCATTGTTTTTCCGTTATTCAGTAACTGAGGTTTGGTATCTCAAAACTTGTCTTCATTTCGATCTCGCTTGTAATTTCTATATTTTCAGCATCTTTTGCTAGGTAATAATTTCTATAAGATTTTCCTATTTCTTCCTCCCCAACACCTACTCAAACCAACCTGACAGCAAAAATGGGTTTCATGTCTTTGAGTGCAAGATACCCCTTGGGTAGTTCTATTCACAGCAGTAACCCAGAAGTTTTTAATTTTTTTGTTCTTTCAGTACTGAGAATGAATCCTTTATTGGTATGCAACACAAAAAGCTTTTGGGCTTGCCAGTAGGAATTGTTAAATTAAAAGGTTATTTCCAGAACACTTGTATCTCATCATCTGAGCACCAGAAGCAATTAAATCTTTACCACTGTGCTGGAAAGGATTGCCTGGAATAGAAAAGATGAGAAATTTTTCAAGATGTTGAAAGGATTGTGATTCTCGGAAAAGACCCATTTAAGAATAGTTTATGGCCGTTGTAGTTATAAACTCACTGCCGTAAAAGGAATGTGCTTTATGTTGGCAGGCTACCAAGTCAGGGAAAATGAAAGTGCAGCTCAGCACTATTTTAGTTCATCAGATCTGGGAGGAGCAGGAGTGGGGGGGAATCCCAATTGACCTATATTTACTTTCCTTTGGGATGTATTGCCAGTCATAACTATTGGGAAACAATCTGCAAATGACAGATGTATGAGCCCTTGCAAGGCTGAGAGACTCGCTGGTTTCTGCCCTTAGCCAAGAATCCTCTTTTGTCCCAGGCTTGTCTAGTCTCTTCCCCTCCTTGGGATTTCTGCTTTT
Source organism: Acanthornis magna (assembly GCA_036785705.1). Lineage (NCBI taxonomy): Eukaryota > Metazoa > Chordata > Aves > Passeriformes > Acanthizidae > Acanthornis > Acanthornis magna. Next base: position 29,899,023 of record JAWUZG010000001.1, read on the forward strand.
TTGTGTCTCCTTGCAGTTTCACTTTTGTCATTTCAGCTGTTGTTCGCAAGGCTCACAGTGTCTTGTTGGGACATTAATGAAATCTTCCATTTTACACCCCTCCCTAAGGACCAAGTGAGAGTCCCTTAAGCAAGGACCCTCTTAACTTCTGTATTACTTAAAGGAGTTGCCCCCCTCCTCCCCTTGTAATTCAGTGTAGCATGGATGTTCTCTGCATCCCCATAGGACATGTCCTTTAGCTGTTCAGAGGGGATCAGTACCACTGCCCTGCTGTGTGTAAATGTTAGTAGTAAAATAAGGAGAAATCAGCCTTGCAGTTTTCTTGTCCATGGGAACAGTTGCTGAACAGGGAGGCACTAATGTGCCTTTCTCCTTGTTGCTTTCTGGGAGGGTACAGCCTTCAAAAACTCCTTTGTTTTGATTACCTTCTCACTTCTCAGGCTTTTTAAATTTGGCCCCTGGACACACCCTCGGACTTTAGTCACACCAGCACACCAGCCTTGTTGTTATCAAGCTGGTTTTTCGCTAGCAAGAGAGGGGAACCATGCAGTGGCCAGTTCAGCATACAGAAAGGGTTATTCCTGTGAGAGACTGTGAGCTTGCCATTTTAGGCAGCTGATGTCAGAGAGAATGTTAGCTCAGTTTGGTAATTAGATGAAAATTAAATATAGGTCTTTGTTTTCTGCTCAGATGTAGTGTTTTTCTTTTATAAGTATAAATAAATTTTCTATTCTGGATAACCATTCTAATATAAATGGAAACACAGACATATGGACCCTCCTCATGTAGCATTTTTGTCAACAGTTAAAATCAGTGAAATTATGCTGAATTGTGTGCAGAGGTTTCAGAATCTGGTTTATTTTCCAAGATTTTAATGATTATTTTGTTGGAAAGTTAATCAGTTTAGCCTGTATGATAATCTAAAATCTGTTGTGGGAATCTCATCTCTCTTAGATGGAGGACTGAAGTCTGGGTAATAAAGCTCAAACTAAAGGCTGAACTCCTATAAATATCTCTGATTCATCTCAGTGGGAACCTTTATGCAGCCTAAGGATAAAATATGGAGGGTATTAGTCCATAAGGCAGTGCTTGTCAATTGTGTATCACGGAGTGGGACGCAGTGTGAGCAGGTGAGCATTTCTGTTCATTCTCTTTTCCTGATTTCCTCTGGATTTTTGTCTGATCTCACCCTTTAGACTTTTCTTCTTCCTCCCCTATTCCCGCTGTTAACAGGGAAAATATAGAAGGCATTCATATGAAGAATGAATGTAAATTCTTCATATTAATTCTAGAATATGAAGCTAGAATATTCTAGCTTCATATTCTTCCCAGCTAGAATATGAAAAGGATACCTCAGTAACATCAATAGACCGGAGTGGATAACCCCATTTCACAGGAGGAGGACAGGCCTGTGGGCGCCGTGAGGAAGCTGAGGAAGCTGTGGAACTGGGGAGGGCCTCGTGCACCCATCGAGCTTGAGCAGCCGTGGTGTGTGCCATGCTTGGCGTGGCCCGGCAGGCATCTGCCACCTCCAGCCCTGCTGGCTCTGCAGGTGCAGGGAAAACCACTGCGGGTCATGTTACGAAACACTGAATAGACTCCCCAGTTAATGACGTCTCTGGTTGCTTTGCAAATGATCATTCCTATAAGTAAGGGCCATTAAAACACTTGGATCTGACAGTATCCTAAAACATACGTGAGCCAAACCAACACTTGAAAATGTCTTGTGTGTCAGGCTGTGTGTTTTGCAGGAAGGTTTTTAGGTTTGAGTTTCAGTTGCTCTGGGAAAGGTTTAAGAACAAAATCCAGTATAAGGAAATATGTAAAAGTGAAGAAAACAAAAAGCTTTTAAACTTCACTGTTTAGGATCCTTTCTAATGGTGGTACTAAATTCAAGTTTAAGGCTTGATGTTTCCTGGTGTTCCACTCAAATATTACGAGGTATGGCAGTAATTACCTCTTTTATCAGGGCACAATGTAAACTTCTTAAAGTAGACAGGATTGCCATTTGGTTTCCACATTCCAGCACAAACAGCTAAGGAGAACATGCTTTAATTGAGAGTCTTACAAGTGAAGTGGGAATTCAGGTCTAATACTTCAGATTTCTGTGGCTGTAATTGAGAAGCAGATATAGTATGGGGGGGGAGTATATGCAGACAAGCATGCAACTTAAATCCTACAATACTTCTGTAGATCTGTAAGGTTAATGCAATTAATTTCATTTCGAATGCTTTATGCCTGTTCAATAAATTTTGAGAAGCTTAAATTTAGAATTATATTTATCATTATCCTAGCTGTTAATGATTAAAGTATTTTGTTCTCATCAGACAGTGAGCTTTTGCAAGGTATTTTAATAGCAAATAGCAAATCACAAACTTTTGAAGACACTTGGTTTGCATTATCAATAAATGTACAAGCAGATGAAGATCCAGAGCCTGAAATCTATCTTTAAAGGTAAATTTCATTGAATCACAGAATGGTTTGGGTTGGAACGGACCTTAAAGATCATCTAGTTCCAACACCCCTGTGGTGGGCAGCGACACTTTCCACAAGACCAGGTTGCTCAGAGCCCCATCCAGCCTGGCCTCGAACGCTTCCAGGGATGGGACATTCACTGCATTCAGGGGCAGCCTGTTGCAGTGCCTCACTATTCTCACAATGAAGAATTTCTTCCTAATATCTAATCTAAATTACCCTTTCCCAAGCTTTTGTCAGTTACCTTTGCTATGTTGTGCCAAACGCTTCAAATACAGCATGGTGCATTGAAGCATGCAATTGTCTAAAGGTATAATTATAAAGCACAGATGCATATTCACAGGATGTGTAGTTTTTTGGGTGCTGAAGGCTGCCTCCTCATGGTTTTCGCAGGCTGTTGGGAGACTAGGACAGAAGGGTTGGTTAGCCCCAGGTAGTGAGGTATGTAAGTGTGAGAATACTTTGTGCACTGCAAAGGGTGCTAGTTTCAGGATTAGAGATCTTGGATTGGAGTAGGAACTGGAACTCTTCCCTCCTTCTTTCGCTGATAAATAACCAGCAGTCATCAGCCCCCTGTACTGCAGTCTCCTGCCACAGCTGGCAGCTTCGTGATGGTTTATTAAACATCTCTTACAAGCTATTCAACATTGCTTTTGCCCCCACTGAAGCACACAGCATGACAAGCCAGAGACATTACCTGCAAACCGTAAAGTCCCTTAAAGCCACCAAGTGCAATGCAGAGAGCAGGAAAGACCAAGGTCTTTGGTGTTAGCACAGACTGTGTTAAGGGAAAATGACTAGGGAGTAAATAATTGTTCAGACACAGAAAGACGTGATCTACTGAAACATTTGCTCATGTGGTTCTCTCTTTAGGCCGCACCTTTTGTTCCTGCAGTTCCCGAGGGTTGATCTGTCCTGTCTGCTGACTCTGACTGGCAGCAGCTTTAGGTGAGCAAAAGCCAAATTAAAAAAAATCCGAATATTAAAACTTAAATAAATATATATACAGAATACTCCACTAAGTTTTGTCAGGGCAAAATTTGGTTATAGTTTGCTTTGTATCTAAATAAATAAGTAAACCCTCTGCAAAGCAACTGTTCAAACTTAGTGCTGGACTGAAAAAAAACTTTACAAAATAAATACTGTTAAAAATTAAACTCTTAATTTAACACTTGAGTATAGTAGATTCCCAGGCCTTTACTGCTTTCTAACTTGTAGTTGTTTGGCTTTCTCTAGTGTGGCAATTTTTTTGCTCTTTGCTTTTTCCAGTGACATAGGAATTCCTGACAAGAGTCTGGGAGCCTGGCTCTCTGACTAGTGTGCGCCTATCTCTTAATTGTTTCCTGCCCTCCAAATGAGGCCAGAGGCTTGGGGCTGGGGGAGGGGAAATTGGAAAAAAAGTAGAAGCCTCACACTACTTAGGTCTCATTATTGGGGCAAGAAAAAAACTCTGATTCTTCCCTTAAGAATTCCTGGTTGTTTTTTTAATTTACTTATAAAGAGCTAAAATTTCACATTTTTTCTTGTGAGAGCTGGTATTCTCATGTAATTTTAGGAATTCTGGACCTGAGTTGTCAGGAATAACACTGAATATGGAAAAATTTAAACTGGTAGTGTTATGAGTTCCCGAGACCCTTGATGTTTCCCTTACTGCTCTTAAAAACAATATGTGGTAATATCAGGATTTAATCTCTCAAGTTGTCCTTCCCCAAAGAAATTTTTCTAGTTGCAGACGGAGGTTGAAAAAACATAACCTAAGTACATACAAAGTTCTTAATTTCCGAAGGACAAATTTGACAGACCACCTATGTTATTTTATAGCTAATCATTTTGGGGCCGAACTTATGTTTTCTGAATGTCCACAATGGACAATATAGAAGCTCTTGAAAGCTGGCAGTTCTTTAATATATGCCACCTTTAGCATCCAAAAAGAAGGCTTTCCTGGAGTTATAATGCATATCCTAGAAAACTGCTTCAGAAACCCAACTAATGATATCATTACTGCTGTGTTTGTATTACCTGTACTTGCAAGTTACAAGTTATTGCTGTTATGGTGTCCATCTTATGAGATCCATGCTGTGCTCTGTTAAAGAGTGAACTGTGGTGGAGGGGCTCCAAGGGGTCTTATGACACCAGGGGACAGCTGCAGAGGAGCCAGCAGTGTCCTGGGTGTTGCAGGCAGTGCAGTGAGCAGCACGTGTTAAAAAATTACAGGAAAGTGGCACATGGCAGTGCTGCAGTAAAGATATGGGGGGTGGTAGGTTTGTGTGGTGGAAGTGCAGCGCTACAGTACTCACTGTGGCTCTGGCATGTGACAGTCATGTTAGCATCGCTGTCCCCAGGCCATCTGGCCCTGGCACTGCCAAGGTGGGATGCTGTGCCAGTACGGCTGGGCTCCCTTGCGGCTCAGGCAGGTGGCTCCTGCACCAGCATGGGGGCTTTGCTTAACCTGTAGAAGACTAGACATGTATAACACGGGAGTTTAAACCACCAGCATTGATACTCCCAGGATGGTGTTTTCACAGAATCACAGAATCATTTAGGTTGGAAAAGATCTCTGAGATCGAGTCCAGCCTTTCACTGAGCACCACCTTGTCAACTAGACCATGGCACCTCCCTGGGAAGCCTATTACAGTGTCTAATCACCTTTTTTTGTGAAGAAATTCTTCCAAATGCCCAACCTAAACCTCCCCTGGCATAATTTAAGACTATGTCCTCTCATCCTGCTCTTAGTTGCCTGGGAGAAGACGCCGACCCTGAGAGTAGTCACTCCTGAGCCTCCTCTTCTCCAGGTTAACCAACCCCAGCTCCCTCAGCTGCTCCTCGTCAGACTTGTGCTCCAGATACTTCACCAGTGTCATTGCCCTCCTCTGTACTTCTTCCCATGTTTCTTGTCATGCTTTGGCTATTCCTCTTAAATAAGTCAGAGACATAAACATGGCACCTCAGCCTGCTAAGGCTATGGCCAAGTTTGCTTGAGCCACAGAAAGAGCAGAGGGAAAATACAAACCTGTCGCAATGTTCCTGTCATTCTTCCCTAATCTGTTCTTTGTACCCATGGAATTGGCAGGCAGGGGTGAAGCACTTCCAAATCAAATAAGTTAATTGCAATGGGTTTGACTTTGCACTTCTCTTTACTGATTTTTCATATGTCATTTTTACTGGGGTCTGTAAGCTTCCTGCAGCAGGGTTTTTGTGCATACAGTACAAGGAGCATAGAGCACCAGGAGCTCCCTTCCCACTGGAACTAATGGGCATTGCTGTAATGTACAGAGTAAATAGAAATAGCTATCGAAGCATCAGCAATAAAAGAATAAAATAGGTTAACTGCAATGAAGTACTTTCATGGATGCTCAGTGATATTTTATTGGGCTTTCAAGACTAGTATGTCCTCCGAGTCTTCATGAACAGATGAGAGTAAATAACAACATTTTGGTGAACACTGAAATACCTGACATTTTCAAGAGGCCAGGATCTATTTTATAACCCTCGGGAATTTCAAATAATTTCCTTTAAGCTTTTTACTCTTGCAGGAGGGAGGGAAGGGGAGGAGGAGGGCAGGGAGGCGGTGTCGGGCTGCGCTGTCGGTGCGCAGCTCTCAGGAGCGCGTGGGGCGGCGGCCGCCAGGCGGCGCCAGTGGCGCGGCTCTGCGGGCTGCCCGCCGGCCGGGGGCGCTCGGTGCCGCCGCTGCCGGAGCGACAGCGCGGGGCTGCGGCGGGGCTGCGCACAGCTCCGTGGTGTCCCGGCGGTCTGCTCCGGAGGGCTTGGCGCTGGTTTTCGCGCTGCTCCTGTGCCACAGCTGCCGCTGTGCCAGGGACGCGTTTGCGTGTGTGTGAAGGCGCTCCCGGGCGGCCGGCCCGCAGCGCCCGCCCCGCCGCCGTTCGGCAGCACGGGAGTGTCGGGGGTCTCGCAGTGAGTTTGGTTTGGGTACGAGCGAGCTGAGGCGTGTTAATACGGGCAGGTTTCTGTCAGATGCGCTCCAGACCGGTTTGGTTAATGGCTACGGCTGAAGGCTGGGTCCGTGTTATAATCGTGGAATCATCACAGAACGGTTTGGCTCTGAAGAGACCTTTAAAGACCACCTAGTTCAACCCCCAGCAATGGGCAGGGACAACTTCAACTACCTCAAGTTGCTCAGAGTCCCGTACAGCCTGACCTCGAATGTTTCCAGGGATGGGGCGTCCACACCTGTTTGCGGTGTTGTGCACATGTCCTTCCTCTCAGAGTCTTGTTCTTCGGGACGAGACCGCGGTCAGTTTGTCCCCCGTTGGGACAGCCCTGCTGTGGGCCATGGCAGGAGCTGCCTCCTGCGGCTCCGGAGCTGCCACAGACTAAAGAGTGGGCCTGAGAGGAGGCTGGAGCCTTGCCCTGCTGCTCCACAGCCAGTGGGGCCTGATCCTGCTTCCAGGAGAATCCCAGAGAGTTTCTGGACCGACTTTGGTTGGGGAGTGGCTCCAAGGCCGCATCATACAGTCTTCTGAAGTGAACTGTGGCTGTACATGGCTGGGCTATAAGGCAGCTGCATTTCCTCTTTCCCATCATGGGGTGAATGAAACAATTGGTATTTGTGCATTAAACCCTCCTGAAATAAAATCTTGTGGCTGCCATCTCTGTTTGCTGTATTTGAACTGGCTGGAAGATTGTTTAAATATATCTCATGGACAGTTTACAACATGAATTATTTCCTGCTCTTGAAAAGCCATGTTTTTAAGATATCTGGCAAGTTTATTACAATGAAATGTCACATTCCTCAAACAAGTCATCAAAAGAACAATTTTTAGCAATGACTGGTTTTCAGCATTCACCATTCAGAAATGTTGTGGAGTGTGATTTTGGTTTAAATAAAATAAATAGAAAAAGCCTGCATGTTTGATCTGCCCAGCATTCCTGGGTGTTCCAAGCCGGATTCCTACTATCTAGCTGAGGTACTAAGGTTTTTCCTTTGTACCTCTGCACTTGTGACCAGGTTGCTACCCCAAGTTGCTCTCAGTTGGGTATCTAAAGCAGCTCTTGTGAATCCCCCCTATAAAAATGCCCAGCTCCTCTCACTTTGTAGCATATAAAATAGTTTTACTGAATATTATGTAATATGTATCAAAATATTAGGGGGTAGGGTAGCAGAAACGGGTTAAATATACTAAGAAAAGTGCATTTAGAATTGTGCTCCCATGTCGTAGTCTTACAAAATTTTAAGTATTGTTTTTTTCTGTGAATGTATCTTAACATTTTTGATGTTTTAATTTGTTCTCATCTTTTTTTTTTCTTTTTTTTTTCTTCCCTACTCAGCTCTTGCCCCTGTTCTTTGCCTCTGGTTTTGTTGGTGAGGATATCACAGTGATGTCTGCATTCAACCTGCTGCATTTGGTGACAAAGAGCCAGCCAGTGGCCCTGCGAGCCTGTGGGCTTCCCTCAGGTTGAATGGGTGCTGCTTGTTGTGTCATGCATAACGAAGGCCCTTGTAGGAATGGGTGTCTCTGCTGCAGGAAACAATGTGCTATGGGTTGCTCTGTTTAAATTTCCCTTTGAAGCAGAAGTTTATTTGAACTTTTTTTTTTTTTGTAAAGGTTGCTGGCTTGAGTGAGTGATTTCACATCCGAGATTTTAAGAAGCCTGGAAATGCTGATTTCCTTGTCCAAAACACTGTCTCTTAAATTTTATATTACTTTCCTCATTCTTGGCAAAAACTCTGTAATTAAACTGAAAACATTTTATTAAATGCCATTCCTACTTTTAAAAGAAGATATCTAAAAGGATTTCACCTGTTGATTGCTATTAAATCATAGGACTTAAAAATATTTTCCAAAATCTTTAGCAGTATACTATAGTTATACTCCATGTGTTTCTTTTCACATTTTTATTATAAATCAAATATACTGAAAATTATGTACAAAAAACCCCTTAATTCTTTCATTCCTCTGAGAGCATATTCCTTACTTAGGTGACACTTCTCTACATAACTAAATGGAAACATGCAATTTAATGCCCAGATGCAGCTGCACTTTTCATGTAAGGTCCAGGTTTGTCCATTAGGTCTGGGAAAGGTGCCATAAGACCCCATCTCCATGAACTGATTATATCATGAAAACCTTGAACCTAAGTATTTTGTGTTTCACTTAAACAGCAACAGTCTGTAATGTCAGCATAATAATGTTAGTGTACAGAGTTATGTTGTACTGAGTTAATTTTGAACATGACTAGGAATTTTCTTGACACCCAAATAAAAAAGATACAGTCCTGGCTGATCTGTGTTTGAAGCCTCAAAAATGAACCAGCTTGGGTGTTTGTACTACACTCATAAATGGTTCATAAGGGTGCAGAATGTTACAAGCAGTTTTTCCCAGACCTGGACTTAGCAAGCATATGGAGGTGGTGTTTTAAAGATTTTTTTTTTTGGTGATAAGACATCAGTTTTCAAGCTGATGGATTTTTCTAAAGCTTATTAGACTTTATTTGAACTAAATCTGAGTCCAATTTTTGCAGCATTTACGTTCCATTTCCCCCACATGTGCACAAAACTCCCATTAACCTTGATAGGAGCTGCAAACACATATTGAGGAAGAGAGAGAATAACCCACATTGTGTCAGCTTGACCTCGGTTTCCTGTTATATTTGCTGCTGAGCCAGATTTAAAATCCTAAAAATATAGGGTAGGCGAATTTCCTTAGCCTTCATTATGCACCTTTTGATGTGTGCTCATATTGCTGGTGTCTACCTTAAAATGGGGGCACTCAGTCTTCTGGCCATTTTGTTCCCACTCTGAAAAGGAGATCTCCAAGTTGATCAGCTAGAAACACACACAGCCCATGGGAGGTTTTGCTGTTCTGTATCTGTTTGCAAAGCATTGCATTTGCTGTTTTGTCAAGTTGTTTTTCTGTCTTAATCCAGTAGTCAGATTTTGCAATAAAAAGATAACACTACTACTTATTCCCATCCTTTAGATCCCTGTGTGACCATTAATAGACTGAGTTCCACTGACTGACTACTCTATAGAGATGTATAGAGAAATATTTATATATAATAAGCCCAATTTCATCTGCTAACAGTAGAAAAATATACAATCACATATCTTGCATATTTTAAGAGTAATCAAAATTCCCCAGATGCTTAAAAATTAACATAGGCTTGCTTTGCCTTTGGTTTGTTTTTTTGTGTATGGTGTATTTAGGGGGTTGCAAGTAAATGGCATAGCATGTATCAAATTAAACATGGGAAGGAGATGTAGAACCAACATCTGCTTAAATGCCACAGTGCCCTGTGACTTTGGCTTCTGAATATACAGAAAACACCCCAAGTTCTCATGAGTTTTTTATAACATAACACTTTGAGCTAGTACTTTTCCCACCATCCAGTTCTGTGTGAATTGCAGTCCTGTAACCATACCACCATGCCATGTGTCCACCAAGTCTGGGATAGTGTGAACCTTGGCCACCTTCTTGGCAAATTCCATATGGAATGAGACTTTTTAACCTTCTGGAACCCATGCTTAGAGTAAGGGAGCAAAGTGCCATCAGAGCAGTAAACTGGGCTTTCAAGCAAAGTTTTAAATGCTATGCAGTTAAATATTTGCAGGACAAGGACTTAAATGAAAGTGTTGTTTCAATTTCTATGCTTGGAATGGTACCTCTATCCTTCCTGTAAGGAAAAAAGTAACACAATGGAATACATAATTTATATTTAATATATAGTTGTACATCAGAAATAAGTGATTTTTTTCTTCCCCCTCTACCCCCTTAAATTAATTAAATACTATTGGGAGGTATCTTAGAACAGAGATGACCAGTCCCTGCACAAGTAAGCACTTGTGAGTTTTACTTTGTGCTGGTGAAATGTTTTCACTTGTTCTTTTTCTGTTTGTATATTGGCACCTGGAGTGCGGATCTGTTCTTCCAAATTGTATTTTTAAAATATTTTTTTGTCTGAAGTTAGGACTAAACGTTTCAATGTGTGCAAACCTAGTGCACTGTTTGCCCATAACACACAGTCAAGATGGCAAGCCTGGGCCAGGAGCAGGCACTCCCAGTAGATGGCACTAGGCATTTGCTGTTCTGCACACCCAGGGCTCTATGAAAAGCTTCCCGTCTAGGAGTCATACAGAAAGTACACCCTGAGACCGTAGGACCATTTACAAGTATTTTAAGAAAAGCGTGAGTACTGGGAAAAAAGCACAATCTTTGCCCGTATGCAAACTACCATCACATTGGTTCAAGGTTTCTTCATTGCCAGTAATGACTACAGCTCCGTTGTGTCTGTCGTGTGACACAAAAGTGTTGCTCCTTGAGCTTGCTTTATTATAGTTGAATGCTCTGAATTTCTTTGGAAATGTAGGATGCGCTCAGCACCTGTCTGGATTTAATTCACAGAAATTAAGTCTTAAAAAAAAACCCACTTCAAAATCACAACAATCCCCACCACACTTTTAGCTAAAAACTACTTCAGCTGCTTTATGCATACCAAGAAGCAACTGACACAAGTCATGATTATGCAGATTCCATGTACATATGTTTTCTGAAGCAGACCACCAAGCCATAAAGTAAGAAGATAGCTTATATTGCTTTGCTGTGTCTTTTAATTATTATGGGTTCTCATTTCTTAAAAAGACCCTTTATTTCTTTAACACTTTGAATGTTGTGTTGCTTACATCACATTTTTTGCATGTGATAATTTGGCTTTTCTTCTCCTGTAGATCAAAGAAAATTATGGTGCTTGTAAAATTAAGTAAAAATAATGATGAAGAAATTGCAGGGGTAGACTTAGGGTTGGGGGTTTTTTTCTGTATAATAAAGTCCTAAGTAATACTAAATTGTTTAGTGTTTAATTACTAAAATAACTGGCAGGAAACCATACTTTTCTAGGATTAGATTAAAGTACAATGCATCTGTATGAAGATGGTGCTGGGCATATGGTGTAAGTCTTTATTAAGTAAATATCTATAGTATAGTTTCTGATTGTTTTATTAAATCTTTGTTAATTCTAAGTTTCAATAAAATGTCATCTCATAAAATTGAAATTAATAGTGAACAGAAAATTACTGGGTCTCAAAATTGGATTTTTAGCAGTAATCTGTTAACATAAAGGATTACTTTTAGGGGCATATCTTGAAAACATTTGCATACATGAATTATTTGTATGCATTTGTTCCTCTGAACTCTCAAACTGCTCATGTCAATGAAATTATCTGTGTGCATACTATTTGCCAGATACGGCTTTAACAACATAAAGTCTGGAAAAGACCTTAGTCTTGTGGGGTCAAAGTATCATAGTTGCTGACAAACTTTGTGTGACTTGAGTATGACTAAAAGTTTCATATTGTTCATATGTTCAGAGATACAATTTCTATAATGTATATTATAACTTCCCCATAGTTTTCCGTACTGTGTATCGCCAGAGATGTACTACTACAGATGTCTGTTCACATGGTCCAAAAGAAAATAAAAGTAAGACTGATATTGTATAGCATAAACCACCCATACGGCTATGGTTAAATGCCTGTCAATGTTTTAATTATAAATTCATATTTTCTGGGGTTTATATCTTGAACATAAAAATTTGTTCTGGGATTAAATATGCAATACAAGGTGTCAGATGAATGTGCTTATTCCTCAGAACTGTCTGGGGGACAAAAATTAAAACTCATTTGTATCCAGCTAAATTGTAAAAACATGCAAATATCAATTTGGATCAAAAATAGATTTTTAAATTCAAAACAGTCTTACAAATACCTAGTTTACTGCCTCCCAGCAGTTACGAGGAAGACTCTTGAAAAGAGTCTGGAAAATATGCACTATGTGATCACAATAGTAAATAACATGTGAAACCATTCACGTGTCATTATTATATAAATGTCTGTGTATGTGTTTACCTTTCAGTCATATGATAGTAGAACACTGTATTATCATAATAGAGCATAACATTATCATAATTTTGGAATGGCTTTAAAATGGGTTTTAAAAATTGCACATAACTGTCTTAATGGGAGTATATTTGATATTGTACTGTATTTACAAATGTTTCTTTTGTGCAATAGTATTCAGTCTAGAATGCCTTATTTAATGCAGTTTGAGATGAAATTTATTAGCAGGTATCTCACTGGGAGTAATACTTCCAGGAGTGCCTGATACTTGCCAAACTTTGGATCATAAAGAAGACTAGAAGCCTTTTGTTATATACCCTGGAGTTTGTACTTTGTTTTTTTGCTCTTCTTAAATCTTTGTTCTGGTGGGGTTTGGTACTCTACCTCATCTGGTCTGAAGACAGATGGTGTTTGTCCCTGCCTCACCTGGGTGGAGGCTCCTCAGTGATTCTTGCACGGAGAATCACTGGGACTATGAAACATTTCTTGTTCTCCCAGATCATGCACAAGGACAGTCCCTTAATGTGTTCCCTGATGGATCTTTTAAGGTTGTTTTCATTCCCATCCTGCTCCCATAAAGGATCCACCACAAACCATTTCCACCCTTCTTGCAGGAATGTTTTAATTCTGGAAGCTCATAAATTTCCTGTGTTCCATTCCTGAGCCCTCTGTAGCTTAGGCTTAGTGTATTTTCTGCCTAGCTGGGTATGGAAAAGATGAAGTTTCAGCACAGTGTTTCTGGGTTTTAAAGTTTCTCATTAAAAATTACTTTTTTTAGTTATTGGAGTTTCTAAGAGGAGGACCAAGAAGCCCTGTAAGGACTGCCTTCACTTTTTTCCCTTCAATTAAAAGCAACTCCTGGCTTTGTCTTTTCTCTGAGGAGTATGTGATGAAGGTTCCAGAGAAGAATGTGATGTAAAGGAGAGATGACAGCACACAGAAAGGAAGGAGATTTTCTATATTGCTAAGCTGAGGGAGGACAAACAAGAAAATGTGCAAGAAGCGAATGTGAACCCTAAAGTCAGTAAGAGCATGTTGGGAAACAATGGAGGAGATGATCCCTTAGAGAATGTATGAGCTTGGAATTTGGTGGAACATTGAATGGGTCTAGAGTGTGAACTCGGAGTCAGGCACAAGAGGCACGAACATTACCATAACTTAGCTGCTACATTACCATAGGTTGCTACAGCACAGATCGTGATCTGGGGGTGAGCAAGTAGACAGGTGTTGTGTCCTGGCAAATGCTAAGAAGGGGAAATTGTTCTTAGTTGCAAGCTAAACATGTATCTCAGTTTGTCATTTCCTTCAAAAGAAGCTGTGTTGGGAAGGGATGCATGGCCAGAGTGTGAAGGTGCCCCCTGCTCTGTCTGGAGAAGAGGTTCTTGTGGGACAGTAGGTGCTGGCAGCCCAGGTCTGGCGCTGGCAGCTTTGTGCATTGTGAGTAAGAACTCCCTGCTCAATGCTCTGGCCCAGGTCCGGGAGTCCTGAGGAGAGCAGAGCAGGGAACGGCTTGACTGAATTCTCTTAAAGCCCTTTTACAGGGCTTGACCCTGTCTTCTTGACCCATAAGGCATGGCTGAATTTTAACGAAATGTAAGGAATTCCGGAAGGCCCATTAGGGAATGAAGCTGGCAGTTACAAACCTTTTTGACTGTTTCTCTACCTTTAGTCCTGAAGCAGGTTGAGAGGGAAGGGGGCTACGGTGTTTTCTGTGGTGGTCATAGAAGACCAGAGAGTGTCACAGCAGTTCCTGTCTTCATGCTGGGTATGTCCCTCAGTGCTTGGAGAAGTGGGATGAAAGGCCATAGAGCAGGCAGTGCCTGCTTGTGTCTTTGTAAAAAGGTTCCTTACCCTCCACAGCTGGAGACAGATCAAGTTTTGCAGGGGGTTAGATCTGGGCTGTTGTGGAGAATTGGAGAAGAAAGACCTTCCCCCAGCCCTCTCCTTTCCTCCACCCCCATCCCAAGTACAGATTGCGGCACCTTGAGTCTTGAAATCCGGTGCTCATTTCACAGGCCACACATCACTATTGTGGAGGAAGCAGCAGGAGGATTTAGCAACAGCCTGAAAGCCAAAATAAGCTACATACCACTGCTGGCAAATGCTGACTTTTTAATTGTTTCTGCTGCAGGGTTAAACCTTTTTTAAAGCTGTGTGAATAAACATATTTTGATGGCTTACTGAAATATTTTAAGTGCAAAAGGTGACATAAAGCACTCTTATTAAATTCATCTTAATTCCACTGTTAATAAAATGCCTTTCCATATGTTGTGCACCCTTTTATTGATTCTGACAGAAATCTACTGACCAGATAAAAAGTGCTCAGTGTCTCTGTCTTTCTTGTTTTTAATTTAAACAAATGTAGTGCCTGTGAAAGGTGGTAGGATAATATCAGCAAAACAAAAGTCTCTTTATCTCTTAGGGGGAGAGGAAGAGAAATCCATCATTATAAATATTCCCCCCTTCACTGCTGTACCAATAGATCTTGATCTTGTCTTGCCTGGTTTGCATCCAAGAGTAAGGCAAATAGGTCAGCTGCCCTGTGCACTCTGTCTTTGGCCATCTCAGCAGAAACGATAACAAATGTGGCAGTTTATAACATAATGAGCTTTTGCTCCACTTAATTGAAGGTTCTTCTATTCACCAACCTCTGCTGAGCAGCCACATGCTGTTGTCGCTGCAGTACTAGTGAAGATGACAGCTCAAAAAGCTCCAGAGGAAACTGCCTTCATCTCCACCAGCTAGTGCAGGGTAGTGGTGGACTCCTCAGTTGTTATAATCTGGAAAGGTTGAGACCAAGATTGTGTCTGGTAGTGACATTTATTTCATTAATGTCAGATAAGGAAGTAAAGTAGACATGCCTGGAGAGGACAAAAGGAGCTGGTTTTATTTCCCCCTTTCCCACTACACAAAACACTTTAGTCTTTTGTTAAATGTTTTTTACATTCACAGGGAGGGGAGGCAGCTTCAGATTTCTTTTCCAGGGACTGTCTCCTTGGCTTGCATGGCTGCTTTAGCCATGTAACTTGCTGCAAGCATGTTTGCAGACCTGTGGAAACAACAGATACTGCCTATATGGGATTGTTGGGGTCCCAGTACCACTTTCTGTGGAAAGAAAACAAGTGCGTAGAGAAGATGCATTAGTTGGCAGTTTGGGGATTTTTTTTTTTTTTTTTTTTTTTTTTTTTTTTTTTTTTTTTTTTTTTTTTTTGGTGCTTGAGAAATTTGCTGTCTTACGTGGAGGATTTCTGATGGTGATTCAAAAAATATGTGTTTGTATTAAACAAGAGCAGTGCTGATGACCAGGTGGAAAAATTAAATGTGACAGCTCTGTTACTTGATTGTATGGGAAGTTTGCAAATTTGCAAAGAAATGGCTTGCCCTCCCCTTGTGGCCATCTGACCCTCCTGGGTGTTAAGTAAATAATTTTTTTTAAAGACAGTTAGTTTTTGGGTGGTGTTCTTTTAAGATAGACCCTGGCATTTGACCCAAAATTTGAACTGCTGTCCTGGTACCTGGCTTTTGGATTTTCAACGCACAATATAGTGGAAATGGTCTTCGCTCCATTACTTCTAATGCTTGCATGAAACTGCAAATGGTATTTCAACAGCGGGTGGGAGTTAGCTACCTACAGCAAGAAAGCAAAGGAGCCACAGATCTGTTTTTCAATGTGTAAAACATTTACAGGTTTTTTTTAATGATGAAGTTTGAATTTTACTTAAACCTGACCTCCCAGCATTTCAGAGTTTCTTGTGCAACATCTATCCTAGTCACCAGCAGGCTAAGGTTATTTGAAATGGCTTGTGAGGGGATTATAAAAAGAACTGTATCATGTCAGATACAGGTTTTATAAAACTGTTTTCCAAATACAGGCCTATAGAACTGTTAGTAATGTAACCATTTTCAAGAGTTTTTTTTTAAACTGGATGAGCAGTTCTGGCTTGTTTGCAGTGAGAGAGCACTGCAGCATTCTCCCAAGGCTGAAGACAAGAGACTGTAGAGAGCAAATTAAACAGAAATGAGAGTTGTAAATTTGCCTTTTCTTAATCAGACAGTGAAGCAAAACCATCAACAAGAGGCATAAACTGCGTAAATGAAATTCGAATTTATAAGAAATCAGAGATTCCACTTTTAATAATACTAAGTGTTAGCAACAGCACACATAAGGATATTTATTTAAAGAAATGTATGCAAATATTTTTTAAATTTGTGGAATTTCTCTTAATATCAGTTTGAGGTAATTTACCATTGGTCTACCAAGGTCTGACCCACTCATGAGGGGACAGACTTTGGGAAGCAGAGAGATGTATACTTAGAGCCAGATCCTGTAATCTGATGTACATTCATAGACCCTTAAGTAGCTATGCATATTCCCAAGGGTCTGCCTACACAGGTCACATTGCAGGATTGGGGCTGGGGTGGTATATGAAAAATAAAATGTGCTGGAAGGCCCCTAAAAACTGGTTGGATATATTAAAAGAAGTAGTACTGAAAACTAGAAGCCCGATTTATTATATATGTCTGTGCTCTGCTGGAACATTTGATCTTGCTGTATTTAGTTCAGGAAGTCAAAGTGGTATGTGCTCAGTGCATGACTGTAATGTCCATTAATACTAGCAGAATATAAGCATACATAGAAGAGGGTAAATGTATGTTGTGTCTTCCATGCAGTTGAAATATTGAGTTAATTTCAGTGATAGAAGCAACAAAACATAAAAGAATATTGTTAGAATGGTTCAAAAGACTTTTTGATATAGGAAAGCCATCAGGCAAAATGCCACCATATTTCAGGGCATGTCAGATGCTAATCACCACCCTCTGGCGTGTTGGAACAGGTGAGGGGCTGAGTGGTGAGGAGTAATGGTCTGCTAACTTGTGTCTGTCTGTCTGAACGTATCTTGTTGCTAGTTTTCATTTCATTGCTTATAGGGAAGGAATGTTATGAACCACAGATTTGAAAAGGTCAGCTGGAACTTATATGTGAGGTGAGATGCTTAATGTCTTCATTATCAGGTCAACACCCAGAAAACACTTACTGTTCATTTAATTTGTACGGTGGACTTCAGAGCTGAACTCTGAAATGCCCATAGTCTGCAGGTGAATAGTAAATGGCAGTGTGCATTGCCTTGCTTTTCAGAAAAAACCCCACATTCCTGAACACAATAGGCTCCAAGAAGGGTTTCTGTTGATGTTTGTTTCATCCTCCTCAGCTTTTTTTTTTTTTTTTTTTTTTTTTTTTTTTTTTTTTATGTTTATGCATTAAGATTTTTGAGCCTGGTCTTTTCCTCACAAAGCCTTCCACCCTGCTGCAGGATCGTGAGTGCCTTTAGCACTGCTGTAACTGTTGGCAGAGGGCTGAAGGCAAGTGCCTGTTGGTGACAGCCGCCTGCACACTGCTCTTCTTAGGAGCGCCAACCCCAACGTAGGCACCATGGGCTGCTGATTAGAGAGATTTAATCTGGCCTTCGATCCTGCAGTGGAATGGGAAGGGAATTTTGTCTGCTTTTGCAGGCCAGTGTTCACCTCTTCTAACAGCTGCATCTAACTGGAGTTCAGAACATAGGTGTCCTGGGCTTTTCTAAAAGTCATTGCTGAGAACACCACCTCCAAAGAACAAGAGTACTAATACAGATCCTATGAATCCAGGCTCTCTTATTCTCATACTGTATTTAATTTAGTCTCACCTTTAATGTTAGCATACTGATACCATCCTGTTTGTAGAACTGATGACCTTTTTTCTCATTTGCCAGTGAACTGTGAACCTGCCTTTATGGCTGAGTTGCTGAAGCGTTTTGTTGCCTGTATGGAACCCCTTCCACAGCCCAAACCCCATCCCATCTATGGAGAACCAGACTGAAGATGGTGCCTGTTTTTTCTCTGGTTTAATAATGAGTTTGATAACACCTTCATTACTAGTGGCATTTTTTCTCATATTGGGCATATCTTTGTGTAGCTTTATGTTGTCCCCTCCCAAGATACAAACAGTTGGCTTGAATGTAAGTTATCTTATGTCATAAAGGAACAGATGCAAAACCAGAAGCAGCCACTTTTTTGCTGGAAGTTGAGCACTTTTGGTCCCTCTTGCATGTATTTTTTCCTAATCAAAGGAATGTATTCCTAGAATCTCATCCAGTAGTTTCTAGGATTCATTGCATTTTTATAGAAGCTTGTGGGCTATCCCTGTTTCAGATAACATACCCTTATGTCCTCTGCAGTCAGGGATGAGTCTTGCTTTACCTCCGTGGCTCTTTGGCAATAGGGAAATAGCGTGATCCATTTACAGAGCTATCTGTTTGTTACTAGCAGTTAAATAATAAGTGCAATTAATTGAACAGGGACATTCTTGAACGCTGAGGGCTGGACCAAGGGATTTCCTTTATAGTTTGTAGTGTAACTTTTTGTTGATCAATACTCAAATTACAAACTTAAAGAATCCTTTATTGGGGTCAGTTGCATTTTACTTCAGTGCAGTTTGGCAAAATTCCCCTGTAGACATAAATGTTTGCATGTGTATTATGATACATACGGTTAATCATTAAAACAGGGGGGTGCTAAAGATCTTTTTTTTTAACATGGTTCCTACTTCTGATCTGTGTTGTGGATCATGTGGCATCTAGAAATTTTCTTATGCATATAGTGAACCCATAGATTGGGGAACATTAAATTTGTAGGAGAGATGAAAAATTATTTAAGGAGACTAAAAGGGGGATACTGACAATTTTTTGAGACACTCAGTATTTTCTCTTTTTTCAAAGTGAAGTTATGCTTAGTTTGCTTTTTTTTGCAGCCGTTAAGGAGGAAATAGAATTTTTTTTTTAAATTATGGGTGGGTATTTTAAAAAGTAAAGAGATGTTGGTTTTAAACATTCTTTGTTGCTCTCTAGACTACTTTTTAAAACTGAATTTATAGATAAAAGACTGTCTCTCAGTTTCTTTCTGAGCTGCGTAATGCAAGATAACAATAGCTATTTATATAATGCATATGCTTCCTTTCCCTGTAAGCTATACTTTGAAAGACTTATTAGTCCTAGAGTCCTGCACGTTTGGAGAATAAAAACCTCCAAAGTTTGACATCTTTAAATAAGCAACCAAACGTTATAAAGAACAAACCTCACTTACAGTTAGGAAACAATATTTACATTTAAGGTTGAAAAGCCAGGATGTAGGAAAATTTTGCTAATTTGGAAGGTGACCTTTAAGTGCACCAAAACCAAATAATTTGTAAGCTATGGCACAGGGCACATTCCTGCAAAATTTGTGTGAATACTGCTTTAGTGGTTCTTGAAAGACAAACAAAGAGACCTGGAATGAAATCTTTATCCCTCTCCCAAATAAGATTGAAGCTAACAAAGGCATACAGCAGCGCTCTTTCAAAGCTTGCCATTAAAATGAAGGCTCTGCAGCACAGCTAATGAGATGGGTCAGAGTGGAAAACAATCTGTTTTTAAGAATGTTTAGATCAAAAGTAATTTCGAATCTATAAAATAAAGTCTCTTTTCAATACTTTTCTTTCACTAGTAAAGCTTTTTATGTTTGCACTATTTACTTCAATCAGATGTTTTCATTTTTATTTTTTTCTTCCTGAAAATACTTCCTAGGGTTAGTCAGTAGTGACCAACAGCATTATTCTTTTTCTCTCTCCCCTATTCACCCACCCCCACACATAAAAAAATTGAGAAAAGAAGAGGGGGAGGAAGAAAGAAACATCTTTTCTTAAATGATTTGCAAGCATCTGTGCTTTAAGCTACTTTTTATGAACGCTCCTTAGTAATGACTCAAGGTAAAAAAGCAGAAAAGCATCCAATGTTAGGAAATTGCAATCCAATACCATGTAATTTAAACCTGCCATTGCCTCTCCTGTACTAAATGACATACAGATGGGTAGCTCTGTTGCCTCTACTTTGGGAACACAATTGGTCTTTTTATGAGTGTATATACATTACTAGCGAAAAATATTTTTGTTGGGACTGTTTATTTCTAATTGTACCATATTTTAATTACTGTCATAATTAGAGTGCTTTTTCCCTGCTGTGTTTTGTCAGCCAATTTTTGCCAATGATTATCAAAGTTACCTGAATATTTTGCAATTTATGTTACTACTTTGGGAGTTTTCATTCCCAAAAGCAACCTTATTGTTGTTTTTTTTTTCCTGACGTGAATTTTTGCACTATACAAATGTGGTTTTTTTGCAGTAATCCTTATGTACTCCTTGGATTTTCTTTGTGAACTAATCAAAGTGTTAAGATTAGATTTTCAAAGGAGGGTAATTTCAATAGCAACGCTAAATTTTACAACAAGTTTATTGTTGAACCTTGTACAGCTTCGTGCATAAAGAAATTACTTACTCCTTAGGACTCCTAGTGCTTCAAGAGTGAAAAATGAAAATGGCTACTGTTATAAAGAGGATGCAACTAGACGTTAAATCAACCTTACTGTAATTCTGAATGTTAGAATTGTTTTTCAGCTACTTTAAAGGGTACTGAAATTGCTAGATGTTGTGGCTCAACATCATATGCCCATTACCGTAAGTCTCCAATATAGATGTCTTGTAAGGAATGTTTCAGCTGTAGTTGGGATTTTTGCAGATTTTTTTTTCGATGGTCAGAAAAATGGTACTTTCTTGTGAATGATTGTGTGCGCAACAGTTTACTGTATAACACACCAAAGGGCTTTGGCTGTAGCACATTGTCACTGCTCCAGTGGAATCACCTGGCTCTCTATAAAGATTCTTTTTTAAACTTGGATTTGAAGAAATAATCAGCTGCAGTTCAGCTGAGCCATTCTTTGTGCATTAGGGACCAGTCTGGTCATTGACAAGTGAATGCAGAAGCTATGCTGTGGCTGTCTGCCAAAGCAATTATTCAGGATTTAAGCTAAAAAGGCTCCTTCTCCCATATCCTCTCCTTTTGCAGGGTCATGTAGGGATAAAAAGGACTGTAAGGTGGTCTTTTCCCAGGAGGAGCTGAGGAAGCGGCTGACACCCTTGCAGTACCATGTCACTCAGGAGAAGGGGACTGAAAGGTAAGGCAGGATGAAGGAAACTCAGATCTCAAAATACAGGCATCTTTCTTTTCCACCCCTCTTGTTACTGCTGTTTCCTCACCTTTCCTACCAGGTTTTGTTGGTTGGTTTTTTTTTTTCTCCCAGGATTTCTGCACTTGTTTACTAACCCCTACAAATTAACACTACTGCAAAGACAAGCATCTGCAACAGGGGGGCCAGGGCCAAGGGTCTTGTGTGACTTTTAATGAACACTGCATGTCTTATAAAGTCACCAGGCTCATGTTTAGAGTCTGTTTTTAGTTTACTACAAAACGTGTGGAAGTAATAGTGGTTTAGGTACACTTTTTTTGGAAGACATCGTAGTAAGCAGAACCATGAGGGAAATGGCCTCATGCCAGGAGGCTGGAGTTTTGAAGGTGGCCATTGTAAGTATAGACGTTTTGGCTGCAGAAAGAAGGTAGCATAATTTAGTTCTTTTCCACCCCACTCCAATTTCTTTTTGAAGCACATGTGGAGAAGGTATTTATTGGCTCATTTGTGGTTGGAATGTCAAAAATTTTCAATAACTGCCCTCACATGGCTTTAGTCGCTGGAAGCCAGCCTCAAGTCCTGGAGGGAAAAAAAAGGGACTTGCTTCCAAGATTGTTTTTAGTGAATAAAGTCTCTCTCTCAGCTGATTCCAGCCAAAGGTAACTTGCCAAGGCCCAGCCATTTTTTGTTGTCTAATTTATACCACTGAGCTTGGCGTAAGGCCCTGGCTTTACTTCTCCTCCAAACGTACTAATGATGTAACTGCTTGTTTTCATTCATGAGCTGAAAGGGCTCCCCGCCACACGTGGGGTCCTGGTTAATAGGCAAACCTCTTCCTGAAAGCGCTGAATTTGGTGGCTGAATGTGCCAGAGAGGCTGGTGGGGAAGGTCCCCCTCTCCTCCCCAGCCCTCTCCATCCTGCCACAGCCCTGCTGGGGCAGGGGGAAGGTGGCCTGTGCCGGGAAGCCTGTCTTGCCTTCCCCCCGGCCCTCCACTCTTGTGTACGGGACCAACAATGTGATTTAATGCACACAAACAATCGGAGATTAGGTCATTCTTAAAAATCCTGTTTATAAAAAAAAATTGGACCTCATAAAAAGGGTGAAAGGATAATAAAAACAAGCTGCTGAGCACATAGGCTTTTTGTTGGGCTAGCGCAGCTGATTCGTATTAGGTGAATGACCTCCTAGCCTTTTAGATTGTTAACTTAGAAAAATATTCCCTTAAAGCTGGAATATTGCTTTTCAACTGAAAATATAAGGCGCTCACAGCTTGAAATCGTGGACCAATTATTTCATTTTCAGCTACAATGTCTGTGCCGCCCGGGCAGCTGGTGTTGGCCTGACCCAGCACCACGGCTCTGCAGTGCTCCGTGGCCTCACACCTCACTCCGCTGCGGCCGCTGAGCCCCGCGCACAGCCCAGACATGGACACGTGCGAGGTGCGGCAGGTTGAGCTGCACGCCAAGCAGTCCATGTTTACAAAAACTTGACATTTCACTTGCCAAATAGGGGAAGACTTCAGTTTTACCCCTTGTTGTTTTCATTGTTGTTCTGGCCTTTGAACTGTGGGACAATTTGCTTCCTTTTGCATGATGCGTAACATCCGAGGCACACTAACAAGAACATTCTCCTTTTCCTGTGCCTGCTTTATTTGCTACCTTTAATAAAAAACAACTGTCAACTTTGAAATTGTGGGGTTCTTCTGTAATGTTTTTCTAAAGACTTAGCTACTTTAATAATTTTAAAAAACCCAAATGTCTTTATTTAATTTTAAAATATAGTGTTGCTGTTTTCCCAGTGCCTTTGAGGGGGAGTACACACACCATAAAGCTAAAGGAATATACAAATGTGTTGTTTGTGGAACTCCTTTATTCAAGTGAGTATGCTAAATATAGTTTTGTGATTTCTGTCTATTAGGTGATATGTAATCTTGTATATATTTCATGCATAATTGTGTAAGGTCATTTCATAGAATCACAGAATGGTGAAGTCATTCAACCGTTTAAGGGATAAAAGAGAAGCAATGTAAATAATAATGCTCTAGTAAATTGGTTTTATAGTAAAGATAAAAAATTCGGATAAATAAAATAGGAAGATAACGTTCAGGTAAAAGAGGAAATATGGCAGGAAAAAAATTACTAATTTTAAATTTTTTTTGCTTTATGCAGCTATGCCAAGTAATTGTAACAGTCTTTCACTGTGTCATCAGATACTGAGGTTTGACTGCTGACATTACATACAGGTAGCTTTGGGAGATGCTGGGTGGCAATGCTGAATTTTACATACAGCATTTAACTGATGATGGAGAAAAAAGCAGATGCTTTTTTTTTTTAGAATTCAAGCAGTTAAGAAAACAAAACCAAGGAAAAAATTATTACTTACTGAATTTCCATGCATTCCAATTAGCACTTAGAGAGAACTGGTTTAAAAACAGTCTTTAGAAATACTGTGGGGATTGCAGCCCTAAATTTGATGCTAGAAGCAGTGCTAATTGAATTCCCTTGATCACTGCATTGTTCTGCACAGATTCAGTTGTTGTTTATATATTTCTGGCTGCTTGTGTTCATTCTGATGAAGAATTTTTTTTTCTTGCTTTTTTCCCCCCCAGTTCACACTGACTCAGTCCCTCTCACTTGAAGAGGTACCTTTACAAGAGCATGATGCAGGATAGTCAGCATAGCACTAATAGTATAGAACATTGTGCCAGTAATAGGTTAAAGGAAAATACAATTGATGTCGCTCTAAAATCACCAGATGTGGTAGTGATAGTTGTCCTCAAGAGACTGTCTGTAAAAGGAAAGAAGCACCTCATCTCTGTAATATTTGATTCCTCTGTTAGAAGGATTACCTGCAGAAACTGAGTAATAATGTGAATCTTTTGGGTTGAAAATCTGATGGTTATAGACACAGCCAAGACAATAGTCTTATGTCATGTGTTACTGTGGTCCTTGACTTGAGGGTGCAAAGTGGGGATCCAAAGTCTCCATAACCTGTTTTTCTGCTCTGCGACTTAGACATTCCATTGCTTACTATAGCTAAATCTTTTGGGGGAAATCTTGGCTCTGTTGAAGTCAATTCATATTTAGCAAATGAATGCAATGGAGTCAGGATTTCCCCATCTACCTTCAAGACTGCCTTTCTTTCTATCATCTGATGGAGAAAGAGTAGGGTTTTTTTGTGGGGTGAATTTTGAACAGCAGCAGTACACATAAATGAATGTGAACTGGTTTCCAGTTGCATTTACAGTAGTTTTGAGATGGGAAAAAACTGCAATATGAGACTTATCTGTGATTATCTCAAGTGCACGGTATGCTTTGGCATAGTCTTGAGTTAATGCGTTGGATTTCTCTATGTGAAATGAGCGATATGGAAATGTCTCTGTTTTCAGATTTTCTTTGAGACCCCCGTGGATTTTATGGGAGAAGAGAGGGAAAGAGGGAAGTTGTTTTTTCATTTTAATAATTCCCAGGCCCATGGGCACCTGAAGAAAACACCTGATTGATTGTGTCCTGAGGCTGGACTAGCCTTAACTCAATCTCCCCAAAGTCTTTGTGGTGCCTTATGAGCTCTTCCCACCTCTGGCCTCAAATTCAACCAGTTTTTCTGAAGTGGCTGGCAACACTGGGAATAAATGCAGAAGGCAATAGGAGTCCATCTTATTTTGTTTACTCACCTCAAAATATCAGTATATAATGTCTCCCTCAACCAGGGAAGATAGATTTCTGAATCTTGGTCACTGATTCAGCCCAGACAGATAAAAAAACTGAGAAGGAAACATAGATAAGAGAATGCCAAATGTATGCTATTTACTACATTTTCCCCACAGAGTGTAAATCACTGAAGTATTTTCTTAGGAGTAAAGTGAGAGTACAATAAAAAGAAAATCCATTGCCCCATTTAAAATGCAAGTAGTTTTCGTGGTGGCATGGGATTTTTTTGTGTTTTTTGTTTTGTAATTTCCAGATAGTCATCTGAAACTTGCATTTACATTTGTTTCTCATTGGATGTCCATTAATTTTTTTGTCTTTATGTCATTGTAATCTGTAAATATATATATTTGGACTATGGACCTGTCAGTTTAACTAGGAAAGAGACTGGAGCTTCAGCAGTAATATTAACAAACTTCAACTTTTAACATTTCTGATTTACGTTGTTTCATTACCATGTGACACATGAGGTCAGGGAACACATGAATTTTACACTCCAGATGAAAGACCTGGTTTTTGGTACATCTTTAAAACAGAACTTTGTCTCTATCACAGGAAAGATAAAAGAAACAATTAGGAATTTCACATCTCTTCATCTACCTACTTGTACTAGTGTTATGAGAAACCTCCCAAGCTTTATGGAGGACATACTTTAACTTTTTCCACAATCAAAGGTGCCTCACACATAAAATCCATAATCATGCTATTGAATCTTATTATTCCATCTCTGAACTTTCACACCAGACAGTCTCCTACATCCCAGTGCAGCTGCCTGAAGAAAGCAATAAATGGGAGAGACAATAAACTAATCTCAAGGACCTCCTTTCTGCAAGCCAGTCCTTATGCAGTTTTGTGTTACACTTACTCCAGTCTAGCTGTAGACTGTTGCTAAAAGAAGGAGCCTTGCTGCCCCTACTTTTCTCCAGGGTGTTTTTTCACAGCTTTCTCTTCATTGAACCTCACATGATGTGGCTGGAGCATGTCTCAATGCAAAACATGGATGTGATAGAAAACTAGTAAGTCAAAGAAAAAGTCCTCATACTTACCAACCATACCTGTTAGTTTTTTGTCAGCCACATTTATCATGGCTGGACGGCCTCCATGGCAAGGTTGTGTTTTTCTGTATCAGTTCACAGGGAGACACCTATGCCACCTGAATGCTCAGTGTTTTCTAAGGGGCAGCTGTATTTACAAGGTTGTGCCTACTTTAATTTTTCAAGGCATTTTCTTATACATTATGCAAAAATACCATTCTGTCCACAGCCATGGAAAAAGGAGGTTAAAATGGACCTGAGTGAAACCCACGACCTGTGCTACTGCCATAGGAGAGAATCTATTCCATATTTAATAAAGCATGGTCATGTCCTTTACCATATGCAGGACTGTGACAAAGATGTGATATAGATGGGAACTGGGAAGCCTGGGAGAACGATTTCCTTTTAAAAAAAGAAATATTATTGTTTTGTCAGTTTCCAATTTTTAGGGCCAAAGACTAAATTACCAAGTCTTCATAAATCACCCACTGCTGCCTTTATTGCTTCCTGGAAGGAATTCTTGGTAATGGTGTTGGCTCTTCTGAGCATGTACTAGTAGACATACCAACAGTATTATCCATGCTGTGTTTTCATTTGATTTTTGTTGAGCGGAGTCCAGTCTTCTCAACATCTTTCAGACCTCCAAACAAGAGAAAACGAAAGAGTGGCTGGGCAATATAATTATACCATTAACACTGTAACACTCTTGCCTTCACAAGACAAGGCAGGATTTCAGTCACCAGGCTAAAAGTCAACAAGGAATTTCCTTGCCCCAATGTTGAGTGCTTAATTAATGATCTTTAAGCTTTCTTATTGGTCTTATATCCTTTGAGCAAGCCAAATGAAAAATCGGCACTGCTTATCTGGCTAAGAGAGCCCATATGACATCACTGATGTAGTTTCTCTAATAAGATCTAATAAAACTACTTGAGCAACTTCATTTGTCCTGACTGACTCTTAGTTTTCTTAAAAGACTGTCAAACCCAGCATCTTCTGCTTAATAACATTTGTTTGAAGTAAGCTGGTTCTCACCAGTGTAGGAATCAATGAATTTTTTATGTTGGAAACGACTTTTAAGATCATTGGGTCCAATTGTTAACCCTGCATGGCCAAGCCCATCACTAAACCATGTTTCTAAGTGCCACATCTACATGTCTTTTAAATGCCTTCAGGCATGGTGACCCAACCACTTCCCTGAGCAGTCTGTTCCAATGCTTTCTATGAAGAAATTTTACTAATGTCCAATCTAAACATCCTCTGGTACAACTTGAAGCCATTTCCTCTCATTCTGTTGCTTGTTACTTGGGAGAAGAGCTCAACACCCACCTGACTACACCCTTCTTTCAGGTAGTTTTAGAGAGTGATAGGGTTTTCCCTGAGCCTCCTTCTTGTGCTCCAAATCCTTCACCAGTATCTTTACCCTTCTCTGGACGTGCTCCAGCACCTCTATGTCCTTCTTGTGAGGGGCCCAAAACTGAACAGGAGGTGCAGCCTCACCAGTTCTGAGTACAGGAGATGATCCTTGTATAGATTCTGATTCTACTATTCTTGTATAGATGCTGATTCTAATACGAATTTCATTGCTATTTTCAGTGTAAAAGTACCATTGATTCTTTGTAAACTTTTAAGTCTGATATATCATTTCTCTTGTTTGAAATTTACACTGCTTTGTATTGACTGTTCATCAGTCACTCTGCTTGGAAGAAGTAATTTTCAGCTGGTTTTAACCTGCTTTATGCTCTACTATGTGTATGTATGTACCTCAAGTAAAAATCAGGTAGGGTGGATTGTAATGGATTAGGACTGCAGAAGGTGTAGATTTCTATATATATCTGTTTATAGCTCTCACATTAAAATAAACTCTGGACAGAACTCACCCAGAGACTACTCTTCACCATCTCTAGAGGTATTTGAAAGACATGGAGATGGCCACTTACAAATATGGTTTAGTGGTGGACTTGATAGTCTTAAAGGTATTGTGCAACCTAAATAATTCTCTGATGTTAAAATGCTCCTTTTGAATTTGGCTTTTCATCAGTATGCAGAACAGAAATTGTCACAGCATCCATCAATAGTGAAATTTTTTTCTTTAACCAGGCTTACTGAGGAATACAGCATTATGCTGACTCCATGTCAGCCCTAATAATAAAACTATATAATTTAATCTGCTTGCCAATTTCAACCAAATTTGGCAGGGACGTAGTTATGAAACCTCAAAGATATTAAGTCCTTAAAGTGGTAAGAAAATCAGAACATATTCAAGCCCTCTTTGAGGGGAGACCTGAACCAGAGTTCAACTATATTATTAGATTATAGCAGGTAATATTATTGTAAATAGTATATATTATTGTATTATAACAGAGAATCTACATGAGGGTTGAAGAGAGAGGCATTAGGGATGTCCAGCTCTGGAAATATCTGTGAGTAGTTTTGCTGCCTGAGACACCACAGGATCTGTCCCCGGCCACAATGCAGCAGCAAGCCTAGCTTTGCTCTTTCTGCTTGGTTCTTAAAGCTTGGGGACTTCTCAAATTCCCTGATGGTGCAGGTCTCATAAATTCCTAGGTAGCTACATCAGGTATTAATTTTTACATTGGAATACTGCTGCATTTTTCTTTCTGGAAGCTTGACTTTCAGAAGCTTCCAGAAGCTATTTGGAGCTTCAACTCATGAGTATGATCAGTGACTGCTTTCCAGGTAATGGTTTACATTTTCAGAAGGGTTATATCCGTACTTATAAATAAGTGGACAAAAACCTCTTCTCTGGCCCTAAAGGCAAGTGACAAGACATGGCTTGTGTTTTTAGCCTAAATTCCTCTCCTCTGAAACAGAGAGGCCTGGTTCATCCTGCTTTTGGGGAATGGTCCCTGGCCTGAGCCTCCCTGCAGTTTGCCTAGGTCCTGTCTAGGAGAGGCTGGTTCTCATTAGCAGGATATGGGCCAACACAGTGTCCAGGGACAGGCTCACAACTGAGCATTACTGTCCAGGCCTTCTTTAGCTTGCTGGCAATGCCGTAGCCAGGAACTCTGATACTCCAGCTTGGTACTTTCTGTACTACTGGGGGGCAAACATGAAGGAGAGAGGAATGATTGTATTCTGCTCAGTCACCTGAACCAGGACATGGGTTGGCTTGGATTGTATCAGGAGCCTGCTAAACCATCAGCTCTTCAGCACACTGCCCATGCCAATATGGAATAAAATTCTTTGAAAATGAGGGTGTATCAAAGATGCATCAATTATTCAACGATCTTTATGACTGTAACAGATCTTTATTAAAATCCTTTTCAGAGAGAAGTAGTATTTTGAATGTCTGCCCCTACCAATGTTGTGTTTAGCATCCTTGAAGCCACACCTTGCAAAGGAACAACCTGGTATAAACTGCTAATGCAAAGGCCTAAGAAAGCCAAGAGGAATACATAACTCCTTCCATGTTAAAATGCAAGGATCAGAACTGCAGAGTACTTTCTGAGAGAGTTGTGGGACTTTGAAAGGCTGTTCCCCATGTTCCCTCAACAAAACCTATATAAACCTGTTAAATACTTCATCATGAAAGGTAAAAGGAAAGGCAGTTGTAACACAACATCACAGTTTCTGCAGTAAGTCCTCTTTCCCCTCTCCTTGTCAAAGGCCTGCTTCCCTGGCAAGTAGCAGATCTGTGTTAACATCAGCTGTAGTGTGTCTGCTCATGCTGTTAATATGTGGCACTGAACAACTGCAGTCCAGTCATACCTAGGAAGGCAACAGTTTAAAATTCAGACTACAGGAACACATAATGATTACCATTACTCCATTTCTTTCTGTTTCTCAGTACCAGGCAGTCTGAAGATCTGGTATATGATGTCTTTTAGAAGAAACAGGTTGGAACCCTGCACAACTTCGCAGTACAGATAAAATGGCCATCATATATTCTATTGTTTGTGTTTGACTTAGTTATCCCTGGGATCTTCAGAAGTATTGCAGCACCTTGTGCTTAGCTAAACCTTTCCAGCAGCTTACTATTTCCTTGCATATGGTGTGTTGGTAGCTGAGCCTGCTTGATACTTGTATTGCCATGTGTTGTGTGTATTTGAGCCATATCGAAGTTGGAAATGAAAAGCACTTTATAAATACCCTCTTGTTCCCTTTATGCCTATAGACTCCTTTCCGAAGATATTTATGAATGATTACCTGACTTTCAGAATACTCTTATGAGACAGAAGTAGAGAAAATATTCAGAAAGCTATTATCTGTTCATTGTGGGGGGTGGGTGGGAGTGTTGGGGTGTTCCCCTCTTGTTGTGATAAATGATAAAAGACAATTGTACAGTCAGGGCCTGGCACTGTAAGGTGCATTTTGTCTGGTAGGATGCTTACGCTGGATATCAGAGTATGTACTATGATAACAGACAATGCACTGAGGAGTTCTTTCCCTTCTAGTTAATGTAGTTTTAAAAATCTAAAGGAGTCAGAGCAAATATTGATGTGGGTAGCAGAACATCCCTTTGGAATGTATTTTCAGTATTTAATTTTATCCTATTTAAAGGCCATATTTTAGTTGCACATTTTTAACACCTATGTGCAATTTGTTTCTGATACTTTTGTCTAATGTGTTGTTGAGAAGCCGATATGAATACTGGAAGAGGGGAAAGGTGCTGCTTCCATTAAAATTGCTGTAAGCTTTGTCATTCCTTCAAGTAGTCAAGGTGACTTTGTGTTCCTGCAGAGTGCTTCTCTCACATCTGCCACTTGTTGCTTATTTACAATGCCAAAGACGCTTCATTATTTTCCTCCATTTTTTTCTGTGCCTTACTAAGATCTCTAACAGTTTCTGTAATACTGTATCCTAAATTTTATGTTGTTTTCCCAAGGGGAAATGGTGACCAATAACACAGGTGACCCTCCTGGTCTTCATGGCTCCTAGTACTACCTCCCATGTTGTGTTTTCTTTCATAGCTATTCTGCTGTTGACAGACAAAATTCTATTCATTTATCACCCCCATATCAGATTTCTGATGTGTTGTCCAGTAATTTATGACTGTTTGAAGCTTTGGTACTCATTACAGTGCCCAGTGACCCTTGTGACCCTCCTCCCCATGCACTCCCTGCCACCTTGCCCCCTGGGCCAGTTTGTTGATGCCACAAGTTGCAGTGCATATGTCCATAACAAGCCATTCAGGCTGAGAAGCAAGAGCTCTGTTTGACCAACTAACAGCGAGTACCTAGAATTTAGGCAATGAGAAGTTGATCATGCAGATAAACAGGTGCTGAGAGTAAGATTTGTACATTGTGTCTGACTATGTAGGTAGTGAGGTGTTGCTGATACAGTGATGAGCAAGAGACAATAGTGTGGGCAGATACAGAGCAGCTTGAGGAGAATATTGTAAATAAAACACTGACTAAGTGGCTTCACTTGTAACTGTGGAATTTCCCCCAGGTTACCACTTTTCTCAGGGTGGGGACTTCATCCTGCTGGGTGTAAATACCAATTGAATTATACTGCCAAACTGAGCATGGGCTGGTGCCCTGGGCAGTTACTGGTGCTGATATTTGTGAAGGCATGTCAGCAACATGTTTTCTTTGTTCAGTGC
This sequence comes from Acanthornis magna, assembly GCA_036785705.1. NCBI lineage: Eukaryota > Metazoa > Chordata > Aves > Passeriformes > Acanthizidae > Acanthornis > Acanthornis magna. The sequence goes on from JAWUZG010000001.1 coordinate 29,930,690, forward strand.
TTTTGGTGGTACTTTAAAAATATTAATTATGAAGATATGTCTTTTCCCTTTCATCTTTTCATCTCCTGAGAGTTATAATTTAAGACATAAAATACTGTGAGCACTGCAGGAAGGTGCAGAGTGAGCAGGATAGAAGAAGAGAGTTGTTTCCTTCCTTTAATAGTGTGACTTTAATAGTGTGAACTTGTTATTTTTTTTAAAATTATGATTGATTTTATATTTGTTTGCTGTAGCATAGGTATTTGGTATAGAATTACGGTGCTGGTTATATAAAAATGTAGAGTCCATGTAATGGCATGTACAAGCTTATAAAATAAAAGTTGAAAATAAATCTGCAATTAGTTTTAGAGCTTCAGTCCTTTGTTTCTGAAAAAAGAAGGACTGTAACTTCCCAAAATACATCCCTTCCTTGATGCAATGTAAAAGGATCCAACATTGTACTTCCTCCTTAGAATTTCTGGGGAAATGCATTTTGCTGCCAACATAACATGCTTTAACAGGTCTCCTGCTGGTCAGACCTTGTGTCCTGCTGTGACAGCCATGACCATGTGTACAACTGATTGTTAGTGGGCGATATAAATCTGATTGGAACATGCCTGTTAATTGGTTTGAGAGCTCAATATAGACAATGCTGTCTTGTAGCAGATTGTGTAGATAGGCCTAGTCATAGGGTTAATTCTGCTTGACAGCACATCAGCAGCATCTTGAGTAATTACCCAACTTAAGTTTTCCCACAGTTGAATTGAGATCTTCAAAGGCTTCTACATTTACAAGTATTATTAACCGATATCTGAAACATGATGTTCCCACAAGGGCTAATTTTTTCTTCCTTTTATTAAATATACAGGTTATAGGGTTCATTTGCTAAGTGCTAAGCCCTTAGAAGAAAACACTGCTTGTTAGAGAGAGAAAAATCTGCAGTGCACGACCAAAGCTAATGGTGCATAATGCACACATCATTGTCTTCTCGCAAAGACTTTAAAACAAGTTAAAATTTAGGTCTGGCTCCCTTCCTCTCTCCCTCTCTCCCACCCCCACTTTCCACTTTTAAGAAAATCAAACCACTTACTCCTATGCGCAGAATGAGTAAATTGAAGACACACACAAAAACCTCCTAGGATGTTGTACAATTAAGTACAGATCATTGGATACAATACATATGACATTAATGAAACGGTATCTGCTTCAAAAATAGATTGGAAACACTCATGAATAAATTAAGTCCTCTTAATGACTTTTAAAAAACTAAAGAAAACTATTTATTTCATACAAACAACTGTATGCTATGATTCACAGTATATAATTTAATCCTGGTTTAAATTTATATTTTATTTGCTTCATTCATTTTGTGATTTGTCTTTTCAAGTATCTTCTTTGTAACTCTACAGTGTAGAAAACAGTAAAATATTAAAGGCAACAGTTATTATTTGGTTCAAATGCCTTTGAATGCATTAAATGTTAATGTACAGAGTTAGAGAGTCTTGTTAAAGATGATGTTTGCAGGGGCGATCAGCCTGACAAATGGCTTTTATGGCATAAAGCAGTTCTTGTAACTTACAATCTTTTTATTTTCTTTTGCAGGTCAGAAACAAAGTTTGACTCCAATTCAGGTATGTTTAGATTTACAGTGTTTTACTGAATGTACACTATTCAGGTTAATCTCAAAAGAGTAGTTTATCAGTTCAAGTTCAGTTTAGTTTTAAACAAACTGGGGTAGGTCAGTCTTAAAAAGGATCTTCATTTCTCACCCTCTGAAAACAGCATTGTTACTGTGAAACATTTGCTTTCATTCCTTTCATTAGTTCCGGTCTCTTTACATTTTCCCAAAAGATGCTCAGAAAGATGTATCTTGCAACAGGCTTTAATTGATCCAGAAAAATTATAATACAAATAAATGATAATACAGACTAAAGCAAATGGAGGACTGGAGTTTGAGAATGATCACTGCTGTAGAGGAGAATGTTTTTCTTCCTGGTGGACAAAAACATTTCATGGGAATTTGAAGTCAGTGCAGCCTATCTGTCAGGAAACAGATGATTTGTCATCAAATTTTCGTGACAGATGCATGTACACAATGCATGCCAGACCAGTCTGTAGAGCTCAGTTGAGGAGGATTACCAAAAGGCAGTCTCTCTCAAGTTGTCTTTTTAAAGAATTGTAATGCGTTGTAGGGATTGGGAGGGAAGTGAAGGTCAGTCTAACAGGTTAATGTGTATCTAACAAGACAAAAAACACAGGACAGCAAACAGGGGAGCAGCTGGAGGAAAAGATCAGACTTATTCAGTTAACTATTCCTGGGTGTTCCTTGAAGTTAAACAATAATAAATTAAGAATAGGCTGTTGTCCTGAAGCAAGCTGAAATGTCCATTGCCTGAAAAGGTAATTCAAAATACATATTTTGTTAAGATGAAAAGTTCTGTTTTAAATGGGAAACCTGATACTATTTTGGGAATTTTGGGTTTAGGCCAATGTTATCTTCTATATGGTTTGCCTAATGCAGTGATTATAATTGCTTATAATTTTATTAATTTTGCAATATATATATTAATCAGGGTGTTTATGGAATAGCACATTTCCTTTTATTCCAGTTACAGCATGATTTGGGTTTGGAATGTGAGGCATTACTGCTTTTTCTTTCCACCTTAGATTTTATCTTTGGAACTATATGGGAGTGAAATCTACAGCAGGAAGCATTTAAATAACCAATGCCTAGGTTTCGTAAACTTGCGTCATCTTGCTTCTATTATGATTTTAGTCTGTGAGTTTGAGGTTACTTGCTTTAAATATTGCTTGAATAAACTCTATGGTAAGATTGATTATTGGATCCTGACAAAACATGGAGGGATTGCAGAGGGGATAGCTTCACACACTGTCTGCCATTACCCCCTTTATTTTAGTGCAGTCACCAAAACTATGGTGTGGAGCAGAATGCCACATGTCTGCTTTTCTGTTGAGGGGAAAATGCTCTCTGCAGAGCTTCAATTTGCTTGGTGGATTAAGCTACAATTATTTTTCTGACTCTCTTCTGAAGCAGTTCTCCTGTTAGGTGCACTGTTCTGCCTGCTGCTCCCCTTGGCAGTGAAGGCAGGGCTATGGCTTTTCCTAGGGAGCCCAGGGTAGCAGTAAAAGTTTGGCACTACTGCAGCTGTGGTGAGTGCCTGCTCAGAACATGTCACCAGGACTTTCTGCCCTGGGCTCCTGGTCCCATTTTAATCTTTGCCCCAAATGCTGTACTTGGAACTGAGAATTACTGAGGTTCAATGCCTCAGTCTCATCAGTGTTGTGTCTTTTGGCACCGTTTTCAGATGACAACCAAGGGTAGATGTAAAAACCAAGCAACACCAAGGCTGAAAACCCCCTTATCTTTGTGAAAAGTGCAGCAGCCTTCCCTTTACAGGGAGAGCATTCAGTTCATCCACTGAGAAGCTGTTCATGACAATCAGATGGCGCAAGGACTCCGAGTTTCTCTTTTGTTCCCAATATGTAAGGGCAGAGGAGAAGTGGTGATACTGGCCACATAACTCAACATCTGCTACCCAAATAAAATACCACTGGTTTTGTTTCCCCACCAAAGAATTTGCTATCACTTTCCCAAACCAGACAATAAGCCCAGACCTCCTGCTGCCTCTGAGTGAACAGGACAGTGTAGGCAGGGAGCAGAAGGATGCGTTGGCGATGGCATCCTTGTAAAAAACCCTTTCTTTTGTATGGGGAGTGCAGTGCCCTATGTAGCACCATGTAACACAGGCCTTTGAAGAGCATGAATGTTGTGTTGGCTTAAAAAGGGCTGCTGGCATTTGAGCCTGTATTTATGCAACCTCAGGTTTCTTGGAGACACCTTAAGGTATTTTCACATCCCTCATTTCATTCTGAATTCCCTAGACTGTCATTCCTAAGTAAAGTAATGATCCTGCAAACTGGAACAAACATGCTTCATTCTCATTTATCTTATGTTACTCAAAACAGTTCAAGTGTTGAATGTGAGAATGAGGTAATCTTATTATAGAATACATTTTTTTTCCCAGGGAGCTGTTCTATGACTATTGCTTGCTCTAAATTAACCCCAGTGTTAATTCCAGTTAACTTGCAAGTCTAGATGTGCCCTTAACAAACATTTATCAATGCTTATTATACTTTCCTAGAAATATTTGTGAAGCATTGAAGAATTAAAGAAGTCTTTCTGAAGAAAGTACAAAGTCAGAAATACAGCTTTTAAAGTACCCAGTATGCTCACTGCAAATGTAACCCTGGAAATGTTGTTCAACACTGAAATATTAGGCAAACATTGTCAAAAGAAGATTAATTTGAACTTTAGCATTAACTTAAAAGAAGGCAGCAGAAATTCCTACAGTGATGATCAGGATTTATCATACAAATAGTTATAACATCTGCAGGGGACACACATTCTTCATATCATGACTAACAGTTCCATCTGAGAAACTTCTTTTTCTCTGCTGATTCTTTATAAGACTATAGCTGGCAGAATTTCTGTCTCAGAGACCATGGGGTTAGCTTCACGCTGTTAGAAGATCTTATAAATGAAACAGTTTTGCTTTCCTGTCATAATATGATGAATTTTACTGGTACTTAAAATAGATTTTTTTCTAACAAAGTACTTGAAAGCAAAAAAGGTTATCAGAATTTTTTTCTCACAATTTGTTAGGAAACAAAGTAAACCACAAAAAAAGGGTGAAACAATTTTGTTCTAATTATCAGTGTTTTGTTAGTGTCTAAAATGCTTGTGCTATGTGCTTGGTTAGAAGATTTTGGAATTTAAGAATATAAGAATTATATTAGAATAGTTAATAGAATTCATTTGATGAATGATAAATAGATTTTTGCAGTTTTAATTTAGAGTAAAATAGGTGCTGTTCCATAACAGGAAGAATTTGTACGTCTCAAAAGCTGTTGCTGAACACTTTAAATCCCACCTTAGTAACAGCAAAAATAAGCATAGAAAATGCAAACTGTATCAGCATGCTCCCTAGTCACCAGGGAATGGTAATGGTGAATTTTCTACTGCCTGCTGGGAAGGCTGGAGTCTTCTTTGGGCATCTCCTGTAATACTTGCTGTATGCTGCATGTCACTGTGGAGGTGAGACATGATAATCAAATGATAGTGTTTGCAGTGAAATCATGAAGGGCAAAACCATTCAGTTTTGTTCTGTATTAAAAAGAAAGGACAAATTCACAGACAATATACAAGTGGAGTCTTTTTTGTATGTCTGTCACTCAGACTGTGGAATGTAGAAAATCAGAGAGCGCAGGGTGCAAAAGGGACTAGTAGAGGAAACACCATGCTGTAGAAACATATCTGTGCACTGAAGAAAGAGTGCCCAAGGACATAGAGTGCCTTCAGCTGTGCCCATCATCTGCTGTGCCAGCTTCCCGCTTCTCTCAGAAAAGATGTATCTCCAAAACTTGTTCTTCTGTCTCCCTGCTTCTACTTATCAAGTGAAAATATAGAGATAATGTATGTGATTTTTATCTCTGTTTGTGTCAATACTTTGGAAACATTCCAATTAGTATCAGGAATTAAGCTGTAATAGCTGCCCATGCAGCTAGAGGCTGTCCTGAGGGACAGCTACACACGAGCTTTTGTTGGATTCCTGCTGCCCCAGCAGTCAAATACAAAGCAAGTCAAGGAGCCCCCAGCAGTTCCTGGAATTTCCTTTGCCTGCCTTGTCTGGACTCACAGTGTCAGCCTGTGACTCTGAAGGTCATTTCTCCTCTCTGCACATTGCATTTTCCACCAGAATGAGTGTATCCCCATGTCTTCAGCACTGCACAATGCTGCCACCCCTACATCCCCATCGAGCTTCCCTCCCTTTCCTTTCCCACCTCTTGTGTTTACTGGTATCTTTCCTTTAATGTGGCCCCTACAATGTATGAACTTGCAAGGCTACATGATTCAGCATAGGTGCTAGAGAACAGATGAAGAAAATTACAAGGTTGGGGGTGATCAGATGTTTTCCTCTCACAAATTCCTCCTGGCTACATTTCCAGATGTTCAACAATAGGCATTCCAAACCCTCTGTATCAGCCCTGATTTCCCTTAGCCTGTCATCAGTCCCATTGTATGAAAGTCATCAGCACAACTATTAAGAGCATAAGGAACTCTCTGTACAAGTAAGAGAGAAATGAATACCAAAAGGCATTTTGAAAGTGAGTAACTTTTACTGACCCTTGCTACCAGGGAAGCACAAAAGAAATGTAACTTTCCAGAAACCTTAGGTCAATGAAGCAGCAAGGCACTAAGTAATAGCATCCATTGATCTAACTTATCAAAGATCTAAATACAGATTAAGAAATCAGTTCCTAAATTTTATTGATGTCATCTTCTTCACCCAGGTTGTGTGAGAGCAGTTCATAATTTCTTCAGAAGGCTAAGTAGTTTCAGGAACAGGGAAGAGAAGTGACATTTGGTGTTCTTAAAAAAATCATGTTGAATCAAGTTCACCAGTCACCTTACAATCAAAGTATTTGATTAAAAAGTATTAAAAGATCACGTGCAGAATCTGTAACAGGGAAAAGTGGTAAAATAAACTGAGATACTGAAGAACAGGGATGCTCCAGAGCTTTTGGATGAGGCAAATGACCTCTTCAGATTCTCTTTCAACAATGAGGAATTATTTCCTTCTCTCTGGCCACCACCAGCATATGGATGCTTGAAAAGGTGTGTGAGCTGGCACACAGAGATGGTGGGAGACAGTTACTGCAAAAACAGAACAGCAGCTCAGATTATCTTGTCTGTGCTATTTTGTTTTTGGCAATAACAACGCAGATTGTTGAGGATGCAATAGCTGGAGAGCATGGCTTGTTATATTTGTTCAGCAGCAAGATGAGCATTTAGAGTCAGACACAAGCTGAACCTGATGAATGTTTCAGGGCCATGCTGTGGTGTGACTTGGAGCATTAGATGGCTGGGACATCTCACTGGTATGTCCCAGAGAACTGTGTTGATATGGTAGTGGTAACTGATTATCGCCTGTTCTTGTATCACTTGTAAAGCTTGGCAAAAGCGAGTCACATTATTTCAACATATAGAACACTCTTTTACTTCATGAAGGACTGATTAAAAATGTTGTAAGCATGCAGGCAATCTTGCTTTTCTAGGATTTTTAAAGAAGGCAGTCAGGTACTGGAGGACTCCAAATGTGTAACTTCCCAAATTCTAATACTGGTTTTGAAGTTGCAAATGTCTTTTCTTCCCACTTCCTCTGTTCATCTTATTTGTCTCTAAGCTGTGCTATTCCTTGCTATCATTGGCATGATTCTCAGTTCTCAAAGTATTTTTATAGGAAGCCTGATCACCTCTATAAGCTGGATCTGTGAATCTAATAATGGAGAGCAACAGCCTTAAATCTTTATATGTGAATAATTTGCATGATTTCTATTTTTTCTGAGTTTTTTGGTAATATATTCCTCCCTCCTTTGTGTACTCACTAATAGGGCTACTTAAAGATGTTCTGTCCTTGTGCAGTAGCACACAGGCTCATGGTGCCACTCTGGCATGAAGCACTGCTTGTCGGGATGTGGTTAAAACTGTGTATTAAAGGGCCTTGCTTATGGAGCCAGGAATGTAATATCAACAAAGGCAAATTGTCTATTTCTTTGTCATATGTACACTTTAATAGTTGTCGCTGCTTCTTTCTTGCTTTGCTGTGAGGATCTTGCTGAGAAGCATTTTGCAATGTGTTTATATTGGACCTGTAATGAAAACATTTATACTTAGGTTTTCCATTTTATTATTATTAATGTAAGCAAATTCATCCGAGTTATTTAGAATTTTTTACCCTAACTGCTGAAGACAATATTTTCTGTTTTTTTAAAAATTATAGAAAGCTTAAAAAAGTCTATCTTTAGGAATCAATTTGGCAAAGTAGTCTGAGAAGACATGAATAATATATAAATCATGGGTTTATTACATGGAATTGGAAACTGTGGTACTGAGTTAGATTATAAACTGTAAAGTAGATTGACTGAGGATTTTTTATTCATCTTAATATAGCTGCTTCAGATAGGTTTGGTCCCTTAGGGAGTTAGTCTATTGTTAGTCAACAAATTGCTCCTTCCAGTTAGCAACACTGAGCACTATAACATCTTTACTGTTCTGGATGACTGAATTTTATAAATACAAAAGACTTGCTAAGGCCTCTTAACAACTGTGCATTTTTTTACTGAACAAGGCTACCTAATTACATTTCAAGAGCTGCTAGCATTGCAGTCTTGTTCAATGAATAAAATAGAAGATTTTTGGTGACACTGTTGAATCATCCTACATTACAAACTTCATAAAGAGTTTTCTAGGTCTTTTTAAATGAAAATTCGTTCAGCCAAATTAACCCTATTTCAGACTAACTGTGACAATTAACTTTGCCATAGTCCAACTGAATTAGCCAAAAATGGAATACATGCAAGAAAAGTCACAAGAATGGAAAAGATGGGAGGTTTCTGGTCACAGCCATGGCTCATCGAGATCGTTACGTAGCTCTAATAGAACTTACCTACACGATGTACAGCACAAGTGAGATGTATTGCTACCTTGCTTTATTGGTACTCTATTCATTTAAAACGTGAAATGGGAGAAAATTGCCTGTCTGTTTTGTAATTTGAAAGGTGAACTATAATTAATTTGTAAGTGAAGTGTTAAGGCATTGTGTATCACGTACATTCTTCTGCAGAGATTCTGAACAACAGCAACACAGGATATTGTTTAGCTCACTGTGCAATGCCAGGAAACAAGAATTTGGTAGGAAACAAGAACACTTCACATCTTAACTATCTTCTGGCAGAGAAACTGCTATCATCTACTTGGGTGTATACAGGTAGCTGGGATGTGTAGATTTGGCCATAATGTGGATGAGTGGTTCCTATTTTTAGTGTTGTATGGGCATCTGCTGATCCTGTGTCATTTTCCAGCATATCTGACAGCTCTGCGCCCTGGGCAAAGTACTTTTTCCCTACGCCTTTTTGCTCCTGCACATTGTCTGTCTAGTTTGTTTACTTTGTAAGGATTTTCGGGGGAAGAGCTGTCCCGTGCTATTGAGCATGTCCAAGACCTAGAGCAGTGGAAACACTTTCTCAGTTAAGGTCGCCTCATAGGTCCACCATAAATTGCATCATGGCTGGCCTTTACAAAGTGTCTCCTTTTAGACTGAAGCTCTGTTAGAAAGAATCTCTGGAAAGCAATAGAAAAGGCAGCATGGGGTATGTGTTCAGCTGAATTAAGAGTATTTTACTCAGCCTGCACAGTCACTGACACTACAGAATTTGTGTCAAGGGGATCTCAGTCCTCTGCAGAAGAAATACAGTGGTCTCAAAATGGTCTTCCCAGGTCTGGAATTTCTCACCTAATTGAACTGTGGGATTTCTGCAGTAGAAAGCATGACTTCAGCTATAGATAAAGGCCTGAATTTGTTTGTTAAAATCCAGTACATAATAACAGTAGAGTTTAAATGACATGGAAATATGATCTGAGGACTTACGCATATAGAACAGAAAATACATACAGAATGTAAAACTTCCAAAAGCTCTTGAAGACTAATATTCCTATCAGTGAGATGGGAAGCAGTTTCAACTTGTTTCTCATAGGATCATTCATGCATGCATTAATTTCTGGAAAAAGCCCCACGTATTTGCAAATGTGAATGACACTTGATATAGTTGGGCCTGGAGGTTGTTAAATGTTCTGGATGTTCTGATCAATGCCAGTTCAAGGAAATCACTTTGAATCTTTCAAGATTCTGAGCAATCTGATAGCTTCTGCAGGCCCTGAGAGCTGAAGATGCTCTAGACTTGTCATGGATCAGTTCTATGGTGCTTTCCATTATGGTGGAAATACTACTGATTTTGAAGGGAAAAGGAGATGAAATTAGAAATACTGAAGAGGTCCTAATAGTATGTTTGTTAATATAGACTGTATTTAGTACAATCCAATACATTCTCAAGACAAATTGTTTTTTTCTCTCCTTAAAAAGTACTCTTTTTAAATTGTATCTTCTTCTGAATATGCTTATAAATTCCCTCCTTATTCTGGAAGTTCACGTTGAGTCTCCACGGCACCCTTCTGCAAAGTTCACAAGAATTTCTTAAGTACTTTCACTCCCTTTTCATTCATTCATTCCCACCCACTTGAATATTCTTCTTGCTCTCTTTTCTGGTGACTAATAAAATTTTTCATCTTTTATTTGCCTGGCAAAAAACAAGCTGAGGAGTTTGGGCTGGGGCCCTTTCTTCATTTGGGTAGTGACTAAGGCTGTGCTGGTAAATCAAATGCTGACTCAGTAGTTCCTAAACTCTTCTTTAGGTAGACCACTACATCAGTTGTCCTATGAAAAGGCATCCATTGTTCCTCATAGCACTTTTTTATTCTGCCTTCTTGACAACAGATAAGGTCAAAGCAGGAGAGAGCAGAGAGCAAGGTGGCAAGGTTAGTGCTCTCTGAGATACTAAAATCCAGAGATACTACAAACTCCTACTTGTCTTCTTGTGGAGGAGGGAAGTTCTTCTGTTCATGTGATGTCCCATTAAATCAGAGGAAGATGTTGAAAAATGTGGCTTCTCAGCAGAGGAGTGGTCCCACTTTTTCATCCACAGAGTCTAGCAGCTGCTTCATGTCGGCTTTCCAGTTCCACAGTACAACCAAATCAAACAAAACCAAACATAACCAAACGTAACCTAACCTAACACAACTCCCTGGGTTTGGCTGAGGAAGAAGAATTCCTTAGGATGCTTTCCTTCACCCACCCTGGCTTCCCTTCCCGCTCAGAAGGAGCCCGCAGCTTCAGTAAGGACAGCAACAACTTAGGACAGCAATAGAATCATTTCAGTTGTGACAATGTGGAGGTGCTTGGCACTGCTGTGACCAGAACTGAGCTCAAAGGAAATCTAGAGCTGTGTAAAGCAACTGGGACAAGCACCACACTGACAGCCTCATCAGCCTCTGGGAGAGAGGAGGGGGTGAGACCGTGGCATTCAGTGTATGGAGCCCCCACACGCTCTGTGTCAGATGGCTCTTTGGACTTCAACAGCTTGTCCATGCGACAGGCTGCAGCCACACACCAGGCAGAAGACTATGGGAGTGTTTTTTGCCTGTGTGCCTTGTTGAATTTAATAGGACAGGGTGGTTATGGTCAATATGTCCACTCTTGTTCTCATTATTTTCTCACTGCCATAAAGTGCATTTTCCTGTTTTGGTTTTAGGCAATGTCTCATTAAGCACAATATCTTTTGTGGTTGCATGCATGTTGTGCAAAATAGCACATCTTCTGTTTTGATTAGCATGGTTTATGGGGTTATGAATTTGAATAAGAAGGAGATGCTAGTTATTTTTATTTCTTCCCTCTGGATTTATTAGAGAAAAAAAAACTTAACATCTTGTTTGTACAAGATGATGAGAATGATATCATACAGTATTAGTTGAAACTAGAATAAATCTGTTATTTGAAAAAAATTAGACTGTACTGCATGATAATTATTAATGACAGAAGATTCAATAAAGATTAAAATATTTAATGTTTTTCTTTCATTGATGTAGTGCTGTAAATTTATGACCACTAAGAAACCATATGAAAGATCTGTCAGCTTTTGCTATTTCACATTTTAGTCTCTTATCAAAACTGATTTCATGTTTTGCAGTACTAAAAATAAAGGGAAAAATGTAAGCTGCTTTTAATCAAACTGGAATGTTCAGTGATCACCATCACAGTCTTTACAGCGTTGATCTGAGTATGAAGGAAAGAACATTAACTTGTCTTATGTTGACTTAATTTAGGGGCAACCACAGCCTTTAAGATGTAATGATAGACAAGTTTGTGTCATACCACTGCAACTGCCACTGTACACGTGAGCAGCCATCTGCTTAGGATTAAGCCCTAAGTCAAAACACCAATGAGGTCTAATGCTGCCAGTCTAAGTTAGACACAATTTGCACTGAGTTCTATGTGAGTAAGGGCATCACAGTCAGGTCTAATGCCAGACAACAGTGTATTTAGTTACAAGGGCTGAAAGCACTTCTGAAGGAATTGCATCCCTATGTGATTGGATCAGGAGTTTTAGCATCCTTGCTTTACACTGGGGGGTGAATTACCATTCTCTGTTGTTTTGTCTATGATTGTCTTGCCTGCTTATTGTTCTTTACAAAGTGGTCCCAACCTTTTCATCAACCATGGTCCAGGTGTCTGAACAAACTTAAGATTGTATGCTCATCTCCAAACACCATGCCTATCAAGATCACAGAATCAATATTCACAGTGTTTGATAGCTGTGAATAAAACTGAAGCATGTAATTTAGCACTAATCTTTACTCACTAGCTGTAGCAATGAAGGTGCTTTCATTATGTCCATAACATCCCTTTCAGGTTATGTCTGTGTCTGGCTTTCACACAATCCCTGTGTTCTGTGGAGAAATGGTAGCATTTCATTTGGAGGGATATTTTACAAAAGCTATTGCCATCTCAGAGGAGTGGGATCATCTTAACTAACTGTAACACAGCCCTCTGAGCTTCATTTGAGTCAGTTGGAAGAGATAAACACCCTCAGATGAGTTCATCCGTTCTGCTGGAGAAGTCTGTCTCAGGGTACACTGAATCACCCTTTTGAGTGCCCATCAGTTTTAGAGTTAGGCACACAACTTTGACAGTTAAAGTCAAAGATATCAGTCAAAGATAAAGTCATAGATTATCACTTGAATGGATGTGCTGAGAGTTGGAAATGAGTGGATGTGATCCCCAAGTCATTTTCTATGGCTGATGCTGTGGAGGCGTGGTAGAAAGAAAATCATAAGTTTAAGAGGAAAACCACACAACTTATCCCAAATTCTTCTGCTGGGTGTCAGTAATCCTCTTGTACATGGAGCTTGTTTGGAGTGTATTTATGGGAAAGATGAGTTTAGCTGTGATTATTTTAGTTCTGTTTCTCCTTGTATGCCTTTTCATTTCCTTTTTTTTCTCTTACCTTTCCTAAACAAACCCAAATATGCTTATGTGTCTCCAGTAACAGTTACTCCAGAAAATCGCTGCATTTTTATCACTTTTTCTTGAAGTATGAGTAAGAATTTTCAGATATGAGAAAGCTGATAAAATATGTTTTGCAAATTGATGATTCACCACTATTCATCTGTTCACAGGCAGGAAGAGAAATATGTAACTCAAAGAGAGATGGTCTAAGGATAATAAGAGTGAATCAAAAATGTTGTATCATATTCAATTTAGCTTCAGTCAGGGCCCAAATATTAAACTGGTTTTTGGCATGTTTCAGAAAGCATGTAAAATTTTTGAAAAGTAGGAAGAGATTTTGATGAATTTAAGTCACTATTGAGAAACTTTAAGAAAGTCAAAGTCTTTTCTTCTGTTAACTTCTCTAACCAAGTTATGGAAGGCTGACACAATAAATGCAGATATGAAAATGGAAGGGTGTATTTTTAAAACATTAGCATTTAAAACCAGAAGTATTCTGTTTCTGCCTCTTACTTTTCAAGGAGGTGGTCATGAGAACAGAAGTCCCCTGTTTATATTCTCATTTAAAAAGTGTTTACCCTAAGATTTATGGATTTTTAAAGTGCTCATATACTCACTTCTATACTATTATCTCCCCTTCAGTCAGTGATTTTTTTTTCCCATCACACACACTATAAGGGATTAAAATAGAGTCCCAGGAATATTGACTCACAGAGGAGTGAGATTTGAGATGTCAACTCTCAGCACCGATAGACTATCTGCAAACCTATTAAGACATATTTAGGTTGAAGAGTAGCAAAAAAGTCTGCTTGTGAATAAAAAAATCTGCTGCATAAAGTATTGTGTTGAGAGCATTACAGTTCTTGAAACAACTTTAAAAGGCAAGAGAGGAAGATACACTGTTTCACTGAAATGAAAGCACTCCCTGCTTTCAAGTATAGTGAGAAAATCCTGATTGAAAGACTACTATCAGAGCTGTACTTTGGGTCATGAGTTAGTGTTAGACTGTGACAAACCTAATTTTTGTTGATCATCACTTACCCTGGTAACTGGCTTTGCTGGAGAGGAGAATTACAGGAGCTCTCTTTTTAAATCATTCTGTTTTCTTTACTATCTGCATGTGTGACTCTTCCCTGGCCCCACAATGATGATACATCTCAGGCATACCTCCATTTGTGTTGTTGTGGCAGTATGATTAAACAAAGCAGCATTTTGCTGTTGAAGATCAGCATGATTCTGAAATCTATGCCAGCAGCTGCTTTCACTCCTTTAGTTCTAGGCATTACAGTACAGACCATACAAAAAGTAAGCTTCACTCCTAAAAAAACAAAGAAACATACCTAGCAGAACTGTAATCTTAACTCCCTTGCTCTAGTCCCTGTAAAAGTAATTTATTTAATGATACATTAACATAAGTTTTTGCGTTCCCCTTGCTTTCTCACACCAGGAAGGTCTTTTCCCAAAGGATGTACTCCTGGCCAGGATGTGTAACACACCAGTTAGACTTCCTGGTGGGACATGGCCCCTCCTGGGCTCCATTTCTGCGAGGAAGGAGAAGGTACCTGATGACCTCCCCACCTCCTGTGAAGACCATATAAAAGTCCAAGTTTGAGACCTATGTCGTCACTTACTTGGGTGCCTGTTAGTATGGCACCCAGAGTGGCAAGGCAACTTGAATGTATTTGGGTGGGAGTGAGGACACGGACCTTCATCCAAATGCCCAGGGCTGTAAGATAATCAAGACAGGGGTGGACCATATAGAGGCTCTGCCCATCCCTGCACCCTCACCCTCATTCCCACAGCTAAAAGGGTTATTGGGAAACTTCAGAAGCTGAAACTCATGAGATTTCCTCTGGCACTTTGCCTGTGAGAATGTTTCTACTTATCCACAAAATGATTGAGCTTTAATGAGTTTCTCATAATTTGTACAAGCACTAACACTATATTTCTTCTACAGTTCCTCTGCCAATAGTTCCTGCATGTTTTTTTAAATTTTCATAAACTGTCTTGTGCAGTGCCAGAGTTAAACCTCACACAGATGGAGGTGGGCAATTACATTAAAATACCTAAGTAATCAAATATATTACAGCCTGCAGTTCTGCTTTAACATTTGGATGGGACTGTGTTACTTCGTATTTAGTAACATAAAGGTATTCTGTTAAAGAAGCTGAAAGAATAAGGCAGAGTGTTCACTGAATTAATGAAGATTAATAGATGAAGGGCATGCAGTGTCATCTTCACTGCAATGTAAAGAATATGATTATCTAAGTTATGCAAACATTCTACCTTTAATTTGGGCTGTATTTACAGAAACTTACAACCCATTAGTTCAATGATATAGTTTATTTGTGCAAGTCTGGTTTAAAACTAATGAGTGATGGGGAATTAGAGGGTTACAGAAGTGATAGAAGGTATTTAAAAAACATTCAAAGCAAGAGTGAAGAATGTTACCCTCTCAGGAAACAAACTGATACTTATTGAAGCCTATGCAAATATTTCAATTATGTAATAAAGATCAATGAAGAAAAAATATGAGAAAAATAGTCACATGGAATGAGCACAGGAAAGTAGATTTTAAACACAAGGATGGTAGAAAGATATGCTACAAAGCTACATATAAAATTATTGTTTGTCCTGCTCACCCAGTTTACATATTTGGATGGATGCAAAGTCTTTGCTATATGTTCTTACTGCAGAAAGAGGTAAAATGTTCTAACAGGGGAAGCTAAAGTTTGTCCCAGAGGGTGGGGCAGCCAGAGCTAGAACTGTGATATTTTTATTTGGGTACCAAACTTGTATATGGAAACAAGGTTGGGGACTTGTGTATCCAGGCAAGTGTGGTTTAAGTTGGCAAGCAGAAGGAAAAGATTCGGGGTTTTTTTTCTGTGTATTGAACTCGGGCAGGGTATATACCACTCAGATTTTTTAACATATCTTGGTATTTGAAAGGAAACATTTCAAATAAAGACTTGCACTATATGCTTGCAAAATGAAGAGTGAAAAACAGTTGAGCTGTTTGGTTTTTATCCAAATTCTCTAATTTTTCCAGTCAAAATGTTTTACAAAATTTAATGACTTTTCAGAAAGTTTTCTAGACACCTAGAGACTGTGGCTTATTATTATGTAGAAACAAACAAAAAACAAATTCCCAAACCTGCCATCAACTTAAAAGTTAGGCCCCATTTATTTGCATGTTTAATAACTGGCACCCACAGGTTGGTTTCCTAGATTGCACAATCATCCAGCTGTGACAGCCTTTCTTTTCGGTTCTGCCCTGGTACAATGCAACTGAACCCCTCTGTGACCCCTGGGAATGCCAACAATAGAGATGATCAGTCATTGCACAAACAGCTCTCCAAAGGGTGATCACTTCGTTTCAGGCCTTTCTAGAAAACAATTCATAGTTTTGCAAGTATTTTAGACTTAACATTTCTTAGAGTGTAGATTAACATTTCTTAGAGTGTAGATTAAAAATGTGTTAGAGTAGCAGTGCAAAACAAATATTATACCAAGTGATGGTAGTGCTGAACACTAAAAAATAAAGGTTGGACATTGGAAGTTTTGCTACTGAGGCATCTTCCTCCTCCCCACTCCACCTCCTCCCTCAAAAATACACCAATGGGATGGTGCCTTGTGCAAATGAAGCACCATTGTGTTTCATGCCAAAATGTTTTAATCAGGGTGGTGAGGCTTTGAAGCTGATGTCAGATGCGACCTGCACAGATCATTAAGCTGTCTGCAAGGGAGGGAGGTACATTTATAAGGTCTATTTTGGAACGTGGGTCAGAAGTCCTCAGGTCCTCTAGTTCTTGCTCTAAAGCCAGAAGCTGCAAGGCTTGTTTGGGTTTTCAGTGAGCTGCTGTAAGAGCTGTTGCTTGTGGCATGGGAAGCAAGTCATTTGTCTGACACTGACAGTGTTGTTGGCTCTGTTCTCTTCCTGCAGCGATTTGGATGGTATTTTACCTCTTTAGTTCAGTTGCTTTACAGGAAGGAATCCTATTGAGAACACCTGAAGTGATACAATTACAGCATGAGCATTTAAAACCATGGGTATGCCTCAGTTTCCTGGGAAGCTGGGAAGAAGTTACAGGGTGCACAAAAATTTTTTGGTGTGACTGCAAACCAATCAGGGTACTAGACACCCTTTACATTTCAGTGGAGGTTTGGGCTTAGAACAGTCCACAGGCAACTGAAAGCAGATATTTTTTACTAAGGCTAAGAGTACTCTGCAGCCGGAATGTATGTTATTTTGGTTGGAATCTCATGAAGATGTGAAAGGTACAGAGGCAAGACCAACCAACCTCTGGCATTCCAGTCTTTCCCTGTTCTTGCAACTTCCATTGTTGGGATGCTGCTAAATCCACTTTGACCCCTCAGAACTTAAGTAAACAGAGATTGTCCTTGTGAGGAGTTATGTAGTATTCAATAAAAGGTCTGAGTTTGTTGAATAGGGTTAGATCAGTACCGGAGTAGCTTGGTATCAAAGATTAGATTTTAGTATACCTAAGACAGAGTTGGGAGCTGACATACTGTAGCTTTTGAGTTTTTCTTGATCTGGTTGTTAAATTGTTCACAGCATGCTCAGTGTATGAAAAACACAGTGTATTTCAGTCCCTTTTCAGAACAGTGCATCCTCTGCTACCTGCTCACTGTGAAAAGATATAGCCCAGGTAATTTAAGTTCTAAATTCACATACTTTGCCTTTTGTAATGCTGAGACAGAGGAGATCTTTGGAACTGAAGGATTTCAGGCTTATTTGAATTATAAAGGCACTGACCTCAGGCAGCCTTTTAGTCAAATCTGTTGTTTGTGTGGTCAGCATGTACTCATGTTTCTGTGATACTAGTGCACAGATGTAGTGTCAAGCTGAGTTCAGATGTTTAGTTTATTCTGACAGCAGTGTTTTTATCAGTCAGTCATCCTTGCACTCCTTGCCCTGTATTCTCACCTTCTACCTTGTGTTGCCTCCAGTGCTTGTTTAACCTCTCAGTTAACTGATTGAGCTTCTTAGCCCAGAGAAAAAGTTGAATAATTTTCTTCTGGTTTAGTGAATTAAACTTTCTCCTCATAAATGGATAAGCACCTGAGTTAGTGAACAGTGAAGAAGCAGCAGGACTAAGACAAATGAGGGCAGGGGACAGAGAAGGGCAAGAAGCTGATGGATTGTTTCAGCCATCTTATGACACCTTCCCCTAAGTCTGCCTTGTAAAGCTTCTCCACTTTGGATACAGAATATTAGAAGTTGTTTAGAACAGAAGCCTCCCATGCATCTCCACGGGACCTTCTGAGTAGCACGTTATTGACTGTTCTGTATTGAGTGCGTCTTTGGTGAAAGACATCCCTATGAAAAAGTTTGCTTCCAGCAAATAAGCATTCATGTTCTTTTTGTTTAAAAAAACAGTTTTTTTAAATGGAAGATTTCCTACCGAGCCCTTGTCAAGATTTTGTATTTTGCCTTCTCTGGTGAAAAGTGTTTGTACAACTTTCCTTTATGAAGGAACCACAAACTCATCTCTCAAACCTAAACAAAGTCTCTGTACAACTCCTTCCAAGGGCAGATCAAGGCTACCCTTCCTTGACTTCACATTCCCAAGCACACGCTGCCTGAGAGGAAGCTCAAACACCCAGTCTGCTGCCTTTTTAAGTGAAAAAGGAAAGAAAGAAGTAGCATAAGAAAAAGCTAATGAATAGTAGAAACAAAATGGAAGGGCTGACAATGAGAAGTGGGACACATTGGATGTAAAGAGCATTAAATAAAATTAAAATCTCATTAAAATCTCTACCTCCAGCTACTTTTTCAATTTAGCTATTCTTGCTTACTGTCCTAATGTGGATGATGTTTCTGCTGTTAAGAATTCCTCTTCCAGTCAAGACTACCCGACATGTATGTCCTCTCTTGCTTCATACCAGAGCTCTCTTGGCTGAAGTTTTGGTAGTAGGGAACCAAATAAACAATTGTGTATGAGGTGTTAATCGACTTTGCTTCGGTAAGTTTAGAATACCTTGCAAACTCATTTGGCACTGTTAATGCCAGGTTTCAGCAGAGTTTACTTTTGAAGTAAATATTAAAGTGAAATGAGCTACAGAGCTGGTTTTGAATGTAGAGCATTATTTTACACCTCGTTAGGTCTATTTTTCCTACTAATACAGCCGTGGCAATTGGACAAGCGAAAGACTGATGGGATGAACAAAAGCAGTGTTCCTTTCCCGAGCATGCCAAATCCATTCTGTAAATGTGACATTTTAAAAAAAAAAGACCCCAAACCACATGGCAGAAGTCAGGCCTGAAAAACCAGGAAAACCTGCACTACAGCAGTTTGCACAAGCTCCTGCATCTCTTTACCTAATGTTTTCAGACACCAGAAGGATCATTTTTTCATGTGCAGCTAATTTACTGTTTTACTTACAAGGTTTCCTCAAGGAAATACACAAAATAGTATAAATGTGGTTGGAACCTTTTCTGCTTTTGAAAATTTGAAATTCTTTGAATTTCAAAATTGAAAAATTTTGAAAGTAACTTGATCCTGACACTTAGCAAGCCTTTAATAATCTCTCTTAGGTAACAACTCTTATGCTTGTTTCAGGCTCTGCTTTTGGGCTCTGCTGGTCCCAGCACAAGCTTATGCTGCGACAGTTATGGTGGAGGGACTGTCCCAAGCATGTGTCTGAGATACCCTGTGAGAATAAATTGTGCAGAGGTGAAAACTTATTCTTACTCTCAACTTCACACAAGGCGCTGACCCCATGTCCAGAAGATTTAAGAGTTTTTTTAGGAGTATCACATAGCAAATAGTTCAAGTGATATCTCCCATCACTACCTGCATCATGTCTCTGGCATCAGCTAAGTGTGAGTAAACCAGCACAAGAAACAAGTCATGATATGAGAACTGTTCCACACAAAAATGTGCACAGCTTTCACAGATGCATCAATACTGTTGTAGATTTAGTGATGCTCTATTTTGATGTAATAATGACAATGTTATGGCTTTTGAATGCCCCTTGGGTTTTTTCCCCTGTAGAAGAAGCTTTGCAGTGCTACCACCCCTTCATACCCTGTTTTCTTTGCCTGCAAGACTAAGATATAGCTGCTGATACAGGGTTCTAAAAGGCTTGGGGGTAACGAAGTGAATTAAACATTCCTCTTCCAGCTGCTGCTGTTCACAACACATCTGACAGTTAAAATACATCACACATTCTCTTGTCTGTTTAATATAAACAATTAGTATTTTAAGTGGAGTCCAGAATCAACCCCAAATAGGAGGATCCAGACAGGCAGTTCAGACAGAAAACTAAGAAGTGTTCTAAATTTATATAAAAGCAGTTTGCAGTCAGTTCAACCTATGCCTAACACGCTATCTACTGCAGCACATCAGACTGTGGAAGCTGAGAGACCAGTGGGTTGTCTTTTGAGGAAGAAGGTTAATTTTTCATCTCAAAATTATTTCAGCACAACTTTTTAGCTGCAATTTTTAGTATGAAATATAAAATGCTGGGGGATAAATCAGAATTAAAATATAGTCTTTTTGTTTTCATATAATGAATTCTTTATATAATGAAACATTTTAGTCAACCCAAGACCCATATTGGAGGAAAGCTTGTTGAGAGAGAATTTTAATTTTTCTTTTTGTCTTTCATGGAATGAAGACATTTGAAATCACAGACCTCATTGAAGCAAGCAAAAAAATCCGGCTTCTCTGCAGGTTTACATCCTTGAAGCTGAGGCAAACCTGAAATAACAAAAGGGCTTTAATGCAAACTCAGTTTTAGTATAGAAGCAACATCATGAGAATAGTATCAAGTAGTTTTAGGAATTCTAACATGATTGTTGCAAAGTGCAATTCATTAAAATTTATTTAATTTCCTAAACAAGATTTTTTTTTTGAAAATGTTATAAACTGAAAAAGCTCCTCGCTCCTGACAAAAAGCATTTGGGATGGAATACTATTCAGTTATAAACCCCTTCTTTTTTGAGTCTAGGTATAGCTCCATAGCACAGAGAGGTAACATTCTGTACAATATTGTTTCACACAGATGATCTTGAAATTCCATTTACCTAAAGTTTAGGCCTTTGTAGGCATGAGGATCTCTCTGGAAATGTCTCTTTCAGCTTTTCCATCTTAAAATCTAAGCATGCACCTCAATATGAAGCTGGACCAGGTGTAGTTATCATTTAGAACTAAACCTTCTAAGTACTAGCATGTGTAAAATACCTGATAGGAAGCATTTAGCTTCACTTCTGCTTGCCAGGGAAAAAGCTAAATGTTAGGTTATAAACTTTATGTCAATGATTTCCCTTCATTCCTTTGCAATGGTCAGTGGCCAACTGCACGTGGCCCTGAAGGGTCTACAATAGTGCAAATAATGGATCATAAATAAACAACATACCACCTTTTCGAAAGGAAGCCAGGTAATTAATTTCTTTTAAATTGAGACTTTCTCTAAAATGAGAAAGTCCCCTCAGCTTCTGCAGCTGTCAACTCAGTTTGCACCTTAAAAAAAAAAAAGAAAAAAAAGGAAGCAGGGCACAGGGAGTAAAACTGAAAACAGCTTCAGGTTGTTCAATTTCCTGTTTGTTTAAATTTGTCCTTTCTGACATGCAGATTCATCACACTTCTTTCCTGGTGACTACTTCATTAGATTAGTTTAGTTAGGTATTCAGAGGGATTTTTATCTTCTGACTCATAAAATTCTTGAATTCCCACAAGAATTTCCTGTGTCTGACTGGAATTTTATGTCTTTGTAGTTTTAGCTGCACTCCTTGAAGAAGCTGCTGTCTAAATTGCTCTGCTTTTGAGGTCTTCAAACAGCAGATCAGGAGCCAGCTTCGAGCCCAATTCCTGCTCTTCAGGAAAACTGATCCGTGCCAGCACTTAATCTCTTAATATTGTACCCAGAAATCTTTCTTAATATTTTTAAACTCTTCCTTTCCTGACAGTATTTCCCCTTGCTGCCTATGCCCTTCCTAGGTACCCACAGTATTTCTGACCAATTCCAAAAATGCACCCCGGTGGCTCGAAGTGCAGCCTGCACTCTGTCCCATCAGGTTTTCATCACTCTCTTGCTATAAAGCAGAGAAGCTGAGCTTACGGGTGTACTGGGCCATTCAGCAGTTGATGAGAAATGCCTTTGTATATCCCTTCCCTGTCTTTTTTTTAGCCCTTTCTGAGGAGGGCGAAAGCCAGGTTAGGCTGGAGCCCTGGTGTGTGCTTCTTTTGAAGGGTTCAGTGAATTGAAAGTGATGCTTTTTGACATGTGATCTCCAGAAATGTACCGAGTGATTGTAGAGCCAACTCGGCTGCTTGCACAGGGGCTCCGCCTGCCTTCGCTGCCCTCCCGGCGCGGCACGGCGGCCCTTCTCTGCCCTGCCGCACCGGGGCTCGGCCGTGCCTGTCAGTGGCTTTGGCGGGGAGGAAGGACGGCGGAATGGCACCCTGCCTTGTCTTCCGAAAGGCTGAGGGAGGAAAGTGGAAAGACCCCTCGTCACCCCTTGCGGTGTCGGTGTCTTGTCTCCTCTCCCGGGTCACGGTGTTTGACTGAGCAAGAACAGCCCTGAAACACGGCTGTGTGACACCGGCATGTGTCTGTCTGTCTGTCTGTCTGTCTGTCTGTCTGTCTAGCCGTGAGGTTGCTTCCCCCGAGTACATTCGCTTATGGAATCGGCAGGTGGAGACAAGAACAAGGCCATGCGCCGTGCCGAGCCTCCCGGGCTGCCCCCGCCCGGAGGCGGCAGCCGCCACCGAGGAGGGGCCGGGCGGGCCGGGGGCGGCCGTCCCCCGCAGCCCCCGCCCGGGCCGGGCCTGCCCTGCGGCCGGAGCTTCTCCCCCGCCGTGCCTCTCCCAGCCCCGGTGCCCTTCCGGCGGCAGCGGGCAGGGGCAGCGGGCAGGGGCAGCGGGCAGGGGCAGCGGGCAGGGGCAGCGGGCAGGGGCAGGGGCAGCGGGCAGGGGCAGCGGGCAGCGGGCAGCGGGCAGGGGCAGCGGGCAGGGGCAGCGGGCAGCGGGCAGGGGCAGCGGCAGCGGGCAGGGGCAGCGGGCAGGGGTAGCGGGCAGCGGGCAGGGGTAGCGGGCAGGGGCAGCGGCAGCGGGCAGGGGCAGCGGGCAGGGGTAGCGGGCAGCGGGCAGGGGTAGCGGGCAGGGGCAGCGGCAGCGGGCAGGGGCAGGGGTAGCGGGCAGCGGGCAGGGGGCAGGGGTAGCGGGCAGGGGCAGGGGTAGCGGGCAGGGGCAGGGGCAGGGGTAGCGGGCAGGGGGCAGGGGCAGCGGGCAGGGGCAGGGGTAGCGGGCAGGGGCAGCGGGCAGGGGCAGGGGCAGCGGGCAGGGGCAGCGGGCAGCGGGCAGGGGCAAGGGCAGCGGGAAGGGGCAGGGGCAGCGGGCAGGGGCAAGGGCAGCGGGAAGGGGCAGGGGCAGCGGGCAGGGGCAGCGGGCAGGGGCAGCGGGAAGGGGCCGCGGTGGGGAGGGGTACACGTCCTGGGTGATGGCCCGTGCCCAGCAGTGGGGTTGGGACGCCGGCACCACTGGGGAACTTGGACATCAGCATGGCCCAGAGGAGGAAGCCCAGGGAAACACAAATAGTATACACCGCTCAGCAGAGTATCAAAAGAGCATCCACAGCTGATGTGAATGGCAGCTACCACGGTTAGCCTAGTGTTGTGGGAAGCGCCATGTGATGGAGGCAAATCCGCATGAGTACGGAGAGTTTTCCTTGAGTTACTTGAATGCCTCCATGAGAGGCACTATGCCACGTGTTCACTCCTTAGGATCTTGCCTCTCCAATTTTCTCCTGTATATGGGCCCATTTCCTTCTGCTGATACTCTCTAAATCTTCTATTTCTCCTCTCATTTATTGCAACAGGGTTCTTTTCCAAGCAAATTACTCCTTCATGTTTCTTCACCTAGAGTAGTGTAAAAGAAAACAAGACTCTGAAGTGAGTTGGACATTTATAAACTAATATTGTTTGTCTGTGAAAACATGTAGTGAGTATAATTGACTTCCACTGTGAACATTTGCACTGTGCCTAATGACAAATGCTCATAGCTTACACTGAAAACTGCTCCATGTCTTGAACACTTTGTGTATGGTACTTTTGTTTTAATTGTTTATTTGAATTAAAAATATAGAAGGCTAATGCAGAAGAAAAAGAAGACATAAAAACCGCAGTCACGAAAGGAATAGCACAGGCACAGAAGAGAATAAGAGACCTGTGCTGAGCTGACCTGTGCAGCGACCATATTCATGTTAGTGCTTGCTCAGTCTTTGAGAGATTCTGGAGGCAAGCTGGGCTTCCCCCAGGAAAACATTAAAGGAGAACAGCTCATCATGAGGTTGGCTTTAACTGCGTTGCTGTTTCTTTCCATGGACTGTGTCACTGATTACGTAGTATGGCTGCAAAAACGTTTCCTTTGAAAACCTTGAAAGAAAACATGGTGTATAGGAGAAAGGGTGTGTTTTGCTTTAGAAACTGTAACAGAAAACAAAATGTGAACATTACAATCAGAAATACTTTTCCATTTCAATATTTACAGTTTTTGGAAGTTTTCAAAGTACAACGTTTTCCACTGACAACTTAAAAGCAAAGGTGTGTGTGTGTGTGTGTGTGTGTGTGTACATGTATATTGTTTTTGTCAGGGTTTACTGTGAAGAAATGTCTTTATTTTTTCGTAAGCATTATTACCTACCTCCTTTTGTTTGCATAAGAGGTTGTTAAAAAGATTTAAACCTCCCCCAAACCAACAGCAACTCCAAACAATCTAACTCTACAAATCATTCATTTTTTTTTCTCCTTTTAGCATTTTATGTAGCGCCTGTAGCTTTTGCATTCTTTTATGCATGCAGCATAGTGTTCAACTGTGTGTTGCAGAGGCTAAGTCTTAGGCAGGGGATAATGTAAAGTTACCCTGAGGCCCAGGGTGGCAGAAGTACCTCAGAAGTCTGCATAAAACTGCAATGAGTAGATCCTGCACTTCCGTGAGAAGCAGGGCTTCAAGGCTAGGTTCTTTGCAAGGCTTGATGAGCCTGTGGTTCGTGCTGAGTTGTTCCTGAAGTGGGATAGAAGTCCTGCTTTAGAAATGTATTGATCTTAAGGACTAGCTTAGTGGATAAGCTGTAATATTTGGAAAAGAGAAGGGTTTTGCTCTCCAATTCGTGGTGGCATGAGGAGCCATACTCCACCTCTCCATGTTCTCCTGCAGAGTCTTGTCTTGTGGCCAAATGACCCTTATAGTCCACGCTGCCATCAGCTAACTGCCCCAGTTTTTGCTTCAGTCCTGACAAAAGCTTTCCTTTATGGCCAAGTAAATTATGTCCATTTTTAGTTGTGACCAAGTTGCCTCACCTAGACATCTCATTTAATATCTAAAGTAAACAGAAGAAAGGGAGTCTTTGTCTTTTCTTTTTTGTTGTTGTTTTGGGGGTGGGGTTTCCTTGTGTGTTTTAATTAGTGTAGTAACTCTTTTCCTTGTTTCAGAACTTTACAGCTGAGATAAGAACCTGATTGTCCAGCTGAAATGAGGAGGGTGCTTGTCTGCTAAAGCACTCAGTACTAGAGGCACTATAGAAGGAGGTTCAGTAGAAGGAATATAGCTCCAAAAGGGAGACAGTACAGGCTTTGGGTTTTTCGAATTAAAATTAATCCAGTCACCTCTGTAGTTTCAGTTTAAGTGTGCAGCTGAGTTCTGGCTGTTCTTTACAAACTTTATTTCCCAGACAAGCATAACAATACTAAAAGGAAAATATTTCAACAAACAAATAGTGGATGTTCATTACTTGAAAGACCCCATGACAAATTTTTCAAATATGTATTTAATCTGTGACTGCTGTTCATTTCAGTGCCAGATGTTGATTATTACAAGGCTGCATTTGCTGGGTTTTTTTTAACTTTCTCTGTGAACATACTCCATTAGGATTCCAGTTTTGTCAAATCACTTCCATCGCAAGGCCTGCCAGCTCTACTGCTATCCAGATTTACTCATCCTTCATCCTATATGAAATCTTTAGCTATTTTAGTGAGTTGCACAGATAACTCATTGATATACCAATTGGAAGATATTTTGTTTTACCAATACTGCTTTTGGAGGGAAAACAAAAACAACTATTTGAAGTTGAATGCTTTGGACTGAGGTTATTAGGTCAACAGTAAATTTTAAAAACTATTCGAGAGATTTCTTGATGGCATTTTAAAATTATAGCTTAAGGTTACACTGCTTCACACAGTTCTGTTTGGCTCCTTTGATGCGGAAGATCTACAGCTGACTTATGTGTAAGATATACTTTTAAAAACATTAGCCATGATTTAAAGTAACAAGAGACACTGTTCAGATGAGGGGAGAAACCTGTCCTTTGGGAGGAAGTGAGTTAGGTTCAGTAGTTTTGTTGAACCTGAACCAAGAAAGAAACCATTAGTAACTCAATCTTTGTAAGAAGACTGGAGGAAGATCCCAGCTCCTGCCTACCTGTAGATTTTAGCTACATTCAAGATGTCAGGAATGTTACAGAGGAAGGCTCTAAAAAGAGCCAGCTTGTATTTATCAGTATTTTAGAGCACAGTGAGAACACTAAAGAAGCAGCTAGGGCAAGAGCAGTATTGTGATACAGTTATTAATTGCTAAAGAGAGCAGGCCCCATGCTTTTATTGCTCAAGAGACATCAGGGGCACTCTTGTTCTGAAAAATTCAGATGTCAAATGAAATTGTAGACGCTAAGTTTCAGATCTCCCTTAACAAGCATTTTAAACAAATATAACCTCCTCCTACTAAGAAAGAAATAAATCTGGATTGCATATGCTGTTTCATGGTGAGTTGTTTGGATGCTCAGAGTGCTGTAGTGGAAGAAAACAAATACCACCTTCATTCATGGCTTTCACTTTTTTTTATTTCCCAAGTGAGAAACATAAAGGAAAAAACAGATGACGATTGTCTCATAAAGACTGCTATTGGAAGCTCAGTTGTTTTGAAAAATTCCCTTCCCACGCTGTTCCTCCAGTACGGTACTTGCCCACTGCAATACCCCAACTTTGCTGTTAGAGACAGGTAGTGTTAGAGAGAAGTACTCTCTTTACTTTTTCTTCCAGAATTAAGCTTCATTTTGTCTTTGTGTTGTTCCCTTCAACCCCAGCCTAGCTACCACTCTGATGCTCTTTTGGCATGGTCTGCTGAAAAACAGTACCATATTGTCCTTCTTGTGTCTGGATGGTGCTGGAAAGGAATGACCTTTTTTTTTTCCATTGGAATACATATCTAATGTAAAGCTGTTTGTTGGTGAACAAGAGTCTTTCAGTGCCTGATTCTATTTCTAGTTACATTTAGGTAGATTACATGAACCTTCCCAGCAAGTATTGGTACCTGATGGTAAAATAATTTTAAGTACAAATATTCATTATTCATTCATCATCATAGAGATATTATGAAAAATAACCCAGGATGTTCTGTGCTAGGCAAAAAAAAGCCCTATATCTGTACAGGCATCCTACATAATAGCAACATGTCACTTTGTAGTTCTACATTAAACTTTTATGTGAGAAGTTACAGCTGTGGATGCCTGTGTCTTTCAGATTCTGTTTCAATAAACCTTTGAGAAAGAAAAAAGAGAAGGCCCTTCAGCTTTACAGCAGTTTCAAAGCAGAAGCTTTATTACCTTTTTTTTAATCCTAATACGCTTTATGTTTTTACACAGACATGGCTTCTCAGTGAAGATAAATGATGAGACTCTACCTTAAAAAGCCTTTGGGTTTTCATTAATCCGCATTAGGTTAAAAGGGAATCAGAATTCTAAAAATACAGCACATCAGAGAAACAAGGTATTTTTCAGGTCAAGGTCCTCTTTTCCATCTGGTGCCATTTGGTAGTTCTAACATCTTCTATCTCCCCCTACTTCTCCATCTGTAAATAACTCACTGAAGTAAATGCTTGGAATAATTACAGCAAAGAATGATAAAATGCAGGTTGAATTTAATCTCTTTGGGATCTAAAATGAAAAACAACTACAGACATCACAGTTATTGAGAAACTGGAGGTCTCCAGTCAACAGGTGTATGAAATGGGAATAATGTCAGAGCATTACATGCTTTGGGATTGCAACTGTTCTGTTAAAAAAAGAAGTCAAAAGGCATATTAGTTCAGGATAGGGGAAAAAATAGCCTAGCAGGGCTGAATTTCAAAAGCAGCCTGCCGTTTTGCTTCTGCAAATAATTAGAGGCGCACATTTTAACGGTTGGATGTCTAAGTGGTTGCATCCATCTACTAGGAAGCTGGAGATGTAACTACAGTAAATGTGTACAAACTTGCAAATTTGGAAGGAGCTTTGAGATGCTTCTAAAACTGGTTAATCAATCAGCATCTGGACTGCTTTCCAAAAGCTTATGGGAACAAAATGTCGGGTTTTCTTGTTTTTTGTTTTTGTGGGGGTTTTTTGGGTTTTTGTTTGGTTTTTTTTTTTTTTTTTAGCTGTGTTTTTGGGGGTTTTTGGCGGGGGGGGTTGGGTTTTTTGGTTTTGGGTTTTTTTTGCCTGAGGTCAGCATTGCCCCAAGAAACAATCCTGGAGTAGCCCACAAGATAAGGGGCTTTAGAGCTGCCTGGGTTAATGTGAAAGAAACAATCTGCTCCTGCTGCAGTTTCATACCTGTATCCGGAGTGCAAAAAGGAGGCTGGACTATGGGCACACTGTTTCTTGTTGCTAACTTCCTCTGGCATTATTACTACTTCGTCATCTCATTTTGACTATTAGGTTTGTCAGCTGTCTGGGACTGCTGTGTGCTTGCAGCTGTGTTGTCCTGATAGCCACCTTGTGCCAGCTGCTTGTATAGGTGCCTGCTGTGGGTGGCTCATTAGTAATACAGAGTCAGTCAGGTACCTGGAACAGGAGGTCTGAAAGTGAGAAAGAAGATGCTTCTTTTGAATGATTTGAAGCCCTCTGCCCAGGGTGGCAAAAGCAGTATCCAGCATTGGTTACCAAACCCAACATTTCTCTTCCTCCCTGTTCTGCTGTGTTGCTGCCCAGGGCAGTACCAGGCAAGAAAGCATTCTTTGATGAAGAGGCATAAACCACCGTTTCCTCTTTGCCAGAATTGGGACCGTTAATGGAAAACAAAAGATTCCATTTTGGTGAGGGCATGTGGAATGGATTTTAGAAATGCTGTACAGCTTTTACAAAATTTCTGGGGGATGTCCTAGAAAGAGAAAGAAGGGGACATGACTCAGTACGTGTGACACCAAGCAGCGTAAGATCCTTTCTGTTACTCATGCAGGATGGAGCGGAAAAGATCTGTCAGTAATGTTCTGTTTACACATGTTTTTCCTTGACAGAAGAAAGTTTCATTGCTTTATTTAGTGCATTTTAGATCCAAGAAAGGATAATTGCTGTATATTTGAAAAACTGTTCATCTCTGTGGCTTGCTTATTAATTTTTCAGACACTGGCCCTTAGGACATAGTGGCCTGACTCCCATGCAAAGGGTTGCTGGAGTGAACACAAACACTACACACTCCTATTTTAAAGCCTGTTTATATTGCCAGTGTGGTACAAAGTGGCTGTGAATCCAAGAATAAACCCATTTAAAATTTCTATAATGTAATAAAAATTGCTGGCAATTGCTGTGTCATACTGCCCCTCAAACTAAACTTTACATTTGAAGATATATGTATTCACAAATCTTAGCTGCTATTCACACACACGAAAATGTTGATGTCATTTGAAGTTGTTCCTTCATCTGGGAAACGCCTCCTACCCTCATCTCGTCTCTTGCAATTAGCCTTTGCCCCTTTCCTCCAGAGGCTATTTCTTCCTAGCTGGTATGTTTTACCATCCTTCAAAAGACAATGGCCTGGCTCCTGCTGCCCATCAGCTGTGGGCTAGACCTGACAGAATGCCATCACCCAGAGAGGGTTTGAGTCTCAGAACCAGGGTGTGCAAAGGGTCTTCTCCAGTGCTCAGCTTCTGCAGTGCTAAGGGTTACTGTTTCTCTCTCCCAGTTTAGCAGAAACACAGGAGATCCAAAATGGTAATCTTCACCCCTATCCTTACAGGAGCATGCCCTTAACAAGTAGCCAGATAACCTTCAAAGGTGGGCTGAAGCTTTGATGCACAGCTAAGAGCAGTCTAAAATGTAGAGGTAGGCAGCCATTTTGCAGCCTTACAGCAGGAATGAGGCAGGAGGGCGGGACTGGAGGGGCTGCAGCCAGGGAGACAGGTGAAATAGCCTGGGGCCTGCAAAGTGGAGCCCACTGCTGGGTCATTTACCACTTATATAGACAGAGAGCGTATGGCTGGCTTTCTGCACCACTGGGAGTTGCCTGATATGCAGGCAAGCAGACCACTGCTGCTACAGCTTGTTCCTGGCAGCTTTTGAAGTAGACAAAATGGTGAGAGAAGGCTTAGCAAACTATCAGATGGGTTTTCCACTCTAGCTCAGGAGAGGAAACGAGACCACAAAAGGGGATTGATTTTCTGGTGAATTTGGCTCATCAACTCAATGAGCAATTCACTCATCTTCCTCTGAAGGTCAACAGCATGACAGTGTGTCTCACTGTGCCTTTCAGGGCCTTTTCTGTTCCAAGGTTTGCTCTGTTAACCCTCACAGAGTTAGTGGTTTGTCCTGGGAATGCTGGTGCCTGGCTCGCCATGTTACTTGAGAAGATACGGCCTGGCAGGGAGTTAGAAGTCCACACTGTGGAGGTCTGTTTCCTAGTCCCTCTCTTGGGGTCCATATGTAGCAGGGGCGGAGCCTTTGGAGCACGCGTCACATATGGCATGAACTGATGGCCAAATCTGAAGTCCCGCCAGTTGGGTACAAAGACAACTTCGGGAGAAGTTTGCCTGTTTATATTGGTTTCAGATTACTTCATTTTTTAAAAGTGTGTGGAGTGCATCCAAAGCAAATAATTTTTCTCTGGTGAATGGGAAGACCAAAAGGAGAAGTCCGGAGAAAGAAGGATGGATGGTCTTTCTTAATGTCAAAGCTGACATAAACATGTCTCCTACAAACTCTTCTCACAAGATAATTTTCTCAGCAAGACACAGATTGCTTCAATCTCTGTGTTGCAGTCTTTGAAGCTTCCCCTTTATTGCTATAATGAAGGAGGCATGGTTTTCTTTGAGAATTTCTGCAGCCCTGAAGTTTGCCTTCTCCAAAGGCTTTCATGTGATCAGATAGTTAGCTGCTCCAAAGAGCTCCCTCTTTGAAACTCCTCTGCCATCACACAAAGGCAAACTGGTATGTCTATTTTGAAAAATTATTAAATTAAAAAGACAGAACAGGCTTCATTAAAAGTATTCTGGCTAGCTCTATATAAGGCCTCAATTTTCGTTAGACAGCGGCCCGGCTAAGGAGATGAAAAATGGTGTTGGAAAGGAGCCACCAATTAGGAGACATCAATTTTTCTGTCAACAGGATAGCCCCTTTTACAAAACCTGTCATATGTTTACTCCATTTCTGTTTGTAAAGGTAGTTGTTTGACAGCAATATTTTGCATGAGGGGAAGAATTTATAATTTTTTTTTATAGTTATCATTGCTGCATTATTTTGAATTCCTGTCTTGCGGAATATTTCTTGCTCCTCAGTCTGCCTGCTGTCTGTAACTCTTTAATTTGTAATACTAGGAGAGAGGGGGATGACTTTTCTTATTTTTGCAGTGAGTTCTGGGGTGGAAATACTTGTGATGGTAGTAGGCACCTTGGGAGAATAGGACTTGTGGCTTGCAATGCCTTCAGGAAGCGTAGAAATGCTACTGTATGTGTGTTCCAAAAAGGAAGAGAAACATATTTCTGAACATTTCTTTGTTTTAAAAATTGTGCTTGTTGTGCTTACATCCTAATAAATGTTCTTCTATATTTAATAATCTAAGATATGACTGAAGACATACAGATCTTTTTCCAGTTTACACATTTTCTCTACCTGCATTCAGAAAGGTTGATAGCTTCCACATCTCCTTGTAGTGCCTAGAAAATTTTACTCACTTTTCTTATGGAAGCTATATCCATCTTTTATTCATCTGCATGCAGTGATTCTCAGCTGCTGTGTTTCTTAATAGCTTATTGCAAGTCATTTTATGAAATCATCAGTAGCAAATGCTTAACTAATATTAGGAGAAGAAACCAGGAAGTTCTTTATTTTTGTGCATGTAATACAGGGAGAGAACAAGAGCTGCCTGTGCATTTTATATTTGGCAAGAGACTGAATGAGAAGGACAGATAGCTGGTGAGATTTCAGATGGGCACTGGTAGATGCTGACATGACCTTAAAGCCCGTCAGGTGCTTATGTGGGAACCCTGCTTCAGGAAATGGAGCATTATGATGGCTTTTGAGGAATGGCTGAAAAGTTACAGCTGTGTAATGGGTATCTTCTGGGTCACTGAATAGACCTGCCTTTTTCACCTGTGTTGTGGTGAGGGGGAGACTTAGCGTGGAATAGTTAAAAGAGTGGAAGGTCATTATTTTGGTAAGTGGCCATTACTGATAGGTCAGGTATACATCTCATCATCATCTGGTGTCAGATCATGCAGCTCAGTGCTCAGCTATCAGCTGCATTGAACATGTGCATTAGTGAGTGCAGTTGTTTTATCCTGGATGCAGACCACATGCAGACCAGCCACTAATGTCTAATATGGGCATAGTTATGATTCCACCTGTCCATGTCTGGTCTGAAGCACTCGTTACTGTTTTGACATGAGACACAATAATAATCATCTCACTGCCTCTAATGTGTGATTGTTCAGTGTCTGAACACATCTTTCTGGGTTTGCCTTGGTGAAGGCAAAGGTTAAGGCGCATTTTGGGGCTCTAAATTGCAATTTCCTAGCTCTTTTTTTAAAGTATTTTTATATTGCAAAAGCAAAAGCCTTGCTGTTTATCTTCAGGGTGGAATTTGTGGGGTTTTTTTTAAACTGGTGGCTAAAGCTGAATTGGGTTACCCTGAGCTAAAGTGCTATCACTGCTTGTGGTGGAGTGCAGGAATCCCTGTGGAGATGGAAGTTGGGCAGCTAGTGGCAGCTTAGTCCTTTCCTGTAAACAGCTTTGTATTTGGAGGGGTAATTTTCCAAGTATCTAGGTGATTTTGAATAAAAAGTCTCCATTTCATTATTTCCATGCTCTGGAGTGAGATAAACATTTTTCAAAGTGTGATTCTCTCCTGCTTTTTGCAATGCTATTTGCCACAAAGACACCCTCTTTTTTTTACCTGTCTTGTTCCTCTTTTCCAGGTTGGCCTTCGTTTTATGATGTGATCAGTCCCGATGCAATTGCTTTCAACGATGATTTCTCCTATGGGATGCATCGGGTTGAAATATCCTGCAGTCAGGTTAGTTTATAGCGCACACAGACCATTCCGATGGCAAAGGCTGCAAAAACCATTACAGTGTGCTGTACTTTCCTTGAGATTTGCAAACCTTTCAGTTCTATTAAATAGTAATCATTGTGAGAGAGCACAATGGGTCGTAGGTATAAAAGCTCAGTGGAACAAGCTGAAGGCACAAAGGGATCGTTGGAATGCATGTTGTTGTCTCATGTGAGATTTAACAGAGCAGATGTAAATGGTTGGACTCGATGCTGAGTTTACAAAAATAGTCTTCCTGAGGAGGGTCCCTTCAAAGGAACTCCTGAGCCTGAGCCTGGCTGACTAACTCCACACGTGAGCAGTTGAGAGAAGTCGAAAGCAGTGGAGCGACTGTCTGTGTACT
Organism: Acanthornis magna; assembly: GCA_036785705.1. Classification (NCBI taxonomy): domain Eukaryota; kingdom Metazoa; phylum Chordata; class Aves; order Passeriformes; family Acanthizidae; genus Acanthornis; species Acanthornis magna. The sequence goes on from JAWUZG010000001.1 coordinate 29,964,306, forward strand.
GATTCCATCACTCTACATTACTGTGCATCTATGGTAACTCATTCCCAACACTCATTCCCAGCGCAGTCCTAATGGCTGCCTCAGACAATCCCATCTGCTGTAATAATGAAGTCAGTAATCATTCAAAACATGCCCAAATTTTCCGTTATCTGTCTTGTTCTACTTTCTCTCGTCCTTTGTGCTGCTCTCCTTTCTGTGAAGGGAATGGCATAATCATTACCTAGCAAAGGGAGAAGCTGCTGCATTGGTGTTCAGCAGCTGTTCCCAGCAGCTTGCAGTCTTCTAGCTCCACATGCTCAAACTCCTCCTGAGAGAAGCAGCAGCTTCATTTGGGCAGTGATAATTTGCTGTTCTTCCAGGCAGTGTTGGAGGGGTAACTGATTTTATCCCTGACAATATGCAGCCTTACTAGTCAGTCAGTCCTCATATGTAAGGCTCAGAGGGAGTTAAGAAACTTCTCAAGAGTATCCATTAGCTTCAGTCTGCACAGAGTATTTGGCCCAATATGTTAATGGCTAAATTAGTGTGTCTGTTAGTTTGTATGTGTACTACATAATTCTGAAGTTTTTACATTGATATGCTTCAGAAGAGCCATTCAGCACTTTGTGGGAATATCCACTTCCCTAAATTCACTAGCAAGGTAGCAATGACACTGCAGATTGGGAAGCTCGTGCTTCACCAGTGGTTACTGGCGTAATCAAAAATGCAATCTAGCCTCTTTAGCTCTGCTTAGTAGGCCTGAACAGTGCTAAAATCTGCCTACTGCCAACCTGCTGAGCCTGTATCTGCTGACATATTTCAGGAGATGGCCAGAGCTCCTGGAGAAGCCCAAGGAAGCCTGTGGTCAGGCCAAGGAGTCTGGGAATGCCATTTATCTGTTGCCAAACAAAATAGTGTTAGCAGACCTGAAACCAGCAAGATTAGCAGCAGTCACATGCAGACACCATAAAATCAAAGCAAAACTAAAATTTGAATCTGAATTTGAAGGACAAAATGTGACCAAGGTTGCTTTATAATCCAGTAGCAGCTTCCTACCAGCTATTCCAGCTTCCTGGGGCAATAACCCCACAGATGATCAAGTCACACAGGAAAATAGCTTGAGGAGTGGTGAACATCTTTGCAGCCAGTGCTCAGCACAGCTAATACCGCTGCATTGTGTATCTTCCCTAGGAGTGTGAGATTTTTCTGCAACTGCAGAAAAAATGCAGTTTCACTGCAACCTGCAAAGCAGTGGGATTGGTATGGCAAACCTTGGTAGAACTGAAGGGAAATACCATCTCTCACATGCAAAACCTTATTAATCCTTTGCAGATGAAAAAGTAGTGGTTTTTTCTTTCAGAATTCTTCCCACCTGTGTGAGAGAATTTGAAAGTCTTTTTTAGTGTTCTTCATTATAGAAAGCAAATACAGCTGAAAAAATTACTGTAATATTAATCACATACATCCATGGGATTATCCTAGAAACAACTTTCACTGTTTTTTGGAAACTCATCACCCTGGCTGTATTTAAAAGGTCAGTGATTAGTGACAGGTAGAAGTTAATACAAATGCAGTTGAGGAATACTGTAAAACTGGTTGCATCTCTTTTTTTCCTCCGTCCTTTTCAAGAGTCCCATCCATTGTTGTCTCCCTAGCTATTATTTGTACCTGTACAAATCGATAAAATTCCATAGTCACAGAAGCCGTGTTTGCACACCAACAGCTTGGATTCTGCACTACAGCAGCTGACTGCAAACTGCTTTCCATGCCTCTGAGCAGCATATTAGAACCAGGAGGCTTGGGAGATCCAAGCATGCTGACAGCACTGACCCCCCCTTTCCTGCTCCCGAGCACATACTTGGAATGCTTTAACTGTTTCACTGTCCCAGTGCATTCTGCCCAATATATATTTATATCTGCCACAACATGATTGTTTCTTTTTCAGGGGCTCTGCAGGCATGTATATATGTCCTAGAAAAATGGGTAGCACCTATTATGTGTGGGGAGGACAGTAAAGTTAATTCATCCTTTGTATTCTCAGCTGAGTGCCAGGTTTCTTATACTGGGATACAAAGGATTGAATTACATTTCTGTTTAGGGCAGATGAGTTATAGAGTCCTCTATACAGAGAATTGCCACATAAATTTTTGGTGAGGGATAATCTCAAAAAGTAACAAATTTTGCAGTAATTCAATCCTGGTGTGATTCTGCCATCACAAAAAGGTGTAATGAGACTACCTTGGACTCTCACACAGCTTCTCAGGTTTTGTGAGGAAAACCTTTTTGATAGATTGTCTTTGTAGTCTATATGTGAATATATTACTCCTACAGACCATTTCTCTCTACAGTTTCTCTTGTTCTGTTTCTGTCCAGTAGAGAGGGAATGATTTATCTTTTGTTAAATGTTAGTCTGGAAAAGATCTGTTTAACACTTCCAGCCAGGAGGTTTTGAAGCACTCTTAGTTGAGATGAGATGATTTAATTAGGATGCTGAGCATTTAGAAGAATACTCTCTCTGGGACACTTACTTTTTAAATTTTTCTTCCCCCCAAAGGTATGGTTATAGTCAGGTGAAATGCTTCCTTGTTAAATACCCCACTTTCAGAAATAGCTCAGGTTTTCTGTGCACACTAACCTAAAAAAGGTCTTCAATATAAAGGAAAATGAAAAAAAGAATAAGCAGTGGACAATGAAGGAAAGGGTGGCAAGACAGCAGTCTTTCAGGAAGAAGACTTGAAGCTTAGTTTTCTCTAGGTCCCCTTCAACTTCCTTTTACTTATTTCCCATGTTTTATCTTCCTTCCTTACAAAGCTGAGCAGCTGCTGATTAACTCAGTCATCCATGCCATTTTCCATTGCATGGGGGAGCTCATCCTGCTGATAGCACGGGCTAGGAGCCCTCAGTTGTTATTGGGATCCTTGTTGGGCTGCCATGGCAGTCTCAGTGACATTTCTCCAGGAGCAGGGAGCCTGCTGTGGGATGTGTCTGCATGGGTGTGACCAACAGGTGGGCACACTGAAGCTTCCATGCCTACCTGCCCTGCTCCTGGAGGCAGTGAAGATTATTGTTTCAGCTGTCATTAAATGAGAAGAGTTCCTGTCCCACCTAGTTGGTGTGAGAGCCTCCCTCAGCCTTTCAGTCTGTTGAGAGAGTTTAACCTGGAGGCAAGATTTTACCTGCTTCTACAGACACCTTTCCTGCTCCTTAGGTGAATTAAAGGCCATAACAGCAGGAGAACATTAGCAACACATTAACTGCAGGGTAGAGATTTGCCATCACTAATTTATTCAGAGCTTGGAATAATCACTATTGCCTCTATGTATTTTGAATACTATGAATTAATAAAATGTTATGAATAATTTGCAGTCTTTAATTTTTGCTGTCTGACTGTGAGCCCACGAGCAGGTCTCTGATCTCAATTACATCATTCCAGCTCTCACTGAGATCAGCTATTGACTTGAAAGGCCGAGGCTCTTTGGTAAAGCAGCATGACTTTCCTGTTAAAGATAAATATTTCTCCAGTGCAAGGTTTTATTTTTTTATTTCTCGTGGCAGAGTGTAAAAATGAACTTGTGGAATTTAAGTGACTAATTACAAGTTCTTATTATCCAGATAATTTGCCAGTCATAATGTGCAGTGATAGTAATCTTAATTCTTGAATAAGGAACAGCAGGGTTAGCTTCTTCAAAATACTGTACTTGTAAAGCCATCCTTGTGAAGCAAAAGACTATTACCTTTCTTACAGATGGGATCAGTAGCATTCACCCTGAGTAGCACTGCAAGTATTTGGGTTTGATTCATACAGAGCAAAAGTGGCAATAGACCATTTGAACTTTCATATTTCTTACAAAAAGCAAAATTCAGCATAATTTATAATTACTCCAAGACAAAGGTTATTAATTAATAAATATTTTACATACCTACACTACGGGTCTTTTTCAGTCACCTGTCCCTATCTTGTTTATGCTACAGAAATTATTATGGAGTAGGCTGAACTCCATCCCCTCCAGGGGCAAGAGGTGCACCCAGAAGGACCTTGATGTTCAGAAGAGTGCCAGGCTAAAGAAAGGGAAAGGAAAAAAAAAACCACGAGAGCACACTCCAGAGTGTATCTTCAATGTTTTAGGTCCTTGCCAGGATCACCAAAGAGTTTAATTTTTTTTTACCAAGGGGTATAGCAAATGGCTGCCGGCTGAGAAGAGCTCAGGGCTCAGGCTGTCCCTTTCTTACACAGATGTTCTTACATCAGTAAGTGAAACGTGGGCAGTGCTGCTGTCACCACCCTGTTTTTAACTGAGCTTCTGCCATGAGATAATTACAGAAACCAGCAGCTCCTCAATGGTGGTCCAACCAAGTATATGCAGTGGCATGACAGGAAACACCCAGGAAATTTGGGCTTGGAATCTTAGGCGCCTGTGGTATCTCAAAAGATCATCTTCCGGGATCACTCCTGCAAATAAATGTAGATTGTAAATCCCACTTGAAAGGGCAGTGCAGGCACCAGTGTGCTTCCTTGGAAGCAGTTGCTAGTCATTGCTTAATGCCACAGTGATGCCATCGATCTGCACAGAGACACAGTGATAATTCTATTGTGTTTTGTTTCAGTGTGGTGCTCACCTGGGGCATATTTTTGATGATGGACCTCGCCCAACTGGCAAACGGTACTGCACAAACTCTGCTTCATTATCTTTCAAGCCAGCAGACAAGAGCAACGCTGGAGAAGGCAGTGGTACCGCCAGTCCTGCCCAAACAGGCAAAGCTGAGCTGTAGGATGAAGCAAAGCCTGCAGAAAACTGCGTTGATCCCACACAGCTTACAAGGAATGTTTTCTAGTTTTCAAGTTGCCTGCTCCCTTATATCCTAAGAATGTTCAAATGTATGAAAGCAATTTGCACCATCCTTCTTCCTCACCTTTTCAGAATTGAGGCCTTGCCTGCCAGTGCATTTGCTATAGAATTTGATTGAAAAATGTGTTGACTGAGTCCACAGGTCTTATTTTTCCTTCTTTTCTTTGAGGTTGCTTTGGGGAATCTTTAAATTGAGAGGCTTTGACATCTTTAATTATTAGTTTCTTCTTAATTCTGTGTTACTCTAAGTTTAGCACTATTCCTTTTTGTGGGAAATGGGGCTTGTGTTTATCTCCAGTCTATAGGAAACTTCTGGGCATAAGAAAATCCTGAATTCCTAGAACATCTCTGCTTTGTTCTGACTTGTGAGGCATGCAGCCTTTGGTCATATATATTCAACCATCTCCCGGCATCAGCCGCACCTTGCAAAAACTTGTAGTTATGGCTGTTCCTTCCCAACTGAAAGAGATGGATGAGATGTTAAAACCATCCTTTGGCTAATTTACTGCCAAAGTTTCAAGGGTGTGGTTGAGAAGATGTAAACATTGTCTCAGCATCTGTGTTTCTCCTTTGTTTGGTATTTAAATCAAGGTTTTAAGTAGTAAGGCTAACTTTTGCAGGCTACTAATGAGGCTTTGTCTGTTTGCGACCGTTCCACAAGTGTAACGCAAATCTGAATTAAAGTTGAAATCTGCAGGGGGTAATTATATGGGCAAGTGCAGAGATAAACTTGCAAAGTGAAGTAGATGAAGGATGACATTAGGCTCTTTATCTTGTCGGTTGCTACCAGGATTCAGAAACATGACAGTTTCTGCTAGAGGGGACTTTAGGAGTGAATGGAGTAGAAAGAGGGAGACCCTCCTGATGTATCCAGTTTTAAAGATTAGCTGGTCTGGATGCATACTGCATAGAAAACCCAGCCTTTAATTTGTTCAATTGCGATGTAGGACGTGAGTGACAGCACTGGTGTAAGATGTGAATTTGAAAAAAGCCTGTCACAGCTCCAGAAATTTTCATGTAGCAAAATTCACTGTCCCATAAGATGTTTTGCACAGCTGCTTTTAGATTTTTTTGAATAACAGTTAGAATTGTGCATAATAATGTTCTTTAAGCTATACTATACAGTACTTGCTACCACCACTTTGCCTTTAAACACTGAGAGACTTAATGAATACAGTATTTACTTTTACTAGCAAACTTTGTTACTTACATGTTTGGATCAAATTTTATTTTTAGTAGGAACAAAGCAACCACTGATTTTTATGGAAGCAGGATTGAGGTTTTTACTTCAGTGATAATAAACATATCATCTAAAGATCAAACACCCTTCAGTTAAAATATAGCTACTGTGAAAGCATATGGAATGGTCAGAATTGCCTTTTTTTAAGCGACATTAGAGAGACATGAAAAAACATACTGCACCTTAATATTTAATAGATGCAAATAAGGATGATAAATATTTACAGCTAAAACACTTGGGCTCTGCTGCAGTGAGCACCTACTCATATGAGTATTCCCCCAGATGTCATGCAAGAAATTGCTCTTCAGCTCCAGGAAAGGTTGTGCAGATTGACCTTTGGTGTTTCAAGGCAGTCGAGTTTCTCAGCCTTGTTAGGTTTTAGCAATATCTTCTAGAAGGACTGCTTTTATCCCTTGCTTTTATTTAAAGAATAGGAGGTTTTCTCTACCACATTTTCTGACATGAACATTAAAAAGGCAGCATCTATAAAAATGTGGTACATAAATGTGGTTTAATTCAAGATTGCTATTTGATTTAAGTATTATCAAATTTCAGTATATTCCTGCCTTATGTTAAAGAAATACATTATTTAAGCTTCAGAACACAGTAATGTATGCTGTCCTACAGGAGATTTATTTTTGCAGGATATGGAATGCAATGAAATGAGTTAATATGGTGAGGTGTATGTGATCTCTGGGAGTTAGATCATTTAATATAGGAAATGCATTGTTCTCGTGTACAAGCTATACCACAGCGCAGTGCAAGATAAGACAGATTTCCTTTTATTGCTCTTAGAAGATGCTAGTAGGGGCTAGTATTGAACCCTCCAAATCTGGTTCGGTCTGGTGATGATTGTGACAGAGGAAACTTGGGAGCTGAGCACAATGTATAGAATAATAGAATATTTCTGTATGTTTAAATTTTGCACTGTCTAGATGCTTATAAAAACTGAATGCGAACTGTGTAGAAATAGCAAACTATATTTTCTAATATCTCTATTTTACTCAGATGTTTAAATAAGATACCTTAAAATTCATGTAAGTCACATGTTATTTATATATACTATATATATATATAAAATAGCACATTTTTTATATATATATACGTTCACACACATATATTATTTGAGGATAATTTTAGTCTTCTGTACCTTTTTAATAACTAAAGCCTTTCCATAAGAGGGTTCAATACTTTTAAGAAATCAAATATACATTTTTCAAATTAAATTTGTTTTCATATATTTGCTGTACACAAATATAAAATAAATTTCTTTATAAATAATTCTGTTCTGCTTCCTTATTTATCTGCTTTTATTTCAGGTTTCTGCATCCTTCACTGCAGCAAGTCTTAGGGAACTGCTTTTACTTTGCTTTCCCCTAATTTACTGTGAATATTATACATACAATACCTTACCTCCAGCAGGTTTCTGGCAGGGACACAGCACTGCAGGGTGCCAGGTGTCCTTGCACCTACCAGCTTTTGAGAGACTATCACAAACACCCAGGTCCCAGTAGAGCAAGGAAATATTTAGAGAAAGGCTCAACTTCAACTTAGCAGAAGTTTTAGCCTCTTCCAAAAGATCCAATGTCGGATGTGGTGAGTTGCAGGCAAGCATATCATAGGAACCCTGCAGTGCCCACGCTCCATCTGCAGTGGAAAAATTTAGGTGGCAAGTTGGTTTCTGCCAAAGTTTCATCTCCAAGGATTCAGGTTTGGAATACTGCATAGGCAGCAGGTGAACACCATTTGGTAAGTCAGCCCTGCAGTGTGTTTTAAAAGATAGGTGCAAGGGAGGGATGGATAGCAGTTAGTTGCAGGCTGTTTTTAAACGGGTTTCCGTGTTTGTGTCTGTGGGAACCAGTTAAATCAAAATCAAATCCCTTGCTAATTGTTCTTAAACATTTCCAAGTGTCCAGATGACACAATGCAGATTTATTTTACAATTTTAGTATCCCTGTTAGTCCAAAAATAAATCCCTTGGGACTTTCTATGTCCCACCCATCCACTGTACTTCCCTCTCAGAACTGTAGCAGTTTGATATTCCTGAAATGAAGTACTAACTTGTACCCACTAAAAAGAGATGCAGAGCTGGATGCTCTGTGGTGGCTTTGTCCTGTGCTGCCAGCATAATCTGGCCAGTCCATCAGCAGCCAGAGGTGCTGTCCTAAGGCAGATCTTTGGAGGCATTCAGTCCTTTTGCTGGTGCTGCTCTGGCAGCAGACACGGGGGATGGCACTGTGCTCCAGTCCAGCTCAAGGCAGGCTGTGTTTTGCAGTGCATGGCATGCAGTTTTTCTCAACACATGTGTACCCCACCATGTCAAAACCAGAGAAATTTCTCGTAAGAGACACTCCTACTGTTCCTGCTGTTCCCCCGGGTGCCCCAGCCACAGGGTGGGAAAAGTGGTGGTGGCAGGATAAGCCACACAAGGCCAGTTAGCCATCTGCTTTGAGATTCTCCTATTGTAGCTTTATGGCTTCCATATATAAAAGGCACTTGAAACATAGGCCTTTTTCACAAGTTTTGTCAGGTCTCATACACTAAAACAAAACTCCAGTATGTGTATCTGAAATGCATAAAACTGAGGCCTTACCACAACGACTACAGCACGTAAATAAGTCAGGGTTTCTGTTGGGGTGGCAGCAAAGAATGCACTGTCACAAACATGATGCCAAGTGTGGATGCGAATGTTGGTTCTCGAGTGTACTGAATGGTCTCAGTCTTAATTTAATTAACCTTGTTTTGAAGTCCATTTACCTGACTGAATTTGTGTTAGACCTTCTGTAACAGAATTTGTGATAGGTATTCATTTTTTCTTATTGTTCATTATGTTACAAAATGTCTGTGGTTAATGTCACTGCATGGCCAGCAGTCCTGTTGTCCTTCACCCTTGATCTGGGAGGAAATGTGAAATACATGACACAGGCTACTTTTCTGGTCTTAACTCAGCATTTCAAAATCATTCCCTCTCTCTTCCTATCCCTGAAGGAATTTAAGGATGAAAACAAAACAGATGTTTGCACTTTTTGCATTACAATCAGTGTACTCTATACCCACTTGTCTATAGAATGAATGGCAGAGTATTCAATGGCACCAAAAGCAAATTTGCCAGCTTCCAAATTCAGTAGAGTAAAACAAAATTTTGCTTAGCACATTTGGAAACTGAATTAATACTTCTTGTTTTATTGACTATTAAAATGAGGCCACCTACAGGTCCCACAGTAAACCTGCAAAAATGTCTAATCCTGCATATGTGAAGACCTGCATTCCAGTCTGGCTTGCTCCTACTTTGTTGTAAAGAGAAGCCATACACCACAAGGCCTGACTAGGCTTTTCAGATCAAAGCCATGACAGCAGCCAACAACTACATTCCTCTTAAAATCACTTTAAAAAAAGAGGTGAGAGAATATTTGCAAACATGCCCCAGTGAAATCACTGGAATAGTGAAACTCGGAGCAGTGTAGGCAGGTGACACTCTGAAATCCCTATACACAGGCTACCAGTGTAGTGGTAAGTGCACTAAGCAAAAAAGTCTCAGTTATGTCCACGTTTTTGGGATCGGGACCCACTTGAGCAGCCAAAATTAAGCAGGGAAAGTATACTCAGAAGCCTTCCCCAAAATCTTCCTAGGACTTGTAGCCAGTCTTCTTGGACATTTTGCTTAGCCAATATAGCCAGCAAAAAAGAGAAACCATTCAAGAAAAGAAAAGACAACAGGCTTCCATTTTCAAACTGCTGTTTTACTCCTTAGACAGCTTGCAAACACTTAAGATCTTTCACTCTGCAGATATCTTAGCCAATGCACTCTCTGTTGTTCCTCCTTGTAGTTTTGCAGATGATACCTGCATTCTAACTTCTTTTAGCCAGGAAATTTTATTGCCCTAATGCAATAGGTCTGTTTGTATCCCCCCTCCATTTTTGGTTGCTGCGAGGGTTTTCTTCTCTTTTGTTTTTCAACAGCTGACATTCCAGACAATGGCACATTATTAATTTTCTTTTCACTGTGGAATAAAAATTATCTAAACTATGGCTTCATCTTGTCTTAGACCTTGTACTTCTCACTTTTTGTATGCCCAAGTGAAAGGAGTATCTGTTCCCCAAAATACAAGCAATTGCCTGTTGGCAATATAAGAACCATGACAAGTTGTGTATGGCCACCTGCTGGGAAAAGTAGCAGTTCTTTACAAAAGCAAATAAAATACATCTTTGTTGGCCTCTTAAAGAGGACAAGTTGATTTTGTGTGTGGGCTAGTTAATGTTCATGTTTTTCCAGGCCGCCCTAAAGCCCTCATTCTTACATTTCCATTATTGTCTCGTCCAGTTTACAACTTTATTATTGTATGTTTCATACAAACATGAACATCTGGAGAACATCTTCAGGTATAACTGCTGGGCAGTGCAGAAAATATCTGGTGTGATCCGAAACAGCTTTTTCTTCCCATGAAAGTACACCCCTGAGACTGGGAAATTTCAAAGGTCTGTAATGGTTTAGAGATCCTTTCACCTCCAGAACTCCACATTTGCCCTAGGTCTGTAACAGCCAGCATCCTTGGTGATTTCTTAGCTGTTCACTGGTTTTTTTGTGAAATTAGTTGGTGCTGGGATCGGTTCACAGAAATCACTGTGGCGATGATGCTGCAGCTGGTGAGGAGATTGAATTCCTTGCTGTAAGAACAGTTGGTTTCCATCTAGAGATCAGTCAGGGGATGGAAGGGTACATAGAGAGTGGGAAAGGGAAAATAGGAACTTGCATTTTGCCCCATGCTGTTTGCATCTCTGGTTCACTTTAAGCTGCATGGATTTCCATCATAGCACTTTTAAGATCGCATTTAACTCAGGACAATTAAAATAACATAGACTTGTGAAACCCTGTAAAGATAGGTCCTAATTCTTCACCTTATTCTGGTATGTGTCCAACACCACTGACTTTAGTGAAACAAAGCTCCTATAATCTGAAGAGATAGAAAGGACTACTGGGAAAGGTTCCTCAACCTACTTGAGATAAAATATTTTCAAGAATCCTTAAAATCTTTGAGAGGAACAGGATGCCTTTGTGTGGTAGTTTTGCCTGGCCCAGTTTTTGCCAGTGGATAGGGTGGGGTACAAAGATGGCTCCTGCATGTCCTGAGTAAAGATTCTGGAAATTTTTCCACCATGTCCAGCAGAGCCAATCTCTGATGGCTCTGAAGATGATGGACATGCTGCTGGCCAAACCTGGGCCAATTAGAGATGTTAGTTACGCCTCTGTGAAAACATATTTAAGAAGAAATCAAAACAATGTGAGCACGCACTTCTTTGTAGCCAGGGAAGGAGGAGGAGGAGGTAAAAATATGTGAGAGAGAACAACATGGAGGCACCAAGGTCAGTGGAGAAGGTGGGGGAGGAGATGCTCCAGGCGCCGGAGCTGAAAACCCTCTGCCAGCCGTGGTGAAGACCATGGGGGAGCAGGTGGTCCCCCTGCAGCCCATGGAGTCCAGGGGATGCAGAGAAACCCCCCACAGCCTGTGGGGAGGTGCCCACGCCAGAGGAGCAGGTGATGCCTGCAGGAAGCTGTGATCCAGTGGGAGTCCCAGAGACTGAGAGTTGCAAAAGCCTTGCAGGAGAGAGAAAGGCCTTGCTCCCGGGATGGAAACAGCCTGGCCTCGGCTTGGAATTCTGCAGCCTGGAGAGAATCTCGGACAGCAGCAATTGGGCGGGGCTGCTCGTGAGATTGGACCCACGCCAAAGAAGTTCGCAGAGGACTGTCTCTCGTGGGAGGGACCCCCATGGCTAAGTAGAGGATTCTTTTCCCCTGATGGACTGACCCTGACCAAAGGAAAACCCCCATGCCCTGCCCCCACCCCGGAGCTGTTGGTTAGAAGGAAGGAGGGAGGGGATGAGCTGAGGCCTTAATAGGGAGGGGGGTTTGAGTAGAGAAACAGCATTTGTAGCAGAAGAATTGTGGCGTTGGACTGACTAAGAAAAGCCACATATCTTGCCCCAACCCGGATCTGCTGGTTGAATAGAAGGAGGGGGCGAATAGAGAAACAGTGTCTGCAGTAGAAGAATTGTGATGGACTGACTTAAGGAACAAAAACCCCACACCCTGCCCCTGCCTGGGAGTTGTTGATTAGTTAGAAAGGTGGGAGGGGGGGAGCTGGGAAGCGGTGCCTTAAGAGGGAAGGGGGGTCAGTGAAGAAACGGTGTCTTGAGAGCTTATTTTTACCTCTGATTTATCCTCCGACTCTGTTAGACTAATAAATCACTTTTTTTTTTTGCAACTTTAAGTTTTCCCGCCTGCTTTTGCCCTGAATCTCGTGCGTCCCCTTATCAGTGGTCTTATCTCAACTCATAAGTCCAGTGTTTTGTGTTAATTTTCCCTCTCCTCTGCATAGCTGCAGCAGGAGAGAGCATAGAGAGCAAACGTCGTAGGTGCCTGGCATTTAGCCAGGGTCAAACCCACGACACTTTGGAAAATCCTACTCCTCAAAATAACTAGAACAGAGAATGTAAGTCCTAAAAGCCATGGACCACGTTCTCAAAGGAGAGGTCTGTACCACCAAAGCCCAGCACCGCTGACTCCTCAGTGAGCCCCTGTCCTGTCTGCCTCTCTGCATTCACCCCCACTGCTCTGTTTTCATGCCGTCCTTCACGTGCTGCAGAAGGCAGCTGCAATCACAGTATGTTCACACATTTTTGCTGCTTGAGGCCTGTCATACTGGATTTTGAGAAAGGTGATCATTTTGTCTTGTTCCCAGTTTGAACAATTTCTAGGGAAGAAAATTCAAACAGGTTCCGCCCCCCACCCCGCCCCACCAAAGCTGAGAAAAGTCTAAACAATATCTGGAATTTGTTGTCTTTATGTTGTCAGCTTCAGCTTTGTGGGCTACCACCAGTCCCAGCAGTCACCAGTGACCATGAATTCAGTATTCTCTGTTGATGAATTACAATTTTATCTTTGTTTGGCTAGGGCTTTTAGTAGCCTGCCAACTCAAAACCGTTGCCTAATATATCATTAGAGGGCAAATACGTTCCTGTGTATGCCTGTGGCGTACAAGCAGCTCGTACCACAGCCTGGACATTCCAGCATCCTGCTGAGGAAGGAAAGCAGTGCCTCAAATAATTTAGGCTGCAGATTTTTCTTTGCAAATAAAATATTATTTTGTTTTTCAAGGTCAGACACTGGGGGCTGTTCAGGTCACAAGATGCCAGAGACTGTTTACTTTGGAAAACAAGGACATCCATAGTGGGAGGTGCTTTAAGCAACACCCGAATAAGGTGTTTTAAACCAAACAGCAGCCTGGCCAAAGGGCAGCTTCACTCATCCTTACTGACACCATGACATCGAGGAAGAGTGTCCAAAGGCTGACTGATGTACATGCAGCAGGGATAATATTTGGTATTCTCACTTATGAACTCAAGTACCTCAAAGCGTGTGGAAGATCCTCAGATGAGAGTAATAAATATTTTGTGTTGACTGCAGTCAGTGTTTACAGTGGAAAGTGATTCCTTGAAAGGTTAAGGCAGTGCCCAGTAGTGGGTAATATCTAAAAGTGTTTTGGTCATAGTGGAGCAGCATTTTTCCTACACCCAGATGCCAAAGGAGATGGTAGTTTTTCCACATCCCTTTGCGTATTTTATTTCATCTTTCTGTTGATTCAACTATTCAGGCTATGAAGATTTCTAAAAGTCAGATTTTCTTCTCAGTCATTAGTGGAAAAAGAGAAGAAATTATTCTTTGAGAAGTTAATATCGAGTAGCAAGAAAAAAATGGTGTGATGGGTTCCTACTGTTAGTACAAATGGAGGCACTTTTAGATACAGTTTTGCTTCCCTACTGAAGGGCATAGCAGGGCTGATGCTGCTCGAGTGGAATGCACAGCTTTGCTTCTCCTTGCTAACTGGCCAAGCCTGCTGTGTCTAAGAGTATCGTAATTGTCAGATCTGTGGGCAGCTTGGCTGAAAAGGCATGATCTCCTAGACCTTATCAAATCTGCACTGGAGAAAGTGTGTGCCTCCAGCCATTTCCATCACTCACTGGGTGGCCATGCATGAGTTTATATATACTGTTTAAAAATGTGGATTTTTTTCATCCTAGCTTTTTTGCCACAACCCAAAATTGCCATAGATAACTACCTCTGTGAAGACATTTGTTTCCTGTTGACATTTAAGTAGTAGAAGCATTCCATGGGTCAAGTTAGAGGGAAAAAATAAGAGTAAATTTTAGAGGATTCAACCTATTCTTAACCAGCATGGTATTTAGAAATGTTAAACTGCAATAAAAATCCACATCTATGTGGACTCACCTAGAGTTTCACAACAGCAGTGAGAATAGGGCACAGGGCTTCCTATTTCAAATGTCTTCAAAACATCCCTTCAAAGAATCTCTATTAGGTGTTAGGAGTAGAACCTGGGGCATCCAGTTTCACAGTTTTGACCATTTAAGAGAGATGAATAAAATGGGGTTGGTTTCAGAAAGGCACTGTGAATGGATTACTGTTTTAGCCCTGAAAATACACATTTCTTCCAGCTGTATAAAAGTGAGGGGAGTGTTTATGCCACCAGTGTTGGAAACACACATCTCTTTACTCCAGTGACTAAAGTAGACTAATGAGAGCTATCAAACTTGCTAATGACTGAAGGAAAGCCTTTCAGTGCCTCACACTGGTAAAATCTAAGTGTTTTCTGTAGCGTTACTTCCGATTGACACCAGTGTGAAAGAGAGAAAAATAGCAGGCAGCATCAGTGTACCATAATAGTCCATGTGCTCTTAATGGCTGCGAGTGAGTGGGGAGAGGCAAGCACTGCAACCCCAGGAGACAACAAATGAATCACCAAAGGCAGGCCCAGTTACCTTGAGCCTTATCTAGTAGATATATTCAAAATAGCTACACTAGAAACCACCGATGTTCCAGGGGGGGAAAAAAAAAGAAAAAAAAAAGGGAGCATGAACTCTGCTGCTTTTTGTAAGGAAGGAAAAATGGGCAAAATGGCAGAGCTGAGGAGCTGGTCCAGATGCCATGAGGACAGGCAGAGAAATTGCTCACACAGGTAAATCCCAGAGATGAGTCACTGACTTCTGCTTTCCAAATGCTATCCTGGGCAATGCATAATTTCAATGTGTTTGCCATTATATAGAGAAAAAAATCCAAACTCCATTCTACTCAATCAAGCAGCTTGTCCTTGTCAGGATCTGTGGGCTGGGCAGTCAGCTGTTGGAGACCTGTAAAAGAGTAAGCCTGGGATTGTTCACGGCTGGTACTTACAGATGCCTTTGAATCTCTTTGGGCAACCACTCTTTTTAAAAGACAGACGTTACCTAAGAATATTTGTATTTTGGGAGAAACCAGATAACTTGGGACATAATGCTCACCTTCAACTCACAAAGAGTTTTCATGCCTGAGATTGTATTACAGTTTCAAAAATTCAGAGCAAAGGCTCCAGGTTTGTTTGAAGACATGCATGAAGAATTATATGGTGAAACGTTTCATTCTGGCTGTGAAAAAAGTTAATTCAAAACAACTAAAACATCAGCCGTAAAGATGTACAACATTTTTCAGGAAGCCCTGTCCACCTTGAACTAATGTTTTCTTAAAAAACAGCCTGCCTGTAATAATCACTGTTATTGAAAAGACATCCCAAGGTTGCTGTATGGAAATATGTTAAATACGTTCTGAAATCCAATCTAATATAATTTCAACATTAGAGCTCATTCATAATCCTGTATTAAAAGCCTATGCAATTTTCATGAAATATGTCTGTCTGTGTAATCATGAATGCTGAATATTGTCATGGCTTTCCAGGAATTTTCAGCTTCAATGCAGAGGAAAGAAAACTCTTCCAACTGGACTTCTACACCACTGAGAAGAAATAACAATAACAGCTCTAAACATAAAATAAACATTTCTGGAAAAATACTATCTTTTCAAAGAGGCTGTAGTCTGAATTCCAAGCTACTAGAAATATGACACAGTGGGTTCGAATGTGCCTGTGGTTACAGCTCCTTGCTTTGTGTGGCACTGGGGACAAACAGTCCCAATAGAAGGAATCTGTTTACTCACACCTAGATTTAGAAAGTGATCCTTCAGATGGAGTTGGCTTAAACCCCATGAATATTCCTGCTTTGAATCCCCAGTTTACAACTGGATGCAGCTGTTACTGTGATCAAGTCTTGCCAATTCTTTCTAATTGCGCAGCACCACAAACGCATGGGTGGAAAATTAAAGGAAATTTTCAGCATCACCGTACGTCTGATGTGAGTACACTAACTGCTTCTCAGGAATTTCTCTGTGTTTATAATTTTATGAAAGAATCAAAGCCTATAATGTAGTACTTGCATATACAAAAGGTTGAGGAGTGGGAAAATTCTGCTTCTCTCTCTAATGTTCCTATTCACTGATGGCTCTTTGATATTTTTCCTTTTTATGAGCAACCTTTTTTTATTAGTGGAATATTTCTGGTTCCGTGGCATAACTTTAAAATGATAGGAAAAATTATGCAACTGGGATCTCAATTATTCAGCACAGCCATTTTAATCCTTCATGTTATTTGATCTAGTACAAGGTAATATATGTCTTATTTCCAATTAGAATACAATTCTCACTATATTCATCATCTATTGATGTCTGCTTTTCCATTTGCCAGAGACATGAAACTCTGTGATTCAAAGGGTGCCATTCAGCCTACCCTACCTGTGGACAATTATGGGGTGTCAGCAAGGCTGCCTGTAGGTTTGATGCCTGTAGCCTAAGGCAGCTGGGAGCTGCTGTATGCTTTCTTTCCTGCAGAATTTCTCGCCAGCTGACAGCATATTGCAGAAATGGTTCCTCCATGCTTCCGCAGCCCAATGCCATTTGTATGAGCAATATTGCAGAGCACATTTGTTTGAGACTCCTCAGCTGCATGTGGCAAAAAGATCACTTCTTATGCCTGAGGGCCATATCCTGCAAACCCCTTCACAGTGCTACATGCTCTGTGATCCTATGCTTTGCTCTCCCTGCTGTCCTGTGACAAATTCTATCGACTGTAGCAAACTCTTCAGAAGTGTGTCACTCAGACCTAATAGATGTGTATCCAGCTTTAATTGGCCAGGAAACATGGAAAAGGCCTTTGTCCAAAGAGGCCTTCGTGCCAACCACCTTGATGCACCTAAGAGATTTTGTGCAGACTGTCAATCTCTCAGATTTTAAGGTCCCTTTGAAAGTAGGTTTATCGTTAGTTTTTTGGTAGCATAAGTATGCTATAGAAAAAGATGAGAGAAGACAAAGACTGAAGTTCAGCTGCAGAATACTCAAAACTAAAAAAAACCTTAAAAAGAAAGGCCTGGGTTGGAAGAGGAGAGGCAGTATGGCCAGCATACCTGTGAACTTAAAGGTGAGGGCTGGAAGGCAGGTGACTTTAAATGGTGACAGGACTCCTGTGACACTTCCCTGGAATTACAGGTAAACCCACTCTCATTTCTCTGTTTTTCTGATGTGCTGAACTCCCAACATGATTCATGTAGATCTGAGCTGAGAGCAAAGTTATAGTATTGAAATGGTCAAGTGTTTTCTAGGTCAGGGCTAACCTGAGTTCTGGAATCTTCCCAAAAAGCTACTTCAAAGCCCCTTAGACCTGATGGAATGGTGGCAAACCTTTACCTTGTGAGGGACTGCGTCTAAACCAAGAAGTCGCACGAATGCCCACTGCTCTGTATACAGCAGGCTTCATTCTCTCACTGCCAAATGAGCAGGCTGCTTCCTGCTTATGCAGCTGTCAGAGCCAGATTTTAACTGTTTCTGTCTCAAACCTTGCTTCTTTGTTTGTCTCCAAAGTATCCCGGCAGAGGGCCAAAATACTGTAAGATTATGTTGAGAAGATGGATTGGGAGCTCTGTTTCTTGTGACACAAGAACTAGAGGGATCCAGTGAAATTTCCAGGCAGGAGGTTTTAGTGGAAGCAAGAGACAGAACCTTTCTGTACAACACTGACTTAATCTGTCAGATTCAGTACTGCAGAATGCTCTGGGATGCTGGTAAGCTCTGTGCAGCCTTGCTTTGAACTGGATTTTTTTCAATTAATATTTTTATTGCAGGTGATAGATGTTTGAACTAATCCAAATGCATGGTGTTTTCAAAGTTATGGAAGAGCATGACCTCACAGGTCTGAATTTTTGTAATGATTTTCCATAGCCCTCTTTAAAAATTGTCCCCCTGCTAATCTCTATAGATAGCAAGCTCTAAAAGCCATGCTAACACTGGAAAAACTTTAATATATATCCTAAGAGACACCTTCTTGTAGGGGCTTTTGCAAGCAGATCAAAAGGCAGATCTATATATTTTCACATAATTATTTTACAAGTGTTATGATGAAAATACTCTTTTTTACTCTAGTGGTACAGAAAAGGGTCTCAATAGCTGTTACATTGCATAGCATTGGTGTTCTCATTTACCCAAAGAGCAGCTGAGATTTAACTTACGGTCGTTCTGACCAGGAACAAGCAATTTCCTTATGATGATGTAGCCAGACTATGTGCAGCCTCTAAAGCTGCAGAAAGCAGCTAAATCATTTGAGAGGTAAATCAATGCATCCCTTAAAAGTGCACATCCTTCAAAATCTTCTGCCCAGCAGAAGGCAAAGGCAGCAAGTTGCCACGTGCTGCTGTTTCTGCAGGATGAGTAATCCCTGCTGCTCAAGGCATCCATTAGAAAGACTACCCTGGAACAGATGTCCTGGGAAGGGGTGCTGAGGATCACGGTTTTTGCAAAAGTGTTCAGCATTTCACTTTTTGCAGAGACCTGTGAGGCTGTCCTACAGATAAGCTTTCCTTTGTAAGGATGGAAGGAAGGAGATTCCCTGGTTTAGACAGGGAGCAGGGATGACCATCAGTCAGGAGAGGACAGTGATCTCTTACAGCATTTGGTATACTTAATTTGTGGGTCTGAACCTCATGCTAGGATCTCACACTTCCATGACATGCAGTGCATTGAGAAGCAGAAGGACTTCAAAACATGTTTTAAATTATTTCATCTCTGAACACTAACAAATACAGATGCTCTTGGGCATTGAACTGTAGCTGGGGGAGGAACACAGATAGAAAGCAGGAAAACACCCCAACAGGGAACAGATAGACTCATTTAATTTATGTAGGAGGGAATTAATGTACAAAAGCAGTTATGAGCGATCTGAGGTCAGTCAGAGAGAGGAGAACCTTTAACTCACCATCCTTGCTCTCGTCCCCAGACAAGCATGGCCACATGGGAGACTCTCAGCGCCCGGCTCTGGATGCTGTGCTTGCTGCCCTGCGACTTGAAGCTGAGCAAGCAGGTGCTGCCTGGGCTTCGAGGAAGAGAGGAGGAAGATTGCAGAGAGAGGGTGTGCGTCACAGGTGAAAGTGATGATGAGTGGTGGGGTGGCTTTGGGTTTTGAAGGTGAATACATCTATGTTAGGTATCAGAAGTTACCAGGGGGTACCTGTTCCAGAGGGGACTGTCAGACTACTGCCGTCATAGGCTGTGACTTAGTCGCAGTGAGAGTTTTATTTCTCACCCAGCAGCCCCAGGTGGGCCACTGGGGGTTGTAATAGAGCAATATCTTGACTGCTCCATGCAGGCCAAGCCTTTCTGCCTCCCTGCTCGTGGCCTTTCCCTGCCAGACATCTGTCCCTCTGCTGTCCCCTGCATTTGCTCTCAGCCATTGTCTGGGGGTGCTGGCTGGTCTGGGGTCACCCCGCTGCAGAGAAACACACTCTGTCAGGTCCAGAGCTATGTGCTCGCTTTCATCACATGGATATGCGTCAACGTGTCACTTTAAAGTAGTTCAAGTAAGAGACATGGGGGAACAGATGAGGAGAAGGGAGGCAGGAAACATGTCATAAATCCACAGTGAGAGGGACTCTGAAGTAAGAGAATTAAAGACTCTGGAAAACACATAAAAATCTGCTGTAGAAAGGGCACTGTCAATGTATCCTGTCAGTGCAGTTTGGTTTTTATTTCCTAGTGTGCAATATGATATAAAAAACGTTCACCTTTAGTAGATGATCCATGGAAGCCCGTATTTCACTTGAGATTTATTTTTCATGTGAATAGGCTTGGTGTTTCCAGACACTGGTGGATATCAGTCGCCGTCCTATAAAACGAGGCCACCAGCACCTGTGGTCTCCCAGGGACTGTCTCTTCCAAGTGCTGCTCCTCACACAAGACCCACTTCATTGTTTCTGCTTTGTGTTTAAGTAGAGCTGAACTGAGGAATGTAGAGTTGAATAAAAATAATGGAGAAAGATCAGACTGAAATTATTTCCCTCCCCCCCAAAAAATCCCACATGTGCAATCATCAGATATGTGAGCTTTGTGCTTTCTCATATTGCTATTGTAAAAAGAAAAAGAAAATGTGAACCCACTCAAGTATTACAGAGGGTCTCAAATACTACAAAGAGTTTCTACAGACGTATGTCCCACTGCAGGAATCTGAAATTCCCTCAACACCCAGAATATTAAGCAATCTGGGGCCTGTACTTTTAGATCAGGATTTGTGAGAAAGGAACATCCTGGCTTGCTTAAAAATGACTGATGAAAACAAAAATTGCAAGTACAGCAACCACCAGCCTCTCTAGCAGCCAACTATTCTCACTCAGCCATCCCCACTGCCTTCATAGGACGTAACATATTCAACACGGGCAAAAGGGCTCCAGGCTCTGTCTGAAAGACTCAGTGATGCTGGTGAACAATGAGGAGGACAGTTTATACTGTGTAACCAACTTTAGGCATGATGACAAACAATTTCTTTACAAAAGTGTATGAACTGGGACATCCCAGACTGAGAGGGGGAACTCCTTCCCCACTTCCTTTCTTTGCCACTCTCTGTACCTCCTTTTCTTGTTCCTTGGCTGCCCTGCATAGTAGCAAGGACACATTCCAGTGATTTTGCTGGCAGTTGATTGTGAAGGGATGATTGCATGGCATTGATCCTCAGCATCAGCATGGTATTCCTACAGACTGAAGTGCTATGCCAAGGGGACATAAATAAGGAAGAGACCATTGCACTTGGGCTTCCCTGTGGGGACCCAGCAACCAGACCAGCGCATTGCTCCCTTCCCTCAGCCACCCATCTTACCTTAATCTTTTCCTTCCAGCACAGCTTGAGAGCTATTGCTGCTGAGACTGCATTTTCATTTCTTCTGTTTCATTGCTACTCTGTGCTTAACGTATTAGTGGTGTGAAGTAGAGAGGAAGGAAATAGAGGGGAAGCACAAGGAGCAAAGTAAACATCTTCGGGGAGGTAGAGACCTCACAGAGAAATGCTCATTCACCCTTTTCAGCCAGAGATTTAACATGCTTCAGCTTTGTGTGACAGTCCCGTGTGCAGCGTTGCCCTTCCAGGCTGTACCAGCAACCATGGAGGTTGCAGAGCCCTGTAAGCCAGGCTCCCACACATTTGTCCTTTATCGTTCCAGGCCATGTGGGACCTGCTTTCAGCTGTGAGGCATTTGAAAGGTACAGGCACATTCCTCTGCAGATGAGCAGGCTTTTATATATTGGGACTTCAACTGTCTTTTCCCCAGTGGTGGAATGTTTGGAGAAGCGATTGTCCACATACTATGGTTTGAAACCTGCCAGTAGATAAGACTACTTTGTCTTACAGCCTTCTGGGCATGGAGGTGATGTCCATCCCACAAAATCCTAAGGTACTTGTAGAGCAGGCAGGGCATAACAGACTCTGCTGTTTTTTGCCAGACTCCCAAATTCGCAGTGTTTGTGTGTGCAGGAGGACCCACAGAGTCTCCAGCTGCTGTTGTGATGAAGGGCAAGGTCAAGCTGAAGTTTCCTTTGGGAGAGCCAGCAGCCCCATGAGCCCCCAGCCTGGCTGATATGGGACAAGCGCCTCTGAGGGACACACCGTACAACCCCAGCACAGCCCTCATGCTGTTTTTTCAGGGAGTCTGTGGTCCTCTGCAGAGCAGATACATGACAACTGATGGAGAAATAAAAAGCAATATGGTATCATTTATTTGCCTGTTAATCAGGAAAGTGGGTAACTTCAGTGACCATCAGCAGAATAACCCGGTACATCATGGGTCACTGTTACGGAGCTGTATGTTTGTGGCTTTACCCAGGTTCATTCTGCGTTTGTTTTCATTGCTGTACAGCCACTCTGGGTGGGGGCTCAAGGTGACTTACACCTTTGCCAAAACTCGAGCTGTTTGAAAGTGGTGCTCTGAACCCTCCTGCCTCCTGCCAGTGCCTGGGAGGTGCTGTGATGTTGAGAGAGCCCTGGTTTTGCTGCATCACAGCTGGAGGGCCCACTAGCAGCATCAACACTTCTAAAATTTATCTTAGCCTTGAGCCGGAGGCATAGGCCATCATTGCCTTGTTTTCTGGTTCCTTTAACCTCTGTATTTTGCAGCGGCTACAGAAGTGTGTCTGCCTCAGTGTTTTCTGATCTAGCTGTGCTTCCTCTGTGGGAGAGAAGCAGGAGAGCTCACATGCAGCCGGCCTCTTCCCAGCAACTGAGCAGCTGCTTAGCCCAGATTTCACCCTGATTTTTTCTTCACCTTTGATGATCTGACTGTCAGCAGTGTGTCGCTGCCATGCCTGTGCTTTGGAGAGGGGTACCCGCAGAGTCCAGTGTAGGGAGGCCATGGGGCTGCCACGGCCACAAGCAGCATTACTGGTGACTTGTCCTGGGCTGGCCCCTGTCTGGGGCAGCCTGGTCCTGCTGGCTGTGGTCAGGGAGGGCAGAAATCAGCCCTGTACCTTGGGGTGCAAGCTGGCCATGGAGCTGTGCCTGGGTAGGCATAAGGCAAGGAGCTGGGGTGGGAAGCACAGCCTCTGTGGATACACGTGGCTGAAAGATGAAGGTTTCTGCCTGGTGAAACAACCGTGGGAGTCACATATGGAAAGAGGGGGTGGTCTGGTGCAGGAACAACAGTACAGAGCCTTTGGGGACATGGGGGCAGTGGCCAACCCAGAGCCCCCAGCTCAGCAGGCGGCCATGGCAAGTTCCTCATGTTGCCACTGGCCAAGTGGGCTGGTGGACACGAACCACAAAAGGAAAAATTTTTTGGAAGCAAGTACAGAAAGTTGTGTCTCCATCACTGTCCCAGTCGAGCTACCCCAGGGCACCATACAGTTTTTTGGTTAAAATGTGCACTAAACAGAATTACCATTGTCCTTACATAAACACACCCAATCTGTGGCTCCAGTGCAAGAGGGGCTGTGGGAGGAACAGGAGGGGTTAAGCTGTGTAGCCCCAAGCACACTGCATCCTCAGAAATGGGCAGGAGAAGTGGGGGGACCTGTTCCCTGTGAGGCTAGAGCAGCTGTAACTGAGGGTCCAGCAAGGGTCCCGTGGGGCTGGGAGCTGTTTGCTGACTCCAGCCCCCAGCCCCTTGGCACACAGCCCAGTCCCAAGACACATAAACCAAAGAAGCATAAACAGATGATCACATGAAAAATATATCATGATTAGCCAGATAGATCCCAAATGTTTGTTCTATAAACTGCAGCAGGCAGCACAAGTGTTCACTGCAGCTGTAGTTTCTCATCTTATTTGTGTAACTGTGCCATTAAGCTTAGACATGGGCAAAATAATCTTTCATTGATTCTCACTTAAGAAGCTGCTTTAAAGATATATTATATCAATGTTTGATTCGACCCTTTTGCAACTGGTATTATATCGTAAACTGATTCTCCCTTAATAGAAAATCTTTGTGCATTTTTTCTCCTGGGTTACTTCCTTTTCTCTCTGAAGCCAGTAAAGTGGTTTGTTTTGTGAATGAAAGCTGGATGCCTTTAGCAGGATGGCATTAACACTGACCTCTGCTCATGCACTGAATTCCTGCCCAGTGGGAGGCGAGGTTGGAGGAAGGGGTTAGTTCATTGATGGTCAGAACCTGCTGAGAGCAGGACTGTTAACCTGCCTGGAAAGGGAACTGCTCAGAGGGCTTTTCCCTTTCTTGGATTAGCCCAATGAAGCCATCCTTCTCTGCCTTTAGTTTTAACCATCTGCTGGAAAGATGGTTCTGATTCATCTCAGCTTGGTAGAGATTATTTTTGTATACATAAAATGGCAGTAAATTGGGGTGTAGGGTGTGGAGGGGGTGTACACTTTAATTTTCCTGTTGCTACTTCCTGTATCAGAGAAGGCTATCTGAATTTCACAGCATGAAATGTTTAGCAAGGACAATGCAAAGAAATCAAAACCAAACTCCTTCAGGCATTTCCCAAGAAATTTAGCATGCTTTGTGCCCCTTGGATCCTAAAATGCATCCTGGAAAAGGGGTAAGCAGGAAAAGAAAAATTTTGTGAAGCTGATTGCCAACAGCATCTTCTGACAGTTAGTGCATGAGAGTTTTTCTGAGGGATACTGGTCTATAATTTTTAATGAAAAGGGATTGTGTAAAAATAGCAACTTTTCATTTGATAGTTTTATTGCTGACTATGGTGATAAAACCTGTGCTCTGCTTTTTTTTTAGAGCCGGAGAGGACACAGAGTGCAAGTCAAAACCCAGAAGGGTCACACAGCATAACTGCGGGTTTTTGTTTCCTTTTGTCTTCTTTGTCCTTCAGAGCCAAGGGAGCATTTGGAGGATCTGCTGCATCTGTGCTCCTTTTCACACAATCAACAGATTCATTAACTAATCCTCTTCTCTTCCCTGTCACTTTGACTACCAAGATACTTCAGGTGTAGGTGGAGGAGTGACTGTCCTGAAAAAAGAGCAAGATGTCCACAGTCCAAGTTGAAGTGTGGCCACAGTAATTAGAAACACATCTTATTTTAGCTCTCCCACCCATGTCAATCAAGAAGAAATCCATTGAAGCATCAAGAAGGAATCCATTAAAGTCAGTGGAATTGCACTGGCACAAGGCTGCTTTCATTGAGATTAGGGTCTAACTTTGGTGTCTGTTTTATTTGTAAATTGAGCAGATAGAAGCCACTGGGAGATCATTAAATCGGAACTCAGCAATTTTCATTTCCACTTGTTTTTTTGAGTAAAACCATACTTTGTTATCCTTGCAGAGTCTACAAGGACTACTTTGAACTACTCGCACCAGCTAAGACAACACTTCTTCTCTATAAGGTGAGCACGTTGAATAAAGCTTATCGATGTAGTTGTTTCTTTTTCTTTTAATTCACCTCCTGACCTTTTAAAATTACTTTACTCAACAAAGGACAATAGGGCCAATCCAACTCCCATTAAAGTCAGCAGGAGCCTTTTCATTAACTTCAGCTGAAGTTGGGCTGGGCCCAATAAGACTAACTTTAAGAGTAAAAAATAGCAACTCATATAGAGCTTTAACTTGCCCCCTGTGGCTTGATAACTGACCTCCCATCATGTTCACTGGGACAGGATCAGGCTTATAAAGCCAAGTAAAACTACTACAGCCCTAATCCTATAACCCAAAGCTTATAAAGTATTTGAATTTCCTCTTTTTAATCACACTGGAATATTTGAGAACTATTCATGACTTTATGAACAGGGAGGAGCTTCCAGCTGAACAGATTGGATTCATCTCTTTGGGTTGCTTTGTGCCCTAGCATTTTCCATTTTTAAAATAGGAAGATCACAGCGGTAAGGGGCTGAAAGATGACCTCATGTAACTCCTTCACTGCTCAGCTTTTTTGCTCCCTCTTCCTACACAAGCATTATTCTACTTCCTTGCCAGTACCTTGCCAGGTCACACCATCTCAAATCCTCTGCCCCATTTGCTTTCCCAGAAGAAAGTGCCACAGCTCTCCTCTACCTGCTTTTCCTAAAAGGGAGCAGAACAGCTTCCAGAGGGGTTAAGCTGGGGCAGGGTTGTGATGTGGATGCCTCTTGGTCTAATGGGAGCAGGCAGACTGGATTTTGTTCTTTTTTACACCTTTGCCCCAAGTCATGAAACATTTGTATTCTAATTAATGCTTAAAATATACCCTAACACAGTGGAGGTTCCACCAACTCACAAATTCTCAGTCTATGATGTGGACTTTGCTCTGGACATGACACAAAGCTGATGTTTTTTCTCTTTATTGGTTTTTCATTGTGCTCTTTTCCCCTCTCTTTCTAATTACCTTACAACAAATCTAGGTGGAAAACTCCGTATTAAACACTGATTTGTGTCACTGCCAAGAGAAGAAAGGTCATTTGGCAACTCTTTGAATTGTAAAAATCCCACCTACTGTATGTTCTTGTATGTTTTACACTGGAGACCCTAGATCACAAATTTTGCTTTCATTAAAAATAAACCTACTCACTGCCATCTGTGGGGAATATTTTCCAAAATCAGAAAACTACCTTGCTACCTTGAAAGGCGAGCTCAGTGATGCAACCGTGCTGTGAGGTAGGACACACAGCTACAGCAAATGCTCTTCTACCCTCAGCCTTGTGTCATGAACCCTTCCCTATTTTCAGCAGAATCAAAACTTATGCAGTCCTTTAAATACAGATGCATAGTGCATTAGAAAGAGCTCTCAGATATCCTCAGCTTCCCAATGTGCAAAGAGGAAGAGCCCCCCTGACTCCTGACACCATCAGCCATGGTATTCTCTGTGCTCACCCAAATGCATTGCAGCATCAACATCAGTCACTTCAAAGAGCTCTTTCATGTACCACAAACTTTTTTTATCCAGAAGGCCCAAGCAAAAGGCAGATTTGGCTGTGTCTGGCTTTATTTGGCTCGCCACTTGTGTGGCCCCTTGGAAAGGTCTCAGAAGAGCGAACAAACTTTCCGTGCATTTTCAGCGAGCAAGTGTAAGGTACAAAGCTTCTTCTGTCACTTGTTGTTAGCAGTGCAAGGTAATTAATGGCTTTGTGTTGCTCTCAGGTGAGTTGGTCCTGCTGAGTGAAGGATTCTTCCCCCACCTGCACTGCAAAGAAGTCCTGTTCCCTGGTTTGACTGTGCCTGGAGATGGGTAGAGTCCATTCCTGTCTGCTGAGGCTCCTGCTCACATTTCAGGAGGAGCCTGCCAGCCATACCAGGTGAGGCTGCCCTCATGGCACTCACTTCAGCAAGCACCTGGGACTATGCCCAAATTCATCATAGCGGGGTTGCTCTGGGCAGCATCTTCTGGGATCAATGTTTTGGTGAGAACAGCACAAACCCATTTCAAGAGCCTCTGTGCAGGGAAGCCTGGTGAGATGTGCACACCTGTCCCCACAGTTCACCCTTCCCAGTCTGGTGAGTGCTCATGAAATAAGGAATTCTGCTCTCCAACCCTTCTGGTACCCTATGCCGCAGCTGAAGAAACCAACCCAGCGGTGCCCCTTTTGGGGAAAACTGTGGTTCTGCACATCTCCCACGGAGCAGACTCATAGGAATCTGTCTACACTACATAGAAAATCCTGTTGTCAGATCCTTACTGTTGGCAAGTTGTGATTGACAACATTCAACATTGTAGGTCTTTTCTGCATAGTTCATACTAACTTTATGCAACAGGCACCTAATTTCAGGACCTTAATCACTCTCTGATAGCTCTTCTGTCATCTAGTTCACTCTTGGAAGAAGCCTTTGCTCTCGGCTAAGAACAGAGGAAACCCACCAGAAACAGCCATGTGATTTGGAGAGTTAGGTGCCAAAAGTCAGTTGGGATAAACCTGGTTTACCTCCTCAAAAATCTCTTGTTAAGCATTTCCCAGCCACTTAGTCTCCTGCGAACAGGAAATTTGATTGAAGATAATAACTCACTTTTTTAGGAATCTTCTGATGAATTCATGAGAGCTGATGACATTGCTTAGCATTCAAGTGGCACCTAAAGCAACAGTTGTTTTTAGTGATTTATGTAGATGCAAATATTCTGGCAAATTCTCTGGAATCTCTGTAGGGAGAGGCAAGCCAGATTCTGCACTCCCTTGTTAACCAGAAGCCAGGAGAGACGGAAGTGCACATACCAGATTTGCTGCTACTTTGTTGGCCAGACAAGTCATACAGCCAACAGCCTATTCCATGCTTCATCCTGCTTTGTAGCCAGATGAGAATGGCGAGGTATACAGCAGGATATTTCACACTCTTGATTCTTCTTACAAGGTTCAAAGTGCTTTGTTTATATGCTCAAAGAACAGAGGCCAATTCTCTTCATGTTTGTAATTACTTGGGTACAACTGGCAATGGAGTTTGTTTTTCTCAGCTAGAAAGCAATGGTCTCTAGCCAGTGACATATAAAAGACTTCTGGTATAGTTTTATCCATTTCTCTATTTTTTGAATGGTAAGCAAAAAGTAGAAGCTGATTCCCTAGAGGCTGTGATACTTTCTGCTCTAACAGACGGTCATGTACTTATCAAACACATTGATTTTCTTTGGATCCAAAGATACTGCCTTCTTTATTTTAAATTGATTGAATGTGACTGCATATTTCTAAAATACACAAAGGTGGGACAACCACAAATGTACAATTAATGAATTGTTCTAGCCATATTTACTACAGAAGTTACCAGAGCTTTGGTTGGAAAACATATCCCTTCTGGTCTGGGCCAAGTGCATGCCAATATGTCGTATATTTTCGTTAAGTTACATGATATTAATATTTTCAGGAATCACTTGAGTTCTTCCACTCTGCCTGCCAGAAGTGTTGCCCAAATCCATTGCCTATTTAATCGTGAAGGAATGCTGTTCAAAAGATTTAGGGTCAGAAGTGCTCAATAAATCAATCCAGATACATTCTTAATGAGTGGTGAATTAAACAACATTTGTTTTAGGATCAGAGGTACTCCTGGGAGATTACTTTTTATTGCAGGCAGGATTGTTCACTTGCAGGTATCAAGAAGCAGTGAGTTAAGGCCTGTTAGGAAGGTCTACAAAAGAATCTGTGTCTTCTTTACTGAAAGCATCTGATTATGTCCAGACAACAATGATAAATATGTGTGACTCATGCTTCACTGGAATACCCTATTTCCTAAATTAAGGAGGAAGAAAAGTTTTGTAGCTTCAGGTGGGATAAAGTTATTCTACATTTTTATCTCCAGGTTCTTATCTTGCAGACCACAACACAAGAATTTGGAACAAGGAGTATGAAGAAAACAGCTGAGGTGGATAAGAGCTATTCAGAGTACACACTGGCCAGCAGAAAGACAGCTCACTGTGACTACTCAGAGGAGTCTCTGCAGGGCTGGGCAGGACATTTTTCCTGTGTTGGGAAATGCAGGCTAGAGAAGCCAGGGCTTTTTGCCACCCTGAAGGACAATGTGCAAAATTGCAGGCAAAGTGTCTGAAATGGAAAGGATGTTGCTTGATGTAATATTTTGTTTATTTCTAGCCTTCTATGCTTTTGAAAACTAGTGTTTTCTCAGAGCATTAGAAATTAATGATTCCGGATTTCTGTCACTCTCACTTCACATCACTACCCTTCTCTGAGTAGGCCAACAGGTTCACTTGTGCATGGAGGAAGCAAGTGGATATAAGATGTCTCCATGCAGGTTAAGTGGCATCATGAGGAGCAAGTGAGAGTCCCTGAAACAACAGGGGAGGATCAGGTCCCACACCAACACCTAGGGAGCCACACTTCATTCTAGGAGAAACTGAGAAACCCATGTGTATAAAAGGACATGACAATCCATCATCATTCAATATTATCAGGAAAATTGTAGCTGATTCCCTGTTGCATTCAGAGAAACAGAGATCCTTTCTGTTTGCTCATTATTGTTTTTGTCACACATTGCTCACTTTGCATCACATAATTTAATTTAATTCTAGTTTAAACAGATAGCCTGACATTCCATTTTCTGTCATATTTCCACATTTGGACAGAAATACCCCACAACACAACAGTGTAATACACAATCATGGAGGGGAGACACATGGATGAGGTGACTTCCAGGTGAAGGATGTAGGTACATAAATTTGAAATATCCTCATAAGAAACAAAGGCTTTGAAACTACAGTTTCCATGGAATATTTAGCAATTCATGTTCTGGGACTCAAAAAGAGTTTTTAAAAGAAAGTGTAGGTCGAAAGTTGGTATTTTGTTTCTGTGGAAATGCTGACATTTCCAGACAGTTTCTGTTCCATTCTGGATTGGAACAAAGCCTAAAAAAGTTTTACCTTTCCTGTGGAAATGAAATTCTGAAAGTATTTTGTTCTAGGAAGCTCAAAACATTGGTTTTTGCCTTTTCTAAAGTCAAATGGTGAAGACATGCTCATGGGGAGGAGTTGTCTTCTCAGACAGCTACCAAGTCTGAAGTGCAATGGTGTCAGAGGTGACTCCACAGCATTCCCTGGACTGTTTCTGCGCTGTGTGGAGCATAGAAACTCCTCGGGCCCATTCTTTCTTGGGCCTCCAGTCCAGCCATCAGCCCTGCTGTGCTGCAGAGCCTGGGAGCTACAACTCCTGAACTGGAGCTGGACATCGTCTGCTGCCAGGGAACACAGCCTGCAAGACTGACAAGAAAGGTTCAGCCTAGGTATGGCAAAAGTTTCCAGAATCAAAAGTATTTTCATGAAACGTTTTGGCTTTGACGTATGACCATTAATCAATCACCAGTTCCTGACTAATTAGGAACCATGTAGGTTAGGTGGGTAGTGAAGCACATTATGGGTCTTGGACAATCATAGTGGCCCTTATGCCAGTCACCAGTGGGAGAACTGGGTTATATCAAAGAGACTAACCTGTGCAGGAAGTAAGAATTAACTTAAAAAATCCTGAGATGACTTTATGGATAAGTACAAGCCCATGGAATGTCACTGATGGAAGTATGAGTGTGCAACTCGTATGCAACAGGAGAACGACTGAAGAGCTAAGACAGTCTGGAGCAGCCACACTAGGGTTTAGGTTATTTATGTTGGTTTGTCATCTTCATCTTTTCACTGGTTTAGATCTCACCTCCTTTTGAAAATGTGTTTTGGACTCATAAGTTATCTGGGCACTTTTAATAGTTTTATCTCAAATTAATAACTCTTCCAAGAGTAACTTCAGTATTTGCACATTCCATTTTATAGTAGATATTATTTATCCCCACATATGTCAGTTCAGAAGGACAGACCATTCAGGAAAAGATGTGGCTTATTATATAGCAGTGATGGATGGTTTCTTTATAGAAACCACTTGCATGTGAGAGAACAACTGTTGTGTATTAAATGCATTCCCTGTGTTATGCATAGAGTTCATACCTGTCACTGAAGTAAAAGTCCAAAAGGGAGGGAAAAAGCAAGATATGTTATAAAAATACATTAAGTACCCACATAAATATCAAACAGTACACCATGATTTTTGTTAATACAATGAGCATCTATGGAAGCCATGATGATGCAGTGCTTGAGAAACTTGGCAAATGCATTGGAGTGCCTGGGACATTTTGTTCCTGTACTGAAGAAGAAGGATGAAAACTGCGTATTGAGGGGTTAGTTACTCATAAAACATTAATAACTGGAGAGTTGCCAAATCATTATTATTTTTTCTGGAAATGGTATTAGGTATTATTCAAGAAGATAAGATTTTCTTTCCATATGTCCATACCAGTGCAGTATTGGAAGACGGAACACATACCTAGGGGATTATAGACCCAGAAAACACCTTTTCCAGGAAAATGAGCTGAGTGAATCACTTCAGACAAAAGTGTGTTGAAATGTTAAACAAGTGCTGTCTTGATTTAATGTTCTTGTTAATTATAAAAAAACCCACCTCTGTGAACATGAAGACAAGTTAAGACTGATATTGTTTCATTGAACTAGTATTTTTAAGGGAAACAATGAAACTGGGCACATAACCTCAAATTATTCTGAAAACATGTAAGTAAAAAATTGGTCCTGTGTTATTCTGAAAATCAAAATTGTCATAGCCTCATGGTTTCTGCTACAGGTCAACTAACAAAGACACATCTTAGTAGATCTCCAGGTGCCAGAGTTGTTTTCAAACCTGGACCCAGACAGAATTTCCCTGGACAAGTCTTGAACCTCAGAGATAGCACAGTTTGGTCACACCTTCAAAGTAAGACTCATCCCAATGTGGAGATTCCCCAAAGATATTTCAAGAAATGGGAGCATATAGTTTACAATGCAATTGAGCTTAAACAATCACACAGGCTCTCTGCACTGTTCCTTGTTTAGTCATTTAAAATTTTTGTTAGGGTCCTTCACATGGTGAATCTCTTCCCTGAATTCAGTGTACCCACAAGGTGGAGGGCGGTGGGAGGATTCTCTTGCCTTCCCTTCTCCCATGGGTTCCCTGCATACATATATGTGTGTGTGTGTGTGTGTGTATATATATGTATATATATATATATATACATGCATATGCTCACTCTGGGGACTGGGAGATTTAAAAGGGCAAAAGCTCAATGCTTGTAACTGTTGACAGGACAGAGAGAAGAATACCTGAGCTGTGAGAGCTCGAGACAGACACCTGCCACCAGCAGAGTAAGAAGCTGACTGTACCAGCTGGGATTCCTTTGCCAGTTACAAATAAATATGGGAATTCTATTTGTAACAAAATTTTGCATTTAGAAGTTGAGAGAAATGGAGTTCTTGTGTACCACAGGCCCCAGGGGCCAGCAGAGGTAGGAAGAAGAGTAAGATTTGGGCTCAGTGAGCATGAGGAAAAGGGGAGAGTTTCTGGAAAGGAATATCTGACCAACCAGGTATGTGTCTATGAGACACTGTCATGTTTCTGCTCCTTATTTAAAAAACCTGGCGTACTTTCGGGGAGTTTTGGACAATGAGGTGATGGTAGAGAAGAAGTGGTGGAAACAAAGAAGGCTGACGGCAGCAAGTATCTGGCAAGATAGTGTTAGGCTGAATCTAATAAAAATAGCAACATAGATATCTCAGGCCTTTCTGCCAAGCCATAAGGGTGTGATTACTTTTCTTGGAATATGCTGTAATCTTCCCTGAATCCACATGCATTTCAGGTGTAGGACAGCAAATTTCTCCCTAGTTTTCTGAGTCTGGGCAGATTCACCAGATTTTCCAAGCTGATATTTTATTGTTTTTCCCTTCTTTCTTTCAGTTCTTCTAGTAAGGCTCATTTCTTTCTGCCCTGGTAAAGTCTGGTAAGTAGAGAGGTTCATCCTTCCTGCTGCTTGACACGGGGCATTTAGTTCTTGGATCTCTGGACAGCAAGTTTAAGCTGGTGACACTGAATTTTCCCAGCAGAAAATCAAACCCAGCCCATCAGACTGAGAGTAAATAATTGCTAAAGGATTGCATGAATATTCAAGCATATATGGACATCTTTAACATGTAATCCTTTAATCCAGGGAAATAAGCCAACAATATCACAAGTACAGTACAAAAATGAGTATGTTTTGGTTTGTATATACTTGTAAGGTATGTACAGGCATGCATTTAGAAAGAGGAGGAGGGAGAGGGCAAGAATAAACACACCTGTGGAAAGCCAAATAAGGCAAGATAGAAAATACAAAAGCGCAATTACTCAGGCTCATGATGTCTGGTGCCACAAAAATTGCATCCCAGCTGAGGCTCCCAGGGCTTGAAGACAACTTCAGCAGAGGTACCACCCTTCAAATTTCCATTAAAAGTCACTCACCCGAAAGGTGCTGGCATGTAATGAAGTCATTGTTCCAGCAAAAAACACCAACTTGGCCGGGATGCAGGGCACTGATGTAATGGGGCACCTACCCATGGAACTGCAGATGGTGGCTGGCCATTTCCAGCCCTCTTTTCCCTGCTTCACTTCCCTCACAGATCACTCTGCTGCCACTCACCTGCAGGCAAACTCAGACAGCACAGGCTTCAGCTACTCAGTCGGTCCCACATGGCTCTGATTTCCAATTCTGCACAAGCAAGACCCACCAGGCCTGGAAGGCAATTAGAAAGTCTGTCAAATGCTGCCAGCTACAAGGCAGCGTTCTGCTGGGTGCATGGCCTGGTACTGATCATTGCAGGCTCTAAGCCCAGCCTTTTCTTCTTTTGCTTCAATTACAGGGCCTTGAAAGCATCTTGTGTTTTCAGTTGCGATTGTCATCACACTTCAGTGCAGCATGTGCTATGGCACGTGTGTGAGCACAGCTGGATTTCTATAAAAAAACGCTGATATTTCGCTCCACAGGCCTGTGCGTAGTCCCCAGAATCTGCTAACAGCCAAATGTGTTGGGCTACTATTTCTGGTGGAGGATCAAAGAGTATATTTAAATGTTTCTAATTCAACATCCAAGTAACTACAGAAAGTCACAGGCAATGGGGGTGGCAAGGCAGTGGAGGAAAGGAGAAGTGTTAGAAGAACATCCTTGCCGGGTGCACACGTGCAGATTTGGCTGCATGTGTTCACTGGCCGGGTGTGGGACAC
Organism: Acanthornis magna; assembly: GCA_036785705.1. Lineage (NCBI taxonomy): Eukaryota > Metazoa > Chordata > Aves > Passeriformes > Acanthizidae > Acanthornis > Acanthornis magna. The sequence goes on from JAWUZG010000001.1 coordinate 29,998,542, forward strand.
TCTGTGGGTGCTGCACCCAGAGGGGTGCTCCCACCGACCCCTCTATCCCCGCTACGTGCCCTGGGACCCAGCCATAGGCAGGATGCCCCACGCTAGTACAGGAGAGCCCATGAAGCCTGGCTGGAGAGCAGCAGGGCTCCTGGGTGCCAGAGGCTGAAATGGGTATAAGCTTAAACATTGCTAAAATCACCAAAAGACTTTTGTCCACTGTAGCACAGTGCAAAGAAACAGCTGCTCATCTACGGAAGCTCACCCCTCCCTGAATACACCTACTGATTGGGACTGCACAAGGGCCTTGAGATAAGATAAAGTGGTACTATTGTCCAACTACCCAGGTCAAAAGAGAAGAATGAATCCAGAAGTGTAAGAGATTGAGCTACTAGCATTTGACCACCTGCAGTAACCACCCAGGTGCTGCAGGAGATTGATGCTCATGGCTCAAATAATCGGCTGGGTGCTTTGCTAGTGATGCACGGAGTGATCTTCCAGGTACAGAAGGGCAGGCACACCTCAGGCTACAAACTGGGTTTCCAGATAAGGGAAAAGGCTGATAAGAGGCAAATCCTGCTGGGTGGAATAGTCTTTATCATTCCAGTGCCCTCCCTTACATGCTGACTCAGCTGTGAAAGCCCCGCAGGGAAGCGCCAAGGACATTTACACAGCTATTCATCTCGGATGATGGACCACAATGGGCCGTGATTGATTCAACTCCTTGTAAGAGACAGCGGCAACATTTTAGAAGGTGTCAAAGACTCATCAAATGTCCCGTAATCCAGTATTGCATCATCCGGGGGAGGTCCTGGGGCCATTTCCACCTAGCCTCCGAGCAATATAAACCCCATGAAAGGAGAGTTTTGTGGATTCTTTCCCCCCACAACATGATGCATACAGTCTGCAACCACTGAGAAGACCAGAAGAGAACCAGTGGCATGTCATCAGAATCTACGGAGTGGTGATATCTTTTTTCTACTTAATCTCTTTCTCTGTTACTTTCTTTCTCTCTTCATTTTTCCCTTATCTCTCTCTCTACCCCTCATTTACTATTAAATAAAATCCATACTATTGACTTCAGCATATGGTCTCTTTTACACCTTAATTCAGGCAGAGACATCTGATAATTTTAACAATCAGATTGTAACACCAGGAAAGGGCAACTGAGGACATCATATCCAAAGTCCATCTGCAGCACTCTTATGCAGGCAGGGTGGGTAATCCTTGAACCTGCCACACCTCTTCTTGCCCCCACACAAGTGAGGGCTGGTTTGTCCGTGAGATGACCTGGCTTCCCAATCCTGCCCTGGCCAGGGACTGGTTTGGGCCTAGGCAATGAAAGAGAAGTATATTTCTCATCAACAGTGGGCATCATCTCTCCTTGCTACACAGTTTCTCTCCAGTCAACACAAAAGGTTTGGCAGAAGCCAGAGGCGCTCAAGGCTCATCAGCCAGCAGCTGCTTAGGAAAGAGAGGCTGGAAACTTTTCTCTGCTCATCTTTCAGTCTTTTCTCTTAATGGCTTTGTAGCAGGAGAAGGAAAATCTACTTCCCTTCAAGTAAACAACAACAGATAAAATACCTGAAAACAGTGCCTGGAGCAGATCAAGAAAGCTTTACATGGAACAGTTTAGAAACAGCTCCATCCCTGCCTGCCCCAGCAAGTATGTCATGGGGAGGTAATGATGCTGAAAATTACCTATTTGTTTTGTTATCCTTTCACTTCTATAGAACAAAGCATATGTGAGGACTGACACCTTGACTGACTGGTTTAATTTTTATAATACATGAAAGACCGTATCAAGATGACTGCATACCACAGCAAAATCTACAGTATATATTTCCTGGTATTTACTGGTATAACTTATCTAAAAGTCTTAAAGCTAATCAAAGTCCCCAAGTTTTAGTGATTCAGAGTGGCACATTTCAGTGGTCCTGACTCCAGCTCCAGCTGCAGGTGTATCCTGCAGAAGAGAATTTTGGCTCCTGAGTTATTGAGGTATTTTGGTGCTGGTGCTGACATGGTGCAGAACTGCTGCAGGTTGGGCACCACCACCAAAGCTGGAACAGGCAGTTGTATTTCGGTCTAGTGTGGGGACACCTTCAGAGGCAGGGTAGCCATGGCTGGGGTTATCCGTGGTGGTGACTACCAGCCCTTAATGGATGTGGCTACTCCCAAGCAGGGCTATTCACCTCTGGTGTTCTTCAAAGGATTGCTATCCCTGGTTTAGCTGAGCACAGGCCACCTGCCTTAACTTGGATTTTACCTTGTCCATGCCATGCCTGTGATGTTCTTTTAAAAGCCTTCTTTTTTGGCGAATGTGCACAGTAGCAATTTACCGCATCAGAAAGGATGCACTCTTCTTTGTTTAATATCTTTTAAAACCACAATGTATATCTTCTCTTCTAGAGTTAACCTAATCTTATGTAATAACCCAGTTTCCTGGTAATGGTGCAGAACAATGGACAGTGGTATGGAATAATTCTTTCCATTCAGGAGTTATAGGCTGATTTCCCTGTTGGTAGGAAATACAGGACTGTAATAATTATCATAACTTTAACCACTTTTCCACACTTTGTGGATTTTCCTCTGATCTAGGATATGCCTAGCTGGGAAGTTACAGCTAGCTGCAGTACATATTAGTTTGAATTCCAACAAACAAATTGTACCAGATTTATGGTGTCCTGGTAAATTATGCTTTTTGCTCACAAAATAGGATATTAATATCAGTCAAAACCTCAAACTCACCCCTTTTTGTCCAGGTAGTAGAACTTGACCAGAAGCTAGAAGGGGAGTTAGAAGGTGTTCAGTCACCTAAATGTTGGATCTTTCTCTCCTGGGCATGCCACCAAGTAGGTGGGAGATATCTTCCCACATCCTGTTCATTCTGACTTACTAATAATTGGAATTAAACCATCAGAAATACATCCAATTGACACTGAAGAGCTGGTGGCTGTCTGTAGGTGTCAGCGAGCAGCTAACTGTTTTAAAAGCAGTGTGCTTGTAACAGTGATACACCCTCTTTTCTCTGGGCCGTAGACAAGCCTGGGGACCTGTGCTACCTACACAGGCAGAGGTGACTCTGCTCCACAGTGCTGCAACCCTGGCATGAACTGCTGAAAAAGTGGGAGGATATCTTTTAGTCAGGATGGGATGAATCAAATTCATCTGGATAGTTGCCTGTTTAACTGCACTGAAGCCAGCGTCCATTAAAATACAACCAAAACATCTTCAGCAATCTGGGCTTGAGGATCTGGGCTCCTTCAGAAGCAGAATCACAGAATCATTTAGATTGGAAAAGACCACTAAGATCATCAAGGCCAACCCTTAACCTAACACTGCTAAGTCCTCACTAAGCCATGTCCCTAAGTGGCACTTTAACAGATCTTTTAAGTATCTCCAGGGATGGTGACTCAATGACTTCCCTGGATGTAGGGAAGCAGCTTCATTCCTCTGTCTGGAGATGCCCAGCTGTGTAGGCAGCCTCTTTTCCCTGCTGCAGATAGATATTTGGGATCAGAAAAGCATGACATTTCATAGAATTGGTACCAGGTAGTGCCCTGTCCTGCTTCATCCATCGGTGAAGGTGATGCTACCCTGGACCGGAGTAGCAGGGCTGCAGTTTCCCCACCCACTTGTGACGGGGAAACTGCCCAACAATCACATCTAGTTTCCCCATTTGTTTTGTTGTGACTGGTAAAGCAACAGTAAAATCAGCTGTGATTAAATAAAATTTTATCTTAGGGTCATGCACTAGCAGAGGTTGAATGATTAGAAAAAAACTAATTTTCTTTGTCCCACTGCACTGTCTGCTGATATGCCAAAGAGAAGATTTGCAGGAGACATTTCACTGTCAGTTTTTCTCTTGGAGGTGTTGAAGAAAGGCTGGATGCCACACCAAGAAGGAGACTGGGAGCAGATGTACAAGATGGGTTTGTGAGCTCATGAGATGCGTGCACAGGCAGTGAACGAGCATGATCCGTGTGGGTGCAAGGTGTGTGCACCATTAGCAGGTGAGAGGCATCTGTCTGCAAGAGGCACGGGAGTGCAGTGCAGTGACAAAGGTTGCAGAGGGGCAGGTGGCCACAAACCAGGTCAGGACTGATCGGGGCTGTGAGGAGGCCAAGCTGCCCCTTGGTGCAGGAGAAGCACTTCCCAGAGGCAGTTCTGCCATTTGTGCCCTCTCCTCCACATCCTCTGACTCCTTACAGCTCATTTTCATCTCATATGCAGCTGGACTCACAGGAGTCAGCTTTTTAAAGATGCACATTGACCAATCAGCTGTAAATTAAGCACCCGGTTAGGATATAATCATAAGGACTAAATAAATGACTTCTCAATCAGTTCTCTTGAAGTAAATCAGTTAACTTAGGATATTTTAAACCAAGTATTTATTGGTTAATGACCAGGTTTGGGTTGCTCCAGGCACCATCAGCTGCTGGAGTAGAGAAAAAAACCCCAAACCTTCAAAGATATGAGTCATGAGAAGAGCTGGGATATATCAGCAACACATAGTTGACAATATTTCCTGCATCAGTTCACAAGCCGCCAGGATGTCCCTGGTGAACTATACACAGTCCATTGTGCTCTCAGGGGGCATATGTGTGCTGTCAGTCATTGGCAGCATAGCAGGGAAACCAACAATGAAAGAAAAGCCTCGGCACACCCAGTGGAAGTTGTGGGATGCTGGAAAACTCCATGAACAGCTGAATTGCTGCCACTGAGCAGATGATCCAGAAATTAAATGAGGAACTGGGATGCAGAAGGCTTACAGTTTTTGTGTGAAATCCTGTGCTAGCCCCTGGAAAGACCTCCCGTGTCCTACAGAAAGGGGACGGTGGGGAAGAAACTGTGGGGTTATGTCGGCATTTGAGATTTTAAACAGAGATTTGGGAGAGAAAAATTCAAATTCTGCTTAAATGTATTGAACTGGAACATAATTCTGGAGAGAGAGGAAGAATAATCAGAAAAGTTGAACTCTAATACAATAACTTTGTTGTGAACTGCTTGTCTCCACTTTTTAAAAAAACACTATTCATAAAGGTTAAGTTTTTTTTCTATGGTGGCACACAGTGAACATACAATATTGCAGAGATAATCTATTGACTGATATAATATAGATATTATGTGCCATTAGAAAAGATGTAGTTTTACCTTTTTTTGAAGGTTGTTTAAGCAGGAAAAAAAAAGCAGTGAGGAAAGTTTGAATTGATTTATGGCAAACCACGTACCCGTCCAATAACATTAGCCCTGGTGGTTTACAAGACTTCTTGTCCCATAGTCTCCAGAATTAACTATGCTTGGACTCCTTGATCCAGCCACCTTGCAGGATGCCCTTGGATATCATGGCAGTGAACAGCTGGGCTACACCACAAGAGCTAACCCCTGTGAGGAGACCTACTAGAGAGCAGATTCCTTTTTTATTATATTCTTTCTGTTAAAAGAATCAGGATTGCATCTCCTATGTAACACGAAGAAATACTGAGAGAAAGTTCCATCATTTTTCTTCTAGAAGATACAATAAAAAAGATGAGTTAACAAGATTTTAACATATTGGTAACAGTTATCCCACAAGATCCTTCAGTACAGCATGTTAGTATCAATACAGACCATGGGGTTTGTCTTCTTTTTTGAGTTATATTGTGTAGTTTCTCTCCAAGACTCTTGTCCTTCTCTTCAGTAAGGTACCTACTTTTGTTTCTGCTGATGGGGAGCTTAAAACCCTTAATTCTCCTCCCGAGCCTTCAAAACCCAGAGAGTGAATATGGCCATATTAGTACCAACAGTGCCTCACATGAAAGCCAACAATTGAGTCCACTGCAAACAAAATCTTATTCACAGACATATTCATGAGAAAGTGAGCAGGAAGGTTCACTCATCCCCACCTTTTAAATGAAAACTGACAGCAGATATGAAAATGGCTTTTGTTTTCAATTTCATTCCATATGATTCTGGAGTGGTTGCAGGATCAAGCTATTTGTATCCAAAGGGGAACATTCCTTCTGTAGTATGAAACATCCAAGTATTCACAAAGTTAAATTTTAAGAGAAATGAATAATTCTGGTTTTACTACCTTTTCAGCTGTCCTGGAAATATAGATCAGCCTACACTAATGAATTCCATTTCAGGAGTCCTTTTTGTTTTGAAAAGCAGATGCAGAAGTTTAACATATAGCCTTTCCAGAGAAGAGAAGGAAGCATGTTCTTATGACAAATATAACAGTCTGTCAGTAATTTGCATATGGATACTTTACATGCACATTTAATGCCTGTGTCGTCACTGGTGTATTTGGTGTTGGATATTCAGTACTTAGTTACCACCCAAAGTGCATTTATCTTTGCACTGTATCATTATTTTCAATCTCATCCTAACTGAAATCCTATGAATATGATTGATAAAAACTTTATTATATTAAACTGTAGAGGAAAATGCAGTTGGCTCAGGTTTGAGACACTCGGTTCTGCAGAGATAATGAGAACAGTCCTATCTAAATTCAACTGGATTAAGATAAAGATATGTCAGTCAATTGAACCCAACATCTAAGACTGGATCTCTGGCAAGAAAATTTATACAATACAAAGTTTGCTATTTAATGTAAAAGAAAAACTATTCACAATTTAGCATGAGTGGGAGAAGCCCTTTACCTCAGTCACACTCTGCCTACACTATGCTTCCAGCCTCCAGATTCTCTCATCATGTTATTTCCTTCCCCTCCCCTGCCCACCTTTTCCTCTTTCTCCACTGTCTCTCTAGCTGGGGCCAGAGAGAGCTTCCAAACTCTCCTGTCTCACCTGAAAGTTCATCTTGTGGCTTTTTGTGACAGGAGAAGGAGAGGGAGAAATGTGGGTGGCGAAGGGTGGAGGGAACCTCTCAACCATGACCATGATGATGAGGGCCTTGGGCATCCCAGGGAAAGTGCAGAATGAGAAATGCACTTAAGCAAGATTCTGTGAAGCTGCCCCCAGTCCCTGGGGACACACAGAAAGGCTGTGTGGGCCTGCTCAGGGTGAGCCGCTGGGATATTCCTTGGTTATCCCATTCACTGGTGCATCTCTTTATGCACAGAGAGGCAATAAAGGGGTGAGGAAAATGCAAGGTACTGACTGTCAACTCCATGGAAAGAAGGGTGTGGGGAGGATGCTACCATGGCACTAGCCAGGATGAGCAGCCAGACCTGGAGTTCATGTCAGACAGTGGCTTCCATGGCAGGAATGTTGGGTGTTAGAAGCCAGCTGCAGCACCACTTTGGACTGATGAAGCAAGGAGGGAGTGGTGCAGAAGGGAAAATACAGCAGGGCCAGAGGTTGGTGCCAGCTCCAAAAGCACCTTTCTGCTATTACTCTCAGTGAGTCAGGATCAAATACACCATGTAAAAATGTAGAAGAATGCTGTCTGCTCCTCTGTCACATGTCTCGGATGCAGCCAGACTTCTGAGTACCTGCAAGCAGCAACCCTGCAGAAGATGCAGATATCCCTGTCTCTGCTATTTCTGAGTCTAGACCCATGCCAGCCTCATTCCTCTGGCTAAGCGTGGACCTCTGAGGAGTTGCATACGTCTTTCCCTGGAGAAGGTCCATTGGCCAGTCCCAGTGCTTTGCTGAAGCAGATAACAGTGTCTGGAAAGACCTTCATTATCTCCTGTGCTGTCCGGAGGCCAGGGCTCCCTTCCTGCCTGGCCTCTGAACTGCACTTGGCACTGTCTGCTCACAGCCACATCAGCCATCCTCTGCCTCACAAATCCCTCACTCAAAATTACTGTCGTGTTCGCTTTCTCTGCTTTTTTGCTCTTCTTCTAAAAAGTGAGGTGACATAAATTCACTCTCATAATATATGTCAAGTGAAGACTATCTGTGTTAGAGTGTGCTCCCTTCACATGAGAGGTGGGAATGGTTTTGACATGAGGTAAAATGAAACCCATGGGAGAGGGAGACCTGCATCCACCTCGCATCCCCCTCATCTTCTCACAGGACTGGCAGGCTCCAGAGCCGAGGGCTGGCTGAGCTGGACCTGTGCACTGGAGCTCTGAGGACAGCGAGAGTACATGGTTACTGGTGAGCAGACACATATGCTGTGTCCAAAAATGCCTTCAATGCTAGGGTGCGTGCAACCCTGAGAAGAGTGTGACAGCCGGGGGTCCTGCCTGCCCCTGGCCCTGATCCTGGTGAAGGTGATGCGGGGCCTGTCTCCTCTCTCTGCTGACACACCATGGCTTTCCAAGGAAACATGCCTTGGGCAGGCAGAGCTCCTCTTCCCTCATCCGCTGGACCACAGCTCTCTTGACCTGTGGACCTGCTGGAGTGGGCCCAGAGGGGGACCATGAAGATAATCAGAGGGCTGGAGCACCTCTTCTATACAGACAGGCTGGGGGGGCTGGGCCTGTTCATCCTTGAGAAGAGACAGCTCAGAGGGGACCTCAGCAAAGTCTATCAGTATCTGAAGGGAGGGTGCCAAGAGGATGGAGCCAGGCTGTTCTTGGTGGTGCCCAGCAATAGGGCAGGAGGCAATGGGCAGAATGTGATGCACAGGAAGTGCCAGAAGTTCCACCTGAACTCAAGGAACTTTTTTTAACCTTGCTGGTGACCGAGCACTGGAACAGGTTGCCCAGAGCGGTTGTGCAGTCTCCCTCACTGGAGATATTCAAGAACCCTCTGGATGCAGTCCTGTGCAATGTGCTCTGGGATGACCCTGCTTGAACAGGCAGGTTGAACCCTTCCAACTTTACCCATTCTGTGACTCTGTGATTCTGGGATTGTTTGCTCAGAGAATATTGTCGTTTGCACAGCTTGCTAATGCCTGCAGCCACTGTCAGCACCCCTTCCTTTCCATTATTTCTTGCTATGTCACTTTGCTCCTGTAACGCTGCTCCATCTAGAAATCTCCCTAATCCGTTTCAGGCGGGCAGTGGGTACCGGCACCCTCTCGCATTGCTTGGTTGTGCTAGTTCCTGAGGATTACAAATGAGGGCCATCTGTAGCCCCTACTATTTGTGGAGATGAAAAGGAGCTTAACTTAATGTATTTTGGCAGAGTAATAGGGAAACATCAATCACGGGGTGACATGTTAGTTCATATGCACCAATAGGCTCATGTTTGTAGCTCAACTCATTAAGTGGATCTGTTTCTTTAAAGATGAGTCCGTCACTCGCAGACAGACATTTGGAGCTCTAGCATACAGGACACTTTTAAGAGATACTTGATAAAGAGCTTGAAAATGTGAGTAGTGACACGAAGCTAAACTTTGTCTCATTTTCTTCAGATTCCCTATTAGTATGAGCCTCATAAAGTTGAAATTGGGGTCACTTGGACAGTTATTTTAGCTAAAACAGATGGATTTGTGGTGGCTGCTCCTAAAGAAGCAACTTTTACCATAAGTTACCACACACTATCTCTGGGATAAATATATTTTCCTGTGCTACATCGTTGTGTGGTAATTACTGGGCCAATGCTGATTTTTTAATGGCAACCATGCTAGTAATTTCCTTTTAAAAGAAATCTATTCTGAGATAGTTAACAGCAGTGAAGAAAAAAAGTGTTTTCCTTGCAAATGCCAAAATCAAACAGTTTCTTAATTTATTACAGAAGCATAAAAATTGAGAATCCTCTGAATCACTATTTTCCCCATGTAACAAAATATTCTGCATGAAGAGGGATTATTAGACCCCCTGAACTTCCCTTGCAACTAGAGCACAGCTGTGCGAACAATTCACAATGTATTATTTATTGAATGAAGTTCTGTACTATTTTGAATTATGAACACTAAAGGAGCAGCTCAGGACTTCCTTGTTACTGATTCTTATGCAAAAACTTTCACTAATTTCTTCAGGAATTCCATCTTCAAATGGTTCATGAAAAATGTATTCCCATGACTTGAATTCCAAATTCATTTTGCATCAGGTCAACAGCATAACTCAGGTAAGATGATTACTGTCCTTTGAATTGACAACACATAAAATTACAGATTAATTCCCATTTTCTGCTATTGGATATGCAATTTTTAAAGAAGCAAAGTACTCAACATATGTAGGAACTGATTAGTTAAGGAGCAAAGTTGCTACTTGTTATCACTACTTTTATTCACATTATTAGCCTACAGAGCAACCAGGCCTGGGGCCCCCATCCAGCAGATGCAGAAAGGAGGTGGAGGAAGTCCATTTCCCAAAGAGCTTATGGCTGCAACCAGGACCACGGGTGAGGAGGTGAGGAAGGAATGATAGCAGGAAACATCATGTTAGGCTATTATGATTTTGAAAGGTGGTAACATAAGAGGGGGATAAGTTACAAAGAGAGAAAAATGGGAAGAAGAAAGGGTGTATCAGAGGCAGAGGCATAGGGTAAGAGGACCAGATGTGGAGTGAAGCTAAGGTAAAGAGGTCACGATGAAAAGGAATGGATGATTTCTCTTCCCACCTAAGCACCAGCCTTCACTTGCCAAAATCGAGCATGCAATAGGAGCTGCCTCTTTAAAAGTAATTTTCATCTGGAGATCTGGAAAGGGAAAACCCATCAGCTCCCAGTGCTGCCAGGAAAAGCCCAGGCAGGTGCTGCGGGAAGTGCCCCACAGCTTTGCTAATGCATCTCAGGCACGATTCAAAAAGCCTCGGCCTTCATTACTCTTGCAGTTCTTTGAGCAAAGCGTGCTATTTGTACTGAATAGTGCCAAGTCTCGCAATGAGAAAAAGATGTTGATTAGCCCAGAGAATTCTAGCTCACTTTGGTTTAAAGCAGAAAAGAAAGGAGCCACATTTGTGATTGAAACTTAGTCAGCTCTTGATCACCTGGGAACAGCGCATCCAGATTGGAGATTAGCTGTACCCTGATGAAATATTCCCGGCCATCTCCCCACCCCCCTTCCCCCTTGATGTTCATTCCTCATCATAACTTCATTTTTCAAATGTAAATATACTAAATATGTTCTTACAGCCCAATTTACATATGTTCTGTATTAGTCTATTGAGAGTAACATCAAGAGTTGACTGGACATGGAAAAAATGCAGATGACTTCAGTGGACGGTACCAGTGACTTTTTATTTCGGTGCATATGGAGGTGAAGCTAGAAATAAACCACAACTGATTTTGATTAGCTGGCTGAAAAGCAGCGCGAGCACTTATTAGCCTTCCACATGCCCAAATGTCAGCTAAGAAATCACTTCTCATTGAGGCAGGCTCACAGCACCGTGACTTCTGGGCCCACCGTAGGAGGATGATGGGATGCACTTGCAGTTCATTTCTTTGCGGTTTTTCTTCATAAGTCCTTTTGCAATGGGCGTGTAGTACAAAGCAGGCAACTGCTAACCTGCATCTGGTAGACCCCAGGGAGGTGATGCTGATGGTCTTTGAAGCTACCACAGGCAAATAACCACGGCAAGGAGCCTCGCCAGCTGCCTGAGTGGCAATGGTAGCAGTAATCACGTTGCTCTCACCAGGATGCTGAGTAAGGACAAGGGGCACAGCAGGAATCAAAAAGACATAAGCAGGTCCCTGTCCTAACATCTGCACTCATGTGGAGGTCTGGTAAGGGCTAAGGGTGCATGGTGTGGGGTGGTCTGCTGAGGGCCAGCCTAGCAGTCAACATGGGAAAGCTAGTTAAAAAAAAGGAGGCTGTGAATAGAAATTGGAAAAGGAGGCCTTTAACTGAAGGCCTGTTTTCAATGCAAACTGTTTTAAATCAGCTGAATCACCGTATTTTTATGTGGAGCTTAATAAGACACCAGATACGTAGCAAAAATACATTTTCAGGTGCAGTGATGTCAGGTCAATCAGAAGTCTATCAAAAATATCAAACCTGATAAGAGGAAGAAGCTGCTGTATGTCTTAGTAACACAGGTAAATGATAAAATTGTAGCAGTATAACATCTTTTAATGGTCCATCAAAACACCAGCATTCCTGGCTTTTTAAAAATAGTGTTTTACTGGTTTTGGAGAAGGTCTGGAAACACTCTCTGAGTTGGGCTGAGGTTTAATAACGGAGTTACTGCTGCATGCTTGGGCTGTCATGGGACTGAAATGTCAGGGATTGTGTCTGCTCCTTGTGCCCCTCTTTTGGGTTCCCTACACTGCACTGGACATCCTTGGAGACACTGTGTCCACTGCTGTGAAGAGCTGCTCGTTATAAAAGAAGAAGGTTGTCTGACTGCTTCATAAAACCAGGACCATGCACAATATACTTTCCAACTAGGTTATAAATATTTCCTTTCAAAGTGTCCCTGTTTTGTCCTTTCACCAGACTTGAAAGGCTGTCCTTCATTAGCATTGCAGGAATTAATAATAAGATTAATATGATTTGGCTTTCTGAATAATGCTATGAAACTGACTTTCTGCTGGTCACTTTGTCCTGCTCATCCTTGTGCTCAGCTCTCCAGCCAGGGCTGGGAAGTGTACCATGCTTTAACTTGTGGGCTGGCAGCTGAGGTTCCCACTCCCCTGCTTTCCCTCTTCTCTGTGAGAGCAAGTTTTCAGTGTTGAGCTGACACCCTCACCATTTTACCAGATCCTGTACTAGCCCCAGGAGCTGCTTTGTAAAGTAGGAGTGTCTGCTGCCTTTTACAGACCATTCATTCTCATCAGTTCTCCAAAAAGAAACCCAGAAAATGGAATAAGATTTACAGAAGCTGGGATGTCAGATGTATTTTGTTCCAGAACAAGTCTAAGCAACACAACCAAATGACCATGCTTATGCTCCTGTCTCAAATATTAGTTTTAGTCCTTTCTGCTGTGTTTTGAAGTGGCATGATTTAGCTGACATGTGCCACAAGCTAAGGTCAGTTATCTGCAGTTCAACTGATCTATCTGAGTCACTTTCCTCCTGATATCAAAACTCTAGAAGACTTCCAGCTTAGTGGAACAAATTTGATGCCTGATCCATCAACCATTTCTTTTTTAGACAAGCTGTCATGAGTGAGATAAGACTTTGTAAAGGAGACACCAGAAATGAGAAAGGAAGAAGAATGGCAAAAAGAGAGGAGACCTTTCAGAAGATATATTTAAGTTAAAGGGAAATTTTAGCACAAGGACAAATGGATGGGTCATGAAACCCGGAAACAGGAAGAAAGAAAATAAGAACAGCAGAGAGATGATGCTCTGAATACTTTCAGTGTGGGAGTAACAGAAGCAAACAACCTATCTTTTGTTTTGTTTTGTTTTTTGGGTTTGTTTTTTGGGTTTTGGGGGGTTTTTTTGTTTGGGTTTTTTGTTTGGGGTTTTTTTTGTTTGTTTGTTTTTAATGAAGGAGTTGGTTTTTTAAAGAGGGAGAAAGGTTTTAAGGAGAGTTTATGAAAATCCCTTTCCAGAAGTCTGATTCTTTATGAATGGTGCTTAGTGACAAGAAGGAAATAAGAAGAGAGTCAGAAGTAGGCAGTCGATATTGTTACCTTAAGTATAAAGAAACAGCTTTGAGGGCTATCCAGTGTTTAGAGCCCAAGTAATGTTAATGACTGATTCTGTAATCTTTTAAAATGTATGTTCTTTACCTGTGAGAGATTCTGCAGCCTCCAGAATCTCCTTTCCTTTTGAGCAGTAAATTATGTGTTCCCAGAACAGTCTGTGTTAACAATGTATTTTTGAAATGGGGGGGATCCAGCAGTCACCTCCGCTCTGGATAGAAACCTACTGACACATGGATTTCTTCTTTCTAACCTTAGATTCCCAGAGATGACAATCCAAGAAATGCATAGTGCATGCAATTCAACTTTGTATCAAAACGTAAAGTTTCAAGGGATGTGCTTATTGCTGTAACTTCGAGCAGATCTTGTATACTTCGAAGAGGCAAAACCTCCTCATTTTCTTTGATATTTTTGATTTCCTTTTTCCTACCAATGACAGTGCTGAAAACTTCTTTTTTTTTTGGATACAATTGCGTGTTGGGTATTTTGCCACTTCATGAGACCAGGTACAATGGCCAGGTGCAAGGCCATCCTGCATGGTCATGCCTTTGTCCCCTTCCCTGAGGCAGCTCTCCTCTTGTCCATCCTCTGTCTCTGTCCCTAGAGGACAATGGGAACGAAGCTTGCATCTGAAGGGAGGGGTGATTTATGGAAAGATTATGATGAGACCCACCCACAAAAAAAGCCAAACCCAGGTGTGAGAGCAGCAGGGTATTGTACGCACCCTGTGCCAAGCTCCCAGGCTGCCCTGTCCTGAGGCACTGCAGCTGAGGCTGGGCACAGGAGGATCCGATGGGGGCTGCAGCCTCCCACCTCACTGTGGCCTGCCTGCCACTCATGGCTTGTCTCAAGTGCAGCCAGAGGTTCCTGGATATGGCCAGCAAATACCCACCAAGAGCAAGAGACAGGCTGTGGCACTGCATGGCAAATAATTGACTTCAACACAGATGCAGTGGCGCTCAGCACTGTGTGTGCAGAGAGGCTCATGCCATCAGGCAGCCAGGCCATGCAGATGGATGGACTCATCTCCCACATCCCCCTTCCCCATTTACCCATTTACCCATTTACCCAAGCATTTACCCATGCTTGAAGTGAAGGATGACCTTGGGGGGCAGCCTGAAAAGCCCCTTAAGTACATGCACCAAAGACTGCAACACAAACCACGTCACATTTCAACAGATGTTCCACAGCGAGGTCCATGAGGAAGCGTCGTAGGGTTATATGAGTCCCAGTTGCTGCTTGCCTGCAGGAGGAATTGGGCATGAGTTTGATCCATGCAAATCTTAGGCTTCATCAGAAATACTTGTTATTATTTGATTTCCAGCATTCAAAATATACCATCTGATTACACAAAGTTGTCATCTGTAATGTTGTGTTTCTTCATTCTCATCCTTGTCTCGTTAGTATGCATCCCCTTTCTTGACAGCAGAACTTGTGCTTAAGAATCCAGGGGAATAATTGTCTTTAGATGGGAGGCTGTTGAAATAACTTGAAATTTATTTCTCATTATTTTTTCTTAAGGGAAAAAAAAAGGAGACGGCTTCCCCAAACACTGGGAAAAATCAGACTTGTCAGTTTAACTTCACTGAAGGGAAAAGGCTCTGAAACTCCTTTAAGGAATCAAATAGGGAACACTTGGAAAAGCAGAGCTTGATTAAAGACAGCTAACATCAATTCAGGGAAAGGAGATCATGCCTAACTAATTTGTTGGAATTCTTTGAGGAAATTACTGCTCTGGTAAGGAAGGGGAAAGGATATTATAGACTCCGTTTTTCAGAAAGCATTTGACAACATTCTCCACTGTTGGTTAAAATGTCTAAGGTCTGAAGTCATGGAATAGAAGGACAATGAGCATATTGGACTGAAAACTGGCAAAAGAGAAGGAAAGAAAGGGTAACTATGAATGGGAGCCTTTCATTTTACAGAGAGGGATGTAAGAAGGATCAGAGAAGAAACCACATTTGGAGTTTGAAAACAAGCCTTCCCAAGGTTAATGAAGACACTCCTGAAGCTTGGGAAATACAGTTAATAATGAGGAACCATGCAGACGGACTGAGGAAGAAATGGTTTGTTTTACCACACTATCTTGGAGAGCAGCTAGAAGAAGACTTTCCTGGCTGCTCTGCTAAAACAAATCTCACAAATCTTGAGTGGTAGTATTTGTTCAATTCCACAGACACAGAAAGAGACACAGAATTTCACACTGCAGATACTAAAGATGGCCCACCTTTCCCTTCTTCATTTTTATGATTGCTCTCATGCACTTAAGCCTTGTGTTTTTAAGAATTACCTTACCATGTGCAATTGCATGCAAATATTATTTTTTAGGGTCTTCTTGGAAGGCAAAGATTTCACTTCAGGTTCATCTTATCTCATTAAATAGCATAGGAAAAAATGGTTCTAATTTTGAGTCTTTCATCTGGGGAAAAAACCAACTGCTGCTACTTCACAGTAAGGGCTTCCAAGTTATTATGGGCAGGAGCACTTCACTCTCCTGATTACGCTGTGCTTGGAAAGGAAGCAATAGCTCAAGCGTTGTGATTACAAAACTGCTTCTGATGGCTTTAATGTACATGGAAGAAGGTACCTTCTTCTATCAGTGAAAGCATTAAGTTAGGAAGTTTTTGTCATACACAGAGATTTATTTCATTAGTAGGATCTTACAAGCCTCCATTCTTTTACAGAAATTGATTTAGTGTGTGCCTTTGGAACCAGCATTGTTTTTCTCTGTTTCCTCTCTTTCTACTTCGAAGTACAAAAGGCACTAGTGAATTTTGCTTTGTTTGGTTTGGTTTTTTACATACTTAGCTGATCAGAAGGAAACAGGGTATGCAGCAGTGGGACTACAGCAGGAAAACACATAAGTAAATTCATCAGCATGTCTTACTGCTTGTCTTCTTGGACCGATCTTCTTCCTCTTGTCTGCATCTGTCTGGGGATATTTATATACATGTAAGATAGAGTTTGCCACCAAAAGAAGTATTTCCCTGCTCTTCCCCTCCCTCCTTGGCTCCATTTCTCATTTCCTTGAACACCCCTGACTATCAGTTCTCACTCTAGTCATTGGGTGACAATTTTTAGTACATTTCTATTTTTTGTGTTTACTCATTTTCAGAAATAGTCCTTTCCAAAGGCTCTGATTTGAAGCATATTTAACTTACAAGAGCTCCAAGATAACCATTCTGTCCTGCATATGAAAACAGTTTTCATTGCCACTCAGATCAGAAATAGCAGATGTCAGAGACGTGACCCTTTTTGACCCCAAAATACAGCTTTTTTTGCAATACAGTGGATCTCTCAGTGTCGGTTCCCTTATAAGCCAAAGAAAGTACCACATGTAGGAAATAAATTGCTCCATCCAATTCAGTAGTATCAGAAAGCAGAAATAGAAAACACATATTTTATTTTAACTCTGGACCTTTTGCTGATAGTACAAAAGCTGGACTAGAGAAATTCTGAACATTGAGCCAGTAATCTTTGGAGCACCATCTCTCCTCAACGTTTCCCCTTACATTAATTTCTTCTGATCCTTTTCTATCAGTCTTCGTAGTATTTCCCCCTAATATGATACTGCAGCTCCAAGCATCTTCTGGGGAGGGGGAAACCTTTTCAAAGACAATTCTAATCTACTCTAAGCAGAGCTCCCTAAGCTAATTTTTACTAATTTCTGCTTTGTCAAAAGGTCTCCCCTCCATGCCCTTGGGATGATTATTAATAGACACGATAAAAAATGTATACTCCTACTCTAATTATTTTTTATTTTCAGGCAAGGGAAATGGGGAGAATTGTGTATTTGTGAACATTAACTGTTGTCCCTCCTCTTATCTGGTTAATTGGACTGTGGCAATGTCTGACTGGATATCCTGCCCAGAGGTGATTTAAAAATGGCAAATGTCAAGAATAGGTTTTTTTTACTTAATGCTGGAATGTCAGCCTTCTCATATAAATTATGGCGGTTGCTCTTGTCTCAGTGACATACGTATTTCTTTAGCACACCTTCTTGGATAAATACCTACACAGCTATAAGAACCAGGGCTACAGGATTTCACAATAACAAAGAAAATAATCTTCTGCCAGCCTTATCGCTCTGGCCCTGTAAGGGCCCATTGGTAGCTGGCCAGTTTTAAAGATGTCACCATCATGCTTGCTCTTGCACTTAGCTCTGAAGAGTCTGCCTGGCATCTTTTCAAAACAAATCTTGGAAAGTGCACAGAGAAATGTTTTCTTCCTGGAGCCCTCTAAGTCCTCCTAACTACACAGCTGCTGGTTGCTCTTGCACTTTTTTACCCTTTTTCTCCCTAATTTTCAGTAATCATTTGTCCTAGCCCCGAAGGGCTCACCTCTGTCCATCCCAGTCCCAGCTCTGAGATGCAGCACAGGGAAGAGGCAATTTTGGGACAGGGTTTGGCATGGGGAAAGCAGCAAGTGTGGTTCCCACAGCTCAGGGTGCTCTGCAAGGGTTACTGCCAATAGTATTGACAACCTGTAAAACTCAAAGTCCTTGAGCTGAGCAAATTAATAAGCAGTGAACATGGCAAGACAAAACAAGAAAGAAGGAGTTGTGATTGAGAGGTGGCAAGGCCGCTTTTGTAGTGAGGTTGTCATGAGGCAGGAAAGATTTTTCAGTCTGGGAGAGTCCATTTCTTGTCTCTCTGGAGGACAGATAGCAAAAGGATGATCTATTCTTTCAGGACAGTGGCCTTGGAAGGATTCCTGTGTGACGAGGACCCAATGGCAGCAGGTAAGAGCAAGTACTTCTGTGGGCCTTTAGGCTCTTGCCTGAACCCAGAAACACTTCATCTCTGCTGGCACAGGCTTAGGGCAGGATCCAGTGCCCTGCAGGTCTGACAGCAGACAGACAACTGACATTGAAACAGTAATTGAGGCATGAGTCTATGACACAGACTTGATTTCTCCTGTCAGAAGTCATTGCGAAACGATTTGGCAGCTTTTAGTTTCATTGCACCAAGAAGTATTTTTTACAAGACTCTGGTATCTTTCCTGACACTGGATTTAGTTAATTTGTTGCTGTCAGGGTAACTTTTCTTCAGCAAAGGAGGTCCATATCTCTTGTTTCAGGTTTGTCTGGTTTGTCTGTTTTGTATCAAATTCAACAAGGGGAAAAATTTGTAGTGACTTAAAGGAGATCACACAGGTAGATTTTGCTGAGAGTGGAGAAGGTGGCTGCATTGTGCTTGGTCAAGCAGGACAGTTCTTGGCACTGCCAGAGTACCTCATGTTATCCCATCTCTTGTGGATGTGGTTCATTTATTTTTTTGCCTGTATTCAATAAACTTCTGATAATACTGTCCAAATAAATTCAGAGAGGTTTGAATGCAACATAATATTAGATAGATACAGAGCACTCCCTTTTACATCAGGGAATCTAAGAGCTCTTTGTTATGATTTCAGAGAATTAAAGCTTCACAGTATTTCCAAATTATACCTGGAGGAATTATTTCCCTTAAGCTGAGTGAGCAGAAAGATGGATGTCCCTTCCTCATGCTAGGGTTGGGATAATGGACCCAGTGACTTGGAGCTGGGGCTCCAATAAGAGTCTCCTTGTTCTCGTGTCCACTGGCTCTCCGGTGGCGACTGGCCCTGGGCAGCAGCCACTCTCTGATGTGCCCTGGGAGATGCGGGGTGTACTTGAGAGCAGCAGTCAAAGCCTGGAAAAGGGATCTGGAAAGAAATAGGCAACACTAACAAAATGGTAGGAGCTGCTGTATTTTGTGAGTTGTTTTAAATAAAGAATCCATTTTAATCCTACTGGCCTCTTGCCTGCTTGCTTTATTCAAAATAAAACACATTCTCCTGAAAATTATTTTTCATAGCCCAGCCAAGTTTCTGGTAAAGACCCCAGACATCCATAATTCATGAGCAAGGAAGGGTGTGGATATTTTGTGGGAACCAGATCCTCTGTGAACAAGATAATTTTCATTTGTTGATTATGTTGTGTAAACAATATGCTTTTAGGATTCAGAGGTACAGAACTGTGCATCTAGCAAAGTCAAACTGTTGATTCATATGCTGGAAGCAAAATAAATTAACCCGAAGCCTCTGAGTTAACAACAAATATTAAAAGGAGGAGTATGTTGTCCTTCAAAGGTTACTTCACCAAGTTTTAATTTCTGCTTTGTATCTTTTAGCTGTTGAACAATTCGAGTGCTGTTCAGTTTGCAAAATACTTGTACTTTTCATTATTGTGGGTGCTATGGCAAGGTTTGAGTGTTTGAAACCATTCAGAATGTTTATAGCTGAGAAGTGACAGGAAGTAGATTGAAATGTCTGACCAATTTATGCTTGACAGAATGGTACTGTGAAAAGGACACAGTGGATAGCCACTGGTTTTCCTCATGGTCATGGGTTTTGATTCCATATGCTAAAACCTTCTCCCAAAGATGTAAAAGTGATGCATAAAGTCCCTATAATCCATAGAATAGATAGATCTTTTTATTGTATGTAACTGGTTCTCAAGGGCATAACTAATTGCCAAGTATAGATGTCAAGTGTGCTGCATGTAAACCTTCAAAGCTCTACATGTTGGATCCACAAAAGCACTTGGATATTATTTTTTTGCCCTAACTCTGTTTGGCATTTAAATCTCAAAACATCCTTCCCAAAGCTTATTTCCCAACTTTCAGCTGTGACCACTGAAACTCTGCCTTTCGTGTCTCTCCTGCCATTCTGAGGATACCTCCAACATGCGTAACCAAAGGAGAGGATGTCCCCCTGCAACCTTTTTCCCAGGATGTGGGAGACCATATCCTGGTCACAGCAACCTGTCCTTGCAGAGGTGTCCCCACAGGCACAGCCACAGGCTCAATCACCTCAGCATACAGGTACCATGCAGATGACTCTGTGAACTTAGGTGGCGGCAATCTCCTATGGTGATTCAGAGTCAGGATATTTTCACGTCCTGTGTTCTTAATATCCATATCATGACTGATAAGAAACAAATAAAGAAGCAACTTCATTTTATACTTCAGGGTATCATCAGTGCTTCTCCAAATAGTGCCAGGTTTTTCTACGGAGGCATTAGGCATTTAAAAGACCCTTAGACTGTTCTAGCTGTGAACCAAGTACATGGATTTACACTGAGAAACACTGATGCCTCTCCTGAAAAAGCCTTACTGAACGTGAATGTACAACCCAATGGCAGGGCATGTGGCAAGGTCCACTTATGCCCACAGGATCCCTGCTTCCTACAGCAAGAGATTTATACTTTTCCCATGGTGTGGAGGCTTCCCTTCCTCTTTCATGGTAGGTAGGACAAACAATAAAAGCTACCTGAGCAAGGAGAACTAGAGTGTTCAGAAAAACACATTTACAGTGGGACCTTTCCAGGGTCAGCATTTGGAGCTGGATATGCAGAAAAAGAATTAAACAAGGACAAATACAGTTATGTATGAAAGGTATATTTTTTATGCAACAGGCATTAGGAGCTCTGGCTGGGACTTAAGGAGATTACAACCACATGAGAAGGCTAACCCACTTCTGTAAGAGTCAACAGCCATTTATTCAAACAGAATAGGAAAATTAGCTACAGCTCTCTCCAGTCTGAAGCCATTGTATTCACCAGCAAACGCCTGAGTGAAGGAGATAAATTGAAACAGAAAAGAGAGCAAGGAAAAAATCCTATACTTTACACAGACATGCATATTGAGCAGAAGTAGAAGTGGAGATTTAAATCATGCTTGATGTCTGTGGTGCTTTATTACACACTGGCTAATGGGAAAATGAAAGAAATAAGGTGCCCAATTCATTGGCCCAGCTGCAAGGAAAGGACTTCCCCACACCTGAGGGAACAGGAAATTCATTTTTAAGACTGCATTGGGGATCATCCAGCTGGTTTTAGCCCCAGTCCTTTGGGTATTTAAATTGCTCCTAGACTGGACATTAAAGCTTATAAGGAAAAGACAAATTTCAAATTTTCAGGCAGCAGACAAGAAGTGTCTGAATTTTCACAAGATAGGGATATAGGCTGTACCTGGAAATATGTGTATGCTGGCACCAAGGTGAAATACACCTGCACAAATGGAAGAATTGTATGGAGTGATCTATTTGGCATTCAGAAGTGTGAAATTTCCAGCTTGCCCTAATATGAGTATGCTTGATAAGTGTGTTGCAGAGGTTTGGGACCAAGAGCTGTGAACAGCACCAGCATACAGGGTCAGAAGTAGGAAGTTGGCTCTTAACCCTTGTGGCTTGGCCTGACTTAGAGTTGACTTGACCCTCATGAAACTCAGGACGTTCTTGTTATCAGTTGTCAGAAGTCCCCCACTGGCAATTGATAATCCGTACTCTACACGGGGCTGTTGAGGCTGGGGCTAGAGGCTTGGCCAGATTTACATACAGAAGGGAGCCAGCATGCCTGGATCTGACTGCTTGCTTCAAAAATTTGCTTCAGTCTCAGTTTCTCCAGCTCTCACTTTTATAGCACAAATCCCCAAAGTCCCTGCTCCATATTTATTCCTTCCTTGGCAAAACCATGATCAAATTAGTGGAAGTTTTGACTAAGGAGAAGCAAATTTATACCCTGGTCCTTGGCCACCTGAGGATATATATGTGCTGGTGTGAGGAAGGGGAGGGGGGAAAGGGGACAAAAGGATCATTCATGGTTACTCCCAGCCTTGCCCCACACTTCTACAAGGAGACCAGTCCTGCCAGCAGCCTCCATGTCACTGTGAGCACAGACACACAGACTGCCCTGACGCCAGCAGCCTGGGTGGTTTGGCCAAGACGATGGACACAGACTTGGTGTCAAGGTCTATCTGCCTGAAACCAATCCTCTCCATCACCATACAAAGGGTGTGGCTCTGGAGGTGGCCGCCTTACCAAAGCTGCTTCCTGATGTTCCCCTGCCTTGTGGCACCATGCACATTTCACAGCTTTCAAAGAATGAAAGGTGGCCCATATCACCCCATGGCTACCGAGGACCAATGGTCCAGACCCACAGGCCAGCCCCAAGCTCCACGGGCTGGATGGTTTTGGCTGTGCCTCCCAGCCATCTCTCACACCCAAAGCTGGCACTGTCAGCACCAACCACCTGGGTGTAACACAGGCTTAAAACCTCCACAGTGGGCCCTGTGGCACATCGGGCATGGCCCCTGTCAACTGAAATTTAAAGAGAAACAAAGAAAGTCTCTTCTGTCCAAGTTTAAGTCATATTTCCTCAGGACGAGCATGGCCATTGAGGCAAAGAGGAGTCGTTTATAAGCTGAAATTCTGCATGCAACTGAAATCTGTGTTTTTTAAGCCTGGGAGCCAAGGGTTTCTAAGAAGTATGTTAAAAATGATGAAGCAATGCATGTTCATACATGATGCACAGCCGTCTATGCATGTGCCATTTCTAAAGGGGTTTGCACATCTGCTGGAAAACATTTGTGAATGAATCTGCAGATTGCAATGAGCTAAATTAACTTCCAGCCTTTGCTAGCATGAGGCTGGGCTGCTCAGTGCCAGGTATAAGAAGTGCTTTGTGAACTGAGCTGTGCTTGGGCCAGTCGACAGATCCCAACATTCTGTGTCGTGGCAACCACGTATCACTCACATCAACCTGTACAGCACTCTGACGGGTCCCAATACGCAACCCTCACACAAATATTTCAACATGTTTGGAGACAAAATCTAGTCAATAGATGAAGTCATTTCACCATCGCTTGTAGCCAATCGGAAAAAAAAAATCCTACAAACTTGTTTTTGGAGGTTAAAAATAGCATTTGTACGTGTGTGTGTGAGATCAGTGAAAACAGAAATGAGAAAGACAGAAGCAAGGGTATATGCTGTTTGCACTTCTAAGCCACCTACAGCTGGTCTGCAGCTGGATGGGGGGGCTGATTTTCCTTTTCTTTGGACAAGCACCCTTTGTATGGTGGGACTGGATCAGGGAGAGAGGGCTTGTCCCACCAGTCCCCTGGTTGCACCCTTCTTCTCTCCATGGCCACAAAGCCCAAGCTCATGTACCACTTTGCAGGTACGGCCCATCCAGGAAATGTACCCGCTGAGTCCTTAAAAACAAGCCAAAGCAAGAAAAGGACTCCCAGGGTGGTGGGAGTAGTGGCACAGTGTCAGTGGGGTGTCTGCATGGACAGTTGTGCAATCCCTTATGGCCTCTAGAGCAGAAGCAGAGCTTTGCCCCTGCCCACTCGTGGGGTGCCCTTGCACCCTGACCCTGCACACTCCATGCAGGAGCAGCTGGGGCAGGCCCACAGCTCCACCAACAGCAAACATCTTCATGTGGGAATAGCACAGAGTCCTCCAAGCAATAAAGTTCCTAGAGGAAGATTACACTTTTTGTCAGCCTAGTTTTTGATGTTGCATCTACCCTGCAGCACTCTGCTTTCACTTATTGTGTGCAGCGTGTGATGTGGATTTTCATATAATATCGGTGCGCTCACTTTTGGAGCTGTGCAGCACCAGATGCTGCCCGTGGGCCCTCACATCTGGTGGAGGTATAGCGGCAAGGTCTGCGGGGGCCACTTTCCCACAGATGCACACAAGCTCTCGCAGGGTGTGAAACCACTCTTAAGGTCAAGATTGTTTTATGAGCCACCTCTTGATCCCATCTGTAACCCTCCAGCCCTCAGTGCAGTATTCGGTCATGACTAAAATAATACCGGAGTAATATTGCTGTGCCTTTAATGTGATAGCTCTCTGCATGTGTAATGGCACCCAAAGTGCTCCTCTGATCTCAGGGCTCTGCAAATGTTTAAGCTAACAATGAGAATAAAGTATTTTTCTTATCAAAAGCTTGCCTTTTTCATGAATTGAGCTGGTGTGTCAAAGGGAGACATGAAAATCCTTCCTTTTTCTGGTTTCTGTCTTCTCTTCACCCCGCTCCTTCTGCCAGCTCCCTTCCCCCCTTCTTTCCCCCTCCCCATCTTCCTGTCCTCACTTCAGCCTCTCAGCCCTATCCAGCCTCCTACTTCCTTCCCAGTGAAGCAGGGAGGCATGGGGAAGAAGCTGTCCTGGCTCCTGCTCTGAGCTGTTCCTCAGTCAGCCAGTGTACAAAAATTGTGTGGGTCCTTCCACCCAGGTACCCCAGGTTTTCTCCAAACCTGTGGGCAGTAGGACTTCCAAACTTTGGCTCCAGGTTATGGCGTGAGGGGAAGTGACATCTGATGCTGTCCTTCCCTGTCACTACTCAGAACAGTGGTGTCAACTTTGCACCAAATATCTGCTCCTGGGAAGGTAAGAGAAAGCTATTGTTCAACTGTGGCTTTTTATTCATCTTTCACAGTCCACATTCTGAATGCCAAACCATTGTGCTCCAAGAAAAAATGAGAAGAAAGGACCTGTGCCCCTGCCCAGGCCTCTTAGATGAGCTTAGATTTCCAGGCTCCAGCTCATGTGAGTAGTACATAAGCTTTCAGTGTATAGCCACAGTGTGTCTCAGAAAAATCACATTTATGCTGCTGTACAAAGTGCACTCAGTCATTCCATCACAGCACAGGCAGACCTAACGGATTGCTGCTGTCTTTCATCAACAGAAGGTAAAGATTGTGTTGAGGTCTGTAATCTTTGACTGCAAATTACTTAATACCAAGTGTGATTTGGGAAAAGGGACCACTGCATGAAGGGTGGAAAAATTTGCTTCTCCCCTAAAAGGCTACCAGGTCTGTGAATGTTAATTTGCAAATTAAATGCAGGAGAACATCACAGAGCTTTTTCTAGACTAAAGTCAGGAGCATATGGGGACAATTCCCTGCACAGCATAGGGTGATTTTCCGTCACTGCTGATGTGATCGTTTTTTACTTCAGGCCCTGGAGGAAGAGCTTTCCCACTCTTCCTGCTGGAATAGAAGAATTTTACCAGCTACATCTTCTTAGCTCCACTCATACAAACACATCCCACCAAAACGACATAAATAGATGTTAAATTCCCCAACTGCTACTATAATTTCCCTGCTATACAAAAGGCCTGGCAAATATGAGATTTGTATGCACTTTAAAGATCAAGATATGAATAAACATTTGGAAGGTTTCTACATGAGGAAAAAGGTGAACTCCAGATTTTCAAAGTGACTTAGAAGCTGAGTTCCTCAGATTTCCAGTGAGACATTTGAACATCCTTTAGACTAAGACTTGAAGTTCGGCTGTTTTTATACGTACCTCATGTACCTCATGCTTCAGTCATGGCACATTGAGCCAGACCCCCTCCACAGTAACCAAAGCAGTGCTGGTGAATTTCATCTGCTGGCTCTGCTGGGCAAATTGCAACTTCCTGTAGAGCAGCTGTAAGATACAGCTCAGGAAAGAAAACTCTGGAGAGTTTCTCCTTTCTCAGCTCCTTTCCAGTTCTGGGGAACCTCCAGAACAGGACAAAGATCCTCTTTCAACTAGAGAATGGTATGTTGACCCAGACCACCTCAGCACAGGCAAACTGAAGGGCTGGCTTTTGTCTCCCTCCCCTTGTCTTGGCCATGTGCTAATGTGCTAGCTTCCTTACACATTTCTCCCCTGGGGATATTTCATGTGAGATTTACTATCTCTTTTTAGTTACGTACTGAGGCTTCCTTTTCCTGAGGAATATCTGAGGAAATTTGAATATTGGTGAATTCCCTTAACGCATTATTCTCTTGCACATGGAAATTTTCAGAGTCTCAGACAGGTCAAGGTTTTGAGGTTTGCTTGCTTCTAGTGATCTATTTCTGGTTTTGTCAGAGAGCCTGAAGTTTCCTTCCCTCCCTTACAACAGCAACATGGATAGCTAATCTTTGGGGAAATACCTTTGATACTTTTCCAGTTCCTTGTGCTGTTGTTTAGTCTCTCTGGCAGTCAAGACCACAACCTGACTCTTACTGTTAAGTCCATCTAGATTGCAAGCATAGGCTGCTACTCCTTTGCTGTGCCAGCACCTTTCAAAACTTCCCCAAATATCCCCTTTCTGTGGTGGACTGTCAGCAGTAGAGAAAATCTCTAACTGCTGCTGCCCATACAAAGGGTTTGGAAGTCCATAAGATGCTACTGTTAATTCTTTATAGGGTTGAAGCTTTGTCTGGAGTGTCTGTGTATGCACATCTCCTGTTTACTGCGGGGAAAACCATCTGACACTAAAAGGTATGAATGGCATGAAAACAACTCTTCAGTAACACAGAACAGTGAAGATTCAGCATAGAGATTTTTCTTCAGGAAGGTAAAATACTTCACAAGGTAGAAGCAAAATGCATGTGGGTGCATTGCTGTGTCCTTTTTGGGAAGCACAGTCAAGGCAGCATCCCATTTGCAAACTGAATTATTACATTATTACAGAGAAAAC
Source organism: Acanthornis magna (assembly GCA_036785705.1). Classification (NCBI taxonomy): domain Eukaryota; kingdom Metazoa; phylum Chordata; class Aves; order Passeriformes; family Acanthizidae; genus Acanthornis; species Acanthornis magna. The sequence goes on from JAWUZG010000001.1 coordinate 30,025,172, forward strand.
AGAGCCAGAGATTCATTTGGTGAAACTGTCCTTGCTCTACTAATGCCAACAAAAGCTGTGTTTGTTTGCATCATCTGAGAAAGAGGAGGTAGATCCTGGAGAAACTGCATATATGCCTTCAAACAGGGGAGAACCTTGCCTTCTCGGGGCTTGGTTCATGTCAGGAATTTCCCTGAATTCCACTCACTGGGAAGAAATAATTCAGAACTCATTATTTCTTTAATCAGACACTAAAGTCCCTGTTTATTTAAAGCTCTGCAGAGATAATCGGATCTAATCATCATGTGTAATACAAATAAAGACATTCCTCCCTTAATAGTAGGAGCAGATCTAAAACAGTTGTTCTCCAACTGAACTCAGCTGGACTAAGATGAGTTTTCTGTACTTGTAGTGATTGTTATTCTGTCGCTAAAGGGATATGGGAGGAGATACTCTGTTTTACAAGGCAATAATTGAATTTGCAGGAAATGAAACATTCTGAGTCTGAGTCATTAATTGTATTTACAACAGAATGAACCACGAGGAAGAAGTCTGAGTCATTTATCTCAGCAAAAGGAGTGGATTGTTCCTGCAGATGAGGCATTCTTTTTATTCTAAGTGAGAAGGGATGTTTTTTCTAAGGGAAACTAAAACATTTATATTATCAATAAAAACGATAGTAATTTCTTCCAATCATGCTCTACCCTCAGATGCATCTCTCTGGGCTTAACCTGTGCGTTTTCACTCTTTAACAAAAATGAGAATCTCTCCAGCAGCTCTCCCAGTTGCATCCTCTGCACATTCCTGCTTTAACCAACTGTTGCACGGAATGAGCACCATCTTACCTTTCTTTTCCCTTTGTGCTAATAGCTGTCTAAAGCCAAGCTGAGCTGTCAGCTTCAGTGCTGAGTGACCCTAGTGATACCCAGGAAAACACTAATTTGTTCAGGACTCCGGCGGATACTCAAGAGAAGCAAAGAGAAGGTTAGATCAGACAGAGCCAACGCTTGTATAAGTAAGCACGGGAAAATCCAGACTGATTTGTTGTTTCAAAGATATACAGAGAGACACTAGAGAGACAAATTCAAATGCCCATAGGGAAGGCTCTTCTCTTCACAAATAGTGCCATTGCTTATGATGCTGCAGTATTGTCTTGGAAGTGGTAGCATTTTGGCTGTTATCCCAGAAAAAAGTCAATTTAAGGAGATAAAATACCTCAGAAGTAAACAGATAGAGAGAGAGATTACAGAAAAGTTCAAAATAAAAAGCTGATACAAATCTTTTTGAGGAAAGTCTAACCTTCCATTGGAGAATTTATTTTACTAGGCTCAAATATTCATGCCATCATCTGCAACATCTGAAAATGACTGCAAGTATGGGAGACATGATACCATTGTGGTTTAGACAATCCATGGACAACAAAGATGGTGTAGAAACCATTTTCTGTCTCTGCTGGGTCTGTAGAATATTACCTGCATCACAATGTAGTACATACATAATCATATCTCTCTTCTTCTATGTAGATTGTAGCTAATGCCATGCACTTAGATTTTACACACTGAGTAACACATTTGCCAGAGCCCTGAAGGAAAGGTACTGTAAATCATCATCTTAAGTAGTTTAAGAAAAGAGGGGGAAACCTATGCACATGATATTGGTACTTCTTTTACCAGCTTCATGGAGATTCCCTCCAGCAGCACAGATGGAAGGAAGAGACAGCAATGATGCACTTTATTCATCTTACCTGATAACTACCAAGTGGTAGGGAGACAGTGGGTGGAAAGGGCCCTGGGGGTCCTGGTCCATGGCAAGCTGGATATGAGTCAGCAGTGCCCTGGCAACCAGGAGGGCTACCTGTGTCCTGGGGGCATCAGGCACAGCATCACCAGCTGGGCAAGGGAGGGGATTGTCCTGCTCTGCTCTGCACTGGGGCAGCCTCACCTCGAGTGCTGGGGGCAGCTTTGGATGCCACAATATAAAAAAGACATTAAGCTCTTAGAGAGAGTCCAAAGGAGGGCCATGAGGATGGCGAAGGGTCTGGAGGAGAAGCCATATAAGGAGCCACTGGTGACCTCAGCCTGAACAGCTGGAGAAGAGGAGACTGAGGGGAGGCCGCACTGTGGTATTCAGCTTTCTCACAAGGGAAAGCAGAGGGGCAGGTACCAACACGTTCACTCTTGTGACCAGGGACAGAATTCAAGGAAACAGTATGAAGCTGAGTCAGAGGAGGTTTAGGTTGGATATCAGTAGAAGGTTCTTCATCCAGAGGGTGGTTGGGCACTGGAACAGCTCCCCAGCGAAGTGGTCACAGCACCAGCCTGACAGAGTTCAAGAGGTGTTTGGACAATGCTCTCAAGCACATGGTGTGACTCTTGGGGTTTGTTGCACAGGGCCAGGAGTTGATGACCCCAATGGGTCCCTTCCAACTCAATTAATCTATGATTCTATGATCCTATGTCTACATCAGACATCACATGAAACAGTAGGAGCAGCTCTGTAATGCAAAACCATGTGTGCAAAGGGCTTGATATCCCCATCTTTTATTTTGGACTAGCTCTAGTCTCCTCTGGACTGGATGCCCATCAGCCGCTGGAGTACATATGATGGTCCTCTGGGGATCATTTCCTGGCTTAGTTTCATCCTAAAGGAATTCAGTGTGCACACTCTGAGAGGATGATGCAAAGCGTGAAAAACGGTGCCAATTAAGAGATTCGCTTCAGAAGTAATATCTAGATTCAGCTTGAAACACTGATGTAGCTGCAAACCAGGAAACCAGTCTCCCTCTATAAATCTCATCTCTAGAAGCAAGAACCTCTCCTGTAGTTTTTCTGAAAAGCAGAATCTGACAATATCCTCTGAAAGACAAATATGCCTGCAATATTTTGGTTTGGAATCATGAAGAAAACAGGAGTTTCTTGAGAACTTTGAATCACTTGTCCCCTTTGCTTCATACAGATTAACATTGAATCAGCCTGAACATCCTTGATTCCAGCAATGCAAAAGGGAATAATAGCAATTTGTGCCTTTATAAACATGAATAATATATCTTACACACATAGGGGATTAATTAAAACTCAGATTTTCATAGGCAGCTTGCACTACTGCACATACATGAAGTTTACTTACCTGGTGAGCTCAAAGGACCTGAAAACAAAAAGAAGGTTCCCTTACAGCATTTATGTACTGAAATATCAGCAAGGCTAGCTAGTGCTATGTTCAGAGGAAAGAGAACTCATTTGCAGTTCAGATCCTATGTAAATTTTGGGATGAATGGCTCCTTTTCTGTCAAGTACTTGCTTCCATTGTCCATATATTTCCATCTCCAATTTAATGCTATTGCAGAACTGTCTATGGCATGCATGTGGAAGAGCACAACGCACAGGTGGCTGTGCTTTTTTACTTTTCACAGGATATGAGCAGCAGATAAACTATATAGGCTGTTCCTACCATTATATATTGCCTATATTATATATACAAGTATGGAGTATGCTTCCTCACGACCCAACAATATCATGGCCCACAATTATTGCCTGAACAGCATCTTTATAAGAAGCCTTTCTATAAGACTAATACATTTTGCTCATGCTGTTGCAAAGCTGACCCTTAAGTTGATCAGAAGCAGTGAGCACAGAGTCACTTGTGGTAAATCATGCTTGGCCTGATTACCTTCAACAACAAAACAACTGCCTCAGTGGATGAGGGGAGAGCAGTGAGTATTGTCTACCTTGACTTCAGAAAGGCTTTTGACAGTGTCACTCAAGATATCCTTATAGGCAAACTCAGGATGTGTGGACTGGATGAGTGGACAGTGAGGTGGATTGAGAACTGGCTGAACAGCAGATCCCAGATGGTCACAATCAGTGGCACAGTAGCACAGGCCTGTCACAAGTGGTATCCTGCAAGGTTCAATATTGGGCCCAGTACTGTTTAATTTATTCATTAATGACTTGACTGAAGGAGCAGAGCAGCAAGTTCACTGCCAACACAAAGCTGGGAGGACTGGCCAACACCCCAGACCTTAACAGCTGCAGTGGCACTGTGTGCAGGGATAAAGTGCAGGCGATGCTCCTGGCAGGCACCTCTGACTTTTTAACCTCTCTTCCTTTAAATGGCAGTCCTGAGGATAGTACAAGGTGTTTCAGCTGTGCAGCCTCCCAGAGCACCAGGGCTCCCTGTTCCTTCCACAGGAGCAGGATTTGTGAAGAATGGTATGTAGGAGGACCTCAGCAAATTTTCTTTCCTTTAGGGCCTCCCTCTGCTTGAAGGTTTTTTTCAGTGTTAGGGTACTCCCCATCTCTCCTGACCACCCTTAGGAGAAATGCTGAGCACCTGCAATGTTCTTTAACTTCAGAGGGAGTTGCAGGTACTCAACACTTCTCAGTGGTGACTCATGGATATCCGTGGGCATTGGGGCCCCTTAGCACTCACAGCTGGTTTTTTGGGGATCAGGCCCTCAGAGAGGCTCCAGAAAAGTCCATGACAAAGTGTAGGACACATGTGCTTCTGTTAAAGAAGCTAAAATTGGACTTTTCCAAAAAATACATATGCAACCAAGGCTCCAGGGATGTTGAAGTATTAAGGAGCTTGTAGTACTTTCTCGAAATTCACACCATTCTGTTGACGTAAAAAAGGTCTCCTGCGTACAAATTTTAAGAGACTTGACTGTGCTCTTCAGAAGAAGAAAATACACAATACCAAAAGTAAACATATAAATCAGTCAGAGAACCTGGAGATTAAGGATTAGGTTCATAAAGCTTTATGTCCCATATATGGAAAGTGCCAAAAGTTGCTCTTAATGACTTTGGAAAAGGTATGTGCTCTTTCTGTAGTCGTAGTTCTTTTTCCCCTTGTTAGCAAAAGGTTTCATTCTGCACTTGAAAAACTCACATGCCAGAAAAGGGGGAAAAAAGATGAGTGGAATTTAACCAAAAAATAATAAAAGTCATTCGTGGTTCAAGTGCTCAGCCTAAGCTATATTTATCCAGTTGACATTTTTTCCAAAAAGACCAATGTGTAAATTAATGCACACATAGGCAAGTCTGAATTATACCCTGGTCATTTATAATATGCAAGGTTTTATGTGACTTTTTACTCCCTTGTTCAATAAAACAATAAATAGTTATGCAGCAGCCAGAGTAGCCCGTGATTCACTTCCACAGGATGCCAAGACCCTTCTTAAGGAAATATCTGTAATGAAAGCTTTTGGTACTTTCTGTGGTGCTTCAAGGATTCACAGAATTTCCAAAGGCAAAAGATGAATGACATATAGTAGCAAGAAGCACAGAGGCCAGATTTGGCCCAGAGGTGACCACATGCAACTCAATTTCTCTAAAGCTTCACAGCAAGTGTGCTTTGCCCACACTGTGGTAAATACAATTCAATTCCACTTGCCTTCCAGACGGTTCCTCCTGCACCAGTTGTTCAAATCTACTCCTTTGGCTGATTTTGTTAATGTCACAGAAACTGAAGAAAAAGCTTGCAAATTAGCTCTGATGTGTTCAGTAAAGTGTGTTCTGTGTGCTTGCCTTCCTCTGTGAGAGAAGCAACTTTCCATCATGTGTGTTTAATGGGTGGTAAAAAAGGGAAATCCTAAAACCAGGAGGGTGGGAAATGATTATTTGTTTCTCCCCAAAACCAAAAAACAAGAGGCCTTCAATGAACTGCCTGGACAGAATAAGGCTTAAACCAAACAGATCTCTTCACCCTACTGTGCAGCGTGCTGACACAAGGATGTCATGGTGACTTGATGTATACATAGGTTAAAACCGAGGTTAGAACAAATCCATGGAAGTCTGTTGATGGCTACTCCATGATGACAGTCCAGATGGACATTCAAGGTCAGGCTGAATGGGGCCCTGTGCAGCCTGGTCTAGTTGAAGATGCCACTGCCCATAGCGTGGGGGTTGGACTAGATGACTTGTAAAGGTATTTTCCAATCCAAAATATTCTCTGGTTCTATGAAAGCTGCAGATAAGGATGTTCCTCAAACACTGTCTGGAACTGCAGAGATTTCATTTCTTATGATGCCATGAAGTATCCTTTGCTGGCCTTTTCCACGTGGGGTAATCAGCAGTGTGATGCACTGCAGCAGTTCGCTTAGTCTTAAGGAACAAATGCAGGGCAGGGGTGGAGGAATTGTCATGGCTTAAAATTCTGATTTTAGATTATAGCAGCAGTGTCAAAACTGATACCAGTCAGACACTGAAATCTTCATAAATCAATAAAAATTCATTTCAAAATCTGGAAAATACTAAATTTTCTTCCACATAGATACCCAAGCAAGATTCAGTAGATAGTGTGAACTTTTGGACGTTGCTGAAGTATTTTGTCTGACAAATCACAGGTCTTGGCTGTGGTTAAGGACACTGAGAGAAGGATGTACTGAAGAAATTTGCTGTCATTACCAATATACTAAACAAAATTTGAACTTTGTGTATTTAGGGAGACTGAAGGGAAGATGAAAATAGATCAGTGTAAAGGTACTACAAGATACTACCCGCTCGCCCTAAAGACCAAGAAAAACAGTCAGTGGATCTCTACCCACTTACTCTTTTGTGTGCCTATGAGGGTCTGCACTCATTTGTACTGATGTTGCTTGTACAAGGCCACAAAAGTATTTGGACACGAGAGCTGGAGCTGAGGGGTTCCTGGCCTCTAATCCTGCATGCGGGACAGGATGGCTTTCCAGTCTCCTGTTTGCTTGCATTCTTTTAGAAGTGCATATTCCTAGGGGAATGAAGCCAGACTGAGGAATTCTTTAATATTTTTGGACTCCACATATTTCCAAATGGACCTGGAAAATAAACCAACCTTTGGGTGATAAATCAAAGATTAACTTATGTAAGAAAACCAAAAAAATCTCCTCCAATCATACATGCAAACAGTAACTTATCACACATTAAATTCTAGATGTCAGAAAGTAGCCGTTGCAAACCAAGTGTGCTGCGACTCCCCTGGAGAGCTGAGTGATAAATCTGTATCTTTTGCATGAGATGAAGCATTATCATGCCCTGGAGATTGACTGGCTCTGCATTCATGAAAGGCAAATAAGGAGCCAGTGACCCTGGAAAAATCTCATACTGGTCATTAACAAGCAGCCGGTAACATACCTGTAAGACTTGTTTAATGCTTACTGATAAATGCTAATATATATTGCTAGGAAATTCTCTGAAAGGGATCCAGACCTTGAACGGACTATTTCCTGTAGAGACAGTCTGACTGGGATTTTCATTCATAGGCCTTTGAGCTTATTCCAATACGTCTGACAGTGCTATACACACCAGAGCTTCATTCTTCCCTCTCCTACACCATGTATATCAGAAATAACTTCCAGACACAAAGAATTCTCACTAGGGAAGTGTTGAGATGTTGGTATGAAGAAACATATTTTGTCAAAATATTTTTTTCTCAGGGTTTTCACTTGTTTCATATTATTTTTAATAGAAAGTGCATTTGTTTAAAAATATTTCTGCTTTTCATGCTTACGGTAAAATATTTTGAAATTAGAATTTTGTCTGTAAGCCAAAAAAAATTAAAGAAAAATCTGTTTAAAGAAGTGAGCAATGTTCAGGGTTCTTTCTTAAACTTTTGGCAAGGAATCTTGAAATCAATGAAATATTATTTTCTTGTTGCTTCAATTGACTTTTCAAATTCTCTCATCAAGTCTGTAAGCTTGCTGAAATAAAACCCAGTCTTAATAGTACCAAATAAATAACACTGTAGTTGCCTGCATATTTTTGGATTTGCACATGACTCATCTCGTACCTCTCAACATCATAGCTGTTCCCCATGGTCCCTACTAGTGATGCTGCAGTTTCACAGAGAATGGGAGAGGCAAGTGGACTCATGGCATTAGAGGTTTTGGACTTCAAGGCAACAATGTTCAGCCTTTTTTTTTTTTTTTTTCTTTTTTGTTTTTTCTTTTGGTGGTAGAGAACAGACCAAAAGTGAATACCAGTTAAACTGTATTTCATGCCGTATTTGTACCCATCTTATTAGATAGGATTTGTGGGACTGCCCATCAGGCTTTGGCCCATGGGTCACCTATTTTGACCTCCTGCTCAAACCTGGGCCAACACAGAGTACAGACCTGGATATTTAGGATTTTGCCCTGTTAGGTCTTGAAAACCTTCAGCGACAGAGACTTTGCAGCTTCTCTGGGCAGTCTCTTTCAGAGCTTGACTCTACTGACAAATGGATGCAACTTACTCATCTAGCCAGGAAAGGGCTCATCACAAACAGATCCATTCATAAGGGAAACATTTGATTTATGAATGCTGTACCATACCTTGTAGCATCTCAGTTTCTGGGAAGCCATTGATGTTTAAGGGAGATATGGAACATTTGCATTACATTCTGTAAGGGAAATGGCTGAAAGGAATCTTGGAATTTGATAATTTGTTGGACTTCACAGGTATCTGGGGGTGTGAAGCAGGGGACATGACCAAAACTGGGGCATAGAAGTGGCTGTAGCATTACGTGTTATCACCTTCTACAGCTGCCCCCTAGAAAGTACTATGAATACTTTGTTAATGTTCATTTTGGAAAAGGTCAGTTGGGTTTTAGCAAGTTTTCCCTTTCCTTTTGACTAGGAGCTTGGGGTTTCCATGAGCGGTTGCCTTGTGTCTGGGTTCAGGTTAGCTTCTGGTGGGGCCACCTCTCACATTCTTATGCCCTGAAGACAAACATTTGTAATTCTCTCCTCTTCATCACAGTTAAGGTAAGTGCAAAGCAACAGTCGTTATGAACACATTATTAATGAAGGTAAACCACCAGCTAGTTTAAAAGACATGGACATTTCACCCAGTCCTCAAGAGTGGATTGCTTGCTTGTTTCTTGAGCAGTACTTGACAGCTATAGCCAATCTAATAAATCTCCTGTTTAGGAAACATAGTGGCTCTCCCACCTCAGGGGATATTGATTCAGATGCTGTTCCATCACTTAGTCTTTCTTTGGAGCCAGTATCATTCATGAGAAGCTGTAAATTGTTTTCTGATAATCTAAGACTAAAATCTTCAAGCTACCGTGCTTATGTTGGACCTCCTGGCTGCTAGCGATATATTGGATCATGAATACTTGCTTCAGCAGCCAGGGATATTGCTGTTTTAATTGAACCTGCTCTCTGGTGGGTTCTGCCCTCTCAGAATATTGGGATACACTCCTGGTGATGAATACTTGGTCTCCTCACTGAGGACTCTAACATATAGGTCATCTTTGCTGTCTGTGTTCTTTAAAGTGTAGCCAGATGGGGAGAATATTACAAAATGTAAGGTATAGTGTATTTGTATTTCATGGGGACACTGCAAATTGAGGCTAAGTTATGGATCAATGTCTGAATGTTACTGCTTTTTGGCTGCATTAGTGATGACTTATCCTCAGCTTTGGAAAGACAGAAATACTGATGCTGGATATACTGTCTTCTTTGCTAGAAGGGGCTTATCTGGAGACTGTGAATCAGCTTAATAATACTGGCATCATTTTACATATCTCCATGCACTTGGAAAGCCTTGAGTTGGCTGTAGAGTCAAAACATTATTTACAGCTATGTGCTTTGCATAAATAATTCCCCCATTTATCTCACGATAGTCTGGAGAATCATGACCCCAGAACCTGGCTTATAACTTATTGACAGTAGTCATGGCCTTCTGACCTGTAAAAATATTCAGTCCAATTGCGATTTTTTAAAAATATATTGGGTACCTTTTAAGACACAGTGAAACTTAGGTGAGCCGTAATACTATGTGCATCTACAGCCTAAAAGTAGCCTGGTTATACTCAGGCATACGAATCAATTCATCCACCATTTAGTAGGTTTTTCAGCCACAAGCCTTTTGGCAGATCTGTAATATTCCAAGACCCCAAGACTGTGTGATTTCCTCTTTCTGAAATCTAGCTTGTTTTTTCTCCCTTTCGCATAAAGAAAGGCTTAAAATGTGAGGGTTTTTTTATTTCCCAGTAATGAAATTGCTACAACCACTTTTGCTGTTCAATCACTTATTTTTATTAGTTTTATTTATAGTTCTGCTTTAGATTCTTTTTTGGGAGGGGAGGATTTGAGTGTTCTTTAATTGCAACAAAATTGGTGTGAGAACCATTACTGACTGTCCTTCTGGGTTTTGAAGAGGCTAAGTTTGTAGCACTTTTAAAAACTTTAATGATACTTTAATGTTGTATTTGTTTAATATTCACTCCTAAGTATTAAGTTTGGCTTTGTTCTGCACATATTTGGAGGGGAGGCCTCTATATACTTTGGTGATTTCTCAGGGTGTATTTGTTCTTGCCTGAACACATCTTTAAAGACCTTTTCATACAGTTACACTTGTGAGTTTTACTATAATGGTATTTATTGCACCTTCTTTTATCTCTTCATGGAACTCTTTTCCTACAGTTTTTTGTTTTCAAATCATTCACTGACACCTGCATCATCTCCTGACAAAAGGCATATTGCCATTGTTACCTCTTCACCAGCCTGAGCATAGTCTACCTGCTTTTTCCCAATAGGACATGACCCCTGACCTTTTTATCAATTTTGTTTCTGGATTTAGGTGGCCCTGGTTTATCACTAGCTCTTCTGAATCAAGGGGCCCAGAACAAAACAGACTGCATGAGTTATGCTCTTGGAGTCAGTGGGACTGCTGGTATGACTAAGTGCTCACCAACATGAGCCAGGATCTCATGCCTGAGTTCTGAGTTGTGAAAAGGGGAATGCTTTATGTCACTGATTTACTCAGGTTCCCTTGGAACATGTCCAAACATAGCAATTTGCTTTTTTGCACAAAGCATCCTGTCATGCACTCATGATTAATTTATATACCGTCACTGCCTGGTCTCTTTGTTACTGCTCTCTAGCTGGGGTTCCCTCATCGGGTACAGTGTTTCTGCAGGTATTATTTCCCCCTAGCCTCCTGTCAAACAGAGTAATAACTACAAATAAGTGATATTGCCCATATTGGCAATCCTGAAAGAAAACTTGGCTTTTGTTTTTCCTCGGAACCCTTCTCTGCATGCAGAGGTCAACTTTATGTGTTCAAACACATTTAATGGGGAAGGCAGTGGAGCACAGCATGGACTGGTGGCAGCGGGGGAATTGCTCCCAGGTACTTACGAAGTTGAATATTGATTCCTCTGCTGAAAATTACCCCCTTTACCACCCAGTGTTTCACTAGAGTTCTGCCATGATAATGCACAGGCTTACAACCTGCAAAAATCACTGCTGACATCAGGCCAAACCAGCCTACTGGGAAAGAGAAGTCGGAGTTTCGTCAGTGACTTCAATGCGAATGGGAGCAGGTCTTTCTCTACGCAAGCGATTTTCTTCTCCAAGGGACATATTCCCCATACACTATTTTGATTTAAAGATAATTAAATGCTCCCAGTTGCTACAAGTAGCACCAGTCTGAACGGAAAGTGCTGTTAGTCTTGTTTATTTTGGCCGCAGTGGTTGTGCTCCATTGTATTCCTGCTCTCCACGACTTGTGTATGTATTATTCCTTGACTCATTAGGTGCAAGCACCAGGGGAGGTGCAGAGGCCAAATGTGATCCACAGATGTCCAGGATTTCCCCAGAGCCTCCCCTTTGCTCCACCGCCAAGCCACGGAGCTGGCTGAGGAAAGCCATCCTGGTCCCTTGGGCTGCTGCCATCGTCCGCAGCGGCGGCGGGTGGCTGTGTGCCGCTGTGTGCAGATCAGAAGTGGCCATCAGACGCCTGGCGGGTTGCCAACACCGTGCTCGGTTGAGCAATATTTGGGAGCTCTTGTATGTTGTTTATTGCAATTACCGCTGGGCAAGCCCTGCAGAGTTTGGTTTGTTTGAGCTACTACAATCAAAGCTGCAGGGTTCGGTTTCCAGAGGTTAGGGCTTGAGCAACCTCTCTATATTTACTTGAGGGTTCAAGATCTATTAAAAGGAACTATTCTGCTCTTTTGTCTCCTGTAAACTGTATCACATTTGGCAGGAGTGAAAGTACAATGGTTTCTTTGTATGTAATATATTGCCTAAAAAAAGGTATGTGATTAGAATGAGAGAGGTGGTGTCTGCAGTTACTGCCTGACTGGAAAGGGATGTATTTTCTCTGATGTAGAACCATTGTGCAATCCAAAGAAATGGTACAAATCAATTGACATATTGCACATAAAAATGAAGTTTATACTCACAACTCTTTGCTTATGTGACAGATAGCATCCAGGTAAAAAGAAAGTACTCTACAAATTCAGTGTACATGTCATTATCTAAGGTGACTTTCTATTTTTTTTTCTCCTTAAATTTCTTCTTATATTCTGGATGGTGAAAATCAAAATCAGTCTGACTTTTTACAAATAACTTTGTGAGAGGTCCTAGTCCTTGGGGCTGAGAGAACCATACCCATTTTCTTCCAAATTATTTTTTCGAATTCATCTTCATCACCAAGAAACAGTTGATTTCAAAAATTTAGAACATTGTTTCTCATTAAATGCACATTCCACAACATCTCCCAATAATCTTGACTAAGAAGAAATTTTTCCTTTTCTTTAGTTTCATGTTGCATTTCCATACACAATCATAGGATACAGGATACTGAGAGGGGGAAATAGATTTAGTGTCATCCTCAATATTTAGGGATTTTACTTATAAAGGAAACATGGAGTATGGGACAGAACTATATTACCTAACCTTGTCAAAACTGGACCATTTACTCATATTAAAGAACAACCATTTGAAACACTACTCTTTTCAGTATTAAAATTCCCATGAATTATAAATTTTAAAAAAGTCTTGTACATGATTGATATGCATAATTTCTTGAAAACAATTCTTCTACAGCAGCTGTAAGCTGTAGGTTACCAGCTCTGTCAAGGTAGACTTAAAAAATTGTGCAGTAGTTGAGTCACGTCTGTCCTACTCAAAACTGAAACCATCTTTTCCTTTCATGCTGAGCATCAGAATTGTATTTTTCGGCATGGATGCCACTAAGATAATTTTTATCAACTACACCAATTCAGAAAGCAGATAGTATGCATTATGGCTAAATGTAGACCTAATATATGTATATATATTAACTACAATAATCAAAGGTACAGTCTCTTCTAAATAATGATGTTGAAGCAGGGATCTCATGTAATCTGCAAATTAAGCTTTAGCTTCTTATCTTTATTTCATCCATCTTCTTCTGCCTAGAATTTAGTGTCTCAAGACCACAAGCTCTTAACTGTAATATCCTTATTTATCTTCTGGAAAGTTTCTAACCATTTTGCAAGAAGGGAAGAAAAATATAAATTTGTTTTATTGAAATAAGGGGCATGCCTCATTGAACACTTATTTCTTTTACACTTTATTTTGAGAACTTCAGCATCTCAAATAATGACATACACTTTATGATCATATCTTGGTTGAATATTGATTATAATTTTTTATTTCTGAGTTGATGAGGCTGTAAAGTTTCTTTTCTCAATGGGCATGTTTGGGTTCCTCTTTAACCTTTGATATCTTCCTGGAAACTTCATTCACCTTTAAAATTCATTTATTTCACTCCCAAGTTTCTCAAGATTTATTCCTAGAATAATTTGTGTCTGATCTGATGCATGGACTGAAATAAAATTTTCCAGGTAATAGAACTTCTGTGACGGTAACATATGATCCGTGCATTTTCTACCCAGTAATTAAGACTTTCTAAATTCTATCAGTATCAGTTTCTTTGGATTTTCCCACCTGTGTTGCCGTATCAACCCTCATTTAGCTCTAGTTTCATTACATTACATTGCATACTTTATGGTCGGCAAGGTTGGCTTGCCCATGACAACACAACATTTCATGAGCTGTGGCTCCTTCTAATGTTTTCAGGTTGCCAAACAAAAAGAGCATAGCGTGACCCACAATAGCCATCAATATTCAGTTCTGCAGATGACTCTGACTGAAGATATAATTATCTCTGCCAGTGTAAAGGCGGTCTTGCAGCAAAACCTTCACGAGCATTGTGCCACCTATGTATTGCAAGTACAAATAGAACTGCCCTTCATTAGGTAGGTCGGAATTTTATTTACCACAGCAGCATGCCACTTTCCTAGAAACTTCCTGGAAATACCCTTTACTACCCAAACAGTACATAAGAATCTGTGAATTTGACTTCACTCCAAGCCATTGAAAAGTCCTGGGGTAATATTCCCACTTCGGGGTGGGGGAGGGTAGGGGGGTGGAAAAGAGGTTGAAGAAACTGTGGTCACATTCTTCATATTTTCATTCTGTTCTGAATAATTGCTGCATAGGACAAGTTCTTGTTGGCAAGATAATACTTAGCATTTTTATTAGAATCTTCCTGTTTTCTCCCTTCTTCTGAAAGTTCTGAAAACGAAGTATGTCACCACCATTCCTTGTGGTCTTTTGAAGCATATCAACGGCTCTGTGATGACGTGGGGAAACGCGGTGCCATTCAGATTTGTCTCAGGTCTTTTTCCAATTAGTGAATCCAAACTGTGTGAAAGCTTCCTCTGTGTGCTTCATCAAAAGCAGTTTGCAAAACAGTAGCAACAAAGTACATTACCCCCATTATCATCAGAAAAATAGGTCCGCTGAAAATCACAAAACTGGGATAAGCATAAAGGCAGGCTTGTTTTTCTGAAGTCATGCACAGGGAGATCCCAAAGTCACAGTTGATGAGGTGTTTAATAGTGTCAGGCAATTAGCATTTGGTTCTTGTTGCAGACGACACCGGAGACATGTCAATCCTGCAACGAGCTAAATTTGATCCACTTGTTGTTGAATGTCTAGTCTCCTTCTTTTTAATCAGACATGGTTCAAGTGATTCCATTTCTGCACTTTTAAAATCTGTACTTTAGGATTTGTCCTTTCAGTCACTCAGTGATCACTTGGTAAGAATGGCACAGGATTAAAGAATTAGACCCACACAATACTAAAACATGTAGCTGGCCCCTGGCTTTTGTGCAGCCACTTATTCTGTCTAAAAGAGTCTGCAATGCAGCAGATGGGAGAAAGGAAACAGCCTTCACCTGATCTGTTCATTGCCCAGAAAACAACTGCTTTTACACTTTGCTTATATAACCCCTGCTTTCCTGCCTCAGCCAAGGATTCTGACAAGGACAGCGAGACAAATAAGATGCCAGCTGGCGGCCCCTTGACCCCCAGGGCTAATTGCGCTGGGGTCAGAAACTCCATGTTCTCTGCTCTCTCCCCTCCTTTTGCGCAAGGAGCTCATGGAAAACCCATAGGACAGGGAGGGGAGCAGAATCACAGATCAACTAAAGGAACCATCCCAACATATGGGTAACTGGGACCTGCACCCAGCCCAGGTGCTCAGCAAAGTCAAGTTGCTCCTCTGCCAGATGCAGGAACTTATCCACAAGACATGGAGCAGCCCAAGCTCCCTGATACAGCAGCTCCCTTTGGCCTGTAGTGCCTAGACTGTGCTAGGGAGGAGCCAGAGCTCTCTGGTCTGCCCAATGTCAGCCAAACAATGTGCCTAGAGGTCTGCAGACATGGAGCTGGCAAGATTAGGTTGGTCCTGTGCTTGTCCATCTCTGCCCATCCTCCCCACAGGAGCTCAAAGCATGTCTCCACAGGCACCCACTCACAAACACAGAGAGAAGGGACAAGGGGTCCTTGAGCAGCAGACAAGAAAGGTGGCTGTTACCTTGAAAGAAGTGAAAACCATTTTTTTTTCCTTTTTTTTCCCCCCAATATTGTAAAAGAGAAGGCTGTTGTCCCATCAGGAGCAAGTGGCTGGACTAGGGTCATTTAGTCTACTCTGCAGGGGATTCCTATGATGCTATAAAGTGCTGGCTTTCACCTTGTGCAAGATCAGGCATCAAATTGAAACATGGTGCTGTAAGTTACTTGGCTGTAAACTGCAGGAAGTGGGTATCTGTTGAGAGCAAGGGGTAACTTTTTGCAGAGAAAAGCACTAGCAAGAGGTTGTGAGGAGTACCTGACAGGTACCTTTGCACCCTTCACTCTGCTGCTTGGCTTCCCTTCTGAAAAGCTGCTTTTTAGTACCTATGGCATGTAAATAATTCTACCTTATGGTCCTTCCTCATGCATCCTTTCCCTCCTCACCAGCGTGATAACTTCTATCTTGCATTTGTAACTGCCCCTGGCCCTGGCTACCTGATAAGCCTGGCTGTTTTTTTCATAACCACCAAGGGTGTATGAATTTAAAAAATGTACTTGAAAAAGTTTGGGAAACATCTCCTCTATCCCTAGCTGCAGACTGCAGGGAATCCAAGGTGGTTTTGGTGGCCAGAAGCTCAAAAAACCCCATTACCTTATTACCTTTCTATGGGCTTGTTGTTTGCAGCATAAAAGTAATCAGGAAGATATGGTCTTGCATGAACTATAGTTCACACTTCCACCATGCATATTCACACAGATATGGTACCCATAAATACAGCACACTTCCTTGAGAACAAACAGTACATGAGATTGTCATGATCAACCCTAAAAGTAAGCATATGTTTCACTTTTCAGTTCATTCCAAAGCAAAAAGAACTATATAAAAAAATGCTGTAATCTGCAAGGTTCCAGATTCTTCTATTTGAGGATAAGATAAGGACTTCAGTAAGCAGCACAGCAAGTCCCTTCACTTTTTTTGGTGCCTATTTTTTCCCATAGCATTTGACTCGTTGGTAGAGTACAAGTTTTTGCCAGCAGAGGTTCTGTGCTCCCACTATATTTACAATTCTGAGTGATCTTGTTGGCATTTCATGATACAGAGTAATTTCACCCAGTATAGCTCAGAAGGGTGTCTGTTCACAAACATCTGTGCAGTTCACATAGGTAGAATTTTGACACATGAAAGAAAAAGTTAAGGATGAGATTACGTCTTAGCACAAAAATGGAGTATTTAGTTCAATTCCAATCCCTTTGTACAAAAGGTTGCACTTAGAGCACGGGGGAGCTGACTGGTTTGGCAAAGAGTCATCTGGGTTGTGACAGCGACACTCCTGTGGAAGCATCAGTACCAAGGACTCATTAGAGACAGAGGAGGTGAGGGAGGGGTGTAAAGAGAAGGCAGCCACAGCTGCAAGGATTTCAGCAGCCTCTCAACACCTTGAATCTATTGGGAAAGCTGCTACTGCTCATTGGGAACACACCTGGTGCCACTGAAATTATGCCAGATTAACTCTACCAGCCCCAGAACAGTCCAGCAGTGAAAGGGTACACAGAAATCAGGTAAAAAAGCTTTCGTCAGCTGCGCATTGTGCTGCTTAGATGATGGGTCTTACTATCCAAGCACCCGCAATATTCAAAAAATAATCTAAGGAAGCAATAAATTTACAATATCCCCCAAAAGCCTAGAGTTTAACAAATGCATGGTCTAATTCTCCTCTTTTAATGCTTCCTGTGTGGCTGCAGTGAAACTCTTGGAGTTCCTCCCAAGCACAGCCTGCATCAGGTAGACATCAAATACAAAACAACATAAAAGAAAAAGCCATTACATAGCTGAAAACTCCCTTGAACTTACCCTGCAGGCACACAAAGCCACCTGCTTTCTCACTTGCATTGTTGCGCTCATGTTGTGGGAAGACTTTGAACTCATGGAGAGTCTGATCCTGAAATCCTACACAGGAAGCTTAGCTGCTCAGCCCTGCCCAGTGCTGCATCTCCGCAGAGCATCATCATCGGGGAGCCTCTTACAAAATGTTGGCATGCGCTCTGGGGGACAATGTGCCTCCGGACAGCTTTTAGTTTCAGTCACGCCTGTCACACTGAGATGGGTTTGCAGCACAGCCCTTGTCTGAGAAGTGACAAAAATAACACTTCTCAGGAAAAATAACACTTCTTTCCCCAGGAAGTCTGCTCCCTATTAGGCACTACTTTATGAATTGGGCTAAATCTCATTGCAATATTGCCTTTCTTCTCAGAAAGTTGTGGGAAATCATTTGGGGCCTTTACATGTTCAGCTGATTGAAGGTATAGGAGCTGCTATGGAACACAGGCATGAGTCCAGGTACAAAGAAAGTCCAAGGTCTGAGCCCTGTAATCCAAAAGGAAACCCCAGGCATCGGGAGAGCAAACATAAGGTCTAAAGCCTTTCCACGGCTGATAGTCAGAAAATCATGGAAGGGTTTGTGTTGAAAGTGACCTTAAAGATCATCTAGTTCCAGCCACCCTGCCATGGGCTGCAATGCCACCCTCTAAATCAGGTTGCACAGAGCCTCATCCAACCTGGCCTTGAACGCTTCCAGAGATGGAGCATCCACAACTTCTCTGTGCAACCTGTTCCTCTTCCTGTGCCTCACCACCTTCCCAGTGAAGACTTTTTCCTGAGAACATGCACCAGGGCCTGGCTGCAACCACAGCCTTTCCATGCAGACCTTCACCTTTTGTATGAGCAAGGGTTCCTGCATGGTGCATAACTCCATTCACATAACTCCATCCTGCTCCTCAGGTGAGCAGGAGCTAACACTGCAGAGTCAGACCTGACACATGCAGACACTGCCCCACTGTGCAGTGGGGCACAGGGAAGGTGTTTGGAGCTCATCCTATGCACAGGTCCCTGTGCAGTGCTGGCCTTGCAGCACGGCTCTGCAGCCACAGCAGGACAATTCCTTACAGTTGTATAACCCCACGAAACACACTGGAGTTTTCATAGGTGTCACTGAGGCACAGCTTGGCCCTCGTAATCTTTATTACTGATGATGACGATGATGATGATGTGTGAGAAGGAAATAGCGCAAACTTGACCTTCACAACCCAGGGGGAATTTGCAGAGCTGGCAGACATAAAACCCCTCAGCTTTTCACTTGTGAACTGAGTAAATTTGTTCTGGGAATCATTAATACATAATGCCATTTTGAAGCCAGTTTTTGGAGTAAAATTGCACATTTGATTATTTGAATCCTTCTGTCATTCCCACACAATTCTCCAACAGGGCTGGGACTGAAGGCAGTCAATTGTACTTCAGAAATTACAGGCAGCCAGCTTGAAGTATCTGCTATTAGGTGTTTTCAATTCATAAAGTGATTCCACTCTCTTAGAATTCATTAAGTAACCTAGATCCTGAGAACCCATTCCTGAGTTTATTAATTCTGAATGCTTCCTGGAAGTGCTGCAAGGTTTTGACTCTATGTAATGGGACCTGAAAGAGGTCAGCCTTGGCCAACAACTGTCTATTCCATCCCTTCAAAACATTATGAGTCTGTTCCCTTTCCTTGAAGTGATGTAATGACAGCCTTAATGATTCTAAAGGAAAAGGAAAAGTGAAAATACCAGACCTGAAGTTAAAACTGAATTCATGATCACTTGCACAAGCCTGCAGTTAACTCATGCTCCAAGTAAGTGCTAGACATGAATTGGCAAAAGACTGTAATCTCAGCCAGGTGTAACAATTTAAAGACCACTCTCAAGCCTTTTATTGATGTGCCTAATCTTAGCACATCTTTACCATCCAAGCTTTTTCCATCCTCTTCCATCATACTTTCTTTCCAGATGAAGACCTAATAGCAGATTGAAGAGGACCACAACTCATCCAAATACATCATTCAAATTGGGATTTCACACAGCTTTTGCATTTTTTGCACATGAACTCTGCAAGAACTGAAGGGCTTTGATGTGCTTGGAGCGCAAGCTCTCCGTCCTGTGCTTACCCTCCTTCATTACAGCTCTGCAGACACATCCGCTCGACTCACGGAAAGGAAATCACACGACACTTTAATTTACTGAGGTTATTGTACTCACTCCATACTTAGTCTAAAATTAAATGGAGGGAAAAAGCCTGGGCTGATACTTTGCTGCAAATGAATGGTTAAAATCACAAAATGTTGGGAGATGCAAAAGTAAGGTTCTAACAGCAAACTGTAATTTAGCTGCACATCCTCTGTATTTTGGAGTCTGGATTGAACCCAAATGTAAATTAATAATATTTTTGGCATTTAAATAATGAAAACGGGAATGGAAATCTCTCCCTGTGTGGCTGACCTAATATTCTCCTCAAAAGTGCAAAGTCAGTGCAGGTGCATGAGTTCTGCCAATGCTGCCTGCACCTCCCCTCCCTTGCAGCTGGGGAGCAAAGACTGCCAGAGCCCCAGTGCCCATTCACCATGTAGAGCATGGCACTTTATTTTACGCTGTGGTTTTCATGTGGGACCTCGCCTTGGTCACTTTGGGTTTGTCCTTTAACTACAACCCATTTTCAGAAGAAAATGGGTTGTAGTTAAAGTGGTCTCTCTTCAAGCCCATGAGCAGTCCTGCAGGACTCCCCTGTCGCTGAATCATAGCTTTCCTGCAAGCTGAGAGATCACACCTACCGGCACCATGCACCTGGATGCTGTCACTTGTTATAGCTGTATCGTTTGATATAATGTTCTAGAAAGAAACTAATTGCAGTCAACTCACAGAAAGAAGTTAAAAATTAATATTTCAGCTGGTTTTGCTGAAATATTAAGCATGCTGAAGCATGTTCAGAAAATCACTTACCATGGGAACGTGGTGCTTCTTTTCCCCTACTGTTCCCATAAGTAAAAAAAAGCTGAACAGATAATTCCCCTATTTTAAAACTAATTGTAGTGACTGAGAATGGACAGTTTCAGCCCAAAATGGATTTTTCAGAAGTTCATAAGACTGTGAAACAATGGAGCTATGATGGAAAATGTTTATGAATTTCAACTGAAGTGGCCACTGCTATAACACTTTGTAAGGCATTACACTTTGAAAGATCAAAGAGCAAAACAGAGCTGAAAATATATTACTGTCTTGTAAAATGGGCTTGTAAGACTTGAACACTTAATGCTGGTCTCTGGGAAAAGAAAGAAAGAAAAAAAAGGCAACAGAAAATATAATTAAGATAATAAATGAAAGGCCTTTCTTTTAATCGTTTCTATAACTACCTTAAATATCTGCTGGAAATGATTATATCAGCACAGGCTGGACTATATTAAAATAATGAAGAGTGAAGTTTTCACTGTGTTCCCATTTAATCATCACCTCACAACTCCACATTTTAATGTCTGACCTTAGGATATCCTCTTCCACTATCACATTAAGAATGTTGAAAGGAAACAGGAAGGGCCACAAGGGCTGTAGTTTCCTCAGAAGAACAGTGGCTATCAGCCTAATGGATTCTGAATTTCTCAGACAAAGAGCAGTAGCAACTCAGCCCACAGTCAGTTATCAAATGTTCACACAATACAAGCCTTTCCTCTACTTTACAGAGTTGCCTTCAGTGAGGGTACTACCTTTTTTTGCATTATATTACTTGCAGGAAAAAAATACAGCTGCATGGTGGGACACAGTCTAAAAATAATCTGATTAAATGCAGGAGACATCACAAAACAGTAAGAAAGTAGAAAAGAAGACCTGTCAGAACATCAGGAATTGTGTTTGGTGCATTGTGACTCCTCCATAGTTCAAATCCTAGAATTAAGTAAACTCCTGAAGTCATTAGGAAAGTATATGGCAGGTTTCTGGATGCCATTTTTGTAGGGAGAAGCTCAACATTGCTGACTCAAGTACAAGGTGAAAAGTCAGACACTGGCTGCTCTTCTGTAAAGGAATTGGTAACATTTCCAGAGGGGCAGAGGGAAAGGAATTATAATGAATGAAAACAGAAGATCAGTTATTAATCATAGAATCCTTTCAGCAAACAGACTGACATTAAAACTGTATGTTCATGTGGGGGTGGACAGGGAGAGAAGGAGGGCTTTCCATCATTGTACACACCATATAGGGCCAAATGGCTGCAAATTCTTGGATATTGTCTTAAAGCAGTTCAAATTGTGAGAACTGTGTTTGTTTCACGTGATCCTAAATGGATCCTACTATCTAATATTACCTACAGGAAATCAGTTTAACGTGGTTTTCTCAATGAGAAATAGATGAGGATCCATCCTGAAAAAAAAATACATAAGGAGTAATTTTGCTTTCAACAGCCTCTAACTTAGGCTGCTTATGGAAAGTGCAGGGCAAATGAAGTTGGATGGACGTAAGTTTTGCAAGCAGGAGGAGCTACAGCGTGAGCTACAGATCATGGTTCTAAAGTCCTGGGATTTCTAAATGGATTTTTCTTTGGTAATATCAGGATGTTTGTACTGCATTCATGGAACTCCCTCTGGTGTATAACTTAACACATGAAATTTCTTTCCTTACTCTTTACCAAAGAGCATGTGTAGCCCAGTGCATGGAGAAGATGCTTTCATGACAGTGCCAGAGATGTTTCTATTACAAACAGATAGAATGACCCCTTGTCAGATCATGGCCACGGTAGGTTTGGGAACTAGGGAAACATCTGTATGATGCGTGTCCACTAGTCCAAAGCAGCAAAGGTCACTTCAGGCTTGGCTCTGTGGCCTCACCAGCAAAGATGTCAAACATCCCTAGTCTCTCTTAACAGGACCTTTCTCTGAAAGAGCTAACAAAATTTAGCCTTGAAACCAGGATATTAAGGAACTAACTGGCTTTTTACTTCTCATCTTTTCTCCACAAAGTTCTTCTCTGTGTCCCTCTTATATTGTTACCTAAAAAAAAAAAAAAAAAAATCCACCACAAAAATCTCGATCTTGTTCATCCCCAACCATGAATGACAAAAATCATATGGAAAGAAAATGTGTGCTGAGAATGAGGGTTGGAAAACACATGGCCTTGCAATGAAAAGCTTTGTTGTGGTAGTGTAAAGGTATGTATGGATGGGCAGCTTGCTTTTGTTATTCCTTGATAGGCAGGTGGCTCAATATCCAGCTGATTATTTTCTTTTCTTTATTCTTTTCACTTGCCTTCCTTTTCCCTTCTTTTCCGCGTGGCTTTTTTTTATCCTTTTTTTTTTCCTGGGAGTGGATGATATGGATTTTCTTAGGTGTACGTAAGAAAATTAATCAGGCAAGGGACCCCTTTATTTGCTAGATAGCAGTTTTCAGTGCTCCAGTCCGCACAATTTTCATGCTCAATATGGCAAGGCTCCTCTAAAAAATGTCTGGAAACAAAGTACCAGGCAAAAGAAGGTCTCCTTTTGGCAGTCTCTCCTTTGATACTACCTTTCACCAAGCCATTTTCTTTGCATATCATACAGAAGAAGGGGAGGAGGGGAAGTACAGGGTTATTTTAAAAGCATCCACTGATTAAAAATGAGAGTCCATTTTCTTCTGCTTGTTCTGGCATTTGACTACAAATAAACTAACAGCAAAGCAACTACCCGATTGAAATTTTCCTTCAGTTCACATGCTGACATGGAATATCAGAAAACTGATATTATTTATATAATATATTGTGTAAAAGAGTGACCTCGTTTTCCCTTCCTCCATATTACATACTGCAGATGTTCATAACAAAGGATGTGCTTCAGGGACTGAACGGTGTGTGAAGAAATTAGGTTTATTTTTATTTTGCTAATAAGCTTTCTGTATTGAAGCACCTTTTATCTCAGCAGTTTTATCTGACTAAAAGCTAGCTTCTTCAGCTCTCTGTTTCACCAAGGGTATCTCTCGGGAGTGATTCATCTCTGCCTTAGTAATACTGCCGTCTGATGGGCCTTCCTTTAGAGGTGCCCTGGCTCTTGCCGCTGACCACAGATGTTGTGAACTTGGGCACCTAGCTTCTTTTGATGGCTAAAGTGAAATGAGTCTTAATCCTCTGAGTCTTTCTCAGTTTCAATGCCTAAACTGTTAAAAAAAACCCTTCTTCCTACATCAATAGTCCATTATGTGACAACATATACTGTGCACCCTCAAAGTCATTGGACTGAACTCTGCCAGCTCAAAATTGATCTTCTCAGAGGACTAAAACTACAACCCGAGAACCACAGCCTCAAAAGGGATCTGGGTACCTGACTCCCACAGAGGATGACATCTGAGTCCTACCATTCAGGGCAAATCAGAAGTTCTGTTTCCTAAGAGGTAACTGTTCTCAATTTTAAAAAATCAACCAAGTAGTTTTTATAGTGTCTGAAACATACTATTTCACTCTAAATTTTCTCAAAAGGCCTATCCAATTTTGCTTGAAGTAGTTCAGTCCAACACTGGAAACATGCATTCCAAAAAGGTGATGTTTTAACATAGTTCTAAGTATCTGAAAATGAGCTTTGAGGATGAAAGCATATGTGTAACTTCATCTGGGGGAACCAGCATGGAGTCTTGTAGAAAAAATGAACTGTATGATATTTTATGCTAGACTTTTAATGGCTCTGTATGCATTCCCACTTGCCTGATATAAATGCAACACAAATACCATACACTTTACATTTAGCTGTTAGAGATAACCATGAAGGAAGAGCTCATTCATAATTTCACTTTATTTTAGTACTTCCTAAGTTTGAAGTCGTTCTCAATTCATTAAAAGGAAAACATTCATTTCAGATTTATGATCCCCCTGCCCTTTCTCTCATTCACAGAAGTATTCACATTAAAATCATGTGCACCCTGTCGCTACATGACTGACATTCTTTTAACAGGGTTGTAATGTCCTGGCGAGGCCAGCTGCTGAACATAATGGCAAAATTTTCAGAAAGGGCATGAGGATAGCTCTGTTAAAGAGAGGTGATGCTACCAAGAAAGGATGAGTGTCTAGAGTCTCAGCAGAGAATCTTTTAAATCCCATTCTGAGCTCCGCACACTGTGTCCCTTGGTGATGACCTTGGCCCTGTCATTTAACTTCTAAAATGTTGTTGGTTATTTTGACTGGTTTATTTTGGTAACATGGAGTCCACCAGTATAATGATATTAATCGTATTTTCACCACTAATTTTGATTTTCTGTTGTTTTTTCACAGACAAAAACTGTTTAGTTCCACTGAGTAAGCCCTGGTCCCTGCCTTGTGCTCCAACAGGCTGCTGCTACATAAAGATATTACATATAGTAATGTACACATATTACATACAGTAATTGCAGCACTAGCAAAACTCCAACAGCTCTTATCACTGACAGGACCGGAGCTGTTCTCAGGGGTAGGAAATCATTGCAAATGTTTCCTATTCTCACCAACAAAACTCCATTCTGCCTCCTAAAAAATAATGCTCACCCTTTCACAGAGGCATTCAGAGGATTAGTTGGTGTCTCTCTGTTGATCACTTAGCAAATGTAACACACTATGTAAGTGTTATTATTGGGGGCTGACATCCATGAACTACAGCATGTATTTTGAATTCTATTTTTAAACCAAGGAAAATCAAGTAAGCAAGAACTGGCCATGTGTTAAAAACACTTGAAGACCTCTTTCTTGTAACTGTTTATCTAAATTTTTAAAACCCTGTTTACATTGTAGTAACAGCTGTGTTTAAAGGGGACATGACAGAGCAGACTAATTTGTAAAGCTAAACTTGATTCTGAAGTAAAAAAAGCTAATGTTTGAAAAAACACTTCAAAAGAAGACAAAAATGATTAAAATAGACATAACCATTTGTTTAAACCATGACTTTCTCAAGAAAAACCAGGCTAATGTAAACTGGCCTATGCATACTCCAAGCAGCTGTTCTGTGTAGCTGTTACACAAAACCCCCACTGTTGGAGGGAAGGGATAAAATTAAGACAAAACAGGTCATTCTCAATGAAGGAGCCAAACTAAAGGCTGAATTACAAGCCAAATTAGCATACACTGGTGAGACTTGCCCCAACCTGTCAGAAGAAAGCAAGCCAACTTCTTCTTGACCTACTTGCCTTCAACTGTGTTTTAGCCATGTGTATCATGTTTAATGTGTTTGGTTTTGTCCACACCTTCAGCAAACCCAGAGCCAGCACTGGCTGAGTTTAAATCAAATTTCTCAATTTGCTACTGTAGGCAAAAGATTTCTCAGGGGTTTTACAGAGTTTTTTTTATAGGACGTTGAAATGCTACTGAGGTAAAGGAGATCAACATATGTCATGGGAACTACTAGGGAGAGATTTTCTGTCTAGTCTGGCCAGTGGGAAACATTTTAAACACCTGTATTGTAATCATGCTATTTCTAAGAAAAGCACTTTGTAAAGAGGAAGATGTTGTCACATGCCCAAGCACTAGTCATACACCATTAAATCTATCTTTAAAATCTCATTTGATTTTCATAAAGTGTTTTCTGTTTACTTGAATCATCTGAGGTTTTGTAAGCTGTATTATCTTCATGGAACACAGCTGAACTGAGTGACTCAGGGTGGCAATGTGGTAGTTAGATGACTCAACGGGGTTCTAAGTCAACCTTAGAGTCTTCTGAAAATCAGAAGCAAAAGCTGGAAGCAGAGAACAAAGTGCACAACAAACCAGTGAAGGATAGAAAGCAGAAAAAAGAGGGCTCGTGCTAATCTGCTCCACTGAGGAGAGCAGGTTAATTTGCTTCTGGATCCAAACACAGACAATAACTTCAATAACCCAGCCTGGACAGGATGGACAGAAACATTCAAGTGCTCAGTCTCATTTAGCTCGCCAAGTTTTGGTCTTGTTTGGGGGTTTTTGTCAGCTCCCATTGAAGGGGAGCTGATGTCTCCCAAAGGAGAGGGGTCTGGGACAGCATTTACTCTGGATAGCAGTTGGCAGATTCTGTGCGGACCTCTGACCTTCACATTTATCAAAGCCAGGAGACAGGAAGGTGAAATGCAGTGCAGGTAACCCTGTTCAAGGTACTTGTGATAGAACATGTGATGACATCCTTTACAGCCTCAGCCTCAGCTCTGGAGATGGTCAGTGATCAGTTCCTGCCATAGCAGAACCCTCAGCAGACTCTCTGATCTGTGCTGACCAGTGACCACAGAGGTCAAACGTGATTGCATTGCCAGTTTGGCCTCCATCCCTGGCAGCCTTCCTTAGCAGGAGCTAGGTTATTGACTTGCTAGAGGTTTTAAAATGCTTTTGAGAATTCAACCCCAAATGCAATGGGCGGGAGAAAGAAGTTAATTTTTCATTTGCTTTAGTTTCCAAATATGTTAATTTCTTGAATTTTAATCTTAGTAACAAAGGAATCAACACTGATATGCCAGAGCTTGCCTTAAAACTCTTTCCTTGGAGCTCTCTGCTCATGTTTCCAGCATGTTTAATGGCTTCTAGACCTTCTCTATCATAGCACTTCAGCTACAGTGTGGGGTGTTACTTTTCATCATGAACAGAATTTGCTGAATGAAAACATGGTTCCTCTGGTAATGCAGGTGTTAAATACTCTGGCAGGTATAAATGCTTGCAAAAGATAAGATCTAGTAGTGTCCTCTTACCACTTGGCTGCAAAAACAAACCTGGCGGGCTGCTCCACTTTCCCATCTTTGGTGGCACATGATGATTAAAGGGCACGTTTTAGTTTTTCACCTAAGAAAACCATGGCAAACTATGGCATTCTACTGTGTTGGAAAATGGCAACGGAAGCAGATTTGCATTGTCTAAGCAATGCAGTGGAGCACGGTGTAAGCATAAAGCTTGTATATGCAGGCAGGTTGTATTTTCTCATGACATGCTCCACAACATTTAGCAGAATGAGCTCCACTCCCTTGGGTATCTGGGAAGTCCCACAATGTAAATAATCTGACAGGCTATGGGCACATGGAAATGAGAAACATTTTCCCAATCCAGAGAGTCTGCTGTAGCTCAGTGTAATCTGCTTCTCAGGGAGCCTGTGGCTGTTTTTAAGACAAAATGGTGTTTTTCTTGGTCTTGTGTTCCAGCTAAAGACACTGTAATGGAAAGGTGATAGATTATAAATCAGTTAATGGACATCCACTGCAAAGCTCCCAGCAAGTTCAATCTTCATATAGAACACCAAGGGAAATGTTTTCTGACATTTGTATTTATTTACCGTTGTATTTATTTATGCTGGATCAAGAAGAGAATTGTATAGTATTATTAACTAGTTCTCTGGATTCTCATTTTCTTTCCCACAGAATGAAAATGACCCATTTCATTTTAAAGTTTTAAAGTTTACTTTAAAATTATTTATAAAGTTGAACCTGCAGTTTGAAGGTACCCATAGCAGTTCCTCATGTCAGTGCAATACTTGAGTGGGCAAGCATTAAAGAATTATATATATATATATGTGTGTGTGTGTATATATATGTGTGTGTGTGTGTATATGTATATGTATATGTGTATGTATGTATGTATTAATATGTATATGTGTATATATATATGTATATATATAATATACACACACACATAACTGAACAACTGACTATAACTCACTAATTTCAGTATACTAAGGACAGTTTCATCTACAGTGCCAAATTCTCCTTTCAGCTGCACAAATAAATTGATATTTATTTCACTCAATTTATAAAACTTTATTTAACTCACTTTATATATATAAATATATGTATAAAATGTACCATATTTTTCTTTCGGTTAAGTGAACCTGTATGAATACCGAAGTTGCATTATTTCATTCTTTACATGAATTTTTAAGACTAAAAAGAGTCTTCTCAGCATGAGAAGTGATCTCATTTGACTTTAGAACTGACCTCAAATAGGAAATGGAGTACTTGTGGCCTGATACTTAATGCAGTGTGTCTCATTTTCCAGGTGCATACATCTGTTCTTTAATGGCCATTTTATCAGGACTGCATCATTTCATCTCAGTCCTTTCACCACAAATATTTGATTGTAATAAGATCTGACCGTGGGATGTGTCTATTGAATATATAGAACGGCTCGGGTTTACTATTTCTATCTGTTTCCATGTGCTGTTAGGGGTGACAATTTTTTCATGGCAAAACATTGCTGACAAGATATTGTGCAATGAGATTTGCATGACCAAATATCCTGTGAGTAGTCCAGTGGTTAGGATAGGAAACAGAGAGTCAAGATAGCCTGGCTCTATTCCCACTTCACATACTGACTCACTTCGTGACCCTGGGGCAAATCGCTTAGGTTGGAATTTAAAGGGGGCTGAGATGGACTGCTGCCAGGGAAAGCCAAGCAGAGCTGGGTGCCTGACTCCTTTATGTCATTCAGAAAACCTCATGTCTCAGCTGTTTGGCATCTCAGTTTGCCCACATTAATACAGGCACAAAGTTTATAAAGCTATTTGGGTACTTTGGAAGAAATTGTTTACTAAGGAAATTATATTCATGGCATAAATATGTAGTCTTTACCAACACATGCTATTTGGTAGGTAAAAAGCAGATAAACAAATAATTTCCTTTGGTCCTTGAGAAGAGCAGTGTAGTTTGTTTCTCTTCTATTAAGACTATGAGTTTAAAAGATTTACAGATTATCATACCCATGTTTCTAACTGTATTTTGCCTACAAACCAGCAGCTACAAGGTAGCAGAGTAGCAGCTCTTGGTCCAGCGGCAGCTTGTCCATGCAGGCTCAAGGAGGCATGACTTCTTCTCTACTCTGTCACTGCACTCAGTCTAGGATCCAACACTGTTCTTCCCCACCTCATCAAAACATGACCAAAAACATACCCAGGCCCTCACATCCTCCATTCTCCTCCCTACAGCCCATGGGAACACCAAGGGGTACTCTTGCTGTTCACCCAGTCACACATTTCCATCTGTATCGCTCCATCACCTCCCACTTTGCACTCTCTTCTCTTATTGCCCTGCCCTGCTTTTATGTCTTACGAGAAGACTCAGGTGCTGGCTCTGGCGGGCTTTTACAGCAGCCACTAAAGCAATAAGGTATTGCTGATCTGCTTCTGGATGCACAACAATCAGAGTGTGGATGCACTCATGCCAGAGTGCATATTACAAAAATTGATCAACCTACACTGCTGGAAGGTGTCTGCAGACCTTGCCCCAAAGCAGCTTGCACATCACCAGGGAGCCACGATGTGAGCAGGCCCATGGTAAGCCACTGGGTTTGCATGGACACACTTTTACATAATTATTTTTTCCCTCTTAGAAAGCAAACAAAATGTAATAATAGGGGACATTTTTACACGCAGGGTGAATTTCAATCCATGTTTTTATTTGCAAATAACAAAAGAGAAAAGGAATCTTGTCAGATCAAATTAAAACATTGTGGTTTAAAATTTCCATCCAAAGAGAAGCACTGAGTTTGAGATAGTCTCATGTTTTTTATATTGCAGATATTTCTAAATTTCTATTGAAAAATGTGGAAACGCTCTCAAGAAGGGCCATTTTCTAATTGGAAACTGTGACTATAATGAAACCTTTACATACCTGATCAGCTTCAATTGAAAATGCATGATGGATTCAATAGATTTGGCACTGAGTTTGGATCTTGTTTAACTTCAGGATATAATTTTTGAAAAATAACAAAACTTAGAAAGGCACAAGTCTTCTGTGAAGGCAATGAGCAACTCCAGCTTACGCCAGCACAAGGGTAAATAGACAAGGTGGGAGCTTGCCTACCTAGGGCATCTGGTGCATCTTTAGGTGTGGAAGATGTCTCCTCTAGTCTCAAGCTGTGATTCTGGAAAGACACAGGTTTTAAGCCTTCTGTCATAGCTGCCAGCACTGTGCCAATGCATGGGTACCATGGTGGGTCTAAGAGGGCACTGGACACCATGTTTATGCCCACAGCCACTTGCTCCCCTATCCTGGAGCCTTGCCTGGCTCAGGAACAAGGTAAAAAGGTGTTGAGGCCTTCTCACCAGTGGCTGGGAGACTGAGTGCTTTTGCATATATGACATTATTCGGCCTTGAGATAGACGCAAAGTGAAAGGAAAGGAAACCATTAAGGTGAACAGCAAAGAAAATAATAGAAACAAGGAAGTTTGGCTCAGCACTGAATGCCCTTCACATGAAGCCAGGCAGGAGTGTAGAAAGGGAGGAATAATGAGGGGGGTGGAATTTGGCACTGAAATAAGTTTTAGCTCACATAGAGTGAATATACTTTTATCACTAGTAGCCTGGGTCATGAAGACTCAAAGGAAACCATCCCATTCCAAATGCTTGATACTGACTGTATTTAGCTGCCTGCTACTTCCACAAGTGAGTGAATCCAGTTTGTGTATTTGTCTAATAACACGATTTGGCCCTGATCTTTGTTCTCACGTTGAAACCTGGAGTACAACCCAAGCACACCTTTCTCTTGTCCCAGCTGCTGATCCACGCATTGCTGAACAGTCTTCTGGCACACGCTGGAGCAGCTTAGAGGCTGCTGTCATTTGTGCCAACACTTGGTATTTCCAAGGGGCTGCTTCTGCACCTGGATCATGGAGATGCCAAACTGCTTTCAGATTCACGCTTTTTATCATGACATTTGCACTGAGATGGCAGCAAGCAACATCACTCTGCCTCCCAACACCACTCAGGAAACTCCTCCACTCAGTCTCCTGCTGCCAGCTAGATCTGTTTTAGTGCAAGCTTAGAGAAACAGAGCAATACAAATTTGCCTTACATCAAAGATGATCTGGCCTCATCTCAAAGGTTATTTTTTACAGTCTCCACTTTCTCTGGTTACCCTGCCCATCAGCTTTACTAGGCTCGTGAACCCATGACCAAAGAGAAGCTGAAGCTCACTCTCACCCCCCTTGTTTGCATGCTGCCTGTATCGCACCCCATCCAACAGCTCACTCCTTTGGCTTTGAAGAATACTCAGATCAAGTAGTACGAGGGAGGCA
This sequence comes from Acanthornis magna, assembly GCA_036785705.1. NCBI lineage: Eukaryota > Metazoa > Chordata > Aves > Passeriformes > Acanthizidae > Acanthornis > Acanthornis magna. Next base: position 30,056,545 of record JAWUZG010000001.1, read on the forward strand.
ACTGGGACGATAAATTATTAGCACTGCAGCTGTGAGGCAAAGAAGCTGAGAAAACAGTTGTGAGTACAAAGAAAGAAGGGGGTGACTGTGTGGGGGGTGACTGTGTGTACTCCACAGATAAGATTAATCCAGAATTTTGCAAATTCTACAAATCTCTTGATACAGTGAACTCATCTCCTCTGGCGAAGATTTGATGGAAAGGGAAGCATTCTTTCTACTGGAACATATATATATATATATATATATATATATAAAAATATATATAAAAAATAAAAGTTTGCTGCTGCTATTATATTTAGTTGCTTGCAAATCACAGTGGGGTTCTCCAGAAATAATTTTTGGTGTCTGCAAGTAAAAAAAAAAATTTAAAAAAAAGAGTTATCATGATTTATATCTTTGGAGACCAGCATTAAGACAGCATTTTTCTGACAAGGATAACAAGCAGCAAATTAGGAAATGGAGCAAACTCATTACATTCAAGACTTAGCAAACCATCTGGTGCGCATGGGGAATTTGCGATGCTGTTGATAACTGTCACAAATTATTTCCCCCCCAAATTTTATTTTGTATTTTATAGGCTTCTAAGTTTGTGTATTTGTTTAAACCTGTTGTGTTTATTAAAGCAAAGAGGTGGTTATGGCTGCTTTTTAATACTGGCAATGTAGTTACAAGACAAGTAGTTCAGCAGAGTTGGTTCTCTCCATTCACCCTTTTTTGTGTGTTTGTGTGCATTTATTCTGTTTATAGAGACAGTCCCTACGGTGCCTAGAGCAGCTGGGGATGCCCCATCCCTGGAAGTGCTCAAGGCCAGGCTGGACGGGGCTATGAGCAACCTGGTCTGGTGAAGGTGTCCCTGCCCACGGCAGTAGGATTGGAACAAGATGATCTTTAAGGCCCTTACCAACGCAAAGCACCCCGTGACTCCGAGATTCCGTGCCACAGCCAGGCCCTGTCTGTGCCCACACTAACACACGCAGAATGTAATGTGGCCACGTGCATCCGTACACTGCCACGCTCCGGAGCAGACGTTTCCTACCAAGCCATTCCCGCCTCCCCGCAGTCTGTCTTAAACAGCACGCGGAACGAAGCGGGCAGGGCCTGCAGGTCCCCAGCCGAGGTGGCGGGTGGCTGTAAAGGAGGCTCCCACAGGCCATTCCCGGCGGCCGCGCAGCGCTGGCCGCCAGGGGGCCCCGGGCCGCGCGCGCGGGGAAGCGGCCGGGCCGGGCCTGGGCGGGAGCCGTGCCAGGCCCTCAGCGCCGCGGGCCCGCCGGGACGGGCCGCCCGCAGCCCCCGGCGGGACGGGCCGCCCGCAGCCCCCGGCGGGACGGGCCGCCCGCAGCCCCCGGCGGGACGGGCCGCCCGCAGCCCCCGGCGGGACGGGCCGCCCGCAGCCCCCGGCGGGACGGGCCGCCCGCAGCCCCCGGCGGGACGGGCCGCCCGCAGCCCCCGCCGGGACGGGCCGCCCGCAGCCCCCGCCGGGACGGGCCGCCCGCAGCCCCCGCCGGGACGGGCCGCCCGCAGCCCCCGCCGGGACGGGCCGCCAGCGCCGCGCCCGCACCTTGCTCCCCAAGCGACCCCGCTCCGCTCCGGGAACTCGGCATGGTGCCCCCGGGGGATGCGGTGTGGGGTCCCCGCGCCATAATCAAGAGCCTGAGGAGGCGCGGACTGACCTGCCGCCGGCGCTCCTCGGCACCCCCCATCCCCACCCCGGCGGCGACTTCCAGTTACCAATCGGTCGGATTGAGAGACTTGAATGTTTCTCCCAGCTAAAATAGAATACTAGCTCCCCCCTCCCCAATAAAAGTATTTCTGTTGAGTCCTATTCCACATCAGTATGAAGACACTTGCAGCACTGTACTGAAGTCCCCATATATCAGCCGTCAAGTAGTCTAAATAACTACACTCGAAGTTTTCCAGCCTTGCCCAGTCAATGACCACAGACCTATTCGGAAAGCAATCATTAGCAGTAGCAGTACTGTAATCCTGTCTCCCTGCTCCTCTCTTCCTCAGAGCTCCTTCGGGAGACATGTACATGTTAGTGGCCTTGTGACACTCACTGTTGGGAGGTTAAGTATGTGTTTAACGTGGTTATTGCACCCAGAGAACCCATGACACAGGGCAGAGGATTGGGTTTTATGGCTTCAAAGTGTCACAGCTATGTCACAGTCCTAGAAAATTTCTACAGCTCTTAAGAAATCACATTCAGTCAATTAATCAGCATGAAGTTTGTAAGTAAAGGGCATAATATTAAAATGCAACTTACTTAATAAAATTCTTCCACATATATCTTTTTCACAAGAACCTTAGGACTTTGTTGGATTGCAAGTGAAGAATTACAACAGTGAAGACCTAGGCCTGTCTCAGTTTCCTTGCTGGTGCAATCTGCAAGACTCGTCTTCCAAACAGATTTATGTTGACACAAAATGTATAAATTTGGAAAATGCCTTTGTATTTAAAGAAAGTGGTACAGAAGCATGATGTAACATAAAAAAAAATCTTCTGTAAAACAATATACTTGATGTACTTCACCAAATTTAAACTGAAAAGTTTTACATGTGTCATCATATTTAATTTAAAAACAGCAGGAATAAACAGCACCTTTTTCCTAAGTAGTATCATACAGATATTGGAAGTAATAATACAATTAGATTTGCTGGCTATACAAGGTAATTAGTGGCGATAAGAACAAAGAAATAGTAAAGTTTTGGGGTGGAGCTATAAAGTGGCTGCTGGATCTGCTCCTAGCAAACCTTCCATTTTGGAAGCTATCCTGCATATACATTACAACCCTAATGATTATTTGTGTCCAGGTATTCAGACTTGAAAACTACAGGAACAGTGTCTTATGTTCTTTTTGATTCTGCAGGATAAATGGGGATGTGTTTGAAACTGTGTGTGCAGGTGCACAAATGTGCATGTGTATGTGAGCCAGTAATACTGAAATGGTACCGGAAGCTTCTAGTGAGGAGAAATTCAACAAACGAGCTTTACATTTTGCTATGATTGTCACATGGGCTCTGATCTTTCATAGACAGAAGAAATTCATTGGCCTGGGCCATGTCTAGTTCCCACAAAAATGAGTCCTTTCATGTACACCTTCTGGCTTCTGCTGACACATTTAGGAATGAATTCTTCCCCTCAGAAATGCTGAGAATGTATCAAAAGCTGGAGGTACCCCTCATTTGGAAAAATACTGAACCATACAATAGTTTGGGTTGGAAAGGACCTTTTAAAGCATCTAGTCCAATCCTCTGCAATGAGCGGGGACAGTTTCTACTAGATCAAGTTGCTCAGAGCCCCATCCAGCCTGACCTTGAGTATTTCCAGGGGTCCACCTGGAATCCACCACCTCCCTGGGCAAACTGCCAGTTTTTCACCACCCACACTGTAAAAAATGTCTTTCTTATTATATCTAGTCTGAATCTACTCTCTTTTAATTTAGAACAACCACCCCTTGTCCTGTCGCAACAAGCCCTACTAAAAGATTTGTCCCTGTCATTCTTATAAGCTCCCTTTAGATACTGGAAAGCTGCTCTAGAGTCTCCGGAGCCTTCTCTTCCTCAGTCTGAGCAATCCCAGCTCTCTCAGCCTGTGTGTCATAGAAGAGGTATTCCATCCCTCTGATCATTTTTGTGGCCCTATGTGTAGCTGATAGTCTTGATTTTGGCTCCTTTTTATTTTTTTTTTTTTTTAATGGTATGTAACTCTATATCAGAACAATATCTACTGTACTTTGACAACCTTAACCTGCAGCAGACTCACTTCGTCCAATATGAAGTAAAGATAACAGAGACCTCCCTGTTTCCTACTACTTGGCTGCAGATATTTTATCCATTATTTCTCTACCCTCTCTAGACTGTATGTCTAGACGTACACAGCAGAAAATCCCTTTTTGAATGTATTGGACAGCACTTGGTGTAGCTGCTGCAAAATGAAATTTGGCCAAAATTGTTCAGTGTAATCAATATCTTGACACTTCAGTGGGATTGTCACAAAGCCTCTGATTTCATCACCCCACAATGAATGTGGTTGCAGCAAGTTTTCTTAATACCCAATAAAATTCTTCTACAGACATGAAAAAGCTCTCTTCTCCCTGGCCGATACCAGGAATTTGTGGGTAGGGCTTTGCAGACTTGCAATATAAAAATGAAGCTTATAGACAAAACAACAAGATATGTTAAAAACTTCTAATAACATGGTCAAAAACCACATAGCTCCACTAAAAGGCAGTCGTGGAATTTAAACAGCAAAGCAAGGTGCTTGATTAGATACGGAGACATAGGGAGATACCTTATTACATATAACTAATTGCAGCACAGCTGAATATTTTTAGCACAATCTCATGTTTTTAAATAGTTGCATTTCTCCAAACAGCAGCATAGATTAGCAAACAGATTAGTGAGTTTACTCAGCTTTACAGCAAAGTGTTCTCTAAAGTCAGTGGACTCACTTTCCATGCCATACTGTTTTTCATGAAATTGTAGATATGTGATCCAGAGCAGCATAGTTTTACCTGAATGAAAATATCAGTATCTGGACTTTTTTTTAAAAAGTATTAACTGTGTTTTTGATGTATGCCCTTTTGTTTTTCCTTCTTTCTTTGTCAGCATCTTTTCTTACATCCTTCCTTGGTAAAGCAATTGCTAAAATGTGAAATTACCCTAATAAAACTGAACCCAGGTTCACAACTTTCCTAACAGACTAATTCCAGTTAGTGACTTCATGGTAATTTGTAAGGAGCTGTAGCATAACAGATAGGAACCTTTCCCCATGCACATACACACACCAATCTGCCTGTGAACACAGGAGCAAAGCTGCCTGCTCTGCCTACTTCTTACTGGTGAGCCCAAAGCTCTGTCTTTCCAATGTCCTGCCCAGTTGTTGTGGTTTTAAGCCCAACTGGACATGAAACACTGCACAGCTGCTCACTCAACCTCCCTCTCTTCCCCCCTCCACTCTGGTGGAATGGGGAGGAGAATTGAATCGGTGAAATGCATTTCACAATTACATAATTATTTCCTTTGCCTTAGAGGAAGTGGATTTTAGTCACAGGTATCCAGGCAAAATCCATGAAAAGGTGTACACTAGAAGTCAAAGAAATTATCTTGAGGAAAATATTATGTAGTTTCCTCATGATGACTTCTGCAAACCAGAAAAAGGGTTCCCTGGCTGGGTCTCTGTTGGAGATTTGCTTTTATGGCTCTACGGGGAAGTCTCTATAGCCAGCTCTAGTCCTAGTTTAACACTCCACTAATCTAAAGGGCTTCCCAGCCGTTCATCCTCCTGATGCTCTGGAGACACAGGGAGTTCAGCAGCATTACTCAGGTAGTGCAATTTGAGACAGAGGAGAAGGAGGATAAGCTGACCAAGACTCACAGACAGACCATGGCAAAGCCCAAAGTAGATCTGCTCCCAGTTTCTGCTTTCTCCTTCAGAGCTTTCTTTTCTTTGGCACACCCACAAACTCATCCTGTGGTTTGTGAATCTTAACAAGCCTTTCAATAAAGCTGGTCTGGGTTTTGGATTGGCGAAGAAATGTGAAACCAGGGCAAGGCTTTGTATTGGTGTGTGCTGCGCTGTGAAAATTTCACATGGCTGTTTTTCACCCAACTTGTTCAGCCGTAATAGCACGGCACGGTGGGCCAGAAAACGACGCATCTTACTGAACGGAACAGTTTATATGAAGAAGGTGGTGAGAGTGGTGGGTATGGAAAATGGGTTTTCAAGAGTTTATGGAAGTTACCACTTCCTTTGGGAATCCACATTTCTCGCAAAATCTATTCCTTTTCCCAGCCATACATTCCCTTTGTTTTTACTGCAGTGGTCCTGTGTATCTAACAATTTGGTACTATGTATTTGTTAACAGACTCTTCAGCACAGTTTGAATTACTCATAAAGTCCTGCTTTCCACAACCTGTATGGAGAAATACAGAGTAATTAGGTTAACTGAAATCAAAGGAAAGCAATTGTAAGTCTTTCATAAAATTTTAAACAAGAAAGGATAAAGGGCTCAAACAATAGTGATTTTCATATGTCTCTGCTACTGCACTCTTGAAACCAATTTGCAAGTCAGTTTTGAAAATGTGCAGTCTGAGACAAGTTTGCTGCTTGCATGGAGACAACTATCCTGTTAATTTTCATGCCAAATGTTGACATATATTGCAAAAAGTGCACTGCCTGTGCAAACTCTTGTTCAGCACAGTAGTCCTTATTTATTCCCTTGGGGCTTTTTACTGCTATCACTACAGTCTATGGATTATTAGATTAGTGGGAGCAGAGTCAAGATTTGTACGTGACACCAGGACCTATGCTGTTGTTCTAGAGGAACCACAGGTTCACAGATCATTTTTCTTGTGTTTTAAGGAACAAAACCCAGTGTCAAACTGCCATTTAAAATTTTATTGTGTCTACCCAAGCAGTGCTAAAATGGAAGGTAAGCCTCAGTCACAGAGTTGCTGCAGTTTTCATTTTCTCAGTGCAGTGAAGGTGGTTGGCAGACATCCGCTTTCAGATACAATTGTGCTGACCAAAGAATCCACCATCTCTGCCTGCTTCACACTTCCCACCATCTGTTTGGCAGTCCCCAGTTCTACCAGCGGAAGGACTCTCAGGAGAGTTTAGGCAACCCACGGTAGACAACAGCTGCTGGGAGGGCCCCATCCGCTTCCAGCAGCCATCTGACTTGAAGGAGACTTTTTGAATCCCACTGCTGTTCTCTTTTGTCTAGCTACCTTGGTTGGTCTTAAAAAACCCAAACATCTGACTTCACCCTACAGAGCATTTGTTATTGTCTTATGCACTGCTGCAGCAATGTTACACGCAGGTAGGTAGGTAAGTGGGCAGGTAAGCAGAAAGATAGGTAGGTGGATAGATACGTACCTACATACATACATATGTACCTACGTATGTACCTACATACATACATTTTTTTGTTGTTCTTTAAAAATACAGATGTAAAACAAAAGCTACCACACACTTACACAAGCAATCCTATTTCCTCACACTGTAGACCTCTCTGTTAATCTGCATCTAAACATCCCAGAAGAGGTTGGGACATGGAGACTTTGCTGTCCAAGGAAGCTTGCCCATTTTCTACATCTCTGTTTTTCAATTTACTGAATGATTCCTTTTCCATTGTTTCTCCAGAATACAGCAAAGGCAATAGGAAGAAATGTCTTATTGTTAAAGGGAGTCAAAATAATCACTGAAGATGTGTTTATATGAGTTGTGACGATTCTGGCATGAAACCCATAGACCTGACCACTTCTTTTGTCCTGTTTCTGTTCTTCTTGACATATGTAATGCATGGTTAGCACATTCTATTTGACATTTCTTGCTCCTTTGTTTTACCTCCTTCCTTGTATGAACATAGTAGTTATGAAAAAATATTCACCACCCATATCCATTTTTGCTGATAATTTTACTTCTTTTAGACCTTTCTTTGACAGACACTTTTGATGGGCATCTTCCAGGTAGCTCTGACCAAACTGAATGTTCTGCTGTGTAAAATGAAAAAGGGAGATTCCATCACCCAAGCAGGTCAGAGAAATTTTTTCTTAAGTCTTATCAACTTTCTGACTTGAGAGCCATATTTTTATTTTCTCAGGATATCTGTAACACTGGTGTCAATTTAGCTCTGTGTATTCAGTCAGTGCACATTTCCTGCTCTTGATAGTGAGAAGACATCTGAAAAATAATTTTCTGTAGAAGGATAATTAATGCTAAGTTATTACAGGGCTTGTTCAGAAATGGTAGCATTAACCACAATAAATTTTAAGTGGATTTCTTTTTTTCTTACAAAAATAAAGGTCACACATAAATTGACTGGTTGCACACATAGATTATGTCTCCAATTTTGTTAGAATTATTATTTGAATGTGATTTTTGTGCTTCACAATACCAGAGCTGACTGCAATGGACAGGGACATAGAGGGTTGTCTAAACCCTTATAAGTGTGCTGAAAGTTTCTTTTGTCTAACACACCAGCTAACTTTTTGATTAGATAAAGACCTAAGAAAACTCCTCTGGCAGGGAAGATGGCAATCAAATGTGGAAATCTTCATTGTATAGAGCACCCTGGGGTTTGTTAAATATCTGCAGATCTGCTTGTTGTATGTGACAATGTTTATTCTTGCAAGTGAATTCCAAGATAGCCTGGCTTCCTTGGGGTTTAATCTCAGCCTTTTTTTGTTTCTCTGATTAGTTGGAAACTGTAGCAGGTCACCCTGGCTCTTTGAAGAATGAAGGGTCTCATTCCAGGGTGAGGCCCAACGAATTTGTGAATGAATGAAAAGTTAATTGAGGAAAAGGGTAGAGCATACTTCAGTCATAGTTAATTTAAGCCAAGCTGATAAGTTAGTAAATAGAAACACCAGTGTATTCTTTCAAGTAGAATTTTTGCTCTTACTGATATCTTAGGTGCTGTTTCTCTGGCTCTTTTAAAGATTGGTGCTTGTCATAAACACTTTATTATCTAATCTTCTGCCCAAGGAGAGATTCTGTAGTGTTGAGTAATTACAAATAGATTGAGCTATGTTGGAAAGTGCATTTGCAAAAATAAAAGAAAACCTCATGCACTTGCAATCGCTATGCAATCACTATAAACGTGATTTTTTAAACTTTATCTTCTTCAGAGGATATATATTTTTTTTACTAGCAAATACTGTGGGGAAAAGAATTAATGACATATGTCATAATTTTTTAGAAAGGTGAATGAAACTTGAATCCTTCAGGGTTTTTGTTATACTTGAAATGTCTTCTGTAATCACTTGAGAATTGTGGTAAAATACAAAAATGTAATAGCAGCTTAATAAAAGCCATCTATTGAACTTAAAAGTGTCATATTAAAAAAACAAAAAAAAAAACGCAGAAAGTTTATACGCAAGCAAATGAAAGGCACTCTTTCTTCATGTGTAGAGAAGTCGAAGAAAAAGCTGTGTTTTGCTAAAGGAAAGCTGCATAAGGAAAAGGTATAACTGTGAACAATGACATGAAAAAGTACAGCGATGATAAAAGCAAGGGCCATAGGCACCAGCTTTAAAATTCTCTATGGCAACATTTTTTTGGAGTCAGAGAAGCCGCAGCAAACAGCTGGAGATGGAACCAGACATTTCTTCAATTTTAAATATGCTTTGGACTTACTGCCCCCCATCTCAGAGTGCCTTAACATTGCTAATGAATTTAGTCTCCTACAGTCCTCCCAGGTTGTGTGCTGTTCTCCCTGGGTAGTTTGGGAAAATGGAGCAGGAAAAGATAAAAATATTTGCATATGTCATGCAAGAAGACTACAAAAGAGTTAAAAATTAAAAGATGCTCTTGAAGACAGAAGACTTGGGAATGTTGCACTGGCAAATCTGAGTCACAAATATGCTTCAGCACAGCCATGAGTGTCAGAAGCTGGAGACTGAATACTATTTCATGAGCTACACTCATGTCCCAGACTAAGGTGATGTCAGTGACCTCCGTTGCTTTGTATCTGTTCATGTGCACTAGCTAACCTACAACAAAATTTTATTTGGGAGTCCACTCAAGCTAAATACATTACAGTCAACAATGCTTTTACTAAAAGAGGAGACATTTGAGCCATTAAAAATCCAAATTGTAACACATGACGATGTTAAAGGCTAAAGGTACAAGCCCACTGCTTATCTGTACACAATAGCTACATGACAAGTAATGTAATTGAATTAATATCTATTCATACAATGGTCCTTGCAATGTGATCTAAAGATGCTAACAGTATTGGAATTGATTTTTAGGACAAGAAAACAGGCTGGAGCTCCCAAGCCTAGTTAGGCAGCTGTTCAAGACCTGCAAAGCTCGGGAGGGGGAGGAGGAGGGAAGAACTGGTGCCTTAGTCTCTGCTTGATGCCATCCTACATCTAAGGTACTGAGTCTCCAGCTGCATCTTGCCACAAATATAAATTACTAAAAGCCTTCAATACACCCTATTTACTAAGTTACCCAGTTTAATTTTTGTGCCTAAAGAATGCTGGGCAAAGAAGACATTGTCTGTGCCATCAAGGAAATTACAATCCAGTTATTTTGCTGTCCTGTAGCTCAGATGAAGCAGGTATTTACCCTACAAAAATAGAAACAAGAGTTGCTCTCTTTCTGCTGATACCAAGACATCATAACCAGCAAAATAAAAAACAACTGATTAAATAAGTTTTAGTTAGAGGGGCAACTTCTAGCAGCCTTAGGTCTAATTTCAGTAGTCACAATCAGTCCTATGCATAGCCAAAACTAACTAGTGGTGATTTTAATCATTTTCACCATGGATACAAAGTACAAAGGTTTCTTTAAAAATATGCTGGTTAAAACAGGAATGAGCCAACTTCAAAAGCCTTTTCCAAACTGCATATGTGGGTCCAGAGGGAAAAAAAAAAAAGGCACCCAAGAGTTGTATGTTGTAGTGTTTTCTTTTTAAGCCCCTGACTCCAGAGTGCAGTCCTAAACTATGCAATCCTCTCAGCTATGATGTTTGCTGCTGCTTCTGCTCCAAGGAAGCATGTTCTTCCCTGGGGAGCCCACACAGCCTGTCAGCTCAGTGGGGAGCTGCCAGAGCAGTATCCTGTAACCCTGGAGAGGCTGTGCTGCCCTCGCACTGACTCCAGAAATGCAAAGTTTTCTCTTCACCTGGAGATTGGTTACTAAGCCACGGCACCAATATGTTATGGTTAACACAGTAGAGGTTAGATCATTTACCTAAGGCTGGGACACTTAGGTTTAATCCCTTCCTTACTGTGACAGGACTTATTACCACCTCCTGCCATCCAACCCCAATCAGGATCAGGAGCCACCAGGCAAAGACTTTGGCTTCCTCACTGTGGGTTGGGCAGAGCCCTGGTTAATAAATGGGACCATGTTATGTCTATATGTTATCACTCACCAGTCAATTGAAAATGAGTAAACACTTCTAGAGAAGGGGATCAGAAGATGCTGCTCTTCTGTCTCAAGCCCATGAGACTTTTATAGCTGTTATATCTACCCTTTCCTCTGCTGTTTTGGTTTTGAGAGCAGGTCAGTAGGCATGTGGTATATGTGTGCAGAGCCCTCCTGAGAAGCAGCTGGTTAAATTTAGCTTTTGACTGTGTGGCTCGGACCCTGTATGCCTCCACAGAGGTCAGCAAGGAGGGACAGTCCCACAGAAGGGACCAGGCTCAGGATGAGCATCCTGGAGCAGTGACCCAGCTGCCTCCCCTTCCCCTGCCCCCTCTTTAGCCGCCAATGGCTCAAAATGAGAAGCTCAGGAAACACAGGTTCTGGGAATGGAATAAAAGGCAAAAGGATGCTTTGCTGTGTCTGACACTGCCTTTTGCTTGCCTTTGGAAAACAAAGAATCTTCACAGCTTTTTTTAATTCCTCATTTTCTTTCTCCTTTTAAAGGCTGAATTAATATTTCCATAGCTTCTCTTTTATCCACTGCACTGGTGTGCTTTTCCTCTATATCTGGAGAAGACATACTTTATTTATTATATCTTAAAACACACAATTTTTAATTTACAAGAACTCATTTCCCTCCAATTTTGTTTCCCTTCTAAACTGCCTTCATCCACCCCATCCCCCAGCACCACATCCTCTCCTGTGACAAATACCCTCTGTGGCAAGGAGTGATGCTGGGTCAAAACCAGCTCCCTTTCCCTCTCCCCTTAGCTCCCCTCCCCTTCTCTCCTCTCCTTACAGGGCTAAGGCAAGCAGGAAACAAGGAAACGGGGGCAAGGGACGTGCAAGGAAAGGACAGCTCAAGCCCTGGTGCATAATTCAGAGACCCCACAAAGCATCCAGCTCAATATAAACTTTGACCTTTTCCCTTTCTCTGCTGTGATACTCAACAGGCACTTACCAAACCCAAGCTGGTGAAATAACAGCTTTTTTAGTGTGTGCTCTGTTTTGTTTTCACTAATGATGAAACTATGCCAGAGGAAAAGTCAATCTTTTCAATCGTTCATAAAGCCAGCAAATACTTCCATGTTAGCAGTTTATCTGTGTGAAAAATATTTAGAGAGCTCTATTTAAAATGAAATAAAAATAAAATAAAAAATCAGTGACCAAGTCTCCTTCCACCCTCAAAAATAATAAACTGTTCCTTCCATTAACTCTTCTTTAAAAGTTTTCTCTTTTTAGGAATAGAAATCTGTAATTCTCCGTGTGGAATACACTTTTAATAACAGCTACTACTTTGGGTTTTGTTTTTAATTACAGATTCAATGCTTTAAAATAGTTTAAATTAGTAGAGTTCTTGACTTATTTTAACTTATTTTAGTTTTTAGGTCTTTTAAAAGTCAATGGAATAAGTTCTTTTATGTCTCTCAGTCAGTTAAGGAAAACAAATGCGATTCCTACTTGATATTCTTTAAACTTCGGTGATTTTGTTATTTTAACATCTCTTAAATGTAAAGAACTTTTCGAGATGTCAGTTCCCCTACCAATAAACTTAATTAAGATGTACATTTAAATGAAAGAGATAATTAATTCACACCGTTCCATTTGCTTATTACTTGACAGTCAGGGTGTATTGAATGCTCAGATGTGTGAAAAGAAAACATGGAGAAAGAGGCATAAATAAAACTATCAGCATCACAATATAATTTTCTGTCACCATTTTTCTATGTTCCTATAATAAAACTGTCAACCGCATGAAATTATTTTCTGCTTTTTATGAGCATGGATTATCCTCACTTTCCAGTGAATAATATCACTGACACTGTAAATTTTTGTTTGTGCTCTTTTTAATTTTAGAAGCCATGGTAGTTATGACTATATCTATATTTAAACATCCCCCTCACCCACACCCCTGAATGGCTGCCTGGACAATCAGTAACTTTTTCCAGTTAATTCTGTATAACAAGTCAGTGTTTCTTTGAAAGGTGATTTCTAGAACCACTTGCTTACAAAGAGGAATAACACCTATTTTTGGGTTTATTATTACAATTTTCTTTGCAAAAAAATCTAAGCCATTTGGGATTTTAAATGGAATGTGATTTGTTTCACGACAAACAAATCATATTTGTGGAGAGTCTAATTCTTACCAAACCGTTTTTTCTTGTTTAGGGGGCTGTATTGATTGGGATGCAAGCATGCTCTGCTGAAGGCAGACAGCACTGGCCTCTTGCTGTCTGTTCAGCTAATTCCTACCTCTACTACCACCCAACGTAAGGCACAGAGAAAGAGAAGTTGTTTGTGTCAGTGGCTCTGGCCCCCCTTTGCTCTGCCCAGAGGCACCTCTGCCGTGCAGGTGGGCACAGTGCTGCCTGCCTGGCTCCCAGCTACCCACCAGGTCCTCACAAGTCTCACACCAGTTTTCTCCCTGACTCCCTGAAGAAAATCAATAGCTTTCCAGAGATTGGAGTCATGACCTGTGTCTCTGCTAAAGCCTCACTCTCAACCTTCCCAGCCTTGCAGATGTGGAAAGCAAGCCCCAGCCGCAGAAAAAAACCAAGGGCGAAGCATCACTACTGGCCAGAACATCATGGAGAAGCAGAAATTGTCACTTTGTTGTTTGGTAGGTTACTTGTTTTGGACGGAGAGAGAGGGGTTTGTGCAGCCCCCCTGGGAAAGTAATGGGTGCTAAGAAATCTGAGCTTCTGGAGATCCTTTACCTCCAAAGGCAATCAGCTAACCCCTCCCTGGCTGCCTTTTCAGGGAAGGGCAGGTCAGATTACTGGAAAGTGTGGGCTTGGTAAAAGCCAAAACATCTATGTGAAGCCTCCTTTAGGGAGCTGTTCTTGGGAAGTTGTGAGAAGTAGCTAAGCTGAAGAGTCTTTGTGGCACAAGCTGTCTTTGGCAGTGTGAACACAGCTGATCTGTACTTGATTCCATCACTGGCTAGGAAATTTTGACTGCAAAGACTCATTGTGTGACTATTGAGAAAAAGAACACATGAGTAAAGTACAAAGGCTATTTTGGGCATAATAGCTACTCATTCTGAACACTAAGGAAACACTCACATACACACACATCACAAAACATTACATATATGGAGATGCTATGATAACTCATACTGTCTCATAGTTTCCATTAAAAAGTTTCAAGGATTTCATCATTCACCCAAACACATTTACTTTAGGGTAAAACCAGACATAGAGCATACCTTAAAAAATGGGAAGAGTTGAAAAAGCCTACTACTCAAAACAAGTAATTTGATGTAAAGATAGTATTTTATTAGAAAAATTTTAACAAAAAGTGGCTGGTAGTAAAATAAGACAGTTGTTCTCTGCATCAGGTCCTGCCTTTAGGTCACAGCAATCCCATGCTACAGACTTAGGGAAGAGTGGCTTGAGAGCGGCTCAGCAGAAAGGAACTTAGGTGCTAGTTAACAGATGGCTAGATATGAGCCAGCAGTGTGCCCAAGTGGCACATGGCATCTTGGCCTGTATCAAGAATGGTGTGATCAGCAGGATTAGGGCAGTGATTTTCCCCCTGTACTCAGCACTGGTGAGTCTGCACCTTGAGTGTTGTGTTCACTTTTGGGTACCTCACCACAAGAAGAACATTGTGTGTCCCAAGCAGGGCAACAGAGCAGGTGAAGGGTCTAGAGGGTCATATGAGGAGCAGCTGAGAGAGCTGGGGAAGCCTGGAGAAAAGGAGGTTCAGGGGAGACATCCTTGCTCTCTATAACTACCTGAATGGAGGTTATAGCAAGGTGGGGATTGGTCTCTTCTGCCATGTCTCAAGTGAAAGAATGAGAGGAAATGGCCTTAAGCTGTGATGAGGGAGATTCAGATTAGATATTAGAAAACAAAATTTCACTGAAAGAGTGGTCGGGCATTGGAATAAGTTGTCCAGGGAGGTGGTGGAGTCAGTTTCTCTGGAAATATTCAAGAGGCATCTGGATGTGGCACTTGGGGTTATGTTTTAGGGGTGATTATGGTAGTGCTCAGTTGATGGTTGAACTACATGATCTTGAAGGTCTCTTCCTATCTTGAAGACTTTGTGATCTATACATTCAGAGACCATAAATATACTGGATTCTTTTGGAATTCCACCTCCCAGTGGGATTTTGAAACCATTTACAAATGTTAATTATTTAATAGCTGTTGTCAGTTAAAGTATAAATTATTCCATTTGGCACATGAGGAAACCAAAGGCCAAAGAGATTCAGCTTGGTGAAGAAACTAATGGCATAAAATGACACAAGTCTCAGCATCAGTAATTCTCTAACTTCTTTCTTTCAAACATTACCTCTTTCTTCAGGTACAGGTATGAGTTTCCTTGCCATTGCAGCAACAAAAAATAAAGACAAATAAATTTGATTTTTATTGTGATTTAGAGGTCTACTGCATTAAATATGTATTATATCGCCTTTGAGACAGCTGTACTCAAGGCTTTTGTCTTTGCAGTGAATGATTTGCCATAACAAAAATAGATATATTGCCACACCTTGCTTTTTCCTAGCTATTTCACAGTTGCTTTATATGTTAACATGTTCCACACAGGGGTCAGAAGTAGTTAACCATAATGAGGTACAAGGTACATTGAGTACAGATATATGTTAAGAGACATACATTAAGGATGTAGACTAATGGTGTTGTGGTGACAGCATGTTCAAGACTTTTGGTAATGTTCTGTACACTGAATGTCTTTAATAATGTTTTTTTTAAAGTAGGTTTTATCAGCTTTTTTTCTGACTACTGAATTTATTTCCATGTGTGTATTTATATTTGCATGTAGAAACAAATGACAGATCAAGGATACCAATCTAATGATGCAAAACAGGTAATGGGTATGTTTGTATTTTTTTGGTCCAAGCTTTCTTTACAGATTTAAAATGACCCCATTACCATTAACATGAGAAAATATGTTTTTGTTATCTTTGTGTGATTTTGAAAAACAGCTACAGAATAGGTGAAGAGGAAGCAAGTTGCTCATCTGAAATAGCTGCATTGGCTTCAGAGAAGAGGAATAATGTGTGAAAGGACTTGAGAATGATGACAAAACATGTTTTACCTTAAGTGAGGTAGTGTGACTCCTATCAGGAGGCACACTGCAGCAAGCTGCTCAGCATAGGCTCTAAAACTTGCATCTGCCTTCCTAAGGCTCTACCTTGGGTGGTTGGTCTGTGCTGTGCTATTACTACTAGCAACACCTGAGCTGGGGATTTAATACCCGTCCCCAAGCTACTGTGACATAGACCTCTGATCCCTGCAGCCAAAGGCACAAAGGGCAAATTTTGCATCTTCTTTTCGAGAGAATGAGGAACCCCACTGAAGGCAAAGGATCTCAAATTTGAGCACTGAGGTGAAGTAGTTGCACTCTGGGTCTTGGGATGGCTCAATATTGATCAAAAATCTTATTCCACAAGGATGTTGCATAATTTTATTAATATGTGCCTACCAATAAGATATTATGATAAAATAATAACAGAAAAATCTCATGAGCATATTCTGTATGCAGTGTGAGATTTGAATAGCACGTAGTTATCAATACAGGAAGCCCCAGGCTTGAGGGTAGCAAAACTGTCAAAGAGTTTAACAAAAAACATCTTATGTGTTGAAAGAAACTGCAGCAGTAAAGAAAATGTATGTTAATGTTTAATTAAAAGACCACCATCAAGAAGGAAGTTGAATTTTGATTCAGCTGCCACCCTTGACTTTGGTATTTTCCAAAGTGTATGCTTGTATTTTATGACTCGATTAACTTGTGGTATTTCTATCTTCAGTAATGCATGTATATAATACACATTGCATATGATATATCTATTTTATAATATACATTGTATATTATATTTTACTGAAAGTTAAAATAACCATAATGCATCTTCACACAAACCAACAGAACAGAACAGATTTTGTGTGTGACTTGGTTACCTGTTGTGACAGACACACAGATACCCTGATACCAGTGTACACACATACCAGGGAGGCATAATTATGCTTATATAAATGCACACATTTAAAGTGGGACTGTTATTTACCTTGCTAATGTAATTAACAGCATGAGAATACTGTTTTTGTAATACTTAGAGACATTATCAAATTAAACCTGCTTAACATTCCGTATGTTGAACAGTCAAAAAAACCAAAACAAACCCAAAGAGCGAACAGGTAATTCTCCAGCAGGTAAGGACAGGATTTTTGCAACCAAAAGGAAAAGAAATAAATAGTTTCTTTTTAAATGATAGCTTTTTCCTCCAGCCAGCACCGAGCGCCCAAAGGCTTGGGTGGCAGCGCAGGGGAGAGCGGAGGAACGCCGCTTCCTGACGGAGCGGTGCCCGGCGGGGCGGCTCTAGGTTTGCCCAGGAAAGCAGCTGGAAGCAGCAACCGAAGCGCTTGCAGGACGACAGCGTTCCCAGAAGTCGCTGCCCGCCAGCCTCTCGCATCACCACGGCTTCTTACGGATTCATGTACTTCCCCGACACCCCCATCCCGCTTCCGCTCACGGAACACCTCCGGCGCTGCCGCGCTGCCGGTGCCGGCCCCTCCTTCGGTCAGACACGCTCAGCGCCGGGTGGTCCGGCGGGGGACGGGGGCGGCAGCGACCCGCACGGCTCGGGCAGCCCCCAGCGATTCCGCGGGCAGCCGGGCGGGGGGCGCTGAGCCAGCGCTCCCGGTGCCAGCCGGGCGCGGCCGGGGGAGGGGGCGCGGCGGCCGCCCGCGTGGGACAAGGGGCCTTAGTCACCGTCCGCCAGGCCGGGGGCGCGGGTGGCTCTCGAGCCTGCTCCGCGTCCCAGCCGGGGGCCGGGGGGGGAGCCTCCCCATGTCACCTGGGCTCGGGCCCGGTCCTCCCCCGGGGTGGGTTTGTATGTGACACCGCGACCGCCCGGCCCCGCCACCCCCGTTCCGCCCCGTCCCGTCCCCCGAGCGGGCGGAATTCGCCGGCCGGGGCTGAAGACAGGGGTGGAGGGAGGGTGGGTGAGCTCTTGGTGGCGGTGCGGCAGCGGGAGGCCATCGATCTTGTTTAGGAGCTGGTGCGCAGCTAACACTTCCTGCGGTAATTTGTGACCGTGGCTATTGATTGTCCGCGTCCCGTGCGCCCGCCGCCCCGACGCCGCGCAGTCTGGGGAGGAGGAGCCCGGCTGCGCGGGAGGGGGAGGAAATCCCCCGCCGCAGACGCCTTCTTTGGGGGTCCCTGCGCCCTGCCCCGCCGCTTCCCTTTTTCCTTTTTTTTTTTTTTTTTTTTTTTTTTTTTTTATGAATGGACTGGATGCCCGGTGACACATTAACCACATTTTTCTTCTTGGAAAAAGCCAGCCGGAGTGCGATGAGTTCAAACCGAGTTTAAGCAGCAGCTCTCCCCACCCTGCGCGGGCCAGGAAGGGAAGAGAAGTCCGTGCCCCCGGTCCCCGTCCCCCCCGCGGGCCGAGCCGGGCTGGCAGGTCCTGAGACAGGGGCAGGGGAGGCGGTGAGCGCTCCCCTGAGGCTGGCCGGGGTGGGCGAGGCGGCGGCTGTCGCTGGCCGGGAGGCTCCTGCCCCGGCGGGTGGCGGGCAGAGGGGAGAAGCGCCACCAGGGCCCGGGGGCCAGCTGGAGCAGCTTCGGGGCTGGGGGATCCCTCAAGGCGCCCGGGGAGGGGCATCTCCGCGGGCTGTGCCAAGGTCTAGAGCCTCCGGCCCTGGGCTGGACGGAGCCGGCTCCGCTCGCTTCGGTAAGGCATTTACCATCTTTGCTT
The DNA here is from genome assembly GCA_036785705.1 of Acanthornis magna. Lineage (NCBI taxonomy): Eukaryota > Metazoa > Chordata > Aves > Passeriformes > Acanthizidae > Acanthornis > Acanthornis magna. Next base: position 30,075,152 of record JAWUZG010000001.1, read on the forward strand.
TGCCCTTTATAATTCTCCCGGCGCCCCCCGCCCTCCTTCCCCTCCCGGTTTATAGACTGTCCAGCGGTAGTCTCACACACGCACACACACGCGCGTTTACCAGACACACCCGCAGAGGTTTCCCCGCTCTCGTGGGCGGCTCTGGCCGCAGCCCTCTCCCGAGCGCAGCGGGCGCTGCCGGGCGGTGTGACCCCGCCGGGCTCGGTACCCGGTGCCCGCCCGCAACGAGCGCCGGCGCCGCAGCAACCGGGCAGGAGGCGCTCGCTTCGCCTCTCGCAAAACTTCGCCACTTATCCATGTTTTTTAATTTATCTACGCTTTAAATGCGCCTCCCCCACACACAACTCCCAATACTCAGCGCCGATTTTTTTTTCTGTTTCCTTTCAAAGAGCGAGACTGTGCTACTCGTTCGTTCTTTAACAACGTGATTCAATTTTGTAATTTCCACCCCCCCGCCCCCAGCTTTCCTAAGCGGGGCGGGGGCTGCATGTTTTCTGAATGGTGGCAAGGAGGAGCATAAGGGACAGCGGTGATCTCTTGCTGCTGTCGAGCTGGCTGCCCCGATCGTGGGAAAGTGGCTGCACGTAAAGCAGCAGATTCTTTGTCCCTGTTGTTCTTCTGTAATCGATCTCACTTCAAGTCGAGGGGTGGAAAACTTCAAAGGCAGATCAGGCTGTTGGAGGTCGGGGCAAGAGCACAATCAGCTCGTAATGTACCCACTCTGCCTCCTCCCCCTCTTACTCCTCCTCCTGCAGGAGCCGGGGGGTTGGATGGGGTGGGGGTGAGGGGAAGAGCCCTCCGATCTGTAAAGTACGTCCAATCAATAAATAAAATGCAGACTTGGTGGAAGGGGAGGGAGGGAGGGAAAAGAATTGGGAGCGTTAGTACACCCAAGTCAAGCATACAGGATAGTGACTGCACTTTTTCTGCCTATCCTGTCTTGTCTAAGTAGCTGTGTTCTAGTTATAGATGGAATAGTGTCCCGCTGCTTGCTTTTTTTTTTTTTTTTTTAAATCCCGCTCTAGGTCAATTTTAGGACTGTACAGTTTGGTGCGTAAGCTGCTATAGAAAAAAAAAAAAAGCTGTTTTGCACCAGCTGAGGGTTGTAGTACAACGCAATCTCCTACCGCACGCAGTTTTAGCAGTGGAGGGAGGGGGGAGCACGGCTGGTGCCAAGACAGAACATAACCGCGCTGCGGACATCTGCCATTCAGAGCCAGCTGCGGCTGCGACTCCGGTCACATCTGCCAACACGTGTAAAGGACATCTAGGAGGGGATATCCGAAGTCACGGAAATACGGTCTTGCACTGAAGTGCGTTGCATTAGAACACCATTTTGATAGACTAGAGTAGAAAAAGTATGTGACTTTCCTAGAGTGGTTTATGAAACTTCCTAAAAAAATATTTGGAATAAGATGTCAGAAGAATGCACACAATGAAATCTAGATCCATCCCCACACACCTGCCTATCACAATACTTTTAACTTTTTAGTACTGTGAGAAAGCTGAATTTAACCTTTTGAGATCAATGATTTTGTTACTTTGTACTGCTTTCTGATATGCCTTGATTAAGCATTTAAATACACTTTGATTGTATCATATTATTTTTCTCTCCTAGCTAACTGTGCAAAATTAGAAATTACAGAATTTGATGGTGACTTTCTAGTAGAGTTTAGGTTCTTCCTCTCACTCCAGTTTGTGCCCATGTAGCAGTAGAAAAATATGTAAAGAAGCTGCTAACCAGGACTCTCTCTGAGCTTGTTTTAGGATTCCCTTGCTATTTAAAAAAAAAACAAACAAAAACCAAACCAACCTGGTAGCACATAGCAGCAGCTGAAGCAAGCAATTTCAAATGCTGGCTTGTGCCAGCAACAGGAATTTCAGGTAGTCCTGGGGCTGCTGTAACTTGTGACAGAAACTTGATTAGCCTCAGTCAGAGAAGTGAAAACTGCAGCTCAATTTGGCGCCTTTGGTATGTTAGGTTTCAGCTCAGTTATGTTAAGGACAGGGGTTTAGTCATTCTCTGAGTTTTTGAGTAAGTAATAGCTTGGGGGGTTTTAATAAGTCATATTATTTTAGAATCCTCCACAGTCATAATAACCCTTCAAATATCTTTCCACTCATAGTCAGCTTCAAGTATTGCAGTAGTAAAACAGCCACATATTATGTGTGGCCACATAGTACAGGTGAAGCTTATGGCAACACTTTGTGCTGGGACATTATAAAGGCCATTTCCACTGAGTTGATTGCAGCCTTTCAGTTATTCACCCTTTACATCATAATTTGCTCTCTGGTTTCTTTCCAAGAATGAACTTTTCAGGAGCTATTTCAGAAAAATATATCCAGCTCTGTTTAAATACAAGGAAAATTTGAAAACGGTGAAAGCACTTGCCTAATGTTTTACATTGTAACCATATACTCAGTGGGGTTGGCTTTTCAGTGTTGTAGAGTTAAAAGTAGGAAAGAATCTCATTCAATTAGAAACAAGCCTTTTTAGTGAAATGGTTGCATTGGTGTGATCACTGAGGCTGGATTTTTATCAAATGAATGGGTTATTTAAAAAAAAAAAATTCCTTACATCTAATTAACCCAGCCCATGCTGGCTAAGAGAACTATCGTTGCATTGTACATTTGCACATGGAATAGGAATCATATCATAGGAATAGGGCTACCATACATCTGATTTTTTTTCCTTTGGATGACAGCTCTCCTTCCCCTCACCCGCCCTCTGGGTCCCATCTGGATAACCTTTTCATAATTGCTCTCTGTGTTTTAAAATCTCTGCCAGAGTGGGAACTGGGACTTTTTGTTTTGTTTTCGCTCTCCCTCTTTCTTCTTTCTGCTTTGTTTTGCTACAGGGAGGACTAGGCAAGGGGTGGGCTTGGCCCTGTGTAGTATCTAATGAGAGAGTGGTAACAGAGGGGAAAGCAAAGCAATAGCAGCAACATGGAGGCACTAAGTGGAACAGCTTGATGCTAGTCCAAACCTCAGAAGGGAGTATGGAGGTTCATAATTAGGAAAAAGGATGCCCTAGGTTGGGATGAAAAGGAGAATAATGTCAGTGCTTGAAGGGGTTTCGGGCACAGGGCAAGACTGGAGTAGTGTTCACTGGTCTGGGAAGTGTTTGGGGAAAGGTACAAGAGGTTAGGGATTGACAGCCCTCTCATACTTGCAGTTTGAGGATCTCTGAGTCAGGAAAATCTGGGATTACCTCCCTGGGCACTTCTAAGAAGGACTTCAGCTTGTGGTAAGGAATATGTTCAGGGCTACTGAACATCATCTCCCACCGTGAAAGCAGTAGTGGTGGGTATATCATATAGACCTCCTACAAATATGCTGCAGAAACAGGTCACAACACCCACCAGTACTGTGATGCTATTAAACCTGTTAGACATGGTCAGTAAGGTTTGAAGGGCTGTAAATGGGAATTATGCTCTGCTTCTAGCTCTTTTTCTCCCTCCTTTCATCCCTTCTTTTTTAGACTCTTGCTTATCAGTCAATCTTTCTAGAAGAGTAGGATTTTTTCCTGGGAGACTCCTATGACAAAGGCTGCAGGACAAGGTATGCTGAAGGTACTCAGAATTAATATTTGCACCCCTCATACCTCTGTTCAAATGCCCAGCATTCCTGTTCTGGCACTTCGGATAGCGTGGCACAAGTTGAGTATAATGGATATTGCAAGATTCCAATAAGATCATCCACCTTTTCCAGCTAGTCGTTTTAAAGTTTATCAGCATGTTTAGATACATGCTGAATTATAACTCTAATAACACCCGTCCTTTGTCTATTTGTCAAGTTACGCTTAAATCTGAGGCTGAAGTTCCATCAGTGTAGGGTTTTTTTCCCCCCTTTTACATGTTGCTGTTGAGTTTGGACATATTCTGTCCCAATGCATCCTTACCACACTACTGTTAAGGAGGTATTTCCATTTTGCAGAGGAGAAACCAGGGTGAAAAGAGACCCCAGTAAAGCTTGATGAACATGCACATTTTGAAATGGAATTTCAGGGTCCCCAAGCTCTAAAATCCCTTCCTACCTCCCTCTCCTGTCTACACTGAATGCAGACTTACCATGGGATCTGAGCTCTCTGTTACCATGGTGTGATACAGCATGGTCTCTTGTGTCACATGATGGAGGAGAAGCTACAGCACAGAGCATCATTCCTGTGTTCCATGCATGCAGCCTTGCACCAAAGCTATTCCATGCATGTGTCTTGTGGATCTTCTCAAGACAGGAGTGTCTTTTTTTTCAGACATGTTCCTGTTGTAGGTAATTAAGGCTAAAAGGCACTTCTTACCTCAGGTTCCGTGACAGTGATTGCAGGCAAAGCTGGTTAGTTCTCAGGGAATAAGCTAAACATATTTAGTATAGCTGGTCAAAGAAGCTCAGTGGTCCCCTTGAAAGTGACCTTAATAGACTAGTGTTGTCATTTAAAAGTCTCTGGTGTAGCTGGGAAGTGAATCCAGACTTCCCCAGTGCTTCTTCAGTTTGCTAAACATGAGCTCTGCTTCACACTTAGCAATACCACACATTCTGTTTCTCTCTTTTTTTTTTTTTTTAAATCTCTCCCTTTAGCACTTTTCTATTCCTTTTACTCTTCATATTCCATTTTCTTTTACTTTTCAACTTCAACTTAAAATGCTCTGTTTAAAAATGTAGGGGCCAGATCCTCAGAGCCAGCCAAACCACACATGGGGCAGGCCCAGGGTATAGGGAGGGGGAAAGTGGCTCTAAGCCATTTTTCATCTCCCTGGATTCTAGGTTGAATTGATGCCAAAGTGGCCCCTGGCATAACTGAGAGCAGGAATGCTCTAAATTACACTAGTTAGAACAGTTCCCAAGGGCCTATCCTATGCCACTTGCTCCTTTCCGCCTTGGCCACCTATGAAGGCCTCCTACACTGCCTTATTTTGTGCAGGGATTTCCTACATCAGGGAATGCCCAGCTGCCCTGTTATGGTACAAAGGTGATAGAGAATCATTCCCTAAGAATTTCCAGAATAAATAAAGCAATTCTGTTAAAGAAAAATACAGAAATAACATAGCATTAGAATTTGTCATCTTAATGACTTTGCTTGAACATCACATTTTTCCTTCCTACCTTCCATGTGTGTTTGACATGGAAAGGACTTGTTTTGAATTAGTCTGCAATTCTTTAAGGAGGGGGCTTTGTAGGTTGAGTAAAGAATGGTCTGGCGAGCAATACCAAAAATGTTTTATACCATTAGAAAAATCAGCACTTTTTTTTTTCTTTGATGAGGATACAGTATGTTGTTCTAGTCATGCAGTTCCCAAAAGGAATTGTCTCTTATGGAGATATGACTATGGGAAGACTGACGTGAAACTGGAATGATTGGAACATATCCATCAGAAGACAAATAAGAGGGGTTATAATAAAAAAGCCCCAAACAATTGTAAATATGATCTCATATTAGTCTGGGAGCCCTCTTTTGCAAGGGATGTTTCCAGTGAAAGATGGCAAACTGAAAATAAGCCCAGGAATATATTTTCTTATCCAAGGAGGTATTGACTGTGACTCTTGAGACTTCTCCAAAATCCTGCAGTGAAGAATACAGCGAAACATTCCAAGTGAGATAAACACAACAATAAAAACATCCCCTTTTATAGTTAATGGCTTAAAAGATGAATAATTTGAGTAGAGAATAAAACCTGATACTTCATACTTCCTTATGACTTACAGTTTAAGACAGATTTTTAGGGGTTAGAATGCAATTTCATGAGGGCAGACTATCCCACAGCTACCTAGAAAGGATTTCTAGCAGCTAAGTGACAGAACCAGTTGACATAATTTTGTGGGCTAGGCAGGTCTCAAATACGGTTCTGTATTGCTGTGTATAAGCAAAAAGAGGGAGGCATGGCTTTGAGCTTGGGAGGATCCAAATCCTGCTTTGGGACCACTGAGTGCCCTTACTTTATAAACAACTACAATGTTGATGACAACAAATATAGTTGGAAGTCAATGCTGGGACACAGTGGAATGTCAGTTGAAAAAAATGGAAGACAGTGTTATTCCTGAACAGGATATCTTCAAAATGTGTGGGAGAGTTCAGTTTTTGAAGTGACTGAAGGCCTGAAGTAACATCTGAATTTTAATTACCAACCAACAGTATCTTACCCTCCTCTTGAAAGCATCGTTCTTTGTACCCACATCTTCAACTTTTATGATTGTAAGTTTTCAAAAGGATTGCGGTTTGATCTAAATTTGGCAAGTTTAACAGAAAGTGTTATTATTTGCTCTTGTCCAAAGCAACTAGAATTTGAGCTGAAAAGTTTGAATTGGCTTTGGAAGGACTAATGTATATTCAGTGGTAGCCAGCAGGACTCTGTCTGTGGCTTGTGCTGTTACATCTATCTTCCACCTGTATTTTGAGCACTGGCTACCAAAGTTGGGGCTCTGGTGCATATCCTGTGAATGTTTCACTCCTTGGTGAAAGGGAAGTCATACAGCCTCCTCTCATGGAAAGATCACTCAGAAAGTTGAGGAGAAATTTAGTGAAATTTCCCACCATATTTTCATGGGACTATTTTTTTAAGGGATGGATTTATGGGTGGAGATGTGAATTTTGAATTCCCTTTGCTTTCTGACCTTGTCTAAGGATTGTAAAGATTGACAGGGTAGGAAATTCCTCTTGGATATAAAAACTGTTTGTAGGAATGACTGTCTTTCTGCCCTTCTGTGCACTACAGCTTTAGTGTTTGCTGGAAGTCCTAGGAACAGATAGAGTAATAGCACATGTGAAGGAATATCTGCGCAGTACGATTACCATGGCAGACATCTCCTTCTGAACAAGGGCAGAAAGACTTATCTGACTGAAGGGAAGTTCTCCTATACTTCTTTGCTCAGAACAAATGACTCAAATCAATTGAGAAATAAAAGGAAAAGAAATTGTTTTTTCTTGTCAAATACAGGAGATCTCTCTGTTTGAGTTCTTGAGCTTCCAGGACTGTTGTGTTAACAAGTGCAGAATGGCAACTTTATGACCAGACTCCTAAAGGATGTCATTTGACAGACAGACCAGATGTCCTTTGAAGAAATTAGAGGTAGATTCCATCCACAGGACAATTTTTGCCTTGGTTTTAATTTACAGGAGTGGTCTTGTGACCTCAGGCTACGTTGCATTGCATTTTGATTCACATTGTCAACTCTGAGAAATCAGAAAGATGCTTCTTTGCATAGTGGATGGATTTTCTAGCTATTAAGCTACAGACAGCAACAGACAGCCAATGTACCGCCTTCTTGCAGGTCAGTCTGTGCTCAGTTCTAATTCAGTGAGATTTTATGGACCTGACAAGCTGCCCTAGAACATGCACATGCTGAAAGTTTAGCAAAATCACGCCTACTAAATTGCCTTCTTTCACGGGGCAGTTTGCAAAGCACTGGAAGCACACAGGTAGCCTGTTACCGTGTCAAGACAGGCGTTCTGGGCTTACTGCTGCCACTGACCAGTAAGACCACTAAGGAAGACTTGAATAGCTTCCTTTTTTTTTGCAGATAGCTTAAATGATCATGTGGTGGCACTTTCAAATACTGAAGTCATTTTGCCATGCTTTGAGGAAATCTTAAGAAAATTAATAATGTTTTACGACATCTGTGCCAAGATACCTGTGCACAGTATGTTAAATACGCAGTAAGACACAGTTCTACTGGAAATCTCATCCCTCTACAGACTATTTAGTCTACAATATATTTGACAAATAGATACGATTCTGATTTTATAAGGGCAGAAACTCAGTTTGTGCTATTAGAGCAAAGTCTTGTCGGCTGTCTCTGTAGCACAATCCAGAAAGAACTTAGATATATTTTTAACTACATGTTCAGAAAAATGGTGTAAGTGGATGTCTAACTTTCTTGAGAAAAAATTATTTAGAAGGGAATACATGAAGTGATCTGAACTAGAATTCACTAAATCCAGGCTGATGATATCTGATATCTGATTCTTCTATGGATGTCTAGTTCAGTTGTAGGTATGCAGATAAGGGCTGTAAAGAAGAGTAGAACTTAAAACCAGTCCACCACCCAGGTTTATTGCATGTCTCAGAGGGAGACTGGAATAGTGTTGAATGAATAGTCTTTACCTTACCAATACAAATTCACAAAATGGAATAAAATACTTTGCATTCTAAAATCAAAATGAGTCATACAGATTGGAGAAGGAAAAAATCATTCAGCAGGAAACTCCAATGTTTTGATGTGTGTTTACAACCAGAGCAAGGATGAGATATTAAAACCTTTACTGAGTACAGTTTTCCCTGAAAGCTGTTATTCGTACTATCAGAATACTCCATTGCAACATTTTTTATCAGGTCCAGACAAAATCACATGATTTTTAAGTCTAAAAGTAATAAGGTTTTCGGATTGTGTCCTAGAGGAAGAAGTAACTTTATTCTTTTGACCCTTATGCATTTGAGCAGTCCAACTGGACTGATTGATGTCAGTGGTAATACTCATGGGAAGAGAAAGTTGGGATCAGAACCACACAGAGGTATCACCATTTACAAAGAATTTGCTCACATCTCACACTGAAGTATTGAAGATAAGAACTTTAATGCAATGATAGCTGTATGTGAAAGCTTGAGCAGTATCTGCCTGAAGTTCTTGACTCAGGCCAGTGTGATTTGTCCTCTGCCTTTATATGCACCAAATTCACCCACAACATTTTTTAGATATAAAAGTATTACATGTATTTAGTAGTCAGTTTGAAAATATTAAAATTCTCAATTATTATTACATAAATGGTTTTAGAAAAGGTTAATCACCATTGTGGATTGGTTTTATAAAACACAAACCAGCTAGTTTGCAGCTACAAAACAGGTCTAAAACTACAACTGGCTTCCAACTTTTAAAATGTCCTAACAAATGCTCTTGAAATGTGCTGAGATCAATTTGTACTTACTTGGAAGTCTGGTGTAAAATCATCTGCATCTGACAGGCAGTTAAACCTCTGTGGGATGGGAGAAAATCCTGTTTTAATGGAATCGCTCGGAAGTATCCTATAGCACTGCTCTGTTCAGTTTTCATACAGCTTTGCATTGCTTTCTTGTTCCTCATTCTTCTGAACCCTAGTGCAGAGACTGCTTCCAGATATTTATCCTCACACTAAGTCTCAAGGGAAATTATGCTTGTGATCAGTCCACATATATTTCTCATTTAATATCGATTTTCTAACCCTGCACTGTCTTTGCCTTCATTGCACCACCCTCAGAAAATCACTGTCCCCAATTTTCTCAATGCATTTATCAGCGTTTATATTCTTCACTAGTCTGTGGGAGCCACAATTCCTCCCACAGTGATGTTGCTTCAGATAGACAAGCAGTCTGTATTCCATCCCCATTCAGATTCTGTCCAGATGCATCCACCCTAATCTTTTGCTTATCTAATGCAGGTCCTTTGGGCAAAGCCTGAAATGAGGGTAAGAACTCAGTGACTGGAAAGTTGCCAGCATGCCTTCCATTCTGTAGTAATTTATTACAGATTTTACAAATGAAATTTTCCAGCATATAATTATATAGATGGACAGTGTCCATTTATTAGAAGTCCCACACTCTTGTCTATCAGTTACAGGTGTTGCCGGGTAAGGCTATTGAAACATGCACCTGTTATTCCCATTTTTCATGCTATGCCTTTTCACTAGTAATTCCAGTCCTCTTCTCAGGCCCTTGTGAAATGATACTCAAACAATGCCACAAATGGTGCAGTTTAACATTGCTCCACAGCCTGTGTACAGCTGAAGGCTCATGTCAGTTTAATTTCTATTCTCACTACAGCAACTCTCCTTTTAGCCGCTTGGTTGCCTGTTCTTGCTCACTGCTAATCAAATGAAGAGTGTGCTTTCAAAAGAAATGAGCAGAAAATAAGAGCCAGCATACTCAGGTGTCTCCCAGTTTTCAGATGGCTTTGAGGGAATGGCCATGAGAAACTGGAAGGGAAGAGTTGGAAGGTGGAAGCTGCAGAAAGGGTAAAGAAACGGTATTGGGAAAAACTGTTGATTGTAGCCTTTTCCCTGATTACATGTGTAGTCACTGAAAAGAGTGTAATTCCCGACAATACTCTATGGTGGTTATTTTCAAAAAAATTCACAAACTGATCAATGTCAGTTTTTCCTACACTAAATAACTAAAAGAGTTATTGCATTGCTGAGCATTGAATAACGTGGGATCTCAGAACCTGAGTCCACTTAGTGGGATTGTCACCCTGCCATTTCTTTCTGAGACCCCAAAAAGTGATACAGAATCCTGAAGAGAGTAACTAAGGTCTTACTGGCTCACAATTTTTTTCTCCCCTGGGTTTTAAAGGCTGGTTAGGGCTCTCCATGAGAGGAGGTTTTGAAAGCACAGTCATAGAGAAATGCAGATGGTAGTTAGCAGCTACTACTCTAATAATAGAGTGCATTTGTAATGATAACAACTCATTATCCATGTAAATATAGCTTAGCAATTTTCAAATAAACATAGAGAAATCTGAAAAGAGAAGACTAACATAACGCATTCCCTAAGAAGAAAGGACTATACAAAGTAACTTTTTTCTTTCTAATCCTTGGCTGTGAACTGCAGACTGTTCAGTGCCACAGCACATCTGTAGATATGTAGACACTTCGGTATAATCCGTGACGAAAATCTTGCAAATGTGCTTGTTGTTTGAGGTCCTACGCTACCACTAGGATATGTTAACCAGTTGAAGTGAGCCACTAATTTAATTGTTAATGAAGAAGTTTATTGTTGGTGGCTTTTGTGGAACACATTAAGTATATAGATTTCAGACGCATGATTTGTTTTCTTTAATTGTATGACGGTTTCAAGTGGAAGAGAGCTTTTTAAATTAATATGATCTAGTTTATTGCCTTTAAAAATTTGTCTGGTGCAATCAGTCTCTTGTCACTGTGGCAAAGTAGGACATGTTACAGGTATGTCAATTACCAGAGTATGAAGAGAATATAAAAAGTGATTAAGATTCAATAAATCTAACACATGTAGAAATATGTTGCTGTCTGCCTGCTGTAATTTTTACAAAATAGGGAGAAAGGGGAAAGATTCTGGGGCTATAATTTTGGTAAATCCACTACTTTTAGAAGTCTGCCAGTTGTGGCATCCTTGAGACAGCTAAAACTTCAATGGAGAAAAGAAGTGGCAAATTCAATGAATACTTTAAATGTGGATGGGTGGCTTCTTTACCATGACAAGAAACTTTTGTGGTGCTCCTCTAAATCTTCCCAATTGTTTCACATTTCACTAAATGTTTTTAAGATTTTCATAGGTCCTCATGAAAGTTTTTTAGGAACTGCTTCTGACTTATTTTTAGTCTTAAGGACCTAACCTTCATGGTGCTTATCCTCCTCAAATTCTGTTGAGACCAGGGATTGATTTCTCTTAGGTTCTTGCAAGACTGGGCCCTGTGAGAGAACTTCTTTGATTAGTTAAACCGGTGCTGTAGAAGTTGCTGAATTGTCTCCCACTTTGCTTTCTGTCAATGGCCAATTTCAGTACAGGACCACTCTTTACAAATTGATAGGAGCACATTCATAGCCTTGAAAGGAATTGTCTGGTTTCCATGAACTGTAGATTTAATTTTAAAACAATATATCTAGCCAAATAGGTGGCTGACTCTCAAAAGCCTTTGTCCTTTTCCAGCAATGGCTTCTGGTTCAAAAATCTCAGTCATCTGCTTTCCATTTTATATATATTGATTTTTTTTTTTTTTAGTCAACATTTTATGGGGCCATTATAATAAGGGGAAGCCTGGGTAATTAAAACTATCATGGCTTCATGATCATTAGTGGTAAAACACATCTGTTGGCACAAAATTGTCTCTTTTTTTTCTTTTTTTTCCCATTACTTCAGCTGCTTCAGAGATGTTGATGCTTTTCTTCTGTGACATCAGTGTACTAGTCTACTACTGTAGTCTGTTAATGTTAATAAGGGCTGGCTGCAAAAGTGTCAAGTACTTACAATTAAAGTGGGTAGGGCCATCTGAAACCACAGACTGCTGCCTGACTTTTCTGCTGCCTGGCCCTTTCTCTGGAATATAGAACTTCTCAACTATTTCATCTTCCAAAATATTTTAGTTACAGCACAGGAGCAACTGTAATATGCTGTGCTGTAATTAGAAGTTATTATTTTAATATTAATATAGAAAAATGCAGCATGCAGCTTTGAAGAGTGGTCTTTTTCTTATTAGGCTGGCTAGCAATAGTCACTTTGGACTGCAGGGTTTGGAAAGAGTACTCTCTCACACTGACTGGGAATTTGTGGTCACTGCCTTTTTCTCTGTAGTGGCCGCTGTGTAAAATGAGAGTGCTTTCGACCATTCAAAAATGGGAATGCCTGATTATATGGGCATTTCTACTGCACTCTCTTCTGACTAAATATTCTGGATAATTTATACTTCTATTGTGGAAACATGTCTGGACTAACCCTTTTCTTTAAAATTCTGTGAATTAAACTTAGTACAGTTTTGCAAAGCTCATATTAGTTAAATGATGAGCTTGTTGACCTGTGGTTTTGCTCACCAGGCTATTCCTTAAAAGCAGATCTCAACAGAAAGTTTTTTTTTCCTCTGTTATTGCACCTATTAGAGGCTTTGGGGACTTGATTTTATATTTTATATTCTGTAATCAGCATTATATTCCTGGCAGAGGATTAGCCTGATTAAATTCTAGGGACACATCTGTGATCTGGCCAAAGAACAAGATGAGCTGGCTGTCGAACTGACTCACCAACCTGCTCATTCTGGACCCTCATGTCTGCCTGTAAAGGTCACTTCATCAGAAGTACCTATGCCCTCTGGAGTCTTCAGGCACTCATATTGTCTAGTTTCTGTTCATATCGTCCAGTTTCTGTGCACGGGGCTGAGCATGCTTTAGCCCAGGTAGACTCTGAATGCTTTAAGGTGCAGGATAATATCTGAGAGGACAACATCTGGCAGTGTGGGATGATGCTGCGTGATAATGGAACTCTCAATACCTGGTTTGGGGCCTCCTTTTTACCCTACCCTCATAAGCATGAGGTGGGTATTTTCACCTTGTTCAGCAGCTAACAGAACTACCTGGTTGTACCATACACCAGACAGGAAGGGTAGCAATTTACCAGTGCTGACCAGAGAAAGGGCAGAGGGGATGAATTTTGGCTGTGACCATCCCTTTCACACAAAGCTGGTAAATGTTAAAAAACCATCCAATTGGGAAAAAGCAGAAACATGCTATAACACAGGTCATCTGACAGCTCGCCATATGCTGCAAGCAGTGATTTCACGTGACAAACAGAAAATAGACAAATGTGAATAGACCTGTTTCTAGGATCTATCTGAGACTGAATTAGAATTGATTAGTGGATTTTATCCTTCTTAAACATGGCCATCTTAAATGGCCATTTTTCACCCTTGCATGTTAATGCTCGAGCTGGTCATTAAGAAGGATGGAAGTTCTCCATTGACTTCAGAGGAAGGGGGATGGAAAAAATTACGCAGCAGGATGAAACCCCATTTTATGCATTTAAAACTTAGAGTTTTAAGTTCAAAGCTTGTCTGTGTTTGTTTTCCACTGTGCAGAACCTAGTGACAGTGGTTTGCCACGTGTCTATTTCTAGGCTTTTGAAAGCACATTTTCTCTCCTCTTGTTCCTCAATAGAGAGTGTTTTCTGTGGATGTAGTGGATTTAATTATTTAAGTCTTGTTCATGTCCTGGTACTTCATAGATAACTGTACCTTAAATCTCTGACAGTAACATGATATGCACTGGGATTCTCAACAGAAGGAATAAGCAGACAATATGGTCACTACTGTAACACCCCTTTATTTAAGCTGCAATTGCAATTCATAAAATCATTGCAAAATAATAAAAAAATGGCTGTAAGATAAATACCATAGATACAGTCCCTAGAAACCACCTCTCACTTTAATTGAGAGCAGCTGCAATATTGCAGAAGCCCAGGGAAGGTTGCAGTTCATATTCTCCCTCCCTGGCTCCTTCTAAGGGAGCACAATACATTTTGACTAACATATATCCTGGCAAGTTTGTATGCAAATTTTTTTCTTAAATATAAACCAAAATTAAAAAGGTCCTTGCATTCAGAAATGGGGATTCATAGATACTATTATCCCATTTCCTTTGTCCATGAAACATTGCCTGTGCTTTGGGTTGTGCCTTTAAGATTTCCAATTGAATAGGGCATCTGGGAACTCAAGGGAGCACTTGCTTTGCCAAAAATTCACAAGCAAAAATAGCAATGAATTGGAAAATGTATATCTTTTATCTGGTTCATCTTCTAGTTCAAAGATTTTGTTTGGGCTAGTCTTTTATGTCACTTCTTTATCATTACTTCTGGAAAAAAAAAAAAAGCATGAAGTCATACAGTGCTCCCAGAACTCATATCTCTATTGAAACAGGCATTAGAGCAAAGAAATAGTGAGAACCTGGTATTTTTCAGTCCCACTTGTATAACTGATGAGAGACTATAATACATCCTTAGCTTGAAAACACTCCTGTGTGCATTTTTGGAGACAGAAACCAGGTATTAAGGAACACAGAGACAAATAGCTTAATAGTCCAGGTGCACAGCTTGCACTTTTAAGTCATTCTCTCACCCACGCCCATATAAACCATTTTATTCTCCTGAAAGCCAAGTCAAATGCACAACCCAATATAACCATTATAACAGCATCAAATCTGTCTTTGTGTAGCTCTCCTTTTGCTAGCTTTAAGGATTGACTAAAGCAAATGCAATTCTCTGGTGGAGCTACCAAGGTTTAGAAACCTTCAAAACAATTGCCAACCAAACGCATTCAATTCCTGCTCAGTCAGCTGATTTGAGATGGATTTCATAGTGTAACTATTTTGAAGAAAAGATGCAAACAACAAGATAGCATCTCAGAGCAGAGCATTGCACATCATACAGAATAATGCTTAAGGAATGTTATGAATAATGCTAAGGAATATGCTTACAGGTAAATCCCTGTTCTGTGCATAGCCATTTGGAGTGTGCGCCACACTTACTTTATTTATTTTAAAAGTATATTGCTCCTCCTTACAAGATTTTTGTAAACCCTAGTAAATAATCTTTCCAGGTGGTTCTGGGAGGCACATCACTAACATTAATTAATTTTTATTTTCTGAGGAGAAAATGAGGCACAGCAGCTGTGTCTCTCACCCAAGATCTTCTAGATAATCTGAAGAAGCAAAAGCAAATGAATCCAGATCCCACTTACTTGAAGCCTCTCTGTTTTCCCTGCTCATATTCTGTCTTGCTCTTTAACATTTCAGATTAGTGTACAGTGTGAGGCGAAAGAGTTCATAATGAGATACTCTTCCGTGGAATTTTTCCAGGGTTCCACCTAGACGTGGCATTTTTATTTTTATTTTTACAGAAGGACTCTCCCTTCCCCAGGCCTCACAAAAGTTTCTCTGATGGAGAGATGGGACAACTTGGGAGGTCTGTGTGAAGAACTACATTTTGCTGGATACACTCCTGCTGTTAGCAAATTGCTCCAATGGGAGGACTAGCCAACTAACTCAGTCAACCTACTAAAATGGATTCCCTATTTTATAGAGATAGATCCTCTCAGTTAACTCATCTGTAGGATTGTAAAAAATGAGAGAAGACAGAGTGCAGAATACATGGGGGGAGTAAACAACAGCTAATGGGTAAGGTTTTGTTTGGTACCAACATAGGTTGGCAATTCCCAGTTTGCTGTTTACTCTACCTCCGTTTTTATGCTTTCCCTATCTCTCCTCACTGATTCTGATTTTGATTCTGTAAACATAAACCAGTCAAAAATTTCCACAGGGGGCAGAGAAAGAACTCCTCGCAGATTACTGCCAGTATTTTCAAACAGAAAAAAAGTACATGCAAGCCCCACAAAGTATTCTCAGGAGGTCCTCATCGGTGTTTGGATTTAACCTGAACTCTGTGAAATATGAATCCACTGCTCTTTACTGCTACCTGTACAAGTCAGAAACTGCCCAAGCAATTGGAAAACTTGGTCCTAAGTTACAAGCTTTGACTGGATGTTTCCTTCCGTCAGCTTTGGCAGACTATGAAAGTATATTGGCTTTTAGAACAGCTAGTTCATCACAGGTAAACTGTACTACAGAATTGTATTATTTCTGCTGCTGTCTTTGAAGACAGGTCTCTGGTTCTCTCTCTTGAAGTTCATGAATATTCTCAGTTGGCTAATTTTGCTCCTGTTAGTTTTCTGGCAGCAGTACTGTTGCATCAATGAGTTTCTCACAGTGTTGGACAGCTTTTGAAAGCTTTCACATTTTTTTAAAGAGCAATATGTACTTACAGCAAAACCAACACAGCGGCTTTTTTTTTTTTTTTTCACGTGTTGTAACTTGTCAAAGCAACTGATAGGTTGATCAAATCAGAACTCTGAGCTGTAAAGGCAAGAAAGCAGGGCATAGATGGGTAACACTTTGGAATGTCTGTCAGATGGGAGATCCAGCTAAGGCAAATGACAAGATAGGAACTGTTTCTTGTGTATTTTTTACAGGCTGTATGCAGTAGTGAGCAGTGCAAGGAAGACAAATAGGTGCTTACTCTCCCAGGGTAACTGAAGGTCACTCAACTGTGAATGGATTTTGCAATATGACTTAATGTGGTAAACAGCTAGGTAAAGGAACTGATTGCTGCAAGTTTCAGACCATGAACTTAGCAAGCACAAAGAAGGAAACTGGATTGTTGCATTCTTATCTATTCAGTTTAAAACATTAAACAAAGAATGAGAGCTGTAGAAATATAAACTCTCAGCTTGTGAAGCTGAACTTACTCTACTGGAAGTTATTAGTGGTTGATCTAAACAGTTGAGTGCAGGGAGCATTATATGCCAGTAAAATGACATCAGGCTTCCTTCTGTTTGGGTTTGTGATCCTTCATCAATCAATGACCTTCTTGGGGATGGGATTGTACTCCACATCAATATGCACACTCTTAGTAACTTCCTGCTAATTTTGAAGCTATGATACGGCAGTTCTTGTCCGTGTTTCTGGCAATATCATTGAACAATGGCAGCCTAGATGCTAGCATATTATGGTTAGCTCTGTAACGAGTTCAGCTCTCCAGGGCTGGAATGGGTATAGGAGAAATTAGTCAAAGTTTCATCACAACAGCAAAATAAGAAAGAAGGAAAAAAACCCCTGTAATTCACAGACTCTTTGCTACAACTCTGTGGGAAACCCATATCCTTGCATCTTTAAGTCAGGGAGACATTTTTATTGTGTTGGTTTTTTTTGTCATGCTATATTAACTGATCATTATTTTAATTGTATAAACTTAGCCAGATTGCAAATAAGCTGTAAAATCATACCATGATATATATGTATATGACAAACAGATATTACATAGTATCACTTCAGTTAGTCGATTGCTTTTTGAGTCACTCTCTGAAGCCAGTAAGTCCCAGTTTTTTAAATCTATCAGAAAAGACACTGACATCTGTTCTTACACAATTTTTGTGTGCCTAGCAGTGTCCTCTTCCAGTTTAGTTTATCACGTTAAAGACTTACTCTGTTGTGTAAGAAAACACTATCATCTCCTTGTTTGCCATGCACTGATGCTTATTACAAGATGAAAGCATTCTGTTGTCCTAGAGGTGAGTTACTACATTTTATTTTATTGAGAAAGATTGATGCAGATTGAGCATTGCATAATGGAGTATTATTTTAAAATATACAATAGGAGCTTTGGATCCAAAGATTAATACTGACTTGCATCATACCAGCTAAGCCTTTTTAGCTCCTATTTGGATAAAAGAATAGGATTTATATACAGGTATATCATTGGTTTGTAACTCAGAAGAAAAATCCCCATTACAGACCTGTGCAATTTCAGACCCCGCATGGAAAACCCCAAACCAAATAAAATTAAATACATGCCTATTTGTATCTCAGGTTCCTTGACTGAAAAAAGGAATGCAACTAGACTCCTGGGACACCTACAATTTGCAGGCATGGGCAGCTAAGCCAGCACACCTTCGTAAATGCAAGCTGAATGACCTAGATCCTTTAAGTTATGCAGTCACCATTCTGCCAAGCAAGACCTGAAGAATTTAGGCTATTGGTTTGGTTGTCAAAGTGGTTCACAGGAGCAGAAGGTCAGACCCAGTGAGGACTTAGGTGCCTAGAAGTTAATTCTGGCAATACCAGTCTTCTGATATCTGCTCCTCGATGCTCTGTGCTAGATGCACAGGTTCCGTCTGTGGTAGGGGAAGAGCTGGCTTTCAAAACAGCTGACAAGCTGAGCTGATCTAGAATTTGGGATTGGCCAGTTGAGAAATTTTAAGAACATGTCATACTGTACACCTACTCCAAAGTGGATCTCGTAAAGCCTGTAGGAACTGTTTCTGTTCACTCTGCATCTGCAGCCTGGCACTTCTGGAAGGAGGTTATCCGTGTCCTTTCTGTCAGGGCTCAGCTCATTTCTCTTCTGACATGAGGCTCCAGTTCTGGCAGCCTTGCCATCCTGCCTTTGGGATAACAGTTTGAGCACACACCTCCGACACAAAAGACCTGGCAATCCCCAGCTCTGCTGGTGAGGTTTCACACACAAGAGAATTGTCTCCCAGCAGGGTGATCCAGCTGCCAGATTAAAAGCTACTGGAATGAGAGAGAAGATGGGCTTTCTCTATTCTTTCTGTAAGGCTTCTGTCATTGCAAAATGTAAATAAGAGTCTAAGGCCAAGCGTGACTTTGTTCTAGTGGTTAAGAAAGTTCCACCTGCTGTTTTCAGTAAAGGTGAGGACTACTTAACATTAACTTAGAAATATGAATGGCCTTGACAGACAGGATGACAACTCAGGATTTCTCTCTTTGTGCTTATTTTAAAAGATTTACTTCATCTCTAGCTCTGTTAAAGGACAAGGAGCCTACAGTTATCACTGCACATTCACTTTATGCCCCATCAGAATGCACACCTAATTTCTCTTGGAAACAAAATTTGAATAACATGTCCTCTGAGACCAGGCACAAGTATCTTCATAAGAGACTTCTACAGGACTGTTCTGTTTGGTATTTCATGCAAATATATAGAAACACTTATCTCAGAGTTCAGATTTCTCAGACTTTTACTCTCTTTTGGTTTCACACTGCTTGTCTGATACTATATATAATGACAGACATTATAATCAGAAGGACAGCACTGCTCTTCCACTGGGCATAAATCTGAGGCAAATCCATTGGTGTCGGAAGCTTTAGCCTAGATCTGGTTTTGTGTACATGAGAACAGAATCTGTACCATACATCTTATTTTTCTTTTGATATAATCCAGTGTATCCGGAAATAAATCCATATCAAGCCCCAAATCAAGTTTTTTAAGGTATCAGCTTTCTTTTACAATCTGGGTGGCCTTCACCATGTCTGGGAAAACGTGAACCCAGTGGCCCTGCTAACGCATCACCTGCTTTTTTCCAGACCGCTGTAATCAATTTGTCTTTATCCACCACATTACCAAAAGGCACTATTAAAATTCATATCTGTGTGTTCTCCCCAGAGGGCAAACGATCAGCGATCTCCAGGGTTTTGGAGGTTTTTGTGGAGATGCAGAAGGCTTTAATTAGGTTTAAAATAAGATCAAATTTCTTCCCTACAGTAATTTCAGATACTTCTACCAGATTCCTGTAGGGCTATTTTGCACTCTGAAAACTTGATCAATTATCAACCTCACAAATTACATCTTTTGTTTACATTTTTCTAAAACATCAAAGAATGTTGCTTTAAAACAGTGTTCCCAGGCTTAAATAATGATGTTTCATTTTTTTGCTTAAAGACTTATGATGATCTCTCCTGTATTCCCTGGAATGGTTTGGGCCTGAAGGATCTTAGTCACATTTAGGATTATTTTAAAGATACTTGGTATTCTCTAAGAGTTGAATCCTGAGGTTTCTCCTCAGGCAAACCTGTTATAAATAAATGAAAAGCTGAAATAAATGGAGTTTTACCCAAGGAATGGAAGAATAAGAACGAAGTTAAAACTTTAAATTTTGGCCCCAAGATATTAACATCTTCTAAACTGTCAGGAGAGAGGCAGTATTTTTTTTAATCTAAGAAATTTGTTCCACAGTTTTGCTGAAACTCTTGGCATTGTAAGTGAAGGAAGGAGACTCAGTTCTTCTTGCAGATGTCTCTCTCTGCAAAACATGAACTTTGTGTAAAGTAAAAAAAAAAAAAAAAGTAAAAGAATTGATGGAACATTCATGCATTAATTGGCATAACTAAATAATGGAATAACAGAGCTGCATATTTTGGACAAACATCCAAAAGAACATGTCTTTGGGCTACCTGCTTGAATTTGAGGCACCTTCTTTCAAAAGAATATCTCAGGAATATGAGCAGCATTCCAGAAATAAATAAAAATGCAAAACTCATTGGAAAGGGGGAATGTGTGTTAATAATAATCCCACAATGAGACCTGTCATGAAGAATCTGCTGGACTTTCAGAACAGAGCTGCCAGTAACTCTGCACCTGTGTCTGTCTGCCTGTTTATTGTTCTGTGCTTGTACATTGTGTCCCAGAGAATTGTTCTGTGGAAATCCATGAGAATACTTGATTGTTGTTACCAAAAGGCAATTCTTAGTTTTCAAACACTGTAAAATTTCTTAGAGGAAATTAGCACATAAACATGGTTTGGCTTCTCTTAATATTCCATTTTAATAACTCCCTATCTCTCCTTTTTATTACTTTTTGCAACATCGTATTTCTTGTTTCTAATACATGTTTCTTCAGTGTGTATCGTTCTATTGTTTTCAGTGTGAAGAAAAAAAAATGTACTTTCTATAACTGGAGCTCCTACCCATAAACACTGATCACTCGAATCCCATTTTGCTTCATTCGTAGTGTTTCCCATTTTGCTTCATTCATACTGTTTCCCACACTCTCCTGCTCTGCCTATTACTGGGTTCTATATGTATCCACCTGCACTTCAAAGTCTTGAAGGACAGCTAAATGTGGAGCAGCCATACACACTGTTCTGTGAGTACCTGTGAAGCCTGAACACACTCCCTTCTGGGTGTTGGTTATCCTCTGGTTTTCCTCCTCCTTTTTGCTGCCAACATCTCACGTTTGACTTTCCCTACCAGACAAAAAGATGAGTTTTGCAGCAAGTTTGGAAGGTGTTCTGAATGACCAGTCAATCATCTGTACTGATTGGATAAAGGGCTATTGTCAAATTTAACATATTACACCTGAATTCTGCCCAACTTTCCTTCCATTGGAATAGTCCTTTAGATACCCCTTAGTTACTTGTAGGAGCCAAATTATTTTTGAGACTTTGTTCTTTCAGGTATGGTTGAAATTAATGGATTGTTTCCTTAGAAGGACAGGCTTAACATGATTGGTGGAGTGCCATCCATCTTGCAGAATGTACCAGGGGTTTCTTTGAAAAGCATACAATTCTGAGAAGCTTCTTCTTCCCACAGAACAAAATCAATTATCATGACATGAGAATCAAATTGTCTTTCCCAAATATTCCTGTGCTCTCCTGTCTTCCCCACACTATCCCTGTATTCAGATTCCCAAGTCCCTGCAAAATTAGTAGAGCCTTGCAGCTTGCCTTAAATGTTAATGTAATGCAATACAAATAGCACCTTCAAATCTAAGATGGTTTCAGCTGATTCCTCTGATGACTGCAGCAGTGGCAGAATTTTGCAAAAACAGCCATTTTTGGATCAAAACTGAGACCGGTTTCAACTCCTTATTCCTAGTCTCATTAGTTTCCCTCTTGATTCTAGTTTTCAAATCTATGCAGCCCTAAACAACAAAACAAAATTGAAAGTCATATATGCGGCCTGCTGATGAGACTCTGAAAAGAACTGGAGTATTCTGCATTCTGTCCATCAAAGTACATAATCTCCTTCTTAATTTTAGGTATGTGAGTAACTCCACTGAAAAGAACAGAATTACCTACTCAGCTGGGTCCTGGCCAAAGTACTGAGCCTATGAAGTATTGAATTCTCCATGAAAATAAGCTGTCTTGGTTGGAGTGAGGGAGACTTTTGGAAATAGGAGAGTATTGTATTTCATGCAGCTCTGTTATTCCATTATTTAGTTATGCCAATTAATGCATGAATGTACCATCAATTTTTTTACTTTTTTTTTTTACTTTACACAAAGTTCATGCATATAAGAAAGTGTAGAATCTGTCAAACAGTGTAATGCCAGATATTTATATTCTGTTTTAAAGGACATACACCTTTGCAATAAACCAACATTCAAACGTCTAGCATCTAGATTTTTGGGATTTCTTTATAATTTATACTCCAAGAATCCTGCTCAATTCAATGGAAGCATCTCTACTGATGTTACTGCCCAAATATTACCTTATACATTGTCAGAAATCAAAATACAGTTACTACTCCAATTCTAATATGGATGTAGCACCTATTCTAACCTTTAGTAAATATAAGATACGCTGTTATAAAGTAAATCTATATGAAATTGTGGCTTATATGCTTGTATTTAAAACATTCATTACTAGACTGACAGAAGTTTAAACACTCGGCTTTGAAGATGAAGAAAATCTGTAACTTTCTGTTTCTTAAACTCAGAGTTCATGTTTTCATAGAGATATGTATCTTTACAGACTATACATTTAGACACTAAAGGCTGTGTATGTCACATATATTTCACCAGTTCTTGTTTGGAGTGGCTTGCTTTTGGCTATTCTGTATTGAAAGTGGATCAAAATCAAGTAAATATACCCTGCAAACACCTTCTTCCCACATTGAAACATTTTTCTTTTTCCATAAATATGGAATATTGTCCTTCAATGGCTAGGGTAAACAATACTCTGTCTCAATCTATGTTAAATTTCTGGTATCCATTTTAACCTGTCAGGTAATGCAGAATTTTATTCTATAGTGAGCTGAGAATCTCTAAGACATTAGTTGTTATATATATTCAGTCACACAGAAATATACTCTGGAACTGCCACTGGACTGCTGTGCATTAAATAGCTATAAGGAAAAGCTATTTTGGATAATATTAAGAGGATTCCATTGTGTAAGTTTGGGGGTTTTTCCTTCCATCACAAAGTAAAGTAGTTAGGAAGTTAGATCTACGGTACTAAGTACTACTTCAGAAGCGCAAGAAAAAAGCGCTTGAAAAATACTGACAATAAATCCCAAGTAGTCTCATCAGTGGAATAAAGGATGCCATTTTCTGCATTATGCTTGCTATGCCCCTCTCAGCACCCCTGACCACAGATGTACTCCCTTCCTTCTTCCGTTCCCTACTCCTTTTTCTCTCTTCCTCAATATTCTCTGTCACCCAGATGTGTGTGTGGTTGGCCCAGCTCCCTCCATAACCCTAACAATCAAATGGACAAGAGGCTATTTATGCTGTGATTCCCTTCTGTGTGTATGTTTACTGCCTGACCAGCAGGAGCACACCCAAAGGGGTGAAGACAGACCACATAGGAAGAGGACTGCTGAGTTCCCACTGCTGCTTTTCTGCCAGCGGAGGCATCTTCATCTTTTGCTGTTAAGCTCAGATAGCATTTTAATTTTTTTTTCTTCTGCTGGAGTGATTTTGGTATCTTAAGTGACCCTAAGATGGTGAACTGAGTTAAAAAACCTGAGGACAGAAATCTCTATGGTAGAGCACGTTGCTGCTATGGAAATTGCTTTAAGTGCACCCCCCTTTCTAACACCTGATGACTTGGGTCCAGTTTTTCCAGTCACCTTATATACAGCTCTGGCCTGCAGTGTGGTATTGAGGAATATGGTAACTCTGGTGTTTATATTTCATCAGGAGAAGTAGAGAGATGGACAGGCTCCATTAATTGCTAGCATTTCACTCCTTCACTCTCACTAGGTCTTGCAAATTGATTGATCATTCAAAGACTAAACTTTGGAACACTTCTCAGGTAAGCACTGAAGGTACTACTGTACTTCATAGTTCCCTGGATTTGGTCTGAAGGGATGGTCCTTTTGGAGCATTCAAATTTGCTACCTCAGCTTTCTAGAAATCAGTCAGGACTACCAGGTGATCCATACTATGAAACACTACAGGAAAGTCTCAGAGGGCTGATATTAAAGGTTAGTTTGCTTTGCCAGTGCTCTGAGTAACATTATCCAGAACATCACAATATCAAGCGTTCATTAGCCAATATATATCTTAGATATGTATATGAATCTGCCCTACCCTAACACACAGTTGATACACATGATAACCAGAAAATTCTGATAGAGAATTATTTTTGGATGAACAGCCTACAAAGAAAAGCTGACTAGAAACTGGTGGCATTTTTCTTCATCAAAGCTTTTGCATAGGAGAAATTATATTTGTTTTTCCGCAGTGGCCAAATAAAGGGCTCAGGATCTGATGGAAATAACCCACATGCTTAGAGAGGGACTTGATTGTATGCAGATCCTGGACAAGATGATTTTCTGTGAAAGATTTCTTCAAAGCCAGCCCTGGAGATAGCCCAGGAGGGCAGTCTGTTCAGGAAAACAAACCTGAAGAAGAGAGAATTATGAAGCATATTACTGGTGCACCATCTCTTGCCCTTTCTGCCCATATATTGGAGTCAGTACTGAATCAAAGGAAAAATAAATCATCAGGAAAATAAATAACTGCTTTGCTTTGGGAAGTTCTGGAGATTTTAATGCCATTTGCTGTGAAAGCAGAGGAAGGAACGATGTTTTAAGGACAAACTACAAAGTTTGGTCTAATAAATGTGACTGGTTATACAGGGCTTGATTGTTCTTTCACACCAATGAAACTCCATGGACTGAAATTAGGCACACTAATTACATAATATACTTCTGTAAATGATTTGTAACTCTGAAGTGAATGAACTCTAATATAACCTAAGGCACAATGTGCATGTGCAGCCTGGCCCCTCAGGCATGTGTTAATAGTCACACAGCTTGTCATCATGTATTTTTAAATTTTTAAATCTAAATAAAATATAACACTGCATGTAATATGTATTTTAAATGGCAGATGTGTAATAAACATCTCTATTTATGACAGACTTAAGCTGCAAAACATAATGAGGTGTGGTTCTGGTACAAATTTTGCTTCAGGTTCACTTTGTACTTTTAACCACCTTCATTAATTACACAGCTAAGATCATGCCCTGGAGAGTTTTAATTTTCTTGTGATTATATAATGGTCTCTTACTGATATGATTATTCAAAAAAATAAATAAAAGACTAGGAATATTTTCAGACAGAGCTTTTAAGTATAAAGATTTGTTAAACATCTTTTTACCAATTCTGAGCCACAAGTAAAAACATCTAAAGATGTTTCTTTGCCTTAGGTAACCATCCAACATTTCCTCAGTGTTTGTACTACCCTCTCTCATATATATGGTTTTTGAATGACTGCCATCACCCTAGTTTCTGCAGACCAGAAATGTATTCATCTTCATAATGGCCCTGGAAGATAGGGAATATTCACATCTGTGTTTTCCTGATAGGGTAGATTTTCATTCTTGCTCGGCTAAGTGGGAGGTAGGTATCCAAACACTTCCAAGTTGTTGTGTGTATGTGGTTTGCCCTAGGTCAGGCAAGAATGAACAGGAGTTGTCTCCATTTCCTGAGCTCCCAACTGATGCTGGAAGCCCTGGACCTTCCTTTGTGCTCTATATATGCACATAGGGAAAATGGACAAAAAGCAACCTAATTATCAAAGAAACACAACAGGTTTGAAACATGACCATACACTGTAGGAAACAGGTTCTCATCCTATGGAGTGCTGGCTTTTGTGGCAGGTGGGACAATTTATCAGTCCCACAGATTGTTCCCATAGCCTCCTTCCCTGGGTACAACTCCGGAGCATGTAAGGAATGGGCCGTGTGTCAGATGGATTGTTCTGGCAGCAGCCACAGCTCCCACCTGGCCCCAGCCTTTGCTGATGGCTGCTTGGCTGCTCTCCCATCACACGAGGGTTCCACGGCTGGGATGTGACAAGCCAGTGACCCCTGGGCAAGATGGTGGCTGGGAGCAGCTGCCATTGCTGGAAGCAGCCGGCTCCGCTCCTGCCTCCCGAGCCATCCACGTTCCCGTGGAACCAAGGCAGCGACGCACAGGCTGGATGGCTCTCCCTGCTGCTGTGGCTGCAGCTGCAGGCAGTGCTGCCGGGCTGGAAACCATAGGCACCTCTGGGTTTGGGCAAAGTTTTGGTTAGAAAGACTCCACGTAGCGACAAGCCTACCCTGAACCTCTAGAAGGGGATGGGTGTCACACGGATAGCAAACCCAAATCTTCAGCTGCTGAGCTCTGTGTCTTTCTGTTCCACGCTAGTTTCTTTTCCTTTCTCCACGCTTAATTTTGTTGACAAATTTGTTTTGTTCTAGACATATTAGAGTGGTTTTAAGGCTTCAGCAGGCAACACAAGATCTTAAGGGTCTTAGTTTTAATGTACATTCACAAAATATCCATTAATTTAAGCAAGAATGCTGAATTTACCACCTTTTGGAATATGTACTAAGAATTTACTGTAGTGTAAATAATTTACTCCATACTTTGTGAAAGTAAGTATAGTGGAAAATTATATTTAGCCTCTAATTTCTAAACTAAAACAGCAATATTCTTCTCTGGTGTAATATATTTTCCAGTCATGTGATGAAGAGAAGCATTTTTTTCAGCTGAGCTCACTTAAAGTTCAAAAGATAAATATATCACAGTGACAAATTGCAAAATACTATTCATATATTTAGGTAAAAATGGTTCCCTCATTTGTTTGTATTTCACATAAACTGTATTACTGTTATTTCCAAAGAAAATACAGTACAAAATAATTCTGATTAAAAATACAAGTATTGTTAATGGACCAAAGCAGAAATTTATCTTAGCTTGTGGGGGGAAAAATGTAGAAACTAAGTATACTGTCTTTGGGTGAAATTCATTCCAGCAGAAAATGATATCCACTCAGCCCTTTAATGGCTAAGCCCCCTGCCTAATCTCCAACTCAGGGCCCTACAGGGTGGGACGTGAGTGGAGCAGCTAGTGCAGGGGTTTTTGCATCTGTTCTGTTCTGGGTGGTTGAGAACTTCTCCACATGGGAAAGAGGTCTGAATTTACAGCACTGGCAGGCTGTCTTAGGACATGTCCGCAATGAGAAGTTGAAAGAAATTTGAGAGCAAATTTGCCACGCTCTTGTGACTCCATACGTGCATCTGTGAGGACGACGCCCAGGCTGCTGTGAGTGTGAACTGCTTTATCTGACGGGCTGTGAGGTAGGGCACACTTGCTGGGCACAAAATCAGTCCAGGTCTGTCTGTCTGCCACTTAAATACATCCTCCACGTGTGGAGTCTCAGGCAAGAGCCAAAGGCACCCACTGCAAAAGGGCTACTGATTTCATTTTGTCCTGGGAGGAGAGGCATTTCTCAGTTACATCCTCAGGGGCTCTAGCCATACATTATGACACTGTGAGTTGACGTTTTTGTTTGTTTTGGTTAAAGCTTATGATTTGTCAAATGAAGCATCAAATCCTGCTTTTCCCTTAGATCACTTATTTACCCTACACGTGCATTTTCTCTGTATGGTCTTCAGCAGGTAAAGAGCTTTCGGTATGATAAGGACTTTCAGATACTGCCTTAATTTCATCTTCATGCAGGTTACCATTGACTGACACGTATGACTCAGGTCAAAGGATCCACATTTAGAATAAAAGTTAAAATGAGTAAATGTGACAACAATAAACCTGATCTTTAAAACTGTATAGCAACAAAAGTTGAATGAGTGATATACTGGTAGAATATATATATAGAGTAACATGTTGGCATCTGAAATACTACTTATCACACATAGAAGGTAATGAACTGGAGGTCTATAATTTCAGTGCTCACTATTTTTATCACTTTTAAGTTATCAGTTCAGAAATCCCTTATGGAATTGGTATACCCTGATTTCTCTTTCCAAATAATTCTATGCACCCTGTCTTGCTTCCAACACATATGCATGTTCTCTCTTTCTCACACACACACAAAGGATTCTGTAACAACAGGACCATTATAGAGAATGATCTAAAACATGTGGACTGCAGCCAATATTTAGATATGGTATAGTAAATTCTGGAAGGTATAAAAAGGAAATAACTGAACTCATTGCAGAGAAAAATGAGCCAGTCTTAAGTACTTTTAATCACTGAGTTCCACATAAAGCCATTGCAAGATACTGAGCCTAATATTGAAGAGAAAATGAAAAAGGGGTAAGGGAGAGGAGAAATCCAGTTCCACTGGGACATGGGATGGGAGTTGTTTAGCATTTTTATAAGAACCTTTCAGGAGAATAATGTAAACCATTTAAGCAAACATATAAACATGTTTACCAAGTTGTATGACAACTGCGATCTGACAACCTTATCGTGCATCCCCACAGCTCAATCTGAGCTAAAAGGGTAGTCAGTGTGGAGCTACTCTGTCCTTCCACAGACAGCTGTCACACCTGCTTTGCAGGCAACTCAGTTACTGTGCCTACTCCCTTTGTCCAAAGGGATCTCTGGGAGGGAGAAACAGCCACCACAGCAGTATGAGGAATGAAGGAAGAGTGAGCCACTTCCTTTCCCCTTTCTCAAAATACTCAGCTGTATCCAAGTTTCTGCCAAATCAGTTTTGCTCAACATCCCAACACCCTGAGCTAAGCTCTAGTGCTCACCGCTGCAGCTGGGAGGCTGTGGATTGCATCTCCTCTGGGTCTGCCCCTCTGCCATTCCCCTGAGCGGGTATGTCGAGCCTTTGCAGATACTCATGGGCATATGCAGTTGCCCAGAATTCTGCAAATAGCTGTGTTCTGTATTTGCATAAAATGCCATGCATGAACTGAAACCTGCTTGTCATTAATCAGGGGCTTTAGTGAGCTAGAGTTTTTCACTGAGATTTTTGCTGAGCCTAGACTTCAACATTTTCACACTTGCAAAACTGCGCTTAAAAAAACCTGACTGCCAGCATCTGTTTGATAAATAGTGGTTCAAAAGTGTAACAAATGCCAAACAACACTTCCTTGTTTTAGTTAGTGTTGGACGTGGATGTAGGAGAAGGATAGAGAGGGGCTTTTTAGAAATATTAGTCTTACACAGCAGAGGGTGAAACACCCGTTTCACCAGCCTGTTTCATAACTGCTTCCTAAAGCACATGGAAACAAGTGGGACTGATTCTGCCAACTCTGCTCATTCAAAATAGAACTTTACTCCCTCAGAAATCAGCTTGAGTCTTCATGGTGCTGCTCTGCATAAATAAGGCTTTACTTGTTAACAGTAAAAAAAGCAAAATTGCTAGTGAACAAGAAACTCCAGCCATAATTAAAGAACTGGATCTGCATTAAGAAATTAAAACCAAAAACAAATTACAAAGTTTCCACACATGAAAGGACAAATTTTATTTTGAATTACTGAATGTGTGAATCAATGAAAAGACACTAACAGAAAATTTGCTCTTCCGACACACATCTTTTAGTCCGGAGCTAGTAACAACTAATGAACAGAGGCAATTCTATGGGGGTGACAGGAACACCAGTTTGCTAAGATGAAGTAATGAGTATTTCATACAGAAATGCAAAAAGTACCTTCTGGACTGAAAGAAATCCCATTATGAATGGTGACAGCCTGGGTGCATAGCTGTTGAGGTGCAGTGGAAGTGCGTTTTGGCCCATAAGGTGGCTGTGTTGCATTTTGAAGCAGTTTTTAGGTTGGAGAATTGTTACCAAATAATCCCACGTGGGCTGATTCCACTGCAGCTGCACCAGAGTTAGCAACAATGGGAACCTTAGTATAGACAGCTTTCAGTTCCAGCAGCCGTTTTCAGCACTGTATCAGTTAACCCTGCTCTGAGGAGGGTTAATTGACACAGTGCTGCAAATGGCTGGCTAGATGAAAACTCATATATTATGCCTCCCAACATCTCTAACAACTGTGCAGCTGCATTCATATTGGCAATGGTGGGAATTTGGAGGAGGAAGAAATTCCCCAGTGTAGACAAGGCCTGAGAGTGAGCCTTAATGTTCTTTTCTGGGTCTTTTTTGTCTGTCACAGTCATGCTTCCCTAAAGCATTCTCAGAGCCATCTCCAGGTTGCTGATAATGAAGCAACAGCCACTGTTGGTCCCACCAGCTGGATGAAAAGAGTGGAAGACCCACCCATGACACCCCGGCCCATCTGATAGGTGCACTCAAGGTTCCTGTGTCTGCTGTTCTCTCTCCTGTATCCCCAGAGGCAGCACATTCTAAAAGAACCAGGGAAAACAAAAATTAACTTTTCCCACAAGTACTGACAATGTTTTCAAGACGTACTTCTCCTGCACGGACTGAATCTATAGAAGCAGAGTATCAGGATCCCAGGTCCCTGATTACCCATTGTAGCCTTTAACTACATAAATATCTTTGGCTTCTCTTAGCCACAAAAGTGAAATACCCAAGCAAAATAACAACCCTTCTAGATATGGCAACCTCCAGTCCTGGTTGGCCAAGGCTGTTCCTCTAAAGAGTTTTCTGAGGCAGTGCAGAGCTGTAGGCTTCTTGAAATACTGAGGAAACAGTAAAAAAAATTTTGAATTTTGCCATCTGCTCTCCCATTCCTGGCAAGAGATCTCGTTCAGAGTTAAAACATTGCTGTTTCCCTTGAGCTAAGGCCTTAAACTTACTATCACTGCCCCTTTTGAGAAGCTGGCACTCCATGAGAACTAGGGTGGAGAAAACAGGACCCCCTTGAGCAGAATAGTGGGGTGCCCTCCTATGTACATGGTCAGCAAGAATTATAAAGTTGGTAACACAATTCCTCTCACAGAGTTAGCATCACAGACCTTCAGCTGCAACTTGTAAAAAATAAAAAAGTTCTCTCCTCATGTAAAGCTCTACCAGCTGAGACCATCTGAGTGCACAACTTCCACTGGTGGGAGTTAGTTAAACTTACGTATGGGTTATGTTAGGTTGCTATCTATAGGTGACATCTCCCCATGACCATACACAGTTTGGTTTTTCTGCATCCATGGGCTTTTGAGAAAGGAAATAGATGAAGTGAACAAGGGAAGCTATTTATTGCTGCTATTTATAATCTCTAAGACCTATTTAACCTGTAATTTAATGTCTTTCTATAAGATACTTTCCTGAAACCTTGGTTCTTTGTTCTGATGCAAAATATTACTGCTGCTATTAGAATGCACAATTTAAAAAATCTCCTCTGGGAACAGAGGCCAATTAACCCTCTACAAGCCATCACACTGATTACAGAATAACAAATGGCCTCTTTATAAGTGCTCTGGGTTAGGCAGCAAAATCTGCACATTATTTTTCATTGTCTTCTTCTTAATCTTCTAGGAAGTTCCTCTAATTTCTTTGGAAATGCCCTGAGTTTAAGACTCATGGAAAGTAGAAACCAGGCCTTATTTTATGTCTATAAATTTCCTATTATGAATGGTTCCAGAAAACAAAAAATAAAAGCACTAATAATTAATACTTCTGGTGACAGACCAAAGCTTAAATCTCAGACCAAGCGAGTGGAAAGTAGGTCATGTCTACTCCAGTGACTTTGCAGTAGTCCCTTCAATTAATTATAGAGTTGCATTCAGTGGTGTTTGCCCTGAATATTGTGCAAATGCAGCTATATGGTTAGAGGATGGATTGGAACAGTGGAAGGAATAGCTACCACATCTCTTTTGGGAAGGAACCTGGAACAAAACCAAGAGCTGTTTCTGGCTCCTCAGCTTCCATCAGCCACTTGAGGAAGTCAGGCTTTGTGCGTTCTGCATGTCATCTTGCTTACCTGTGCTAAGGTACTCTGTATAAAAATGACATAAGAACAAGTTTTTTTATTAGTCTAGTCAGCTTTGTATCCACAAAGTTGCCATAAGGAATATCCCATTGATATATTATCTAAGGACTTTCGGTTAAGGACGGAATCAGGATAGTTTCAAATAAATGAAAGACTCATAGTTGTTTAGCTCTTGGATACTGATTCTTATGGTGGTGAATCTGTAGTCAGATTGTAGAAAGACCCGAACTCTGTTGTGCTGGGCACAGTGCAAGTGTCAAGGCTTTTCTTGTCCACAACAGCTTTCAAACAGTTAGTTTAGGAGTAGCGCTCTCATGTGAAAATTATTTGCTTATGGCTGTATGTGAAAAGTCTTTGAACTATAGTATTTTTACTAGAACTGCTCCAGGGAAGACTAGTGGAACCATTAAAAGCCCACATAGGAAGATTCTGTAGAGATGATGTTTTGGAGCAACAGGCTTTTACCAATTGCATGTAAGACTTTCTTCCAGAGAAATGGATACATGAATATGCTTTAAAGAGATTAATGGGTGTTATAAAAGTTATGTGCTGCTGCATTTTAAACTATAGACTTCACAACTTCCGCTCGGAATCCCAATTGCGTACAGCAGCTTATTCTTTTGATGTATAGATGTGGGGCCCTATGGATTTCTTCGTGGTGTGATGTGAACTCAATATTTTACAAAATGCAATGGGACTACAAGGCTTTTCTTATAGCTGTTGGATTTAACAGGTGGACTGTGTCTATCTTCCATAGCTGGTTGCTTTTGGGGATGGGAGTGAAGCAGGCTTTGGGAGTCTTGTGATTGGATTAAGAACACTTCGGCAATATTTTCAGCCTTAAGAAGTGTTCTAGGATTTCTCTTTCTTTGGCCCATCTGTCTGCAGTGTACTTTTTCTATTCCACAGAAAATAACTCAGCTGTCTCCTCAGCAGAGTCCTTGCTGGTCAATCACGGCATGTGTTTGTAGTAACTTTTCGCCTGAGTATGTTTCCTTATTTATCAATAGACATAAGAATTTATAAGGTGTCAAGACAACTGCCTGTATTTCGATGGCTAGCACAAGGAGTGTTGCAGCACTATCTCTGCCCTCTTCAGTATTATATACGATAATGCAACTTTTCCTTCTGAGCGCTCTCCTGCGCTTGTCCACCCCCGAGCAGGGGAGAAAGGATGCCACCAGACAGTTAGAGGTGGCTCTCGGTCTAATTGCAAGACCTTGTGGGAGGAGTGGGACTGGAGGAAATGCCCAAGTCGCACATGAAGCCCAGGTGCGAGCGTTTTATTTTGGGGACGCACAGACAGCGGGGTCCTCCCTGGCCTTTGTGGCCATCTCCTTGTGCCACAGTGGAGGGGCGCCTAAGCACGGCTGGCACGGGAGAGGACCGAACACCGGCGGAGGGAGAGGGCTGTGCGGAACACCCTGCCCGCGGAGTCTGGGGAGAGGGGCAGCCTGCGGCCCCGCCATGCTCACGGGAAGAACAATGTCGGGGCAGGGCTCTCCGCAAGAGGTCATTCCCCGTGCCGTCACCCTGCCGGCAGGACAGCACCGACCCGCTGCCGGCTTACACCGCCCACATCTTACCGCCGCGGCGGCCGTGTCGGGAGGCGCCGAGCCCGCGCCGCGATGGCAGCGCCTTCCCGGCGGCCGCACCGCCGGCGAGGGAGCCGCGCTGCCGGCGGCCGCCCGCGGAGCGAGCGCGGCGGGCGCGTCCCGGGGCAGCCCCGGCCCGGCCGCCTTTGTTCGGCGGGCCGCGGGGCGCACGTGCAGCGGCCGCGCAGCCCCGCGCGGTGGCCGCGGGCGCGTGCGGGGCGGCGGGCGCCGGGGCCCGGCCTGGCCCTTTAAAGCCGCGGTGGCGGCGCGGCCGGGCCGGTGCGGGACACGTGAGGCGGCGGCGCGCTCTGCCGCCGCTGCCCCGGCTGCCGTGCTGCTCGTGTTTTATCTGGCCGACCGCCAGCCCCCCATCGCCGGGTTTTCGCTCTACCTCCTTCTCTCTCTTTTTTTTTTTTTTTTTTTTTTTTTTCCCCCTACAGCCCCCTCCTGGTTTTTCCACCCACGGGTAAAGGTGGCTTTTCTTTTCTTTTCTTTTCCTTTTTTTTTTTTTTTTTTTTTTTTTTTTCCCCTTAACCCTCATCCTAGTTTAGTCCGTGGGCAGGACTCGCATAATAATATTTCCAGTCCCAGCAGCTCGCATCACAGACACGAGCCCAGGACCGCCCTCCCCCCCCTTTTTTTTTTCCCTCCCAATCTCCCAAATCGTTTTATTATTATTATTTTTTAAATGATCGCTCTTTTTGCGCGCTGCTCCCGCTGCTGCCGAAATCCCCGTCTTCCCAGGGTGCATGCTTCTGGCAAGATTGTGCAGTGTTCTCAGTCCATTTTCAGTGTGTCTTATCTTAATTTGTCCTGATCCGATCTAAGCGCGATAGCCACCACTTGCTTTCAATTTGTAGGACTTTTTTTCCTCTTCTTGGTTTGCTCCCGACTACCCTCGGACTATTTCCCTCTCCCCTTGCATTTCCAGGGTTGCAATTTACTCTGCCTCTCTGCCTTTTCTTCTTCTTCTTTTTTTTTTTTTTTTTTAACCTCCCCTCTTTTGAATTGCTTCATGTTACTAACCATTCCTAAATTGTAAGAGAGATTCATTCCCCCTCCTCTTCCACCACCACCAGCACCACTACCACCATCACCTCCTCCTCCTCCTCCTCCCCTTCTCTTCTCCTTTTTGGCAGCACCAGGACGTCCGGTGTGGTGGTGGCAGCGAGCAGCAAAAGCAGCAAGAGCTCGTTTTGATTCCCCCCTTCCAAGGTGCTTTGGAGAGACTGGTTTCAGGCTGAGCAGCAGAAGTCACGATGAGTGCACAAGGTGAGGGACCCGGTCAGCCTTCCACTGCTGCCCAGGAGCAACCTGCAGCCGCACAGCCTCAGAAGAGAGGACGAGGCAGACCCAGGAAACAACCACAAGTCAGTATCGTGTAGATACGTAGAGCCGCAGATCTATAGTGTTATAGGCATGTACATGTACGTATTGTGCTGCAAGTGAAGGAGTCCTGGCGGCGGGGCGGGGGGGGCTTTGTTGTGCGCTGCTTCCCGGCGAGGTGCTGCAGGGGCGTAGCGAGGGGCTCCGGCGGGCGCCCCGGCGGGGGGACCCCGCAGCGACGGGCGCTGCCTGCCCGTGCCTGAGCCGCGGAGCCTCCTCGGGGCTTTCACTATTGTGCAGGGAGCGAGCTGGGGCTTTTCAATGTAAATGGGGAACATGGAGCAGCGCGGCTCCGACCAACCAGCGCTCGCTGGGTCATTTCGAGCTGATTTTGAAATTGCGAAAGCGAGGAGCAGGGAACGGGGCTCTCCTGTCTCCCTCCTCTCAGCCCTCGCAGTATCTCAATCTGTGTGCGCGTGTGTGTGTGTGCATGTGTCGGGTCCCACCGGGCGCTGCTGCCGCCTCCGATCTTGACCAGCCCAGCCCCTGAACTGCCCCTACATGCTGGGGCTGGGGGAGAGGAGGGTGTCTAGAAAGTCGCATAGCTTTTTTCGCCTTTTTCCTCCCCCCCCACACCCCCCCTTCGGCTTTCCCCCCTTCCCCACCTCCCCCCCTCGCCCCCGTCATCGTATGGAGAGAGGTGCCCCCGTTGCCGATGGAGGTGGGGGAGGTAGCCGGAGGGGGGCTTGCCCTGCATTTGCAACACCTTTTGCCTTTGCTCCGGCGCTTTCCCAGGCAGGTCGAGGCGACGGGAACGCTGCCGTGTCTGTACGCGGGGAGCGGAGCCCTGTGCTCCTTTCCACCCACACCCACAGCCTCCACCTGGGCCCCGAAAAGGGCGCGCAGGGCTCCCCTTTTTGACTTGCAAGACCTGAATTCGCGCTAAGGTTGCTAGATCCGTGTGGTATTCCCACCCCCACCCCTCTTCCCTTCCTCTCCCGAAGTGCCATTGTCGCATCGCCTGGAGCCGCCGAGCCGCGCTCAGCCCCTGCCGCTGGGCGAGGGGCCCGGGGGCAGCCCCCGCGCTCTGCAGCCCCTCCGCCGGCGCCGCCGAAGGAGGACTTTGCCTGCGGATGCAACCAATTAATCC
Source organism: Acanthornis magna (assembly GCA_036785705.1). Lineage (NCBI taxonomy): Eukaryota > Metazoa > Chordata > Aves > Passeriformes > Acanthizidae > Acanthornis > Acanthornis magna. The sequence continues at coordinate 30,110,940 of JAWUZG010000001.1, forward strand.
CGCGGCTCGGCGGGGGCAGCGCGGAGCCGCCCGCTGCCTTTTCCCTGCCTCTCTCGGAAGTCACGATTGAGAAGCAGGGCTGTCCGTGGAGCTCGTTTTAAAGCGAGCTTCCGCGGGCTTTAAACGTGTTTACTCCCATTCATTTGGCATCAGCCCCACTGCCACGAGAGCCTTCGAGGGGCTCGAAACGTGGAGAGAGCTGAGCAGCAGAGCCCCGAGCCGGGGGAAACCCGGCTGCTTTGCTTCCTTCCCTTCCCCCGCCCCGATACGGTCCTGTAAATTGCACAGAAAGTACTTTTTTTGGAAAGCCATAGGAGCAGAGCCCCCCGTTTTGTCGCTCTGCTCTCGATGACACTCAGTCCATCGGTCCGGTGGCTGTGGGCTCTGTCCCCTTCCTGCTTCGCCCCGTTGTTGCCCTCGCCCAGCCGCAGCAGCCGGCACCCACCGACCCTGCGGGCTTGCGCCAGGGCTTCCTTTTCTCTTTTCTTCCTTTTTTTTTTTTTTTTTTTTCCTCTGAATTTTTTTTCTCCTGTAGCATTTGAATGTATGGAAGTGAAAGAAAACCGCGTCTCTTTCAACGTGCTCTGTCCAGATGTGCAGTGCCTGCGGGGCTCGCCACTGAGCTGCAGCACTTGGGGAGTCCCCTCGCCAGCCTCCCCTTAACCTACCCGGGAATTATAAAAGCTGAAGTGGTTTAAACTGGTTTAAGTTAACAAACTGCATTTAATTAGTTTTACCACATCCTGTAATCTGAATGAAATGTATAATATTCAAGACTAGAAGAGTTTTATAGTGTTTATGATTCACTGAATAAATATTTGGAATGTGAACTCTTAGTAATTCATACCCAGTTTTAAGGACTGGTTATTTACCGTCAGGCAAAGGAACTAGTTAAGAAAATAGCTAAAATAATCAGTGTCTACTCATTTTCGAGTTGGGGTTTTGTTTCAGATTTTTCTTTGGTCGAGTTTTTTTTTGCTTACTAGTGTTCTATTTGAAGAAACTTTTACATTTGCATTTTAATACAAAGCAATTATCTTTAGAATAGGTGTGAGTATAATGCCGACTGTAGAATAACAACAAAAAAAAAATCTCCCCTTGAGAGAGAAATAGTCTCATCTTACTTTACAATATTCTGGTAGTTAACTTTTTTCCCAAAAAAAGTTTGTGCTAGAAACTACATGTGATAATTGTATCTTGCTATAATGAAAGGCAATTGAAATTAAGTGGGTAACTGTATTATTTTTTTGAATAACTCTCTTATATGAGGGAAATCATGGCCATCTTTAAAAAATGTGTTTCCTGTTATAACTTATATGTTAGAATATGCACACTTTTCCAAGGTATTTTTATGCAATTGCAAGAGAAGTTAAACTCCTTTATTGTGCAAAATATATTTTTTCCTTTACCTGGAACTGTTAAATTTTTCATGTTGCATTATTAATATTATTTATTGATACTGTTAGTTCATATGTTTTAAGCAACTTCTCAGTTTAGTTTATCCTTTAGATCATCTGGGTTAGTTGTAGCCTCTTGCCACAATAGCATGTTTTCCTGTATTTAGGAACCAACTGGTGAACCATCTCCTAAAAGACCAAGAGGAAGACCCAAAGGAAGCAAAAACAAGAGTCCCTCTAAAGCAGCTCAGAAGGTGAGATTATTAAAGAGAAAGAATTACTAATGCTGTTTTTTCATCAGCTGGTAGCAAAAAGTCCAATCATTAGGCTGTGAACTGTGGGGCTAGAGCTCTGTTAATAATGGAAGCTGCATAAAGCATGAATGTCACATTTTTAAAATCAGAATTAACTGAAGACCCTAAGTACAGAACCTATAAGGGCATCTTGCTTTTTTAGTAGTCTACAGATCAGTGAAATAACAATGTATTTCATGAGAAACCATGAGACGTCCTGTATCTAGTAAGGAAGTCAATGTTAAGGATATTATTTTCTTCATTAAGATTTTTGTAAGAGGAAGATTAATTTCTTGCCCACTTATAGTTGTTACTACTACAGACCAAATCTGTATATTAAAGCTAAGTGCTTTGTCAAACATAAGTTAATTAGAAGTAAATCCAATTATGTGTTGATGGAAATAAGTGCATATATTGAAATTTACAGCTTTAAAGTGTGATGGTAAAGTAAACTTGGAGTTACAGTAAAAGCCTGCTATATCTTGTTTAGTAATCAGTTTCAAAGAGACTTTTACTGGAAGTGCTATTAGTCTTCTGAACTCCTATTTCGGCTTGGTGATGGGAGCAAACTTTTATTCTGGTGGTTCTGATTGCATTTAGCTATAGGAGAAGCTCCCTGAAGTCACTGCATTTAGTGCATGGACTTTACATCACAAATACACATGAAAATGCAACTAAATTTTATTTGAATTGGGGAAAGAGGAGCATTAAAAGCTGTTTTATCAAGGCAAATCATACATACCCATCTCTAGGAAATATTTTAGTGAAGGCAAATAGTTGTGTATAGGCTTGAAAGCAAATAAGGGAGATTTGTTTATGTTGATGGTTATACAGCAGTTAGCACTGGTTCACAGGTACTAAATTAGAAACAAAAGCTTACAAAATCTGGTAGGGAGCTGTAGTGCTTAAGTGTATCAATATCTTTTAAGGAGGTTTGTGACAAAACCTGTGGAAGGTATTTGTATCCTCATCCAATTATGGTTCATTTTTCAATATGCCTTTGATACTGACCATATTAAGTTTGATAGTTTTCAGTGTTATAAATTACTATAGCAACTACTGATAAATATTAAATCATTAGAAGGTGGCTATGGTTTCATGTGTGTTTTGTTTTAAGTGTTTTCAACATTTGTTTGATGTACTTTTCCAACTGTCTTTAAATTCAAAATTGGGTAGTTTTTGGGGGGGTTTTTTTGGTTGGTTTTTTGGTTTTTTTTTGTTTTGTTTTGGGTGGTTTTTGGGGGGGGGGTTTTGTTTTGTTTTGTTTTTTTTTTTAATGGGCTGGGAAAAAAAGCAGCATGTTCTGTCAAGAAATTAATGAATTAGTAAAAAATGCTTTACAGGTTAAGTATTAAAAATCTTTCAAAGCTGTTCTGCAAGGTAATGTGCTTAAAATGTTGATTTTTTTTTTCTTTATACAGTAAAAGCATTCCTTAGATTTGTGTTAAAATAGTTTATATGTCACTCTTCAGAAGAGAGAGAGCAGTTTTTTATTGGTCTAGCAGATCCAAATGTGAGCTTTAGTATTTTAAATATTACTCCTAGGAGTGTTGGCTTTCCTAGGAGAAACATTTGTAATAAGATTAAGTTTTACGTAATTTGTAGAAATGTGTTTTAAAAAGATGCTTCTAAAAGAAATATTAACATTATTTCATTTGCATGAGTGATTTGGAACTCAGTATAAGTGGAAGATAATTTAAAAGCATTCATATATGTGTAGGTTTTCCAGATGATTCTGGTACATAGTTGTTCTTTCTTAATCTAATTTACAAATTGAGCAATTTCATTGTAACATTTTGATTTTCAGAATGCATCAAGTTACTGCTCTAATTAAAGCTTTTGGGTGTTGCTAATGTAAAAAATTGATCAAAGACCACATGTCTTTTTTTTATAATAAAAAAACCCTCTGAGGGGTATGTAATTACAAGTCTTACGGGTCTCTAGGTTTATAGATAAAGTGTATAAATGTTTGATAAATCCTCTAAAACATAAAACACTTATAAAGCCTTACTAGAAGAAAGAGACTGGTATCACATTTCAAATAAATATTTTAGCTCTTTTTCCAAATTGATAATTAACCCTCTCTAAAATGGTTCAGCTTCTCACCAGGTATCTCAAAGTATCTTTTTAATGTAATATTATTTCCAGTAGTTTTTCTAACAGTAATATGGATGGGAAGGCTTTGGCACTGTGAGAAGGCTCATTTGGTGGTGAGGGTTTCACCTCTAAAAAGACTGAGCTATATGTTCAGTTCTGTGGTAAACATGTTTACCCATATGCATACATACATTTATTAAGACTTTCTCCAGCCTGCCTCAGCTCTCAGAAGGAGAGCTGACTATCTCAGCTTAAGCCATGTGAACCTGGGTACTATACACCCAACAGGAATTTGCTGGAATTTCTAAAGAATAGTGCGTGCCCTGTGTGTTTCAGAGGGAGCTCATTGAAATGCTTTAGAGTGTTCACAACATGTTAGATAAACGTCGACCAGGAGAACCCACCGAGCAGCCATGAGAAGGCACTCATGATTAATTGATTGGGTGTTCTCTTGCAAAGCATTACACATTACAATTAAAAATGTATTGCACAAACTGGCAGTGAGTTAAAAATACTCCAGAACTGCAGCTTTGTTTTGTTATACTTCAAAAAGGAAATACCCTTAAATCAGTTGATGGACAATTTACCCTGGAATTGTGGTTGTGTTGTGTATTTAAAATGTCTTGGTTCGCGGGATTTTTTTTTATATTTTTTTTTTTTTAGCTTTCAGAGCTTGTGTTTGGTCTTAGTAAACTGGCCTTGGGGCATCTGAAAACAAACTGTGCTTGTTAGGAAATTAGCAATGTGAAACTTGACAATGCATACAGAATGTTGCAAAACTAACTGAACAGCTAATAATGTGGCAATTACTCTAATTTTGGGTAATATGCTTTTTTTTCTTAAAGCCTTGCATATCACATATGCCTACATTTTTATAAACTAGACACAAGAAGTAAACTGTGTTTTATAGAACACCAAACCATTTCTCAGTTGTTTAATTTTCACAAACAGGAGGAACACAGTGTGCTACCAGATGAGAAGAGGTAGAGAAAAAAGACTCCTGATCACCTTGCACTTGAGTCCCCACAGTTAGGTTGTTATTATGCAGCCTGCATCTTTAAACAAGTTATTCTGTTATTAATTTTAAATATTTGAAAAAAGAATAGCAAAATGTGAAGTGGGTTTAGGGCTTTTTTTCCCCTAAAGTGCAACTATTTTTTTTTAGGAAGATCATAGCAGGGATCTTCGTTTTAAATTTCCTGGGTGTTCTGTGGTTGAGTTTTATTTGTTTGCTAAGCTGTGTTTCCATTCCATCACACTTCCCTTTCTAGAGCTTTTTATTTGTTGTTTTTGTTTAGCTCCTGTAGTTTGGCTTGACAAAAATACTGTCTAGGCATAAATACTTTCCTGTTTGGGAGTAGGAAACACATTTGTGACATTAAAAAAAGGAGTAGAGCTACTATATGATTGTCTTTAAAGAAATTGTCAGGGGATGTCCCAAGAATATACAATGGTAAAATCTCTTTGGTAAAATTTGTCTTCAGCTAAAATATGTTGAGTTTTGTTGTAGTTATTGGTTCAGTGAGATTCACTGAAAATGCCTACAGAGCTTGGTACATCATCCCCTGAAAACCAGAATTTGCGATCCTGTGTGTGACTACACTTGCTACTGTCTCTACATTACATGGCCAGGGTTTAGTATGTAGAAAGGCAGGTCCCTGGGTTAAGCAGTCCAAAGGTAAAAAAAAAAAAAAAAAACAACCAGAAAAGTACATGTGATCAGGACTCTGCCCTGAACTGGTTCACGAAAATCTAGTTGGCTTCTCCATGCTTCATTCATTTTCACCAACACCAGTCATTACAGGCTTAAAGGGAAAACAAGATCAAATTTATCACGTGATTGTAGCATGGTTATTGCACTGAAAAAACAAGAAACCTCAAAATCAGGTGTTTTCACCAAGATAAGAAAAGCAGAAGACTGACTTTTGTTTAGAATTAAAATGGATAGAACAGAACATGGAAAGTCTGATGTTTTTGTACTTTGTTAATGGCTAAGGTTTTTTAAAGAGTATTTTTTGACTAAATAACTGGGGTTTTTGGGAGGGACACATTCCTGGGCAAGGTCTTTTGACATTGTTTGACAACAGTGGTCTCCCTCCAGAGAACTATCACTTATTTCACCTGACTTACAGCTCTGACACATTTTTTCTGAGATCTCCAGCAGATCATTTTGCAAAGTATATAGAGTTCTTCAAATTTGGATTCTGTTGCATTTGAGGTCTTCCTTGACAATGCATAGAAGCCCAAAGAGCACTTTATAGCCATTCAGTTATTTATATTTGTCTTGTTAATTGCTTTCAGTAGTACAGCCTCAGTTTCTGTCTGGGTGCAGCACATTTTTACAATAAGGAGGCAGAGATCATGGGCAGTCAAGTCCTGGAGTTGCTGAGAGAAGCTGTTTGGAAGCAGGGTTTGATGGCCGTGTGGTACACAGGACTTAAGTGAGCTGCAAATCTTTCTGGGGACTGCTAGCTTGCTCCAGATAGCAGTGACCGTAATGGTGATCTTTCTCACCTGTGATAAATAAAACACATTTCCTTTGTAGATCATGCTTTTGACTGTGAGTGAATTTAGTTCTGCTCCTAAAATGTGTCATTGCAAAAATGGTATGTTCATATTGCCAAGAAATTTCATATTTTTAATGAAATGCATTGTGTTTGATAACATACCCGGCCCTTCTTTAAGTTTGGTGATTTTCTGTCTTAGCTGTGTAAAGAAGGTCATGCCTCATACCATAGTAGCACCCAGTGTTAAAAAATCCATGACCAAACACCAACTCTGGGTGGCCTGGGCCTCTGTCTGGCTTTGCCCCTCACTTCAGGGACAGCACTTCAATGAAAGCAAAGAGCCAACAGACTGGAGTGTTTCTGATGATGCAAATACCCCTTCAGAGGAAAGGCAATGTTTTAGCACTTTCATGGAGAAACATTGCAGTGTTGATCTGATACACAGTAAAACATTTCTTCGAGTGCTTTTATTAAAAGAAAGTCTTACGCTGTTGGAGAAGATACAGGCTGTATTTTTGCAAAATGCAAGCTAAAAAAAGTTGAGGGAAGGAGGTGGAATCTTTTTTGTAAACTTCATCTATTGATCATTACCACTGTGCTGCTACTACTCCTTTTGTTTGTTCCAGAAGTGTTTTGTCTTTCTCTTGGAAAGGAGATCAAAACTTCCACTTTGGAGGTTCTTGTCATTCATTTTCTGCAGTTTAATCTGTGAAAACCTTGCTATTTACTTACAGAATTGCTCTATACCAAAACATCACCTCTGGCATGCCTGGCTGTTTGCTCAGCTCACCTCTGGGAAAGATTTGGTTTTGATAAGAACTATGGAAATATTTTTTCCTCTAACATGAAGTGGAAGTCATAAGCTGCAGGAATATAGTGCCTTTCGATCTGCAAGGTCCCCAAGCACTTGACAAACCAGTACCCAAACTAGCCAGCAGGAACATTAGCCACTTCTGACATGGGCCTTCGGTGGTGGGAGAGCTCAGCACTGCTCATGGCAAGTGGCCACACCGTGTGACAGTTTATGGCAGGAAGCATAGATTAGTTATTCAAGGAAGTCTCTCACGTTCGTTATACTTTGTAGTTAAAATTTGTGTCAGGTTTGTAGGGACTTTAATTAGAAGACCAAAGTAGTTTTTGTTTTCAAAAATTTAATTATTTTTTAATAGAGTTTTGGAAAGGGGTCTTTCCTTCAGATGCAGTAATACACAGAAGAAAATAAATAGCATTGGTGTTTTGATAACATGTCAAATGTTGATTTGTTAAGAGCAATTTTAACCAATATTTTCAAGATTTATGCCCAGTGTTTCATGAAGTAAACATAGAAGCAGGGGGCTACAGCTTATCAAAACTAAACCATTTTGGTTTTTGCATCCTTCAGGTTACAAGGTATAAAGAAATTGAACACTTAAAGGAAACAAAACTCTGAAATAGACAGCTACAGGATATAGTAAATGCACTTTAACAAGTATTCTCTTTAGAGGGTTTCACCTTACATGTAACACTGGTATAAACGATTAAAGCTCAAGTTTACTCTTTTAACAAGTCTGAGTGATAATTTTGCCCTTTAGGAGTGTGAATTTTATTTTTCACAGCTTTCTTATTGGCAAGGTATTTATTTCAAAGTAATTGCCTTTAACTCACAGGGCAGGTTTTTTTTGTAGAGATTCCTCCACTAGTTCCTCAGCTCAAGTTCTCTTTTAGAGAGATCCGATTTACACAGCATTAGGTTACAGTATATATTACAGTGATTGACCAGCAAGTGATTCATTTAATGGCACAGTTGATTTCTAAGGGCAAATCAAATACACATACAGTTAATGGGGGGAAGAAAAAACCCAATGCAGTTCATGTGTACTAGAAGTCTTTTCTTGAGGACTTTGTATGTGGCAAGTCCTGCCCTGACTGCACATGGTGGCAAAATGCTCATCATCCTGAGTGGAGCAGGATTATTTAGCTGGTGAAGTGTATGAATGGGCATAGCCTAGCTAGAGAAAATAACCTGAATTTTTAATTTTAAACTCTGTAAGTCTTTTTGTGTACTGAAGTACTGTTATGAGTAGTAGTATTCACAGTGTGACACAGTGGAATTAGTGGAAGAGTCTGTAAAAGAACCCATATTTCCTTTAAGTTGAGCTCCAGGAACAACTGCTGGGCTTACATAAATATAGCTGTTGCTTTTAGGGCCTCTTCCACACTGTTTCCTTAAATCTGGAAAGGGAAGGTATGTTTTGGGCCATAAAAGGTTTGCTTACAGCTTAAGGATGTGTTTTTACCTGGAATACTTCACGTGAAAAGTAGAGAATTTTTTTTCCCAATATGAACACAGACATGTTCATGGTGATACTCTGTCCTAATTAATTTCATGCATGAACATAATGAGACTAAAGAAAGAATTGCAGCTGCTGTAAACTGCTTTGATCAAGCTTGAAACAGGCTGTATTTTTAATTTATTATCTCCAAGTACTTTTTGATGGCCTGTGAAAGACTAGATTTGATGTTATTGGAGGTTCTCAGGTTTCCCAAGCGCCGCACGTCCCCATGCTCAGCCTGCATGTGCGATGGCTGGCCCAGGCCAGGGCAGCCTGGGCTCTGCGGAGGGCACTGAGCAGCTGCAGGCGTGTGGGCACACTGCTCCATGCCCTGGACACAGTGTGGATCAGGGCAGGGACACCCTTGGGTGCGGGGGAGGCATTGCCTAGCCACACTGGCTGAGAAATGTCTGAAAAAGCAGTGTAGTCACACTCTAGCAGAAAACACATAGATTAGCTGGGGGGCCTGGTGCCACCCAAGAGGTATAATTGTAGCTAATGTTACAGGAAAGGAGTTCCTAGTTACTGAGGCCGTTAAGTAATGCTGAGGTATAAAATATGGTGTGTTTCTTTTCCTTTTACAGAAAGCAGAAGCCACTGGTGAAAAGCGACCTAGAGGCCGGCCCAGAAAATGGGTAGGTATTTCACTTCCAGATTTATTTGCTGTGTTGTAAAGCATGTTATAAAGTCCATGCTTTTAGAGAACAGTAATTTCATTTGTTAAAAAAAAAAAAAGGTCCAATTTCTGTGTCTCTTTGTTCTGGCGGATTGACTAAAGGGTTAAGATAACAAAGAAGTTGATCACAGCTTCCTACCTTTAGACTCTGTTAGTTTGCTTAAGACAGTTTACAATTAAATGTTTGCTTCGAGTGAATATTTATGTGTCTCTTATCAGAATGAAAAGAGGCTCAACTCTTCCTTCAAAAGAGAGTAACAATGAGATAACTTGTTCAGTAATTGAGTAACAAAGGTTAAAGGGGCACTATCAGACATCAGAAGGTGATAAGACTCAGATGCAGGGTACACAAGATAAAGTTTAAAAACCAAAATGCTTTTGTTCTGCATTGCCTGGAAACATGCGTATTTTCCTGAAATCCAGTGAGAAAGAGCACAGATGAACAGCAGGATACTTGCACTTAGAATTTAGTTTTTCCATTCAGAGCCATTTTCATGCCTCATATATTTGTAGTGACTGGTAATATATTTCATTAAAAGTTTCCGCTTTTCCTGACCCCCTTTAGTCTTTAGATGTGTCTATCAGACGTGTGTTTTTATTCTTCAGCTATGGAAGTATTTCAGTCTTAGGTACTTGAAATTCTGTGTTCTCACTGACGTTTACAGCTAATGAGGGTCTGCCTCTGCACCTCTCATCTGCGTGTTTTTCACTTGTGCATGAGCATTACTTTATTAAGAGACTAGTACTTACAACAGTTTCACTCATTTTTTTTATTGTGCATATTTTGAAACTCAGTATTACTTTGCAGTTGTGCCTGTTGAAAGTGTAGTCTTTTTATTTTCTTATTCCAATGGTATGATTGCTGCTTGTAATTTTCAGAAAGAATACTCCTATCTGTAGCTTGAATTGAGATAATTCTATGGACCATGAGAATGAAATATGCCATTTTTCCCCTTCTCTCTTTTCTCTCTTTCTAGTTTAAATTAAGTTCATGGGTTCCTTCTCTGTGCATGATGAGATGGAGAGTGATGTTATATTTTTCTCCAAAAAGAAATGTGATTCAATTATTATAAGCCATTATGGTGCCAGCTATAAGCAAAGTTTATAGTTGAAATCAAGGGAGGAGTCTGCCTCAAAGCAGATGGTACAGCATCTTCCTTTCTGTTTAGACCTCCAACATGTAGTCAGAAAATGTCCTTTTTTATCACCCATACTTCAGTTTAATCCTTAATTATTATATTCTTCCTTAATCCAATTTATTTCTGTATCAAGCCTTAATGATGATGGTTCAGTATCAGTGAAAGTAAGGAGTGTGTAGGGTTCTTTTCCTTGGAGCGGGCAGAATTCTACATTTTCATAAGTTTATAACCGTTGTTTTGGAAGTCTAGAGGTTCTGTGTCATATGTTGTTCATCAAATTGTAAAGTATTATTTCTGCTGTTTCCTTCAATATGCACATGCAGAGACATACGAGCTAACAGACCACTGTAGAATTCCGGTAGCTGGTCTTTCTGCTGGTTCAAATTAAGTATTTAATGTTTGTGACTCACAGTGTATTTATTTATATATTATTTTTTTTGAAGAGAAGTAAATCTTTTTTGGCTAGTATAAAACTGAGAAGGGGGGAGGGAGAGCCCAAGCGAAGAGGGCAAGAAGCCCAGTTTATCATAAGCTTATGAGACATCAGATGATCTTTTTAATGCAATAATGTGTACTTTGCAAAGTCATCAAAGGAAGGAAGACCCTTGTCAATAGAACAGACAGTAAAGATTAAACAAAATCTTCTGAAAATAAAATACTGAGCTACATAGAAAAGCTTTGTAAATGTGGAGAGCTAATTGAATGAAAGTCTTGAAGATAACAAGGTCAAACAGGTAGGAAATGATCATAGTTGAAATCAGAAACACAGTGCCTGCTGCTGTAAAACTCATCTTCACTGTAGGTTGCTGCACGTGTGTGGAACACATTGAAGGCTGTGAGTCTATTGCCTATTAACACTCTTCATGGAGCCCTCAGTACTCCCTAATTTTAGAGGCTTTGTTGCACAAACATACTCTAAGCTCTTTGGAAGCGTCTTCATTAGTGTGTTCGGTCAAATCAGGCGTATACTTTGGAAAGGCATCTCCTAATTTTCCCCACTTACTCTGTGTTGTGTAGCAGTCCCAGAGCTCATTGGTTGGACTCGTTTCAAATGAAACCAAATTGTAAGATGTGCTGCACAAATGCAGTCTGGTAGACGTTCAACCCACAGGACTAGGCTAGAGTTAAATAAAAACCTCGTGAAAGGTGTGTGGTTTGGACCTTAGGTCCTCAGCATCGTCCTGTGGTCCACATTATAGACACAGCATTTGATGCTTAAAAAAGGCTATGAAGCAACCTGGCTTTTCTTAGCAGAATTATTTTGTGTAGCACAGGCATAAAGTCAAATTCATGGCCATGGAGATAGACATTCATGGAAGTCAGTGAAAGGTTTTCAATAGCTTCATCAGGGCCAGTTTGCCGTTGAAGCCTGGTGCTGCTGCTCATGGACTCGGCAATGGTTTTGCTCGTGGCTTCATCCATCCTTTTGTAAAGAGCTATCAAGTGTTTATTATTTTATTTTTTTATTTGTGTGTGCCTATAATTTGACTGAAAGGAAGGGATTGAAGGTTTATGAGTAGAGCAGGGGACTAAGTAATCAATTGTTTTACTGTTTTTTCCTAAGAACTGCATTGAAAAGCCCTGGAAATACTATAGTCTTCTAGTGCTCTCAGGCATCAGTTTAATGTAGGAGTCTGAAACACAGTTTTGAAGCTGATGCTTAAAAGGGTGTTTGTTTTTTATTTCCATGGTTTTTGTGGTGTCTTTAGGTAGAATTTTCATTGCATTTCCACATAGCTTAAGTTGAACTCCAGACTCTCTGCATGGCATGGCAGAGTTGTCCCAAACATCCAGAGAAACATCCAGAGTTTTTTACAGCCTTGAGCAGGACTTTGTTGAAGAGGAGAGATGGCTGATTCTGTGCCATATAGCTGTTTTAAAGGATAGATAGATGCAATTCTAGAATTTGCATGACTCTAATAGCAGAAGGTAGTCGGTGACCTTCTGACCAGGGACATACAGGATGCATGTGAAGAATCTGCTTGCACATCTCATCACTGAAGCCCAAGTAAGAACTTGTTCGGAAAACTTTAAACAATTTTGTTTTCTGCTAGATAGTATAGATAGCACATTTCAGGTTGTTAGCAGATAAGCGATACGAAGAAATTAATTTCCTTAAGCAGATTTTTAATGTGGTCTAGTCATGATCATCTGGACAAGCTGAGGGGGCAGGGGCTGTTCAGCCTGGAGAAGAGAAGGCTTCAGACAGACCTTAGAGCACCTTCCAGTACCCAAAGGGAGCTACAAGAAAAACGTAGATGGACTTTTTAGAGGGGCCTGTGGTGATAGGACAAGCGGAATGGCTTTAAAATGGAAGAGAGTGGTTTAGGTTAGCTATTAAGAGGAAATTCCTTACTGTGAGAGTGGTGAGACAATGGAACAGTTGTTGAGAGAAATTGTGAATGTCCCACCCCTAGAAGTGCTCAAGGCCAAGTTGGGTGGGGCTTTGAGCAGCCTGGTCTAGTGGATGGTGTCTTTGCCCATGGCAGGGTCATGGAACTCGGTGATCTTCCAGGTCCCTTCCAGTGCAAACCGTTTGATAATTTTATCATTCATGATTACAGTACTTTTTAAATGAGGGCAGAGTTTCACTTTATACAGAAAGTCAGCTTAAGCAGTGCCAAACCACATTTTAAAAAATCACTACAAAAATGCTTTTTTATAATAACTTTTTCTTCAGATTATTTACCAGTGCAATTTTGACATAGCTGAGATAAAAAACCTTAAACATGGAATTGGTGAGATGTTCCTCTCACCAATCATGCCAGTGATTCCTCTGTCAGGGCAAGGACTCCTAATGCTCATTAAATTTAAGATTTTGAAAATGAGGTTCTGAATTTTGAAGAAAGACATATTGAAAAGATTTTGTTGCCTCAGAGGACCCATCAATGTTTTGAGGCTGTTTCTTGCCTGTATTAGCTCAGTTGGTCAGAGCATGGTGTTAATAACACCAAGGTTGTGGATTCAATTTCCATGCAGCCGTTCACTTAAGAGTTGAACCTGATGATCCTTGTGGGTCCCTTGCAACTCAAAATATCCTGTGAATCTGTGAACGCTGAGCCTTTCCACACCTAAGTCCAGTGCGATCGTAAATGGCTTACTAAATTAAGTCAAATTTCTCATCTGATAGTGACATACTCTCTGGTGTGAAGTCATTTAACTAATTTTTCTTCTCATGCAGGCAGTCGTTTTTGTCTCATAAGAAGTCACAGTGTAAGAGGTGCTTTAAGTCATGAAGTCTTCTCTTTACTGGGTGATAGAGAGAGTGAACAATGTTCTGAGATCATAGTCCACCCTGCTCCAAAGAAGGCTTTGTTGTGGTGAATTCTCATCTGGAGATACTAATCTTTTGACATTATGGAAGACAACGTAGATAATAAAATAAGACACATATCTGACTTGTAGATCGCAAAGGTTAGCGTGAGACATTCCCCCCTTTGATGTGATGCTAGTGCCCCAGTGCATCCCTAAGCTAGGCTAGAGATTCAGTTGTTAAAAGAGCATGCATTTGTTGAAATTAAATACTGTCAGGTCCATTTGGAGCAAACCATGATTGAGGTAAAATTTAAGTCATGTATATTGGATGATGAATGAGAAAGTTACTATTTATATAATTATAGAAGGTAGCACAGATAAAAATTCAGTTTCTTGTTCTTCGAGGATATAACATAATTTTAGTTACTTTGAGTCTTTACAACTTTTGACTGCAAATCTGTGGTGTTACTCCTTCATGCGAAGCACATAATGAAAATTTGCATATGTTGCTGTTGTTTTAATCTTTCCAAACTACCTTAACTTCTTTCTGAAGGTCATAGATACTATTTTATATCTTGGTAATATAAAATACCTTCTTGAACATATTTTACATCTGTGTGGGCAAGAACATCACCTGAGAATGTTCATTGTTTCAGTGGTCTAATGAGCCTGAAGGGGTTTTATAATTGGTTTTGTTGACCTCTCGCCCATAAAATTCCTAAACTTAAGAAGTGGATGAAGAATATGAATTCAAAGCCTTAAAGTATTTATACTTACACACTTTCCAGTTCAGATGACCTGTAAAAGAAATCATCTCTCAAAACATGAAAATTTTGACAAAAGCAGTGATTGTTGAACTTTTCTCCTATGACTAACAGATGCTCTTTTTTTTTTTCTGCCAATTTTTTGATTGTTTGCTTTTTTTTTACCTTTTCTACTCAGCGTTTTAGGAAAGTAAAAAAGTCATCTTATATGCTTGTACCAAATGCATTAAAAATCACTAAAAATATGTCCTGTCTCCCCAGTGTTCAGAGAAATATGTGTCTTCATTTCTTTAGATGTTTGTCTAAGCAAGTAGTGTCCTTCCTTGGAATTTCAGAGTCCTGTTCCTTGTTGGTATAAGTGGATGTGTCAACATTTATTTGAAGTAGACCACAACAGAAAATTTAGCCATGATATTTCTTTTCTAAAATGCATTTATATTATCAAAAGGATATTTCACTCATTCTCTAATTCACTTCCATTTCTATTAAGGTATATTAAAAGATATCAGCTTAGCTAAAAGAATATTTTGACTCCATCTGCTATTTCAGACTCCTTAAAGGAACTGTTCGAGGTCCAAAGAGGAAATTTCATCAGGTAAAAAATGCATAAAGTAAAATTAGAGCATCTCTAGTGAAAGACAAACTGAAATTCTTGGCTGTTTCCTTTTTATGATTTCAGATAACGGGTATCCAAGAACTTCATTTGGCTGAACACACGTTTGGCTGTGTACTTTGATTTTATAAGCCTTATTGCCCATTTTATATACGAGGAAACTGAGCACTGAGGCTGTTTGTGGCAACATCATTTTTACGCATTTTTATGCCTGCAATGTTTGAATTCTTAGGGATTTTTTACTAGCAGAATTATCAGCAGTTGTGCATCCAAATACCTGACAGAGGAAATGTATCAGGTAAAGTACAGGCATTCGTTCTTGCTCCTACAATACCATTTTCACCATTGAAAATGCTATGAGTGCAGAAAGAGAAACTGGGCCTCACCTCCATTGGAAGTGTACTCCACAAGGTTAATTGCCTTGCCCAAGGAAATCTGTAGGAGAGCCAGGAATAGAACTCGGATTTCCTGGCAGCCTGCCCTGTGCCTTCAGCTCAAGGCCATCCTCCTCTAGTAAAGCTTGCTTGAAAGCACATTGGATGAGGCAGGGAGGGAAACAGACTTTTCAGTCCTGTATCTTAAACCAATAGATGTTTTTTCACCTGTTTCTGTAAATTCTGTAAATTCAGTATCTCCAGTATATGTCTAGCTGGTGGGCAGTGAGGAGTGGGAGTAAGATACTTAAAAAGGTCTATATATCATCCCTGGAGATATTTAAAAGGCCTGTAGACGTGGTCCTTGGGGACATGGTTTAGTGGTGGACTTTGCCATGGTGGATTTACAGTTGGACTGGAACAACTTAGAAGTCTGCTCCAACCTAAATGTTGAGAACTGGCCTTAACTAATGCTCAAAAATTTTGTAGCTTCTCCTCTGCATGGCATTTCAGCTTCAAGAGAAGGCCTGGAGGATGCTTCTCATCCAGGAAAACACAGGAGCTTGTGATTGGGACACTTACACAGGAGGTGTGGATTTACATCTTCATCACATTTGCGCAGATAGACCTCCTGTGAATAGTCTTGCTCAGAGATGCTGATGTCCAGGCTGGACCTGAGCACTGTGAACGGTGCTGTGCTCTCTCCTGGCATTACGTAGCTCTGAAGGCTTCTTCAGGGATGGAGCTAGATTTTGGATGACTGTTGGCTGAAACTTGAAATGCACTGGAGTTTTAGTAGGGAGGTAAAGCTTGCTGCCTTAGATTATCAATTTTGAGTATGTTCAGCTAATTAAACCGAGAAGGCATGAAGGTTAAGTAAGAAAATACTAGGCAGCTGAGGAACTTCCAGAGATAGTTGCAGAGAGTAGATGGATCAAATCCCACTCTAGTGAAATCTCCACACATACAAGATGTTATTTGTGTGTTTTATGGCATGGAATTTTGCTGGCAACATCTTGCTGAAATCTATTTGCATGTGATTTTAATTCCTTCTCTTGCCAGTTCAAATTGTATTCTCTGTTATTATTGCAGGTATAGTAGAGTTTCAGGGGGTTTTTTGGCAGTTCAGTTATATGTCTGTATGAGTGCTATTTCCATAGAAGTTTTAGGAGACTAGTTATGAATAATGTATGTCTTTATTCTGCTTTTTCTTTTTACTTCTTTAAAATAAACTCTCTGTTTTCAGTTTGTTTTATTCTACTCTGTCAGTCCTGACAATTGATGAACTGTGGAACTGCAGGGTCAGACTTTGCTGCTACTTATGATGATTTAAATAATAGCATTGATAAATTAAATTTGATTGTATATCTGTATTGGTGTTAATGGGAATGGCGGCTGGTCCGCAGAGGTTGATTTGCTTTGATTAAAAACGATTTGCCAGTGGTGGCAGTCTCCGTTTTGGGGCCTCTAAGATTATCAGTGAATTGGCACAATTTAAGGTTTTTACATCCTGTCTGTTCAGCGTAACTGCTGTGAGCTAAAAAAGTCAGACTGGTAGTTTCTGTATGCAGCGGAATTCATGACTACCTAATATATTACCCAAATCCATTTTGACTGTTATCAATTATCCTAATAGACAGCAATTGGAGCCTTTTACAAGATGTGATAGAAACACATATGTGAGCTTCATTGTTATGATCTTATCAAAATTGCATTATGTTAACATATTCTTGGGGTTTCCTTAGTATTCACACAGAACCCATTCAGGCTCTGGCTGCTTTTCCTGCTTTGTTTCCTGTTAATGATGCTAAATGCCTTGAGAAATATGCTTGGGGACCCTCCTTCCATGTACAGCTGTGTATTTGGGTCTTGAAAAACATCTCACACAACTGAAAAAGTAGATACAGTACTTGGATCGCAGTATTAAATATGTGGAGCAGATGAGGTGCCCTCTTATATGACATGCACTGTTGTATTCATTAATGTTCATTAACATTCAGAAACTATTTGGAGGAGTCAGAGGTTTATGAAGTTTTCAAGGTACTTTTGCAAATTTCCTATTCAAGTCAGGAATGACTATTCAAGCAATTGTTTTTTCAAGCTTTACACGTAAGTCTGATTGAGGTAGGTAGACTGACAAATGGTCTGCCAGTGAGACATGATGCCCCTGGATAGGTAGATTGAAGACACAGCTAGGAGATGCATGACAAAATTTTAGGTTTGTTGAAGTCAATGGCCAAACTCCTAATGAAATCACTTGCCTGGGTTTCAGTCCTTCTCCATCTGCCACTGCTGTGATATATAACTGTGTGTGCTGCTTGGTTACAAGCTCTGTAAATTGTGCGAGTAGCCATGTTTGCACAAAATTCAGGTAATTTGAGGAAGACCATCTATATGTGTTCAACAGAAACTTTATGATGACTCTTACATAACAAGATCAGTATTTGAATAAATCTGTGAGTATGAAAAAATTGTTATTGATAGGTCAAGTAAGTTTTTAGCAGTCACTGCATGAGTACCAGGTAGACTAGACTTGGACAGAGACACAGGCAGAAGAATTTTATCTTTGCTTTTTTAATTCTAAAATTATAATGCCACAGAAATAGCAATGCTTCTTAAAAGGAGAACTTTTTTTTCTTTAATAATTTCTGTGGACTATTTGAAAAGTGAAATATGGACAGCTCTGTACTGTAACCTGCAGCAATTTTTTCAAAGATATATAAAGATTGTGGTTTTGAAAATGCCTGAATTATCTTGCTTTTTCCGCAGGCATAACTGTCATTAGGCTGTGGTCATAGGGAGATACACACAGAGGGGATATTAGTCACTGAAACAAATTCTTTCTAAGGCGAGTCTGTGTAAAGTAGTGCCTCCACTGAAGTGAATCCAATAGCAAGACTCGGACTTACTTGGTTGAAGTCAGGATTTCTCTCTCCAAAGGCTTGTAAATGGTGATATATAAATTGGAAACCCTTTCTTAGTTGTGCTAACAAAAAGCCACCTATTATGTTTTTCAGTAAGGGAAAGAATTTGGCCTTTAATCTGCAGTATATCTTGAGGGAGAAGGTTTTGCACATTGTATTTTTTATTTAAACTAGAACAAATCCTTTAGGTAAAGACAATATCCATTGCACAGAGAACAACAAAGAGGAAGTGGTCTATAGCTGAAGTTCACACATGAGCACAGAAATGTTTCAAAATTATATCCTTAATAATAATTTTGCTCCAAGCAGAAAGCTACTTTATCTCCTTCATTGCTCATTTCAGGAAGTAGGTCTCGGAACCTTTGCAGGCAAATCAGATGCAATTGCTTTCCAAGAAAGAGGTTGTTAATTCCATGGTGCCAAATCACTGAAAAAGCTATTTAAGGGATAAGTTAGAGTCATCAGGATATTTTTGCGTAATTATAAATCACTCTGGTTTTTACTGCATGATAAAACTTCCAAATAGTAATTAAGTAATGTTTCAGAACAAGCTTTGTGCATTGCAAAGCTCTGTACACCTTTCTTCACATCCCTGAAGCTGTTATCTTGAGTGTATAATAAATGGGAAGCAGAAGGCCAGTGATTTATTTAGCTTTTTTTTTTTTTTTTTGACTTGTTAGTTTTCAGAAAAGCTTTTAGTGGCCTCAAAACAAAAAAGAAACCAACAACAAAAAAAAGTGGAGGAATTCTGTCCTTTCTTTGCACTTTTGTGGTGTGAGCATTCCAGACACTTTGCACAAGTATGGAAGCAGGGGTGAACATAGCTGTATCCTTTCTGTGTTTGTCTTCTCTGGGTCAACATTTGAATACTTAGCTTGCCTGTTCTCCTCATTCAGGGCTACATAAATGCCGTGGATAGAAACTTAAAAAAAGTTCTCGTTTTGAGTAATTTGAACATGATATCAGGCAGCTGAAAAATTGAAAGGGGCATTTATTTAATTTTAAAATGTCTGACAATTTATTTGGAAGCTATCCAACAAAATAAAAATCTAGTCTAAGACTATAAGAATATGAGAAATTTCAGGTAACCTTTGAGAAAATTTTACAGTAAAGACTAGAAGACAGGAAAAATGAAGGAACTAAGAGTCCAAGCCTTTATAAGACCTAGAGAAGTGGGGAATTGTCACTTCTGGATTCTTGGATTGAATTTGATCTCACCTGCTATCAGCTCAGTTGTGTCCCATGTGGTGGTATTAGAGTTTTCAGTGTATGGTGGGAGAGTGCCTGAGTTATCTATCTCTTATTTTGCATGCCTGTCATAACCCCTCTACCTCTTGCAGTCTAGGAAACTGAAAGGAAAAATAATTTTTCTTCTTTGAGAAACAAAAGTGATGTGTAAAGCTCTTTCATTTACAGCAGTATATCAAGGCTCAGGGTAACTCTCTGAGTACCTGGGTTAGATGTGGAAAGATACGCTTCAGGAGGTTACATTCCTCTTTTTGGATCCTGTTCTCGGCCAGATAGCTGGGGATCTCCTAATAACTAGTTCATTATGGTTATCGTGCTTTATTGGAGATGGAATAGCCAGACCCCAGAGACAAAAGCCGTGTCAGCTTGAGGTTGGGGGCAGAATCATGGGAATTTTGAAGGCAGTTCAAAATCACTTCATTCCCTTCATATCCTGTCTTAAGCTGTATGTCTGATTTTTCACTTCCAGAGAGTGCAAAGAGTTGGACTCACAGCGTATGATTTAAAATGCTGCTGATGTCAAGCTTGAGTTTGGGTGGCAGCACATCAGCACCACGAATGACTTATGAATGAAACAGGAACTTTAAGGGACATTTTCATACTTGGCTCGAGTGAAAAGTAGAGAATATTATTTGTGCAGATGGAAATGTCCGTGCCCACTGAGGTGCAGTGTTGTCTTTGTTAATCTCAGATATATTTGTGTTTGAGTGTGGATTTTCTCCTTCACACAGGGGTTCTCCTTTTAGCCAGTCTCTCAGTGAAGTCATAACCCCACAGCTGACATCATAGTCTTAATCATGGAAAGTATTGCGATCTCACAAATACAGTCTCTGAACGATGGGAAAATGAACTGTAAGACAGGAAGTTGCTGTTTAAACTCAAATCAATTGCAATTATCAGAAACAGAGAAAGTAATAAGACATAGTTCTGTAGGGCCAAATTGATTTTTGGTGTACTGCTGAAGGCACTTGAGTTACCCCAGGGAGGAACTTACCCCCTGTGTCTGGAATGACTTGATGGCCAGCATAGAGAGGAAGTGAATTTATGCTCCAGTTTAATACATTGGAAAGTTTTCCCTTGTCTGAAAGTCTTTCTTTATCTCTGAATTTCCTGGCTTTTGTGGATTTATATTAGACCTTTAATGTTATTTCAATGTATTTTTTCTGGTGTTTGATGTCTTTTGGGTTGTTTTTACTGGGGTTATAATATATATGTGCTTAATGAAAGCAAAAGCTGTCTTCCATTAAGGAGGCTGCAAAGCTTTCATGAACACTGCATGGCTACCAAGCACAAGGTGTCTCCTTTTTTCAGATTGGTGGTTGTTACTTTTGTGGCTGAAACATTCATTTTAATAAGAAGATGCAAGTAACTCTTAAAGAACATTTTAGCACCTCTTTTCCAAGGGTAATCATTACTGCAAGTTTACTTTTTTACCAAAGGATTGCCTCACCAACTCTATATGCAGAGTGCTTGTAACCTCTTAAAATTAGTGTTTTGCATTATAAATAGAACCTCAATACATTGTGCTGGTCAAACCTTGACAAACAATTATTAGTAAGACATGTGGAAAAATGGGATAAGGTATATGTTGTACCTATATGCAAGTTTCTCACCCTTATTCAGAAGATATCAGAATTCCCTGTAGGAAAGGGAGAAAAAGCCTGGTAGGAGGCAGAGATAATGTACAGTCAGGCCATGGGGAGTGGAGGCTTTTGGGGATGCAAGTGAATGAAGGGTGTTACTTGTGCACGAGCCAAATTCCTGACAGAAGCAGAACTTGGTTCTACCTCGCTTGCATGGTCTCCTGAGTTCATGGTGTCAGAGAAGAAGGGGCAAGGGCCACAAGTTTCAGCAAGGGAAATTCCCATGGAACGAGGAAAAGAAATCTACCACAGAAGGGGGTGAGCAGGGGACATCCTCTGTAGAGAGGCTGAAGAATCTCCTTGAAGAAAGCCCAGGCCAACCTGATATAACTTCTGATTTAGAAGTCAGCCTAGCTTTGATTATTAGAAGGTTGGATGTGATAAGCTCCAGGCACCTTTTGAAACAAAAGTTAGATGCTTTTATGCTATACCTGTCAATGTACTTGAGCCTGTTGTGTCTCAAATATTTAATGACTGAAAATGCCACCAAGGTGTTTGTCCTTCTTCACCAGTAGTGAAATGGCAGGCATTTGAGCTTTGACTACTTACAGATTTTCTTTTGTGGCAGATCCTGGAATGAGTAGTAGAGTTGCCCCAGCTTTGCTTTAACTGCCCATCTCACTCAGGGCTAAGCAAAGGGAGGAGGACTAAGAACCTTAGTTCTGGAAATTCTTGGTGAGAGCCAGATGGCATCCCAGAACTGTGCATGCTCTTTGCTTCTGAGAGAAAGAGATTTCCTCCTATTATTAAGTGGATTTTTACCCCTTGTGCTGAGAATCTGCTGCTCATTGTATTAAAGGTGAAGGGCAATTTCATGTGTGTTTCTGCTGTGTTATGTAGAAGAGCAGAACCAGGGGCCACAGTGATCCAGGAGCTTTTACCACTATGCCAAATGCATGGTTTTCCAGGGGGAAAAGAAATCTATCCATAGATTAGCCACAGAATAGTTGTTTTGTTCTCTTTTTAGAAAGGAAGAGAAGCATAAGGTTCAAAGCAGTTTGTAAGTAAAGTCCTGTGTTCTGTATCTTATCAAGACGTAGCAAATATATTCCTAGGCAGTAGATTTTCCTGAATGTTGCCCCTGGACCAAAAGTCATGAAGGAAAATTCTTCTGTCCCTGGTCTGTGTCAACACTGTGTGAACATATGCCATAGATCAGGTCTGGAGGAAGGTTTTTGTTTTCCTTTTTTTATTTTTGTGAATACTTGCAGTAAAACTTTTTTAACAGTTCATCTGTTCAACCTGTTTATTCCCTACTTGCAGTTTTACTAATCCTATTTTTTGTGACGTCATAATGATTTCCACAGCAACCAATTTTGAGATTGCAAACAAAGGGTTATGACTTCAGGTGCAGAATGAACAAACTCTTAAGAAACAGGTTTTCAGGCAAATGACCCTATTAATAAAGAATAAGAGGGTTGGGTACAAATCCCCAAACAGATGATGTGCAGTACCAACAGAGGTGATTGAAGCTGAACAGTTGTTAGGATTTCCTGTGAGGCTATAGTATTGTTTGAAGGCCATAAAAATACATGAATCTGCAAGAAATTACTTTTTCATCTCTGTTAAAAATGCTCAAGTTGCTATTTAGAGCTGCCGTGTTTGTCAGAATGAAGTTACCTCTTGAATTGTGTGTTGTTTCAAAACAGCACAAGCCCCCAAGGTATAACTGTTATTGAAAAAGACACTATTGATTCCTCGAGGACTTTGTTGTGAGTGTGATCCATGTGTAGGTGAGAGCCATAATGAGTTTCTTGCAAAAGCTTCCTCAGATTAGCAGCAGCAAACATTTCTGATGAACTTCATTGTATTCACTGTTGGAATGAAGGGACATGGTGAAGGAATTCTACTAGCAGTAATTTTACGTTTGATGATGTTTCCTGCATCCAAATTCTCTGTTGGATTTACAGCTCTTCTTTCGCTTCTGCTGCTTAGGGGGGGCTCATAAGCCCTACTTGAAAGAGGGATACTTCCTTGGTGTTGAGGACTGTTCCCCCTCACGTCCCCACCAAGCAGATAGATCTTTAATTCCTCCCAATACACTGGAGTTGTTAGTTTAAACAAGACAGGAGATGAGCCCATAACAACCAAGTAGTTTCTGGGGCTGTTCTTTTGTGTTCGTATCCCTGCAGTCCTTGTTCTTCCTTGGGAAGAAGTGTGTTGGGAAAGCTTACAAATCACAGCAGCTTTGTGAGCTTATTTCTTATGCTTCTTCCTGGCTCCTGACAGAGATGGGAACTTGTCCAAGACTCTGTGCAGAGTTCATGGCCCTGACTCACTTCAGACAGGTACCTATCACCTTCCAACCCCTTCATCTCCCTGTGGCAGTGATCCTCTCCCCCTCCCCTGTCTCTGGGCATTTTTATCAAAAAGCATCTGAAAAGGAATAGCAAGTTTGTGGAGATTTCAGTAAAGTGGGCCCTATGTCCTGTGTGGAGCTTTCCGCTTTCCATGCTTTTCCTTCAGCTTCTTCACATATCAGACCTTTAGACAGGATTAGTATTCATTGGCGTGTCAATTAATAGACTGCAGTAGGTCTTGCTTTATTTAATTGTGTTTGTTTTCTTCAGGCATCTTTGTCTTACTCTTGTTTCTTTGTGGGCCACTTGTTTTAACTCTAAATACTTTCCAAATTTCCTTTCCCTTATAGTTTCCCACAGGCGCTGTTTCTTGGTTTCTCTGAAATACTTCCCCTAGGATTTGTGTCTTTTTTTCCCCTAGCATTTCAAAGTTTGGACAGGGATTCTCTGCTTCCTGGAGTTTCAATAATTACATCCTCTGTGCCCAGCCATGGCCTGTTAATGGAGTCATGAGCACTGGGTTTCTTACAGGAATCTTCTGTTTGCTGCTCCCAAGAGAGCAGAAAGTCTTCTCACAACTGGTATTGGAGTAAGAACAACAAATGCTTTGGGCTTTTCCTGAGCATCAGGACTGGCTGGGAGGGGCTGCTGACTCTTGATTTATCCATCCTGAGGAAATGACCAGTGTAGGTTTGCTCTTCATTTTGATGAGATGAGATGAGAACAGTCATTCTGGGGAGCGGGATGTACTGTGTATGATATTTAAATAATATTTCTTGTAGAAACTTTACAATTGTTTGTCAAGATGATACCTTTTCCCTTTTGGACAGTAAGGCATTTTTGATAACTCTGTCCCCCGTATGGTTTCTTCAGGTGCTTGAAAATTAAGTTTGTATAAAGATGAATGTACTACATTTTTGCAGTGATACAACTTTTCAGGGATGTGGAGTATTTTCAGTTTGGATGGGTGATATTCAGCCTACTAGGATAGATTTATAAGTGTTTAATCTCTTTTCCTCAATGAGGAATGAGTCAAGCTGAGAGGTGATCAGTCATTCCTGGAGCTGTCTCTGTGGTCTGAATATAAAGCTGTGCCATGAAGAAATGAGAAGATTAGTTGCAGGGTTCTTGTTTTATTCTTCTTCCCCCTGTTGCCTATCATGTTTTCCCTTTTGTCCTCTTGGTCAGGTCTTCCAGCCTGCTGCAGGTTGTTGTAGGCTTCTCTTTCCAGTTCTCTTTCAGTTAGGTAAACCCAGTGTATGGGAATGGTGCTTCTAGAAATATTTACCCTAGTAGGCACTGCTTTCCCTGGGCCTTGAAGACAAAGGAGCAAATCCTTCAGCTTTGGAAGGAAACGTACAGACATCAGCAGGTGGTGTCTGCTGAGGTTTTTGTATGCCAGAAAGAACAAACTGGATAAAAAGAAAACCTGTTGCATTTATCAGGTACCTAGAAACTCTGTGGTTGTCAGTGGATAAATGCAAACACACACTCTTCTCATTCCCAGTCCGGAAGCACTCTGAAATCCTGCTGCAATTGTTGTGAAGTCACTCACCTTTATACGCACTGAGCCATATTTTAGCCGTGCCGTGGGTGGTTATTTTAGTCTCAGTTTCACAGTACCTGGAATGATTACACCAGCCACAATGTGAAACACCTGAATGCAGACGGCAGCAATGGGTGGCAGCAGGCTGGAATCTGCCATACCCCACCTCTGCTGCAGCCACCGGGGCTTCCCACAGCTGGGAGTGCTTAACTCACAGCCTCCAAGTGAGTAGCTTCTATTTCATTTTGAGCACCAGAACATCTCTGCTAAAATAGAAACTGCATTTCCTGAAGCTCGTAGAGCAAGGATTGGAGACAAACACATTCACTACGAGGTTTAAGTGATAAAAAAAAATTGAGATTAGTCTCATGTTCTGGGTTTGACTTTTTTTTTAGTCTCTCCTTAGATGATTCTCTTTCTTCAATGAGTATTTTATTCCGTTAGCTTTGGTGAGGAGAACTTCCAGAGACGGATAGAAATGTGTTTTACTTTTCATTCAATTAAATAGTCTTCAAATGATACATATGTAAAACCGCCATGGCTGAGAGTGCACTACAGTATATATATGTAACTTGCAAAAATACTTGAGGGCCTTCAGTCTTTCTTAAACACCTGAATAATGCCTTTGTTTGAAGAAGTCAGGAGGTTATCAGTGGCTGTGGTGAGGAGCTGTGTAAGGATCAGTCAGATCTGATTGGGTCAGAATGAAATGGTGAATGAGAAGTCAGAAAAAGATACCCTTTGTGTGAATTGGATGCCATCTGAGAATTAACAGGTTGACCAGAATGTAGCTTGTGAGGACCTTTGAAGTGCCTGTATTTGAGCAATTTTTCTGCATACATACACACTCAGACATTCAAACTAAAGAAGTTCCAAGGCAAACAACTTTTAATATTGAGAATATAAAGTATGAATATAACAGAAATAGAAAAAATTAAATTGCACATAAAAATAAATATTATTTTATTGTATACAGATAGAAAATACTAAATAATATAAAAAATAATATTGCAGTTCAGAGCTTTAAATCTAGTATTTTTAATCCCAAAAACCTGGAAATTCAGGTTATATTTGGAAAAATGTCCCCAATAAAAAACTCAAACGTGACCATATACTATTGCCCAAAGCTGGAAAAATATGCGAACATTTACAGCAGTCAAGGTGCGTTGGTTTTCTCTCCTCCTGATGTCCCTTTCCTCACAACCAGAACTTCAGTGACCTTTCCTGTAGAGACTCTGTGATGGTGACCCCTAAAATGCTAAAACCGTTTTTCTTTTAATAAGCTACTTTTCATTACAGCTCTGACAGACACCAGTAGGGACAAAACATTAACCTCCCCAATAAAACCACTTGATTCTTTTTCTCTTTTTAATGATGATTTTTTTCTTTCTCTCTTTTAAATTGTGATTTTTACTTTATCCTCAAATAGCTTGTCTTTGAATCTGAAATGCGTACAGGGATAATATTTAAAGAGAGCTGGCCAACCTTCTGACTCCATTTCATCTGATGGATTATGTTTTTTCTGTTGATGCCCAGCTGTGTGCGGAGAGTGCTCAGGTCTGGAGACTGAGCTGTCTGTGGGTTAAGTTCCACCTGCAGGCTGTTTTGTACCTAGTGAGAGCAAAGTTACTTATTTTCATACTTCTTACCAAAATAGGAGCCCATCTTGCTCCGGAAGTCCTACACAACCAAAAAGCATTGATCAGTGATTACTTCTGGGTCCGTAGTTGCCAAAATGTTGTCCTTCTAAACAGAAAATGATGTGATACAAATCCTTACATGATGAAGTAAATAAAATGGAATGTTATGTACAAAATGCATAAAATGTATAGAATGCACTGGGAACAATTATTTAATGATTTGGCAGACAATCTTGCTCTCCCTGCATGCAGCTCGGGCTTCATTTCGTGTGGCATGTCCTACATGTGGCATTCAGCTCCCTGTGACTTTTCCATTTAGTTCACTGATATACACACTGGTTTTCTTGAAGTGCTTAGGAAGTTTTGCAGCAACTAATCTCTCAGGAAAATAATGATAGTGTAGCACTTTACAAAATAAATATGAAAAGTAAATGTTTGGCAGGGTTAGTGAGAAGAGTTAAGGTGAGGTGGATAATCAGAATTGAACAATCCTGTCTTTCACTTGTTTGCATGCCTATAGTGCTAATTGCTGCCTTGGTTTTTATTTTAAAAGTTACAAGTTGATATGCTGCTTTAAAAGGCATGAACTTATCTTACCAAGTGAATGAGCAATGATACACTTTCAAGAATACTTGTTAAAGAGTCATTTCCTAGTACCACAAACTGAGGAAGTAGTTTGAAATGAGTAACTAGTCGATTTAATAAGTCAGCTAATGTACTCTTGAAAGGAATGGAAATAATTTAATATCAGACTAAAATATTTGATAAAGAACCAATTGTACCTTCATCTCTCAGGCTTGAATCAAGTATTTAAAATCTGTAGAAGTGTATTCTGTGACTTTAGTGTGGGTTAATCAGATTTTTGCAAATACATTAAACAATTATACTGGTTGGTCCTTAACAGCATGGTTCTTACAGGAGATTATGTAGATAGATGGTAATTTTGACCTTTATTAACATTGCCTTCTGTGGTGGTCAGTGGAGATTTGTGAATAGTCATGAGGTGCTGATGTAAAATTGTCAGTTTGCTATTACTACCAAATGTCTCCTTAGTACTAGAATGCAGTTAGCAGAGCTAAGCAATAAAAGCTGTTTGTTCAGCTAAAGTCCAAAACTTTGATTTTAATATGTTTGACAAGGTCTTTCACAAGAAAACCATTTCCCTTCAGGCAGACTTCCAAGTGTTTTTTTTGTCTGTTTTTAAGCGGCATTTGTAGGTCAGACAGAAGTACTGCCAAGCTATCTTAGCCTGTTGCAATTAAAATCATCTCCTTCCCATACCAGTAACAGAGTTTTATATCTTTAAAAAACTTTCTATGTATTAAAAATGAGTATAACAACAGGAATAGATGCACTAGTAGTAGTCATAAAATTAATGCAGAAAACCCCCAGTGGATATGTAGTTGCTTTTCAATACTTCTTTTTCAGTGATTTTTGAGGTTTTCTTTCCCAGGAAGGAATTTTGCACATGCTAAATGAGCAGGCCTGAAGATTCACTTTCATAGGAAAGTCATTAATGACGGGCTATAGTAGAAATTGATGCAGCTATAGAGTTTGTTTCTTTAGGTTTGTTTTTTTTCTAAAAGGACTACAAATAATAGAAAAATATGTGCTTTTGAGGTATCGTGTGTAATACAGTAGCAAAGATACAATGATTTATTCAGTTCACTGTCTTTGCAGGGTTCTTTCCTTTTGCTGCTATTGATATTTTTTTTAACAATAATGAAATTCATGGTGCAAAGATTTTTGTAATTAAAGTTGGGGGTTTTTTTCATCAGGGGTTTGAGAGTCAATATGCAGAACAGTATCTGAAATGCTTTTTTGCCGGTTGCTCCCCTGGAGGCATGCCAGGTTGCTGTGTTGATGCTGCCACAGATGCAGTCCCACAGGTTCTCAGTCTGGGAAGGCATCTCCAGCACTGTCTCAAGCTCTGCCTGGGTCTCTCCTGCCATTACAGCTGTGGCTTTTCACAGATGAGAGGCCAGATGGCTCCTGCAAATACCAGTTCCCCTTACTCTTTCTCAGGTTCATGATATCCCAGAGGGACAGTCCTGCCAGCAGTGTGACATTCTCATCATATGCTTTATGAAAGAAAATGGACATAGAAGAGTTTCTAAACATAAAGTGTCATAAGATGCCCTAGCTTATGGAGACCTAAGCAAAATAATGAATGTGTACACATATTTCAGTTGATTTCACATGATTCAGTTTCTTCTTAGATTTATGGGGAAAGGGAATGTGAGAAGTCTGTGATGTCCTTTGTGGTGCTTCTGTTCTCTTCTGATCATAGAGTCACTTTCTTTTTGGTAGTGAATTTCTATCTGCCTCAGCTAGTTCAACAGTGAGACATTTTCCCCCCAAGGAAAGCATGCTTCTCTTTCCTGCTAAAGCTTCCTGTTTGCATGAGACCTGTCCCTGTCTCCCTTACCTTCTTGTTTTTAAGAGCTTTTCCTAACACTTATTTTCTTTGTTCTGTTTCTTCTTCAGACCTGTGTTTCTTCTCAGAAACTGGAAAAAAAATCTGATTGAGAAGAAGTAGAGTAAGAAAGAGTATCTCACAGTGGTTGTGGACCGGTGTGACAAGTCCATGGACAGCAGGACTAAGCATGCACGAAAAGAAAAGGTGTGAACAGAATGTGCTTTCAGAGAAAGGGAGGCTGAAAGGATAGACAGAGTCATACTCTTTAGACAGATAAAAACCTGAGGAGAGTGTATAGAAGTAATCAGTGTAATATTTGGGGTTCCAGAGGCTCTTTCCTCTGTGTCTTTGATAAGGAGACTGAGCCCTTGGGTATGAAGATGGGATGATAAAGTAGGATTGAGTGGCGAAGATTTAGTGTGAGAAAGGAGAAAAGGAAGTGCAGGGGTAGTGTAGAAGAAGCATCACAGAAAGAAAGAGGAAAAAACAGGTGGATGAAAAGAAAGAGGAACCAGACACTAAGGACAAATGGAAAGAAAGGCTGTTATCTACTGTACAACATAAAAGAAAGGAAAAGTTGAGCAAAGGCAGAGGGGGTAACAAAAAGCAAGAGATTACATTGCGTTATACAAAAATGTATTAGAAAGTCATTGGGTTTTTCAGCAATCAGGGGACTAGACGAGGTGAGGAGCCTTCCACAGTCCAGACTCTTGTTTTGTGACACTAAGAAAGCAGAATGAGGGAGAGGACTTCGAAGGAGGGATGGATTAAGTAATTATTTTTGTGGTATAAAAAGGGCAAAATTCTAGAGGAAACCTTATAGTTAAGAGTTAAGTGAGAGTAAAACTCACACAATTCATGAGTTTATACTTGTGGATTTGAATGGAGATTCGATGAAGCTATCCACTCTTTAAGATTATTTGTGTGGGAAGCTGTATTGAGCAGTCCTGAAGACAATGCTCGCAGCCTGATCAGGAGCTCAGGGAGGTTAGCAGAACTGTCCCACTGTACATTGGCTTGTTTCCAGGGTCTCTGACCACTCAGCCCAAAAGGAAAATGTAGAACTTTTGCATTACAATTTGGCAAGTGTTTCTGAAGGAAAGGAAGTGGCCATGAGCGTGTTTTGCCCACTGACCTCCCCTCTGACTAAATCGTTGGTGTAGGAGGAGAACTCCTTATAAGAGCAATGAGACAGAATATTTCTGCTATTAGTGTCCCTGGTTAAGGGGCAAAGGAAATAACTCAGAACTTGTTCAAGCATCGTCACCCAGCAAACCACACATGAGTATCACCCAAGGAGTGTTTAGATGGCATTCCTATCTTAGGTACTCAACAGTGCAACACACTTCTTCCCCTTAATAGTATCAGCTAGAAGGGCTGACTAAGAGTCTAAATACTATTTTCCAGTTTTGTTTCCTTCCCTTTCAGTAGAGATGGTTTGATTCTTTATAATGTGCTTAACCCTAATGGATACCAGATAAGCAACAATTGTAAGCAAGTTTAGGTCTCTGTAACTAATCAACAGTTGCTAAAACTCTGACATTCTTTGACCATATCTGGTGTGCTGTGAGTTTCTACCATCATTTGATCAGTAAGTTACTCTTCATGGTCTTTTCTGAGAGAGAACTCTATCTGTATTTTCACATACGAGCTTTCCACCCACTTGTGCCATATGTTCCATTTAAAGTTCCAGGACAGGAAGTATAGTAGAGATACCCCTCACTTTCACATCTAATGACAAATAAGTGCTTTACATTGAGTCAGACTTTCAGTTTTCCAGTTCCAGCATTCCACAGATGGGACTTTGTGTTAAAGAAATGCAAGTTAAATAAAGCTTTGCCTCTGTGTTCAAGTGTTGATTCTGTAATTTCCTTTCATTACTATCCAAGGCAAAACCAGGCAAAATACCTTTTGTCTTTTGTGGATTTTTATTCCCATGGAAATATTTTATAGACATAGTTTAATGTTTTAAGAGAATCTAGCGGTCCATGTTACTCTGACCTTCTTTTTGTAAAGGTGCAAAGTTCTATGAGCAGAAGCCAGGTTGTAAGTGAGTGGAGGTAGAGAAGGATTTGCATAAGATTTCTTAGCTGCAGCAAGCTGCAATAACTCTGATGAGGTATCACATTTTACACTAATTGAGGATTCCAGTGTGGTGCACTCATTATTGAAAAATAGTGTTGGTCTTCTTTGGGATTTTTAAGTTGGAATGCATCATCAGCACAACATGAATGCACAATTCTAGAGCAAAGAGCATTTTATTTGTCCTTTGGAAAAGGAAACTCAAATTCTCTTATGTAAAAAGACCATGCATAGAATTCATACAGTCATTTTCATACTGGGCAAACATGTCCTACCGAATCATCCTTGTTCTTCTACTTCACTGTAATTTCTCCGTAGCCATATCTGAGTTCATAAGTAGGTACAACATTACAGTGAGGTTAAAAGGAAGGGTCAATGGGGTGAAATGACTTTCACTCAGCAAGAATACTGCTTACAGACATCTTAAGTGTTCCAAGTATGTATATGCCAACTATCAAAATTACTTTAGAAGGATTATTAAGGCATTGCCATTTTTAAGGAGATGAGTGGAAAAGAAAATGTCAAATAAATAGTTCTTAAAAAGTAGAAGTTGAGTCCAAATGAAGGAGAAAAGAAAATCTGTGTTAAAAATAAAGCATTATTAAATGGGAAGCATTGATGAAAGATGACTAAAAAGGTGCTGAGGAATAACCTGTTAAGGACTTGGAAGTACTAATAAAAAACATTTTCATACATGCTGGAAACAGGAAGTCATTGAAGAGTGCGTAGACACAATGAATCTTGAACAAATAAAAAAAGAACTGGAGTAAGGCAAGGCCACAGGGGTAGAAAGAAAACAATTCTAGGCGTCTTAGAAGAATTTAAGATGATTTCCACACCAGTACCTTGCATTACAGGGAAGGATTTGGGGGAGCCGTTTAGTAGTGGAATGCAGGTAAAGGAGTTTGCAAGCAGATCAATAAATCAGTAGTGACAAATTGTCAGGAGCAAACACTGTTCTCCAAAGAAGTCAGATCAAACTGAAATACGAAATTTCTGAACTTCCTACAGTAAAGCCCTAGCTGTAGGGTATAGGGCAGGTGGTTTAGCCTCAGAGAAGGTGGTGGCAGCCATTAGGGACACAAAGAGAGCTCCTGGAATTGGAGTCATGATGAATAGTTCTTGCAAAATGCCAGTTTTGTGATGGCAGTGGTCAGAAGGAATAAAATATTAATAATTGTTACAAAAGGCAAAGAGAACAAAATGCAAGACATACTTCTGGCATAGATAACTCAGTGGGCCGCTTGGATTTTAATGGATTTGAACACTACATATAATAATGAATCTGAGGAAGTGGAGATAAATTTAGATTGTTCAAAAGCCGAGAATTATTTCCCCACAAGGGGAGATAAGCAGACCAGATCTTTTCAACTAAAAATAGGAGAGAAGCTAAGAAGAAATAGGACCTAGACCTGTACATCTAATTAATTCTGTATGGAACATGAATGGAAAATCATTATTTATTGTTTCCTGAAATATAACAGCTAGAAGACCAACAGAAATGTTTTAGGTAAAAACAAGCAAAAGGAAATCTTCTTTTCACACAACACAGTTAAATTGTTGAGCTCATTAGCATAGAAGTTCTTCATATCAGATGTATAAATTGTTTTACAAAACCATTAGTCAAAATTCTTTAAAAAAAATAAGATACAGAAGAAGGATTTTTACAGGCCTTGTAGAGAAAGTGTTTTTAAACTCAGTGGACTTAATGCCATGTCCCACTTTAAAAATACAGGAAATGTCATTCCACATTTGCCACGTGTATTTTTCCTCAGCAGCCATTATTAGCTGCTGTCTGAGCTGGCACCACTCTAGAAATAGATTTGTATTCTGACTCACTGCTCTTCAGGTCTTAATTTTTAGTTCGGTATGCTTCTATATTATAGTTAATATTTAAATAATAAGAAATTTCAGCTGAAATAGTAACTCTAACATATCCTACAGTAAACAGAAAGTGTTTTGATGGCTATAAAGTATCTGTGACCCCTATATTGGAGTTGTGTCTCCCATCCCAATTTTGATATCTTTTTATGTGTCACAAGTCAAGATTATAATTTCTGTTATGTGCAGAGAAACTGCAGTTGTTTCTGTGCTTTCTGTCTGTTCTTTCCTGCTTTAAATATGCCAGCATATGGTAGTGTGCTGCTGGAGAAGTTTTCTGAATGGAAATACTAATATTTTTAATGAACTTGAGTATAGGATGATTTTTCCTATAACAGCACATCTTCAATTCCATAGCAATGTATCTATATCTATATCTCTTTTTCCATTATCCTACATACATATACACCCATTTATATGTGTCTGAGAGAGAGAATAACCCTTAGCACACTGCAAATAAGTTCTGTAGGTTAAAAGCTTTTCATATTAATACTCAAACATTTCCAAATGTTCAGTGTTAGTTAAGCATAATAAAGTGTACTTATTACATAGAAAGACTTGTGGACATGCTGAATTTCAGGTAGTGTTTTGTTAGAAATTATGCTGTGATTCACTGAATTTCATCCTAATAGCGTAAGCTGAGATGTAATAAATACAGGCAGAGCAAGAAAATACCTAGTGCACTGCTGTCCTTTATGGTTGGACTCAATGATCTTAAAGGTCTTTTCCAGCCTGAATGATTCTGTGACTTTGTTCTTCCTCTTACAAAATAAACAAACACAACCCCACCTCAAAACCAACGCGCAGGTTCCCAGGGAGATGGGGTAGGGAGGTATCTCTGGGGTAGCTCTTCTCCAGGACTTACAGGGAGGGCAGCAGCAACTTCCCTTCCAGAGGCTAAATCCTGCTGGCAGCAAGGGCGACAGGAAAGGGTTGGGCTAGCGCATATTCTGCAGTATGGCACAGTTACTGTGCCCCCTGATAGGAACATTGGGTTTTTTTTCCTTTTTCTCTGGTTTATGTCAGTGGAGAGTTGCATGAATTGGAGATGTTTTCTAATATATTCTACCAGGGCCTTTGTACTATATAACATTTGAAAACATAGTATTTACCTATTACAGTAAAGTCTGAGCACTTCTATAAAAGTTTGTGACCTAAACTGGGGTAGATACAAGGAAGTAATATCTCTTTTTACAGTAAGCAAAAAAAATGTTCACTATTTTGCTCAGAGGAGTATAGAAAGTGTTAAGCACAATGAGGATCAGCATGGAAAACTATCAGTCCTGCTACCTACAGGGTCCTTCCTCCTGCATCAACTTCTGCATCGTAACCATGAAATCTTTGAACAGTGATTTGTGAAACTGAGCGTTTGCCAAGGTAGATTTATGTAATGTCTTACAGAGGTTCCAGATAAAACTGGGGGACCAGTTGCGCATTTTAAAAAATATGTTTATAATGAGGTTAATTCAAGACTTTAAAACATTGCCAAATACAGCAGTGCCTGCATCTGTCATGTTCATGTAGCTTGATGGTGGTTTAATTTCCCCATTTTTTTACCTCTTTGGAGAATAGCGAATGTTGAGTGGACAAAAAAATCTGTCAAGTGCCCAGATCTGCCCAGTTCTATGCAGAGACAATGTGATGACAGTGATTCCATTTTTACCACAAAATTCTACTCCAATTCCAATTTAGGTCCAGTTACGGCAGCTGTCAGAAGGGAAACCAGACCCTTCAGGCTCGTGTCTCCTTGGCTGAAGGGGACAGTTTAACAGCAAGAAGACTGTGTTACCATTTGACAGATCCTGGGTTTCCCAAAACAACTGGATTGTTGAGAGGGGCAATTTAGAGCAGCTCAGGGCAAAGGTGGGTTGCTGCAAAACTAATTTAGCTTTGCTTTAAAAGCAAAGAAACCATAAACAAAAATAAATAATGAGAATATGTACTCTTCGTGCTTAACAAGAGTCTTGGAAACTCTGGTTACTCAGTGAAACACCCACAGGCTGTATTTTTTCTTTCGAGTTAATCTCTGTAGACCTATAAAGAGATCAAGATAAAACCTGCGTACCTGTGCCCAGTTTTGCCTTATCTCCCCTGCCTTCTGCAGACTGAACTTCTGGGGAAGCCAGAGGTCCCAAGGAAAGGTTGCAGTTGAGCTGATGTTTTACAGGGGAGGACAGAGACTTGGTGTGTGGCAATTCCAATGCAGCTGTTTCCAAAATGTCCTGTGTTCTGTACAGTCACAGGAAAGGCTTGTGGTCACCAAGCCAGAGGAGGAAAGAGACAAAAGGAATTGGCTGGCACCAGGTTTCAGCCATTGCTGTATAGTTTATCCCATCCTTGGGCAAAGTTATGTGACTTTCACAGGGAAGTTGAGACAGCAACAGGCTTCTTCCTTCAGCAGTGTGCTGAAAGGGCATGCTGGATTTTTAGGATGCCCGAGTTCACACTATCATTGGAAAAGCATCACAGCTCCATTAAGCTGTAAAGGGCAAAGTCAGGATGACTTTGCATGTGTTGCATGACTCAGTGCTACAGAAATTGTTACTAACCCAAACAGCTGGAGGTGTACAATGAATTTCAGGTGAAAAATCTAACAGAGCCGAGCTCTTTAACCAGGAGGGAAGATGATTGTGGGTAGGATGAATTTAGGGGATCTCACAAATCAGTTGTGGCACAGAGAAAGGGAAATGTTTTTTCATCTTGTGGTAGCAGAACTGTGAGTCATTTAATGGAAGTAGTAGCTATTAGGGCTGAAAAAATCAAAAGAAGATGCTTTATCATTAATACAAGGCATATTGAAACACTTTAAGTTTCAGAAAATGAAAGTTTTTATGGAAATTCAAAGATTAATTGGAAAGGTTCAAAGAATAGGATTTTTATCTTGGCCTATTCAGCACTACAGTTTAGGTTCAGGAATTCCCAGAGCCGTGAATAGTTGAAAACTGAGGTACCTTTATGGGAAATACCACTATGTGCTCATCTTACTCATGCACTCTTCCCTAAGTTGTCCCCAGTTCAGAAGGGATACTGGCCTTGAGAGTAACAGAAATTCCCATTCTCATCTTTTTATGAAAGAAGTAATGGAGAAAAAATAGCATTTGAGATCCAAATGATGATGCAGACATTTTACTAATAGCAGGGTGCTAGTAACCAACTAAATAAGGCATACCATATTACCAGACACTCATTTTCATTATGAGAGGTCTTTGCAGCCCTGCTCTAACTGTTTGGAAACTCTGTGAGGTCCCTGAGCTCCATGTGCTTCGTACTGTCAGTTGTCGGTGAGGGGAGTCCATCTGAGAGCACAGTGATTTCAAACCAGCAACAAGCAGGGTTATGTTATTTATCTGCCTTCCCCTCAGATGAAAGTTCTTGTTTATGTCACATAGAAAACTAGTTTCTCCTTTAACAGATAGCGCAAAATTAGTACGTGATAAACTGTGTGCAGAATTTTGTTGAATGTTATTTTGGAACTGTACCTTTGCTAGGTGGTCAGTTGACATTTTTGGACACCATTTCAGAAGGGGAAATTTGTAATTAATCATACTGCATAATTTGTTTATAATAAAAATGTGCATTCATTTGCCAATATTTATTTGAGTAAGATGCTGCAGCAGAGTATACCTGTGTTAGGTGCAGGAGATGGTGTTCATGACAGGAGGTTACATATTACAATTCAACCCCAGCCTATGACATCTGGTTTTATGTCATTTGGAGCCTTTCTTGAGCTGGGAAGTTTGTGCCAAGCTGAGAATGGAGGATCCCAAAGAGTATCTCTGCTTGTAGTACATGCTAAGACCTTGTGCAGTTGATGTGAAATGGAGTAACATTGTCTGTTAGCTAAAATACCCTCAGTGTTCTTCAAGCTTGATATAGAAGAAGGGATATAATAGAAAACTGGAGCTAATTTCAGAGGGGCTTAGGCTTTTTAAAAATTTTTATGTAGTGTAGATGAACAATTTAGTAAGGTCAGAATTACAACTAAAAGACAAAAGGGAATTGGGTACAATAAAATTATATATTTTACTTGAAAGGGCTCTATGTTTTTGTAATTTCCATTTAGCTGGGCCAGCAGACTGTAGAGCAAATAGAGACACTCAAGTAATGTAAAATATAAATATATAGTGATAATGTACAAACACTTCCTGTTCCTTGGTGTTTCTCTTCTTTGCCCCTTAGTTGTAATTTCTCTTAAAACATCAAAAGCTCTCCTGTATAAAAACTATAAATGTGATTTTGAAAGGTACCTCGGTGCCTTTTGTATGTAATTTCCGTACAGAAGTTCTTCTCAAAGAAAATGTATACACCAGTCTTCATAAGAATGGCTGAAAATCATAAGAGACTTTAAAAGGGAGCTGCATTTATATTTGCCTTCAGGATTTTGAACTTTTCCTTTAAAAATAATTTAACTGTGATGTATTTTAATTTTATTATATATACATTTGGCGCCAGCATCTGAGGGTTTAATAAACCAACCAAGTACCACAGGACACACCACGGAACTTAGTGTACCAGTCTTCCATGGTGGTAGCTGCCAGCTGTTCCTCTATCAGCCTTTTTTGCCATCCTCTCTCCTCTTCAGCGTCCTGTCCGCTCCCAGCCAAAACTGTTGCTTTCATAACCTACCCTGCTGGCCCCAGTAGCACAACCTTTCCTCTCTTTCTCCCGTTCTCTGCCTCTTACCAAGTCCCACCAAGGCAGCACAGAGCTCAGCCTGATCATGATGTGTCAGGGAATGAGCTTGGGCTCTGTGCCGTGTCTCGCCTCTGTTGTTGCTAACCTCACCCATCAGAAATGCTACATTTCTGGAATGATGACTTTGATTGGCGTCATCCAGCGGTATTCTTGTTCACGAGTATTTCCAGGCATAGATCTGTGCCTACAAGTACTACTCCAGTCAGTACAAGTGGCATGGTGAGTATCAGAAGGGAGCACTTCCCATCTGCTAGAATAATTTTTACATGGGAATCTCTGAAGAGGACATTTTCCTGACCCACACAACATACTCAGCAGACTGCAGTATTTTCAATTAAGCCATTTCAACCCAGCATGTGAGCTACTTACTTGAATGCTTTGGTATGTTGTACAAAATATGAATTTAGGGCAGGGATTTCTTTTTGGGGGGTGGGGAGAACATATATGTCCATAGTTAAATAAAACTGCTTCTTCAGATATGCACAAGTCTGTCTGTTTAAAAGTGGAAGACCAAGTCCTGCTTCAGCCAAAGCTGTTTTAAGAGGTAAGCAGCAGGCAGGAGCCTCACACAATGTCAACTGTCCCTGTTTGTTAGGAAAAATGTATTAATCCAGAACTGTACTAAGGTTTCTTATGACAGAGATGCCACAGGTTTTTCAGTACTCTGCAGCTCATTTGCTGGTGCATTATCATTATTATTTGCCCAAACAGTAAAAGTTCATCTGAAGAGTATCATGCTGCATCAGGCAGTTACATTATTTCTTCCTCCTTACTGTGTTTCTTATTCACTGGATGGCAAGTACAACCAAACTAGACCTAGCAAATCCAGCAAAGCCTGGTTACCACAGGCTAATAGCAGGAGATACAGTGGGGCTTTCTCTTCTGAGAATACACAGGCAAGACAGGGATGCACACATTTAGTGTACCTGTTGCAGCTGGCATCCCAATGACGTGTGCACCGCTGGGGCAGGATGTAGATGAGGCAGGTGATGGCGCAGGAGCAGTACTGGAGTGTCTGCCAAGCAGAGGTGATGTAAAATAGCAAAAATCCATCTGTGATGAAGATGCTGTCTGCCCCAGTGAGGCACCATATCACACTTATGTTGAAGAGCTGCTGGCAGACAGCACTAAGCTATTTATATAAGAAAAATTTTGTTGGTGCTACACTTGGGGCAGACAGGTTAGGCACAGGGTTGAGGAGGTATGACAAATCCACACCAGCAAGCTGTAAGCTGTTATTTCCCTCTGCCTTGGGTGAGAACGGTGGTTCAGGATTGTTGTCCATGGGGAGCCTTGGCTCTGGCAGGTGGTTTTCCCCCCTGCAGTCAGTCTGTGCTCCTTCCACACTCAGCTGACCCCAGGAAGAACATGCAGGTCTGTGGTCAAGAAAAGGGGCCACAGTGTGAACCATTTTAAACTCCTGTTATTTTTCCAACAATTGGTATGATGTTACAACCTTAGTGATAAGAAAGTTTTATGGGGGATCATGGATGATTGGTCCAGGGAGTTTGCTCCCTATGACCAGATCTGTGCTCTGCATACCAGCAGTAGCTTCCAGGCTGTTCCAGAGAACTAGCCAGTTGCTGCCTGCACTGCTGAGCAGCTCCTGCACATGCAGTGTGCCAGCACGGGTCTGGGAGCTGCATCTGCACAGTAGGAATGCGCAGGCAAGACCAAACTAAGGAGCTCCTAATTCACAGCAAACCTAGGCACACTTTGTTTCAGTCACTGGCTCGTAAAGAGCCCATTTGTGGTTGAGCATCTTAGACACCTGCTTGCCATTCTGTCTGGGCTGCGAGTTTTCAC
This sequence comes from Acanthornis magna, assembly GCA_036785705.1. Taxonomy (NCBI): domain Eukaryota; kingdom Metazoa; phylum Chordata; class Aves; order Passeriformes; family Acanthizidae; genus Acanthornis; species Acanthornis magna. The sequence goes on from JAWUZG010000001.1 coordinate 30,150,551, forward strand.
CATCATGTGTGTAATTTAGTATGAAACAATTGTAATTTCTTCAGTATCCGACTTCATGTGAATTCTGTTGAGAAGGCATATTGTTCAAGCAAGGAGTGAGCATCTGAATCCTTGCATACCCAGAATATGCATCTCCTAAGCTGCCTTTTTATGCCTGAATATGTTGGTCATTATTCTTTTATTTTCCCAATCAGAGTAGCTGACTAGGAGATTGGTGTTTCTTTGTAGAAACAGAAGATATATGCTAAAAAGCATCCAGATGTGGTAACTTCATTTTTTTTACAAAACATGAGTATGATTTGAAGAGATCCAAACAATTATATCTGAAATGTGTTTAAAAAAATTTGCTCCGTGGTTGACAGCTGTGTGCACCAAGTTGTGCTCAGTGATCCAACTGTAAACTCTCAGATAGAGGGGGTTTATAATGGAAACTGCAGCTCTGCCTTCAGCAAGGCTGTGTAGACACACTGCTGCAGTATCGATTTGATTAGACACTTTGTTCAATCGGTTATTCCTGGTAACAAAAGCAAAGGGCGGGTGGCGTTTTAGCATCACACATACTGCCTTTACCGGGGTACTTGGCAGGTGAATATCTGAAAGGGACAACTAGAAATAGAGGCTCTAAGCTGTTTGAATTCCCTCCTTGCAGCATGGGTTTGTGAAGTGATTTATTTGAGCTGCAGCCTATAGACCATACATCACCTTCCTGGTTGGCTTTGTTGGCACCTTGTCACATTCTTGCGGGCTTGAGGAATTCGTTGTTCTTGTTTGAACTGATAAGAACAAAAAAGGATTTTCTGCCGAGACCTTGGGAAAGGCAGAGGGGGAGGAATGTTGACATGAAACAGCAGGGCTGCACTTTCCCAAGCCTTTCAGCCGGCGCAACAGCCTGCATTCTTCCCTGGCTGGGGAGCCCGGGTGAAGGTGTGATAAGTACCATTTCCTTGCTGCTACTGCCCAAAAGCATTGCCCTGGGGTAGGATCCCAAGCTGCTGTTGCCCAAAAATGTGGCCATGGGGCAGGAACCCTTCAAAGAGAATTTCTCATAGTAGTAGGAGGTCACGATTGCCAGGATGAATGTGCAGCATAGAGTGTTGCTTAATTTCACAGAATCACAGAATGGGTCAGGTTGGAAGGGCCCACAGTGGGTCATCTGGTCCAACCTCCCTGCTCAAGCAGGGACGTCCCAGAGCACATGGCACAGGATTGTGTCCAGACAGTTCTTGAATATCTCCAGCGAGGGCAATCTGTTACACTGCGTGGTCAGATGCACAGTGAAGTTCTTCCTTATGTACAGCTGGAACTTCCTGTGCATCACTTTCTGCCCATTGCCTCCTGCCTCATGCTGGGCATGGATGACAAGAGCCTGACTCCATCCCCTTGGCTCCCTCACTTTAGATACTTCCAGACATTGATGAGGTCCTCTTTCCGTCATCTCTTCTCAAGGTTGAACAGGCGCAGCTCCTTCATCCCATCCTCCTAAGACAGATGCTTCAGTCCCTTAATCATTTTCATAGCCTTCCACTGGGACCTGCTCCAGGAGAAGAGCCAGTCCTCCAAAATTCATTTTCGTCTGCGTGTGCCTTTTGGGAAACACACCATCCCAATCCATCTCTCTTCACTGCATCCTTGAATGCTCCACTTTGGAAGGTGAACTGACTTCTTAGTTCCGGACCCATTCCTTGAAGGTGGAACATGTTATGGTTATTGAAGGCATTGCTTTGCTTCTTACAGGCTTTGTAACAAGCACTGTCACAGACACAGTATCTCATCACTGTCCTGGGGGCCACCATCCTGAATGAAAACTCTAGCTGAACTTTTGGTGGTTTCTTTCAAATTTGCTCAACATTATGAAAAAGATTTGTTTTCTTGCTTCTCCTAAAAGCACGAAATGTTACCAGAAGGGTTTGAGGCTTACAAGGATGTGCCACTAGGAGCTGTATTGGTACTGATGAGCAGTGGGCTATGAAAAGTACCAATTAAACCCAGAAATTTTCCAGAGCAGACTACCATCTGCTCCAAAGCTTTTTTTCTGCTATGTGCACAGAGGAGTTTTTTGCTTGTATTTTGCCTTCCAGGTACCTGCAAATCCTCCTAAAGCTCTCTTGTTGAGAGGATACCAGAAAGCCCTACAGAGGCTGTCCTTGAAATAATATCACCTCTCTTTGTAATAATAGTAACAATTCTTTTAAAAAAATTGCTCTTTACCTTTTTAGGTAGGGCCAAACTTAAATTTCAGGACACTGATGACAATTAGAATGGTTTTTATAATTTTAAAATTCAAACAGAAACAAAGATGTTGCCTGCAAGGTGAGCACGTAAGGTCAGTTCGTGGCAAAAGATCTTTCCAATAAAATCCTTAGTTTTTGCTTTCATGGTTGTTTTTCTTACCATTTAGGCTACTGATCTGATGATCTACAGAACCATCTGGAGTGATCCATAGATAAAACATGCCACTTGGCAGTACAGTGTAGGTTCATGGAGAAAGCTGCTGCAGGAACATCTCTCTTACAAGGAAGGGCTGAGGGAGCTGGGCCTGTTCAGCCTTGAGGAGAGATGACTGAGAGGGGACCTCACCAATGTCTATCGGTAGCTGAAGGGAGGGTGCCAAAAAGATGGATCCAGGCTCTTGTCATCAGTGCCCAGCAGTAGGACAAGAGGAAATGGGCAGAAACTGATGCACAGGAAGTTCTACCTGAACATGAGGAAGAACTTCTTTACTGTGCGGGTGACCGAGCACTGGAACAGGTTGTCCAGAGAGGGTGTGGAGTCTCCTTCTCTGAAGATATTCAAGAACTGTCTGAACACAATCCTGCACAATGTGCTCTGGGATGTCCCTGCTGGAGCAGGGAGGTTGGACCAGGTGACCCACTGTGGTCCCTTTCAGCCTCACCCATGCTGTAAATTCTGTTATAGTTCCAAGATAAAGGCTGAACTAACAATGCATTTCAGAGAATACAATTTGTGTGATGTATTGGATGCTCTGTGGTTTTTTTTCACTCAAGAGCAGACTTGTGTATACATGCGGGACACAAAGACAGAAAAGATTAGCTATAGTTTAAATCAGCTTCTGTCACCTAAGGAGGTGGCTCTCACTAGTCAGAGCACTGTGGGGAGCCCTGAGTATGACCATCCCCACCAATGCTGCTCTCACAGGAGGGTGGGGGAGAAGCAAGGCACCAGACAGGAGAGAGCAGGTTGATGTAGACAGGGCAGAAGGGAAAGAGTAAAGTGATCAGGGATGTTGAAGCAGTGGCAGAAAGCCGAGCACATATGATAGACACAAAAGCAGTGGCAAGGTGTCCTGGTTACAAGCAGGGTGGTAAGCATCAGTGGACAATGCAAAGCCTGCCTGCCCAGCTTCAAGTCCTCAATCCAGACTGTACTTTGTGTGCTTCACTTTTCATCATGTGTAAAATAGGAATGGTAATGCCAGTCTTACTTAATGAAATATTTTGGCATCTTTAGGTGAAAAGCCAGACATTTATTTTACGGTCACATGGGACAGAGGAAAACTCTTCTACCTGGGAAAGCCTTCTTCTAGGGGTACAGATCAGTTCCTGTCGTGTTGGGATATGTACAATCATCATCCACCTGTTGCTTAGACCACAGCAATGAAATCTGGAATTTAACATTCAGTACATTTGTTGCCTAAGAGGGGTTCATACTTTGACTTTATTACTAGTAGTGGCTATACAGAGAATATACACAAGGATAAAATACACACAAGGTGTAAATGGAGAAGTGCCAGCGTGTGTGGATGTGCCTGTGTATATGTGTACGCTTATCTTTGTAATACATGAAGCAGCTTGATACAGGACAAAGACTGAGACACGCTTGTTGGATTTTTTGAGTCAGTATTGGCAGGTCTAATAAAAGAATCTATTTCTGCCTACAAATCCTGCCTTGCTCATAATTTGAGCTGGTCACATTTGCAGTGCATTTCAAACACAGTTTGTTTATAGGTGTTCTTCTCTTGGCAGCCTGGCATCTGCTTCTCGATGTCATGTGAAGGGGCATATGCAACTTTACTAATGGTTGCCAAAGGGTATTTGACACTAACCTGAAGGGGGGTGGAGTTTGTGGTGCAAATGCCCCTTGCCCTGGGCTTACAGTGCAAAATGCTGCAAGGATTGCGTCTCAGATCTCATGTGAGTATTCCTCCTGAAGTGGGGGCTGCTGGCTCAGGCACTGCCTTTGCAGGTGTTCTTAATGATTTTCTCTTCAGATAACCCCACATTGTCATCTTTTTCTCCAAGTCCAGCTCCTCTGACATTCACATTGGCAAGCTTGCCAACTTTGAGCTTTGCCTTTTCTCCAGCTTGGAAGTTGCCCTGCTTTCCAGGAGTGATCTCACTGACAGTGTATCACTGCTCTCTGCTGGAGAAGCACTCAGCTGGGCCAGGCCTCTCCGGGTCTCCAGCTGTTTGTCAGGAACGCAGGTGTGATGGCCAAACCGATAACCTCTGAGCCTTCAAGAGCAAACTTAATGTACAGCTTATTCCTGTTCCCCTACAGCACGATTTAGGGTCCTGTTGTGCAGGCTGGAGACAAGAGTTTTCAGAAAAAAGATGAGAGAGATAAATAGGGTGATCCTAGGTGAATATAAACATCTGTAGTCACAGGGACTTGCTCCTTCGTAATGCACTGTAATGGACGCTGGTGTCATTTTCACAGGTTTCTGCTCTAGCCTGGAGTACAATACCGCATTGTATTTGCAGTCATATAATGATCCATCTGTAAAATGTCTTCAGGTGAGATGGAATGACCAGTTAGGAGACTGGTTTTCTACTCAAGGGGCACAGTAAGCATGAGGTCCTAAGAGTTCATGTTGAAAGAGACTCATTTTGGTGTATCTTAAATTAATTTTGGTAGTTGTAGAAGTTATTCTGGCTGTTGCATTGAGTCATTTTTCAAAGACACAGGCAAATGATCAGATCTTCCCCGCAAAGTAAGAATTATTTTAAATAGTGTCTCCCATTTGAGCCCACACACACACACACATCTATATCATGTACATGCACACATGATACATCTTCTAATTTTATATACTTTTGTAGCTCTGGCATCTTTTTTGCTTGAAAACCACTCAAGCATAAATCAGTAAAATGCAGCTTTACAACAGCTTTAAAGTGCTTTTATATTCTGCAGCATTCCATGTGAATTATTGCTGTGCTGTCAAAGAAAACAAAAACATTTGGGAAGGACTGTTTATTTTACAGTGGTTGACCAAAAGTATGCAAGTGGTTATAAAAAATGTAGACAGCTAACAATGGGAGGTGCCATTGCTGATTCTGTAACCCATTCACAAACCTTTGACACTGATTTTAGATCACTAGCGATAGAGCTAGGGACTTCACATAGGAAAACACACACACTTCCAAATCACTGAAGTTATAAACAAAACACACCATTCTCCTCTCCATCAGTCCGCTCTGATCCTTCTTTCCCACCTGCCCACGTAGCCAAGCAAAAAGCGTGGGATTTGTGTATGTGTAGTGGGGCCTTTTTTTTAGCTAACAAAAAAATTGTTGTTTCCACTACAACAAGGTAGTAGGAGAGATGTGTATTTGAATTTGTCTTGTCTTTCAGAGAAACATTTTTATTAAGGTGGTACCACTGTTGGTGCTGTAGGGTACCATTTCCTCTGGTTAGACTCCCCGTGTATGAGCTCCCCCAAAATAATTGCTGCATGCAAGTTTAAGGTAAGTTGGAGTCTGTAAGCTCTTGTGCTTCTTGTTAGAAATAAGGCATGTGGTTCCAGTCTGCTCATTCTAGAAGTGAGTAGTAGAACAGAAGGCAGCCCAAAGGGTGACTGAGGAGGCTGCCATATGAGTGGCGGCCCTGTGAAGAATGACTGAGTAAGCTGGGACTCTTCAGCATGGAGAGAGTTGGTAGAGTTTGACTCTTGACTAATTTTTCTAAAACTGGAGTGAGTGGAATCAAATCAGTCATAGCCTGTTTCAGGACAAGCAGAGACAGAGTCCCTGAATTAGCCATTCTGCTTTGGTTGGTCCCAGTATAAATGTTGGGGTGGGTGGAGAATTCTTAAAAACAAACAGTACCAGTCATAGTAATACTCATGGTCATAAGAACAACAATCATAATCTTAATAATAGTTTATGAAAAAAGCCCCTGCAAGTATTTATTGCAAAGTGGTTTAAAATTCTGCCTTGGTCTGCATCACTTTTTAGCTATTGATATCCTCTGGGACACTGAAAAAGAGAATGAAAGAAAGAAAGCTGTTAAAATAATATCGTCCACCCTCTGCCCTACATTGTACATGTTCCATGCAGTTTTTAATGAAGATCTGTTGACGAAGAAAGGATGTGAATCTTAGTGAACCTGCCTTTCATAAATGTGCTGGGATTACTGTGTCACTACTGTTGACACATTGCCTTTCCCTGTGGGTGCACACCCTTCCCCATGCGTTTCTGCAGTGCATGTAAGTTGGTCTGAGTAGTCCTCCAGTTATGCCGCTTACGTGGAATTTCGTCTGAAAATCGAGGTGGGGAGTGTCTGTGAGCTGACTAGCAGCTGATCAGTCCTCTAGCCCTCTATTACCCTAATAAGTCAACAGTGCCAGAGGCTGTACAGTATTACCTTGCATGGCTACATAATTAAAGCTATCTTCCCTGACCAGAGGGAAATAAGCATGCAAAAGCCTGCTGCTGTTTGCCAAAAAGAGCCTTAGTCAATGGGAGAGAGAGAAATGTTTTGCGCTTGGTCTTTTTGCTGCTTATATTAGAATCATGCACTGCTATTTCTATCTGTTTTGCCAGTTGGCATCCATCCACCTTTTCTATTCATGCTCAAACAGCCAGGAACACTACGGCGGGAGAGGAAGCCCCTTCTCATATGTTGCTGACTGAGCTGCCAATGGCTTGTATTTGTAGTGGATCCAGCAACAAAACAAAGCACAAAGCAACCCCATCACATCAGCTGTGTGTGCTAACGAATAGGTTCATTGAATAGTTTTGGAGCAGTGTCCCAGACCTTCCCTTCCACTTCAGTTGCAATAAAGGCATTAAATTTATTTAATGCCCAAAGCAAAAGTGGCATATGTTTCTTTAAATTTGAATAGCTGTTTTGTTAGACAAAAAAGCCCACACACAACAAAACAAACAAACAAACAGAAAACACCAGAAGGAAAACCCTGAGGCACTTACTACTCAAATGTAGGTGGAGATGAATGAACTTGATCTGAACTGATCAAGTTGATTAGATGGTTTAATTGAGCTTTGGAACAGCAGAAAACTAGACATCTCTTCTGACTGGAAATGGTAAAAGCATCTTATAAACAGCCTGTAATGAGAGAATCTGAGTCATTAACTTGAATGTGCAAATGGCATATACACTTACGTGTCTCATGTCCAAGTTACAGCCTCAACAGAAATAGTTGTACAGGGACTGAATAATAGTTGGGAGGAATAGAGGGGGTAGGAAAGCGAGAAAAACAGCCAAATAATTGAAAACATCCTCCAGAGGAGTACAAATGACGTTTGGGATGCTGAATGTGAGTTGGCAATATGAATACAGTTCCTACCACAAAGCCTTTTTTCAAGGTAGTCATCATTTTGGGATGGGTTGATTTAAAAGGATACACTTGCTGATAGAAACAGGCTTGTCCCAGCCTTCCCCATTGGTAGTAGGATCTACTGATACTGGAACTGAATTCTCCTCTGAGTGTCTCCCTGAAAAATAATCTTTCAGTTTTTCTTCCACCCACTCATTCTGAACTACCAAATTACGTGATCACCATGGGAGTCAAGGTATACCCAAGGTGCTGTGCCTGTGCTAAAACCTGTGGTACCACTGACTAGCTGAGTTCAAAGACTCAGATCAGTCTATTGTGTTTTCAAGCAATTTGCTATTAAGAATGACAGAAGGGAATATTTCTAACATGAATAGTATGATCTTGTCGTAGTCAGACATTTTTATTTCCAGAATTTATTAGTATCTACAAATACTGCTTTCTCCCATTAAGACAGAGGTAACAATGATTTTTTTTCAACTTTGTGAAAACTCTAGAATAGGATAAAGTACTGTAGTTAGGGAAAGTTAATAGTAGTTTATTTTAAATGGACTGACCCACATTTTAAATCTTTTCCTTTTCTTCTAAATTCAGTGATTTTTGTTCTTGGTCCTCTGGACCTTTCATTGGGAAGTACTTTTTACAAGAGTGAAAAATTTAATATCTTCTGCACGTACCATATTTCTGATGTGTAAATCTTTTGGGCATTGTATAAAGGAGAATGCTGCTGTTCTATGTAGGAAGTTAGGCAGCAGAAGGTGAATTGGTGGCATATTCTGATGCTACATTCCCTGGCTGATAGACTTCACTGTTTCTGTTACCCGTAAGTGTGTTTCAGGCGTTTATATTTTGTTATAAAGCACATACTATATTTTCCTATTGTTCGTGAGAAAAACAATGCATTTTGAAAAGTTTTATCCCTTAGCTGAGAGAAAAGATTATTGTGAAGCTGTTTCAGAAATTAACAGTGTGTTTTGTCAAAGATTGTCCTTTTTCCTGTGTGGAGAGCCAGTGGCTTCTTCCTCGGCTCCGTACTAAGGAATACTTTGAAAATGGAAAATCTAGTCAATGGGCTGCTCATGTTACAGAAAAAGAGCAAGAGTTGACCCCAGGCATTTCACATGTTCTTATTCAGTATCTTTTCTCTGCAAAGCCAGTTGGAGCTGTGTTTATTTCTGTGTGTTATTTCATAGAGAAAACTCACCAAAGGAGTAGAAGGGTTGGTTTTGCCTGTTGGCTGACCTGCAGTAGCCAGCCACATGTGTGTGGTTAACTTGCTGCAGATGGAAGGCAAACGGCGTCACTTAAGCTGCTATCAGTGAGCCAACATGTGGTCAGTAACTTGACTGTGTGCCTGCAATTCCTGTTTTGAACTGACCCAGAGGCAGTCGGTTGGTAGTAAAAACCTACCTGAGAAACATTTGTCAGGGGAAGTTTAAGATATGGGTATGTGATTTGGACATTAAATTTAATTAAAAAGATTATGGTATAGGAACAGGCTTAGGAAAAAAGGAATTGTCAGCATAGCTGCATTGTCTGGGGGAAGTGGACATTCACTTATGGGATGTCCCTGAGCCCAGGGTGTCTGGGTATGGGAACGTTGCATACACAGAACAAAACACTGGAGCTCAGAGATTCCAGAGTTTAATATCCTTTGGTGTGCTTTTCCTTCCTTGCTTTTATGGACAATGAATAAACCTGGGAGAATAATATAAGTCTGGATTTACTGTACACATTTTAAGTCTCATATTCTTTATGGCGCAAGGTAAGCTGTAAAAGTTCAAGGTTTCAGTTCTGTGTAAATCTGTGTACTGCCATCAAAGAGATTGAGACAGTTTTTGTGAGTCAGAATCGGCATAATTTGGAAAAAAAATAAAGCTATTTCAGCATCATTGAACTAGAACATTTTCACTAACTTAAAGCAAATAAAAACATCCAAGATTAGTAAATCTCCTGTGGCTGAACAGAAACATCTTGATCATTTTCCAATCATTTAGAAGCAAGCTATTAATCTGTAAGGCCCAGTAGAGATGTTTTCAGTTGTGCCTTAAACCTTTTACGATCCTGAATCTCCAGTTTTGCTCATATATCTGGTGTTCTGGGCTGTCACTGCCATTCTTTGTACTAAAAGGAAATATTTTCTCTAAGATGGGCATTGATTTTTGCACTGGTAGATAATACCAGCACGTTATTTGAAAAGCGTCTGAAAGGCAAGATTCTTTTGTCTGAAAGCTCCGCATTAGAGAGTACATGGATTTTCCTTTTTTTTTTTTTTTTTTTTTTTTTTTTTTACCAGGACTACTCACTGTGTTCTTTCTGCTATAGTTACTCAGTCACAGCTAGCGGGTACATTCCGCTGATGATGACTTGCAAGTGCTGTGCACTACCTTTTTTCTTTGCTTAAAACCCTATTTCAGGATTTTATTGTCAACCCTTACTGCAGTTCATGGATGCATTCTGCACAGAATCAATGCCAGTGGCAAAGAGCCTAGAGAAGGGCACAGAACCTCTGATCCACCTCTGCAGTTGAGGTAAAAAGCTTTGTCAAAGGCACAAGTTTTTGAACTTGTCTGGCAGGGACTGGTGGCTGGCCAGCTCGGGTGAGGCTGTGAGAGCTGCTCTTGCACGGTACCCTCAGCCCTCAGTGACAGGGTTGACAGCTTCTGGAAACGATGGAAAAACTCCTGTATTTGGATCTGCAAGCTTGTGTACCTGCCCACTGCTTGTTGAAGCATCCATAAGCTCCTGGGCTTTACTTGCAGCACGTACCCCCTCCTTCACATGTGAAATACATTTATTCTTGTCTCAGCTGTAAGCATGAACTTGGCACACAGAACAGCATTACACATGATATCCTCTTTTCTCTCCTGTAGCAAAGTGAAATGATACGCCCTACGCACACACGTTCCTCAGACTCCTCTCAGTTAATGCCTTCCTTCCCACTCTCCCATTCACTGTGGACTGGGTCCTGATGGCACAGAAAATGGCCCATGATGGAGTTAGGCAGCCTCAGAGCTCTGCCTGCTTGGAAGCAGTGTTGTACTGATGGCTGCAGGATGGATGGATGGATGGATGTATGAAGAGCGTGTCTCTGAGTGGGCAGGAGGAAGGATGCAGTGTGCGGCCACCTCACAGTGCTGTGCAGCTTGCAGTGTCCAGCCAGCCCCACACATCCCCCTTGCACTCTCTCCCTCCATTTCAGCCTCCTTCTTGCTCCTTTTCTCCTTGGCTTACTCCACCACCCATATAGTTATCTAGTCCTGTCATTACAGGTCTCTAACTCTAGCTACGCTTGCTTGTGTCTTCAGAGGCGAAGGAGGAAAAGAGGGAGGGAGGGAAGGAAGGAAGGAGGGAGTCCCATCTCTCCCGCTGACACTCGCCCCCAAGGTCTTGGCCAGGGGACAGCCACTGCTGGCAGCAGTCTGGGAGGAACTCACAGTGGTAGCAGAAGAAAAGAATTTGGCAGGGAGGTGAACCACATGACTGTGATTCATCCTGCACTCCCAAAATGTGGCAGGAGGGATAGGAAAGGCTTCGTGTGCCAGCACTGAGAGCAGAGATATTCACGTTCAAACATCACATTCTTTTTATAGTAAGGCATGTCTCATAGGAAAAATATTGAACTTGGCCTTCCAGGATGAAGAAAATAGGCCTAACTATGATTTTACTGCTTGAGTCACTCACTTAATCAGTTACTGGTTGCATGTAGGAAGCCTTCTATTAGGCTGACTTGGAAAAATTGTTTTTCATTAATTAATAGTGACACTGAGCTGTTTTTCAATTTGCTCAAAACTGCTTTCATTTGTAGATCCGCTTATGCGAAAACACTCCTAATATACCATGGTTTGAAAGAGTAATTACCTTAATCCAGTCACTTGATATAACTTCCTTCTAGATAAGGCTCTACTTTTTATCAGGAGTTACAAGTTTGCTGGAAAGGTGAACAAAGTTGTATAGGAATCATGATGAGTTTTGGGCCTGATTCTTCCACCTTTCCTCATATGGGATAGCCCTTTAGTTGCACGTGTGTACCATTCACATACCACGTAGGAATGAAAACAACAGAAGATGTCATTTAATATGCATGGAAAGTGCAGGGTGGCAGTTTGAAGACCATGTAATAAATCAGTTCCAGTACAGCTTAAAAATTCTGACTTTCCTTTTGTAGGGCACATTTTTGTGAAAATCCAGCATAACAAGACCATCTCCTCAGCCTTATTTCGGCCCAGCTCCTCTTTCCAGCAGGGGGTGGTTACAGATGCAGCTGTGGCAGTGCAGTTCAGCTCAGCAGCACCAGTCTGCACAGTCCCACACTCGAGAGGCTCACACTGGCTCAAAGGCTGATTGCTTCCCATGTGCCATAAATCTGCATTTGCATCCAAAAATGTAGAGGCCACAGTGTATGGAAGTTCCTTTTCCTCCCTGAGTGTGTTTATGACAGATTTATATTGATGGCAGCAGTGTACACGGCCACAGACGTCTATTATATTCAGGCTCTCCTAACTCAGTCCCTGTTTCCTGCTGAAGGTGAGACAAGGTCCTGTATGAATGAGGGGTGAAATTACAGCTGAACTTTCTAATTGTGTTAGTACAGGAGAACCTTTAAGAAACAGAGCAAGACCTTTTGTGTTCAGAGCTACCCCTGCCCTCTCTTTACCAGTTCACTTCATGTTAAGTTCACATTTTTCCCCCCTACAAAAAAACAGTAAATGTGTGCCTATATATCTCCCTATGTTTACAAAGGATATTTGAAAGGAAGGTCAGAAGTGCTTTAATTCTTGAAAAAAGCCAGCCAGTTTCAGCTACTCAGAACTTTCAAAGTGTATACAAAAACACAAATGCTGGTAACTGTTATTTCAGGCCTCAGGCTTAGACATGATAAATTAACACTGTCCAGATTTCATTTTGGAAGCAGTGCCTACTCCTGCACAGACATTCATATCCTGATGAACTCTGGGGTGGCTTGGAGGGGCAATCACCACATCCTCTGTCTGACCCTGGTGACTGCTTCCTTCTGCCTCCCGCACTGGGCTGAGCAGATGAGTCTGAGTGCAAACACCAGCCGCAGCTATGAAAGCCAAGCCAATGTCAAGTTCAGCTCTGCCAGAGTATTCCAGGACCAGATACGTCTTCATCTCATCCTCCTTTGCCTCTGCCCTCTCCCTCTTTCCCTGTGACAGAAGAGGAAGAAAAATCTGATGTTTACAGTAAGGATTTCAGAGATTCCCAGTGCATTTTAGGAGAGGTCTTTGGGGCTTTGAAGAACCTCATTGTGAAGCTGCTCTGATAAACCACAGTCCCCTCTGTGGTCTCATAATAATTTTTGGAATAATTTTAATTGGAGTAATTCCTTTTCAATTCTAAGTCTAAAGTGGGAACCAGGAGGCAATGCTGAGCTGTAACCAGAAAGAGAGAGTGACATCTTGCCCTTTCTTCTCTCCTCTGTAAATGTTTTTGCTTCTTGTTTGTTGGACAAACATTCTTTCTGTTTAACTTGTTGTGGGCTCTGGTTGCTTTGCCAAAAGATTGGAGGAGAAGCATGGACATGAGCAGAACCTAACTCCTTAAAGAAGCTACCAAAGAAACTGAACCAATCCCAGAAATCATGGGGTGCAAAAATGCCTCCAGGGTGCCTATCCACTTCTATTTTCACCTGTACCAGCCTCTGAATCTAGGCTGGTCAGTTATTTCTTGCTTCAGTTCTTGTTTCACTACAGCTTTTAATGGCTTAGGACTTAATAGTTGTTTGCAGTGGTAAATAGCTCCACGTTTGAAAGGAGGGATCAAAATCTTCTGAACCGAATCCCCTCTTTAAACAGCCCATCTTTATTTTTAACTTTGGAGCAAACATCAGCGGCACGTTGTTTTCTGTATTTGCTGTGATTCAGCCATCAGCCACCTCAAGCAGGGTGGTTCCACATTGTTCCTGCCCGAGCCTCTGTCACCCCTTGTGCCAGAGGTTGTGCTTCTGGCTGAGCTGGGGCATCTGAGTGGTCAAGGTGTCTGCACAGGTTTAATTAATGCAGGTTTTTTGGGCTGACATACCGCTGCAAACATCTGTCTGTGCCTTTAGGTTCCTAACATATCTTTAAATGCCTGTGTGAGTGTGTCTTCCCAAAGACACAGAGGAAGTCTGTGGTAGAGAAGGAACCTCTCCCAGGGGGAGGGACCATGATGGTGCAGAACAATGAGTAAATCACGGCATCCTCGTTCGTTCATGGACCTTTTTGAAGAGGGCTCAAAACACCGGCTAGTAAAAGGAGCATGTGTGAGATGATGTCACCCTGGCTTCAGAGGAAGAACCCAGGGCTTCATGCTGCTCCATGGCAGCGTGACAAGTCAGGCTTCCAGTGACAGTCATTTACCTGCTAGCCTGGATTGCAATGGATTATGGCTGAAGTTGTTACGGTCCGTTTGGTGGAAAACAAACAATCAAATAAACGGACAAACAGATCTGTAGTTTAGGAGGCTACTTTAAAATGTCAGCCATCTGCTAGGCAGAGGGTCAATAAATCAAGGTTGCAGGAGGAGGTTAGTGTGCACACGTGTGCGCCTGTGTTCTGCAGGCTTTGCATACTTCTCCAATGACCAGCTTTCTAAGTTGATACTTATTTTGCAGAAGATGCTTCTAAGATTTACGCAGCTGGTGGCAATTAGAGGACTATGCTGGAGGGACTATCTCTCGACCTGTTTCTTTTTTCACTCTAGCCGACTGTCTAACCTTGGAAGGTGCTGAATAGCTGCACTTCCCATTGCATTTGGTTGTCACCCTAGGTGTTGTACGCCTTTGCTGGAGCAATGGTGTATCTTCAGATCTGTTGTTTCACTCAGTGTCTTCATTAAGGGTGGGCCTGGGGTGGAGTAGGTGGAGCAGCCCTTCCAGCCCGTCTGCCTTTAAGCCATTTGTGTTCTTAAGGCCCCATTCTCAGAGCAGCTTACCCATGAGAGCAGCGTGGTATCTTACTCTCAAATGAATCCCATTGAAGAAAACAGGCCAGCATGAATGAGTGTGAGAGACTCCAGCGCTCCCTTTTCTACCAGATAAGGAAATTCTGTCCCAAGTTTTGCAGTCAATTACAGTGGCAGTGTTTCCACTGATGCTGAGGTAAGCTAGAGCTCCCTAACCAGCTCCCTGGGGGGAATATTCAGGAGAAAGCAGAATCTAGGGTTAGCAAAAATCTTTGGTTTCTTTCATTTATTAAGAAACAAAGGAGAAGAGCCCTTTTAACATGATTGCTTTTTTTTTTTTACATGACTGCAGAACACGGTGGTGTTCTACACCACCCCATTTGGTTTGTACACCCAGATATTTATTCCTCCACTGCCACTGTGCTGCCATATGGATATAAACCCCCTTGGACCAGTAAAAGATCATTTAAAACAAAGAGGAAAATGAATAGCATTTTCAGAGCAATAGAGGAAACACCTTTGCAAACAATTCGCTCCCATTTTGAAAAACGTTAGAGTATCAGCCTCCAAAGTTGCAAATAATACTTTTGTTAGGTTTCAGATGCACACACACAAACAGATGCAACATATGCCCACCTAAAGAGTCCACTTCCATCTGCATGAATATTCCTTCACTCCTTCATCATCACAGCAAATTCTTTAATGCAGGTCATAAAATAAAAGTAATTAACAATGTTTATGAGGAAGCATATTGTGTTTAAGCGCACATTGTGAAGAAAAAAGGGCATTAGGATTGTTCAGAGCATAGGAAGTGAGGAGGGAGGAAATTGTGTTTGTTGAATGTGTTTATGTGAGGATTACATGCAGTTTATGCAATTCAAGATTTCAGAAGCAGATAAGGTCTTTTAAATCAGCCATAAAATTTGTATCTGATTTTTCACACCAAAGAAATAACAGAAAATGGTTTTGTTTTCTCTGGAGGAAAACAGACTGAAGGAGGCATAGGGCCAAATTCTGATCTCACTTTCACTCGTGTTCAGTGAAATTGTTGGAAATATGCTGGATTTACACTGATGTAAGTGAGATTAGAACCTTGCCTGTGGCAGACAGAATGTTGTCTCTGTACGTCTAGTATGGTTTGGGGCTATTTTAATACAAAAACTGTGTTGCTGTAATGTAGTTGAAAAGGTCATGGTGAGCAAATACAGACAAATGATACATAACAATTTGCAGCTTTAATATAATTTTGCTGATATTTGCGGAGTTCTTTGGATCTCTGTATAATTTTGCTGGTTTAAATGTGTTTCTTATGAAAAGTTATTAACTTAAGAGAAGTAAAAGTATTCACCGGGCGAGTCTGAAATTAATCAACACCCACATGTCATATCCCTTTCAGTTGCTAAGTGAATGCTTGTCTTGTCCGATCTTGTGGATTTAATTTCTGCCAGGATGTATTTATACTCTTAAAATGAATCTATCCAAGCAAATCTTTCATTCCGCAACACAGTCTTAGCTGGCCCTGCATAGCCCATAGGTGATGCATATTCTTTTGACGCAGACGTGGGACATCCCACAAGATCAGATGAATCAGAGAGGAGGCATCCATGTACCTTCTTCACTGACTGTAGGCCCATTCTGCTGTTTGGGTGCGTTTATTCTATTTTACAGGCTAAAACTGAGGTCAGATTCTGTACTGCTCTAAGCCGGCCGAGATCCTTTTATTGCAGTGGATCTGTAGCAATTTGCACTGGCTGGGAATTCGGCCCCTAAAAGCTTGTGTCAACAAAAGTTTTAACCGGGGGAAAAGCAGTAGAAAAAACTAACTAAGTGAAGCTGTTGCTGTCGAGAGACATTTCTATTATGTAACCCTAAAGTAGTAGTGTTTTGAGTATAGCCCATTCGGTCATCCTAAACAGAATTAGTACAGTTGGGAAAGGGGGGGAGGTGTGAATGTTTCAAGGAGGTCTTTGAACGTTTCTTCAAATGTTCATTGCATCTAAGATCCCATTTTTTGTGTGCCTTTATTTGCTCCAGAATACCGCTGCACTGCCAACAAAGGAGGGCTTGTCCTCCCAGGAATTTTCTGCATTCCTCTCTGGAGTAGGCATTTTTCTCAGCTACAAAGGCCCTTTGGCAAATTCCCTCTAATCATTGGATTTACCCTGTGCTCTGATAGGTGCCATTCATGAACTTGGTCTGCTGTTTGATGGGCCTGAAGCATTAATGGGATCTTTTCATGATAAACAAAACAGAGTAACATTACTGGAGGAATCACAAAGCTGCTCTTGTAGGGCAGTGCGGTTCTTTCTCCCTCCGTTCTCTCTCTGTTCCACTCCATTCTCCATTTTTCTTTCATTTTTTTCCTTATCATTTCCTTGCTTTTATGAACATACATTATTTTTTGTCTCTGGGACCATTTTTAGTGGCAGATCTTTCCAGATCTGTTTACCTCAGGAGTCAGTGGGCTAGCTCACTGCCTGTGCTTGGCCCCAGGAGGTACAATAAACCCCTACAAACAGCCCAGCTTTAGCAGCTTGGTGTTTTTTCCGAGAGTCTCATACACCATCAGAGCAGAGACATCCATAGATTCCAAATCCTATCTTCACTCTCGTGGGTTTCATTCCCATCAATGGGTTTCACTTCCATCAATGAATGACCAGTGTTCATATGAGGAGGGAAGGGAAAAGGAGTTGTAGAAGGACTCACTTTTGTATTGAAATAAAACCCAAAGTTGTCTCTGCTTTTGAAGTCCATTTGTAATGGTGATTTTGTTGTCTTTTAGACATCATATGTGCAGTTTTCCCTCTCTAGTCAGTTTTAAAAAGTGCTCTACTGTCCTATTAGCGGGTATGTTGTAAAAAGCAACATACACAGAGGTGACTCAATAGCTTATAAAAAATAAGCTCAGCAACAAAAGATAAGACAGAACTGCATCTTTTTTTTGAAGCTGTTTCTGTCTTCTTTGTGGGGTGATGGGACCCAATAAAATGTAAACAATACACTGCTCTTTCTACCACCACTCCTTTCACTGAAATATCTCACGTGCCTTCTGATGAAGTATCACTTGGATTTTGGGTGAGCAGTACAGCTTCTCTTCAGAAAATTAAAGTTGCAAGATTTTTCTTTTAAAAACCCTTTCATTTAAAATTTCTGAGTTTGAAAAATGCTGTGTTTCCAACTGTCAGTTTTAAACCAATTAATTTTCACATTCACCACTGAATTTGTTAAATCATCTATATTTAAAGCTGATAATTAATTGTTTGAGTGAACATAAACAGCGGGTTTTGTTTCAGAATTTGCTGAAGTCACCCAATCTTTTTTCAGAAAAATAATATTTTGCTGGAATCATCTTCCCTTAATGGGGGAGTAATGAGACAGAAGGGAAATGAGCACGTTTTCTGTCATGTGCTGCACATAACTTCTCACACTTTCATCCTGCTGAACAGCACTGTGTTTGGAAAGTGTCGGGGAAAAGCTGAGTGTACTGTGAGGATGTGAGAAAGCTTCTTAGACTTAGGTCAACAGGTGAAGGCATTGCAGTCAGTAACTCCTCTTTTTGGTACCCTGGAGACCCTCCTGATTTTTCAGATAAGAGCCTTAACCTTAAATGCCTGATGGGATTGCTTACGTTGAAGGAAACATAAGATATTTGCTGTAATTTGGCCTAGCTCATCTGGGGAAATCTCCCTAAATCTTCCTTTGTGCCTTCCTCTTCAGTCTGTCTGGTTATCCATCTATCCATCTCCTTGCAAAACTATCAGGGAAGTCAGGGCTTTTCTGATGTGCTTGGGAGACAAGAAAGGCTGCCTGAGCTGACAGTCTCTGGAATGGAAAGCCCCCACTGATCCAGCTGACAGCTCTGCAGGTGGAATGAATGTGAAAGAGAGAGAGTACAAGGTTTCATCTCTGACAGATTAAGGGGGAAACAGGCTGAGAATGAAGATGGTGCTGTGTAAGCTCACCAGGCTGGGTGGCCTGGACATGATGGACACCTGGTGGGATACCTGCCCTGGTCGTGCCACAGCCAGCACCTGTTGGGGGTGTTTCACCAGCTTCCAAGTGCTGTGTTTCCAAGGGGACTGCACCTGCTAGTGTGTGCTTGTGGAAATTTGGCAGCTATGGAGAGTTGGGAGAGTATAGAAGCGATTCAACGCATGGGCTTGACAAAAATTCAGTCTCCTCGTCTGTGAGGAGACATAAGATATGAATGACCTCAAGGCCCCAGAGCCCCTCAGCTCTTCCCTATCAGCTTCCAAACCTGAAGTGCACAATGTTTTATTAACAGTTGCTATAACTATAAACACTTACTTGGCACCAGTCACTGTGGTGTCCAAGGACCTCCGTTCATTTTAGTGAATTAATTAAACATATTACAGTGTTTAATGCCCACGGTGGGAGATTCAGCTGCGGGCCATGGGAACTCAGAGTTGCATGGTTTGAGTGGGACACATGATTAAAGGATGCATAGTCATAATTCCAGTTGTGCACTGACAACTTTATTTTGTATTTTTTCTCTTTTTAAATTCACCTTCCAAAACACTCGTTGCCAAAAATACCATAGGGATAATGAAATAATGTGAAAGTAACTTTGTGTTCAAAATTACATGTTTCATACCTCCTGAGAATAACTTGAATGGTATAGAGATTAGAGGTACCTTTAAATAATGGAGTCTTTTTTTTTCCTCAAAGTCCATTGGTAAAAATTTGCTTTGCTGTCCTCAAAGAACTAGTGCTATAAAATGCCAATCATGGTTTAATTGTGATTCAGTATGTTAATTCCGTGTGACAGCCTAAAGGTCTTTGAAGTCTAATTCTTGATTGTGTCTAATAATCTGGGGTTTTATAGTGTTGAAATTTAAGAAACAGGCCTGCAGCTAAACTGATGCAAGCAAATATAGTTGTGAGGTCACAGTTAACTGTGATTGAAGGCGAAGTCCTTCAGTGTTCACTTGAAGACTAGAGCAGAGTCATGAAGGGGTCAATCCAGAGGTCAGTCTCCAACCTCAAGCTCACATTTTCTGCAGATCTATTTCCCATGTATTTGATCAAGAAATGGTAAGAGTAACTCTTTGAAAAGTGTAGTGACTCAAGTAAAATGTTGTCCTTCCCATCAAATATAGGAGATATTGGCATGAGGAGGGGGAAAGCTGTGCTTCCTTAGGCCAGTTGGCCTCCTTGAGCTCACTGAAAAAAGGTAGTGGAACTTCGTCTCTGCTGGGCGGAATGAACTAGCAAAGAGGGTCTGCTCAAGGGACTTCTCTATAGATATACTCTTGAGTGGTCTGATTCCTCCAGGCAAAAAAAGAACTCGAAGGGGAATATGTGCTCTGTGTGAGAGGTAAGATTTACATTGGAGAAAACCTTGCATTATAGAAGGAGCACAATGTCAATTGTCTCCTTAGGTCTCAGTGATGGTAAAGGGTTGAGGTCTTCTTCAAGCGAGAAGTAGATGACAGCATACAGAAGTGCTTGTTTTCGACTTCATTCCAAGTTAAGAAAACAAAAGACATGCAACATTTATTTCCCCCCAAAAAGGTGTCCCTTACTGCTCACTGCTTCCTTCCTGCCCACAGCTGCGGCACAGCTGGGCTGTGAGCAGCCCTGTCCCACCATTGCCGTGGGCTCGCAGCACCACCTCTCCTTTTCCTCTTGGTTGCAGAAGTGTAGTTTGTGAGCAATGCTAGCTGAAGATGAGGAGATGTGTTCTGTCTGTGCTGTGCACAGGGCTGTGATTACAAGTGTAGCAAAATTTGAGATGCACTGGTGTGGGTTTCAGCTTGGGTAAGAGTTTGCTGGAACTGGTTTGGAATTTTTGGAGGGTTCCCCCCCCCCCCAGAAACACTAAGTTGTTGAACCAGAAATTCCCAAGAGGAAAGGTCCATTTCAAGAAATTTCCCATCTCAGTTAAAACCAATGGAATGAGAAATTCCAGCTGATTAATTGTATTGGTGTTTTTGTCTCATGAACCCTTTTTATTTTATTTTTGAAGGACTTCTACTTAACTTGTCTTCCTCAATCTTTGAAATACCAGTTGCTACATCAAGCAACTTCCAGTTCTCTGGCCCTTAGCCTGACAATTGTCAGATTGCAAGGCAAATTCACTTTGATTTCATGTCAGCAGCACGTCCTCCCTCTGGTTTGTTTGTTACAGAGGAACCAGAGCTGTAGCTGGAAAACTCTTTGGTTGATATCATTGTAGTCCCTTCTAGCATCAGGAGCTATCTTTTCAGCCCCAGGTGCTTGGCAGGCAAGCCAGTGTGGTGGCCAGAAAAGAGCCATGGTATCATTAATATCATAGCAACTGCTGTGGATGATGTACCTTGTGCAAAAATCATGCAACTTGTCAAGTCCATTTTAGTCTTTAGAAGGAAGCACAGTCTGAAAAGTTCTCTCAAAGCAAGGAAAAATGTTCTTCTTGTGCTAAATTCTGCTCAAGATCTTCCCAAAAGATAGTATAGCTTCTTGTACAGAGTTATAATAACCTCATAAAACTGACAGGAGGTTGTTTCTTCACTCCTGCCTGAGGAGCAAAACTTGGCTCCTCACCCTTTGTGTTTTTAGTTCCCATATGCATGTGAAGGATACATGAAGAACAAAGGCAATTGATCATGGGAACAGCTTGCTTAGGGGATGTGGTGAGTTCTTCCAGGCTTGCAGTCTTTAAATCATGATTGGATGTTTTTCTAAAAGAGAGGCAATATTCAACCTGAAATTATGATGTTGATGCAAGAATTGCTGGGTAAAGCTCTGTGACCTGTGCTGTGGAGGAGGTCAGAGTAGGTAATGGCAATGGTACTTTCTGGTCTTACAGGTGTCTGTTTGGTGTGTTTGGGGATTTATTCATCACTACGACCTGTACACTGTCTCAGTTCAGTGTTTTATTCATTTTGGTGTTACCATTGTTACCTAAATTAATGCAAAAATTAAAAGCTCCTTAACACCAATGTAGTATTAAGAAGCAGGCATTCTTTATTCAGCCAGATGCACCTGGCAACACCATGAAGACTGTTCCCATTGCTGTAACTACAAAGATTATCAGAAAGCAAAGCTTCTTCCTTTCCAGAGCTGCATGCTGGCACGAACTGATTGCCAGGGTCCAGGGTAGGTGAGGTCAGTGGAGGAGAGAGGCCAAGTCGTCCTAGCTGACCATTGCTGGTGGAGGACCCCACGTAGTTAAGCTGTGGAAAGATGTCCCCGTTGAGCTCCAGCTGTGCGGGTGGAAGAGGTCACTGCTCTCGGCTTCTTGTCACAGCCTTCCAGCCCGAGGTTACTGACCTGGCCCAGCTGCAGCCAGTGCTGTCTGTGAGCGCTTCCTAATCTGCTCCAAGCAAAACCAGCCACATTAGTTCAGTCAGTTTAAATGGCTGATCAGAGAGAGCCTGGCCACTTTTTCTGAAGCGGTGGGAAGATGTGCCACAACACATGCTGGTGGCAGAGCAGTGACAGTGGCAGCTCTCGCATGCTCCGCTGGAAGCAGTGCCGTCCTGCAGGAAAAGGATGCATGTCCTCACACTCAGAGCTGGCCCTCATTTTCCCTCTCCACTGCTCACTTCCCACCTTGGAGACTGTCTCATCAGGAAGAGATGATTAGGCTTCTTCTATCACATGTCTAATTGTCCCGTGGCATGAGGTCTTTTGTTGCTGTATTTGCATGCACTCAGCTTCTACCTGAATTCCACTGTAATTATCTTGCCTGCACCTCCACCATATCAAGCCCGGGTTACAGGCACATCCTTTTGAGAAGGATTTGTTTTATTTACTCATCTAGGAAATAGAAGTTCACATCCTGTGAGTTGTACTGGCCTTGTTTTTCCTGCTCATTTCTGGCACTACTCTTCCACTACTGCAAAAATCTGTTTAACTTTGTGAGCTCCTGGCAAGCAATAATTGCATTATCAGCTCTGTCAAATTATCAGTGAACCTATAAAGCAGTGTCTTTTCATGAACCCCTATGCCTTGAAGCATCAGTGTTTGCAAAGCAGCTCAGATGAAAGAGGTTGCTGGGGCTGGCATCAGTACAGACTTGTGCCGAGACCGGCCTCATTTAGTGCAAGTTTATTACCTGTGGAATTTAAAAAGGATGTTCAGTGTAGCATGTCCGACAGGCAGGAAGCAAACTGAAGCTTGATTTTTAACTCTGGTTAATATCCAAATATTTTGTTTTACAGGAACTGCTAATTTTTGTTTAATCTTTTCAACAGCTACTGAGCCAAAGTCAGCTGTAGTCATAACCTCAGTAAGAAGGCTGAGGTCTTGTGTAGTCAGCAGGGGTATTCTAGGTTTAAAGGAGTGTAATCTGGTGAAATGAAGAGGCAGTCTGGTCTAGCACTGGTAGTTTCTGTTGATTTGAAGAAGATGAATCAGTTTATAAATCCTGCTATGCTGTGGGAGGAATTTGAGGATGGCAGTCTTCGAGAACTGACAGCAGACAGTCCACACTGGTTTAATTTTATTCTGAGCATAATGTTAGTTGGCATGTGATGAGATCAGAGTTTCTATTTGATGTTAGCTGAATTTATTACCCTTGCTGGTACCCTCTTGGTAGAGATCCTGTCAATGTTTCTATTATAAACTTTGTTTATTAGTAATAACTCAGCCATAAAAATTCTCTCCAGATTGAAATGTAGTGAGCAAATTCTCGGCTGAGTTTCAAGAACATTTCTCTTTCCCCTAAATTTTGAAGGAAATTGTTTTGGCTGTGGTTTTGTTAGAATAAGATAAAAGGATTTGGGGCATACTTTACATTTCTTTCACTAAACCAGAAGCAAACATTTTACAGGCAATCATATTCTTCACTGTTTTTTATATATAATGAAATTAGGAACCAGACAGCAAAAAGATTTTGTGTACAATTTAACTGGCTGGCTATCCATATGTGAAAATACGGCATAATTCCCCATCTCCTCAGGAAGGAAATTCTGTTTTACAGTTGGCAGTGAGGGTATAGGGATTGTTACTGTCCTGGCTTCATCTGGGATGCAGTTAATTATCTTCCTAGTAGCTGGAACAGTGCTGTCTTTTTCAATTTAGTATGAGAGTACTGTTGATAACACACTGGTGTTTTAGTTGTTTCTGAGTAGTGAAGAGGTGCACAAAAAGCCGTGAGGGAGCATGGCCAGGACAGCTGACCCAAACTGGCCAAAGGAATATTCCATACCACAGAATGTCTTGTTCAGTGTATAAGCTGGGGGGAAATTGAACAAGAAGGGCTGATTGCTGCTTGGGGACTGGCTGGGTGTTGGTCAACAGGTGATGAGCAATTGTTCATCACTTGTCTTTTTGGTGGGAGCTTATTTCTCTCTCTGTCTTTGTTGTCTCCCTTTTCATTGCAATTATTATTATAACATTATTATTGTTACTGATGTTGTTATTATATATCAGTTATTAAGCTCTTCCTATCTCAACCAATGGGGTTTACTTTCTTCCTGATTCTCCTCCCCATTCCACTGGGATTAGGATGTGAGAGGGAGTGGCTGTGTGGTACTTAATTTCTGACTGGGGTTAGACCACAGCAGTTACGCTCTGCAAGTAATCCGTAGCCATCTCCTTATTAAAAAAAATAAAATGTGTGCAATACATTTTTAGATCACAGATTCACAAACCTAATGTCCTGTATACAAGTAGTCAAAACCAGAAAAGGATGCAAACAGTCTCCTTACAGATAGTCATTAACAAAGGCAGCCTGCAAGGGAAGATTCAGTTCGGTTTATGGGCCTTTAATGCTTGTCCGATGCCTTGGAAAACGAGGATGAAGATGTCAAATGACACTAATCCCCTTTTTCATCTCTCTTCATTCTCCTTTAGGTTCTATAGCTACTTTGGATAATTTGATGTAAATAAATGACCCACAAGTAGGATGATGCCCCTACAGACACCTCATACAGCCCCCACGTACCATTCTTTAGCTGTAGGGCATCTGGGGACTGCAGTGGTGACATGATCTAAACTCTGGAGTACAGCAGTGTACTGGTGCCCAGACTATCTGTGAGCAAACAAATCTGATGGTTTAATATGAGGTAACCTTCTCTTTGCTTAGGTGATGAGAGGATAAAAGCAGGGCACTCAGGGGTCCAAGTCAGTGAAGTGTCCATCTATGGACCTGCAGGCCATATTAAAAGCCAAAATGTGTAGGGATTGAGAAAGATACTGGTTTCAGGAGTGGAAGCACAGAGAGGTGAGCTGTTACAGCAGAGAATGAAACTTTGTTAGCTTCTGACAAGGAATATTTCTGTTGAAATATTCTCATCAGAAAATAGTGTTTTCGAGCTGAAACTACTTGGTCACTTCAGAAGATGATTTCTTCATGGAAAAACCCCAAATATAACATTTTCTAGTCCATGCTGGGCTAACATATCAGTGATCAGTTTTCCTATGAAAAGGTGATGTTATCTCTCCTTCAGTGTGAGGAAGTGTCTCTCTGTGGAGCAGCGGGAGGAGGCAAAGGTGCGTGTGCATTTTCCAGCTTGACTGAACTGTCCAAGACCTGAACCAAATCCAAATTGTTCAGTGGTGTACCAAGATGCAGGGCACTAACCCATTCACGAGTTTGAGATAGAGGGCAGGAAGGAGGTACTCACGGAGATACCACACTCATGTGAACCTTGCAGACCAACTGTTGAACTGCTGTAAATTGGTCTGGCTCCAGTGACCTGGAGCTATGCTAAGTATGCATTAGGGGGTCAGATGCATTCAAGCGTGTCTTGCTTTGTTTGCGTTCATTCAGAAATTGTGCCAGTATCCAAAGCATGACAGGAGCATATATTTTAGAATTAAAAAATTTAAATCCGGCTGATTTTGAATGTGCTGGGGTTTTTTTTTACCTTTGTGTTAGTTATTTATGATACTGGCAAGTAAAAATTAGTATGGATCCCAAGGAAGTGTTTGATCTAAAATAAGGAAAATTCCTTTAAAGGGGAATTGTTTAAGGGGCTGATAGTTATTTATTTTATTAAGCACCATAAGGGTTGTTTGGATTTGTGTTCTGCCTATAATTCCTGTATTTGGAGCAGTGCTGATGGGAAAATGGTACCAGCAATTTATGAAAGGTGATACTGTGTCAACAGATAGGCAATGGGTTAGGACATGTGACAGTAATCTTCCATGGCATTCAGAGCATTCAGACCATATGCTTTGAAACATCAGTAAAATACATGTCAGAACCACTTCCTCTCCATGCCCCCTCCCAAGGACCACAGTGGGGGCACACTAAGGAGTGCAGCTGGGGGGCTGCTTTGCACTCCTCAGCACTGGGATGCTCTCTAGAAAGGAAATTGGCTTGAGGAGGGTGGAGGGGAACTGCAAGGCCTTCTCCCAAAAGAATGAATGAATGAAGTTCAAACATGTGAGGAGGTGAATGGACAGGGCAGCAGCTGTGTGATATTAGCAGGACCGGCTGGACTGGTGTGAGGTTTGCTCATGAATATTTTGTGACTGCTTTTTGGAGGGTCTTTTTGCAGCAAACTCATGGAAATAAATGGTAGAAGCATGGCCATTGGCTATTGTTTCTATTCCTGCTTTTCTGCACTGTCCTGGTTTTCATCTATGGGTTGCAAGAGCCTTTTAGAAACACAGCATGTCTTAGTGTATATGGTTTGCAAAGGGAATAAATGCTAAAGAATGTTAGAGGAATCTTTTTGTCTTTGGAGGCTAGCATTGGAGAAAGAGTTTTTCAACACTCAGTTAAAGCTCATTGTCAAGACATCTGATCTCTAGCTGCTGCTTTTGCTCAGTGAATGCAGGGGTCACAAGTACAAACTCAAGTCACAAAATTCAAGAGAATAATTTGGGATCCCCAACAACATACAACCTGGGGGATCGTGGGAAACCCCCTTTGTACCTCTTTGGTTCAGTCTGGAAAACTGAAAGTTCAGACAGGAGGAAGTACCTCAAACCACAAATAAACTGTTCTATCCATTTGAAGGTAATGGGCCAAAACCTGGTATTTTTACTCAGGCAGAACTCTCACTGAAGTCATTAGGCAGTTTGTCTGAGGAAGGGCAGAAGGTCTTGCTCTGGTGTTATATATTAGGACCAGGATTTCTGAACCTCCCACTGGCAGTACTCATCTGCCCAAAACCCAGACTTCTTGGGAAGGAAGCAACAGTGGCGTCCTGTGTGGAGGCTATAAAATGGTTTACATTCTGTATGAATATTGATTTTGCAATCATAAAAGGAACATGAATGTTTTAAAATTAAATGTTTTTTCTGTTTAAATATTAAACATTGGCATTTCTCTTCTCCTGATTTTTAAAAAAGCCCTGAGGGTGACTGTCAGCTGGTTTGCAGTCATTTCTTGCCATCTCTTCTAAGCAGCTTTTTAGTAGCACAAAAGCTTCCAGACAGGAGAGGGTACCAAGCAGCTAATTGTATTCACAAGGGTTATTTTCAAATGTGTGTCAGTGTTTATTCCTGTTGAGAGGTGTTCCTCACCTTTTGAACTTTCTGACTGGCAGCCCAGGTCATCCAAAGTGTCACGCAGATGGATATTTCTGAGCTCAGCACAGCATGGAGGGGAGTAACCCACTCAGGCCTCTTTGAAAGTTCAGTGACAGCTTCCTTAATTGAATGAGAGGTGACTTAGTGTTTTATGAACATCTCTCAACACAGTCATAAGTTTTATCAGTACGAAGTTTTAAAAGACAGCCCTTGTACAAACAACCTCTGAGTCAGTGCCAGCTCACAGCTCACTGCTGCCAGCAAGACCTCGCTGTTGTCACTGGCTGCTGAATCCAAACACAAGGGCAGGACACCCTGTGGCGGGGTGGGGGGAGGACTTCTCAGCTGGTTTGTGATAGTCCTCATGTCTGGAAAAGAAAATGGTGACTTTATATCTCTTTGTATTTCCTCTTCTTGGGCAAGAGGAGCAAACCAATCTCATGCAAGTTTGGATAGCTTTGCAGCTGCTTGTGTCAGTGCCACATCTGCAGCTTGGACCTGCTGGTATAGAGGCAGCTTTCAGTCTTGTCCCTGCACCGTGACAGAGGACCCTGGGTTACCCCTGGCTCTGTGTAATGCAGAGCTCCCCAGCATGAGTGCAGCTGGTCAGTTCACTCAGGGAAGCTGGTGGTGAGTGCACTCCTACCTACTTTGCACCTCATCTGTGTCCTTCTGTGCAACCAGCCAAAAGGAAAGTTCCCTTTCAACCAGCCAGGAATACTCACTGCCCACCCTCAGCAGTCTCCAGTGCTGCTGCTTGAAATAGAGATAAATCATGAAACACTGTCATCATACAAAAAATTGCTTCAAGGCATTTCTCCCAGAAGTGAATTCTCTGGGATATGTTTGGTCAGCCGAGAAGCAGCAAACTGTACAAGAAAGTTCCCACAGTCACGCTTCCTCCTGAGCCATGGAGCGGGATTTGGACAGACCTCCACAAATACAGCCATTTTTAGGGATATTTCTGCATTCAGTGCATCTGCCTCACACTCACCGTTAGGTGTGTTTCTGGCTGGCAGGGCCATCTCCTTGGGAGGAGTGGTGGGCAGTTGTGAATAACTCTCTGCCACTGACATTTCAAGCAGCACTTGCTTCCTGACACATGCATGAGGGGATGCAATGTGCAGCCTCACCACTCACTGCCCCAGCTGTGGCTCCTCAAAGCTGGTGGTGCTATCCTCTGCCAGGCATGGCTCTTCCCCACCAGTGCAAGCTTGGGAGAAGAAAACAAAATAGCCAAACGTAAGTTTGATGTGGTGGGAAGAAGGCTACTAAAGCCGAATGTACTCCATATTGTGTAGAAAATGCATCAGGAATGTGTAGGATTGCGACTTCCCTCTAACAGGTCTGCTCCTTCGTGCCCAACCTCATGGCTGTACTGAGAATGCTACAGGAATAAAATTGCTGGAGTTTGTATTGGTGGTCACCTCAAAATGCCCGTTT
Source organism: Acanthornis magna (assembly GCA_036785705.1). Lineage (NCBI taxonomy): Eukaryota > Metazoa > Chordata > Aves > Passeriformes > Acanthizidae > Acanthornis > Acanthornis magna. The sequence continues at coordinate 30,178,872 of JAWUZG010000001.1, forward strand.
GGGGAAAAAAGTACTGGAAGGATGAAGTCTTTTGGGGGATACTTGCTACAGTTGTTGTGAAGGTGGCAAGGCTTATAAGTATCTAACTGGAGGCAGCTTTCCTTCCCCTGCTGATGGTCCCAAAATGCCACATGCTCACACCCAGTGAATAAAAGGGTAGATGGAAGACATCAAACTCCCTGCAGAAACCATGCTCAAGCATCCTGTATTCCCTCAGAGGAATAAATCCTCTGGCTGCATCCACGCATTCTTCAGTGCTGTCTGCAGAGGAGGGAAAGATGCACTGAGGCAGCAGCCCCACGCCAAAGGAGGGCTGGCAAAGCAGGGTAGACTGATGAAACAGCTGAATCACTCTCATACTCCAGAGGAGGTGACAGGGAGAGCTGTCTGTGAGGCACACATCTTTCAGCAGTGAGTTGTTTGTCTTCTCACTCTTGATTGTTAATGACCATGAAAAACTGGTAGGGGGTCAGCCAGGACACTCATTCTCTCTCTTGCTTTCAGGGATCCAAAGACTTCGGGATAATGAAATAAATGTTGGGTTGTCAGTCCAAAATAATAACACTTTACAAAGTGGAAATGCAAATTTCCTGCGATATCCCTGAATAGCAGGTGGTATTTCCTGAGGTATTGTTACTGACCTACAAGGGAATTGATATTATGAACTGACTGAGGAAAATGATTATGGTATCAAGCTCCAGCCATTAAAGTAAAACAGAGCATAGTAAACTAAATACAGTAACAAGCAAATGAAGCCTTGGATTTGGATTTTGTATATTTGTTGCTCGGTTTTTTTCCTAATGCTGTAGGCACTGAGTGTGGTTACGATGCAGAAATCCTCTTTTTACAGAATAGGCAGCAGCAGAAAGGAAATAGGAGAACATGCTAAAATTCAATTGCCTCTAAGGGCATAAGCAAATCATATGTAATCATCCATAGCATTGGCCTTATTAAACAAGTGAAAAAATAGCTGGGTAATGAATTAACTAATACTTCTATATGTCCAGCAAGGCAGACAAATATTTACTCAAGTTTCTAACATGAGATCAGGAGCAAACATGCCTACGTTTCTGCTAACTCGATTTTTCTTTGAAAATAGGACAATCTGTTACTGTCAGTCAAAACTCACAATTTGGTTTCTGCTTTCATATAAAGGAGATGAGCTATTAGATTTGCTGGTCTACACTGCATGCAGTATCATTTGTGTCTCGTTTGAGTGAAATCCATCTAACATGATCTTATATACCTAATGCTGGTTCCTCAAGTGTCTTCAAAACCAGCACCTACCTAAAGCAAAGACTAATAACTGATTTTAAATTCATTCTGAACACGCATTGCAGCATATTCCTACATTATGTGTAACTTTATAGCTGAAAGACATATATATTGGCTCACACTGTAGAACCTCCAAGATCTGTTTTCTTCTACTGCCACAGTCCTGTGCTCTCCTGCATAGAGTTGCTCATGCTACCAGCTCAATGGATTTGAGCTGGGTCCACTTCTCTTAAGATTGTTCAAACAAATTTGAGATTTCTTGGTTTGTGCATCTGGTCTTAGTGGATTTTGTATCAACTTCTTCAGTTTTTCTTGCTTATAGCTTGCTATTTGATTTCTCTGGATCTCCTGCATGGATGTTCCTGCAGAACAGAAGCAGTGTGATGTTTTCTCTGCACACCAGTGATGTGAATGGGGATGCACATGTCCTCTGGGCTATCAGATTATGTAGGCTAATTGAGAAACAGAATAAATGCATCCAGGGACCCCTAGCTGCTGCACTGGGATACCTTTTTATTTCTGATTCACTTAGAAAGAATGATTTTGCATGGTACTCAAGAAAGTTTCTGTTGGAGGTGTTGCTTTTCAGCTGACATATAAAAGCAAAACCCTGATCACTTGTGATCATCAGAGTCTCTGTGGCAGCAGGGTTTTGATCCTGGTGCACTAGCTAAAGTCCAGTTTGGATAATACATCCTCCCTTCTCTGTCATGTACACTGGATATGCTACCTCTTGTCTGAACTGTGTGTAACACTGTCTTGTGCTGCTAAGCGTGCTGCCAGACCTCATCCCAGAAATGGCTGCTTTGCAGGGCAGAGTGAAACAGGTCCCTTTATAAGGTTCTTGGGTCACTTCAAGTGTGCAAATCACATTAGGATCTGCAAAGATGAAAAGGATATTCAGATATAAAGTTATGTATTTAAATATTGTGATTGCTCTTAGTTGTCTATTCCTAAGCTTTTCATAGGAAAGTCCATGTTGAACTAAGTAGTACTGGTATGACCCATCACACACCATTCCAGGACTCACTGATGTCTGGTAGTGAGTTAATTTTCATTTCTAAAGGAACACTGAGGGTTAAGGAAAATGTACTTGAGGAAAAGACAACCAGAAGAAATCCACCTGAGTGTTACCATTGAGGAGATACACAAACATGGTCATCACGGCGGTGTTCAGACACTTCCCAAGTTTTTTTGCTTGAAGTTTGCTGTTGTGTACTATTTGCTAACAGATCAGATTCAGATTGTGATTATTTCTGTAGTCTTCACTCGCCTTGTCTGTATCTGTGTTGTAACAGGATGCTGTTCCGGGAATGTATTAGACGTTTTGCTCATAAAGTCTGTGGTTCCTTGGCTTCCTATCTTTGAGGAACCTAACCCCTGCACACTGAAGACCCCCAGGACAATGGCAGCCCTGTAGTTGGAGTGGATCATGGCTGAGACAGGCAGAGGAAAGGGACACTCCCAGCTATTACTGGCCTGTGCTATAAGTCAAGGTGCAAAATTTTAAATGGACTGTTTTCTAGGGCAGGGTGAGTTAATATAAAGCTCCCTAGGCTGGATCTTCCCTACCAAAATTCTCAACAGTGCAAAATTATCCTGCATTCCCTTTTCTGAAGGCCCTTTTCACTGTGCCTTACCTTCAAGGATGGTATTCTGCTCTTCCTCAGACATCTGATCTGATGTCTCTCAGTTGGTCTGAGCACAGACATCATCATGTCCGGGGATGAGCATGGATGTGAAATATTTGTCATCACATATTAAGTCATGGTTAGAGCTGGGCATAGAGCCCTTGAACACCTCCGTAAGGGACCATTCAACCAGTCCCAGCCCAAGAGTTGGGCCCACCACGGTTAGGAGTAGGGAGAGGGAGGGCACTGAGTAAGGACACTTCTAAGAGCCATATGGAACTTACTGAGTTGCATCTGAGGTACAGAATGTTCATTAATAATGTCTCAATGTGGAGATCTCATGAGGATTCTGGCTTTCTTGTCAGTCAGGAAGCTGTCTGAAACTGTGATGATGCATCTGGAAGACTCATGAAATCATCAGTTTTGGACTTGCAAACCAGTTTACAGTCAGCAAAGCATTGGTTTATTGACGGAAAATAAGAAGAAAAAAGGAAAATAACTCCCCCAGTATTTGCTAAGTAAAATAGATCTAGACTATATCACTTTCATGAGCTACATGTTTGCTTAACTATGAAAGAAAAATCAGTAATAGAGGACAATTCTACAATGTAGAATGAGGAAAATAACCACAAATTGCCAAGGGCATGTGTCAGCAAGGGCAGGCAGAAATTAAACTGAAAAAATGTGGCTGAAAAGGCCACACATTTATTATGTAAATGCATCTAAATTAGCCCCAAAGGCAGACATTCCTGAGAGGTGATGAAAGACAAAGTGGCATGGGCAACTCCTTATCCCATCACTGTCTCCCACCCTTTTTAAGTGCCTGTATAATAAACAGTGAATGTCCTCACTATCCTGTTGCCAGTGGCTCTAGCCAAAAAGCTGAAGGAGACCCTTTCCTGCACAGATTTCTGTGCTGAGAGATGGCTGGAGTTCTTCAGGAAGAACACATCCTCCTATGGATCCTGCTGTCATCAGCCTTGGGGGTGGGATGGGATCCTCCACTCCCCAAGGCAGTACAATCCCAGGGCCTTCCTATTTCTGTCTTCCTTTTTGTAATCCGAGAAGATGAAGCACTATGATAAAACCTACAAAAATGCATCTGATCATAAAATCTGAAAAAAACACTGGTTTCTAAAAAGATTCTTTCTAACCAAACTGCCCAATTGCTCTCTTTAAAAACTCCACGAAACTCAAAATATGTCAGTAATGCGCACACTTGCAGAGCATGGAAGAAGCCAAAAGTATGACAACAGGACAGGCATCTTGTGAGCTTGGTGGACAAAAAGAAATAAGAACAATGTATTTCTGTTTTTCCTCTCGGTTCCCTGCACATAAATGGCAGTGCAGAGACCTTGTTCCCATTTGTGTGTAAGCAGAGAAGGTAGTATGTGTTTGGTCCCACTCTCTCCTGCCATCTCGCCTTGCCAATTTCATTCCTCCATCCCATCCCTTTGCATCTTTCCCGCTATGCAACCCAGCCAAAACTTCCCAGCACTGTTTTCTACTAGCCAAAGATTTCCAGAAGCTCCTAGGTGTACACATGATGGCACGAGCAATACTGTTGTTTCCTCACCCCCCACTCCCATTGCTGTCCTTCCTTCACTGATGACCTCCTTGCTGGCCATGGGCACAGCCTGGTGTCCATGGGGCTTGCCTTAAGGCTCACTGTCATGTTCCCAGTGTCCTTTCTCAAGAGAAAGTATTGAGAGAGACTTGCTTGGGGTTGGGCAGTCACAGCCACAGAATATGGGAATATTTAGGTGCCTGGGAGCAGCCTGCTGCCCACCAGCAGAAGGACCTTGCTCCACACCATCACCCTTACCTAGAATCAGTATCTAGAGTATCAAAGTAGCCTTGGCCAATTGCTGCTAATGCTAAAATGATCTTGCAGCTGCTGTTAAATGATCTGGTGCTGATATAATACCTGATCTCACCAAGGTGGATTATGTTCAGCTGCAGAATAAGCTTCTATCGACCCAGTGCACCAAATTCCCAGAAAGGGTATGCTCTGTGTGCCAACTGCAGCAGCTTTTGGAGGCCAGCTCTCCTTCTCCTCCTTTCATCCAGCAGGGTGCATTCACCTCTGCTGCCAGGACCAGCTAGCCATGGGTACTACCAACTGGTATATTTTTGGCATGTCCCAAACCACAGAGGTTCCAAGCACAATAAAATGTAGCTAATTGGAAGAGGAAAGCTTTTAGCTCTTTTGGCAGACTCTGGAACTAAGGGCAGAACTTAGCCAAGGACAGGGTTTAGCTATGTTTTTTGCAGCATGAAAAATTAGGTTTTGTCACTTCAGCAACAGAAGCAACAAAATACGGGAGAGTTTTGAGGAACTGAGAATGAATATCCACCTATTCTCTGAAACGACCTGCATTTGCTAAAATGTTCACAAGCCCTCCCTAGCAACCCTAGCATTTAAAAGCAGGCTGCTTTCCAAGTGGCGGATGGAGTTCTGTGAGCAAGGAAACCACGTTAAGCTTTACAAGGGAGCGGGACTGTAGGAGGGTGCTCCAGGCGCTGCATTCTTGATGTGGTGTCGGGTTTCAGTACTATTATGAAAAAATCTGCAGGGGATTTGCGTGCATACCTTACACACATACCTTTGATGTTCACATTGTTAGATCCAAGCAGTAAATAGGATCTTTAGGTCACATGTAGCTTCCAAAAGGCTATTAAATAACTATAGCTAGACAGTCAGGTAATTGTCCTGTAAAATTACTGTCAAATTCTTCTCTTCTTGACTGGGTTAAATTCAGAGTCTGTCCAGGGATGTAAATAGAACAACTCCAAAATTACACCAGAATTATAAAGAGCAGAATCTCTTTCTTTCTCCCTCTCTCCCCACTCTTTTCACTCTCTTTCAGACCAAGGGAAGCATGTATATGCAGACACTATTCATATTTCTGCTGCTGTTGAGAGGCTGACAATAGGATATTGACAATAGGATAGATGCTGACTTTGCAATCTTTTATTAAATGGGTTCTAGCTAGATAAAAAAGAAAAGCTATTTGCTGCTGTCTTTTAAAATACATTACTGTGTTGCATGGATTTCACAGTGATGCATGTGATGAAATTGCTGTTAACGAGTAAAATCACACCAGAAATGGAGTGGAATGGTGGGGGTTTTTCTGCTTTGCAAGAAGGACATAGAAATCATGACTTTGGACATAATGAATGCAATTTCCGTTTAAAAATAAGAGTATGAACTGAGTTCAGTATTTAATATACCACACACCAGAATGATCCCAAAATATATCAAGCCAGGAAGTGGATTAATTGCAACAACTCGCCACCAAGCCCCTGGTATATTTCAAGTACGTGGAAAATGTATTTCTATTTTGGACACTGACTTCTTTATGAAACTATGCCAGAATGTCAGCAGTCACTGCTTGGACTCTGACAGACACTCTTAGCAGCATCAGTGTCCTGGAGGCAGTAATAATTGTCAAATCTATACGATAGACAGACAGCTATCAGACATCTGTATATCCCAGACATACAAAAACATCCCCAGCCAACCATGTGGCTACCAATGGATCTGCTCAGACAAAGAAGTTCAAGAGAAATGCCTCAGGCCAGATCCTCAGCTGCAGAAAATCAGCCAGGCACAGTCGATTTGCCTTCCTTGCCCTGTGTGCTTTTTCTTTGGCGGAAAACCCTGCCCAGCCATCACAGGGCAATGGGAGGTCAGGGAGGCAGTGGGTTGGATGGGAAAGGGAAGCTCCTGCAGGAGCTTAGGGTCGTGCCTGGGGCTGACCACCAAAGTTCTGTACAAGACGCTTTATATCCCTGAAGGAGTAGGAATGGCTGTGCAAAAATGGCTGCCTGAGATCCCTTGTACCCTTACCGCAGTTTGTGCTGTTGAGGGAGCAGACGGCTCTTTCTAACAGCACCCAGTGCTGTGTCTGTGCTCAGCGAGCGGAGCAGTGCCTGAGCCCAGACAGCCCCAAGCACTGCCCTACAGTGCTCTGTGCTGTGCAGCTGGGAGTTTGCTTTCCTTCGCCACCTTGTCCTCTGCCACGGAACAGATGTGGTTAAGGAAGAAGCACAGCCCAGGGCTCTTCCTTCTAGGCAGTCTGGAGGAAAGGTGGCATAGATACAAGCCAGACAGAGGTCCTGCACTGGATTGTTTTCTCCTGTTGGTGAGGTCTGCAGGTTTTCTAGGCAGATCAGAGTCTCCTGCACCTGCACCTCCATAGTTCCCACTCTGATGCTGTCCTCCTCTGGCTGAGATGTGCCTCGCTAAAACAAGAAGTACAAACAGCAGCTCTTGGAGTATGCTGCTAAACTGAGGAGACATGCCACAGGCTGCCACTGGGAAATAGCAAGGGAGGTCACAGACTGCTTGGCTTGACTCTCACTACCTTCAAGATAGCTTGAATGGCTGCCTTTCCAGAGTGGTGAAGGTGCCTGGGGCCAAGGGAAGTGCATACTGTATTTTCATCAGTATCCTCCTTGAGAAGAAGTACAGGTCTGGGCTGTGGCATGGCCATTGCATCATCACTGTGGATGGTGGATAGCCAGGGAGAGTTACCACCTGATACTGCTGGGACACTGCTGTAGTGGAGCAGCTTACCCTTCATTTTCATCACTGCCGCTTCAGTTCTTCTTCCATTCCTGCTTCTAGGCTTGGGCCTGTTGTTGGCAGAAGATTTCGTAGGCTAGGAAATTAATTTAATTGTTTGTATCTAAGCCTATATTGTGGAAAATGGGCTTTGTGTATTTCGGGTTTCTAAATGACGCAAGGACGCTGTCACTGAATGAGTTGATGTCTTTGTGACCTTAAAATCGTGAAGAGTGAATATCAGAGGCCATAAAGAGAAATGTTACCTGGCAATAGTTACGTTTTGAACAAAACCACTGAAGTTCACAGTTCACTTTCCAGACAGCAGCTAATTTTGCAGCAGGTTGGCTTGTGTGGGACTTTAGTATGCTATTTACTCTGTTACTTCACTGGACAGCCGTGCAAAGGTCAAGGGGATTCGGGAGCTTCTGGCAGTCAGGTCCAGAGATGAGTCCACTGCTGACAGTCCTGCAGCTCCATGATCAGCTCCATGATCAGCTCCATGCAGTGGTTCTGCTGGGAATGACCTCTGCAGCAGAAACTGCCCTGGATTTTCAGTCTGTATGGTGGGAGGTGCCTGAGCAAGAAGAGAGAGAAGACTCTAAACCCAAAGTTGGAACCAGATCGTAATGTGATACAGTGCTTTCCACCTCTAGGTCATCAATTCAAATCTAGCCTGTTTAGCAGTGACCAAAAATCATTTCCACATGGGCCAAGAGAAATGAATGGAGAACACAGGACCTGCTGTATCCAAACAGACAAGATAGTCTGGAGATAAACAGTTGCACAATAGTTATTTGTCCGGACAGGTCTGCAAGGTATAAAGCTAAATAGTTTCTGATCAGTTTATCCCTGAATAATGAGGGCTTGGTTTCTTTGCAAATAACTTATAATTTATTTCTGTCTATTAAAATGTGAGTTTCTTTCTTTATGCTATAGCTAAGAATGACTGAAACCTCCCCTCTGGCTTTCTCAATAGTCTGTCTGTGTAAGGAGTTATAAATAGACAGACACATATGACATTTGCCAGACAAAAGAGCCAGCTCATGTTTCCTTAGGTGTGTATCAAGAAAACCTCAATGCTGAACTGTGTGCTAGAATAATTCTGAAAGACAGTAAATGCTTCTTAATATTTTAGCAGAAAAATGCACAGGCTTAAGCAAATGCTTAAACTTAAGCAAAATTCATCAGGATAGCTTAGCAAATGCGTGACAGATGATAATGAAACCCAACAGAGCAGCAGTGACTCTGAAGAAGGGCAACAGCAGATCCTTCTGCTGACAAGCTGTATTGATTTTAGCTGAGTACACCAATTTAAACTTTGCTTATTGTACTGAACCACAGATACAAAGCCCGTTAAAGAGGTATTTCTTAAGCTGCACTGCCCTAAATATTTTATGGTAAGGTAACCAGTACTGGCTCAAACATTACAAAAATTAATAACATCTATCAAGAACACTGAACTAACAGCTACTGTGCTTTGAATTTTTATTATATCCTTGATAAACTCACTGGAATATTGTTGCAGTTGAACTAACAGTTCAGCTAGCAGATGAATAAAAATGATGGGTTTTCCCTTCCTGTTCCAACCATTAAATTTGTACTTATCAAGATCTGTAAGGGTGGGAGTAAGGTTGGGTCAAAGCAACTTAGAAATAATGGATTATATGACCATAAAAGAAAACAGAATTTGATTTTTTAATACATTTATTTCACTGTTTTATTCCTCTCGGTACATAAAACCATTCCAAATGAAGCAGCTTACAGATGTTTTGTAATAGTGAAGGTAGCTTTCTGTAAACAAAATATATGAAATCCTAACCCTGATAAAGTCAGTTTCTTGACTTCCATTGGATATATACATATCTAACTGGATGTATGTGCCACTGCCTGAATTTTAAGACTATCAAAAGAGTAATTTAGAGCAGTGTGTTTTGGATTTGCGAAATTAAATATAAAATCTTTGTGATGGTCAAATAACTATTGAAGGTCACTTTATGTACTTGGAGAACTCTGATGCTCTCTGATCTTCTCAACAAGTGGAATAGAAATACTCTTTATCATCAACTGAACGGTGCAGCTTCTGACATGTCGCAGACTTTACCAGGATCAGTCAGGGAAGGTCAGTTTAAAAGCTAATAAATATTTTTGCAATGATCTGGCTTTGTATTTTGTATTAAAAACTTAGAGGAGTGCCAAGTAGGACAGAAAATAAAGAACAGTTTCACAGATTTTGCCAGAATTCTCCACAGATTACTATTAGCCTCATTTATGAGACTGCACAGAGAACTGTGAAATCTCCTTTGAACTCTAAGGGCCAGATGGTTTTGCTGTTATATTCTAATGACCCACAGCAGTGTGCATACACTGACACCACGGTTGCCAGTTGACTGCAAACATGTGATGGAGGCAGGAGAATTCATGACCTGTGCTTCCAAAGCACAAGCCAAAGCACTACTGGCGGGATAAAAAAGCTGTTCTGCTACTGCCTCAAAAGGGAGATTATTACTAAAAGCCATGAGCATACCTGGACCTGAGGAGTGAACGGCAGGCACATCATACCATGCAGTCTCGGGAAGATTCCTACTGATAGTCAGGAAGCTGCAAGTGGCTTTTGCGGGAAAGTGAGGGTTTCCTGGCAGGCTGTGGGCCTGTGGTATAATATGAACTTCCTGATTTTTTTAAGGGTATGTAGACAAAAAGACTAAATATGGTTTTACTCATCTTTTAATTTAGAACTACAAGTGTTTGAATGACCTATGAAATTATTTTAATGATCTCTGCGCAACACTGAGCTCTCAGCACTATAAATGTCATCCTAACTGGGTATTAGTTTCCATCACGGTCATTTAGTCTCACCAGCACAGCTACCTCCATGCAAGTGTCTTATCTGTGTCAAGCTGTTGGGAAAAAACAAAGAGTCACTGTTGCCAAGAAGCATCAGTCAGACATCTTCATAATACTCAGTTTGAAGAGGAAGACATGAACACAAAATCTAAGAGCATTGTGTGTGTGCAACTTGCCCTTGGAACTTCAGGCACAGCAGTCAGGGGATGATTTGCATTCAAACCAATGCTGTTATCTCTGATCATTAAAAATATGTTCACCATTGCTCATTCTAGTTGGCATAGATTTACCCTTATCCTTCCATTTTCCTTCCTTAGCTTTATAACACCAGAAAAAGTCACAGGGTAAGAAGGACTCCCACAAATAAGAAGTGTGACAAATTGTATTTGATACAATAATAACTTTTGACTTCTGGTATAAGATGAATATGAACTTATCACATGAGGCTGCTCTTTTGTTCTCATATAGAAAGCAAAGACATTTTTGACCAGTATAGGCTGTAAGTATACATGTAAGATATTGACATAAAGTAACAGAATTTGAAAATAAAATAAAAAAAACAAAATTAGGGATGTGTGACAAAGGAGGAGTGGAAGAAGTGTAGAGCATAAACAGTTAGGCTTTGAACATTCAAAACTTACAGCAAAGATAAAACCATCAAAACTTTGTGTACTCTCCTTTTCAGGCATTTTGTGGGGTTTTTCCTGTTCAAAATTAGGAATATTATTCTGAAGTCTTAAATTACTATCTTTTGCCTTATCTCACCTACTTAATATTTTAAACATGGCAAAAGAAATACTGCTGCATTTTGGATTTGTTCTTGTGTGATAGACATTTAAATGACCTGGTCATAGGATTTTTTGCAACACTGTCATTTGTTCTTTCTGTCTCATACATTATTAAAAAAGATACTTAATGTTGTCTTGTGCTTGCATATGATGTAGAAAACCCTGAAGTTTGCTTTCAAGTGTGTGGAACTTCAGCTGATGTACACGCAGTGTACAATAGCTGTTTTTCAAATTTAGGATAAAAATGAAATGTGAAAGGACTGTGTTGCACAAAGCTCCTCTTAAGATCGCTGACATAAGTGAGAGAGCCTCTGAGAGAGTAGAAGTTCTTCCATCTTACATTGCAGGCTCCTGGCAGGGACAATACTTAATGGTTCAGAGCTCTCGTTTCTTGTTTACACCTTTATTTTGCTCCAGAGCACTGCTTTAAAGTCTCTTGTCCACGGCTATTTTATAGTTCCAGTCTTTTTGATAACCAAGGTAGATTCTCTTTCTTCCCAGTTAATTGAACCTGCAGATGAAACACTTGTGAATCAGAGGTGTCACTTTCAAAGCCCTGAAAAGATCACTTAACACAGTGAACACAAAGTCTAGCGAGTTGAAGCATTAGTATCTATAGCGTGTCAAAATGGTTCCAAAGGCATCACATCTACAACAGTTAAAGAAATGAAGGGGGTGCTTGGGAAATTTCTTGTTATTCCTCAAGAAGAACACCTCAGTTCTTCTGATCAGGGTGACCTAAGTGAGCAGACACTACAATCTCACAGGACTGGGCCTTACTGGATTTCTAGGTCCAGCCACCCCTCCCACTCAGCCAGGCTGACGCGGGAAAAGCAATGCCTTTGAAAATCGGCACTTGCAGTGATTGAGCTGCCACAAGCCCGAGCCCTCAACGTGACATGAGTGGGCACAGCTCCCAGCGTGGCAGTGCTGTGTGTCACTAGTACTGGCTGAGGGACTGAGCCCTGCTCCTGGGCTTGCCTAGCTGAGCTTCTTCCGTTTAAGGGAGAAAGAGTAACACATGCTGAACTGCAGATCCCAAAGCCCAGTGGAAACCTAGCTGGCAGTGAGCAAGCACTGCCAAGGAGCTCTCGACATGAAGCACTACGATAGCAAAGATCTTGAATGACTAAAATTCTTGAAAGCCTTGGTCAGTATCAGAGACAGTTTCCAACTGGGCAAAGTACAATATTTTCCCTCTGCTTTTTATGAATGGCTGGATCGGGTTGTGCTGGAGTCGGAGTCCCCTGTGGAAGCCATTCATAAAAATAACAAAACAAAACAAACACACACACAAAAAACTTTCTAGGTCCAGTCCAGAGCCACTGGGTGCCAGAGGCTGGGAAAACATGCTGGCAGCTCAAGCCCCAGCTATCACTGAAAGTATTCAAGGGGCTTTTTGGTGGTCTGAAAAGTATGAACTGCTGTGTAGAAGGGCAGCTGGTAGAATTACTGTGACACATACTAGGCAGAAAGCCAGAGCTGGCCTTGTTTCAGACATTGTCTTTCCTCTCATTGAAGTGTCAGGGCCTAATTCATGGAAAATTTGGTGAGTTGGCAGCTCTTTCAGAAGATTTCATTGAGCTATAGTGAGTGAGAGTCACATGAATGTAAGAGTCCATGGCCAAAAATATATGGGGATTTCTGAGCTGGAGAAAACAGTCAGCCTCTAAAAATGTCTGCAGATTTCATGTGGTTTTGGGAGTAAACATATGCACAGGTGTAATCAACAGGCAAAAAAAAAAAGATAAAGTGAAAAGACACTGTTGGCAGATTACAGAAGAGCTCAATGAGTTCTGTAATTATGAGAGATTCCTTTGAAACAAATCATTCCTTTGTCCAAGGGCAGCAAATGTCCATTAATGAGTTCAGGGCCTGCAGGCCACCTGGAGAAGGCATCAATAAAATGTGTGCCTTGATAATAGCTTCTCCATTGCAAGGGAATTTAATGGAAAAGGAAAAGGTCCACCCTGAAGTTTAAAGACAGACCCAGTCATCACATAACTTTTTCTCTCATATTTATTTGAGAGCAGAATTTGGAGTCTGTTATATACAAGAATATAACAGCAGTAGGATTCCGCTGAGTTAGAAAAAGACTGAAAATAAACAAAGCATCTCTTGTTAAAATGGGACGCTTGTGGTGGGCAGTCTGAATTGAATCAGTTACATTTAATTTACATTTTCATTGATCCTTCCCACTGAAATATTGCTCTGAAAGGCCAGTTACACTAAACTGCCTATTCAGAAATATTCCAGTTATTTCCTACTACACTGTCATGAAAATTAGGTTTTTGGCCATGCAGAGGGATGGCATGTTGGCTTCTGCCCAAGCAAGGCACTAAAATCATGGCTGGGATTAGGAAAAAGCAGGAAGGAAGGGCAGGAAGAAAATCATTGGGTGCGATTCATATATATTGAAAACAGAAAAGCTGGGGGAGGGGGGCAGGCAGCAACTTTGTCCCACTGAAGTAAGAAAAGCCTTTTTGTCCTCTCTGTGTCAGGATTTCATCCTTTATCTGTGGTCTTATTGTTCTGTGCTGCTCCTAGCACCCACAAGGGTCAGCACATCATCTGGGCAGTGATGGTGTATTTTAAGCATGTCTGAATTTGTTCCTTAATTGGTGCTCCTCCCAGGTGGGGCTGAAGCACACTGGCACCTTGGTGGGTCTTTTGACTCATGTGAGGACTGTTTCCCCACCCTGGCTGGGAGCAGCCAGGAGGGAGACTTGCTGAGAATCCATGGCTGTGCCAGCAGGTCCTGCATAGGCAGGTGGACACAGCGAACCTGGCCGATGATGGGCATCCCTATAATCACATCAAGAGGCTTCCAAGGGTCAGCACAGCATCACCTTCGTGAGGTGAAGGCCTCAAACCAGAGCTGCCAAGGGCTGGAACTGCTGTCCATCCCGGCCTCCTTGTTTTGGCAGGGGTGGCTTTGGTCAAGTGCATAGCTGAGGCTCAGGAATGGGGTTATGTGTCCTTCACCTCTCTGCCTGAGCTTTGCCCCTGGTCATGATGAGGGGGGAGGACTTCTCCACAGCAGGACACTTCACTCGCAGCTGAGAGTGTCATAAGAGAGCAGCAGCAGTGGAGACACCAAAATCTAGTTATAAAATCAGGCCACTCTCATGGTCTGATAAGTTAAGGCAGCAGTACCATAGAAGAACTGAAAGATGTAACATGCTAAATTAGATTTCACCTTGGTTTTAATTGTAAAAACTTAACCTACTCCTCTTCATCCACAGTAATATGAACTACTTCAGAGCAAAGTCGTAGATAGGTATAAGAGAGGCTGGGTATGACAGCTGGGTGTGTTCATCTCTCCATTCCTGAATGTGGGCTTTTCCTGTGTTTTATTTCTATTGCTGAAAATATTTTTCCTAGCACTTGTAAATCACAGTTAAGTGCTCTCAGTTAGTTTTGTTTCTCACTGTGCTTTTGTTTTACTTTTCAGCCTCAACAAGTGGTTCAAAAGAAGCCTGCTCAGGTAAGAGAAACTGATTTAAATTCTTTAGACCACTTTAAGTGAATTAATTTTTCAATATTTCAACTGGTCTCCTTTACTGTAAAGAAAGAAGGGAAATACCTCAATTGTATGAGCTGGGGGACAGCTATTGTCTTGCTGAGCACAACCACCAGAACAATTCATGTGGTGGCCCTTGGGGAAGAGAGGAGGAAGCAGTGGACAGTGCCTGCTGAGAATTGTCCTCTTTCTGCACTGGTCACCTTGCAATGATAATGCAGACACATGTGCACACCTCGGTGGTGTGAGCCCAGCATGAAATAAACATCTCTGTGTCCTGAATATGGAGAAGTGGGAACTGCATTACAGCAATGAGGGGAGGGGCATATGTGTAAAACCCATCTCCCTACTTTTCTAAAGGATTCTCTAAATCCACAAAATATAATAGGTTGAACTTGGTAACTAGGCTGGATCCGTCCTAAAGACTGACTCATTTGAGCTTTCTGTGTTGGATAGTATTATTCTTTTTAAATACTTTGAACAAAATGCAAGCCACAGGGTGTCATGAAACCAAACACTGCAGTTACAATCCACTTAATTTTCTTCTCCCGGCCTGCCCTGTGTTGAAAACCCTAAGGACCTAACTCTGACACTTTGTTGTATGTGCACCAACGGAGAAAAGCCTGTGGGCGTGGGAGCAAGTCCATCACTGCTCGGCAGAGTCCATGGGCTGTGCTGCTATCCCTCCATGTACATGAATGATCGCTGAGTCAAGAGCATAAAGGGTCCATTTCTCTTCTGGAAAGAGGCCTTCTTTTAGAAGGGAATAATACTTTCATTTTTCCACCTTATGGTTCTAATACATTATTATAAGGTGTACATTATTAAAAGGTGTACATTGTCATAATATCAACTGCAATCTGAATTAGGAGCTCTTGCATAAGAAACAGAAAACATCCTAGCCATAAGTTGAAGGGGTAAAATGAAGTAACACTCCAAAGCATGTGCAGGAATCAGATTTCTACAAAAGAAATCAATACAGTTGCAGCAATGATGAATCTGTGGCACAGCTAATAATATTAATGTCTCTGAATGGTGGAGATAATACACAGGATGAATGTAGTAATACTTTCAAGTAAGGTTAAGTTTTGCAAGGAGAGGTAATGTCTTCTGTTAGGCCAGTTTATACAAGAAACTCAGCGTAAGTCCCCAACGATTTACTATGTATAATCTGACTACACCACACAATTCAAAACACACCAAGCTGTTCTAATAAAAGATACTTCCTCCTCCTGTCTTGCTTATAGCCTTCAAATGTTACTACTACAATTAGGCTATTTCTACCACAACATGGCAGAAAATCTGCCAATGGGCACAACGCCAGCTATCTCCTCTGTGGCACCTGAGAGACAGGGAGGCTAAACCTTGCTGCTCAGAGGCCACATCCAGCAGGCAGAGACTCCTGGGTGGCTGTTAGCATTGCCTTTTCCTCTGGCACCCATCCGAGCTCAGTGCCACTGAGGGCAGCAGGAAGGAAGGATCTAGAGCTGGTGGCTCTGCCTGCAGTCCAGCCTGGCAGAACCCATGGCTGCTGATGGCCTTGTGGTGCTGCCAGGGCTCCAGGCTCCCCAGGACTGACTCCTGCAAGTGTTTTGTTTGCACAATAACTGTGTGCAAGCCTGGGTGCAAGAGAGGAAGAAATACCTGGCACTGAAGCTGGGCTAGGGTGTAGGAGGACAAAGAGGGGACCTGGACTCTGTTATTTTGTAGCAGAACAAAGTAATGACAGATTTAATTGATGGCAAAATGATGCAGGCATTTGAACTGAAGCACCAGCATTCCCCATATGGATTTTCCTGTCCATTTGCTTAAGCAGTGATTCTGGTAGGGATGCTGTAGCGTGTGTCAACCAGACGGATGCCACCACTGCTGCAGTGGTGCCTCAGCAGCATCTCTGTAGTCAGAGACAGTGAGAGAGTGAGAGAGAGAAAAGGAAGCCTTTTGACATTCCCGTTAGTAATGGAAATGTTTGTGCAGAAAGCGAGGAGGCACAGAATACATGAAAGAAGAGAGAAGGCTGTTTAGATCTCTCCAGTTATCACAACTGACTAGTGAAAGAACACTCTTTAAATTATTTGCATGTCCTGTCTTTACACAGACAAAATTTCTGGTTTTAATCCTTAGACTAAAGGATGTTCAGTGAAATCATTGAACTTATCCTCAACCCTTCCTAGTTTCAACAGGCCCCACCCTCGTGCTTACAGTACCACAACATTGTAGTTTTGCTGATATAAATGCATGGCAAAGGACAAAAATTTATCACTGTGAGCAAATTCTCATGACAATGTCTTCCTGAGGCTGAAAGGAGGAGAGGTAGAACAGTGTGTAATTCCTGGGATGATCAAGAACTTCATGCTGCTGGGTTTCACTCAGGTCTGGTTGCCTTTCTCTGATTTCTTTTTGTACTACCTAATTTTCCTTTAAAGTAGGGAAGTTCAGACTCAGAATTAACAACAAGAACATGAGCTCATGCAGGCTTTCTAATCTGAGCTGTCTAAGGAAATAGTGATAAATTATATAAACATGGGGACTACATGGAAGTTCATGGAGGATAATGTAAATCTTATACTACATTCAGAGGAATCTCTTCCTTTTCCATCTGTTTCCTTCAAAATATCCTCCCAGATGGCTTTACCATGTGGCAGTCTGGATTAAGTTAGAAATGTATCCTTTCTTCTTTGCTAGGGACTCTGAGAGGTTACAGTCAAGAACTGCTGTGTGATGGTGAGCCTGCCTTGATAAAAGTGGCAGAAACTCTTGCTCAGGCTTGGTCTCTGAGTGCTCTCCTGTGCTTTGAATTTTAAGTGTGTTCTCATAGATTTCTATGAGCGTTTACATCACTGTTACTCTTCTTATTGCTGCTAACAAGTATGTCTCTTGGGTTTGTGTCATTTTTAAAAATACAGAAGCAGTAGGACCAGATAAAATTCTCATTTTACAAATAACAACTCTGTTCCTATCACCATTTCCCAGATTTTAAGCATCATGCAGGGCTTTGCCATGCTTTAAATCTCTTTATGGATATCTGCTGTCCAGTTTAGGGCCAAAGAGATGTTTATGCAAATTTCTGCAGTGTCTTTAAACATTGCCAGAGCTCTGAGGATTTACCATCACACAAACAGTAAATAGCAGCAATAAAACCCACTGGAAATCTACACACCCATACCATTAATACAAACCTTTGAATATGGTGTTCCATTCACATCTTTGTGATGATCACTGATGCATACTCTCACACTTCCTTGGGGAAATGAGGAAAAGAGCCAGCAGAACTGCGTGACATTGGCAAGTTTAGCACTTTCACATAAATATTTGCCTAAACCTCAAAACAAGACTCTTTGAAATCTGCTCTGTTTCCAAAGAATGTACAGCCAGATCTTACAGTCATGATGTAGTTATGTATTTACCGAGGTGTGCAAATACATAGTCCAAAGAGAAATTTCTTCATTTCCTCATTTTTAAGGAATTTGTCGCAGCTGTTGACTCAGCCATATGGGGGAGTTACACTCTTAAGTAATACAAAGGAAATAGATCTCTTTAGGAAAACAGAATGAAAGCTATCAGAATTTTCTAGAAACAGGACATGTTTTATTTTTATCATTTCTGGAGAGAAGACATACAATGAACATAGAACAGCCCTTTGAAAATCTTACTATCTTTCTTAAAATCTCAAATCCTCAGAAATAATTTGTATCTGAATCTGAAAGACAGTATAACAGTCAGAAAGACAGTGTATGGATCAGAATAAAAGTGTATCAGTCAGAGGAGTACACATAAAGTGTACAAAGAACAGTTTACATAAGAAAGTATACAGAAAACATACACCAGAAGAACACATAAAGTATGCTTCTCTACCTAATGCTGAATGTAGTAGATACTTTTAAAACAATGTCCAAAAAAATAAAATCCAACACGAATAAACTCCAAAAGGAAAAGTGTTATTTCGTATAGGAAAGAAGATCTGGATTTACTGTATTTTTTTCCTATATTTCCTATATATTTCACAGTGTTGGCATCAATAAAGTTGTGCATGTGAATCACATCATCACATATATATATATATATGTCATATAGTCATCACATATACATATATATATATATATATATACACACCCCAAGTTGCATCCATTGCATATGTCTACTCAGTGTAGGACACAGTAATCCCTGCCAACCCATGAATGCTGCAGTCTTACTCAGCTGAGCCTTGACTGTAGAAATACTGGATAACGTCTGGCCTGGAAGTCAACCTAGTGCCCTGGGGTTTCATTGCTCTTTCCATTGCATCCAGCAAGCTATGTTGTGTCTCATGGACTTTTTTTTGTATTTACTGATATGAAGAGTCAGAAAGTTCCCAGGGAAACTCCCAAAAAGTCAAATCCTGGAGAGGTAAAACTTTATTTTCCAGTAGTACATGGAATTTTGTACTTTAGCACAGGATAAATGCATATGTGTTACACAGACCACTCCAGAACATCCTGGTAAAGGCTGAATTACCATTCTTTTAATATAGACTTTTTTTTTAATAGCAAATGTTGAATGTTTTCCCAAAGGTAGCACTAGGGGCCGTCTTATATGCACTGGAGGCTCCTGGTACCATGTGAACACATGCTGAGCAAGCATATATTGTGGCGCATGGGAAATCAGGAAAGTCTCTTGCTTTCTTCATAGATGCAGTAGATGGAATTTCATGGGTACTGGTTTCATGGTGCTGGGCTTTGCATCCTTACCTTCTTTCTCTTTCCAAGGCAAAATCGTCACAACTGATGTGGTTTCCAAAAGAAGATATATTCAGTCTTCTTTTTATTTTATTTTTAATTGGTTTATTGTGACAGGGAGTGACTGGATAATTTGTCTGAAGACTTTAAAAAAAAAAAAAAAGCAGCATTTGAATTAAAATAAGTAAAAGAATATGGGAGAAAATATAAAAGCTAGTTACAATTGCCAGTTCAATGAATACATGAAGCACTAACCTGGGCTAAAGGATGAGGGCTAGAAGGGGAGGTATTTCAGGTATTTCTGACAGAAAATATTTTCTAATTTATACTACATAACTTCTGAATAGACTCTGGATAATGTAATTCAATGATGCTATGCCTAAATACCCAAATCAGTCTAACACTGAGATACCCAAGGTTTTAAATATTTATGATTGTCATTTACTACATAGCTATGATAGAGTAACATTTTTGAGATGCCTGCTTCCAGGAATTCGGCTGTAAATAAATTAAACAAATTGAGATATTATATGACCAGAAGGGATTAAAAAAACCCTTCAAGACAGGAGTATGTGCAGGTATTCAGTCACTTTGAAAGAGTCAAAAATTGGAAATACCTGAGCAGCAGCCCCGTTTCTTATCCCAGCAAGCTCTCCAGGCTACCAGGGGAGAAGTGCTCCTAGTGCTGCTCCCTGAACATGAGACGCAGTGCAGCTTAGGATTCAAAGGTCAAAGAGCCACTGAGTGAGCAAGCAGGAGAAACACGATTTGATTTGGTGGAGTCCACAGATCTGTTCAATTCAGATGCATAATTCTGTCAGTAAATGCTGTCTGAGTTACACATCCCCTTGCTGATCGTTGCTGTAGTCCACAAGGCAGGCTGGGGTGCCTGTCACTGTGCCCCATGCACTGCCTAAGGAGCACAGGTGCCCCAGTCAGCATTGTGCCAGGAGAGCACAGCTTCCTTTGAAACCATTATTTCTGAGCACTGCAGTCTGCAAGTTCCATTTTAGACAACTCTCACAGTGTCTTGATTCCCCTTCCACTAAAATTGAGGTGCTGATGCTCCCTGCTTGCATAAGGGAGTTACCAAAGTGCACATGCTTATGATCTTACGTGACAAAAAAGGAATTGGATTTTAAAAGATTTCTTTTCTTCATGGCTTGTCAAGGACTATCTAGGGGTTTCAGTCTTGCCTGCTGCAGTGTACCACTTGAAGATGTAATGTCCTTGTCAGCCAGCTTATGAGTCAATCAAAGAGCAGGAGTGCCATGACTTAGTTCAACACAGAAGGAGCCACCAGCTCTGAACAAGAAAAAAATAACGGATTCTTAATATCTCAAATACACAATATTTGATTCCCCTGAGGGAAGCTCTAGGGCAGGAGGCAGTTTTCTGAATGCAGCACTGTTCACACGTTTTCCTATTCAACACAAACATGCTTTCAGGTCACTGCTCTTTTCCAGTGTGCTCGGCAAGACCTGACCCTAAAAGCAGGGATGTAAAACTTCAGGGACTACAGCTGTTGAACCACTCCATGCACAGCACAGGGAGTAGGTGTTGTGGTTGGTGGTAGAAGGCTAGAGGATGAAGGGGTGAGCTAAAACATTTCCCTAAGCCAGCAAAGCTCCTCTTCAACCTCTCCCTACATCTTCCCTCCCCACTCCCTGCTTGTGGAAAAAGCCTGAGGCAAGCAGGCAACACCTGTGGGTAGGGTGGCCTTGTGTTTGACCCTGTGGCCGTGGCCACAAAAGATGTTTAGGGAGGTACTCCATCCAGTTCAGAGCTTGGCTCTGATTTGACATGAACTGAAGCCTCACTAATAATAGCCAGAAGAGAAGGGGTTGTGGCATGCACTTGGGAAGCACCATTGAGGAACATGGCTGGGCAGTGTTTAAAAAATGCCAGTCAAGAGTAAATTAAACAGTGCTACTTTCACATACACATTACATATTGTGGCCAAGATTTCCAAGAGTAGCACGAGCCAGTGCTGCTAGCATTTGGGTATCTTCATAGAAGACATACAGGACATACAAGATTCTCAGCAGCACATGGCTACCCCCTGAAAATACAGATTATTTTAAGATATTTCCCAAGTGATACTCAGAAAGCTGAAACTACCAGCATGATCACTCTCTGGACTTGTCACAGTAAAAATAATCAAAATGCTAATTAGTAAAGATGAGGTGTGTCAGAAGGCTGTGCAAGAAGAAAGAGCTCTTTGCTGAGAGCTTGGTTCCTTAGATTCTCAGAGAGGGCTCTGCATTTTCAACAGTCAGCATTGCTGTTGCTCCTCCACATCCAGCTGAAGCCACTGAAAGGTGCTCTATTTCCTGACTTAAATATTATTAACAGATACTCCAGGGTTGTGTCCTTGCTCGTTTATCACACTGAAACACATGCAAAACAAACCTATGTAACCATTCTTGGAAATTACTCCATCTTTGCTGTTCCAATTCAGGACCACATAAATTCTGTTGCAAATTGTATTTTAAAAATTAAGTATGCTGCAATGGATGTGTAGTAAGGTAAACACAAATAAAATCAAAGTTAAAATCAATGAAAATACAATTTTTGTCTGTTAAATAATTTGCTAAGATAAATAATTACAGTCATCACATACCAGCACTAATAACGTTTGGCTAGGGGAAAGAGCAGTATACTTAGGCCTTATTAACATATTTAAACATGTTATGGAAGGAAGCAATAAGAATACAATATGTTATTTTATTCTGGGTTTTCCCTGACATCTGGGGAATTTTATAAGGTCCACTTGTCCAAAATAACAGTCTTGGAACAGAAGAATAACGAGAATTTTTCAGCTACTCTGTCAGTACTCTGTGAGGCATTTGTGGTATATGGTGAATTTAGTTCCTTGGAATCAGTGATGCCGTGCTACCCAGGGGTGACATCTGGCCTCCCTAGGCAGTCCCTCAGTTTGTGACACCTGTGCCAAACATTAAGGCTGGGATGGACCGCCTGAACCTATGAGTGTGCTTCCTCCCTTGCAGTTCAGAGAGGACAGCTCCGGATTAATAAAAAGTGTGAAACACAATTGTCATAGATACTTTTCCCATTTTTCCCAGTGGAGCTTCTATCCCATATCACTTCTGTTGATGCTCTCACTGTACTGTTCCTTAGTGGCTGAGATTCAGTGAAGCAACCCAGATGACAAGCACAGTCTGTGACAGGCAGGGTGCTGTTTGGGGGCCTGTCAGAGCTCATGGTCATTGATTGCTCATTGGATATTGTAGGCATGGGACTGCTGTGATAGCAGACAATAAGAAGTATAGGAGTATCACAGCCTCACAGTAGACCATTCCATGAGAATTATGTTCCTAGGTGCTTCACGTTGAAGGCTACAGAAGTACGTAGGTGGTTTTCAGACACCAACACATTGCCAAACAGTGCATGAAGGATCTAAACCTTTGGCCAGCCTAGTGTTTGTAAGCGTCCTGAGTTCATCCTTGTAAGACATAAATAAATAAATTCCTTCCTCTCACACTGAGGAAGGAAAAAGCCTTTCAAAACCACTGCCTGACTGTTGGGCATTGTAGCACTCACATCATCATAGCAAACTGTCTAATGGATCCTTTTTCAGTGGGATCCCAATGCAAGAACTGTTAAATTTTTTATGAAGCCTGCTCCAGCAGATGGTGAGCATGACTGTGATGAAGTTCTGCTTCTGATCCTACTGTAAAGCATTTCTGGAAATTCCAGAATGTTTTTGGAAAATGTTGGCTGAAATCTCTATTTAGAAATGACTAATGCTTATATTAGTGAGGGATGTAATATTGTCAGTGCAGTTCTTGCTTTGCCTTTGCTCTGTCAATGTAGTCACATTTTTCAAGGCCAGTCTCTGATCTCAGGTTTGAAGAGTTATTTGCCACACAACAACCATGGGAAAAGAGAAGGAGAGAAATAAAAAAATGAATCACCCACATTCTGCTTGAATTCAGATCTCAGATTTCCCACATCCTGGTATTTAATTTCTCACAGAGTTACCAATGGTTGATCTCACGGCAGGATTAGTGGGAAGAAAAATGAGAGCTCCATTGAAACCAGACTTGAATGTGGAAGGAAGGAACATGTGAGCTCTAGGACCCCGGAGATATCAGATTCAGGGTAGTGAATGGCTTCCACCCCCTCCCCTTCCCTGATTCTCATGCTTATTTTGAGGCAAATTCTGGAAACTGAAATCAGAACAGCAAAGACACAGTTACAGTAAGTTAGGGGACTCACACATCGCTTCAATAATCTCCTGAGACCTGTTATATAGTGAGGCATGAACTGTAATTTATATTAGTGTTTATGTTTAGAAAGAGGAGAATAGATTAACATTGAGGTATAAATTGCAGTAAATCTGTCTCAGTTCTAAAAGAAAACATGTTTTGAACACACATTTTCACCAGGATACATTCTCTGATTTGATTATGGAACATAGATGTGTTCAATTGGAAAAGAAATTCCCATGAAAGATTCTGTAATCAAAAGGAAATCATCGCTACCTCTTAAATTGGAGAGCCTCACTCACTTTGAATCAAGTTATCTTGCTTAGAGAATTAAAAAGCGTTTTCCTGTGGATTGCTGTGTAGATGTATCTAGAAAAGTTGGGTTGTTGCTCTGTGCTGAGGAGGACCAAACTTTCTCACACTTTCCACCAGATTGTGTGGAGATATTAAAAAAGTTGAAAAAAAACTTTAAATGCATCACTCTAAATCCTTTAGAAGTTGAACATACTAAGATGACAAGAAGAGTATGTCATTAAACCATAACTACCCTTTTTGGATTACCTGGTATTTGTAGATTTATTGGCAAGGTGGCTTAAATTAGGGATATATTTTTAGCCTGCAGCATTACATAATAAAATAGCAGCTGAATTCTTTGCAGTGAAAAGGGGAAGGGATGGGGGGAGTTTATTAAAACCAACACAAACCTCTCTGATTTTGCTTTTTCGTCTGCACAAAGAGGTGCTCCATGGTTACACAATCAGTAAAGTTTGCGAGAGAAGCATTTCCATTGCCCCATTGTGCTCAGGAGCTGTCGCCTGCCTTTCGCTGCAGACCTGCTGTTTAGTCTGAAAATGAAAATTAAACCCAGAACTTCAGCTCTCAAAGTTAAATACTCTGCATTGCTGGAAGCACGCAGCCTTGCCAGTGTCTGTGTGGCAAGATCCATGATCAAACTCTTCAGACATTTTAAAAAGCATTTTACAAGTCTGTTAAGCTTTATTGTTTTTGTTTTGGTTTGGGTTTTTTTTTTCTTAAGGAAAAAGAATTCTGAATTATACTAGAAAGTCTCATGTGAACTGTACTGAACCATCTCGGGGAGCTTGGCTTGCTATCTTTAAGGAATATGTTTCTCATTTTGGAGGGCTTTTTTAAGAATGGCCAGGGCAAGGTAGAGCCCTGTACATTAAACTCGCTCCTTCAGGAACAAAAAAACAAGGCTTGAGAAAAGCCAGGGGAGCCCGCGGAGGAGCGAGGATGGCGCGGCAGGGCCCACGCGGCAGAGCCCTGCGTGGCTGAGGCTGCGCTGGCGGGCGGCAGCGTGGCAAGGGCTGCTCAGCCTCCGGGCTGGCCCTCGTAAAAATGTCACCAGTGCTCTTCCACTGTGAAAGGCGCTTTTATCTCCCCTCCCCGCAGCCCCTTTCCAGCGGGTCCGTGGGGCTGGGCCCGGCGGCTGCCGCTCGGCCTCCCCGCATGGCTGGACCCTAATGAGGTGTGTGCGGCTCTTGGCTGCAAGTTTTCAATCTCTTTCTTACTACTTCAAAGCTGCTGCTCCGAGGTTCAGACAAGTTTGATCACTTGGCAAAATCTCTCAGCTGGGATTCAAAAGGAAGATGCTTTATTTTATTATTTATCATTGTGGGTGGATAGCTCTTCCCAAACCACTCTTGCCAGTGGCTTTGTGGGCAGAGCCGCAATGCTTTTTTAAGTGATAAAGGATTGAAGGTGAACAACTTTTGTCAGTTGCTTCCTGTCTGTAACAAGTGGTCATTTTAGGGGAATTAAAAAAGGAGAATAGAAATCTAACAGGTCTTACTTTGTTTCCCTTTTCATGTTCTAAATTTAGGGGGGGGGGGGCCTGAAAGGTAAATGATGTGGGTTTGACCTCCGTTTCAAAGCCTCTATAGTGTTTCCCTACCCCATTCTGGGAGACCTTTGCTCTAGTCTTTCCTCTGCCACTCACCATAAAATATGCAGAGAAACCTGGACTGTTTCAAGTAACTCAAGGGCTCACGGGGAAAGCAGACTCCCTCACGTTTATCTATGTGGGCTCCAGCATCCTTTTGGGCTCTTCTATCTCCAGTGCCATAAGAAAGCAGAGCTAATGCAGTCACCCACAGCATTTCAGTGAACTAGAAAGTAAGGATTTTTAAGGTTGGCATCCACCTTCTTTTGCTCTTTCATCTAATTATGGACATACGTATTAGTGATTAAAGACTATTATTAGAGCCTCTGCTTGCCTTATGCTCCAGTCTGGATTTTGGCTGTGAATGCAGAGCAGTTCACCACTCCTCCAGTTTACAGCCTCCACAAGAGGTTTGTAAGAGCAGCTTCTCAAAGTTGGGGTCAGTCCAGCTCAGTTGTATATGTTTCTAGCAGCACCGCTGTCTTCTTTTTCTTAATATTTTATTTCCTTCCCACCAGAAATGTTTACATATTGTAGGGTTGAAGCTCTCCAAGACAAAATACATCTCTGTCAGTGTTGCATAGCACCCACAATTGCTTCAAGCACCATTTTCATTTTAGGTCTGTCTTTTGCAGACTTCAAATAGTGTTTTCTGCAAAATTCTTCTGACTAGTACTGAGATTTTGCTGGAGATTTTCAGTCTCATTTTAATCACATGGGGAACAGATTTTTTCAAAGTGTTTTGACCTGCTTAGGTCAAAAAGGCACTTGCTGTACTCAGATGCCAAAACGCGTTTAAGAAATCTGGTCTGACGTAACTTAGACAGCTGAGTCTCAATTTCAAAAGGCTCCAGCCACACAGGCTTTGGCACTGAGTGACTTTCTGCCTTGCAGAAAACTCATTGCTGAGTTAATTTCAGGGCTGCTTTAAAATCCATCGCAAATTTGGGCACCTAAAGCTAAGGTTCATTCAAGACCATCTGTAAGAGAAGTCGAGAGGCAGAATCTAAGGCAGGTACTATTTAGGATATCTGAATGTCAGTCAGCCTAATTCCTGTTTCTGGAAGTTCTCAGTGTGAGCCCTCCTGGATTTAAAACTCCTGTGTCAGATAAGCCCTTTCTCTCAAAGTAACCAGAGAGACTCATTATCACTCCATTATATCAAACAGTTGTCCTAGTGGGAGATAAGCTAGGAAATAGTGAAATATTTTTGATTCCCCCTTAATCTAACAGGAAGAAGAGACTTGAATCTATATTTTAAGTAAGCTGTTCTAACGTAAAGAGTAATGTCGTCTCCTGTCCTGTCCTGTCCTGTCCTGTGGGAATCGTCCTAGGCAATGTCTCGATCTCCTCCAGTTATCTGAATCTGTTGCTTAAGGATCAAAATGTGGCCAAGCCTGGTGAGACACTTCCTCCAGCAGAGGAAAGGGATCTGTAGAAGTGGTTTCTGAGAGTGTAAGAATGGTTAACTCTCTCTGACCTCTACCAGCTGAGTCCCAGCACAGTCCCAGCAACTTCACTCTGGCTGCCTCAGCTAGTTCACTTCCTCTGACAGCTGGGGATGTGCATTATCCAGTAATCCCCATGAGCAGCCTTTTTGCTAGTCAAGCAGTGCTATTCCAGCAGTAAAAGGAGAGGACACACTTAATTCGCTTACTAACTATGCAGCTAAAAACCACAGGCTGGTGACCTGCAGGAGAGCATCAGTTTTTTTATTTGTTCTCTCTACTCCCTTTCTGTCTTTCACAGAATAATTATTATTTATATAAAAGTGACTTTAACAGAAGAAAGATGCATCTTCCATACACAAAAAATTTAGGGGGGAGCCTTCTTCCTAGAAGGTAGAAAACCCAGCTTGAAATATCTGCTTCAAATCAGAGAGCATGGGGATTTCAAAACAAGTCTAAATGTGAATTTCCAATCCAATGCTATTGCGTACATGTACACTCGAAGATAAATCTTATTTTTGCAGTCTGTTATACATTGTCTTCCTGAGTGTGAAAACTTTGAAGACATCTCTAAGTCAAAATTATCTTTAAGGTACTTGCTAGCCCTTAGACTGCTCCCAAGAGCATTAGGCAGCTCTGCACATGCCCACCAGCAAGGACGTGGGCACTGGGAAAGTGAAGCAGCAGCTCAGCAAGGCTGCTTGCTGGTATCTAAATATTGCTCTACCATCATGCTGTGGCCAAATCTGTGGTCTTTTGAAGGCCAACATCTTTATGTAATGAAGTGGGCTATTAGAGGCTAGGTCAATAGGAACTTACGCATTTAAAGCAAGGATGTTTGTTTCCAGTCCCTGCATCTCAACCCAGAACTGCCCCGTCAGTTGTCATCTCTCTGTTTGTCTCTCTGTTTATTTTTAATGTCATTTAAGTATGAAAGTCTTACTTCTTTGGGGTGACCTGCCTCCTCCTCACTGGCCCCAGGGCTGTCCTGTGACTTAGTCTATGATTGCAGAAACAGTGGTGGGAGAAAGCAGGCAGTCTCAGAACTGCTCTGTAGGCAGAGTTTTTAACTGTCCTGTTAGGCACCAAGCTAAAGAATTTGTGCTCATTCTAGCATGCTAGCAGTTGCAGTGCACAGAAATTGCTTGCTTGTAGTCTGGTTGATTTATACATGTTTAGGTACAGAGTTCCCATACTGAAATAATTCATTAAAATAATTTTTAATCCAGCAGTAAGACAGGTTGTATGGCCTTTTCTGTATATGGTCATGGTGATCTCTTCTGCCCTAATAAATCCTTTCAATGTGATGTGTGAAGTATACCTGCAACAATTTGAGTTCTGAATCCACCCTCTGGAATTAAACTTTGCCTTACTGCTGAGTGACACCTGCCACTGAGCTCACTAGTGCACTTTGCAGAGAGTAGAGTAGTTCGAAGCAGCAGATCCCACCCTAAGCTTCACTCAGAGCAAACCTACTCTTTGTGTGTGTTAGTGCTGTAAGAATTTCTAAATCCGTTTGGTGCGTTGGCTGTTGAGCAGTCAGGATGGCACTGTCTCAGCCTGGCAGAGTCTGGGCCTTGGTGTCTGCTCTAGAAGCAATCTATTCCTGTCCCTATATTTCAGGGACTCCTCTGAAAATACTAACTTGCATGCCAGGGGATTTCAGACATGTTAACAGCAGACAATGGTCCACAGTTTGCAAGTTGCACTTGTCAGCAGTTCTTTTTAACATATCTATTCAAGCATGCCCTTTTGGGCTTAGAAAGCAGCCAGCAAAATCTGTGCCAATAGCTAATACTTGATTATAAAATAAAAGCTCTGACAAATTCAGAGGCTCCATATGCAGCATTACTGTGATCCTGCAGTTCATTTCACAAAATGGGTTTTAGTTTTTTAAATCTGCAGTTTAGAAATTCATGAGCAGAAGGTGAAAAAACTGAATTGCCAGTGAATTTCATGGGGCAAAGACATTTAACCTTGAAGCTTTGCCCTGGGTATTAGAACAGAACAAACGTATTTACAAAAATACCTAAGAGTTACCCTTCTGCAGGTGGGGGAATGCTCCTCAAACACCAACAATTGTCTCATCATCAGGTTTTGTTGATTCCGAGAAAAGGAACGTAGAGGACGTACAAAAACCAAACTAAGTATGTCTGTTCTTCAGGTCACTAGGATGCTACTGACTGCTTGTAATTCCAGAAAAAAATAGCCTGCACCAACCAAATGTGGATCACCAAATGGAGGTCTTGAGCAGCAGGTAGAGTTACAGAGGGGGTGACTTTGATCTGAAAAGACGCTGAAGTTTCAGTACAATCGTTTGTGGCACAGCTCCCTTCTGGATGGTACCACCTCTGAGCTTTAGGAATGAATCACAGAATCATTTGAGTTGGAAGGGAGCTCTGGCGATCATCCAGTCCAACCCCCCTGCCAAGGCAGGGTTACCTAGAGCAGGTGATACAGGAACATGTGCAGGCGGGTTTGGAATGTCTCCAGAGAGGGAGATTCCATGACCTCCCTGGTCCAGTGCTCTGCCACCCTCAGTGTGAAGTTCTTCCTCATGTTGAGGTGAAACTTATGTGGTTTTGTGGCCATGGCTCCTCATCCTGTTGCTGGGCAGCACTGAAAATAGTCTGGCATCATCCTCTCGACACCGGCTTTGAGATATTTATGTGCATTAATGAGATCCCCTCTCAGCCTTCTCTAGACTAAATAGGCCCAGCTCCCTCATTCTCTCCTTATAAGAGAGATGCTCCAGTCCCTCAATCATCTTTCTTGGCCTCTGCTGGACCCTCTCCAGCAGCTCCTTCTCCTTCCTGAGGAGCCCAGCACTGCCCACAGCACTCCAGATGTGGCCTCGCTAGGGCCGAGTAGAGGGAGAATCGCCTCCCTCAACCTGTTGGCTGCACTCTTCCTGATACACACCTATGAGGTGCACGTGCTAGTGGTTATCACTTCACAGATTTCTGCAGTGTATACCAGTTTGTTTTTCCACAGCAGAGAGTCTTCAAAAGCAGGGATTCAGCTTCATAGTTCTGGAGAGGGTTCATGGGCCCACACATCTCGACACAGTTGTTCTGTGCCCACAGGTCTCCACACAGAGAAGGAGAGCATGACACAGGAGACCAGAACCTTTCTGGCTTATCTTACCAGATGAGATATCCAGGTCATTTAAAACAGCCTTAGGTGCTATCTTCAGGCAGCCAGATCCCACCAAGGTTGTCATATTTTAAAACTGTGTGTTGGGGTAGCCCAAATAAACATACTGGCTGCAGACAGCGCTTCTAACTGGAACCTTCTGTCCTGTTCCTATTCCTTTCTTGTTACCTTCACCCCTGTTAAATCAGGGCTAACAACAGTGATGCTGGTCCCCTGCAGAGTAGCCCTTCTGAGAGCAGACACCTGCTGTGAGTCATTGCAAAATATTTCTCCTTTCTCTCCTGCTGGTGGCCAACCTCCGTGAGAGATGAGGGTCGAGGCTAGTGTCTATATCCACCAGCCCCTTGCCAGTGATGACCCCCAAGAAAAGACCTGTTAAACATCTGTGCACATAGGAGCTTTGGAGAAAGCCGCCTTGCAGCTCTGTATTGGGAGAGACACCGGCTCCCTGCCACTCCCTGCTTGACAGGGCAGTTACAGCACTTCAGGGTGGAAATGGCTCCGTGTGCTGTGTTTGTCATACAGTATCAATCTATGGCCTGGAGCAGCTCGGGAGAAGCACACCTGTACGTGGGATCTGTGGAGAACCAAGGACAGCATGTGCCAAGCAAAACTGCTTCTGCAGCAGCTCTCTGTGCCAGTCAGCCCCAGAGGACACATGTATGGGGATGTACACATGGATGCATGGGGAGTCACCTGGGATATTGTCTTAGCAGCAAGAGTAAAGGCTGAGCTATGCATATGAGTGCTCACCCTGTTTTTTTAGTGTTTGTCTGATTCACCCTGAGCTCTTCATGGCTGCGGCTTCCCTGTTAGCCATATCCAACCTGGTCTGAAGCTTTCTCAGGTTTCTCTTTGCAGTCTGCTGGCCAAACCTCTCACTAGTTCGCTGCAGCATAAAACAAACAACCTGGGGAGTAGCCATTCAAGGCAAAACTGGGTCAATGCACATTTATGCTCAATTAACACGTCACCATTCTGCCTCCACAACTATAGTGAATGCACCTAAAAAGTGAGAACAACCTGAATTAAAGTTGCCATGTAACCTAAAACTTTTGCTTCTTGGCTGAGTGCATCCTGTGATGATGTTGCTGAATTTATGCTCTGCATGGCTATCACACTCTGAGTGATTTGGATTTCTAATGTCTGCTCCAATGACCATGCTTTCCTTCCTAATTTTTTCCCTTCTCTTCAACTTAATCGGAAGTATATCCGGGCTTACAAAGTGTTTAATTCCAGCCCCAGTTCCTCCTTCAACTGCTGACTCAGGGACTATGATACATGGCTATGCCATCCATCTTGGCATGTCTGTGAGGACTTGCAAGTGCCTGGAGGGTGCTCCCTACTGGTAAAGCATCCTTCCCCTGAGGTGTCCAGTGCCCTGACGTGCCAAGCAGCGCACTTCAGTGAATCTCTGGCTGAAATGACTCAGCACAAAGCTGGTTTTCAACTTCTAAAGGTTACACAGTTTTCAAAATGCCTGCCCCACCCTCCATCTTTTGGAAAGTGGGGCGGGGGGGGGGGGGGGGGGTGGGGCTGTAGAGGCAGAGGTTGGGTGGAGGATCACAGCTGCACAACCTTTTGATATTTGCAACCAGCTTTTCACAAGTGCAAAAAATTCCTCTCCATTCCTGCATTATACATCTGTATTTTCTCTTTCAGAACCTGTACTCGCTTCTTCCTTTGGGCCCCTCCATGCATATATGTCTGATTTGTACTATCTCTCTGCAAGCGCTTCAGAGCAGCAATCATGTCTGCATCTGTGTCTTGACAAGAAACTTACATGATATGTTGGCTTAAAACCACTCATCTGTAACTGAGCTATTTTAGGCTTTTGGAAGGAATGAACAACAATCTGATCCCTTTGAAAACTTTCCTTCATGAAAAAATATTTCCCAACACTAACGTGAATTTGAAGTCTATCAATCTCAAATATTTTTAAATAATTAGTTTATCATTTATATATTTGGGAGTGGTTAGCTTGATTTTTTGTTTTTCGTCCTTCCATGTACTACAGGTACACATATTTGCACATACTTGTGCAGGTGAGAGAAACTTCCTTCATTACATGAACACATATGTATATATATATGTATGAAGGAAGAGCTTCTCATTAATTTTCTTGGTCACTACAGCAAGGATTACAAGGAAAAAATACTGTGAGATTCATAGTAAAAATCACTCAAGTGGACAACTTTTTAACTAAAAAGAGCTCTCTTGTGGCCACCCTGGCTGAGCTTTGAAGTATGTCCTTTCACATACTTTGCCTCTCCCCCATCCTTCTTACTCTGTGATCGGAAGTCTACCTTCATGGAAAATGAGTTCATCAGGTTTCAGTAGTCTCCTGACAAGCCAAGCATAAAACAAAGAGAGCTGCCGCTCCACACCCACACGTGTGCTGCCCTCTTCCAGGAAATGATAATCAGAGGCTCAGGGCTGACCACAGTGCTGTAAGAAATTAAGCATGTGATCATCATCAAATACCATAACATGTCTACCTGTATTATGTTAAGAGCACAGAACCCACAGTTGTAATTTTTTAACTGAAATACTTGGCTTGGAGGCAAAGCTGAGGTTTGCCACAGTCATTCTGAGTTCTGAATTACTAAGGCTCAAACCAACATATTTTGTAGTGTCTCTCCACATGCAGCCCATATTAGCCCTTCGGTAGGTGCTTGAAAATACCATTTTTCTTCTTGACTGAAATGTTGTAACAGTCCTGTTCTGCACAGAAGATAAGCAGGAAAAATGCGTTATGCATTAATGGGATTCGATGGAGTGTGAGCTCCATTTCTGCTATGCCACCAGAGACAGAGTAAAATTTGCTAGATCATTTCATGAGTTGAGAATCATTTTTGTTGCAGCTCTGTGAATATAATCCAGCTACAAGTGGACAGTAGTTGTTGTGAGGAAAAAATTGCTCATCTGTGTGATAGATCAGTGTCTTCTGGAATTTAAGAATTGAAAATTCAAGGTCAGAGGGCAGCTGACACTTGATTTTGCTCTCTCTCCTCTGTCCATGGCTTTGATCATGCTACATCTTTCTTTGTGCCTGGTGCTCAAGAGAGTACCTCAGGGTCATGGCCGGTTTCCTCGTCAAGAGGTATAAACCTACTGGCTTAAATATCTGAGGCCCAAACTTTAGCAGGGGTGGGGGCATGAAGGAAGAGGGGGGAGCATTTCCTTCATGCTTTTCACTTTTCCCACATAACCCAAAGCAGACTAAACAAAACCAGTGTGAAATCTCATGGCTTGATGCTGCTATGGTTATATTTTTTAAGCTGTCATCCATTCATTTATAGTTATGTTTATTTCCTGGATTTACGACTCTTTTTCAGCCTTTTCTTGCAGGGAGGTGCAGGGGGAGGTTGAAACCTTTTGAAAGGGGATTGCAGGGAGCAGTGGCCTATGATTAAAGCGCCGTGTTTTTCCTTGATGCCGCTCCTCCGCAGCAGTGTCACACATGGTAGCATTTAGGAGCCCTTCACAGCTGAGGTGTTTCAAACACTAATGAATGGAAGTTTGGTCGTATAAGGCAGGCAAGCTTTAAGGCAAACTTTGCTGAATGGTGTACTGTAGTGGCCTGGGAAAGGAAGAGAGTTATAAATTGTGTCAGTTAGCCACCCAGACAAAATGAAGCCATGTGGAAAATCAAATCTATTAAAGTATGAAGACTGTTATAAGCTGTTTTAAGCTGGTCATTCTTCAAAGGTCTCAGTTGGCTGAGGGGGTAAATTCCTCTTCTTCCTAGATCTTTTTCACGTGCTGTCTTAGGTGATGATGTGCAGTGTTTGATAAAAAACAACTTTTCACCGACAGCCCCTTTTATTAGAAATGTTAGTTTCCCCCAGTTCACCACCCATGTCCTGAAAGGTACTGCATATTTGTTAAAAAATCAGGATAAGAACATCACATTGGGTCAGGCTTGCTGAAGGCAACACGAGGGCCAATGAGGAGGAGAAGGCTTCCCAGAGGAACCTCTTAAGATTGGATATGTGCTCAAAATGCTTTCCATTTTCTAACTGCCCATGTCTGCTGGCTGTAAGAGACCCATGACA
This sequence comes from Acanthornis magna, assembly GCA_036785705.1. Lineage (NCBI taxonomy): Eukaryota > Metazoa > Chordata > Aves > Passeriformes > Acanthizidae > Acanthornis > Acanthornis magna. The sequence continues at coordinate 30,213,018 of JAWUZG010000001.1, forward strand.
GAGCATGGCACAGAATTTTTTTTCTTGACATCTCCTGGAGTAGAAGAAAAGCCTGGCAAGGCAAGGTGGGGGGATCAGAGAGCAGGGCACTCTCTCACTTCCCTTCCTCCCCAAGGTGGCTTCTTGAGATGTCACAGGAGCTGTAAAGGGCATTAGATTAGCTCAAGCGTAATTATCGGCTGTGTGAGAGACAACTGAAGCGGCAGCCTAAGATGCATGGTCACCATGGTATTTATTATTTCTCTTTGTGTATTCTAGGAAGAGACTGAAGAAACGTCCTCACAAGAGTCTGCAGAGGAAGACTAGGAGATCACACCATGCAATTTCTACCTCATCAGCAGTTGGGTCTTTTGAAGGGAGAAGACACTGCCTTGACCACTTACTTTCTATTGCCATGGTCTTTCCACTTTTGCCTGGGGGAAAAAAAAATCACATAACCTTAAAAAGGATTTGACTAATCATCTTCTTTATAATCCCTTCACAGTCCCAGGTTTAGTGAAAAACTGCTGTAACACAAAGGGGACACAGATTAATGATGCAACTTTTAATTACTGTTTTCTTTTTTCCTAACCTACTAATAGTTTGTTCGAGCTGCTAAGTAAGGGTGAATGGGTGAAGAAGAGCTCCAAATCAGGTTTATGTCATTCACTGCACTGCATATAAACAAGAAACTTGTAACATAGTCATTATAATGGGCATTGAAATAGGAAAGGCTGGGTGTGTAACACCTATGCCTTGCAACACTTCCAGCAACCCACTCCCTACTTAGTGAACTCCCTGTTTTAGAACACCAAAGATAAGGGATAGATACTGTTCTTTTTCTTTTGTAACCTTCTTGTAGACTTGTACTTGATCTTTTTTTTAAGACTTACTGTTATTTCAGGAAAAAAAAAGAAAGCTGATCTTTCACTTCATTCAGCTGGTAATCAGAAGAGAGAAGTCAACACAAAAAAGGTACTTTCATTTTGCAAAAGGGAAGACAAAGATACGTTGTATAGTTACAGATACAAACATATCGGCACAAGCAGTAGTAAACAAAATGAACAGTCCTTATCATCGGGGTAACAGGAAGCCAGGGAGCTGGCTTTCTTAGAGCCAGCTGTTTTCTATGGAAACAAAAATGACTGACACCACTCTTATGCCAATAATGAGTAAGTCTTTATTGATAAAAGTATTTTAAAACATACAGAAAGGTACCTAGAAATTAATCATAAATTTATTTGAACAAAAATAATCCATATTTTTGCTTAGTTTCTACTAATTCCACTTGTCTTGTACCAGTATTTTGAAAGAATTGAATCTTTCCTCATTACTCATCAGTCACAATGTAAGAACGATCACCATGTACCTCAGCTAAGCTTGCGCATTACTTTTAGCAATGTATTTTGACATAGGATGGTTCACTGAGCACCTCTGTGCCAGTGGCATTTTTCCATCTTTTCATTCAAAGCAGCACTTTTAGCACCAGATGCAATATTAACCCACTATTCAATACTACCTCTGATTTTTACAAATAACTCAACAGACTGATAAATACATGCTGCTATACACATTCAATGCAGGAAATTTTTACTGGGTAGATAATCATGAGTATCTGCATTTTCCCCTTATTTCTATTCCAACATTATTTGGAGTTAAGGAAGCAATGTCTTTTTTGTGTTTCAGCATGACTATGTGTTTTTCTTTCACTTGGTTTGTTTGATTTTTTTTTTTCTTTTTCTTTTTTTTTGTGTGGGTTTTTTGGTTTTGGTTTTGTTTTGTTTTATGTACTTACTCTATCCTCTGCTAGACTTCTGTGTAATGTACTGTTAACTTGAATATATTTTTGTACTGAATTGCTGATAGGTTTGTGAGGATAATTTTTTTCAATGACACTACATGACAGAAAAATTTTAGCTGTAAAGTTTAAATATTACTGTCCAAGTTTGTACCTCAAATGAATTGTTAAAGAAATGGACTAATTGATTGACAAAGACCTACCTCCAGACTTTAAATGGAATGAACTTGTTACTTTTCAGCATTAGTTTTGAGACGTTTGAAACAGTTAGGACTGCAACTAATCCCTAATTCAAAACTATTTTTGTAAAATAACTCGTGGAAAATGAACACATTTTAAATTACTTTCGTATTAAAAAGAAAAAATGAACAAAAAAAACCTTCAAAGAAACTTGAAGCTTTGTAGGTGGGAAGCAACAAGCTCAGCTTTTGCATAATGCAATCACAAATATGTGTTTTTAAAAAAAATAATTAGTAGATTGTAAGAAAATACTTGACAAGTATTTTCGTGTATTTTACACAAATGTGATTTTGTAAGATGTTTCAGCCAGATTTATTTTAAATGCTTCTTATGTAGAGGTTTTTTTATTCTCCCTTCTCTCTCTTTTATTGTTCTCTCTCTCTCTCTCTCCCCCCTCCAATTTCAGTTTCTCTATTTCTGTTTTATTTCCCTTCTTCCTCTCTTTCCTAGTCAGTACTTTGTACCATTGTATTAATAACTGGGCCAGGGGTAGTTTCTCAGGAAGGCGTCTGTTGGTATGGCTTTAGTACGGAGCCAAATGCAGTTAAAGATAACGACTTACTGGCTTCTTCCAAGAGGCAGTGTCAAGAAATATGGATCTCCTCGAAAGACTGCAGAGGGTTCAGAGGTGAAAATTTCTGGAAAAGAGCTGATTGGAGTATTACAACTAGACATGATAATATCAAGTGAAAGTGAAATAATCCTAGCTATACAGTAGCTCTAACAGGCCAAATCCAGTGTCACTTGAAGGCAGTAATAGGAATTTTGCTGACTTCAAAGGGCATTATATCAAGCCTTAGCAAGTCCCTTTTGGGGTTTGAGGGGTTTTTTTGCATTTTTTAAAACCACAGTATTCAGTCGATGGCACAGAAATAATTGCTGTCTGTGTGTCACTCTTCAACCTCTGAGAGACTTACCACTCTGATGAACTGAATCTTACATTTTCTATATATTGTAGTACAATCAAAACACATTACTACCTCTTAGGGCCTACTATACCTCATTTTTTCAGACTGAAAAATTGCATGTGGCCATTGAGTCAGTGAGAACATCATAAAATTTTTTTATATATATAGTTTATTTTTGTGGGAGATAAATTTTATACGACTGTTCTTTGCTGTCATTGGTCACTGCTAACTATGACTGGACATGTAACTCTTCTACCATTTCTGCAAGAGAGGTGTGTTTGCAGGAAAAAAAATTGCTTCAAGATGTTTAACTACAGTTTACTTTTCCTTTTGAGTGTCTTCTAACTTTTTGCTTTGTTCTTCATGTAGAGTTGCTGTCTATGATTGTACTTCAAATCGCTTGCTTATTGAAAATGTTCCTTTAATGGATTATCACAGTCTGTTCAGCACAATAAACATAATAGCCTCTGTGATCCCCATGTTGTTTGATTCCTAGACTTTTGTCACAATTCCATAAAATGGGTAATAAAGTTTGGTCACAATGACCAAATTTGTAAAATCTTTGCACGCAAGTAGTCTTTTTTTTTTTTTTTTTTTGTCCCAGGACCATAGGCATGTGTGTGAGAAATTAATTTGCTGTTAGAGGCCCCGGGGGTGGGCACTTAGCAGAACGAGAGTCCTTGCAAGGCTCCCCAAAAGATGACACACCTGTTCCTGGCCCAGGACTCGCTGTGCCGGACTAAGGACTAAACTGTGCACTTGGGGACCAGCAATCCTGCCCACCAGACAGGGAGCACCGTAGCACAGGCCGGGCTGATACAGGTTTTGTTACCTGGTCTCAGATCTGCCTCTTGGGGGTCCACCAAGATGATGAGCCTTCTCTTTTTAGGCAAGCTTGTAGTTTGCATCCAAATTCATGGAGTTTCCATTATGCAAGCATTAGGTTAGAAAGAGCAGGTACTCAGAGCAGCAGACGCAGGCATATGTCTGGGTACCATCTGGGTCACAAACTGAAGAGCTCAGGAAACTGTGTTAAAACTCAGACACCGCCAAGATTGTCACAGGTAAGTTGGGCAGGATTCTTCTGGCTTCTCCTCTTCATTTGCTGTTATATGGTCTCTTGGCCTGTTACAGTGAAATTTAAAGTCATAGAATCATAGAATATCCTGAGTTGGAAGGGATCCACTAGGATTATCCAAGTCCAGCTCCTGTCCCTGCACAGAACAGCTGCAAGAATCACACATGTGCCTGAGAGTGTTGTCCGAATGCTTCTTGACCTCTGTCAGGCTTGGTGCTGTGGCCACTTCCCTGGGGAGCCTGTTCCAGTGCCCAACCACCCTCTGGGTGAAGAACCTTTTCCTGATACCAACCTAAACCTCCCCTGACTCAGCTTCATGATGTTTACTCAGGTCCTGTCCCTGGTCATGAGAGTGAAGAAATTGGTACCTGCCCCTCTGATTTCCCTAGTGACGATGTTGAAGAGCACAGTGAGGTCTCCCCTCTGTCTCCTCTTTCCAGGCCAAAGAAGCCAAGTGACCTCAGCTGCTTCTCATACGCCTTCTCCTCAAGGCCCTTCACCATCCTCATGGCCCTCCTCTAATAGATTTATACAGTTTTTCTATATTGTGGTGCTCAAAACTGCACACAGGACTCGAGGTGAAGCCATGCAAGTGCAGAGCAGAGCAGGACAGTCACCTCTATTGTCTGGTTAAGTCTGTGGTGCATGTCTATTGATTCCTATTGGCATCCATTCCTCTCTCACCTAAAGGGACTGTGCAGTTACTGTTTCCTGAGATGTGTAAGTTTACACATTCTGTGTGTTTTGCAGACTCTCCACTCTCAGTGTCTGTTTTCCCACGGGCTTCATGACATGTTCCCTTTGGCCTCAGTTGTAAAATAACCAAAATAAGGTCACAAGAAAAGCACCAAAGTAACAACACCCATTCAGGCCTGAGTCAGATGTGACTAATTGCATTCATCACATTATGTCCTCTTCTGCTTTGTCACCCTGCTTCCTGGTATTAAAAGATCATTCCAATGTTCGGTCTTCCCAGTGGTCGTCTTCCCTGTAGTTGGCATCACTTGGCTCTTCCTGTTATTGTATCTGATGTGATGCTCCAGCTGTAACCCACCCACCTGATGGGTCAGCCAAGTGGCTGAACTTCTGCTGCTCCATTCTTAACTCCCCTCTACTTCTTAGTCATTACTCTAGCTTGCTTCACTCCCACTTCCCTTCTCAGGGCATCTCCCAATAAACTTCTGCATGCTTTATTCCATGGTGAGACTATTTGTGTGTATAAAACTAATTGGCTTCTGCAGGATCAAGGCCTGCATTTGTCTAGCAGCCAAGAGGCCTTTATCCAAGATGCCTGTGGCAAGAGTCATATTAAGTTTCTGGTTTTGCTTTCCTCTGCCATCACATCTCATCCACACAAAGATGGGGAGGAATTATTGAAAGCTGGTGCTGCCAGAGCCTTGCACAGCTATTTAATTGTCCATAGCTCTTTTCAAAACCAAACCATCTGGTCTGGTCATTAGAAACAGGATCCAGAGCAATGGCAACAACATGTTCCCCCGATCACACGAGAGGAGTCAGATGTGTCATGCCTCACACTTCACCTGAAGCCTGAACGATGTTTTTTACCCCAGCACCTCTGCATACAAGGATGTAGAATTTTGCCTCTCAATTTTTCCTTTTCTAATGTCCCACCATCGTTCTGATTACCTGAATTTTTAAATATACAGAAGTACTTAAGCATTGTCATGGTTTGGGAAAGGCACTCCTGCTCCCCTCCCTCAGCCCCCTCCAGTGAGAGAAACAAAAGGCAGAGATTATGAGCTGAGATAATAACAATTTACTGGAAACAGCAATGAGATAAGAAAATAAACAGTAACAGCAACAATATTAATAACAACAGAGTACAGGAGAGAGGGTGTTTTACATGCAAATTGCGCACCCATGAGCTGGTGCAGCACAAGCCGGAGACAACAAACAAAATGGCAGGTGGACCCTCTGTGCACCTGCTTTTACTCTGCAAGCCCCTCCTTCTCAGAGTGAGAATCTCCTACTTCTGCCCACCAGTGATGATGTGCATGGTATGGAACGGCAACTTAGACACACCCACATGGCTCCAGGCTCTGCACACTCATGGCTACTGAGAAAAATGAACCCTGTCCTTGGTGAAAACCGGGGCAAGCATGTAGCCTTTAGTACAAATAAAGGTCAACTTGCTTTATGCATTCTCTTTTCAGAAATACTACCAGCTGAAACTTTATTAAACAGGTTGTCCCCAGAAGCTGTGGATACTCGATCCCTGGAAGTGTTCAAGGCCAGGTTGGATGGGGCTTTGAGCAATCTGGTGTAGTGGAAGGTGTGCCTGCCCATGACATGGGGCTTAGAATTACATAATCTTTAAGGTCCATTCCAACCCAAACCATTCTATGATTTTGTGATTTATTACATCTACTTGTCAGTCGAACAAATTTTGACTGACAAGTCAAAATTGTGTACCATTCTGTGTTAAATACATTGTCTGAACAATACCGACATGGAAATACTGAAGGTCAGATTGGACAGAGTTCTGAACAGCCTGGTCTAATTGAAGATGTTCCTGCTCATTGCAAGCAGTTGGACTTTTAAAGGTCCCTTCCAACCCAAAGTGTTCTATGATCCTATGATCCTTGCTGTCTGTGCTCTTTGCAACCAGCACAGTCAGTGAAGGTTAATGCTCTTCCTGCCTGGCTCCAGGATCCATGGGCTGTGTGTCATGCTAGGAGACACTAGAGATGGGGAAATCTTGATCCTCTGGCCACCCCACCTCACTTACAGGTGCACAAACAGTGAAGCCATCCTGTGCACACATTCCACCTTGCTTTTGGACATCCCTGGCATGCAGGTCCTGCTCTAGCCAAGTTGCTGCCCCAACCATCTTCATGTCCTTCAGTTGGAATGATGAACTCTGCTGCTACTCTCACCCTCTGGGCTGATTCTCCTCCGTGTGACAATAACATTTAACATGACTCTTTTTTCCACACCTTTTACTTCCCTTTGCCATCCAAACAACCTTTTGGCCTATTGGAAATGTTTCTCACTTCTTTCCTTCCCACCTGTGATTTAATGCTTTTCCCCTCCTTTATTGCTCCAAACTTGCAGTGCACTCCTTCCGGTATTCAAGAGAAAGAAAGCATCCTCCTGTAATTAACATCCTCCGAACATACATGAATGCAATTATGATTACCCTGAGGATAACAGTCCACTGTGGTAGCAAGTTTAAGTGGGAAGCAATCTGCCTGTTTACACTCTAAAATGAGACTGCAGATGGTTGTGCCCCAAACCTGCCACACAGGATTACAATCAGCTTTTCTCTGCTAGAAAAAGGGGAAATTGAAACATTAGCAGATAAGACACAAGCCTTAACAGTGCTCCCCTACTGAGATGGGGCTAATTAAGCACAGCTAAAAACATTAGCATTGTCACATAAAGGAGGAGCTTTACATTGTTAATAATGGCTAGGGTAAAACTGGAGCTGGAATCCAAACATACGCTGCATTAAAGCATGCTATTAAAATAATCAGTGAAAGAAAATAACAAATGAAAGTTGAGTGGATCTGAAAAATCAATAGCAGACAGAAACATTAATTAGCCAAAGAGGAAACTTAGCAAAGACAGAAGTCCCATCAAAAAACAAGATTACATTACATTATACATGAATGTCAGCTACAAAATATTATGTGGGACCACCAAAGATTATGATTTTAATTGAAGGGGGTTTAATTCAGAAAATCTATTAAATATATATAGTCCCTTAAGGCATTTTGTTCTTAGTTCAGGGAAGAGGAAGAAAAATAAGCACATTTTTATTGCACTGGAACACATTTGCCATTAAACCATAGTGTTAGCAATATCACATAATAAAAAGTAAAATGTAAATCAACATTTGAAAACAAATCAACACAGCAGATGCACAGAAAGACTTACTTTGGTGCTGCATAACTGCAGAGTATTGTCTTTGAAGCTACATCATAGTCTAAGATAGGGGTTTTATGAGGCCTGGTATGCTCAGAAGGTGTTCATAAGGAATTACTGCTCCCAGACTGCAGCAGCACTTGGGGCCAAGACAAATTAATGTCTATCAAGGGCACCATTAATAAGATAGTTTTTGTCAAAGGTTCATAATGTGCACGGTTTGGGGTGGTTTGGGTTTGGCATTTTTATCCCAACCAACAGACAGTAAAGTCAGTGAGATTCAAGACCTGGGGGATGTCATTCACTGGAGTTCTCCGCATGATCCAGACTTTTGGTGTCCCCAGGTATGGCTGCTGTGTTATGAGCAACACCCTTGAGGCCCACCTCACTGTCCGGTTATAGTCCCCACAGGTCTCAGAGGTACCACTGACTGGTCAACAAGTTTCTCTGCATCTTTGCAGAGAGAAAGAGATCTTGCCCTGAGCAAAGCTCTGTGCAGCAAAAACTCATGATGTAGAACTTGTGTTGTAAGTGGCCATTACAAAAACCCCACTCTCACTTTTGCAAGCAGTTTACAATCGTCAGCTGATCCTCTGTTTGGTTTCGGGTATGTGTAACTATACATCAGGACCATAACTGCCTCTGTATCTTTTTAACACTTTAAAAAAGAAGTTACATTTTTCAAAGGGTATTGGTGATTCTCCATCACTTATGTTCCTGGCACACTCAACAAAGTGTTATGTTGTATTTAAAACAAAAATACAGCAATGGCACATCACAGGGAAGGAGACCAGAATGAATGTCAAAAACCTTGTATTATCCAGACCAATAAGGACTTTTTTTCATAAATAAGTTTCAGTGCATCATTATTCAGAGGTTAGGGGGAAAAGCTATGGTTTTCCATTAAGATCTTCAGAACAAAATCTTTCATCAGCACTTAATTGTCTGTGCTGGGATTGAAAGCTGTCTTCATTCTATCAGAATTTGACACAAAACACTTCGGTTTGGTTATGTGTGAGTGTGTTTTACATGAAAACAGTCCCCATCTTTCTTAACCAATACACACAATTAAATAATACAGCTCTTGATTTCAGTAGGAAATAGGCTTAAGAAAGGAAAATAGGAAGATTTCATTTCCTATGGAACACAGGAAGCATTTATAATCTTCTGTCTATTCCCTTTCCCCTTACAACTTCAAGGCTATTTCCATTCTTTTTGATAATTAGCCTTGACCTGTAAAGGCTGACCTCTACTATTGCCTTTTCCTCATGAGGGCTTGACTTAAATCAGCTTGTAGTGCACAGATTTACCTTTGCACTTCTCTGAACTCTACATTATGGGGAATCTCAAAGTCTTAAATAAACTCTTAGGATATGCAGCCCTGAAAGTAACTGTTTGTGGACCAGTAAAGGCTTTTCTGGTAACACAAAACCCTGCAAATCATGAGGGTAAATAGACACAGTTTTGGGGGCACACAAATGACAGATGCAAGGAAGAAAACTATGATGGGGAGGTGGGTGAAATCTTGATGGACTTGCTTATGGCTATGAATTTTAGGGGTAATTGATCTATTTCATGGAAGTGAAGACCAGTTAAAGTTGCAACATCTGCTCCATATACAAAAACTAGTGAAAAACATTTTATTCTTATTACAGTAAATTGTATGCCCCACCCCACCCCCCCAAAAAAAAAAAAAAGGCAGCAAGACAAAAGCAGAAGTGGAGAAACACAGATAGAGTGGGGCAAATAGCACTGTGAGCATGGCCAGAAGAAATCTTGGCAAAAGTGCTTTTGGCCCAAGTGCTGACTATGCAGACTAAACCCATGAGCAAAGAAGCTGTGTACAGCTCTGTTCCTGCTCTCCTCAGGAGAGCAGACCCAAGGCATTCTTCATGAAGAGCAGGCTTAAGATAAGAAACACCCAGCTCAATTTGTCTTTCTGAATGGAAACTGAATTTTGGTTAATTGCTTGGATATGAAAAGTGTTCCAAAACAGCCATATGCCCATCTGCAGAGCAGAGCAGAGGGCATCCCAAAGAGCATCAGCAGCTTGGAACTGCTGCCCCTGCTCACATCAGCTGTTTGAGATGGAAAGATGCTGCTTGGTGTTATTTACACAGTTTTATTTCTTTCTTTCTTTATGGAAATTCGGAGGCTAACACACAGCTCTTAGTAAAGTTAACATTCTGGTTTTTGCTTAAGTATAGCTGTGAGTTACTCTTGAAAATTAAAAATGAGGTAACACATCAATAAACTATTCAGAAGTAACCACTCCCTGTCTGCCCCACACTATCACAGGTAGCACACCAACTCCATTACACTCTATAACAGTTTCTTTGAAATACCCTTACTGGTAGGATCTGGACTTCTGAAGTGCCTTTGAAAGCTCACAGACATGGTACAGTCTAGGAACTTCACTTTAGAGGACACTGATCATCCTGTTCCAAGGACCTGAGGGACTTAGCAGGGTTTGGTCTTGAAATTAACTTCACTTCAGTTTCCTCCCTAAGGCTACTGTACTGTACGTGGAGTGTTAAATTGCTTCACATGAGGTTTCCCTTTCACCCATTGTTGCGGGTTTCAGTAAAACTGTCCAGTAGAAACTAAGCAGAGAAAAGCCAGTCTTCATCTGAGAACTTCTTATTTTGTAATTCAAAGTACTTGCACCTCTGTTTTGCAACGTGTTTGAGATGTACAGATGTGATTTTACACTGCTGGGAGATGATGCATAGGGAGGTAAGGCTACAGTCAGTTTAGGTGAGTGTGTCTCTGTTTCCCAGTGACAGAAGTCCAAAGGTTTCCCTGCTCCAAGGGGACTGAGTCCCTCAGTGACAGGACTCTGCAATAATGTCAGCAGTGCAAACCTTTAGAATAGCCCGTTCTCCCCCAGCACGTGCACTAGGGCAGTTCAAGACACTTTGAGGGCATCAATAAAATGAGTGGGTGCCCTCATAATCTATGGAGATGAAAACGACTGAACTAGAGCAGCCACACTGTGTTTTCAATTGAGACAAACAAGCTGAGCACAATTGAGCCCACAAGCTAAGGAGGGCTGACCCCAGGAAACAGTGGGATAGTAGTAAATAAAATAGTAAAGTTAAGTGTTTGGTGTTGATGAAAAGTTAGCATATTTTTCTTCAGTTAGGGGTCAAAAGAGTAGCCAAATTAAACAGGTTTTCTGCATTTAGGCAGAGATCTGTGTCACCAAGCTTTAGTCATTTTAAACTTAGATTTCTCATCTAAGGTTTTCATCAGCCAGAGGGCAATTCATTCCTTCCTAAAATATGGGTCTAAGCTGGGTGGGATGAATCACTCATCCCTCCCTACTGACTGTTCAGGAAGCTGACACAGTGATGTTAACTTAGCTCAAAAAAAGTGAATATGGGTCGTTTCCAATTACATTGCTGAGCTGAGCACTCCTACTCATGAGCAATTGCTCTAACCCTTGCTCTCCTCTTCCAGATGTGTCTCCAAAGGCAGATAAGTCAGTTGTCTGCATCACATGCACAGTGTAGGTGCATAAAATCCAGAATGAGATTCAGGCTTTGTGTCCCAGTTTCGCAGAAACAATGAAGTGCAGACTGGGAGAGGGACAGGGTCAGTATAGACAATTGTCTCCTCTGAGCCAGCACAACCCATTGCCTGGAGCAGGCAGGCATTGCCATACCTGTCCCTTGAATGCTACTCATCAAAGGCTAGGGTAAAGTTGTGGTTTAACCCCAGCTGGCAAGCCCCACAAGACTCACTATTCCCCAGTGAAATGGGGGACACCATCAGAAGAGTAAAAATGAGAAAAAATCATGGGTTGAGATAAAGACAGATTAATAGGTAAAGCAAAAGCTGCCTATGTACGAAAAGCAAAACAGGGAATTCATTCACCACTTCCTGTAGGCAGGCAGGTGTTCAGCCATCTCCAGGAAAACAGGGCTCCATCATGCATAGTGGGGACTTGGGAAGGCAAATGCCATCACTCCAAATGTGTGTCCCCCTTTCATCCTCTTCCTCCAGATATTATATACTGAGCATGATGCCGTATGGTATGGAATATCCCTTTGGTCAGTTGTGGTTAGCTGTCCCAGCTCTGTCCTCTCCCAGCTCCTTGCACACCCCCAGCCCACACTCCGTACCGGTGCAGCAGTACAAGAAGCAGAAAAGGCATTGATGCTGGGCGATCACTGCTCAGCAATAACAGATTTGTATTATCCACAGTTTTCAGCACAAATCCAAAACTTATTATCATACAGCTACTATAAAGAAAATTAACTCCACCACAGTCAAAACCAGCACAGGCAATTTCAAACCGAGATCTCAGAGGTATTTATTCACATCCACCAATCATTCCTTTGATGCCCCTAGTACATTAGGAGCACTACGGTCTTGTGTGTGGGGGTTGGATGAGATGACCTTTAAAGGTCCGTCCAACCCAAACCATTTTGATTCTATGCTTTGAAGTCCCTCTATACAATGTTGTCACACACCTGCAAGGAGATGTTATTTTGTTATATGGCCAGTTCAAACCTCAAACAACCATAAGTATACATCGAAAACAAGGAAATAAAAAGCAAAAACACAGAGTCATGTTGTCACTGTGTTTTCTTGTCATTATCTATTTGCTTATGATTTTTCCAGCCCTTAGTATAGCACTTAAAAAGTGAGTAGAATGGCATCAATGGTCACAACCAGAGGAGAGGCAAAGTTTGCAGCCTCACCCAAAGGATGGGTGAGCCAGGTGGGCTGCACCAGCTGAGCACTCAGTGGGAAGAGGTACCAAGGTACAGTGACAGCAGCATGACTACAGAAAGTTCTGGGGTAAAACACTTGAAGGAGCTACACACAGGATTTTAAATTCCTGGAGGAGAACAACCATCTCAGCTGAGACTTGCTGCTTAGTGAGTGCACTTACGTCACAGACAGCAAGGACACATACTTCAAATAAGTCATCTGCTTTTTCGTAAAGTTCATCGGCACTGCTCTTTCTGATTTGGGGCAGATGTCAGCATCAGGGCATGGGAGACTGCGGGCCCAAACCTGATCAGACTCCCTCACCTGGAGATTATATTACAATTACACATATCAAAACAAGCCAGACACTTCATGAATTTTAGAGTTCATTAAAGCCAATGTTCATTTTAATCTATACTGCAGCTCCTGCTGCACTGGCTGCTCCCTCTGAGTTGAGTTTGAGTGAAAACTACACAGCTGAGCCTTTGAATAAAGTCTAAACCTCCATCTACACAGCCCAGAAAAAAAGACTGTAGCAGAAGGCTTTTGAATTATCATTGTCCAGAACCTGATCTCACAAGAATAAAACAGCATCAGAAAGTAGTAAAAATATGATGTACCTTTTTCACTGTAAATCCTTTGTGTCAGCTTTCCAGATGGTGTGAACCTGTTTAGCTCTAGGAAATGAATGAAATCACTCTGCCTGATGCCACTGAAGAAGTCAGCCTATCAAACTCTGGCCAAAACACTTTCAGAATCTCCTTGTCTGACAGGAGGAGAGGGAAAATGCACAGGAGCTGCAGAGGTAATATCTAATAGCACTTCCCTGGAGCCTGAGGCTGGTGCTCTAAAGGTCCATCTGAACACATAGGTTAGATGTCAATGACATTCAGCTAGAAGGCAAAGGTATATTCTCATCACACAAGGATAAAGGAGGAATGACTGCCAAAACCACACTTAAACTCATTTGAGTGATATGTATGTGAAAAGTTTCAGGCCTTCTGAGGTTTTGTTTTTTTCATTCATGGGTTATACAAAACACGTTCGTGCAGCCTTAGATATCTCATGGGTTGTGGTATCTTCAAAACCCCATGAAACATATGCTCTGCCTTCAAGCATTTTTCGGAGTCAGAGCCCAAACCCAGCAGTATGCTCCACACTGAATGTGACTATGTGGAGACAGTGCTTACTTCCCCACATGGAATTAATTTCAATAGATACTATCAATTCTGTAAGAATCAAAAGCCTCATCTTCTCTCCAGCCTAGGGATGGTCTGGGTCAAGAGGCTGGATGTCCACAAAAGCAATGAACCACAGACATGGGGTACCCACCCTTGAAAACCCTTTGAAAAGCTTCTTCATCAATACCCTGTACCCCAAAACCATGTCTGGGGCAAACACAGGGATGGCACTGAACCCCCCAGCTAGATCCCATCCCTGTGCTGCTCCCTAAACTGTGCATGCCACCTCCTCCTCCTCATCCTGAAGATGATGGTGACCCCAGAGCTGGGGTGCTGTCACGGAGCTGACCAAGGTAAGCGCCACCCCCAAAGGCACACTCTGAAGGAGGTCCCGGCTGTAGTGGCAGCCACAGAATCAGCACAGCCATGCTCTCACCTGCAGCACTTCGCTGAATCATAACTTTACAGTCCTGCAAGATCACAAGAAAAAGTGCATATGGGAAAGAAAAGAAAAATATGAACAGGAACACTGAAAGTAATATCTAACAACCAGCTATCACTTTCCAAATATTTTTCTTCTATTAATTTTAAGGGCGAAATCATTTGGTGGTAAATGGGGAATAAACTAAAACCATCTGCACCCTGTTAGGCAGCTGTCAGAAAGCCAAGCAAGAGCTTTGGGTATATAGGTCTGATGTTTAAACCCACTGAAGCTATTCCAGCGGTGTCAAGCACATTGATGAGAGCCCTTTTTCGGAGCTGGAGAGGCTGACTCTAATGCTATGGTATTGCTGAGATTAGAAAGGTGCATTAGACACCCCACTAAAATGATACAATTTTGTGAGACATTAATTGTGTTTAGAGATTACTCATATGGCACCCACCTATTTTAGAATAAAAGGAAACCAGGAGGGCAGAGGAGACATCTCATGTATTCATGGGATAAGATGCCTAGCACAGTATGTAATTTAAAGACCAGAGGTCTGGGCTTGAGTAGAAAGGGAGGGAAGCAGCCTTTAAACATAATTTGAGAAGAATGTCTTAATCCAAGAAGTAGTTAACAGATAACCTGATGGCTGACTTTGGCAGTCTGATCTAATCAGTGAACATCAGCAGTCCTGGAGGAGGGAAAGGCTTTTTGAAAAAAGGAATAAACTTAATAGTATGTCCCATCAACTAGATTTTTGAGATAAGATTAATGAGAAATAGGTTGATTTGTACTTCCTGAGTTTAAAAGTGCAGATCTCCATGGATCATAATGTCCTGCCTGGCTGCTAATGTTTGTGTGTTAAGAAAACACAACTTCTCTTTGGGACAGAAGTTGTTGCACATTGGGATAGTGCAACAGTATTTTTCCAGGGAAAATCTGAAATGTATTTTATTAATTTTATAGGATCAGAGTTGTCTGGGGAGGAGGAAGAAGGATCAGCATTTTTGCTGCAAGGTACTGAAAACAGTTAATCTGGAGATTTTATAACTTTACTAGGACAACCAGCTATTCAACTGATAAAAATATATATTTATATACACTACTTATGATTATACTATATATTTAATAAATATGGATTCATTATCCATGAGTTTAAAATTTTTATCCTACTAAGCAATCTTTGCAGAGGATAAAAAAGAATAGATTTCTTTTAATCCATTTTAGATCTTCAGACATTTCCTTTCTCCTTGCTCACTCTGTGTAGCAAAGGACACATAGAAGTGTTGAGCAACCCTCCCTGTATCCTTCAGAATTCCTCACAGCCTGGTCCCTCATAGAGGGACCTCCTAGGAGGAGATTCCTAGGATCTCCTAGGAGGAGATTCCTCCTCATAGAGGAAGTACCCCAAAGGCAAAGGCATCCTGCTGAGTTTCGCAGGCCCAAGCCTCACCTGTATTTCTCAAGACAAAGCTTGGTGTACATAACCATATTTGCACTAAACTCCAGGCACTTTTTATTATACCCTGCATGAATTACAATGTTTTGCCAATTAGTGTTGTCTTTCTCCTTTAGCTCTTTCCACTATGCAGCCCAAAGCAGAAGGATGGAAACATCAGAGTGATGCTGGCCACCGTGTCTGGTGCTGTCACCTCTGTTTTCATACAGTATTTTGTCCAGATCCACAGACCCATTCACAATGCTGGCCTGTGCTGAGATGTGTGCTGCTGCAGGCTACCCTGCGTGCACCCAGCAAGTGGTACCAGGTCGAGGAGATAGAGAAGAAAGGAAGCGTGTGAGACAGAGGAACAAGAAGGCAAATTACACCTGAAATTCTAGGAATCAAAAGGGAAAAATAAAAAGCAGAAAAGGTGCGTGAAGGAAGATGAGACTGGAGTTGCATAGCCTCTTTAGCTAGGCGTAAGTCTGTGCTGCTGCTCGGGACAGCTTCTCCTTTCCCCTCTCCCCAGTGGTTTCCACTCTTTCGATCTAAGCTAGCTGGAAATGGCTGAACCAACTGAAGCTGAGATGCCATCCTGTGATAAAGTTCAGGGGCAGTCACAGAAAAGCTTGTGTGGACAGGCAGCAGCCTGTGTGGTCAGGCAGGAACCAAGGGGACCAGAAGGAGGAGGGAGCCAGGAGGACAGCACAGGACCTGTGCCAGGTTTGAGCACCTGGGAGCAGTCAGGACTGTTTGGGTTTCTCCTGTGTGGCTCAGTGTGACATCCTGAGCCCTGCAAATGCCTACCTTTCTGTGGCTTACTACAAGGTCTAGAGAAGCCTTAGTTGGCACCTACCTTAATGAAAAATCAAAGTTTGTGTTTGAATGCAGTGACTCCTGGGTGAAGGCACTTGCCTGCATTTTCCCAGTGAGGATCATGGGAGCTACAATTACTTCCCAATACCACCCCTTTGAATACTCAGGTAGCTTCCACTGGACAACCTCCTTGGGCACACAAAACTGTGCATACACCCCAAGTCATCAGCGTTGGCACCCTGAAAAAATTCCTGCTCACATATTCAGACCACCCTGAGCCTGGTGTCATGCAAAGCTGCTGAGTGTCATGGAGAAAGAGGCTTTCTCCAGAACCTGTGAGTAAGACTACAGCCCTCAGCAGGAGACACAAATGTTGCTATTAATTTCCAGACAAAGATTACTGAGCTGCAGGGAGCTCCAAAAATACAGCTCTTCTCTATTTCATCCTGTAAAGCCATTACATGGGAAAGAGACTCCTTTCTATTTCATCCTGTAGAGCTGTTGCATGGGAAAGAGAAATATTTATTTTAAGGGTTGTTTCCTTTCTTTCTTCAGCCCCCTTTGATGGTGCATTTCCCAGAATAAGTTCTTGTTTCTGGGCCAAGAGCACCTGTTTAGCACCTATATCTCCTAACCTACTTTAGATATTGCAATCAAATTAAAATCTCGCATCAGTTTCTCTAGTCTATGTAGGCAACCAGAACCACATCTGCGGAAGATTGAGGGTCAGCTTGCACAGCACCTGGTGAGATCCTCCCTGAACATGCTGTGCCTCAGCTTTGGGAGATGTGGGTCAAACCAGGCTTTAGAATAGGATAAAACTGAAAAAAACCCCCTTTCCTTGCCTGAGTTCTCCTTTGATCTTCCAGAGTAGCCAGCATCTCCTACATCTACAAACAGAATTATCCCTCAAGAAGCTTAAATGTTAGAATACAAACAGCAACAGCACTTCAGATCTGTGCTGTAATGCACCATATTTTCATTATTATTTTAATTCTATTTGCTTCTAAAAGAAGAAAGAGAAATTATAAGAAAAAGCATTAAAAGAGCATGGTAGGGAGAGAAGATAATATAGATACAGTGAACTTTACTTCATGGATTTTATTAGTAAATTATAGTAATAGTGATTTAAGTACTAATTACTGAGAAATAATCTTTTTACTCTTAATTTTGTACCCCTCAGCACAGCACAAATCAGCTCTGAAGAAAACCATTAGTTCCACATCAATCTATAATTTGTGGAGACATGCAATAAAACTATAGCAATCTTGGATTACAGCTAATTGCTAACTCTCACCCTCCTGTTCCGTAGTTGGCTCCTACCCTGGAGTTACGGCAGCTGGGGGCTTGTTTGTAGCCACAGGGTTCATGCTTGTCTGAACTGGGTTAGCGTTCAGAAAGGCTTGCGTAGACTGAAAGTATTCCTTTCAGTCTACACAAGTATTCTGAACGCTTTATAAGTATTCCTGAAATACTTATTTCACTATTCCTGAAAGCTTTATAAGAACTGAAGTACATGAAATCACATTCATACTTCAAAAGGCCACAGTTTATAAAGTGTGGTACAAATGTAACCAAAATCAGAATAGACTCCTGTATATTGGAAAGCATCTTTCTAAACCTTTGGGGAAGTGAAACTTTTTGTTCTGGTACTCAGCAAGTAGATTTACCTTCCCAAGTGCTCCTAAAACAGTTTTGCTACAGATCCACCATACTTATTAAATAAAGCTATAAGCCAAAAGAGCCTTTTTGTGAAGGTTTATGAGTATTTTTTCTGAGAAGCACAAGTCAGAAAACAAAGACCAAAGCCACACACTGAAAAGAAAAAGAAGTTAGTGGGGGAAAAAGAACCGCGTGTTTTAGGTGGGAAATCTTTTGGGGGCAATTTAGAAAAATGTTTCAATAAAGAATTAATTATTTCATCCCAATAGACAGTGTGCATAAATATTAACATTTCAGTTTCATTATAAATGCTGGTCTCGCAGTACTTTAGCAGTCACATCCCAGAGCAGTTTGAAAGGAGGTGTAGCACTTCATACTAATGGTGAAACCCATCCACCAAGTGCTGTTAGAATAAATAAAAAGGCTCTGAGTTTTGCCTGTAAGTTCACTGGACCCAGGACTCCCTTCTTCCCTGCAGAGAGTAGGGTATGTATTACACCAGTTGGTTCTGAGTACTGACCCAGCTCCAAATACAGAGTGAATGGGGGAGCCTCTTTTCACAGAAGGGAGCAGGAGACGTTGGAAGTGCTACAAGAAAGGGTGCTGGGATGCAGTTTTTTCCCAGCCTCCTTCCTGCTTCTGTGCTAACAAACCCAGGAGAGGATTGTCTGCTGCCCATCCCCAAAACACAGCCCCTCCACCCTAGCTGTGTTTTTTGCAGCCATCCAGGTGATGGGAGCAGAGTTGTGTTAGTGGGGTCTCGATTCTTCGTGCACATGGAGGGACCAGCTGGTGGGGAATCCGCACCGCTGGACCAAAGCATGAGGGCAGCATGAGTGCTCATGACAGCAGCAATGTCTAAAGGGGGCAGTGGCAGAAGCACAGAGTAGGATCAATGTTTTCTGATTTGTATTTCCCCTAAAACATTAATTCAGGAAATACATACAGTCTTGTATGTGTCCAGTTAGGGTAAAGCTGTAGGATGCCTTCCCCAGGTGATTTAGGAGCCAGAACTGCAGGTGAAGGCACTGATCTTCACTATTTCCAGTCGCTGCCAGTCTCTCACACCACTCACACGCCCTGTCATTAGCCCTCTGCTGAGGATGAGTGGTGAGCTCAGTGACACCCCATTTTCAGGACAGGAGAAAAATCTTCCCTTTTCTCCTCACTCTCTGCAGCACATCTGTCTCTACCCAGGACCCGCTCTGGTGTGTCCCTGTGGATCTGCAGCAGTGGATCATGCTGGGGGACTTGAATCCACATCAGCAGGGACATCAGCAGTACTGCGGTGTGTGGGATCTGTCACTTCAGCACAGCTCAAGTGACATGTACAGGTCTAAACAGATATGTCTAAACATGACTGTGGTACCAAAGTTATGGCATTCACCTGGACGGGGTAGGTTTGGGTTCAGGTCCCTAGATGATTTCTGCTTTTTCTCTCATGACTCACTAACTACTTGGTATCTGGACAGATGCAAATCCTAATCTTGATATGCCTAAGCACTCACACAGCTTCCTGATATCTTCTGCTGGAAGGGACCAGGGATGGACACCTAAATAGTGATGGTCTGACTCTCTCATGATTTTGGGATGGCTCCACTAAAGTAATTCATAAAGTGATTGCTATTCACATACAACAACTGTACAATTGCTGAGTATATCTGAACTGAACACATATTGAAACAGCTAAAAACACACCAAATATGGCCAAGAAATGCTTGATCATAAATATATCAGTTGTGGAATAGTTTCATAACAGTGTGTGATCTTAAAGTTTTGGGGAGAGGAAGGTTATATATTGGATAGTTACTCAACTATAAAGGAATTTCATTTCAAATATTAATTGGAAAAATAAATCATGTTTCTGGTACTATAAAATTAAAATTTTAAAACAAAAATGGAGATGACTATATTATGGTATGGGAAGACGATGAGAGCACTGAATCACACCAGAGCTGGTTTTAAAACATTTCCAGCTGAAGCAACCACATGCCATTGTCTTAAGTTGGCAGAAAATGTGCAGAAAATGGCTCCTACCAAAGACTACAGTCTGCCACCAAGCATGCTTGAAAGCATGTCAAGGTCTGGATAGTCCCAGTCAGCACCAGTTTGTCCCAGCAGGGCTCAGGGATACACCCAACCATGCCCTGTATGTCCTCGTCTGCATAAACCAACTGAGCTCCTGTGCCAGCCCTTCGGAGCAGGCAGCCCAAGGGTAGATGTTCATTGCCGTGAGCCATCAGCACCATCATCATGCTGCCCCTCAGCCCCAGCCCACAGAGCCTTTGTGGTGCTTGCCTGTGAGCTGAGCTAGTGGGACTGCCTGCGCAGCCAATGCCTTTACTGGAGACCAGACCACTATTTTTTAACATACTGTAACACTTGTAAAGCACTTTGCAACAATAAATCTTTTCATTATTTGTGACATTTCTCCCACCTGCTCTCTCAGTGTGATAATACACTTTTAAAATAAATATTATCAGTTTATACCTTCATTAAAACTCTATATATGCTCTTCTATGTCCCCAAGGCATTTGCTGAAGTCATAATTGCTACCAGTGTGTGACGTAAGAATTCAAGCTCGTAAACTCCCTTCACAGACACTTTGCAGCATATGCCGTTTATTTGGGCTTCCATTAAAGGTATTATGTTGCCATACTTTGCAACCATAAAAGAGTAAATAATTTCAAGGGATTGCTTGATAGGAGGTTGTGTTTTAAATGGACTTGGGCTATGTGAGAAATTGCTGGCAAAAATGTACCTAATTGGCCCATTGCTGTGTCTGTCTCCCTGACTTGTTTCAGCTCTGCAGGTGCGTTGCTCCGCTGCAGGGTGGTTTGACAGGGGTGGGGAAGGGGGCCATGGAGGTGACAGTTGTCACTGCAGTCATCAGCAGAAGGCTGCCTACACCCAAGGTCTTTCCACTGGACATGGAGCAGGGAAACAAGACATGGGGAATGCCTGGCTTACTGTGCTAAGCACTAAAAAGACACAGGGAATGCTGTTTCATTATTCAGGAAGTTTTGGTTTTATTCGTCATTATATCGTTCCCATGTATAAGCAGAAAACAGGTAGACCCACATGTAAGCAGAAAATCATGCCCCTGATCAAAAGCAGAGCACATTTACTGTGACGATGATGCCTCTGCCATTCTTAGTCTGACTATTTCCGAATATTATAAACTAGCAGTTTTATCTCACCTTTCTGCTTCCTACCAAAGAAAGTCCCAATACTGCAGACATTGAGCTGAATAACTGAATGCATATAGATAATTCCACTGAATTCAATAGAATACGCACTTCTGAAGACTAATGTGTATCAAAAAAAGCTTGCAAATGGTGGCTTGCACTAACAGACTTATCTTTCAACAAGATTTAATACATAGCATTGCTAAGACTGTCACATAAAATCACATAACTTTTTCCCCTTCCCTA
Organism: Acanthornis magna; assembly: GCA_036785705.1. Classification (NCBI taxonomy): domain Eukaryota; kingdom Metazoa; phylum Chordata; class Aves; order Passeriformes; family Acanthizidae; genus Acanthornis; species Acanthornis magna. The sequence goes on from JAWUZG010000001.1 coordinate 30,234,592, forward strand.
TTTTGGAATGAAAGTATGCATAGTAGAAACCAAGCAGGAATATGGTGCATTGCTGCCCTTACTTTGCCAGATTGCAGAAATGTTCATTGTAAGCCAACATTTTCCTCATTTGCCTTTGTTGCAAAGTGTAACAGATGAATTTTGTGGTGCTAAATCATAAGAGAAAACAAACAGCATTGAATTAGAAACCCAACACTTACTGCTGGCACCAAACCCAGCATTTCAGCAGACAATTAGTACATTTGGTGTTTGCAGCTCCAGATACATTCTCATTAGAAACTGGTTCCAAACCAGCATGCTGCTCCAACAAAGGCAAGTTAGACACCACAAAGAGGACACAATTCTAGTCCTGTTGTAACCGCTGGCAAACTCCCACAGATTTCAGTAATCATCTAGATTGGGTCCAAAATGCAGACGTTAGATATACCATGAAAGAATGACTGTCTGGAATTTATTATGCAGCAGATATGCCACCAAACTGGAAATTTCACATAGGGGAAAAAAAAAAATCACATTGTGTATTTAGCTCGGATAGGTTGGAAATGATGTAATAGAAGCATTATGATTTATAACAAATTTATGAGCTATGCAGGCAAGCTGTTCTCTGGGGATATATGTGGTAAATGAAGAATACCAGTGGCAAATAGAATTTACATCAAAGCAATCCTGCAAACCTCAAACACTTATTACTCTATTCATGACCTTTGTTAGTACACAGAAGTAGAATACAGCTTAACATAATGTTAACGTTTACATAAAATGAAACATTTCTGTTTAAACAATTACTGAAAATGAGATTAAAACTTTATGTAAGCTACACAACATATATTTTTGACATTATGTACCATTGTTTGAAAACAAGTTGTTTTTAAAGGAAGATGTAAGTTTATTGAATGGATACCCTTCAATGCAAGGCATTGCTTATCTGATAAAATATCTCTGGTGCACCTCAGAGGGTACTAAGTGAAGTATGTGTAATGTGACTGTAGGCTCAGGCAGGTCTTCATCCCTTTTTTGTGGAGTTAGCCCACATAGCAGAGAGTACCATGTCATTCCCAGCTAATGGCAAACTCCTGCAGAGACATGGATTTCTGTATGCTGCCCCTGAAATTAAGTTATTTCATGCCCCAAAAAGGGGAACAGCAGCAGTCTCAGGGTAGTTTCCAGGGAATTTTTTCCTGATATTTTGCAGGTTTTGTATTACCAGACGTGGTCTACGAAGCAATACTGTGTAGTGGAAAATACAGACAGTCTCAGGGGTAATTCCCTGCATGGCACTGGCACACTAGGCAGTAAGGATTTCGCACTGGTACTTGGCAATGGAGGAGTGTGAAGGCAGAAAGAGGGCTAGGGGGTAAGGAGGTCCTGGCGGAGCCATGCAGCAGGTCACTCTCTTCTTCAGCTTGCACTGCTTTTCTATGAGATAACCGGCAAAAATATTTATCACCTCACCTCTTTTCAGCAGGCCTAATTTATTAAAGTTTTCTGGGCCTTGTGCCAACCCACAGTGTCCAAGGGAACATGGCAGCTGCCAGGCTGCAGCAGTGCTCCACCCATGGATGTCCTGACCTCGTGCTGAGCAATCAAGGCCTTTCTTTTGTGGATGATAGATATTGCCCATCTTGCTTACATGGGCTGAGCTTTCCTCAGAAAAATCTAGGAATTCTGCATCCTTTTCCCCTCCCTGATTAAGTTTTCTAGATTAAGAGGTATGTTGTGCCAGTGATGGATTAGTTTGTCCAGGTATCACTGGATCTATGCCATGGTCTTTCTCTAGGTATGATGAGGAGTTCAAAGTAGAAAATTGGAGGCCTTTGAGAACATTAAAACACTGCAAACCCTGTAGATGATAAACTATGTGAAAAGGAACATGGTTGTAATAAATGCCTCCCTGTAATAAAGGCACCCTGTTGCCGGCAGGTGGAGGCAGGTGATCCTTTCCCTCAGCACCAGCGAGGCCACACCTGAAACACCTGCGTCAAATCTGGGCTCCCAGTAAAAGATGGACATGGACACACTAGAGAGAGTTCAACAAAGGGCCACAAAGATGGTGAAGGGACAGGAACTTCTGTGTGGGAAGGCTGTGAGCTGGGACTGCTCAGCCTAGGGAAGAGAAGGCTTAGAGGGGAGACATTATTGGTGTCTATAAACTCCTGAAACGAGGGTGATAACGAAGACAGAGCCAAGCTCTTTTCAGTGGTGCCCAGTTATGGGACCAAATTGAAACACAGGAGATTCCTCCCAAATATTAGGAAGCATTTTTCACTTTGAGGGTGACCGAACACTGGCACAGGTTGTTCAGAGAGATGATGGAGTCTCCTATTCTTGAAGATATTCAAAAAGCAGCTGGACACAGTTCTTGGCCACTCCTCTAAGTAGCCCTGCTTGGGTGAGGGGAGAGGATAACATGTCATTCAGAGTCCTTTCCAACCCCAACCATTTTGTGGTTTGGTGACAGCCCTATCAGTATCCTGCCAGCATCTTGAGAGTCCCAGTCTCTTCAGAAGCCACAGGGACTCACTGAGCTGTTAAAACACTGAGTCCTTTACATGCCTACATATCTTAATGTCTGTTGATCTTTGTATTTGTGCATTGTATCTCCTCAGGCATAAGAAAAGCCTTGCTGTTTTTACTTTTACTTTTCACATCAAGAAGAGTGAGTTGGAGTTGTGTCAGGTGATCCCAGACTCCTTAACTTTTGATAGAAGTGAATATATTTAAAAATAGGGTTAGGTATGATGTATCACAGAATCACAGAACGGTTTGAGTTGGAAGGCACTTTAAAGATCACCGAGTTCCACTGCCACAGGCAGGGACAACTTTCACTAAACCAGGTTGCTCAGAGCCCAGTCCAACCTGACCTTGAACACTTTCAGGGATGGGTCATTGGTGTCCATCAACATCAGGAGGACTCAACTGTTTCTCAGCAGCTGGGACCCAGTGAAGAATGTCTGTTAGCTTACTGCAGCTGTTTTCCATAGACTAAAACTGTGACCTGCTGTCCCTTTCACATGAAAGCAGTAATATATGGTCAGAAAATCAGATGTTCCGACAAAAAAAAGCAAGCAAGCATAAATGTATGTATTCCTTATTCTAAACTTAAAGTGTTCCCCTGGAAACCATAAAAATGGAACATTGAAAACTACCTCATCCCCTACATCTCTGTGTTTTTCTAAAACTTGAAATACATTCTGTGAGAGACTCACACATTTTTTAGCAGAACTTCCTTGATCACCTTTCACAGGAGACCAACAATGATTCATTTTGACCACACAAGTCAAATGAAACCAACTGTGGGAAGTTTTATTCATCCCCAAGTCCTACAGACCTGCTACGGGCTACAAATTCCTCCTCAGAGGAGGAGCTGGGTAGCAGTGAGTGTCATACAGTCAGCCAGGGTCTCCAGGAGCTGTGCCACCATCCTGGGGCAAAGGAATTGGAGGAAACCAGATCAGAGTATTGAATCTTGGTCCCTTAGTCCAAAGAGTAACTGTCCGAGTGTGTTATTCCACTAAGACTCCTGCCATTCTTTTAATATTCGGTCACACAGCAGGAGACTGAACAGTTTTTATATACCATGAAAACAATGGTATATTTATCTCTGACTTAATCAACAAAGGCAAAGAAGGATGCTACAAGAGCAAGCTATTCAAACACAAGCGTAATGCTGGATGTCAAACAATAGCATATTGTAAGTAATACCAAAAAGGGTTTACTCCTATAGCAACATTTAGGGAAAACATATGATAACAATAAAAATTATTTCCACAACATTTTCACCACTTGTTCCATGTGGGAATGATAAGTGATACTCCGGCTCTACATTTTTAAAGAAATATTCCTTGCAAATTATACATTACAAGCTTTGTTCACTGAGTGTCTATTATGCGTGTGTTCTCAGTTATTACTTTTCTGAAACATGAATTTTATTATGAACATCAGTGTGTAAACTGCACTCAGGCTCATTTAAAGCCATTTCAGGGGGGTGCTTCTAGGCCTGAGATCTACCAGAACCAAGGGATTTGAGCCATCTTCTCCTAGTTGCCATTTGAGCACAAATATTCCAATTTGCTCTTTTCTAAATCAACACCGGATGGATCATTAAATAACATACATTCATTAAACAGATCGTGGTCATGATCTGCATCCAGGCACTGCCAAGAACGTATATATTTGTATTACCGCTCAGCTCTGTGCTCTGGCTTAGATTTTTAAGCCTGCGTCAATTCACAGCAATAGTTTTACAGCCAGAAGAAAGTGGATGAGCAATGGGTTTTGTTTTATTAAAGGATTCTTCCAGCAGCAAGACACATGCCTCTACCAGTAGGTTCAATAAGCAGAAATATTACAGCATCTTGCATTTCCATGCTTTTCATCAGTAGACCACAAAAGCTTTTGCAAATTTGGATTACGTCAGTCAGTGCTAGAGCCCTTAAAAGAGGTAAAAGTGTATGATGGCTCTGGTACAGATGGCTAAACTGATGCAAAGAGTGCTCGAGGGCATGAATATATGAGCTTCAATCACACCTTTGATGGCAGCATGGACATAAAGACTTGCTCCAGCTCACACGGTCAAACTGTGGCAAAGCTTGACACAAAATCAACAGCAACTCCTTTGTTCTAGTCTGGCCTCCTTGGGCTGGGTTTCATTATGCTGCTTTCCTCATATCCCTTCCTCTTAAATACTGGACTAGATCAGGCAATGAGATTTTTATGAAATATAAAGTCTTCTTCTCAACTCCCTAAATCATTTTTAAAAGATGGATGGTTCAGTGATGGTATCCTGTGTTACTAGCCTGCCCTCACATTCCAGTTAAAAAGGCTGCTGTTTCTTTCTGCTTGTCCCTGTATTTCATGTTGCCAAAAATAGCTTTTAATTATCAGACTTTTGCTTGCACAAAAAGCAGCAATTTTAGTCCAGCAGAAAAGGACAGAGCAAAGAGGTGTTTTTCTCCTCTACTTTTCTCTTCACTGCTCTCAGAGTTACACCCAAGTTTATCTGGAGCTGGGAAGCATAAAGGGGGCTGGGCTTTGTTGTAACATCGCTTTCTATGTTCCCCTTTTGATTTAAGATTTTGAGCTTTAAATCAAAGCCACACGTTCTCAAGTGGCCAAACCAGAGTGCCCCTTAACCTTTCGTAGCCTGAGATAATCTGGCAAAAGGATCATCTTCACACTCTTTTTAAAATGGTTTACATTTAAATTCAGAGTTGATAAGGTGTCAATTTTTTTCTACTGTAAATCAAGATACCCATGTCTTTGGAATTAACTCCAAATTGTTGGTTTGGATGTGAACTTCACACTGATTCCCTCCTCTATCCTGGCTGACATTTTCCTATTAATTTCTTTTTCCGTTTCATCATTCATTGGCTGATGAACCTATAAATACACTTCATCTGCTTTTACTTTGCTTTTTAAGCATAAACCAATACTGAACATGTTGACTTGATTATGTCCAGAGGCAAAAGCGTTGCATGGCTTCTTAAGTCACAGCAATAGCTTGAAACTTGACTTTCTGCTCCTTTGGTCCAGCAGGATAATCAGTGGGTCACCTCCCCCTACACCCAGATTAAACAGTGTCATGCAGAAGAAATGCCATCTTTGAAAGCTGGTTAACACCATCTCTGCTCACAGCCAAGTGGAGCAGAGGGCAGAAGAGCGCAGGAAAGTGGTAGTGACCAGGTGCTCCCTTGCTCCCTTGCCTGGTGTACTTCACAGGCTGCAGGATTTTCCCTCCCTGCCCCTCCCAAAAGACCTCTGCCCTCCCCAGTTTCTACTGCTGTATAGCAACCTATTCTTTCAGGGAGGTGCTGTCAGTTTTACCCATAGCCTGTCCATGCACCGACTTCCCCTACCTAAATTAACACTTCCTTCCTCTAACCTTAGTTTCCAGGCACCCTTCTCGAACAGAGCCACTTGGCCCAACTCATGCAGAGGTTTAGAATCCCCTGCAAGGATCTCAAGAGAATTTTTCACATCTAACTATTCTCCAGTGACAGAGGTTAGATATCTAACCTCTTAGATTTTGGTGTGATTTTTAAAAGCTGCACTTTGTCAGCATCTTTGACCTTTGCCTGGTGAGACCACGATGGGCTCAGCTTTAGCAGCAGTCATCTCCACAGCCCTGTCTACAGCTGTAGGGGCTAGCCTGTGAGCTCCAGGCTGGACAGTGCTCTGTGCAGGCAGCCCATGGCCAAGGAGCTCAGGGGGGAGCAAAGCACGATGACTTGGCACCAAGGTCCTCATCACCTGCAAGAGGTAGCTCCTGCTTGGCCAGTGTTCCCAAAACTGCTCCAGAAAAAAACCCTTACCAGCCAGCACCTGCAACTCAAAATTGCTGAAAATGAGACATGCTCAGCTAAGATAAAGCTGTGTACCCTGATCTGTTGAAGCAGGAGGGCAGCAATGAGCTGCAAGGGTCAGGATGGAGAGGTGGCTCCTTATCCAGCACAGCTACAACAGCACTAGAATGGCACACAGAAGCAAGCTGAATGTGGCAGGCTCTGGAACATAACACCTATCCTGCAGTGTATAATCACAAGCTCTTCTTCTTGCCTCTCTCCTGAAGCCTTTTTAAAAGGAGAATAATTTGAAAGAAGCTGTCCTAAAAGAAGAAATTAAAAAGCTGTAGTACATTATTCTTGAGAATTGCGGAAAAGAATCAGATTGTAAAAAGTGGTTCACATCTGACATTGATTAAAATTACCTTTTGCATTACATTTACATACATTAAAATTATATTTTGCATTATCTTCACTTTCCCAGATGGTTTAGGAGATTTAAATCCTTCAAAGATGTTGTCTCTGTTAGCAAACATATTGCAACGACCTTGATCAAATGATAGCTGTTTTAATGCAAGTACCCCAGCAAAAAAAACATTCCTCCTATAGCAGCAATTACAGACAGAGAAATTGATCCAAATCGCAGAGAAAGCACATAAAGTTTACCACTGCTGACAGTGGGTTTTGGGTTAGGTTCTCATTTTAGATCAGGTGCCAGCCCAGTGTGATGTATCTATCAGAAAAGATTATTATAGTTCTTCTCCAAATGATGTTTCCATGAAAAGTAGTAATTCAGCCTCCATGATATCAGCAATGCTGCATCCTGCTGGAATAACCGGATGCAAAACATCCTCTTGAAAGCGTGTGAGTGCTCCTTCTCTGCTGTGAGTTTGGCAGTGTATGTTTAAGCTGCTGCTGAGAGCTTTCCTCCAGCTTTCATCAAAGGGGACACTGGGTCCTAGTTCAAGGAAACAATCTAAATCAGGTCGCTTTTCAGGCTAGAAAACTCTAGTTGGTTTTACTTTGTTTACATTTAATTGCGTGATCGGTTGTATTCTGGTCATGAATGGCACTAAAATAATCTATCAGTAATAATAAGCAAATAAATCTAAAGAGTGCAAAAAATGAAAAATGGGCCCAACTGCTAGAATTCCCAGATGAAATGATAAATAAACCCCTTATCCTTCCTTACAAGATTTTGCAGATTTCAACAGAAAAGGCATATGAAACTGAGGCTCTGAAAAGGAGCTTGGCCCTTCTTCCCACTGACCTTCACAGTACTGGAAGTTGTTCCTTCCAGCTGCTTGTCAGTATCTGTAGACAGTGACTTCCTTAAAGGAAAACTTCCAAGGGAAGAAGTATGTGATTTATGCTATTTATCTATATTTTATTGCATGTGAAGATGATTTTGAAAGCTCCATAACTTCCACTGTTCCTCTCATTCATGTGATCAATAAAAGTCATATTTAACTCAATCTCAGCAAAATGAAGGGGGCATTGATGCTTTCCTAGGAAACAACAGACCAGATGCTTTGTGGTACCAAATTTCCACTCCCAGATTTCCTCCCCAGCACCCTCTTCTTGTAGCACAGGGCACGTGCTTTCCCCATCACACTAGGCATAGCTGCACCCCCATCCCCATCATCACTTAAGCAGTTCCTCAGTGAGAGGTCCCTAAAGGGACCTTCAGCTGTTTCTAGGACATTTCTTTCATACAGCTGTTGTTTTGCTACTTTCTTGCTCCTCTTCTTCCTCCTTCCTTGTCCCTTCTGCCCTCTTTCTCCTGCCCTATTTCCCAAAGCGCTCTTTCTTTTCCACTTAGCTCCTCCCTTCCTAAGTAGGACCATGACAAACAGAGACACCAGTGTGGCTTTTGCCACCATCCTGATCCGAGCAGATGGTGACTTCAGGTCCCATTGCATCTTCCTAGCCTGGGTGAGGTGTCGGTGTGAAGGCAGTGCCTTCCCCGGGTGGACCAGGGCTCTCTGCAACGTGGGCTCTGAGATGTCACCAACACTCAGGGCTCCGGGTGCCAAGACAACCCACCAGCAACAGGGTGCAAAGTGGGCTGCTGGTAAGTACCATGGCCGTGTCATGGCAGCAGGTTCCTGGATTTCCCAAAATGCACAATCTGAACAGGACTGGGCTTGTGAAAGCAGCTCAGCTTTGATTCCAGCACTCAAACAGCAACATGATTATGGCCACATGGTCCAGGATGCAACAGAGCATCCCTCTGGAAGAGCTCAGCTTGTGATTTCAGAGCGTGTCTCTCACCCAACCCTGTCTTACCACTGTGGCCTCAAGGGAGACATTTTGACTTTAATATATCTATAAAGCACTTGCCTGCCAATACTGTGGCTTTACAACAGTGCTGTTCTCCATCCATGCAATCCCAGTTCATGAAATAGCATTAAAATCCTGTGCAGAGAGAAGGGCTGAGTGCACTCTCACACTGACCAGGGTACGGTTGGCCTTGGAGGGTGTGTGGATGCCAAGCCTATGGAAAGATTACAAACACAGTGTACCCTGTATTGATATGTTCTTGCAATATACATAGTGCAGCAGTATGTCACCCGGCCCGGCTGCTTCACGTTATTTATATCTGCCTACGTGGCTGATTCATGTCTCCTGAAAACTTATTGCCACAACCTTGTTTTGAAAGGAATGCAGTGTCCCACTCCCCCAGCAGCTCCTGCCGGACCTCTCCTTGTCTCATTTATTAATTCATTCCTTGCCAAGAACAGCATGGTGATGTAATAATGAAATGTGCTTTGAAATCAACATGATATAAAGGACTTCTGCAAGGCTTCAGGCCGGCAAAGCACTTAAACACACGCGTGACTTTAAGCATGTGAGCAGTAGTCCCGTTGGTTTCAACAACACTACACATGTGCTTAAGTGCTTTGCTGGATCAGGGCCCACGTTTGACAGACAACTCAGGTTATGCCTTAAACAAAGAACCTCTTTGACACAAGATTTTTAGCAGAAAAACTGGGAGTTTCATGCAACCCTTGGAAGAGTCAACACCGAGCCCACAGGAGCTGATAGAGGGACTCCCATTAGTTTTGGTGAGGTGGGGCTTTTGCTCTGTGATCTGGATCTGGGTGCATGTTGGCTGTTCTGCCCTTCTGACTAGGTTAAAAAGAAAAATGACATCATTCGTTTTTGTCAAAAGATGACAAATAAAAATAGCCGACTTTCATTGTTTACAGGCCATGTATGTGGTAGCAGTGCAGATTTTAGACATGTTATTCTTGCAGGAAAGTCTAAAGAAATGATTATCTTGTCTACAAATATAGACCTGTCAAGGTTGAACAGTTATGTTCAATGTCATCGTAAGCAAAACTGACATTTTATTTACTCATTTGTACCACCAGAATGTCAGCTCAGCAATGATTAAAGCTGTCAGTAGAATCAACAAATAGTGTAAAAACAGAGAGCTGCCAGTCCAAGTTTCTGTTTCACTGAACATGTTAGTTTGAGTGAAGCTTTGCCTGAATGTTTTGATGGTTTTGTAGCTTATTTTCACTAATTAATTTGCTTGTCTATTATCCTCTAGAGGCAAACAACATAACTGACAAATAAAATGGCTCTCAGTCAGTCAGTCAGTCAGTCAGGCAGTCAGTCCTCCAGAGGAAATCCTGTGCGACTGCTTGTGAATTTCCAGCTGATCTGTAATTTTGACCAGAACCATTTTTTATGCTGTTCAGATTTCTGTCAAGGAGTGAAAAGTCACCTGTCTAAAGAAGAGATTATTCCAGGTTTAATCTCAGGAAAATGACATGCTTGAAAGAAATGACCTGCACTGTTTACCTTTAGAGAGATGTGCACTGCAGAGGCTGTTGGAAGATTTGCCTTGTCTCTTTATTAAAAAGAAAGGGGAGAAAAAAAAGGAGGAAGAACAAGGGAGAAAAAACTACCCTGGCTTTTCAGATTTTTTCTAAAACCTTAAAGCATAGCTCAGGTTTTTATTGGTTTTTTTCACACACAAAATTTAGTGCTGGAAGCCCTTAAAGCCAGGTTCATATAAATAGTTTGCTCTTGTTGCCAATGAGAGAGAAGATTTTTTCCTCTGATTACATGGATACAGAGTGTAATACCACTAAATCCAAGATGCGTGAAAAGGCAGATATGGGACTATTGCTCAAAATCGGTTGCCAGTGTGGTGTTCCTAGACAAAGAAATACCATTGCATTCTATGTACTATAACATAATAGCTGTGGGACTAGTTTTAAATCACTTCTAAGACAGCTATTGACTCTCCTGATGAAGGTCTCCATCAGTAGAAGTAAAGCTACATGTGCTTTTTAACAGAATACAAGGAAAGCACTTGCTGCACTATATTTACTGAGAAATTATTAAGGCAAGCATCAAAGCAATCAGTAAAGCAATCCCACTTGCATGCAGGCTGATCCTGCAGGAGAGTACCTGTGCCCAGAGCCTTGGCTCCATGGAACAGCTCCTGGAAGGAAAACTGCAGGACTGCTGTGTGACACCACCAGCTTTCAGCATTTGCACTTCACTTCGTGTGCCGACTTGTTGGCAGGACCTGTCCTTTTATCACAACGCTTACATTAGATCTGGTCAAAAATAGATCATGTAAGTATGTCACTGAATGTCTGATGTTCACAGGCTGGTTTCCACCATGGTAGCAGATAAGATTTTTGTGGCTTCAAGTAGTCATACCGTAAGTACCTTATGGTATTCAGAGTCAAAAGTTTATCTCATTCTTCTCAGAAAATCCAGAAGCCAAGGAGAACTTAATTTCTTCTAAAAAGTCATCTTAATGCTTTTTACTGTCTAAAATGCTCTTGCAGTCATTAATTGCCAGGTTTATAAAATCTCCTGGAAAAAATAAAAGCCATCTGCACATCCTAAAAGCCCAGAAACCTCTCCATTGACTTGCAGAATTTTACATCAAATTACTGAAGAAGATAAAGTCTAAAAGTTATTCCATGTTTTCCAATTACGGAACACTGTTTTAATTTTAATTTCTGTTCACAATCCTGCCTCACTTATATTCTTGGACCACAAAAGTTGCAATAACTTTTACAACATGTAAGCCATGTTTTTGTGTTTACAGCTGAGTATGTAAAAAACACCAAGGCAGGGTCACCCAAGCTGTTTCCAAAGAGAATTTGGGTAAAGGTTGAGTACAATTTTTTTTTAAACTTCTCTTTTCCGTGCAAATTTTAAACTTTTTTTTTCTGGGAAAAAAATTTTTACAGATAACAAAGATGACTTTTGCTGACCTGGTAAAATCTGATAAAAATCTGATAGTAGTAAACATTTGTACAGCTATCTACATGCTAACAAAATGCCAGGGATGAGCAACAACCAGTATATTTTATTCTCATTTAGGGGACACTTCTATTTGGTTACAGGAACATGTCTAGTGTTAAATGGAAGAATGTAGTCTGAAACCCCCTTTTAAAGCATTCTGGTGCAATCTCCTGTTTTGTTTTGTTTGTCTCATGATTTCATGCTACTGCAGTGCTTGCAGTGCAGCGTGGTCTGCAGTGATATTGTTCAGCAGAAATCAAGTCTTCAACAGACTCCTTTAAGCCTCTAAGCCTTCCCTCTTCAAGAGATCAGGAGCATGGCCCTGCATTCCTCTTGGAAGGCAAGAGGCTCTTACTCATATTAAACAGCCATTTCCCAGCACAGCTTTTTAATATTTTTTGCTGCTATTTTTCGTAAAAAATAAATCAGAAAAAAAAAAAAAAAAAAGAAAAAAAGGTGGGGGGGAAGAAAGAAAAAAGGGAAGAAAAGACCTCAAGAAAATATTTAGTCTGACAAACACTCTAACAGGGCACACTTGGCTTTACCCTAGGTGACCACCTACTCAGTAGGTATGTAAGTATGGGGGGACAACATCTGGCAAAGGCTTGTGAATTACAATTTTCTTTTGCAAGTGGAAAACCATATCCTGCTCAAGGTCTCAGTGGGGTTTAATGCTGTCAGAGCATACAAGGTTTGTTTTGATCTGTTATGGAGTAACACACATAGCTTTCAGTTCACACTAATAACATCCCCGTGCCTGGGGTATACACCAATCCAGAGGCTACTAATTAAAGGTTAGAATTAACCAAACACAGTTCCTCTACAAAACATATGAAACTTATTAAAACTTAAAAGTGACGGCTGGTTCTCAGTATAAGTGAAGCAAAGAATGCAAGACTATTGGGGAGGGTTATTTAAGCACATTTTATTTCAGCATATTAAAAATTTCCTCTGTCTGTCAGTTCAGCACATAACATTTTAATGTTTCACGTGAAAACACAGCAAACTTTTAAAGAATCAATTATCAGTCTTGCGTAACATAAAATAAATCCCATTTTCAGTACTACCCATAAAGCTTTTTATGTTATTGTGATCTGAAAGAGGTTTTTTTGGAAGTTCACCATTTTAAAAGCAGAGCAGCACAACAGTGTGCCGAGACACCTTATATTTATTTTGGTTAACAGCTAAGCATTTTGAGACTAACCTCACCGAAACGGGTACTCAGATAAATGGGGTGTGCAGCAGCCATTTCAAGCTTGTGATACTATTTCAATTATTAAGGCACTCCTGCACTAATAGGACTCGACCTACAAGCAGAACACCCCCTTGATATAGGGGAGTGATGTATGTAACTTGTTAACTTTTACTCTCTTTACTTCCACAAGCAAGAGCAGAGGGTGTGCTATGAGTGTTATGCAATTTATGTGCCCACTAGATCCTCCTATTTACATTTTAAAAATATACTCTCATTAAGCCCTCCAATGTTATCTATGATCTTTGAAGTAAAAGCTTTTGTTGCAGATAGGCTATCTCTGTTGGCAGAGCCTCCTTTCCTCAGCAGTGAGTGTCTTCAACATGTTGCAGCCTGTACCCTCAGCCTGATAATCTCTTCACGTGATGCTTAATGAACTCATTACCCTTAATGCTGCTGTAATAAGATAGCTTGTAAATGTATTTATTTTTAATTAGGCCTATTCAGCTGTGTGAATTGATTTATATAAAACTAATTAATTAATGTAATTGAAAACCCTGTAAGGATAGGGGTTCACAAACTTTTGTCAAATCCTTCCATTACTAGGATTAATTAAAAGGGACCTGGAAACAGTAACTTCGAAGCTGGTGGAAAAACTTAAAAGCTGTTGAGGAATAATAGTTTCCGTAAGAGTTTTTCCGTAACAGTATTTTTTCTCACAACTTACCTCAGTACAAAGAAAATAAAAGGTAAGATTTAAAATCTGCACTTGTAAACTGTTTAAAATTGGGTTAGGGTCCTATAGCTTCTGATTAAAAGATAAGAGCTGGAATCACTGAACGTAGATGTATGTTATTAAACTGTGCACATGTTGGTTTACAGCCAACCCAAACCTTGCTCCCACAGCTCCTTTTTTTCTTTTTTTTTCTTTTTTGTTTGGGGGGGGATCAAGCTGAAACATTACAAAGCCAACCCCACTGCATAGTTGTGCAGCTCTGAGCACATGGGGGCTCTGCACCAGGCTTTTGGATACCATGGGAAAATTGCTAATCCACAGTAACAAACACTCTGAAGACACCAGAGCTGGCCCCTGAAACACAGAGCTATGGAACCCTGAGACCACCGCATGAGGTTAAACAAAGCTTTATTCTACCAATTTGGCACAATTTAGATGGTATTGGGTATGTACAATAACGTATGCAGTGAGCTATCCTTGCTGTTCTCCTTAAGAACAGTTGGGGTTTTTTTTAAAAAAAGTAATTGTTTCATTTGAAAAACCAAATATGATTAGTTACTCTGTGTTAATAGGAGAGGAAAGGAGACCTGTAGTCCTGTCCCTCCCCTCTCCCTTCCACTACCAATTCAGCCAACAGGCACCTCATCACCTGAACTGGTGTCGTGTCATCCTTCAGATGAAGCCCCTGCTCTCACCCTGGGTGAGAGAATCCATCAGACAGTGGTGCACTCCATGCTCACAGGGGCCCTTGTCCAGAGGGGAATAGGGCCTGCACTGCCAGCTGATTCCTTGGGGACTGCAGACAGCTCCCTGCCGGCTGGAACACAGGCAAATTGCTGTGCTATGAGGAGCAGGTTTAACCAAATGAATGGAAGTGACAACACAAAACCCATTTCAGAGTGCGTGTCCTTTAGGAATAAGCAGAGTGCTGAGGCTTTCTGCTTCTGGTTTTGCAAGGACACATATAGTAGATGTATCACATACCTACCTATCATATACCTACCATAAATCAATACTTCTATTACAGCTCTTACCTATCGCACATTAGTATTGCCTGTAAGTACAGAAATGAATGCAGAGCTCAGATGGAAGAATGAATGTTGAGTTTCCTGAATCCGTTCCACCTCTGAGATCCATGGCTTCTTCAGACAGACACTCCTTTAGGTTAGGAATTACCAGGAGTAATTCCTGCTACTGCAGCCTTGAGTACCACAGTGAGGGAATCCTGGTTCCGGGACGAGCTGATGCACAGTGCTCACGTTTGGCATGCTCTAGACCTATAACAAAGTGTTTGGCACGGGAATTCCCTGGGCATTGTGTCATAATGGCAGCTTTTGATGGGTTTTCTGACCCCCGTGTCTAAAATAACAAGAATGCTGTATTGCAGCCTGCAGGCTTGTTTTTGCGGCATGGCCTAAGGATATATTCCAGCACATCCTGTGAAGTTTTGTGGGACTGTGCATCAACATGTTTGAGGGTTCAAGGTTTCCTTTGATACCATCCATGTGAAGGAAGCTTTGGCTAAATAAACTTGCCAAGGTGTGGATGGTTGAGAGTCCGACACAAAGTATGCAGTAGTATTCAGCTCTGCATTCTGCCGCTTTCCCACTTAATGATTTGTTATTCCTTTTCATATTAAAAACTGTCGTAGTGGGGCTTAGTATAGAAGGTAAGGTTTGGGGTTTTTTTTCGTCCTCAGCAAGGCAAAGAGATGTTCATAGCTAATGTTTTAATTATTATATTGACACATTTTTTCAGTTCAACAAATTCATCTCATAGAAGATAAACATTACAATAGGTAGTAAAACCTAAATGCCCAGTCAAGGTCTTTCTGGTAAAGAATCAGTCATCTTAATGAGCAGTGAGTTTCAGGGGGTTTTCTCCTTTTGAGATGTCAGCTATATACTGGGAAACAAGCAGTGGTGTTTTGTGATGAATATGTCCTTTCTGCACCCAAAAAAATCCCCCAAAAAACAAAACCCAAAAAAACCAACCAAACAAAAATCCAACAAAACAAACAAACAAAACAAAACAAAAAACAAAACCAAAAAAAGAACAAAAAACCAAAAACAAACAAATTAAAACAACTGGCCTCCTAACCTAAAAGAAATACAATAAATTATTATGCAACAGCATTCTTAGCCGCCATAACCCAAAGCAAACTACAAGGAAAGGTAACACTGCCTTGCTCATTTTCAATCAACACTCTCTCTGCCAAATATTCTAAATGTTGCAGGAATGTAGTTCATGTGTTTCATGTGTTTCACAGATTATGAGCTACTTTTCTCATTGCTTAGACCACCAGACACAGCAGCATCCAAACACAACACAACGGTAATTCAAACAAGACTGCAGTTCCTATTACATTATGGGTGTAACACTAGAGTGGGAGAAAAAATACATCTGTGACTCCTGTACCAGTCCAAACTGTGCCATAATTATTTCTACCATGCAGAAGAAAAGCTAGTGGAAAAAAAGTGATAAGATAAAGAGCTACACAATTAGCAGGGCTGAGCTGCAAATCCCTTTGATGGATATTGCTTATCTTCAGGATGAGCTCTAGATGTCTGCCTGAGCACACCGTCTGCAGGTTGTCTATAGTTCTGATTATTTTGCAGATGAGTGTGCTAAAACCTTGTACAAATTGTGCCTATAGAAAGGATGTTTCCAGCTGGAACTGACTTTACAGCACAAACCTTGTGATATATCCTCTAAAAAAACCTAAAAGGAAGAAAGTAGGGTACATACACATTTTTCCTGAAGACCTGAAGTACTTCACTCCTCCAACTCTTCTATCCATAATCCTGGAAGAGTACACACATGAAGGCATACCTATCATCACAGATAGTTCCAAAGATGTGAATTTCTTGCCTTTCTGTTTTCTTTGAAGGGAACTTCCAACCAGACCCTGAACTGCAAATACATAAAACTGTTTTTGTCAGAAAGCGCTTACCCAAATGTCTGTGGATTTATCATAAGCTTGCCTGCTTAACCTCTCAGAGGTCAAGATGTTTTATAAAAACTAGACTTCACCACAAAGAGGAGGTCAGGTGGTATGGTGAGGACTTCGGGATAAAATCTGGAGGAAACCTGTGTAATGCCCAAGGGACTGGGAGAAGGAGTTGAAAGAAGAGCCTGAGCATTTCCAGGATGAATTCTAAATTTGGAAGCACAGTGACTCATGCAAGTCTATATTCGAAACAATGCTATAATAGCAGCTACCGGGAAGCACTGGATAATATCCAAATGCCTAAAGAAAGCTAAATTAAAGTCATGGAATGGAAAGTTCTTGTGGTCATTTTTCATAGGAAATAGCTCCCATTTCAGTCTGTCTGAATTGCTGAGGTAACTGATATTGTGCAGAAGATGTACCTGCTGACACCCAGGGTTCAGGTGCTGCCCTTTGCTTACCCTGCTCTGCTCCACACACTCCACACCCCCAGCTCACTGGCAATTCCGTGCCAGAGCAATACCACAAAAGCCTTCGAGGGCTCCTCTCCTGTGATTTTTATTTTCATTCATGTCTTCTTTTGTCTGCATTTAATAGACATTGGGAAGATTTTTTTTGAGCTGATTGTGTTCTTCTTGACAGGTACAATATCAACCCTATGCAGCAGAGCTGATGACACTTTCCAGCTGCAATTAAAAGCTGTGGATGAAGGTGAGAAATTAATCTCCATTTGAAGTCCATACTTACCCCACTGAGGTGCCCATGGTAAATATTTTGCCATGATCTCGGCACTGCTCTGTCACAGAGGTGAGCAAGGACTGACTCTCAGTTCTCGGGGAGGCTGTATTTGGCAAAATTCTCCTGAAGTGTCCAAGGTAGTATTGAACCCATTAGGAAGGTGTTTCTCTCCTCTCTGAGGCCGTCTGTGCCTCCTTTCCCAATGGATGTGTTTTGCTCAGTGGCCAGGAGCTGTGCCCCGCTCAGATCAGTGGATGGGGTCCTGTGGGAGAGGTGGAAGGAAGATGGTGTCTCCCAGACACTGCTTCCTGTGTGTTTTTTTGTCTTTATCTACAGATTAAAATAAATTTATAAAGAGGCTTGGAAGGAGGGACCAGGCCAACAAGTTCCACTGCTTCCAGTCAAGGCAATTTGAGATTAGTAAGGTCCAGATTCTAACCTGAGGTGCTTACCTAAGATGCCTAAGTAAAAAGCCTGGTCCCTTCAGGTTCCCTTAGGCCCTGGAAAGAAAGCAGGAGGAAGAGAACAGGAGGTTGTGGGGCTCACTCTCCTTCTCCCAGCTGTCCAGGGAGCCACTCTGCTTCCAGCTGTGGGGACTGCCACAGCCCCATTGAGGGAGGAGCGTGACCCTGGCACTGGAAACCCCCCTGAGCCTGGCATCACTGCTCCCAACCTCCTCCAGTGCTTCAGGCCCACAAACACCACAGGAATAACTTTTCTTTCTTCAGAAGAGACCTTTCTTGGCATAACAGATGTGACAATATAAATAAAGCTGATCAAATTCAATTCCAGCAAGGAAGGGTCTGCCCTTGCTTGAGGAGCACAGTACTGCATTTTTCCTGCCCACCCAAAGGTGCACAAATAGGCTGCAGGACCCTGCTGCTCTGCAAAACCCTGGCTGGAGAGGACTCAAGCTTCCATCACCCACAACATTCAGGTAATTATTCAGCATTTTCACCAAGGCCCTACAGGGTGGTGGCCCACCACAATTTCATTTTTTACCCCTGCACATTTCCTTCCCAGGAAGCCTCCACCCACCATTAACTTCATCTTAGATAATGCCAAAAGAAACAAAGTTGTCTTTTTTTATATATATAGAACATTCAAGCTTCCACCACAGAAACCACCTGATGGCTCAATTTTCACTCTTCTTTTAAAATCCCGCAGATAACTCATGGTAAATACAAAGGCAAAAAATAGTGATTGCTACACACAGGGGGCGCAGAACCTGCAACTTTGCCTTAAATCGGCTGGTTTCTGTCACTACTATTTTCCAAAGAAAACATCATGGCACAGAGCAAACAGTTTTAAACAAGGGAGTTTTTGAGGGTGATAGAAATGTCTAGTGGAGGATGAGCCAGCTCCTCATTTCCTACCAGCTACTGGAAATAAAAGGAGCTTTCTCGGCTCCAGCTTTGTGTGGGGAACGGATGTAGGTGTCAAACTGGGAGGGGAAGGAGTGTAATAACAGGGAATGTATGAGTAATATGTACTTAGAAATCATAGTAAGGCTGAATCACAAGTTACTCAGCACTTTCCCCATTTATAATCTTGAAAGCTTGTTATGACTAATGCAAGAGGCACTAACCTGGCTCAGCACATAGCTCTTTAAACAAACACAGACACTGCTGGGCCAAATCACAGCGTGCCAGGACTTGCACCACCTAATTTGAGATGCCGGTTACGGGTACAGGAGTCTAGACATTTTCCCTGGGTGCTGAGGTCCAGCAAGTGGGGAGATCTAGCGGTCTTTGGAGATGCTCCAGAAAAACCCACGCTGAGGATAAAGATGGTTTAAGAGGTGCATGCCATCACTCCCTCTCCTCTGAGCTCAGAGGCTAACCTCTCCCCTTCAAAAGCAGACCAAGCCTGCTTTTTAATGCCCTTAATAGCTAGCTGGCAGGGGCAGCTATGGTTTTTTATACAGCGATGCAGTGACAGGAGTGCTCATCTAGCATGTGGGAGACCCAAACTCTTCAAACTTCCCTGTTTGCCTGCAGTAGCCCAGGCCCTTGTGGATAGAGGAGACAGCCGTTAGGTAAGAGGTATAAGAAGATGCTGGAGCAGATGCTTGTATTCCTTCCTCCTGAGAAGCACAAAGATGTACTAGCTCATTCTTCCTGATCAAGAATTTTCTACTTTTTTTAAGCAACAGGGGTGGCTCCAGCAAGGGCAGAGTACATGGGAAACTGGTCAGGGGATTAGTCCCTGCTGGCATGCATGGGATAACCACAGGACAGCGAGCACCCAGCAGCACATCACTCACCCCATCCTGCTGCTGCTGCCAGGCATTAAAAGAGCTGTTCCTGGGTTAGTGAGCAGCCTGGTTTTTTAGGCACAATATGGCAAGGAGAAATCCCTCCTACATGGGTCCCAGGAGATGTTCAGCCCAAGGCAGATGCTGGTGTGCCCAGGTATCTCCAGGCCACCTTCCCTGTGCTCAGGGAGCTGAGCTACCCCTGCCCAGGCTTTGGAAATGGAAAACTGAAGAGCTTCCAGAGTTTCATCCCCTGCGGCTCCAAGCTGTGAAGGCGTGGAAGGTTTGAGGCTCTCAGCCTTAGAATAACCTTCCCAAGTTCTTCCTGATTCCTGTTGGAAGTGCTTGGACACCTCATGAACCTGAGCTTTAGCAATTTACTGTTGCTTACCTTTCTGCTCAGAAACACCAATCTGTTTTGTGCAGCTAAGGCTCAAACCTGCTTCTCTTTTGAACTGCAAAGATTTTCCCATTATTACACACACCATTTTTTTTTTCAAATTCAAGGCAAGGCAATGTACTACAATTCAAAATATAAAAGATATATGTGATTGCTTTTAGTTGATGTGCTTTCAGGGGAAAGGGATTAGTGCTGTACTCTAAATATGCTCTCCTCATGGAAAAGTAAGTAGGAATTCTTGTATTTTGCCACACACACACACTTAGCAGTTCAGCAGACAAAATCTGAATCTCTTTCCACTTCATTAGTTGCTGATACTTCAAACACAGTTTGTATAACCAGAGTGACTGGCTCCAAAGATATGCCCATGAGTAACCATTTGTAGTACACAACTTCAAAGAAGAAGGAAAAATGTCAAAATTAATCTAGTTGTCTGGAAATTTGCATTTTCTCCCTCCCTAAAGCACCTGAGCAGCTCACCACCAGAAATTCATTTATTCTCATAATATCCTTGTGTGGAATGGAAGTGCTATCATCCTCATTTCTTAATCTAGTTTCCTTAGGAAACTAGGTTTATGCACCCACAGTATCCATCTATCTGCCTGCCAGTTTTCCCACAAACAGCTTCTGGCCAATTTCAAACAAATTTAATAACATGCCCAGTTGGTTAGGATACCAAAACCTGATGAGCTGCGTGAGGACCACAGCCTCCTCAGCCTGGGGCATAGGTATCTGTGCCTTCTGCGGCATACATTCAGAGCTGTAAGGACAGTTTGGGCAGCAGCCTAGGAATCCTGTTGGCTTTTGTGGAAAGTACCTGGGACACGCTTGAAAAAGGTCTCTCAGTTGACTCCTCTGTCTGAGGCTGGCTCCGTGCTGTCATCATGAAGGCAGCTGGGATAACCCCTGCGGGGCTGGTGCATATTTGCATCACCTTCCGTGGCAGCAAGAGCCTCACCTTTCTCCCCAGTTAGACTAAAGCCAAGCACCTGAGCTTGGCATTGCATCCATGGAATGTCAGTGCAAGAGGGGTTTGGCGTCAGACTCAGCCTGCTGCAGGGTGTACCTGTGTCCCAAACACCATGTACCTTGTCAGGGAAGAAACTTGTAGCCTGCTCTCTGGCAGTTCAGATCAGTGCCTTAACTGCAAGCCTGTCCCTTTGTAAACTGGTTATTAACAAAAAGTCAACAATAGCATGATTTGCTGCGGGGACCCCTTTCTGTGCTTTGCTGGTTGTGGGTGGTACTGTAGTGTACTTGGTATGCCCAAAAGGAACAGACTACCTGCATAATGCTGTTAAAAAATAATGCCAGACCTTCAAAATGTTTAATGTAAAACGTTTTGTTTAACAGCCCTCAGAACTTGCACACTCACAAGGGCAGTCTCTCCACTACTTCTCCCTAATCCTTAAAAGTAAAATGGGAGAGAGCCTGTGTGCATACAACTATGTGATGAATGTTTCTTATGTCTATTACATTTGAACTCTTCCTGTGAAAATGAACAGTCACCACTGCATACATTCACTGAACAAATGAGTGAAAGAAATGAATGAAAGTATTTTGCTTTTTGCCTTTGCAAATGGAGTTAACAAAGTTCATCAATCAGTGAAAAATTATTATTGGAAATTGGCGATATTGTATTTCTGTAATTTATTATCCCCAGATTTCTTAACAAGGCTAAAGTTTTCCATTACCTGATCTAAAAAAAAAAAAAAAAAGAAAAAGGAAAAAAAAAAAAGAAAAGAAAGATAAGAAAAACATAGCATCCTCAATGGATTAGAGAGGGTCTTTAGTATTTATCTGTCTGACTGATGAAGGTTAAGTGTTTTTTAAAAGTGTGGTATTCTGACATTAGTCTGACAGCACTGCACCTCTCTCTGAACCGTACTTAAAAATAAATCCTTTCTTCTTTCACTATTCCATCATGATAATGTGACTAATGTGAACTACAAAAGCATTCTTCATGTTACAGGCTGCTTAGGAATGATGAAAATGAAGGAACTACATTTTAGCCTCTATTAATGGGCCTGTCTTTCTTTTTTACCTTACCTAAAATGCAACCAAAATAAACCAGACACAATAACTGGTCTGCATAGCAATGACAAACTTGCTTTGTTGCAGTGAGCAGACCTCGCTTAATGCAGATTAGCTGCTCTGCTGCCCTGGTCAACATAAAATATACCTTAGTACACGGGTAAAAAAGTATAA
Organism: Acanthornis magna; assembly: GCA_036785705.1. NCBI lineage: Eukaryota > Metazoa > Chordata > Aves > Passeriformes > Acanthizidae > Acanthornis > Acanthornis magna. The sequence continues at coordinate 30,256,637 of JAWUZG010000001.1, forward strand.
TCATTTTGGGCTCTCATGAAGCTCCATCCTCATGGTGAGGTTCTACATTTTTTGCTAAAGATCGGCTAAAGATTAGGTGCCCTCTTTGGTTACTTGAATCCAAATTTACCCAGACAGAAAAGAAAGAAAAGTCAGAGTCTTTGAAGAAGGATATTATAGGCTATAAACTGGGAAAGTAGTGTCAGTCTAATTTGTAAGTATGTGGGAAGATATTCTAAAATTGCTAAGCATTTGCTTAAACTAAGTGAGTGCTTAAATAGTTTGTGTTTATGGGAAAAACCCCGAACATTACATTTTTCCATATTATAATATAATACCGCAATTGTCATCTGGTTTAAAACAGTTCACCCCTATTTGCTCATATACTAATTCTCTTTTAGTTGGGGGTCTCAGAGAAAACATCAGTTTTTAAATTTTACTTTGTATTTATTTAAGAGCTAAAATGTATTTAAATAGTCAAGAAAGGAAGTGGAGTCTGAACTTGTTAGAACATATTTAGTGCAAACAAACAATACTTTAAAATCTTCCATTTTTTTCCGAGTTGGAACTGACCCATTTTATTTTACGTGATGATTCAGTTATAGTGCAATAAAACATACTGGCAAATTCAGATTTTATTTTGAAATAGAATGGTCTCCACTGCACTGTACTTTTAATAGTTTGTTTTTAACTCTTTTCCTTCCCTTTCTTTTGCAATTCACTTGGAGCTTCTTTAAAAAATCTATTTAAAATCTTTCCTGCACGAAAAGAAAAAACCTGAGAGAGTTGGTTATATCTTTAACATCAGGAAATGCGTGTAATAAGAACATAAGAAGTAATAAAATCAGTGTTGATAGTAAAATAAATATAGCACTTTTGCTTGGGTTAAATGTCAGATGTAAGGAAGTGCTGAGCATCCTTATTTCCTATAGAATCACTCATCCTTCCTCTTCTGAGGCTGTTTCCAAAAAGGCTGTTGTTAAGTCTGGAAAAGGATGTGGCAACAAAAGATGGTAAAACACTTGAACACATGTGCATTATAGACCTTTCTAGAATGAACAATCTTTAATTCACAAAGAAAGCAAATGTAATGTCCGATGAAGAAAACAAATGCACTGATTTCCATAACTGCAGCAGGGCTTAGGTAATGCAGTATGCAGTGTTTGATTTAAAACTTTAAAATATTAAAAGAAGTTTTCTATAGCAGAGTGTTCCTATCGAAGTGGAATGACTCATAAGAATGCTAAATTCAAACCAGATGGGCATAAACATTCACTGAAAAAAATCAGATATTTAGAGGTCAGTATGGGTCTTCATAAAAATGAAGACATTGTCTGAGTTACTGAAAAATGAACTTCAGTGATAATAAAAAAAACAAGAGAAAGTATTAGTGATTTTATTTTAATTATACAAGCCACTGCCAATTAGGAGAACTAACATTTACAAAATTTACATTGCCATTTTAATTTGAAAAAGATGGCTGTGGCAGCCTTTAGACTTCAGACAAACAGCAGTGTGGTATCTCCCGCGCAGGGAGGGAGAGAGGGATGAGGGAGTTCGAAATGCCAGACTAATATTCTGAACAACCCCTGTGCTTCCCACCAAGAAGCAACCCCGATTATGGATTTGAATGGGACAGAAATCTTATGACCCAGCTCAGTGGCATGATGCCAGCCTTCTGTCCCCTTTGAACCAGACCACAGAAACGGGGGGAAAAAACTCTGGTTCCTGCCATCATACCAAAAAACTTCATACCACCCAACATTGCTGCTGCTCTGTTGTTGAATGTCATGTTGTTTTGTTTTTCTTTCCTTGTCTTATCCATTGCACTCTACCATTCACAGATTTTCTGGAGGGTGTACTTATTTTAAACTTTTATACCCTACCAGAAGAAAAATATGTGGGCTCAAAATTAATATTGTTTTTGACTTATGGTTAAATTCCAGTAATGTTTAACTTGGATCACTAGGCCTGCGCATTTTACAGAGAGAAGAAAGGAATACTTTCCGAGCTGAAATGTTCAATGGGAGTTCCCTACTGTTTTGTTGCTGAGATCTTGGACAACAAGAAAAATGATGAGCATATAACTTATTCCTTTTAAAACATACACACTAAGTGGAGAAAATAAGGGCTCTACCCATGCCATAAGCTATAAAGGCATATGTTTGTATCCCTGTTCCCTGATTAATTTGTTAACCGCTACCATTCAACATCCTAATAAAAAATGATTGTTCAATGCATATTACTATCAATGATTTAACACTGCAAACCATAATCTCTTGGGCCACAAGTCAGCAAAAGATGTGTGTGGCTTCCACCAGGCAGAAGCCCGCACAATGCCACAGGTAATGACTTTTCCTGGGCTTCTGAGGCCTCCTGCAAGAGAGCTGTAATTTTATTTTGCAGAAAAAATTGCCTGTACTTTTGGCCTATGTGTTACTGCCACTAGCAGCATCCCAAGACTACAGGAAAGGGGTGAAACTTGGCCCTCAGCAGTGCCACTCAAAGCTTTGCTGGTGGGGTTAGAGAAGCGAGCGGAGCCTGCAGTGTTCAGCTTGATGCTTTGCAGGGCAAGACCCAGAGCTGTCATTACAATATCCTGAAAGCTGCATAATGCAAATATTATGCGTCTTCCCTTTGGTGGATCTTTATGATTGATTCTTTGTCTTGCTGTAACTAAAAACATTGCTTGGCAATCAGACCCCTTTACCAGACATTGCTGCACACATTTAATTAGGGCACTCAGCTTTGAAATGCTTTGCGTCCCAGCAGATCTCTCCAGATTGTGTGAATGACTGTCACAAGTGGGATAATTGCAGCATTCATTCTTTAAAAATATTCAAATATTCTAAAACGTTTCACTTTCTAAGACCCTGAATACTGTTTGCATTCTCTCAGTGCAAAATTAAGGGAGACAGCCCCTGTCCACCAACCTACACTCATTTATTTCCCCTGTGGAGGGAGGACGGGGAGCTCCCTGGAGGGCATTCCGACAAGTACTTGGGCATTGCCAAGAATATAACATGATTCTTGCCCCAAAGGAGAATCTGAGCCCACAAGGCATCTTCTCTGAGGCACCCTAAAAGCCAGTGGAGTTAATCAAAGCAAACCGGATCATAACCAAGTTCAAAGCCCTGAGGGTGAAGGAAGAGCGTAAGAGGCGTCGAGCCCATCACAGCCTTTCCTAGCAGAACTGTCAGGAGAGGTCAAGCACAGGCTCTGACAGACTGAAAAACCAAAGAACGAACCTCAAGGAGAGCAGTTGGAAAGACTCAAAACTCAACAGTCAGATACAGCAAAGGAGTAGTGAGATCACTGCACACCGAGGAGCTGCCAGGGGGCTGCCGGAGTGAGCCGTGGGGAGACACACACTCATCCTTTCTGCCCCCTGAAATGACACAACAAAACAAATACTGACAAAAGAAAGATGCAACAACCTGGCAGAAAAAGGACGGTTGTGGCAAGGAGGAGACATCAGGAAATCAGCCTTGCAGGTCAGATGTGCTGGCAGGTTCTTCGTAAATATTTCTCTTAATGCTGAAACAGTTTAGTTTTATAAGCATGGGATCCTCTCATGTGGTTACTGAGCATGAATCAAAGACGTTGTGGCTCAGCACCGCTCTAATTTTTATTGTGCTTTCTTGAAACATCCTGGGATTGTACAGCCCCAACAAACTCAGCAGGGCTGGAGGCTGGGACCACTCCCCTCCTGCTGCCCACCAGTGAAGGGGAACAAGGATGGGCAGCCTGAGGTCACAGAAATTCCCCAGAAAGGGAGATTTGATGGGGAGGGTAGGAAAAGATGCTGAGGAGCCACAGAGCCTCCCTGAGCTGGGAGGTGCAGCAGAGGGAATTGCTGTTTTACCATTCCCCTGCTCACCCAGCTGGCCCTCTGCAGAGGTACAGCCCCCCTGCCTCACCCCAGTTGTCCTCTCCTGTCTCTTCACCCATCGATCGCCCTCATGTTCCCAAAGCTCAGAAGAATCACTGCAAAAGGAAAGGTAGCCAGAGGTGAAAGGCCAGCAAGGGCAGAGCATCCTCAAATGACAGCGGGGACAAAATCTGAGCAAAGAGTGTTGGTTCTGGGACAAGCTGAGAAGAGACAACATGCACTCCACCTGAAATCAAAGGAAAAATAATGAGAGCAGGCCACTCATCTTTCTTACGTATTTGTCTTGTTTCACCTTCTATAATTTCTGCCACAATTTTTGAGCTACAGCTAATGGGTATTTTCCAATCCAACCAAAATGAGCAAACCAAACACAACAGCTCTGCAGGACTACAGGGATGGAGGAGGGGGAGAGGCAGGTTTGTGAGAAGGGAAGAGGGATACTGCAAGTGCAATATTCTTATCTATTCTTTTGTTAAATGTTTTTCTTCTTCTCCTTTTTACTTTGTTTGTTTGTTTGTTTTTGTTTTTGTTTTTAAATTTTGGGTTGGTTGGTTTTTTGTGGGGTTTTTTGGTTTGTTTTGTTTTGGTTTTATTGGCGAGGGTGAAAAATAAGTTAAACTGTTTTGAGAAGGGGTTATGTTTAAGCTCATTTCTCAGTTCTAATTGATCAAATGACCCAAACTCTGGTTCCCCAATTACTCCAACCTGGCCCTGCTGAAGCTGGTGGTGGGACTCCACTGGATGTCAATCAGCCCAAGGTTTCACCCAGCAGCTGAGTATCAGCACATTTTGTAACAGCAGACTTGGATAAGGTTCAATAAATGTCTTTGGGTGATTTCAGATTGCTTTTTCTCTGTTGTAGGAAAGCGATTTGCTTTCTGGAAAATGCCTGCACAAGTTTCACACCTTTTTTTCTTTTTTCTTTTTTTTCATCAGTTGTTATTCATAGATTCTACAGATGGAAAAGACCCATTAAGTCACCCAGCACTCCCTCCCAGCACAGGACTGTTCTCCAGCAAACATTTGTTACTGTCTTGTTTATACAAGTTTCACATGCTACAAACAACAAGGTTTCTGCCACTTCCCCAGGGATAGCAGCCAGCCAAGCTCATATTGCTGACCTGCAGGAAGGCTTCTCATTTTCTTCAGCCCCTATCTTCCCTCTTCATGTATGTCTTTCAGTTTTACACTTTGATATCAATTTATCATGAAGTTTTTCCCTTGATTTTTCCTATCACTCTAGCCCCCCTTGCTCCATGATGCAGAGGGTTTTAAAACTCTAAATGCTGCCAGCGTGGCCCCTAACCTACCCCCATGAGCCCCCCACTACACGAATAAGCATCACTTTCCCCAAGCTGTCCCCAATGTGGTGCTCTCTCCAGTTTGTGCAATGCTTTCTGTTAATCCCTATCCTGCAGTACAAAAGCTACTTCGCAGGTTCAATTGTACAAGAGAAGAATTACTTTCTGTGCTCCTCTGTGTGCTCTTGAAACACAAACCCAAATTGCAAAGAGAGCTAGGCCAGCAGAAGGCACAAGAGATTCACATCTCGTTTACTGCCAGTTACCTCCACAAAGTGTCCTCACCATGGTCCTGTTTCTGTACTTCCACAGCCAGTAGAAGTGCTTTGGAATGTCTCTGTCCCATAGAGTTACTTGGGGTTTTCCAATTCACTGCAGCTTATAACTTTTACAGTTTGAAAATAAAAAACAGGTTGTCTTGTAATTGTTTATTCTCTGTGACAAACAGTGAACTGGGAAGCAAATGTGGCCTATATAGATAAAACACATGGTATAAAATATATTTATATTAATGGCAGGCATAATAGAGTAACTTCCTCTTTGGAAGAATATTTGGGGTTTGCCAACAGTAAACAAATCAGATTTTATTAATAACGTCATTCCAAGTCTCAAATTATAGAAGTTAGCATTCTTCATTTATGTTACGGAAAGAAGCATCCGCTGTTGCATGAGAAAATTAAGTAGATATAAGAGTGTCAAGTGTTAAGCATTTGTCCATCAAATCAAAATACAAGTACAGAATCAGTGCTAAATAATACATTGGTTTGATGAAACGTTCCATATGTTCATACAAGAAAAACAAACAGAAGAAAAACATAAAGAAATTATTTTCTTTCTGTTTCCCAATGAAGTTCACTAGTACCATTTATAAAGGAAAATAACAAAAAGCCAAAGCCAGCAAATTGAAAATACAGGGAATCAAGACAAAAGCTAGCCCAATAACCACAAATGTAAAGGATCATCTTGTCAATTGAGAAGAAACATAAGGAATATGAATATAATTTTTTTCTTTAAATCCTGGATGCTGATGGCTCCATCGTGCTTTAATTTTCTACCCCTACACATGTCCTGCTCTGCAAACTTCCCACATACTTTCACTCAGTTTCAAAGTAGAGTCCCTCTCTGAAATGGCACTGTAAACATTTCATTGTGGGGTCCCATGTTTGATGTCTGTCAGTGATTTTCAAATCAAAACTGCTCAGCTAACAAGTAAAAAACAGATTTCTTTTTGTTTATTTCTCAGCATTGTAGTCTGTGGCATGAAAACCAAACTCAGCTCTTTCCGATTCATGTATCAACCTCAATAAAAACTGGCTTTTGTGGGAGAGCACACCAATGGAGGAAGAGCTGGATTAGGACCGAGCTGGTTTGCCTGCCTGCTGCGGAGTTGGCATGGTTGAGAAGGGTAAAACATTTCCAGGGCAACCTCAGACAGTTGTTTGCAGTCTCTTTCCATGAGGTTATCATCTGTGGAGCTCTGCTGGCAAAGCAGTGCTTTCAGCACTTGCTAATCCACTTTCCTGCAAAATCTACCACGTTAGTTTAAATGGTTTAAATTGAATTAGCCCTGCTGCTGTTGCCTAAAGTAGATTAGGAACCGAGAGACCTAGAAATCACCCTGCAGCCTTAGCCTCTGGCATGTCAGAATGCAATATGCAGATGGATGGCCCATCTCAACTTGCCTCCTTTTCTGCATAACTTCACTGTTCTCCACCTGGCCATTTCCAGAGCTTTAGTGTGTATTCCAGATATCAGTGACCAGAATAGATTTGGAGAAGAATCAGGACACCAAACCCTGGAGGAAGAAGTGGCCATCTAGTTAAAAGCTATGATGCCGCAGAAGACCTATATGCAAATTAGTGACATTTTCCAGCATAACAATAGCATCCTCCAGGCTGCCCAGGTCACACAAAGCTAATTGGCATCTTGACTTCTCTCCAAGGCAACCAATCATTCTGAACAGAGAGAGGAAAGGGAGAAGAGAATTCACAGTGTGGAGAAAATAGGAGGTACTGGTACAGAAAGAAGGAGCACAGGGAGCCCTTCTGAGAAGGCTTCATACTGGATTTTTGCTGAAGGTGTTTGCAGGACAGAAAGACTCATGTTAGTCCCAGCTCAGCCACTAAAGTAGCTGCTCCTGTGAGCTCAGTTTAAACACATACTTGCATATCTCACCAAATGAAGTCCCAAACATATAAGTACTAGTTGCTATACAAAATAATGTGCATTTTCAAACATTACAGGGTCAGGACATAGGATGGTCTTGAGCTTGTGCTGAGGTACTTTGCTGAACCAGACAATAGTAGCACTGCAGTTAATAGCATCTAATTAATAATAAGAAATTGTGTAATGTGATGCAGAAATTGAAGATGAGATGAACTGAAAAACTTACCTCTCTAATAAGGAGTTTTGTTACCAGTATTAAGGTAGATGCTTCCACCTAGTGACTTATACTAGTAGCTTATAGATTTTTACTTTATAGGGCTGCATGGCAGCTGCAGCAGAAAATGAAATTACCAAAAAACATCATTCATCATCTGTAGCTAAGAAGAGACGCAGCATCTGTAGTCAAGAAGAGACATAAAAACTTACCTTACAAAGCGGGTCTATATATTCAGGCATCAGCAATTCTCAGGGCAGCCGTTCCACAGACAAAGCTGGCCCAGTGCATGCACTCTGATTCACCTCTGGATAAACAGCCACCCCACTGTATCTGGCTGCGCTACTGATAATCCTGGCCCTTCCAAGCCAACATATGGCAGAGCAGGAAGGATGACTCCCGGTGAGAGGAGGTGTTTCTGATTTCCTAGCCTTAGGGAGGTCACCAGAATGGTGGTTCCAGCAAAGGTATTGCCAAACTTGTCCATAATTTTAAAATTTGAAGGCTGTATTTTTTTTGGTGCTCCTCAGTAGCGCAAAAGCACATCTGCTAGGTCTGGTCTGCTAGTACATTTTAGCCGCAGCCTCAGAACCCAGCAGTGTCATCCTTTTCCTCTACACTTTATTCTTTCTCTCAAACTCCTGAGATTTTATGCACATCAGCATGACCAAAAGTTACGAATTCAAACCCCTACAGCAACACTCAACAAAACACATAAACTCAAAAAAGAGACAAGCACTCAATATTAAGCCTCAAGATCACACACTTGAGCAGAGATCCATCGACTTTCAAGCCTAATGACTCTTTATATGGGGAGCAATAAGTGGCTCTGCAGAAGACTCAAGAGTGTTGAATGGGCAGCTGTCTAAAATCAATACCATTCACCTCAAGATGTATTCTGAATCTTGTTTCTCTCTAGAAGTGCCACATCCAGGCCTAACAGGAGATGTCTGCTCACAACAAATCCACAGAGAAGCTCTCTAGTGGGTTGGATGCTACTTACATCCTTCCTCCCAGAATCTCAGCAGTTTTGTCTTCTCAGATACTACTGCCCCACAAATGCAACACTTACAAGACTGATGCAAGGCACAAATTCTGCTTGCAAGGAGCCGAGCCCTTCCATTCTGTCACCCTGTGGCTTCAGCCACAGGGTTGTGGGTTCTATTGGTTGGGAAGGGAGTGTGGGAGGAAAAGAGGAAACTTTGGGAGAAATATATTGGGTATCACTATGCTAAATCTAAGTAAACTACCCAAAGCTTTCACTGCAGTGAGTAGACAGAAGCAGGTAGAGGACAACAGATTAGTGTATGCAGAAATAGTCAACAAAAAATTAGATTAAATATCCCTTTGAGCCATTCCTAACTTTCTCCAATGAAGGAAAAATATAGCTAAGGATAACCAGCTCTGATTAAAGTCCCTAAATAAAGAATGTAAAGCTGGAGTAAATGAATGCTGCTCTGATTTCCCAGCTGTGCTTAAGGACGTACTATCAGTCTGCAACAGTTTTGGACATGATCACAGACACAATTATAGGCACCAAGTGAACACGTGAACTCAGTGGAGAAGAGCAGAGGAAGCTTTGGGGTCAGCTAGTGGCTCTTTTCGCTTCACAGTTCCGAAGTTAGGACTCCTGTTTCTGTACATTTCCTCCTCTGTGTTCCTGGTTTTCATCGAACCTCATTTTTCTTTGTCTCTGGCTTTACTCCCTGTGGTCATTAAGGAGTGACCTGCAAGGCAGTAAGCTATCTACCGTGAGCAGTTAAGTACCAAACTTATCTTGAATCCCATCGCTTACCCTTTTGAAGCAGCTATCCATCTGTTTAGCTGACTCGGGACTTGAGCCAGCAAATGTATGGCATTGACAGGAGAACTCAACGACCTCAGCTCCCCTGGGCAAAGAATCAGGAGACAGTGGCAAGAAAAAACACTTGTAAATTGTTAAAAAATAAAATAATTGAAGCTCAAAGTTAGTGGCATGCCCAAAAATATGACAATTCTTAAGAAACAGATTTACTCTCCTTAGTAGATGCTGCATAAACTGCATGTAGCTTCACTTCTCGCGAAATCATATAGCAAAGCTAATTCCCTTGTTAAAAGGCTTTGTGCACTTCCCTCATTTTAATGTGTCCCTATTTTCTAATTGTACAGCTGTGGCCATTGCAGTGTTAATGGTTTTGCTAGTGTGCTCTCTCTCATTTATGCTTTACTGAACCGACATATGTATATTAATCTCCCTCTAGTTAATGAACTCTTGTAGCTAAGATATGGCTCTAGATCTAGCTGAGGTCAGAAAGGAGGAAAAGCACATTATAATCTGATGACTTTTAGCTATTTAATGTAAAGGAATTGATAATTGTACTCCAATAATTGTGTCAAGGCATCTCAAAATGTAAAACCCCCAAACATACCACCATCAAGCACAGGGAACTTGTCAAAATGCTATGTCATTAAAACTCTGGCTGATAATTTTAATTAGGGAAATATACAAAATAATGTTAATTAGCAGGGAAATATACAAAACAACCCTCTTCTATCAACTGTGCAGGTAAACAAGGGCTTTGGTCATCACATCCTCATCATCTTTAAAGGTCACCACCTTTAATAATCACAGCCCTCTCAGCTGCTCGCCAGTTGCAAAACCAAGCAGAACTATGTTGTTCATCCCATTTGAAGTGCATCAAGTGGTTGAGTCAATTCTTGAGGAAAACATAAGGCACTCTTTGAACCTCTTGTTCTAAATCTATACTGTACTCTAATTTTATCTACAGTCACTGAAATCTCTGTATTTTATTAAAGTAAAATATTTGGATTTAAAACATTTGAATATTTAAATTAATACTACCATGTGGGTATACACACATACATGCACTCATACACATATAGGCATACATATGTTAAGTTTCAATTTCTTTCCTATAATCTATAAAACTATCGTATAATTTATTGAAGTGCAGAAGATCTATTTTCCCTTCCCTTCTTCTGACAGTTTCTCTCTCGCCCACATGGTTTATATGAATGATATTTATAACAGAGCTGTTTTGATCTGATAGAGCCTCAGTGAATTTACTGCTGTTTCTGTACCACTGCAATTGAACCTGACAAGAACCAGAAGAATCCGCAGTTTTATTTTGGGCTTTATAGGTTTTTCCTCACTCCCTTTTCTCATGCCTGGATGGGGTCGGCAGCTAAAGGCGACCCGCACATTCTGCAACAACAGATAGCTGTTAGGCTGCAGGAACTGCAGGATGAGATGAATTGCTCCTTTGATCAAAACCAGGGTCAATTTGCCCTGGCTAATAATTGGTTTGTTAAGGGAGAAAAAAAGGGAAAAAAAAAAAAAAACCAAAAAGCTGAACAACAGTATTTTTTCTTTACAAAAAGAAATGCAGTATTTCCCTGCATGTAATTAGCAGTTGTAGAATTCTGTATCTACAGAATAGTTGTAGAATCTGTAGTTGAATGCAGATTATGTTATTCATCAAATAACATAATCTGCATTAACCACCTAACTTTACTATTTTAAATGCACTGCTGCATTTTCCAAGAATTTATAGGATTTTCGGAGGAGCATTTCCTCTTTGTTGAGACAAACATTTGTTTCTGGTCCTCTTCAGATTTTCTTCCTAACACTGCACATAAAAATGAAACTTGCCTAAGTGTTCTGGATGCTGCATAGGAAAGATAAATAAGACTTAGATTTCACCCTGCTATAGAGGAAAGCTCTTCAGGCATTCACTCCATAATTAAAGTTTTATTTTAGGGCAAGCACATGGTAGCTAAAATCAAATATAAAATTGCTTTTAAAGGATGGTTTTGCTTTGGATTTTGCCAAAAGTGTTCTTACATAATAATACATTTTCACTGTTCTCAAACATAATTCTATTGCAAAAACAATTGCTGTAAAATAAAAAAACCAAACTGAAGTCTTTTGCCATGTTCTTTTTGTCAAGTTTTAAAGTACTCCAAGCTCAGCTTCCCTGAAGTGCATGAATGAAACTTCAAGAAATTGCACTCCCTGTAATTCATACTAGCTCTTTTTCATTGGAATCCAATACAAGCCCTTTTTTTCTTCAGAATGTATCCACATTTATTAGCAATCACCAGATGGGATCCCAGTGTAACCTCAGGGAAAAAAACTAATGGCTTTCCCATCAAGTCATATTTGGACATGATCCAGTCACTGTTAACATATCCAAATTCATTAGGAACCACTGAATCCAAACCTTGTTTAATGCAAAAAGATACTTGGGAAAGATCATTTTGGAAATTATTTAATTTCCTTCCCCAGCAAAGCAATCTCTAAAGATATCAGGGTAGACCAGAAGCTGAATTCATTGGTTTACACTTTTGTGTTAGTGAAGTTCTGATAGAAATAAGACTTTAAAATGTTGAGTCCGTGAATGAAAGATAATGTAATAACTTTTAAAAAAAAGTTTTAAATGCATTTAGAAGTTTAATTAACATTTGAAAAGGTTTTGCAAAAACGGTTTTGCACATTTTATTTTCAATGAAAGCTGGAATTTCAGCTTCTCTGGTTTTTTGTTGTCTTTTTTTTTCAAGCTTTAACCTTTGTTTCCAGACTAATGAATGGCAAAATTCTCGTTCACTTGAATTGGAAGGCTTAGTTAACACATAAATTTACTTTTTTGGTATAGACTTATGCAAATTAAATCTATTTCTAACTTACCCCCCCCCCCCCCAAGTATGACTTTATTTCTATGAATTAGGCAACATTCATTTTCTGGCAACTTTAAAATATTTTTCAATTTTAAATATTATTCTATAAATTTGTTCAACTGTATCATTGTGTGTCTGTTTCTTAAATTTTTTTTTAGCTAAAGAAATCTTGTTTTCCATATTTTTCTTATGGAGTGGATCTTGTATTCCCAAAATAATTTTTCTCTCTAATTTTATATTAATTTATATTGCATTGCATTAATTTACTCTTGAAATGCTTAAGATTATTTTATTTTGCTCAGCTTCATTTACAATTGCAGGAATGGATGCATTTGTTGTAACAGCGCTTGTTGATATCAAAACAAATCTTTTTTTCTGTGCATTCCTAAAAATAAAAACACTTTTTGTTTTGTGAATGCACAGAAAATAGTTTTTGTAGTCTCACAGCTAATTCTACCCTAACACAAACTGTAATCCTTTTTGATGTTTCTGAGGTTACTTTTAGAATTTTATAAATCTAATTCATTTTTAACCATGTGAAACTGCTGGTTTAAATCATTGCACATCATTACATTTGGACAATGAAAACAACACAGGCATTTTTACTTGTCTCTGGTCAACTTCACTTCTGGATTTCCCTGACACAAGACCTTAGCTGAAATCACCACGTGGAGATTTTAAAATGCAAATAAAACAAGCAGATATAAAACAACTCTCTTTCCACTGAGTTTCTGAAATTGTCATTAAAACGCTTCAGTTGATTGATAAGGGGCTTTTAAAGAGCCTTCCTTTTAAACACAAAACACTATATATCAGAAAAAGTCATGCATCCCTTTGTGCAATTTTCTGGAAAAGTGTCATGTTTAAGGGGGAAAAAATTAGATTTGGAAAGCATTTGCATGAAGTAGCATTTTTAGTATATTTTTAGAGAATATCTGCACTTAGTTATAAACATACCATCAGTAAAAGAATTAAGTGGTTTTACACATGTAAGTGTCACTCCTTCCTGGGACAGAGTATGTGACAGTAATTCCAGCGGCTTTTCGGGCAGTCAGGGAATGGAGCCCAAGCGCCCTGGGAATGCCCGCGGCACACCGAGCCCCGCGGGCTGCGGCAGCGCTCTGCGCTGAGCACGGCAGCGCGCCTCTCCCGCAACAGGGCGGGCGCTGCTGGCAACCAAGGGTGTCAAACGAAATATGGCACAGGGTGATGGCGCTGCGATTCCTCACAGGGCCCGTGAGAGACCCCCACACTCCGGGGACACTCCGGGGACACTCCGGGGACACTCCGGGGCCGCTCCGGGGCCGCTCCGGGGACACTCCGGGGACACTCCGGGGCCGCTCCGGGGCTGCCCCCGGCGGCGCTGCCGCGCTCCGCCAGCGCCGGCGCCCCCTGCCGGGGAGCGGCTCCCCCGGCACGGCCCCGCTCCGGCCCGAGCCGCTGCCGCCGCGATCGCTCCCTGCACGGAGGGGCTTCCGACCTTCCCAAAGTACCCACAGACGGCTCCGCTTAGCCATCACGTAGGGGAAAAGGGACCGAAGCCACCAACTCATGGCATCTGTGTCACTGCTGGATTTGAGTGAAGGAATGGCATGGTAGGAGTCGATGCCATTGAGCAGGACAACGGAGAAGCCAGGCTCTCTCAGTAGAGAATTCGGATGACGCCGTAATGGACAATGAAATGCTGAGGTGGAAATACATTGTGTGGCAGACTTTGTCCTCCTCCCATCACTGTTACAGGGCAATCACCAGATGTGGAAGTACAGATTCACGTGCCACTGCTAAGGGTTTCTGTCAGGAGCTGGTTAAGGAGTTCAACAAAAAGCTTTTCTTCTACCGGGGGAACCCAAGAAAGCAAAACCCCACAATTTCCTCAAATTCCTATGTCTACAAGTAGCAGGGGATGATATTCTGGAGATGAGTTTTGATAGTATGTGTTAAGGACATGCATAGGCTGTTAACATCTTTCTGGGTGCCTAAGGAAACTAAACTGCAAATTTTGATTTTTATTTTTTTAGTTTTAAAACAGTATTTCTAAAATACTGGACACAGAGTGTTTAACAAATTAGTATTTATTTTAAACAGCAAGCAAAATAACAAAAAATCCACATGCAATCTTCTCCCACAGAAGAAAAAGAGAAGGCCTAGTGCTTGACATACACTTACCTCTTTAAAAGGGATGGATAAAAACATAGGTGTCTGTATAGAAACACACTGTACCCTACATTGAAGCAATAGTTCCTAAAGTTATTACATCAACAGACCAACCTGTAACCTTTCCCATGGATGATTTTACTCCCTGGTGTCACACTCAAGGAATTAAACATCTTTTCAACACAGTAGCAGCCAAGTCTTCAATGAGCTGTTCTGGCAACTGCCAAGTATATGGATCACACTATGGCTGCATTTGCTCTAAAGTGTGGCCAACTTTGTGTTGTTTCCACAAAAATTCAGGCAGACTTAAGGACATTTACGAGAGAAAAAATAATCAAGGTGTCTGAGGGGACCCAGCTGTGGTTTGGATGGGTTAGTCTGCAGCTCCATCATCAGTTTTGCACATAACCCGGTGCACTTCAGTTCCCAGCTTCTTGCTTGACATCCTCTAACAATACCGCATTGCAAGGGGGTGCAACGATTTTAGAAAAAGCAGTGTATCTTACCATTCTTAGTTCTCACTAACAATTTAGTTTTAAGTATCTTTTTGCACATATTAAGGGAAGTAACTTGAATTTTGCATTTGCAGTGAGGCTATTCAGTAGCAGTACTGATGATGAACTAAACCTGAGAGACTATAACCAAGAAGTTGTTGATACTGAGCCCTTCTAATCTTTCATAGAAATGTTTTGCATTCTCTTGCAAGGCAAACTGCAGCTCTGATCTGATCTGCACCAGTTCTGTCATATTTTGCAGAAGCAAGATGGACAGAAGCACGATCGATAGATCAATAGAAAAAGTTCGTTTCATACGCAGACATCAGAATCCATCAAAGCTAAATTTACACAACATCTATTGTCAAAGTAAAGACTCAAGGTAGCAAGCTGTACCATGGAACAGCTGTTGCACCTATATGTTATGCCTCTGTCACCTTTCAAAAGAGAGGTATTATCCATTTCACATAATGTGGATGTACAAATGGACCAGCTGGGCTGAGTTGGATGCCCCATCCTGAGACAACAGATGTGCCTTTGCTTCTTGAAATACTAACCACAAACCCAATTTCTGATTAAAGACAAAAGTTCAAAAATGCTGTAAAATCTGCATTCAGACTTTAGAAGAATTGCAAGAAAATTAACTGAAGTTAGAGAGAAAAGATACTAAATAATAGCTTAGTAAACAAGAATATAAGTCATAATTTTCACAGTCTCCTAATAGTTGACTAGATTGAAAAGAGGAAGTCAGTTTGCTCTGAATACACAAGCCCTTCATAAAGTAGTCCTCATGCTGCCCTGTGCAAGACCCTTGATACACAACCCTCTCTTGCCACACCATGTCCTGTTCCTAACATTTCAGATATATGAGCATCAGAAAAATTAGAGACCCAAGAGCAATGTTTAAGTGACTGTAACAATGGAGAGGAAACAGAGCAAGTATCATCCTATTCCCATTCTGCCTTTTCCTTTAAATACTGTCACTATTGATGAGGTAGAGATCAGAAAACTGTAGTAGTGTAGGAAGAATAAAAGGACAATGAAAATGGTGGGCTTGTCACAACTGTGCAGCGTTTATTAACAGAAGAAGTTGTTCTTTCTCACTTTTAGCCCGGGAAAAAAAACCCAACGTCTGTTTCTCCTGAAGTAGGAAATCACGAGTTGGACAATGCAGCAGAAGGGAAAGGAAAAAGTTGAAAAGAGCCGCTCTTCCTGCAGCAGTGAGCTCTCAGATGGCTCAGTTCTGTCCTGAAACTTCACTTAGGCAAGTTAAAATTGATGGGAAAACCTCAGCCTGAAGAGAGTGATGCACTGCTGTTGCTTCAGACTCTCATCCTCCCCGCAAATGCCATTAACTCAATTCAGACTATGCCACCCTGAAGAGCAGATTGCTTTGCACCACTCAGATTTCTGTCCCATAATCTATGATACCAGACGTTCACACTACAAATCAGATACAGATCAGAGATGCAGCTTCCAAAGTCAGAACCCATGAGAGTGACTAGGCAGCAGGAGGAAAAGGCAGTATAATAGAAGCAGACATACATTACAAAGCCTTTGTACAGGACTCCTTTTGTTGTTTAAAAAGTTGTGACCACATATCAGGAGGCCATTTTGCACCATGTGGCCATGACATTCTTCCTCCAGTACTAATCAGGCCCAAACTATATTTAGCATCCTCTATAACCAGTGTCGGCTGTAGGTATGATTGCAATACTATGCCCTTCATTGAGAAACACTTTCAAAACCCCCATTCAATGCATTTGCTTGACCTGTCTCCAGAACTTCTCACCACCTTCACAATGCTGTCCTGCACAGTGGCCACACCGAGGGGCCCTAATGCCACAGGAGGAGAGATGGCCCGGCTTGTGATCAGCACTTTGAGCCAAGACAGTCTGACACAGCCCTGCCTTCACCAGCTGTTTGTTCCTGGTCTTGTATTGCCTCCTACTGACACTGCTTTTTGTACAGTAAGGCTGTAAGACAATCCAGCTGGAAAAAAAAATGGGGAAAATAGGAGTATTTTCAGTGTATCTTAGCTAACTGGTCCCCCAACTGACCTGACTACACAATGCAGAGGTGTCCAGAGCAGGAATGAGTTACCAGAAAAGCCCAGGAACTGAACCACCACTGTTGCCAGTTATTTTAGGCATCAGAAATAACTCTCTTTAAAAATCAAATCCTACATACTGGGTCAAAAAGGGCAGACCTTGTCATCTTCTCAAGAAACTGCCCATAATCTGCAGGACATTTAGCAATTTGCTAATGCAATTTTATACTGTTTGTACAGTATAAAACACACGCACCACTTACACACATAAACATTTCAATAAGAGGACAGCATTTAATTCTTTCAGCGCTGGCTCTTATGCATGTAGTACAAAAGTACCTGCATTATTTCCCCTGCCTTCTGTATGCAGGACCAGGACATACAACTACCACAGCACTTTGCAGGTAGGTGGCAGAGTCACAGTGGTGCAAAGTTGCGACTAAGCAGTTTCATAATAACACAATTACAGAATTAAAAAAACCCAACCAGCACAACTCTGACAGTGTCATTTATGTTACACACTTCTAGACTTCCATCAGTTTGTTTAATCAACTGCAACCTTTCCCCCTCAATCCCAACCTAAAGAAATTTTTTATGTAAAGACCAATGAATTATGGTATTATTAGAATACTGTTTAGAAGCAGGTCGATTACTTCTTTGAAAATTCCTATATGGACTTTAAAAATATGTATTTTAGTCAAAATCAATTATGTTTAAATTCACTTAAATCATGTTTCCTTACAATTTCTATTGTAAGGAAACATGATTTTTTCCCATCAATTCAAACAGAAACATTTTTCAGATTCAGCAGTACGAATCAAATACTCAAAGGCAACTAAATAATTGGTAATTCCATTCAAAAAACAATTGGTCAAAGCAGATCAAAACCAAATTTCAAATACAAAATTACAGTATCCACATACAGTGTATGCTCGAATCCCAGAAAGCAGAATTTCCCAACTGCATCCATGACTCCATCCCTGAGGTTACACCCATGCTGCATATTTTGCCAGGTTCCTGCTGTCTGTCTACAAGCAAGCTTTTAGCCTGGATTGCAGATCCCACCCGAACAAGCTCTCAGAAATGTTTCCTGGCCTACAGAGAGCTCTGCCTCACCCAAGTGAGGTATGACATTGTACACAATACACTAGTACTAGACTAAGAGCTATATTCCAGTAAAGACAGGGGTTTATTCCTTCCTTACCCTCCATTTCACCTCAAAAATCAAACAGGATGTCTTAAAATATCTGTAGTTTAAGTGAACATGCCTGACTATCCTGGACACCATGAAGGAAATACCTCACACAACCAGTATTGTTTCAGGAAGGAAGCAACTTCCAAGTAAAAGATCAGTGCAGCATCTGCTGGCTTTCACTCAAGATTCAAATTCTGAATGTGGTCACAAAAGCATGACTAACAAATCTGTACAACAAAGCTCAGGGTTAGGTCATAAAAGCACAAATAAGCAAGACTATTCAGTTATGAAGGTCATTTTCTCTTATAGAGGAAGCAGCAGAGACAGCAGTGAAACAACTCCAGAGAGAACAGGGTAAGGCAAATGCAGTGGTGGCAGGCTTGATTAAGATAAGGCAGAATATGGCTGTGCACCTAAAGAATGAGAATAAACTGACTTTGAAGCTGTACATCCAAACGGGAGTACTTTGCCAGTTTGATAATCTCCACCAGGAGCTGCTTGAAAGTAATTTGATTTACAATCATGTCAAAAATAGCACTGTGCTTACTCTACAGAAAAAAACAATTGTTTTTCCACATTTAAGCCCAGGAAGCTCCCGTCCTCAACTCCCCAAAGCATGTATTACACAAAACAAAGCCTACACCATTACAACAGTAAGCAAATACAATCTGACCGTTCATTCCATTCCATTCCGGGTTAAACACACTCATAAACATGTTCCTCCACATGAATCAATGTTAAAGTAGTCCTAATCTACTATGCTAATAGTTAGATAAATTTGATACCAAAATCTAGATCCATTTACCTAGTGAGACAAAAAAAAAAAATTGATAGCAGCAGCTGTTTTTATCAACTACCAGGGCTTTTATCAACTTAGTGGAAATACGTTTAAATTACGAAGTTATTAATGGCATATAATTTGGTAATATGTGATCTACATATCTTACCAAGTCATTAACTGTCAATTTATGTGAAAATAGAAGATGCGTTGGTTTTTCCTGCAAAGTCTTTGTAGGTTTTTACGTAACAGAGTACCTTTCCCTTAACAATACTAATAATAAACATACTGTATTTTTCCAGAAAAACTTAATTTTCTAAACCACTGAGTTTTTCTTACTGGATTTTAGCATACTACAACCTCGTGTAATTAAAAGAATAAATCTTCTTTCCCATGTCCAAGTTACCACAACAGGTACAGATCACAATTTGTGGGCAACTACAGAATGTGGATCCCACCTTGCACAAAGCTGGACAAAGGTTATGCCCTGTACACATGACTGGTACTTGAAAAGGCAACATACTGCAGGGTTGGTACTGTAATTATTTCCATCCTTGAAATGAGAGACATTTTAAAAACACAAGCTTTCAGGGCAACTAACCCTTGCATCTGTCATCACATGTTATTGCCAAGTAATACACACCCAACTGTAGCTAATCATATAAATGGCATCTGTTACACAATCATGCAGTATTTTATCCCATGCACACATTGTAAAGCATGATAGGTAAGTACCATTTTAAGAGGAATAAAAGGCTACTGAAAATACATATGGAAAGGAAAATTCTCATTTACTAAAACTTGGAAAAGATCTTAAATAAAACTATTTTATTTCCATTCTGTGCATTTGCGTTCTCTCATTTTAATAATAAAAGAATCAGCTGTACTTTCAGTTACTTAATTCCTACAATATTTTTGTTGCAGACAGCAGTGAAATATTTTGTTGTTCTCTTTGCGAATTAATGTCAGGCTGACACTTTCTCATTTTACTTATAGAAGTTTCATGAGGCTTCGGTGCTGATTTCAGCACACAAACTTTAGAGTTACATATGAAAGTATATTTTTGTTAATTACCAGATGTTAACCCAAGTCAGTGCAACAGTGCAACAAATTTTACAGAAGGATTTAAAGGACACAGCGTGTTTACAGATCCTTTGGTCATACTTACTAAAATACAAGTTACACTGACAAGGACCACAGTACAAAAACCATTTTGTTTAATTACTTCTAGGATTTCCTTTACTGTTTTCAGTGTTCACAACACAAAATATGAAGACCCTCCCCCCCCAAGAAAAGAGATAACCACAATCAATTAGTCTATTCAAAGGCACACTTACTTTTTAGGTTTGGCAGATGACAAGCTATTTCTTTCATCATCTGCTGGCCTAATAGTCTCTTCAAAAATTCATTCAACACAATAAACTATACTCAGTGACCAAGCACAAATTCTCATGAATTTATGTGGCAAATTTATTTTGTTAAATAAAATATTCATGATATTACAAAACTGATTTCACCAGACGAGGCCTTTGGCCAATTTCGATTTTTTTTTCCCTTTAACACGCTGAGCCTTAAGCTTCTTTTTTTGCCTGGAATTCATCCATATTGGGTACTGTCCATGCTGGTCTAGAAGAGTTTTTTTGTTTCGTTTATTATCCACCTCCATTTTGCAGTCATCTGAAAATAAAAGGTATTTATAGTGAGTAAAATAACTGAATCAGCTTCATAGAAGCTGTTTTGTTACTGGATTCCCCAAAATGATACAAATATCCCTAGACACAACAAGTATTTCCACATAGAGAGCTGAAGAGTTTATATACTGAAAGCACTTTCCAAACCAATGCAACTGCAACTCAGGAACTTCCACTGTTGACAGTAAATATGCAGTACTTTTCCTAAAGGCCAAGTCTGGGCAAAGAATCTTATTCTTTGGTCTGCAATCTGTTCCGATCCCGTGTCTAAGAACATCTTGTGTTCCACCACGGACGGAAACATACAACCATACATGAAGCCGTAAGCTTACGGAAACATGCACAATTACACACTTTTTATAATGTAATGCTTAACATCTGTTCTAAAAATTTATTCTGAGTGGAAGATGAAGACAGCTAAAAAGAATAGTAACGAGAAAAGCTGAAATACCATGACAGTATGAAGTACCAGCCAGTGATGCCACACTTGCCTCAAGAAGTGAGAACGACATCAGGTCTAACACATTTACAGGCAGCAAGAATTAATTTCCAGGATCAGGAAGACTGTCCATGACATGGTCACTCCCAGGAATGGCATCCCCAGCTAACTAACACCCCATGAATGTTATGTCTCAGTGAGATAAGAGGTAAGGGGAACACCTTGCTAAGTACTGACTGGAACTGTGCTCTGTAATTTTATTCCAACCTTGTACCCCAACCATATTTGTGGAAGTCAAGCCTTTACCACAAGTTTTATGAAGAGGAAGAAATATTTTTATGTTGTGCCTGTCTGATGTTGGAAGAAAAAGCTCAGGAGCAAAAGGCAAACATGCTGCTTCAATGGTTGCAGCTGACAGGCTACAGGAATCTGCACCAGAGATGTGCTTATGGAGCCCTAAGTTGGGGTACAAATACTTGCAATCAGCAGAGAATCAGCACAAGGGCCTGGTGGCAGAACCAAAAGCCTATCCAGCAGGGGACAGGCAGCTCTGGAAACTTCACAAGGTGTCAGAGAAACACAAGACCTTCTTAACAACGTAGTTTTCCAAATGGCATAGGAGCTACAGCCTCCACCAACACACCACCAAAACAGCCAGCACCACGTACAGAAGTTTCTTCTCTGACTCCTATCACACAACAGGTTCATCTGTTACTTGAATTTGGAATGCAAAAAAGCACATCCACAATAAATGTCAGCTGCAACATAAACTAAATGAATACTCCTGGACTAAAAATACCAGTTGTTCACAAAGAACAATGTTTTTGTTGTATTTTGCAATCTTAGGGATGCTGCAGAAATCAGTAACAGGAAGAAACCCACTGAAAAGAAGTCATTCAAGGACATAAAGAAAACCTATCAAAAGGGTTAAAGACAATGAGAGAAAAAAAAAGCTATAAAATAAGTTATTGAAGCAGACTCAATGGATATGATTACTTTGAGGAATTTGTGCATGCCCACAAAGTTTTAAAAACAGCTAGAAAGGCTAGGCAGACCTTACATTATTTTTTTCCTAACAAGAAAAACTGAAGGAAAAAAAACGATTCACAGTGTGCTGTAAAAAATACCCTAAAGTAACACAGTAAGATGACTGTAATATATACCTATATTTTTTTTTTGGCTGGAAAATTATTTACCTATCTGTGGAAAGTACGTATCATGGCTGCAGTTTTTATCTACTTCAGTTCTTGTAACACCTGGTGATACGAACTCCCTTGTGTCCACAGTTAGTCCTGTAAAGTCCTCTCAAAGACGACGCCATTATTTTCACAAAACTTGTAGTTGTTAAGTGAAATACATATATTCTTTGGATTTCTGAGGCTGCTATCTCTCTGCAAAAGCCAAGTGAAATTGGCCACTTGTAGAGAACCTGCCAGCAGAGTTCGAATGAGGTGCAGACATGACAGATAGCTGTGCACTGGATTCAGAAACTAAACCTTTACACCTGGTTTGTGGGACAAATCAGAACCATGGACAAAATTACAAATTATACTTGAAGCTACCCTTAATTGGGCAAGTATTTTTATATTCCATTCTATTTCCATTTTCCGTATCAGAACCACTTAAGTGGCACAAATTGGAAAATCAAAAAATGACTATTATTTAGTTTGGACGTCATTTTTGGAAAGAGGAGGTGTCAGACTCCTATCCAGTAGGCAGCGATTTAAAACCCTTGTTTCCACCTCCTGGGTTACTTTCTTTACATATTACAATTGATTCCAGGCACAAAGAGGAAGAGGGCATTATCTGTCAACACCTAATACCACCCACTCCTGCACCATGTGCAATGCAGCACTAGAAACTGGGTCTGTACTACCCCTACCCCAACTTCTCTGTGTTTAGCAGCGCCCTTAAATTAGGACAGTTTAACAGCAAACATAATGCTGTAATAGGAACAACTGCTAAGTGGTGAATCCTCACTCACGTGATGTTGTCAGACACGCTTCTCCGATACATTACATACTTTACACACTAAAAATCAAATGTTAATAACCTTGCTCCACAAGTAACTGGATGCAGTATGGATGCCAGTGTTGTGAAATGACCAGATTCGGAGTTTCAGCTTTAGAAGGTTTCCGACTCAGTGTTCTCAACCTGTAATAACCACACAGCTGATCCCGGCAGTGAAAGTCACAGGATGAGTAACAACACTGCAGGACCTCCCTGCACCTGGGCCACTGAAGCAGGAAAAGCCAGCCAGAGCCCAACCCACCTTTCTGCTCCAGGACTTTCTCGGGGGGCAGCACGGTCGCCACCTCCTTGACCTCCTCCATGATGACATCTGCTTTGGTTCCCAGGATCTTCTTCAGCCTCTCCAGCTCCTTAGGCGCGTTCTTCTTCCTCTTCTCCGCCCGCATCTTCCTCCTCCATTTGCTCCTCAGGCTCTTCGCCATGTCCTGCAGGGAGGGAAGCGGCAGCGGTGAGGGGGGGCCGCGCGCACACGGGGCCGCGCGCACACGGGGCCGCGCGCACACGGGGCCGCGCGCACACGGGGCCGCGCGCACACGGGGCCGCGCGCACACGGGGCCGCGCGCACACGGGGCCGCGCGCACACGGGGCCGCGCGCACACGGGGCCGCGCGCACACGGGGCCGCGCCTCCCCCCCCCTCCGCTCACCGGCCGTGCACGAGGCCGCCGCGCACACTCGCCCAAGATGCCGCTGCCCTCTCGCGCATGCGCGAGCTCAGGAGCCCAGCCTCCCCCGGGGCAGACGGGCCCTACCGTAACTCTCCGAGCGAGCGCGCACCGCCAGGAGAAGCGCGCAGCAACAATGCGGCGCTGAACAGGAAGTGAGAAAGCCTTTCCAAGTCGTTTATAAGCTGCCCGTCCCTCCAGCATCCCTCACAGCGTGGGAAGCAGCCACAGGCACAGCACCTCTACCCTGCCAGCACCGGTGTGCAGCGTTCATGCTCAGAACCCTGAAGTTCCCCAGTCTCAGCTCCAAGAACAGACTAAACGTTTTCCAATTTTTATTGACACACAATGAACCTTAATATACACAATTTGATAAAATGCCAGAATCAATCTCCACATGATTTTTCAGAACACTGAAAGACAGGCAATAAATAATACTAAAATGAAGAACATTCCCTTTAATTAACACCCTCACAGCTTTGATAGCGACAGCCCTTAACAAGGACAGAGTATCTCTGTCAGAGACAGTGTTCCATTTTACGAAACAAAAACTAGAAAATAATTCAGCTTAGTAAAACATTGCACAATGGTAAAATCATGCTACCCTTATGTGGTAAGTAAACGCACGATCAGTCCCAAAGGAAACATTTTCAGCAGCTACAGAACAGCAAGGAAGGTTACTCTGGAGCAATCAGGAGATGGCCAAATTTTCAATCATTAATTATATCAATTGCAATTTAAGTGATTAAAAAAGTGACTATAATGATGACAGCATGTTAACTACATAAAATACATGGTCTGGAGAAGAACTGTAGCTATGTAAAAAGCCTTTTTTTCCCCTAAGCAGGGATCAATATCAATGGAATGCAAACGTAATAAAGATTCAGTCTTTAGAAGGCAGAACTACTGAGTTTGCAGATCATCCAAATGCTTATCTTCAATCACAAACCACACCACTTTTGACTATTTTTTATTAAATGCCTCCAGTACACGCAGCAGGTGTAAGAACAAATTGATGATGTCCAAGTAGAGATTGATTGCAGCCAGTATGTACTCTTCAGGGGACAATTTGTGCATCAGCAAATGAGTGTCATAAATAATAAATCCACAGAACAGAAGAGCTCCAGCAGCAGCAAACACCAACTCTATTGTCTCACTATAGAAAAACAGCTGGAGACAGATAAAACATGAAAAAGGTACTTGTGAATTTAATTTATTTTTAATATTAAAATCCCTGCATACTGATATGGCACATTTAAGACACAGTCTTTCTACTGTTATGTACACAAAACCACCATATTATGATGACATTTCAATGTTCTTACTCCATTCAGTCAGGCAATCTCTACTGAGTAAAAGTGCCTCCACCTTAGAGGGAAGAAGCTCTGGTCTCCAGAATATTAACAGCAAAACAACTAGAAAACCAACGATTAAATCCCACATCTCCTTCACATTCTCTTAATCAAGTAGTGGATCTCAACTGACAAATTTTGTCAATCAACCCAAATACCCCTTTTATGTTGGCCAGAACAGCATCCAACAAAAATCTAAATTGAAAATGTGTGGTTGAAAGATCACCAGCATGATCTTAGAACAGTTATCGATCTGGTTGAGGATTTTGTTTCATTAAGCTATATTGCACTGACCCAAACCTTTTAGTTATAATAAAAGTTAGGAAAAGGTCAGGCTCTGGTCTTACTCCAAGGTGTCCCTGCCCATGGCAGTGGGGTCAGAACTATATGGTCTTTAAGTTCTCTCCAAACCCACAACATTCTGTGATTCTATGAATATCTTTTAACTGTGAATACAAGGTATCTTACCCTCAAGAAACCCGAGAAGATTAAAATCCACAAACAAGCGAAGAGGCTGAAAGAAAATAAATTAAACTGTGACCAACAATATACTTTCTTTTAGACTTAAAATATCCTCCCTTGTTATAAAACCTCTTCACACTATATTTGGCAAGTAAACATCTGTAATTCCTGAATTCCAACTGTTCACTGGTGTCAGCAGTAGAAATTTTATAAAGCTGTCAAAAGTTAAGTTCTAACTTTAATTTTTTAAAATATTTGAAACAACTGCCTTATTTCTCAGTGAAAAATCCAGGTAAACTAGTTTTCTAATTATTTTAAGACTCATAATCACTGAAAAGAATTTACCAAGAGATCAGAACTGGGTAAAATCAATAATTTAAAATAAATAACCCTCACCATTCCCTTGAAGCAGGTTCTGTTGACCTGTATTCCTTATCATACCTGCAAACTTGCTTTAAGAAAGTGAAAAAACACCTTGACAAAACCCCAAAATTTCTACAAATCATCAATACGACAACATACCCTGCTCCAAACTTGCTGAAGTCTCTCTTTGACTGCAAGGTATATGCAGTCAATCCAAGAAATACAGCAGTAGTAAGAATAAAGGCTTGCAAGACAATGGAGACATCATAGAAACTCACTAAAAACAGAAAAAATAATCTGTCAATTAGAGAACACTACACTATGTATTTGCTGAGTTATCTTTTAAGGAAACAGACATTTAAACTTTCACAGACAGCAAAAAGAAATCTTAACTGGAACAAAATTAAGTAAATTATGTCTGAACCTGTCTTTGCATTACAAATTTATGATCATAGAACACAAGGACCTTGCACTAAGTTTGACAGTTACGTTTTAGCTGTAGCTTCTTAAACTCACAATTATAAAAACAGCAACAAAACAAACCAAAAATATTTTAAGTATAGATAACAGAGATCTTAAGGAAAAAAAAATCTGAATTTTTCATGATACTAAAACAAGGGGAAAAATAAAACAAACCCCTATAAAGACTCAAAGTTTTGATTAGGGGACAGGAGGGGAAAGATAGCAGAAAGAAGTGCAACCTTATTCTTCCCCTCCTTCCTCCTTAATATTTTCTTTCCCCAAATCAGGAGATTATAAACCACAGTGAAGAGGTTTCATCTTATGCTGTTAGCTATAGTTCAAGGTGATGCCATGACTTGACTGCACACTGCCTCATTTCAACCCTGACCATGAATTCAGTACAGAACTCTCCAAACTCAGATTCCCTTCGGGGAAATTGAGGGGGCAGATAGGAATATTTCAACTTGAAGATCAGCTCTGCTGAGAGCTGCCTTACAGAAAAGATCAATTTTAGCTATATTGAAAGAATGGATTCCCCTACTCATTTCTCACTTCCAGTTTATAGAGTTGCATTTCTGAATCAGAATCCAGTTTTCTCCCTTGATTCCCTGTTTTTTGCCAAACTCCTATCACTGTCATTAAAACTTTCAAACAGGATTCATTATCATTTTAATCACATTTAGAAAACCCTAATGGCTATGAGTACAACATAATGGATTCCTTTTCCAAGTTCTTTATGGAGTCAGACAATAGGATGGCTACTATTTACCTGTAATGGCAACTGTCAGTGCTTCCAGTAGCGTCTACAAAAAGCAAAACCAAAGAATTAGAAGGGTAAGAAAAAAATCAAACCATAAAACACATTGAGGTTTCATATGCAGTGACTCCCATTCTGCTACATAATCCCACCATGTATTACATTAGGTCTCCTGTTAAATATTTGTATATGAAAAACATGTTTAATTTTCAACAAGAAAATGGCCATCATACTGGGTTGGAAGCTGTGTTACATAAAAGGAGTACAATACAAAGTGAAAATGAGTGAGAGACTTCCCCTATAGAAAAATGCCATTTACATTTTCTACTTTAAGTGCACAGCATTAAAATTACTTTTTACAAACTATTCAAGGGGCTATAAAATTAATACACTTTTAATATCTTGTTAGACAGCTAACACAATGTCTGCATCAGTGTCCTTTCCATACTTACCCTTTAAACAATCTGTTTACTTACACAGCAAAGCTGTCTTCCCGTTTTATCACAAATATAATTCAGGCAACTCTTAAAGCATCAAATTCTAATTGAGCTACTGTTACTTCTTTTCAGAAAACTGATTTCCTACATAATCCAAAATATCCAAGAGCAACTGTTAGCCTGGATCTACACAGTCACAATATCAGGCAGAAGACTGAAATTTGAGGACAGCTCTGACTGACCTGCCTATGTTGGAAACATGCTCAGAATTTAGCATCAAAAAGACAACAATTGAAGAAATAAACACATATGTCTGGTTTGGGTTTTTGCTGGAGGCCATCCATTAGACAATTTAGGTAACAGGAATGCCTCCTCCTCTCCTACTGAGCAGTTCCATAGAAAAATCCCTGACTTCAACAGAACAATGAGAGCAGATGGATAGATTTCTATACACACACAAAAACCCTTGCTCAAACTGACTCCAAGTTCTAACACTCTTTCTAAAAAGATGGTGAAAGAAACCTGAAGTGGCTGCTATCTAGGAACAACCTGTGGACAGAATCTCCAAAAAGTAACTCATACCTTCATAAATATATAGGATGTCTTTCAAGGTCTACAAGAAAAACAAGTAACATACCCCTAGTTTCAAGGAATTCATTACAATGCAAGATACTCTAGGAACTATTAAATTGAATTAATTAATCAATTAGTAATTGAATTGAATTAAACACTTACAAATCCAAACAGCAGGTATAAATTAACAGGGTGCTGGTGTCTGTAGAGGGTCAGTGCCACGACTACAGCCAGAGATCCAAATCCAGATATCAAAAGCAAGGCAGGCCTGTAAAATTCCATATTAAAAAAAAAAAGTAATCTAACTTCAGTATCTGGAAGACTATAAAACAGTTTCTATAAACCCAAGTTTTTAAATGATCATCTAGAAAAATATATCCAACGTAAATGTAATGCAAGTTTACAATAATACAGATAATCAGTTAAAAATAGTACAACCAAAAGTAAAGGTGGCTTTTTCATACTAAAGCTAAAGATTGCCCAGAAATCCATTACCTGGAAATGAACACATACAAAGAAGAAAATCCATCTGTAAAAAGTAACGGTATTAAAGTATATGTAGTATTTTGCCTGTTGTGAACTCCACATTCAGAGAACTATTTTTCATAAGCACCTGAATGCAACGAATATGGGCACTAACAGCACCAAAGAAAACCAGTACTGATCAATAAGTATTGCTAATTCATTCAAGTAGCCCTCCAAGAAAAAATGGGACCAACATCAAACACAAAATCACAACAGTTCTAAGTGAGCAGGACAATTTTAAATTATTATTTTTAAGTAGAAAACGGTAGTTTTACACCCTCTGTTGTATACACCATGGCTTGTACAGAAACTGAAACTTTCATGAAGTTTGACCCTCCTTTTTTTATTTGGGCTTTGAAGTGAAAGTAAACATCCACAAGTGCACTTGGAGGAAAACAGAAACTAGACTCAATGCTCTCCTCCTTTCCCAGCCGTTCTTCTCCCTGGCATGTTCACCACAGTTTGGATTCTGAGACTTCTTGTTTTATCATGAAAATCTGAGAGGCAAAAAGAACTATGCCCACAGGAATTTAAGCAGACTAATTTTTTGGGGCAGTGGAGGGGGTAAGGCGAAAAAGAAGATGGAAGAGGGAGGAAGAGGAATAAGACATGATTCTGCTTTTTGGAACAAGCACCTATATACTACAGCATTCCAAAGAGATTCTAAAAGTACTTAGACTGTAAAACAAAACATGTCACTAACTGAGATGTTCTGCAACTGATGTAAAAGTTTGCAAGCATAAATATTAAAATAAGCACTATTAATAAAGCATTGATTAAAGTAAACCACAACACCAAAAATAATAATACTAGTTTTCATAGTAAACCAGGGAGAAAAATGTCAGAGAAGGAAAGTTACTCCCTAAGCAAGTTACAAAATATCTATTGCAGAATCAAAACACAGGTTATAAAAAGGATTAGGAAGACCGAAGTGTAGCAACAAGCTACATAAATGATACTTAACACATGCTAAACAGCTGCATTTCAGCTTAGTATTTACCTCTCATGAACAAATGCCTGCACTCCAGTAGAGTATAGGAAAATTGCAGATGTGACTGTGGTCAATAGAACTTGAATGGAAAGAATGCTGTAGACTTTTCGTAGAAATGCTAGAATAAGGAAAATAAAAATGAAATCATTTTTGACTTACAAAGTTCAACAGTAAATCAGACACAAGCTTTCACTTTCATAAGGAACCATTATAAAGTCATAGTGAAAAAGCACAGAGCAAAGTTGTAAAAAGCCATTTTACTTTAAAAAAATTGACATAGTATTACAGCAAAACTACATTTATTCCTGGACATCATTATTTAACCAATAACAATGATGGCAAAAGAAATATAGAAAACATTTGCAAGGAATTTACTTTGGACTAGTTTAAGACCTGTGTACACCCATTCTCACTATACTAACAGAATGCCTTTTCCATCATATTACTGGTACCTAATGGACGAAAATGACACAGGATTAACGTGGAAGGCAGAAACAGCCACAGAAGTTTAAAAAGGAAAAGTTTTTACATTAGTAACTATTTTATTGCCCTTCCACTACATTAAATATCATTTATCATTATTTACAGCTTGCATTGTACTGAATGGTTATCCACAGGCACAGACTGCTGGAAAAAATAAATTCTAGAATAAACAGTCTTCTTAATTCTAGAATTATTGAAAGCAAAGCGTAGTTCAGGACATACAGATATATCACACAGATGGTCTCAGTTCTGAAAGAAAGGAGGCCTAGTCTATTAGGCAAAATGCTGCAGAAGGAAGAATAAGCTCATAGGGGAAAAAAAATCAGTCATTAATAGCACAGCCTTAAACAAGTTTAAAAGCATATACTATGTGAAATTGAATTGTCTGCTTGCAGCAGGTAAAATACACTAGTAAGCCATAAAGGACTGGGGCATACTTTGTTGTAATAACTGACCAAATGCAGAAGTAGCCTCCTAGCTTGCAAAGCCTTTCCCCCATATTACTACATGTATCAGCAATTTTGCTGCTGGCATCATCTGTTTCATTCCTCTTGTGGCACCCTTTATTTTTCAAACAAGGTAAAAACCGTATTTTAATAGGAAGAGGTCTCCTGATCATCAGAAATAGGCAATAAAAATTTCACAGCACACAGCCGTTTTTATTCCAAAATGTATCTTGTAACACTATTTTAGCAAGGATTACTGATTAGAGACATTCTATGAGAGTATTCAATGCACTTGAGACCTGCACATGAACAGCAAAGCAGGATGTCATGGGCATTAATATGACCTCTTAGCATGCCAAATGCTTCAGCAGAAGAGACAATAATTTTAACACCTCACAGAAGAAATTCAAATCCTTCAGTCTCATGGTTAGACTTCTGTAATTACAGCCACTAATTCTAGTGTTTATGAATCACAGAATTAATAAGATTGGAAAAGACCTCTGAGATCATCGAGTCCAACCTACGACCGAAAACCACCGTGTCAGACAGACCATGGCACCAACTGTCACGTCCGGGCTTTCCTTAAACACCTCCAGCGAGGTGCGTCTCTGCAGGGACTGTGCATCTCATCTAGCATGTTTGGGTTCAATATTCATCACCCTGGACAAAATCAAGTCTGAATCCACAGCGGGTACCGCGTACACAGGGTAACCCTTCTCAGAAGACCTACCCCCTTCACGGTTAAACGACAAAGCCTTTCGCCGGCCGCGGTCCCTCACCCTTGATGCCTAGCCTGGATTAAGTAGCGCCCTGGCTCCGCACTCACAACCTTTACCCAGGTTAAAACACAGCGGAGAACGTGACACGGTTCTGCTCAAGGCCAGAGGCGCCCGGGGGTATCACAGTGGCCCCCATTGGGAGCGAGAGGCCTCCCTGACAGCCGCGACAGTGGGGGCAACGGGGACCTCTCTGCAAGTGCTGGGGGAGCTGAACTCCCGTGCAGCCGTGGGGCTGTGCAGCTCTCCCACCCATCCGCAGTCCCTACCCATGCGGATGTGGACGCTGGCCGACGCCACGTTGCTGCCATAGTTGAAGTCATCCTCGATGGAGCTCCGCGGGTAGCGCTGCTCCGCCGCCATGGCCGCCGCCGCTGTCCGCTTCCGGGGGGCGCGGCCGGGCCGCGCAGGGCGCCCCGCCGAGCGGCCGAGCGCATCGATCGCGGGCGCGGCCCTTGTCCGGGACGCCGTGTCCTGCCTGCGTCTGAGTTGTCTCTGAAGGGTGGGGAGAGGAAGTTCCTGGGACTGAAAAAACC
This sequence comes from Acanthornis magna, assembly GCA_036785705.1. NCBI lineage: Eukaryota > Metazoa > Chordata > Aves > Passeriformes > Acanthizidae > Acanthornis > Acanthornis magna. The sequence continues at coordinate 30,288,524 of JAWUZG010000001.1, forward strand.
CAGCCCTTTGGCTGCCTTTCACCTTTGGTTCCCCTGTGCCTGCTCTCCGGGCTGTGCTGCGGCAGGCTGGGCTGCGCACGGCTGCCGACACGTACCCGCATTCAGCGGGAGCTGACGGGAGCGGCGTTGGGATCATGCTGCCGTCAGTGTGTATCCCATAGAGATGAGCTTCACTTCTAGAAACCTTCAGTGAAAAGCAGAGTTTTACCACGGCGTTCTCCTAGTTTCGTGTCCCGTCCTTCAAACTCAGTGCAATTGAACAGAAAGCAAAGATGCCCAGCGTTTCTCAGGCGTCTCAAAGCACTTGGTACAGTCGGACCCGACTGTAGCTCACACTGAGGAACCACAAAAGCTAAGACTTTGGGATATGGATGGGGGGGAGCGCAGTAGGTTATTTTTTTAACTTGTGAATATTATCTAAAGGGTGCCAAGAAACTGAAGCGACAGACACTTTAGAAATACATGTAGTAGATTAGACTAGAAGTGCTTTTAAAAACTGGAAAATAGTGGTCTGAACTGTATTCAGCTTCTCAAGGAAGAAGTAAGTCAATTCTATGATGTTGTGATTAAATAATCTTGAGCAGTTTTTCTACTGAGTTGACCTAAAATACTACATGTCACTTGCAAAGACCAGAATTACGAACATGACTTTATATTCTGGGAAGTATTTATGATTTTCCTATCATCATTTTGCATGTTTAGTTGCTGCAGAGTAGGCTCCTTCAGTTTAAATCCTGAATTTGGAGCTTTATGCATTGTTTGCATTGCTGAAGAGTAACTGTTTTGAAACAGTTATGCTGTGTGCTTTCTTGCATCCACCTCTGCAGAAGAACAACACTGATGCATTTAGAAGAAGCATTTAGAGTCCTGGTCAAGCATCTGGTGTTGCCTTCTCCTAATACATGCGGTGCTGTTTTCTTTAAAATGCCTCTTACAGGCATTCTGTGTGAGAGACTGAAAATTCCAGAGCATTGCCGCAGAGTCGACTCCTGCAAATAGTTTGAGGCTTGACATGATTGAAGGACAGACACAGTAGTAGCCTTCAAATATTTTTTATAAGGCTGTTGCAGTTCTCCAGCTGTGGAGAAGGTGTCACATAAGAGGTAGCATATCTTAAACTGCAGTAAGGAAGATTCAGGATGAAAACTTGAGTACATTTAATTTTAAGAGTAATCAGGGTAAAGCTGTGGAATAGTTAGCCCAGGGTTTAGGCACAGGCTGGGAGATAGGAGATGGCAAGAAACAGGCATGCCAGCCTTTGCACTCTGACACACCCACCTCCTGTGTGGAAGAGGTTGGTCTGATGTAAGCCACCTAGAATTAGTAATGAGCTTATTTGGCAAGGCAAGAGACAAAGCAGCAAAGTCACCCAGTGATGCCACTGAGAAGCACAGGCTGCCAAAGTTGCTGCAGATGGGAATGCAAAAATTATTTACATCTGCGATACTGATAAAGGCTGCAATTTTCATGCCAAAAGAGAGCATCATTCTTGTCCTAAGGTCTTTCTTGTTACTTGCAGGCACATACAGAATGCACTGTGCTGTGCAGTTCTTTGGAGTGACTGGACTGAATGAACATTTAATGACACTGAGTCTGGCTGAGTGCTTTCGATGTCTTTGCAATTTTCCATTCCTCACTTGGGAAAGTATACCTTGTAAAATGCTAAATATGCCTTATAGAAAGGAAAGTGTGTTTTACATTGCCTTTCTTTTCTGTATTTGATGTTTTCATAAACATACCTCCATCACACGATTTTTATTTGAAACCACGGCAGTCCCACAGTGACTCGCTTAGGCCTGGCTAGACGCTCCCACTCTGTGTGTGTGCGTGCAGGGGTGAAAGAGCTTTCTGTTCTCCCAGCTTCTGCTCTGGGCTCTGGTATGGGGAAAGGAAGCTCGCTGTCACTAGAGGCCTGGGTAAGGACCATGAACTCCTCTGTGCCTTTTGTCTGCGTTACACATAATCGGTGGCTTTGCTGGAAAAAGTCCATCTGTTGCTCAGAGGTACTTGGGAAAGGTACTTGGAGCATTGCCAGGATTCTGCTTCTTTCTGGAGGTTTGTTTTTAAATCATTGTGCCAGAGGCCCTTCGTTTGCTTTGAGCGGTGTTCCCAGAGTGACCCCTCTCAGCATGGCTTTGATATACATCTGTGTATCTTCACATCATCACGGCTGTTGTTGAGGCAGGACTGAATGGTCTCCTCTTCCCAGACTGCGAAGTCCATGACCTCTGCGTGGCTCCCTACAAATGCATAAGACACGACCACTGTAGGATTGCTGGAGTGTGGTTCCAGGAGTGCAGTCACACGTGGGGCCCCGTGGCTGCATGCCAGCCTTTCCACAAGGAGGTAACATCCAGGCAATTTGTGCTCAGGACGGCACAGCACGTGTGGATGCAAAGCAATGTGGGAAAACAGAGAAGTTTGATTATGTAGGTGCATCCACATGGCCATTAACCATTAATTTATCCCCAGGTGAACTTTGGTCTCTCAGTTCCAAAATAGCTGTCTAATTAAGTTAAAGGGATCATTTAATTGTGTAATCCTGAGGAATCTTAATTTGGAGGAATGTGAGTTGTAGCAGCTTTCCAGTATCTGAGGGGGGCCTACAAGAGGACTGGAGACAGACTTTTTTTACAAGGGCGTGTAATACAGGCGTGATGGCTTTGAAATGAAAGAGAGTAGTTTTAGATTAGATATTAGAAATTCTTTTCTGTGAGGGTGGTAAGGCACTGGAACAGGTTGCCCAGGGAAGCTGTGGATGTCCCACCCCTGCAAGTGTTCAAGGCCAGGTTGGATGGGGCTTTGAGAAACCTGTTGTAGTAGAAGGTGTTGCTGCCCATGGCAGGGGAATTGGAGCTAGATGATCTTTAAAATTCTTCCAACCCAAACCATTCCACAATTCCGTGAGTTACTGTGAAATTATCCTCAAATGCAAAAATACAAAGTTTTCCATGGGAACTGGAGACAATCACGTAATTGTAAAGTTATTCCAAATTATATTTCAATGTGTACAATATGTAGATGCGAAACCATCACGGTGTTCTTACAGGGCAGGAAAATAACAAGGCAACTCAGAGACAGATGTGCCATCTGTTGCTGTAAAATCCCTGATGGTGAATTTTCAAATCCACTGATCAAAGGAAGAGAGTTTATCTTCTTTAGTACTTACAGTTTCATGAGAAAGACTCTACTCTTTAGCAAGCAGGTCACAAAGCCAAGCTATTCCAGGATGACAAACTTCTCTCAATGTACCTTTGGTTTCCTAAAGCCCACATCTTTGCCTAATGATAGGCCTAATATGTCTAATTATGCCTAATATTCTTTTTCCTATTAAATCCCATTGCATTATATATTTATTTTCATTACACCTCACCCTATTGTAACTCAATTAGCTTGCTTTTTTTTTTTTTTTTAAACATGTGCATTCTCGATAAATGTGCTGGGTTAGTTTTGGGTCTTATTCTCAGTGGAGGTTTAGATACAATAAGAAATGGGTTGTGCCTAGGAACAGAACTATCTGGTGGCACTAGGCAGTAGTCCATCAATGTGGGAGTTACAAGCTTACCTGCCAGAGAGCACGATGTGGAACCTTGGACCTTTATTTTAAGGATTGTGAACAGCTCTTGAACAGACATGTTGGTTTGATTCGTGTAATTGGGTGAGACAGTTTGAATGGGCTAAGGGTGAGTATGTTTCCTTTTGAAAACAAGGATAAATATATCTCTGCAGTTAATAGAGTAGTAACTGGTAGTTAATAAATTAATTCTAGGATTAAAAGTCTTCTTTCAAGGTTGTTGCCCATTATACAAATCTCGTATCTTTCAAGGGTGCCACCTTATTATAACAAGCTGAGGGATTTTGTATTTTAAGGTCAGGATCAATCTGGAATCTGTCTTTGCTTACAATCACACCTTTTTTATTTCAGTAGCTGCTGAAGTTTTCAAAAAGAGCATTACCATTTTATTCCATGTGTAAGACTGAATCATAGGAAAATATGGAATGCTACACTGACAGCCCAGATACAGACAATTTTGCCTTTCTTTGTATAAGGAGTTTTTTTCTTTTTCATGGAGGTAATGTTACAAACTAAACCAATTCAATAACTGCACTGCCTTGTGAAATAGAATGCGGATCATTCTTGAATTTGTTTCTCTGAACAAAACATCAAAGCATAATCTGCTTCAAGTTTGCTATTTTTTTTTCAGTTTCAATTTAGCAGTAATAGCTGCTTGAATATTGGAGTGCAGTATGGAGTCTGTTTATAAAACCCTTAACTACTCCTTCTATATAAATCCCAATCTGCTTTAAGTGTCTTCAGTTGTCCTCACTGAACAGCCTACATCACCTGTACTGGCTAGTCATTCTGTCATCTAAAATCTGGTTGTACTCATGTAAATTAGTTTATCTCAACATTTGAACGTATTTTGTTATGATCGCTTTTAATTATGGACCTTTGATTTCCCAGCATTTTGAAAATTTGAGGTCAGATATGCTTATTTCTGTTTGAGTGTCTAGTTCAATCCAATCCTGATAAGATCTCCCATGTGTAACAACATTAGTAGTATGTATGCTGCTAACAGAGGAAAAAAACCCAAATATTTAGAATAGCAGTGGCTTTTCAGTTCTTGGTCAGGTCTACTCTGCAGAGATTGAAGAGCAGGATTCAGCTCTAGATGAAAACAACTGCACTTAGGTGTCTATAAATAGGTGACTACATGTGTACGAAGTGCTTAAGCAACCATTACTGTCAGTGGAAATAAGGGTGGCATGCAGATACCTCAACATAAATGTCTGGTGCCATTTTAAGGCCCTCAGGGTGTCAATCTCAATTCCATTTGCTCCTCTGTCAAGCCACTGAGCTTTAAATTCTCTGTTATATCTGCAAAGCTAAGCAATACCTTGGGTGCCTTGGAGCACCCTAAAAGGCACCAGATTCCAGTGCTTAAGCAATGGCACCCTGCATATGTGGAATATATTGTGACTGGGATGGGCACGGAGTAAGGGCAGGAAAGAGGGACGAGGAGCTGGCAAAAAAACCTGAAGGCATTGATTATTTCTGTGAAATAACAGATGTGTTTGTGTAGGCTCACCCATAAAACCAAGTCAAAAAACCTGCTCTGATTGCAATGCAGTCTTGTCTCTGCTGGGAGAGGTTTATTAGCACAGAAGTACCCACAGAGAGTTTGGCCCTCTATTTTGGGAGCATATTGGTGCTAACAGAGCTGGGAGGAGAGGAGGACACACTTCACCCTCAGGCGCTGCTTGCCCCCGGGTTTTGTCTAGAAGGGCTTCAAAAGGCACAAAGCATGGCTGAAATCACCTCTTCTCCTCATGCTGCCATCACACATGTTGGCCCCAATGTGCAGAGGCTGCAACTCCTGCACTGTCCTGCACAGGGGCTGGGACAAGAAACTTGAGCTATTCAGTGTCTTTCACTATCTTCAGACAAAAATACCAAGGGCACCAAGGGGCCTTTGGTATAAAGCGCTGAGCAGCCCTTAGTTTTCCCACACCTTTTTTCCGCAGCTGAGTGGCTTTCAAGACACCTCCTAGAGCTTCACAGCATTGAAAAATATGGAGGGAAGGACAAAAGTGGTGTGAGATGTTTGTTCTGGTGCTGATGGAACAAAACTGTTGTCAGCCTCATGTAGGCTCTTTGGGAAGTGGGTCAGCCACAAATCCTTTGCTTATTCACAAGGTTAATTATTTAGTTGTCTGAAGTCAGCTGCTTCAGCATTAAGTCTCAGGAGATGTGTGCTCACAAAGCTGCTCGCTTTGCATAAGGCAGAAACAAAGCTCATGGCTCCAGACAGCAAAGCACTTCCATGCCGCTTCAAGGTGCCTCTCTGGAACAGCAGCGAGAAAAGACTGCCACAGCTCCCTAAATGCTACACTAGGTCCAGCAAGGGAGAAAAGAGTTGAAGACAGATCTCTCAGCTGAGTGTTTCCTAGTGTTAATATTTAAATAGCGTTTTTAAAACACCAGTGAATCTTGTGTAATCTTGACATTCTCAGATATTAGCAGGAAGAACAGTGGTTCAGTAGTCAGCCAGAGATTTGGATAATCACAACTGAATTTTTAGCTAGATGTTCCTTTTAAAACTTGATTTTTCCTTTGACCAGGAATATTATTAAGGAGTAGTATTAATTGGTGTCTGGTACCTTTACAAAGACTATGAGCTGGACAATCATCTGTTGTATTCAGGATTTTGCCAGCGCTGTTGTCTGCATCACCTGTGTTAAAAATGTTTGGAAAAACCTAACTTCCTGTGAAAACTGCTCTTTTTTTTTTTTTTTTTTTTTAATTGTTTTTTTAAATTGTTTTTTAAAATTTTTCTAGGTGGAGTGTGGGTTAGATGTTTCCAATGCTTTTAGAATTGAGATGTATGAATGCCAGAAGTTAATGCTGTGCCTTAAAAAGCAGAATCATCACTTCTCCTGCAGCAACAAAAAGCAGCTCAGCAATCTCTGTTCATTTAAAAAGGATGAATTATGTGTTTCACTGTATGTTGAACACCAGAGGTTTTGACTACAAGGATTTTGACTACAAGGACTGCTGTCAGTGACATTACCTCTACAAAACACAGATTCATCATACAATAGTTTGGGTTGGAAGGGACCTTTAAAGGCATCTTGTCCAACTGCCTGCAATGAGCAGGGACTACTTCAAATAGACCAGATTGCTCAAAGCCACATCCACCCTGACCCTGAATGTTTCCAGGGATGGAGCATCCACCACCTCTCTGGGCAACCTGTGCCAGTGTTTCACCACCCTCACTGTAATCTCTGGTGGTGGCTGGCCGCCCATTGCTGCTTGGGATCAGAATATCCACTCTGGTAATAGCAGTGAGCTTTAGGATATGTGCTGGCTGAGCAGGCTGTAGCACATGGGCCCTGTCTTGCTCTTGTGAAAAGGTTCTCTGCTCAGACACCGGCTCTGCTTGAGCTCTTGCCCTCCAAAGAGCAAGGCATCTAAATTACATAAACAAAGGGAAGGGGAAAGTCCATGTTGAGACATAACCTTTTGCTTTTCAGGAAAGCACAGCCATATCAAATTGATAGGTCAAATCCACTGATTAAATTTAAAGGACTCTGTTTTAACAGGAGTGTTGCGTTTAAGCCTGTTTCAGAGATAGTTAATATTGAGTATACAGAAGGGCAACCAGAATTATGTAGTAGTAGTAATTATGCTAAGAAATTGAGTGACCAGGTAAATTTTTACTGTAAATCACTAAATTTGGCCTACTGTCATCTGTGTGAGATCTTATTGACCATTCTGTAGTATGCATCATTTGGAGTACACCTGCATTTGTTTGCATCCTAATCCAGTTATTCAATACTGCTTTTGTTTTTTAGAGATCCTTGCCTGAGAAAAATAGATTTGAAAATTATTTTCCTAGATAGTTGACTCTGTATCTTAATGAGTCAGCCATTAAAGCGATTAATTCTTTAAATCTAATACTTGGTGTTAGACATCTAATCTAATTAGAAACCTAATATTTCCACTAAAATATTAAACACATTCATTATTACCTGCCAAGACAATAATTGTAATTGCAATTGAACCCTTTTAATGGTGTTTTCTTGATTACTGGCCAAAACCCATAATTGTTCACCAACTGTTCTGCAGTTCTTTTGAAACACTATGTCGGAAGTTAGCATGTTTTAGATGCCACCACTTTGCTGAAAGTCACAGCTGGGGCAAGATTCTGCCTAATCGTCTCTGTGAGGCCTCTGAAGAGAACAACAGATGTGACGAAGTATTAACATAATTACAGTTATTTATGAGACTTCCAACTTTATGAGTTTTGGGGAACCTCTCCCTTTATAGTCAAACATAATATAGTCAAATGCCCTACACCATGCCTCAGAATCTGTTCCTTCAATATGAGCAAATGCATACAGTATGGGGTTTAACTCCCAGGGCTGCCAAGGCAGTCTCTGAATTCCCAGGTGAGTGGAGAGTTCCTCTGTGGAAGTCTTCCTTCCCTAGCATGTGTCTCCTGCATTAGAGCAGGAGGAATGTACCTCCCTTGCCCAATAATGAAACTGCAGTTTTTCTGGAATGCTTTGCAATACACATGGCTGGCTACATGGATTAATTTGAAGATCTAGGTACTTTTTTGAGGGTGTGAAATAGGGCAGTATTTGAGATTGCCTGAGCCAGAAGTTCCTCCTGGAAAGGCAGGATTTAAAGTCGTGCTTTGATCGTCAACATTAAGTAGTAATTTTAGCAATTTGCACAGACCTGGGGCTGGCTTATGACTTTACTGGTTTGCTTGTTTGATTTTTATACAAATATTTGTTTAAAACTGCATATTAGAAGGAATACAGTAGAAGGAATGTGGATGGAAGTGCAGCAGTTCATCCTGAAGAACTTCAGGAGTGTACATTTCCAAAGATAAGCTTTCCTAGACAACCGTATTTTCATATAACTCCATGCTGAATAACTCAATGTGTAGATCATAGTCAGTATGAGCTGAACTGTGTGTGGGCTGCTGTTTGTGCTCACAAGAGGAAGGTGATGGGCACACGAGGGTTGGTGGCAGGGAGGGAATTGCCTTTTTGGGTGGCAGCCTGCATTCCAACATTAATTAAGGAGTCACAGTTTTAGTTAACATTTGACCCAACTATTTCCTCCATGGATATCACATTCAAATGCTACTCAGAGCATAAATTAGTCCTTCAGTAGTGTTAAGGCTTGGGACAATATAATAAAATAACTTTTCCTGCACAGCAGGTTGGAGCTCAGTTACATACTAGGTACCAGTGTGAAAGAGTGTGGTGCAAGGTGTGTGGCTCAATGTATGTGGCAGGACCAGCTGGTGCCCAGCCACATTCTGGTGCCAAAAGTTTGAATATTTCTCTGCCAGTCTCAGAAATATGTGTTTGGAATGATATTTCATATTGGGCTTCTTATGACTTTTGCCCAGAGATAGAAATGCACTCAATCTCAAAATACTTTGAAAATTGCTGTATCTGCATCTGTGTCTTGGGTGGAATGGATGACAGAAGTTAGGTTTTATCTGGATGGTGAATTCTCCCTTAAACTTTCTTCACAATCACATGGCTTTTCTCTTCACATTTCTGTGAAATTTATATGTTTCTGAGAGGTTGCACTGCTGTGATTACACTGTGGAAGCACTTAAGAGGCAGCTGAAGGTGTCAGTCCTGTCAGATTTTATTATTTTTGGGGAATAAATCCCAGGCAGAGCTCCTCCATCTAAAATGCACATCTGGAACATTTTCAAATGGATATGATTTTATTGATGAGCTAAAGAGAACAAAAAATTCTGACTTTATTATGGTTTTGTCTTTCTAATTAAAAAAAGGTGTAAATTTTGCATTGCTAGAAAATGTTACCTGAACATTCTTTGTATCCTGTGTTCCCAAGAAGTAGAGGGTGTCATTCATCTAATTTAAGTTTTTGCTAATGGCATTTTAGGGCAATATTAGAGAACACTGTTGTGTCTGCTAGGCAGTCTAGAAATACAGTAACTGCATAAATGACCCAAATATTTTGTAGCTTTTTTTCAGAGAAATGTGTTGGAGCAGAACTTTGAGCACATAGGCATTCTGCTTGGGAGAGAATTGCAGCAATTGTTATGATGATCGGGCTGATGGTAGACAAGAGTTTTCCAGAGGCCAATTTGCAACGTAAGTTATTTACCAACTCATATTTTTAATTGGCTTTGCTGTGCTGAATTTTGCATAGAAATTAATACACTAAGGTAAGCAATGAAATTCTAACAATGGGCTGATAAAAATATATAAAACTCAGCAGTTTCTTTTTTTTTTTTTTTCTTTTTTTTTTTACTTTTTGGAAACGATTAGTGTATATGCATTCCTGAATCTCATTAAGATAGAAAATACTGAAATATGCATTGATTGACAGTTTCTAGCAGCACCAGTGTGGGAAAAGATGTTTTTCATCAGCCCCACATATAATTGTAATTCTCATTGAAATTCTTCCTGTAAATAGGTTGATGCTGGGAATATAGTTTGAGAAACTCACAGGCTTTCCTGAAAGTTATGATTCCCATGATGGCAATAAATTACAAACTCCTGTTAAGTGCCTTAGAGTTCTCAAAATACAAATGCAGATTTTTCCTTCAGATGCTTACTGACATTCTGCATCTGCAAAGTTTGCCCCTTCTCCTCAGAACAAAAAACAATGTAAAATTGCTGCATTTTTGTGATTTTATACATGTTTTAATTCAACAATCTACCAATATATAGAGACCATTTATGGTATCACTGATGGTATTTCTATATACAGACTAACTTTAGCACATTTCTATTTTGGTGTGAAACTGCAGTTCCATTTCTTAGGTTACATCGGCCTAAGCACTAGAGGTGTACCACTATGTCCCATCCAACTGATGTGACACAGTTTCCGCCATCCTGAAGTAAAAAAGGATAAATCTTCTACTTTAATTAGTAAAAATTAACACTGGGACTGTATTTTTCTGTGACGCTAATATGTGTTTATGTCAAAAGCTCTTGATTAAGAAAACCCCAATCAGGTTTCTGACAATACAGAAAGTAGGTTTATGTATCAAAATATGTGTTGCTTTCAAATGTAAAATGTTTTAAAATTAATATTTAAAAATCACATTAATTTTAAATATAAAAAAAGGTAAATACTTGTTTACCTGATAAGTCTATTACCAATTCAGCAACATCACTCTTGTGACACAGATGAAAAAGTAGGCTAATACAAGACTTTGTGATATATCATGGTTCCACACCCAAAGGACAAAGAATCATCCACTATACCTCTGGCAACATAAAAAAAATTAAGAGTGATAATGCTATGTTATTACTTAGCATTTGGTTCTTCCCAAGAAGTGCATTGCCACTTCATTCTTCTTATTACTGGCTTTTGTTGCAAACTTTGTTTGGAGAGATTGAAGGAGTGGAGAGATTGAAGAGCACCAAAATGTGGAGAATACAGAAGAGACCTAAAGTTTCCCACGTGTCTCCAGCTGATTTCCTGCCTTCAGCACAGGTGTAGGTGGTGAGTCCCCAGCACCTGCCAGCAGTGCTGGTGCTCCATCATGGCATCACTGCTCTGCACTGTGGTAACTGGAGCGAGAGAAAATCCCATGTGAGAGAGGCACACTTTCCTCTCTGCTTCATAGTCCCAGCCCACCTTCAGCATCCTTGTACCACTCTCTTTTCATTTACTAGTTTTAATTCTGTGGACACAGGAGTGAAAAAACTGTGTAATATTGGTGACAAAAAGGGGGAAAGAACCATGAAGCTGTTAAAATTCTATAAATGGATGGTAAATAATGCTTAGCTTTCTATGTAAAACCTTGCATGCTCATATCTACTTAAAACTCCACTCCCTGGAATAAATGTTTAGAATAGAACAAAAGAAGAAGGGAAAATGAAATTGCCTCTTGCTGTCAAGAATGTTACAAATAACTCATTGGTTAGTGTTATTGAGACATAAGAGGATAGGAAGTATATGCACATGTTTTTATTTAATTTATGTACATATGGAAATCCTATAGTAATTTTCTTGGGTTTTGTTATATGGTGTTGTGTTGCAATTTTACAGTCACAATTGAGAATCAAAGCTCCCTGCCATTGCAGCTGAAGAGACAGAGGCTTTTTTGTGTGCTTGTTTTGGGGGGACTTGCTATCAGTCTGATTTCTGTTAAAGATTGTTTAATTAAAATATAATTGCAGAGGAAATGGTGCTAATTAGCATATATGTACCTCCACAAAGTGTCGCTTATTCCCATTCACCGTGGACAAGAGTGTGAACTGGATCTCTTACAGCCATCCTGGAAACACTCCCCATGCTCTCCTGGGACCTTTTGCCCATCTGCAAGCAAAGAAAAAGGAAAAGTCTTTGGTATCTTCCCTGGTATATGTTTATTCCTATCTTTTAATCTGGCAAACGCACACGGTTCTTGCATGTTCCCTGTGGCCCGAGTATTGATGTAAGTGAGGGAAATTACTTTGCATTTTCCTTTTATGATAGAGGAGTTGCATCCCACATTAACAAGACTTCAGTACATCTGTGCACTGTAACTCACCAATTATATATGTTTCCTGGCTTATATGTAGGCAAAACATATGAAGAAACAGTGGAAACTCTTTCATTCAGAAGTCGAAGCTTTGCAGTTGTAAGTTGATTTTATGTTTTGGCTTTTCCTTTTCACATTAACTTCTTGCCAAGCTGCATGTAAACCTCCTTTGTCTAGAAAACGCAACCTTTTCAAGAGTAAAATATTTCAGGGGTTAGCTAAAACCGGTCTTAACAGTGCTATTCTTCTGGCTTCATGCCTATGGAAGTGATTAATGGTTGGAATTTATGTCACAGAGCACATAATAATTTGTTAGAAGAAACTGGATTCAGTCACAGCACAGGCATTTTTCTCTTCCTGTCATTATATTTTGTGAGGACTTACTTATTTCCTGCAATCTCAGCCCATGTGAAGAAGAGGATGATAAAATTTCTGCATAATTTTTCTGAGAATACATTTATACTCCAGATGACCTTTGGAGTAAATTTGAACTATTAGATTTTCCCACATATTTATAGCTCTGACCATGTGTCTTTGCCAGCAAATCTTACAGGCCTTATCCACTAAACATTTATTTATGGTTAAAAACCAATTTGCACTGGAGACACTATAGAAAAAGTTCAAAGCCATTACATTCAAATTTAAGTTTTCATTTATAGTCTTATTTTTTATTCTATTGTCATCAGGCTATGTTACATTCCAATTCATAACACATTTACCTAAGTAACTCTTTACTTCATTTAATGCCTTTCTGTGCTGATAACTATTGGCTGTGAAAGTGATTTTCCTGAAACCACATTGGCATATCTAAAATACTGGTCCTTTCCTTCCCATTTTGTGTCAGACTTTATAAAAATGTTTGCTTCTACTGTACGAGGTATCCTGATGTTGACTACATTGAAATAGATTTCCAAAGAAAAAGATGCTTGCTGGAGAGTGCTTTTGGTTTGAGGATTTTGTCTGGATTTGTGTTTAGGATTTCCTGCTTCTGTGTGTGGCCACGCAACGCTCTGCGCAACTCGCCATGCCGTGGTGTCCTGGTTACTTCCATCTTGGACAATATCCATGTGAGCTGCTTCCCAGTTGATACCACCAAATGAGGATCCCGGGGCAACCTTGAAGGTAGAGAAAGGAGGAGCAGTTGTGTGTGATTGAGCAGAGGCCCCATGGAGCAATATCTGGATGTGGAGAGTCCTGGGACAGTGCACGCTGGGCAATACAGCTGTGTTATTGGCGTGAGGCATGGAAGAAGTGCTGCTCTCCCAAGATTTACGTTAACTCACGGTTTCCTCAAGCAATGACCGTGAAAGCCTGTTAAGGCCCCAGTACACCAGTGCCATTAAGAAATGTTTCTTTTTAAACATACCTTTAAATTGGGTCTCAAAATATGCATTTAAGTGCTCTGCTGAGCTGGGGATTAAGTGTAACACTTGTGTTATCTTATAGGTTGGGTTTGTGCACCACAGGCATTGAAGAGGGTCGAATAGGAGTTCATTTATCCTAATTACTCTCATGTAAGAGGAGCAGCAGAGGGCAGACAGACAAAAAATTATTTGATCCTGCCATGTACAGAACAAAAGCATTTTCAGCACCTTTTCAAGATGTGTGATGGCACATAATCTCCCATGTCTCTGCCAATACTTTTATAATTGCACTGAAAATGGATTTTCCCTGTCAACATTAGCTGAGAAACCCTTGTTGCCAATAATTGAAACCTGCAATAGCAATAAATTTTTCTTAAGATTAAATGGAGTTTGAAAGCCTCCAGTACAACTTGATGTAAAACACTCAGTTACTGCTGGTGTTTATACCAATCCAATCTCTTCAATGTGTGTTTTAAGCATTTCTTTTTTGTAAAGGTAAGAAAAGAAGCCATTAATGGTCTTGATATTGCAAATACTTCTATATTTCTTTAGCAATAGTTTCATTATTTTCTACTGAAAAGAGTAATATGAACTTCAACCCCTCTGAAAATGCTGAAAGGTTATTTCTTAATTTTGATGACAAAACTCAACTGGATGGCATTTAATGAAGAAAAACAAGTGAGACCATTCAGGTAGAGGGAATGTAGATTAGTCTGTATGTCAAAGCCCTTCGGTGAGTATCCGGACTACATTCAAAACCAGAAGGGTAGCAATTACCATATGATGCTTTTTTAAAGATTGACATCTGTTGTTGTGCTATTCAAAGTGGAATTTTTGTCTTACACAGAGTACTTACTTAGTTGATGCCTCTGTTTTTGTAGTGATGGTTTCTCTCTATAAAAGCAAATTTGCTTGACTATATTAATAGGAACAGCCAAATCTTTTCAGTATTTGCATACTATCCAGATCTGCACTGTGATTTCTGACAGGACTACAAGGTATGCCACAGAAATGGCATTTTCATACATGCTATGTAGTGTTCATACACAGACAGAGCAGTAGGAACCAGCATGGCATGACTTGTATTTAGAAAGCAATGGCTCTGTTTAAACTGTTTGACTCTCTTCAAATTCTTTAGTTTTAAAAAGTTTGGACAATAAACTTGCTTACTGTTGTCCAGTTGCCTCGTTTTGTGAAGAGCTCTTAGCTCAGTCCTTCCCTAAGCATCATACAAGTGAAACTTTGATCCTCCTCAAATTTTTGTTGAGTTCAGTGAACTCGTGAGTGTGAGTCATGGTGCATCTGCAGAAGATCTGTTGTAAAATGAGAGGCTGAATTTTGCAATTTCAACCATGCCTGAAACTTCATGGCTATTCTCAGTTATATGAAAAAAAACTGAGCTAACGTTCATGGTAATCACTTCTGTCTTATCCACATAATGTGAATTCAGATGGATGGATTTTACAGGAACCAATATACAAAGATTAGCTTTTTTTAATTTACTTGGATAAGGCCAAGTATTTAGAATTTAAGGTCTAAAAGGAATTTGGTTTGGGAAGTTGTGAACAGCTGAAGAGAGAATTTAGAATGGAAGTAACTATTACATTAGCCACGCACTACTACCAATAAATACCAAGCAGAGCAGTCGGGCACTGACCCAGTGTATGCTTATTTCAAGCATCTGCTCAACTTGAAAATATTTAAGGAATCTCACTGAAAGTGATAGACGTTTTCTTTTTCCTCCAGCACATGCATAAACAGAATTGCTTCACTGGAGCTATAATGCACAATAAAATATTAATATAGGAAAGAGGAAGAATTTGATGCATTAGGGAAATATAAGCATTGAATTTCCTTTGCCTGATTTTTCACCCTCCATCTCTTCTCTCCCTTCCCACCTTTTTTCATCTGTAAGCTATATATATACATCTCTATATAATTCCAATACAAACATACTTTTGGATAACCACATTCAGCCAAAATTACTGAATTTTTCTGTGTCATGCCTGAGATCCCAAGTGGTAGTTCCTATTTGCACTGAAAGTACAGATACCAATAAGTTCTGGAGACAAATGTCAGAGAAGCTATTCAAAAAGGGCAAACCTTCTATAAAATTACATATAAAGCTATGGAATTGCAAGTATCAACTTCTGTAAATGAATAAAATCTTTTTCTAAATGATCTGATTGGGAGGGGAGATGATCTTAATATTTTTTTGCTTCATGTGATTTGATATTAAATATTGTGCAATGATTTTACTGTTATAAGGAATTTAAGCAAGCAATAAGTAACAAAATAATTTTAAAAACCTATTAAAATATACTTAATAACTTTAGTTGGTTATTCATAGTTTATTAATATTTTATAATCTCAAAAATAATGTAGCTTTATATTATACTGTTTTAGGCTATAATGGAAGTTTTGACAGGCTTTGAAAAAGAGATAAAGAGACCAAAATATTATCTTGGTGAGAGTCACAATTCAAAATGGCATGCTATGTTTCTGATTTTATTATTTTTAAATGTAAGTAAATTATACTTTTTCTAGCCAGAAAGATGTGATGGTGAACATGGTGGAGAAAACTAACTTTAAAATTCATGCCTTGCAAATGCTTGGTCTAGTATATCAATGTGCATCATGTGCAAAGCTGAGATCCACCATGGGAGAAGTTTATATGAGAGAATAGCTTTTATTATCAAAATGGTGTTTTTTACAACAAATAAGAAAAAGTCAGGAACAGGATCAAAAGCTGGGCACAAATGACAGGGTGGTCTTTCCCAATTAAAATCAGATACCAAAAATAGAAGAGGGGAAGATGATGAAATGTATATAATTAATATTTTTCTGTAATACTTACTGGGCTTTTCAAAAACCCCATTCATTTTCCCTGTCACATGCTATATCAGGACTATATGGGTTTGGGCACCAGTATTGCTAATGTGCTGCTCAACACAGATGTCTCTGTGTGGAGTGGGAAGAGCTCCCAGCCACGGTGTAATACTCTGGAGCAGCGCATGTGGACCCTGGCCTATGCAAGAGTCGTCCAGGATTCTGGTTTTAAAGATTGCCACTACCATAATGGTGAAATGCCTTCACTTTTTCTGGTTACATTGCAATCCTTTATTTGAGTTAGGTCAAGGTAGCAGCCAATAAAAATATTTTTGCATATAAAGTTGAAACACCACACAGCTACAAAATTGTGTGAACACACAACTGTCTTAAAGGTCGTAGGATCACAGGCCAAATGAGGTGGCAGGGACCTCTGGAGATCTCTAGTCCTACTGCCTCTTCACAGGAGGGTCAGCTGGAAGATCAGACCAGGTTGCTCAGGGCTTTGTCTGGACTGGGTTTGAAAATCTCCTAGGACTCCTCTCATGCGGCAAGGCTTAACCATTGTGGTGACCCTTTGTTGAGCTTTCTGCAATTCATCAGTGCATCCTTCTTGTACTGGGGAGCCCAGATCTGGGTGCTGTATCCTAGATCCAGTCTGAAAAACATTTGATTTTAATTGAATCATGTCTCTGATCCGTCTCAAAAGCACTGGTGCCAGCAGATGGCATGGAGGGAGCCCAGGCTGGCGAGGGCAGTGAGGAGAGCGGAGGCTGCCTGTGATCAATCTGCTTAGACAGCTCAGGGCAGTGCTGGGAAAGATGTCACCTTGGGGCTGCCCATGGGCACAGTCTCTTCTTGTATTGACGAGGCTCTCCTGGAACCAATGAGCTTCCAATTCTCTCTTCTACCCCAATTTTTGTGCAACCCCTTCCACATAAGGATTGTATTTCCAGAAGAAAACCTCAGGTGGCAGTAGCACCATAGCTTTTGGAACCGGTCCTGGTCTTGAGCAGTTCTTCCTTCTCCTATCAGGAATTAGGGCTCATTAGCACTTGTGCTTAACATCATTAGCCATTTGTCAGCTGATGGAAGAGTGAAAGCTGACTCTTTTTTCCTGACTGATTTAGTGATGTGCAGATCTCATTTGGAAGTCTTGCATCCATGTTTTATATATTCATACAGATGGCACATATTTTTATATAATCATGTAAGCTGAATTTGGGTTACTTAGGGTTGATAATGTGTTTGATTTGAGTTAAATCTCTCAGAGCACTCTCTGAAAGATTTCCTGTTTCTTTTAAGTTAGATTGTCATCTACTTTCTATTTTCTTGTATGTGACCATATGTGACCAAAAAGGAGGGAAGAAGGTAATTAAAGATCACTAAAAGGGCAGTAGGGAATATAGATGGGAGGAATTTAGGAGTAGAACAAAAAACAAAAAGTTGAAAGGAAACATAGTGAGAAATGTAGGAAATCAGATGGAGAGCACACAAGGGAGGAAAAAACTTGAGCCTGCCTGAAATGAGTTGTTTCTCACAGCTCTGCTTTTGGGCGTCTTGAACACCTGCAGTTCCCTTACTTACACTGATTCAAGACACAGTGTCACAGAGATCAGCTTTGGGATTTCCTGCTATTCTCACTTGCAATGACTGTCTCTCCATCTAATTGGGTTTTTTAGGCACTGGACGCAAGAAAATTCTCCCTATATTCTTAGTTTCATTGCCAGTCAACCATGATCTTTGAAGTCTTTCACACTCTTTCATCTTTCAGGCTCCTGCTATTGAAATACCTGTAGAAAACAGTAAACACCAACACTGTCTGTTGCCTCCTCCCAAAACAGCAAAGTGAACGAAATGCATTCCTCTTGAGCATAGGGTTCTGAAGTCACATTCCTGCAACTGGACAGAAAAAGAAGACAGTTAAAGAATCAGCAGAAAAATTGCTACTAAAGGAGACTGGTGACAGGCCATTTCTGCAGTCTAGCCCCAAAAAGACCATGCTTCCTGATACCCCTGGGATCTTGCAACCTTCTTTTACGTGGGTGCAGCACTACAGAAAGATCTTCATGGTCTTATAGGAGTGAATAATGGACACCAAATGGGTATTATCTCCTTCTGCATTGGAAAATAAAGAAAATTGTAATTTTATTCAGTTTTAATGGGCTCTGATGTATTTTTGATACATCCACTACATTTGGCAGTTAGTACAGCACGGTCTCTCATACTACAGTGACCATCTGTTTATGTCACCTTGGCCTGGTTTTGACACAGGTTAAGTCTTTATTTGGAGAAGTGCATGTGTGTAAAGGGACTGCTGCCAAGTGGGGACAATGCCACTACCCACCACAGTTTGCAGAATGCCTCCAGGAAGCAGATAAATTAGGATGCTCTGTAGTGTTAAGATGCTGGAGGCATCTCAAAGCTGGTACTTTATTTCAGAGTGGTGGGTGAGCTCAGGTCTCCCAGCTAGCATCCTACTAACCCTGCATCTCATGGTGCAGCAGGTGGGTAGGTGAGCAAGGCCAGGTGTCTAAGACAGTGCCCTGAAATGCAAAGGGTGCCTATGGAGCAAGCCAGCTGGAACACCGTGTTGTGTTGTGTGTTTTAGCTCACTCAGCAGAAATATAGGCACATTCTCACATTCTGTCTAGACTGATGTCATACTCAAGCAGATCCTCCTTGAGTCCCTGTTCCTCAGATCAGCCAGGCTCTGACCCATGAGAGGTCCCGCAAGCATCAGCAGGGCTCCTCAACCTGTGGCACAGCTGAGGACAGCCACAAAACTGGCTGGTTCTCCTGGACCAGTGCTGCTGAATCTTGGTGCTCAGTGGAACTGAGTCTAACTCCAGTGCCAGCTGTGGAGCCCATCCTTCTCCAGCACCTCAGCACTCACTCCAGAGCCTTTTTGCATGGACCCCAGTGGTGGTGTATAACAGATAAGCATCTTTAGGCAAGGTGGTGGGCGATTTTCCATCGCAGGAAAAGTATATAAGGCTCCAGTTGCTTCAATACTGGAAATACTTGGGATGAAGAGTGAAAGAAATTCACAGTAGCATTTCCTCCCATAGTAACAGTTTTCCAAAAATTTCAGTTATTTCTAAGTAATATACTGATTAATAGACCTTTTAAAATTAATTATTCGCTGGAGATCATTTAATGCACAGCCTAATTAAAATATAATTGCCAGTTCATAAAATACCTGATTTGCCCATTTTTCTTTATTGTTATGAAGCACAGTATTTTAAATCCTGAGTTGACTTCAGCATGGGGTTTATATTAATGTATAATTGTTGGATTTTACTGATATTTGTGGGGAAAATGATGAGATTTCCCTGGACAAGCTAAAGAATATTTTGCATAAACTGATTGTCTGCCATTTGAAGGTTGCATAAGTTCTACCAGTTTTGGAAAAAATAATTGCAAAGCTTCCAGAACTGCATGCATTCATTACTTGTCAATTTGTTCTTTTTGTAATTTGTGTCTCTTACAAGTTGGCCTGTCCTCCCATACAATATATCTTGTTCTTGCATATTTTGAGGGTAGTTTCTATGAAGCATCAATGAAGTCACTGTTAAATAAGGCCCTCTACTTGAGCTTGAGGATAAGAAAGCCAAATGAATTAGAAAATAGAAAGGAGAAAAATTTGGATTAATCTTGAGTGTTCAAAGTGACTAAAATTGGGATCTGGCATGTGTGGGGGGTTTTTCAGTTGCAGTGGGAGGACACTGCAGAGTCGTAAATGGATGTAAAAATAGGAGCCCTGGGCAAAGGTTGTTTCTCTGCGATACGTGACAGGGAAGGTGGATGAGGAAGTCCCATGACACAGTAAGTGTCAGTCCATCCTCTGCAGTGGGAAGTTTTAGAGGTGTTTCAGCAATGTGGAAATAGTGTTGGTGCTCAAAATGGAGCAAACAGTGCTGTAGCCAGGCTTTGGGTGCTTTTATGAGGTGTTACTGAAACCTGTCCACATCAGGTCCCCATTTTTCCAGCAGTCAAAATCCACCTGCTCTGCTCCTGGGCTCCACTGGCAGGTGCAATGGTGAGAACTTCAAACAGGAAACATCAGAGCAAATTCTTGCTGTCTGCTGCAGGGATCACGGGCCTTGAGACATGGAAGGAGCTGCCAGGAGTCTGTGTATGATCAGCGTATGTTGAAAACAGCAGCTACGGTACAAATGCACCTTCAGACTAGTGTGCTCCAAGGAACCATGCAGACAACTCCACGTATGTAATTACTTTCTCCAACTTCAGCAATACTTCTCAAATGCTTGGTATTTTAAGCATGTTTAAAGTGTGAGCCAGTGTCACAAAACTGTGGCAGCTTGACATCTCATGCATGAGTGATTTGTGACAGAAGTGTCAGAGTGGCCAAGTGCTTTAAAAGGCTCTGTTTTTCCATTGCCTCTTCCCTGGTGAAAGGGGGAGCATGGTTCTCCAGAAGGACCTGGGTTTATAATGCGTATTTTACAAATTACTCAGATGCAGTAATAATCAGTCCACACACATGTATATGCATTCTTTTCTCTATGTCCACAGTTATACTTACTTTTTATACATATACAGAGGAACAGGAAAGTCACAGAAATGCAAGTCAGAGAAATAAAAAAGACACAACAGTGAAGACAGGCTGTGGTCCAGAACTTGTAGTTAGAAGGTACAACCAATGCTTGACTGATTTCAGTGAGATGGCACATACATTCTTTGCAAAACAATATTTTAAATAGGAGACAGTGGAAGGAAAGACATAAGGAAAACACAAAATAGCATAAACTTAGTACAACACAGAGATCACTGTCTGCTAAGTCATAGGAGGGCCACCATATGACTACTATAAAAAAATTGGAGGGAAGAGTATGAACTTTTCAGTCAGTGAAAGTGGCAATGTAAAATCACAGTTCAAAGCACAAAAGATCACATCATATAGATGCAATTAAAGCTGCCTAGAAATATTGAGTTATAGTTTTCAAACTATATACTGTAAGGTATAGGGCATAAAAGAATACCCTATTAAAAAATATAATTGAGAATATGGACACATATCAAAATTCTGGTAATTAAGATTAGGTGGAAGGTTTAGGATACCCCTAAATCCTTTACTTAAAATCCAACTGTTATTGACTGTAAATTTTAAACAAGGGTCTGTTTTTATTGCCTACACTTTTAAGGGTAAAAAACTCGCTAATTTCTGGGAATTGGAACTAATTTTTAGGAAGAGGCCTATTTAACAAGTGTTCATCTTGAGATTCACCAATCCATTAAATGCATGATGTTGGCATCTCTTTAGCTAAGTCAGAATATCATGCTAACTCATATCTCATACAGAATGAATGCCTGGCATTCATACCACTCCTTTGAATTCAGGTAGAGCTTAGAAAAAGTATTAGGCAAAAATTTAGAAAATATGCTAAAAGTGCCAACTCTATCACCAACCTATTCAAAGCAAAGACTGGAAGTGAAAACAGGCAGCCTTAAGGTGTGAAAAAAGATTAATTCCAGCTGAAGAATGGGAAGGAAGGAAGGAAGGAAGGAAGGAAGGAAGGAAGGAAGGAAGGAAGGAAGGAAGGAAGGAAGGAAGGAAGGAAGGAAGGAAGGAAGGAAGACAAGACTGAAGTATTGTATGATACAGAGGACAGAGAAAGGCAAACAAGAGTGAGTACGTGTGATAAAAAGGGAGAGAAAGATGTGGAGGTTTTTTCCTTGGGTTTTTGTTTTGTTTAGTGTTTAGTAAAGGTTACTTGTTGCATTGAAACAAGATTTCTACTGAAGCACTGGCCAAGGGTGGGGAATCACATGTGAACCACTAGCAGTACAGGAGGGAGACTGATATCTGATAACACTTCCAAGAGCACAAATCAGACCTCTGTGAAAGTACCTTCCTTCTAAGAGTAGTCCTATAGACAGGAATCTGATCTGGGATGTCAAACTGAACTGAGTGTTAGTGTGAGCAGCAGTGATGGCCATAGGAGTCAGGCAGATACCAGGATCTATAATGCTGTGAGTTGCAAACCTTATCCCTACAACAAAATCTGTCCATCAAAACCTCTCCATGAACATGGCAGTTGGGATACATCTGTCCTGACAGCCCCAAGAAAGGAGCTGGAGCCATTTCCTTTCTTGTGGCATCTCACACAAAACAAGAGACACATGCATATATATTATTTAGAGACTGGAAGGCAGACATAGTGTTTGCCACCTTCCAGGGAGCTGATGCCTATTTTGCTTTGCTCAGTTGAGAGGGATTTCTATGGATTCTGAGCAAGGAGCAATCCTTGCCCAGAACAGTGGTTACGCTGAGAGGGACAGAAAGGTAGAATTTCTAGTAACACTATTCCTGTGTGTTTATAAATATTCCCTGGCTCATCACACAAGAGGGCAGTCCATGCCTCCCTTCCCCCTACCTTCTCCCCTCCCTCCTCGCATCTCTACCAGCACAGCAGATTCCAATAATAAACCCATCACTGTGAAAGCCAGGTGTCATCCAAATTCATTTGCTGCAGCGTTTGATCTATCCTGTGCTTCAAGATACAGGTTTCAGAGTATTTTATGAGATGCACTTCACAGCTTTGTACCATACAACACATTCTGCAGGATTTTATGAGCTGCATTTTATAAAATTTTATCAAATGTTATGTAGAATATTTTAGCAATAAGCCCTTTTTTTTAGGGGATCAATTCCATTACAAGCTTGCATACATATGAAAGTGCACAGAGAAAATCCTCAAAACACTGTTAACACTTAACTTTCCAGAATATCTTTGCTGGGCTATTTATTTTGTAATGGAGCTTGTACAATTCACAGGGAAAGTAAAATGGAATATAAGGCACAGCAACTGCTTTACTATTTAGCCTTAAAGAGCAGAGATGCCTTAGTTCATTCAGTGTCCTCTGCACTGCAGAGGGATGATGGGCTGAGTAGCATCACCTTATTCCTCGCTAAGCGCCCCTTGGCTTCCTTGAACAAGCAACATCTTAGTTTCCAGGTCTCGTCAACAATTGACACAGCCTCTGTTTGGTGGACTGACTGCTCAGATGCATCTGCAGCTCTGACTCTCCTCACTGTGATTATTTGTCTCTCCAGTGCTAGGCAGGGCACATCCTGCGCTGCCAGCCCCTGCACACCTGCAATCTACAGCCAGCCCTCCCCCTTGCACACACACCTAAAGTACCACAAGAGCTCATTACATCAGGGGTCTGGGCATCAACCAGGTAGTGTCACCCAATGCTGGCAAGAAATTAAGAAGTGGCACCTGAAAACTGTGGGAATCTTTTTGTCATGGAAATGGAACACAAACCCAATTGCTATTTGTTAATTTTCTCAACTTGTATGTAAACCCATACACAGGTGAGATCCATCTCAGCTTCTCTAAGGCCTAGGGAGGGAAGGGGAGGATATCTGAAAATCTCCTTGCAGTCGCATGGAAACAAGGCCAGGTGCTTAGGAGCAGCACTTCTCCTGTCTCTTCCAAAGTCTGGGTTTCAGATCTTTGGGGCACATTCCCCCCGGCTTGGCCAGCTGAGAAAAGCCTTGCCTGAGAAGACCTTGCCTCCTGCTGTGGTGCAGGAGTCCCTGCACACCTGCAGATGGACATCTTGGACATGCACCTGCCACGAGAGGTCATTTTCTCTAGAGTTCTCTGGAAGAGACAGGCCAGTCCCATTTAGCAAAGTCACTATGAAATATTCAACTTTGTGTTTAATTTTTTAAGTCTTTTCCCATTTGTTTAATGGAAGCTGAAACACTGCCATCACTGTCAAGCCCAGGAGCGGTGTTGCTTTGCCAGATCTTTTTGGGTTTACAGAAAATGGCAATATTCATATTTACATTACAGAAGCAGAAAGTAAAATTGAACATGGCATTTACATTTGCAGCATGAAAATTCAGATCACTGAATACAACATGAGAGTTATTTAAGGTCCTAATGATCTATACAGGCCTTGTGTCATGCCAGTTGTGCACTCTTCAGAGTTTCTTCCAAGGAATGAAAAAAAATGGTGACAAAATCAATATACTCTGAAAGAAATCCAAACAAAACCAAAGCTGAATAAGAAGATATATACAGTACAATTTTCCTCCATTAATCAAGGAAAAAAAAACAATCCCAAAAAATTCAGGGCTAGTTTTTGATAATTTATTCCTAAATTGCTTTTTGTCTGTTATTTTAAAAATCTCTCAATTAGTAACTTTATTCTGAGATTTCAATTGCTATTCATTGCTTGGTCATGTCAATGAAAACAAGAAAAACCTCGGGTAATAAATTCTTCTGTTGGAAGATGATAATGAATTAGACTGTCTTTAATAATACTGTAGCAGAGGATAATGAAATACATAATAAGCACCTTGTAATAAAAATTGCACTACATAAAATGTATATTTTAGGTGGTCAGCTTGTTTCAAGCTGAGATCTGCTATGCTTACAGAGAATTGAGCCATTGTGAGCTTTGTTCATCTTCACAAGCACTGTAAATTTTGGGAGAAACTGTTTCTAAGCTGGCAGAAATCTGAGAAAAGCATTTCAAAGAAAATGGTCTCTCATTTATTAATATAACAAAGTGAGTCAGATGGCTTAAATAAAAGAATAACCCTGGCAGCTGCCGAGCTCTTACAACTGCTGTTTTAAATCAAAGGGGAAAGAAAAACCCTATATATAAACTCAATGACAAGCAGGAATCAGTAAAGTCAAGAATGAGAATAAAGAGGGACATGCAGCTATTGCAAAGGAAAGCAAGCAGGAACATTCCAGGAAGGCTTCTGCTGTTGACACTGTTCTCTATTTTATATGAATATTTAATCCCAATTAGGCTTTTTGATTCTGTGCCAGCAGTCACTGATGTAAAATGCAAGCGCAGTACACTTCAGGAGCATACCCTGGTAGATCTGCTGATTAGCTGAGGGATTTAGGAGGAACAGGAGGGATGGTCATCAAAAAAGTCAAACCCCTCAAAATTAGCAATGTAATGAATTCTGTTCTGGACTTGGATGATATTCCAGAGCTATGGGAAGTAAAAAATGCAACTGTCTTTCAGTGATTCAAAGACGAAACATACATCTTACTCTTTCAAAAATGTTACATAAAATAATTGCTTTAGACAGCTTTGAAGAGCCCTCTTGGCACACTACTACAGTTTCTGGCTTTCCATAATCTGGTTTCAGCTCAGGAGAAACTCAGGAGAAACTCAGCTGCAGATGCAAGGCTTTGTGAGCCCCAGACTCCCCTCCCACTCCAGGGACCAGACTGTTGAGAGCCGGAGCTGGAGTTAGGCTCTGACACTCCAGATTTTGGGCACTGCAACTGACCTCGGAGCCCTGCCCTTGTTTCAAGGCAGATGCTGCAGTCAGGAATTGTCTCAGGGCCATCAGTGTGAGGCTGAGAGCTCGAGGAGGGAGCCAGCAAGGAGCATCCAGCGGGTTGCTCTGAGGTTATGTGTGATCCAAAATCCTGCCCATCTTGGGAGATGGGCACATACATCTGCATGGAGCCTGCAGCTCAGGAGAGAGGCTTGGGGAGCTTATCTGGCGTGAAAGAGCCACTGTCAATGTCCACTGAGACCCTGGGATCTCACTGCCCTGGACAGTGCTCAACATCACGCTTTCATCTTGCTCCTTTCTTTTACTTTCCACCTATGGATCTTTGATTTTACTAAGGCATTAGGTATCCAGGAGGGCTGCTGAAGCAGACCCCATGGGGAAGTCAGGAGGAAAAACACCCCAGGTCTGAATCCTCACTGAGCTTTGGGCAGAGACATGGAAAGCTTTGAAGTAAATAAGCTAGGGACCCAGGGTGGTTCAATAATTCCAGAATGAGGGAATTACAGAGGGGGCTTGTGTTGTAATTTTGGTTTTATGTGCTTAATCTTTGCTTAAATTCAGGTGCCTTGGAAGACTTTAAATCTGACTCTAAATGGAAACGCACTGCTACGGGCTCTTTCCTCGCTGTCAGCTGAAAAGCAAGGGCTCTGGGAAGCTGTCATGGGAAAGGTAAATCTTTTCTATCACACTGAGCTACTGTGGGTGCCAAATAGAATGAGGCAGCTTTAAAGGATTTTCCCAAGTCAGCTCAGAAAAAGTGATTATATAGGATTTATGAAGCAGCTTCTCATAAATTTAATAATGACTCACCATTTCCTCCACTTGCTAGATTGCTTAGCACTGATTTGGATGCTCTGATAGAGCAGCATTAGTAAGAAACCACATGATTTATCTTGAGGTGGTTTTTCATTCTCTGAAGATAGTTCACATCTCTGCTATTAGAAAGATGGAAAATAATGCTTGCGTAATGGAAGGTATATATATATGGTATATTCAAGAAATATTTTTAACTGCTGTTCTCAGAGCTGTTTCAAGCAAATCTGGATTTCTCTTTCTGTGACAAGTCAAGAAGAAAGCCAAAATGCCCTGAGCATAGATAACTGGTCAGATTGTCTCTTTAGGATAAAAGAATTTAGGTAATGCTTCTAAACTCTCCCATCTGCTTGCCTCATGATGTTTAGCATGAACTCCCTTCACCTGTGTCATTGGTAAGACTGGCCAATTTAGGTTAAAATGGTGTTGCAAGCTGCTAAAATAAACTGACCAGTACCACACAGGTGAGTGCTGGGAGAGCTGGGTGTATGGCTTCACCTATGTGGAGGCTGACAGAGCAGCAGAAACAAATGGGCTGTGATAACATCTGGTCCATCTGACCACAGCCCAGTCTCAGCTCCAACATTTATTCCATGGCAACTGGCCAAAAGAGTGGTTCATCAAGGAGTAGAATCGTCAGATAAACAATTAATCAACATATCAAAGTATTGATGGGAATAATAAAAAATGGAAACATGATTACTGGGAGAGAAGAAAAAACTTGTTCTGTTCCTGACTGGTAATATGTTGGAAGGTAAAAGTCCTGAATGTCATTAGGCTGGTCTTACCACCATTAAAAAATCCTTTTCCATAAAGACTTTTTCTTTCAAACTTAGTAGCAGTGGAGTATGTTGGGACAATTCAAAATACACACGTAAAACTGGAGTTTTACTGTGAAACACATTGTGGAAGAATAACCTGGTACATTTACATACGAGTTGTCTTTCATTAATTCAATATCAGATTCAATACATGAAATTACTGACTGTTCTCATTAGTAATAAAAACACAGTCTGAATATAAGTGTCTGTTGGTATTGTGTTAAAAAATTCAGGGGTCTCCTGCACACACTCGCAGCTGTGAAAGAGTCAGAATGCAGCGAAATCCATTCTTCATTAGAACCAAAATACAAGCATTTTATCATGCAAGTATGCTTCATGGGAACAGCTCTCTTAAATTAAGAGTAGGTGAGAAGAGTTTTAAATTTCAAAATCTATCACATTAATATAAACAAATTTGTATTATTTTCTGAAGAGCTGTTACATGAATAGGCTCATACACAAAGGAGTAGAAAGACTAACCTTTATTTGTTAGAAAACCTTTGCCACATGTCATGTCAAGAAATAATTTTCTCTGCTTTATGTCTTAAAACTAACTTTTCAGGGGTCATCTTATTATTAAACAACTAATTTCAGATGCAATTAGATCACTGTATAGAATATGTTCATTACTACTGTTTGGGGCATTATGAATGATGTGTGAGTAGTGCTAATACAAAAGAGAAATCACAATTCATTACTAGCTTCATAAAGATTTACCAGTGGATTCAGTCAGTGCTTTGTCCCTCTCCCAGGAAAGCTGTAGGTGAAAGGAAACATGCTCATAATTACTAATCAAAATTCTAGCCACAAGCTGGTTTCTAAATGAGTTTAGTGGAGACAGCACTGCTTATTAAGAGTGTTGGTCTTTTTCCTTGAAAAACAACTATGGAAATTCTGCCTTTCTTTTCTTTATTTTCTATTCTTTATTTTTACATTACTACTTTATTCTTCTGCGTCCTCAGAAAGGACCTCTTCTACTTTTCCATGTTCACATGTTCCCCATTCCTCCATGATATGGCATCTTCTAAGATTTTTCAGCCTACAGTGCAAGGTAGCCCCCAAGATTTTCCTGTGTTGCCCCTCCACCCCCCAGCTCTGTGTGCTCTGCCGGTGCTGCTCCAGAGTGTTGCATGACTGGAGATGTGGGGAAGAGACTCCTACACACCATGGCTACCACTGCTAGCTCTTCAGTGACTTATGAGAGAAATCTTGGCCAAATTGCCAAGGGTAGAGCTCTACATTAGACTTGCCCTTCTACTTTATCTATTTGCCATGCGTTGCGTTGTGTCAAATGTTATGCTTCAGAAGAAATGAAATGTTCATTGCAAAAAGTACAACTAACAAAAAACTATGAAACTACAAAATGTGGAACTCACAACTCACTACCTAAAATTGTTGCTAAAATTGTTGTATGTCAACAAAAGGGGAGCAAACCTCAGTGAAGAAAACATGTTCAGGTTTCAGGGTCACAAAACAATTGCTATGTACAATCAAGACTGAAAAATCTTTGTAAGTTTTGAAAGATCATCCTCTAATTTTACTTCTCAGCTATAACAAAGTCCTGGCCTGCACTCATCACTAAAGGTCTAATACATTTCTAAAGAAAAAGGATATTAGGTGCAGTGCTATATCAATCCCAAAACACAATGTATTTCTACCAGCATCTGGCATTTTGGTCTGTAAAACTTAATTTTCACTCTGTGTGAGGACCCCAAAGGGAGCTTTATTCTTTGTTTTACTCTCTCTGCTGTGCTAAAAAGCCACATGGTTTGGGCAATTCGGCTGTCATTGTGCATTCATTTTCCATGAGTATCTTCTGATCCATATGAGATGTGTGACCCAGCACAGTCTTATGTGAGCATTTGAACTTTTTATTAAGTTCAGAGCTGCCACATTCCTCTTGTCATAACCACTTCCATTCTCCAGGTGGTTTATTTAGGATGGAAACCATCCCAGAGGAAAGTGCATAGTGACATTAAATCCCAATGGACTTTAAATCCTCCTGACCTCTACACCCATTGCTGCGTGACAGCATCAATAAACAAGATGCCACCACTCTTACCACTTTTTCTATTAACCACAAGTCCTTTGTATCAGAGTGCCTTACACAAAAACAGAAGGCAGGGTTTACAGTCTGTACTATCTATCCAGACTTGGAAATAGTTGGGAAGAATTGGAAGATTGTAAAGTTCTTTCCTGTAACACTCAACTCTATTAGTATCTCTCATCTGCTCCTTCTCCATCCCTTCGCCTCTGTAAATCGTTCTTGGAACCTTGCTTTTTCCAGAAGAGCACCTATTGGGAATGACTGTTCGAGGAAAAAGAGACAAATAAAAATTAGTCAGAAATTATTCTTTGTATTCATTGATTTTGTTACAAAAGAAGATGAAGAGTTGCATTTAAGCTAGTTTTAGCTGAAATCCAAGCACTTCCATCTGCTCATTATGCTTATAAGACCACATGAAGAAAATTGCATTTAATTCATTACCAGAAAAGTATAGAGAAACAGGGGGAACAGTAACAAAAAAAGGGTTGGTGCACAAACGTGATTTATTTATGAAGAAAAATTAATAGCTAAACTCAGGAGCCCAGCTGAAGGCAAATAATTGGAAGGGCTCTCAAAGGACCCTCTAGAAACAGGCTCAAACCTTAGACTGTGAAAGTGCTTACTCATTTTTATTTAGTTCTTTGTCAAGAAAAGCTCCAGATAAAAATTAAATGGGGGAAAGTGGCTACAAATATTTTCCAGATCTCAGTATCAAGAAAGACTTTATAGAGCTAATGTGAGCAGTGGCCTTGGGTAGCAAACAGCTGGAAAGCAGAACTGTATGCAGGTAAATGACTTCTCTTGGGAAGCTTTAGTGGCTGTCTCTGAACCAGAAAAGAAAACAGGATCTGTTCTTTGGTGCTGATACGGAACTGTGAGAAGGGGAAGAAAAGCTCTCAGGGCCTGGGCATCATCTGAGATGGTGTTTGTGGGCACAGGGCAAACTGTGCCAGGGTGCTCCAGCTGCAGACACTGCATGGTGCCACAGCTCCACTTCAGGCCCTGTTCTGGCCCGGGTTGGTTTGCAAATAGAGATGGAAATTGGGCCCAGAATCACACCCCAGCAGTAACACAGTGAGGTACTGCTGGCAGGAGGGTGACCTTCTGCTTAGGAAAATTAAAAACCCAATAGCATTAAGCACAGAATATACGAATCTTCAGTCAAATCTTGAGGGCACCCCCTTGTCCCATCCCCCCCCCATTTACTCCTCCCTGTTATCAGGCAAATATTCTCAGAAAGCAAAGATGAACAACTACACAACAGTACTTAAAACATATTTACTAATATCCTTTTGTTTGACAGACCCAAAAGACAGAGAATTTTCCTTTTCTGAGGCTTCTTTATATTTAATTTTGAGTTTATTAACTAGATCTTTGCTGTGTGGTTCACCAGGAATGTAGAGATTTCACCATTAGGGAACAACATAGCTCTATAAGTTATAAATAACCAGTCTTGGCCTCTCTTGCAAAAATGCAGAGTTAGGCAGTTCATTTTTCCTCCAAACCATTAATTATGAAAGGATGCTGGGGAAGGGGCTGGGGGAGGGCAGCCAGGGACAAGTGAACAAAAAAAAAGTTACCCATACGTTCATTTACAAATGGCACTGGAGAATTTCAGGAATTTCTTAGGAAGGCTGTCTTTCGTTTTCTGGGGCTTTCGGCTTTTTTTGGTTTTGGTTTGCTTGTTGTTGTTGCTTCTATTTTCCTTAGCCTCTTCATTAATGGAACACATTGGGATAAACATAGTTTTGCTTTTTTTTTTTCTATAAGCCACTGAGATACAGACTGCTTTAGAAAAAGTACTTCCAAGTGTTACCCACTATGAAACACTGTTAAGGGAGGTTTTTATGTGTTCCTGAAGAATCATATAACAGTACTGGATTTCTCTCCTGAGATATACAAACCTGCAAGCATGACATGAAGCCTGGTGAATGAATGTAATATATACAAACAGAAATCTTTGTACACATACATCTAATTATAAAAATAGTAATTTGGCCGTGGGAGAATGTTGTCTGTAGCAGCAGCCATTTTATCCAGGTTTAGTTTCCTTTTTTTTTTTTTGTATTGGATTTGCTTTTTTCTTCCCTCAAACACAGAAAATGATAATTTGTAAACCAGTTTTTTTAATACTCTGCAGTGGTGTGGTTAAGTTAAAGTGACCCTTATGCCATATATAGATGAGGTCACCATTCTGTAAGGGGAAATATATACCAGATGCTGCAAACATTCTGTGGGCTTGTGAAGAAAGGAGAATGAAAAGGTTGTCTTGGTTTTCTTCTGAAGCTTTTAATAAGGAGCAGTCCTGTGTCAGAACTTTAGATTAAACGCAAAGAATCGGCCTTGATTCCTAAAGCCCTGGCAATGCCAAGCATGTTTTCTAAGCAGAGTTCAGCACTGTATGCTAATGTGCTGGTTTACACTGGCAGAGTTCCAAGTTAAATCACTATATCTGGCCTAACCAGGGGACTCTATCATACAACTCTCAAGTTTTCAGAAAGCTCCTCTTCTAGGCTATGATTAAGTACACTGCAATATGATGCTCTTACAACAACTCTCACTTAAAAAAAAATTTTAATGTTTATGTATGTCTCAGGTTCTACTAGTTTGATACTTAAATGAAGCCTGTGAGACATATATATCTCATTCTTGCCATGTTTGCCATTTTCTGAAATTTGCTGTCTGGGGAAAAAGCAACGTCAGTGGAATTATCACTTTTTACCTCATATATAGAAATGTCACCCAGCTGTGAAGAGATTTCACATGAGAAACTCTGGTAAGTAAAAGTGCTAATTTATCTGCAGTCATTTTACAGCCCCTTTTCACTAGCCACCACCCTCTGAAAGCTTCCATATGTTGACACCTGTTTATGGGATCCCTAGGTCTCCAAACTCCCCATGCTCCAATATGAGGTCATGCTGGTGGTAGCTGACAGCTTCTGGACCTTGTATTCCAGGAAGCTCATGGCTAGCAGTAAGGATAGCTCACTGCTGTTTGGGGCCAGCATTTCAGTACAATAACAGCTCAAAAGGCTGTTTTCCATAATTGCACTTCCTCAAAAGTATTGCTGTGGACATGATTCCTCTATAACACCCTGAAAGATCACGGAGAAAAAACTAAACCTTTCCCTCTCAAGAGGAATGAAAGTTTAACCCTTTCTCTGCTACTCCTGCCTCCTGCTATTCTAGATACATCACTGAATTTCACCCTCTGAGGACTTCCAGTTGGTGCTCCTGGATGGCAAACTCAGACTTACTGTTGGATTTGGCAGACAGGAATGTCTTGAATCCCAGCAGAGATCAGGAAGCAGTGAATACCCAAGCAAATTTAAGATGAGGGAATCCCTCCCTGCTCCCAGTCCTAGTCAGATTTGAATATCAGCTGCTAGTCATCCCTTGAAAGGGGGTGTCTGGTGTGGGGAAACACAAAAAAATGTAGCAAGTCTTACTTAAATCTGCAGGCTGGCATAAATATAACCCTTCAGTGTATAAATGGTACCTGTCATAATGTTCTGAAAATTGTTTTCAGAGTAGGATTTCAAGTACTTATTTAAAGGGGAGAGATTTATATGTGCATACTTCTCATTAAGTGAAAACTTGCTACTGTGTGACAAGACACAAAGCAGTAAGAGAGAGCAAATTATCTCTCCTTGTTCATCATGACTTTGCTTTTTAGGGATTTGCATTTTTTTTCACTGAATGCACCAATATTGCGTTAAAATTTATAAACAGGTTTTCTTCTCCATGGACAGAAGAGTAACACTAACTTCTTTAGTGTCATGACGGATTATATGTTAAGAATCATGAATTATCATGACAATGATATCATGGTGCATTAGAAGATAAAGTCATAGGGCTGTCAAAGCATGTTTCTGTTTAAGGTACATACTTGGATTTTGGGGTGGAATTTGAAGTGGGACATGATGGAGAAAAAGCTAGTCCCCAAAGGCTATCTAAGATTTCCAAGTATTTTTCAAAGTATGATTTAAAACCTTTGTGACAGAGTAATTTTCGACTGAATCTCCTGGCCTTGTGTTCATCTGTTTCCTAATGCTTAATAATCTTCTCTTGTACATGTGTTGTGAATTTCTAAATCTATAAACTGCTTATATACATATATTTTACTCTTATAGCTTTCATGGATGGAATCCTTATTAACAATATTAACAGTTAACAATTTTATCATTGACTTAAACCCCCCTAATTTTAGCTTCTTTCCCCTAACTGTACAGGTAGCAGTATTGAGTAAGGGGAGGAGAAAGAAACCAAGCAGATGGGAACTTTAAGTTTGGCTACACTGCAAAGATGAGCAAAACATTCAGTCTCAGTTATTCAAAAGGATCATTTAATCCTCATGCAGCTCTAGAAAACCAGTCTGACTTCACATGAGTGGCAAACAGTCACATTTTTGAAAGTCAAGGCTTACCTATTAAAGCTGGGCACACATAAAGCCATTCATAATCAGGATGCACCTAACTCGACAATAAGGAGAAATGGAAATGCAAGGCATCATACAGAAATTCAGCACGTAGAGTATGGATTGTAGAAAGACAAGGAAATTCTAATCAGGGTTGCTGAATGCAGTATTAAATTTGCATTTTCAGAATAGACTGGGGCAGTCAGACATCTAGTTTCACTTAGACAAATACATAGTTAAATGTGAAAGGATGTTTCATAAGAAAAAAGTATCTTAAGTATCTAGAAGTATCTAAAAGTATCTTATCTTACTGATTCAAATGTATCACTGCCTAACGCCATTAAAACACTTCAGTAAGCTAATGCTTTAAATTTTTTAAATTAACATGAATGTTTCCATCCTCTCTCATGTCTCCCTTTTACAGGCCATGTGTTTTCAGCCTGACATGTAAAGCAGTTACTTCATTATCTCTGAATTAAGCTGGAGAAAGAATACCAATATTCATCACACAAGAGCTGAAAACAACTATTTCAATATTCTCATGTGTGGATGAGACTTGCAGCTGGGTTTAAAAAAAAATGACTGTATTTACATGTCTCTGTCTTTTTATAGGTATTACTTTGACACAGTAAAGCAGGTATTCCCAGAGATGGAGAAGTGGCAGAGAACCGTGCCGGGACAGAGGGAGAGTCCATGCTTCTGTGTGACAAGGTGAAGGCACTTCAGTTTTGTGAGGAGGAAGATGGCAAAGAGGGGGATGTTCTTTGCAGGGTAGTCCTGTGGGTGGCAGGCCTTCTGGACCATACATGGAAAGGGGTGATGAAACAATGTGGAAAAGAATTGCGTCTCTTTTAAGTTAGACCAAAAGTAAATGTTGTATGTTGATCTATTTTAGTATACATCACTTGTTCTAAGCACGCATAAAAACAACCTGTGCTACTGCTCTGAAGAGTATGTCTGTGCTGCTGACAGCTTCTCAAGAGCAGGGCAAATTATCTGTTGCATTCTCTTTTGTGTAATACTGGGCATTTCTACGTTGCACTTTGGTATTCTGTGGTGCAAAACCACTCAGTTATTTAATCTCAATCAGACAAATCCATCAGCCTTGCACCAGCAGCTACTGCTTTTGCATCTCCTTTAATCTGCTTGTCAGTACTCTGAAGTGGCAGCAAGACAGCCATGGTGGCCTTCAGTTTAGTTAGTCTGGCATCCGTACAAAGCAAAATAAAGAAGAAATTGGAAGAAAATACAGTTAAAAAAAATAAAGAGAGGGCAAATCAAAACAAAGGAGTCAGCAAAATGACCTTTTTTTTTTTTTTTTTTTTTTTTTTTTACAATAAACCTTACAAAACTTAGTTCATTGATGAAAACATACGCTAGCTAGTGGGGTGAACATGCAAAAATACAATTGTGTCATTTTGTTGAAAAAACAGAGCTACATAACAACATAGCAAATATTAACCTGCTAACCCCTAACCAGAGAAAATTTGTTTAAAACAGGGAGTAGAAATGCTTGCTTTCATATGAATGAATAGCAGGATTTCTGGGGGACATCAGTGAGAGATCAATACTGGATAATGCTTGGTATTTAATCAATGAGCTGTGATAAAGCTTGAGAAAAGGTAAGGAGCATGTGTTCAACAGAAGTGAAGGCTGAGCAGCAATGGAACTGCCAGGGTTACAGTACGGGGCAGGAAGGGTGATTTTCAGTGAGGACCTTCCGGAGAGCAATTTGCCAGTTATCCATAATATTAAACCACTCTGGGGGCAGCTGGGTGAAACATAATCGGATATAACGGAAGCGATCTGAAGCTTTTGTGGCGGGGCCATGTAAAGACGCAGAATTACGCCCCGAATTGTCAACACGAGGTACTGGCGGGCCCTGGCGCGCTCTCCCGCCCGCCCATCCGCCCGCACTCCTGGCCGCCCCCGCAGGAACCTGTCCGTCCCGCCTTCCGCGGGGGCGGAGGGAGTGCGGGGCGACATGGCGGTGGCCGCCGGGGGCTCCCTGGAGCTCTGGGGGCACCTGCGGCCGCTGCGGCGGGAGGCGGCGGGCAGCGAGGAGGAGAGCGAGGAGGACTTCGAGGAGGAGCCGCTGCTGGCGGAGGATGCGCTGGTGGAGGCCGCGGGGCGGGAGCTGCCGCCCGCGCTGCCCCCGCGCCGCGCGGGTGAGGGGCGGCGGGAGCGGGGCCGGGCCCGGCCGGGCGGGCCGGAGTGTTCCCCTGCCCGGGGTGGGGTGTACCCTCTGCCCGCGGTGTGCCCCTGCCCGGGGTGGGGTGCGCCCCTGCCCGGGGTGTGCCCCTGCCCGCCGTGTGGGCTTGGCGCGGGGGGAAGCGAGCGGGGCTGGGCCCCGCGGCAATGGCGGCGCGGGGAGGCGGCGCTCGGGCCTGGGCCCCCCCGCCCGTGCGCTGCGCTTCCCGCGCGCGTAATGCGAGTTGTTTTTAAAATGGCTAAACTGAGGGAAATAACAAGGGAGAAATAAGTAAGTTGTTACAGACCGAAGAGTTGCCCTGGTGAGAAAGAGGCCCTGCTAAATATAGGTGCCCACTTTGTTGTGGTCATAGCAATTAGTCCTCAGCTGTGGATCGAGGAATAGTGTATTATTTTTTTGAAGGAAAAGAGGAGGCAAACCAGGTAATAAAAAATGTTAAGAGTTTATAATTTTAATTTCGTGTAATTTTGGTGGTTTCAGTTGCAGGACATATTTGGTATACAAACGTATCTGAAGATTATGCAGGCATTGTGATAGAATATTTGGTGATAAAACTCTTTAAATTCAGTTGCAAACTTGAGTTGGCATAAACCATGGTTTCATTATCATCCAATTAGTTTAATATTATAGTGAACCATAATATTAAACCACATATGTTTAATTGGCTTAATTCATAGGATAGATTCATAAGATTTATTTCTGATGCTTAGAGAAGCAGTTTTCATGCTTGTTTCCGAGATTGGTTTCACTTTTGTTTTTAAATATTACTGGAGAGAATGGACTCAGGAGTTTATGAAAACCCCTGCTTTACTACTGCAGCTTACAGGAAAGAGAAAAACAAGCGTCGAACAAACAAAACTTTTAATCAGCACAGACTTTTAATTTTTATGACTATCAATTAACATTGGGTTTGTTTTTCTTGTTAATGATTCAGTTATTATACAGGAATGCGGCACCAAAAACGAGTATGAAGTAGTTGGACGTTTTCCATTAGTTGACCCTTGGTGGAAAGTTAATGTTAAAGCTAAAAAATTGGGGTCGAAATACGTTGTGCAAGGATATCCATCGTATTTTCTGCAGACTGATGTGGAAGAAAACAACCGACAAGTATTTTCACTCTTCCTTAAGGAATGTAATGTTCCTGAAGATTGGAAAGAAAAATTTTTTGCTTGGCTTCCTATGGAGTCTGTGCTGAGTTTTAGCAATCTTGAAGAAAAACTAAAACAGTTCCAAGTTTCACACATAAAGCCAGGGAGGAGAAAAAATGATACCAAGGATTATGACATCTTCTGCTATGTTGCAAAATCATGTAGGTATATTCTGTGCTACTTTGATTGTTTTATAAGCTAAGGGGTTCTATCTCATATACTGTGTTCAGGCTAACATGTATTCATATGAAATGTAGATTCAAATGAATTTTGAATATACAGTGATTATTTAAAAATCTTTCAGGACAGTAGGAAAACTGACCAATTAAAGACAGGCGTACAGAAGGACTTTCCTGAATTCTGTAGGCTTACTAAGTAGAATTGTCTCTGCTACAGATGCTCCATCCCTGG
The DNA here is from genome assembly GCA_036785705.1 of Acanthornis magna. NCBI lineage: Eukaryota > Metazoa > Chordata > Aves > Passeriformes > Acanthizidae > Acanthornis > Acanthornis magna. The sequence goes on from JAWUZG010000001.1 coordinate 30,325,939, forward strand.
AAGTGTTCAAGTCCAGGTTGGTTGGGGCTCTGAGAAACCTGGTTTAGTGGGAGGTGTCCCTGCAAGTGGCAGGGGTTTGGAACTAGTTGATCTTTAAGGTCACTTCCAACTCGAACCATTTTATGCTTCTATGATTCTGTGATGCAGAGACACTGGTGCTTCCTATAGTTTATTCATCTATAACAGGCTTACTGAAAAATGGGTTCAGCACTACTTAAGTGTGGTGGTGTGGTTTTTTAGGACTGGCACGTGTTCAAAAGTAGTATAGCTGCTTCAGTGTAGTACAGGGAACAGTGAAGGATTTCAGTATAGTCCAAATCAGCTGCACTGAATAGACTATCTAAGTGTGTTTGAATCCTGCCTGTCAGCAGATTGGAGTGGTTGGGAGCAGATTCTGGAAGCACTGGAGTGTCCCCACTTGGAGATAGTTCAGGACTGCTGAGGATGCTGTTGTGGGCTATGTTGGTGTGATTACGAGTGTGACTTCATGAGTGTTAGAGGTTGGATTAGGAGTGTGTTTTTGAAGCAGACATCCCCCTTGTCCCCACTGTGATGCAGTCCCTTGAGAGTATTGAATGTATTCCTGCCGGATGAAACCCAAACAAGGTGTTCCGCTTGCATTCCTGAGGTACTCTGGTCCATAACGGGCATTCAGTCTATGGGACCAGACTTCAGACTTTGGTCTGAACCAAATGCTGAAATACAGAGAAAGTCAGGTTGTCTGAGGTGCTGTGTCTCAGCATTAGATCTCATGTTTTGCTCTGATGATCTGTTTCCCTAAGTTTCACAGGTTGGGTCTATCTACTGTTATGTATACGCAAACAAAGTTTTCCAATACCGGCTTTTCTGGGCAATGTCAGGTCAGATGATGGAAGTGACTCTTTTGAATGTCAAATTATGTGTAACAGGAGAGTTCAGAGCCTCTGCTAGACTTGAACTGACTTTACTTCAAATCCCGTGTGTAAGGAGAGGAAAATGTTCAGAGTTCTGTAGGTTTTCAGGCTTTCTGTTCTCTTTTTGTAATGATTCAAATGTTCTTAAATCTTCTTTCTGGACTTCAGATCTTTTCATGACCATCCAAAGGGGTAGGAATCGATAGCGGTGGGAACACAGATCTGTTTTTTGTGTAAGTTTTAATGGGATATATGGATTGCATTTGGTTGAGGCTTGTCCAGTATGTTCAGAAATCCTCAGGGGTAAAGATTGTATGGTGTGCCTACATACTCTCCTCACCGTTCTTGTAGTTGGTGATTTTTCCTAGTATCTGACCTAAATTACTTTGCTACATTTTAAGCTTTAATCTTTCTCTATCACTGTGCAGTACGGACCCTTCCGCCCCTAGTTGCTACTGTAAATTTTTTTGGTTGTCATTAATTGTTATGTGCTTGAGCAGTTTGTTCTTCAAGCCTTCATGGTATTTTTTTTGTGTGGAAATAGCATGTGCAAATCTGTTTTTCTTTCTTCTGAAATTACTTTTTAAAAGCAAAATATAGAGCAAATAATTTTCATTATTCCTCTCTCTCTTATCCCATTACTGATAAGACCAGGGAAGGTGATAGCTTAAATTTGGGGTCATTGAGAAAGCCAGTGGAGAGCACTGTTTTCCTAAGTTCCTCTATTGATCTGATACTACAAATTTAGAAGGCTCTTATCTTATTTTGAACTTTAAACGTTCTTCTGTACATCTGTTTGAAAATTACAGAGTCAGTATAAATTGCTTTGCAAATATCTTTGTATATTGCATAAAACTAACTTTGTTTATGGTGTATGCAGTTGCAGGAAAGGCGGTATTGGTAGCTCTGGCTTGTCCAACCATCCTGGAGTTCTTGCCTATTCTTCTGCCACGCCACTTTTGCTGTCTATTAGATAAGGTGTGCTGGCAAAGCACTGATACGGATGGTGGGGAGGTAGATGACGAGACAGTAACAAAATTGAATGAGATACTAAGGGATGAGCCATGGAAACTTGGATTCAGCAGGGTAAGTAATGTTACACACGGTAAAAATACGGCGTTTGCTGCATTTGAGGTGCATTAGACTACAGTGCTGTTTCAGTTATGTTCACTTTATTAAATGGGCATTTGTAGGGGCTAAGCATAGTTCATTTGGAAATGGATGATTGCTGGAGTCAGTTTTAGTGAAGGGTTTTGTTTTTCCAGTTGGTCTAGAATAAATTAATCTCAGAAGATTCTTGGAAGTGGTTTTGTTACAACCATTTGTTTAGTATTTTCTACAAGGGACAGAAAATTAAATGCTTGAGGTAATTGGGCCAAAAGTACAAAGCTAATTTAAAATCCTCAACTGTTCTCTTTAATTTTATACTAGTAAATGAGACTTTCTGTTCCTAATACATAGAACACTATCTATGCTTTCATAGTAAGGTTGATAAGATCCTCTGTAAGAGGTCATCTGGTCCAGAAGTTTGTTTTTTGCAATGGAGTTTGCGGTGGTTCCTTACCTTCCTGTTTTCCTTTGCTGTGCCTGCCCTGAGCTTTGCTGCTGCACCTCACCTTAGCAGTCACGTACCTCAGATGGGAGCTACAGCTTAATTGTTCACAATTGTGGTTGGTTGTCCCTCTGCCTCAATCCCCCAGTGCTTTACTGGTGGATGTTCTGCCTTGTCCTTAAGAGTTCTGGTTTCAGAGATTCAGCAATATATAGCCAATATATGCCAGTGTTTCACGTAATTTCCTTTAAAAAGATTTTCCTGATGTCCAGTTTGACTATTCCTTAATGCAATATGGATTTGTTGCTCTCTTGCTTCAAGGACCTGCATTCTCACTGCAGCTTTTTATTGCTTGAAGACGCTCTTTAGCTTTTTCTCTTAAGACTGAGAAAATACAATTAATTTGTCTCGCTCTCAGTGGTTTGTTTGTTTTGCACATCTCAATCTTCCACTATTTTGTGGTAGTGTCTGTAAAGGTGGTGCATTCCTTGAAGTAACGTGTTCAGAATTGGGTACAGTATTTTGGCTAATGGCTTTCCTGTGCTCTGTTTCTACAGTTTGTGTACCTTTACATGAAAATGCATTACATGGTGTGCACAAGTTCTCCCTAATACTCAATTTCTGTGCCAGGTTTTTTATTTTTAAAGTTTTATTTTCATATAAAAGGGTGACTGACTCATTCCAGCTTAGTTTTAAATATTTTGCTTTCATGTAGCTTGAAAAGCATAACTTCATACATTATGAAAAATAATACATTTTTGCAAACTTCCACCCTCTGAATTGTAATTTGTATTTAGTAGGAGGAATGTTATTCCGCAAGAGGTTAACATCTTCTGAAATAAATATATGTTTGCTTTTACTCTTTTTGGGGAGAAGATTATCTTTAAGGAGCTGAAGCTTTCTTACTGTGAGGCAACGTGGGCCGCCTTCTGTCAGTGTGAACATCTCCTCAGGAAGATTCCTGACTTGCAGAAGAATGCATTAATTCTATATGATCAGCTCAAGACACGCTGTAGACAAATGGGACACACATATGAAGATCAAGATGAATTAGCTCGTTTTGTATCCAAACATATGTCCATTGAGCATGTCTGGCAATCTCTTGAATTTTTGAAAGATCAGGAGGTAGTGATTAGGGAGAAAAAGCTGGTGTTTCTGCCTCATCTTTACAAATCTGAAAAGGATATTGCAATGTGTGTAGGTGACCTTCTGTCAAATCACACATGGAAACTGGATGTGGATATGAAAAAGATATTTAACATTTCTGAGGCATCAAGAGAAACAGTAGATAACAAAATTAATATTATCCAGACACATGAAATGAAGGAAAATAATCTGGACAATCATAATGGTGAAAATCACTTTGCTGAAAAGGAGGTGGGCTTGATGTCTGGTGTCCAAAGTAAAGCAGAGGTAGATGAAGATCAGGTGATTGCGGTGAAAAAAATTTGTTCTAATCCTGTCACAATCATAAGTGGAAAAGGAGGCTGTGGGAAGAGTACAATAGTTAGCTGCCTTTTCCGTCATTTAAAGCAGATGGAAAAAGAAGTGGAAGCTGCTTCTAAGGACTTTGAACAAGACATGGATACATCTGAAGAATGGAATACATTTGATCACCACTGGGAGTCAGAGAATACGGATGCAAAAAAATTTTTGAATGTGCTATTCACTGCACCTACAGGGAGGGCAGCAAGTCTTTTGAGTGAAAAAACTCAGCTTCATGCATATACACTGCATCAGGTAAGGTTTGTTTCAGGTTTTGTTTCTTGTTTCTTTTTTCAGATTAGGTTCTGAAAGACCTTTTGGGGCTGTCCATTCTTGCTTTGGGAAAAAAAAAAAGCATGCTATTGAACTTTCCTTATGAAATGTGTAGCCTATTATTGTTATTAATGCTTAGGTATAGCTTGTCAGCATCTGAAAGTCAGTGTTAGGTTTTGGGGAATCATAAATCAGTAATTTGAAATACATTATTTACTGTAACTTTGGTTTCTTTACTATTTATATACATCTGAAATTTATGCCTTTCTAGGGCATCTGTTTTTTCAGCTTCTCAATTTTGCATTTTATTTTAATGAAGACAAAAATAATTTCAAGGTGGTAGAGCTGTTTTCTAGGACCCTGTTGCCTAGCAGTCATCCTTATAACAGCACATACATGAAAAGATCAGTTGCCTGGGGTTGAATAATGAGAGAAATTTCATTTGCACAGTGTTTTCTTAATTACTTTTAGGTATTGTGGATTTTTTTTTAGAAAAAAAAGAGCAAACTCTTTGTTAATAAACTTAGGTCAAGTCTCTATTGTTGAAGGTAGCAAAAGGTGCCGGAAAGACATTGGAGGTGTGGAATAACCAATATAAATAGAAATTATAAGAACATAAAAACTGCTGTTGGCTTATTTTATCTTTGGGGACCGCATAGTTGCCTGTTCCCCTTCCCCGTGCAATTTTGGGCATTTATTAATGACAACAGATTGTAGTAGGAGGTGTTCTGTTACTGAGCAGTCTAATGGCTGACCTTGTGTCTTTAACGGTTTCTGCAGGAAAAAAAACAACTGCATTTCTGTGCTTTTATGTAAGTGTTGGTAATCTCAGCTAGAAACGTATTCACTGAGAAGGAAAATAAGACTGAATGGTTGAGTCTTCTGGGTCTTTGCAGGTGTAAGTTCAGAATTTCAGATAATAGCTCTATGTACAACATCAGAAGATACCAGACTGTCTACTTCTGTAAGACAGTTGTTTATAGTTGATTACTGTCAGAGCTTGCTTTATTTTTATTTGTTTCTAGATTATCTATAGTTTTAAATCATGGAGGCGGAGTGAAAAAGCACAGCCATGGAAGTTTTCTGCTGTTACGGTTCTGATTGTGGATGAAGGAAGTTTGGTGTCTGTACACATTCTTAGTTTGGTTTTAAAACTCTTGAGTGAGCATGCTCAGCTTGCTAAACTTATTATTCTAGGTAAGTGAAACAGCAAACTTAGCATTAAACAATGTTTAATAACGCACAATGTATAGTGTAAATATCAGAGCTCCCACTGGTCCCACAGAGTCTTTTAAAAACCCTAGAATGTTACATTGTTCTGTACTTGGTTTCTTCTGCTAATTAAGGTCAGATGAGATAGACAGCTTTCCAGCTGTCACTATGAAAATCTCTCCATTATCTGTTTAGCAGTGTTTTGTCTGACTCCCATGTGGTAGGTTCTTATATCTTGCAACTGGAAAACTTTTCTGATTTCCTCAAATCTGAAGGAGCTAGTGTTGGCATATTAATCATGTTAGAAGGGAGTTTTCATGCCATTCTTAATGCTAGGATCATCTTGTTTTAATTCAAAAAGAAAAGCAAAGAAGTATAAAGTCAAATTTTTATGCTTTCTCAGAGGTTTGCTTTTTGACATGCCATTTATGCATTTGTTTTAAAATATGTAGCTTTCAAAGTGTGTTTGAATAAGATGTCAGTGCACATCAAGCAGAGGGATTTGCACTTGCTAGTAAAGCATTACTGAGGGGTACAAAAAAACTTAAACTTCACCACAACCTTATTCCCAAAATTTCTTAGATTCTTTGAAGTTTTATTTAATGTGAATTGTATTAAGGATGTATATTACTATGTGGCGGCTTGAGTATTTATTAATTCCAGTGGGGTTTCTTTTTTAAGACAATTTTCAACAGATGATGTGTTATTCTTTCTTACAAAAACTAATGTGCATTGTTTTTAGGTGATACTAGGCAGCTACCAAGCATAGACCCAGGAAACATGTTAGCTGATATCTTTGAGGGTCTAAAATCAAGAGGCTTTTCTGTGGAACTGCGAACGAACCACAGAGCAGAATCGCAGCTGATTGTAGATAATGCATCAAGGTAAGATATCCTGATGTGTGTATGGAGAATTTTTGTGATTCTTATCTGGTCTTCTACCTGCAAACAACACTGCATCCCGATTTGACTCTGTAGTACTTCTTCTGTTAGTTTTTTGCTCCAAATCCATAACACTGGTTTTGAAAACAAGTAACAGCAACAAAATCCTACAGATTTTTCCAGAAATATGTATTGGACAAAAAAATGTGTGTGCTGGAACACTCTTGAATTTTATGGGATGTATTTCACCGTCATGCTATCAGATACTTTCTGTTGTTTTCAAATGAATTGTAAATGAGTAACTGACTTTATGCCTTCTAAAATGGCTTACAATGGCTCCTCTAAAAAGGAAGTTTTAAAGACATTGCTGATGAGTGTGACAACTACTAAAACAGATTGAATTGCTTTGAGAGTTTATATGTCAAGAGCCATTACATCATAGTTTCTTTCTATTTTTTTTGTGTATTCAAACCTAGAAACTCTGTATGTTTCCAGAATTTGCATTACTTTTGTTTTGGAAATAGTTCTGTTTTCTATCAGTGCATGATTCCTTTTTTAAACATCTAACAACAAAATCTAGGTTTTGATGTTAATTGAACTTAAGAATATTCTGAACATTTGCAAGATGTCCAGAACTACTGAGTGTTTTACAAACAGTCTTGCTTATTTTTTTGGTAACACTTCTGTTTTACTCCATTTTGCTCCCATGAGAAGAACTGTATGGGTAATACTAATAAATAGAGAATAGAGAATAATAAATAGAGAATAAATTTCCAATTTTTTAATGTGAAATTAAGTTATGCACTGAGGAAAGAGTTTTTGGGGCATGTAGTGTAGATGACAAAAAGTTTCTAAGTGGTGAACTTCAGGCTGATGCAGATGATGATATGCTGGAATTCTTTAACTGGAAATAACTTCTCTATTTTCCTTCCAATTCTCTGGTCCAGAATCTCTCACCGGCAGCTTCCTGAATTTGATGAGGTGCTGAAAGTTTCTTCTTGGAATGAGGAAATGACAATGCCAAGCCCGGAGAAGAAATTTATTCTTATTGCTTTGCCTGCTGGCGGGAGTTGTGACTGTATGTGTGCACAGTCAGTTTGTTATCTTGATTTTCCTTTTGGTGAAGCATAGGCTATTGTCTGGAACAAAAAATTAGGGTAGATTTTAGTCTGGTTTTGTTTGTGGTATAAATTTAAATGCTACATTCATAGTTTATCTTTAAGTACACACAGCAAGACCCCTAAGTGCAAAGAAAGAGCTGCAGAGCTCCAGCTCACCCAGCTACACTTTGGAATGGGGGACAGCTTCCACCACTGTAATCAAATGTGGTTGTCTTTTTATATTGTAGCTGGAGCTGTCAAACCTTAAAAGATTTTCATAATTTTTTCAGAGGTGAATCACTTGAGTAAACAGCAACTGTAACAGGATGGTGTGCTGGACTGGAATTTGCTCCCACATGTAGAATTGAGTTAGGAAAATTCTAGGAAGGGATGCCAGTATTTCTTTTAAAAGGTTTTGGGGTCAGGGCTAGAGCCATTGTTTATTGGGGTTTTTTGACACTTATTGGGTATAAGCGGATTAAGTGGCCTCTGTTTCGTGTGCATCAAAAAGCTTCAAGGGGAATGCAAAAAAAAAAAAAAAAAGCAAACATTATCACCTTACCTTACTATAGCAAAATACTCAGCAAACAGAATACAAAACTAGATTTCTTTGTGGAATCTAAGCATATAGGTCTGTGGCTTGAAACTATTTGATCTTTACCTCTTCAGTGTGCTGTATCAAAACCTTATTTTGCATGAAATATGCTCCGTGCAGCTGTTTAACACCGAAAGAAGAATTTGTTTCTTTCCATATCAATGTTGTTTCTCAGGTTTTAATAGTGGGTTAACTGCATGATTTTTTCTTGGGGGAGTAAATATGGGCGTTTTGTGGTGGATTTTTGTTTCTTTGGGGGTGTGTGTTTTGTGTCGGAGTTTTTTGGGGGAGTTGTTTCTGTTTTAAACAAGCTGCAATGTCATTAAAGCAAGAAATAAGCAAAGGCAATTTCATATTGAATTATATTTTTCTTTTTTTAATTCTGAGTATTTTTGTGTCTTACCTTTTATGTCTTTGAAAACAGATTTACAAACTGCAATAAAGATTTTACTTAAAAAAGGGCCAGGACTGGAGGATGCCACACAATCACAATTCATTGCTTTCAGAAGGTAACTGAGTATGCAGGCAGACATTGAAAAGATCCTTGCTAATCTTTTAAATAATCAATCTAAAAATAGCTGAGTGTGTTGAGTTGGAGAGGCTAGTGGCAATAGCATGGAATTACCAGATACTTGGAATACTCTTCACTTAAGAAGGGTGGGATGTAGGGCTCTAACATGCTTTGGAGAAAGATTGGAACGGTTAAGAATCACAGGAGCATGAATAGTATGGATGGCTTTGCAGAAACACTGAAGGGATAAAAGTAATGTGCAGTAGTACCATTAGTCCATAAACTTGTAGCTCTGCACAAAAGGGTACTTAGGAAAGAAGTCTTCCACCCTTAATTGTGAAGAACCTTTTCTCAGTAAGTAAAAAACACCCACTATTTACAGGTTACCAGTGTGCTAATAAGTGAGTTGTGAATGCTGAGTAACTCTGATACCAGTTTTATTTCTCCAGTCTGCATTCAGGTACAATACTGTTATTAGTGATTTCTGCATTGAGGTATAAAACTGTTAGTAGGGAATTTTTGTGGATGATTCTTCTAGAATATATTTATAGGTACTTAATCTGCATTTAAAAGTTAAAATTCCAGGTCTTTAAAAAGTAAATAAATCTTCTGGCTATTTTTAATATATTCACAGACAGAAAATAATTTGTCCAGGCTTTAGTTTTTCCTTTGTTTTCTTCTTTATCTTAAAAACAAATCTAGCTAATCTAGGTGTACAGTGCAAAGACATTCTGTGATATTTAGACAAAACTGTTCCTTTACTACTCTCCTCTAAACTCTGAATCAGTGATTGTTTTTAATAGTTGGTGGAAGATAATTAGAGAGAAAAGGGGCTTTCCCCATTATTTATAAATTAATGCTAGTGTGACATTGCCTATAATGGTGTGTTTTGTATATCATGATTTTGTTCTTGTTTTGTATGATTTAGGCAGGATTGTGATCTAATAAATGAACTTTGTTGCCAACACTATTCAAATCATTTAACCAGGTAAGCCGGTGTTTTGCATTTTTCCTGTGAACAATCTCATTTTGTTTTTGAAAGTGTTATAGCCGAGCCAACACCATAAAATAAGATTGTAAAACTTCCAGTGTTTCATCTAGATCTGATGAATCTATAAATCACTCATATAATAAATTTTATTTGATGGGTTCTTTAATCTCAATCTGGACTGCGAACAGTGGTAAACTGCCTTTCATTTAAACTCACTGTGTGAATTCCAAGATTTTAAGTTGCTATTGAATATTCAAAATTCACATAAAAGCAACATGAAAAGCCCCTCAAGGTTAATTATTTTTTTGCCACTATATGATTTCTAAATAGATTCTGAAATATTTTTGGAAGCAGGATTTTTATGCTCTCTGTTATTACCATTTTTTACCAAATGGTTTTACAAAAGTTCAATACATAAATGTGTAATTATTTTGAATATTATTAATGTTTGTAATCTGGGTCAAGTATAGAGTGCGGAAAGAGAAAAAATACTGACAGATGCCAAATGCACACTTTAGAAATACATTTTTTCCTTTTTCTTTCTCTAACCTAGAGACCATAGAAATCGACTTTTATTTCAAACTGGGGACAAGATCTCCTGCATGCGCAATACGTATCTCAAGGATCTCTTGCCAGCCTGTGGTGGTGGAGAGGGTCTTAATGGCCATGAATGCAGAAGTGGAGAAACCACCCTCACTGCAGAGGCTGCTGAGGGCAAACGACTGTGCAATGGAGATATATTTTTCATAACAAGGGTAAGTCTTTGCTGCAAGAGCTTGCACAAAGAAAACCTGGTGGTAACTGATTCAGTGCTTGTTGAATCCCCAGAACAAAACAATTCACACTTTATAAGTTTAGCCCATAATACATACTTAGTTCTGCTAAGCGATCATGTAAAAGGCATGAAAGAGGCAAGGTCCAATTCTGGGCTTTTTTGTACAATGTGTTCCAGTTGGTCTGATTGTGTTCAGTGTAAATACATTCTGTAAATACTCAAAATGTGTTGTAATTGAAATGGATAATGTTTAACAGTCTGAAGTAAAGTGTAATGTTACAGCTTAAGCTTTCCCTGGCAGAAAACTAAGCTGGCCTAAAAACAGCAGCAACGAAAAAGCTTTTTTTTGCTGGGTTCAGTAAGTTGAGCAGTGAAAGTATCAGTAGTTAGGGTAGGCCATGAACAGTGAAAACTGTTTTCAGGTGGTCAGTGAAAGACAGCAATTTGTTGGGTTTAGTGTCCTCTGATACTCTTTCAGTTGGTTGACACTGCAGCTGTTGTAATTCCAGGGAAAGCTAGAATAGGGATGCACATGGATGTACAGATGTGGATCCAGCTGCTGATTCAGGCTCACTGCTGAGTGTTGTGCTACTCCTTTAGGATGCAGAGATTGATGGACAGCGCTTCCTGACCATCAGCAGCACGTACAGCTCCACGTACACTGTGAAGTACAAGGCACTGAGGAAGCTGTGTCACATAAAGCATGCCTGGGCCAGAACTATTCACACATTCCAGGTAAAAACACAGCAGCTGTGAGCTGAGCTAATGCGCTGCATTTTCACATGAAAGAAGCACAAACTTTTCTTGAAACTAGAATTCCCTGAATGCAGGATAGAAAATATGCTTGAGAGTGTCCCCAGTTGTCTCCAACTTCCTCATTCTTGTCTTTTTTCTAACTCTTTACCCGACTTGAAGCAGCATTCTTGCACGTTTCAGGGCTCCGAGGAGAAGACCGTGGTGTACGTGCTCGGCAACGCCGGCCGGCAGCACTGGCAGCACGTGTACACGGCTGTGACCAGGGGACGCAGCCGTGTCTACATTGTGGCTGAAGAGCTGCACCTCAGGAGAGCAGTCAAGAACAAGAACGTGCCCAGAAAAACACGTTTGCAGAGATTTTTGAGAGAGGCCATTGCAGAAACAAACAACTGTCCAAAACAAATGTCCTCTTCCCTGATGAAGTGTTGGCAAAGTCAAGAGCTCGAGACTCAGCCTGACTCTGTAGCTCAAGGTGCTCCTGACCCACCTGAACTTCAAAGTGACCTCATGGCACTGGAAGGGTCATCAGTTCTCAATAAAGAGCAGATGGGCAGTCTGCAGCAAAGTCCATATAAAAGACAAACTCCTGCATCTGAGGATGCAACAAAAATCCCCCCTGTAAGTATCTCCTTACAGTTTAAAATAGAAAGTTTAAAACAAACTTTTCCACTCTCACCACCACAGGTCACCTGGGTACTGTTAAAATTGTTTTTTTAATACTTAATAATTTTCAAGCTGACCAGTAATTGATGAAACAGTCAAATTTGGCAGATGTCTTTGCAGAGTAATATATGGCTAATACAGAAAAAAAATTCAATGTTAATAGTAGTAAACTTATACATCTTTTTACTCACTGGAGTGATCTGTTGGCCAGCTTACACTTTGTACACAAATGTCAGTATTTAGGTGACCTGCTGTGTAAGATGTATATAAAATTTAATTACTGAAATTGATTTTTATAAAGTCAAATGTGCTTAACAGATGTTTTCTTCATTATTTATAATTTCTGAGCTCTGTCATGGAGAAAGAGCCTTTTTTGAAGATGCTAGTACATTTTAGGTCTGGTTCAAACTTGGGTAATGTTTTTGTTTTGTTTTTACAGACAACAGTAGCAGAATCCCCACTTGGATCTTCCAGACTTAAGAATCTAACTTTGGGACAGGCAACTCCTAGGAAGCTTTTCAAAAGCTAATAGATAATTATTAACTGTCCTTGGTATGAACCTTTATTGAACTTGTTCACAATTTCTGGAATGGAGAGCTTCAAAGGCTTTCTTGGTTTTGCACGTTCTATGAAGAGCGGCTTGTTTTACCCTGAGCCTCTTACATTTTCAGATCCATTTTTAGTAGATTCGTCGGTGAACTGGTCATCAAAAATCACATAATTCTTCTGTTTTGGTAAAGAACGAACTCAGAGGTCTTTGAGGATTCAGCTATTCCCTTAAAAAATACATGAGGATGTATTTTGATTTAAAGACTCCTGGCTGTCCATACCAAGATTTATCCATCTCCTAATGCTACAGCATCGATGAGATGCTCAAAAAAACACTTTAGAAAGGGGACTTTAGGTTTTTCTAATGTGGCAGATTCACGGCCATGAAGCTTCGATGGATTATGGATTTTAATCTTGTTAAAGACACAACAAGAAAGTTGCAATCAGTGACATAGAAAAATTTTTTCTATGATGTAGAACTTGCCATTGCTGCTTTAGCTAATAGTTCTATGCTGATGATAATCTTGGTAAGAAAAGCAAAATTCCAAGTCAGAGTTCAAATAACATTCCACTTTTAACTTTTGCATGTATACTATGTGATGTGCTGCATTTTAATTTTGAGATTTGTAAACTGAATGTTAAACATCAGACACATTGTACTAAAATGTGGACAACCTACTTACATTTAACAATTTTTTTCACATTTTTTCATATATTTTTTCATTAATATAAACATGGTATTTTTTGCTAAAACTGTAAAAATATAAGACCAAAAAACTCTACCTCATTTTTAATGTCTTTAAATCACTGTTTATTTCAATTTATACAGTTTTCCATACAAATATTTGCAACAGTTTGAATTTCAAAAAACATAACATAGACGATAAATATCATGCTATTAAAGTATTAAATTTGTACAAAAATACTTTACAGCTTAATACTTATTTGTTACAAATAAAAATACATATTTAAGTGACTCATGAACCTTGGGTTTTTTGTTGATGGTTTGTTTTTTTTAACATGATTCAGCCTTGAATGTCATTCTGACCTTTTCTGGCAGTGCTGAAATAGAAATCAGAGATACTTGTGTGTGCAGGGCAGGTGAGCTTGTTTATGTATTGGAAACAGCAACAGGGATACAGTTAAACAGTTTAAATTGACCAGAAACAACTCTGTAAGGTGATTGCTTAGATATGGAGACTCTACAAATGTACAAATCCAGTATCTTTATATTCACCAATAACAATAATTACCAATAACAACTTGAATACCAGAATAAACCAATGCAGCTGCTGGTGAGCATATAAAGCAACTGGCAGTATTTTATTGCTTGGGGGAAGAGGGGAGAGGAGAGAATTTGTGTGATGTGTTTGTAAAATATATTTACAATTTTAAATTCTAAAAATGTGTTGCAGGGGGTAATGTTTATCATAAAGAAGGCTGAAAACAAAGCATATTAAATAGGACCTTTCTTCCTTCAAGAAACTGATTGACTTAAAAACTCATGGGTGACAGTACAAGTTTACAGGTTTATGGATCATTAAACAGCTTTTGTATCAATCTCCACTGCCATAATTTTAAAAAAGCCATTTTCTTTTAAAATAACCTTTCTAATTTGTCTGAACTCGTTTCAGTTTTACTCTTCTCAGTAATCCCCCTTCAGAGGTTTTATCTCACTAAAAAAGTCTCTGCTTAAAAATCCCCACAGGTTGTGAGACATACCATTAAATATTTCATTGCATAGGGAATAACATATGTTCTAACAAAGTTTGCTGAAGTGGGGGAGTAATGTTCACTGCAAACTGCAGCTTCCTGCAAGCATTTTGTTTACAATATCTAAACCATGCATTGTCTGATGAGTGCACCCTTCTCGCCAGCGAATAAAAGTTTCCAAAGTCAGAGATGTAGCCATTTCACAAGAAAACCCAGTGTAGTAAACCACTCTGCCTTGTCCATCAGACAGCAACACTTTCCTGACAAACGGATTTTTAAAAACCATATAACCTGGACACTACTGTTTTTTCAGCAGAGGTTAACTCCATGCTTTTCCCTCAAACAGCTGCTGCTGCTGAAGGGAGAGGAACATTTAGATCATGTTTAAAACATCTCCCCAGTTTCTTGTTTGGGGGGAAAAAAAGGCCCTTATGTATTTTTTTTACTGTTACTAATCCTAGATTGTTTAGAATGGAATGACTTGACTAAATGAAGAATTAAACTTTCCAAAGTAACTGTGGATTAATAGAAGCCTTGAGACAGACCGACTGACCTCCTGTGCTTTTCAGTGCTGTACAGCATCTGAGCCTCAATCTCAGAGAAATCTTAAATGGATTTAGCACCATAATTGTCTTTTGTTACCGAAAGTCCCACTGAAATTGCTTCTGCTATAAGGTGTTGGTAGGATCCCGTGTCTCCGTGCTAACACTGCTGTGTCCGCTCTGCTGCAGGAAGGCAGCATTGGGATCGCTCCACTCCCCGCTCCCTGAAGTGTGTTCTGAGCTTCCTTTCTGAGATGCCAGTGGGTTTCTGCTAATGACCAGTTCCAGCTTATTGCCAGATTCTGCGATGAGCGGCACAACCAAACAGCAGTCAAAGTCTCTGGTGCGAACGTGGTTTACCTGATGGATTAGAAGATTGATTTTTGTTACCATTTTAGGAAAAAAAAAAAAATCACAAGAGAAACACATTTATCCTTGAGACTCTGGAGCCTGATTTAACTATTCCGAGTAGAGAATTGCCCAGTACAAGACTATTTAACTGTGGTGTCTATTCTGAAGACATCAGTTGAATTTTCTACTCACTCTTAAACAGAATGTAGCTGAAATGGGGATATTTACACAGGTGCTGGCTGTTGCCAGTTGCCACAATGCCCACTCCATAAATGATTTTTAGCAACACATAGTTTTCCTGTCTTTCATGGTGTTTGTCAATTTAAATGAAGTAGAGCACATCTGAAATTTCAATTCAGTTCAGATCTCTAGTTTTACTTAATCATATAAATTTATAGAAAGTATTTTATTGGGCTAGTTGAGAAATAATTTGGTTTTTTCATCATAGTCCAACTTGGCACTGTGATAAGTGTGGTGCTGAGTGAGCATTACATTATTCCAACTATGTCAGTCAACACTTGGATTAAACAGAAATAATTCTCACGTATGTATCAAGAGCAGCTAAAAAGACAAATCTGTCTGGAAATGCTTTGGGAAATTCCAGCTTTCTAGTGAGCATCTGTATGTCTCCTTTGGAGTTCTAAAATACCTAGCATTCTGAACTGTTTATATAAATCTGACTGCACAGGAAAATCCAGCTTTAGTGCCACTGTATAAAAGTCCAAAGCTCCATGAAGTGTTGCCTTTTCTTGCCAAGAGAAGAAATGTAAGAAATCTACACAGCACAGCCTGTGGTGCAGAGCAATTATGGTTGTTTGTCCTTCCTGCCCCCCTACACACATCCCTTCCCAGCAGAAATACAAACAAACAGCGGTGCTCATTATTTAAAATATAATAAACAATGCAGACTACAGGGCTGTTCCAAGTAACAAAACTGCAAAACAGTGCAGTTTTCTACAGTCACATGTCCAGAGACAGATACCCAAACACCCTCCAGTGTGGTTATAAATCCTTTTACAAAGTAATCTGTATGTCATGTCCCTTCATGCTAAACCTGTACAGTGCCAGAAACACTACCTGTAAAAGTCTGTCGTATGGTTTTAAACCTCCCAGATCACCAGGGCCAGCTGGTCGAATGTTTTTAACATACACTCCTTTTTCCAATAAACCATCTGAGACGCTGAACCCGAAGTCTTCTCCATCGGAGTCCTTGTACAAAGTTACCTGTGGAGGAGATGTGACGTGATGAGAAAGAAAAGAAGGTTTGTACCCATTTCTACAAGCATTAGGCAGGCTTTCTTCCTAGGATAGTTTTGGTAATTTTTTCTTCTCCACATTAGAGAGATGACTTACCTACTATTTGGTACTTACAGTATTAAAAGTTGTCCCCATTTTGACAATATGTTAATATTCTCAGAAGCCAACTTATTCTTCAGTAATAAACAACCCTTTTCACTTGTGCTTGTCAGCTGGAAATTTGTGGTATTTAGCCCACCTTTTCTGGTGTCACTTTTTGAGACTTAATGTTTTGTTTCTCTGTTCTCTAGCTGCCAGGATCTGAGTACAATATAAGGCTTAGTTTTGCTTCAGGTATGACGACCTGGCCTCTGTAATTGGTGGTGTGTCTTCCAATAAAGGGAATAAAGACCATTGTCACTGTAAGCTCTAGAGAGCCTGGTTTTGGCCAGGCAGTGCTCCACCCTGTAAAGCTTAATCTCAAAAGTGCTCAGTATAAGAGTTATAATGCAATCTTAAGAAAGTACGAATAAGGCTCCTTCTGAAAGAGCTTGCAGGCAGTGTCCTTACAGTTATGTGGCCATGAGGTGGTCATTCAAAAGCAGGGAACAGAAGACAATAAAACTGTTAGGAGAAGGTTTTTCAGGTGTTCAGAAGAGTAGTCCTCACAGATAGTTTTGTGAATTTGGCTATTTGACAAAGACAGAGACTTCTTTGTAGGTAAGCGGCATGCTTAGGTTTTTGTTTTTCTTTCTTGGTCCTCCCTCACATCAGGAGTGCTGACCTATGCAAGTAAGTGGTGTGAGTCAGTGGTGTTCCACCTGACACTGCACAGATACAGCTGCACAGCCACAACTGTGCTTTGACTGCTGTAGCATGTATCACCTTGGATTCAAAATGCACTCATTTTTCATATCTTGGCTGATAAAAATGACAACATTAAGTGTTCCATAATTTTATAATGGCTTGGTACAAATAATGTTCCATGTGTTGCATCCTCGTGTGTGTGCCAGCCCCTGAATTCCTTCCTGATGTTCCTGAATTGCAGAATCATTCGGATTGAAGGGGACTTTGAGAAGCCTCTAGTGCAGTGTCCTGCTCAAAGCAGTGTTTAAGGTCTTTGCCTTCTTTTCCCCCATCTTCCCCCAAGGTAACTTCTTGCTGAACCTGTTACATATCTTCCCCCAAGGTAACTTCTTGCTGAACCTGTTACATATCTTCCACCCCAGCATGAATTTTAGGAGCCAATGGGCATTTCAGCTACTGAAAAACCTATCTGCAAATTCACAATAATTCATCATAGAATGATTTTAATTTGTATCAACAGATGCTGTATCAGCAAGACTCTGGGGAAATTCTAATAATTTGTTATGAACAGAGGCTTTTGTTTGTGTTATCATAGCATGTCTAACATGGCTTTGATGTAAAGTATGTTTGAAGCTGCTACAAAAGTGCTCTAAGACCACCATTCTACAGGACTAAAATAAAATAAAGCAGGGAGATATATTTTATTGACAGATTTGAGTGCACTCCAAGGCAGAAATTAAAAATAACTAGCTCTGGACCAAGACCCAAATTCTCTTCTAGCAATGTAGCTTTTTTTCCTCACCATCACAAAGGACAGAAGTGCTTCAAGTTAACTGCTTCTTAAAGAAGCCTTGAAAAGTTCATTTAAAAAAGGGATACCATGCCTAAGAGACGACTGAAAATAGTCTGTACTGTTCCAGCACAGGTGGCACAGTTTTTAAAAGGAACTTTCCCTTTTCACTTACTCCTTTTCCCTGTCTTCAGGTTCTGGAGTCAAATTATGCTGGATCCAAACCCAGATGAACTACAAAAGTATGTGAAACAGGGGACTCTCTGAGGTCACCTAGACTGCATTCTTGTCCTAAGGCAGCATCAACTGCACCTAAGCCATTTTGGAGAGACATTTATCTGCCCCACTTTTTAAAATCTCCAATGATCAAGCTTCCACAATCTATTAAGTAATCCCTTCCAGTGCTTCAGATGTTTTCCTTGAGTCTAAATCCTTGCTGAGCCTGTTGCCATCCACAGAGAACAAGATCACTTTATTCATCTTTCTCTGCAGTGATGTGAAATAAGGCTTGTTTTTCTCTGGACCCTACCCATACCATCAACATCTTTCTCTAATTTTCAGAGCCCAAACTGGACACTATTACAGTCAAGACCTTCTCAAAGCCAAGCTGGAGTGGAGAATAGCTCACCACAGATGGCAGTCCTATTCACATGTTCTATAATAGTGTTGCTTTTTCCCCTGTTTTTAGTGAGTGATCTACTAGCAAACAAAACACATACAAATTCAGCTCTAGAGGTCTATAGGAAGAGCCACGCCACATTAGCTCACCTTAACTTCTGTCTTCTCTGTAATAATGCACATGCTACTTCCTGCCCACCTTGAGACAAAAGATGGAGCATTTCAAATGATAAGTGGCATAAAAGTGGAGTTTTGCTGTACATGGTCAGTGAGAAGTTACTGCAATGGAGCAGGCAAGGCAGGGGACAAGGAGGGGCACAGAACTTAGGAATGATCGTCCAAAGTCATTTTTCAATCACAACTTGCATATTTCTGGCTTTTGTGGTACTTCAGATCTACAGATTCTAGATTTTTTACAAACTGTTTCCCTTATGCCTATCTTCTCTTGACTTCTGCTATATTTAACAGGAGCTTGGAACTTAAAGAAACTGATGCCTACTTCAGGGATGAGGTAGCAATTTATCTTTGTTGCATGTTTGACAGCTGTCACATTTTTTAGATGGAAGTCATTTGCAGAGAAGTTACTTTTGTATTAGAGGTTATAATTTTGGGGCTAATTCTTCTTAGGGCAACATATATTCGTCAAAGAGAGTCTCTGATAAAAGCCCTGCTATCTGAAATACTCAATTTCTATTTAATAATGGGCATGGACAAAGCCCTACCACAGGTTCCTCATCTTCACTTGCAGCAGAGCCCTCTATGAAGGGAATTAAACTACAGATAATTCACACAACACCTAAATCATGCTGGTTTATCTGTACTGCTGATCACAACTCTTTGGAAGGTTTGATCTCAATAGCAAAATCTCCATTTGGGTGATTTGTTAGACTTTTAAATTTACATCAGGAGCCTAAGGGAAAAAGAAAGTGGAATTGGAAATTTAATTCATATTTCATAAGCAATTAAATAGTTACAAATTTAAAACACAAGCTCATACATTTTGAGTCTGTGCCTATGCCTCTTCTCCCTCTCAAATCTATGGGAAAATACTTAATTTAAATTCATACGTCTTGCACAGATCAGCTATTGAGATATTTTAACTGACTGTAATTTTAGGTTAATGACTACTTGCAATAATAATATTGAAAAATTATCTGATCCTAGTGCATATTTTTGCTCTCAGAGGAATGTGTGCTCTATAAAACTTCTAAAAAATGGTCTGCTATGATTTTTAGAAAAATATTAATCTATATTATTACCTAAGTAGATAAAATCATTAAAGGCATTCATTAAATTTGGGTACTGATATAGCAATACAGTATCCAGCTAAATTAAATATTATTAAACCATCTAGAACAAATGTTTGAAGAGATTTGTAGGACACTTATCTCAATCCTAGTTTCCTCAGGACAAAGACAGTTCAAGTGCACAACTGGTGAACACAATGCTGTGAAGAATGAGCCGTGAAGAGTTGGGGTTACCTTGCTGCAGAGGGAACTCTGAGCTGGGGGCACACGGGGACTCAACAGGGACACAGACTCATCACCCTGACACGGAGCAGAGGCACCTGCCCTGCCCTGCCCTGCCCTGCCCTGCCCGGGAAAGCTCAGCAGCACACAGTCAAGTACATGCTTGAAAATCTGCCGAGGGAGGACCTAGACAAGCTGTGTCTTAGCTTGTATCTCAAAACTGCTTATACCATCACAGTTTTCCAAATCTTCCTATTTTTCAGTGGCCTAGCTAATTAAGACATTTGCCTGCAGAGGGCAGAACACATTTGCCAGCAAGAGGATATATGAAAAATACTTCAACCAAGGCATTTCCCTGACAATGAAGTCATTTCCGTGGCATTGCAGCTCTTTTGGAAAGCTATGACTGGACAAGCTGTCGGAGAGAACAGGTTATTAGTGTTAAACTAGAGGTCTAATACCAAAATGAAGGAGGAGAGAGAAAGTCACAGGCACACTGCTACACAAGAACCAGTAGGAAAACTAAGAAGTAAGAACTTGCTAAGAAGGGCATGAATACAAAAGCAGTCCATGCAGCCTGGGCTAACCTACACCTGTGATCACAGGGGTACAAGCTCACTTTGGGGAATCAGACCATAAGATCCAGTTTCCCTTTTTCTTGAACAACTGTAAGGATTTGGAAAATTCTTGGTACAGGTTCGAATTTTAGATTTTTACAGAGGAAATGACTCTTTTCTGGGTGACAGAACAGACAATAAAAGCAAACTCAGCATCACTTCAGCAGACAGGGGAAAACTGAGTATATTGTCTGAAGAAAACCTGGAAATTACTCAAAGGGAAGGTCAAAGCAATCTTACCAATAGCCAACTGAAGCAAGAGAAAGCTCATGGACAGGGTATTTGTACTGCCCAGGACTCTAACACCTAGTTACTGTCACAGAATACCACTGAGTCATTAACAGAAACCTGACGACGCCTTTCCAGGAAAGGATTTACTTTAACATGAAAGGCTGATTTTGTAATCCAGAACTGTGCTTTCATTGAATGTGAGCACACTGTGAAATGCCTACTGGCATACTTTTGTTTTATATTTCACATTTATTCACCACTCAGAAAAACAGCACAGTACCGAACTCCAATAATCACTTCACGTCAAGCTGGAAATAGGAATAGCTTAAAACTATCACAACACATCCTTATTGATCGTTTACACTGGAATTGAATTCATTTACCATATACGAGATCAATTCTCTACTACCTTCTACAAACATTCACTTAGCCCATACTCAGTGAGTCCTTACCTTGCTGATCTAAACTGAACTACAGACTAAGCTCAGGCAAACCCACAGAGATTAGAACCCCAAATCTCTTGAAAATGACCATGTGATGTATTAATGAATTTTTTCATGTTCTGCCTCCTTTCTGGAAATATCTGAGAGCTTTAAGATGGGTGCAGGAAATGCATGGGATGCTTATTTGCATTAGGGAGAAGAGCATTAAAATGTCCCTCAAAGTTTTGGAAACTGGTTGCTGTTATGGCCTCACTGGACTTGAGACCTAAAGTGGCAGGATGTTTGCCATGCACATCCAAACATACTTTATCCAATACTTCCTTGGAGTGCAGAACCACCTCCATATCACCACGTGATTTCAACCATCTTGAGCTGTGAAAAGTTGCCTAGACTGAAGATTATTTATCCTTTTTAGAGCAAAGGAATTATAAAGAGAAAAGAAGCAATACCCAATTTGAAATAATGTTCTGTACTATGTACATTGAATCACTTGTATTTGATTCAAAATTAGTGTTAATTTGAAAAAGGACCAATGGGAGCCCCAACCCTCCTGAGTAATTTCCTAAAGAAATGTATTTTCTAGAAATTAAACTTTGTTTTTTTAATGAACACATTTTGCAGAGAAGAGTTATTGGTCCTGTCAATTCAAATTACCAGTGGATGCTCCTTTCAAAAAAGCAGTGCCTTTTGGGGATTTATTGTAAAATGAAATAGTAGACAAGGATGCATCTTATTCGTTTGTTTTCCCCCAGAAGGATCTATCATTAATGTGTTTGTAAGAACTAATATGCATGGCCCCCAAATTACATCTGTGGAGTCATTATAAAAAGTGCTTACTGTGTTGCCATATAATTAGAGTTCCTATGCTGAATATATTATTTCAAAGCTGTCAGAAGAAAAATTACAGACCTTGTGTAACTCCACAGGAGTTGGTGACATGATTTCTTTCATTTCTTGCTTAAATTTTCTCAGAACCATGGACTTTCTCCCCACATCTGATGGCAATGTGTTGCTACGAGTAGCTTGACTGTAATGTGGCCTTACAGAACTTCTCTCCTGGAAGCTGGCCTGTCTTCCCAGCTGGTTACGAGGCTGTGGGTTTTCATGATTCAAACTCATTGTACTTCCTGACATGATTGTGGCCTAGAGCATTAATGAACAGGTTAATTTGTAACAGAGAAGGTGGGTTAAGTAAGTGGTTAATTCATAGCAGTAGGAAAAACACCTCTATTCTTTGTTAGAACACAATCACTCAGGGCACAGCAAAAGGCAAGAGGATAGATGTTCAATCTGCTTGCAAGTCACTATAAAATAACGGACCACAACAAAACACAACAACAATATATGAACCCTATGGGCAAAAGTTTTCAGATGGCATTTCAAACTAAAATACTGAGCACTAGAATGGCTATGCTTGTAAGCCAGTCCCCTGGCAGACTGAAGAGTGTGTAGTGTAATTGCTTATTTTAAAAATATTTCACACGTAAATAAAATTACACTGAAGTTGTGTCATAATTGCATTTGTTGGAATTGGAGCTATAGAAAGGCATTTACAATTCAGACTGTGTGTGCAAGGTAAAAAAATGTGAGTCAGCAGAATATGTAGGCAGCTCTAGAGCCAGCACGGGCAGAGTGCCTGGATACCCCCCCAAACCGGGGAAAACTCAGTGCAGGTCAGCTCACTGCCTGGAAAGAAACTTTGCATGACATGCATATTGCAAGAGTGACTGCCTTAGCTCAGCACTAATACTGGTCCTGGTCTCACTGCTGGTTTTAATCTCAGTAAAAGCCAGCCTTTTTGTTTTAGATGCAAGAATACATGGAGGACGAAATCTTGAAAGATGATGATGGGAATCACCTCATCCACTGGGTGCTACAGACTAACTTGAAAAGCACCAGTGCACCGCAAGGAGCCTTCTCCCGTGGGAAAGATTTTCTGCTCTGGGGAATGGGAGGCAAAAGCACTTTGGCACAGCCATTGCGGGGACAGGGTGTGCTGAATTTCCTATTTATTATCTCTTCTGATGGACAAGTGGAAAGGGAAATTTAAAGTCCATAACCTGAAGTCTGACTGGGACTGGATGCAGGCAGCCTGCTTGCAAGTGAGAAGTGAAAAATAAGGGCAAAACAGACAAATAAATATTTGCTTATGACTCTGAGCATGTCTGTCACCCTTCTCACAGCTCCAGCACTACTTTCACTATGAGATAATGGATTGCAGCCGTAACACTCTTTTGTGCTCAGTAATGACTGATATTACTGCCTGATGGAGAAAAGCAGCCAGAGGACTTGGCAAACAACAGCCTTCTTTGCTCTTTGGCTGAAGACCTTGAAATGAAAAATGATAAGGAGTCCTTGGCTATGCCATGGCACTTCATAAAGTAGAGGCATGGCCACTCTCAGCATCCTGTCACACTGAATGAGTCTGGCTTTCCTTTCAGAGCTGCGGGTTGTGCAACGAGGCGATGCTATAAATGGTACATCTACAGTTCTGTATTTCACTTCTGTGAAAGGCTGAGGAAAATTCAGTGTGTTGAAGTAACTGAATTTTGGTCAGCATGGATGACCTATTTCCCTTTGGAATTATCTATTTCCATATCCTTTTATTATGCTCTGAATACTGAAAACTGCAAGAGAAGCCTGCAGTACTGAACCATATCTAACTATGAAATTAAACCAGTATAACATTTTATCCTACATTTCTCTGGTTTGCAACAACAAATACATGAGAATCACATTTTGCTACCCATACATGCAATACAAAAGCCATAAATCTGAGGAAGTAAATTAATCTGAACTGAAAAACTTTCACCCAGTTATGCCATTCACATTCCTCCTGGCTGCTAAAGGACTTTATATAACATAAAAATGAAAATGAGATTCTGCCAGTTTTGCAGCTCCACAAATTTAAAAGAACATAAAAGAAAATATTTCAGGACCTTTCATTCTGTAGCTTTAATTGGCTGTATAATTGTAATTGTTCTGATTAGGTAACTCAGAAAAAAGGTGAATAGAAAAATAAAGACTCCCAAGTTACTCTGTTTCTGTTTTCTTCCCGCTATGCCTTCAGCACAATCTAACACAAAGCATGGTTAGATTTGTAATAAACTTAAGGATGAAATACAAAAATTTGTTAAATTGTGAAGAAATTGCTGTATAACGAACAGTTCTCACATTGGCAGCTTCATTTGCTTTCAGTGTGGTACGATTATAGGTAAACATTTTGAAAAGCTGATTTTCTTTTATGTTCATCTTAATCAAATTAAGTTTCAATTTAAAAGACAACCTACAACATGCTAAGAAAAGCTGCACGAAGCGTCTGTCAGAGAATGGAATGTATTGCTGCAGGAAGGTTATGCCCACTTAGAAGTTCTGTGCCATTTGCTGCCTGTACAGACAGCATCGATGGTTATGTACAGCAGAAGCTGCAAGTCAAAAGCACTGGGGTGAACATGTTTATAGAATTTTGGTTGCATTGCACAAAAGAAAACAGCTCTGGTTAGGGGTGGGGGAGGCAGCTGCACAAGCAAAAATATAAAGGTAAAGGGTAGGTACCAAGAGAGTCATGTTTCTCAAACACAGACGCCTGTCAGCCTTGTCCTGTGGAGAGGGGTTAAAGCTTTTAAATGAATTGGTGTGATTAGTGCAACTTAAAGGAAAAAAGGAGAAAATAAAATGAATGTAAACCAAACCAAAACCATTATATTTCTCTATAATTGGAAAGAAAGGTTAAGATTGTTCTACCTCTAGTTCCCTCAGAATTCCTGACTGGCCACAGGTCTCTAAATCCTCCAGAGCCTGAGACCAGAAATTTTCCTCCTGGTCAGCCTCGGTGTTATCATGGGTACCTGTGAAGCTAGATTTACAATGAGAAGTTAAAAAAGTGTGGACTTTTTTCCCCCTTTAAAAATATATATTACACACGTGCCTTGCCACAGACTGCAACTCGAATGACAGAACGTTATGCAGGAGAGTGGGGAAGAGTCGCTGATCAGGAGAGGCTGGATGGACATGCAGAGCACATGACAGACAAGCCTTCTCATAACCTGGCAGTCACTAGCAGCTGGCAGGATCTGAGCAGCGAGTTGTTCAGTAAGGAGATAAATGGATTCCAAGAACAATTCAATACACGTTTTTACTGGATTGAAACTGGGACCTCCCTATGAAAATTAATGAATCAACCAGTAGCTGTGTGCGGAGCTGCTCCGTGCAACAAATATTTGCAATAAAACCTTTCAACCTCACAGACTTCTCCCAGGCAATATGGAAAGAGTCCTCATTTTTCACAAACAACATTTTGCAAAAGAGGCTTGGTGGTGCTTTTGACCCGATTCTTTCAGCCTAAGCGGCATTTATCATTATCAATTTAAGCCCACCTGACCACCATCATTTAAACTGCTCCAATAATTTCAAAGATAAACACAGAGAAACTTTCAGGGATGCCACTGTCTTGTATGGAAACTTAGGTCTCTGGTGTTTCATAAATGCACCAAAGCCTTATCGCAAGCACTCTTGAGCAGATGTTGGTGGCAGTGATGCTTAGGGAAGTTGCTCAGCAAGTGAGGTCTGATAAAAACCACCAACTCTGGGCTGTGGCGACACAGCCCAAAGCAACACCTTTACAGTGTCTGTGTGTACACAGGGAGGGAAGCAGGAGGTTTTGTCTATCTTAGCAAGGGGAAGCAGCTCAATAAAGGTTCACACAAGCATCAGAGCTGCTGCATGGGAGAGGGCTGGTTATGTGAAAGGCACAGGGGAAGAAGGATGAGGAAGGAAAGTGACAATTCACCCTTTTGGTGGCAGCAAGCTTTTACTTTGGAGCAGCTGCCCATGGACTGCAGCTAGTGGTGCTTAACAGCACAAAAACAGAGCAAACACTATTATGGAAGCATCTGAGGCCTTGCTTGACAAACAATGTATTACTGAGAATAGCGTGAATGTAATTCTGTTTACAGAACAGCTTTTAAATAGGAGTATTGCCCAGCACAAGGGAGGACAGCTTGAATGCTTCACACACATGATACTCTGCCTCAGAGATGCTTTCTTACAGCTACAATCAGTCAAGCAGACAATGGTCAGCCATTTCAATCTCTTATTGCAATGATTCTCCACCTAGCATCAGTGTCTCTTCTAAGATATTGCAATAGATACAGCAATGGCAAGAATACCTACTCAGATCACAGATGCAATTCCTCCCAGGCAAGACAAGAAAGTATTTAAAACATGATTTTAGAAAGATCCTTGACTTCTGAAATGACCTTTTTCAATAAATCTATGTAGTTCTTTCAACAGCCAGTGTTGAATGTAGTCTAATTTATCCATTACAATACCTCTTGCTATATCGCATATTAATGATATCAAATGGAACTTAAGTTGATGAACAGGATAATTTGAGGCAATTGTCTGTGACAGCAAAATCTGGACTTCCCAGAACTGGAGTTCATTTCTTGTCTGACTTCTGTGAAATATAGTATCATGATGTCTCCATGTCTGGTCCTCTTAGCTGAAGCAGTTTCTTTTTCTGCCCTCACCTCCTCTTTTGCCCTTTCTCTGAGTCTTCTGGTGTGTGAAATCTCAACTTTTGCATCTTCATTACAGCCACACGAGTAATTTGTAGCTGAGCTACTGCACCAAAAAACCAAAAGAGGTACCAAAATAATTTATCTAGATGTCTTTTTTTGTCTGAAACCTGAGAGATTGATTTTAAGTCAAATGTTTTTTGACCTATAATGCACATATTTGGTTTTCTGATGCTTATTCAAAGAGCCATCAGAATTCAGACACATAAAAAGTCTGAAGGAAAGGCAGTAGGACAGATAATGAAGACATGGGCGCCTTATGATTTGGTTCTTATTGCCACATAAGAGACAAAATCTTTATGTTTTTAGTTTTTTTGATCAGGAGGTTCTTGGATCTGGCAGACTCATTCCTGTAAGCATTGTTGTAATGTGTAAAACATTTTCTCTGGAACAGGAACTGTGGCAGACTTGTCCTACCTGCCAGTGATAGGCAGACAGCAGGCTACAGAGTGATTTAAGCTCTCTGGTTTCATTTGCTTGCCCACTGAAATCTCCTTGTCACTCAACAGTGAGTTAATGTGGTGTTTTCTGCTTTTACCCTGTTTTTCTGATTTCAACTGCTTTTCCTCTCTTCCCCCATCCTCTCACACCCTCCACCACCCACCTCTGCCTCAGCCCAGCTGGACCTCACTTCTGTGCACTTTTTGGTTTCCTACCTGGAAGAAGTATTCCACTCTTCCAGCTGTCCCCCACCTTTCCTTTGCCCTCCAGAAGCACCTTTCCATAGCTTTCCCTCTTTCTTCATGCTCCTGTTGCTCTCTCCACCTGATCTTTCCACAGATGTTTGCTTTAAATGGTTTTCTTGATTCTCTCCCAATGTCTCAGACTCCTTCTGTTGCCACATATTCTTGGAAGCTGTGCTACACAAAATAAAGGTAAGAAAAAATTACTTTGTAGTGCTAGAGAAGAAGATAAGTTGTTTAGCCAGAACTACAGAAGAGGTGCTTTTCTGGGGATCCCTGTAACTGGCTTGAAGAAAAGACACACCCTTCCCAAATACTCTAGCACTTGGGATAGGAACACCATCAGGTGCGGCACAATCCATTTTACAGACACAGCATTAAAGTAATCATTATTTTAATTTGTACTGTATCACTCAGGGGTAAGTCACATTGACAAGCAGAACAAGACTCTTTAGTGTGGATACTTTCTGCTGAACAGTGCTTTAAAATGGCAATAGAACACATGCTTTTCATTTACAAGATTCTGTATTTTACAATCCAGCTCCTTGATTCACTGCTCATCAGCTTTTTCAGCCCATTAATTACATAGCTGCAAACCAGTAGGTGTTCTGGAATCCATGGCTGTAGCTCATTTGAGAAAAAAATATGGGCTGTAACTGCAGAAAAAGACGTTATTAAAGATATTAGGTTACTAAGAATGGGCAGTATGAAGAAAACAATCTCATTTCCTTCATTAAACACTGCCACTACTAGCCTATGAAAACTGCTCATGTGCTTCTGTAGTAGGGATCAAAGAAGCTGGATGTGGACTGAGAGCTCACACTTACCCAGATCTTAGCTGTCATCTTGCCAGGCTTGTCTCCAGACAAAATGCCACAAAGCCATCGGCTGTATCAGAGGGCCGTCATTCAAACTCTGAAAACAGCATCTAAACTTTGCCTTGATTTGTATTTCAAAGGTAACAGACTGGACCTTACGGATTTACTTATCCAGTATGTTAATACGGGCATCAGAAAGGTTTTCTTTTGTACTAAACTTAAATGTTTTACCAACTAGGATGTCAGGCTCAGTGTGCTGGTACACCAAGAAAGTGTATTTCTCATGAAGGACATGCATGTCTGCAGGTCCTGAGCGTGGTACAAAGAGCACAGAAATCTCTTTAACTGTGGTGCCTGTCCCACATCTGAGGAAGAACTGCTCCTTGGCAGAAATTACCCATGTCTTTGCAGTGGATCCACTAACAGATAAAAAAAAAACCAAAAAAACCCAACAACAAACTTAGAATAGAAGATAAGAGTCTTTTAGATCTTTCACTATCTCCAAGAATTGTGAAGAATTTTTAAATTTTTTCCTCAGGAACTTCTTTGGCCTGCAGAGAAATTACCTGAAAAGTAGATTTACTTCTCAGGAGAGAAGAAATAAATGCATGGCAAACTACCATAGGTTTGGACAAGACATTTGTACCTGGATCACTTTTTACTCCTACTGAATGTGGATGTCTCAAGCACTTATGGAAGGAGACTGTAATTTGTGCTTCTTTGCCCAAACCAAAAAGAATTTTCATAGAAGACAAAAGATTAACACACCAGTTGTCTTTAACCACATTATCTGTAGGTTTATTTTTGTGGAGTGGAAAACAGATCAGATTTTTTCTGAAACTTGCCCAGGGAAATGCCCTAATTTTTTTGTTTGTTTATTCTTAAGGGATAAATGCTGTGTTGTATTGGCTGAAGTAACTGGAAATAAATATATGTCTTGGTTTTGGCATCATAATCCTCCATAAAGATCACTAATCCACCTCAGTAAGTTTCATGAAGTACACTGTATCTCATATTTAAAGGAAGATCTGCTATAGATTAATCAGAAAAACATAATTTCATTCAAGACAGTAAATGTTCATTTTTGAGGCACTGCTGCAGCTGCAAATCAGAGAACAGGAACTCGTATGGGAACTTACGTGCTCGCTGCAGGTCGATCCCATTCGTCATCACTCAGCCCTGTCTCGTGGAATGGATGGTTCCGTGGTTTGCTTGGAGGGGACAAACTAGTCTGCTTAGGACTCCTCCATTCATAGGTATTGAAGTTGTATCCTGATGCCTGATAGGAGTGTCCTAAAAAGATGAATTATTAATTTACAGCAGTGCATATGCTGAAATGACAGGAAAGCGCATCTCTGAAGCTAGGTTCTCAAGAACTGTTGGATTCATCATTATTGCCTTTTTTTTTCCTGTGTAACCAGATTATTTGACCTTGATTATGTCTGGAGTTAGGTGTGCTCTAGAGCTTCTCCAGTTAAAGTCCATTGAAAGCAAAATCTTAAATGTATCTAACACTGTTTTCCTACTGTTTATGTGTCAGCTGCTTCTATATTTAGTTCTAGACATTGTCACAATTGATCAGTTTCCAAAATGACATCCTAGATTGAACAGTAGTGAATAAATCACACGTGTTATGGATGTGTTAAATATGTGTTAACATGGTCATATACAGCATATGCCCAAAATTAAAGCCATGTTATTAAGAAAACTGCTTCAGATGTATTGAAAAAAGTTTGCAAAGATGCATTAAAAAATCCCATGAACTTGGCTTTTCATGTGCCCTTTTGCTAGAGCTCTGAGAGCTCAGGAAAGGCCTCTCACAATGGGCACACATTCCCAGGACTAATATACACCATCTCTATCACCCATTTCTAAGCATCTCAAGGCTGTGTAAGTGGTATCAGATGGCTTTTATACCTGAAGAGTTTATTCCTGGGTGTTTTTATCATACTAGCAAAGCAGGTATTACTTCAGCAGCACTTCTTTAACTGAAACTAGGTGTACTTTGCATTCCAAGTAGGAAGCAGTTTCCAAGTGACGTATCAAGACAAACACATGGATCAACGAGTCACAAGCTGATGTTGATCTAGTGAGCAAAATCCATGACGGCAGAACTGATATATATTATATATAAAATATAAACATATATTATTCCTTTTCTATCTCTGTAGTTGGTGTTTTTTGATGTGCTATTTTGTGTTATACTGGATTAGGAAGTACTGTTTTGTTGATGTCTAACAATCATCACTGCTGCCACCCATCTAAAGAGGGCAATTTACTTCCATAAATCAGTCTAGACCTGTCTCCCTCAAATCCTGTGTAACTACAGAGCTGTGAGCATTTTCCAGCAAACTGGCAGACATTAACATACTCCCAGATTCTAGGAAAAGTATTGGTTGGGAAGATGTGACTGCTGTATGGTGAAGGTTCCAGATTAGTAAGGCAGACACATAAAACAAAGGTACAAAATGGGGTATTAATTCAAGGAGAAAAAAGACAGCTCATCAGCATTAAATTGGTAATTAATAGGATAAAGCATTATCTGGTGCTCCAGAAACATCCCCCAAACTCCTCAGATTGCTTAGTCTGTGCTTATTGCCAAGAAAGGATTGGAGAAAAGCCAAACTCAGTTTGATGGGTCAAGACAGAATGAACTTTAATAGAAATGTGGGCCACCACCACAGCAAGGCATAAAGGCACAAGTCTATTTACACTCAGGCTGTTTTGCAGAGGTGCCATGTATCCAGCCAAATCTGGGTTGATTTTTTGAAGGGAGTTAAAAAAAAATCTGCTTTGAGATACTGGTTCAGCTTTGGCATGGAATCTGAATCAACAGGACTTTGGAAAGCATTCTGGGCCTCAGTCCTTTCCACAGCTGAACAATTTGCTCTCCAAATATCATCAATTCATCCAGAAAATGAGAATTACCATTCTGGCACTTTTTCAGCAGTATTTCTCCTTAGAACTTAAAAATATCAGAAGAAAATATAATATAATTTATTTTGATAAACTGACCTACACAGTTAAGAAAAGGGATTAAATTAATCCAGATTCTAACTCCAGTGAAAAAATTATATAAGATAAGGATCTATCTTTCCAAATACCTCCCAGGTTATGGGAATACATGCTTTACTATGGAAATAATAAAAAGAGTTAAATAAAACACTGAAACTGGGTGTAAGTTATTTTTCTTGTTATCAACAATATTACAAGATGTTTATATCCCTCACTGCTTAAATAAACTTGTTACAAATTGAGATTATTTGATAATCCTATATAAAATAATACTCAGGGAGAGGTAAAAGAATTATCATTATGGAAAATCATGTCTTTAAATAGAATGATTGTTTTTGACAACTGAAAGTTAGATGTTAATACTGCAGGAATGAGGAAGAAGCAGAAGATTTACAAATCATAAGCAATGACTAATGTTGCCCTTCAGCAGTTTATAATAAATCTGTTGTCATTTAAAAATTAATGCATATGGGCATCAAAGTCATGAACATCTCCAGAGTGTTCTGTGCCTTGCATTCATCTGTACTTGAAGGATAAACTCATTTAGCTGTGGATGAGCTATGGACCAAGCTATTCAGATGTCAGTAAAGCTAACAAAAGCCTGTTAATGTATTGATAAATGCTTTGTAACACATCACATCCTCATGAAAGAATGAATCTGAGGCCAGCCAAGTGCAAGAAATCACGCTGCCTGCTGAGGTGTGTGGTCATAATGAGACATGGGCACATTACAAAGTACAGGGTTAAACGTTAGTACAGATAAAAAGTTCTCCTTAGGGCAAAGGAAGGTCAACCATGAAGGCAGTAATTCCTGCTTTAAATGTCGATTGTATTTTTGACAGTACCTTGATTTCCGAAGCTGGTATCAATACCAGAGCCATCCCACGACTCTACTGCGCTGTCAACACTTGGGACTGTAGTGGAATAGATGTCCGAGAGCTTGCCCGATTTGTGTGCAGTAGAGGTTTCATCTTCAGCATCGCTCAGTTCACTCACGTGACCCGCAGGGACAGAAAATTTCTTGGGACTGGTAGCTGAATAGCATTATATAAAAAAAGGTGTTGATCCTTGCTTTACTGCAGTTCTGAGAATCTATTTTTACTCCTGACACAAAGCTTTTGCATGGATGGCTTAAATGCTTGTTAATCTGCAATAACACATGCATTAAGGACCATGGGTGGTACCCTTGGTCACACTCACCATCTGTTTGCTTCTTGATTTTCAAGGTGACAGTTTCTCCTGCCATCTGTAATAAATGAATGGCTTCACTCAAAGGTTTTCCTTTCAGACTGCTACTATTTATTGCTAGGATTCTGTCTCCTATGTGAATTGCCCCAGTCCTACAATAAGAGAGAGAAGTAAAACATTGAGTAGAGAGTGTAAAAGGCAACAAAGGGAATTTCTCTGCATTTCTGGAGCATAAAAGCCTCATCTCCCTTTCTTTCATTTTGCTTTTATTGCTGTTACAGAGTAATTCTTTTGTTAGAAATGTTTGAAACAAGTCGCCTTTGCTGTAGTGACAATAGCAGAGCTGAGGCACAAAGACACGGATTTGTGTGTTACTGTGACACAGCACTCAGTCAGTATTTGAATCAATCACCTGCGGATGATATTCACTGCAGCCCACTGGTTCAAGAGCAACCTCAGACATCTCAGTAAGTATTGAAATGAGTCAAGTTTCTAGAAATCTCACAACATAAATAAAAGCAGTGTGAGCAAGTAACCAGCTATTTCAGAAACCTGGCCTTCAGGATGGGTCGATCAAGAAAAGACAATAAAGTATTTTTGTGTAAATACACCGTTGGTTCTGGCTGTGCATAGTATCATGTTTTGTGTGCTCTAAGTTCTCTGTGAAAACACCCTCAAAGGTACAAGTTTCAATGACTCAACCAATCTGAGAAACAGGTGACAAATCTTTGCCATTTTCATTATTCTCTCTCACTTACCATGAGGAGCATTTCTGCTCCTCTGATAATGCTTTCTATAGAGTATGCAAGTGCGCATACAGACACAGTGGCAGATAAATGTATGGTAAGTTCAGATAAACTTGGACACATGAAATGTTTGCTTTACTTATTGTACTAAACAAGGCTATTCGTTTTAAAGGGCTGCTAAAATGTTCCTGTAACTGAGCAGTTTGATTGATTGGTTTTTCCTTGGTGATTTATAATAAGGACCACAACCCTCTGCCTTGTATAGTAGGTACAAATATATAGTGTTAAGATATTGCTCATGCTCCTGAAGCCTGGCAATGATCAAAAAACAACAGCAAAAAGATTATAAACTCAGATTTGGAGAATGATAAAAAATTAATTGCTAAACGATGAAAACTAGCATCTTTAGGTAAACAAAACAAACCTCTACCTTGACAAAGAGAACGTTTAAAAAGAATTTGCTTTTCAATTTACCTTTCAGCTAATCCTCCTTTCGTAAGGCTGGAAATTATTATGGGATCAAAGGGCTCTTCAGTACCAGAGATTGTAATTCCAAGAGGCCCACCGTAGCGCTTGAGCTCAACAGTATAAATAATTGCTCCAGAGCTCTCCTGTTCATCTGCAATAAATGCCAAGGGGATGCAATTGGTTTCTTATGAAAGAGGGAATGAAAAAAATAGCACATTCAGTCTAGTGACTGGTAATCAAACAACATTTTCAAAGGATCACATTTGATCCTTAAATATGAATTCTTAATCATATTCTACTGGAGTATTAAAAAAAAAATTACGTACTGTGAAATTTTTATTGCCATTCTCTCCTCATTCTCTTAAGACAAAATTTTACTCTCTTAAAAATCTATAGATCTTCTTTCTTGTTTAAGTGTAACTTAAGGCTATTTTGTTACAGAATCACAGATTGACTGAAGTTGAAAAGGATCTCTGGATGCTACCTTGTCCAACCTCCTTGGACAAGCAGGGCCAACTACAGCTGGTTGCCCAGGATTGTGCCTAGGTGTCTCTTGAATATCTCCATGGGTAGAGACTCCACAACCTCTCTGTACAACATGCGCCAGTGTTTGGTCACTCTCATCACTCTCAAAGTAAAGCAGTGTTTCCTGACACTCGAACAGAACCTCACGTGTTTCAGTTTGTGTTCACTGCCTCTGGTCCTGCCACTGGGCACCACCGAGGAGAGCCTGGCTCTGACTGATTTACATCCTCCCTTCAGGTATTTATACACCCTAATAAGATTTCCTCTTTGAGCCTTCTCTTCTCCAGGCTGAGTGGTCCCATCTCCCCCCAGCCTTTTCTCACAGGCAAGATGCTCTAGCCCCTTCATCATCTTTATGACCCTTTGCTGGACCTCATCCACTATGTGTCCATGTCTCTCTTGTACTGGGGAGCCCATGGAGTGGACCCAGCACTCCAGAAATCTCTCAACAGTGCTGACCAGTAGAGAAGGATCACCTCCTTTGACCTGGTGACCAAGCTCTGCCTATGGCAGACCAGGAGGCTGCTGTCCTTATTTGCTGCAGCATCATATTATTAGAGAAAAGGCAAGTTATTACTACTGTATAAATACTGATACTCATCTCTTTCTTGAACTGAATGGAAGATATTTAAAATTAAAGGTAATTCAAAAGTTTTAAACCCAAACTTCCTTAAAAGAATTCTGAGAAAAGTCAGAAGTCATTATAAGATGAGCAGATGTGTAAGTAAAAGAACCCAGGCTTTTGATGGACATGTTTTAAGCTTTTTGTAACAGAATCAAAAATATCTTCTGAATACTGAATTATCACCTGAATTAAGTCCATTAGATATTATTTCATTATATTGCATGAAATCATTTGCATGATTTTGAAATTTTATCTCACCAAACAATTATCAGAACTAGAGAAGAATCCATCACTGAGTAAGCTTAAATACAATGTATTTCCTTAAACAATACTCAATAGGTGTTGCACCAACAAGAAAGGTGCCTGTATTTATAGAGTGCTCTTTACATATTATTAAAATAAAAACAACCGCAGCAGGAGAGCAATCAGCTGCAGCATCTTTGAGTTGTGAAATAATATTTTAAAATTTAAAATGCCAGATTTTTCCTCAAATCAAAATAACAAATGCTTTCTTGCTCATGTTCTGATACTGGTATTCAGCCAGGATGACTGGTCTGCTGGGCAAATTTTCCTAGATCTGTGGGTAATGACATTTCCAGAAGTTCAGTGAATGTGGAAAATGTCTAGGATGCACATTTCATAAATGTTACTAAAACTAACTAAGACAAGTTAGAAAATTCAGCTGTTACCATTTCTGTTCCTGTGGATAAAAAAGCTTAAAAAGGAAAACAAAAACCACCTGCATCACTAGCAAGGTTCAAAGAGTTGCCTTATTCCAATACTGAATGTGCTACTTTAAGCAGAGCTGGAGGAACACTAACATATTTGAAGCTGCTTTGTTTCTTCCCAATTTTCAGAAAATTTAGATCTTTAGCTCCCCTCCCACTGCTCTGTACTATTTCCTCCTTGCTGTCCATGTACAGGAAACGGTACATATAGAGAATCAAAGAAGACAAGAATTAGTGGTGTTTATTCTGCAAAGAGTACTGGGATTTTCATGCCGACTTGGGGCATTGCCGTCAGTGTTTTGGCACAGTTCACATCAACTGCCCTTTATCTGATGAGCTCTTTCCAGAAGCACCCAGCTCCCAAGACGGCACTGGAAGCCTCTGGCTGGCATACAGTGGGCTAGAATGCAAGCTGCCACTGCACAGCAGAAAATGGCAGCTTTGCTTGCTTAAAGCATTTACAGAACAACCACAAATCCCCTGGGATCTAATGCTGGGACTGTTTATGCAGCTGTGGCATGGACATGGTGCAAGACTTTAACTGAAGGATGAAAAGTAACTCGCCACGGTAACTGAAAATGTAACAGCCAACACTTTCTAAGGGTTGGCACAATTAGTGACATTTCTCTGCTATAAATACAAAGTAAATAAGAAGTTATTAATTATCAGCAGCCCTGACACATGAGAGTTGGAAATCTACAGATCTCAGTGAATGGCTGGAAAGAAAACTGGTCCATTATGTCTGTTTTCTGGTTAGCTATAGGTCAGAAAATTAATGGCAGAATGTTATGCTGTTCTCCTTAGTGCTCTTCCAGGCAGCAGAAATGTGAGCTATCCAAGAACAGGGCATGCATGTGGTCTGAATTCACTGTGAAGGCCAGTTCTGCCATGAAAGCAAAGAATGCTGATATTCAAGAAAGGGAGGTAGCCATTAGGTTAATCAGGATTTAAAACTGTCCTCAGTTTGGGAAGCTGGCAATAAAGAAAGGGAAGAGAAAAACTGCTGAAAACACACGTCCATCTCAGGAGATACAATCGAAGAACAATGGTTATGGGTCTCATGCTTTTGAGATTTTCCATCTTTCTTTTCTTGTGATGCAATTGTCAGTAGCTCTTGGAAATCACATTTAATGGACATAGATCCTCTGTGCTGCAGTGCCTCTGCTCTGTCCATGGGCCTCCTGCTCGTCAGAATAACCTCTGACCAATACAGTGAAAAGGGCAAAGAGCAGCAGGGTCTGGGGAGCACCTGACACGCATCACCCTGCTGTGGCCTCAGCTGCACAGTGGCTCAGAGGAACACAGCTCCGAGACCTCTACTCCCTGCCTCACCTTCCTCAAAAAAGCATGCAGTGAAAAATCAAAAGAAGTTGAAAATTCAGTCTTCTTCTGTGATTTACAAAATGTTTTGTAGTGTTCCATGCCTACTCATCAATTAGGATCAGGCTTTTATTTTCTATGGGAGTTTATTATTTTCCTCTGTTGAGTTTGAGCAGCACATTTCTTCCTTTGTGAGAAAAAAGACTTTCATACGTAAATTAATGGCAAATACACAAAAAATTATTTTAACCTAGATACACTTTTTGTTAGACCTTTGCTATTGTTATGCCACTGTCTCTTAAATATTTTTTCTCTAACATTTTAGGAGATACTCACTCATTTTAAATTTCATAGTACCTGAAATCTGCTATAAATACTTTCATTTACACTTTGACACTTAGTCAAAGTGACAAGAACAATTTGTATAAAGATTTTTTTTCTGTAGGTTTCTGAGTAGCTGTCCATTTACATTTCAATCTGTTCAGTTACACCAATCATGTCTGGATAAAACACTGTAGTTGTGTGAGAATCTTGATACAGACATATGATAGAACTATAAAACAAGCAATGTGAGTGTGTAAAAGAAAACTGTGGTATAGGACTGAGACTAAAATCTGTACCAGACACCATAGTGTGCAATACCTAAGAGAGCAAAGATCATATTTACATGGGTGGAGACTGAAATCCACATTTCAATTACAGCAACAATTTGCACAAGGTACTAAATGCATCTGCCTTTGCTTTGTACTGATAATACAGAGAAGACACTTTATTTGCTTTCAAAATCAATTAGGAAGGAGGAGAAAAAAGGAAAAGAGAGTTCTAGTGCAATTCTAAACACCACTTCAACAGTTGCACTTAATTTCAAATAATGAAGAGTGGCAGGTTGTGCCTTTTTGCTGTGGGATTGTGTAGAGCTCAAAGGAAGTGAATCTCCCGTTGGTGCTTTTGTGTAACGCTGTAATACAAACACCAGCAGGAACAGTAGTTGTAACTGTCTGACTTCCTTTGATGCTACAGTGCAAAACAGAACTCACTTTACTATCTCCAGGTAGAAATTCTGTTCTTATGGAATCCATAATGGGAAAGATCCAAGACTATTAATAGGTGTAAACTCTGGCAGGTCCATTATTGCACTGGGCTGATCAGACATGGCTCCTCCATCAGACATGCAGCACAAAGTGTAAAGTACTACTTACTTACCTTTGAGCACGTGAACAGTTGTACTGGTCAAATTTTTAACTTTATGGACAAAACATGCACTACACCACTTTGCTAGAGAACTAAGGCCTAGGGATCCATGCTTTGCTAACCATTACTCCAATCTTAAAAGCAGAGAAAATCCCCATACTCTGGTAAGAAACAGATCAACTTTATATGGCTGCACCTGAGGGCAGATTGTCTTTTCAGAAAACTGAAGACCAAATTTTGCAGCGGAGCTCCTGCAGGCAATATAGCTAGTGAGAAAACGGAAAGCTTTATATACCACTGAACTTCTTTTCAGGTGACATTTTCTGATAATCATTAGCATAAACCAGACATGTTTAGAAAAAACACTTCACTAGAATTTAAATGTAAAAGAAATCCCCTGTGTTCTAGAAATCCTGAAAATACACATGAATCTGCAATAGTCACTGCTAATACCGGAATTATCTTCATCTTTGCGGATCTTTAACTTTACGAGGTCCTCACAGTGCTGAAGGATCTGGACAGCATCTTCCATTGAGCAATTGTCAAGTCGAATATTATCTATTGCCAGCAACTTATCACCCAGTTCGAGTGTACCAGTTCTGTGAACAAGCAAACAAGCTCACATGAAACTCTAGTAACATTAAAAGAAAGGTATCTTAAGAGGTATAAACATTATTATAGAAATTAGATGCATTTTTAAGGCAATTATTTCTTAACATGCCTTTTATTTTCTAACTGGTTCAAAGAAAAAAAAAAAAAGAAAAGAAGTGCAGTTTCTTACAAGCTCTCTCTGTTCAACTTGAATTTGGCTGGTTACACAGATAAACAGATTTATCCTGGGAGCTCCAATGTCTTACCTGTGAGCAACACTTCCTTTCTTGATATCAGAAATAACCAGAGGGTCCCCTGGTTTTCTACTTGATGGAGCTGTAATAAAGAATATATACAGGCATTTGTTTCTGTTTCTAGATATGCAGATGGACTAATTTTGCCCACAAATCAATGCTTCATACACATTATTAACTTGTATTATATTCCTTCCCTACCCTTAAATTATAGGTACTTTAAGTACAAACAACAGCAGAATATTAGCAAGACTGGATACTCCTCAAAAATTAGAAAATTTCGGAACTGCAGTTACTGGTACAAAGTGAATTTAGCCTGATATGTCTCAAGTCTGGATTAGACCAAGACTGAGCCATGTGAAGATATCACAGCACAGCTCCGGTGATCTATCATAAAATGCTGTGTAGTTATAACACATAAGGAAGACTTTCTGTCAATAGAATCTTTCAGCACAACTACTAATGATGATTTTTTTTCCAGAATAAATCCTGTTTTACTATATCCCCGACCAACAGAGCCACTCTGGCAAAATATCTAGAGTGGGCTAGTCCATGTTCTTTCCATCCACTTCTGTCACATCCAGTGCTTAAGACAGAGGTATGATGATGATAATGCTTCCTGGGTGAGAAGGAGGAATCTACTTCCCATTTAAAGAGATGCTGTGGACACTGGCCACACCCCACACTGGGCTGAGGCACAGTTACCATGTTTGCACAGGTGTAGCTTCCATTACCATCACATGGATGTTTGCTTCACTGTAACTCACTGCTTCCTCTGAAGCAACCCCTGCCTCTTTGGAGGAGTAACCTTACCCCCTGTGCTGCTGCTGGGCCTTAAGCATTGTGGACTTTTCCCAACTTTGCACTGGGGATACCTACTAGAAGCACAGCAATTCAAGTCAATTTAGTAAAACTGCCACCAGTCCTCTCCTTTCACACTTAACTCATCTCTTTTTGGAAGTATCTGACATTAATGGTCAATTTTCTACCTGTCCCTCATGGTTAAAAGGATGCTCTGCTGTTCAATGCCAGGCACTGCCGTTCTTTACCAACTTGTGCAAAACTATTTGACAAGATTCCCTTGGCCAGGAAATTCACTTGGCAATTTTTCTTGACCTTTAGCTGCCTAGGAAGCAGTTAAACACCCTAGAGGAAGACGACAAAGATCACTGACTGCTTCCAGAGGACTGCACTGAAGATCTGACAGGGCAAGCAGAGGGCTTAGAACTTGAGGGTGATGAAGACACCGTTTTAGACAACTGTGTGGCACGTGCTGTCTACCTCTGGGAAGAATTATCACCTACAGCAGCTCCGTCCAGGAGGAGCTCCATGTGGTGAACACAGACTGATTTTTGGGACTGTTAACAAAGAGTGTGCTGATATTAAAACACTGCCATGGGGTACAAGGCTCCCAACTCCCCTGAATGCACTGATGGGTTTTGCACATTTATGGTTCTTCAACTGCCCCATGCCATTTCTGCTCTGTGTACTGAGCCCTCTGCATTCTTTCACAGAAGGTACTTTTCCATTAGGCTCCCATGCCTGAACTGACAATCACCCAAAAAGCTGCCCACATTGGAGGATCACCTACAAAATCCTGATGTCAGTTACTTTAGCAGCTCATGAGTCTTTTCTTTGATGCAAAATGACAGATTTTCACCTACAGCAACCACATGGTAAATTAATAATGACATTTCCAACACAATATGCTAACAGGTCTTGTTAACCTCAGCTGCCCTGGCTGAGAAAGCCTTTGAATGTCCAAAGGAACTGTTCAAGAACTGCTAAGTAGCCATATTTCAAATGCAATGTCTCAGAAGTCCAGAAGACAGACACACAAGGACTTTCAAGGATTTTTAGAAATTTGTCCAAAACAGCACGCTTTCAGGAAATGATTATGCTGCAATTTAGAGAACAGTAATTAACTTTTTGCAAGATACGTAATTTTTGTTGCTTGTTTCTCATACTTTCATGTCATAGGTCAAATACATGACAATTCCATGATTTACATTAATCCTTTGGATTTGTTTCACCAATTAGTATCTTGTTAAAATTTTAGAGTATCACTTGGGTGATTTTTTAAAAAAATTCTGTATTTTTACCCTCTTGGTTGCTTTGCTCTGAGGTTATATGCTACCTGCTGTACATTGTCTGCAGTCTAGGGTTTGAGTCTTGAAATACTTAAGAAAACAGTCCATTATTGTTGAGAAGAGAGGAAGAGCCAAAATGAGGGAAAGACCACAGCTCAAAGTGCAGAGCCACAAAGTACATGTGGATTCAAAGAGTATGACATCGCACACATAGTTACCAGAGTTTCAAACTGAGTGAGTGTGAACCAGCAGTATTTTGTGAGTTATCCTGGGCTATTATTGGGTCTGGAGGATGAAAGCCTTTTTGTAGGCACCAGCTCTTTGTGAAATGGATTCCCCCACCCTGAGAAACACACACACACCACACTTCATTTTACTGTTGTTCTATGCTCACAACATACTTCCTACAAATTATTCAAGTTGTGTTGCAGAGATAAAATCATTAATTTCCTCCTGATCTTTTGTGCTTTTTGCACCTCACCACAGCCTACGATTGCCTCCCAAACACTGGTGAACAGATGCTGTCCCCAGCAAGAAGATTGAGTACTATTATCCTGATTTTACAGATAAGGAAAGGAAACATGGGAACATTTAAGTCAACATATGACAGTTTTCAGTGAGCCATTTGAGATATTCATGCCTTTATATCTCACAACAGTTTGCAGAATATAACAGCTTCTATGTCCAAAACACAATTACTGCCATTTTCAGCAACAGCTGCAGATGAGCAGCATTTCTGTGACTACAACCCCATGATCTCAATGTCTCTGCATAATATCAAGCAGCCACCTGTGGAAAATCTCCACCCTCAGCCCTGAAAATGACTTGTCTCAGCACAAGCCTTTTGCAGAGAAAAGAAAAACCATCCTAATTTCTCCAGGGTAGCATTAAACCACCTTGACCATGAGATTGCCTCCTTCGTCTTTCTGCATTCCTCCATCTCATTCATTATGCAGCCTCCATCCCCTTTGTTACACACCATTGTTTCATCTTTCCCCAGAGGGCAGAGAAACAAGAATTCCAGTGAGAAAGCAGTATTTGACCACTTAATATATCCTCATCAATTAATGCAAGCTTGAAGTGATACCGTACAGCTTCAAGTCTCCATTTCAGAATTATTTCTGGTTTTAAGAGGCAGTTAAAAACAAAGCACCTTACCACTCATCTATGTCCAGCCTTCTTGTTCA
The DNA here is from genome assembly GCA_036785705.1 of Acanthornis magna. Classification (NCBI taxonomy): domain Eukaryota; kingdom Metazoa; phylum Chordata; class Aves; order Passeriformes; family Acanthizidae; genus Acanthornis; species Acanthornis magna. The sequence goes on from JAWUZG010000001.1 coordinate 30,368,000, forward strand.
AGTTCTGGCTGCCCCTACTCCTGATCACAGCTCAGTCTCTCCCCTCATCTGATGTCTCCCTGTTACAGCTTTCCACTTGTTTTCTCTCCTTGATCCATACTACTTGTCCAATGAAGATCTCATCTTTTCTCCTCCCTGTTCCAGCTGTTAGTCTTCCTAATGTGCAGCTTTTGTAGAGACCTTAGAGTCTGTGTGGACTGAAGAACCCATAAAGTTGTACAGGTACTGCATTTAGTGTTGCAGCTAAACAGCTGATCTTAAGCAAGTTGTTTGTTTTCTCTCTTTAAATTACTCTATGATCCCGGATCTCCATCCCAGGTCTCTACCCTACTTCTACTACACTTCCCCTGCCACTTGAAAGCAAGTTCAGTGAAGTGCTGCCAGTTTTGTGTATCAGCTATTCCATTAGGTTAGAAAAACCCCCTCAAACAATGCTCCTTTCTTATTTCACTGCTAACTCGAACAAAAATCCCCCCCAAACTGACTTCAACAGATTTGGGGTGGACATCTCACCTACCACCCAGCCAATGCTCACTACTCTCAGCCTGGCTTCAAACTCTGGAGTTTGATCACGCTCTGAACAAACTGAACAAGCAGAGGAAAATGCTCATGTGATGGAAAAATACTTTTTATACAAAGTCAGTCCATCTATCCAAATGCTGGTTTACAGCTACTAGATATTTTTTTAAAGAGTGTGATTATTAAATAGATAAAAGAGCTTTTTAAAATTACACTGATGCAGCTCTTTTGCTCCTAAAGTATTGGTTCATGTGGAGCAGCTGAGATTTTTTTCTGTCTTGAAAAAAATTACTTGTAATGTTTCAAAATTAAGTAGTGCCTGCCAGGTGAAATCCCAAAACATACAGAAACATGCCTTAGAAAATAAATTCTCACAGTCAATGCTGAATATCTGTAGATTATTTACAAAGCTTGTTTCTGATTAAATACAAGAACATTAAAGCAGACTACACTATAGCTGCTAGTCACAGTGAGTCAGAAAAACTGGTGATAGTTTGGGTGAGATTCTGATATTCTTACCAGCTTTGCAGCTTCTTATTCCTTGAGTAGTCCATTAGTTTCAGAGAGATTATTTATGAAGCAAGGTGCTGCAGTTCATTACCAGTAAGGATATCAGAATCTTACATAAGAAAGAAAAAACAAAAAGGAAAGGAAAACAAAACAAAAAAAAAGTTGTTAACTACAATTATTAGAGTCCACTAATAAGTCATTTTATTGGACATCATTCAATTTATCTAACAAAAAAAAAATCCTAGTCTATGATAAAGTAGTCAGCTGCCTCAAAAACCTTTGAAAAAGGTTTTTGTTTTTTAAAAAAAAATCTATATTCATGATATGGTCTTTAGTCAATGTCACTGGCAAATAAATTGAAACAGATTTGAGCACTATTAGATCTAGTTGAAAGCCATCCTTCTAGGCAATGACTCTGCTATAAAAGCATAATCAGATGCACAGGACACTCCTGTGCTTTATATGGATGATGTAATTTTAAGAACTGAGACCTTCTAACTGCTCTAATTGGTAATTGGCTGTGAAACTAGTGATATCTGAAACATTAAATATATAGTCACGTGTATTTGCAAGATATGAAATAAGGTCTTTATTGAGTATAAGTATCTATTACTGGGAAAATTAGACAGATATTGCAGAGACAAGGGAAGAGTGATAGGATGCCAGTGTGTGTATGAAGGCAGCAGTGGGTAAGACTAGTATACTGGGAGGTAACTGATACGAACTATCCAAAACTCGGAGCCCTGGATTAACATTATGCTCATTGAACTTTCTTCTGTCCTACTTTCTAAGGGGTTATGCTATCTAAGGAGATTTTTAATTTTTTCTATTATTTTTCTCTGGCATTATTGAATCTGAAACTAAGGAAAGTCTCTTCTCCTATTACAAGTCTTGTTTTTTGAAGACCACAAATTACTTTAATTGTCTTTAGTGTTGTCAGATAGGCCTTCAATAAAGCATCTGGATGTGACTCCATGCAAGCACACTTGGTGTTCATTACCAAGGAAAATAATACCAAGAATGAGAAAGAAATTCCTCCTCTAGGATGTCTGACTCCTAACAGCTGATCTAGAAGAACTCCTGGACTTAAAAATAGGCATATGTTCATGTGCCAACCCAAGGTGAGGGTACATCTCCCGTCTGACAAAAAATGTTTGTCTTGTCTGTCAAGTTAGGTGATCTCCTGAATTTCTCAAACATATCTGAAACTAAAAGGGGGATATGGAAAGTAAGAAAGGTGTTTCTCTGTTTCTCTTCAATGAACTTTCTCATTCACCATTAACTCCACTAACTTGAGAAGAAAGAGGATGAAACAGCTCTCAAGCCTACAAGTGAATAAACTTGATCATCTCCACCCCTGCTGTTTACTGGTCATACCAACTCTGCCAAGTTTCCCTTAGTGTTTGTTTCTTAAAAGAAATCATACAGCTTTATGAAAATACCAGTAATAAATGGCATGCTAAAGGGCTACAGTATCTTGACAGAAGTTTGACAAAATGAATATAAAACATACTCTTCAAATCATACAGCCTTATTTAGGAGTTAATTATGTAAAACAGAGCAAAATACTGAAAAGCAACCGTGAAATGCAGCAATTCAAGACTTCTACCAAGCGAATTTACAAACTTTCCGTTATAAATATAAACCCTTTAAAACCATGTAAATAATTAATCCTAGATAAATTTCATATGCATTAAGTACTATTAATGAGATAATTATATATAACAGATAATTTAAATATTAAAGATACTGCAGTATATTCAGAAAAGCAAAGCTAAGACCAACCACATGTTACTCTGATTACATAAAGCACTAATTTTTGGAATTAAATTCCAGATCAGTAAGGCATGTAAAGTTTAGAAGATGAGTGCTAAATACTAAATTCCAAGAATTAGCTTTCCATTAGAAGTTTATTCCTACAGGCAAAAAAATAGTACAAAATGTGTGCATTCCAAAGAACAACACAAATCAACCTATTAGGAAGATCCTATCTTTTCAGTAACCTTACAAACCATTACCAATCCTAAGAATAACATTTAAATAGAACAGCCTTGCTCCAGGTTTTCTCATTTCTCAATATTTTTATTTGCACCAGTACATGTAGACCTATGATTTTGCTTCAAGCATCACATCACATCTTACAGTCCAACAATTACTCATTCAAGTGTGCAACACAAGCAAACAGGCCTGCAGTGCCATTCATTTGTTCCTCAGATGTAATCCTTAGCACTGAGCTCCCTGCTGTACTTTTGATTAGCCATATTCCATTGTGCTGGTAAAAGCTTTGAGAATACAAGTCAAAGTACAATCTCCCCCCACGACACATGAATAATTCCAAGGAAAGACTAATAGCCTAAGAAAGGCCACAGCCATAAAGGAATGTTAATTCTGGTGACACTAGATTCTGCAGTGTCAAGCCTATTAACTTTGCAATGGATTGTTTTTCCTTCCATCAAGGGCTGAACTCAGTACGCTGGAGTTTACTTGGTCAAAATCCATTTCTAACACATTGTTTTACTGTCTCCTCACAAAATAAGTATAGAAACACTTTGATTTCAAACCACAGTAACGAATATTTTCTGAGAAACTGACTGATGCAAACCCTTTAGCAATCTCCAGAATCCCTAGTGAAAGGGGATTTTCCTATGTGACACACACATTCAGGACCACCCACTAGTTCTAGAGATTGAGGATATATCTTCAGTCCCTGGGTTCTGAAGCAGAAAATATGTGGATCGTCATGCCTGTGATACCCTTGTGTTCAGTGGGTTTCTGTTCAAGAGCCTGTGCGAGACCATGACAGACTGCTTTAAACTTCACAGCTACAGAAATACTTTTGCATGGACCTAATTCTATTGACTTCTTTTTTTTTTTTTTTTTAAATAAATAATTTTAATAGGAGCTAAATATGGACTATGCATGAAGGAATAAGTCAAACATTACATTTGGCAGACTTCTGGCTTTCTTAACTACTTGAAGGGGAGTATAAATATGTTACAGAATGGTATTTCAAAAGAGAAAAAGCAGTAAAAGAAGCTAGAAAAAGGAAAAAGAAGTTTACACCAGAAGAAACATGACTCTGTAGCTATAAGATCTACTATCTGCAGAAAAGCCCATAAACGTGGTCTGAAAAATAAGAACTTTTACTTACAACTTATGGTGATGCCAAGTTCCACATTATGCTTCTTTGGTAGTTTCACATGAAATGTTCCACTGCTTGGTATAACTGATTCTATAAAAAATATTTAAAATGTTAGATAATTTATAAGGCGTAGCAACTCCATGTGCATGGAACTATACATGTAAGCTGATGAAATCACATCAGAGTCACAAGGCAAGGATGAAACACGGGGGCTGAAATGAAGGAGGTAGGACGTATAAAGTGTGATTTATAACTCTACTGGTAATTTCACGGTAACTCAATTTTTTTTAAGGTTTAACTGAATTTGTGGAGATTGCACGGGCCAGCAGCCAGCTGAGACTGCAGGTTTTTAGCTCGTATGCAAGTTCTGTGAGCACACGTGAAAATTTTACTGCTGGCAGACCGCTTTTAATTAAAAGGACAGGAGATTGAGTCATGAGGATTTCCAACCTTTGTTGCTGCAGGACTAACACTTATTTTTAACTGTCCACTGCGTTAACTGCCATAGATTTAACATCTAGCGGTAAGAAAAGGAATCCAGTGGGGTAGAGCACACACATAATGTGTACTTGTTTGATATACACAGTTTATGATTTTATGGGTATATTCTGTATGCTTAAACACATTACAGAATAAAGGAATGCCATTAGGAATAATACTCACCAGCAAAATTAACAATGATTCTTCTGGCCTTTATTAATTCAGTTTCTATTATTTCATTTAGATTGCTGGTTTGAGATACTGTAAGTGAAACACCTCCAGAGTTTTTTTGCTTATCTACCTGTTCTAATACTTTTCTGTCTTGCAAAGCATTTCATTATTTGGCCTGTAGAGGATTTGTCTCTGCTCAGCAGAACATTTCTATCTCAAGGCAGAAAAATGTCTGGAAATAACTCAGAGGAGGGACAGTCACCAGATCTTACTACAGGACCTGTAATTTCTGTTTGTGTTCTGAAGTACACTGCAGGGCTGTGCAAAATGAGAAAGCTGTACAAAAAGACACATTTCAAATAAGTCACTTGAAAACTGAATGGTGTAGATGTGAGAAAAAAGCCTCTACTTTGGATGCCTAACACTTGCAATGTACTTGGGATTTATTTCTTCATTTTTCTTGCAAGACAGAATAACAGGACATTCATACCTGCAACATCAAATTCTATTTCCAAAGTGACCTTGTTGGTGATAGAGGAGTCTCTGAGCAGTTGATTGGCCTCATCAAATGTGCTGTCTTCTGTTGGGACACCATTTATTGACACTATTCTGTCTCCTATTTGCAGCACCCCACACCTTGATACACAGTGATATAAAACAATCATCAGATGTGCATGTTACCAGAACCAGCAGTATCACAGAATCACAGAATCATTTAGGTTGGGAAAAACATCTAAGACCATTGAGCCCTACCATTAACCCAGCACTGCCAAGCCCACCATTTCTGTGTGGAATGGCCATATTTAAATGCCTTTTAAATACCTCCAGGGATTGTATCTCAACTCCTTCCCTGGGCAGTCTATTCCAGTGCTTGACAACCTTCTTCATTGAAGAAATGTTTTCTAATATCCAATCTAAACCTCCCCTGGCAGAACTTGAGACCACTTCCTCTTGTCCTGTCGCATGTTATCTGGGAGAAGAGACCAACCCCCACCCGGCTACATTCTCTTTTCAGATAGTTGTGGGGAGCTATAAGGTCCCCCCTGAGCCTTCTTTCCTTCAGATTAAACACCCCCAGCTCCCTCAGCTGCTCCTTGTCAGACTCCAGTCTAACAAGTGCTCCAGACCCTTCCCCAGCTCTGTTGCCGTTCTCTGGACATGTTCCAGCCCTTCAATGCCTTTCATATAATGAGGGGCTCAGAACTGAACACAGGACTTGAGGTGCAGCCTCACCAGTGCCGAGTACAGGGACATGATTGCTGCCCTGGTCCTGCCGGCCACACAGTTTCTGATACAAGCCACCTGATCAAACACATTCAACCTAGCCTTGAGGGATAATTGTGGCATAGCAGTTCAACAGTCTGCCCGGGCACAGAAGATGCTGCCCCTTCGCACCACGACACTATGAAGCACACCCAGCACGGGCTGTGCTCTCTAGGTGCTGGGACCCAGGAAGAGAGTTCTGCATGCTTCCACCCCACCCATGGACATCATCTCTGCCTCTGACCCTGGGTTGCAGGTGAAATGGCAGCTGGTACTTATCTGTGCAACTACTATCATTCTCATGACATGATTAAACACATATAAAAGCATAACAATGCAACTGAAATAATTAGTGAGTCAAAATTCTGATATTCCTTAAGATTTGATTCTGTACCAAAACTGAACAGAGCTGGATATAACTTTCCCCTGGCACACTCAATTATCACTATTTTGACTTCAGTGATGTTTCTGATTGTCTTTTCTTTTGCAGGAATATAGCCTCCAGTCTCCCTCTGGAGGACTCTGTATGGTAAGAACACTGGTGCTTGTCATTCTTTCACAGCTGATCAAGTGCATGAAATACCATTGTCAGAACAGGAAAGTGTATTACTTGCCCCACTCCATTGAGCAAGGCCCTATAATTTGTCACAAACTGAAAGAAAGCAGTGAGCCCAAAGTATCCGAGGAACGCTCACCAAAGGTATTTAGCAGTCAATTTAAAGAGCCTCACCTTTCTGCCGGACTGTCAGCCTCAATATAGGAAATGAGAGGTGGAGAAGACAAGGTCTCAGTAGCAAACACGCTACCCTGGAGCTGTATCCCAAACCCTACTATGGGGTCAGCTGTCAGCACTACTTCTGTGGTTTCTGTGTGGACGACCTGCCCAGCCAAACCAACAGTGCTAGAGGCTAAAGACACTATAAAACAGAGCAGACCAGGAGGAAAGACATTCATATACAGCAGAAATTCCATTACTTTTTGAGAAAATTGATCTGTACAATAAATCTAGTCAATGAAACATCTCAAAGTCAATTTAGGTTAAAGTTTATAAATTATGTATAAACAGTTATGACATATAAGATAATAGAAAACATCTGGTTGTATGTTAGAATGCAGAAAGATAGTTCTCGCAGTGAGTAAAATAAACATGTTTGATTCCCACTCCAAAAATCTCAGGACATCCTTGAATTGTGTTTGCATTAGGTCTGAGGCATGGATGAGCAGAACTTTAACAGGAACTAAGGGAATTGGAGGCACAAGCCCAGCTGTTATTCAGGCAGATTCATCTTTTGAACATCTCACAGCAATGCATTGTTACTAGCAACAAAGCACATGGACCAGGCTTGCCTGCACGAAGTAAGGATGCCTTCTTTTTGTACATGTTTACTGTAAGTCAGCAATTTGTTAGGCCAACTGGGTAGTGTAAGGAAGTTGAACAAACCACTCTGTTTCAGCAACCAGTGTATCTCAAGAGATTGTGAGAAAAGAAGTTCTGTGGGGTGTCTCAAAGACACTGGGGGACCCTTCTGTGAGAAACTCAGACAGCTATTTCTGTTCTCCTGATTTACTCACACTTCTGAAAGACTGCAGCTCAGAACAAATCAAAACAAAAACAACACTGAGATTCAATGTAATCACCTATGAAAGGAGGAGACTGCACCTTTGCTTCCTTATCTCTCTATAAATGTCTATTGAATCTATTGTCCTGTATTGTTCATTGTATCACTGTTTGAATTCCCCCAGTGACAAACTATTGCCTTTCATTATGTCATACACAGAAAGCTGTGGTTTTTCTATTCCTGTTCAGTAATGATAATCCTCCACTGCCAAGGATTTGGAATGGTTTTGTGTTATCAATGTATGTCATTACCTCTCCACCTCCAATTTCCTTCAAAACCCATTTCTGCCTGCAGCATCTGCTAAGAATTAGATAAAATTTCACAGTTTATCTGAGGGATGGTTTACCTGTGCATTTTTTTCTCTCAGATGTGGGGAAAAAAAATTTGACATTAGAGGTAATATTAGCACAACTGTACAAAGATGTCGGAGGTTATATAAGTATTTTCCCACACATCGGGGCTGCAAGCTGTTTATCAGTTAGTATAAATCTGATTGATGTGGCACAGTTGGCAATGACAGTTCTTTGCAAAAATTTTCACTTGTCAAAAACCTCACAAGTTTCTGTTTTCTCCCAGCAAAGCTCCTTTCCACTCTGAAACTGTCTTTTCCAAATTACTGTGAATTCTTCCTCATATCTTGTTTTAAGTTTCCTTTGTAAGAACTGTGCATTATTTCAGATGCTCAATAGCTTCTTTCTTACTGTTTCTTTTATCTGCACTCAATAAAACTTAATTATACACAAACGCAAATACTAAAAATCTGTTCTTAGAAAATTCCATCAGCTTTAGAGTTTACTACATATGAGAAATAGGTTTCTCCAGTCCTCACTGTTGCAAAGGCTAAAATATAACTAAACTGAATTAATTAATATAATACCTAACACACCCTCTAGAAACATCTAAATTTAGGGCATCCAATCTCAGAAAAGTTCCATTTTCCCTTTATTAAAGGTCATATAACAATTACTTATTTCAACTTTTAGGACAGTTAAAGTTTTAATTCACATTGGGAAATTAAGTCACTATCTGTGGGATTTAAAACTCAACTCTGATAAACATTTTGATGATGTTGACACTTAAGTGTGACAATTAGGAACTCCTTCCACTCCCAAAGAAAATGAAAGAGAAACAGAAACAAAAAAAAAACCAGAGGTGAAAATATCCTTTCCTAATAATGTAACAGCAGCTATCTCCTAAGCCTCTATAAAATGGCACAGGTACCCAAATCCATGACTTAGAGCATGTTGGGGTTTGTAACTCAACAATAACTGTAGCAAGACACACTGACATTTTTTGGCTCCTTGATGGATTAGAATTTTTGCAGGCCAGGAAGCAGCACTGTTGATTTAAAAAGAGGACATGGATGTGTATGTAGTTCCAGTGAATGCTGGTTGCTATTGTTAGGGGTACATTCCAACACACTTGTATAGTTCTCATCCAACTCTTAGCAACATTCCTGGGGACTGGTTTGCTATATACTCTGGATTTATGTAAATAATAATCTTGAATTTGAAGATTATGTACTTGTTACTTTTATTCCTGCAGTTATGAGAAGCAGAGCAAGATGTATTTCAAGGTACATATATGGATTATTATGCCTCCACTCTCCCACTCTGACCCATAAGAAATTGAAAAATGTTCACAATTCCTCCTGAGAGTTGTTGAGAAAAGAGCACCCATGCATGTCTAACACCTCCTCTCCAATTTCTACCAGATATGCAAACATAGTAATGTAAATTGGTATAAATTACGTCTCATTTCCAACTACTAATATGAACTTATTACAAAATACTTCAGGATTTAAACTTTAACAAAGTGATAATCTATGTGTTTCTACAATGAATCCCATATTTTAAACAAACAAACAAACAAACAAAAAGCAGAGGAAGAATAAAAACTTAAAACAAGTGGCATAAAAAAGCATGTGGCAGCAGGGCACACCCTCAATTTTTACAGCCACATGTTTAGAAAGATCTGCATAACTAATGCAATAGTTGTTAAATCATGACCATAAAAGTCTTGTAACCCCTTGTGCCATCACACTTAATCTTCACGAATTATGCCATGATCACATTTTGTTATTGAGGTATTCTTAAATAATTGGCAATGTAAACTTTATAGCAACCTACATATTTTTCTTCCCAAGTGACATTCCAAAAGATTTATTATAATTTACCTTAATAAAACCCTCAAATGATCCAACTGAATTAAAGAGAAAAAATCCCACTAAAATTACGAGTGTGCTACTCCTTTTCTATGAAAAGCACAGCAGTCAATCTACCTGGTTCTCATGAGTCTCCCATAAAGGGAGAAGGGTAAGGTTTTCCAAGTCTTGTTGATGGATAGTGGAAAGGTACAGGACTGGTCATTCTCTATCCTGCTCCCTTGTAGCACATTCAGAGTAGTGTGGGTCTCTTAAGTTGGCTGTTACTGCTGTCACAAGTATGGGTGTAAGTCCAGTAATGGAGCGAGGAACTCTGCCTGGGCTGATATGCAAACTTACAGAAAGAGCAAACAAGTCTGTTTGGCTGGCCAATTCCTCCACAGCTAGTTCTGGTTCGGGGTGGATGATGTAGACACTGGCTGCAGTGAGGCACTGACCACCCAGTGAAGGGGCCAGTTCCACGTATTTTGTAATGCTCTATATCAAGACCTCACAATGTGAATGCCTAGTAAACTACTGCACAACAAAGCCTCGTCCTAACTTCTCCTATCTAGGGATTTGTCTAATCAGAGCAGCCTGTCATCCCCAGGGCCTTCTGACTGGAAGAATCTTTCAGGTGGGCTGCAGTGCTTATGTGACTGTCCCACTTAAATGCCACATCACTGGCCTTGTTTTGAGTCTTTGCAAGATAACACAGACAAGGCTTCCTTGAAGGAAAAATAGCTGAAAAATTTAACAACACAAGTAATGGCTGTCTCCAAGATCCATAATAGGATTAGCTTTCAGGATTTCATCCTTTGTTGAACAGACAAAACATAGCACAAGTGAAGAACTATTTTTTGCATTGATTTTACTATTCAAATCAATTACTACCAGTGTAACACTACTACTGTTTCTCATGTACAGATGAGAACGTGTGAGACCTGGACCTCTACAGATATCAAAGCATGACAGATACAGTATCTCCCCGTGACCCAAAAGAATGCTTTAGAAGCTAACATGTCAATAGATGAGCTGTGAAAAACGGCTGATCGGATTAAAAATAAAAAATGCACTTGCAGGCAAATGTTATGCAAAAATATGTGCTTTATGAAAGAAATAAGAACAAGCAAGCAACAAAAACTGCAAGAAAGCAAAACCTCAGTTCCTCTCGAATGTATTCTCACAACACCATAGTGTCTGGCCTTAGAAGCTGCTGATTTGCTCTGGTTTTACTATGACCATGGGGAATCTTTAAAACACAGCAGCAGCACTGTAATGTGCAGCAGCTCAGTTCCTCCAGAGTGGACTTCTGAGCGTTGTTACCCAGAGAAAATTATTTACAGAGCAGTTCTCACCTCCCTGCTCTGGAGGAACTGAGCTGATGTGGATCACACAAAGATGGGCAAGCCAAAAGAGAAGTGGCATTTACATGGAGTCTGGGAAAAAAATGCACTGACAGAGCCACACTCTTTCCAGCCCAGTGAATGTTTAGCAATATGCAAAGTGGAACAGCCTGAACAGATCTACTCTGGCTTGGGAAATTACTGACTCATAGGCCATCCATGCTTTGAATCACAGAGAGTGGTCAAACAAGGCTATTTAGTCTTCACTGTTATTTGTTGCTCTTCCTCACCAAAATAACTGTACCGGTCATGGTGTAGATGTAAACATTAGAACTACCTAGGAGGTGCCGTGGCAAGCTCTGCCTTGCCTAATGTGATAGCTGGTTGAGCTTACCAGCAATCTGTTTTTGACTGCTCAGCTATGAATTCTATTCCCTAATGGAAGCTGGAAGAGTAGAAAAAAGAAGTTGAAAATCACTTCAGTAATGGTATAACAAACTCTTCCAGGACTGTTGGAAGAAAACATTCCTTTATATATTTCAGATGAGATAGTTATGCTGCATGGCATCTACTCATCTCATTTTAGCACTGGACAAATATTTTTACCCTTATGTTTCCCTACATCTAAGAGAGACTCTCTCTTTTGCCTAGAATATATGTATGTTAATTAAGGTACTGTGTAACTCTTTTTCTGTATCTTCCCCCTCCTCCACCCATTCATTCACTGCACATTTTTGAGCAAATGCTGTTACCACCTACAGGAGCTTTTGAAGTCCTTCTTTTTCATCCTCCGCCTCATCATTGTCCCACGTGGGCTGGTGGAGTAGAGGCTGCGAGGTAAGGTCCCCATGTTGAGGGAACTCAGGCTGTATGCACTCATGGAGGTAGGAGAGAAGGATGAAGACACCAGAGCTGCTGTAAGAAATCAAACACTTGGCATACAGCACTCAGTCTTCACAGAAGAGTGAGGCACATGCCTGTAACTCATCAATGAATCAAACACTCTATGTATATGCTGTGTATGATGCACAGGAATGGTCTGTGCATTTCCAATAACAAAGACATTAAACCATACAGGTGACCCTAGGAAAAAGTATAGCCAGCATTTCATGAAAACACTTGCTGGAAGCTAACAAAGATAATGTAGATACAAAAAGTATATTCAGAGTATACAACTTACTTTAAGCAAAGCATGTTAAATTAAATTTTTTCAACACATATCTCCAAACTAATGCACATCAATATATCTAGATACACTGATTTCAGAAATGCCTTTCTGTAGTAGGTAATTTCTGACAAAGATTTATAAGCAATGCCTTGCATTCAAAAATCATGCTTTATATACATTAATCCAATGGTCTACTCATTTATAGAAAGAAGAAGAGCTGATTCACTCAAAATTTTCAAGCCTTTTCCTGGCTACAAAGGCTGCTTTGTTGCAGAGAGGAAAAGGTGTAAAATGTCAGAAATAACCTTGGCATGGCTATGAAAAAGTGTAGCATCCATAAAACTGAAAAGGTTTTAGAGCCTGAAATGGGAAAAGTATGAGTGAAAAAAAGAGGGGAGTGAGGAGGAAGAAGAAGAAGAAGAGAAGGAGAGAGTATGTCAGCAGGAAAAAGCATGGAACATTACGAAGGCTTTTCTGAGGAGGCGCTTTCTGGAATTTCAAGGCTGGCATCCTGCAATGGTCAGGGTGGTAGGTGTTATAATGGTGGTAGGTGAGGAGGCTGCTGTGGCTGTTGGCACACGAATCCCAGGTAAGTTGCCTGTTGCTTCTTTGAACCTTCACTGCCCGCATGAAGGGATGATGGAAAATCAGAAAACAAAAGGACCAGAGAAGAGGTAAAAGTAACTGAATTGCACAAACAAAACAAAAAACCCCCCACAAACTAGAAATGAAAGAAAGAAAATTAACTGAAAACAAACCAAACCAAAATAAAATAAAAGTAAAAAATAACCTGGTCTTGTCTTCTTATCGGGGATGCTAACTTGAGGAGCAGAAATAATATTTTTTTGCAGAAAAAATGCTTCTGCTTTTTTTCTCTTTTTTGTATTTGTTTTAAAAAGATGACTACTGAATCCATTACTAATCTTGCTCTGCCTTAAGGGCTAGATTGCAAACTTTATCAGAAAATACTAAGACACTACATATGACCACTAACTGAAGGTTAATAGTCTCTGCCTGCATTAATCTACTTTAAAAAAACAACCAGATCCTTTACATGGCACTGCCTAGAATGGAGATGCTTGCTCGCCATTTCAATTTACTGTATTGACATTTTAATTTTGCCACAGTCTATTGCTGGCATTATGCTATTCTGTGCAGTAAATGACTTCCCAAGGCCAGCAGAAGGAAAACTCTATCCTGAAACCTGGTTAATAAAGAAAAGAGGTCTTATTGATTAGCGGGATGTGCAATTTTATGGGGTTTTTTTGTTTTTTTTTTTTAACTTGATCTTCAAAACTTTAAAATGATCCTTCACTGGATGAAATTTGAGACCATATTTGATTATTTAATTGCTGGTTCTATGTATGTGGGATCTGGGATATGCTGAAAGTGAAGACAGGTATTTACCAAGAGAACGGGAAGCATTTCAGTTGATGTGTCAAATCTTAAAGGAAAGTGATTGAAGTCTCCCTTGATTAAATACAGTATATTCATCATTAAATTCAGCATGTCTGTATCCTTGCTGAACCATAGAGGCACAGTTCAAATGGGGAAGTATTTACGGAATTTTTTTCTTAAAACACCAAGGGATCCACCCATACCACAGAGTCATTGAATTGTTTGGGTTGGAAGGGACCTTAAAGACCATCTTGTTCCAACCCTCCTGTCATGGGCAGGGACACCTTCCTCTACACCAGGTGGCTCAGGGCTCCCACCCTACCTGGCCTTGAACACTCCCAGGGACAGGGCATCCACAACTTCTCTGTGCAACCTGTTCCAGTGCCTCCCCAGCCTCAAAGTGAAGAATTTCTTCCTAATACCGAATCTAAACCTGCCCTTTTTCAGTTTCTATAAAATAGAGGTTGCTGTCTTAGGCCCATGAGTTTTATTACCTGTGTACCTCTGCTACCTGCTACACCTGTAATGGCTGCAGACATCTGTCCCCATGCTGGACTTTAACAGAAGCCCAAAACCTTGAATGTTTAGGTTGGACCTACACCTTGCATTCATCTCTTATTCCATGAGACAAAATGAGGAGGAAAAAAGGAAGCCACCACAGCAAGCACTGTGCTGTGGCAGAGGGAAAGCTCATGCTTTTGTATTACATGAGCAGTGATCTGCTAATTGCCTGGCTCTGCTAACCCTTCTGACTCAAAAGCCTATCTTCACAGGGTGGATTTAGTGTGGAGTGCACACCAGGGAAGGGACAGGGAAAGGGAGCACAGGGGCTCACCGTGTCCCTGCAGCCTGGTGGGGTGGTGGAGACCCTGCAGGCTCTGGAACTGCCTGACGTGGACCTGTGCCTTCAGTCAGATTGCCTCGGAGTTGCATCCCCTGCTGAGAACACTTTCTGTGCCCTGGCATGTGCTTGAATCAAAATAATTATTTTCCCCCCCAATATCAGATATTAAAAGGAAGGGAGGGGTGCAATGCCAGTTCCAGGCTGGGTCTGTGCCCCCTGACTTCCCCTGGCACCACCACCCTCAGGGATTTTGGAAAATCTCGTGTTAGCCACAAAAGTCCCAGAAACACCAGAAGCAGCCTGATATGGCCTTATGTATTCTACAGACTTATCGTGTCTTCTCAGATGAAACCGTCTCTTTAATTACACGCACAGAGAGTGAGATTTCTTAACTTTAACTATGGTGTAAAAATTAAAATCTGATAAGAACAACGTGGCCAGGTGGGTTTTCATTATTTTCAAGCTGCTGTGAGCCTTGTTTAATTAAAAAGACTGCTTCCAGCAGGAAATTATCTAGTAGTCCTTGAGATTTTTTCTTGACGTTTTATTTTCATGCCGAGAGTAGAGATAAAAATGTCCTACAAAGTGAGAAGGTACACAAATTCAGTTTGCTCAGCTTGTAGAAGGATAATCCCAATTCAACAAAAGTTCTGTAAAAGAAAATCCTTTTGTGTGTAACCACAGTAATTTAGTGGTAATTTGAGCTATTCCAACCCAGGGTTGTGTATAGAAAACATAAAACTAATGGGGCAGCAAGAGAAATGAATGTCAGCAGTACAAAGGAAAACAAGGAAAAAAACATGAAAAAGAATCCTATCTTTTATAGAGCTCTTCACTTTATTTTAGGGCTAAAATTTCAGTTTATTTTATATACTGACTTTCCTGCCCATTTAAAATTCCTAACATATTCCCACCAGACCAATAACTGAGCTCAGCAGATACAGCCCTAATGACTCAGCTTATTCCAGACACATCAAGGGAGACTTTCACTCTCTGCAGCCTCAAGGCCATATCACACCTGATGAAAGGTTGTTTCCAAGAGGGTACTTGCTTCCATAAAGCTTGTTATATCTTGAATTGGTCATGATATTGGAGTAGCACCACCTGGTGAGGGGCTAGAATGGGCTGTAAACATCCTAGTTATTCTGCCTTACTGAAGAAAGCAACTTTATTACTTTAGGGATACTTTCCCCCAAAAGATGCTTTTATATATCATCTTTTGCAGATCACCTTGATATGATTTTTTAACAGCCAGTTCTTAACTCTGGCATAGTGAGAGCATTGCTTTTTCTAAGCATCTACACTGGTTACGAGCACATTCAGAGCATCAATCTGTTTTAAATGTTGGTTAACAAACCAACTGCTTCAAGTAATACAATCGTCTACACAAATCATTGGCCGTGGCATTTGTCTTCCCAAAAGAAACAGTCTTCAAAGATTCTTTAACCAGGCACAAATTAATTGTATGACATCTTTGCTTAAAAAAAAAAAAAAAAGGAAGATCTGTTTGCAATGTACTGTCATAACTGAAAAGAATGGAAATATATCGCAAATTTGGCCTCCATCTCATTCTGCTTGTGCAGAATCACCCTCCACTCCCTTGTGGCTCTAACCAGCTTAAGCAGAAAGGGGAAAGTGCTGAGTAATGGGAGAACATGTAATTGCCAAGGTTATTTTTTGTTCATCCTGGTCAAGGAGAAACTCCTGTCTCCTCCATCACTAGCTCAGTATGCCCCACTCTGAGACAGTGACTAGAGCATCACTTATCAACTTATCCAGGAAAACTTGGATCTTAGATTGATGCCCAGAAACATTTAGATTCACTGACATTTTGAGACCTCAGAAATCTTGTCTTGGTCTAAAGGGAGGCAGAAGCACAGTACCACAGGCCCAGAAAAATGATACCACTGGTTCATGCTGCAACACACATACCTATTCTCTGTGTATTTGATAACTCTTGTTACTTCTTTGATGTCTATTACCATGTGGTATTTTAGACTGAATTTATTAATTACTGTGAATTAACCATTTTCTCAGGATTAGGTAGAAGACAAGACAGGCAGCCTCCATCTTCAAATACTAAGACATTTTATATACATTTGATTTGAAAATGGAAAGCTATTCTATTCAAGCATGTTGGTATGAAATAACTATCATAGTGAAAAGGTCTGCAATCTAGGGAACTGTTTCCCAACAGTTTCCATAAGCATTGACAACGAACCCATGAAGCAATCTCAGAAATACTCTAAAAGATTATGGCAATAAATAATAATGCCATTAACAAGGGAAAATATGGGAGGGGTTTACGTATTTTAGGGGAGAATAGGTGTTATTAATGAAGTGACCATAACTATCAAGTCAATATCCTGAAAACAAGTTGGTTGTAGTACTACTTCACCCTGTAAATTTAAGAAGCAATGTAGAAATTGATCTACTGAAGTATCTCGTGGTGCCCCCAAAAATTGCAACAGTACAGTCAACAGATGTCTTAATGTACATCTGCAAGTTTGTAGAGCTATTTCTTAGCAAAACACTTCCCTCTCCAGCCAGAGGAACCCTCAGAGGGTTCATTAAGACCAAGAAAACACAGAGCTGCTCAGAAACTGCTGAAGCATAACCTGGGGAGCTGAAACAACATTTACAGTCATAGCTGCAGCAATAGCTTTGACCATTCAGCACGGGCAGGCAAAGCAAAAGAAAGGAAGAGGTATTTGGTGCTACAGATCCTCTTACCGTGCTCCGGGCCTTTCAGTGCTAGTCGTGTCTGGTGGTGGGGAAGGATCTCCAGTTTGACATTATCCGCTGCATTAGCCAAAAACTGCGTTGCTTCCGCCAGCGTACAGTACTCCATGCTGGTGCCATCAATGGACAGAATATGGTCTCCTACATGTAATGCACCACATCTAAATAAAAGGGGAAAAACTTGGTATGATCAGGTATGCTCTTTGCTTGCAAAATGAGTTCTTCTGCCTTCAAACTGGTCATGACAACTAAGAACGTGTTCTTTTTTCAAGAGACATTTGTGTTTTGTAGGCACTGTCACTGGTCAGACTTTATCTCTATTAATACAAACCTTAAAAACAATTCAGTTAATACAGCATATGCCAAGACATCACTCACAGAACTGCAATGGGGTAGCTGACTCTAAAAATATGTGTGAATGGCAGCAGGATAAAATGAGAAGAGCTTAAGGAGACTCGAATAACTTGGTCAAATATCCCTCACACGAGCACCCAGTTCATCATTTTTTGAGTTATAGTTCAACATTTATTAGTACAAAAGCTGTAAATGACGATGAAATTATGCAGTAGTCAAACAAATAATGAAACCAGGGCTAGCATGGTGACTCTAGGAGTGGGGTGGGGAGGGGTCTATCTGCTAAATCTCGCTGCACTCAAGAGACTGGCTACTGGATGAGTTGAGAAATGCAAACACAGCAGTCAGCATCCCGACGTACCAGTCAAGTGGACAGCTCCTTTAATTGGTTACCCCCTGTGAAATGGGAAAAAACAGAGGGAGAAAATTAAAGCATCCTGCACCATTGAACTGGAGAACACCCCTGGATCAATGGCCGTCACTCTCAAAGTTTCTACTGTAGGGAAAAGCCCACAGAGGAGCTGTAGACTCACTGCTACAAGTGGGTGCCACCAAAAGCACCATTGCCAAAGAGGAGTTACAGGATAGGGTGACTGGGGACATGCAGGAGGAATTTGCTGCTGAAACGTAATATTTTAAGACATTTTAGATAGAGATATGTATATAGAACTATACTGTATATGTATAAACACACACGCACGCACACAGACACACACACCTCAGAAAAGATCCCACAACTCTGTTCCAGAGGTTCAGACCACTGGGGAAAAATAACTATCTATAATTTAAATGGTTTAAATGGTTTTATCTGAAGTGGAAAAATTACAGCAAAGCAATTTAAAAATACAGAAGCCAGTCTTCCCTATACCTCACTTATATTCTAAAATATCAGTAAAAGGATCCAGACATAAGGAGTTCCATTTCACTGTGCCACAAGAATGAGTGATATATTCTAAAAGAACACTTCAAGGTTGCAAAGCCTCAAAATTTACTTCCCTTGACAGCTGTTCCATATGGTGGACTTACTTCAAGAATTCCAGTAGGTAATTTTTTTTTGGTAATACTAATCTCTGCCACAGCGTTACATTTAATAGCCAGAGCAGAGCTCTAAACTCCTGTATTACATAGTGCAAGCAGCTGGTCACATATTACATGGGGGCTGGCTTACGTCTCTGAATAATACACAAATGAGCTACAGTAGATGTCCTGGAAGTCTTAGATGGAACAGTGATCTGAGAAAGTGCTAATTTTAAGACATGCAACCTTGAGAGAATCTGGTTCAGTCGATTTTCTCAAAAAAAGGGAAGGGTTACTTTAAAACCAGACCAAACAGAAAAAGAAGTAAAATGGATGCATGGACCTGCAGTGTCAGCCCTCTGTCACACTCACCTGTCTGCAATACTTGCAGATTTGATTTTGTCTATGACAATGACCTGTTTGTTGCAGCACATCGAGGTAGTTAATGCAACCCCAAGAGCAGCACCAGGAGTTTTGGCAACTTCAACTAGCAGTGGCCCAGATGCTGTTGCTACTGAATCTGTTAAAATTAGACAACAAAAGATCAGTATTATACCAATGCAGTATTTATGCCATTTTCATGTTTTCCCCACATAAAATCTGTATGGCTATTCTATTTCTCTAATCAGATAACAAGCCACTTCAAGAAGTTCTGGAATAGCATCATTTAAAGTGTTAATAATCAGCTCTTCATGTTGAAAATTATAAAAGCAAGAGGAAGTATGTGAATCTGGGATGTCAGAAAGTTTCAGAGTGTGTCAGAATCAGAGATGGACCAGATGAGGGAAACAGGATGTGTTAGTGAATCATTCTCTTGAACAACTGAAGATTAAAATAACCTGGAATTTAAAATAGGCATGCTGGAAAAACAGAATTAATTAAAAAAGTAGAAAATTATCTGTGAAAAACGAGTAAGTGAATAGGTTAGAGAAGGAAGCCGAACTAACTTTCTCAAAAGAAGATGAAGGTCTGTGGACAGCAGCTATAATAATCAAATGAAGAAGGTAAAGAAAAGATCTACAAGAAATCCTTCACAAAAAGAAAGGACAGTTTAGGAGAAAATGATGAAAGTGCAGGAGGCATGACAGCTAGAAGTAGTCAGAGTTAAAGCAAAATACATGTGAGGAGGTTCAGAAGATTCTTGTAACACCATGTCACTGGATAAAATACTGATTTACAACAGGGCATAGATAGTCATTATCGATGACTGTGGTGAGAAACTATACCCAAAGAGACACAAGTGATAGACACAGCAAAGCAAAAAGACAGCAGGCTTCTTCCTAAATGCCAAAACAAAGCAGGCAGTGATCAGGGTGAGGTAGATTCTGGAGATTGGCTGAGAACTCCTACTGACCAATACCCATTGATCGAAGCTCATCTCAGTGGAGTAAGATACAGCAACAGAAGGTGTCCTTTAAGGATATAAAAAGACTGAGACAAAGAAAGGGCTATCAGAAGCCTTTGGAGATGCTTACAATCAGAATAAGAAAAAACTGAATAGACAAAGATTTATGCTGGATCAAAGTTACTGAATGTCCTGCCAGCAAACAGGAGAGATTGGTATTCACAACATACTGGAGCCAGCTGTAAGGATACAAAGACAATATTCAATTGTGAGGTGTCTCAGAAGACACTAAGATTGGAACTGTAAAAGAACTGCAGCTGGGCTTCCAAGTCTGGAGGAGAGGACAGATGTAAGATACTCCATTCAGTTGTAGATCTAAAAAATTAACTCAAAAATGTAATATTGACACAGAAGAGACAGTGAAATGGTATTATCATACAAAACTAACAATCTATATAATGATACAAGAAATTGAATGAGAGTGATGACCACTCAGCGAAGGTGCTCTTCCTCGTTACCAAGTAATGTAGGTGAACTGCATCTAGAAATGGAGTGAAAAAAGGTTGGAGGGAATAACACGAAGTATCAGAAAAGCATCAGTTAATAGTTATAGAACTCCTTTAACAGTTATAGAACTTCTTTTCCCCCCACAACTTGAAATAATTTTTATATTCCTGCTGGTGTTCGTTTTCTTCAAGTTTGAAATCTGGGTGTTTGAAGGCAAGATTCAGTAATTTTGGAAGTGGTCATTATTCCTGAGCGATTAATTTTTGTGGTCAACTAGGGCTGAATTTTTAAAGGCTGAACCTTCACAGGCACTATCAAAATAAGCTGCTCCACAAACCTGAACTGATCTTTAAATTCTGAGCCAAAAGAATAGAGTCCACCCAGCAACATTTCTGCCTGGAACTTCAAGAACTAAGTAGCTTTAAAGCTGGATGAATTACCCTCAGCAGCTACCTGTCTTTCTCTAGTAACTGAAGAAGGAGTTTATCACAATGAAATTCTTGTCTTAGATGACTTGGTTAAGGGTCTAAGTAAGGCAGGATGCATGCAGTGCCTTGCATACAGCCAAATAAGCATGTACAGCAGAGCAGAATTTAAGTATTCCCTATTCTCATTCCTGCACTGAGAAACAATTATTTTCATTTTAAAAACATTCTAGTGGCTTCTGGAGCTACACGTTTCACATTTACAAATATATGGGAAGAAGACACAGTGTTTGTCATCAGTACATTGACAAAGGTTTTAACCCACAGTGATCCAGAAAATGGCAAAGCCCAACTTGCACAAGTTCTTTCTGCAATGGTTGCCTTGAGGAGAGGCAACTGAATGCAAATATCTGTTGAGAATGTGTAAATCTTGCAAGATGCTGGTCCTTTTTCCAGTTACTTGGGAAACCGCATAAGCACGATCAGCTTATGCCTGAGTGTTATTTCCCAGGTGCCTGTTGAAATGTACTGGAAAGGCAAACCAAGGCAGACAGGATGAATAAATAAGATAACTACATTAGAGGGACCAGAAGAAAAGAAATGGAGTGAGTCTAACAGTGGAAAAGAAGCACAAGGAAGAGAAATCAGAAGGCAATAATCAAGCACACATTCTCTGACAGAGAAGAATTAGTTTTTCATGTTGAAGTAAAGCATGGATATGAAAAATGAATCATACAGGTATAAATAATTCATGTGTGAAGATGTTTCAGTCATTAAGATATTTACACCATGACTGAAGCACTTACACAGTATGTTGATTTATTGACTGTGTAATTACATAAGATACACTGATGAATATTTGCGTGGAAGACACTCTAGATTTTTGATTTTGTTAATAATTTTTCTCATTTTAGAGTACTGCATCTCAATCACTACAAGAGGCCTGATTAAAACCTCCCCGAGGAAGCAGCATTGCTTTCTGCATGCTAATTCATTTCTTCAGCTAGATAGCAACACACCTTTTTTATTTGACAGCTTAAATCACTGGAAACAAGGGGTTTTATTCTGAATGTACTTTTATGACATGTAAATATACTATATGATATAGAAAAGTTTTGGATAAAATAAACAGTCTTACCAACCTCCTTTGCCTCAAAAGACAAACACAAATAATTTTAAAAGTTGAAAAACGTATTTTTAACCTGATAAAGAGATCACATTATATGTGTTTCTTTATGTCTTTGTAAATGTATATATCTGTTAATCCTTACTGATCTTCATGGTATCTCAAATCCAGGTCAACAACTGGTGGGTGGTGAAGGACAAAAAACACTAGGATTCCCACAGTGGGGAAACCAAAAAGCAAGCTGCTTGTATTAGGCAGCAGAGGACCTACATGTGAAACAGCACCTTTAAATGCCCTAGAAAGGGGAAAGTTCCAGTCATATCTTGCAATCAATATTGACACTAAATCCACAGGAAACCAAACTTTTTTAGTCTATGAGGCTTTTTTTTTTCCTTTCCAAAGCCTTCTTGTACTTAAAGCTGGGAAGTACTGCTATTGAGCCTGTTCCTGTAGGAACACTGAGCTCTATTGCTGCTATCTGTGCTCTGCAGTTTCTCACCTCTCTGACTGAAAGGTTTGGGGTGCTCTTTTACTATTTTCAAAGTCATGGCAACACAAGGTACAAATAGGTGAAAAGAGCTTGACATAGAGGAAGGACGTCAAAATAGATTTTGACTCTGAAGGGCCAGCTGGACCAACTGAAACACACAGCTTCAGAAGATATCAGACCGTATCTGCCACTGACCTCTCTTGGATGCTGCTGTACCTTATAGCAACGATGTGACAAATAAGTGGTATCTTACTATGTCACACTAATTTCCCAAGCTTCTTCCCTATTAGGTGTTTCCAGACTAACAAGTTTTTCACCTTATGACTGTATACAGCAGGTCCATGTAGCCTTCTCTTATGTGAAATCTCTGACTGAAAGTAGTAAAAAAAATCCAGCAAGGTGCTGGTTCAGATCAGAAAAAATGC
The DNA here is from genome assembly GCA_036785705.1 of Acanthornis magna. Classification (NCBI taxonomy): domain Eukaryota; kingdom Metazoa; phylum Chordata; class Aves; order Passeriformes; family Acanthizidae; genus Acanthornis; species Acanthornis magna. The sequence continues at coordinate 30,391,034 of JAWUZG010000001.1, forward strand.
ATGGGTCCTTAAACCTTGAAGTTCTTGCAATGCAAAGTTTTAACACTTTTGTATCAGTGCCTTTACAGACCTAAATGAGCCTCATTTATGTTAAAACCAGAAGACAGTATTTCACCAAAACATTTTTTCTTGATCAGAGGAGTGTGCTCTCCTACTCCTCACATCTTTTTTTTTGTTCCCCTCATACAAAATCTTTGCTGCCTACAGATAGCAAGTATGGTTGGACAGCTGGACCTTCTGATCTTAGAAGTGTTCACCATAACAACTCTATGAGTCTAAAGCAATCTCTCCCTCAGGTAGGAGCTTCTTCTCCATTCAGTTCTTGTCTGTGTACCCAAAACTTTATTTTCTTTCTCCTTTTCTGGAACCCTAGTTTTTATACTGAATACCTGTGTGCCTCATATGCAGACTAGTGGACCACAGAAGCATATCTTAGTAAAGTTAAGGAAGATTGTTAAGAACTGGAAAAAAGAACCTGAAATCTTTGACAGTCTTGCCTTTAAGAGAAAAAGTCTGGAACACTTACAGAAAATCACGATTGAAGAAATCAGTTTCATCACTCCCAAACGCCTTAGACTCTATTCTTGCTTTCCTCTGCTCTCTCTGTGCTTTTTTTAATTCACAAAAATCAATGATCCTTTCCCAGTACCCGCTCAGCAATCATATATGCGATAGCTCTGACGTATAATCATTGACTGTTCCCCAAAGAACCCATTGAGTAAATGGCCATAGAAAACTCACAGATCCTTAAATGCAGAAATAAGCAACAATTTCCTTGAACTTGCATTCTTTAACAAAAACCAACAGAATGCAGGAGGAGTGTGTATGTGTATTTGTGTATATGAGCCAGTGTGAGTTCCAGAAAGGATCCAACACAAAACACTCCATTGCAGTCAGTTCTTACTACAGAAAGGTTGAGACATCCCAACATGCCATCAGCACTCAGCACACAAGCAGAAGGTATTTAGAAATGGTAGTGATGAGTCTGGTGTGTAAGGCACAGAATAAGAAGCCAAATCTGTGCCTTTATTTGGCATCACAGTCTCAGTTGAGATTTTTGAAGAAATCCAAGTTCTTGGGTTTTTCCCTGTCTTACTTGAAAGAAAAAATAAGTAGGAGAAGCTCTTTTGTACATATCTGTCTATTCAGCAGGTTGCCCAGAGAAATCGTGGATGCCCCATCCTTGGCAGTGTTCAAGGCCAGGCTGGATGGGGCTCTGAGCAACCTTGCCCAGTGGAAGGTGTCCCTGCCCCTGGCAGGGTGGTTGGCAATGGATGATCTTTAAGGCCTCCTTTAACCTAAATCATTCTATGATTGACAGAATAATCAACAGTGGGGAAAGTATGGCAGGTGTGATTGTTCCAGTCCATTCAGAACCAGTGTGCTGGGGATTAGCCCCCCTCTTTTCAGTGCTAAGAAACAAGAGTTGAAACATTAAAAGCTTTTTGCTTTCATAACAGAAATGGATCCAAATACCATAGGCTTACCATCGTGAGTTCTGAGTATTTGCCATTGCTTAGGGAAGCTAGATTGCCAAAATGCAAATATGGGGCACTTGAAATCCACAGCTAGTTGTACAAACTTGAGACCAGACAATCAACCCAAAGAACAGGCAGGACTTCTAACAGACTTGATGAGTTTTATTACTAAGACCTGTGGCTTTAGCAGTGATACTCTCTATACAGACCATTTTGCAAGGTCCTTTACAGCACTGCTCAGATGACAGCGGAGCAACATAAAAGCACTCAGGGGTTCTGTGTGCATTCACATCCACTTTTCTTCATTAACCCACAGACTATTCATTACTGTGAAACAGTATCTTAAGCTACACTTAATGAATCTTGTCATTCTCTGTGTGGTTTTTGTATTTCTAAGGATTATTCCTTTTACATGAATACCAGCACAAAACTCCCATTTTTTTGGTGTCCATTAAAACATTTTCTCTATAAGACCGATACACTAAAGTTGTCCCAACTCCTCACAGTCTGGTGGCAAGATTGGACTCCTAGCTGTGACAGTGAGATTCATAATCCTCTGTCATGGTGTGGCTCCTCTATTTCCCATCTTACGTTTCCCTGAGACTGCCAAAGAGATAGGCAATCAACTTCTCTGTCTTTTCCATGATCTCTTGCAAAACGAGCCACAACCAGAAATGTGTTTGCAAGAGAAAGGTCTGCTGGAAGTGGGGAAGGTTTTCTTTACCTTTCTCCTTCCTCGGTCTTTCAATCCACTAACACCTTTCTTCTTCTTTCTCCAGGTTTCACCAAGTCACAGATGAAAGGAGTAGACAAAACCCACTTCTGGCCCTGTTCTTCATCTACATCATAAAGCACTTAGCTAGCATTTTACATTTCCTTTGTAGGGGCATTTTCATTCACTCATTTTTTTTTACAGCAGCTAAATAAATGACTAGCCAAGTCTCTTTAAGAGAGCTGAGTGCTGGTTATTTAAACACTGATTTTTTTGGGGCAGTGGAGGTGGGGGTGGGAGGTCGCTTACTTATGTAATAACCTTTGCTTATACTGCAAAGATAATTTGATCTCCATTTCGCAAAGAAAGGATATAATTATGTATTTTTAAAGACGATCTAATTTCAAAATTGAGATTGGGATCACGGGTCAATGGTTTCAAGAGGGAATGTAGCAGCAAGGAAGAGAGGCAGGAATTAGACTTCTGCAGTGTTGAAAGGGCACAGGAACAACATTCAAGATGCCCTACAGCTGGGTAGCACCATTATCACTCATTCAGAGTAATATTATTTGATTCCTCATACGTTTGTGACTAAAGGCCATAGAAGAACCACACACAAGACGTGATTCACAGTACTGGCTTTGTTATTCTGTTCAACTAATATTGCATAATGTTTGCACCCTGGCTTTGTTCATGCTTCATTTAGCAGAGTAACCTTTTATTCATCTCAGATCTTATGTGCAAAATAGAATCAATGACAGCTAGCAAGCTCTAAAAAGCATTTCTGGAAAGCTAAAAAAGCTGTGAACCTATTGGAGTAGGTCCAGTGGAGGGACATGAAGATGCTCAGAGAACTGGAGCACCCCTCCTGTGAGGATGGGCTAAGAGAGATGGGGTTGGTTAGCCTGGGGAAGAGAAGGCTCTGGGAAGACCTCACTGGGGCCTTTCAGTACTTGAAGGAAGCTTGTAAAAAAGATGGAAAGTGACATTTTACATGGGCAGATTGTGATAGGACAAGGCAGAACAGTTTCAAACTAAAAGAGGGGGGATTTAGTTTAGCTGTTAGGAGGAAATTCTTTACCAGAAAGTGGTAAAGCACAAGTACGGGTTGCCTAGAGAAGCTGTGGATACCCCATTCCTGGGGATGTTCAAGGCCAGGTTTGATTGGGCTCTAGGCAACATGATCTAGTGGGTGGCATGCCTGCCCATGGCAGAGGTGTTGGAACTAGATGATGTTTAAGGTCTCTTTCAACCCAAACTATTCTATGATTCTATAAAATAGAGTATGCTGACAATGTATTACAGGCAATATTTGTGGAGAAAGGATGACAGTTTTTAATAATAGAACAACTATTTAAAAATTAAATAATGTTCTTGTTCAAAGTGTCAGTGTCAGTCTCCAAGGCCCAACTTACAATCTACCATAAAATATGTGTGCTCCTTGCATTCCCTTGATTATGGTGTATCATGTGTTTCAGGAAGGCTGTAGAATGAGCAACAGCTGCTCTAATTTTACCTGGCTGAACTAGAATTAGAGGGGCAAAAACAGTACTAAAAAGATATATACAAAATAGTGTATTTTCCATTATTGCAAGTAACAGGACAGCACTGGAGCTGCTGGTTTACTAACAAAAAAAAAGATCACAGAGTTCACAGGACAAAACCCATAAAATTGCTGCAATTGCTGCTAAGGAAAAAAGCCACCAATGGCATTTTATAGCCTCTCACCTTTAGAATAAGCAAATTTCAAAAATTATAAATAGGAAAAATTCCTAGAGGATGCCAGCAGAATGAGTGATAGCAAAACCAGAGAGACCTCTCAACCTCAGAATGGAAGACAAAGACATTATTCCCTAAAAGAATGTGCCACCTAGTACCCCCCCAATACACAAGCAATTTAGTATTCTTGTCAACTGACTGGCATGGTCTTTCCATTTTCCTCTTGTTGCCTAATTCCTGCAGCTCATTTATATCCCTCTAATTCATCCAAGTTCTTCAAATCAAAAGCTTAGCAGCTGCCTTTACCAAATTTCATACTTTGCAACCTTAGCCCCACCATCCCTCTCATCTAAGAAATGTCACTAACCAGTTGAAGAACCATCCCTGCCTTCAAAATGCTCCCCCAGTGGGGGTGTGGATATATTCAAAATGACTTTGGGACTTTCTGAGACTATCTCTCATGTTCAGACCATAAAAACCTCCCTAACTCCGTTAAACTCAAAAGACATGCCCCAATTCTCTGGCTGCTGCTTCCTCCTATTAACTGTGTCTCATGCTCACTTTTACTAGGCCCCTTCCCTGCTCAAAAGCTGTATAAAATCCCAATCTCTTAATTTATCTGTATTTTTCTTTTCATGTGCCCTTTTAATCTAAAATGTGATTTGTCTATTGCACAATTTACAACACAGAAGCGACTTGGTAGATGATGCCCGTACAGAAATCCTGGATTTGTGCCTCTTTAAGGATAGTCTGAGTGCATTTTAAATAAGCCCAGGCCCTGCAATTTTCTTCCTTTTTTACCTTGAGAAAGAATACCACATAGAAAATTCAGGTGGCACTTAAGAACTATTAAGAACTCAAATCTCTATCCCTGATGGCAGCACATGCTTTCAGAACTTGGGAGCCTACAAGTACACCTTTATGGTTAGTCTGGCAACCTGAGCCTCAAAAACCACCTTTCCATTGAAGAATGGCTCCTGAAAAGTGCCCTGAAACACTACAGAATTGGATTGACTGTGAAATGCTTGCAGAAGTCAGAAGCAATGGAATTCTGCCTGTATTTCATTCCAGGAATGGAACCTACAAATAATTATTTTAAAAAACCATCTTCCAGAATGAGACAGACCCCCAAAATGGTGCAAATAATAAGTCCTCTGCTGAGGCCCTATTTTTTCTATTGCACTAAGCATAGATAAAATCAAAGAACCATAGAATCACAGAATGGTTCGGGCTGGGAGGGACCTTGAAGATCATATAGTCCCAACCCCTCTGCCATAAGCAGGGATGCTTTCCACTAGACAGGGTTGCTGAAAGCCCAATCCGACCTGGTCTTGCACACTTCCAATGATGAGACATCCAAAACTTCTCTGGGCCTGACAGACAGATACATATGTCCCGAAGAACTTCCCATACTTTTTTTCTCCTTCAAGTAAGACAGAAAATAAAATGCACAAGAACTGTGATATCTTAAAAACACTCCACCTCTTGCATGATTCTGCGTCTGACTAATCACAACAAATAGAACAAATAAGGACAGCACAATCTGCACCTCTGTCTGCAAACTAAGGCACAGCTGGTGTGTCAAATTTTACATCAGCCAACCTCAGAAGCATGTCCATAAGTACACACTGAGCTGCAGTACCCATCAATTATGCCTGTTTTGACACAATGCTCCTAAGTTCCATCTAATGAGAACAGTACTAATTAGAATGGGACTGGATTCTCTTCAAAAGCCTACAGAACACAAAGCCCCTCACTGCTGCCACTTCATAGATGGGAACAAACACTCCAAACAGCCAGGCACGCAAATTCCGCATTGTGCTGACAGCTCCCATCTGTCCAAGGCTCCTCCAGGACAAGACATCTCAGATAATCCCAAAAGCTTCAGTGCAAAGGTGTGCCATGGATAGTCTGGACACCTGGATAAGAGAACAGTTAAGGCAAGTAAGGACACATCAATGCTGTGTTAGTGAGATACTTCAGCTGTCCCTGTCTCTCTGCCACAGCAGTGGGAGCTGAAGTCCTGGAAGCAGCAGAGCCACATAAGCAAGATGCTGGGCCTGTGACAGCCGCTCCTGCTTGTCAACAGGATGGCTGACCCATGTGCAGCCCCATTCCCATACGGCTGGCCTGCTTGGTGTATGTGAGCTGCACAACTGGACCTTGCTCAGGTGTCCTCTGTACTGAGACATGTCAACTTATACATTCATAGTTACTTATTATTTGCATGTGTAAGTGACCTCTGCACACAAGCTAACTGCAGCCTCTGCCTTGGAAAGCGGACCTTGGGTGTGCTTCTGCTAACGTTGACATCAACTGGCTTGGTTTGGTTGAACAGGCAGGAGTTTCAGACTAGTCTAAAACACTCCTCTGCAAAGCCTATTAGGTGAATATGAACAAAAAGAAAAATTAAACTGTACATTGCTGTTCATAACAGATAATATGAATTTCTAATGGGTAGTACAGCATGAGTACTATCAGCACCACTTTTTTCGCCCCAAAACTTTAGTCTCTTCAATAATCTGTGCCCTAGCACAGATGTCTTAAAAACAATTGGTGCATTGGCACAGTCACATTATAAAAGGTTACCATGCAGAAGGTAGCCTTTTATATAGGCTGAGATATGACCTGGAGATTTTTGCACTGAGGACCAGAGTGAGAGTTTTTCTGCTCTCAGGGGTTGCACAAACTTTGGTAAAATGAGTCAGAAAAAATGTTTATTAACTGCCCTCTCTTTCTGCTTTGGTACTGCCTGAGCAGCAGTTCAGCAAAAACATTCCAAAGAAAGTAGTTTAGGTAAATGACCCTTAAATCCAACACAGAAGCCGTGGTTCTAAACATAAACTCTTTGATCCCTCATTGCAAAAATAATCTAGGATTGCCTATATACTTCCAGTTTTTCCCTTCACAGTGCTTGTTCCAAACAATACAGAAACAGTACTACTGGGAGTATTCACACATTTAAAGTAAAAGGAATTTTCTATATCCCCCTGTTCTCTGCAGCATACATTTCCAGCAAAACCAATTCCCCACATTTCTGCTCCCAAAATCCCAACTAAGCAATAACCTCTAGAAGCCCAAGCGGCCCATAACTGTTAGAGTTACAGCAATGAGAAGGGCACTCTATCATCTGCTACCTCAGCAAACAGCCTGCCAGCTTGCTGCCAGGGTCACCTTTGGCAAGGTTCCCATGTGGCTCCTCCTTTGCTGCAGGACAAGCCATTTACCTCCTGCCAGAGCAGCTCCTGCTGCCAGGCTCAGAGGGGCTCCAGGTCCTCTCATGCCCCTGTCTGGTGACTTTGTTCTTTTTGAAGATGTTCCAGTGCTCATATCTGTAATTAAGCAATTACTGAATTTATGTAAAGGAGAAACTGTGAAAAGCCTTTTTCATCTGTGGGGTTTTTTTGTCCGTTTCTTTGGTTTTGGTTGTTTTTTTTCTTTTACCAGTGAAATCCACCCAAATTTACCTAAGCTGTAAAGACCTTAAAAAATTAGAGGTCACAGTGTTCAGAAGAAGGCTATTCCATACATTGCTGCTGAGCTGACCATAGGAGAAAGACTGTGCTTAAGCAAGTTGTAAAAAACCCAAATGAGAAGTTGATTAAAATCTGCAGAACATCAATATAAATCATCATAAAAACACATGTACACCAATAAAGATCAGAAGCGTCTGTTTACAAACAGAATGACATTAACAGGAAAATATTATGGTCACCATGTGGGCCCAAAGCACTCCAAACTTAATGATCCCCAGAATGAATATTGCCTGGATGTACTTATTTTTACCTCCCTTCTTTAATTAAATAAGCACATACACTTCCTTGTTCAAGAGGCTCATGTGGAAGGTAGACAGTGAATATTTAATGAGTAGCAACACTTTTCCCTTTTCTTCCATGCTCATGCCTTAATTACTAAACAGTATTCTCAATTTTCTCTGAGCATATGTGATGGGGGAGCGCTGTTGTATGCTGCAGCCTCTGCGTATTCCCTACAACACACATTTATTAATGAATTTCCCTTATAACCACACTTTAGAGCAAAAGCATAGTGTTTTCCCTGCTGTAGAGATAAACAAGGATCAAAGAATTTAAGGTTGAAAGCATCCATTTGTCTGGAGAGGACAGTTTAAGACACCTATGCTGGGGTTCACTGCATCAAAATGCAGACCTCCGTAGGGCAGACATGAAGTAGCTACACCTGAGCCTAAACTCTCTCTACAACCATCCAAGAGATGTGGCATTTAACAAACGCCTTTCACCTGCCCCAGGTTATGCATCTGCATCAAGATGAGAGAAGCTTTTTTTAGAACATTTCTCTCACATGACTGTTTTTCAGATCACTTAATACTATGCAGCAGGTGACTGTGGAAGGTAAAATGTATGCAATCATTCCAATTAAAATCTATAATGTAACAAATGAACCAAGGCATCTGAGTATGGCTGCACAGACATCTTTAATTCTCACATTGCGAATCCCTGAAGAGTTGAACTGAAAAGAACTTCGCAAAGACAAGGAAAAGCTTCCCCCCTATACACAAAATCTTTTGGAAGAGCCGACACAAAATGGTCCTCTCCTGAGTACACTGAGCTGTGTAATTTCAAGGACTTCCAAATGTAGCTCTGTTTGCATGGATCTTGATTTGGATAAGCAGAAGCGACTTTCCTGAAAAAGGCTTTCTCTCCCTCAACCAGCACCAGCTCAACTGCATGGCTGCTTTCCAGCGCTTCAAATAGACACGTCGTCACAATGCAAAGTTTCTCCAACTTTCTCATCACAGGCAAAATAATTTTCTCTAAATTCATTCCTGGAAATGGCAGAACAATTTTGCTTGAAAATGCTTTACAAAAAATACAAAAACCAGTTCCAAGCAGTTACCTGGGGGAAGGTAGAAAGGGGTCACAAGAAAAGCCTTAGTGTAAACTGCTGAAGTTTTCACTGTTCTGAAAATCATGGGTTTAACTGTGAGTCAGTTTATTAAAGTATCAAAAAAGCCATTCCTCCAGCAAGGGAGATCTTAAAGAAGTACAGAAAGGACACATTCTTTCTTGTTCGCTTTTCCTTTGAAGGTGTTTTCTAGTTTAAACATAGCAGCTGATGCTTCTCCCACATCCTATATCCAACTAAAGAATGACAGGATATACTGAGACAGACCAACAGCACCAATACCTTGCCATGATTTATAAAATTAAATGCTGACATTTGAAATCTGTCTGTTACGTAAAAGCCAAAAACAAAATAAAATGAAATGCATGGTAGCTGTTCATCTAACTGTTTCTCTGGCATGTTCAAGGGTAGAGGGTTTTGCTGTGATCTAGATCCAAAGTGAGATGACCTATAAAACTCAGCACAAAACTAGGTATTTCATGTTCCCATGCTACTGCTAAAGTACCAGAAGAGAGAAGTGTCTTAGCAAAGGGGTGAAGAGAAAAAGGACCTGGCATGTTCTTTTTTCATTAGTAGAAAGGAGAGGACTGAGTGGTAACTGGGTGTAATTAAACAGTTTACAACAGCACAAGTAATCTGCATCAGTCAGGTCTTTGCAATATGAGTCTTTTCTACACTTCAGACTTGAGTTGGCTGTAGAATCCCCAATTTTACGCTGGCAAGAAAATAAAACACTGATTTAGTGATATAAACAGTGCTTAAATTAGAAAAATTTTATGCTGGCAGAAGACATTCGTTGGTATAAACTGGGCGTCCATTTGGTGAGAACTGAGGAGGGGGACAAAGAAACACAGGTCTGCTGTTTATTTCCCTTTCAGCAAAGCTCTTCAAAATAAGACATGGGCTTTTTTTTTGCCTTTGGGTTATATTTTAAATCCCAGCTGAAATCAGTTAAAGAAAGTCTTCTGACTGAGTCAAACAGGCTTGGACTAGGCCTCTGCTAAATTCATGAAAGGCACCTGACCTACAGATCAATGGCACTTGTTCTCTTCCTAAGCACTTACGACAGGACACTGTAGCACTGCTGTGGATGGGCATTAGATGCAGCTTCATGTGCACGTGAAACCTACTAAATTCTGTGGAGAGAATCACCTAACAGAGCATATTCAACAATCGCGATAAATGCAATCCCTAAATTAAACATTTATTTTCAAAGAAGCAAGTAAAATGTAATAACAACAGGTAGCCGTAAACTGCTGGTGGCCTCTCGGAGCTAAAAATTGGAATGAAGAATTGCAGGGAGAGATGTTTTAGATTTTCTTTGCAGCTATGGAGATGTTATGTCAAAATCATATTAATGATAGAGAGGAAACCACAGGATGTGTCTGCAATTCAATGTTTTTTCTTTTTTCTCTCTCTTTTTTTTTTTTTTTTAAAATTTTATTTTTTAGCTTCTTGAAGCCTTTAGATTTCAATTAAGAACTCAGGCAAGATTACCTGAATCAGCAACAGCTTTTGGATATAAAGGAGAAACAAAAATCCAATGAGGAGTTTTTTTAAAAAGTGTTGGGGGACTTCCTAAGTAACATATGACACATCCCAAAGCTCTGCCTCAAGGTATACATATTACCATCTTTCATGTGTAAAACCTTTGGATTGTCTGGCAAAAAAAAAAAGGGAAACCAACCCTGTAATTCAGAGGCAGTTTGGGTTAAAGATGCTTGTATGTAAATACAATAGGAAACCTTATCCTAAACAGTACCTTCTTTCTCATTAGCATCCTCATCTCAGCTCCCTTGTTGTCTGCCTCTTTTTCTCCCCAGAGCCTCATTGCCTTTGATGCCCTACAGACAGTTTCACCTACTGGCAAAGCCCTACTCTGCTTCCAGTTTCATGGAGGCAACCTGAGGGTCTGGATCATCACATGACTTAGGACTCACTTCAAGAAAGAGGGCTTTTATACTGGCGTGGGTTCTGTGTGTAAAAATGCAATTTTATCAGCCAAAGAAGAAATGTCTGGAGGCACATAGGATGAAGGAAGAAACTTCAGCTTGCCACAGCTTTACCTGCAACCTTGGGAAGCTGTCATATCCTTCATTACTTATCTCTTCAGAAGGACTCAGTACTCATTTTTTGGCTGCATGATGCTTCTCCTACAGTCAGAATTCCAATTAAAGATTAAACCAGTGAATGGTCTAGATAAGTACTCTTCATAAAACCACTGCCACCCTCTTCTCCTCTTCCAAGAAGAAAACAGGTAAGATACAGATGAAACCTGCAGTTAGGTGCTTGCCTTCAGCTTATTCTGAATGCAAATTCAATTATCACTGAAATATTTTGTTAGAGTCCTCCAGCATCTACACTGAAATAGCAATGTGACCAAGCAGTAATAGCTACCTGAATCTTCTGGCCAGTATCCTTACAACTGAAAATCATGGGACTCACAGAAGGTCAAACAGCACTAAAGTAAGTCATCAATGAATTGATTAAAACAAAGATTAAAAAATTAGCTTTTAAAATATAAGCTAAAACACTGAACAACTTTTGTCAGCACTGTTTCCCCAAACCACTCTGATAAAGATTGAGTTCACAGGCTATTAAATGATCCTTTTAAATTAACAAAGAGCTGTAAACAGGCATTTGGGAAAAAGACACAAAACCAGGTTATCATGGGTGTTTACAGTCATAGTAAGGGAATGTGGTTTAAACAGCAAATACACAGAGAACAAAACAGTTCACTCATTGCACAGGTGAGCAACACCACTGGAAGTATAATTCTGCGTAACAAGATCGTGTTGTAAGGTGTAGCACTGGTGCAATTATCTTGAGGAACTATGTTGATTTCGAGATAAACCTGTTCACCTTAAATGCTGATTTTCCCCACTACCTGCATTTCCAGCTCACACACCATAGCACTGTCTTCTCTGAGCAGTGCACACCTCCCACGTGCTGAGTACTAGATGGCTCAATCTCATAGGATCAGCTTCAGATCCCATTAACATTGGTTTTGCACTAAAACACCATTGAGATAGTTCATACTTAGGCAAAATAAAAAAAAAATTCATACTTTGAAATCCATCCCCTTTCAACATAAGTGTTCTGTAAAACGATTAATGAACCATTAACCTTACTGTAAAGGAATAAAAATCTTGCCTACTGCATCCCAGTTTAACCTCTTAGAGTATGCCTAGTACAGGTGCTCCAGCAAATGACCTGAGGGATTCCTGGTTTTTTCCCCTTGGCCTAACCTGTCAGGCACAGTCCAGATGTCTCATACCCATGAAAAAAAGTCAAGCGGATGAAGTAGTTCAGTTCCAGATTTTTTTAAATGCCTCCCTCAGGGCAAGTCTTGGGAAACATTTAGTATTTTCCTCTCCCTGTAATAGAAGCAGGACTGGTGCCTTTCTGCTGTTATTCCCTTAGAAATGGGCCCTTTTAGAGACAGGTTCTGAGGTTACAGCCCAAGTTCCCTCTAGTATAAAGAAAATCAGATCTGTCCCCTATTCCTTAGTCTCTCAGATGACTGCAATGGCACTAACACAAATCTGGGGCCGTATATTTTTTTAATTGGATTTTTTCTCCTTACATAGTTTCTCTTGCTTTGAATTGCATGATACATACAAAAGATCCTTTAATCTCCACAAAATTTAATTATCACCATTTCTGTAAAACTTTCACCTCTGCACTCTGAATTTAAGTACTTCAGCTACCTGCTTCATTTTTTTTTTCAGATCGGCACAAGGCAGGATACCTCATTATCCTGTTGTTATCATAGTCTCTGTTACCCAGCATGCTAAGTAACAGAGAAGCTGCATTTCCTGGCATATCTGGATAGCCCTCACGTGAAGTGGAAAGATTTGATCAATCCTTCATTCTTCATCTTCTACTAAGTATCTGTGAGGGTTATTTGCTCCTTTGCTCTGCTTGCTTGAAGCCTGGATGGTGGACAGGAGAGATTACAACAGGGATCCTCTCCTTCCATTTGTCTTTAATTATTTATAAAAAGAAGTACAATAGCATATTTTTAATAGGTAGACATTGCTTCCATTTGAGGAGATAAGCCCTTGAATTAGCATCTAAAATATTGAGGTCGTGTGCATTCTAAGGAGATACCAACATAGCTTAGCAAGGGTCTCCTTTAATGAATGCCCATCTTGAAATACATTTGATATTTCAGATTGATTTCTTGTAATTGTAGGCTATTTAGATTAACTGCATAAAATTACAGGTTTCACCTTCCTGAGAAGTCTGTAAAGACAAATTTTTCCATTACTCTCAGTACCCAGTAAGTAAACCAGAATATTTTCATATACAAAGTGGAACTCCTCCCTCTTCCTAGTTATTTATGGCATTTAAATTGTACCTTTAGTTTTCTGTTTCAGGGACATCTCATTTCACCTTTACAGTTTTTTCTCACATATGAAGCAATGTTTATTAAGCTGCTTTTAATGAGGTCATAGTTTCAAAAGCACTTGAGATAAATTTTAATTGGACCTATTAGAGTAATTTGTAACTTAAATGGTTCAGTAAAACTCCCTTTATTTCTCTTTAGGGATGATCAAGAAGTTTGTAAAGAAAGAAATACCTGTAAGATTAATGAAATCCTTGTAAAACATGACAACTCCTCCCTTCTGCAATCACCTACTAGCAAGATGGCTATTAAACAGCAGCAGCAAATCACAACCAGACAAAGAAAAGAAAGTAAAAAAAATTCTATAGGGCAAATAGATTTGGAAATCATAGTTTTCTGATTAAAATATCTTGTTTTTAATTGCTTGCAACTTACAACTTGGCCACAGTACAAATATTTGGCGTGACGTTTTCTTACGATGATTACCTCTCTCGGATTGTACCTTTTCTCTCTCCTCTTAGTTATTTTAGATGAAACAGGTCATTAGGAAAAGCCATAGTGGTTTGCCCCACCTCTCCTGCCTCTCCCCCTGAAAATTCTATAGGTTTTATACTGAGAATTCATGTTCTGTATGTGTCTTCTCTATCTGACAGATCTGGCAATGAGAATCAAGAGATAAGAGGAGGGATGAGAAGGCCTTTTTTGGGCAAGAAGGAGATGAACTGAGGTGAGAGCGTTATTGATCTGAAAAGAAGCTGCAGAACAAGAAACTTGGGAATGGTTTGTTAAGAGACAGGGACAGGAGAAAGGGCTAAAGAAGGACAGGCATGTAAACTGCAAAAGGCCTTTAACAGAGGGAAATCAGCAGTGTGAGAGAAATGTGTTGGAAAATTACCTAAGCCTTATTTGGCAAAAGACAGCAGAAAAACTGGGATGTAAGGAGAGGGAATAGCATGTTGGGGATTTAGGGCCTTCTAGAAAAGAAGACTCAAAGTAGGTCAGTAAAGAAAGGAAAGAATCAAGCAGCTACTGGGAAAAAGACAGTAATGCTGCTCAGAACCAGGATAAGAACAAGTAATGGAGGAAAGAAGCATCACACTTGCACAAAACAGACAGGAAGGAACATGGGATCCAGAACCCTTGCAGTTGCTCTCCACTTTCAGCAAACATCTTCGAAGCCCTGCGGTTGCATGTGTGCATCAAGACTTTTCTGGTCTCCAGGAAGCACATGTGCACTGTGCTGGACAGCGGGTCTGATAACCCAGCTAACAGAGAGCAGGCTTAGTGGCTCTCACTCTTTTGAGGAACTAATCGGGTACAGATGTCAGAACCTTGAAGTTTTTTTCAACAGAGAACACGATAATGGTACATAAAAATGTGTCAGTGCTGTTAAGGATGTAAGCTTACACAGATACTGGTAAGTGACAATCTGAGAGCTGCTTATGCAACACATGGATACCATTCACTAGAAAGAGAAATCTGTCTTCTTATAAGGCCCCATTCCACACCTCTTTCACTGCTCAGCAGTCCTCACAATGAAACAAATTTCACCCACAGGTGAAAGCACAGTAAGTTTTGAGGAGCTAGCAGCAAACAAGTTGGGTAGGAGGTGTGTAAGGCATAAAGACGGAACTGAAAGGAAAACAAGGTTATGTAACATGGAGGGAACACCTGAGTGCTGCTTCTAAGTATCAGATTCTCTTTCTGCCACAATTTCTGTAAAGACTAAAAGGGACCAACTGCATTGGGCAGTTGGGCAGTGCATTGCAAGCACTTTTTTATTCCACTATCACAGCCAGCAGCTGTATCTCTTGATCACACAAAGAAATGATCAATCAATAACTGGATTTTGAATTCCAATTTGAATTTGAATCCAGCCCAAAAAGCTAGATTGTTTTTAAACCAGAATGCCTATTTACCTTAGGTTTCCATATTACCCTGCTGGCTGCACTGCTTTGGATGCAGCCCAGGACATGTTTAGCTTTCTGGGCTGCAAGCACACATTTCCAGCTGGATCATGCCCAGCCTCTCCTCCACCTGCACCCCCAAGTCCTTCTCAGTAGGGCTCCTCTCGATCTGTCCATCCCCCAGTCTGTGTCAATAGTGGGGGTTGTCTCAACCCAGGTGAAGCACCTTGCACCTGGCCTTGTTAAACCTCATGAGATTCCCATGGTCCCACTGCTCAAGCTTGTCCAGATCCCTCTGGATGGCATCCCATCCTTCAGGTGTGTCAACTGCACCACTCAGCTCGGTGTCACCTGCCAGTTTGCTGAGGGTGCACTCGATCCCTTTGTCTGTGTCATTAATGAAGATATTAAACAACGTTGGTCCCCTGAGGGACACCACTTGCCACTGATGACCTTTAGGACTCTGAGCCATTGACCACTACCCTCTGGATGTGACCATCCAATCAATTCCTTATGCATCTATCAAATCCATCTCTCCAATCTAGAGCAAAAGATGTGGGAAACAGTGTCAAAAGCTTTACAGAAGTCCAGAGAGATGAGATCTCCTTTCCCCTGCCCACTGATAGAGTTAATCCATCATAGGAGTCCAACAGGTCAGTCAGGCAGGACTTGCCCTTGATGAAGCCATGCTGGCTGTCTTGAATCATCTCCCTGTGCCTTAGCACAGCTTGCTAGCACTACAAA
The DNA here is from genome assembly GCA_036785705.1 of Acanthornis magna. Taxonomy (NCBI): domain Eukaryota; kingdom Metazoa; phylum Chordata; class Aves; order Passeriformes; family Acanthizidae; genus Acanthornis; species Acanthornis magna. The sequence continues at coordinate 30,406,829 of JAWUZG010000001.1, forward strand.
GAGAAAAGTTATTTATTGCATACATCCATGGCTGACTGTCAGTTTGTACTGGTGTCCCTGATGCAGGCATCTGGCACTGACAGCAGAATACGCAGTGTGTTTGACAAACAAGAAAACTGCACAGTAAGATGAGACTAACGTGCCATAGCACACAGATTTAAGTATCTGCTCAGTGAATCTGAATCACTCATTAGCTTCCAGGAGAGACAAAAAATCCCATGTGTTTTACCTAGTGGGTATTTCTGGAACTGTTAGAGTTATGCCTGTATCATCTTCTGCTCTAAGAAAGATCCAATACATATGTGGAATGACCTAGGGACTCTAAGGTTTTCTCCTTGAGATCTGCATATTGCCTGGAGCACTCAAACTGTGGCAGGATTAGGGCCTCAGGAAAAAAACCCAGAAAATTAATAACTTTGCATTTAGACAAGGATCTGGGCAGTACCTTCAACAAGCCCGTGGTCACACACTGGAGACAGAAATAAAATTCAAAATGAACAGCTGCATAAATAGGTTATTATCTCTCCTATGGGTCTTGCAACCGTACTGCATGCACACCTATCTGGACAGTGGCTGAACAGACAGTCTCACTTCTGACATTTCCCAACTGGTACACTCAACATTTTCACTTCCAGCATTGTCTTGCAACATAACTTGTGTATGTGTTTGTGTAGCAATATTTAAAGTAATGTTTCAACTAATATAGCTATTATGGCCTTTGCTCTGCACATGAATTTTCATTCTGTCTCTGAAGCAACATAACGTAGGAAACCTTCTTCAAAGGTTTAAGCAATTAATTCATAGAATTTCAAGGGATTTAAATCTATTGCTCTGTGACAGCCAGGAGACCTGCGGTTACAGTCAAATGCTAGAGCATGCTACCTATCTGTTCTGTCAAAACCCTGTAAGAGACAAAGGAAATGTTAAGTTTGTAAAGAAACAGAATGAAAAAGGCAGTGTGGAATCCTACAGGGTTCCTGACTTTACTTCAACTTTCAAGGTCTTGCAATGCTTATAAGGCATACGAAGACCTTAAAGTCAGTCGTTGGAGACTTGGGGGCTCCTACTCCTTTGGGCTTGTAAAAACTCTAGCTTTTAAGGGTCTCCACAGCTCTGGATACACTTGAGTGATATTGCTTTATGAAACTTACGAGGCAGCCCATAAGTTCTTTTTTCTCATCTATTTCTTGCCTTCCATAAATTACTGTTAGTCCACACTGGACCACAGATTACCTCACCTGATCTTTAAACTCTGCAAGTTTTCTCTCTCCTCTCTTCTTACCAGGCAGAATTGCTAAAAGGTGAGGCAGATTTCTTTAAATATACTCTCATAAGATCATTACAGCATTAATTAATTAATGAATTAGCTTATTTTAGTGGGTGAACTTAAAGACGCAAAAGCCTTGGATGAGGTTTGTTCAAGATTTACTAGCAAATGTCTGCATCAATAACCCCCTTTCTAGAAAGCTCTACGAGTGTTAAACATTGAGCTCAGAAAATTGAAGGCGTTGCTCCAGTTAAAATTGAGTGGTTCCATGTCAGAGTGACTCTGGTAGACTTGCAACAAAAAACAAGCTGACTGTTTCTGTTTTGTAAAGAACGCTTACAGAGTGCCACATTCCAGCAAACTTATTCTGGCTCAAATAAGTGCAAGAACTGTTAAAGAAGCCAGAGAAACATATGGAATTTGAATGTGCAATATGTTCTTTCACTCCTGAACACCACAGAGTGGTCTGAACTAACAAACACCCAGTGAAGACATGAGAGAGAAAGATGTTGTGTCTCACAAGTACAAACAGCTAAAAAAAGCTTCCTTTTGTGCCAAAATCCTGGCAATAGCTAGTAGTTTGTTTAACTACAGTACACTTGATTCAAAGACTACCCCAGCAGGAACATCCAAGACTTAAGTAGGTTGTTCAAAAGATCATCATCAGTGATTTATGAACTAGAGGTACATGAAAATGGCCAGAATTTAAACTCAAAGTAGTCATTACTTTCGAACTTGTCTGATCATTTCCTTTAGGAGAAAATATGGAAGGTTACCCAAGTAGATGCAACCCCAATTATAGAGACAACACTGAGCCCAGTGGCATCATGGTAGATCTTGGAAAACCTGAAGGGAAACTGCGTCTCCTCAGCTTCAATGTACTGATAAACTTTTATTTCTTGTTTTAGACAGGGGCACTGTGAATCTCTGTTTGTAGCTTGTTATTAGCATTGCATTCTAATTCTCACCCTCACTCTAGCTGGGAGCAGTTCATTAGGATACTTTACCTGACCACTGCCTAACAGTGAGAATTTCAGTCTCCCCAACCTCAGACTATAGCTTGGAATTAATATTTTCTAATTAATTGCCACAGGAGAGGATTCAGGTTGCAAAATTATTTTGACAGTGGCAGCAAGTCACTGCTAGCTACCACCTTGCCTCTACTGCTCTCCTGCCTCAAAATGAGGGGCACAAGTGTAATCAGACGGCACAGAGAGCTGTATTATTCAGACCTCTCCCACCACTAGATGTAAATAGGTGATCTACATGACCAGAAAGGACACTTCAGGTGTAAGGATTACACAGAAAAGTTATAAAGCCCACAAAGATCATGTTACTTCTATACAGTTTTGTGAAAAGTGAGTCACCATACCCATGTCCTTTCCAAACACTGAAGTGCAGCATTATTAAAGCCTCACAGAATTAAAAAATGCAGGTAGTTTCCTCTAAAATCAACAAGAAAGATAAGCAATCACAATGCTTCAAAACTGGAGGATGTGTTTTGGAAATCAAAAAGACATTTGGAAGACTGCACCCTCCACAACTTCAAATCTAACTTTTATCACATTATAAATTATTTTCTCAGAAATTATGTTTTCCAATTTTGTTTAGGGATTATCTTGGCATTTTCAAACTCCTACCATGTCGAAGTCTCTTTGAAACTACACAGCAGTATACTCTACACACCAACCTGGAAATATTTTCAGCAGAGTTAAAAAAAATCTCTTCCAAGAAGCTGAATTGACAAGCTCATTTCCTAGGACCCAGCTGAGCAGGAGTCTTCAGAATGTACTTAAGCAAGATCAAGTGTAACCCCAGAGAGTTCAATGGGAACAGCCACGTCTCCTACATTGTATTCACACTTGATTACCCTGCACAGAACCCCTTGCCGCTTTTTTTACTCCAGTTTGTCTAGGTTCCAGAAACAATAAAATGTACAAGCTTCCCAAGTGACCTCTTGAAGACTTCAGCTGAAGGAACTAAACTTTGAGAAATACAGCACCTTTGAAACAGCTTATGCTTACAGGAGCAAGAAAAGTCAGTTACTACAGGACTGTAGCTGCAAAATAGTTCAGGATTATTTTCTTCATCTAGTATAACCATTTCAAATCAAGTTCCAATTTCATGCTATCAGAATGTATTTTATGGCTCTTTCTAGCTCTGGCCACAAGCAATGCTACTTTACAGGATATAACCATCCACTAACAGAAGAGAGGGTATTAAAGCAAATAATGCTACAATTATATCTCTAGGAGTAATACAGTCTACTGAAAGTTTATACCAGGAGGACTCTACAGAATACACTAGACTTCTATGTAACTTTTGGAATGTTTCTGCCCCCTCCAAACTGGCTAATCTACTAATCTATTTTCAGGCATCCGTTATTGATAAGTCACCTTACCCAATGCTCTTCCTCTTCTTTTAGCCTATTTTCAAATTCACATAAACCCCTAGATAGCATCTCAAATAGTTAATGGGTAACATAAGGGCTGGGAAATAGTAACATTTCTGTAATTTTTAAATTTCTCTTCATAGCTCATATTCTTCTGTGTTACTCCCACCTTTGACTTCACTTTGCTCTTGAGCAAAACCAAGAGATGATTCAAATCAGCAAAGGTTCCTAGGCCAGGCTTCAATGGATTAGGATGAATGATTTTCAGCCTTTCCACCATGGTCACAATGTAACTGCACAAGAGAGCTTCCCAGCAAAATCTTTTGCTCACATCACTGCTAAAATACTATGCAGGGTACACAAATCAGAAAAAAATCAAAACCTACTGGAGGCCAGGTAAAATCTAAAAAAATCACAATGCCTTAGAAAGATAATACTGGTTCCCTCCTTATTTCTTATTGCAGACTCTGCTGGACCACCATTCCATATATTTCCTAGTGTTTCAGTCCCTTTTCCTTCTTTCCTTCTTTCTGACTCCACAAGTCTCAGGTTCTTCTACCTCCATTAATTTCCGTTGGATAACATGTTCATTGCCAGGAAGGCAGGAATGATAAATCCAGGTTTGGTACTGAAAACAAAAGAGAGTTTATTCTGAGAGAAAATTACATGAAGAGACTGACTGGTAGGTGCTGCCTTTACAGTTACAAGCCTGAAATTTCCAACGAAGTTCTGTATCCTCCTGAACTGAGCTCTATCCGGATAACACTGAAAAGGAAGTTCCTGCCTTGAACAAGCTGCAATTTAGAACACGATGGAGTTTTTCATCATGTGGTCTCCTCCTCACATAAACCTGCCAAGATTTCTAAAAGATCCTCAGTGAAATGGAGGCTGACTTTCCCCCTGGGGTACACAAGAGAATGGGGATGGGAGTTTTCTCTGAAATGAAAGTTTGCTGGGAACTTTGTCTAAAGCCAGGGGTTCATTTTTCAATGAGACCTCACTTTTAGAAAAAGTGGGGTATAAAGAATATTGCTTTAACTGTGATGATAGACAGGGTTTGGTCATCCATCATCTTTCGAAGAAAAAGAAGAAACAAATGAAAACACCTAAATTCTAGTTCTCATCAGGATCTAGAGCTCATCTTAGCGGTCTCCACCTTTCCAGACATGAACTTGCACAACTGTCCATCAGGCCTGCCACACACTACACAACACTGCCACTTCAGTTCTTGATAGTTATGTAAACAGAGACATATATTGTAATAAAAAAAATAAATCTGTGTCTCAGAGAAGAATAAAGATGGCTGTTCCAGAATAAACAAATATCTGACATTATTCTTTTCAATATTAATCTTTTCCAAGGCTTTGAAGTTTGACAGTGCTATTTCACACATCCCTAGGAGGCTGCTTTACTGCTAGGCAAGAAACCTGACTGTGGAACTGAGGACAAAAAGAAGAGAAAAATCTCCAAACAGACAAGAAATATTTCAGTCTGACTGGTGAGTATTTCTGTTTCTTGCTACCATGAATTTTCTGTGTCTTGAAAAAATTGAGGGGATATGACAATTTCCAAAACAAATGCAAACAACTCAATAGAAAATCTCTTGTTAAAAACCATCTGGTCTACTTCCAAAAAAACCCTTCCATATTTTCAGTGAGTTCAATCAAAGTTTGTATAACATGTAAGCTCATTTTTCAAGCCATGATTTGCCACCTCTGTATTTCTTAAGAAATTTTCTCTTCCCTATTCTTTTCTCTGTGGCAGTCTTGTGACTTTTTAATTATTTCTTGGCCAACTAGCAGCACTGGAAAAAGGCAAAAGAATTCTTGTTAGATCAAGTATTCCCCTCTTTCATGTGACACAGAAATGCTTACACTTCATTAACCTTTATTATAAACTAGTCACTGGAAAAGTTACTTTGCTAGAATCCACACTATGGTTTCAGTCTACAAACCACGAAATGTCAGAATGCTAAATTACAGTAAAATACTGCTCACCTCCTTATGAACCCAAGATTAATGATACGATGCAGAATGGAATAGCAGTGCTACAAGGAGCGTAACAGGTCACAATCACTTCTAAAATAGCTCATCAAGAACAGGCAGCAAAACATCACAGACGGCTCCCAGTATTACAGCCCCACTTCCTATCCCACAACCTACCCATCACTGAGACATCGTATTCAACCAGCAGAGTCGCCTCCTGTCCGCATTGTTTGAGAATACTCATGGCTTCAGCATGTGTTGTTCCCAACAGTCGGATCCCATCAACACTGAGCAGCCTGTCCCCAGGTTTGATTGTGCCCTCTCTGAAGGGAGAATAAAGGAATGCTCTTTGTTAGTATCAGAGAAATTGATTTGGAGATAATTCCATTTTTATGCAAAGCGATTCTCTTGCACCCTCCCTGACATCCATCCCTCTTGCCTTAACACTTAACATTTACTTTGACAGTGAGAATGATCAGAGGGCACAGTGGAAAGGAAATTGCTTTAATTGGAAAGTCAGTGACTGGAAAACAGCTTACCACATGGTGAAATAATCAAGTCACGTTAAATTGCAACTAAGTATAGCTTCTGCTCAACATATGCTTTCTTTCTGCCTTGTCCACACAACTCTTTTTCATATATACATAAACACATCCTCCTCCAATATTTTCTTAAAAATAAACACGAGGTGCAAACACATGGGTGCAGAAACAGATTGCAAAATATGAATGTCCACTTATTTATTCTCTTTAAAAATATCTTTTACTTGCATAATTCCATTTTTCTTTTCTTCCTACCTAGAAGTAATTCAGCTCTAAATCTAAAACAGTCTCCTAGGCATATCTCATAATCTATTCAGAAATATAATACAAAATTAAATACTAGCACTGTCAGCTTAAGAATCATAGAGAAAAACAAGGAAACCAGAGGATGAGGTTAAGAAGAAAGTGAGGGAACAAAAGAAACACTCTCTTGAAACATTTTCTTCTCAGTTAAGATTTCCAATGTCAAAAATGTCCACATAGGCTACAGACATCAATCACCTTTAAAGAAACTGCCCTCTGAGTTTCTTGAATGGTTTAAGGACACAAATGCAATTTTTGAAAATATAGTTTGTACATAAAAATAAACTAAATAGTCTTTCTTTACATAAATACAAGATGGTATTATACACAAATACAGCCAAAACATAAATCTGTACTCAGAAGTTGTCTAGGTAAAGTTATGTGTGACCTCACATGCAGATATGTACAAACATCTTAACAGAATAATACAACACTCAAACATGTGACAGTATTATTCTGAATTGCAAGACAAAAAGATTGTGTTTTTAGAGTGTAACAAGAATAATTAAGAACTGCATCAGTTGTTTGAAAAATGGAAAAAAAAAATGTGTTCTGACCTACTGCAGACATTTATTTTAATTATTTTAGGTGCAAGATTCTAAAATAAAGTTCACACACACCATAAAGCACCGAGCCTCTGTGGTTGCTCATTACTATTGCTGCAGTTGTTATTATTATTTCTATTACAACAGTTAAAGACCAACCCATGAATTTCAAAGGACTGTATTTAAATACATCTATTTCACTCAAAATCTTAACTTCTGTCCCAAATAATTCACCTTTCTCCATTTCTCTTTCACATGAACTCCAGAGAAAGATGAATTGTACCTGTCAGCAGGCCCTCCAGGTCTGACACATGTTATTACAACAGGACGAGATTTATTTCTGTCATCATGTGCACCACCTAGAAGGGGAAAAGCGAGAGAAAGTACACCTTCATTTTAAGCTTTTTATGAAAGCTCATTTCCAAAAGGCAAGCCTACATCTTGCAGCATACACCTTTACTAAAAGACAAAAAGACAAAAAAATGGCCAAGCCATTAATATGACACTCCACTGAATTTTACCTTAAATAAAATCAACTTACTCTATGCATAGATTAATCTTTAAAAACATTTCTATGGAGGGATTCTTGATAAATATATTTTTTTTCTTAGAACCTTTACACTGAAAATGTGATCTCAGTGTGAACACTTATTGTTCTGCAGCATAGAGAAGAAAAAAAATCTATCTGTATGCTCAGAAGAATGAGTGACCACTAAGAAATTTATGTATTAAATAAAAAAGAGGTTTTCCCTGAAGAAAGTAGTAATTCATCACTGGGTTATATTAATTAACAGCTACATGTTTTCTTCCATTCTCCAAGTCAGTGATAATGTTTTAGTTGTACAATTCAGATTATCAGCAGGATTAATCTGATTTCATGCCTTATATATACAAATGCCATATGTAAACTTTTTTTTTTTTTTTTTTTAGAATTATGATCTTCCTGCTGATTTCAGTGGTAGCAGAATCTGGTCTTATGTGACCAGAGTTTGTCATGTTTTCTTGGCATAGTTGATTACTTAAGGTTCTTCCATAAACAAAAATTAGAGCAGCTCATAAAAGCAATACATGAAGATATGGAAAATGTAATACATTGGTTTTTACAAACAGTAAGCCATAAATCTTGACATATTTCTGAGTGCTATGAAAACTTATCAGTTATTTTTAAATGAGAGAATACAGAGAGCTCAAACTCGACAATAACTCACCTCTTATCACAAATCCAAAAGTGTTCCCCTCTTTATGTAAAGTAACTTCCACAGTTCTAAAAATGAGACCTGACCCTTGTACAGCTAAAAGAAAAAAAAAAAGGAAAGAATCCAAACTTTAATTGTTATTATTTTTCTAATTATACACACAGATTTACACCTTTTCCAATTTAAGATAGATATTGGGTCATACAATTTGAAAGATTCAATTACAGAACAGTCATACTGAAGACCTGGAACTAAATATAACTCATCCTCTTTTTGAGAGAATTTTGGGCCAGATATTTTGCAGTGACAATGGTTTGGGAAAAAAGACATAGGTGAGGAATTTGAGTCTTACTGTTTAAATTATGGCATAATTTTGCTTTTTTTTTTGGTTACAGAAGAGTGCTAGGAATTAATAAGACAGTAAGGAAAAAAAGATTAAATTCTTAAGAGTACCTATTGAGCTTGTTGTTTAGATATGAAAACATTCGCTTTTGTCTCTTAGAGAGAAGACAATCAAGATTTTTGGGGTGTTCCTCTGATCTCAGGTTATGAGTCTAAGAGGCACAACTCGTTATCATGAGGATTTCTTTTTCTTTTTCAAAATGTAGCATGCTCCCTCATAATTGGTGAGTTAGTAAAAAATGGTTCTTTGGCTTCTAGTTGAGTCAGTATTTTCTCTGTAAGTGCTAGAGGAGTGGTGTACAGCTGGACTGGGGGGTGAGAAGCCTAATGCACAGACCAATGCATTTGGGTGTGATAATCCACTTTACAGAATTTGAAATCACTGCTGTTAAGGGACCAGCAGACAGTTTGCTATTAGCTTTTACAGGAAAAGCTTTGGCAGGGTCTAAGAACTCTCTTTTCCAATGGGAAAAGGACACTGTGCAAAATCACACGCACTCACACTTTCCGCCTTCCAGTCAAATACTGCAAACAGCACAAACACACATAAATTAAAAATAAATCAAAACCAAACCAACCCAGCTCTATCAAATACATGCTCTGTGAGCAGCAAAACTAATGAAAACTTGTGCCATTTAATGTTCCAGCCTGCAATAATCAGAGTTTCCCTGTCAGGATACCCTGAGGGGGAAGTGGATGCCACAGGCTACCCTGCGTGTGCTGCCAATCGCAAAAGGCACCAGGAAGAGTGGAGCCCCCTCAGCACTCTCTGCCTCTGTTGACTCCCCAGCTCACAACTTGTTCAAGTGTTTATTTCCAGGAAATTGACTGTAATGTACTTTTTGGGGAGTTTTTCAATCCCTATTAAAAAAGTTACTGCAGGGAACCAGGAGAACCACCCAGTGAAATCACACAAATCTCATTTCCTTAGGAAAACAGGTAAAAGATGGCCCTCCAGAGCATTCCTCTGTGCTGCAGTAACTCCTGCTACAGCTTGAAGATCAGGACTGTGTTACCGAGTCCATGTGGTTGTTTTGTTTTCAGTTAGAAAAGCTACTGACTTTATGCACTAAAAAAAATTAATTACGAGAAGACAACTGTTGCCTTCATTCCTACTGGCAGAAAGTGGCCTTGAGTGTCACTTGTGATGAATCCACACTCCCTCATTTGTTTGGTGAGGCCTGTAACCTCCACTGGGGACAGGTGAAACCTGTAGTTCAGCATTGAGGAACGGCAGCAGCATCCTTCCATTTAATCAGCCCCTCAGGAGGCTGTCCCTCTAGCCCAGCCTCCGCCTGCTATGGGAAAGAACTCCTTAACCCTTACCAACAGCAAAAGGCAGACATGAGACAAGCACTGCTCACCTTCCAGTTTGAAACACTGAGGTGGTTTGTGCTGAAAACAGCAGCTGGATGCTCCAGCTGTGAACACTTCAAACATGGAAGGAAGCACTAGGGAAACTGGGATTACCAGTGCTCACTCAAATTTAATCCATCATTATTAAACGATTGACATTTTCCAGCTCTGAAATTATGACAGTCCTCTCTCTGAGGGAGAAAGCATGGGAACAGCAGAATTTCATTACGTATGGGGCTGAGAAGGAAGTGCCAGGACTTCTCCACCTGACTTACTGCAAAACTTCTGTGAATAACGAAAGCAGTGTGTCTAGCTTGCTCACTAAGAAGTTCATGGAAACAACTAGACTGCCAATTATCTCCAACTTTATTATCTATGCTTGTATGAAGAGGTTGGAAATTCCAAGGACTTAGCGAAAAAGGTACAAATGCTGCTGTAATTCAGCATGTCAAAATCCAGTCTCAGTTGGCAAGAGTGGCACATATGCTAGAAGAGAATGAAAGCAAAAGAAAGCCCAGTTGAATAAATGCAAAACAAATAATGCTGGTAAAACAATTCTGCAGCAAAGTAACTCTGAACTCAAGCCGATTCATTAATTCAGCTACTGTGCTTCAGAACATGAAGTTCCCTCACCACAAGCAAACACTAATCAACAGAGGACATTCAAAAAATTTTAAGGTGCTTGTCAGGAGGTCCTAAAAATGACCAAATATATAATTAGACTAACCCTCCAGCTACTAGAAAGCAGCAGGAAGTTCATCAGCTTCTGAGCACCACGGACAGTGATGGATTTTTTTGGATTCTGTTGCAAGGAAGCTCTTTATTTAAGGAGATAAGAGCTTCCCAGTTGGCAAAAGAGATTTTTCTGGCCAAACACCAAACATCTTCTCCCCTCCAGTGAGCATCAGTGAGTATCACCGGCATCAGTATGAATGCACACACACTCTTTCAAGGGTGTGCCTGGTGCAGCCCCTTGGTGCCAGACAACCACCTGACACTCCTTCGCTTGAGGTCCCAGGTTTCCAATTCACTGTTTCTCTGGCTTTCATTTCACACCCCACAAGACTCAATTCCCATTGATTTTCTCCTACAGACACACTGTTACAGACACAAGCACATAGAGAGAGCCAAGACAGGCAAGGAAAACATTCAGTAGCACTCTGTAACTTTGGTGTGAGCATAAACTTGTATTTTGAAGAAAATCGTGCTCAGTGAGAAGCCCTTGTTTCAGTCACAGAATTCTTGCAAGTTCATGTATTCTCATGGCCTACCCCACTGTATCTTCTGCTCTAGAAATGAAATTTTGCCAAAAAATGGTGCCAGAAAAGACTGGGAAAGTCCCAAAGGATGTTGTTTATCTGGGAGAGAGGGATGGTGTTGCAAGTGGAGAGAAGGAAGGAAAAAGCAGAGGCAGAACTAGCAAATGCTCACGGGGTCTCATCTCAGAGGATCTTACTCTTTTCTTGCCCTGGAATCCACTTAATCTAATTTCCAGTATTCAAAATTGCAAAGAATCAAACAAAAATCCCCAAAACAAAACCCAACCAAACAACCAAAACTAACCAAACAAAAACCAACCCTCACCCCCAGAAAACCACAAACTAACAAACAGCAGAGATTGACAACTCTGTTGTTGGTGGGATTTCTACTTCTAAAACATCCGAGAGCATCCCTCTGTACTGCCAGTACTTTTGTACTGCTTCAATGCTCTGTGATAAGCCACAGGAAAAAATAAAACTAAAACCAGAAAATTAAAAAACAACCAGTACCAAAATGACTATCACCAACCATGCCCATGTTACTGCTGACAACATCTGCTTTTCTGCATGGGCTCCCAGTTGGCTCTGCAGTTACTTACCAACTGGAGGCAGCTCATACTCCACTTCTAACACAACCCTTTCGCCAACATTCTTGAGCAGGCTGATGATCTCATCATGGCGAAATTTGGTCAGGTTGATTCCATTCACAGATTTGATGTAGTCCCCCACATCCAGCTGGTCACTCCTAGGGAGAAGTACATACTCCTTTTGTGAAAGACAGATCTGTGGGACCAAACTAAATCCTTCAAATTACTGTTTAGTGCTTTTTAAAAATACTTTTTCCATTAATCTAGATTAAAACAAGTTGATCTTTCTAACAGAAAGTGGCATTTTAAGATCTTAATCTACTCTAGCTTGTTAAATATTAAAAGAAGAACATTGCTGCATTATTCATTCCCGAGGTACAAAATCAGCTCTACAATAAACGAGTTGGATGATTTGACTGGTTTGGGCATAGGATCCAGGAAGTCATTCTCTTCACATCCCCATCTTTCTCTCTCTCTTTGGGAAATGTCCAAAACATTTTTTTTTTTTTTTAACATTGGTTGCCTTCACAGCTAACATCACATCAACAGGAGATGTGCCATAGCCCAAAAGCAGATGTTCTGCTCAGTTACTTGGAATGATTCAGCTCAACCTTTATCTTTTGACTTGTCTCACTCATGATTAACAGCTTTTTTCTTTCCACTGGAGTAGTAAGCAAGGTACCTATGACTTTAGAGTTTAGAGCAAAGCCAGCTGATGAAGAGTTAGAAAAGAATTAAATTATGGTAACACTATCATTAGTTTTTCCATTTTGTTTTTTTCCCCCTCAGTATGTTGTGCCACTTCTCCCAAATTTTTGTTCAAAGACAAAAAAAATAGAGAAATAAAACATATAAAATTTAGAATAAATCTCATGAATCTTATGACAACTTTCAAAGATCTTGTTGGTATTTCTAGTTTTATCAAAGTAACCTTGAGCGAAAAGAAGGACCAGCTGTTGTCATTTCCCTCTGAGGCTCTCCAGTGTGATGGGCTGCCATTATAGATGCATCCAGTCACATATTTTTTAGGTGACCTTTCTGATGCAGTACATATTTCTGAAGCAATCACATCTTATAACGCATTTTGTGGCTTGAGATGTGGTTACCTAGCAGCAATTCCTCCTTGACGAAGGTTAGACACTCTTGGTTTCCCATCCTTGTCGATACCACCCGATACTGTGAGCCCTAGGGTGGTGCCTTCTTTTTTCATTAATTCAACTATTGTCGAGCCCTTGAATTCCTCTGTTGAAAGAAAATTATTCACATTATTAAAATTTAAGTAATAACACAGATGTTGCCTTTCTAATATGTCATCTACTTCCCAAGAAAATCATTCTGTGTTAATAAGAAATAACATGTACATCTGGAGATTTTTTATGTTACAATTCACGAGTTCTGTCTACAAGGCTCTGCATATACATAAATCTTGAGCCATATGTTCTGTGTAAGGTTATTAAAAACTACACCAATGTGCTCTTACACTATAGAGAGCCCATAAATATGAAGTCTGGGAACACTTACAACTAAAGGTAGCTGTTTCACATTTTAAAAAAGCTATCTTTTCTCATTTTCTGCTCTCTCCCTCTGACTTCTGTGTTTTATAATGCACTTCAACTGATTAAATAGAAGGGTAAAAGACACAACGATACATCAGAACTATAATTTTAGGTTCAGACTCACTTTGAGACCACTAGCAGATGTCAGTGTTAATAGAAACAATGGAACGTAACAAGAATCCAGACAGAGATACATCAGATCTTAACAGTTTTATTCCTTATTCTTACACAAATACAGCTCCACTGTAACTCTCTGCAATCTCTGCAGAACAGGTATAAAGTAAGTGAAGGGCTTTCATAGTCATAAAGTGTATATAAAATTTCCCTTAGATGCTGTCTAAGACATCCTCGTCTGCGGTTTCTCCATTCTCGGAAAATGGTAAACTAATTCCACAGACACCAACAAAGGCAGGCCACATGCAATGAAGAGCCTCAAAGTTTCAAAAAGAGATATCCTTATTGCACATGATAACCCACATCTGTGCAGTTCCAGCAGGACTGCAACTGTTTGGAAAGCCTCATGTCCACTGTTTCCAGTCAGTGAAAACCTAGTGAAACTACCAGCTGCCCAGGTATTCGGGAAAAATACATGAAATCCTAAAGATCCACTAAAATCCTAAAAGGTTCATCCATCTCAGGACCATGGTTTCAGTACTAATATGCAGCTTTTAGATGAATTGGTCAGATACAAACACCATGTGTGCACTGTAAACAAACAGTGTGTCTGCACTGCACTAGCAAGTTTTCTATGGCAGCATGAGATTTAAAGATGAAAAGCCACCCAAAACCCAAGCAAGGTCCTTGTATATATTCAAATGTTCACCAGTAAGTCTGGAAGTACACTATACAAATAGCAACAAGGCTCTATCAAGATCACTCCACATGACTGAGGAGGTGACTTAATACATTTTCAACCTTACAATAAAGAAGGTGCCCTGCCCTGCCCACCACCACCTCTGTATTTGAGGAAATGGTGGCAGACCAAGGAAACCACTCAGAAGAGACTCCAGTCCTGGTGCACAGGCCTGAAATCCTTGGTAGTACTTCCAATAGGATTAACTGCTAAATCTTTTTCTGATGTGCTCCTGCTCGTTTCTAGGTGGCTGACAAGCTCTTCTATCTATTCTAGCTGATGATGACCTCACTTCAGTCATTCACATTTTTACCATTATACAGCATGACTTACATGCTTGGACAATAATTCTTCTATGCTTATAAAGCTTCTACTACAACAAAATTCTGCAATGCCTTCAGCAACACAGGCTGTCAGAAGCAGACAGTAGCACAGCTAACTGGAGCACTCTCCAACTTGGCTGACACCAAACCACCATTTGGTACCATCTGGAAGCTGTTGAGCTTCCATAATGTTTGCTCACATCTGGCCTTTTTGACAGTTCAGAAAGAACAGATGTGATTACCTGCTTCTGAACATGTAGACATGTTGCATAGCTGTAGAGATGCTATGGACCAAAATGCTGCTTTCAGTTTTATAAAAACCTGTAAGTATTCATAATGAATACAAGAGTTAGTCACAGTACCTACTGCAACCAAAACCACTGTACATTTGCATCCATGATGCAACCTCAGGTGCTTTGCCAGTGTGTGACACATGTTTATTTAGGGTTTACTCAACAATGAGATCTGGAGTCAAAAGGAAAATTTCCCTCTCTTCCCACCTCCCAAACAGAAACCTTCCTTTGTAATTCTTAGTAGTACAATCTGGCTCCCATGAACCACCTAAGATCTTTTTATTTTTTTTAACAGATACTTTGCCAAAATGCATATACAGGACATAGACAATGCAATGCCTAATCTTTTGCCATGGCATAATGCTGTCATGTGCTTTGATCTTTTATATAGGTTCCGAGTTTGCAATCCAATGCTGGGAAATACTCTGCTGCCTGAAGTGACACGTGGAACAGATGATCCAAGCAGTATTTTAGGCAGGCTAACAATTATACACTTCCCTTCAACTGCTGGCAGGGAAAGTGATGACCAGGCTTGTTCCTTCTCACCATCTATTATGACAAATTCCTGTTTACCTCTGCCAACATAACAATGACTTCTAAACACTCTTCCTTGGAAGGCAGGAGGGAAAGATGCACCAGCACTGTAAGGGAGGGGTCATGTGAAGTGCTCACTGTACACTGACAGTCATGCACAATAGTTTCATTAGGTTTGCTGCTCTGAAGGATTTTGTAGCTTTTGTTGTACATAATCATATTGGGAAGAAATTAAACTACCTAAGCTGGTTTGGCTTATAAGAGACTGTTATCTCTGGAAGGGCTCTGAACCAGGTCCATTCAATACCCCCATGATTCTGTTTTTCATCTTCGCTTTCTTAAATCGCACATGATTACTGTTCTTATAATGCTATATATGACATGCTTACTCATCTGCATTGCTTTGGAATTATTATTACAGACTAATCCCACTAGAGTATTACTGAAATTCCCAATATCAGAAGAACCCTGGGACTTCATTTCCAATCCAACACGCAACCACATCTGTGTGTACTATTCCCCAACTAACGCAAGGTCAGTCTCTATTTCCTAGTTAAGACAATGCTACGCTACAATTTGAGGGTAAAATATCAAACTATTTCATGTATCACCTCACTCATAATTCATTACTTACACCAACCAGCAAACTCCTAATTAGTTAGAAATCTCTGGAGTCTGTTCTTTCCTGCATGTACTCCCACACTAGTAATAATATTAGCATAGGCAGCACCAGAAGGGAAAGCACAGAAGTTACTTCCAGACTTCTTATGAAATCACTCTGGGACTTGCCTTCCCTCAGCCTGTGGAGGCTCTTGGGGCTACCTCAGGACTTCCATTGCTTCCTGCTGTTGCAGGGACAATCCTGGGTACGTGCCTGCCCATGCTGTGCACCAGCCGCTCTGCAGCTTTCTTGGCATCCACCTACTTCTGGAACGGGGTTCAGGAATCCCGCTGAATCCTGGAGATGACTCGGCAAGGGACGCACAAATACACACACTTGTACACAGTGTGACACAAGGCAGACATAAAATGAAAAACAAAGGTTTCTGCTCCAAAGAGCTTCCTTCAGATCTCCAGTTCTGTAAGTAGGAGCATACACAGCAGCTGAATTCTAAAGAAAACATTACCCTGCTGCTGTTTTCTAAATTTCCGACTTGCAGCGGGGTCAGCTGGTGCATTAACAGTGTGATTTGCTCTGCAGCCTGGAAGACTACAAGGATACTCAGTGTAGTACAAGAAAGCTTCAAAGAAAAGCAGATGCTCAAATTCTAGATTGGGTAAATCTTACTGTGAGAAGATGAATACACGGAACAACTTGCAGGTAGGTAAACTCGAAGAAATTCTATGACTAATTTTCCTTCAAGAATAAGAGCAACATTGTAAAGCTTCTAGTATTTTATACATGATGAGCCTTCGTAATTTTTCTACTTTGTGATGTACGTAAATAATATCTTTCAATGAATAAATAACATGGAAAATAAATTCTCATGAGACTTACAAACCTGGAATATATTCACTTCTTCAAAAAGCAAACTGAATATTAGATGACAAAACAGTTTTTTTCACAGAAAAATATTTGAAAGCTGAGAGAACTCTTAGTCAAAAGTTTTATAATTTATTTTCTATATCACTACAATTTTGTATCTTAATGTACATATTAAAGAAAAACTCAAAAGTGTTTCCCTTCATGTCAGATATTGAGTCCCTTCTTTGAAAATTTAATTTTAAAACCCAAGAAAATGCCTAAAATCTACACAATCAGGTCAAGTGCCAGCTTCTATTCTCCACCTAGAGAATGAGTTTGTTAGGTGCAGCTGGAACAGGGCATAAATGGAACTGAACCTAAAAGTTAAAAAAAAATACTTGCTGTTATTGATATTTTCCTACCAAAACCATATATAATGAAGTAATTGGTAAGTTTGTTGAAAATATAGTCAATGCTGTCCTTGAGTTGATTTTCCCTTGTACGTCAGCAGAAATTCTGCAGAGAAAACATTTTGCCTTACATCCCAATAGGCATCTCATGGCTTAATAAGAAATCACATAAAGTGAATTCTTAGGAAACAGACAGCAGTTTGTTATCCTGGAGACATCACTTTTACTCAGTGCTTCAAGTCCTGCAGGTATGTGTATTTCCCTTAGTGTGACAGGAGGGATGTCAAGAGATGATAAGCAGTCCATTCCTTGTCGCCCTTTTCCTGACTGGCTGTCGCTAACTTCTAAAACACCTAAATTTCTATCAAAACAAATAAACAAAGCCACATCAGTGAAGAGAGTCTGAAATCATGAAGCTGATCAAGACCTGCTCTGTGGCCTCCCCTCCAGCCTGTGGAGGGACAATCCCTGAACCAGTCCTAGTTCAGAACCCAGCAATCCACAGGGGAAGACAAACTGGTTGGAGGTGCAGCAGAGCACATCTACAAGGCACAACACACTGCAGTTCCCAACAAGACTATAAATTTAAAACACTGCCAATGAGGCTGCCTTGGGTCAGCAGCTGGGTTAACCTGGATAAATGTACAGGTGAAATGTTACACCGTTTTCAGTGAGGAGATAGGTAAGGCTAAGACACTTGCAAAAAACTGTCTAAAATAGATTCAATTTATACTGACAGCTGTTCTGCTTGTGTACAGGGCATTAGATGATCTCTTCTCTATTTTTTTTTCAGCTGTAAGAGCATCTGAAAGATGACTTCACCATTGCAAAAATATTATCCAAAAACCAAATAACTTCCACCAGCACTTACAAACTAGAAAAAGTCTGCCTAGCCAAGACATGACACAGAAAAGGAAATAAGGGTATTTTATGATCCATCACAAGCTGTGATATACAGGACATGATCACATAATTCACTGAAAACACCAGGCCTCCAGGACACAGCAGCACAGTTCAGACCTGGGTTCATTGGTTGCCTCTCTAAAACGAGCTTAGCTCTTCTGCTATTAGGTTTTGGGTACATTTTTCATATTCACAGAATTCTTGGCAGCCAACTCTCTCTAAATCCCAACTGAGGCATTCAACAAAGGTGGTCTTCAATTTAACCACAAATGTAAGCATTATATTTGAAATTCTGTTTCTAACTAAAATATCAGAATTTAACACAAATATCCCAAGCCCGAAATCAAATAACCACCAGAAAGCCAGCTGCAGACAAAAAAAAAAGGCTCTTAATTCTTAATAAAAGAACCTCACCAATTTCTTAGCAGAAAAGTATTTGAAGAAACTCCTGATATATGACACAGTTATCGATGCACACTACAGTAACTTCAGAAATTACATTTCAGGAGTGAACAATGACTGGACTAAACCATTACTACCTTCTCAGGGCTTAACATTTGCATCCCACAGCCTACAGTGCAGTCCCAGTGCTTCTCCAGCAGCAGCAGAGCCATGCTGCCAATAGCACATGCTCAAGATACAACTTCCTGCTTGTTTCTGAATCCACTCCTTGTAGACAGGAGTAACAGAGAATATTCGCCAGAAAATGAATAAAAAAGGCATGGCATGATGTAAAATCAGTTTTCACACTAAAGGAGCTTCACACAGAAAAGACAAGTATGATCTCTATACAGTCAACTTACAAGGGATGGCTTCACGTGAGGATGCAAAAAAAGGGCTGCTTGGAACTTAGAGGGGAAAGTGGCAGCTGTGTAAGAAGCACAGAGGTTTCTCCAGGCTAACTGTGGCAGATACACAGACTGAACCAGGAGATGGATGGCCACATGTCTAGATGCTTTTTCAAGCCAGAGAAGTGCTGGTGAGGGAACAACAGGTTTTTTGGTCCTCTGGATAGTCCTGCTTGCAAAAATCCCACAATGAAAGAGCTTTCAAGCATGTTTTTTTGTTTTGTTTTGTTTTCTTGCATTTGCAATTGAATTGCACAATAATGCCAGAAAACAAACCAAGACTAGATGTTGATACTCCAAGTCCTCCCAAATATTCCAAGTACTATCAGCCTAAAATTATTCACAACATTACTCTAACAGATGTTGTGAATTCAAAAAGATCAACTTGATTTATCTCAATACAGATGATGGCATCTGATTCTTGTAAGAGCTGAGGCTATTAGGAATTTTTGTCACTTCTGAATTCTTTTCTCTGTAGTTTATTTTTTTGCTCTACATCAAGGACTGGAAATATTAGGCTAAACACAATCATTCCCTATTTATAATCCCTGAGAAACTCAGAGGAAAAATTACCTTAAAAAATCATAAAACATTGAAGGATTTGGTTTCAGTAAATATGAATAATATATTACTGCAAGAAGACCCAGATTTCGTTAAATGAAAACAACAAAACTTTTTCTTTTCTTGTATTATTACCTACAAAAAAGATATTTTTTATCCCTGGCATGCCACCTTGCAGTAGGGTTGAAATAAAGATGCAGTGCAAACTACAAACTTGCTCAATGATGTAGTCTAGTTAAAACACATTTATTCCTTAAGCTAGCTGGGAAGTTCTAGCGTTTTCATTGATGGCTCCCTTTGGGAGAGTATCTACACTATCCATTGATCAGTAACCGCATGCTTGAAAACTTGTAACCGTCAACTTCCTTATCTTCAGATGCGGACCAGTTCTACCTTGAGGCACTTGCTGGGTTTCAGAGATTTCAAGCATTTTTTTGCTTCCTCATTATCTATGGTGGTAGTCAAATTCCTGAACATCTGTTGGGTCCAGAGCAGTTCACTAAACTGTCAAGGTGGAGCTTTCTGAAACAAGGACATTGGAAGGTAAAAACAAGCACAGTGATGAACGACTTGATGGTCTCAACCTTCACCTCTTCAGCAGACATTACAGGGCTTTCGCGAGCTCAAATCTCCTCGCTTCCACACAATATCACTGTTGGCTTGGGGGGGAATGGGTAATAGAAAGTACTTTTGAGCTGAACGTTATGCCCACAGTTATCTCAAATTTCTATCTCCTGCATAAAACAATTATCTCCTTTTGCAAATTTTGATCACGCGACAAGCCACAAAACCTCAAACTCAAGGATGGCTTGTGCATCAGCAGTGCCACCTTGAACTCCTCTGCATGTCTCTGTTGACACTATTGATGAAGAAAGGACAGAGCTCCACAACATTAGTCTTTTCCACATTTCTGTCTGAATGGGATAAAGGCTTCATTAACCCTCCTCCCTCACTAGTGGAAATCCTGCTGTGCAGAACAGCATAGAGCTTTGACACTAATTTAGATTTATAAAACTTCTTCCCAAAATTCTGATGAATTCACCTCCAACTTCATTTCTATTTAACAAGAAATTAACACCAAGAGAACTCTTGATATTTTGTGTTGCTTTGCGCTGATGTGTCACTACTCACAAAAACACAGCCTGACTGTTGCAGTTTCTCTGCTTTCTACAGTTACTAAAACAGATCAGGCAGGATTGATTACAGCATTGATTGCATTTGTGCATTTCAAGGCAGGAAGGAACCACTGAAAACAATTCTCACCCTCATCTTCTGAGTGACACAAGCAGAGAACTTGACATGGCGGTATCTCCACCTATGGATCACCTTTTAGAAAGATAACCAGCGTGGCTTTGAAAGCATCATGTGATGGAGAATCTGCTACATGTGTAGGTAATGTCTATCCAAACTGGGAGCAGACAAGCCTTCAAGACCCAGATCTCATTATTGTACCACTATTACATTCAGGATGTCCCTGCACAGACAGAACTGTAACCTCCAATCAAATCACCGCTTAATCTTCCTTCCCTTTTAGATTGAGAACTGTCTGAACTGCTTAGGTTTATGGTATTTAAGACACATTTTACAACAAAGTTTTAACATACTGTGGCAACCAGGTAAATTTTAGCAATAGTGTCATCAAATCACATTTTTCCATTTGAGCTGTCATTTATTTTTCCTAACATACCTTGCATTGCCTGTCACGATCCACATCTGCTATATAATTTAACATTGTAGTTAACGCAAGACATCGATTTTCCTTTTTATGACATGGAGCTACAATCACTAGTGTCATGGCAAAACTGAAGCAGTAAGGATCAGAAAAGGATATTGTAATGGTGTCACTCCTTTTTAGATAAACTATTGTTCATATATTCAAATAGTCGGTAGTAGATTTTCAAATATTTGAAATTTGGAGAAATGGGCCTGTAGAACTTATCCTAGTACTTGGATTAAGGAGCAGATATTTAAGTTTTTAGGGGTCATACACGTCCTTGTTTGTAGAACATATAAAGCTGAATGATACGCAAACCCTATCTTTCTACTTGGCAGTACTGAGGGAGACTCAGCATGACAAAAGGGTTTATCAAAGTCTCTGTGTAGAAGATTAGGCTACCCTTGGAAAAATGAGATATGGATAAGAAGACAGAGAAATATGGAAAATGCGAGTGAATGCTTTCTACACATTTCACCTTTTGTCCTTTGTGCTCAGTGACCACTGATATCTTTATGGTTTGCTTACTCTCCACCTTTGTGGAAAAGGCCAACCCAGAAATGCAGACTTCTGGAAGATGGTAGATCAAAAACAGACTGAATGAATGCATAACTATAAATGTTTTTAAAAGTGATCTGTCAGTGATTCATTCTTTTTGTATACTTCAATCTGATATAGAACTAAAGTTACAAGGATGGCTTAAGGGGGAATTTAATATGCAACCTGACAAATAGGATGCACTTATTTTTTACTAGGTGTTGATAGTAAAAAAATGCACCTGTGAAAAAAGCATCATTAACTTACTCAATATTCAAGATGAAGAAAAAATACAGTTAAAACCAGTGGAAAAGCACAGTTAGAGAGCTGCAAAGTAAGATACTAGCTTATATTAAAATTTAACAAATCACAGAAATAGTAATGACTTTAGCTTTCAATAAGCATTTAAAATCCACAAGAATTTACTATTCCTGTAAAATAAGTTTGCTAATGGGGGGGGGGGAAGGGGAAAAAAAGAAAAGGAATAATTTAGTCATTTCGTGGCTGCTAACCTGTGCTCTGTAACTCTCTAATCAATCTCTGTACTTATTCCCTGAAGTTTAATGTATGCATAATGAACTAATGGCAAAGAGGAATGAAGACAGATGCCTTCATTTGCATGAACTAGCTTATTAGATAGTCAAGCTTGCTGAACAAATCACTGCAGAGAAACAGTAAAATGCCCAGCTGTAAGAATCTACCTATGTGATTTCCTTTTTCATTTAAATTGTCAGCATAACCCATTGAATTAGCACAGAAACTGAGACGTCATCATATGAGCACCTAGTGACAATGCACATATTAGCCTAGGAGACAATAGGAACATTTCACATCTTCAGGCCACTTCAAGAAGCTGTTTGCAGGTCTTTGCAAAAATCTGAATGTGACATCAACATAAGAGGCTTATACTATCCCAGAGCAGCCTCATTATTATACATGACAGGAAAAAAAAGACTTTCCTCTGTCAAACTCCAAAATATAATGTGAGTTTCACAGGAAAGTATTTTGGCGTTTCTTTCAACATTTCCTCTTATCCTCCAGAAACTTCAGGTGAAAAGGAACAAAGATTACACCTACCTTCCTCTCCAAAAACATTACGACATGCTAACTGTATATTCTGGTTCACCTCTACTTCAAAGACACATCTTGCCCATTGTGTCTATTGCAACGTCCTTCTCGTCTTTAAGTGACCAAGAGGTTAAAACAGACAGGAAAATGTTTATTTGAATTGAAGAATTAGCTAAAATCTTCAAATAGACTGAAACAGATAAAGATTCAGCTAAACAGTACTACCTGGAGACTTTAATGACATCTTTCATTTCAAGAACAGTGTAATGTACAGAATCTCAACACGGATGCAAATGGAGAAACTGCTAACACAACTCAAAGCACACCTGTTGAAAATACTTCTTTGAAAGTAAGACTGTCTGTGAAAAAGCTGTCAATAAAGGCTGTTCTTAAATAGAAGGAAACTGCAGCATGTTAGCACTTTTTCAGGTTGCTTACTTCATGCAAACAATTCACAAGATGTGACTGTCTCTGTATTTTTTGCCTCTGCTGTTAGAGGATATACTGTCAGCATTTTAAAGGGAGGATTTAAATTCTACATAATTTTAAGTTTACAAAAATCACTTAAGAAACCTACCAGGCCTTTCTTAATACAGAGGCTTCAGTGCAAAGATATTCTGCTACCACTGACAGTAAAATTTGCTAACCAGAACTAGAGAAAAAGTAATGGAAAATTGTATTTTTACATTTCATATGGTTCCACGTTGGTATAAAACTTTGCTAAGTTACACAAACAAGTGCATTTTGAAACATTTTTCTTCTCCAGATAAATCAGTACCTGGTGTTTTTGAAACGAAAATAATTTCTGTTCCCTGAGGTCTTACAAAACATCTGTAAAAGAGTCTTTGCTCCAGATTTTCTTTCCTTTCTTGATTTACCAGAGTCTGGAGCAAGTGACCTTCAGGCTGTAACAGGTCTGCACATTCACCATATTTTCCTCAGTGAAGACCCAGAGCTTATGATGGAGATAGCCTAATGTTAGCTGCTACAATTTCTTAAGAATATTTGGTACATACAAGATGATGCCCTGACGCCTTATGATTCCCATGTTTTGACTGCTGGTCAATGGTAGTATACAGAGCAGTAGATATACTAAAATTTGCAGTGGAACAGCAAAAAAAAAAAATGTTCTAGTCTATACTCAATTTTGTACACAGAGAAAACTGTGACTATAAAACATATTTACAACTTGTCAAAAATACTTTGATTCTCCCAATACCCTTAACTCAGTCCATGAAAAGCACGTCTTACCATACATTATAATCATATCCAGCTATCATCCTCATTGGCTAGCACTTAAGTTAAACTGACCTAAACAGCTTTCCTATTCTTTTCTGCGGTATGTGATTAAGTAAGTCAAGCTCCATGATTGGATAGATGTTCCCATCCACTATATGCTCTCTATTGCACTATTACCTTTTGTTAGTGGCTAAGGAAAAAGCTTCTGGCTTTTAATGGCCTCATAAGAGTTATGTACCATCGTTAAAATTGCAGAAGTTCTTCACTAGGTATCTGGGTTTGTAGCTACAAGTTTGTAATGACTTTCAAATACATTTGCTAAACTTTCAATTCCAGAACTAAATCTGAAATCTTTCTGAAAGAGCATGTTTTTATTCCTATGTGAATATGTTAAATACAACTTATTTAGAAATTATTAATTGTACTGGAACATTTCTATTCTTGATAGATTTGGTCTGTTTTGTTGCATCTTGGTATAATGGCATCATTTCCCTGTATGACCTCTATCAATTTTTACTTATCACTTTCCTTTACAGGAACAGTATTTTGGGGATCAATAGTCACATTGTGTTATGATCACTCTTCGTTCAGCAGTGATATCTAAAATTCAGCTCTAACACGTCTCTCATTTTTCTATGACATTGGGTCTTTAGTATCTCAAAGGTCAATGCTCATTTTCTATACCATTTATCCAACAAGTATTCAGGGTCACAATGTCATCTAATATGGGAGGAAAGTCTTGGCAGAATCTTGTCTCACAGTTAACTATTAAGCTGGGCTTCTTTCGCTTCACTGATAAAATCAATTAGCATTGAAGACTGCCATTTGTTCCTGCTTGGATTGATACCCACAGCGTCCTTCTACCAATGTTTTCCGTGAGTAAGAGCAAGAAAATCTCCTGGTTTTGGCCTTGTTGCCATTTGCCCCTATTAAAATACCCCTTGTTTCGCTTTCTTACATTCTTTTCAGGTTGGTAATAAGGGAGACTTTACTGAAGAGCCTTCTTTATGTGTTTATTCACACACCATTAGCGGATTCCCCAAACCACACAGACATAAAGTGAGACAGATACTGGCAATTCAGACAAGGACAATAAATCAAAAAAAGATCATTCTTCTAGCCGGTATTTCACCTAGAAAGTTAAAAAAGTCCCTCATTTTTTCATATCTCACCAATATCAGAGAATGAAACGATGTGTGCACCTATATATAAAAAACCCCAACACGTGCCCAGTAAATTAATTATGAAATTAATGTTGCAAAAAAATTATTTGGGAACCCTCCCAGGTGATCAAACCTCTCACTAGCCAGAATAATTAATATAAACCATGAATATATAAGGAAGATAGCTTAACAGCAGTACTTAGTACACCTTTGTGTTAGTGAAGTAGTGACTGTCAGTCAGATGCTTTATCTCCTTCTTTTGACACAATTCCCCAAGATTATTAGTAACAAAAGAGAGGGCAGGAAAGTTACGAAAGTTTTCACAATAGTTAAAGAAAAATGCCTGGGAGCAAAGACCCCTGAAACACAACTTGATTACTTTAACAAAGGGAAGATTAAATGGCAATTTCATACCGAAGTGACTATGAAGGATGAAGTGAATTTTGATGAAAAACAACTCTTTACTACAAATGAGGTGAAGCTGAAGCTGCACATACTACAACTAAAAATAAAAGCAGTTGAGTCTAACCACAAAAGGCTGTGATGGGTTTTGTATCACTGGCAACCATAAACAGATTGAATGTCTTTCTAAAATATAATTCAAATATAAGTTGAACAAATTCCAGGAAGTCATATGTTTAGTTTAGACAGTCACAAATACCTCTTTTGGCCCCGGAAATTCACAATAAATACATCAAAACCTGAACAGACAAGCTCTTTGTTCTTACTGGTGCACTTTTAAATAGCAAGGAAACAAAAGCTTTGCACTGATGCTATAATAAACTTCTGGTCTTCCAGACCCTACACGAACCAAGCCACTTCTTTTATTCTGCACTATGAGGCATGCCATCATATCTCTGTCTGCCCCATGTACCAGGGGTGGGATGAGGAAGACACACAAGCACCAAAATCTCTTTTCCTTTTTGATTTTAAGAAATCAATAGAAAGCATGGAAACGCTATTAAAGCAAACAAGCAAGGAAACAACCTTTCCTCCAGCCATATAAAATACTTCGAGCTACTTCATATTGGCAAAATGGACACAGAATTTTGTTTAAAAAAAAAAAAAAAAAAATTGTGTAAAAGTCAAGGTGTCGAGTGAGAATGAGTAGCTTTGATCCACTGATACAGTTGGATAGAAGAGGGAAACTACTACTTCTTTGCTATTTTCATGCCCTGAAATGACAATCACTGCAGAAACTGAAAGGGATATTTAAAAAACCCGGAACAGATGGAAATCATGCATTAAGTCCTTTAAAGAGGTATTAGAAAATACATTAGGAACATTAAAAACATCAAGTTAATTATCTATAACTAAGATAAAAAGAAATTATTAAGTGCAAAAAGACTCAAGCAGGCAAATGATAAAAAAATTATCGTCAACTTCTCAGATCAGCAAACTTCTCAGACCTTACAGGAGCAAGCCTGGATTTTGTTTGCTACTCATATGCTTCTGTCTACAGAATTGTGCAACACAGGACTTTTGAAAGAAAGCAATGCCCTCCTGGGCCACATCAACACTCCATCTAGTCCTGCTCCATCTTGGAAAGCACGAAAATGAGGTCCTGTTTAGGGAAAGAATGAGAGACAGCCTACTTTTCCCAGTCTTGTCCCGCCACAGCTCCCCAACATCCAGTAGTGTCACATTAGAGAGTACAATGCTTCTCATTCTTTGTAATATTTACATATGAAGCTCTGGGAAATTAATTTATTCAGTCCCTTCTGAACCCACTGACTCAGTCTGTATACACAGATTTACTGCTTACTCTTCCTCTCTAGAGATACTGGATCCATGACTGTCTCAACTGAATGACGCAGAAATCGTTTTTCCCGTTGCATACACAATTTTCCTCCAATACTGGATTGATAGCAGTATAGAAAAGAATGTTTAAATAGATTTCCACTCAGAGAAAAAGATATTGCTTGAAAATTTTTAAATACATTTCCTCCCTTCTGAACAGATTGGGGAACCTGAGCATTCCTCATGGATCTTCTTCTCACATACTATCCATTTTTCTGCAGACACCCCCTTTTCTTGCCCCGTGAAAGCCCAGCGGTGCTATCCTGTGAAAATGCTGTTGATTTTCAAGAGGTCAATATTAAATTTTAGCTCCTCAATTACCTAAAAGAACTTCTAGCAGCTGTAATGGGCTGTTGTATTCCACAAGGGACAGTCAAAGTCTGGTTTCACAAACGAAGTTTTACAGCTTATTATAGACAGCAGTGATTATTGGGATTGATGAGCTTTATGTTCAGCCAGGACGGGATCGTGATCAGTTGCACAATCCCAGGGTTACAAATATCCCTGTGCTTGTCACCCCTTGCCATGACTTTTGAAAAGTATATGGTTTTCCTCCCTCTTTCCAAGCTCACCCAGCCTGTCCAGTGTCTCTTTCAGAGACTATCTCCATGCCTTTTCAAACCTAGTCTTGACCATATATTTTTTTCTCCTAGTTTCTCTCTCCTCACATGTTCTCTACAGCATGTTCCCTCTTCCAACTGAAACTTTTAAAAGAAAATAAATTTTTCAACAGGCATCACCAACACTTTGGTTAAAATGAACAAAATCAACCATCACAAGGGTATCTTCCCTTTGCAGAGCTCAACGAGCATGCCAGAACTGTGCAGGTAAACAATTGTGCTGGAAGATGGGACCCCAACCACAGGAGACATACTGATGCTTCCCAGCCTATTTTCAGGCTCCAAGCTCCATTGAGAAATCCTGTGGTGCCACTGTGACAGGCAGGCACGGTGACAGGGACTTGTGCTTCAAACTAACAAATGGCCAAGGAGTACAAGCACACATACACGCTGCAAGCATATTTGCTGAGTACAGAACAATTCGCTTGGAACTGACATCTCTGCTCCAAAATGGGTATGTGCAAGGGCTAACTTGCTAAGACAGTTTTTTAAATGATGTTATAGATACTATATGGTATATCATTCTAAACTACATATAGCTAAACTGATTTTTCTGGAAAAAACGCAGCTGCAATAAATTAATACATTTTACTTTGAAAAGCTAAAGGTTGGCAAAACTATATGCAATTAAATCCAAATACACATGAATTAAGGTGTTGGGTACCACCAGCAACAAATCCTGCTACAGGCTGTGTGAATAGCAAAAACAGTTCAAAGTCAGTTAAATTTTCAGACCTTGCATCAGCTGGATATTTGAAAAAGTACACATTCCTCATGTACAGTACTGCCCTTAATGCATTTTCTCCTTCATGGTAAAAGGAGTCAAATGAGATTGTTCTCTATTCTAACCCTTTTCAGCATTGAAAAACACTAGCATGTAGCAGATCTGTAAAGAATATGTATAAATAAATCATCAGCAATCTCAATTAGGTAAGAACTCTGTGACCTTTGTTTATTTCCTACGAATTTCCCAAATTTCTTTTGGGATTATCTGTGCAAAAAATGTGTTTAAAATTATATATAAAGTCATTCCAATAAAGTTATTTAGATGAATAGGAGGAAGTGCAAGAAAGAAATCTTACTTCTTTCAGTACTAAATATATGAAAGCACATTCAGGAATTTCCAATGTCATTGGGAAGGAAAAGACATATAGCTCTGCAGCTGCTTCACAGACCATTTGATAAACCTCCAGCAGGTTAAACAAACACACAGGGAAGCCTGTAAATGATACAGCAAGTGTAGCTGCTCATCAAACATGAAAATCAGCAAATGACTTTGCAGATATAATAAACACCTCAAGTGCAGAAAAGCTTACTAGCCTGTGATCTGCATTTTGCAGGTCAAAACGCTTGCTTCTGCTCAGAAATCACCCAAGATCGTTACCATAATAACTGTGACTGCAGAGGTTACTGCTAATGAATTTCTAAATGCTTAAAACCCCTTCAGTGGCATTTTGTGCTGATTTTAAAAAGTACATAGTAAAAGTAAGTGTCTATGAGACAAATGCAAATTGAGGGGAAAAAGTGCTTTTGTAGACACATACTTGAATTTCCTGTCCCAGCTTTTACTGATATAGGTTTTATTTTCAAGTTTTACTTCCGCAATGAATTCTTTTTTCTCGCAATGAGAACTATGAAAAAGGTCGGGGGTGATTTTGACAGGTTTTCCCAGACAAATCATGCTCTTACTCTGCAAAACCAGTCAGCCAATGAAGACTATTTCACATTTTGGTGGGGGATGAAGGATCAGATAACACAGTGCTGCATCTGTGACATCAGAGTGCTTCTGAAATCTGAGCGAAGCTGAAGCCAAAGGCAAGGCAGGTTTGTTTTGACAAGGATAGAAAAAGTGACTGAGGACTGCACAAGTCAGGAAACGCTGCTTGAGATGGTGGCTGCCCTGTAGCAACTGATGCAAATTGGCCTGCTGATATTAGGAGCACTCCTGTCAAAAAGTAATGGGACCATTTAAATCTTCTAAGTTTTTACTCGGCACAGGAGCCTGAAGGAATTGGACTAAGTTAACTGCGGCATGAGAACAGCTGCTTTTGAACATCCACTGTCTTGCCAATGCCCTATTAATCACCAAGGAAAACAAAACTGGCTCTGGAGCTGTGCTTGCACATACGTAAACACGTACCTGCAGGGACGGACCACCCGTCTGTCATTTCTGTCAGTCACTGGGAACCTGGCTCAGATGTTAAGAGCTGAGCTACAGGAATAACCTGGGAGCTGCCTTCCCTCGTCAGCAGTGTCATTTAATGGAACTTAGATCCCAGGATCACTTCATTTTTTTTTCCAATCAATGTGGACTTTTTTAAAAACCCTTTTATATCTCTGTATTACTTTCTATATTTCTCCCTTATTTCCGAGATTATCTTGCAACAGAAAATTAATGCACTCCATCTATTCTACTATTATACTATGCAGTACAGAGCTTTTCCTCATTTAAATTGTGGCACAGAACACACAATCTTAAATTCAGCTAATACAATTCTATATTGGCAACTCAACGGCATCATAACTGGATCACATGTTCTGCCTTTAATCTAGACTAGGTTCTGGAATTTTTGGGTTTATATATATATATGTATATATATACACACATATATATGTATACATATATATGTATATAAACAATTTTTTAATTTTGTCTCAACCTCCACTTGCTTTCTGATTGTAATATATTTTTATTTTCAGGATTAAACAGATATTTCTAGATGTTACAAAAACCCAAGAATCATAGTGAAAAAAGAGGAAGGGTCTTTGAAATTCTTCAGCTTCCAGCTGACCTACATTTGAGTTCATTAGTTGTGGGCAGTAGACAAACCCCTCAGGAAAGCCAGATTTGGTGCAGCCGAAGACAGAATATGAACATTTGCTGCACAGCAGGCTGTGGGTCAGGGAGGGGAAAAAAGACATACCTCTGTATTTTTGTAAACAGTTCCTCTATGTGTTCAGAGCCAAGGATGGGATGAAAACTGCCTTATGGCTTTCTAATGACATTTACATTGTGTATTTAAATATTTCAGAGCCTGAAAATTCCCAGGATGTTAATTATTGGTTTTATTACAATAATTTAGTATTTCATAACTTCTCCTAGGAATATTTTGTGTCCTAAGCAATTACTGAGGACACTACATCATACAGTAATTACTTTTTTAGTATCAGCTCTGTAAATATTATCTTTTCAAGGCATTTTAAGCTTCTTTGATTTGCATGTGCTCCCTTCTAGCTAAGCAGTTCAAAATTCAGCCTACCCTAAAATTATGTTTGTTTAACATTTTATTTTGGCATTAAAATCCCGTTACCAAGCTCCCCCAAACAAGGCTGCAAAACAGCTACTAACAGCAATTCCAGATCTTGAGCCACTGCAGAGGATGTGCTCAGGGCTGTACATTCACTCTGTTTTCCCTCCAGTTTGATGGCTACCCCTGTTTTTGAGATCAAACACTGTGCTGAAATACAAAACCTGTATTATAGCATGCTTCAAGGAATCAGGTAGTGCGGAAAGAAAGTGCAGTATTTACACATGTACAAAGGAACTGAAAAATCTAGTCGCTTTAATTTCAGACTTCAAAGTCTTGACAATTTTCCCTCAGAGTACAGTGACCTATTTTAACAACTGACCTGTTAGTACATCCCTGCAGGGGCGTACAAAACTTGCAAATGACAAATAACAATAAAAAAAAATTAGCTGGAGAGAAAAAGGGTCTCCTGTTGGTCGAGAAAACGTCAAAAGAATGATTTATAATACCTAGGTTTGGTCTTTTCCTGCTTGTCTCTGCAAAGGTTGGCATGCACTCTCACCATAAATGCAGATAATTTGCCTGTTCAGCAGATCTCTTATCACCGTGGAGTAGAAGGTGGCTGGAATGAGACTCGGGAAGGCTCCTGTGTGTCCCGAGGCAGGCAGAGCTGGAGCACAAGGGCTATATGGGAGGCCAAACAACAGTGGACTGCTCAACATGATGAGGACAAAATTTCAAGGGCCTTCTGCTAGGTGTGATGAGCAGGGCAGAAGGCAGGCGGCTGGATAATTCTTCCGTCCCAGTGAACAGGAAAATTCCTCCGATTGAGGAAGTATTTCTACTTTGTCTCTTTGTTATTTGGCGCCAGTTCCTTGAACAAGAATTTACTTAGGAAAGAGACAGCTGACAATTGCAATCCTCCTAGCTAAACAAAATCTCTGAATTCACAGATGATTCAAACAGCTGCCCCAGTGCATTTTTAACATTATAGTTCTTCTAAGCCCTTGACTACTTCAGGCAACAAGACTTTACATGTCCAGAAGTCTGCTATACTGTACATGTCTAGGTCAGTAGGAACTGAAGAAGTATGGGTTTTTAAAATTTTAAAATTTAATGTCAACTAGATTGGGCACAAATTCACTTTTCCCAAAAAAACAAAACAAAAATCCAACATTGAGAAGCTGAAACATTTAATCTTAAAAAGCAGTGATGTTTTTTACTATTTTTTTAATATGATGGCAACTTTTAAGACTCAATAAAAAAATATCGGCCACGCAAAAACAAAATGAAACTTTTGTTGCAGGTTCTATGAAATATTCTAATTGGTCTTAAATTTATGGTGTCTTATTTTCACTTCAGAAAGGAATTATTTTTATTCTTGTGTCAGGTAATTTCTTTCCCCTCCATGCCCCTGGTTTTCATAAAGTGAGCTGAAAACCAAAAAAATTGATGAATAAAGTGAATAGTTTGCAAAGCATTACTGTTGACTGATTTACCCATGCTGTTAAAACAGATAAGAGGGCATTGGATATTAGTTTGGAAAGTACGGGAACAGCTATTCAACCTGTCCATATTCAGGACAGCACAAGAACATGCTTATCTTGAAGTAAATGTTAAGGCCTCCTTGACTTCAAAGTGCCTCTTGAACAGCACCATCAGCTCTTGACATTGTATCAGTGCCACAGGAATATTTGATGTCCTTTTTAAATCTCCTGCAGGAATAAGCAATCCCAAGAACAACACCTTTGACTCAGCTGCTACTGACCTAACACTTGCCCTTGGCTGGGCACTGCTTGGACCCTTGGCAAATCAGGAGACCTCAGTTCAGGAACTCAAAGGGAACTTACAGCCTTCTAAACCTAGGGATTCAAGAGGCTGGCTATCAAAGGCCTTATTTTAAAATTACAGTTGTTTTTAACTGCATCTGTGATTCTGAGGGAAGGGTCTTACCCATGAATTCTGAAACACATTGTTTTTATTTATGTGCCTTAACACTAGTCCTAGTGATGGCAGTGATGGTTTCTCAAATGGGGCACAATATACTCGTCCCTTGGCTTCTGCAAAGACAGGGTAGCAATAAGGTTTCATTATATTCTGGTTGACAGTCTAAATTTAAATGTTTAGAGGGGAAAATCTGTTTGTTTCTGACTTTGCAGGCTGCTTGTCATGCTAGCATTACCTCAAGCCTCACTTTTAAGTTAAGAAATTCTGACTGTGAAGCTAAGTAAAGTTTCATACAATCATGTATATATAACTGTAACTAAACACCTACACGTATGCAAAATAAAATCCAAGTTTCAAACTGCATTATATTAATGCATATAATTTGAATTAACTATAATTTCAGCAATTCTGTAAATCCCTTTGAAAGGATCTGTTGCTTGTTGATTTTGCACCATGTGAAGACATGGTAAATATGACATGTAGTCTCATCACATGAATAATGCATTCTGCATCTCGAATAAGCAAGTGCTGCTCCAGGGAGATGCTTAATCCATTCCTTCCTTCTGGGGATGAAAGGAATTAAACTCAGTGCACTGATCTCACAGTATGTGCTCATTTGACTTTAATTATAAAATGATTATTTCAACATTTTTTCCTGTAAAATAAACCAAGCCTGAGCTCCATGTAACCTCTACAGAATTACATTACTTCTCTGTGCACTCAGTCAGCACTCATCAATACTGCTCTTTCAATACAGTTTCACATAGAAGGATAAAACCCACCTCTTGGGGTTTGCAGCTGGTATAGTAGTTTCAGGTCTCACAGCAACAAAAGCTCCCCTTTTTGATAGTTGTCAAAAGGATGGAGCAGTAAAATCCTTTAAAGTCAATTCAAATGGCATGAGAAGGAACTTTCACCAGACACAGGAAGATGCCACGATCCCATTACCAAGCTGGAAGATTTACATCACACATCCTGTATATTTTCACTAGTATTTGTTTCACAGACTGTTCAAACCTGTGCAAACTCTGCATACAATCAATTAGCTTGCTAAAACCCAGAGTTTTTTCTTGGCTAATTCAATAGGCAGAGCATTCCTTGGGAACAGAACATCTGCTGTCCATGTCTTAGGAATGACAGAGCATCAAGTGGAATAGACAGCTGTACTGTCAAAGGTACTGCCATGCTTCAAGCTTGAAGAAACAGCAGTTCAGGAACGTGATGTGTTATCAGGCATACCATCTGGGGGGACAGAAATGAATGCTTTCCAAATAGGATAAGATCTCCATGTAAGGATTACTGACAGTAACTCCAGCTGACATGTTCCCATCCAGGTCCAGTAGAATTTACTGGGTTCACTGCATCACACCTTCCAATTCAAAAGCTATTTGGAGCTGACCTACATAACATCACAAGTGTGATCCTGCTCCCAAGCAAAAGCAGCTGTACTGCTTCTGGTCTTGTACTAATTAATGTTACTATTTAATAGTGCACTTCCTGTTGGTAAACCAAGCTGGCTAGCTGGGATGCTTCTGCAACCATAATGTGAATAAAATGCTCACACACAAGCAAGAATAGAAGCTACTTACAAGGTGCTATCATATAAAATGTGGTGTTAAATTTTCTCAGTGTCCAAGTGATATAAATGTTTACAGGTTATTTTCAGAAACTTCAGTCAACTCCTAAATGTTCAAGTTACTCTCCAAAATAGTACTTAGTTTTGCAAAACCATTCACGTATCTAAACCCACAACATCCATTGTGCTACAACGGGAATTTGTTAGGGCAATAAGAAGTTTTAATTATAATTTTTTTAAATATCCAACCAACTTAATCTCATTTATCCGTTGGCGCTTCTACAGTCTAGACATGGAACAAGGCATTCAGATAAATGTCATCACTATATTAAAAACTGAAGAAAATACATAAGCTTAGATCAGCTGGTTTTGGAACACGCAAAATACAGCAGAGCACATCTCACCAAACACTTGTGAGTATTATCTCTTTGAATATACTGTGACTTATGCAGAGCACACAGTAAAAATTTAACTGCAATGCGCTCAAAAAATTCAGAACATGCAGCAAAATTATAAAAAAATGAAAATAAATGGTCATTAGTCATGATGACTATTACTCAACACTTGAAATTCCTAATCTTATCAAATGCTCTGAAGAAAAATTGTACCAGCACAATTTCATCAAAACTTCCCTTTAAAGTACACAAGTGAAAATCATCAGGAGTTCTCAAAATGTCATGTGAAAACACGATCTTCAGTCTGTTCTCACACCTTAAGTGTTTTATAAATACAGTAACCACACAATAAATGATAACTACTAATATCACGGCAAAAAGAATCAAAAGTTTGAATACTTCCAAGGCCTTAAATATTACTGACCTATGAGCTAGAACATTACCAGAAAAGGTACCCTATAGAGATCTTCATTCACTCTGAAAAACCATTAATATTGATTTGTATTGACTTTGATAAAAAAAAATCTGGTTGATGTTTGTATAATTAAATATTTTCTTGTAAGAGTAACTGCACACTGGACACCGTAGCCATGTCTTTTCACAGCGGTTATGATCTTCATGATTCTACCATAAAAATAACAATTTTAAAATCACTAAGATGTTTTCAAGAATTAACAAAAATGTTCATCAAAAGCAACAGTAAATAAGCCTCCTTGCTCATTCTCACACATAGAAATATGCACACAAAGCATCCACAAAATGTGCTTTGGCTGTTCACCATAGCTATTGGGATGAGATCTGAGCCTAGCAGTGGTAAAGGTCTGAGCTCCATCCCCCATGCACAGACTGTCTGTGGGTTGTGTGTCTTTGTTCAATAATAAGCCCACGAAGCACAGTAATATTAGCATTAGTCATTAGAAGGTGGCTGACATGACCTTACAGCTTCTGATTTCTGTTGCAATGCATCTTCCCTTCGAGTCAGAGGTTACTGTGCTTGAGGTGAGAATGGCAACATCAGTAATTCCACCTGAGTGCAACCTTTGTCAGCGTTCATTTGTTTTCATTATAAGGTCTCTAAAATATTACTTGAGGTGAAAATCCCTTTAGATTGCTGCATAATATGTATGTCAAACTTGAACGTACATCAGATGTGTCTGAAGTAATTAAAAGAGACACAGGTTCAAAGATCACTTCTTTTAACTAACCACTGATCTAATGGTCCAGCTTTGTGTGATGCGATGACACAAAAGACAAGGACGGACAAGTGATTTTACGCGTGGCAGAAAATCACATGAAGACAAGAACTCTGACAGAGTATTTTTCTGTTAGACTTCTGAGCCTGGCTGATCAGTAGTGGAAAATATGAGCCAATCTCCCTCTATTATCGGAACCAGGTATCAAAGAGCAGATTTCAGAGGGCCTGAAAATACATGAGCCTCTGAGGAAAAGGCTGTTGGGCTCATTGTCTCAAATCCATTGCAAAAGACAGAGATATGCAGATGTTCTTCACAGCAAAAGCTTGAGGCAACCTAATTGTGGGCACTCCTCACAGCTCCCATTGGAACGTTCCTTATAAAGTTGCTTGATAGCAACTGCAATACATTTGCTTTTTATAACTAGTTGAATTTTGATTAGTATTACCTTGCTGTTAAAAAACAATTTAGGTGTTACAAAAAGCAAAGCAAGTCTTACCTGGAATACTCTGTCTCCTCACAGACAGTGCTCCATCAGGTGCCTTTGCCTGGTTTGCAGATTTTGTGTAAGGACTCTCATCTAAACAGAAACAAGCAACACCTCCAGTTACTGTTAAATATAATGTTAAAAACAACATAATTGTTTATCCAAATACTGTGTGAACTAGCAGTGGAGATCGCAAGAGATACTGCGAGCCAGATGAGGATGGGTATTTCTGAACACTGACACAATGCTCAATCTCATGTTTAGACTTGATGACAAAGGCTCTGAATAGGAGAGCTGAAAAGGATGTGCTAAAACTCAAATTGGAGGTAACACATGTTGATGACAACGCCTGATGTACAAAGGCATTTTCAGGTTTAACATAAGATGGAAATTTCCCTTTTCTCATGTTTAGAAGGTTCACATGTCAAAGATTTGAGTGACAGAGGTACTACCCCTGTTTAGGAGTAAAAGACTTCCAGAAGCTTTTCAATGTTCTGGCTGGGAAGATGCATTCCTTTTCCTTTAGGATCCGTCACTGGGTGGTTCCTTTTCTTTTGTAACAATTGATTGAGGAAAACAGAAAGCTGTTGCCGAACAGGTCAGGCACATCTGTGCCTAAAGAATAGCACTGTACCTGTCTGAGTCTAAACAGGAGCTATGTGGAACCTACTGATCAAGTGCAGTGCATAAAAGACGCTAATGGTGGGATGAGCAGATCTGTCACCAATTAGAGGCAGCATTAGGCAGAAAATTAGTCACTTCTACATCCCTCTTCAGAGCAGAACGATGGTAAGGAAAAAATCAACTATATCGTAGCTTTAAAAAGGACAAGCTGTAAGTGCAGGAAAGAAATGTGAATAAAAGAAATAGTACATGCATTCATTATTTCAATCAAAATAAAGGAATCAGAAGAAATAAGGCTTCTGCCTTGCTTTGCCTTTAATTGAGTGCTCAAAGACTTTAAAGTGTCACAAATCTTTTTGTTTGCATATTTTCCTTCAGGTTGCAAACGACCAATGCATTTATAGCATGTGCATGAATACATGCTTAAATACTGATCAATGAGTAGAGGAATCAAAGACTACATTATCTGTTATAGAATCCTCAGATCAAGTAGAACTATATAAATTTTTCTGAAGAACCATCTTTTCACTTGACACTCTTGACAGTATAATCCTTCTTTGCTGATTGCACTCTTTACATCTTGCAAGGTCTCAAACTCCTTTAGAAACTTGCATCAAAGACAGCAGTCCATTTTTATATCAGTGAGATAAGGATTTGGTCAGCATAATTTAATTTAAAACCAGGTCTCAAAGAAGTGACTGAAAGAGCTGGTTATCTTTTAAAACCAGAACTTCTGTAATGAAGTCTGCTTCTGTTAGGCAGATGCAAAACCAAAAAGCTTAAATTCATTAAAAAGAAGGAAAATGAAAAGGCAAAATAAAGATTTATAGCTATGAACCTTGATGAAAACACAGCAAGTAGTGAAGAACATGTCTTGGTAAATACCACAAAAGCCAATATAATTGTTCTTTCTATGGTAAAATGAACTCCGATTGTTTTAGGACTACAATGCTACAAGGGGGAAAGTAAGAGGCTTGATTATACTATGTGCTAGTACAAACACCAAGAAAAGAAAGCTGCCAGCTACAGGAAATGCAGAAGCATGGAAAAAATACTAACATAGATCCAGGTACATAATTTAAGAAAAAGTATGTAAAGCCTTATCCTTCCATTTGAGGTAAGTGGGAAAGCTAATATTATTGCATATATAGAGTATATATGCCTTCATTAAAGAAAAAAAATACAGTAAGACTGAACTAAAGTTTCTGAAGGAAGTAACATTTATCTATTTTCTTCCACAGAAGAGGCACCACTGAGCTCAAACTCAAGACAAGGCTCAAGTCAAGGCTTAAGACAAAGAAACTGAGCATGTGGCTTATACATCCCATCCATTATTACTTGTTGCAGTAGCTGAACATGGCAGCAGATAGTGTGAGACACACATTTTTCTATTAAAAAGTGGACAGAAAACATAATACAATTTCCCTAGAACTGATGGATAGTTATGACTTCTGGGCCCTGTTTGAATGTATGCCCTACCCATGGAAAATCTATCAATTTACAGAACAAAACAGTCCCCTCCTAGTCAGACTTCTTACATACAAATTACTGTCATGAGATTGAGAGAGGGGAAAAAGGCAACAAGAATTCTCACAACTAGCCCTTTTGCACTGAATCTTTGTCACTCAGCAAATGGGTAAATCAGCTCCACTCCCATGCTGGAAGAAGTTTTTCCCAATATTGCACTGGACTAGGAGTACCTGAGGTTATTCTGAATTCAGAACAAAGGACGAGCCTACAAATCTTTCTGGTTAACAACAGCAATGAGGGGAGGGGAGTGCACATTCAAATACTTACTAGGGAGCATGAGCAAAAATGTTTTCTACATAATACCTGGCAGATATGAAAGTAACTGAGACTGCACAGGTGAATAAGCTAGTATTTTAATTCAAGCCTATTAACACTGAAAGCTTATCAGATACTTATATGGGTTAGATACTGTAGGCATGTAATTGTGGTACATTTCTTACTCTGTCCACAGATTTTCATAGCAAAACAAAGGGCCCAAAAAAGTTCCTTCATAAACTTCGGAACCCCTGTAAATGCAAAATATGCGTTATTGAGAAAGAAAAGTGAGCCATTGGTGGACTGGTAAGCTGTTCCCAGAACTGGAAAGAATTTTCTTCCAATGTCCTT
This sequence comes from Acanthornis magna, assembly GCA_036785705.1. Lineage (NCBI taxonomy): Eukaryota > Metazoa > Chordata > Aves > Passeriformes > Acanthizidae > Acanthornis > Acanthornis magna. Next base: position 30,446,156 of record JAWUZG010000001.1, read on the forward strand.
TTAACAGTAAAATCAGACTGAAACACGACTAGAAATAGGTGTAAAGGATTCCAAGGAGCAAAGGAAAACAAACACAACCAACAGTAGAAAAAGCTCTTATTAAGCCTTATTAAGATGCTTGAGACAGGAAAGCAATATAAAGATCAGACAGACGCAGAAATAGGTATCACCCTAAAGAACAAAGTAACTAGACAGACATGGAAGTCCTGATAGCCCTGAAATGTCAGACACCATTTATGGTGCCCCAAAGGAAAAAAATCTGTTTGTATGTATTAACAAGGTTGCATGTGTGGCTACAAGAATTTATCATCAAATTAAAATTTCTTGATGCCTTCATCCACTCTACAGTTAGCACAGAGGGTCTTAGAAAATGCAAAAATGTCTTATGACAGCAGTGCCTGGGGGGTTTGTAGGAGAGTTTTGTATTACTAGCACTGATAGACTTGGAGATGAAACTCAATTCAGCAAGCCAACACACTGAAAAAGCCAAGGAGCAAACAGATATGAAGCATTTCCCCTCCAAACAGGAGATAACAATTCAGTATCAGGAAAAGCTCTGATATATTTTAAGAAGCCACACATACAAAGTATGTGTGCAACAGGGTTGATTCAGAAGCATAAATCTCACCTGTTTACACCCCTAATAATAGCATATCATCAGCAGGGAGCGAGCCACAGTCCATAAAGAATTCACAGGCCAAACTGTGCTGCCCCCAGGCACAGAAATGCCTTCACCTGGAACACAGAGCAGCAAACTTTGTCACTTGGAGCACCAGTTCTTGTCTCTTTCTGAAGGAATTGCTCCACAGGTGGCCACATTCCCTACCAGCTTAGCTATATCCATCCACTTGTGCAGCTGCTTTTGATGCACAACTGGCTTTTTTTTTCCTTTCATAATTCCCTCTGGCTAAAAAATCAGACAACTCAGAGTAAACAATTTCAGCCAGTCACTAGGTCATATAAAGGTGTCGGCTATGCCAGCAGATCTCCTCACTCAGGGGCTACATGAAACCAATCCTCTTAGGCTGTTAAGAGGCAGGGGTAATTTTCCACCCAAATTTATACTTTGCCTGTTTCTTACAGTTGCAAATGTGCAATTGTGAAAGATTTACACTGTGTTAATTCACTCCTTTTTGGCAGAACACAAGTGATAATCTCAAAGGTGACATCTTACAAATTATTAGGATTCTTAACCAGCAAAGCAAAATTACCCTTTTGTCTTCTCCTTTTACTTGTCCTCATGAAACAGTCCCAAGCATCAGTAACAGTAGCTGACATGTCATCCTTTGAAAGCCCTTCATTCCATTAACGACTACAAAGATAATGATCAAGTGGGCAGACAAGTACTCCTACTGCTTACAGCTATTACTGTATGCTTATTTTCTTTTGCTTGTGTGGTAGATAAACAGCTTTTTGCACTTTCCTCCCTCTTTTTAAACTGGTGCCACCTCTATCCTGTAACTGAATGATTCACTCTTTGAGTTAGGGACCACACTGTGACCCATTTATATCACTCTGCATTGCTCTTACTGTATGGGGGTGGGACATCTGTCCAAGACTAAAAGCTCTAAAGACTGCAACAAAGAACAGCAATGTAACCTCAGAAAGATTATACACTGGACAATGTGTACAGATATATATTTAAAGTGCCTGGTACTGTCTCAGCAAAATGACCATATGAAATCTTCAGATGTTTGCTGTATTTAGTTAATATCCTTTGAAGGATACCAACAGGGGGCACATAAGAGGGAATAAAAGGAAAGCCTAAAGATACATCCTCAACAGTCAAGTCTAGACATTCAACATTTCAGGCAGTTTATGACCGCTGAACCATTCTCGTGTCTCTCTTGGGGGCTGTGAAAGCTATTGACACAAGAATGTTGTTTACAGATGTGGTAAAGCCTAAGGGCACTCCCTCCTTCAAGTCTTCAAAAGAGGTTAGAGGATGTTTCCTTCTCTGCTGCTGCCACACGTCCATGCGATAACTGCTGAACCCAGTAAATGTGTCCAAAGCCTGTGCAGCACCAGGTGGCCCCAGAAGGTGACTAAGCACAGCTGCATCCTGTTTGATACGAAGGAGAAGCTTCTTCCCACCCCTCTGGGAACAGCTCATGAACAACTCCGTGGCTGTCACTTTGCCCCTCCTACACGGAGATGTGAAGAGGCAAATGTGAAGATGCTTCACTGTGGAGCCTTGTCTCTCCAACAAAACTGCTTGTTCTCAGTTCTAGTCACCATTTGTACTTGCTTTTCTACTGCAAAACCTGCATTAGAGGGAGTAGGGGAAATAACGTGCCATTAAATTTGTACATGAGGAATTTTCAAACGTGGGAATTTTCTAATAGTTAGGAGCTTGAAAGCTATATTAAATTTTTTCAACAGTAGATGTGAAAGCATTATGAGGGAGAACAGAGTTTCCATCTTTCAGTTTTTCATTCTCATTCTTCAGCAGCTTTACTTATGTCTCATCACAGAATAAGCTGTTCTTTGGCCAAAGACAAACTGAATTTACACTGTTTTAGAGCATGACCATGTAGGTCCCAAGTAGACTTCAGAACCCAAGCAAGTGAAATCTGAGGTGTTCCACAAACGTTTCCTACTGTGAAGAATCTCCAGCTAAATCCCAAGACTCCTCAGAGAAGCACATTACATCTTCAGCTGGCTAACCTCCAGCTGTCTCAGTGTACGGGAGTAAGATCAACTTCATGTGCTGTTGTTTGCACTGTTTGGGATAGCATGCACCTCAGACAAGTAGAGAATCACATATCTGTACAGAGGTAGAGACTGGCAACACCACAAATTGTCAAGAGGACTGGTTGCAACTGAGAAAACATCCCCAAATTAGTTCCTCAAAAAATAAAAGCACCAGAGTCACAGTTGTTACTTCAGGCATTCCTAGATCTATAATATTTCATTCACTGAAATTTGCTCCTCCTTAATTTTATAAAGAAGAACATTTTTCACTAAAAGCAACAAATTTTTACAAATTCTGCCAGTACAGCACAAAATACCATAGGTTCTCATACTTCCTATATCTGAAACCTATCCTGAATTTTATCATCAAATGACATAAAGCTCAGCATTATCTAAAAGCACTTTTTTTTTGCACAGTATCATACCAATGGCTGTCAGTAAATTTTGAGCTACAGCATTCTTGGTTATCACCACTGCTTGCAGCTAGAGGTTTTTTGCAGATAAAAATAAACATGTATCCACTGATGCCTGTGGTTTATAGAAGCTCTGAAGCTAAGGAAGGCTTACAAAGAATCTTGGTATATCTTTTAGGACTATTCCTGCAGCAAGTTACTCTCTTCTAAACTCAGACCTTTCTGTCAAAGATCTTCCATTCTGTAAGAAAGCTGAAACACTTACTGGAGCAGGGACTGAAGCCCAATCCCACATTCACAGAGAGCACCCAAACTCCCAGCTACACAGTCCTTCAGTCTTGCTAGCTCACTCTGACAACAATAATGAAAAAATATCTCAGAGAATGTATTTTTCCTGGGAAAGGAGGATGTTTTTGTAAGATTTTATATAATTTTTTAATATAAAATATTTATATAATTTTGAATAATGCAAAAGTTTAGAGAGAAATTAACATCCTGGAACATTCATGGCTACTACAATGTCACTACAGCTGTGTCAGAGCATAAGGGAATATAAACTGTTGAAAAAAGAGACAAAATTGTCTTAGCCTTTTTCACCAGATGTATAATGTACAGATTTTGAATGTATATGCTTCATGAAACAACAAAATGTCAACAATTTGCTTTGCCCATATGCTAACCCTTTCAGATGTGTTATGGGAGCTCCAACCATGAAAGAAAGCATTAATTTCTCCTACTGGTGCAGAGGAATAATAATTTTTTGAGTTCATTTTAGAACTATGGCTTCAGTCAGTTCCAGTGAGACTTGATTTTTGAAACGGCAATGCTGCTCTTCGAAGTGGTGCTTAGAACTATATAAAATTTTCTAAGCGTTGCATGTAAAGTAGTCATTAATGAACTACGCTTCAAGTAGGACAAATATGCATGTATTTAATCTTAATCCTTTCTTATCAAATTGTATGCTCAGTGGTCTCCAGCAGTCTTTATTAAGAAAACACAGGGTTTCAAATGTTTCCATTAGTAACATTTGTTGGTGTGTGTGACATGGAAAAATTGTGAGAAGGAAGAGTTAGAATAACTCCTGGTAATTTTCTTTTCCACATTTAGCAGATGGGTCTCTAGTTTTCTTAGAAACTTAATTTTAACAGTTACAGTACCAATGAATAACTGTGTTGTCTCTCTAAAGTGAAAATTTATTCAATTTTATTATACTTTATGTAAATTTCATTCTTTTTTCTGAATTATATGGTTACTTATTACAGTAGCAGCTCAGTTTTAATCTAGAAGCAAGAGAAATAGGGTACTGTAATTATGCATAACTGTGAATCCATTTCCTATTGATATTTACAATACCTCAGCAAACTTGACTGTTTGAAAAATGATCTGAATATCCTCCAAGTTTGCTTGTGCAAAGTTAATTTCCTAAGCCTCTGCTTAGGCACCTGAATGGAAATGCATGATTTCCTAAATGACTAAGTATGCTGATCTCCTCCCAAAGCTATTTTGCTCATGAAAATGCAGAACTTTCCAAGACCATTTAAAACATGCAGGATCTGCAGAAAGCTCAAAATGTGTCTCGAGAGATATTAGCATATGGTGAAATTCACTTCAGTGGATTATCTAATAAAGAAGTAATCCTATTTAAATAATATCCCAACCACAAACTACTTCAAATCTGATAAATAAGTCTTTCTGTTTATACAGCATCAAGCATTAACTCGAATGCCGTAAACCAGAATTATCACTGAATTGTTACATAATTTTAAAATTCAACTTGAGTTTCACATTATTGTCTTGAGCTGCTGTTTATTGTTTACAGAAATAATACAGCATCACATAAGTGATATGTGTGAGGCTTACCCAGAGCAGCTAGAAACTGAAGAGGCTGGTGCATGAAAAAGCTTGAAGAAACTGGGGATGTAAACTATTTTCTTTTCTGAGACAGTGTGGGATTTTTCAGTACATACAACTTCTGCAGAAAACCTTATCCTAGGGGATGGGGCTATAAACCTTTTCATTTAAAAGGAAATTCCTATATGACACAGATACCACTGACAGGACGCATTTCCAGATATTCAAGTTTAAATTTTGTTCTGAATACCCTGGTCCACAGGAAGGTTTTGTTGTCCTTCTTGCCTGTGTGTAGCTCTGATGTACTGCTGCATGCTGGCATTGTACCAATGTGCCATCCATTAGCTTTTTGGTGAAAAAGTATATTGAAAACTGTTTTCTTTACGAAGTTCTAATAATCAATTAACTCAATTATGCTGTTTAACACTGGTAAATGCTAAATCAGCATCCCTCAAGAATATTTGAGCCAGTCTTGACAGATGTACACCAATGCCAACAAGACGATAAAACTTTGAACAAGGCTACTAGAGAAGGGAGTTAAGCAAAGGAGCAAGACCTGAGCTAAGGCAGAGACTGTGGGACAGAAAACCAGATGGCATTAATGCCACACCTCATGGAAAAACACTTCTGTGAAGAGCTACTAACTTCAAAAATGCATCAATTACCTTAGTATTACCTTTCATTGTCTACCCTTGGTTCAGCTACCCAATCCCAGATGGGCTGGGAAGACAGCGGTAGCTGATAGGCGGAAAAGGGGCCAAGCAGTATCCCATGGCTCTTGGCCAATGCCCTGAAGCTAAGCCACCATGCTCCTGACTGCTGTGGCTGCCACCACTGTGCCTCCTTGGGACAGAAGGCAATTGGCTTCCTGGTCGGCAGCATTTCACTGTATATTAACCAAACGCAATGTATGGTATGATCTGTTGTTACAATTGTGGTTAAATATACGGACCATCTGAGCCATGCATGGCATCTCTCACTGTACCAGCAGATCTTAACAGCAATGTTTTTGTGCATCAACTGCAGCTGTGCTTTTTCAGCCCAACCTCAGAAGAGGTTTTCCCTACAGTCTGACTGCTTGGAAATTAGGAAGTAGAAGAGAGGAAGCTACCTACCATCTTCTACGTACGCAGACCACAACACAGAGCAGATCGGGAACATCTGCCCAGGTTGCTGATATTACAGCTGGCAGGGATTGGGGGAAGAGAGGATGTCAGCTAGGAACTTCTCTACTGCATGGCAGGGAAAGCAGAAGCCAGTTGCAGGTGTGCTGGGGGAAGCCAATGATAAAGGTTAATAGCTGAGCCAGTCAGACTGTCATTCAAATTGCATAAAAAATAAGTGAAATATGTTAAACTGTTTAGAAAACAGGTGTTTAGTTTGCTTCAGGAAAAATAAGAATAAGCAAAGTCATAACATTATCTTCAAAGACAAGAAGTTAGAAATGGTAATTTTTTCATGAGGTTAGTTATCCTGCCTCAATTCCGGTGCTGTACTAATGCTATTTGCAGTAAATTATATAATGTGTTTTTCAGCCTATTTGTGTCTGTAAGTGTCTCTAGTGATGACATCTTCATCGCCTTCCTCTGGAAGCTGCTCCACAGGATGCATCAGGTCTCACAGCTGGATAATAGTTCCCTCCATCAGTCTGCAATTTTCTTTCCTTGCTTTAACTGTCATTCTATTATTTCTAATAACATTCTTCCACTCTTCAGAAGATCTTATAAAGAATATCTCTCAAGTATACTGTTCACTCCAAAAACCACGCAGATTACTGAGCCTATTGCTTTAGGCTCAGATCCTACCAGTTCTTCTTACTGGGCATGACTTAGCACAAACACTGGCTGACCTTGTCACCAAAGTATGGTGTACACACTCACCAGGATATTCATTTGGTCGAGTATCCATTTAATTTTAAAGCAAAATTTGCACAAGTTTAACTCTAGCATGTACAACATTAAGAGTAAAGCACACTTTTCCATCTTTGTAATGTATATATTTGCAGCATTATAGTTATTCTTTTTAATCCCAGTAACAACCTTTACTTGATTCACAGGATAATTCTAACCTGCCACTACAAGCTACACAAACATCATACCAGTATCAGTGTATTTATACTGGCATGCCAGTGGGATTGTCCCTCTTATTTATAGTCCAAATGACGCACATTAGTCCAAATTGGCACGGCTCAGGCATAGTGAAAAACAGACCTTTCAGACTGCACTTCTTTCAAGAGTCAGGCCATAAACCTGGCACCTTCCTCATGGCCTTGTGAAATACTGTCCTACTTTTAGCCCCTACCCTGGAAGAGTTTACTCAATATATCCACAGAGACTGCACAATAATTTAGACTAAGTTCACTTGTCAGCAAAACTTCATTGTTTTCGGAAGATGTGACAAGTTTGAACACAGTGCAGAGTAGGAGTCTTTTTAAATAAAGTGCTGAGTGCTTCTAGAAGTGGGAACAAAGCATAGTAACAAAAGAGATGTCAAGTTGACAAAACAATATATACATATTTGTCTTACTTAAAGCCCACATAAAGCCTAGGCCACCTTCTGTGCTCCATCTATCCATGCATGTGGTTCTTTACAGCAAGCCTTTTAACCTGTCAAACAGTCTTTATTTGCCAGAGTCTCCTGGGTCCTATTTAATCTCAAAGCTTATTTAGGGCAAGCAGTTCACTGTCTGCAGTATTCCTCAGATTCTGTAAAATGGTAATTATTAGATCTGCTTGCCCACATCTTTGCCTACAAGCAACTTAGTCCATGTCTGAATCAGCTTTTTGCAATCCTGTCAAAAATAAAGAAATACATACAAATGAAGGTATGACATACATGAAAAATTATACCCCTGTAACCTTCAAGAAGGCAGGCAAATAATTTTTAATCTTTTTATGTACCAATGTCCCAAGCCTTTTAACTGGGACTCCTTCTCTTTTAGGAATTCACAGCTGTACCTTTACAATGTCTTTGGCTCTGAATCTCCTAGAAACAATGACAGCATTAACTTATTGCCTGCCTCAATACAATAAACATGAATTTAGTTTTTTCATAGTGGGAAAATTCTACTTCTACATTTTTTCCCAGCACTACAGTAATGGTGATGCATTTATTAAATCTTTCTGTGTATTATCAGCACATTGCCAACATTTTCAGATCTATCATGATACGTGTATGTGCATGCACGTATAATTTTAACAATGGATTTATTAAATTCATAAAATAATTTCAAAATAGACAGCAGAAAGCAATTGAAAATAACAGGAAATATCACAAATTAAAAATAAGTTAAATCAACCTGATGCAGCTACAAGACCCTGCAGAAACATGATGTTTAAGGCAAAAGCTCAAACCTTCCAGACTGGCCATATTCTGAAGGTCAAATAAGCCCTTGTTTTGGCAGACCAACAGCATGATGAATGCCAGAGTCCAGATCACTCTATCATGGATAGCCTGTGCCTTGACCAGGTTTTTATAATGAAAGACTGAGGGAAAACAAGCTGATTTTAAACGCCAGAGCAGAATATAACTATTAATAAGACATGACGTGTAAGACTTCAGATCCAATCAAGTGCTAAATATATTAACATCTGCACACTATTCAGGCTATGGAATACATCTGCTCTAAACTTCTGAAAAAAGCAAGTTAAGAAAAATAGGCCACATCATTATTTCACAGAGACACTATTTCCTATTTCCTTCAGGATCTGAAATCTCTAAAAGGAGAGCCTGGTGCAGAACACAATACACATAAATGTAAACTGCCATTGAGAAGGAAGGGAGAAACATTCCTGTGCATGCAAGGAGCGAAATGCTTTCAACTACTTGCTGCAGCATTGAAATCCAGGCAACAACAATATCTTATTAACCATGTCAGGAACCAGCCATATAACAGGCCACACCACCCCTTATCAAGCAGAAGACACAACCACATGCACAGCTGGAATCTTATTGACCAAATCAACAAGAAAACACAGAGGACAGTATCTATATCAATAACCAGGGCTCAATGTCTTATAGATGATAGCAGAAGTTTGATCTTTAAAGTCTTTCAAGAAACAACTGGTATTTTTAAAAATGCAACTATTCCAAGCTCTAGGATTTCCATATTGCACAAAGCAAGTGCTTTGCTGCAGAGTCAAAGAATTGACTTTAACACACACATTTAGACTGTGAGAACAGCAATGCAAGCCACTGAGACTCACAAGAATTGCTGATTAAGGCAGTGGCTTTTAACCTTTGTCTGTCAAGCCCTGAAAGATCATACACTACTGTGACACACCTCTTGAAAGGCCCTTAAGAACAAATTATGCCTTTATGCTACTGCAATCTAGTTATTAAGGTGTACAACACCACGAAGTAGGCAAACAAATTTTAAAAAAGCCATTAAGACTAACAGGCACCATCATCTGCCCCGACAGCTTGAAAAAACAAGTTTCTGCCCTCCCTAGCCAACACATTCTGACTTCCAGCTCTAACAAAAGCTCAAAGATGTGCACTGGTTTTGGCTGGCTAGAAATGTAAATGCTTCTGAAAACACTTCCCAACAGGAGTTAGGACAACCATTGATGGTGGAACAAGTACCGTTAACTCCTCTGCCGGACAGTGCCAGCTCAATGTGCTTTCAGCTTCCCTGGTGCACTCCTTGAGAGGAAAGCACAAGGAAGAGAGGCAGACCCATGGAGGATGGGCATGTACCTTCTATGGGAGCGCCTGAGCACATAGAGGGTTGGGACCATCAGCAGGGCAGGGTGTAGAGGATGGAAGAGTGCAGAAAGCTCAGGCTGGTAACAAGAACCAGGAGTGAACGTGCTGTACGAGCATCAAATAGAAGGAGAAACTCCAGGGGATGCAAGAAGATGTTGCAGAGTTTGCAATAAACAAATAGAACCTGTTTGGTCCAAAAGTCTTGCAGGGAGCTGGGGGAGGGTGGGAATGGGAGGAGGAGGAGGGGAAGGTTGCATGCTGCAAGTTAAAGGTCTAGGCAGATGTACTTTAAAAACAACCTGGCTTCTCATGAATCACTTTGAAAAACAAACACATTAAAACCCACCTAAAGTCGTCTGCCAGCAAAAGAACTTGACTTTCACTATGCATAAAACAGGACTCACTTAAATTATTCTTTGTGAGGCTTATAAAACATCTTGCAAACACTTTCCCCTTGTCTCCCATACTCCACAGAAATTTCATTACTGTTTTTGTCTTTCTGCCTTAAGACAATAAATAATAATAAGCTCATTGTCTATGAGGTTTATGGGTGTTCAAAGCTGCCAGTCACCTGCCATTTCCATGTAAAGTGCAAACCCAAGCAGACTTGTCCTTGAGAGATTTGTAGGGCAGCTGAGCTGGTGGTATTGACCCTAGGCTTTCTGAACCCATTCTGTCTAAGAATTTATAACAAAAATGTTGCTTTCTCTCTGTCAAAAGACACTTCCACCAAACAGCTCTGAAAGCAGCTCCCATGCTTCATATTCCTGAATAAGGTCAGACCAGAGGCGAGGGATGCTGAAAAACAGAGCTGTGCTTTGCATGTTCCACAGCAACCTTGAGTTACCTCCTGGAGTCCACACTCCTTCCTGTTGTAGGGTCAATACATTTCAACAGCATACACAGAATAGAAGGAATAAAAAAAAGGAGATAAGGAATAAAAAAAGGAGATAAGGTCTGGCAGAAAACGTAACAGAAAATAAATATATGCAGTGCATAGAACGCTGTGTGTCAAGTGAGGAGGGAGAGAAGAGCAAAATTAAACTATATTGGTTTGCAGAGGTAAAAGGAAGTAACAGTATGGGGGGAAATTAATGGGAAGAGATTAATCCCACTTCACAACTCCTTCTTGATCGTCTCCCAAGCTCCTCTAAAAAGTTGTATTTCCTTTGCTAACTACACAGTACAACTGAAGCAGCCTGGTTTGAAATCACACAGACATTAAAAGTCCTTGGCTTTGAGTTCCTACTCCTAATAGCAAAAGACCAACATAGAAACCACTGGAGAAGTTGATTTGGCAAGGAACACCAAGACACAAGTTATCACAGCAGGAACTTACACTTTGCTGCTTCCCTTCCCAAACTGTCTCCTCTGCACTAGGCTAATGTTTCTCCCTGTGAGAGGCAAATGAACAAGGGAGCTAGTGAGAGCTGTATTTATTTTCTGGCACCATCACCAGCTTAGGGAACCTGAGTGGGAATGGAAAGCAAGGTATGAAGTTCAGGAAACAAAACTCTTAATACTTTTGCAACAATGCAAGAATTTTTGGTTCAGATACTTCCTTTAATATTCGGCTTAGCAGAGAACCATACATAACAATGACAGTGCTACTGCTGGCATTATATGGATGAAATAAAACTATAGAAGTGTCAATGACAAAGTCAAAAGGAAGCGCGCATAAGGTCTCAGCAAAGAAATTATTTCTTTAACCACCACTGTTTTGTACATTTCTTTCTCTCTAGCATGATTTTTTCAGGGACTGAGTTTGCTTCAGGATTGCTCCCATTGCTTCCAGTATGGAAATCTATTGAGACTTGCATGTAAAAAGTTAATTAAAAGTTGAATAAAATGATAAGAGAGATCAAAGAATGTCTATTCCCCAAGTTCATGCCAAGATCCATATATATGTAATGTTTCATACAAACAATGTAAGTTATTTCAAGATGTTCTTTTCAGTAAAGATTATGACAAAGAATAAAATGTTCCCATTATCCTTTTCTAATGGATTTATTCAAATTAAATCAGAAGTTAAAACAAGAAAGTTAAACACAAAAGGATTACTCACGTCATTGATATTGCCAGGATATCTCCACTTGACTCAGATTGGCTACTGCAGCAACAGTAAAAGCAATAATTTTCCTTAAGACCCTGCTCTGAAAAAGTATGTCAATTTAAGGGATCATTTGTTCCTATTAAAGCCAAATGAAAAGGCAGTGGGATTTTAAAGTTAGCAGAATGCTCTAGATTCAAACATGGGCTGGATGCTGTCCTGATTTGGGATGCTTTCCTGAAGTGGAATTACCTGTCCTGGTTTTGCAGATATTCAGGCACCTGCAGGGCATTTTGCTCTCTAAGTGCATTGTGAATGTCAAGACGTGCATTTACATACCATGTACATTTAATACATTTTTCGGTGTGGTGATGTTGTATTATGTTTTATAATGTAAGGAAAAGTAAGCAAAATCCATCACAAATCTAGAAGCCATCATTTCTAAAAGCATTTCTAAAACATGGCCCTTAATATCACATTCCTAAATGCAGCTATAACGAAACAGACCACTACAGTGGCAGCTTCTCACTGAACACCCTGGCAAACTGCAGTGAGCATGGCTGTCTGCAAGTCTGATACACAATTTCTATGTAAGAATCAAAAACTGAATACCAAAAGTCACACGTTCATCATTTTAGTCTGTTTTTAAAACAATATTGTAACATTTATTCTCATAAAGCTCATAAAAATAAATGTTTCCAACATAGTGATTTATAATACAAAACAATACCAATTCCAGAATAGCAGCACTTTGATATAAAAGGGCCATAAAAGATTGTCCAACATTTTGTTACAAATACACAATCTAGTCTGAAATTCCCAGACGCGTGGGCTACCATCCCTTTCTTCAAAGATTTTTTATGTGCTCATACACACTTTAAAATATACATTAGTTTATCAAAGTGCATCAAAGTTCTGAAAGAGAAGAAGCTGCAATCCATTCGTGCATAAAGACACTGATCTACAAATACCATCACCTAGTGGCTTTCCATTTAAAAAAAGCCCAACTTAATTACCTTAATTTCACTTCTACTCACTAATTAGTATTTAAAGACTTTGTCACCATTCATGCATTCTTTGCAACTCCAGTCTTGCACCTGTTTTAGTTTTTTCTAGTGTGGAATGGAAACAATGATTTTTATGTGAGCAGATAAGTGATAAAGGAGTAGTGTAGATTTGTAAAGGTATGGGTGCTGATTTGACTGACCCCATCCCTTTATGAAAACCTGGCTAAATGAACAGAGAAAAGCCATTATGCATTTTAATTATAATTACAGCTCCCCTGGACAATCTTAGTGAATCATAATTTCTTCATGTTGACAGCTTCTAGCTTGCCAAAAAGTAACTCCAACACTGATAGTTTGCTAGCTCCCCATACAACTTAGAATATCGTCACTCCATTGTAATTTTTTCTTCCCCTGCCATTTCAAGCCAGTACATTGAAAATCCTCATGACACCCCAGAGAGGACAGTACTTTACACCTAACAAACAGTGACTCTGGCAAAGATCAAGGATGGGGAAGGAAATGTTAATTTAGTTGATGGGATCAGCAGGCAGATATTAGGCAGATGTGACACATTACGCATATACGTGTTCCTGTTTCTAGCACCTCCAGCCTTTTATCAAATAATTTAGGCCAATCATCCAAACCCATGAAGCACCATGGAGTAAGGCACAGCAGTCAACTCATCCACAAAATAGGATGATTAGCACTTAGAATGCAACTCTGTGAACCTCTATCATTATTTTAATGACACTTTATGTGCTAATTTTAAATACAACAGCTGCTTCTCTCAAATTCTTGCTAACAGATTTTGCTAAAGATCACCTTTAACATTAAAACATAAATTCAGTGAGATCATACATAAACAGAAAACATCCATATTACCACATCAGTAAGATTTGTAGGTTTGGGGATTTACCTTTAAGACATTCTATATGAACTGACTAAAGTCAGAAAATAAATAGTGCTATCAATACTGGCATAAAAGCCAAAAAAGCATGAAACCAAAGCATTTAAATTATAAAAAATTCTATAGAGCTATTCTCACACTTAAAATCCATGTTTTTTTCCCTAGGAAAGGACTGTACAGTTGATCCCAGTTATGAAACACTACACTTAAAAATGAAGCAATAAAGATCCTGGATAAAATACATCTTCACTTTACTTGACCTCAGAAATGACCCCAAAATAAAGTATCATCTGACCTGCCACCGTTTTACAAAACAACTATTCTCTTCTTTCTTCAAGAACATTGTGCTAGGAAAACAGCACATATTATTATATAGCAGCACATATTATTATTATATTCTGTAAAATATAATTTACATTTGATATTACCTAATATTTGTCAAGTAATTTGAGTTTATCAACAACTTACCAAGAAAAAGCTACTCTAGAGAAACTAAATCTTAAGGAGACATCTTCATGAAGTGCACAGTATGATCATTTCCAGCTCATGCTGGAAAAGGTTCTGTTAATCTAGGTTCAACTCACCATGGCCTGATGGCCAGCACTGGCCTGGCTCCACTTGTCATGGAGCATTTCTCTGCTGTCAAACACGGCTGCTGGAAGCAGTCAGCAAGAAGGAGAAATGATCCTGCAGGCAATTACATGTGTCCTCCCAGACACGTTTCAAACAGGAGCGAGATTTTGAACTGAGGCCATGCAGAACAAAGCATAGCTATGTAGTGACCCATGTTTCATCTGCACTGCTGCATTTGATGCTAAATGGAGACTATGGGTTTTTTTTAATGTGCACAGCCAAATAAACCCACACAAGAGATCCAGGTCAGGGCTTACTGGGACTAGAATTGTAACTGCCACCCAGAAGCACTGTTTTTCCACCATGGTAAGTGACAACACCCTCCCTGGACCTACTGCAGGCATATTTTCTATTACAGCCACCTGAAACATTCACTAAAACTGGCAGGTATTTTCAAGGTTACAGCAGCAAGTTGACAAGCTGAAAGCAGATTTTTTCTGCTGCTAAAACATTTTCAGGAGAAAAAAAAAAAAGGCATGCTAGTATTACCAGGGATAACTATATCTCTGACTTCCCCCTGGTCTCCTCAAATATGCTCCTTATTTAGCCTGCCTTCACCTTTGGTGTCTAGCTACTATCACCCCCTAGGAATGAGAACACGAAGGAGGGAGGGAGACTGCTCTGCTCTCTCGGTCAATTTTGAATGCTGCTCCCCAGCTAACCATGCCAACCACTATTCACTCTAGACCAGCAAAGTCATAAAATCAAATTTTAGTTAACTGCTGTAAAGTATGATTCAAAAAGGTACCACCATCTCTGGTCCTGTACAGTGTCCTTTGTGCTTCTGAAAAATTTGTAAACTGATAAGGTCTAGAACTAAGGCTACTTTATTTTAAGTATGAACGATAAAGATGTGTGGATATGGCACCTGGGGACATGGTTTAGTGGTAAACAGGGTACTGCTGGGCTAAGGGCTAGACTCAATGATCTTAGAGTCTTCTCCAATCTTAAAAATTGCATGATTCTAACAAAGATTGTATTTGTAGATCTGTATTATTGCATCTTTCTGTAAGTGGGCTACCCACCATCATTTTGTCCACAACCTTCCCAGCAAGCAAGTCCAGCCTGAACACAGATGCAGTGAAGTGGTGCACATACCAGTGTCCAAGCTGGCTACAAATTTAGAAATTTGACCGACAGGGCTCACTTTTGACAACAGAACAATGTTCCAAGAACCTCTCAGCTTTCTGCCAATGTGACCCTGCTAGGAGAGGCCATGAACATCATACTGAGCTCTACACTTTGTGCTGCTCATTGGATCTACAACTGGTGGAGGACCTGAGCCAAAGTCCTCTGAATGTGGGACCAGGAGTTTGGAAGGTAAGAAAAGTAGAAGAAACATGACTGCGCTGTCTTCAGACAAGATGACTTCATTCCTCAGATCATTCGGGGCTAGACTCTATCCTTGGTCTGAGGCAAAATGCAAAAGCGAAGGTACTAGAAGATTACTTGTGGCATTAAAATCAATTTCTTATTTTCCCTATTGCCTTTTTACAAAACTATTATGTTTAAAGCTTCTGCATGCTTTGACATTGGGGTCCAAACAAATATTTCCATGGTTAAGTGAAAAAGAGGTCTGAGGTTTATTTGGAATAATAACAACAAAAACAACCAAGTGAAGCAAAACAAGAAAGCCTGAAGCTACTCTCTCTGTTACAGACAGTCTCTTCCCTCTTTTTCGGGTTTCCTCTCATAATTTCTCTTGCACAGCAGTCTACACAACTTAAACCTTAGCGCCCCACCCCAAAGCACTGTCACTACAGATTTAATTTTTTTACAATTGTAATACAGCATGCAAGGAGTAGTATAAAGAGAAAATGTTTTCTTTTTTTTTTTTTAAATGAAAACAAATTATTTAACTCAAATTGCATTCTCTGAAGCAAAAAGCAACTGGACAAGAGGAAATGGCCTCAAGTTGTACCAGGGGAGGTTTAGATTAGACATCAGGAAAAACTTCTTCACAGAAAGGGCTGTCAACCATTGGAACAGGCTTCCTGAGGAAGTGATTGAGTCACCATCACTGGAGGTATTTAAAAGACGTGTAGATGTGACACTTAGGGACAAGATTTAATGGTGGATGAGACAGTGCTGAATTAACATTTGGACTTGAGGATCTTACAGGTCCTTTCCAACCTAAACGATTCTGTGATTCTGAAGTTACTGAGTGCATGGAAGTTGCCAGACCCAAAGTTAACTCAGATCCAGGAGGAAGAGCACGATTTTGAAAAGATACAGCTTGTTTTGCAGTCAGCTGGACAGCTCCCCACCCTACAGGGCACGCTGTGCCCCCACTGCACTTGGGCCCTCACACGCTCGGAGTGCGCCGAGCCCTGGCGCTGTCACCACCCCGAGCACTACACGGGCAGCAGCAGGACAGGCAGCAACTCATGTTTCTCTGGGTCTCCCTTGCCCCGTTTACCTTTGCGGCCGTGTATCTGTTTGGGTTTCTCCCAGCTCTGCCAGCGCAGGGCTGTGTCTCTGCCAGAGCCCTCTCTAGGCCATCCTCCCCTTGCCTCCCCCGATGGGCCGCGCTGGCCCGGCCAGCAGCAGCAAAGCGCACAGGGCGCGCACCGGCACCTCTCCCGCCACGGAATGCAAGTGCTCCTGAA
This sequence comes from Acanthornis magna, assembly GCA_036785705.1. Taxonomy (NCBI): domain Eukaryota; kingdom Metazoa; phylum Chordata; class Aves; order Passeriformes; family Acanthizidae; genus Acanthornis; species Acanthornis magna. The sequence goes on from JAWUZG010000001.1 coordinate 30,463,027, forward strand.
ATGGGAAATTACAAGGGAAACGCTGCAATGTCTGCCATGCTTTCCTTTGAGAGGAAAGCAGGGCAGACAGAGGTTTTTTTTTGCTTTGGTGGGGCCCCTCTTCAAGAGAGAAAACAAACCTCTCAAAGGCAACAGCACAGCTGCAGAATTTCTCATGATCAGGGAATTTCAATAAAACTCCCTGCAGCTGGGAAACACTATCCACTCACAAGCAATGCAGCCCTCCATATGAGTGCTTATCGCTGCAAAACGCTGTGCTACAGAAGCAAAGGTGTTTCGTGCAAACCAAAGCTCATGAACTGACAGCTGAGCTCCAGCCTGCCCATCCTGGGCTCAGCCTCTACAAAATGCGGTGGTCAGCCATTTAGAGCAAAGCTCTGTGCCTAGGATGAAATCACTGAAGCTGTTGAGGTCCACAGGGCAATAGGCAAAGACAGAGAGCCTGTGCCTGGCTGCCTTCCCCCACCACCACTCCCACAGGAAGCTGCAGGCATGCCTGGAGAGGTCTGGGCTGCAGTAGCTCTGCTGTGATGAGATATGTCACTTCTCATAGATGCCCAGTTGTTTCTCATCCCCTGCTTGGACGAATGTCTGGCATCTGGATAAAAGCCAGCTGGTATGGGTCCAACTCGGATAAACTGGAACTGTTGGCCAGCACAGGGATGCACTGGGATGAATATCCGGATGCAACATCTGTTCCCTATTGCACATCTTCCCAAATCACCATTGATTGTCAAACATTAGGCTTCCCTTTGTTCCAAGATTAACCCAGCAAACAGATGTGTTAGCAACCCTCAAAGACAGAAGGGTTTGTCTGTATGGGACATAGCCCATCTTGTTAAGGAAAAAGGCAGACAACACAGGTGCCTTTCATCTCAGCAGAAACCAAGTCAACCTTCTAAGAAATAGGTCAATCAGGATGATAATACTAACACCAAAAAGGAGAATGGCTGGAGAGAATGGCTAAAGAGAACAAATGAATACTCATCTAGCAAAAAAAAAACCCAAAAAACAAACAAAAAAACCCCCTAAGGTTTGGGAAACTAATTTATTTGAAATTCCTAAAGACGGGAAGTAGGAAGATAATTGTGTCTGCATCAGAACTAGAAACCTGTGTGCTAGACAGGAGATGTTAGAACAATTAATGTATAGGGAAAAATTTAAGCTGAAAATAGTAAAAGTACTGGGTGAGAAGAAAAGTGTAAGTAGGTAATTAAAAAGCACAATTAAGGCTTGTTGGAAAAGGAGTATAACTAAGAATAGGTTAGGGGATGATATACCATGTAGAGATGCTGTTCCTAGTTTACAAGTCACTAATCTTTCATTGATATGAGAGAAAGCAGAAGTAGATGGTGATGCACAGAAACCTCTATCAGAAACCACTGAATATCAGCTACAGAGATCTACTATAAGAGTTTAAAGGCTTCAAGAAAAAAATCCGGTTTTGGCAAAATTAAAACCCAACAAAATCTCTGTGTAATACTTTTAGAAACAAGCACCACAACTGTCAAAAAACAGTGGATGACATTGTTAACAGTGTATTTCTAATTCAACAATAATTTAGAATGATGTTAAACAACGATAGCAAGGTAGACAGTCCAGTATCAGCAGGTCTGGATGACTTTGATTCAACAGCTAAGCCAAAAAAGCTCTCAGATCATTAATACTGATTTTCAGTATCACTTTTGTAATAATGTTCACTTTCCATTACTAAACATTTTTTTAAATTAAGATCAATATTTATCTACAGGGTGCTCAAATTTAAATAGGATTAATTCCTTTATTTATGAAAATCAAAGGCTTGTGTTACACAAGTCATACTACAGAACCACTGCAGACATTTTTCAAGTATTTGACTGGCATATTGAAGATAAACAGAGCAACCAGTGATAAATAGGATCTTCCTTAACCCCAGACCAGCACCAAAGGGACACCAGCAGCAGCACTCATACTTTCAGGCTGGACAGAGAGGAGCCAGTCTCCTACATGGCACCAGACAAGCTGCATGTAAATTACAAGATTTGGCCAAAACAGTGTTGGGAAATTATCATGTCTTTACCAGATGCCTATGCAAAAGGAATAGGCACCTTAGCTTGGGAAAGCATGGATGGCATGATCAGCCAAAACCACCCAAATTAGATTAGATATTAGGAAAAAATTTTTCAGGAAAAGGGTTGTAAAGCATTGGTACAAGCTACCAAGAGAAGCAGTTGAGTCACCATCCCCAGATGTATTTAAAAGATGTGGCACTTTGGGACATGTTTTAGTGGTGGACTTGGCAGTGCTGTTTTAATGGCTGAACTCAGTAAGTAAATACTAAAGGCCTTTTCCAACCAAAATGATCCCATGATGCTGTTATTCTGTAAAGATGCAAAGCAGTGCAGAGTGTACCACAGATGGAGCACTATAAAGCCCTTTTCCACTCTGCCCCGTCCCTTCAATCCCCAAAACCTCTATAAAACTCCAAATTAATTGTGGGAGAAAACCCATTCTAAAGCAGTTCACATTTAAGGACAGAAACCTTACAAAACTGAAAGTCATTCCTGCACTGTCCTGAAAGGCAGACATGTGATAAAGAAACCGATGCTGATTTCGTTATCTATGCCATGTTTACCTCTGTATAAGCAGACACAGGACTGTGCCAGTCTGCTGTGGGACACGAATGTGTGCATAATCCTCATGGAATACATGAATGAATTGCCAGTGTCTTTCCCTAAGAACCAGCAAATAAATGAGGGAGAGCCACAACCAAAAACAAAAACTAAGAACAAAACAGAAAGAGACACTGGAAGAAGCACATTTCACCTCTGAAAACACATGGGAATGGGTCCATAAGAAGCCACTGCTGGGGACAGGCAGTATTCCTAGGGAGGAGGGACAAACCATGGCTGTAGTCATTGGCAAGTTGATGTGAATGCTTTCTTGTGCATTGGGAAACATAGAGCTATCCATTTCCCTTAGACAACCCTAAGCACAGAGGGAAGAGGATGGCTTCTCCTGCAGCCTTCAGAAACATGCAGGGCAAGGCAGCAGCTCCATCTTTTCCTGTGCTTGGAAATGATTAACAGCTTGTGTGAACAGGGTTGCACAACCCACTGTGTGTGCAGGAGTATGTTTATCTTTCTGCTACAAAATTGAACAACTGCTGGTACCACTGCTCTTTGAGAGGCCACTGCACAACAATTTGGTCTTTTTTCCCCCAGAATCTCTCAGCCATTTCAACTTCTAGCAAAATTAAGTTGTCTGAGGTTGTCCAACTCCAGACATGTACAACAAAGTTACATGGAAAAGGCACATACAAAAAAATCCTGTGCATTAAAGCCTGATGTACAACTATTTCTGCTCCAGGAAATTTATTTCTGCAGATGGTAGGAGTTTCCTAGCGCTCTTAGTAACAGCACGAAGTATTTACTACACATTTATTTCCCATAACTGCAAAAAATAAACAATCCATGTCACCTCCCAAGGATGCAGTACCTTCTTGTCATATCATAAAGTCAGTAACGAAGACCAGATGTTTGAAACATGGGTTTTGCATCCTGGGACATGAGGCGGCAGATGAAAAGCACAAATGGGTAAGAACATGAATAACATTGTCCACCAAGGTGACTCAATATTCCCCTAACACACACAGCTGGCAAACAGTCACTTGGCACATACCCAATTGATATGCATTAATATAGAATTTTGTTTTCTAAATTAAAGATTTTCATGTGTTCTCAATTGCAGAATACTCAACCTGACAACCATATGCAGGCACAAAAGATTATGTTAGACAACAGGAAAACAGAACAGGCAACAAAATATATCTGAAATGTGCCAAATAATAGCATAATTTGCCTGTTCCCCAGAGAGATCTGAGCTGTTTTCTTTGCAGAGGCTGTTAAACAGATAATTATTTACTGGGAAGTTAATACAGCATGGTTAGAAGCATTTCATGTGAGCTGACTAGGTACACAACAGTCTCTTCGTACCAGAAGAGAACTGCATCCACATAATCATACACTGGAATAAAACCTGGTAGTTTCTGTGGGAAGAGGGAAGAGGTTAAATAAGGCAAACCATCCCTGCCTTAGGCATAGAAGCTCCGAGGACCCCCCTGCAAGCCAGACAAGCTCCAGTGAAGCCAGAGAAGGAAGAACTCACTTCAGCATCCCTGAATCTAAAACCTACTCAGTAACACAATGAAGTTACACTCATGGGCCATTGCATGGACCTGCATAGACCAAGGGTTCCTCTTCCTTCATAGGGTCTTTGATCAGAAGGGATACAATAGAAACTGATATTCAATGCAACCATTTTAACCTTCAGAATTACTACACAACTGAATGAATGCAGACTGAGCTGCAGCACATCAGAGCAATTACTCTGGCTTTCATGCTTGATGCATATGGTCAATTCTCATCTTCCACAGGACTGTAAAGACCAAGACACCTCAGAACCCCCAAGAACCCCCACAGCCTCATCATCCTGGCTCAGCTGTCTGTGATGCATCAGAAAAGGTATTTGCCTCAGAAGGCTGAATCTGTACCTTATGAAAATTTGTAAGACTTCAGTGGGGACCACCTATTCTTGGTTTTCAGCTCCCTCCAGAAGACTGGACGAAGGAATGTATCTTCTTTCATTTGTGATTATTATAGAACATGTTTGTAAAGTTGCTAACATAAACCAGCTGTTTGGTAAAGTGTGATATTCTAATAACACATTCTGATGTAATTGTCTGGTTTATGAGGAGATATTGTAAATGCTCTGAAACATCAACTACATCCATTTTACTGGAAACTTTCAAGTGATTTTTCACACAAACTCTAAATTAGAACTGGACTGATGACAGTTTTGAGTGCCCAAAGTAAACAAAAAAAAGCTTAAAAAGGGAGGAGGAGTTAGAATTTAAAAAAACAGATAATGCTGCAAAATAATACAGTAATAAATCACTTCGGGGGTCAACCTAAAATATTATTTTTGATCCAAAATGCAATGCTTGCTCTTATTTTCAAGTTATTTAATCCTTAAAAACATGTTTTCTTTAAGGAAAAAAAAAATACAGGAAAAAGCTCCAAAATATTTTGAAAGGAAAGAGGACAGATCTAATTTTGAAAACGCTGAAATAAGACACTGCAGCATCTGGGGAAATCATCTTTCTTTTTCAGTCAAAACTACTGGCAGTAATCATCCTTGAAAATGCACATACTTCTGATCCCTATCTAACTCTGCTTCTCAGCAAATTTATAACTTGTCAAAAAAGACTTTTCCCAGCTTTATTCATAAAGATGGAGGTAATTATCACTTTCTCAGCCTACATAAGAGCGAATGTGTTGCTAATCAAGCCAGTGGGAATTAAAAGAGATACAAAGCAGTTTGCACAACTCTCAAAAATATTCTTGTTATTATGTTTGAACATCACTTTCAGTAGTAGCAATATAATCCCTCCCCAAAACTGAACGTAACAAGAAGTCACACACAACATGAGAACTATCAGAAAATAGAACAAAACACCTTTTATCACCAACAGACAAAAGGGCCATATCCTGTAATCCCATTACAAATCTGACAGCACAATATCCTAACTGATACTAACACAGATGACCTGGCATGGGTGAGTGGTGGTTTAGTTTTGTAATTTTATGTCTGTTTTCAAGCAATATGACCTCATCCATTTAAATGCCATAGTTGGCCCAGTTGGTATTTTCCAACGTCTGTAGTTACACCCAGGTGACTAATTTAAAATGACTGGTTCTAATATGTTCACCAGAGGCATTGCTTTCTATAAATGTCAAGTATCAATGATGCCCAATAAAATGAGCTACAAGTACTTAATGCTGTGTAAAATAGGTTGATTAATACTTTCAGGTAGCATTTTATACCTAACAAGGAATTTGCCCACTCTGAAAGGTGCAAAAGTATTATTGTTACTTAGAAGACATGATTTCACCCCTGTCAGTTCATGACTGCTAAAACTGAAAGCTGATTTTTCAACTAAGAGAAAATACACTCTTTTTGATAAATATATTTATAAAGCTCATATATATCCTCTTCACCGGGTTTGAGCTTATTACAGTATTTTGGCATTCTTAGTAGTCATTAGTCATGTTTGGAAATGTATACATGGTAGATGGTTCTGCATTAATAATGGAAAGCCAGGTGACAATACTGGATTCTGGGACTCCCATGTTGACCCAAGTACACTGGGAAAAAGCATCCCACTGCTCTTTAAATAATACTGAGATTGCTTTAATGGTTTTTGCCTTTGTTGCATCTATTTGTGAATACTAAGAGGTCAAGGAAACAACTTTGCACCCAGGAATGCATGCATTGTACTGGAGTACATGATTTGATATTACTTTTCTTTTCTGAGGCAGGACATTTGTGTTTGTTCTCTCTTGATATCATTGTGCATCCATAAAATACATCACAGTCAAAATTATATCTGTCTAATCATAACTAATCTGTCCAACACTTTAAAGAAATTAAAGAGCAATGAGTTACAAAAAGCTTCTAGAAAACTAAGTTCCCTTTTCCACTGAAATATCTCACAATCTACCAGAACCATAAAACTACATAGATAGTATTTCCAAATAAACTAGTTGAGGAATTTAATAATTCAGCACTATACTTAAACATATCAAGCCAGTGAGATTTAAGCAAGCCTATAAAGTTCACTTGTGTGCACTTAAATGCTATCCTGAGTTGAAGTGCGTTGTCTCAATCCAGTATCTAAATATTAACTGTAATATATTACAGTGAAAATCTTACAAAAACCTTCTACAGAAATACTGCTATGCTTCATTATGCAAATATATATAGTCAGGAATGCCTTGCAGGGACTCTTAAATTGGCAAGGATACAATTTCCATTATACCCTATCCCAGACAGCTGAATGTTGGCAGATAAATTTCCACACAGCATTTAAGATGAAGAAAAACAACAACAAACTTCAAACTTTTGAGAGATACAGTTTCCATCTGCTACATTCTATGAAGACAAATGCCAGTGAAAACCACATTTGTTTTTATTGTACCACAGAATATGAAATATCAGCAATGAGATTCAAAACATCTTGAAGGATAGATTCAATGTTGATGCTGGGAACCTACATGGAGACTTCATAATGGCTTTTAAGTCTCCATATGCCCATAATGAGACCCTAAAAATCCTTGGTCAGTGCCACTAGTCTCTGAAGGCATGAGCCTCCCCATAGAGGGAGCAAACCACAATTTCCGTATAAAGTGAGGTATTGTAATACCTGAAACAACAGTTTCTGCATCTTGTTTTTTACAGGATGAAGCAGCAGGAAGCATATTTGATAATAACTCAGAAATTTTAGGCATCCCTCGACCTAAATAAGTCTATCATAATCTTAAAAGACTTTAAGACCATTTGTCATTGACTGGATAAACTGCCTACTAAAGGAAATTCAACTCACTGTTCGAGTGACGTTTCAGAAGAACACAAATTTGGTTTCACCTGCAATCTCTTTCATGTGGAACAGTGAAATACTCCCAGAAGGAGAAGTTAAAAAGACTCTTCCCCAGGAGTTCCAATTTTCCGTAAGCTGCGAGGGTACAATTTCTCTTCTGCTTTCTCTCATCTTCGTCCAAAACTTTGTCAGTACAAATTCCATTACTGTGTACCATGACAAGAAAAAGAGTACATATTATCATAACCATTGCAGTGGTGTGACTCTGCAACTTCTTTTGTGATGTGCAGGCGGAAGCTACAGGTTTGAATCCTCTACAGAGTGGGACCTAAGTTCTCACATGCTGACAAAATGGAAAATCACATGGGGGCACACAGATTTTCAAAGAAAAGAGTGGGTTCTTCCATTCCCTGCCTCACTTTGTTAAGAAAGGGTATGTATGGGCATGCACCTTCAGAAGAGAAATGCACAGGCTGGGGAGCTGGGGTGGAAAACACCATATTTCCACGGCCTCAAGAGAACCCCCAGCTCACCACACTCTCAGAGCTCCCTGCTGGCTGATTCAAGCTAAATGCAAGTGGTGTGCCAGCAACACGTGACCTCTTGCTGACATCCATGTCCAGCTGAGATCTCACCTTGTGCTGGCCAATCCTCTTGTACACTGCGCAAGGAACATGGGCATCCTAACATGAGGTCTGTGAGCTCAGGGTCAAGCAGATTCACCTACTTTCTCAGCATCAAAGTGCAGATCTAACCCAAAATGACAAAGCTAACTTTTTCAAAACTAATGTGGAGGCATTTACTTACACCTCTAAATCTCAGTGAAAAACCCTGTTAGATTTCACCTGCCAGCTTTCCCACGCTTCTTGTTAAAAATATTTATTGTTGAAGTTACTTTTCCTTATAATTTGTCATACTTGATTGAGTAGTTCCTTCAGACAGAGACTTTTAAAAGAAACTGATATTTTTCTGTTCAGAAATATTAGATGTAGAACTGCCAAAACAAGATCAGCTACACTTCTAAATCTCACACATGCTAAGGATTTCTAATATTACATTTATTAGTCCAAATTATTTTATATATATAAAATAATTTGAAAGATGCCTCAAATTATTCCCTCAAGTACATCCTTATTTTCATAACAAGCAAATACCTAAAGGCTGTTAAAATGAATTTATTAATTAAACAAATTACAGAATATGGATAAAGTTTCACCACTGCCATTTCATTTAGCATGGGAATTTCCAGAGCGTTGCACTAAAAAGCCTTAGAGACAGAGCACAGGCACAAAAGCCTATTGCTCTTGCAAACAACCTTCCTCTCTGGAAGCCAAACTTTACAGAAGTCTGAATCACCAGGAAATTTACAAAGATTCTTGCACCTGATTTGAAAATACAATAGATAACAAAACCACAATAGTGTAAAAAAAATTAGACAGGCCAAGATGCTTTTTTTCTTTTTTTTCTTGGTGTATGCTCTGAATTGTTAATCTAAATAAAAGCAAGAAGAAATCTGAAGTGCAACATGTCCTAGCCTCCTGAAGTTCTGCAGAGGAAACATAAGTGTGAGATTGGAGCTCTTTTGAGAAGGTTTTGAAAACCTGGATTCATAAAACTTAGAGTAAAAATCCAACTATTTCTTTCAAAGTGGATTTGGTTCAACAAAGTAGGAAAAACTAAATATACAGAATATTTGCAAGTTGAAGGATGACTTGCAGAAGCTCCTAACTGCAAACTAAATACTTTTGCCAAATCTTGCTATGATCAATGAGAATGTTCTCTATTGTAAGAATCTGAAGATGTCATAGTGCCCGAGCTACTGCAGTTGGACTGGATATACATACTTAGATGTAAGAAGGGGATTTGTAAGGGCTGACGAATAAGAGACTTGCTGTATGCCAAATGTTGGTCTAATGCTCAGCACAAGCGTCGGCAACAGCAACTCAGAGTATAATAGGTGCCACCATATAAGTTTTTCAAGATTCTTTCACTGTAGTTTGATTCTCTTGGGACTGAGCTTGCTTATAACAAGTCGCATATCTCTCAGAATGTGCAAAAAGACAAAGCATTATGTATATGCATGCCACATGTGCTTTTGTGTAGGTGTATAAATGTATATCCATTCAAATGTCTCCCCTACTAATACAAGCTTGCTGTCTTAATACCTGCATAAATAGGGTACACAGTTTTTTAACAAATACCAAAGATGGCCATAGTAATGTGCAAGCACAATGCTGCAAAGCCACCAAAAAGACAAAAGCAGAATGCATAATGAAGTGCTGCTTCTTCCTGCCAGTAATTACATTTGCATAAGAGCAACTCCAACCACTATCATTTATCATTTCTGGGGATGGAAATCTACAGTTGTATGTTACATATTCTATCCAATTAAGAACCCTACTGCAGCATTAGAAATATTTGTTTTAGCATATACAATATCCTTGAGAAGTTTTCAAAAAATATGAAAAACATACAGCTACATCTCTTGCAGTACTTCATAATTTACCAAGCACCGTATGCTTGAAAGGTAATAACAATGCAACTGGCTGCCAGCCTAATCTCCCTAATGACCTGCATTTCACAGTTGTTAACACAGTTATCAGAGTCACACTATCACCAGAATTCTGACAAAATGAAGTGCGAACGACAGCAAAACACTTCTCAATACCCATTTAATTGTGATTTTTTCCGATGAGTTCTACTATTTCTATTAAGATGCAAGCTGCAGCAGTATTTTCACTGGGGCGCGATTTTTCAAATACTTATGCAGATGCTTGGAGAATCAAATCCTACAAGACTAATTAACGTGCACAAAATCCAGATAAAATTAGTCATATATAAATAACTTCTGAAAGAATTAACACATGCAAACATACTGGACAGCTCATGCCAATACACAGAAGATAATTAAAACACAGACTTATGAAGTAAAACTCATTAAGAACCAGCTATAAAACAGAATGTGATCTTGTTTGAAATCTTTCATCTCAATCTTTGAAAATTTTCCTCATCCCAAGGAATTTAGCTTCTTACTAAGGCTGGGAATAATTTAACCCCCAATTAGAACTTCACCTGAATATATACAGCACTTCTCTATCTGTGGCACAGTAAAAATCCCTGTATTAAAAACTGCTAGCAAGTAAAATGTCACAATTCTATACTTTATGGTTTAATAACTTCCTTCAAAATGAATGCAATACTTAATCTATGCCCAAGCACGACTTCTGCATTTACAGAAACCATGAGTATTTGTAATTTTTTTAAGTCCTTGCAAAATTGTGTGTCACAGAAATATGAAAGGTCTTCCAATGTTAACTCCTATGTTAAGCTCCAGCCTGGTAGAAGACTGAGTCACTTAGTGCTTCACCTACTGTGTTGTTCATTGAGAAGCTAAAGCTGAGTAGGGCATAAAATGAGTTTTTCAAGGTTTCTTCATGGCTCTTGGGACTCATTCTGCCTTTAACAACTTTTAAAACCCTCATGATGCTCAGAAACACAGAACAGTTCCTTTCATAGAAAGCTGTATCAAACTGCACTTGTATCCAGCTTAATATTTCTCCTTTACCCTTGGTGCCTGCACCAAGCAATTGTGGGAGGCCATGAAAAACTCTCAAAGATATGGTGACTTCCCAGTCATCTTTCAGCCAAAATTCTTCTATGATTCTCTCTCCACCTCACTACCTGTTTTTAAAAGTAACGAAAGGAAGGTCACTTTAACCTCAAAATAAAATACACAGGCATTCATTAATATGACATGCTTCCCATCTTCCAGATTTTATAAAAACATGGTTGATGTTTCTCACTGTAAAATTCCTCATGGAATCCTATTTTTCTGAAAAATAGAATTATTTCAGTGAATAACAGGTGATTAATCATGATCAACTGTCACACCTAATTTAACTAACCCTATGATAAGTTTTTCTATACAATCCAAGTAAAAATATACATTTTAATAAGTGCAGTGTGCAAGTGAAGAAAGCAATAGCATACCTAATGGACATATTTTCTTTTTCCACCAAGAAAGTAGATTCCCCAGCTTTAGAATACTAAACTATTGCTTCTTTCTACAAAGCTATTTACAAAGCTAAATTATATACAAATATATTTGGCATTATTTTTCAACTGCTTTCATTTATTGCTATTTCTTTGATATGAGTCCTATCAGTTTACAGGACTACATCTACATGTTTCAATTGAGAGGATGCACCTTTAGGAAGAACTCAACATACCTGTTTTCCCTCTGTATGTAATGCATCGGACCTTATAAAAAAGCTGAGCTTACTTCAAAACTGGGGGAAAGAAAAGAGCTTTGTACCTTGGAAGAAGGAGCTTGTTGCACATTCTTAATACATTTCAGAAAAAAAGATGAATGGACAAATTGAGAGAAGCCATTGTAGCACTACAGCAACATGACTGGAACAAAAGGAAGACAGAACTGCACTTTAACACTGTCCATTAAGCTGGTACAGCTGCCTATGTATACTTATAGCAATGGTAAAATTACTAACGTGGTGTAATTTAATGCAGTGTATCTTTCCTGTCATCCTCATTTCCAGTTATATCCCTTTTCCTATCTGTCCGTAACAAGATTATTAAGGCAATTTGTTAGTTGTCATCACTATTCTTTCAACTCTTGGCCTAAGTACACTATACAATTCACAATGCTAGGACGTGCAAGGAACCATGCACTGAGCAGAGAGTTGGAAACCAGCAAATAAATTAAACCCACAGTATAAAGTTTTGGGGTGCCACAAGGAAGCTGCATATATCCCTCAGGAAATTAAAGCTATTATCAATTACTTGATTGCTTAATGTAATTGTCCACTTATATCACAATTGGACTGAAAGCCCTGGAAGTCCATACCAGTACTTAATGATGCATTTAGAAGCATAACATTGCATTAATAGTTTGAAATGTTGCATGTTTGAAAACAGTTGAATGACTATGGATCTATCCTCTGCTTCAGAAAAGATGTAGCTGGATATGCAATTCTCCTGTATGATATATGCCTCCGTAAAACTTTGAAATTTCTAAACATAACATGAATTATTCAACGTATGTGTGAAAATGACATTATTTTACACTGGTGACACATGGATCTTGAATGGCGATTTCCAACTGCAGCAAGACTTTAATTCCTGAAACATTTAATTTATCTTTCACAAACACCTAGTGCAAAGCAACTAAGACATCCAGTGAAAAGAAGCAACTTGAAGGAGGTCAAAACCAAATTCAATGGCAAAGATGTATTTCTATAGAGACATGTTTCCTAGTAGTTAAACCAAAAACTCACAAGTCTGGAGATACTGACGTCTTCTCAGCTAACATCGGTCATTCGGAGTCCCTCTCCTTACAGCTGCTTCTAGAAAGCTCATTTGCTTTCTTACACTCGAATGTCAGGACCCAGAGTCAAGGTCAGGGATTACGTATCTTTCCTTGGCTCCAAAAATTTTAAGCAGGAAGTGTGGCCAGGCAGCCTGAGGCTCTGCTCATCCCCATCAGACTCATCCTCACAGTGCTTGTTTCCTGTGGTGGTCTAAATCCAGAAAGCCCCACAGGCAGTAAAGGGGAATTAAAACACAGAAGCCTCACACTCAAGTCCTGAGGTGAAATCACGGCACCCTGGCTCAAAAGCAAACTACCATAAAGGACAGTAATATTTCTACCCTCACCTTTAGAAGGCTCTAAATGGAAAGTAAAAAATGAAAGGACAAACATCAAATGATTTTTGCCACATCATGCCCTAGGGTGGGGTTGTATCACTATCTTTGTCTAGTATCCCTGGACAGAGGATGAAAAGAGACTGGAAACTCACTCAGAGCCCATGGGAACTGCTGAGTATAAAGAGGGGACTTGGCTGGAACACAGCTGTTAATGATGCTTTCCTTGTATTTCATCCAAGACACATGGCTTCACAGTTAGTGTATGCAAGTAGAAGCCACTCCCGCTCCTGAAGTCAGGGTTGTTTTGAGAAAGGAGGAGATAACTGTATGAAAAAAAGCGTATGCTGTGTATACAGAAGCTGTTACCTTTTAACTTCTTTAATATATAACCACAATTGCCTTAAGGCACAAATATCAATCACTTTTACACTATTAAAATAGTATCTGATAATTTGAGTTATTTTCTGCACAGCAAACTAGGAGACAAAATGCTGGCATCGATAAAAATCAAAGAAAATTCCTTTTTAAAATTAATTGGCCATTACAATTTTATTTGTAAAAAACTATGTTTCACAAATGTAATTGCCATAACATTACTGTAGGGTTTGCCAAATCAGTTAAAGGACACATTTTACTCTGAAAAGGCTTCCTCAAGTAACAAAGGAATAGGAAATTTAAAAAAAAACTATTACAAAACTGAACAAAGGTGATCTCAGACACATACAGGAAACCAGGAAACACAAATGTTCAGTGCTAAGGGCTCACAAAATTCGAGCACCTCTCTGCTGAATGACTGATGCGGAAGAATGCAGCAGCGAGAGATTTCCTGCATGCATGACCATGAGGAATTAAAAGTATTTCCAGATAAAACAGAATATTCTTGACCATCCTTGGTATGAAATACTGTCACTGTCCTCTTAATTGTTCCTCGCTTAAAATGAAGAGTTATAATTATGTACTGTTGTAAGAATAAACATTCACAAAGTCTAACCTCCACAATTCTCTCACCTTTCTCCACTCAAGAGTGTTTTTTGTTTTTCTTATAAATACAAATACCAGTTAAAATAAGAACAAAACAAAAAATGTATTACAGAATACAACAGTGATTAAAGCTATTTTTAAGGGATCTGCAAAATCAAGCTTGAAAAGAATATAGTCAACTCAACAGAGCATCAAAAATACAGCTGTCGATCTGTCCAAAAAGTGAAGTCACCAATTTTTTATAATCTGAGAGTTTCAGATATTACTTCAGCCAAAATCTTCATCATAACAGAAGGATGAACTCTGTACAACTTCAGTGCATGAAGCAATGACTACCAATTGCCAATGGCAGCCCAAACTACTGCCTTGTGAAAACAATAATCCAAAATACAGCTACCCAGAAGTGCTATAAGATGTTCTGAATAAAACTATATGAAATCGTATAACTGCTAAGGTTTGAAGACTGACAGTTTTAAGAGTTCAGGATGAAAGGCATTTGATTTGTAGAGAGTGAAAAATGTATTTAAATATCTATATAAATACATAGATGTAGAAATATTATCCCAGCTAGGCAGCAGCAGTGTGAACTGCCTGCATTTTGTCTGACAGTGTCTTCCACTTCTGAGAGTACTGTATCACAGCAGTATCAAGGTGATTGCTTGAGAAATGGTTGAAACAAGCCATCGTTTGCCAGAATATAAACCCAGAAATTAAATTATAGGAAACATTTCTCAAATAATTAATGTTTTAAACAACTTTCTAAAATAGCCAAGTTGTACAACTGACAGATACCTACCACATTAGTAAAATAGAGTTTTGAAGCATTATAAGCCATTATTATAAAGAAACTTACTGACTCTTGATCAATGCACCTATGCAGCAACAACTTGTTAAAATATACACTATTAATTTATTATGCCTTAATAAATTACAGCCAAATATATTTAACCTCTTCTTTAACATGGCAGCTTTGGCAAAGAATGCTATGGACATAAAAATGTTTAGAGACACATAAGAGGCTGCTGAATTTGAAAACCAAATTACTTACTTACACAGACTTATACAGCACCTGCAGTCAGTAGATACATCTGTCCAAGTCATCAAAGCAAATCTGTCTATCAGAGATGACCAATGTATCTGGGTGTGCTGCTATCTACTTAAAACCATCACAAAGAGGATATAAGCACCACAGCACTGGCACCACCTATATTGGCAGACTGAAGAAAGCAGGGACACTCCATTGCCTTCCCAAGAGTCTTGCTCTATCCGTGCAGAGAGCTCATTCCTAAGGGAATGACTCCCATCCCATTACATTGCACTTTCTCATTTCATCCCAAAAGAGTGGTTCAGGTTAGTCAGCACAGCCATGCTGCTCATCACATATGAAGCATCTGTAGCTATCTCATGTAAAATATACATATACACACACACATATGTATCTAGAGCATCACAATCAGATCCTTGCCAGCTTTTCCTCACTAAAAGGATCTCTTTCTTCTTACATCTGACACATGGGGTTAGAGCACAGTATGGATTCTGATTTTCAACATTCCTACCTACAATTTTGTTTCTCCAAACTTTGTTTGAACAGTTATATAGAATGCTTTCAAATCTGAACCACTAAGATCAGAAACAGAGAAATAGATATGGATGTGCTCATTGTCACAGACACCACAAAAAGAGCAGCTGAAGAGAAGAAGGCCAAGAACAAAACCTGAATGTAATTCATGATTCAAGGAGGTGGTATTAGATGAGCAAATGCTTCTGCAATATGCCGAATCCATTAGCAACTTCAAATCAGACAGACAGTCCCCATGGATTCATGTCACAAAACCTACATTTACAGGAAGACTATTCCCCTTTGCAGGAAAGGCTTACCAAGAATAAAAACCCTTGTAATGAAAAGCAGCAAAGAGAATAAATTACCATACATTCTTTGTATTTCAGCTGCTCAGATAATAATGTATGAGCTTCACGCTCTCTGCACGAGAACATTCCTGGATATCCCAATGACACCCTGATTGCAAACAAGGGTGAAGACGCTTTAATCCAAGCACATGCTCTCTCTTTCGCTTACACAATCCATGTTTGCTATTCTTCCTATTTAAGATAAAGTTGATCTTGAAATGGGAGGTCTGATTTTGTTCATCTTAACACTTATTTAAAATTAAGAAAAACTTAACAGTGCAGACATGTCTCCCCCTCCACATTTTCAGGGAAAGATGAGATTCATGTCATAAAATATGTAGCAGGTATCTCTTCCAGAAAATTCTCTTAAGGAAGGAGGATTAGCTAGCATTTTCCAAGCCTTTATGATGTTTATGAAGTAAACAGAATTCTATTCATCTTTGGCTACATGCTGTAAAGCTACTGTGTTTAACCTATTTTATATTTATCATCCAAGTTGGAAGGACAGTGGTTATCTCTTAGCTCTCATAACTTCATCTCTCAAAGAATTAGGAATATAGGACTGACTATTCAAATGTCCTGCAACATTCTTCCTCATATTGCAGTATTTTTTAGAACTCTGATCTATTAAAAAATCATCTATACAGAGACATTGAATGTCAATTTTTTTGCCTGCAGATATACAACAATAGTAATGTGATTGGTTGCAGTGAACATGACTATTGTAGATTTATCTCACTCTTCTAAGCAAATTAAAAATTTAGAATTATTCCTTCCTACATTGTTCAAATCTTTTATTTCAATTATTTGAGATTTGAACTATAGGCTATAACCTCTGGTTTCAGCAGTAAGATAGCCACTGTATGTGTATGTCCACCTATACTTGTGTATTTATACAAACACATATATGCTCCATTTTTAATGATTTTCAGATGTTTTTATATTTTATGTAACAGTGAAAATTAAATGCTGAACCGAAGTTTGCTTTTCTTGATTTCATTCACAGGCCCCTTGAAAACAGTGCATGGACTATGAATAGTTCATGGGCCCCTCATTGAATTTTTCTGCTATCACTTCCCATTACATCATTAAGTTTTGCTGGAATTCTGTAGAGATTTTTCTATCTGAGTTTGTAAATTGTTCATGTTAACTTGGCAAGAGTCACTTCATGTGTTATCTTCAGCTTTGTAATCAACACTTACCAACCTTACAGTTTGTTTCTGAGCAATAACTGCCTTCTCTATTCTTTTGCTATTCACCACAATTTTTGACATCTTCAAGTATTCCTCTGCCTCCATCTGTTAAGGCACAGGCTTCAGATATCACTGCATTTGATGTCTCAAAGATAAGCAGCGCAGATATACAACACATTAGATAGATCTTTCTTCTCTTAGATAAGAAACACAATGATTTTAGTTTAAATTACTGTTTTCCCTCTTTCTTCACATTCAATCACAATGAACCACAAATGTGAACAGAGTTAAAGCAATGAAATTAAATCACATTCTGACTGGGCTTATAGTGAAATCTCAATCAACAAAATAACTGAAAATGTAATTATTACACAGCTTAAGAAAATGAGTAGAAAACCAGATCAGTAAAAAGAATCTGAAAATTCTTTCAGCTAACCATAAATCACTGAAACGTCTGAAAACACAATGTTCCAAGGAGGTTACTAAGGTCATCTCTTCTGGTACCTTTTGGTATGACAAAGATGTCACTGTGGGACAGACTGGGGAACTTATGAGGAACAACCATAAATACAAACCAGCCACTCTTTCCAACATCATCCCTCTTGCTCTTTTCTTTTTATGGTAACATGGATAATAGAATTTGCTGTGAAAAGATCACAGGAAATGTCACTTACTTCATTACTTTCTGACTAATTATGATTAAATAGATTGGCGAGGAGCTCATTAGAGTAATTTTTTGGCTCCTGCATAATTTCGGAGCAATCCTCAAAGAAGGGAAACTTCTCACACAGTGAGTGAGCATCTGAGTGGAGGCATGATGGTGCTGAATTGCTACCTTCAGTGCAACATTACATGGGAAATGTCACCTTGGGTCTTAATTTCTTCTAAGGCAGCTGTCCATAATATTTCCTCAGTATCAAGACCATATTGCTTAAAATACTCGATTGAAGATGCCATCAAAGTAACTTCAAAGTTTCCTATATACACTTGGAATCTCACAGATGCATTTAAGTCATCTATTATATTTTGCTACCCAGGGCATTACTTAAACCCCTGACAAACAGAACAATTGCCTCAGCATGTTGACCTAGAGCTCTCAAAATGCATTGCATGTACAGACACAACTTGCAAACTCCTTCAAAATGGTTACGTAGTCCACATGGCCGGTGTCTATTCAAGAAGGTCCAATCTTCCCTACTGTCCAATGGCAGAAACCAGGAAAAGGTTCAGAAGTCTTTTCCCTGTTCTGTGGAAACCATGAAAAAGAAATAGCCTGGATTCAGTATTACCTTTGAGATCTCCTCTACCCAGCTACCTATTTGCAAAAGTAAAGGTGCTTTTTTTGGACAGTCAGGTAGAAAAAACACCACCAAAACACACAGTACACCGTAGCAACACAGCAGGTCTGAAATATGCATCAAAAGTCAAACTGACTTGTCTAGAACTGCTAATGAACATTTCAATTATGGCTACACTGAGATCTGAAATCTTGGAGACAGCTGAAAAGCTCAGTACTGGGCACACCACATTCCAGCCCAACCACTCCAAGTTCCCAGTCTGGGCAAATTGTGAGGATGTAAATCCCATGAAAAATAAGGGCAGAGTTTATACTCGCATTTCTGCAGGGAATAAGTGATGAAGATTTTCTGTTACACTGGACAAAGGAGATCTCCACACTGTTCTACTGCCACAGATGCAACAAAAGAGAAGTCAGCCTTACTCCCTGGGGCTACAGCTCCTACCTCAGTGCAGCTGTCAGCCAGCACAGAGCAGCTGCTGTTCAATATCACATAGCATATGTGCATAGGAAGTGGCTCTCAGACTGGCGTCTGCAGGAACTGCTGCTGCTGGTTTGGTGGCCTTGGCTGAACCATCCCAACAAGGTCCAAAACAGCAGCATCGAAGAGGAAACTGTACTCTTCTACAAAGGGAGCCCATTGGGATGGGCTCCTGCTGCCTTGGAAGCTCATGCATTACACAGCTCCAGAGTGAAAACAGAGACAAGATCTAACTAGACAATCTTCTGGACTGCTGAACTTCCCAAGGAACTCCCCCACCAACACTGCACTTTCCTGTAGTTTGTTTTTTTTTCTTAAAATAGTAAAACAAAACCTAAATCAGAATCCCCATTTTCTATGTTCCTTCTCGTTCTTTGAGGAAACAGCTATTAATTAGAATGTTTTTATGTCTGTTTCTTTTTGAAGAATGCAATTTCTTTTTACTTTCAAGCATTCTGGTTTTGGGGTTTTTTTGTTCAGTAAAAAAGAACTGCTCATATTACCTATTAGCTCAGGCCATCAGGTTTTATCTCAGTTCCTAACTCCTTCTAACTCAATGAAACAAAAACTGTCGTATGTTTATGCTCAGGTTCAGCAAAATGGATTCCTGACCCACAGGTGCTATAACAACATCACATTATCTTAGGGCCTACAGAAATTTATGTACATAAGCATGTCAGCAAAGGAAAAAAAAAACACATAAACCATGTCACTGGAAAGCTTAAAATACTCAAAGGTGCCCGCTTTTTGGACTGCTGGGGAGAAGGCAATGATATATCAACTTCAGCCTCATAACACAGTAGGAAATTTCATCTTTGTTATTCATCACTGACTTGCGATATAGCTGAGAACATGCCCACAGTATCTTTGCAAAGCTGCACTGGTCTCTAAGAGGTCACAACACATGCTGGATGCCCAGGAAAAAAAACAAAACAAAGCAAAAACCAACCAAAACTAAATGCCAAAAACAATTTCTTCTGCCAGACAGAGCTGTCAAATCTAGTTCATTAAAAGTATAAATGTTTCCTTGAGAGCACTGTGGATTTAAACTGTGCTTTATTGGTGACATTTACCAATGCACTGTGGTAATGCAGCCACTGGAATAGCTGATATTTCCTTGCTCAACATCTTTCTCTATTCACTACTGAGAAGCTAATGCAGAATAAGCCTGTTAGATGTGACACTATTTCCAGTAACACACTTTCCCCCACAAAACTATGTCTAGTGTTTGCCTTTTCGTAATAAGTCCAATCTGGAGCAATTTTTCTGCCCCAATACACTTTCAGGGAAGTCTCCTTTTCTAATAACAACATAATAATAACATCATTCCCAACAGCATTAATAAAAACTGCAGATGAGCAGTTCAAGGGATAAGATAGAGAGGTTGCACTGGAGACTTGCATAATACTTTCCCTTTTTCTGTAATAACAACGTTCTGGGCTGAAGCCTTCATTTAACTTTTGCCCAGAGACTTAAAAGGTTTCTAAATATTACAGGAGTGATGTTTTAAAGCAAACGCCCAAAAAAGAATGGAGGCATAAAGGATGAGCATCTTTAAAAGTTCATACAGTTACAAGATGCCAACAGAATTTGGCCTGAAATTTCTGAAATATCAGAAATTGTGTGGCCAGCAGGACCAGGGCAGTGATTGTTCCCCCTTACCTGCCACAGGTGAGGGTGCACCTTGAATCCTGTGTTCAGTTCTGGGCCACTCCCTACAGGACACACCTTGAGGCTCTGGAATGTGTCCAGAGAAGGGAACAGAGCTGGGGAAGGGTCTGGAGCATAAGTCTAAGGAAGAGCACCTGAGGGAGCTGGGAGTGTTTAGCCTGAAGAACAGGAGGCTCACGGGAGACCTCATCGCTCTCTCCAATTACCTGAAAGGACACAGGTAGGGGTTGGTCTCTTCTCCCAAGTAACAAATGACAGGATGAGAGGAAATGGCCTCAACTTGCACCAGGTAAAGCTTAGATTGGGTATTATGAAAAATTCCTTCATGGAAAAGGTTGTCAAGCACTGGAACAGGGAAAGCACTGCCCAGGGAAATGGTATTTAAAAGATGTGTAGATGTGGCACTTAGGGTCATGTTTTAATTATGAACTTGGCAGTGTTGGGTTACTGGCTTGGCTTGACGATCTTAGAGGTCTTTTTCAACCTAAATGATCCTAAATGATTCTGTGAGTGAGGGAATGACATAGGGTTTGTAGTAACACTGTGGTAAATCAGTCTGATGATGCAGAAGCTTCCATTAATTTATGCTACTAAAAATTAATAAAATTTTAATACAGTATTTTTTTTCCCTTGAGGGAAAAAGAACATATTATGAACCACTGTTTTTTGCTTGCAACTTGCAACAACTTGGCCCTTTGGGATATTCTCCAACCAGGGCAGTCCTCCCCGTGTGCCCCGCTCAGCAGCTGTCTCCTCAGGCCAGCAGAACTCCTGCAGGGAATGCAGACAGGGCAGCAGAAATGAGATTACTCTTTGCTGATTTACTGACAGCTGCTTGGAGAGGTGCTGTAACCTATACTGACAGAGACAGACTCACCTGCTTAGGGCCGTGCCTAGAGCAGGACCTTGCCATGGCAGAAGCACATCAGCAGCACCACAATATGAAATGCAGATGGGGCACTACTAAGCAGAGTCATGCTGGGAGACACATTAAGCTGAAAAAATGAAGAAATGTGCCTCAAAAAGCAGGTATGCTGTCACCCCTATTCCACAGTGTATCTCAGATTTAGTATACTCCCAATTAAGATTATATAAAGCTCATGAGAGAGTGAGTCCATTCTTCACCCAAGGAACCAGAGCCCATTTCCACCTGGAGCCTCATCTTACAGTATATTCCTAAAACATCTAGGTAGGTACCACTACATAACTGCAGAACTGAACTTTATATGGGATAAAAAAATTTCATAAAATGTCCATTTTTAACTCCTGCTGTCTAACTCTCAGCAGCTTGGGTCCCTGTTTTTCCTCACATGGCAGGTACCTCTCCAGCAGCAAGAGGCTGTGCCTGCAGTGCACACCACCTCTGCTTCACCTCCAGCTTTTGTGGTATCTCCCTCATTTCTCTTTCCCCCACTGTCCTCTTTCCAGTTTGCTGTGCAGAGCTCCCAGCAGTGCTGCATCTCCCACTGCTGCTGCTCATTCCCCCAGCTGCAGCTCAGCTCTCCTTCACCTGCAGCACCCCAGAGCACTGGGGGCCATGGGCACCTCCAGCTGACTGCAAAGCAAAGGCCTGCAGCGTGTGCCACCTCCTCTCTCCTACCCCTTCTCCCTTCCATGCTTCCTCAGGCTTCACCTCCATCCATGGAATTCTGTGGAATTAAGATACTTCAAAGTAATCAAAACTCCCATGAGCACCAGATAGACACACAGAGAGAGCAAATTTATTTGCAAAGAAAAATCCAGTCTTCTTATGAGAAGGCATAGGTTTTTGCAGACTTTTGACAAAATTTGCTGTGTCCTTCCCACTGTAGTTGATACATGCTCCTGCACCTAGTGCTTGGCTCCAGCCTTCCTTACACCTTCTGCATCACTCTGGGATGCTTATCAGACTGGGTTCCTGGGCTATTTTTGAATATCTGTCCTCTACAACTATTTGAAGCAGCAGTGACACTGAACTCATGAAACATTTGCAATGCAGGTCTATCCTGCAGCAATGCTGATACGTGGAAGGATGTTTGTGCAACACCCTACCCATGAGCAAGTCTGGGGTTTCATTGTTTACAGCTCAAATGTCTTGCCTGCGTTCATACTAAAACTGGCACCACTTACCAATAAACTGTTCTTTTAAAAAATAACTTCACCTTTAATATTCAGAAAGTCTACAAACTGATACACAGTAATCTTGTTTTGAAAATTTTCCTCAGAATACTTTCAGAGGAGAGAAGCACAGCTATTCCCATCAGGCCACTAGGGACAAGGCACGAAGTCCCAATCACCTGCTGCAATCTCGTGAAAGAAGTTCAGCAGGAACCAGCTACCAACTTCAATAACCCATTCTGCAAATCTACACATCCTGGAAAAAACACTTCCTACTTTTTCCATGTGTAACCGATATTAGAGCTGCCATATCAAGTGTCAGCTAGTAATATCTAACAGATAACAGCTAATGGACACTTGCCATCTCTTTATATTGCAGCTTTCTCTTCACACCTCACAGGTGCCTGCATGCAAAGCATGCAAATATCTGTTTATCTAAACTAGAGAATTTCTCTGCACAACTCCAGTCATACACACACTCTCAGACCATAAGGGCTGCAGCAGGGCTCCTGCTTTAAGTAGTACATGCTTGATTTGGAAAGTATTTTTATGTCTTTCTTTTCTGTCAAAGCTTCACACAGATTTGTTAGTATGCTGCTGTACTTTAGATCATCCTGAATAATTAATAAAGAGTTTGCCAGTTCTTGAATATATTAGTGGTGAAGAAATATTGCTTGAACTTGTGAACTGTGATCAGCTTGCTGTAGAAGAGAAAATCCTTTCTCCTTTCATTACTTCTTACAACAATAAGTTCAAAGAATTCTTTTGAACCAAAAGACAATATTGCAAACTAATAATGCTCATTAAATATAATAAATCTGCCTCTTTTGTTCTACACATACTCAGTGCTGGAAAGCCTAAATAGAAGTTACAGAAGGAACATCTTAACAAAAATTCATCTCTCTCCCTCTCCTTCAGCAATCATAATGCAGGCACTTAAAATTTCAAAGCAATCCTAAAACAATCCTGGCCAAAGGCATTCTTAAGTGCAAATAGAAAAGTCAAAACTGGTGAAAAATCTAGAAAGGAAAAAGTCATGCAGTGTCTGCTCTTCTCTCTCATGGTCTTTGCCAACTTCAGTAACTGTTCCTAACCAGTGATGAACAAACAGGAGTAGGCAGGACAGGGTTGTCCCCAAGACTAGCATGGACTCACTGAGTGACATAAGACAGTTCATGGCCACTCTTTGCCCTCATTTTCTTCTCTGACAAACAGTCTTGCAACAAATAATTTTTTTTTAAAACAAAACAAAGCAAAGCGAAAAAATCCAAGTACCAAGGAATGTTTTTGTTTTGTTTTTTAAATTGTATTTACTACATTACAAGCACTAAGAGCAATGTCAAAACTTCCCTTGCTGACATCCACAGCTCTCCCCTGTGGACTCCTCTGTCTTCTCCTGAAGCACCCACTAATGGCTGGGAAAGGGCTGCAACTCTGGAGGTGGCCCTGATGATTCCACATGCTAGCAGAAAATAAAGTTTCCAGATTCTGCTTCTACTCTTTATTCTTTCACTGTAGTTTGTTTACTAAGTCAGAAGAAATACAGAAGTAATTTTCAGAAATAAAATGAAAACGACTTGGAGATATGGACAACTTGGATAAACAGGTGTTGAGTATGAAAAACCTCAACGTGTATTTCCGAAACACCAACTGAATGCACAACACCAACAAATCCATACTGACTGCCTATTTATAGAACTTATCAGACACTTAAAGAGTTTTCTGAATATTCAGAACTAATTTTAGAAAGATAGGGAATCAATCTATGTTTAAAAGTCCCTACAGATATTGTTACTTGTGATTTTTACTTCATTTAAAGCAAGCTGTTGACTCAGTTCTAGTATTCTATATATTCTATATATAACTAGTATTTTTGTAAACAATTTACTGGCAAAAAGAGACCACATAATTAGAATTACCATTAAAATAATTTAAAGGCTGGTAACCAGAGATGAGTCTCTGGAACACTGGCAAGCTTGTAACAAGATACTACAGAGCCTCAATGTCAAGTCCTTAACACCATTTTAATTTCATACTTTAAAAAAAAAAAAAAAAAGGGTTTGTTCACGTTGTAGTTGCTTGTGCACAAAGCAAAGTATAACCCACATCCAGCTACATTCAGAATTCATCCTTTGATGCTTTAGGCCCCTATCCAATTTTTAGATAACTGATCATCTTGTAGAATGGAGTGCAGCATCTTGCCTTTAAAGCTTGCTTTATCTTGCTGTATTGGAAACATACTGGGAGAATAAAAATATATGTCTGCAGAAAGGATCTGTATGCGCAGTAGGTGATAAATTATCCTGAAGATAGGCTATAAAGCTTTGATGGGTGAGAGGCATTCCGCTCAGCTCCTCACGCTCTGCCCTGTGTAACAACAGTTGACATCTTTATCAGAGTGCTTCTATTCTGTTTCCATTACAATAAAATCCAGAATAACTTCACTGATCTGTGTATGTTAAAAACTGCATTGCTGTCTCTAACAAAGAGACCCATTTCCGTAAGCAACTTTGTACTATAGACAAAGCTTCCTAAAAGTGCTATTCTTTCAGCTAATAAAGGGAAAAAACGAACATGTCCATACATAAATTAACCACAGCCAAGGCTTTGTAATGCACTGCTCGAAAGGCAATTTTTAAACTATAAAGTGGTTAATTTACCGTAAACCTGACCAGCCTACACATTTCAGCAACTTTTCACTATTGTATACCATATACATATATTGTTCACTGTTGTACTTAACATAGTAACTGTAAATTGTACAGTTTTTATTTAGCATATATATGCAATGTAAGGGATTACCACAGGCTCTTTGGTATGCACAACATACTGCTCAATGCCCAAGGTCTTATACGAATAAACTGGGGAGGGAGAAAACCCTGTTATTTCTCCACTGCACAAAAGTCATCCTACAATACAAGCAGCTGTGCAAAGAGCAGATTTGTGGTTGCTCTTACAACTTTCCTTATATTCACTTGGTCCAAATATATGTTACCGTTCTCTCTGACCCCAGTACTTCTCCTAGTGAAAACTATAAAAACAGCTACTACTTCAGATTCTTAATGTAGCTTTTGGCTTACCTTGCTCTTTTGGGATAGAAAGGAGATAAAAAATTAAAATAATATATAAAAATTACAAAACCCTCTTCTCATTGCAAATTTTAGTAGCTAATATGGTAAGAAAATACCTTTTCTCTTTTCAGAACCTTTTAACTACTTCCAGCGTTGCTTAAAATGTATATACATAAATATAGAGATTCAAATACATACAGAGAATCACAACAAAAAGAGACTGGCCCAGCAATATTTCAGCTTAAAAGTAAAAGCATGAGAGATTTATTCATTA
Source organism: Acanthornis magna (assembly GCA_036785705.1). Classification (NCBI taxonomy): domain Eukaryota; kingdom Metazoa; phylum Chordata; class Aves; order Passeriformes; family Acanthizidae; genus Acanthornis; species Acanthornis magna. The sequence goes on from JAWUZG010000001.1 coordinate 30,489,081, forward strand.
AAGAAATCAGGTAACTACAGCACAAACTCCCATCCACAATAAAAATTTTAACAGCTGTTAAAAAAAAAGTATAATGGAAAAATAGCATAGAACCAATACACTGCTGTAGAAGCAATACATTGGTGTAGAAAACAGGATTTTTTTTTTTGTTCTTAACTAGACAGACTAGATCTAAATTCAAATCATGTCTCAACACTATGAGAAAACAGTCTCACCCAGCATCGTTCTTGCAAATTGCATCATCAAATAACATAATACTTTTCTTTCATGGTTGCTTGTTAATGAACAGAAATATGAAGCTTTGCCTGACCTTGGTAACATGCAATTTCATTACTGAAAATGTACTGACCTCCAAAATAAAGACTCACAAAACTGAAGTGTAATACACATTAGGGGACCTAATATCATTGTCTTCTAAATTTCCTGCATGAATAATTATTGCGCACTTCTTTTTTGCCACATATTTTGCTTTAAGAAGGGGTGATTGCTACAGTAGAAATACAGAAGAAGACTTCTGTACAGCAGCCACGGTAGCCTTCATACCTGGAGAGGCAATACAGCACAAAAGGAGTACATGGGCAGGGGCAGGAGCAGCAGTGAAGCAGGACTGAGGGGCAGGGGGCTGGACTGGAAGATATTTGAAGGTCCCTTCCAACCCAAACCATTCTATGGTTGTGTCTGTCTCCTGTGAATGGCATAAGTTTGAGGGCAGAGGACAAAGACGACTAATGCTCCCATTGGAAGATGACGCTGGAGGTGAGGTCGAGAAGCAAGGGTTACCTGCTTCAGGCTCTGACTCACAACATGGGAAGGAAGAGCCAGAGTGGGTCACTCACTGGGTATTGAAGAGCATGCCCACTACTACCACTATTTTTGCCTTGAAATTAGCTCATAACACTTGGAAGATTCTCCTGCCAGATTTTTTTTCAATTACAAAGTAAGTATATGCAGCAATGCAAAGAGACACAAAAGAAGTTCTCTTCTTTGCTTTGAAAGGTTAAGATGAAGTACAAGAAGAGGAGAGTGCAATTGCTGTAAAATACAATATTGCCTGAACATCTCCCTGTTGAGAAGAATTCCTTTTGGAGAGTCTCCAGCTGCCCAGATGAGGCATTTCTGTTTACATCCCTATCTGTAAGAACAAGAAATGAAGTTACAAGCTTACTTTACCAAGACAGGCATGAAAAATGACATAACATAAATAAAGCAGATATTTTCACATTTTGATGTATAGTTAACTGCAGATCTTTTATTAAAACCACAAGACACTAACCAAGTGTGCAGCATACCTGTATCTTTTCACCACAGTAGGGCCTAGAAGACAGTATAGAAATTATTTTGGGGAACTGTGCAAAGCTACAGGATTAGTGCAGCAGAAAAAGACCCTGGGAGAGACAGGCTGAGGACAAGTACTAAAGCAAGGAAAACTGCTTTTGGAGCAAAAGAATTCAATGAATGCACAAAACCCCATGACTAGCAAGTCAGAAGGAAAGGAGATCTTCCAGCTGATGCAGCAGCAGGAGATTGCCAGCTGTTGGCAAGAATCCTCTCCACAATAACAATGTGAAGGTCCATCCCTGTCCTCGGCTAGGCTGACTGTGTTGAGCAGTCCATAACTGGTGTCTCAGATGCAAATGCCAAGGCCATAAAACCCAGAGAATTAGATAAAAGAATAAAGGTTTTACTCAAAATGGTGAAAATTCAGGAACCTGTCAATTAGGACAGCAACGCCAGTCCAGCGTGCATATGGCTTACAGAATATATAAAAATACCTCTAGACTGCCTTTTTCCTTTATCAACTAGAGACAAGCATAAGGCACACTAATGCAAAAAATCAATAGTATCATGCCAGTTCCTATTGGGAGGGAGTGGGAGGAGCGAGGAGTCTCAAAGGAAGTTAAGATTATTTTAAAGGAGGAAAAAAACCACTAGCCTGAGTTCTGTTGAATGATGGAAGCATGAAAGAATTAAAGATGGCTATGATGTGTAGGATTATTGATTATTCACAGGGAAACTGTATTTAAGTGAAGTAACAACTCTCATCAGTGAGAGACTAAATTAGTGCCCAGATCTGTCTGATAAAGACATCAGCAGACAAAAAGGTTGCTCTACTCACACCAGAAAAAGAGAATACACTGACTTTCAAACCTGATAAATGTGTAATAGAGCTACCAGAATAGAAACATTTTACACAAACGAGAAAAACAGGCATTACCCGGCACAGATTTGAAAGAGAAGCAGATCTACTGAGAGGATGATTAATAAATATTTAAATTCATATATTTTGAACAACATGGCCTCACAGAGCAATCTAAAAACCAGGAAAATGCTTATATAAGTTTGATTGCAGTATTCGCTTTTCCTACTACTGATCTCATTGTATTAGCCTGCTACCTTTTCATGCTTCTGCAAAATAAAACACTATTTGATTTTGAGCTATCCTGACTAATAATCAAAGATTTCTGATTTTTCAAGCTAGGCTGATAAAAATAGTTTCATTCACATACAGATATCCAGCTGCACGGTAACAGCCATTAAATATTTCACAGTAACCAAGATAAAAAATAGAAGCTTCTTATTTGCAGACACATAATACTATGACAATGTTGGAAGTTTCCATCAAAAAACTGAGCTAAAATCCCAAATCAAACCTTTCTACACAGAGAAGGAAAAAATTACCAAACATAACAGATTTTTTTTTTTAATGAAAGTTATTTTTAGAAAATAAGATATGTTCATTCCTGAACAGGGAAGGTGTCTTAGGCAGGTTTTCACATATCTACTTTAACAATGACACAGGACTCAGAGTAAGATGCAAGTAGTATTTTAAAGTTCTGAGCGGTAAAACGAGAGACTACAAAGATTTACAGTACGATAAAATGCATACTGCTGTAACAGGCAAATTAACTTCAAAAGTGTGACATGCAGTGCAGCCTTGAAAAGACACACGCTGCTATCCATACTTCATCACATACAACAGCCTTTGGCATCTAAAGCACAGGTAAAAATAGCTCGCAAAGGACATGAAACAACAGAAATTCATCCTGGATATAGGTCCAGGATAGCAGTGTCAGTTGTTCCCAGTAAGGCAGAGCATGCACTGACCCAGGAGGGACTCCTCTGAGCAGTTAGCAGAAATACAAAACAATTACACCCCACAATAACTTTAGCACTTCACGTGGGAAAAAAGTCCTCCTTTTAGCAATAACAATTTTTTTTTAAATGGGGGGGAGGGGCAGAAATCTCTCTTTCTAGCAGGAGCACAGCCTGGGACATGCAAGAATGTTGACTGAAAGAGCCCCTGCACCCTCCTGTATCAGGAGTTCTTTGTTGCCTGACAGTACAGTAGGAGGACAGTCATATTTAAAAGTAAAAACATCAGGCTATGTCTCCGGAAGGATGCAAGGGAGCCCCTGGATGAGTAAGAAGGAAAGCACGTTACCTTTAGCAAGCCTCCTCAGGATCTGACAGCGGCATTTAAAAGAGACAGCTATCATTCTGGCTGCCTGCCTCCCCTGGCAAAGCACGCTCGGGGCTCTGCTTGGGTGAATGCAGCAGCAGCCTGTGAATTCCTCCTCCCGCACATACCAGGCAAAAGGTAGCCCCGGCGGGGAGTGACAAAGCTTAATTCCTCTTGGCTGATGCAGAGATCAGCTCCGTGTCATCTGGCAAAGCTGTGTCATTCACTACTAGCGCCGTCACCACCACCTGCATGAGGAGATGAAGGGCTTAAAAAGCCCTACTTCTTTAAAAGCTAGGGAGCATCCAGCCACACACACGGACGTTGATACTGGAGGGACGCATCCCCAGCCTCTCGCGTTCCCTGACCCTGCAGGGAGTGATGCTTGCTGTGCCAGGGAAAGGGCCCCACGTTTCAGCAAGACACGGTGATTTTTCTCCTCCTTCCTCGTATCTATCCTTTCCCTTACTGTTCCCTCTGGATAAATAGATCAAAAACACCAGGAATCCTACTTCTGGGGGAGAAAGAGCCTATTTCAAATGGGAATATTCTAATCAAAGCATATTAAAGATTTAATCTTACAGATCTGTAAGGAAGAAAAAAAAAAAAGCCTGATTTGCTAAACAGGAGAGCTCTTTGACAATTGTAGACAAGTACATTAGAGCCGTTGAAGCACAGACCACAGAGGGAGGGAGAGAGTGGAGGGAATTGATGGATTGTTGTGTGTGGGCAGGACCACCAAGCACTTGATCACACCAAAATAAAATGATGCTGAATAGAAAACACACAGCAAATCACATTTTCTGCCTTCACTAAAGGGAGAAAAGAGCAGATTTTAGTGCACCTGAACATTTACTTGGCAAACATTGCACCATTTGTAAGATTTTTTCAGCTTACAAGGAGTGTTATGTCCTCTCATGCCTATTCAAACAGCAAATTAACCTGCTTTTACAATTCATTCAGAAAATTATTAAGTAGAGCATACCACTTAAACAAGAGCTCCATAGCACCTTTATGGACAAAAATCCCCCCTCGCCATCCTAAAAACCAAGCAAGCAAACCAAAATATTCCATATAGAGTTTGTCACATCAAATCTATGCACAAACCTCAAGTCCCTCACCAGATACTCTACTTTAACAGATAATTATTTCTTTCTCATGATTCATGCTTCACTTGAGTGATATATTTAAAACTGTCTTCATATATTCTGTCCCACTTACGTGCTGTGATTACAAAATTGCTAAGTTTATCTTCTGCCATCTTTTATCCATCACTACATTTAATGTTATGGTCCAGTGTCACGGTACGCACCTTCTACCACCAGCTACAGAAAGCCAGGAGGAGGCATGGACAGCTTTCACACTGAGATGTTTCTCTGTCCCTGCCTGCTCTTCACTGCAGCAGCAGCTCTGTACTTCCCATACTCCAACTCACTATTACAGTGATTGTTTTTCTTATTTTTGTTTTATTTTTAGCAACAGCTGTATTTCGAAGGGTAAGGTGGAACACTCCATCAGCACAGTTGCCATTGCCCAGACAGACCTGGTGAAAATTGATTATATTTCATTCTCATTAAAACCAGATAGGGGTAATTGAGTCATCTGTTTGCCAACCTTGTTATTGCTTCTTGGAGCCGCTCTTGTACCAGAGAGCCATAAAACCCAACCAGGGGAAAAGCAGATACACCTGAAGGCATGGACCGATGGCTACATCCTTGTAAACACACATCTCTGGCCAGGAATGGACAGGGCGCACAAGGAGGGGCAAAACCAGAGGATGAAGGTGGAGGTTTAAGTCAGTGTAATTCAGTGGTATAGAAAGAAAACAGAAAATCTTGGACTGTTAGGGAGGTGAAAGGGGAGAGGGGTTGTGTATTCTTGTTCTCCCGTAAAGAGAAAACGAAGAGAAAATGTCTCTCTCTCTGTGCCAATATGCTTTTAGAGGAAAAAACTTGTCGCCACTCTTTCTTGACACCTCCTGCTCAGGTAACAGGACTACACACCAATAATACCAATAAATACCACCCAATATCTGTTTTCCTTTCTCTCTGCTCCCCTGGAAAAGCTGTTCCAGAAACCAAAGGCTATGGCCTCAGCACACAGCCCCTGCTGACAGCTCTTTCAGGTTTGAGATACTGAAGCTGCCTGAACTTGCTCTCTTTCTGCAGATTGGCATCCAGAATCCATATTACTGACTTTTCATCTGTCCTTGATGCCATAAACCTTGTTGGACCCAGGCAGACCAGTTTAAACACTTCCCCTTAACTCCTGGGAACGCAGCAGATACCACAAGATGATAGTTTAGCTGCCCATGTATTTGTTCTTGAATTCTTCCCAGTCAGCTGTGGGCTCAGCATTGTCTACACCAGGCACCAAGGTCTCCATGCCCACCTCTTTGGATACGGACCTTGCCATCACCCACCAGCATCAGTGCCAGCTGAGCCTGCAGTGCTCCTCCTGCCCTCCAAAAGAAGATGATTTTCATGAGCAGGTCTCAACTCAAGAGTCCGCTTTTGTGCAATTTTAACATCATTGAAGACTTTTGCTGCACGGATAATGGCAAGACGTTGTATCTACACCATGATGAAGAACTGCTTGCTGCTTGCCTTTGTGATATGACTTCATGACTTACCCTGGTTCAGACCCTTTGGCAGAAGATGCAAAACAGAGCACACTTACAGAGCTAGGAGGCTGCAAAAGACAGACTTCAGACACTGGAAAAAAATCAAGCCTTCAGGTAAGGAAATGCTAAGTACCAATGGGATTAAGTAGAAATGTGTAAAACTGTAATAATTGTACAGAAACTGTGATATATATGCAAAACCAGGGCAGACCTGGTCAAGTTAAGACTTTATCAACAGTGAAGGATACATTCCTTGACTCGAAAAGCTTATTGTATTGTTTACTACTTCTAGATTATTGGTGTGTATGCTAAATAGCCTCTGAAGCACTGCAATAGTCACTTCCAACCAAGTAAATAGGATTATTTTTTGCTTACGTTTCTTCAGACAACTTTTCTGTCCTTGCCAAGGGAGGTCACATATGGATTTGAATTTTGCAAAAAGATTTCAGAAGACAAAGAATTCATACTTCAAATTCAGCATGGAATATAATGGTATATTGTATGTACTGCATTTCCTTTTTCTCATTTTTGCTAGATCTAGAAAAGATCCTGTTATTGAAGCAATTTCTAAAATATTCACTCATGATTGACATGGTTTTATCACCTTCTTGCAGGACAACAATCACAAGGGTATTAACAGAACTGTTCTTGTCCAAAGTCCTACTCCTGAAATTAATTTAAGTATATCCTGGTATGTTAAGAATATATTTTTTTTTAACCAAATTAAGTATTTTGTGATTATTAGATGTTTCAGCATTCCAAAAGACAGCCAGTATTTTCTGAGGTGTCAGTCATTCAGCTCTGCAACTGGACTCAACTGGTTTCAGGAGGAAAAATGGGGGAGGAGGTAAAAACAAAAGGTAGCTAATATAATATTAGGAGATAAAAAACCTTCAGACAAACTAAAAAATTATTTATAGTCTATATAACACAGGTTAAACTCTAGTAATTAAATTTCTTCTTTATTAATTAACAGAGCTACACATTTAGGTACAATTTTCTCTGGACTCATCTGTAAAAATCTTTTTTCATTGTGATCCTTTTGGGCATGAATTTCTATCACTTTTATTGTTGCACTCACTCCTTTCTTCAGGTGTCTGAAAGATTATTTATAAATCTAGAATATATATAACATACAAATACTTTCTCAACTGAATTTGTATTCATAAGTACTCGGTAGAAGGTCACTAGATGAAAGAAGCTTATATTTCCATATGATAAGACAGGCAATGTAATATATGTATCCTATTTAACACCAGCTTCTGGTTAATCTTATCAGATCACATTAGCTGAAATAAATTAATAAAAAAATGTTACTATCTATTACACTTCTCTGTAGGATTTTAAAAAAATATAATGAAATTTCTCTAAATTAAATTGAAGATTACAATCTTTATATAGTGTGACATTCAGATACAATTAGGAAATTTCTATGAAGAACCACTATTCAACAAAGAACACAAATTCTGCAAAATATCAAATTGTCTTTGGGGGGGAAAAAAAAGAGGTTGCAAAAAATGCATTTCTTATGCAGAAAACACACCCTTCTGTTTCATAGGAATATACACACCCAAAAGACACCCTAGGTAAAATCCCACTCATGCTGTATCAAACATTTCCTTTCACACAGCGACTGAACGGCACCTTAAAACCAGTTACACCCCATCCCCTCTTTCACTTGGCAGGGGATTTGTCCATACGAGCTGCCATAATTGCTTTTGGATGTCGCATGCTCCTGTTTTTCTTTATGGTATAAGTTTGTGTGTGACCACACCGAAGCAGATGCACCACAGAGAACTCATTTGGTCACAGTGATGTTCACCACGGAGCCAGACCTCCAAAGAAAGCCAACCCATGGGGCTCAGTGAGGACAGCAAGGTACTCAAACAACAGTCGCAGTAAAACATTAAAGCAACAAGAAAGACATGCAGGTACCAAGTGCTACATGTGTCAGGAAGACACTGATATCTACTGGATCTACCTGCCTAAGAAAATTGAAATGAAATATTAGGAAGTCTGAAAACATGAAGATTTTGTACAACTCAGTATTTTGTTTCATTATTTTACAAGTTACCACTGACATCTACCACATTATTCAAACAGAAAAATCAGATTTTTAAGGAACAAAGAGACTTAATTTAGCTCTGAAAATAACAAATGGCTATACGGATACTTCTGTTTTGAAAATGAAAACATTTCCACTATAGTACTTGACACAATCTTACACCAATACCAGGAATCTCTAGCTCAACAAAATTTTTCATCCCAAAGAGAAGAGCTGTATTCCCATGCAGCAGCAGGCTCAGTCAGTCCAGCATTTTGCAATGAATACTGCTCTATTATGAAGATTCCCCTTCACTGTGGGGAGAAGGAATAAAAAAGGCAAGTGAAATAAAGACACCCTGTTATTCCCCAGTGCTCAGATTATCAAAACAGACAACTTGTCAGCTTTGCATAATTTGGAGGATCTTGTAAATTTACATTTTTATTAAATCAACTACAGCAGCTATTTTCTAGCTATATTAACCACCTTAGCAACACTGTAGAGCAATTTCATGCAGACTTTGCAGCAGAATGCTTTACAGGTCATTAGGAGTCATAAAAGGTGCTCTGACTTCCGAAGATCCTCTCTGGAGAACGTCACGTACAAGATGCAGCACGTTGAAATGCAGGGACTTGTGTGTGTTAAAAGTGGTTAACAGATGACAGGAATAGATCTGTTAAAGATCTAAGTTGATGCGAAAACACCATTGCATGGCACCATACAAGTATTTTAGCTTCATTGCCCAGGAAGAGATTAGGAAAAATAATTTAGGGGCCTTCTAGGTAAAAAACTCCAAGATCTTCATTTGTTGGCTTTAAGCAATGTTAACCTTTTTGAATCAATGGGTATTAAATAAGTAGAGATAAAATCAGTCAATATTGCCACATCCTGAGATGGCTTTTTGTTGAAGTGTTTTACAACACAGCAGATTCACATGTTAATAGATTTTTTTTAAAAGTCTGATTTAATGATATGTTTTATAAAATTTATAATGCAGTATTAAAGGGAAGGGAATACATGAATCTTTTCTACATGAAAATAACTCTCCAGTACACATTGCCCTTTAGCACAACTTAAGGAACAGCATTGCCTACATTACCCTTTACAGCAATCCCACACCAGAGCTTCACAAAAAAATCTTTATCTTACCAGTCTGTTTCAATTGCTGGTAAAAATTAAACCTGTCCTTTTCAGTGAAACTGTGTTGATATACAAAGGTTAAGAGATGTTTCTTACTAGAGAAAGATCTTAAAAAACCCTTGAATACAACTGTGACTTTTCACTCTTAGCTTCATTCAGCTACAGGCAAACACACTGTTCAGCTTTTCCCACCCTTTCTCAGCCACAAATATTTCTTTAAAAATAATTATGGACCTAAAAGATTTGGAAAATATGAAGATGCCACACATACAATGAAAATTAGAAACTTTAGTAGTGACAGTACATTGTATTATCTCAACGGTAACTTCAAGCACAGTCACAACTAACTGAGGTCTCCTTCAGAAACAAGTCATCATCATCATCTTCACGTGGTTTGGGTTCATCTCGTTTCAATCTCCCTGCCACCCACTAGACCATGCTGCTCAACGCCCCATCCAATTTGGCCTTGAACACTTCCAGGGATGAAGCATCCAAAACTTCTCTGGGCATCCTGTTTCAGTGTCTTACCACCCTCACAGTAACAAATTTCTCCCTAACATCTAACCTAAATCTCTCCTCTTTTAGCTTAAAAATGTTCCCCCTTGTCCCATCACTATCTGTCCATGTAAAAAAATTGCCATCTCTCTTTTTTAAAGCTCCCTTTAACTACTGGAATGTGCTCTAAGGTCCCCCCAGAAGCTCCTCTTCTCCAGGCTGAAGAGAAGAGGAGCTGGGTGCAGCAGAGTCTCTACTCCACACAGAGTCTCACGGGAGCCGAGCAGAGGTGAGAATCCCCAGAATCCCCTCCCTTGCCCTGCTGGCCACGCTGCTTTGGATGCAGCCCAGATGTGGTTGGGTTTCTGTGCTGCGAGCGCACATTGCTGAGTCACGTTGAGCTTCTTGTCAAGCAGCACCCCCAATTCCTTCTCAGGGCGGCTCTCCATCCTTTCTCTGCCCAGCCTGTACTTGTGCTCAGGATTGCCCCAACCCATGCGCACCCTGCATCAAGCCTCTTCAAAAATCAAGAGCTAATGAACCATTTCAGGTATCGCTCCATTTCTAGTACATACACGTGTCTGTACCCTTTCTTTGGTTTGGTTTACAATGACAGAACAGAGTGCTTACTTTCTGGAGCATTACTAACGATTTGTACTTGCACCTTCTGAAATGTGAATTAGTGAAGAACCTGAAATCTTTCAAAATACAATTAAATAAACCAAACTCAAAGTAGTCTGTCTGCCCTCTCAGCAGCAGCAGCAGTGAAAGTACAAGGTACTGTGCTTTCCAGGATGCTTGTAGGTCTCATGGAGAGAAACAAGAAGTAACGACCCTGTTCATTGAACACAATCAGCCCAGCATGGGCTCCTGCCAGCAACATGCATATAATTACAGGCTTTGGGATTTAACAGTAATCTCAAAACTAAAGGATGACTCTGTCTTACAAGTAGCTTCCACATGCTGCACTACATGGTTAAAGACTCCTGTAATTACATTTTCTGTAAGGCTTTGTACTTTGTAGAGGTTTTTTCAATTAATTAAAATGATGACCTTCCAACTGCTACATCAGTCTCTAACAAAACAAAGCTAAGCATTCCCTTAAAATTACCATACTGGAAGAGGAGACTCTCTCTTACACTTAGCAGAAAACAGCTGCTTCAACTCTCATTTAAAAACAAAAAAGATTACGATTCTACTAAAACCACTTGAACAAAAGTGGAATAATTATACCTTTCTCTAGCTGGACCGCTTTGTTCCCATATTCTTACCAACCTATTTAGCAGCCGTGAAATTGGAATATCACACTAGAAAAAAAAATGTGTATTTGTACATATGAGTCTAGAATATAATGTAAAATCATTTAATCTACTACAAGAGATTTTTTAGGAATTAATTCAGTAAGATTTTATGTGCAAGTCTTTATATTCAGGATATGGTCAAAAAGGATGGCAATGGAAGATTATAGCTCTAGAGATGCAGCAGAAAGAAAGGATGGCACAAGCAGTTTTGACTGGCAATAGCTTCAAGCCTTTGCATGATGAAGGGAAATGCAGATTCATTGATACAGTTGTATTCCTACCATGTGCAAGCTGCAGGACGACACAGTAGCAGCTGCTTTCCCAGAACAGAATAGATTTCTATACTGAAATTGGGTGCACACTGGATGCTTGCCTGCAGCTTGAGCAGCTGCCAGCCAACTGGCTCCAAACACTGCACTTTCCCAGGCCACATGGACTGTTCCATCCCAGAAATAGAACTGGTACTGGCAGTACCAGGGAGTGTATCCCAGAGTAAAATGACTAAAAACAACTGAGCAGGTAATTTCAAGGTAAGCCAATGACTTGCAACTGCAACAACAGGTTTCATGCAATCATTGCTTGTATAAATGGGAGAAGACTGAGAACAAGAATCGACTAGATAGCTACCTGCCTTGTGTACAGAGACCAGTGCTAAAACCCAATATTCAGCTCTGTCATCTGTGATGGGGTTTGCTTGCTTTAGATTTGTTTGTTTTTAAAAGGCTGAAAAATGGGGCAGGGTGCAAAGAAGAGCACCAAGAGTGATTTGACCAATAAAAAAGCCTTGTGCAGTGCCAGACTCAGCAAGCATAATGTCAGATGGGGAGAGTTAGGACAGTGACCTGATTAGACAGTGCCTGAGAGCTGCCATAGGATGGACACATAAAGCGCTCAAGAGCTTCTATGTCACTTGACAGACAAGCATTAAAATTCAAACTAATCACTTACTGATTGGAAGATCTACTGACAGATAAAACTACCAAAATGGTTCTCTGAAGAGCCTGACTGCCTTTCTGGAATATGCATTTTTGCAAAACATCAGTTATTGGACCTGCTGTAACAGGCTGGATGTCACAACCTGCTTACACATCTTACATGTCCTCTCTTGTCTTAGAAAGCACATGAAGCAAGATATGTGATTTTGATGGCCTCCTACTGTCTGTAACTACTGCTCTGACTAAGAGAAATGGGCACGATTAAAAAACGGACTGGAAGAGTTTTCAGGCTATTTCCATCCTTAAAATACTAATCAGGTTTGCACATGAAATGTTGTACAAATAAAATGCCATTAAAAGACAGGACTAGCTATATATAGATAAACATAATATTTTATCAAACATATAATTAACACCTACATAAAAATCTTTTTATAATCAGAATCCCTCATGTGTTAGAAATAAGTGCCCCGTTACGCTCCACAATTACTCCACGTTCTCAAAACACTGACATTTCAAAAGCAGGGAAACCCTTTTGTGCACCTTCCTCAGGCACACACGTCCCTTCCCTTCTGGTGTAAGAGCAGGGACAGGATCCACAGCAACAGCCAGCAAACACATATATGCAGAGTAGCACAAAGCACATTATTTACATCAGGAAAAGAGAACATCTGTAACATCTGTAGTTCATAGGAAACTATCACCATGCTTTGCTCCCACGCCACCAAACCAAACAAAGGAAGGGGCTCCTACACATGGGGCTGAAGTAACGTAATTTGTAACATAAGTCTCAAAAGTAAAAGGCTGGTAGCCTCAAGCTTGTTTTAGTGTCATTCTTCCATGGATCATTAAGGCTTTAGTGGTGTCCCACTGCTATTCATCACACTTTTAATAGTTCCTTCTAAAATACTCTTCAAAAAAGTTTGTAGCTTGGCCAGATAACATTAACACTTAAAAGTCTGTATACAACATTTATCCATTTTGTTTCCCCCTTCCTCCTTTTTTTTTTTTTTTCAATCATAGAAATCCTGCAATCTCCTAAGGTAAATATGATATTGTATACAATACTGATAAATAAAAAACTGGGAGCAGCTAGATACAGGGGGAAAACAGTGCATTCCAGAGCAGCCCAACATAAAACTAGAATTAGCCAATCAGCAAAAAAAAAAAAAAAAAAAAAAAAAAAGTTACCCTTGGAAAATTAAAAGGGTAACTGAAAAAAAGCCAAAGCACTGGTCTTCCAGTATTATTGTGGATGTATCACTTGTAAATTATCAATTACTAGTAGCAAATCCCTGTTTTAATTAGTTTTCTAATACTCCAACATTTTTATACAAAAACCCTCTCACACATTTCTTTTGCACTATCAGGTGTGAAATTAGAGCTTATCTACAGACATCAAACTTCAGGTTCAGTATTACATCTTCATTAACCAACTAGTAATTTTGCTTTGAACTTGCATATCTTCTTTAAAAGCACAAACACCCCCATCTTGAATTCCTGATGAGGTCAAAGGTCTCAGGCTGGCTTTAGGGTCTTGAGAAGAGTTCCAGCTTGGACTGGTCTAAATGTCCCAGCCAGCTGCCTGGACTTGGTGGGGAGATAGATGGATGTACCAGCCACAGCACACCCCTGCCATCCACAATGCCTCTGAAAGATGACACCTCACTTCTTCATGCCACACAGTCAAAAATATTTTTTGAGCATGTTTCACAACTCACTAAGTATCAGTGAAAATTTCTCAACAATTAATTTTATTTTTCCCCTTACTTTTCTGCAACAATTGTCACCTTTCAAATCTTCCCTTAGAACTTGTCTCCTCTCTCCATAGATATCTCGGTTCTTCTAATAATTATCATTGTATACAAATATTCTATACGCACAAATTTTTAACTTTTGCAACAAGTCAGGCTTGAAGTCCATCTGCTGCTTATTACTGAACCCTTTCTGTTCACTCCTGTGTTTCAATATGAGAAGCAGCCATAATTTAGCAGACTTGGTGCAGTCCAACAGACACTTAAGTAAGTAAAGGGCAGTTATTTTCCTTGACATGTGCCTGTGACAGGACCTTTCTTAGTACGGCATTAGTAACTCCTTTTTACAAGTACTGCTGCTATTAATGAATAGCAAACCTAACTGCTATTTCTCCACATGTGCTTGTCCCTCTATGCACTGCTATTTCCCAGCTTTTCATTCTTAGTATATCATCATCTTGGATTATTTCCCTACAGACACATTTACTTGCCAAGTCATATGATAGTCCTCTGCATATTACACATTTCTAGTTGTTTTAAAGACTAGTTAAAGACATCTCCATTCTTATTACTAAGTAGGTCTCCTGATCTAATTTCATCTGCTAATTTTATCAACAGTTAACGAGGGTGTTAAATCACTACTGCTGTCTTTATCCTTGAGTCAACTCCTGGGGGTGTTTCTCAACCGACTCATTTTGAGGTATTTTCCCTTTTTAGATCATGAGCATTTAAAATACACTGAACGCTTTAAGAGATGCAGAAACATCCTGCAGAGCTGCATCAAGCACTAGTATTTCTTCTTAATTTTGTATTATATCCCACACTGTGACAGAGTTCCTTATTTACAAATCTATACTGCTTATTAACTATATTCACATTACCTTCAAATCTTACCCTGAAATCCCTCTCCCTCTTTAATGTTTATTCAATATTTATTTCCTGACTGAAATTTTATAGAAACCACCACTAAATCAAGGAGAAGACTATGGCCAAAACTTCTTCCTTCTTTTTTCAAAACTTCTTTTTTCCCTCTCCTATTTTTAAGTGCACATATTAATGTTTTCTGTGGCATGTCACTAGTTTTCCATCCAAAAATAAGGTCAAACTCTATCTGGGTGAACACAAACTGCCTCCACCTACAGATACCAAAAATCAGTGTGTTCACAGCCAGAGGGAGAAAGTAGCCAACAATGTACACTTGCATTTCTTTGCAGTTGTTCATGTATCACAGGCTTTATGAAAACCGGCTCATACAACAATTGTTGTAAAGTACTTACTTTTCCCCCCGATACACTTTCTCCCAACACACTTACTATTTTTTCCCAACATACATTTTGGTTTGCATCATGCCAGCTGCTGCACTTCAACAATGAAAATAAACTTGGTGCCACAAAGAGATGGCTGTGTACAGATTCTCTCTATGAACTTACTTGGAAAGAGCTACGTAAACTTAATTGATCAAAAGGGAGTCACAAAACGATGAAATATTTTGCAGAGGCATATGCTAATAGTACTGCACCAGCTTCCAAGGCCTGCTGCCTTACCAGAAAAGTCCATAAAACTGTTGAGGTGATGGAAATACTCCCAAGCTGCTGCCTGGAATATAGAAATGGGATGGTAACTGTGCAAATTATTTATTTATTTTAAAGTAAAGCAAAGAGAAAGGGGCCTGGACATTTTAACAGGAAATTAGAAAGCTAGATGATATAAATTCATCACCTATCAAAGCTTTAACAGCCCAAGTTCCCCTCCCCCTGCTCCCTATTCCCAATCTCTCGTCTGCATCTGAATGCTCACAGTGCTGCTAATGGATAAAAATGGAAACAAATGTATGCAACAAATCACAGTGTGCTCCTGTGCCAGCTTCCACCTTCTGATTCATCAGACCTAGATCTCCATACTGCTGCTACATATTAAAATCAATGTTCTGCCTCTTCATTATTGTCATTATTTCTCTTTCACTTCAGAAGTTTCCTTCCCTTCAGATTGCTGCCTGACCAGCTTGTCAGGACATATTTAAATCAATATTTTGTGCATACGCGTGTGTGTGCCGTGCATCTGGATGCCACCTTATTACCATCTGAATTCCCATCATTTCTGCCAAGGCACAAAAATGCAGGGGTAAAAATCATGTCAAATGACAGAAGATTACAGCCATCTATCTCCATCATTTAAAAATATGAAGTAACTGCAGATTTTGCCACCAGTTCATTTCATACCTGGTAAGAAAATCTAAATAAAGATTGAATGCAGCACTTTCTGTGATGCATGAAAACGCAATGCAGCTCAAGCAGAAGGCATTAAAGATTCATCCTCGACTTGGCCAGAACTGGGGCTTCAAGCTGCTTATGTCAACTTTGCCTGCCCTACCTGGGGCTCACCTTCCAGGTCATGGAGGAAAACCCTAATAGTACACGCTGTTAACAAGGAAACCAGACATTTGGAGTCAGGTGAATGGTGAAGTTCCTGTCTCAGGGGAGAGAAGCCCTACTGAGAGCAAATGCAACCAAGAGAGCCCACGATTACAGAGCAATTGCTATTGCTGGTTCAGCTCCAGGTGAGAGACGTTCTGCTGGTCCAGCAGCAAGGATGCTAGCTCCTGTAGAAATGCCAAACACACACTGGGCAAAATGGCTGAGGCTGCAGGAAGTCGAGATACACACTCTAACCGTAATATAAACAAAAAGAGTGTAAAAATATATTTAAAAACAGCAAGTCTATGCTTGCTGTCATTTGGATATGAGAAGCCTTCAAAAGAGGAATCACCTTTCTTAAGTTGGTCAAAACACAGGGATTCACTGCACTGCCTCACGTAACATGTCTGTGCCTTAATTTTTTCTTTAAATTAGAAGCACAGCATATGCCTGAAAGAGGTGTTTCGTTTATGTCAATTCACATCTTACTAACATGCAGATGAGCCTACAGCTACCATCATTTTCACATAAGGCTTTGGTAAGGATGCTCTATTTTTTTCCAAAACGAGTGTAACAAAAAGCCCCACCTAAAAATAATAATCCACATTTACACACTATCCACTCAGAGAGGCAGTACATTTCCCACCAACACACTCATTTCAGGCTGTGCATTTTAAGTTAGTAAATCTATGAAAAAGTGATGACCAAGGGCTCTTCACTTGGGAGATCTCCAAGGGACACAGCTGTAACAGCCTTTTGCTGGATGCATGATGCTGCACTTCCCACTGGCCTCTTCCCAGGCATTTCAAACTGACAGATTTGAGATGTGTCTGCAGCTGAGGTGTAGACAAATCTTTTCCCTGCCTTTTTCACGAAGTTGGTGCAGATATCAGACTACTTGGAATCCTGAAAATACTGAATTTACTACTACCAGATGTTATCACCAAAAACAATGAGGAAAAGTAAGTAGCTTTCATAAATTTTGAAGTACTTAATTTTTTATTCATTTTGTGTGTTCCTTCCTAGTCCATTTTCCCTTTCTCTGATAAGCACATACAAATCTTAACTGCAAAATAGAAACCCATTTAAATAAAGTACTGGGTCCCCTAACAGCATTGAATATTGATTTTTTTTTCCCACCCCATCTAAAGCCTGGAAACAAACCCTATATTGAATGTATCCCTTTAAGGTCTGAGAAGAGGTAAACTCAGGTTCCTCTCTCCACTTGCTTTCATAGGAACTACTGGCCCTAATCTTTGATGTAACATCTGGAAGCCTATATGAATAAACATATTCCCTGATATTTTCCCTTAAAGGGTTGAGTTTCTGAACTAAAGCTATAATGCAATAAGCTTCAGCACTGATATGATCAGACGCACAACAGATGTCTCATCCAGAATTTGTGGTTGTGAATCCAGTGCTTGGCAGGATTCAGTCCCCAAAGCCCCTTGTTCTCTCTTTCAGCTCTTTAAGCCAAAGAGGAGTGGGAAGAGGTGCAGAACAATTTAAAATGCCTACACTGTCTGGAGTTCAATCCCACAGAGAGCTGCAAACCAGGAGAAGACTACCCACTCCCTCAGAGCAGAAAGAAAGAAGAGAAAATGGCAGAGGTTCATCTTCTTATCAGTGCTATTAATATTCAGTTTATTCCACCTGAAACATTGTTTTAAGGGACTGAATGGCTTAGAAGATTGACTTTGATTTTGGGAGGCTTTCATTTGTAAGCTGTCAGTTTGGATCCAGCTGAGGGAGGTACTGATGGATGGTTTCTAATATCTAAGAGTTGCTCAGCAGCGTATGACAAATGACAAAGAAGTTGCAGAGTGAGTTATATAGTGAGTCAGCAATCCTTTCCCAGAAGGTTCAATACTAATTAAGAGGCAACTTGACACCCTTTGTGTAAGGCTGCTTGGAAACTTATGCCCAGACACCAGAAACAAATCACAAGTAACTAAATACCTTAAGCTTCAGCATGGAAATAAATAACAGCCCTACAGTTCTATCATAGCACATCCCTCAATACCCCCATTATGGTTTTATTTGAACAGGACACTTCGTATGGTTATATGATGGCTGACTAACAAAAAGCGACTTTTTGTTCACTCCAAAAAACTGCCAGCATTGCAATGTTCGCCTTTTATTTAACACCACACTTTGGTGGACAGCCTTTTTGTCCATCCTCCAAACCCACTAAGCACTATACGCTCAGCAGGATGAAGGATGAGGTCCCGCAGAAAAGCACTGAGCTATAGCTGGTGTGTAGCTCACCTCCACCTGGCTCCCCAGACAACTCAGTTCCTGCTGGCTCTGGAAGGAAACTCTGCCATTAGCAATGGATTTGAATGATCAGTTCTATCACATTTCCTCCTCTCTCTTTAATTCTCTGTCAAGACCAACAAGCTAATTTCAGTTAGGTTTCACAGACAGAGACTGACGAAAAAGGAAAGGACTTCCCCCCTCCCCCTTTTATTTCCAAATTTCACCAGTTGTACAGTAAGTGGTGAGTAGGAATGACAGACACCCACAACCCACCCTCAATTCTTTCACAAAGAATTTTCTCCTAGTTTTAATCCATGCCAGCTCTGCCCCAGCCGCAGTAAACTTGCCTCAAATGCTTCAAGGACTGCAAAATCCTGCCTTGGGGGCACTGTTTTCTGATCCTAATTTTTTATCAAACGCAGAAGTCCCATGAAAATAATAATGTAAAACTTGTGCTGTGCATTTACCAACACAAAGAAAATTGCATTTCAGGGATGGGACATATCTAATTGTAAGAAAATGAGTTACAGCAAAATGGCAGTATGAACCAGTGTAATAAAAGACATCCTCAATTAAAAGTTACAAGAACAATGCAAGGGAAGATACAGTATGACGCACATTATGAGCCTTCTCAAAATCTCAGTACAAGGCAGCGCTACACACAGCAAGTAATCTTCTGAAAAATCTAATGAATCATTTAGCTAATGAGGAAAGGTCAGGTCTTTGATCAGTGAGATCTAGGAATTGTAATTAAGTAAAAGACCCATCTCATATACACATCACAAAAGGCTACTGCATTTTAAAAAACTGTTCTAGTTTGGTTTTGTTTTGTTATTTGTCACGGGTTTTAATACTATGAAAAGGTGTTTGGGATTTGTTTGTTGTTGCTTTTATTTTTGCAACCAGAGTTCTTTTTGTTCCATTCTTCATATAATATGTAAAGTATCTCCCTGGCATGAGTGACAAAATCTACAATTCTGTCTTTTCTTTCTCTAGCTGCATGTGAACCATGTGGTGTTTCATTTGTGAGTGGAGAGAACATATGATTTAAGTCAATAATGAACCAGCTCAGTAAGACCAAACAAGAAACTCAGTAAAACCCGACTAGAAACTTCTAAAAAAAACCCAAAAAATTCATGTAAAAGTAGCTTTTGTAAATTTTATTATACTATAAATAAATCTCTCACGACTTTTTAAACTTAGCCGCACATTTTTTTTCTAAAACTGAAAGCTTTTTTTTTTTTAATGTTTTATACTATGTCTCTACTGGAGAGCTATAAGAGTTCACATCAGGAGAAAAAGCGATTCAGTGGATTGCTACATTTGTCACCATATAAATCCTCTTCATAGCATTCTTCCCAAGTTGATTTTCAAGGTTAAGAGCTGTTTCCCATACTCCTCTGCTATGTTAGATTATTAAACAGGTGTCATAAAAGAAGGCTTTGATTTTGTAGGAGATCAAAAATAAGTTTCCCTTCATACCTTTATGCTACAGAATATATACTCAGCATTAGAGCACTGGTGAACTTGCTGCAAACAAAAATCCCTGACGATGCAGAAGCTTCCTTCGCTCTATGCAGGGTGCAAGAAACAAGCTTTCAGGGAAGGCAGCTGTATTTTATTTTGTGCTTTACAAACAGCTTTTGGGAAACATCTACTCATTTCACATTTAGTCAAGTACTCTTTTTTTCAGCATCTTTTGGATGCTGCCTAAATGAAGCTTTCCTACTCCACTTCTTCACTTTAAGCTTGTTGAAGCAACATGGGAAGAAAATGCACCTGAACATTTCCGAACTGAGCATTTGGTGTGAAGTCAAGACTGAAAACCTATGTTTGCTCCATGTTTGGAAAAGGAAACAGAGAGGCTGGAATTGTTTTAAATCCTCTCCAAGTATGAACCAACTTTCAAAACTGCCTCGGAGGGGGCTCTGTCACTGTCACACATTACAGTCTTCTGTCTCAGACTGATTCCTTACACTGGCTCAAATGCCTGTAATGAGATCGTATGTTACCTCCCTCGGGCCTGGGACACAGTGTGCCCTGCCACAGCACTACAGGATTTGAAGTGACACATGCCATCAGATGCCAGAGCAGTCACTGGCAGTGACCGAGTGACCAGCACACAAAACCCCATTGGTGTGGATTATGTAAAGAAAAGCAGGAATATTTTCTGATAAAATATAATGAAGACTGTTTTACTTAGGCCAAAGCAGCAATTAGGGGCTGTTTTTGAAATGAGACAATTTGTTTCCAAGCACCTCAGGAAACTCCACCACCACCATCAAAAAGACAACCCAGGAGACAAAGTCACAAATGTGGAACAACTGCAACCTTTCAGCTGATAAGAGGACCATGCTCCTCTCTCAATCAGATGGTGGAGCGGATGGTAACAGTGGGTGTAAAGCCAGATCTGCGCAGCAGATGGGGAACAACAGTTTCCTGCCACTGTTCAATTAGAGAAAAAGATTCCACTTTTAGAGCAAGAGATGCTCAGTCTAGGTGTTAGAAACGAGTAAGATGTGAAGAAGCTCCTGGGTCCCAGGAACTATTTTCTTGCTTTGGTCAAAGCACCTCCTAATGCACTGAGCAACCACTATCTTAAATCTGTCCTTCCCCTACAGACAGTCTGGGAGGCACAAGGAGGCATCACTGGGTGCAGCAGCTCTTCCTCTGCCAGGGAATGTGCTCCTGTAATCACTCCTCCATAGCTGCTTCCTTTCTCCTTGCCTTTCCCTCCTACCAGAGCTTCAGAACCAAGGGGATGGAGCTGCCTCCAGCCTTCTGCCACCAAGAGCGGTGACCAGAGAACAAGAAGCCTTCCACTGAGACTGGCCACCTCCCTGCCACCCTCTTCAAGTCCCTAGGGTGGATTAGTAGGAGCCAGGCACCCTCTCGGGTGCCCGACCCCTCCGCTGCCCCAGCCAAAACTCTGGATCCTCCTTGACAAGCAGCAAACACCTCTCCATCAAACTTGGTGGCAATGGCAAGAACAAGACTTTGCGCTCAACATCGCTGCCTGTCATTCTGCCTTACCTCCTGAGGCACCACGAGAGGTCATTTCAAGTGGCAAAACTGTAACTACTTAGGACTTGTAAAACAATGATTAATAATGGCTGCCCAACAAGTTCACAAATACTAACAACAAATTGGTGCAAATGTTAGAAAAGGCAATTTTCATGACCAGGAGTTTGACTTCGGGGCTCACAGTGATAATGTTCTTTTAAAGACCAAAACTGGCATTTTTTTTTTTTAATTGGCGGGGTTTTTGGTGAAGATTAAAAAGATCTTCTGTGAACAGAATTTAGTAACAAAGAAAAAAGATCTTCTTTTCCTAAATTCTTAGATATTGTCAAAATTACAGCAAAATGGTGAAAACGGTCATCTTGTCTGATGTGTCTGCAACAAAGTGATAATTATTTTAACTCTCATCCCTCTTATTCAAAAGTGAAATGTGGCAACACTGATGCATTTATTCGCCTTTTTTGATGCATAAGCACAAATCCCTATCAAGATTTTCTCAATAAAAGAGACTGCAGCACACAGAAATTAGAGTATGTATGCACACGTAGTGGAGCACACACCCCTCCAAGCACCCCTGCACACAGATGAGGAGTCCCAGATCACTGTCATCGACTCCCTCTGCTGGCAAGAGCTGTCACTTTCCTCTTCCAAAAAACACCTGCATTTTCACTGGCAATGCACAACATGAACATTGCAGTACATTGCACCAAATCCTACTCAGTGCTGGTGGTCGGCTGCTCTGCAGTGCACATCTGCAAGATCTCTTACACTAAGAACCGGAGCAGCTTCCTAGCAAATTCCAGATAAGCATCAAATAAGTATCCAGTATTAATTTTTATTATAGTTGCCACAGTAATGTTCATAGATATGAAACTGGGTTCTATTTGCCTTTCGCTCCACACAAACTTTCAGATTTCCTTATTATAGCAGACTTAAAATAAATAATGCAAGATTCATGAAACTGAATGTTCTGTTTCATTTAAAATATTTATGGAATTCTCTAAAAAAGAAAATCACTACTTGGAGTTTACTCTGAAATTTGAAATGCAAGAGGCTGGATATGCATGAGGGAGCCTGACGGGCTGCAAGGCTGCCCCAGCCCTACCATCCATGTGCCTTTACCCTCCTTGGACCTATGGGACCTGCTGAAACCACCTGGCAGGGGTGACCAGCCTGCTACATTTTTGGCTCAATTAATTACAGAGACAAGCCCATCAGTTACTCTGTCTCATGACCTGCCTCTCATTTCAAACCTATGAATTGTTGATTTCTTGGATTTTTTTTTTTTTTATTCCTGATACCATGCTTCATGGAAATGCTGTATTCTGCTAAAGTAACACAGTACTTCCATAAATGTGACCATTGAACAAACTCATTATAGACAAACTTAGAAATTAATGTCATTAAGATGGTAAGAGAGACAGATTTTATGGCTGTTTTCAGTAAGTTGTTTTAAAGCTCGCTCTCTCTCTCTGTTTCCCAAAACATCATTCTAAAAAATTTATTTTGTATGATGAAGTAATCATAAGGTTGACACAACACCACAAGCATCTACTAAACACACATGGAACTTTAGTTTTACATTGTTTGTATAACATCCTTCATACATAAAAACACACAAACACCTATCTGTACACTTGGTGACTTGCACACACAGTAAAAATGGGATACAGATGCAAACATTATCAACTTCTTCAAAGCATAAGTAAGCCTGACATCACAACCATCATTTAAAGAATCATTAAAAACATCCTTTTTGCTGGATTACTAATTTAGTTCCAGACATACACTCCATTTTTAATTTAAACTTTCTGAACACCACATGCTTCTTCAGAAGCCTTTATCAGAAAAATCAGAAAATAATTGGAACCAGAAAATTTCTGTTATCCATGAAGACTTTCTATATAAACTAAAAAGTGGAAGTGCTGGTATGATGATCCTTCAGGCCATATGGTACACATGCACCACTATTAGCAGCTTCTACAGGCACAAACCTGCTTCTATTTTTTTGAGACAGAGAGAGAGAATGGGAGTATCATAACCAAAATATGCTTCTCCTCACAGAAAGCATGGCTGTAATAATTCACCACATTATTAGCAAATGGTAACAACAGAGATCACCCCTAAAGGCTGGGATGTTAAAAAATTGTGCAAAGAAACTCTTAGAATGGGAGCGAATTCCTAAGGTCCCCCAAGGTAGCTACACGCGAGTCTGCAGTGACAGGCTAAATGCTGAAGGGAGGAGCAAAACACATTTCCCGAATTTCACAGGCAGAGGGCAGCAGGCTCCAGCCAGCAGCGCTGTCTCGGGGATTCCTGCCGTTTAATTAAAATCTCGTTCTCACCAAGAGCAACATCTTTGTGTAACCGTGACTGAAAGCAGAGGATACTAAAGTAATTTTAAAAGGAAGCTGACTACACACATGTTCGCTATTTCAAATACATGCTATTTATTACAGATGGCATCTCTGTGTAGCATAAAGGAAGTTAGGTTGTGGTCCTAGGAAATGTTAATCTTCTCCAGTTAATAAAAACTCTGCTTTGAAGTGTTACTGCAGCTTTGCAAAAGGAACACACAGCAGCGACGAAAACCAAAATGTGGGGAAAACAGAATGTGCATTATTAAATGACAACTTGTCTCCTCAAGCTCGGCCATCTCTTAAATCCAACAAATATAGTGCCTAAGTGATTCTTATTTGTGGAATGGAAAACGTCTGAAGAATCTAATCTTAAAAAGATCATTTTTTTAATTGGCTCTATAAGGCTGTCTGCAAGAATTCAACATCTGCATATAATGATAATGCATATTAGACAGTAATTACCATGGACTTTTCTTTAATTATAACTGATAATGCAAATAAATCCTATGTTCCCAACTGAAGAATGTAATTAAGTCTGAGTAGTTCAGGGAGAAAGGGAAGAGACAAAAACATTGATTTTAAAATCAGGAGAATGGCACACTATACATAAATTCCCTTCCTCTTTCCACTCACATCAAAGAGCATGAAAAAATCCATCTTCTCTCAAGAAAATGAAACTATCAACTCTCTGTCTTGCCCTGTTTACTAATGATATAAAATGTTTTCTCACACAGATTTATCCAGGATTTGCAAACTCTTCTTCACAAGGAAGAGAAACTATTTTCAGACATTAGCACAGTGAAATCTCTGAGGAATGTGAGCAAACCCAAGCAAAGGAAGAATTAATGAATAAGAAAAAGCAACTGGAGGACCAGAAACAAAGACAAGGGAGACTGAAGGTGGAGGTGGGAGCATCTGAGATCCAAAAACCTATCTAAGTCCAGTTTAAGGAGGTAACTTAATAAGTATAAACTATCCTAAGTTTCATTATTAGAACCCAGTAGTTTAAAAACACAGAGTGCAAAAGCTGTCACCTTTCACAGGTATGCAAGTCGAGCCTTGAAAGCAACACCAGGGACTACAACCGAGTCTAAATCCAAGAGTAAATTTAAGAGATGCTGACATGAAATGCTGGATTAACACAGAGCCCATAAACACCTCAAGGCTATCCCTGGGACGTAGCCAGCCTGGCCACAAGCACTTGGAAGAAGTTCACTTATCTTTTCAAACAGTCAGCAGCAAGAAACTCTGGCATTAAAATGGAAAAAAAAACCAACCCAAACTTGTGCAAAGGCAGCATGAAGTGAACTTTCAACATTTCAGGCCATGCCATTCCCTGTGGGACTGACTAAAGCTGACAATCCATCAGCTTGACCTTCCCTGCACAAGCACTCCCTACGAATTGCAGTTTGAAAGTTCAAGCTTTACATTTCATATCAGCTGGTACAGGAACAGCCCCAGCAGGAAAAGTTCACCATCTCCACTGAGGCTTCGCTCTGCTGGGCTAGTGGCCACAGCCTCTTCCAGGGATGTAGAGAAAGCCAAAGGTGATGACACCGAAGTCACTCACCTTCAAAGCATACCAACACATCCTTTGGGGAAGCTGAGAGGAGCAGACTGGCTGTCTTGTAGAAGGGAGAAGATTTCTAAGGGAAGAATTTGCACCAAAGTCTCAGCTTTGAGATTAAAAGACAGCAATCCTACACCTACAAATACTTCAGCAGAGCCTCTGCCTGATGTGGCTCTTTCTGCATCAAAGAATCATGAGACATCCTGCAGCACAAAGTGTTTTCTCTGCACAGGGGACAACTCTGATCTATGTTATATTCAGTTCAGCTATGCCCGAGCTATGATGCTGAGGGACAGACCCTTCTCACTTAAGTATTTGAGAGTGCCATGGTTTAACTCCAGCCAGCAGATAAGCACCACACCCCCAATTCCTCACTTCCCTCTCCTCCAGAGTGGAATGGGGAACAGTCAAAAGAGTGAAAGTGAGAGAACTCATGGGATGCAGTAAAGACAGTATAAAGGAACAGAACAGGAATAAAATAATAATAATGATAGTCAAAATAAAAGAACTAAAATATACAAAACAAGTGATGCATGATGCAGGGGCTCACCTTGCCAAGCTATGTCCAGCCAGTCCCTGAGCAGCAGCCCCTGACCAGCTTTGCCCCCAGCTGATATACTGAGCATGATGTCCTATGGTCTTGAATATCCCTTTGGCCAGCTGGGGTCACCAATGGTGGGGCTGTGTCCCCTCGCAACTTCTGGTGCCCCCCCAGCCTTCTTGCTGGCAGGGGATGATAAACTGGGAAGTCCTTGACTTACTGTAAATATCACTTACCAGCAACTAAAACTTCAGTGTGATATCAACATTAAACTCATACTAAATCCAAACCACAACACTGTACATTTCTAGAAAGAAAATTAACTCTGTTTCATCCAAAACCAGGACAGGGATAAAGACTTGTACTCAGGCAATTTGCTCATATGAAAATAGGACTCAGCTTTGCACATGATAATTCAAAGAAATCTCATCTACAAGTGAAGAAAATAATTCTGCACAATTCTACAGTTAGGTATTTTTGTTGTTTGCTTGTTGGGGATTTCTTTTTAGAAAAACATCTGCATTGGCATTAGCTTTAATAAACTGCCATGGGTAAACTGTGATCGTATCAGGGGCAGCTTAAGCAGCAGAATGTATTGGTCAAATGAGATTCAAATATAAACTGGTACTCAAAAATGGACTATAAAATGGCACCAACAGAGGGAACCTTTATTGTTTCTCCATTTTGTCTCAAATACAATGATTTTCCTTTGCTTTGTAGGTGCAAGCATCATGCTTCCCCCCTTCTTTCTTGCCCTATGCAGTTTACAGCAAGACTCTTAAGTGCACCTGAAGAGCTGCTCAACTCCTCTGCATTTGGAGGCCTTGCACAGTTCTCCCTTGGTCTGATGAAGTTAAAAACTACACTGTCAGCGTGTCAAACTGGAAAGTATCAGCCTGTATTAGACTGGTTTATCAGTATGTTCAAAGTTCAAAAGAAAGTGACCGCTTTTCCGACTGAGAACAAGGGGAACTATACAGCCTGGCAGACAGACCTGCTGCGTAAGGAAACTCACCTGCTGTTTTCATTCTGTATGTGGCCAAATGCCACCTGCCTGAAAAGGCAAAAAATGTACTGGCTTGAAAACCTTTCACTGCTCCCATGTCCCCCTCCTCACGGACTCTGTCAAGCTCCTGAAATGAACTGTCATTCCCCACCCGGAAAGCAGCACCAAGCAAGTTTCCCCCACAGACCACAGGCACTCCTGTGGGACTTCACTCACATCATTAACTCACGCAACAACAGGCGGTACAGCTGCAGCCTGCCACCAACCCAGAGATTAAAGGAAAGATAACTAAGCCATGGGATATGAAAGGGGATGCTTAGAGCAAACAATAAAAAAAGTCTCCCTCGTGGTTCTTCCTCCCCTCTCATATACATAGCACATAGTTAAAGGAGAGCGCTCTGCTTCCACTCCCCCTTCCTCAGCATCAGATTTCTTACTGCTCTGTATTCTGTGTGCCTCAGCAGCACCAAGTTTTGAACCAAACCCCAACACACTGTCAGGTGAAAGGAATACTTCAGCCACACCCAGTTCCAAAGCAGTTCTTCAGTCTGACAAACAGATATTTAAAATATTCACCCTGTATATATACAGAATATAACTGTTTGTAACTAGTTAGTAGTCATCTCAGGACTACAGAATATGCCAGAAGTATTTCATACACATAAAGGCATTGTTTGGAACAGAATGAGAAATTCTGCAAACAGAGCAAATACAAAAGGCATAGACTTTATATGGAATACCCTGGGAAAATCTGCATAGATGTCATATGGTACATAGATTCTCACTCTGTCTTTATAAAACATTAGACATTCCAATTCTTTCTTGCTAGATGCATTCATAGCTTTTTTCCCCTGAACATTCTTCACTTTATTAATAATTACTGTAATGCATCATAATGCCATACAGAAGTTTCAACACATGGTAGACTATTGTTCCAGTCTCAGAGGGAAAGATCTTCTGGGACAAGAGACCCAACAGAATTAAATCCCCTAAGAAGCTGCCATAATCCATAGCCAATTAATATCATCAAAGGCCCAACAATTACCAGGTGACAATTTTCCATGCATCTCATAGCAAACTAAAGTGCAGAAAGCTTCTGAGCTTGCAATGCTGCTCTGCAAGGTGGGGATTGAAAGCAGATGCCAGGTGGACACTTTCCACCAGGCCCCATCAGTCTCACAGCAACAAAGATGACCTGACACACCGACCAGCGGTAAAGCTGGCCGTTTGCAGACCTCACCTTCATTGCTCTGGAAGATGATGCCCAAGCCTTCCAGAGCAAACCAGAGATTGTCAAGAAGGAGCACTATCAACCATAAAAGTGCACTGAGGCAACAGAAGAGCATGGAAAACTTCTCGGTGACCAAGTTGTTCTAAGGAACATTGCAAAATAGTAATTTTGGGGAATCTGAGTTGGCATTTTTCCTATGAGAAGGGGAAAAAATACCAAAGAGTTTGAATGAAGAGAGTTTAACTGGCAAGGCAATGACTCAGACTGTCTCCTTTACAAGAAGAGGAAAAGGCAGCGTGGCATCAACTTGTGGGAGAACCTGGAAGGCAAACTCATTGGCATCCTAATTAGGGATTGTTTAAATAGTAAGGTTATGTGTAGTGCTGTTAATTCCAGCAGGGCATAAGTAGTAGGAGTAACAGGGTTGAATTAAGAATTCAAATTCTCTTTGCTAAGAAAACAGTCAAACCCCAAAGCTCCTCAAAGTTTTTCCATGAACTATACACCTCTTTGAAGTATTTTTCATTTTGCTCAGCTTCACAGTCTCTAATTTCAGATGGTGCCAATTCCTCCTTCTTCTTTTATCTAGTCCAGTGGATCTGAAAATGCTGTATTACTCTTAGAGTAATGGAAAGTTTGGTGAACTGACAAGTCCAGAAAAAGAGAGAATTCTTAAATTCAGCTAAAAAAAAAATTAGTCCTTCATCCCTGTCTCACATAATATTTTCTAAAACAATCCTCCCTCTCACTCCATATTCAGGTTGCCTATTCCTTTCCTAGTGTGATACCCAAATACAGCAGACACCACCCACAACAGCTTCACATGGGACACGCAGTCTTTATAAAACTTAGCAAGAGTCTTGCTCTTTGCAATGGTATCACACCACTAAGCTGCTTAATTTGTCACCCACTAAAAATGAACACTGATTCTGCTCTGCAGCACAGCTGCTTAGCTTCTTATTTCCTGTTTTCCATTTGATTTTTCCTTCCCAGCTGTGGCTTCCACTGAATACCATCTTACTTATTTCAGACCCTTATCCTAATTTATCCAGAATATTTTAAAGTCTGTCTTCAAAACATTCATAACCCCTTTCAGTTGAGCACCATCCACAATTTTCATAAGTATTTTCAAATTCATTACGCAAATCATAAAAGAAATGCTGAAGAGAACAGGGCACGTGACAAAGCTCTTGACAAAATGAACTCCCAGCACTTGGACAATCAGGTCATTGAAAACCAAACCTTTACTGCAGTTTTTCAACCACTGCAGAAGTCACTTTAGAGATACCTCATTTAAATTACGTCCCTGGTTTGCATAGTACAATGTCAAGTGAAATAGTGTCAAAAGCCTTAGTAAAGTCAGAATGGATCACATCTTATACTTCTTTCTTAGACTTTCTGCCAGTTAGTCTGTCAACACTGGAAGTCAGACTAGCTCAAAGTAATTTGTTCTTGACAAATCCATTTGGGTATTCCCTTGCTACTCGCTAAGTACTTGCAAATTATTTAATAATTTATTCCATTTTTTGGAACACCTGGTTTAAAGTTACCAATAACTTCTCTTTCCCTGTTAGAGAAGGCATCCATCTCTGTCCCTCTATAGTCCTCTCAGAGCGCATTTCTCTCCTTCCATGGTTTCTTAAGAACCCTAATGATTCAAAGATTTTTTTAGCTGATTTCTAAGTACTCTGAATTAAATTCCAACAGACACTCCTGATTTGAAACCACCTGAACCTTTAGCCTTCTCTTCTGCATTCTTTCCCACACTTTTGGTTTCCTTCCCAGAAAGCCCTGAGCACTGACCATGTAAGTTTCTCCCTTCCACTTCCCTCCTTTCCACCCTAGTATCCCATTCTCATGTAAAAAGCTCTTTAATGGAGACATATTGTGTCTTACCATAAACTCTAGTTTTGTTTAAAAAAAAACCCCAACATTACAGCTGGGCATGGCTGCTGATGCACTCTACCTCACTGAATTTTGAAGACATTTTGCGGCAATTCCACAAAGACACATCAATGGGGTAGGAAGGCTTAGAGATGCTCCTTTTCCATGGAGCTGGTGGAGCCAGCCATTCTAGAAGGGGAGCAATTGCTCTCCATGAACGAGCAGTGATGGCAATGCCACTGCCTTCCCATGGGGAGCAGGGAGGGGATGGGCAGCCATAAGCTCTGCATCAGCACATCATCCATCTCCCTGACGAAGCACTTCTGTAGATGTCTGTGTGCTTCTGGAATGGCCCCAAGGGCTGCATCCGGGCCCCAGGTGCACAAACTCAGCACAGAGATGGCAAAAGAAACAACATCGATAGTTTAAAAGCAATGTTACAGGTTGAGCAAAGTGTTATCTTTGCTTTTAAATCAACTTCAAGTTCATGTGAAAACCAACTTGCATTGCCTTTTGGTGGATGCTAGTGAGTCACGAAAATGTGGCAAGTGGAGCTACAGCTCTGTGAAATTGGTGCACATGACTGAAGAACTGACCCAGTAGCCTTGTACACACAGTCCCTGTGCTGCCAGCATCACACCACTGTGGTGAAGAAAACCTCATTCTGCAAATCACTTCAAGTTGTAGAAAACAAAATGTCAGTCTAACATTGCTGGCCAGTGATTTTCATAAAAGCCAGTTGAAATACGAAATTGCATATTGTTTCAGTTCATTCATTCAGGAGCATGGATCATATGAATGCTCAGACTGCTGAACGAGGGAGAGATGCAGGTTCCTCTCAAGTGAGAGAGAATGAGAAATTGAAATAAAAAAATATATATTCAATTATATATGCCCCAACGGAGCCACATTCTAGTGCCCAGCATACAAGGCTCTTTATCATTTGAACTAAGCAATGATATTAACTCTTCAGCAGTTGCAGAAAGCTGAGGTGCATTTCTGAAGAGACTGGAGGAGCTGCTGCCTATTGCCTGAATTGGCAATGAAGCAAGAGCAGAGCTAAATGTGAAAAAGCTTCCCTTACATAAAACATTCCTATAAGGGGACCACCTGCTATTTATGCCTGGCAAAGAGCTGTGCTGCAGGTGCAGAAAAACGACACTGATTTGTAACAAACCTGCAAGAGCCACTGGAAAGCCACAGCACAGCAAAGTGAGCTTTAGCAGCTCTTTGGACACAGGACAAAGCAAAGCACATCACGAGGTGATGACCTACACGCCAGCTCAAGAGCAATTAGCCTGGGAACTGCAGCACTTTCACCCTTATAGTGAAGTGCACTGGAGGATGCTCATACAAAATAGAATTCTGCAGTGCTGGTTAAGTACTCTCAGACTGGGAGGAAGGGTGGGAAAAAAGAGGAAGAAGGAGGAAGAACAAAACTGATATGAATGGGAAATTATTGCTCGGTGCTAAGATCCTAAGACATAATGCAGTAAAATGTCTAATGTTTTTGAAGCATACTCTCATTACCACACTCTAGGCTGTATCAGCATTTTCATTTTTATCTATTTCCAGAAATTTATAACCAAACTCTACAAATGTGTTTGTGGTGAAAACTTCACAAGTCTCAGCCTGAAAGAAGCTTTTAATTGTCAAATAATTTATTTGTCTGAATAAAATAGTAGTAATAAAAAATTATAATATTTAGAGCTCCAAGCCTGTATTCTCTCTGTTCAAGTCCTTAAATTTAATTGTAGCACATTGCTGTGACTGATTTAACTTTTTCTTTTTGTAATGAAATGGTTTTTGTGCTTTATTACTTTCCTCCTATCTCCCCCCAGCACATTTTCTTTCTTTTCATGCCACATCTTTTCCTTTGTGAATTCAGCAAGTATTTCTCATTTTATTTCTTTCCACTTCTGTCCATCATGTTCACTTACCTCCAAAACACAACTCGTTTCCCTCCCTCAAACCATCCCACCTTACATTGCACAGATGTGTTTCCTAAATCTATCATGCACCTCTCTCATTCATCATGATAGTGAAACTAAAACCAAGACACAGAGGCAAAATAGCCCTTATAGAATTGATGGCAAGAAGGAAATATCCTGTCATTGAAGAGGAACTGTTCCCCTCCATCTTTCTTGACACATGAAGAAGGAGAAAAGCACTGCACAAGTTGCAGTAGCCCTGCCACTGTGCCCAGCATGCCTTCAGTACAAGGGCATTTCTCAGTTTTTTTGAAAAGGTAAGATGGGGAAATGGTAAGTTAATAATTATATCTGATTTGAGTTTTGTGACTGACTTGGTTACAAAACCTTACTGCAGCAAAACAGAGGCACTAAACCTCAGATGACTGACTCCTCAAGCCAAAAGCACTTTTGAAGCCTTTAGACAGTCACCTCTATTGAGTGTTTCTGCTACTTCTTAGCTCAGTAGTGCCCTTAAGCCCCAGACATTTCCAAAGCCACCTATTCATAGCTTTAGACACTACTGTATTATAAAATAGTGAAAAAATACTAATGCAAACATTGGACCTGTAAGCTGGCATTGCTTCTCTTTGGGAATGTTTCACTTTTAATATTCATTTGAAAAACTTGGCAGTGTTAGGACCTGGGACTTCTAAGTGGAAACAAAACTCTTATAGCATCCCTGTAAGAATGACACAAGAGATTGGTCAGAGGTCATTTTAGGGAACTCACTTGGAAGTTTATGCCTGCCTTAAAAAACTGTGACAGTTGAGTATTTAATTTTTAAGCACTAAGAAACATAAAAACAAATCTTCTAGCTAAACAACAACAACAAAAAACCACCAAAACAATAACAAAAATCCCACCACATAAAAAACCCCAAGAAAATTTAATTCTTAGGATTAATGTCCCAGAACACCTCAGCTATCTGTCATACTGTTGACAGTCAGAGTGCACAGTCTATTTACTTTCTTGCAAGCTTGGCGGATAACCAGCGTGGCTCACAGTGCATCACGTAGATTGAAACTATTGCCACACATCATAAACAAAATCTTATCCTACCGTAAGGCTTTAGAATAAACAGTATTTCTCCTCTTTTTGCTGAAATATATGGACTATGGACACATTTCTACTTCTGAGACAGCTTGTATTTATTGTTGTCATTCAGGTCCAAATCTGATACACAGCAGCTTTCAGGCAACTCTGGGGATGGTACAGTGCAACCTGAAATGACAGGTTCTCACTAACAGCACACACAAATTGTGCTTAGGTCTTCATTGACAATGATTTTACTGCCCCCTTTGCAAAAGATACTGAGTTTCTGAGGTGCATTTCAAATGCCCCTGATCGCTCCAGCCATTGTGGTTTCCCAGCTCTCTCACTTTGCCCATTCTGACTCCATAATGCTTGCCCAACCCTTGTCTCTGATTAATGCAGGTTTTACATCCTTTCTGCATTTCTCCTCTCTCTCAACACATACCACTCCTATACCAGCCAGCCTGTATTTATTTCATCCTCCTCCCTCCTATTCCTGAAGCTTATTTTAATTTTCTGCTATTTCTAGATGTTAAAGGCAAATGAGTACGATTCTCTAGCTGATACAGAGCTGAGTTTCATTCCTGCATCCCCTACAGCTGTGTGACCCTTTTCAACTCCCTTAGGCAGAGCTCCAAGACATAATGATATAGTATGTCTAGAAAAATCACACCCACTCGACAGCTGCATTTCTGGTGAGCCCTGCCCACAATCCCACAATGTGCTCACCAACTGGGCAAGAAGGTTCTGGTGGCATACACCCAGCCTGACTCATACAATCCAGAGTACCCTGAGCACTGCCAAACCAGTTCTCAGAAAAAAAGAGTTGAAATTCACACCATGGTCAGTTCTGGGAAGCCACAAGTAAAGGCTAGGTACACCTGATGAAACTACTCCTCCACCATTTTGCATCATTGATGATTGTTGACTTCAAAAGTTAAAAAGCCAAATTATGTTTCAAAACATAATTTGAAACAGTGAGCGTAGCACAGAGTGTGTGTGTAAGCCCCAAAGAGCATACACGGAAGGGCAAGACAGGAGGCAGCACATGGGTACATAAGAGATGGGCAGAGAGGACAAGAAACCCACGCAACAACTCTGGTCCAAGCCTGTCCACATTCCAAACACAGTGGAAAGCTCATGAACAACCAAACCATCACATCACAGGTAGTGAAATACAACGAGGTTTTATATAGCGTTTCTACTAATTTTCTAACAAGACACAGGTAAATAATTCAAGCATTTGTTGAGATAAACAATAAATGCAATGAAAAAACTACTCCAGAGGTCTGGCCAGGATACATTTCTATCTGCACATTTTTCCAGCTATCTACACCTCTGTAGAAGTGTACTCACTGTTGTCTTATATCTTCTCATTAATTTAACTGTGTATTGCTTATTAGATAGCAAATACTTCTTTAAAAGGCATTTAAGTTTTTCATACTTCCATATCTGAGCATAATTAACTTACCAAATTTCCATTTCTTTAAGCTCTGGTTTTTACATTTTTTCTTCTCTATGGCTTACCATCTTTTTTTGTAGAAAGAGATGAAAACTCAATTAAAGCTTTATTTACAAAGATCATATTTTTTTACTCTGAAAAACTGAAGCTGCATTTAGACATTTGCAGTTATAATGAAAAAAAACCCAACCAGATGGTTTGAAAAAGGAACTGATTTAATTCCACTGTAAAATACAACACAGAGATACAGAAGATCTCCAGCAGTGTCTGCTATGAAAGCCTTCATTTTCGGGGTTGAAAGCACAGTAATATGCCTAGTTAGTTTTCCCAATTTGATAGAGAAATAAAACCCAGCAAAGTCTTATTTTAACTGACTGACAAGATATTAAAAAAAAAAAAATTAAGCATTTCATCGAAGTGGCAACCAGGGTATCTGGAAAACAGGGTGCATTTTGAACAAAGGAAGTCGATTAGAAGGGATGGCGAGAGGGAGCTGGGACTGTTTAGCCTTAAAAAGAGACAACTGAGAGGAGAGAGACCACATCAATATCAGTGTCTGAAGAGAGGATGGCGAGAGGACGGAGCCAGGCTCTGCTTGGTGGCGCCCAGCAACAGGACAAGAGGCAACAGGCAGAAACCGATGCACAGGAAGTTCTACCTGAACATGAGGAAGAACTTCTTTACTGTGCGCACGACTGAGCACTGGAACAGGTTGTCCAGAGAGGGTGTGGAGTCTCCTTCTCTGAAGATACTCAAGAAGTGTCTGGACACAATCCTGTGCCATGTGCTCTGGGATGTCCCTGCTTAAGCAGGGAGGTTGGACCAGATGACCCACTTCCAACCTTGCCCATTCTGTGATTCTGAGAAGAAAGCCACCTTATGCGAAGAGTAAACAAGGAAGATTTGTTTATCTTTTCTTTGACAACTGTGAAAAAGGACTGAAAATGTGAACACGTATTATCATAAATCTAAGTAAAGGCTCAACGTGTGGGAGTTCAGTGAGTGTAACTGGGAACACTTCATAGAAATTCTAAGTCTCAAAATTATAAAAACTACAAATTTGAATTAAATTTTTTGTAAACAATATTAGACATATGAATTGAAAAAAAAGAAAATCCTGTGTAAGAGTCCAGTTAAGGGAGGGAGGGAGGGAGGAAGGGGGACAGGACAGGATACAGCAATGACAGAAATCAAATTCTGGTGAATTATTACACTAGACAAAGAAAATATACAATTGTATTAATGTTACAGGATCGTCTTACATATAAAAAATTTATGAAAATATGTAGTCTACACTTATGCCATCGGTACTGAAGCAATAACTGTTTTCAAACTAAAACTTTTTAAAATGGGAGGAAGAGACAAAAGATGAAAACTTGGAGTTTAAAAAAGATTTAACTGGGGCTGAATCAACAGGAAGAAAGGATTCACCAGCTACAGAGATAAAGAAGTCATCATAAAATGTATGCCAAATTTTTGTCCTGGTAGTAAAGATTATTTGCTATTAAAACCAACACAACAACACTTTCTAATCAGCGAGCACAAGCAACGCTAAAGGAAGGGTCTGGAAAAGCTGTGTTGACTGTAGGACCAAGGAAGACAGTGAACTGGGAGTATAGTGGCAACTGAAGTAACATGCAGGGTAAAACATGCCAATAAAATTCTATTTATTTTTTTTAAGTTATTTTCCAGAATAGAGGTATTTCCAAATATTTTTGCTTGTCAAGGCAGATATGCAAGCTATTCTCTGGACACAACGATGTCCCATGACAACTTCTCCATGCAGCATCAGTCAGGAACTAGAACGCCTAAGCTAACGGCTGTTGGGTGATCCAAACAGAGGGAATTCATTCAAAGGGAAATGAATATGTATATGAATAATTAATTAACACAACAGTAAAAATAATTACAAATGCATTCTAGCATAGTGAAATACCAAGTAGTACGAAAAATAAGCTGTAAGGGCAAGCACAGGCTTAGTGCAATGAGCACGACACTCAGTGTGATTATAGAAACAAATTCATTTATTTCAAGTCTGAATTTTGTGTCTACATAACAAAATTAAACATGTTATTTTCCTTTTATTTTCTTGGAGAAACAAATAACATGAACACTATTTTAAGAATTATAAGACATTCAAACTTGAAATGAACTATGACATTTACATCACACTGAATAGGAAAACCAACAAAGAATAGGAACAGTAAAGTATAATTCATATTTGAAACAGCAGACTAGAAAAGGAACAGTGATAAAACAAAACAGAAAAAACCTGCCAATGTCTTCAGTACTACCTGATCTTCATTGTATTTTTGAAGCTTCAGTGAAACCATCAGTGCAAAACTATATATAACCAAAAATACCAAACTATTGTCAATTTTATAAGCTAAATTTCTTTTGTGCCTCTCTGAAAACTTTTTTTAATGAGTTTAATGGTTAAGGACAGTTATTCTTCAGTAAAATGAGGCTTTTAAATACTTTATCATTTGTCTCAACATGTTGCTAAGCCTAAAATGATTTTCACTTGCTTAGATTAAATGACTTTCTACTGTGCTGAAAAACAACAAAAAAAAAAAACCTTATAATTGGGGTTTTTACAATTGCTTCAGGAAAGTAAGATTTGTGTTAAAGCCATGCTTAGCTTTGCTTTATGCACAACAGACCTCTGTGATTGCTCTTGGCCATGGTTTAGCCCCAGAGTGGCCAAGCACACAGGGAAAACTCATTGCCAAAGAATGCTGTTGTTGCTTAATGTTTTTCACAAAGAAAATGGGTGACACCATAAAACAAAGATATGCTGATTGTTATTAACTACAAAGCCACTTCTTCAACGATCCTAAACCAGAAAAAATAAATGAGACTCTGAAAGGAGTGTTGTCTATGTTTGCACAGTGGTTTAGCTATTCCACAGGCAGCTGCTTACAGATGGAGACAGGACAGTGAGACATTATGGCTATTTTTATGGACACAAGCCCCAGTCTTCCAAATATACCCTTAATTTTCCTAGAGGCCATGGTTCTTTCCCTGCCTTGCATATTGTTTCCTTGGTCAATGGTCCAGGCACACCATACCCATAGTACCTTCTAACGCAGGAGGTATTTCTCCTACCCAGGCTGCTGAAGGGTGATGGTGACCTTCAACTCAAACAGAGATCCAAGCCATGACAGCCACATACCTCCACGTCCTGATACAGCAATCAAAGTGCACTGCAAATCTCCATTAAAGTGGCACTGCCCGTCACCCTGGTCTGTATCTCCTCACTCAAGCACAGAGTCCCAGCAGGGAAACTGCTGTCATACTCATCTTCAAAGCTCTTCGGCTTCCTGCATAATGCAACCCCAACCAAGGCCAAACTGAGCTCTCTGCCCAGGGCCCAGAACACTCCTCTCAAGGGGGCTTTCCTGTCACCCCCAGTTTTGCACACCTCCTATCCCACTCAACCTGGATCCTCAAACAAGGAACCTACGCAGGCAGGCAATACTGGATGTTTCAAAAACCTGCTTGATCACTCCCCATGCCACTGCTCATACTGTGTTTGGCTTCGCCACCTTGTAGTACCACGGCTTGATATTGCCTCGTGAGCCAGATTCAGTCCACCAACCAACTCTGGCCATCTACAGGTTGCACAACTGAAGGTGTGCACATATGAAGAAATCACCAACCACATAAAAGTTTATCTTATCAGCAACAATCCTTTTATTCTCTTCCAAGAGTAAGCTGGGGGAAATGTGCCCTTCAGCAGAAGCAATACGTAAGAGGTGCAGCAGAGCCAGCAACTTAGTCAGCAAGGACAGAGGGGCAGAGTCAGCCTATTCATTTTAAACAATGGAAGAAATAGGGCACAGGGGAATACTGTGCCAAGGAAAGGTTTAACTTTATTATCAGTTCACAGTAAAATAACGTTATTCTTCAAAAGTGGGTAGGATTTGGGTGAAAAAATACTGTCCAGGTTGTATGTTTTGGGTGACTAAAGTTGAGGTGTTAAATCTAATTGCCAAAGCCAAAGAGACCTGAATTTCAAAGACACAGACATCAGTTATCACTGGGGCAGTAGGCTGGAACGCCAAGCAGCAGATTTTACAGCAATGAGAAATACCGCTTTGGAGAAAATATTTATTAAAAAGGGACATATTTCCTATTACCACTATCAAGAGTTGGTTTATAAATGGCATCAGTTAGATTCCTGTCTAACTTCAAATCTCTCATTTGTGGAAATCTCAGGCTGCCTGAGAGGCTTTATCAGAATTTGCTCAACAGTTTTTCTAAAAAAATGAAAGGCTTTATAAAGATTGATAGTTGGTACAATTATAACTAATTATAGATAAGGTCATAGGCAGCCTTCAACAGCAGTTCTACAACAAGATATATCCTCATGAAAGCATGCAGTGATAGCTGGAAATTCAGCCCTCACCACAAAACCAGTCATCCGCGAACTGTACAAGTACAGCTGAAAATTTTAGACTGTACAACTCCATCAGAACAGTGCAACAGTGGTTCTTTGTCATCCTCCTTTTGTTTTTTATCCATCTGTGCCACAGGCTATATTAAGGATCTCTCTAGGGCAGGAATTGTCTTTTAATTACATACAAAGGGCTTATCGTTGTGGGTCCCTTGTCTTGCTCAGAGCTACATGCCCCTCTCACACATACTAGAAACAGGAGAGGCAACACTGTCTGTCTGTGTTTGTGACCAGGCTTTCTCACACAAATACCCTCCGATCAACATCAGTCCAAGGCGATAGGTTGAGCGTGTCCAGGACTACTGCACTGTACATCAATCCCACATGGATGCACATCAACCAAGCTGTGCACAACACAGGCATCCAAATACTCTCCAAGCACGGGATCTCTCCCTGAAGAACCTGCATAAATTCTTTTCAGTCATTGAAAATTTGTCTTTCAAGCCATCTCACCTTCTTCTTCCTAAGAGACTTCTTCATTTGTTTTGCCAAAATGACTCTCTAATGTACTGCTTTACTTGCATTCACATGACAGTGTACTGATACATTTTACGCTATCGGAGGAAAAACTCTCAGTATAATCTCCTACTTCTGGTAATATGCTCAGAACCAGAATGCTTGTAAACATTGAGAACGATGGCAAATAACTATGGTCTGCTATGATCTTTGGTAACAGCAGTGTTTTTCCTACTAAGAGATAGAAAAAAAACAGCTGCATGATCCTGTGAGCTATTCACCTTGTATGAAAAACACCTGGAATGATCTTTAAGGCAATTGCTTAAAATGGCAACAATAGCAAAAGCTGTATTTTCATCTAGAGGACACAACATTATTTTCTACATTGTAGGCAGCATATGCAATTCTCCATGCAGCACAGAGGCTTACTGCTCTTGTTTGCAGGTGGCCATCAAGGGTATTTTGCAGGGAAAGGCTCTGATGGATCCATTCTATACAAATTGTAATTCTCTGGCAATGGCATATTCTCTCACACCCTACAAAGCTATCAAGTAGCTTTTTTAGGAACTATTGCTATTCCACTAACTGCTCGTGCCTCCATGAAATCCAATTATTGTTCCAATAAAGCCAAACACTAATGATAAAAGGTAAGTAAAAGTAGTAATGACTGTAATAAATGTTGTCAAGCAAAGACACCAGTAATTGAGCTTATGCAGTAATATAAAGAGATACCACTACTGGTGTGACAACCCTGAAGTCAATAGGGCTTTACCAAAATGAATATAACCCTGTGCTCCATTCCTAAACAGTCATAGCATAAAGAGGTGTTCATCACTATCCTAAAACAGTCACATAAACTCAGAACTGCAGACACATTAAAGGGTGCTGCATAGTTTAACACACGGATGAACAAGTAATTAGACTTACTTGTTTGCAGATTAAATGCCTGTACAAGAAAAGGCTTTTGTTCAGTCTGAGAAAAGAAAACAGGAAAAAAACTCAACAGTTTTCCCACATTTGCACTTTATGCAAAAAAACCCCCAAAAAAACAAAAACAAAAAACCAAACCAAACAACAATGAGATTATGCTTTAATTTTCAGTGCAGCCTGGAGGATTTTGGGAACCTTACAAGAGAACAACAAAATGCAGTGTATCAAAACAACAATTTTCAGGAGTCTCTCAAACTCTGTGAAAACATACACATCATTTAAATTTTCAGGTTCTTCAGTGAAAAGAAGAATATATCCCATTCTAAACAGGTATATCACATTCTAACTGCAGTATCTTCTTTTTGCCAGGTCATGTGAATATACTAATGAATAGAGCAAGGGATACCCCAATTCCTTGGCTGCTTTTCTTAAAGGAGAGAAAAAGATTACTTGAGACCATGTAAAAGCTAGAACCAACCCTCCACTACCACTTTGTCCCTACCCACAGACTTGTAGCTATCCACACAAACGGAACACCTTGCCCTCAATGACAGTTCAGAGTCATGGACTCTGAGACCTCC
Source organism: Acanthornis magna (assembly GCA_036785705.1). Lineage (NCBI taxonomy): Eukaryota > Metazoa > Chordata > Aves > Passeriformes > Acanthizidae > Acanthornis > Acanthornis magna. The sequence goes on from JAWUZG010000001.1 coordinate 30,530,012, forward strand.
TTTTTTAAATTTCAGTAAGCAATGGGTAACATTTCCAGCAGCATCCTAAAGAGAGGGGATTTTTTTTTTTTCTCACAAAATAAGTATCCATAACACAAACTCAGTCAGTCATATGTAAAATGGAGACTTTATATGATGGGAATAAATTCCAAGTATTATAATAGAGGCAATAAGAGGAAAGGAAAGATACCAGGGCAACTAGAAATAAAGACAGAACCCCTAATTTTAATCCTTTACTTTTTAATATTGATACACTTATTTTATATGGCTACTGTGCATATATTTCAGTATCTTCCTCAAATACTGGAGGAGGAGGATAAAGAACATGAGCAAAAAGAGAATCATCGGTTTTGTTACATGAATGGTACAATCAGATGTGCAATGTTGAATAGTTTGTTTTCATAAGGAATTCCCACAAAAGATTCCGAGACAAAGAAGAGATCTTAATGCATAAAGTATATATGTGTAAGTGTAGGAAAAAACCCAGGAAACCAAGATGACAACAGAAGAAAACAGTACACCTACACCACAGCACTAGCCAGGATGTGTCAGAGCGCAGGGGACCCAAAGTTTCCTCAGCAGTCTGACAAGACCCATTAGCATCTCGTAATAAAGCAAAGAGTATCAGAGGCTCTGGAAAAACACCATTTGAATGATTTCAAATGAGTGAGTCATTTTATCAGCTTGCATTTTGAAAGTAATGAGGCTATTTCAGTCCAGCTAAAAGTGAATAAATCTTTAACTGCCCCCAACAATCTTCCACATTTCCAGAGTAAACTGCAAAAGGGATTTAAATGCTCCTATCAAGAATATAAAGCTTCTATAGCTGCACCCTTTCTAGAGACATTTAATTAAGTATTTTTCAATAGCACAACTTGAAACAGGAGTGATTTTGCCTGCCTGCTCACCAGTGAGGAAAGCACATCACAGCCTGGCAAGGAGGAGGCAAGATCAGAGGAGCTGCTTCCCCCACGCTCAGCATTACTTGGTTCTCCCCAGATCCCCACTCTATACTTTTCCTTTGTGTTATGAGGACAACTTCAGAAAGCCCAACAACATAATAAAGCTAGGGAAAGACAACCCCATTATTACCACTGCAGAAAATAAAGCACAGATTAATGTCACTAAGGCACATGTCAGAAGAGATAATAATGATGTCTACAAATGAATCTTCTCATCAGGAGCAATGAATATAAGCACCACCGAAAACTGAGTAATAATTACATACAAATCAAAAATGGCATTGCCAGCTGCTAAGCATACATTATTCTCCAAGATAACCAAAGGGCTTGTTTTCCACTTTTCCCCTTAAAACTTGCTAAGTCTTTCTTTTCTATTCAAGTGACAGAAATTATAAAGTAGAGAAGCAGGTGCTTGCACTCCCTAGGAAGACAAATGCTAGCACCATCGGAGAGCTTGCTGCTTACAGCTCTAACTTCCTGTTGTGCCATGATGAAAGTGCAGATGTGCAATGAAGGCTTTTTTCTTGTTGCAGAAAATGGCTTTTCTGTGTCAAAACACAAACTGGTTATAAATTGTGGTAAACACACAGTTTTCCATTTTCTGAAGCATTTACTAACAATGTGCCACTCACTTTTCAAGTCCCTCTCCTACTGCTTAAGATTTGCATTTCTGCATGCTCTAACCACTGATGTTACAGTAAGATTCAAACACAGAGCAGTCACATTCAATAAAAACATGCCAGTCATGCCCTCCCAGTCTCAGCCAACAAGAGTCTGGCATATAAAATCATACTTTGGTTGTATTTCTCTGATTGCATTCCCTGTCATTTTTATAATCATTATTTCATCTGTCTTTCAAAGACAGAATAGAAGATCAAGTACCACAACTGCACACTTTTTGAACTAGTGAATTCTTTTACTGATCTTTTTTAACTCGAGTCCATATCCTAGAGATATAACTGAAGACAAGCACCAGAGAGTTTCTAAGCAAGCTATTTACCAAAGGCATGTAATTAACAATCTTCTATCAAGAAGGCAAGACATAATATAACATAATATATAAAGAATCAAGAAATGTTAACATTTACTGATATTACACTTTATCCAGAAATTTATTATCTGCAGCCAATCTGTCAGCTGGATGAGACAAGATTTTATTATTGAAATAACACAGTAAGAGTTTGCATGAAGTAGTCAAGACACTAGAAAAAGACAGACCACTTATGACACAGACTAGGGAATTGCTTTTTCCTTTACAGCTCTTGTTAGAAATCACTACAATCATTGTTGTAGTCTGCAGGTATGGAAGTACATTAATCTTTCTTCTTTACATTTTACTGCACAAGACCTATGAATTATTTCCTCTGTCCCATAAAGATTATAACCTTCCCATCTATATTATTATTCCATTCTGTTTCTGAAGTACATATATGTTATTTAATAGAAAGGATTATATTAAACAAGAATAATCACCACAAATTAAAACTAAGTAACAATTAGGGTAACAAGTTTATTAGACAAGCTGCCTAAAAATAGCACTTCTGGATGGACGTTAGTATGCCTTTTCTGCTAGCAACACACAGAGAAAAAAGATACTTTCATTTACTTGCCTCACAAGAGTGCTGAATTTTAAATTCTTCCCGACAGTACTTAGGATGTAATCATGCCTTTTTTGACAAACTGCTAAAATCATGACAGCGTTCTTAGCAGAAATTGGCACAACAGCAAAATGAAAAAGAATCAACTCATTTTCTGATGAACACTTATTTTCAGTTGGTCTGTAAAACCAAGATCAATTTGCTACTTACAATGACTAATAACTTCCTTGTCCTTGACAAGGCACTGTGTAAATTGTTACAGGCAGAGCAGTACATACAATACTGTTAAGGTGTCTACTTACTGTGTATTTGTTAATATTTCACTGTGGCAATCTCTCATTTTATACTTGTGACACGTTTTTCTTATTTTCTATTGGAATTTCTCCTATTCATTCCCATTGACCTTTGTCCTGTCATCACTGGTGCCTGTTGGCACTACTATGAAAAGCCATCCTCTTTATTCACTCTCATCCCATGCATTGTAAGACCCCATTGAGCTTTCTCTTCTCCAGACTGAGCAGTCCGAGCTCCCTCACCTTCACGCTCCCTATGTCAGGTGCTCCAAGCCCATAATCATCTCCATGGCCCTTCACAGGACCTGCTCCAGTTTGTCCACGTCTCCCCTGCACTGGGGAGCCCAGGACTGAGCTTGAAGGCATCATGCACTGCTTCTTCCTGATGGGGCAGTCTGCAGCAGACTCCCATTACAACGTCACCTACGCTGTTCTGTGCTCTTTGTCTGACCCATAAGCTTTCATGTGTCTGATCATCTCTCTGAAGGCAGAGATCCATGCATGCCTGATGCTCTCTCACATGGAAAGCTGAATAGCCCCTCCTCACCTTCCCAGAATATCATAATTTGTAACTGGCTAAGCAATTTCTCTTGAGATAAATTAATCCCCAAAGTGTTAAATCTGGAGTGCTTACTGAATTAGCAATTCTTAAGGACCCTTGTGATGCTGGTAAATCTTCAGTATTCATAATCAAATCATACCTAATACCCATAATGGGCTGCAAGAGCTCTTCAGCGCCAGGTGAGAGAAAGGTAAGTTTAACCAAAGAGAGGTGTAGCTTGCCTTCCTTCTCAGGAAAAGAAACAAAGCAGCAAGTGCTACCTGGAAATAACAATTTGGGGAATTCACAAGTAGTTCCAGTACCTGAACCAACAGGTGTTTTAATTATTTCCTGTTCCTCCTTATGTGAAGGTCAGGAGAGCAGATTTTAATTTGTGTCACAAATAAGACATTCTTAACATGAAGGCTGATGTTACCTATTTCCACTGATCTTTGAGCAACAATATGTTACAAGTGACCTCCTATATAAAAAATCATACTTCTATTTCTCCAGCAGCCTCAGTTTTCAATATTTAATAACCTAACCCTTTTAAGTAATGTGTTTAGATCTTATGGGCAATACACAACAATAAGACACTGTCTATGGATAAGTGCTCTCAACAACTGAGGGAATGAGGAAAAAAGATTGTTTTGCTCTTCATTTCAAACAGACCATTTCTGTGTTAAGGGGGCATTTCCATTTCTGATATTGGCTTCTCCAGATTAACCTATTTCCAAGCCATGTTCTTGGTTTGTGAAAAGTTAGTGAGCCACCACTGGGATGCCTGGCAGAGTCCTATCAAGGGCCCCTCTCCACTTGCAGCTTTTGGCTCAAATGTCCCAAAAGAACAAGGCAGGTAGTATAGTATACAGATATTTTCTGAAGAAGGCTTTTGGACATAGACAGTTACAGGGCTTTGAGCCCTTTCTCACCAAAAATACTCAAAACACTCTGACCATCTCAAATGTTGGGAAAAATAGAAAATAGTATAAATTGATCACACTTTTAGGACTGGCCCTGATATGAAACTTGAAACACTGCAGCTTTCAGTGTAATTTGCCACAACTCATTATTTGCCAACTGGCTACACACTGTATTTCCTCAGTATAATCCGCCAGTATGTCCAACAACTAGAAAGAGTATATGTTCAGGACACCATCAGAGTGGAAGTCCACATGATGCTCCATCTTTGCAGGCACAGTTCTGAACACAGGCAAATGAGTATTTTGACTTAAAATGGTCCTGCTACAACTTATAAAAGCTTACATGCTTTCATACTTCAGCTCTCTCAGTCACAATAATAACTTAATGCTGTCTCTGACAAACACCTTAAATGCCACATCACACAAACCATCTCCTGAAGTTTACATATACTCTTATCTTCCTTTTTGCTCGGATTTAGCTAAGACTTCTTGGGGATACCTTAAGGAATTTTTCCTCAGTAGATTAATTTAAGAGCTGAAATTCCACTGGGTTGCAAAAGCTTTGTCTTTGAATTTAATGTGCATGGACAGCAAATCTGCAGGAGTTTCTCTCAACAATAGCAGGCTTATTACTTGCACTGTATTTCTGAGCATCAGACAGGAAGATGAGTGGGAAAGCACAGGCTCACATACTGCATCCTGGAACATACAGCATCTATTAGACTCTTATTTGGGGATCACCTATTCAAAAATCTCCTGATTTCAAGCACATACCAGCCTACCATTTGGCTAACCAAGTATTTCAGGGCCTGAACAGCTTGAGTCGCACATATAACTAGAGTATGAACGTCATTTCAACAGGCTAGATTAATGCTCTGTTTAAGAAGCTCACCTATGCTAACTGTGCAAGACTCAACCAGACAAAGGACCTAGCCCCATTTCCAAGCCTGCAGCCACACTGGGAGCTACATGGACAGTAAGTTTCTTTCAAAAACATATCTAAAAAATACTTTGACATTTGTGTCTAGGTCGCAATACCATTTGTTCTGATTCTCAGCGTCAACTCAGAACGTCAAAATTTCTTTTCATTTGGAGTACACAGCTATTTGAGATTTTTCTCACAACACCTCATCAAAGCACTGGTTTATAATATTTCCCAAAAATAAAAGTTACAGTCATTTCAGCTCATAATTTCCTCACCTTTTCCCCTTACAAACAGACTCATCTTCAATGTTAGCAAAGCTGAATGCGCCGATCAGGGACTGTTCCTCTACCTGAAGATAGCTATAATTTATCTTGTTTGTGGGTGCTGTAGTTAAAACCAAGGAAGGAAAAGTAGAGGAAATGACTGCAACTATTAGGGAGTACTTTGCAGCCAACAACAAATACTGGGATGTACTTTTTGCAATACCCAGCTATGCACTGTCTTGAAGGGTGGTCATGCTCATTTAGCTGTTCCTCACAGGTTGACAGTTAGGGAGGATGTTAGTTAACGATGGGAAAAGCACTGAAAAGTAGGTCAAGTACAACAAAACTGTGGGGAAGAAGGATGTTCAAGAGGGAATTCTGTTCTTCTAAGCATATGCAAATGAGGGTGTTCACAACTGTGGCATTCAAAGACTAGAGTGTGGGGGAAAGCAAACGAAAACCAACAAGTGATCTTCTGGCTGTAGCCACAGAGGAATTTATAATTTAGTCTACTATCTGCATTTCCATTTTACAAGCAATGATGCAACTTCACTGCTACTATTCCTACTTTCAATGTTAAAAGTATGTGTACTTTATCAGGAATTGGTTCTCCAAAACAGACTTCTCTCTACAACCTGCAGAACAACTCACTGAGGGCTATGAGTCCAGCCCTGGGGTACACATCTGAGATAAAATATTGAGAGCAAAGACAGTAACAGAGTTTCTAACTTTTACGGGGAATACTTGGCAAACAATTTTATCTGTCCAGAGATCTGAAGATTAGTTTTATATTTACATACCTACATTGTATGTATATATATCCATCTCATGTCCACACTGCTTACTCGGGAGGACAGGGAGATTTCTTCCTCATAAAAGAAGTTTTGGGCAGCAGCTTTCCTTCCAGAAACACACAGAAGAAGGGAACAACCACTTCTGGAAGCATCTTTCCCCCTGTGGACCATTTCAAAAACTGCTACTCAACAGGGCTAGAATGAAATCAGGTAAACATCTAGGAAGATCTTTAACGAGATGAGGACAAAAAGGATGTCTGTCAGTTCCTTACACTCAGTAGAGAAGGAAAGTGGGATGGGAATTTACTTTGGTTTGTAGGTTTACTGCAGTTTGACCTGGCAAATGCAAAACAAGACCCCGTGGAGCTAGGGCAGCTCCCACGTGCTGTGGGGAGGAAGGTCTTTCTAGAGCACCGGTTCATATGATGCTCTCCTGTAGCTTAATCAGCTCTGGTGACTCATCTCCCCTCTCAGTTCCTGTATCTGAAATTTGGGAAGCAGGAACGAAGGTGACTGAGAGGAAAAACGCTCTGAGGAAATGAAATTAATCCCAGAGGATTTCCTGACATAAGAGTCTTTCAAGGCACTCTGACATGTTCTCAGGGCAAAACTACTGTCACGCCTGGCAGTCAAGGCTCAAGCGATGCCTTGGTGATGCTTCACGCTCCAGTGGAACGCACGGCTGCGCTTCTCGGGGCCTGGGCATGCAGCTGGCACTGCTTCAGCTCTGCCTGCTCCCTCTCCTCGCAGGGAGGAAGGGGACATGCTGCCTTCTGATGTATTTCTATTCTTACCTATTTTACATACATGCGTGTTGATAATATCTAGATATATGCAATTTATACAATTACATAGGGAAGAAGGAAAACTAACAAGAAAGGGTCAGACTTCAGGGGAAACCCAGGGTACAGCTGCCTGAATGAGAGCAAACAGACCCAAGCTCACCCTGCTCTGCTCTATCTGCTGTAGTGGATGGAACTTCCTTTCTATGTCAATTTTTACAGTATTTTGAACTCTCTCCTAATTTTATAGAAAAGGTTGATAAAAACAAGGACAACTAAGGAAGTGGTTATAAAACTATATAAATACTAGAAGTGAAAATAGAAAAAAAAAATCTTCAATATTTTAATCCCTGTTTTAACTACTCTGCTAATCTTGTACAAACATTACAATGTTTATAAACATGGATGTTATTGCCAAATTTCAGCAGAGCGAAAGAAAAAGATTTTGAACACCTTGGCATTATGGGAAATTCTAGCAGAGTAAGGCTTTAAAAAATAGTCACTGTAATTTTCATTTTAGGTTTTTTAAACAGGCATATTGTAACATTTAATTGCATCCTTTTTAATGTACTTTGTTACATCCAGAGTTGAGACATTTTCCAGTAATAGAAGAAAAACATTTCCCATAGCCACAAAACATTTTCAAAGCCTCCAGTGACAGCACAGTTTCAGTGATAAAACAATACAGTTTTGTAGCACACAACTGCCTCTACTGCACCCTATTAATTCCTGCCCACTGACATTACAATCACCCCCTGTATTATCTGTATTTTAATAAATACGGACAAGCAAACTCTCCAGAGTTTGCTTTTAATTAGATATATACGCACTCCCCAAACTCTTGGTTCTTACTCTTTTATTAGATAACTTTACTTAAATTAGTGTTCAAGAAGCACTGAAAACTCCCATTCCATCTAGCAAGATCTCCTCATTGCCAACAAAAGCTTTGATATCTGTGAACCTGCTTACAGTGTCCATCACTATGACTCAGCATATCTAAGAGCTGAACACTAAGACCATAGAGAATACAAGGGAAAGAACTGTTACGTCACTGCATCCAAATAGAAATCCCAATCATTTGCTTTGCTTTGGAGGTGTTTTTTTCAGCTTTAAGAGTTGTTGGTTCTCGTTATTTTTTGGGCCATAAAACATTCCTTCACGATGGGCATTCTGTTGCAGTCCTGCCGTGCATTCCAGCAGCACAATGATACTGAACCTAGGGCTCACTATAAGTACACATCCAACCAGGTGCTCTGCCCCAGCTGCTCCCTTCTCCAGAGGCCTCTTGGACAAAGCCTGTTGGCTTGTCAGCAGCAGCCCAGCGTGGTCCATTCACATCTACCAGCAGGTGATGAGCACATGCTGAAGGAAGAGCAGCCACCAGCTCCCCCAGAAGGCGGAAGTGATGGGAAATCAGTGTTAGAGCCAGAACAAAAAATACCTCTGTATGTGAACTGTGTCTAATTAAAAATGCAAAGTAATCTCTAACTTTATTAGTCTTAATTAGCAACTTTTTGAAGCCCGGAAAAATTTTATGAACAAAACTCATGGGGTGACAGGATACAGGCAGCTGTACAGTAAAAGGAATTCTTCCATTACTTCAGTATGTTGACTACCTGGATTGAATATGAGCTTTGCAAAAGCAAATGCTACACCTCTTATTTACTTCAAAGGCCTCTCATTCAGGCAACGCTTCCATCAACATTTATGTTGCAAATATTTTTGTACACTACTAATACATCGTTATGGGCAATGATGTTTCTAAAGAAGCATACAGATTCTGAGAGATCAAAATGTAGCTCTGAAATAATCACAGCCCCCACAAATTCTACTGCCTTATAAAATGCCTTTTCAAGGCTATCGTCTTTTTTGATGCTGAACTTCTAATAATTTTGATTATTTAGAACTACAGCCTCTCTTTCTTCCCCCCAGACTTTTTAAGCTGTACAATGCAACTGTCATCTCTCACAAGAGAAGCTACAGGAAATAACAAATGAATACAGCCTGGCAGCTTACCTTGAGTGACTCGAGTCCTGAAGGATCCAATGCTGTCTACTGACTGGGAGCTCTAGTAGCCCTCTTCAGACCATTATGACACAGATCCTCTCGACACAGCATCACTGCTACCCAGAGCCCCTTCCCTCAAGCACCAGCTTGAGCCACAAGCTTTTGGAAAGCCCAGTAACAAACCTTATGTTCCAGAGTCCTTTCTGACCTTTCTACCCCATGATTACAAGGCAACTACATTACACAAGTATTCACCACAACGTGACATCTTTATCATAATGCATCAAGCATGTGCCTCTCTCAAAAACAGGGTTATTATGAAGAAGCTGGAATAAGCGTTCAGTGATTCAATGCTGCTCTAGAGAGCACTGCAAGCCACTCTAGAGAGCACACTGCTCTGCATGTAAGTGTATCTTTAGGAACTGAGTGATTTCTTTCCTCCCAGAAGGCCGGAAGGCTTTTCTTGAACTATCCCAAGTGTGTGCATGTGTACAGCCACACACAGACTAATCCACTGCACTACAGGACTACCAACAGCCCACAACCACAAAGAGACCTCTGCCAGTGCAAAAGATTTTCTGCTTTTCCATGACCACAATCATGGAAAAACACGCTACAAGTTGTAATTTCAGTTTATTTGTATCACATATAGCTACTGCATTACCATGTCTGATGCCTTGAACTATCTATGCACATGTGCACAGGTGTGTTAAATGAGACATTCTATCACTTTAATGCTCCTTCACAGCACAAGCACACCTTGAACGACCACATGAATAGTTAAACGTGCAAAGGAGACAGAAAAAATACACAGAAACCAGCAAGTCAAATTCTATGAGCCAATCTCCCTGCGCTAAATGCACCTCTCTGCAACCCTGGCATCTTCCTTGCAACATCTGCTGCTCCAGTAGAGCAGCACAGGGAAGCCATGAGGGAGTGACAGGGGGAGTTGAAGACCCTGCCCTGTATCTTTGGGTTCAATTCTGCAAAGAACAAAAGCAACCTCCAAGCAAGATGCAGGTGTGGGTCTAAAGCCGCAGGTGTGCCATCTAAAGCACTTCTTAGATCCACTGCTTGTAACAAAGTCCAAGCTGAAGAATTCCCAGTAAGAATGTTCAACAGCTACTGTGCCTTCTAGAGCACCAGCATTATTACTACATTACAAATCTCACTGTGTTAATCATTAAGAGCCCGGAAACTCATGTTGAGAGAGGTATGACAGCAACACATGGATATATTCACTGACATTTAATATAGTCACTTTGATTAATTATTAAATCTCTAAAATGAACTTGGTGCTTGAAATGGCATTTCAAAGGGTCCAGTATTCCCATTAGCAAATTAACTTTACTCTCAACATTTGGCATTAGTTGCTTGGAAACAATTATTTAAGGCATCTAAACACACTTCACTTAATCCATACACCCCCAGTCCAGTTTCCCCACAATTCATGGAGTCATTCCCTGCTCAACAGATTTACATATTTTTGGTATTCCCTACATAGCCTGACATTCAATCTTCAAAAATAGTATCTTTGCAGCCACTGAACCTACACTTAATTTCATTCAGCTTGCCCAGCCATTTCGAAAGTCAAAAGCATGAAGACTGCTCAGAAAGAGAATTCAAATTTTAGGTATTTTATATATTTTATATACGTACAAATACATAAATATTTCTCACAGACAGAATTTTTACTTAGGAACAAATACATGCAGAGGAAAATTAAATATTCAGGCTAGGCAATTAATCAGTACAGGAAAAGGTTGTACATCAAAACACCAAATATATCTAAGGAAAAAGTTTAATAGTTGCAAAGTATTTTTTGTGTCCCTTAATTCAATACGTGTATCTGAAAAAAAATCATAAAACCAGCCAATATCTAGCCAGTATTAATTAGACAAGAAAAAATTCACAGCTATGAGCATTTTATGACTGTAGGCAAAGAGTAAATACATCTTGCTGACAAGAAGAATTAACTGTTTTTTGTTTTCTTCCTTATCATTTTCAGAAAGACTTTATTCTTCCTATAGATATTTTAAATGCTTTGCAAGAAAGTGCCAGTACAGTGAGTAAGTGTGGGATCTGATTTGGCCCAAAAAGGCTAAAAACAGGAGCTGCTGCATCAGTGGTGCCCACCTACTAACAGGGATTTCAGGAGAGGAAGGAGATGGGATGTAGTTTTCATCCTACGCTTCCTGAGCAAAGCCAGGAGGCCCCACAAGCCCAAGTAACCACCCGACCTGAACCGTAACAGATCAGATTAACAACAGCACTCGTGAATCTGACTTCAAGCAGTGTATAAAGCTAGAAAAAAACCCAGCAGGTCTAATTGCTGGTCCCACACAGTCCCTTAACAGACAAACATAGGAGGTGGCCGAGATACCGGAAGGAAGCTCTGGTCTTCTACTGAATACTGTTCCTGTCTAATACAGCAGTGCTCTAAACATGGCATTTAATTTATACCATTCATCAGTCTCACTTGAGGGTGTATGTGGGCCAGTCAGTTTAGTTTTTGTAGAAATAAATTTCATTCCCTCACATTTTCTGAGATTGGTTTAATTAAATTAAACACAGCGAGGAAGTGAAAACAAGTCTTCAACACTTTACAATAGTGGTGGTCTCATAGGTGGCTTAGTAAAAACAACTTTTACAATACAGAAACACTGATGCAATATTTTTAGGCAGCTTTAGTCTTACAATACTTGAAAAACAAGTTGTAGACAGGCTGACATTTTAAAATAATTTTGTAACTCTGCATCTCTGAATGGCTCCTAGAGTTAAAGGTTATCCAAAAGTCACAAACCGTTTTCCCAGAGTAGACTCACAATCTTGAGATTGACACACACTGTTCTGTACAGAAAACAATACACGGGGGCGGCAGGGGGAAGCCTATCTATTTGTTTCCATTTGCACATTTAATAAAATCCTATCTAGGCAAAACTGTTCTTAGGCTTCACATTCATCAGCATGACAAGATAAACCAAAGCTCACATAGAAATCACAGATTATTTTGCCTTTGGTAAGACTGATATGATGTACCCAAGGAGAAGGTGGACTGAGGCCTGACTTGGTGCTAGAGGTATGTCTAGAAAAAAAGTACTTTTGCCTGGTATGGAGCAGCGATGAGTATGGGCAATGTTTCAATTAGATGTTAGAAAATGTTTCTTCACTGACTTTGTGAAGCATTGGAAAAAGCTGCCCAAAGAAGTGGTGAAATCACCACCCCTGGAAGTTTTTGAAAAACCATCTAGATGTGGCACTTGGGGGCATGGTTTAGTGGTGAGCATGGCAGTGTTAACCTAACAGTTGGACCCGATTATCTTAGAGGTCTTTTCCAACCTTAATGATTCTATGAAAGGGACATGGACATTGTCCTGTCTCTGGCACCTCCTCAGCCAGTACCTCTGCTCCCCCTGGAAACAGAACTATACAGATGGCCAGTAAAGTAAAAAGACAAAAAAAACCAAGAAGAAAAATCTCACACGAATTTGCTCCTACATTTCAATCATTCTTCAAGAAATGACAGGGTAAGATTTGCTTCACAATTTACCAGCAGTTAGAAAATATTATCAAAAGAAATTGCTGGTGTCCCCACATGCCAAGTGCTGTCCATCAGAGCCAGAGCAGCACAGAAGTATTGACCCCAGGGAACAGCCAGGCAGCCTGCAGACAAGCCAGAGAGGGTAATGTCCTCAGCACACACAATACAAAAAAATGTCTTCATGTCGATTAAATATTTACTTTCTTATTTCCTATGGCAAAAACACAGAGCTGGGAAAATAATTTACAGATAAAAACCCAAAGATGTTTGAAGGGGTTTTGAAGATGTTTGAACTCCTGAGGATACAGGAACTTCGCCTGTTAGGGAGGTTGCTCATTTTTCCCCCTTCACAATTCAAACACGCTCACTGAGTAGAAATGTGGGTTATCTACACTTAAGGAGCAGCATAAGGGGATTTCATACATGCTGCTCTTGAAATAAGTTCAGAAAAGCAAAAAGGTAATTCAGTAATCAAAAGTCATTATTCTGGAAACATACACACACACACACACACACACACACACACACACACACACACAGATATCTGAGTTGAAATTTCAACATCAAGGGTTTTTTCCCCTAATAGCTGCTCTCCCAGCAGAAGCTCAGGAGCGCCCATGCCTGCTCCGCCCTGCCCCACAGGCACAAACAGGACTCTCATTCAGCAAAGGCAGTTCTTCAGTTCTGCATCAGATTCAAGTCTAACTGCAGACACAGAGACTGAAGCTTAATACCTTTGATCTCCTGCTGCAACCCTAAGTTCCAGACATAAACGATTTATTCTACTGTGACTGCACCTCAAAAGTTTGCTTTGCTGCAAGTTCTTCAAGTCCTTTTTTTCAAACATCAGAAGAAACAAAACTGAGCTGCTCTAAGCAAAGTGACCAACATAAATGCACACCTCATCTTTTGCCATTTCCAGTCGTTCATATCCTACCAAAAACCTCAAGCTGTCACTTACTACCCCACGTGCATTTTCTATGTGCACATACAGATGTGCTTAGCTCCTGTCCAAAATTCAGTCCACAACTCCAGCATTCCCACTGGCCGCCCTACCAAAGGGAGCACACATTCATCTGCTTGGATTCTGTAATAAAAACTGGCTTTCATACAGTAAGAAGCAGCAGTCAGGTCTTCTCTAAAACTCCACATAAAACCATTTTCCACTCCGAGTGAATAAAAATGAAATAAATAAAAAATCACTGTACTTAGCAGGCAATTTAACACATTTAATATTTACTACAATACATCTATCTACTTCAGTTTTTGCTCCAGTAGAACAGCATTTTAGGGTCAGTATCAAATAAGTCTCACTTTTTGCCTTTCGTTTCCTTCTTTTCCTGCCTCCTGCCCCCCAGCAAGCATTACTGCTTAAATATTATTATTCTCTCAAATAATAATCTCAAATTCTAAGTGAAGGCTCATGTATAAAAGATACTAGCAAGAATAATTGGCTTTTCCTAAAAAAAGAAATCAGCAATAAAGTGTATTAATCAATGATTATTGAATTCAGTGCTCCAGGCTAGTGGTTCCTGTCAACAGCGGTCCTTCAAAACCAGGTTTTCCTCTTCAGTTTTAATGAACAAGGTTGAAATACTGCACTGAAATGAAATAATGTAGAACTAATCAACTGTCTTTGTTTTTGAAGTCTGAGCAATTTTCTTGAGAACCAAAATGAAACAGAACCACCATGATTACAAATTATATTAGAGGAAACAATACAGAGATACTTATCTCTCAATCAAAAGATGTTTTATCTCTGCCAGAAATGGGTACAAAGTATAGAAACACAATACAGACAACAAACAACAATACAGACAACTGGGAAGAAACTGTTAGAATTACTATTTTGTTCTACCCACACACACCATTTTCTTTCTGGCTCCCTGCTACAGCCTTATACTGAAGCTGTGCCAACGGGACCACTCACACTAGTGCAGTTACATGCCTGGCACTTGCAGGACCAAATCTTCGGTTAGCCTACAGCATGGCACAGCTGAGACAATACAAAACCTCTAAAAAACCTCCCACCACCAGCTCTGCAAATCTGCTTGATAAAATAAACACCAAGCAGAAAAAGTGCAATTACTGCAGACAGATTTTTGAGAGCTTTGTTTTCCATGCAGCAGCTATAAACAAACAAATAAATCTCCCCATGCATTTTAAGATGCACAGGAAAACACATCAAAATCCAAGATCAGAACCTCTGACTAAAACAGCTGAATTTGCAGATGCAAAGGCTATTTGAACTTCACTTCCTTTGCTTCTTTCCCAGACAGCTTCCTATTCACATTTTTTTAACCTAGCCTTAAGTTAAGGCATCCCCAGCGGCCTTGGGTCAAGCCTAAAGGCAGGACACATTCATCTTGAGCTGTAGTCTATGCTGTCATATTTAACAACTGACCATCCCCCTGGCTGGCTGAGCAGCACACACGAGTCTGTTTAAATAAATAAGTAAGCAGAAAGAGCAGCTGGCAGCCAGAATACAAGTAACGTATGCTTTTTAAAAGTAAACCATATACTGTAGACCATGAGCAGGCATTTTCCATTTTGTATTAGTAAGACACATACCTCTGACTCCATCCTTTCCTTCTGAATATGACTAGAAAGCCTTCCTTGCATGAGGGTTTAAATGACTGCAGATGGGATCAGTCGGCTTTCTCCACTTTGTGATAATGGTTTGATTTTATGACAAAACTACAAAGAAAATCTTTATTAGACTGCAAATTCAGAAAGTACTGTGTGCCATGATTTTATTTTTCAAGTACTTTAAAGGCCTTCAGGATACATGAGGAGAAAGGGGTTTCACATATGTAGTTCAGAAAATACATAAAATTTCCACTTTGGAAAAAACACCCAAATCAGGAAAACAGGGTCACTCAATTGCCCAGGGCCCAGTTGAAGAATTAAAGAACTATATGCATCAGCAAAGGGAAAGGGAGGCTGGAGAAGGATTTTAAAAAAAAAAAAAAAGCTGCCACAGTGACACAGTGGGTTGTATATAATACCAAAATGTGCTTTCTCATTACGTATCATTCCCTAACCTCCATACTGTGGTCCTTGTTACTATATTAGACTGGACTTCAAAACTGGAAAAATTTTCCAGATTCCACAAGCTGAATTTAGGAGCCTACAGATAAACTATTCAATGATCTTCTGGGAAGAACTGATCATTTTCAATCAGTACAATAACTGAAAGAAAAACTCAGGGAAAGTCACCTATTAAACTATTACATATTTTCACATATTGCTTGTTTCTCAGAGTCTTTTTTAAGTTTAATGTAGCTCTCCATTTAAAAAATGCAACTTGTGACCAAGAAAATATTACCAGCAATTTCAAGAACAATTTTAACTGTTTAGAAAAGCAGTTTAAATAAGCAGAAGTAATCATAAGTGTTTATTAATCACCTTCTGTAGGTACTCAAAATCAAGTTAGATTTTTCTCCTTATTTGTACATTTTCCTGTATCAGTTGCTGGTAGTTTACATAAAACTAAGGCCATAAAGTTGCTGCTGCTTACCATCCATTAATTGATCATGTAAGACATACTTACCAAGTCATCAAGACTTGAAAGATTTCATCACAAAATAAGAGCTCACTCACTAAAACTACATTTTCCTTACCTGAAAATCCACTGACATTTTACCAGTGCATGGAACGCCAATACATTGACACTGTGCAAGAATTAATTCCAAGCAATTGCTTTCAGAATTTAAAAAATTGTCTTAATTGCAATTTTGTGAGAAAGACAGAGGATCTGAGCATTTTCCATACATTAAAGCTATTTTCGTCCAATAGAGCAGTGTGTTACCTTGGCCTGCTTCTCTACTCACACTGATGTAACCTCCTTCATAATTATACCCTCAGCAAAATTTTTGTAAGAGACTTAAATCAACAGCTAATAAACTTCTTTCACTACCTAAAAGGAAGAAAACAACCTATTGTGAATGGACATGTGGCTGTTAAAAGCTCAATTATCTGTACAAGACAAAGGACCACAAACTCCAGGCTGTAACTAGAACAGCCTTCGACAGTTTTGCTCAGTCTGTGGAAACAATTTGCATGACACAATCTGCCCTATAAAACCCGCAGCCGTTCAGACTGTTAAAAGCGCCTGCATTCAAAGAAGTTGTGGAGGAAAAAAAAAACACCAAAAAAGCCAAAAGAAACTACAAAGGAGCACTATTCTCTACCCACCCAAGAACAAAATACAAACACTGAATTGCAGCACACAAATCAAGTATCAATTACAAAAAAAAAAAATATTCAGTGCATTCTCCATCCCTTGTGATATGCTTGGGAGCAGTGTCATTCTAAAAGGTTGGTCGTACTCTTCTCAGCAGATAAACTTCTCCCCCTCTGTTCTCCTGTAGCGCAGGGCTGGGTATCCCCTGCCTGAAGAAGCCAGCTAAGACACACATGACCATTGGGAGAGCAGCTGATCATTTTCAAAACCTACCACATTCATAAATACACTTCTATTTTTGTGAGATGTTTAACGTGTACCAAGAACAACAAAGGCAAATCATAATTAACCTAAGCTTGAGAAGACTTCTTTTTTTTTTCCTGCCAGGGTATGGCAACAGATTTAGAAGTGCTAGGGATGCCTGTGTAACTCCTCTGTAAACCTGTGAAGTCCAGGTGAAATACAGGGCAAGTTACAGAGGGAGCATTTCAGCGACTACCAAAATGTCATTAAATTCATAGGGATTTCAGAGTTCCTCCCTCATGCTGCACTTTATTTAATTAGTGATGGGCAGCTATAACCACCAGCCTGAAGAGCTTTGGTTTCTCCATTTCAGAAGGCATTCCCATCTCCTTTTAGAAATGAAAGGGAGCATAGCATTTTCATGACAAGCCACGTGAAATTCTACCACTATGCAATGGAAAATCCGCGTTCCTGCTTTCCAAACTGTAAATGCCACCAGACGTATTTAGATTTACTGACAACTGACCTGAGCACCGCTGCTGCTGCTGGCAGTGCTCTGCCATAGATCCAGGCTCTCTCCCAACTTTCCTTCACAAGCATTTTCTCATTTTCCCTAAACTAGGCTGTCAGATGCAACGTCCCTATCAGACAGTGTGGCGAACATCCCTTTTGATTTCTGAGCATTGGGCGCTAATACAGCTGGCACCACAGCCTGCAGCTACTGCCGTGACTCATGCCCTGGTGACTCCACAACTTAACTGGGCTCCTGCAAATGGGGTGCAGGTAGCAGGTCAGCAGGGCTTTAAATTTTTTCCTACTCCAACCTACAGAAAGCAAGGCCAAAAAGCTAGTGTCTCTGTATTTAAAACGTGTTTGCATATCATTCATTTTGTACTGCATTTATTTGTAATATATTGTGAATATTTTCTTTTCTCTTTTAATAGAGATGCTGCCAGCTGACAGAATAGTGGCAGGGTACATTGTTACCATTCTGGGAGAGGGACCATGTTATCCAAATAACATAGACCTGAGCAGCCACAGAGCTTGTTAAACACACCCAAAGGAGGCATTTGCAAACAGACTTGAAAACAATTTACAGAGTTAATACTTCACATGGTATCTGCATACTTTTGATTTCACTTTGTTTTTCACGGTTTCATTCAAACCGTATTTTCCCCAAAGCTGTCTTAAAACTCTTTTCTGCCTTCCAAAATTAGCTCTTCTGATGGTAATCCTTCCAAAGATAGTTCACCTCAAGTGTCTCTCATCATCTGTTCAAAGTGCCCAGAGACAGCCAAAAAATAAATCTGATTCCTCCCTCCTCTGTCCCACAGCTGCCCACAGTGCTCCCTCACAATGTCAGCACAGAGATTGTACAACAGAATGCACTGAAGTGATACACACGTGATCAGATCCTATGGCCACTCACCAAAATTTACTTCTGCATCTTAACTTCAAGGACATGAGATCTTGGTTCATTTATAGCAAATATTACATCCATAACAAGCTGTTATGACATTTCCACAGCATGCTAAACCCCAAGGAACTGTTGGCTCCACGTTCTCTACTACATGTATGTGTGCACACACACACAAACCATTAAAAAAGCAAACTTCAAGTTTCAGATTTAAGAGTTTCTCAACTTGGTCTCCTTTTGCATATGCATTACAACACAATCTTTAATTACCTGATGTACCTGTTGCATGAGACCGTACTTCATTTAATGCCCAAAAGAAATTATTTTTACTACCTGATAAATTATTTAAGACCTTGCTTTCCCTTCATTGCTCAAAGTGTAATTCCATGCCTTGATTCCCACTCTTAATTCAAGCCCTTCTCTATGGACATTAATTTCTCCCCAAGTTCTTGTACTGTGCTCATCACTGTAGCATTTGATAGCTTAGTAAACACAAATTTATTTTCACAGCATACCTGTGAAGGAGAGGTACAATTAACTTCATCTCATAGGTGGAGAACCAGACTACAGGGAGATTATCATGAAAGCTAAGCAAGAATTGAAAGGTTGCAGCCTGAGATGCCTTATGGCTGGATTTTCAGACTACTGAGGTTTATGTAATTTTTGTATATACAAAACATATCACGCTTGGCTACAGCAACTGGCACCAGACATCTGCAAATTCAAGGTCTCAAGTGAGGAAAATGAGGGATGAGCCCTGAAAAGATCTGGTGCCCCTCTGTCACACCAGCACCACAGCAGAAGTGATCGGCCATTCCTTTATTAAGGACTCTTTAGTGAGAGGCCAAATGAACGTCCTAGAGGCACCCTTAGTTCTGCTGCCTTTTAAATTTGGACTACATGTCCTCAGAATGCTGATTTGTGTATCATTTCCTGGGTTTCAGAGGCAAACTAGAAAATGCCCTGAAGAAAATCAGTAGCGTTAAGGAGCCAGGGTCATCAGCAGTGAGGTCATCGTGGACCCCTGCACCCAGTCACAGCAGAACCCCTGTGCTTTTCTGCTGAAAAACATTAAACAAAGTTGCCCAGTAATTTCTGCATATTACAATAAGTGCCACCACATTTGTCTTATCGAAATAACTATGTAAACAGGTGTTCATATTCATGATGATGATTAATTACAGCTGTCATGCCCTGCTAACAAAACACAACAATCATTCAATAAATGTTTATAATCTTGTCAGCAAGCAACTTAAATCGTTTCTTTCTTTGTTCCACTAATTGTTTCAAGTTTTCCACTGGAACTGAAGGCCAATATTAAAACTGACACCTCAGTAGTTGCTTTTACCTCTCTCTTTAATCTTAGTTCATAAAACCTGATATTTCATTCACTTCACAATATCCAAGGGGAAAAAATAATCACATCACTACATGTTCACGATGTAAACTGACAAAGCCATGATTAAAACCATGGACTTACACATCATTTCCTAGTAGGAAGCCCAAATCTCTCCAAATTCCTTTGTTTGAATATGAATATCATATATGCTTGACACACTAAAATATAAAGGGTGCCAAATTCTCTAAGATACCAAAGTACAACCTCACACCAGCAGCCACTAGAAGAGGGGGAAGACCTAGAATGAGTAAATTTCTTGTGCAGGGACAATCAGGATCTTTAATTATTTAGTAAAGGATAGGACTGGAAAGTAAATGAAAGAAAAGTAGCACAGGAATTGTACCCTCATAATTGCTAGCAGGGAGAAGTGCTTACACTTCATGCAAAGAATTATATAACTCAGGTCTCATTATTTCAGTGCCCTAAAATAAATAAGCTGTTTTCCCTCAAGTAACTCCAAAGCAGCGTTTTACTATCCATGCTCTGTGCTGACCCGGGAAGCTAAGGGCCACTGGTAGAAGAGCCACAAAGGGTCATTTAAAAAAGCAGTCCTATTACTAATAAATTTAAAACTGGCTGTTGCACCACAGTTTTAAAGAAAAAAAAAAAACAAAACCAAAATGAAACAACAAGAAAAAACAAAACAAAAAACCCAAACAAACACACAAACCAAACAAAAATAAAAACAAACAAAAAACCCAAAACAAAACAAAACAAAAAACCCCAAACAAAAAAAAAAAACAAAAAACAAACAAAACAAAAAAAACAAACGCAAAAACCAAAACAACCAGCACACACCCACCTGGCAAGAAGAAATGCACTGCTCCAGTCCTGCAGGGAACCCCACAGCCTTGGGTTTAGGTGCCTCACTGACAGACCCTGTGGCTGGGTATCACACTATTGTAGCACAGGTAGTAACACCAATTTAGTTATATTTGAACTTATATAAACAACAAAATGCAGCTAAACCCACTATTCAATCCGACTAAACATCTACAAACACAAGCTTCATCCCAAGACTTAAATGTTTTAACTAATATAAAACAGAAAAGGAGTAAAATGAGATTTTAATATATGCGTATTTCTTATGGGCTTAGAAAACCTAAATAATTTCATGGGAGGCTGAAGAGCTGCTAACAGACTTCTTTTTATTACCTACTCCTACTAGCTTGCTTGTCTATAAAATGAGAATAGTATGTAATTCTTCTCCTCCACTTGGGTTCCACTAGAAAGAATATGTTCACTAGCAACCATGATGAGCAAGATGGTAAACAAAGGGGATCATCTCCAAAACAGACACATACCTCACCAGAATTCAAGTGATTCTCTGCAAGAGAATGGTTGTCTTGAAATACAAAACTGCACTAGATGCAATAACCAATTGTTTAAAAAAAAAACAACTTTTTTTCAACCATTTTCAACACCTATGTGCGTAGAAGAAGATGAAAAAGCAAGAGAAACAGCATGAGGGTACACCTTTATCTAACAACTGCCTGAATTTTATCCAAAGTGGAAAATACTGCAATTGTCACATGGGAACTCTTAGCAGTGGATGCAGAGACAACATCACTTGCTACCACTTTTGTTTCATTCAGAAAACCCTGAATGGGAAAGTTGACACTGCCTGTCCCAGCAATAAAGCTTCAAATACAGCAGCCTCCTTTATCACCGTGTCTGGCTTGCGAACTGACACTGGATGGTAGCCCTGTGATGACAGAGTCTGTCTGCACACGGGCATCGCACCCACGATGAACTCGTGGTGTTGGGGCTATCCAGATCTTAGGAAAAAAAGTGGGTTATGGAAAACAGAAATACTCAAGAACATTAATGAAAATCTCCAGATTCCAACAACCATAAAACAGTTATTAAGAAGGAAATGAGAATTTTGAATAAATTTTACTTATTTTTTTAAATGCTATTTTCATAGTGTTTTCAAAGCCTTCTATATCCTCTTCTCAGGTTGCCAAGCCTTTTTTTCTTACAGGCTTCAACAAATATTTTACCTTTAGTTCCTGAGAAAGCTGAAATTTTACTGTACTGACATGACAGGATCTGTGATAGGTGAAGAACAACCCACATACACATGCACATCCAGTTAAACTGCAAACTAGCAACACACACTCATTGAAAAATGAAAAGTGGTTGTCCTGCATTCCTCACCCTTAAGATCAATTAACACTTCTGCAACTTGAGCTAGAGATATTCAATTCCCTTGTCACCACGTGACTCATAAAATCATTAACTCTTCTGCAACCCCAATCAAATCTATGAGACTGCTGCAAACAAGAACTATTTGTACCAATTTGCAAAACGGAGAAAATCTTGACAAGAGTGATGTTGCTACTGACCACAGCATTAAGAAACCATAGGTATGTCACCCCTCTTGGTGTTTCGTCTTACATATTTAATACAGCTTTAACACCACCTCAGGTATGAAATGCGAAGACATTTATTCCTAACATTTTGGCACCCATGGTGCAGGAGTTTCTGCACCATAACATCGAGCTGTGTTGGAGAATAATGCCCAAGCAGAGTTTTCTTTTTCTGCTGACACCATGCCAAGAAGTATGTCACATATCCGATATTAATTTTAACTAATCATTCCCAGATTTCAGTCAACAAAGAGGACATTTTCAATTGAGTCACATAAAACCTTCAGTTTTTCTTTTTTTACCTTATTTGCTAGGCTAGGAGTTAAATACCTTACCTTCACTTTCCAGTGATGACACAGGGAGAGGGAAGGGGAAATAAGATCATCACATGTATTTAGGGGACAAATTCAAAGAGGTTGATGGTCCTAAACTGAGGAACCAGATAATTCTCACACCAGAATTGTGAAATAACTAACAAATGGCATCAGAGAGGGAAATAACACACGACTTCACTGCAGATGCAGACTATGGCAGATTACTGTGTCTAACGCACCAATGCTCTCATTACACAACACATACTAGGCCTTGACAAAGGATAGAAGAAAGTTATTCATGTGACCCTGGTGACTAAATGGAACATTCTAAGGTCAAGGCCAAAATCATGGGGCCTTTCAGGTTAGTGGGTGTTTACTAGTAGAATTCTTTAAACATTGCTTTCTGGCATCATTATTTACTATTATCATTGCACCAATATAGAAAGTAAAACCTTCATGCCAACAGACTACGCTGTGAACCATGTTGGGAAGAACATCAAAAGAAGAACCACCAATGAGAAAAAGAGATCTTTCAGGAGATCTCTTTCAGGATCCGTCTCTTGCAGGAGACGAATGACAGACACCAGAAGTAACATAAGACAAAATTTAACAAGAAGTATTCACAGCAATACCCTCTAGACCTGCATGTTTCATGCAATCTGTGAAGTTCCAAAATCAACTGGAAGAAACTCAAATCTTTGAAAAATAAAGACTTAGTGCTGAAATAATTTTAGGGTGTGGGAAGAAGTGTTTGCTTGGTCAGAGGTGACCAAGCTGGGCTGGGTCCCAAACCCACACTCCCACTCAAGACTAAGCTGAAACTCAAAGGTCTTGGCACAACACCCTGACTTCAGCAAAAGGACATATGTCATTTTTGGGAGCATTCCAGGAAGTTCTACTACACAGCATTCCTGATGGTTTGCAAACAGTCTTTGTAATAATGTAACAAGGGCCTTTTTTCATGCAAAGCCTAATTATAAGGAACAGGTTGAATGGCAGTGCCATAATGCTGCTCAAGATAAATATGATGCTTTTAAAAGTGTTTTATGCAAAAAGCACCAACTTGTCTGAGTAGGTTGGGTAGCAATTTCATCACCCATTATGTTCACACTGCAAAGTCTCACCAAAATGAGTATGATGCCTGCACTACTAATGTCAGTATGTGCTTGCATACCAAAATTACTACTTTAGTTTTTCTAGCATTATGTAGCACAGACTCTTCAGAAAGATAGGACAGCTGGTGTTGCACATCAAAACAAGGTTACCCATTAACTGAACACAAGTGGATGAAATGTCCAAGAAAAAAGACATCTGCCTCAGGAGCTGGGGTATCTTTTTTTTACCCAGGGAGCTTTAGGCAGCATTGCACATTCCCTTCGTCCAGCTGTGGCCCAACATCACAGCTAATATGGTCTTCCATGAAAAGGCTTCAGAGTAAAGACAGTATACCAAACAATGGGAGATACAATTTCCCAATACTCAGGCACAGCTGGGCTAAGGACAAACTAAAGTCACCTTTTTCCTGTGATTCCCAGAGGCCTATTCTGTTTTTAACTTTGTTGTCTTTGTTTGATCTGTGGTTATTCTAATGCAGTTTCTGCATTTTCCCATTAATTCTGCCTCCATACAACACTCTAAGCAATATTACGAATGGGGGAAGAGAGAGAGTAACAAGCTCATAAAGTGATTGTCTCAGACAATCTTCAAATGTACTGGCTAATTGGATATATAATTCATAAATGATGATGGAGAAGGGATGCCTAACAACATAAAGGAAACAAAATCTAAAAAAGCTCTAGCTCTGTTCAGTTGAATGAACAATAGGCATTTGATTTCATTAGCTCTGATATTCTAAAAACTGTACCAATAAATACAATCTTTCTCACATGCACACATTCTTCTAAGCAAAGAACTGCTGAAGGAATGGCTATTAAAAGCTCTGCAATTACTCTAAATTTGTACTGCAAACAGTGTAACACCAGACCATAATTAAATTAAATATGAAACATTTCATTGTCCCAAATACATGAAATTCCATTTGAAGAGAGAATTTATAGTAGCACCGGCAGCATCTTTTCAGATTTTGCACATTGCTGTAAGGAACTCCCACACCTATCCAACCAAAACATTGACACATAGAACCCATGGAAAGACCAGACAAAAGCACTTGAGGAGGAACTGTGTTTGAGACGGTATCTCTATAAAGACTGCATGGCTCGAATCTCCTGTGACAGTTTGGTTTAAGTCACTGTGAGAAGTAGCAAACTCCTTGTGCATCCAGCTCCATAGGACTGTGCACTATTTTGATCATTCAGTGTGAGTACTTGAACACTGTTGTAAACACCACTTCAAAATCTGACACACATTTCATCCAGTCTTAAATACTTACAACCTCCACAAGCTGAAATGTATACTATCCTTTTATTTTCTAAGTAGAGTAAAAGGAAAAACCTATTAGATATTTGGCTCAATCTTAGTGTCATACATTAAGTTAAGAGTTAATAATTTATTAATCATCATTCAAGAAACCCTTATTACACTTGACAGTTTTTGGAGGGGTTTTGCTTTCTTCTTTAAAGGATCTTCAACAACAACAATCAGCTAGGGAAATACTTTGACATACGGCTTTGACATGTTCTTTTGATTTACATATTAAAGCAAGAAAAAGTTACGTGCTTTCACTAACATATATCACTTTCAAATTTTTCAGTGCTAAACAGATTTAAATTTTTATTCTTGTGTAGCAGATTGTGAAACAGACTTTATGTCACTATGTTACTCATTATGACTGCATTGTCCCTCAAATAGGTCTTTCTCTTGCAAGAACTCGCTCTTAACAACTTAGATAAATCATATAGTTCAGTATTATCAGCATGATGAATTTTCTTGAAAATGGAAAGCAAACAAAATTGTATCAAGAAGAATCCCAGTCAACAATCAAGCACCCTACATTAGTTCTCTTTTGGAGATAGGCAAACATGGCACATTGGGAGAAAGCCAATAAGAACAACTCTTTTGTTTCCTAATTTTCCACAAGATAGCAGTTCTCTGGTGCCGTAAGGCACAATCACATTTATCATTTTATCTTAAAACAAATGTAAGATTCTTATGATTTATATCAGCAAAGTAGAAATGAAGCCAAAAAGATACTGACAGTCACTCACATGGTACAGAACAACAAAAAAGTGCACCAAACTTCAGCAGCTCAACAAGGCACAGCTTCACTGCAAAGGTCCCAAACCAGTGGCCAAAACAGCAGAAGCCTTTTTAAAATGCAATTTCTGCGCATGGCTGGTTCTACTGCCAACCACCTCACCCTGACAGGGCGACAGGCAGGGGCTGAGCGTGGCTTCCCCTCTCTCCCACTCTCCCTGTGGGCACCTCTGGGCACGTCCCCTCCTCCAGAGGACCACAGCAGACCAGCAGCTCTGAAGCCTGACAGGTACAGTGGACAAACTGTAAGAAGCTTGCAGTGTCCAGTGCATAGTTTGCACAGGGACTTCTGAGCAGGTAGTTTATTTTGGTTTTGGCAGAGCTGCCGAGTGCCATCACGTGAGTGCCAGCAAACAAAACCCCCACTTAATTCTCCAGGAGTGGTCCTGGACCTGCAGCAAGGAGCCAGCCCATTCAATTTACTCACTACTGAAAAGACCAGGTCACAGCAGAGGCTTAGTAAACTGACTCTCCCTCAATACCAAACATTAATCATCAACTTCAACTTAGAAATAAGTGCTTGCTGTCTCTGTAGTGTTTTAAAAATATCCACACAGCTTTCCAAAGGCACTCCACAAGGGCTACCACCACCCTACCCGCTTCTCAACAGAGTGTTTTAACAAAAGGTTTCCAGCAGTCAGACTGGATTAACTGCGTCTGAAATCTCACCAGGGTCTGCAGACAGACCCCCTTCACTTTGCGAGCTTCTGTGCCACTTCAGATGCTTTGTATTGTTCAGCAGCAGCAGAGTCAAATAAAGCCCTCACAGGAACGGACTTTTAATACACACATAGATGAGGCTCAGGTTCTAGCAAGGAAGGAATATTGTTTGCATTTTTGGAGTTTAAACATCTTAAGAGCATAACATTTATCACAGCCAAAGGAAAATGAGGTTATGCAAAATACTTACTTCGAAAATGTTCTGAGGCATAATAGTAGACATCCTCATAGCCCTCGTGGTAATCCTCCTCTGGCCGGTACTTTTTGCCTTTTCTTCTTCTCGATCTTCTTATCTGCTTGACAAAGCCCAAGAAGCGCTCCATCTCCTTCCTCACTCACAGCCCCAGCTGGCAGCCCCCTTCACCCTCTGCTTCACAAAGAGCTGTCCCAGCATGAATCAACCGTGAGCACCAGAGCAGAGCTGCAGCTCCCACCAGCCGCTCCGCTACCATTAAACAACCCCTCCCTTATCTCAGCTGTGACTAGGAAGCATATTGTTTTTCCTTGAAAAAATAAAAGGGACACAGACACACTTTATCAAATCTACTGACTGGAATATTTCAACATGAAAATAAATATAGGAGGAAAGCATTGAAGAAAAAGGAGAATTTCAGTATTTCAAGCTGTTATTAAGCAGCAGAGCACAAAGTTGAAGAGACCTGCTTTCCAGCAAGGGGAAGCCCAGCACTGTGAGCTCTCTATCCTGTGTCTCCATCATTTGAAGAGGGGCTGGGAGGCGGGGATAGATGTTAGTCAATGGACTGAACCATATCTCAAGGCAAAACAGGTTTCCATTTGCCAGTTAAATGCTGCCCCCATCTCTACCCGGGCACAGGCTCGGGAGCCCGTTTGATTTCATTTGTTGTAAGAAGAGGAAACACACCAATCCATTTCTGGCATCTCATACGCTGGATGAATAAAGAGCAAAGTGGTTTAATCCATACACACAGCCCACTCACCGGCAAGTGTGTGCCGAATGTGTTAATTGGAGCAGCAGGGAGAAAGCTCGGCAGCTGTTAAAAAATGACACATATACCCACCGGGCATTAGTGTATTCTAATCACTGCTAGATCCAAACATTAAAAGGCACTCCACAGACAGGTCTCCTACAGAGCTGGCCAGGGTATATAGCAATAGGCAAACAAAGGAAGCGACATCACAAGCACACTATGACAATGCTCATTTTGAATCCCAGCAGAGTTCCAAAAACTTTAAAATTAAGGTGCGGCAGATTATCCTTTGCACAGGGTGAGAGAAGCAAAAAGCTGAAAAGGTGCTGGCTCACTTCCCTTGCTGCATGCCTGAAACCCACATGCATTCCCTAAGATAAGGCTGGAATTTCATCCGTGTTTCTGATGAAGTTTCCCTCCCGCACAAAAACAAAAGCAGTGACTGCTCGAATCCTATAACATCGATATCTGTCATGGGGTTTTTATTGTAATCACATTCCTGCAAGCCCAGTGAGGTCTCTAGTCCAGCAGGACCTCCCCTGTCTGCTGGCACAAATCAGGGAACAAGCAGTCACCTCTGTCAAACTATGTGCAGAATATGGCCACTTGGTATCCAGGCTCCCAAGAGATAACACTTTGCACCTATGAGCATAAGGAAGTCAGAAAGTCTTCCTGTAAAACAGATTTTACAGGTTCATCATCTGGAAAATGAAGAGCACGCAGAGCAGGGATTAATTTCTGGTGATGCAGACATTTCAGTGAGTCATTATTTTGAAAAGCGTAAATCAGGACAGTGTTTTCAAAAGCACAAAAAGAAGTAAAGCAAAAACCAGGATTGTAACTTATCACTTCTGTTTCAAAATAAGTATGCAGAGATTGATAAGTATTAAGTTGGAATTTTCTAGTTTTGAAACATGAGAAAGTTATAAGTAAAGGTCAGCTAGACCTGATATCTAAAGGTCCCTGAGGATCCTAAAACACACACACACTGAAAGCTGGAACTGCAATTCTTTAGGGCTTGTTCCAGCTTTCCAGGTATTTTAAAACAATATTGTCACAAACCCACACTCATTTCATCCATAAAAGCTCAAAAAACCCTGGATGTTCCTACTAAGCTCCCCACAGGAATACAGAGTCATCCTCCTTGACCTCACCAGCCCTGCTTTCCCACTGTGAAAATGCAGCCGCTGTCACTAGCTGATGAACACCCCCAGGGCACCACCAGAACTATTTTTAGTGAAACTTCTACAAGGAGATGGTGTTTCATTACAAGTCTGTATTTATCACACAGCTTTCAACTTTCAAATGGTAAAGACCTTACAGGAATATTACAGGCAAATTACAAAAAATAAAAAGCCAATAAAACTTCACCTATGGACCTTAAGAAGGGATCACCGTATGTTTTGAAGGTTTCAACTCACATCTCTTCTCTGCTCTGCCACCAAGCAGCAAAAACATTAGTGTCACGAGACATGAAAAGCAAAGTCGTAGCCTATAGCAGTGGCAGCACTCTCTTTTCAGAGACGGAAATGTTGGTTTGATGTTGGAATTACCCCTGTTGAGGACCCTCCCCAGCAGATGTGCAAAAAGGTGTTTGTAGGTGTTGGAAACATTCAAGACAGAAGTCTTGCAGCCATCACTGCTTCTTTAAGTTAAATTATTAAGTTCAATTAAAAATGACAAAGCTTTTTAAAAGGGAGAAAATGTAAAACTTTCTTGCTTTTAAACTGTCTTCTAAATGAAAGTTGAAAACGGGAATCAAGCAGACACATTCAGCTTTCATTAAGAAAATATGACCTCTTCCAGTGCCTCTGTTGCTCAAGATGCTCCTCCAGAAGCAGCTTCCCCAGCCCTCAGCATGCCCTAGGGAGACCTCGGTCCTTTCCATAATGAGACAAATACGGCAAATAAGCAGATAAGGGAGCAAGCAAATGATCTCAAGGACCACCAAAAGCAGCAGATGCAGCACGACAACCACCTGACCACTTTCTAGAGAGAACCAATGTAAGCTGGGGCAAATTTTGAGCTTTGGAAAGCACATCATCACCTTGCGCAATGACTTCCCCTTCCCTCTCATGCTCATGAGGTGCATCACACAGCTGTATGGCTGCTACAGTAAAGCAGAAAACAAGGCACTAAACGGTATATCTGGCCAGTGCTCATAGCAATAGCTCCCACCTAAGCTGTGTGTAAAGTGTGAAGAGGTTGAGGGGAGCACAAACTCTCCTTGGATAAGCAGAGGGGGTTCAAGCTCTGCTGCACTTCACTGTATCCCACCACCTACTACTCTCTGCAAAGACCAGGCTCCATCTCCTTTGCTAAAGATCCAGAAGCAGATCCACAGTTTCTAACACACAAACTGACAGTCCTGCCAGTACATAAAACATACACTCATTTCCTTTTACATAAATGCAAAGAGCAGAGACATATAATTTCAGAAATTCACTTTTTTTTTTTTTTAACATAGAGCAAGCTAAGCTTTTGATAGGATTTTCTCTGACCTAAAATATCGTGGCATTCAGGGCAATTTAAAGAAAAGGAAATACCTTAACTGAGGACGTTGTTGTTATATATTAATATGAGTCAGAGTATTAAGTGCATTACTATATTAGAAAGATTTCTGAAAAAAACTTTTGTTTCATATTCATTACATATCACTGCTACTGTTTGCTGAAAATACTGGAGACATTCATTAGCTACTCCTCATGCCATACCTGTAAATATTTAATCATAGTCCTACTTTCAAAGGTATACACAGAGAACTCAGTTTCATAAACACAGTAGTTAGAAAAAAATCCCCAAATAAATAGCTATACTACTGCTTTCCCCATTGTTGAGGATTCACCATTCTGTAGCTTCTTGTGGTGAAGAACTCATTTCTTAATGAAAATGAACATGGTTGTTGCAACCTTCTGCTTGAAAAGGAATAAAAAAGCAGAAACTAATAGAGACATACGGCAGTTTCAGAAAGGCATATTGATTTTACAGGATGAGCAGAGAAAGAAACAAACACTGGCTTTCAAATTTTTTAAATGCAAAACATCAGAGATGACAATGAGTTTCATCCTTAATGACAAAGAGATAGGATAATTATGCCCAGAGGGCATAAAATTAGGTGTTGGTTTATATTCTGAAGCTGTCTCAGAACTGGAATTTGGAGAATCAATTTTCTGGTGTTTTAATGCCACAACAGAAAGTTGCAATGTAAATATGTCTGAAGCTCTTTGGCTCATCCTTTCTGCCTACTCCAATCAAAGCAAGCATTCTATTGCCATTTCCAAGGGGACTCCTTAGAAGAAGCAAGGATTGTCGTGCTGTCTCCAGCATGATTTACATAACAAAAATTTTGCCAAGTGACACTGATTAGATAATATTTGCATACTCCATTCTGATAACTAATCTGTTTAAGTTAAGGAGAAGCTCCATCAAACTGGATCAGTCTCAGGTCAGTGACTTACTGGAAAAGACTTCATAGAAATAATAAAACATATAAATAAGGCCGTCCATTTCAAAAAGTTGAGCTGAAATAGAAATGCTTTTGCAGACACGGATAATTTTCTAGAAGACAGATGTCAGCATTTAAGCTTTAACTTGTCTTTATTACCCTATCCAGAGCAAAGATTAGGTTTCTCATCATGTAAAATATCTGCATTTAACATTTTCTTTGCACAAAATTAGCTATGTAGTTATCAAGGTAAACGTTCACAAGTGACATACTTATTTTCTATAGCACTTTTTCCAGTATTTGGGGAAAGCAGTAGGAAAAATGTTTTGGTACCCAAGGATAAGCCACTACGGTAGTAAATATTTAACAAGTATTTCCATTTGAGTGGACATGCAAACATGGTGCTTTGAAACCAGAGCCTGTATATGAAGCAAGACTCTTTAATGTGTTGTATCATAAATACAGAATGGAATGGGCACCAAGTATTAACAGGTGCAGGTATTTTGCTCCCTGTTCATCAGTATGTCACAGTGTTTAAAATAAAAATATTTTAAACAGTTGAGCCCTCCTACCCTCTTGTATCTCCCTCTGCTTCCCTGGGCAGCTCTTAAAAGTCTCCAGCTGGGGGAAGGAATGCCCCTCACTGGGAGGCAACCTTGTAAGAGAGCACACAATGGCAGTCACAGAGATCTACCTGCTTCAAGTTACTCTTGTGGAAGAAGCCCACAGAATTATACATGCACAACACAAAAATTAAAATTAATATAAACAGCTCTTGAAGGCTGAATAGAGGAAATGGGGTTTTCCCCACCTCCCTCAAACCACTAAGCATAAAGGTACATCAAACCTCAAAAGGGAAGAAGAGATAATTTCTTTTCTGTTTCCCTTTCAATTGAGGGATTCTTTGATAATCTGTTGTCACTGTTTTTGAAGACCAGCAATAATTAACAAAGGAACTATTCTCCTTATTTGTCTTACAGTATCATCTTGCCTGACCTTCTAGTTTTTCAAGAGATGTCTGTTCACATGAGATAATTGCCCATGTCAAGGCTGCAATTTTCCACTCTTTGCCCTAAATACCTTGCTGTAAAATGTAAGCTTACCAATTTGAAAATTATAAAATGCCTGTAATCTACAATCTATTAAACTCTATAAGAACATATGGTCCATATATGCAGAAGCTGTGCTGTGTACAAAGTCAATATGGTGTGTGAGGAGTACTGAGCAGCAGCCCACCACCCTGAGGTACCATGCCCCACCCAAAACCCCTCTGTCAAGCCAGCTTCTGAACACAAGTTTTGTTCTCTTCCTAAAGACATATGAAAAGAGCACTGAAGGCATGGGACATACTGAATATTACACTGCATATCTCTCCCACTTGACAATATATATAAATACAGAATACCCAGTGCATTATCTCTAGAATGTTGCTGCAGGAGAACTGGATGGTAATAAAATACTGCTGGTCCACTACTGTTATTCTTAGGATCTGATACTTGCTATACACTGTTAAATTATCAGTTTGCTCTGATTTTAATACATTACATTCAGTTTCATAAGTCATACATTCTTGTTATTCATTGCTCACACAGAATCACAGATCATTTTTGTCTTGTGCTCCTAAATTAATGCAAGACTTGAGAGTTGGAGTTCAGCTTTTGCATCACCTAGCTGCAAATTAAATTAACTGGCAAATATTTTTTCTTTTCCATCTTTTTTCCTTTTCTTTTTCCAAGTGAACACACACACATTTTCAATACTTTGAGTTGTCTTTTGTATTTTATCATATATGTTATTTTGTATGAACAATCCCAGTAGTTTTGCTTTTTGCAAAATTTTCTCACATGAAAGTGTGCTCATAAATGTTAATGCCAACACAGGGATAAGGGTAAAATAGAACACAAAGGATAGAGGAAGAGGCTACTTTCATTTAGAGGGGACTGGGGGGCTGCTTATGTGTACAATACAAGAATGCTGCCTCTCATATACAGAGAATGCCGAGAAATCTTTGTAGCGCTGTTTTGAAAGGGTCACTTGTCAAGTTGAATTTCATGCAGAATGTATGCTTCAGGGGAAAAGACACTTTTTTTTCCCCTTCAATTCAGCTAAAGCCGTTTGCATACATTCTATTTTTTTCTCGTCTTTCTAGCCTATTTGGCTTTAAGTAAGTGACTAATTAGAATATACAAATATGCACTAACAAATGCTAACTTTACCACCACCAAGGAAATACATCTCGGGTAAAATTAAGTACAAAAAAAGTTTGAATTTCCTTAATGTTTTGTGACACCAATTCCATAATAAAAGCTAACCAGAGCACTATTCCAACCATATGTAAAACCCCTTCAGGGTTAAAGCAGTAGACTGAAATTTTAAAATACTAAAACTAGAACACAGTTCTTTGGAAAGTCTGAATTAAAGGTGTTTTCATCTTTCTAAAGAAACGTAGCAAATGGCTAGAGGGAGCATTACCAAGATTTTGCATAGTGTGTCTGTTTTATGCACAAAGGATATCTCAAATCAAATATGAAATACATATGAAGAAGTGGTTTGGAATACGGATATGGTTTTTACTCCTCACTGGGTAAAAAAATCGTTTTATTTCCCTAATTTTCGATTCTTCAACAACTGCACATTTTAACTCTAGTGATAATTAAAATGCACACAGAGCACTGGAAAGAATGAATGATTAATTTATGGTATTACAGCTGGCCAGAACAAAAATACCCAGCAAATACATTAAACTAAGTTCTCACACAAAAGCATCAAAATATTTTCTTAGGCTGCAGACCCTGGGAGCTATAGCGTGCCATCAAACAAGGTTGCAGAAGGTGGCACTTTACAGTTAATTGACAGTGGAAGACCTCTGGAATATGTTGTGTGAGATTTAAGGTAAGTCACAGGAGAATCAATCATTCAACATCTCTTTACATGTAAGAGTTCACACAAGAGACTTTTTACTACGTGACATTAAATGGATTTACTCTCTTTTACCTCATGAGATTAGCGAAAGGGGTTGTGGATAAGGAGCTTGCTCATCCTCCCATAGATGCATCCTATCCTTGTTCCCCCCATCCATGGCCACTGACTCACTGAGTGGTGAGCTCTAAATGCACTCACTATCTTATCCTGCTTCCAAGGGCCTGAAGAGGTTTCATTGTAAAACACACATGGTCTAGAACACAAGAGAGGAGAAATCTCCACACGCCATTTCATACAAATCCTCCTCTCTCTGTCCATCTTCTGCCTAGTATCAATTCTCTGTATCAGTCATTCTACATGAAACATTTAGCTTTACAAAACCCCTGCTGCAGAGGAATGTCTGTATTTTCCAACAACAACATAATGGGCGTTCCACCTCTTCTCTTACCAATATTTAGTGGTAAAGAGCAGTAAAAACCTTGTTATGTTTCATTATTGAAAACATCCACCAGTCATGTATTTTGCATTTCTCTGATGAACTAATTATTGCAACAAGACACTTCTGTAATTTGTTTAATAAACTGAAGGAGCAGTTAGAAGTAATAAAGGATGGGCAAGAGGAAAGAAATCTGAAGGGAAAAATATGAAAAATTTGGAGGCAACTATGAAACTGGAGCAATGGAGATGCACCTCTGGGAAAAAAACACAGGCAGCCAGAAAGCTGAGTTATATCGTGAGCTCCATGTTTTATCAGGGTCAAGATATTGTAGATAAATAGAAAGATTTTATTGCAGGTGAGCTCTGACAAGAAGAAAATTCTGCTTAACTGTCAAGAAAAGACTACTACAGAGAAATTCCTCATTATGATCACATGAATTTACAATAAAAGACTCTGTAAATATATATGCAAATTAAACCATCCATCTGGAGTCCACTGCCCTAGAGGCACAGGCCGACATGATGGCAATGAAGAATCCAGTTGTTCAGATGGATTAACCCTTCTCTCTCAGTGCCCTCCACATCCAGTTTTAAGTAACTCCCATTGCCCTTACACAGTCTCAAACTACAAAGCACACCAAGTAAAAAGAATGCAGACCTGAAAGGCAAAAGGACAACCTCTCATGTAACCTCACAGTAATGAGGCCCAAGTACATGTCCACAGCACTGAAGGATCAAGGTTTCCATCCACCAGCTCTCAATAGCAAGGCCCATTGAACATTAGTGGGGTACTTCATCTCTCTCACGCCAAACAGCAGTTTGGGAAATGAGAGCTGCTGACACCTCTTTATGTATGAGGTTTCACTTCCCTTCTGTCCCCATTCCAAGGGCACAGAGCAGGTTCTGCTACTCATTTTGCAATTTGTTTCCTAGTTCAAGCCCACCCTTTTCCATCCAGGGGGAAAAAAAAAAAAGAAAGAGAAGAGAAAATCTGCTTAATGCTGCTGCTAAGAGGTTAACAAAGGAAACACAGACAAAGCAAATGCACAGACTTCAAAATTGTCTGCTCCGTCCTCCATGAGACCAGCATTCCTGTGTTTGAATGTTAAGAGGCAAACCAAAGGGAAAAAAATCCATTACATCCTGGGCTTCTGAATCTCATTTACTTCTGCTTGACATTTTCTGCTGTAAATTCACTCTTACAGTAACAACTTTACCATATAAAATTGTGGGACTAAATATAATCACTTGTTCAGTGTTGCACTCTTTACAGTGTAATAACAGAAGGTAGAACAAATAATTCTGATTTTACTTGTTAAAGACTATAAGATCCTTGACCTCAGCATACATTTCAGAAGCAAAAGAGTAATTGAGATTTCTTCTCCTTGAAAGCGGATAGTTCCCAAATGAAAGATAACTTGGAATTTACATTCTGGGACACTTGGCAGAGACAAAATAGTCTGATTTTTCAATCTTCTTTTCAGTGATGCTTTGTACACCAGGATTTACTTCTTTCCTCTCCTGTGGCACTCTTCATCGATGGTAAATACAAATGTTTTTCAAGCTGTTCTCAAGAAGTCATCCCTAACACATCCACTCTACCACACTTTTTAACACACATTTTCATCCTCACACTCTCTGCCCCATGCTCTTCAGCCATACCCATACCTTCAGGCATTGTTTCTGTCTTGGTCTACAGGTTATGGTGTGGGAATTCACAACTCTTGGAGTTTTTGTACCCTATGATGTATTTGGTCACTTGAGTAAAAATGGGCGCATCAAGAAATACATAGCATTCCTCTTTGTTAATTATGAAAGCCACAGAAAATGAATATACTGCTCAAAGAGCAAGCTCCTCATTTCCTAATCCATAAATGAAATGGCAGACATTGTAATTAATCACCTCAAGATTCAAGAGACCAAGACACTCAGAGACTTCAGTTTTCACCAACAATAACAAAATTATACAAGAAAATACTAAGGAAATTTTACACCAGACCAGTTAAATCATTATCAGTCAGTATGCAAAGCTGACACAGCTAAAACTTCACTATCCCACAGAGTTTTGTAACTATTGCACATATCCCAGGAAACATTTTCACCCTTTCAGATGCTCAGAATACATCTATAGTTCTAAAAGATGCAAATTCAGACAGGATGTGTATTTTACAAACTGACTTGTTAACTATTGGTATTTTGATTACTCAACCATTAACATTTTCTTCAGAAGCGCTAAAGCAATTCTGTAGACATGCTCATGCATTCTCCCTGGTTTTATACCATATTGTGCAGAGTATCACATGGTATTGACTGACAAATAAGATTTTTCAATAAACTATTTTGGAATTTGCAATTCTTCTTTCTCTTTAAAAAAAAATCCCCTTCGATCTGAGTTTAATCCCTTAAAAAAGGTGTCTCAGATATTTACAACTGACCATTCTAATCTCTACTCCTGGAGTTGTCTTTGCTGCAAATCACTCCATGCACTACTTAGTCAGGTGTAGATGACACAATTTTTGTACTGCTATGATCCAGGATCTCAATCTAGAGTAAGAGCTTAACCTCACACACTGTCCCACTGAGCTGAACATGATGCCTGGTGGTAGCAAGGAGTATGATAATGAGCAGCTGCTGCATCAGATGCTCCCAGCTGCGCTGGTACTGCCACATCCTAACTTCAGGTGCAGTTGTGCTATGAGATTTGTTTTGCTTGAAATCCATTAGAAAAATTAATGTCACACTCATTCAAAGAAGAAAACTTTACAAAGTGAACTTTTCTGCTGGACCTAAAGATCACATTCTGGAAGCCAAGAGTGATAGCTTGACATTTCATTTTCCAAGAAGTCTAAACAACCACAATAAATTTACAAATGTAGACATGCTGCACTGTTAAATTTCATTTCACGCTCAGTAAGCAAACATTATCAAACTGTAAGTACTGTCATCCTCTGTCTTTTTAGTTAGAAATCTTGTAGCCAATAAAGGTGTGACCTTGAAATATTTCACAGATGGATGAAGTCACTTAATTTGCTAGTCACTTTGTTACACATTTTGCAGAACTGCAAAGTTAGGTCACATTTACTCTAATTTCCCTTTACAGTAACTTTACAAACTGCATTATCATTAAGAATCACTAAAAGTGCATTCATGAACTATGTGTCTGATCTGTCATGAAAAATTCAGTTTTGAAATTAAAAATGCTGAGATACTGCAGAAGCTAAGGATATTTTTTTTAATACATCTAGTACTCCTAGAATTATTTTTAGTGCCAAAACATAAAAAGTAAACCTGCGCGCTATTTTTGTGGAGATTCTAATACACTGTCAAAACCAAAAGAAGTTTTCTGTGTATATGAAGCCAGTGGAAATATATGGCCTTGTGTGAAAGGATGATGAAATGTTACAGAACACAGGTGTAAATTCATCAGGACTTTTCATGTGGGCTGAGTCTACTCTGATGTTTATTTTAAAGGGAAAAGTAAAGGAAAAATTCCAATGCTGTTTTCTCAAGGGATAGACATTGTTTTCTGATACTTTACTGCATTTGATATACTACACCAGAGCCACTATACAAAACAACCACATATATACAACTATATACCTTTCGTAATGATTTAGTTAGCTAAAAACTCCTGTTCAGTTACAAGACATAATAATTCATTACCACTTCAAATCTTATTGAATACATAAAATCACATTTTTTCAGTCTAATTAGTGAATAAGAAGACTAACTGAATAAGAATTGCAAAATTCTGAATAGGACTTACGATCTCTAATGAGTTGTATACTACTGTAAATAAACAAAGTTGAAAAATAAGCATTTTACATCTTTAAAGAAAAAAGAAAATAAAAAGCACACAAAAGTTAATTTGAAGTA
The DNA here is from genome assembly GCA_036785705.1 of Acanthornis magna. Classification (NCBI taxonomy): domain Eukaryota; kingdom Metazoa; phylum Chordata; class Aves; order Passeriformes; family Acanthizidae; genus Acanthornis; species Acanthornis magna. The sequence continues at coordinate 30,568,136 of JAWUZG010000001.1, forward strand.
GTGCTTGGTTGTTCTTTTTTTTGCCTCAAATGATTTCCTTCTGAAAGATCCACCATCTCCACCTCACCAACACATATTCCAATAAATGATTCGCCCAAGGGACAGAGCTATTCTGAAATCAGAAAGGTGCTGCAAAGAATAAGATCAAGCTCCACACCACCATGTCTGGAAATAGTGTCTCTCTTACACTTTCTTTCCCTCCTTTTCCTCTTTCCCTCTATTCTCACATAGAGTAGCCTGTTTGAACAGAGTAGGGCTGCTGCCCAGCACGTTGACCCTATTGTGTTTCATTCCCACAGTCACAGCTTTCATCTAAGATGTCCATGGTTTGGTTTTGGGTACAAAATGCAAAGTATCTTGACCAGATTCTCTCTTGGTCACTACACTAATTTTTTAATTTTGGTTACTGTTACCTTTAAAAACACCTTTTCTGAACACTGGTGTCTACTGTGGCCAGTGGGAAAAACTTCCATTGCCTTAAGTCAATGCCCCATCCCTGGATGTGTTCAAGGCCAGGCTGGATAAGGCTCTGAGAAACCTTATCTAGTGGATGACATCCCTGCCCATGGTACAGTGGTTGGAACTACATGACCTTTAAAGTTCCTTCCAACCCAAACCATTCAATGATTCTGTGACTTAAAACGAGGGGCTGTTGGGAGATTCTGATTTCAAGCTTTAGTGGTTATTTTACAACAACCAAAAAGGAAATGGTAGCATGACAGGCAGGTGGGGAATGACCCTGTCTTTTGCAGGTCACATCCTTGATGTCATCAGCTGTTACTCATGAGTCCAAAAGCTGAGGCCTGGCAGGTACCTGCAAAACCAAAGCCTGCAAGAGTTGGAGGAAAAAATCCAACTTGCACATCTGGCATTAAGATGTATCAGTTCTTTTTTCTGTCATTAATTTTGCAAAAAGTCTTAACTGTCTGGTTTAGGAAGACTAGTCTATACTCCTTAAGAGTGTGTACACCAGTTGGGTTAAAATTGAGTACTATACTAATGCGAACACATTAATGATTTATGAACATTTAGATCTTTTATTTTAGCTAGTGTATTCAATAACCTCTTGAGGGAAAGATAAAAATTATGAATCATGTTTAAGCTTACCAAGCAAGGATTTAAATTCAATTTAATGAGATGGGTTCTATGTGCCAATGCAGTCAATCTTCCCAGAATTCCTTCTGATGCCCCTTGCAAGAGGTGAAAGGGAGAACGTGACACTGAATATTAGCTTGGCAGCATTGTTTCTAAAAACTACATTGTTGAAGGCATTGTGTGCCTATTAATATTTCATAAGCTGCTTTAAAACCAGCTGCTGGACTAAAGTAAATGAGAATTTCAACTTGTAGCTCAAGTACAAGTTTAAAGCAGACAAGATTTAAGAGACAATCTTGAAAACGAAATTTAAAGACATTCTTCAAGTCAAAAGACAAAATGCAAATGAAATCCCGACTAACTCTTTGAATTTATCTTTCTCCTTATTTTTCCCAGTTCTATGTACAATATTTTGAAGTCCTATATTGGCAATACTGTTCAGTTGATCAAGTTCAGAATCTTTTAATCTTTTTGCAATGAGAGCCTAACCTAAAGAGTGCACTACCATTCAAAAAAAACCCCAAACCTATATTTCTAAATAAAGGGAGGAGAAAAACACAAGAAAACCAAAATACAAGCCCATTCACAAAATACAAGGTGAAAAAACATTCCATAGTTTGGTGAGACATCGGCTCATGACTGAGATGGTAGGACAGCCTTCTGACTGCTTAATTTGAGCCAAACACTTCCAGGAACACCTTATTGCTGCCTTTCAGGATTCAAAGGGGGCCCATAAGAAAGATGCAGACAGACACTTTTGCAAAGCCTGTCACAATAGGGCAATGGGTAATGGTTTTAAACTGAAAGAGGGTCGATTTAGATTAGATATATGGAAGACATTTTTTATAATGCTGGTGGGTAAAGCACTGGCACAGGTTGTCCAGAGAGGTAGTGGATGCCCTGTCACTGGAAACAGTAAAGGTCCACTGGACAGGGCTCTGACCAACGTGATCTATTTGAAGATACTCCTGCCAATGGCAGAGGTGGGGGGCAGGGTAGACTAGATGACCTTTAAGGCCCCTTCCAACCCAAATTATTCGATGATCACAGTGATTGATAAAGTTCCAAAGGGCACCAGCACCTTCAAACTATGAAATAATGCATCTGCCTTAATCATTGGCTCATCCTACCATCATCTGCTTTTGCCCCTGCAACAGCAGACCTCAAAGGGCCAAATACCACAATATCACAAACTCCAAGAGTTACACATGGACTGACAATTATTCACCAAAAGAAAATATTTTTGAGGGTTTTTTTATTCTCTCAACTAGTTAGTATATAGTGAATGTTCCAGCAGATAAAGGCACAGTACTTGAAACAATACTAAATTGGCAGCATGGAGTTGCAGGGGTTATTTAGAAACAGGGTTATGCTAATGCCTGTGTATGTTTGCTTAAAAATTTACGCCAAACAATGTCTAAATTATGCTAATAGCCTGACCGCAAGTGAAGAAATGCAATATTCAAGCCACGTGAAGACCTTCTTCCAAACTCATGTGTATTTATTTTTAACGGGCACATCAACATCCATTAAGCACAAAGAGAATTAATTTTTTTCCCAGTCACAATTATGGTTAGTATGAGCCAGACTCTTCCAGTAGTCTCAAACTGAACCTAAAATAAAGGATTTGTCATCTCTATTTAAAGAGCGCATGGCACTTTCATGTAAGACATGTGACTACTGGACCAAATCTCAGCAACTGCTGATAATTCCGCAATATTTGCATGAGGCAGATTTTTCTCAGTATTGCAACTGGAGATGTGATGGCTTGGCTTGCTCTGATTCTATAGTCTCAAAGCCACTAGTTGTCATCTTGGAGAACTCATGGAGATGCAAGATTAGAAAAGGTCAATTTCAGTCTTAAAGCAGACGGAGGGAGGGAGAGGAAGATCTTTATATGCTTGGTATTAAACTTTCACTCAAGAAAATACTGAGATTAAAAAATTAAACAGATCAGTTAAACAATAAATCAACAAACAATGCATGGGGAAAAAAACCAAAACAAACAGCCAACTTGGATCTCTCATTATTAAATCATGTCAAATTAGCAGCAAGACAGCAAACCATGTAGACAGAGCACAACAGATGTCATATGTGCAAACTAAATATTCTCACAATTATGTAATTGTCGAGGGTTTGACCCTGGCTAAATGCCAGGCACCTACGACGTTCGCTCTCTATGCTCTCTCCTGCTGCAGCTATGCAGAGGAGAGGGAAAATTAACACAAAACACTGGACTTATGAGTTGAGATAAGACCACTGATAAGGTGACGCACTAGATTCAGGGCAAAAGCAGGCGGTAAAACTTAAAGTTGCAAAAAAAGTGATTTATTATTCTAACAGAGTCGGAGGATAAATCAGAGGTAAAAATAAGCTCTCAAGACACCGTTTCTTCACTGACCCCCCTTCCCTCTTAAGGCACCGCTTTCCAGCTCACCCCCTCCCTCCTTTCCAACTAACCAACAACTCCCAGGCAGGGGCAGGGTGTGGGGTTTTTTCCTTAAGTCAGTCCATCACAATTCTTCTACTGCAGACACTGTTTCTCTATTTGCCCCCTCCTTCCATTCAACCAACAGATCCGGGCTGGGGCCAGATATGTGGCTTTTCTTAGTCAGTCCAACGCCACAATTCTTCTGCTACAAACACTGTTTTTCTGCTCACCCCTCTCCCTATTAAGGCCATTTCTCAGCTCACCCCCTCCCTCCTTCCTTCTAACCAGCAGCTCCGGGGTGGGGGCAGGGCATGGGGGTTTCCTTTGGTCAGGGTCAGTCCATCAGGGGAAAAGAATCCTCTACTTAGCCATGGGGGTCCCTCCCACGAGAGACAGTCCTCTGCGAACTTCTTTGGCGTGGGTCCAATCTCACGAGCAGCCCCGCCCGATTGCTGCTGTCCGAGATTCTCTCCAGGCTGCAGATTTCCAAGCCGAGGCCAGGCTGTTTCCATCCCGGGAGCAAGGCCTTTCTCTCTCCTGCAAGGCTTTTGCAACTCTCAGTCTCTGGGACTCCCACTGGATCACAGCTTCCTGCAGGCTTCCACCTGCTCCTCTGGCGTGGGCACCCCCCCCCAGGCTGTGGGGGGTTCTCTGCATCCCCTGGACTCCATGGGCTGCAGGGGGACCACCTGCTCCCCCATGGTCTTCACCACGGCTGGCAGAGGGTTTTCAGCTCCGGCGCCTGGAGCACCTCCTCCCCCACCTTCTCCACTGACCTTGGTGCCTCCATGTTGTTCTCCCTCACATACTTTTACCTCCTCCTCCTCCTTCCCTGGCTACAAAGAAGTGCGTGCTTACCCTGTTTTGATTTCTTCTTAAATATGTTTTCACAGAGGCGTAACTAACATCTCTAATTGGCCCAGGTTTGGCCAGCAGCATGTCCATCATCTTCAGAGCCATCAGAGATTGGCTCTGCTGGACATGATGGAGAAATTTCCAGAATCTTTACTCAGGACATGCAGGAGCCATCTTTGTACCCCACCCTATCCACTGGCAAAAACTGGGCCAGGCAAAACTACCACATTCCACCCCTCGCTTCTGTGAATCACATATTTAAGAATCATCAAAATTAACATTCTAACCTACAATAAATCCACCCCTAGGACTTTTACTACAAGATAGATATTTTACTACCATTCTACTTTAAAACAGAACTAATACTTGCTTTGCCCATTATTTTTCCAAATCAGTACTCTCAAAACACTCATGAGTCCCCGTACGGGCCACCAAAAATGTCGAGGGTTTGACCCTGGCTAAATGCCAGGCACCTACGACGTTCGCTCTCTATGCTCTCTCCTGCTGCAGCTATGCAGAGGAGAGGGAAAATTAACACAAAACACTGGACTTATGAGTTGAGATAAGACCACTGATAAGGTGACGCACTAGATTCAGGGCAAAAGCAGGCGGTAAAACTTAAAGTTGCAAAAAAAGTGATTTATTATTCTAACAGAGTCGGAGGATAAATCAGAGGTAAAAATAAGCTCTCAAGACACCGTTTCTTCACTGACCCCCCTTCCCTCTTAAGGCACCGCTTTCCAGCTCACCCCCTCCCTCCTTTCCAACTAACCAACAACTCCCAGGCAGGGGCAGGGTGTGGGGTTTTTTCCTTAAGTCAGTCCATCACAATTCTTCTACTGCAGACACTGTTTCTCTATTTGCCCCCTCCTTCCATTCAACCAACAGATCCGGGCTGGGGCCAGATATGTGGCTTTTCTTAGTCAGTCCAACGCCACAATTCTTCTGCTACAAACACTGTTTTTCTGCTCACCCCTCTCCCTATTAAGGCCATTTCTCAGCTCACCCCCTCCCTCCTTCCTTCTAACCAGCAGCTCCGGGGTGGGGGCAGGGCATGGGGGTTTCCTTTGGTCAGGGTCAGTCCATCAGGGGAAAAGAATCCTCTACTTAGCCATGGGGGTCCCTCCCACGAGAGACAGTCCTCTGCGAACTTCTTTGGCGTGGGTCCAATCTCACGAGCAGCCCCGCCCGATTGCTGCTGTCCGAGATTCTCTCCAGGCTGCAGATTTCCAAGCCGAGGCCAGGCTGTTTCCATCCCGGGAGCAAGGCCTTTCTCTCTCCTGCAAGGCTTTTGCAACTCTCAGTCTCTGGGACTCCCACTGGATCACAGCTTCCTGCAGGCTTCCACCTGCTCCTCTGGCGTGGGCACCCCCCCCCAGGCTGTGGGGGGTTTCTCTGCATCCCCTGGACTCCATGGGCTGCAGGGGGACCACCTGCTCCCCCATGGTCTTCACCACGGCTGGCAGAGGGTTTTCAGCTCCGGCGCCTGGAGCACCTCCTCCCCCACCTTCTCCACTGACCTTGGTGCCTCCATGTTGTTCTCCCTCACATACTTTTACCTCCTCCTCCTCCTTCCCTGGCTACAAAGAAGTGCGTGCTTACCCTGTTTTGATTTCTTCTTAAATATGTTTTCACAGAGGCGTAACTAACATCTCTAATTGGCCCAGGTTTGGCCAGCAGCATGTCCATCATCTTCAGAGCCATCAGAGATTGGCTCTGCTGGACATGATGGAGAAATTTCCAGAATCTTTACTCAGGACATGCAGGAGCCATCTTTGTACCCCACCCTATCCACTGGCAAAAACTGGGCCAGGCAAAACTACCACAGTAATATATGTCACTCTCTTAAAGAAATTTTGCCTATGTCAGGGTGAAAGCAAAACTGACTGAAAAGCTATACTGAATTCAAACAGAAAAGAAATTGGAAGATTTGGAATCACTGCTATTCGATATTTTACTTTCTATACATTATGCATATGCAATCCTTTATGTGCAATTTCCATTTTCATCTATCTAGGTCATGAATAAATCCCAAGACATCACCAATCTCTAGACCAAATGCAAGCACTCTGGATGAGCAGATTAGAATAGAAAATAAACAGATTGAAGTAATCATCTGAAAGACACAAGATGCCTTTCAATGAGGAGAAATGCAAGATATTCCAATAAGCAGGAATATGCAACTGTGCAACCTAAGGATGAAGAAGAAGTGATTAGGTAGGTATTACCCTGAAAAGCATCTGGTGACCACAATCATTCAGTAGTTGAATCCAGCTCCATAACATCCGCTATGGTAAACTACTCAATCATATAGATATATTTAATAGCATTATAGCACACTGAGTTATTTCTTTGTTCTTTTCTACACTGGTATGGTCTCAACTGGATGCTTCTGTCCACAGTTAAGATGTTAGCATTTCAAAAAAGAAAGTGTGCATGGATTAAAGATCTGTAAAATTTAATCTGAGTAAGAAATAAAACAGAAGCAGAGAAGACTGAAGTGGAAACAGAATAAACAGTACAGAAACATCAGAGATGACAAAATAGAAAGGTTATTTTCCATTTTCTAGAGGGATGTCTGGAAGATTCCGGTGGAACATGAGATAAAACATTCAGCAAATAAGGGCAGTGATATGTGGGACGACCTGACAGAAACCCCAAGAAATTCAACTAAAGCAAACGCCAAGACCTGCAGCACAGGCACCAAGTGGAAAGAAAAGCAGCTCTACGGAAAAGGACTGGGGGGTCCTGGCTGACAACACTTTGCACATCAGCCTGCAGTGCATCCTTGTAGAAATGAAGACCAACTCCAGACTGGGCTCAATCAGTAACAGCACAGACAGCAGATAAAGGGATGTGGTCCTTCACCACAATTCGGCACTTGTGAGATGGCATCTGCAGCATTTTGTCTCATCTGGAGCACTCCAGGATAGAGACATACTAAAGCCAGCCCAGTGGAGGGCCACAGCAATGACTAAGAGCTGGAGCACACAGTGTATGCAAAGAGACTGAGGGGCTTGACTCTGTTTCGCTTCTAATTTTTAGAAAAACATACTAAGGCAAATCCAAGTGCTGTTTTCAAGATTCTGGAGAAGAGTGAGTCAGGCTCTTCTCAGAGAATCACTGTGGAAGGACAAAAGGCAACAGACACAAGTTGCAGAAAGTGAAACTCCAACAATTCTAATTAGAAGAGAGGAAAAAAACATGGAAAAGTGGTAAAACTTTAGAGCATGTTTCTCAGAGAAGGTTAGAGTTATCCTTAGAGTTATTCAAAATTCAACTGCATAGAGGCCCTAAGCAGCCTGACCCAGCTTCAAAGGTGGCCCTGCCTTGCTTGAACTGCAGGCTGGACCAGGCAACCTCCACAAGTTCCTTCCTACCTAAATTATTCTATAATTCTTCTACAGCATCTGTGAGGAATGACAAAGACAGTGCCTTGGGCTAGGAGACCAACTATACAATCTCCAGAGGTTCATTCCAGCTATTTTCTTCTGCAATCCTGAAGACTGAAAGGTGCTAATAAATATTCACACAGAATATGATTTTCTCCCTTTTGCATGAACAGTGCTTCATTCATTTTAGTTAATGCATTATAAATATAAACCAATATTGTATATTACATACTTAGAAATTTGATAGTAATAAAATTCAGAAATTTATTTTAGATAACAGACTGTATGGAAAACAAGGGGAAAATGACAGTGGAGAATGTCACAATAGGCAGCATTTAAAATAAATTTTTCAAATACTTCCTTATCCCTTCTGCAATTCCCAGAGAGGCTCTCAGGCACTTTGCTGACAGCCAAAGCTGGAACCTTCTCTGAGTGCTGGGCTGACAGCCTGCAGTGAGAGAGGAATACATGGTGCACAATCACTTTAAAAGCCCTTTTTAACTTTCAAGGGCTTTAAGGCACAAAAGACAAAGGGCGATCGGTTATATCACATAGGGAATTTACCTGTGGATAATCCAAAAATATTCAAGGCAGGAAAAAAGATCCTTCAGCTGATCACCTATAAGCTTTTGAAAACTAATTTTACACTGGAAGTGTGATCACACAGCCCTATTTTCCATATCTCACAGAGTTTAGTGACCACTGGTGATGTATGCAGACCACTGAGGAGAACTAAACCTTAAGCTGATACGTTCTGATGAAAGAACTGAAGATACTATAAAATCAAAATTCTCATACCAGGAAATAATTTCTCTTACCAGGAAATTGGTATTGCCAGAAATTGGTATTGCCAGTAATTTCTCATACCAGGAAATAATTTGGAATGTGCAACTGCCAAATAAAAATGCTTTATTAAAACTTTAGACCAACACAGATTTCCTTTAAGGTGCAGACATAATGCTTTGTCCTCACTATAAAAAAGCTGTTGATAAATGAAAGAGCTTGGTTGGAACTGCTTACATTAATCCACTCGTGGCAGGAGAGACCACAGTAATATCAATTACCTAATGTGACCGATTTTGTCAGCTTAGAAAAATAAATATTGCTTGCATGATCAAGATCTATGGTTTTTGACATATTTTGTGTAAGCAAAAAACATGACTACCACATGAAATATTGGCCAGCAGACTATTTTTTCCAACTCTTTAAAAAGGTAGGATTGCCCTTCTTCCAACTAAGCCTATGAAAGTCTTCCAACATTAAAGTTCAAAAAATACTCCAGACAGTTCCCAAATTCTGTGAACTAATTACTTTAGATGCATCTCACAGGTATGCAAAGAAAAGGAATCTTATTTTCATATAGGCAGAAAACAGTAGAATGCTCACTTTCTGAGAAGCCTGAAATATTAACATCTATTTATATAACTGTATAGAGTAATTATTATTTTTGGTGATTCAGCTGTATAAAGCATGCATATATACATATCACCCACAGAGAGTAAAGGCAGATCTTTAAACCTGAAAGTGTGCAGGTACAACATTAAATAAATTAACAATTCTCTACAATTTTAGCAAGTATATATGCCTTTTTCCTCCAGAACCCATATACATGTATGTAAAGACATGCACACACAGATGTTTTATTGAAATATGAAATTTATAGTTTAAGAGCTTAAGATTTAGTAAGATATTGATAGCTCCATACTTATCTGAGATTAGCTTTCCTTACTTCTACCACAGTAAAAATTTGAGTTTGTAAAACATGAGGTTACCTAGGAAACAAGAACAAATGCATGTGCAATAGGAATAAAAATTCAAAAACCTTGGATGAAACTATATATACTAGAAGTGACTCATCTTTCTCTCACTTCCCTACATCCAAGCTAAAGATTTCATCATTAGTATAAACAATGCATGTATGACCTCAGTATTAATTTAATGGGAAAAAAAAAAAAGGTTAACCCTCCTAAATAATACAAAAAACAAATGTTGTAATTTTATATTTTGTACTTTTTCAGCAATCACTGCTGGAAGCTTTATCCTTCAAAACCAACTGGCATCCTGTTAGAAAAATTTTAAACTAATGGTACAAGACAACAACAGAACTCTCAGAAGTTCACAGGAAACTACATTATTCCCAACACACCAAATCGAGCGAAGTGCCAAGTTGTTTGACAGAGACTCTCTCCAGCATGAACGGTTACCTACAAGAAAAGAAATTTCTGCTCTAACTTACAAGGGAAACCTGCTGTTTGCAGGTGCAAAGTTTCAGGGGTAGGGTTTTTATGGTACAACATATCTTCTGGGGAAAACACAAATTGTCACAACATTTTAATGCGCTATCTGAACATGACATTTAGGTACTGACAGAGCAAGGCACACAGTCAGACAGCAGTCTTTGTCAATAATGATACTTCTCATGTAAATGCTGTTTGGTTGGGTGGGGGGCTTTTGAAGATTTATACGCTAATAAACTTGTGAATCTGACAAAAATAAAAACTCCTTTTTCACACTACTCATTCTAATTAAATTAGTTTGCCTACCAGCATGTTGCAAAGGGGTAGCAGCAACGACTTGCTTAATTTTTAAAATATATTCCTTAACAAACAAGAAACTCAAGATAATGGTTGCTGGAAAACCTGGTGTAATCTGATTCCATAAAAGACCATATTTAAGAGACGTGCTAGAGAGGATTCTGATACACCGACTTAAGAAAGGGATTAGGTTAATACCACTTCTCTTCTGAACACTGCATTTAACACACTTCAATTACATATCTTTGTTAATTTATGAGTTCTTCTGTCTGGGCTAAACTTGTTACTAGACCAGGAGAGATATAAAAACAGTAGTTGGATTAAATTAAGAGCTGTAAAACTTAGGTGGATTACTTTGAGCTAGAAAATGTCAAGAAGCTGCACAGACTACTAACTAGACATCCTAAAGGTAAAACAAGAAGTGTCACCAGGCAAAAGTGTTTGTGGCAGGCGCTGCATTGCAGAGGTAGGAAACACATCAGAGGGTTTGTTGTTCTCATTTCTCAGACATAAGAATCTTGATCCATCAGTTTTTATATTCTGCAGTGCTATTCTAACGACTTCAAACACTTGCAAGTTCAAAATCACTGAAAGGTATCTTTTAAACAACCCAGAACGTGTCGAATTCTTTTGCACGGAAAATAATAAAAGGCCCTGAATAACATCAAAATAAATGCCTACCCATTTGGTGTATTCAAAAGGCAAGAAAAATTTAAAAGCTACCCAAGAGGCTAGCAAAAACAAAGCACTAGAAGTAACTCTATTAGTTACAAACATACTCAAACATAAACAGCAACTGCATGTATTGGAAAATGTGCTTTTGTCATGTTTAGAAAATTATTGCAATTATCATAGTCTCCAGCTGTCTTTCTAATCACCATTCCAATAACTTTGTGTAACTTTTCCTATATGAAATTTGTCTGTGCTTAGTGGTGTGCACTCCACTTGCCTTTTACTTGACTTACAGAGGCCTTCTCCTGCACTCTTGCCTTTTTTCTTTCTCCCTTCTCCTCTTTCTGTATCTTTTCCTTATCCTCCAAAAATCTTTCTTTCCTCACATAAACAGTTTTACTCCTGTAGTAGCCCATCCCGTTTTCAACAGCTGCTTTTCTTTCCCACTGAGAGGTTAAACATGCCAGCAGAAATACAGCAGGAATGGAGAAGAGCTGGTGAACACCTTCCTTTGCCTCTGCAAAAGAAAGAAGCTGAAGGTTCTTCCAGACAAACAGTGTTTCAACAACCTCCTTCAGCAGCTGTCCTTCCTTCCTGCTCCCCCTTCACCCACAGCTCCCCCATCTTTCTATTATGTCACTGACTCCCTATACTCCCCACTGCCTCTGATTTCTGCTTTCTACCATGTCTCATGTATTTTCCCCTAACGCCAATACTCAGATTTACACACACACACACACACACACACACACACACACACACACACACATAGATAAATATGTGTGCTGTGTACTGACATGCAACTTTCTAAAAAGAAAAGGCCTCTTCCTTTCCTTATTACCTTTATTTTTGCAGGTATTTTTTTCCTCAAGGAAGACTCATGGTAGATCATGCATAAGAAGCACAAAGTTTCCTTCTCTTAGGATCTAGTTAAATTTACACAGCCCAATTCTAATATCTCTACAAATATTCCGGATGTTGCACCAACTGTAACCAGTAAGAGAACATTGCTTCTGAAATAGTAATTCTATTTTCTATTTTTTCTGAAACAGCTGCTTGGAGTGCAAGAAAACTGCATCTCCAACTCAAAGTCTTCTGATCACTTTCGTGATGCAGGGTGACAGACAGCTGTGCTTTTCTTTCCAAGTTAAAGGTTAAGCATGCTAATAAAAACCCAGCAGGGCCTGGGAGATGCTGCTGAGCACTCCATCTCTCCTTGGTACAAGACAGCAGCTCCTGACTCCTGCTGACCCAGGCCTCCTAACTCCAGAGATGCTCCTGCCAGTGTCAAGGTCAGGGCAAGCTCTCCCCTCACTCTCCCCACACAGCCTCTACAGCTTCTCTCCTATCACCTCTACACTGCTCCTTTTCCTGACCTGGGAGAGCTGTCCAGGACATCCTGCTGTGCACCAAGTCAGGGACCAGATCTAAGTTAAAAATAAGCTTTCCTAGGAGGGTCTAGCACCGACGCTATAGGCAGCTGTCCGCTCTTCATGTGCGCACTATAGAAATTCCAAAATGATGGCACAGCTGTAGCTTTAATGTGGCCATCTGCGACTTGAAAAGACATTCTCTATCATTAGACTGTACTTATTTTGGAAGGAACACTGAAACCTACAATATTAAATTGATTTTCTCTTATTTTTCTCCATTGCTGCTGCAGCTGACGTATGTGATTCAATCTACTCTTTGCAAGAAGGGTCCATTTCCACATCCTCTTGAGCAGTCTTTTTTCTTCCTAAAGCTCCATCAAGGCTGCCCAATGCAGATCTCCCAAGTTGTTTTCACTGTTGTCTTTGAAGCAGATTAATTTTCTTTTCTTCCCCAACTCTTACTCTGTAAGAACAGCTTCAGGTAAAACCAGGAAGGCATTCACACAAACAAAGAAAGGACCATCACGAGTGATGCTCACGACAATGAGAAAACAGGGCAGGCTCCATTGCCTGTGCTGAGCTACACCACGGGCAGCAGGGCAGCACTGGTCTGTGCCAGATTGAACGCCAGGTAAGGACTGGAATTTCATCACAAGAACCTCTGTTAGACTAGGTCTGTCTGTGCTTCCTCAGTGAAGGATGGACTATTCAATAATAATCTTCAGGCATCTGTCATTTTTGGACACATCTCAGAGAAACAGAGACGTGCTTAACTTTCCAACTCTAGGCATTGCTGAGACAGGTACTTGGAAGGTATTTTAATTATTTGGCTTTGACCAAGATCTGAATGACGAACACCTAAAATGAATCTGAACCTGGCATGTCTACCAGTAAGCCTTTCTCCTTCCTGTTTACATTTTAGTCCTGTTTTTCATGTCTGATACAGGCTAGGAGAACATTTCTATCCCTTGCTATCTCAGGAAAAGGATGACGATGCTCTGCTGAGCTATCACTGCAGCTGTTAATCAGCTACTGGATGGCAGAGGATGGAGACACTGGGAAGCTGGGGACTAGCAGGCCTGCGATGACACTGCCTACACAAAACATAGTGCTGTGCTGCTGACACTGGGGAAAAAAGAATTCTGGACTTCCATCTTGCAGAGATTTTTCCTGTGCTTTCAGCTTTCTGCTGAACACCCTTGCTGACCAGACCCCTCTAATGGTACAGTGCACAAGGCAGAAGTGAACACAAGCAGAGGTCAGTGAAGGACCTTACCTCTTTCGACTTAAAATTTTCAGTCAAAAACCATATCCTGGAGCAAAACTGTGTGACAAAACAGTTTAAATAAATAAATATCAACCAAGTAAGTAGATGAGAGACTTTTGCTTCTTTTCATTAGGTATTTGAGTATTTTACACATCTCTAAAGAAAATATTCCAACTTTTTTAAAAAAATCGTAATATTGCAATGTGAGAAGTCTAAGTTTTGGAGTAAAGTTCTTGGCTAAGTATTCCTAAAGACAGATTGCTCCCTTCCAGGGAGCTTAGGTCCTGCAAGCATTTCAAGAAACAGCAGTAACAATGAGAAACACTAGCCCATGGCTTGGTTAGGACTGGATAACAAAATTATCCTCACTCACAGAAATGTTAAAGCAAGGTGTGAATAAAGCTAAAAATACCATTTGAGCAGAGCAACAATATCAGAGAAACTGTAACACGAATTCATGAAGCAGCTTCAGTTTCTGCCTTAGAGACACTTGCTCACTTGCCAAGTCTGTCAGAAGGAATTAACTTGTCAGCGAAAAAAAGGGTATAGTATATGAAAAAATATTTGTTTGAAAGTTATACTGCAATTTTTCATCTTTCCACAGACTATTTCAAGCTTTCAGGAATGATTTGCTGTTTTTCATCTTGTTAACTATAATTCTATCACATAGGCATATCCACCCTGTCCTTGCTTATGTAACAACACCCCCAAAGGAGAAGAGATTAAAAAAGGAATACTTTGCAACTTTTTTGATGGGTAAGAACCAGGAACGGATTATACTAAAAGCATCTTGAATTTTGGGATAGAAGTTTCAGGTTAAGAATCTGTTAAGAATAAAGAAGTTTGTCTGAAGCAAAAGCTAAGGAAGTAATGACATGAACAACAGAATTACTGTCCGGGTTTCAGAACCAGCAGCCATCATGACTGCTCCCCAGCCAGCAAGTCCATATACAACCCCAGGTATCAACACAAGGTATTTGATTATGAGCTATTCAGGATGAATTTAAGAAAAAGAATGCACAGATGCAAAATGCTCTCCTAGTTTAAATGTTTGGATTTGGTTTGCGTTGAATGAATTGGCTGATGGTGTTATTTGGATAGGTTTTCAATCAGCATGTGAGCGGCATCCTGTGTACCAGGACTGGATAGAAGAGACTGACACCATACACTTGCAGATTCAAGTAACCACAAAGAAGAGCCAATTTTGACTCTTCTGACCTCAAAAATGGGCACTGATAGAGAAAGAAAACATGAGCATATGGCTTACTGCAGAAATGCCTTCAGCTATTAAACTAACTTGCAAAAGTATATTAAACTGCAATGCAAAGGAAGACAGAAGGTTCATCCTCAAAAGTCAAATAGTCATCTTACCAATTAAGATGCAAATCAATCAGAACTTACAAGAAATAGCTTTACATGCAGCTTCCAGTGGCCCATCAAGCTCATCAAGGAAAGTGCTGCATGTGTATCAACAGAAAGAGACTTCTCAGAGGAACCATGCAAACCCACATTCAGCTATCCATTGCTTGAAGCATTTTCGTTGCACAGAAGGAATTTCTAAACCAAAATTTTACTCTTTCTGGTTGACAATCCTGTCCAGGAATACTTTGATCAACCTAATACAGAACTAACCAGCTGCCATTAAACATGGCAACTGCCCCTTCTTGGATGCTTGAACAATTTTGATCTATAATGTTCAACATAAAATTAAGAATGTTACATCTTGGTATCAGTATCTCGATACTGATACCTAGATACAGTGCATCTTTTTGGGAAAGAATAGAAAACAGAAAAGTCAGAGCTGACAAAAAAAAAACCAACAAAAACAACAACAACAACAACAACCAAACCAGAAAGTGTAACCAATTAAAATTTCATATTAACATTTGAAATCAAGACCACACATCAATATTTTTCCTAGTCTATGAGATTCAGGTGTACTTTACAAATAATAACTTTGTTTAGCAGGAGCAACTTCAGTTATTCAATGTCTTTTATGTAGACTCGTAAAAGGGAACAACTCCACCACTGGGCTTAACCTTGTCACCTCTGAACTGAGATGGCTCTGCCTTCCTCCACTGACCACATGCAGAAACTCACTGCGTTAGAATCATCAGTCTCTACCTCATTTTCCATTGTGTTTTCCTTCAGTTTAATTCAATACTAAAGAGCACCCACACAGCACAGCCACAGACAGATCAGGAGCTGCAGTTTGGATGCTTCACATCCCATTCTTCCATAGCATTTGCCGGGAAGACAAGGAACATGGGACGGGCCTGATACTGCACTAAACACAAAACTGCACAACACAAGGGAAGTATATTCAAGTCAAGCATTGAGTCCAGCCATAAAAAATCAGGTTACAAAGTTTCTGAACAGCAAGTGCCACCAGACACAGTATTAATCCTGACAAATTCTGTTCAAATTAATCAGGCCTAAAAATAAACATTTCTACAGTGATAAATTATTTTCTGGTACTCACTACCTCAATATAAGGCCCTCCCTGTAACACACATGCAAACAAACAAATCTCATTGAAAAAGAATAACAAACATATTAAAAATGTATGTACTGGGAGACACTTTCAAGTTTTGTAGAGACTCTGATGTTTCTGATTTGAAAACACAAAAAGACAAAGTTCTGATAAATCCTTTGAGTTTAGACACAATAGAAAGAAAAACTAGAACAGTTCAAGAAACAGGTGTAAAAGGGCAAGGTACACCTAACAACATGAAATAATCTGCTCTAGCAAGGTAATAGCAGAAAATATTATTGTCTTATATATTATTATTAGTGTAATATTAATATTAGTATTAATATTGTCAGTTGGTATAACTTTCACTTACTATTGTTGTCTTCAAAGATGATACCTAAACCAGTTAATGATTACATAGTAGCGTAACATGTTTCCTATAATGTCACCCTCATTCTTTCATAGATATCAAGGATGTAAATGATGATGATGGCCTCCAGAACAAAGTGAAAAACACTTGCAGCCAAAACTGACCCAACAAACTTGTGCTTTAAACCAAAGAAAGGTGACTTACAGGTAGAAATCTAGTTTTTAGAAGACTGAACAAGTGGGAACATGCTACAGATTTACTAAAATGGGAAATCATGGCATTACTGATCACAACTAACTTCCAAATGTTTAGTTGTAATTCATTAAACATAAATTAACAGAAACATTATTTCTTTTTGTTATAAACACAACAGCTTTAAATGCCAATTGTCCACATGCAAACACATGCTTTTCAATATGCAGAAAAATGCCATAAAATAGCACAAACACAGCTGAAGAAAAGACTTTTCGACTGCTGAGTTAAAACCTCCTTTCTTTCTGCCATATGGACACTTGCTCCCTGAGCCTTCCCTGACTTGGCAAAGGTGGTCTCCTAGTTCGGTTGGCTTCAGTGGTGTTCTTACCAGCATTTTGTTTGCCAATTTGACTCTAAGACACTCCTGAGGATCATGTGAATTTTCAAGACAACAAGATGCCAACAGAAATGTAAGGAACAAGGCAGAGATGAAGTCAAAACCAGGGTCGGAGCCCAGCTGAGGTCTTCAGGAATGCAGAAAAGGTATCAAACAGGGCTGGGATGGCATGCATGGATTTATAAGCAGCAAGGACTATGATTAAAATTACAGCCTGGCCTGCATCACATTAACTGCATTCTGTGCAAAACTGTAACATGGTGAATGCCTTCTCCCTATTCCTTTCACTCTGTTCGCCCCCGAGACCTAGCTGTGCTGTCTGGTGTGACTCCTGAATGGTAAAATGTGCTGCTTGTGGCAAACCTGACACAAATATCAGTAGCTGATTGCCAATTCCCACTTTGTCAGTGCTGAGAAATCCCTTGTCCAGCAGCCTAAGGAGCCACATAGAGTGCCACCGTGACCCCACCAGGACAGTAAGCAGGTGGACGAAGCAGGGAGTTGTGCAAGTTATTTTTTTCATTAGCTTCTCTGTGACAGGAATCATTATTCAGAGCATTTCTGGTGGGCTGCCACTGCCTTGCATAATAGCATTCAGCAGTTCAGACTCTCTTTGCCTCTGGTTTGCACTTGCCAAAAGCCCTTGGCCGGGATTGCACAAAGGACTTTAAGTGCAGCATCAAGGAAAGTCACAGCATCTGGCTCAAATATAATAAATAGAAGCCCTGTCACTGCAAAAGGCCTTTGCAAGCAGACAGGAGCTTGTGTCTGGTTGGTCCCCAGTGCCCTTCTGGACTCAGGCACTTTCTTCAATTATATCATCAGCAGAGTAGGAAAAAAAAAATAAAACCAGGAGAGTAAGGACAGAAAGAGAAGAATTATGTCTACACCCAGAGGCCTTCTCCTACCCAGGAGTAAGAATGCCCATCAGCTCAGGGACTGGGGGGGACCTACCCATGGAGGGAGAGGAGAAGGTACATTTGGGAGAGCACAGGAACTGGCCAAAATATGTTAAAGGACACAATTTATATGGAGGCAGAATGCATACATTAGAGCTGCAGGAAGAAATCAAATGCTGGGAAAGACGGGCTGAAGGTCTTTGTGAAAGAACTTCATGCCTTCAAACTAGTATCTACATTTTCTTTTGCTCATCCCAAATTATCACCCCAGTTGTTTTCCTAAGTGAATTTCATCACAATTCACAAATCTAACAGATAAAGTCTCCTGTGCACTGCTGCAGAGCTAAAAGAAACAATTGAGTTTGTTGAGTTGAACAATACCAGCAATGCCTTAATTTTCACTCTCCAAGCCTATTTATTTCATCTCCACTAAATTTCATACATGAGAAATCAGTAATCCCTCTGCTCTGTTTTTAAGCTTCCCAGGGAAAAAGAAGAGGAAAAAAGGTATTGCTGTTTTGTTCAAGGGTTTAAGGGGAACATTTTTTGTGGGGGATGAAGAGAAAGCATGACACAAACAAAACTGTGATCCCTAGAAAAGACTCACCTACTCTGGTCCAAATTATTGACTTATTATTGTATATTTTCAAGCCACTAAACCCAGAAAGCAAGCAGTTGCTTCTGTTGACCCCCAGTTGATAAAAGCACATAGACATTGCCCAATTCCTGTAACACCACTCCTGCAACTACAGTTACAAGTCACACAGAAAGTTGCTCTTAACCTCCTTGTTGCAGAGGAACGATGGCTAACATGCACTAAATACCCTGTTTTTTAAGAACTCTGTGAGCAACCCATTGGGAAAAGAGCTCTGTGCCATCATCGTTGGGAAGCTGGGGGAAAATATTGATACCAAAGCAGCTTATTCATTTCTATACCTACTCAGAAATCTTCCAGTTAATACATTTGGGAGACATAAAAGACAAAGTAGGACATGATCGGAGGTGAAACTTATTCAAGAGAAGGATACTTTGGGGCAGGAATACCAACCAATGTGGTATGTTTTAAGAAACTTTGCAAGTAAGTAATGCTAAGGCATCTGTGAAGCAGCAGCCAAGAAAGATGTATCTCCTCGTGAAAGCCAAGGGGATCAGCAGCAGAACTGAGCCTCTGGAACCTACCACCGTCCTATCATTAAAGCTGAAATCATTATACAGCTTGGCTGGCGGGATTCTCAGTGGACTGGTGGCAGCCTTTTCCCTGCAGACAGTGAGAAGACTGCAGGAGAGCATCCCAGTACAATGCTTTCCCCTGTGTTATCTAGAAAAGCATTACAGGATATCTGCTTGAAAAAGACTTGGACCTGTGGGACGGGGATCCAAGGTAAAGGATGTGATGCAGAGGCAGCATGACATTAGGTTATCAGTTTGTCAAAAGCCTGATTTTTGGTTTATAGTCTCTGCAGGGCTCCTCAAACAGGGAAGCCCTAGGAAATAGATCATAAGCCCCTGCTCCCTGAAGCATCTCTTTTCTTTGTTTCATGAGGGGATGCAGAGACTACTTACAAGAAAAGGTATATTGGTATTAGAAGTTGACAAATTTTTGCGCAGGTGGTGACGTTATGAACTTTTAAGGAAACCCAATTACATCACTTTCATTGCTCATGACACAGAATAAAGGTCAAACACACACACACACACACACACACACACACACATATTTATATTTCTCCTTACAGGCCCTGCTGTTTTGCCACTTCTCTTCCCTCACACAGAATTTAAGTGAGGAATCAAAGGGCTTTTTCTCTATCCCTGTGGCAATAATACCATAGCTGATGTCTTGCCCACCACCTAAAATGCCTAATATTTATATTTAATAGCTATATATATAATATTTAGTTCAATGGCTTCTACAGTCACCTCAGAAAAAAAAGATGTTTAATTTCAACACCACTGAATTGTGTGAACAAAAGAAAATTCAAGGGCTTCATAAGGGCTTATGAATTTAATTTATTTCTGAACAGCCTGATCTGTGGTAATAAGCAGGGACTCAAAGTCCTTAGCTTACCTACAAGGGTACTCAACACCTTTAGTCTGTCTGCTGAGTCTAATGGGAGCAAGCAGAGACAAAAGAGTCTGCTTGCAGGTGTGGGGTTGCAAAAACACAGCTACAAATGATGACAGACATGTGCCAGGATCCCAGCGCACAGCTGATCAACATCTGTTGATCAAACCCTGACTCCAAATCCTCTTTTCCCCCAGAGCAGCACCTGGGACAGACAACAATCCTGCATGTGAACTCCCCAGCACACAAGGAGCTAGGAAGGTCAAGGGCTGACAGCTCAGAGCATATGGTGGATGCATATCATTGCAGACATATTGAGTCCTATGCTAGTGGTGAATAAATGGTGTAACTTCAAAAATGCATGTTATACGGGAAATCAAAGTGAATTATCTTAATAATTTTGCCTAGAGACATAAACAGCTGCTGCAAACTAGCATCAACTGTAGCAAAATTAAGGTGTTTATTCTCAAAAGCTGATTATTTCCTATCCATTTACAATGAAAGACTGATTATTTCCATTCCAGCAAGAACTATGTAATTCTAAATGTATTTTTTGAAAAGCACACTTTTGATAAGAGCACCCATAAACTTTTAAGGAAAACCTGGGTGCATGAGGCTAAGCAAAATTTTATGGCATGGTCCTTAGGTCTACAATACATCAAAATAAAATGTTAAACAGAACAGCTTTCAGGGACTTCAACTTGGATCTCAGCATTCTTGCCCCAAGGTATTTATAGCTTCAGGACACATTTTCTGATATTGTATTCTCTTTTGAAAACACTTTTCATACCCTCATTTTACTTTGCTTTCATGACCAGCTGCAGAACTGACACAATTACACAGCCTGATTAATAAAATTATTATCTTATGGTACAACGATCTTTCGAAAATGGTCTTGAGATGAAAAGCATTCAGAGGATGTGACTTATTGTTCTTAATTTAACCTTCATTCATCAGCTAATTTTTTTTTCTTCCAATCTTAAGAAATTGTTTCTAAGTTTAGAATCAATGTCTATTCCTGAAATAATGAGCAAAAATTCACCTGACAGCTATAACTGCTAATAAAGTATAAAAGAACATCAAAAGCTCACTTATTAAAGACCATGCTCTGGGGCTGGCAAGTTTTGCCCCCATTCTAAACAATCATTATAAATTTAAGTATTATTAAATTCTGAGTTTTGTCACTGTTGTTTTCCCTCTCCTGCAAATTTACTACTTTTTGGAACTCTGAAAGATTTCACTCAAAGAGAAAAAAAATGAAAACATGTTTTTCTGAAGAAATTATCTTACAGAAACTTTTCTGAAAGAGAAGTAGATTTTGATTGTCTTTAACTGTCCCCTAGGTGAACAGTTTCTTCAACTACAAAAATGGCCTAATGAAAATTCTACATTTGTGAAGCACAGAGGCTGGGACTAGGCATGGCACTTCAAAAAACATAAAAGCAATTATTTTTCTAGTCACATTTCGAAACTAGTCCTTTTTATAATTTTGGAGCTGATTAGAAATAAATTCTCTTTTCTGCCCAGTTGAATTTTCCAGGCAGAATGTTAGCTAGACTGTGAAATTCACACTTGCCACAGGGATGGTAGACAGCTGAGCAAAAGGACTTGTGGCTTTTCCCAGGATCTCAGAAGGTACGTGGATATATGCTCAGAAGAGGCCGGAGCAAGACCAGATTACAAGATCTTACTAGGAAGCAGCAGGGTTCAAGAAACTTAAGCCACAGAAAGGGATGCCACTCCAACTTAGGCTTAGCCTCACAACCACAGTGATTATCTTCACTTCAGATAGGACTAATTTAGATAAAATCTGTATTTACTTCTTTTTAACCTAATATTATGCAGGGATTAGGGAGGAAAAAAAGGATAATTCTAGCTATGAATTGTTCCAAGCCTTTTTTCTGAGGAACATCAGTCTCCAGAGGCATTTCTTATTAATGAACTCCTATGAATGACATTTTTTTTGTCACGAAACAGCAGCAGTAAAACATGTTGGTTATGGATACAGATATAGAACACTCCTGCTTTTCTAGTTTAAGGTGCCTATTATTATTAAATTATTTCATCACAAAACAAATGCTTTTAAGTCTTCATCATTTTTTTGGATATTGTTAATTTAAGGTAAGGAGACAATTTGCAGAATACACACTAAAAAATCAGTTCAATTAATATAAGGACCAGTAGGTCCTTCAACCTAGTCTGAATGCAAGATACTCTTCAACATACTGAAAAGGCTTTTGCACTCTTCAATAAGCCATGAATCACTCGAGCTC
The DNA here is from genome assembly GCA_036785705.1 of Acanthornis magna. Lineage (NCBI taxonomy): Eukaryota > Metazoa > Chordata > Aves > Passeriformes > Acanthizidae > Acanthornis > Acanthornis magna. The sequence goes on from JAWUZG010000001.1 coordinate 30,590,424, forward strand.
CAACAATGTGATGGTCTGCCTCAGAGGACCTGAGCACAGCAGCCCAGCCACTGCACAAAGATGGAAATGGAGACCCCAGATTGGCAAGACCCCGCCTTATTCCCTCAGTGCTGCAGACACAGTCAGACAGCAGCACCAGCTCACACCCACGCCTTCACTGGCAGCATGGATAGCACCACACCAGCCCAAAGGGATGATCTGAATTCACACGGCTTCACTGGAAATTTAACCAACCAAACTGCATGGAGCTTTGCAGCTGCCCCATTAAACATCCAGGCATGGATGATCCTTTGTCAGGCAGACACAAGAGTTCACCCAGGATCTCTTCTACATGAGGTAAATCCTCTACAGGCTGGTGAGGCTGGTGAACAGGGAAACCAAATCTGTAAACATCTGTCTTAGACAGAAGTTTGGCCCCTACTTGGCAAATTTTACCATCTTATTCATTTATTTATTTATTTAAGAGCTTCATTCCTTTAGTTAACAACAATAACAGATGGACAGGAGGAGTTTTTTGCTTTGTTGGGGGGTTGGAAGCTAATTTTTCTTTTCTTTTTTCCCTGTGGGCCACATAGGGTGACACACAGAAGAGCTTTTAGTCAAGAAACGTAGCACTACATGAACCACGCACTCAGAACTGCCAGAACAGTGACCCTTTTAAGATACTTCATACATTACCTCTTAGAAAAAAGGTTTACCCCAGGGACATACACACATCTTTGAGAAGCAAGAGATTTTTGAGCATCTGCAGGGACAGCTGGCATGATGGTTACAGCAGCTGTCGCACTTGAATTATGAAATTGTGCATCGCCTAAGGAAAGGATCAATGTCATGCAAATCTCACAAACCTGAATTCAAGTCACAAAGAAAATGAAGGTGGGAGAGATAACTGTTCTGATGATGTAAGCCAGACTTGTTTGAATCACTCCATAATGTCAAATAATACATTACATACTATGTGCTATAACACACACTGCATCTCTAAGGCTTTCAACTGAACAGTCATTTTATTTTGAAGTATCTACTAAAATTTTATTAAAATCTTTGGGGGTAAAAAACAGTACCGGGGAAGCAAGAAGGCTATGGAGTTGTTAAATCAAACTTCAATAAAACATTTATTTTTTTTACTCAAACCAAGCAGGAGATGTCAGCCCTTTAGAGAGGTTTTCCTGCTTGAGAAAATTATGCCTTGGTTCACAGTCGATTAGTTATGTGACTGACCTGATTTATTATGTATCACTGCTACTTCAAAAGAGGAGCAGCCCTGAACAAAGAAGCAAAAGATACATCAGTATTAATGACTGGCCTCTATTAAATGGCTGGCAGAAATAATTACATTTACTATATTTTAACTTGCTATTCAATATTTACTGCTTTGTGTGAAAGAAAAGAATTTTAATGAAATTCAGGTAATTAATATGAATAACAGCTGAGGTTGTCTGCTCACAGATGGCATACAGGAGCAGAGGGTTTGTAAGAAAGCCTTCTCCCCAAGACTCAGCTTTGCTTTTGAGAGATTCCCACAAACCCAGGGAGCCCTTGAGACCCACAAGAAGTCATAGCCAATGCTAAAAACACGGTAACGCCCCACAGCTGGGTCTGGCCCTTTTTACAGCATAGTTACATGAGACTTGTAAGGAGTTAAAAAATCACACTATTTCGTTCCTCAGGAAAACGGTTGGGAGGTGTAGAAGCAAACAGACCAATGAGTGACAGTTGACTTTTTTTTTTAAACAGCAATTTTCATTCTCTTTTTCTTTTCCCCAAGTAATTTCCATAGACTAAAGATCTCATGCCAGTGCTAGATTCTCCATGTCAGTAAGTTACCAGTGCCTGAGCTCAGGACATGAAGACCTCACTGAGGGTAGAGTTTATGGACACCAATTCCTCAGTGGACATGCACATCTCTAAAAAAATGCTGAAAGATCTTCTGTATTTTTCTCTTACATACACTGAAGACCATCTACTTAAATAATCTAGGACATTCAAAGACAAAATCAATACTACTTTACATTCCATAGGTCAATTTCAATACTGTTAGAGGACAAAGCTATCATTCTGTAATTTACCCTACACATTCTGGACCCTAGCAATAAAGACAACATAACTAGAAACCCATCACAGAACAAAGATTTGTTTTTCCTTGATCAGAACTCCCCTGGATTCAAATGAGGAAAAAAGGTATATTAATACCTCGTACCTGCATTACTTAATGATTTTTCTGTAAGTTTTCTCCCTTGTCCATTTTTGTAAGCCATGAAGAAGAATTGAAACAAATGTTTCTGCAAAATTATTTACTTACTGCAAAATCCTGACTGCTACAACTGAAACACATACCACAAGGCAGAAACAAGTACAAAACCCATCTAATTTCAGTTTATGATGTTTTACTTAATCATCAATAAAATGTGACCTTTAGATGAATATATATTATATAGAGAGATTTTATTACTTAAAAAACATTAATTAATTTATGATTTTAAACCTGAAGTTACTGTAAATTAAGACAAGTTCACTATTAAAATACTGGAGACTGCCAGTGCTAGCAGTACATTTACATTCCCTTCTCTAGAGAATTATGTCCCCCTTGTAATAGGGAATCACCTTCAGTTATTGCTACAAACCCGGCATGGACAAGAATGCTGAGCTAGCAAAATGTTATTTAACTACTGCCATGTCAAACTGGCAAGCAGCAGAAATCAAAGAAACATATTCAGAAGAGCCCCCAATAATCAATGCAATGAACAGCAAACCCATAAGGCATTTTAGTGTCCTTTCTCAGGATCACGCAGTTGATTAATTTACTAATAGATTTACACATAAGTAGTTACCCATGTATATCACTGTCAATTTTTAATGGAGGGTTCTCAGAAGTGCTTCATGATTAACATCACACTCCACTTCAGTTAAACAAGAAAAGCCATTAAACTTACTGTACATACAGCTTGATTTAATCTCTTAGCAGCATGCTAGCATGCATAAAAGAAAATTTTCTAAAGCAGTACTTACCCAGGCTTAGAGGACCTTATGTGCACCACACCATGATTACTGACAACAAAACATCATTCCTTGCATTCACTACCTTCTTGGTCATATTCCCACTTCAAATTTCTGCTTCTGATAACATCAAGGCAGCAAAGCAAATTGATCTTTAAGTATCTATTTTAACTCCTATACAGTTAAATGTATGAGAATCAAACACCTTCCACTGACTTGAAGTTCCACTTATAATGCTAAGTAGGTATGCTAAGAAATAGGAAAATTGAAATATGAAATATTAATTACTACTTTAAAGATAATTTAAGAACTACAGCCACTTAGGACATTATGAAGTATGCTAAGGATTACAGTCCTCTATAGAAAATTGCTTCTAAATTAGCTATAACCATGAAGCATGTTCCTGACCAATCAAAAGGACATGAACTGGTAAATTTACCAGCATGCTGACTATTTACCAGACTGGCTGAATTCAGCTTCTACTTCTACTACTTCTGCTTCAGGTCCATCAGTCCTGAAAAGGCCGATGTCTCCTGTCTTATTTAAATTTTACTCCATATGACCCAAATCTGCTAATGACTTGACCCTAAGTCCACTTAGGAAGCAGAAGAACCAGGATGCAGCTGAATCACACCACCAAGAGTCACAAGAAGGGAGTCACTGGCTGTAGCTCAATGTTTGGAGAGAATGGTGTCTGCTTTCAGAAGAGACCAACAAGGTATCAAGCTGAAATCATCCTAAGGTCTCTAACCCTTCCCTTTTTTTTTCTTTTTTTTTTTCCTATGGGATGCACATAATATTGACCCAACTTTCCAAATTTTAAGGCTTGAATGACAAAAACTTACAACCACTAAGCCTTCTAGATCCTTCACAAGTCATCTAGTGCTATGGAGCACAAAATGCTGTCAACTCAACCCACTACAAGAGGTAGTCAAGGCTACGCTTAGTTAAGGCACAAAATTCCAATGAGGTGACAGAATCACAGTGACACTGAGAAATCTTTTACAACCCCCACTGAAAAGCTATCAGGTTTATAAAGCCTCTTCAATATGTACATATAAGTGGTGGAAAAGCAAAGAAGCCTGTTTGAGGGTTGCCATTCCTTACATGTGTCACTCACATCTGAATGGAGGAATGAAATCAGTGTTCTTACAGGTGCTGGAGGTATGGGAAGTAGAGAAGCAAGGGAAGATGGCAGCACCTACACAGAACACTTTCCTTCCTCATAGCTGAATTTGTTTCTTGTTTGCTGATAAAACTTCTACTCAACTTCTTGATCTGCTGTGGTGCAGCAGAAGAAAGTTCTGTGTTGTCTGACTTCAGTTTCAGTGTTCTCAGTAATACCTAAGCTCTTAGGTATTTAGCAGCAGAGCCTCAGTGAAAGATGAAAAATCACTGGAGACAGCACTGACCATCATTAGTAAAGAAACATGAAAGCTTTACTTGACATGTATCTTACACAAGTTCACATACTCCTTTAAAACACATGGGCCTTCTGATATCTATCAGTGTTTACAAGAAAATACGAATTCCACACATAGGGACAAAACCCTAAAGGAACACATTTATTCTACCCAAACCTCTCATTCTACAGTTACAGTGCAGTGCCATCTGCTGTACATTTGTTTATGTACAATTCTTCCATCCAGCAATATGACAAAGAAAACCTCATGATGGTTATTTAAAACCTTTGAGCATCAGCAGTCCTACAACATGCAATTTTGTCACTAGCATTTTAAACCAAAATAAGACTGAGCACTGCATATTCCATTCTGCAAGTACACAAAAGGCTACACAGATGTATGCTAACATAAGGGTGGCTGCTGAATAAAGAAATCAAATGAGACCATAGGGAACCACTGCTTTTATTTCTCTCAGAAAAAAGTGCCAATTTTTATGGTCACAGCTGGGGTTTACATGAATCTTCTTCAATTAAATATTAATATGCATTTTTAACTGCATTCCCTCATTAACACCAAATGATGCCACAGACTGTAAAGAAAGCTGCCAATTTTCAGAGTTCACTTTGTTCCAGCTTATAGTGTCAGCCATAAACACCTGATTTTTTTTTTTTTATTATTTTTTATATATTTTAGAGTAATACAGGAAGGAAAAAAAGCATGTCCCTGGAGACAGCCAATAAAATGTTCACAGCAAATCTCTGGGTAATGTATCAGCATAATTACTTCATCAGAGTCTGCAGTGAAATAAATAAATAGCGAAGCACTTGCCTTATCTGTAGGTATTCTTACTCCATCCTTATCAACCAAATCTCTCTCAAGGTCTCCCTTCCTTATTCAATTAAAATTTTCTTTCCTCGGAGACCCTAAACAGACCTGCTTTTCAAGTGGCTAAAAGTTCACTTTGACCCAGAGAACAGATATATTTGTTCTGCCTTCGCCACTAAATGGTAACATGAGCTGCCAATACAGGAAAAAACCACTCTGTAAGTAGCACTTACTGGTCCAAGCACACATTAACAATATCTGAGGTCTCACAGCACTTCAGCCTCCCTTCCCATGACTTACTCCTGTGCAAGAGCCAAGAAAGGCAGCCAGGTGTCTATGGCAGTGCCTCACCACAGCCCCAGGGAGTGCCCTGCATTCACAGGGAGGGATGAATTCCCAGCACCAACAGGTGTGGGGCACCCTGCAGACACAAGGCACTGCAGCTGCGCTGCTGCACTACTGAGACTTCTTTGGAGACACGGGTCCATACTTCTCTTCCTCCAATATGTTCTCATTCGTGCAACTGAGTACCATGACAGTGTGCTTGTATTTTAAACTAGATATATGGGCCCATTCTCAGGAGCATCTGTTCTCCTGGAAACAAATTCCTACAAACATAGTATCTTTCATTAAACAATAAAGAATTCAATCTACCACTTTATACATTTTCAGTTTCTTTATTACTTGAACTGAAACATGCTGCAGGTATGGACACTTCATGGAGGTTATCCCAGGAGGATGTATCTCAAATAGTACTTACGACTTCATCATGAGCAAACTTCTTATCAAATCAGGTGACTGCCAGGTTTTCATTTTCACAGTCACAAAAATGCTGGAGAACATTGTGCTAAGAAACAGGAAAGTAAACTTCAAATAGCAAAGAAATTAATTTTACACTGTGATTTTTCAAATGCTTAGGTTTGACAGCACTGCAGGCGGTTAGTAACACTGCAGCTGAACTCTCTTGACTACCTCAGTAAAGCCAAGTGTATCTAGTCTCAGTTTTAGGAGGAGGAGGGAGCTGGAGTTCTCCAGTCTCTACTGTAATAGCAGAAGGCATGGAAAAGGAATCCAGATTTTGAGGTGATAAAAGATGCTGCTGTCATATTAAATGTATCCGATATACCCACTGTGATATTTCATCAATTACAAAATGAACATGCAGAGGACTAACTATAGAAGGTACAAATATTTCTCTGGAGTCACACCAGCCCCGCCAACCGTGAAATGTATGCTGCTAAATTACTGATGCTGCTTGCAAATTAATGCTCTCTACTGAGAGAATTTTTGAGCAGCAAAACATTCTGAATAGCTAATTTGCATGTTAAACAAGAAAAATAGATAAACCTAAGTTATTCTGATGAAAAAATACCAGTTACGTCTTGAAATTCTTGATATACGTTGTCTTAACAAGAAGCAAAGGTTTCCATGCCTCTTTCCAGCCAGCATCTACAAAATTCACATGGACAAATGCCAGCCACAACATGAAACTAAATCCCAGTTCTGAAGACAGCCAGAAACGACTAACACTCCATAGAACATAGCGTACTTCCTTCGCTCTAAAATAAAAGATAAATGAAAAATATGAAGAGCAAAGATCCTTTTACAAAGTTGTACCCTGATATCCCCTTTGGGTTCAGAAGCATAAACTGGAAATTAAACTGATTTTCATAAAACAGATTTCTAAATTCCTGTTCTGCAGCCCATTTGAGAAGACAGCTTTTCAATTGATCTGTTGAGGAGGATCGCTGTTTTCATCCAGAAGACAAAATTTCTGCTAATTAAAGCCCTGTTTTAATCAAAATAATAATAGACATGATGTCCTGTTTCTATTGTTCTTATTTGTGTAATACAAATACATAACTCACAGGTGACTCTCCAAGCTCTGACTTCCCTCTGTGTTTCTCCAAAGCCACTGCTGCAGCAGAGCCCGTGAGCATGAGACAGATTCCTATAAATGGTGTACACAACACTTTGCTCAGCTCTAGCTACCCCTACTTTCAGCCAAAGTCAGCTTCTAAAAGTAACAAAGGTGAATGTAACAGAGGCAGATTCCTTTACAGCACGGCTAATGTATGTTCTCCATTAGCTCTTCTATGTTCCCACTGATTTTTGCAGGAAAAGAGAACGAAGCATAGTTGGTCTTACAAGACTATTTGAACACAAGCAGGGCTGTGTCATCAAGTCATCCTGACTCCCAAGCTCTTGAAAAAGGCAACTTATTTCAACTGATAACTTGACATGTCAAAATCTCTCTACTCTAAAACTATAAAAATTATATAGCATGGCAGTTGCAAAACCTGCAAAAGAGATTCACCTCAAAGTAACACATTCCTTCAGCAACCTGAATTCATGGCTTGATTAATCAATCATTGGTGTCCACAAATAATTTTACTTCTTGAACTCAAGCAGTAAAGGAATCTGCTGATGAATGCTGTTGACAGTCTATTTGGGAAGTTTGTTTCTCAGATCCTTTGTACAGTAGGTTAATCCCACACCTCAATCATTCATCCACTGAACAGACTAATAATAGATGTAAAACTCTCAAGCAGTTTCCGATGGTGCCTTACATGATAACTGTTTCCAATCAGGCATGACTGCAAAACGCCCACTAAAGCTCTTCAGCTTTCACAATGTTACAGCACCTGATTTATGATTTTTTAAAGTTCTCATGTGAAGCTTCGTTGATCCTTTTGGGGAAAAGAAAAAAAAAAAAAAGCATATTCACAGGAACTGCTTTTTATTCTGTACTTTTAATTTTTCCCATTCTTTCCTGTATGATATGTTTCTCCCTACTGAAATTAAGGGAGTCAGCACAATACAGCCAACTAATTCTCCTCACATCATTAGCAACTGCAGCAGGAAACACACAGCAGAAGTTTATCTAAAATAAACCAAAAAAGAGGTTTTTCTGTACTGTGCAGAAAAAAACTTTCAGGGACAACACAGCACTTTCAGTCAAACTGTCTCAACATTAGCTGAGATGTTGCTTTGATTCTCTACTCTTATTAAGGCTGTGCTTGAGGACCTTTAAAAATGGTCAAAGCAGAAGATTTGTGATTCTTTACTGTACACAATATTTTTTGCTGAAAGCTGTTGGCTTGAAAGAGGACTGCTAGGGAAAAACAAATAAATGGACAAATTCCTACGATCAAACCTACAGAAATCAAATGAAACAGAGGGCTGGCTGGTTTTGAGTGAAGCATTTTTCATTTGGTTTCCGGGTTTTTGTTGTGGTTTTTGTTTGGTTCTTTTCTCTTCACTTCTTTTTTAAGAGCAAATCTGTGAACTTCCTAGAGTAATTTCAGCCCACCAAGCTGATTATTCTTTTAGCAATGTACTTGAATGACAACTGATTAGAGAGGTCCTTTTTTTAAGGTCAAAATCAGTAGGAACTTTGAGGGGATTACTTAGTCACATTCACAAAATGTACTTATAACAAGAGTAACTTTTCAGAGCAGCACTAGGCATGAATTTGACAATCATGGCCTGTCTGTTAGGCTTAGCCTTCAGAAACAAACCCTCCTGAGACACTGGTGCTGCATGCCTTTGTGCTGCAGATGGCCCTGGGGACCAAGGCTGCTCATCCACCCTTCAAGGCAAGAATATAAACCTGCACAGGAATGTTGTGATACAGCCCCAGGGCCTGACAGAGGTCTGGGACTGAACTACAGGCCACCTGTAAGGTCTTCACACAAAACTCATTCACTCTGATTTCTCTAAGAGGGAATAAAATTCACTCTCAGTACCTGGTCTCCAGAAAACCTGTTCAGTATTGTCAAAAACTGTTTTGTCTCAAAAATGTAATGTTTTTTCTTTTCCATAGAATTTATTAAACCAGAGTCTATGAAAAAAACAGATTTATCTAAACTAGGTCTATCAGTAATTCAGTGGCAAGAACACCCCGCATGCTAAATAGAAATCTGACTTCATTAACACGTATTTTTATTACAGGGTTGCCCAGGCTTAAATTTTACTGATGAGTGAAAGAAAAAAGTGTCATTTGTATCTATAACTAAGCAAAATTCAACTTTACCATTTGGAATAGACAGTGCAGACTGTTTTTATCTTTCATTTTGACTCCTGGAGAACTTTCACAAGTGATATTTAAATGCCCTTTATTTACTCTGGTTCACTTCCAAAAGGCTACTGTTTTTAACATGAAGGTATGGTTTAAGACAGCACATAATCCAATGAGTAGTAACACTGTATTTTTTTTTCCTTAGGAAAACTTCCTCTCACATAGATATTGAGGAATTTTAAGTCTAATGAAATACCAGGTTTGTACACTAGAGGAATCAGTCACTCTGTACAGAGTACCTGACAGCAAAAGCAAAGCCACAATTTTACACCTTAAGTACAAAAGTATTCCACTGATAGCTCATAAAAAGTTGCCTAGCTGTATATTAATACTATATGTAGCAATGACATGTAGGCTTCATAACAATTTCTTCGTTTTGTTAGATTGGAATGAGGAGTTCACAGTCCTCCCAGGTAACAACAGTGCTGTGGATTTGTACCTGCCTATTTCTAACTGCTTCTAATACATATTTTGTACAGACAGACCAGACCTGATCCAAAGCCAAACATTCTTTTAGTAGAGGATCCTCCAAGACATTCCTTCTACTTTTCATTTAGGCAACATGCTGAAAATCTCCCTGTCTTGTAAATCATGTCATATTGCCAAAAATGTCTATTTTTTTAAAATTAATAAGCAATTCATTATTATTTTGATCAGCCTCAAAGACTACCACTGTAACTTGTAACAGCATCAAAAATATGAGTTTACATTTGGAAGACTTACATCATTTTTTTTGTTCAGACTCCGAAACATTATGATCTATAGCTGGAAGTGCATTTCTTTCCTTTATAAACCTTATAAAAATACCTCCAAGAAAAATATATGCACATACATAATCCTATCATACCTGTTTTGTTTTGGTTTTACTGATGGTTTTACATAATCAGACAATCAGGAGGCTGACAGTTTCTATTTTCAGTCCTGTCAGACTCCAGTGTGAAAAAAGGCATTTGAATTCCTGATAACCCAGCAGTGTCTTCTGACAAGACAAGCTAAATCCTAGTTCCCCAAAGACCCTTCTTGTTTTTCCCAGTACAGTTACTGGAAAACATCATTGCTTCAAAATGTGATGGCAGCCTACCCTCTGCTACCAAGTGCAGCAGAAACTAGAATGCACAGAATAAGCTATGTAAGGTTGACACAGAATGTTGCAAGCTGTGCTGTATGGGCATGTTTTCATCCTGACTGATGCACTGTAACAGAAATTGTGAAAAGAGAGGACAGCTTTAGGAAGCAGAGAGAAGGGCAAGGCAGCAGTGCTGCACAGGGCAACCTACAAGTCTATGGCAAGGATAGCTTTGTCCTTCACTCATCCCAGCATGGGGAAGCAAGAGCTGGTTGTTCCTTAAAAAAAAATTTAAATCCCTGTTTCATCATTTTTGCCCTCTGCAGTCAGCTGTTATCTCCTATTCTCTGCAACTGGAATGTTTTCAATCTGATTAGCAGAGCAGCATTCTATTTTCGAGCCAAAACTGGATATTGTTGTGATACACATTATCCACACAACTAACTTAGCTGTACGACTAAATTCCACATTATTTACTAGAACTAGTACAAGTTCAATGAAAACAGTTAAGCATCACTGTTGCACAAATGCAGAATTTAGTTTTTCCAATCCAGAACTGCTTATCCTGACTTCCACATTACACTTTGCATTTGCCAACAGCATCCCAAACCATATAACTGGCCAAGGAAGTGAATCTGTGTAAGGCGACAAGGTGTCTAAAGCTGTGAGTCTCTGAGGACCCATGAGCTTACTGTATTATTTGCCTTCTTAACCTAGGAGACCAGGGGGAAATATTTTTCCTTTAATTTTTTTTTTTTTTAATCCTTTATATATAATGGGAAAAGGGTGAAGAAAGAGACTATCAAACCACCAAGGTCACCCTGATTACAAACATCCATTTCACACTAATTTTCTCCAACTGGCTGAGAGTCACACAGAGCCAAACAGACAACAGACTAAAAGTCCAACTAGATTACATTTGGACAGTGACTGTTCCTATTCCCCACAGGTTATGGAGAAAGGGTTGGCCCATATTATTTTTCACGGGTGTGTACAGTTTACTCTCTGCTTTTCCTTCAGTGCTGTAGAGGATACTCGTGTCTGCTTGACTTCCACTCTGAACCAAGGCCCATCGTCCGTACAGATTCTGATTCCCTGTCACATTGTGAAAGCATCACAATTAGATGTTTGCTAACACTCTGCTTTTCCTGGGGATCCTCGTCCACAGATGCAAGCAGAGCAAACACTGAAATGGGAGAATACCTTCCAAAGTAAACAGCATGCCAGAGTTTTCAGGGGAATTTTTTTTGTCTGAAAATGAAAAATTGTGACAATTTTAATATAAGCATTAATATGAATGCACAGCAGATGCATTAGTCTGTTCAGTAGTTAACTCTCTGATAACTGATGGGTTGATTCTGCAAAAGTATTAAAACCAACTGCAAAGCACCTTCACATCCTGGTTTACCAGAATAAAGACAGATCATAATTATTTTTAAAGAATGTTACTTCACCCTCCAAAGCAAGGCTTCCAGAAAGACACATATGCAGTGATGCTGTAAGTAAGGCTGCTTCTTCAGCAAGAAATTCATTAGAATTTCTCTCTGAAGCCTGCTTAAAAGCCCAATAAACAGGACCACTGCCATTTAATGGTAGAGGATTTTAACAGAGGATTGGACTAGACCCACACACTGTGGAGTTGTAAGATTTCTAAGAGCCTCGCTTCAAGGGGAGCAAATCTGCAGCATTGCACTCTATGTCTAGCCTTCCAAAGCAGCACAGAAGATGAGCCAAGAGACCCAGGAGACCTGGCACATCAGCCACAAGATCCAACAAGTGCCAGGTGAGCTGGGTACCCTGCCCACACTCAGGACAGCAAGACATCTGACATTGCTCCCATCCCTGGGGTTAGGGTCCCTCTGCAACCTTCAGTCCAACAACCACATGCACCTGGGATACAGGACTTCAAATCCTTCCATTTCTTTGGATTTTTTAAAATAAAACTTAAAAATTTAAATGAGTTTTATTATACTTTATTAAACGTAAATACAACCCCTGTTTCAGTAGTCCAGCATTCCAAAAAGAGGGCTGTGACCACCAAGGGAGGGAAGGAAGGAATGTGGGAAGATGGGACTGGAAGCAAAGCAAAGAGGCAAGGGGCACTGCAGCCTTTCAGATCCACTTTGAAAAATACTGAATTTATGGAGCCACAAAGAGAAAACACAGAGCAGTTTGTATCTTAGCGACAGGAACACTCTGCTGAAAAAGGGGATACCTGAGACAATTCCCGATACTATTTACACAATTCACCTAACTGCCACTTAAAGAAATGAAGCCCAGGCTTCCGGAATGGGGGACTTTTCTCCTCCAGAGGAATTCTTTAAAACACTGGGTTAAAGGAGCTATGCTCTTCCACATATGTTTTCCCTGGCTCTATGAGTAAGTTTTTCCTGCACAACTTCACTATCAGGAGATAAGAATGATCCCGTTACTACTGAGCCTTAGAGCAAAATCTCTTTTGTGAGTCCCTCAGGTTGACAAAGGCACTAAATCAAAGTCCATTCTTTCAAAACAAGCATTCCAATCACTACACTGTATAAATAACTTACATAACCTAATCTACACAAAAATAAGGCCCTACCAACTCCTAACTTTTCAAAGAAAAGGAATATAGCTGTCATACTTCATGCTGAGAGTGTCAGACACTGAGAAAATGTCTCCCAACCACCCCAAGCCCCTGAAGAGACCAGCACAGGGCCAGCCATCACACAGCTCAGCTTGGCCACACAGGTACTGGAAAGATTTTGATTAAACCCCCTGTAATCAAAGCAGGTGACCAATCAGATGAATTTCTGCAACATTTTCAGTGAAAAACAAGATAAAGATCAAGCAGCCCATTGCCACTTGCATCCCTTTCCACTTCAGCATTTAACTTTCCACCTCAGAATTACCAGATTTTTGAGCTTGAAATAAAATGCGAAGTATGTCTTAGAAATTATGATCATTAAAGAGCTGGAGAAAACATCAATTATGGTAAGTCATTCCTCACCATTAGAGTTTCAGAAACCTGTAATTTTTGCTGATGTCTTTGAAAGACACCCAGTCATGATCACCTATTTGCTGTCATGCATAAAATACCAACTGCAAGCTAAAAGTTAAGCATGAGCCAGATGTCTGACATGCATCAATTTCACAGTTTGCTTCACAAATCATTTGACTAAATTTATGTGCTTAAGAAAAAAAAAACTTACGAATTTATTACAAAAGAAACATCTGTTCTGACTTTTATTATTATGCTGACACTAGAACCGCTATTTGCATTTCTAAAGTAAGTAGGTGTCATTGCTCGTCTATACCTAAAAAGACACAGCTTACCTTAAGAACTCTGAGTGTTGGACTTTTTCCATTGGCTGCAGAAAAGTAACCACAGCAGGTACATAACACTTTATCCCTTCCCTCTCCTCAACACCCAGAGAGGGAATATTTCATTTGCTGTGTGTTTTATGATAAATGAAAGCCAACCAACCACCAACAAAACATTAACAGTTATTAATTATCCTCGCAAATCCTCAAACTGCATGCATAATCTCATTGCTACAGCCTTGCTGTCTCCATCACTTACGTTTTCAACACTCTCTCACAACATTCTCATAGGCAAACTCGGGAAGTGGACAGTGAGGTGGATTGTGGCTGAACAGCAGATCCCAGAGGGTCACCATCAGTGGCACAGGATCTGGTTGGAGGCCTGTCATGAGTGGTGTCCCTCAAGGTTCACTGCCGGGCCCAGAATTGTGTAACTTATTCATCAGTGACTTGGATGAAGGAGCAAAGGCCTTCTCAGCAGCAAGTTCACTGCCAACACAAAGCTGAGAGGATGGGCAATACCCCAGAGTGTGGTGAGCCCTCCACAAGGATCTTATCAAGTTGGAGAGATGGGCAGAGAAGAACCACCTGAAATTCAGCAATGGGAAATGCAGATCCTACATCTGGGAAATAACCCCCAGCATCAGCACAGACTGGAGGCTGACCTACTGGGAAGCATCAAATACAACAATTCAGATTTGTTTGAGCTATCAAAAAAAAAAAAACCCTCAAAAGCAGGCAGATTTACCAAGCTGAAGTGTTTCAATTTAAGATTTCCTAAAAGATATATCAACAAATACTACTTATCAGAAGTGACCTTCATGCTGGTGTGAGCCCTACCACCAGCGACTGAGATAATGCAAAATAATGACATCCTAGTAGCCCCTTTACCAGTTGTACAAGGACTGAACCAGCATGGATATTGTCCTCAACAACCAAATGGTGGCTATTTGTCAAGGAGGTGCTCAGAAATCTGCTAGGAGGCATCCCTTAACCAGGGCCAGAGCATGCAGTCTTCAAACAACATGGCAGACAGCCCCGAGAAAATTGAAATCCCAGGTGTAACTGCTCTTGGCAGCCTACTTCTCCTAAAACAGAAGCATGAAAAGTCATCAGAATTTCATTTTCTCCTAGGCAGTCCAGAATTTGTCCTGGGTCCCTGTAGAACAGACACTAAGAAAAATTTACTTTTACAAAAATAGATCAATCTCTACTTTCCTTGTTAAATAGAGGTTTTAATAGTTACAGGTGCTTTGGGTCCATTTAAAGTGGAAGGCAGCAAGACAAAGAGGATGGAGATTACAGTGAAAGTTTCTAGGATTTTTTTTTTCTTTAAAAGGAGGAAAATAAGAACACATTTTAAGTTTTAAGTAAAGCCTTATTTTCATCACTATCAATAGGGCATTACCTTTGTTTTTCTACCTCAAGTCAGTAACACCAGAAAAAATTGTATGTCACTGTTTTAATATGCCAGAAGTAATATTTTGAAAGAACTTCTAAAGATGATCCTTTTCTCTCTTTAAGTAAATATTACAGATTCAGGTCAAATATCAGGGTGGGGAAGGGAATCTCACCTACACTAATAGTTCTTCTCACGAAATAATCTTACCCAGAGCTCAAGTGACCTTTGCTTAGGTAGAGATTGCTACATCTACTACTGATTAACCCTTAACAAATGGATCACTGTTAATAAATGAAACTTTAATGAATGCTTGGGGGTAAGAGGGAGAAAAGCTCTTAGAGCCTTATTTTAAAATGTGCATCTAGTCAATATTCATAGATAAATCTCCTAGAAACATTATATGAGTTCCTCTACGAGGAGAACAGACTCACTCTAGAACAATATGGCCATAGTTCAACCTACATCCCAAAAACAACAGAATATAATTACCGCAGTGTACTACGTAAGCATATCTACCAACTGCATACTGTTTCACTGTTTGGAAAGTTAAGCTGTGTAAAGAAATTAATGAACATGACTCCCTATGTTACAAAGAAGTTTTCTTAGTATGAAAAGAGAAGTTGGAGTGGTTTTTCACTTTTACTTTAGCAGGAAAGCTTTTTTTTACTGGTTTTGTTTTTTTAAATTGATACAAACATGCTAACAGTTGGAGATCATTCCAAAATTCTGTTAAATTTATTCTACAAAACAGTATTCTACTTTTTGTTTTAAGTCATAATTCCCTTAAAACTTCCTCCTATCGCAAAAAACAGCCCAGTACCAACAACACCTTCACAATAATCAGTAGATTGTGTCATATTTACTTAGCTTGGTACAAAACTTCAGTTAGTGTACATATAATTGTTCTTGAAACATCTTGACACCAGAGTTTTCCTTGTTTGGTCTCCCTGGACAAAACTTTTATTTTCTCTTTTGTGGTGGCTCCAAGTGGAAAAAATTAAATTTATTAATTTTAAAAATCCAGAAATGTATTTACTGGGTTAGTTCATTCTTTTGACTCAATATAATTCTCCCTGAAGTCATATAGATTGTATTGAATTTTAATGAAGATTCCTATGAAGCACTTTCACAATTCTACAATATGCTTTTAACAGTAGCGTTTCTCTTCATCTGGTTGCTAAAAATCTGTGATATCCCAATATCTCTATAGGTTGTCAGTGACAAAACCTTTGATTCCGTATGTGTGCCACCTATGAAACAAGAATTGTGGTGCAATGCCAGAAGTCTCATCATGTTTTATGTTTTTTCTGCCTTATTATGAGGATCCACTGACACTGAATTTATTTCATTAGAAACAAACAGAAACCAAATGTGATTGTTACTTTCTTCATGCCCAGATTCTATCCAGCTGCCACTGATATATTCACTAACACATTTCAATAAAAGAATTATTTTTTAGCTGTAAAAGAAGATTATTTTCAAACAAATATCAACAAACAGCATCTTTCCATTAATCAATCATAATATGCCTTCTGCTAAAGGCATCTTAAAATGTACATAACTTCACAGCTGGGTTTTAAAGATCTGTTAACCTTTGCAGTCCTGTAGTATAATACACCCAGTTTTACAGCTAGCTGCTGACACATTATTGGTTTTGACAAAGTCATGAAAGCTTATATTAAGCTTCTATTAAAACTTACAGTTTATGACAGATTTGTCAGATTTAATTTATTTCTAGTTTAGTTGTATCAAATTATCCCAATTTGAGACTTTATGATATGATTTCTACCAAGGGAAAACATATTATCTGGTAACAAATGTTGTAAACTACTGTAATTCAGTTCAGAGAAAAAGTCATCCAATAGAATTTACTATCAGAGGCAAACATGCATACATACTTTATTTACTTGGAATGCCTTTCTCCACTTAAAAAATAAATTTCCACATACTCTACATACATTTCATACATTATGAAGTCAAGCACATTAATTTCCTTTGTATTTGTAAGCTCATGATACAGAGTTCCTTAGGTCAGAGATCTAGTTTCCCATCAATTCTGTTACTTGCACTGCCACTAATGAGCATTAGAAAATACAGAAGACCCTTCATAAAAAATTGCTAAGAAGAAAACAATACAGCAAAACAAAAATGGTGTAACCCAGCACTAACTGAGATTCACGAAACTTTCTTTACATCCTCTGTGTGAAGGATGCCCATCTACTTATCAGCACAGATCTGAGACCAAATGCCTCACCTCCCCAGACACTTTCTCAAGTATTTTAGGAAAATATGTGAGGGAGAATAACATATGTAAACAAAACCTCTATATTCTAGCCCCCTTTTTTTTTTTTTTTTAGCACCTGCACCACAGACAACCAAAGCCTTTCTGCTCCTCCCTGAAAGACCTGTGCTGGCCTAATACTTGGTGTCAGCAGCCCTTGGGGCGGTACCTCCCCTCACCATACTTTGCAGAGCCTTGAGATGGAGGGGCAGATCCTGGGCTGAGACGTTCAAATGCCCCCAGAGGAAGGGCAAGAAAGTCCCTTCTTCCAACCAGCCCAGCTGGGAGTCTCTTTTCCTCCTCATCATCATGGAAGACTAAGAAGAAGGGGTGGCAAAGCAATGTGAGCACAGGTGTGGTTTCAAAACCAGATGGTCTCTCTGGGCAGAAGAGCAGCAGGACCCACCACAGGACCCAGTGGCACATGCAGGTGAGTCCCCCTCCTCAGGGAGCACCAGCAGGGCAAGGAAGCAGTGCGGCTTTCCACGGTCCAAAGGTCTGCTCAAAGAAAAGAAGCCTTAGAGCTTCCCTCTTCTAAAGTAAAACCCCTTCAGCAAAGCACAAGAAGCAGCAGGAGGGAAATCTGACCCGGAGCTGACCCAGAGATAGAGGGCACCAGCCAGAGATGAGGTACAGGATGGTGACAGTGAGGACAGCCACAGGCCAGACCTGGAGATGCAGTTTTGCAGAGGTATCAGTTCTGGTTTTTTCCACCTTTTTTGTTCTTACACATCACAACACACACAAGTCTGCCAAAATGCTTAACTTAGGATTTTATGTCTGCACCGGTGTATTGGGTTTGCATTGCCAGGTTTTGATAGGGGCAGAGGACTACAGGGGTGGTGATTTCTGTGAGAAGCTGCCAGAAATTTCTCCATGACTGACAGACCCAATGCCAGACGGCTTCAGGACAGACCCACTGCTGGCCAAGGCCAAGCAAGCCAATCAGAGATGGTAGTAATGATCTGGAACAACACATTTAAGAAGAAAAAAAGGTTATTACGCAGATGTAATTGCACTCAGAGAAGAGAGTAGTGAAAATATGTGAGAAGAACAAGTCTGCAGACACCAAGGTCAGTGGAGGATGCAGGGCAGAAGGTGCTTCAGGCACTGGAGCTGATTCCTCTGCAGCCCGTGGTGATGCAGCTGTGCCCCTGCAGCCCGTGGAGGTCCATGAGGATGCAGAGATCCACTAAAAGTGGAGGAGACCCATTGCCAGAGCAGGTGGATGCCTGAGAGGAGGCTGTGAACTCATGGGAAGCCTGGACTGGAACAGGCTCCTGGCAGGGACCTGCAGACGCATGGAGAGAGGAGCCTGTGCTGGAGCAGTGTCCTGGTAGGACTTGGGACCCTGTGGGGGACTCAGGCTGGGGGAGGCTGTTTTGAGGAATTGCACCCTGTGGGGGTCCAACTTTGGAGCAGTTCATGAAGAACGGTAGCCTGTCGGAAGGACTCACATTTGAGAATTTCATGGAGAACTGTCTTCTGTGGGAGAGACCTCACACTGGAGCAGGGGAAGGACTCCTCCCCCTGAACAGCAGCAGAAACAACATGTGCTGTACTGACCATAACCCCCAATCCCTTCTCCCTGCACCACTGGAGGGGGGAGGTGGAACCCAGGAAGGAGTGAGCAGTTGTGGGAAGGTGTTTTTAAGATTTGTTTTACTTCTCATTATTCTGCTTCGATTTGATTGGTAGAACATTAGATTAATTTCCCCAAGTAGGTTTGCTTTGCCCATGACAGTACTTGATGAGCAATCTCTTCCTGTCCTCATCTCAATTCACAAGCCTTTTGTTATATTTTGTATCCCCTGTCCACTTGCAGAGGGCAGTAACAGAGGAGCTCTGGTGGGTACCTGCCATCCAGCCAGAGTCAAATCACCACAGCCATTAACTGTACATCTATCTTTGGAACAGAATTTTCAGCACCACACAAACACTGTGTCAATTACCCTCTTTTAATCATGTCACAAAATTACTATTTACATTCAAGCCTACGAAATTCTCTTTCTTCCTTTTTATTTTTTTTTTTTTCTGAATGGGAAGGCACTGGGGTTTTTTGATATTTCACCACTTCAAAGAGAAAGCAAAACATGCCTGTGTCACACACTTGCTCTGGTGCATCACCTAAAGGCTCCCAAGCACTTTCAGATACTTCTCTAGTAACACTATGAACTACCAAGCCAAAGACTGAAAGGACCATCTTGGATGGTACGTGGATATTTTTGATCAAAGCATCCAAGATTCTCTTCTCTGCAATCCTCAGAGAGTGCTCTATAGCTCTTGCCTACCCAACACAATGACAATATAAATGCATATTTACCCCTTGCACATATGTGTATTGCAGTAAATTATTATAAGCAAGGTTCACTGCTTCTGATATTCTGATTTGCCCAAATTAATTATATGGTCTTCCATCTACTAACTAATAACTGTTTAGTTAACACACACCACCTCTGATTATGGTCATGAATTCAATTTACACAAATAAAGCAAAAAAAGTTAAACGCGAAATATTAGGCAGCTGCACTCACCTTATTACAAGGAAGAAAAAAAAATCCCACCGTAAGTAAGGTTTTCAACATAGTATTTGAATCTGACTATTTCCAGCATTTTTTCTTTCAGTTTAGGTAAATCTTTGCTACTATACAGAATAATAAACTATGGTAAGGCCATCTGATGTGTTCTGACCATTAATACAGAAAGTGAATGCAGTTTTCCATACAGAAAGACTTAACAGGCCAGCACGAGCCTGCCTCAACAACATTAGAGTGTATGGATTTTTCTGTAAAGTTTAGGTAATAATTGAAAACATGAAATTGAACATTATGTACTACCCTGCAGGAGAAAGAGCAGTCAAGTTGGGCACACTTACTATATGTGAAAATTTAGCATATTAAATGGCAAAAGAATGCCACTGAATTTAAAAGGGATCCAAGAAGATATGAAGGGAAAAGAGGAAAGGTTTTTGAGGCAAAGAGTAGCAAAAGGCCATAAAACAAAGGATCCTGGAAAAGTAGGGTACAAATATTTAGCCCTTTACAACTTCCCACTCTTTAGTTTTATATGTACACCTGACAAGGTGGCATGGTTTACCTTTAAAAAAGTATTTGTGTAAATTAGACCTTAAGAGGGGAAAAAACCCTAACAAAAAACCAAAGCAAACAGGCAAAAACTCACCAAAAATGGACCAACCGACCAAACAAAACCCCCAAACCAACAAACAAGCACAGAGGGTGACATGGTGAGCTTAGGCAAATGCCTGGAAGATGACTGGATGTCTGTTAGCTGTAACAAGTTCCTAGGCACTCACCAAAGTATGGATAATGGCCTGCCATGCATAATCAGGTGTATCTCCTTCTCCCACATTTCTAGTTTTTCCAAACTCTTGCTGTTTCAGTTACAGATCAAAGTGCTATCTTGGTCGAACCGAAGGAAAATTTCAGATGTTTTTATTTATTTAAAGAAAGCTGCTGAGCTGCAGTTCAGCAATGCAGCTAATAGGGAAGAAGCTGGCTTTCCCCAAGAGCAGCCGATGCACAGCCGCAGGGATCAGTGTGTGGTGAAGCATCAGCAACGTTGCCAGCCACAGCAAGAGAAATGCCCGACTCCATGTGGGAGTCTGTGCAAGCAGCAGTAAAGCACAACAGAAGAGCAGGGAATATCTGCTGTCCTAGGATGTCATAAAAACAAGCAGTGACTTCGTGAAATAGATGCTATCGTATTTTCATCCATTTTAAATTTACAGGAAAGCAGTTTCTTTTAATTCAAAATTATCTTGAACACAGCTCAAGTTTTGCCTAACAGAAAATAAGACCATCTAACAGAAAACTAAGTTTTGCTTAAACTGAAACAAAAATACCAAATAAAACACTATGTCTCTACTACAAACACCAAATGCTGTCATTGTGTTCTCATGCTTGACCAGAGGCACAGCCTTAAATAACTGAATAAACTCAGACTCCACCATGTTGCAGTAGCTAATTAACTTTTAGCCTCCTTTTCATTTCTGTTCAGCTTAATTGCTTAAAGGGAACATTCAGAGGAAAGCCATTCTATGAACACCCTGAATATTTTTATTGTCATCTGTACTTTTTGTTACCTTTGATTCTGTGGCAATATCCCTAACTCCTAGATCTGAAAGCAAATCAGCAAAATGCTAACAATATTACCTTCTTTCTTTTTTTTCCAAAGAGAACATCAGACAGGATATTAAAACACATTTCATCCCCAAATATGTAATTACCATATATTTAATATATTACATGCAGAAATAATATTAATAAGAAAGCATCAAAGCAGAATTTAACGGTAATTTATGCCATCCTGCAGAATGTTCTCACACTCTCCCACCCCTCCTCTCTGGGCACATGGTACCCAGTGAGAAAACAAGCATTGCTCTTTACTCCCAGCATATTGTGAGCCACCATTAGCTCATTTGAATACAATACCGAGAAGCTCCACTTCTCCCTGAAATGATGTCACTTCACAAAAACTTTCTAAAAGTTGTTCTGCTACCAGGCCATCAAACCAAACACTGAGATCCATCGATGTATCTCCAACCCAAGTGACCCAAAAGACAACACGGGGTGGGTTTTGGCTCATCACCAACTGTCCTGGAACTGCTTCAAATTTCCCAAATTCCTTTATCAAATTAAGTTACAGTTTTACAAAAACAATGAGAATTGTATTTTTGAGGTACTGGAGTCTACAAAAAGTTTTAAAGAAAGTTTCTTATGGTTCTGTATGTTTAAACTCATATGATCAACAATTTCAAAATCACACATGGCTTAGTCCAAGATGATGGCTGGTGGAAATCATGAAAATGGGATTTTTGCAGATGAACTACTCAAATCACCTGGCTTAATTTTCTCAGACAGCTCTAGCCATTCTGTAAGTGTTACCCATGCACACTAACTGCCCTCTAGGAGAGGTGCAGGAGCCCACACATGCTTTCCAGGGACCAGCGCGTGTGCTTTATGGGAAGCCAAAGTGCACATGGCACCAACAAAAAGTTACAGCATTCCATCCATGGTTGGGTTTGGAGCAGCAAAATACACAGCCCCACACAGTCCCAAAGCCCAGCCAAATGATAAACCAGAGCCTTCTGCAACCCAAAAGGAAAATTAAGTTTGAAGCAGGTCAAACATCTCTAAAATGTCTTAACCACAAATATTTGAATTAGATGACAATTAAAATAATGTGCACAAACAAGGGTGTCATCCAAAGCAATCGGTAAGGAATACCAAACAAACGAAATCGCAAACCCACCAAAACCCACACCACACCTCAATATATTGCCTCTGAGGAGATTATGAAGAGAGTTCTTCCTCATGAAAGAGAAATGCTCAAGGGGCAGATATGGACATACAGTAAACAAGAGATGGGCAGTAACTTTGTCCTTCCTTTTGCTGACTTGAAGTTTTGCAATCGAGGGTTTGTCCACTCAAGCAAGCAGAGCAGATGCAAGCTGACCACACACTGCTGCCCACCAGGCTCTGAGCCTCCATTGCGGCCGAGGGCACAGCACGCAGCCAGGCCTGTGCACGATGCACAGCACCCCTGGGGGCTGCAGCTCCAGGCAGCCCTGGGGACAGAAGGCAGAGGACACAGCCTACAGAGATGTCAGGAGATCACTGTTTCAGACCAGCACTGCAGACCTACTCAGTGGCAAAGTCGCTTCCTCCCCATGTTGTTATGGCATGGACAAGAACAGCTTCACTGCTGCAGAGCCAATCACTTTAAAAAGACGGGAACAGTTCCGAAATGACACAGGACACCATCCTTCAGCAAACCAGGAGCAATTTTCCCACGTTCTCATTCAAGCACCGTCCTTTCAATAAGTGGCCTAGCTTCTTCCGATGTTTAAAAAGTCATGGCCTAAATATCTGCATGCAGCTGCTACAGCATCAACTGTTCCAGCTCTGCCTCTCAAATGCTGCTGCCCTGAATAAATATTGATAGACTTTGCCCGCAATACCCAATGTATTGTGGATGCATACCCAAAAAACCTACTGCAACTAGCTAATAACACTATTACACTTCAACTTCACACCACACCCTACATGCACCAGCATTCTTATAGGTAAATGAGTGCTAAGCTTGACATTCCAATACTGCTATGGTGACTTTACTCAACCAGAAGAAAGGGGCACATCCGGTGTAAAATATTTCTTCCTTTTATTTGTCCTCTGTAGTCCATAAACACATTATTTTGTTCCACTTCAACTACAGTTTGTATTTGGCTGTTAACGTAAGTTTCCAGAAGCTGACTTCAAGTCCCAAGAGATGAAAACTACTTTACCCTCAAGGAAGAAAGCAATAACAAGTGAGGTTGACTTGTCCAACAGGCATATAAGGCCAAAATAAAGTGTCATATACTAACTGCAGTCTCTATCCAAAAAGCAAGGCTTCATATGGCAGCTTGTCCACACTATCAGAGCAAACACAGACCTAAAGTATCTCAGGGCACAGACAGTCCAAAATACATTAATTCTACAGCTACAAACACAACCTAGTATGAATAGAGTGCAACCTATGATATACGTCACCACAACCACACTGTCACCCTGGGGCAAGTCCATTCACACAGGCATCTATTACACAACAGTCACTGTACCACAAGGCTACGGGAAGCACCCACCAAGGGAAGCCATACCTTAACAGAAAAGAGTGAGTTAGCAGCATGACCTTGGAAACTAAATAGTGACATATCAATCTCCATGCTGCAACTCTTACTCTGCATGGCAGTGGGGTTGGAACGAAATGATCTTTAAGGTCCCTTCCAACCCGTAGCGTTCTATGATATACACATACTAACCCCAACAATTGGGGTTCCTGGCTGTTTTGGAGGAGGTTGGGAAGTGTGGCTCTGTCATACAATATAGGTAAGAAGACAGCTGTATGGAAAATAAGCAATTTATATTTGACCCTTAGTACCAAAGTAGAAAGAATAATTCTTGTGATTACTGAACTGAACAAATCAGGACACCGAGGATATTGTAGAGGATAAATATACATGAAAGCAATTTTTTTTTTTGTCAGTCTGTTTTCACAAAACAACTTCCACTGGGGAAACACGTTCATTGTGGCGGACTACTTTTAGTTGATGAAAGGAAGGTTATGTCATTTTCTATCAGACTATCAGACAGAGAACAGAAATGTTACAGGAAGACTTTCTCTCCTTCTGAAGCCGCAGTTATACAGATCTTCAAGTTTTCCACTCCAGTCTGTTTCTGAAGCTTTCAAAATTCTGCTATCAGATATGATGTCTGCATCCAGAGTTAAGATTTATATCTAGTGATAAGGTATAGACAAAATTCTCAAATACACACTAGCTACAGAAATATGTAGCTACAGAAATATGTTTAAAGGTTACGTTTTTTTTTACCCTCCTATACAAGGTCATTCCCACAGGTAGTGAGGTAACTGTCTATTCTAGACCAGCAATGAAACCGTTAAGAAGGATGAAATCACACCTACTTCGGAAGTAAAACTCTTATGTTAGGTACCACTTTTCACTACACCCATAAGTTAGGATCTCCAAGCACTGTAACATTTTCCTGTCAATGTGACATAAATTGAATTACTCAATTTAAGAACTACACATAAAAAAAACTTTTTTTAAATTATCCATATGGTTTCCTAAGGAAATTCAGCTTTTTTTATCACATTATCTGCCCACTCACTCTCTAAGTCTGTTGGCTGATTCTAGTTAAATTCTGCGAGGGATGAAAACCCTTCAAAATAATTATGCTCCTACAAATTAACAACAATCAGCTTCAGGGAAGTGTCACTACCTGCAGCCTCCACAGAGCAAGGGAGGAACTGCAGCACAACCTGCTAAGTGCTGGCAGCATCTGACTGCCAGGCAGTGTCATTGGCTTCTGCACCTGCCAGCTCTCGTAAAAGGGACAGGTTTTAGGATGCAGCTGGGAGAAGAGTTTTTGCCCTACTCTGGACAGGAGTTTGGCCAGGGAACAAAGGGCCCAGAACAATTAATGAGCTGACAATTAACAAAGTCAGTTTTCATTAGCTTTTATGTTCAGCGACCCCACTGTTATACCTCATGATTGTTATTTGCTTTTCAGAATCACAGAATGTGTCAGGCTGGAAGGGACCACAGTGCGTCATCTGGTCCAAGCTCCCTGCTCAAACAGGGTCATCCCAGGACCCATGGTGTTCAGACAGTTCTTGAATATCTCCAGCGAGGGAGACTCCACACCCTCTCTGGACAATCTGTCCCAGTGCTCAGTCGCACAGTAAAGAAGTTCTTCCTCATGTTCAGGTAAACCTTCCTGTGCATCACTTTCTGCCTGTTGCCTCTTGTCCTACCGCTGGATGCCACTGAGAAGAGCCTGGCTCCATCCTCTTGGCTCCCTCCCTTCAGATACTTGTAAACATTGAGTAGGACCCCTTTCAGTCATCTCAGGACATGAACAGGCCCAGCTCCCTTAGCCCTTCCTTGTAAGAGAGATGCTCTTGTTCACTTGCTTTTTCATTCAGGAGCCCATTAGCCATGACAAGACAGCATCATTGAAAGAGGAGGCCAGTAAGTCCTACCATACAGATTCTGACGTGCTAAAAGTCATCCTGTGCTGAATAATGGAGTGATGAGATTGACACGAGTCTTTTTTCCTCCAGCGCTTCTAGCAGCTGGCAGAATAGAGCACACTGGAAAACTGCCAGAAGCAAAGCCAGGATTTATTTGATGGTGTTAAGACGAACATACATGAAAGACGTGAAGAAGAGAGAGATGAAACTTGGGCAGTGGAGAAAAGAGGGGAAGCATATGTAACACAGAACAGCCACATTAAATCTGCAGGTCAAGTTTCTGGATACTCACAGAAATTTGATCTAGAACTCTCAGAAATGATGTACATAACAATGAAATAAAAGCTGTAAAGACATCTCCACAGTAACTGTATGCACTCCTTTTTCTGGAAATAAAACATTTTTGTACAAGTGTTTACTTCTGTAATTCAAAAACAGCTTCTGTGTGTCAATCAGTAAACACAATCTATCAAGTAAAAACAAATGTCTGAAACTTTTGAAAATTATACAGAAGTATCAAAGATCATCCCTGCTTCTGGAGAGTGGTCTATGGTATCACAACTATTTGTCCTACAGTACTGAGACAGTAAAAGGGGGAAGCCTTGTGCTCAGGATGGCACCAAGGAAAGAAAAGTTATCCAGTTTTATCTGAACCAGAAAAACATTTCCAACCAGAGTTGTTGTACTGCAGCCTGCAGTACTGCAGAAAAATAAATAAATAAAATAAAATAAAATAAAATAAAATAAAATAAAATAAAAATTAAAATACAGCAAATACATCCTGAGAGCCCAAACTGATGGTACTACTAAGGTTTGCAGGAAACCAAATGCTTTGAGGAAAATATGGCAATATAGATTCAAACTGTGCAAGTCAGTTTTCTCAACCTCTTATTTCTTTGCTGTGTGTGCTGTGAGCTCTGAAACCAGATATATTTATTTATTTAAGAGAAATGGCATGGGCTTGCCTAACCAGCATGCTCCATAGGAAAAAAAAAAGAACATAAGTACCAAACCCTGCTGAGTCAGCCAGAATAACAGCACTAGACACCAAGCACAAGGCTTCTCTGATCTGCTAGAACCACACAGATCTTTCACAAGTGTGGTGAAAGCCACTAGGTTTCTCACTGGAGGGATTGGTACAGGAGCAGTGGAGAGGGACAGCAGCCTTTCCTTCCCTCTGAGCCCAGGTCACAGTAGCAGGATCTGTAATGCACTCTCCTCTAGTGGTGATTTATGAGATTTTGGTAACAGTCCCCACAAAATGACCACTTCATTTCAACCTAACTGCAAAATCAGGACAAAAGAGCTCCACGGGCTCTTGAAACTGAACTGCTAGAAAAAGCACCTCCAGAAAAACTGCTTTTCTTTCATTTTTAAGCCAAGGTTTGTGATCAAACGCACATTACATCAGTAGCACATTTGTCAAATAAAGAAGAAAAATTGTACACACAGTAGTACTGCAACTGGGAAAAAATATGAGAAGGATCTAATAAGTATTTTTATTTTAAAAATATGGGGGACATCAAGATCCGTAACAGCACACAAGTTTAACCCAATAATAACTGTGCAAAATATTCATTTTCATTCTTTTCGCTTTTCTCTACTGGAGTTTCCAATAAAAAGAAGGATGTATAGCCTTATTTTCTAAAGAAGCAAATTTTACCAAAGAAAGCTTCAAGAATACCAGTAGGTGGCACTTGGAAAAGAAAGCAAAAACCAAACCTGAAACATTAATTTTTGCACAAAATAAAACTACGTTTTAAATTTTTCCATCTGACATACAAATCTTTCATTTTTAAAACAACCCTTTAAATAGCCTTCTAAGAAAAATAAGCTCCTATTTTAGTGTTTATTACAAAATGAGGGATTATAGTTACTAATTCTAATTCTAAATGAGACTTGATATTGCTAGTTTATGTAAACAGATATTCAAAGACAAATATTCCATTATCTGAAAGATGGAAACTATGTAACAGGAAAGAGTGCAACATACAAGGGATTTAGCAATTATATTGGATCACCAATAAAAGACAGAGGGGGAAAGTGTGTGGTCATGGCATGAAGACGAGGCTGTTTCTGTGTGAAGAAGCTGCTCTTGCAGGTGCCCTCCATGAGGCATGAGAGGGACTTTAGACAGGCTTTATAAACAGAGGGCACCAAGAGACACCACTGGCAACTTCTACTTGAGGAAGAAAGATCTTGAATTCTGCCTTTTAAGCATCATACACATCACTGCTCATCTTTCAGAAGTTTCCATAATGTAAATTTTAATATTTTTAAGAGACTAAGTAATTTTCCAGTCTATATTTTTTTTTTCAACAAAAACCTAATGATCTTGGGGGGAAAAAAGCTGGGTTTTATTCAAGAAAAACTGGAGATGAAACAGGTATAAAACAAACACATTACACTTCAGCTTCCCAGTACTGCATAAAAAGCAGAAGCTACTCTGAAAGTAATTCAAACATAAACTCAAAAGAGAAAGGGTCTACTACAGTGAAACACCACGTTACATTTAATTTAGACTGAGTTTATTATTTTCAAGTGAACTATTAGTCAACAGTAACATTTAGAAAGCTGTTTTTACCAGTGCATTCAAGAGGAGCAGCAGTCTAAGTTTCCAGGTAACTACCTCTCTCTCAAGGAATTCTAAGTCATTTAATCAATAACTCCGTAAATAGCAAATTAAATCCATCAACTACAGTTTGATGAGGCAAGTATTGACTCAAAAGTTTTTAAGAAAGCTGATTATTTCCCACATTCAATTAGAAACAGCAACACTATATACATAGATCACATGACAAATGTGCTGGAAAACCTAGTCCTGTAATTAAGCAGAAGACTAATTATTTATAAAAAGCATTTGTTCATTTACTAGATACAATCTAAACTTCATGGTCCATGAAGCATGATAGTATTCAATTGAATATGCAGGCAATAAAATTTCAGGTCCTGCCTGAATTCCAACTGACACAGGGCCACCTCAACATTAAAAAATATATATAGTATGTAAACAGATAATTCAACTGCATAGAGAATAATGAAAGATTTGTCAAAGTAAAACATGGGGTGACAAAGAAGCCAGGAGACAGTCAAAACAATGTTACTACATTAACTCATAAAAAGACTTAACTCATTCTTTGACTATGACTAAATCTGGAACTTGACCTCAGCCACATTCTTACACTTGACTCTATCTTAAAAGTGCAATAATTTGCAGGGTTAGATTGTGATTAAGTATATTTTCAATCCATTACATAAGGCAAAAACCAAATCACTGACAGACACTGCACTCAGTGAGTACACATTCCTGCCCTCCTTGTCCTCCATACCAACTGCAGCTGCAGCTGACCTGCTCCCATGCATTGTGCTGAAGAGCCAAGGTTTTAATTCCTGTGGCACTGGTGCATCCCTGCGGGAGAACCTCCGCCACCTCTGCCCCTAGGGGCAGGCGATTGGCAGCACAGCCAGGAGTAGGATGCAAGGCCATAGGACAGGGTTTATAAATGCAACAGGCTTGGGGGAATGGCAGCAGAGTGGCTGCAGGGATTTTTTTTTTTCCTCTGGGATTCAGGATGAAACAAGGGGCAAGGGCATGGGGGAGGGATGATGAGCAGAAAGATCAAGGGGGATTGACAGTGCACTGAGAGAATGGAAAAAATGTTGCTAAGGGGTCTTCTCAGGATGCCAGAAGGAACTGAGCTGGCTTTCCTCAGGAAGGCTTCCTCCTTTAGGGACAATCAGATTTCCCCTTAACTTCATAGCAAAAATTTTGTTTTCATTATAAAGTGACAGGATTGCACATCTGTGATTGGTGCTTAGAGCCAGAGCTCAAGAAAAGTAGTGTGATGCCATAGGCAAACTGTTCTGTATCCCTTGGAGGACACCCTGCACTGCAAATCATAATTCAGAGAATTAATGGCCCTTTTAGATTCTCTGCTTGGCAAGAGAGGCACTGAGCTGCATCAGGCCTGTAAGGCTGCAGTGCACTGCCCTTCCAGCAAAGCCCCAGAGCACGGCTGGGGAAAATGGAAGCCACACAGCCTTTTGCTATGAAGTTACTAAACAAGACCCCACGCTCAAGCCCCTACGTTTCCACATTCTGAAATACACAGCAAATCTGTTCAATTCTTCCAACCTTCAATCATTAAAGATACTTATTTTCAAAATTAAATTTATCTTTAAATCTCTGTAGCCATACAGACAACTTTTGAGCAGAAAAACTTCACCCAATTTTCACATTCAAGTTTTAGAATGTCCTGTCCAGGTTATAATTTTAAACCGGAAAGCTCTTTACATTGTTAATTACAAGAACCTTTTACCATTTCTGCCAAATTCAGGTCCCCCTAAAAATGTCTGCATCCTATGAGCTCAAGGTTGTTACACTTGAGAGATCAGCTTTTAGCGTAGGTAGAAACACCACCTGAGCACTGAGAACTGTCTCTTTCTAAGAGACACCACTGCCTGAGAACAGCCTCTCTCCTTGGCTCAGCAGCTTTCTGGCAAAGGCACCGTCTGAGGCGATGTTTATGCAGCACACCTCGGCCAATACGGACTCTGCTGCAGCCATGTCCCCACAGGACAGGGCCCTTCCTCCATGACAGAAAATCACAGGGGAAGGGAAAGAATAAAGAGATTTCCCTCTTCAGAAAAAAGGATTATTGTGCAAAGGAAAAAAGGTAAAAATATTTCAAGGCTTTTATTTTTCTAACAAAGATAAATTAACAATTAACTAAAACACTGCCCCCCACTGCATGCAGAATGCAGCAGAGTCTCCATTTAGTTTTTTAACTGCCACCAGCAGAGTCATGAACGACAGTTTGGGGCTGTAAACAAGGCTGTTTCTGGTCCTGCAGTGTTGCCATGACTGCAAGAGGAGAAAAGCTGCAGGGGACCAAGGAGGAAATTCCCCCTGAGGTCTCGGAGCATGATGGAGACTCAAATCCCTCCTTCTTGTCCTGTATGGTGTCCACTGTAACAAGCTTTACTGACCAAGGAGACAGCCTGGGAAGAGATCCAAGGATGCTGGGACCATCCAAGCTGCACCCAACTGACACGTTCCTACAGTCAAAACAGGTGCAACAGGAAGGGAAGTACTACAGCATTAACATCTGTCTTGGACACTTCAGAGTCAAAAATACCATACAATTGTTACAGGCTACCTTTTATTGTCAATGGAAGTAGTACAAAAGTTTTCAGGACTTACTGCCATATAAAAGTACTGATTTCACCTTATGAATCGTTCTACCTGACAGCATGGTAAGTGCCATAAAGCAGGATTAATACTCATGCTAAAATGCTTGGTTCTTATATAGATGTACATAAGGCAAGGAAAAATATCTCAAGGGAAATCTGTACCAAACCATAAACCACAAGAGGGGCATGGAGATTAAAATTCTGGAGGCATTGTGTATTAAACGAGCAGTATACTATTAAAAAAAAAAAAATCAATTGAAGCAAATTCAGTACTTCTACAATTATTACAGCACAATAACTGTCATTTTGAAGGATGAAGGTTGGTTATTTCAAAGGTTTCTATACAGCACTTCTCTGCCTACTTGAAATGTGGTATTTTTAAACTGCAGTATCAGCCAGCCAAATAAATGTATCAGACACCTTCGAGCAATGCACTTAAATGAGAGAATATTCATAAAGGATTTAGAAAGACATCTCAATTCACTGACCTAAATATTACAAAGCAAATCACCAGAATGTCTTCTACATGCAACCATGTTGGAAAATTTCAATTACTTCTTATCTTATAATTAAACTACTGGCTTAATACTTTGTATTTCTATGGTACCTTTCACCCAGGGAGCTTAACGTGCTTTACAAACATTATCAGCTTTTACAGTTAGCTGGCTTTTGTGATGAGACACTATATTGCAGACTTCCAGTCTGACGTTTTATGTTAATTACACACAAGCAAAAAGGGGATCTCAAGTCATACCAGGTAACATACAGTTCATCCAAATAAAGTGAATTACTGTGAATTCATTAGTATGATACTCAACTCAGAAAAGCAAGAAGGAGGAGCACATCGCAAAACATATCTTCTTTGGATATTTTGCTGCATCACTGCTGCCATTTTTTAAATAATATTTCTAAAGACATGGAATTATTTTAAAATCTTTAAAAATTTTTGTAGTAAATAAAGCTGGAAAAATTGACACATACTAGTATGTTTGCATGTACAATTCCTTCACTTTGTAAGATACAAAGAAATGGATGGCTTTGGGGAGGGACAGATTTCACGAGTGGACTATTAGATAGATTAGCAATTGGTTGGAGAGTAACATCCAGAAAATAATGGTCAATGGCTCAGAGTCTCAATGGGCAAGTGGCATCCCTCAGGGGTCTGTATCTGAAACTGAAGGGAGCCCATGAGAAAGATGGAGAAAGAAAATTTACAAGAGCATGTAGTGACAGGACAAGAAAGAATGGTTTTAACCAGAAAAGAATTTTATTAGATATTAGGAAGGCATTCTTCACTGTGAGGGTGGTGAGGCATGGGAACAGGTAGCCTAGAAAAGTTGTGAATGCCCAATTCCTAGAAATGTCCAAGCTCAGGCTGCACAGGGCTTAGAGCCACCTGGTCTAGTGGAAGGTGTCCCTACTCACAGCAGGATCTTCAAGATCCCTTTCAACCCTTTCAATCCCTTTCAACCCAAGCCATTCTATGATTCTATAATTTCAATATTACATAAACAATACTTTACTGGGTATCCTGAATCAGCTTTTTAAGGTTTCATTGCTCCAATAGCACTGTTAAAATCCATGTACACTAAGATATAAATCACCCTTAAATCACTTTGCCTAAAAGTGCTTAAAATGTTAGAAACCTTGCTACACCACAGCAACACACAGAAGTCTTTAAAGTTCATCTAAAACAACCTGCAGTAATAGGTACCACCACTTCCACTACTTGTGCTCAGGCCATGAAGGATAGAGCATAAGTGTAGAATTCAAAGCTCAGCACTATTAAGAACATAAAATATTTAAACAAACACTTTAAAGTAATAAAAAATATATTCGTACAACTCACTGCTGCAGAATGAAGAATCCTTACAGAACAAAATGAAAATATTTTATAAAATTACAGATTCAGAAAAAAACACAGAATGAATGCTGAAATATCAAGCAAAGACTTCCATGGTACAACCTCAATGTTCACATGAGGTACGGAGTTCAACTCAGCTGTGTCGTGATTAGAAAAGGAAAAAAAAAATCTTTAGTGGCCAGCAGGTCTCATATTCTACAGACACCATACACTTTTACTGAAAAACTACTTAAGCAATTGTTTACAGAGCTTTCAATATTTTATTGGAACCATTTATTTTCTCTTCCCACCTGGAAAGCACAGCACTTCATTCTGCTATATGTTCAATAGTTACAGGATTCATGAGAAAAGAAAAATTACAGCTAATATCTTTTTAAAACCTTTCAGAATATCCTAAAACAGCTTTTCTGAATACAAAAGCTGCAGTATTTTATAGCCAAGATTTAGACTCTTTCCAGTACAGTCAAATACTACATCCCAGTAGAAAAGAAATATTACCTTCCTTTCCTGAACTAGAAAATGATAATCTTTTGCCATTTAAGATCACAAGATACAAGACCCCCAAAAAACTTTAAAAAAGGAAAAGTACAAAAAACCCCACAAGGGCTATCCAAGAAAAAAAAATTCTAGTGGAGGAATTGATTTTGGAGAAAGATTTCACAACCTGTGGTGAAGAACATTTACCTTTCAGATTGACATTACAAAGATAATACAAAAGAATGCAGGCATAGAGAGACAGAAAGACAAGCAGCATTCAAAGCTGCATGACAAATAAGTACACAGCATGTAATTCTTCAATATACAGATCTCTTTCTGCCTCTCCTTCCTTCCTTCCCATCTGCATCTCACTGTCATTAAATTGCATCATGGCACTTCTCCTGTACCTCATAAAGCATGTACACAATGATGTTGAAAGGATTGTAGTGATTTTTTGGACACATCCACACTACTAAAACTACTGCTCCAAAAGGCAATCAATTCCCAGTACCCGCCTGCATCATCCACTCCCTCCATTCACAAAACCTGAATAAAAGACATGGCATTTCCTCCTATTAACAAAACATTTCATTTTTTGTAATCCATTTATTTGAAGAATTATTCTGCTTTAACGATGCTGAGGTCAATATAATGGTTTTGAATAACAGCAGGTAAAAAACATAGGTATTTGCAGTCTGCCTGAAACCCTTTGTGTTCATAAAACCCCTTCTAATGATCTACAGACCTGTTAGGAGAACCAATTATCATGTGCATATGTTGAACTAAGTGGAACTATGTCAGAAAACACAGGTATGAAGGCAGGTAAGAGCAGTGCTTTCACCAGCTGCCACAAAGCAGTCCCTACCTGGCGTAAGTGAACCAAAAAAGAATAACAGATTTGACAGAGACTGTTGGGGAAAACAGAGGAAGAGCAAGCATGATGGCAACCCCCAGCCTTCTCACTTTGACATGCCTTGTCCCTATGGCTAAAGATGACATCACACTTTCAAAGACCAAACCAGATCAAAGTGAGCTATTCTGCATCACCATGCTCACCCTGATGGCAAGTCCTTGGGGAGGGCAGCACACACTTGCTGAGCCCCACAGGGCTGCCAGGTGGGCAGAGCTCGGCCAGCGGACCCAGCCCCACACATCCTCTGCCTCAGGAAAGATGTCACCAGGCAGGAGAGTCAGCAATGATGCGCTCTAAGAAAGAGAAGGGGCAGCCACGTAGCATAACAGGCAGACTATGCCATTTTAAACTGTTTCATATCTGCTGACTTCTATTTCTTATGCTACTATAACTGAAGGTTAGGCAATTTTTTTTTTTCTTGTGGTTAGGTCAAACACATCATCAAAAAGCTTCAAGTAGTTTACATTAAATCCCTTAAATTGCACTGCTGCAAATGATGAGGTTATATGTGGCCTGAAGCAACCATTTTTAAAAAATTCTCTTTCAGGTCAAGTGGAAATATATGACTCGTTAAGCCAGGGCAAAATCAGTTATGGCCTGGAGATGAAACTTCCCTTTTGTTTGAATAAAACTGACATTTCTGTTCCACACTACAGATTCAACAAACAAAAGTTAATTAATTTAGGACAGCAATTCTTTTAATGCTTTTGGCAACATCTTAAACCAATGAATACAAACTAAAGTATTTATGATGTTCTGAAGCCTCAGCAGAGTGTGGCAGCTGAGCAATTCAGGACACTAAAAGTAATGCCAATAGCTGGGTCATGGTCTGTACAGCATTCAGATTGTTATACCATCACTCATTTGCCAAATGCCATTTGCATCTAGATATTTCTTCTTTTCCAGCTAAGTGATTCATACTGTTGCTAGCTTCCTTAAATTGTTACTGCTGGAAGGACCAGCTCAATTTTTAACTGATGCTCATTTGTTACTTGTGAATTATATCAATAGCTTGCAGTATGTTTGTAACCTCAAATCACCACATGCATTTCATACACACACACATTAAGAGACAGAGAGCGAGAATACAGTAGAAAGACAATAATGTGTCGTAACATTTACCAGTCGTTTGCCAGAATCAATTCTTGATAAAATGAGCGGGCTAATTTCCCCAGAGACAGATCATACTGTATTCCACGTGGCTGCAGGCTTACTGCCCTGAGGATAAAGTACAGCTCCTCCACCAAGCCTAGAGATGCGAAGCAATAACTCAAGCTCTAAGCTGGCCTGTAACAAGTG
This sequence comes from Acanthornis magna, assembly GCA_036785705.1. NCBI lineage: Eukaryota > Metazoa > Chordata > Aves > Passeriformes > Acanthizidae > Acanthornis > Acanthornis magna. The sequence continues at coordinate 30,626,081 of JAWUZG010000001.1, forward strand.
TTTGTGCCCAGTAAACATGGTTAGTACCATGTAGCTAATTCTATGCAAAGTATTTCTTAAACGAGATGCATGAAATTTAGCATTTCATTTTTTTACATTCCAGTAACAGCTTCAAGTTTCAGTTAGAGGTTATTCTGAATTTTTTTTCCCAATAATAGAGTCATACGAATGTCTGGGGTTACAATTAAGTCATGTCCTACTATGCCAAATACTTGGGCTTAATCCTCTGCCCTCCTATGAGCTCCCAGTCTGGAGTTACATAATGCCAAGTTACCCTTAGCTTCAATCATTTTAAAAAAAGGGAAGAAGAATAGAGCTTCTTCTTCCCTACTCTGACCTGTTCTGTACAACCACTTCGTAAGCACAGGCTCTTGTATACATGGCACTTCTTAGCACAGAAAGAGTTTGGTCTTGCTCAGAGCTTCCAAGCAGTAATTGCCATGCCAGCACAACTTTTTCACCAGAAACACAAGGAGACAGACGATCAGGACCATTCACCTCTGCATTCGCAGGCTCTGCGCTACCTACAAAAACAGCTGCAAGGTGTTAGAAGCTGCCTAGGCCCATGAAGTCACTTATGAGGAGAGCCTGTAGGAAATCTACTTCCACATCTGTGAAACATTTTTGCTTACAAACTCCCATTGGATTCAAAAATCCTTCTTTACCTCTATTTACAACAACAAACTTCCAACCTTCCATGTTTTAGAACAGAGCTCCAAAGGAACTGCAGACAAGTACTTGATATCGGAAAGAAGCTAAGGCAGACAAGTTTCATTGTGAATGCTCCATAAAGGCAAAAAGAAATGTTGCTGCTTACAAAAACAAAAAATAGCAACTCTAAGGGAATTCTGAGGGACTGGTGATCAGAGATGGAGAAGTCTTTGTATCTGAACATTTCCACTTGCCATATACAGCACAGCACACACAGCACCAGGGCATGCTATTCTTTTTCAGCCTGTTCCATGCTCGAACCTCAGTAACCAAACTAGAGGGGCTACAAAGTTTATGCTGGCAAAACAAAATGACAGATACTCAGTCACCCTAACAGAACCAGTACACTAAATTTAATCAGCAATTATTTCCAAAGCCCCAGGCAGAATATTATAGAATCCCTATACCAGAACATGTTAATGCCCCAGCTCAATTCTGGCAAAAAGCATGCATTTCCCACCCCATCTCCAATGACAAAAACTCCAGACAGGAACAGATCACTACAGCCTGGGGTTAGGAAAAAAGAAAAATCTCCTATATGAATGTTATTTGTGCAAAGGACTTTAACCCAGCTAAGCCTTTGCTGCCAGCCACTGCAAAAGCACATCAGCCCATGAGGTGATTCACTGCCCTACAGAGTTCGCAGGACTTCAGAAAGGACTGACTAGAAGCCACAGATACACTACAGAAATACAAAAATCTTGACAAACAATATTCTTAAAAGCTGAAGAAAATAAAGTCAAATGACTAGAGATATGGACCTGATATGGAATGATCAAGAAAGGCACATTTAATTATAGATTCAATTGAAAACAACAGTTCTGTGAAGAATTCAGGAAAAAGATCAGAACTGGGTATGCTCACAAAGTAGAAAATGGTAACACAAAACCTAATTTTCTTTATTTGCATTGCTCAAAGCATACACCTGTAGAAACTGACAAGAATTTTTTAAAAATTCCATTTATTGTAGTAAAGGTAAATAGGGAAGAATACATGAATCCTTTATGTGTACAGCTATTGCACTTACTATAATAATTTCCCAAAAAAAGAAAGCAATGCCTTTTCATAATTACTGAACTATGCCAGCAGGTTTTTCCCCCTAAGTAAAACAAGGGCAAATATTACTTTAAAAAAAAAAAATACATACAGTCATATTTAACCAATACTGAAAACAAAGTTTACTAATAGGGCACCTCAGACTTGTCCAAAAACCAGAGTGGGTCATTGTGTAATACTGCCCTGAGATGCATTTCCTGCAAATAGAAAAGAATACTGATGGAACAAGATGCTCTTCTGCTGGACCATGGGGGGAAGTCCTTAAGACCTGAAAAATGATAGAAGCACTGAATTTATAAAGAAAAGTCAGAGAACCTGAATATATTTCATCTCCTTAACAAAGCTGCATAGGAACCTCCTCATATTGAAGGATGACAGGGCTAATTCAGAAAATTACAAGGGCTGGGGAAATTATTATGAATGACAGAATGAAATTGTTGAGCACATAAATCCTGACAAGGAAAAGCTACTTGATTATGAAATAATTTCAAAAAGAAAATTACAGAAGCATCATTGCCCATGACAAGCCTAATACTACACCAGACAAAACCTGAAAGTAAAGACAACTTCTTTGATTGCTAAATAGAAACACTACCTAATTGATTCTTGCATAGATAATTTTTCAAAATCAGGAAAGATGGATGATGTTCTGCTGTTAGAGGGAAGGTGTCAGTAGTTTGGCATATCTGCATTAAGATCTATGCTACTCAGTATATTCTTGATACAATCAGGAGAAACCGGTGAACACTAGGGTGCAAGATTTGTTGACAATATTTAAATTAGCCAGGAAAGTAAAAATATGGATTGATTGCAAAAACAAAGTCTAAAAGTTACATTTACAAAAGGCTGTCCCCTTGCAAAAAAGTCAATCTTCATGTCCCAGATAAAGTAATGGGCTCGCATCCCACTCAACTTGGAAGTATAATTCTGGTATTACAATATTATTTCATCTAAACAAATAATACATCTCCAGTCTCCTCCCAGGCCCATCCAAACCCCATCTCAACAAATGCAGAGAAGCAGAGGAAGAGAAGCAGGCAGGACCCCAAAGCAAGACTCCAGCTGACTAACACCCTGTCCGTCCCAGGAGAATCTCAGCCACACTGTCCATGCATGGAGCACAGCAAGATGAGTTGCAGGAAGCAGCTACTCTTCGTCACCTTTCCAGCTAAGGAGGGTTTCTGCCTTGGGGCGTAGGACACATGGTGGGATGAAAGGGAGGGGCATTTTGGGACTGCATTGGGTTTATGAGCTTGCGAGTGTTAACAAAGACCAGGCTGGACAGCAGAAATGGCTGGGAGCAAGGGGTTCAGACTGGGTCTCCAAGGGCCAGCTGTGAGCTTGAGAACATCTGCAGGTCTCCACAGATGAGAGCTCCTGGAGGGTTGGCTGTGAGACTAGGGAGCTCATATGTCCAGGTGCCAGCAACTGGGGAGACCCAGCATCTGAGCTCAGCGGCTGGGAGGCTCCTCCAATGCATATATACACACGCTCTCACTCCCAGAGCTCCCTCCTGCTCAAACAGAACTGTGCCTGAGTGCTCTCTCTGCCTGCCTTGTCCCTGGCATACACACACAGTGCACATCCATGCCTGCTGGGGATACATTTCAGCCTCAGCACTGGTCAGCCCTGAGGCATGAAGCAGCAGCTGCCTTGCTTCTCTCAGGCTGTCGGACCCCGCACGATGTATTTTCCTCCAACACAAAATAGATGCTTTCAGGCAACCATCAGCTAAATGCTTAGCAGTCACAACAAAACAGCAGGTTATTAGAAGCTATGCAGAGGAGAGAACAGAGAAAAGCTTAACACTGCCATTAAACCCACCATGGGCCTGCACCTTGAATGCTTCCTACAGCTCTGGTCCTCTCCCCACACAAGCAATGGCTGAGCAGCTAATATGCAGCTAATACCTGCCTGGAAAGGGGATGAAGGAGCCAGGATATAACAATGGCTGATAAAAATCACAGGCAGCACAGCCTGGATGAACAGTTGTACCTCTTGCAGCCCAAGAGTTAAGGACCAACAGCAGCATACTCACAATGAACAAATGGAAGTAGTATTCACACAACTTTGCTTAAGTCATGGGACTCTGCCACAAGACACCGTAGCAACTAAAACTCTACAGCTTTAATGAGAGGCCCAGCGGATTTACAGAAGAGAAACGCAGTAACAGTCAATATCCACATGGAAATCACCCCTATGTCAGGAAAATATCCTGAGTCACATACCACTGAAGGGTGGGAGAAGACAGATGGTGGGGTCATTACCTTGGTGCTGTAATATTCAGCTTTTCACTTTTGGCCACTGTCAGAAAGGATATGGGGTCTGACTCAATATGAGTAATTCCTACATTCTGTTCTTATTTTGGTTTTTTAAAAAAAATAAAAATAGTAATGACACAGAGGACATCTTCACAAAGTGCTGATACTTTTCTTATAATGTAGACAGATCAGTCTGAAGCTTTTCCCCTTTTTTCAGTATGAAGTTCCGTTCTTAACCTGGATCATTTTACAGACCAAGGTTAGAGAAAGAACCTACAGGATAACTGCCACATCAAGGAAAACCAACATCCTTCTCTGGGGAAATGGAAAGAGGCAGCTGGACAAATGAGAAATGGGAAAACAATGCCAGTTTAGATAGATCTGCTATTGACAGAAGAGCAGCACTGCAGCCAAAGCACCCCTTGCTGTGCTAAACAGATATAGCTGATATGAGCAGAGGAAGGTAAAGGCACAAATGCACGGGAATCCTCCCACACCCCTATTTACATAGCACAGGGACCAGCTCCTATAACCCTTTAGTAGCAATCCCACATGTAATAGACTCGATTTTTTCAGGGAGGGATTTGCAACCTTAGGTTACCTATAGTCCTTGCAGTACAGATTCTACTGGACAATAAAAGTTAACTCTATAAATCTCTGAATGAATACCAGCTGACTCTGACAGTGAAAATGAAAATCACGACTCATTAATTCCACCAAAATACCTGCATTGTCTGATGTAACTCCTGTGTGACAGAAGAGGTCCAATTCATACCTACTCACACCACACTTCAGGAGATACAGGTTTTGTCCAAACAACATATCCACCTTAGAGAAGCACCATGACACAAACTGCATCTGTTTCAAAAAGTATTTAAAACTCCAATCATGCACCATTATGTCATTAGCAAAGCAGAGAAGGGAGAGATGGGGTTTCAATCTATTCATTTTTAAGCAGCTCTCAAGTTTAGGCAAAAAGCACAGTACAAACTACAAACAATTACCTAAAATGTTACAATTACACGGAGCCACCTCAGGCAAAGCTTTGGGAAGCAGCAGAGACGATTTTCCCACTCTGGAGACAGCAACACAGTCATCATGACAGCCTTTCGTTACTGTTATTTAAAAGGACAGAGTCTAGACCAAAGACACAGAATCAGCAACTTCATACTCAAGTTCAGTGAAGTCAGGCAATTCAAATGCCTGCAAGTAAATAAGCAATAAAGGGGACAAAAAAGTATTTGAAACAGCAAACATGAATTCACAAAACTCGCTGCCAATAATGGTAGTATTTCAAAGTGCAAATCTACAAGACAATGGCCACTGATTGACAACAGCTTTCAATGAACAGACATCCTGTCTGGTCAAGCAGGAGCTCTAGTGTATGAGAAGATAACAGACATAATAAGAGACTATTAATCCATTACCACTTCCAAAAATTAAAGGCAAAATAGCATCAAAATATATTTAAAACAAGAATATTCTTTATAAAACTTTTACTGAATATGATTCATTTATTTATTTTTAAAGAAAGCAGAACAAAATGCTCTGTCTAAATGCCAGCTGAAGAAAAACCCTCTGACATAAACTTAGGCTCACCATGCTTAGGAGACAATTGGGAGAAATTAATTTCCCTAAGAGGCCCACCCAGATATTGCAGAGCTTCATATAAGTAGGATTCTTTACACATGCAAACTTTGAGTCTGCCTCTGGGACAAATCATCTTCCAAAATTCTCCCAGGCAAACACAGGAAAACGGAATTACTATGTACCATTAGCAGAGGCACAGAAACCCAAGATGGGGTAAACAGAACTCTGCTGCAATGACAGACAGGATTTCAGCATGATGGAGGAGCACACAAGGACCTCAACATTGCTCCTGGTTTGGACACTTGCAGTCCTATCCTCATCCCCACTTGCACTTTATTCTCAGATGGTTAGTAATAGCAGGTCATCTGTAAAAGCTTTAACAAAAGATGCAAGAGCAGCAGGATTTTTTTGCAGGTGGTTGCAGACAACAAAGTACTCACTTCATCCAAACTAGCAGTGAAGACACTCATTGCTTTACAACATATACAGGGAACGGAGTAGGAAAAAAGACCACAAAACAGAGTACAGGAAGCCCTGGAAATGTAACTAGTTAGTATTGAGACTCAACTAATAAATGTCATTGAAAGCACTTGGCACAGCATCATTCCTTTAAGACACATATGCATGGTGTTCACATCATCCTAAAATGCAAACACAGCTTGCTGAAACTGAATTTCCAACTGAATTTTGCTTCCAGCTTGATTTAAAAAAAAAGAAAAAAAAAGAAAAGAAAAGAAAAAAAAAGAAAAAAAAAACCCAAACCAACCAACCAAACATAAAAACAAACCAAAAAAACCCCAAAACCCAAAAACAACTGTTATGTGGCAGGGAAGGAGGGTTGCCAGTAACTTCTATATGCAACTACACATATTTCTGGTGGATGGGTGGGTTTAATTATAAACAAATACATAAAAAAATTAAAAAATTTAAAACATACACATATAAAGTGATCAACTACTGACAAGGAGTGGGAAATGTACCCATGGTGTTAAAACATTAAAACATTTCATTTGCAGTATCTAGCATTAAGTGTGATGATAGAGAACGCTGGGAATTAATGAACCATTCTAGCCTTGAAATTAGGTTAGTCCACAGAAATGGCAAGTAGCTGATTTCAGAGTAAGTAAGAATGAACCTTATCAATGTGTAGCAGTGTTTTAATAAGCCCTTACCCTCAGATGGGACTCCTGAAGAATCCTATGTGCAAAGCAGAATGGCATCCCCTTCTCAGAGGTATTACCCACACTTCCTCTTTCCAAACAAGATACATACTGCACTCTCAAACCAAACAGAAAGAATGCAACAGCAACATGATTTACATAAACAAAACTGTAACAAATTCAATTTACCCAACCAGTATACAGATTAAAACACAAAGTAATCATCTATTAATTAGACATGTTTCTGCCTCTCATTTCCACAAAATATTCTACATGAACTTTTGCCACAATGCTAGCAGTTGAAGCCAGTCAAATAGAAGCATGACTGGAAATAAACTCACTCTAGCACAATTGTGTCTAAAAACTTTAAGTGTGTACTTTTTTTTTAAATTGGCATACAGATTATCTTTATTTGCTTAAAATGGAAGCTACCAGAACAGCCACTTCATTAGCTTTCTTCCTTCCTGGAAGGGAAAAACTACAAAATGCAAGGAAGAATTAGTGAGATATTTCTGTAATGTGTTGTTTTTACTAGCACGATGGAAATTACAGAAATTAAAGTTGGTTAAAAACATGAATTTCATTAAAGCTATTTTTCCTGAAGGAAACGAGAAGAATCAAAAATTTGAATTTTTGAAGCGTATCTTAGTAGAAGCTGAGACTGGCTACATTGTCGGTGCATGGTGCTGAATGTAAGCCTAGCTGAAGCACAGATAAAAGGATCTGGAAGAGAACAATAGAAGAAAGCCTGCCCATAGGAGGGATCTAAATATTAGAATCTCTCATTTAGGCACTACAAGAAAAAACCTAATACAGCCAAGTGTGCTCCATAAAGTTTGACAAGCTGAACAGTGCCAGTCCAAGAGCACAGCAATCCAGTGCAGTCTATAAATGTAAACCCAAGTCTAGCTGAGTTTGCAGCTTGTCTAGTCTCAAACTACCAGCAGTAAGCAAGGATGACAGCCAAAGCTAAAGCCAGTAGCCAGCCCTCATATAAAAATACCATGTATGGTCTAAATTAGCTGCATTCCTGAGCAGCGCCTTCCCCCAGGATTGTAACAGTGCTCAGTATCAACAGGTAGCACTTAAAATACTCTGAAAAAAATTTAAGACGGACAAGGTCTAAAACACTTGCTATGTAAGCAAATAATGCATGCTTAAATTGCTTAAAAAACATTAGGAAATTAAGACAATCTGTCCTGAGTCCTTAAATCACTATACCTGTTAATTAAAAAAGTTATTAAACACAGAACATGTCAGATGTCACCCAGCTCATGTTTTTCTAAATGCTCGATGTTCTAAATATTTATAACTATACATCCCAGAAATGCTAAACCAGCTTGGTTTTTTTACAGCAGCACAGTCTTATTTTTTTTTTCACCTAATGATTTAAAATCATGCTTTTTCCAAAATCAGGCAGGAGTTGTACATCAACATTTTTTCCTTTTGCCCCTTTTCCAATTTCTGAATGCTGCCTTAGAAAGAAATCTGTTCATCAAATAATGCATTGCACATAACAAAGCAATAACCAAGCAAAACAAATGCACTGCTGCATAGACTTTAGAATCCAAACCATTACTTTAACAAGCAAGTTTTTCTGAAGACTTATAGGCACTGTGCAATTTGTCCTCCATGAGGTCAGACTGCCTAATCATCCTACATCACTACATTTGCTACATGTAAAGGGCACCCTGGGATGTTATGCTCTGTAGTATTACAAAACCCTTTCAAATAATAGGAAGGATGAAAAAGACTACAGATAAACAAAACAGATGTTTTCATTACCCCAAGTTTCATTCATTATCAAGCCCTTCTTCGTCTCCATTTCTCAGGAGATCCTTAAGTTTCTAGAGAACCTGAAGGATCATTTCCCAAAAAATCAATCTGAAACAACTGCATCAGGTCAATGTATACTAGCTTTGAAAGCAATTCATACTAAATATTGTTAAGAACACTACCAGAACCCATGCAATAAACATTCTGCAAGTTCTATTAATGATGCTGTAAAAAGAAATATCCTATTTATTAATTTATTTCCTGAGAAATTACACATCAACTTTATCTCACCTCTCCCTCTGGGAACCAGGACTGATGTCATCAGTAACAGCTCCTCACGTAGCAGGAAAAGCCATTCTTAGGCAGAGACTAAAACTTTTCCAATTTTAACATTTTTATATATATTTATTCTAGCCGATATCAGTGCCAATGATTAAAATTGACACAGCTTTTATGTGCCTCTTGCTTTCCTAGATTTTAACAGGTGAGCTGAAGTTTCTTGCGGTACATTCAGATTCAAATGACAAATTCCTTCTATTTTTATATTTAATAGACATTCTGAGAGAAAATGAATCCTTTATATAACGTTAACTTTCTTTTCAGACAACATTTTCTTTTGAAAACTTTAGATACACCCTTTTCAGCTCAGGGCACTTGAAGCCCAGCAGAGAGGACTCTGTACTGGAAACTGAATAGACTTTCCAGAGAAGCCCCACAAAATCACAGAACGGATGAGGCTGGAAGGGACCACTGTGGGTCATCTGGTCCAACTTACCTGCTCAAGCAGGGTCATCCTAGAGCCTGGATTGCACAGGCTTGCACAGCAATGGCTGACAGACAGACAGACCTCACTTAGCTCTTAAACTGTACACATCCGTTAAAGCTTTCACAGAGGTAAAAAAACAGTATTTTTGCAGAGTCCATTCATTTGGGGAGGTTTGTCCATGGACCCACCATTCACATGCAAATCTGTTGAGGGAACCCAAGCCTGGAACAGGCCACCCATTTCCATCAGCCTGGGACTACAGGGATAAGGACAGAAATAGCCTGCAGCAGCAGTGGATAACAGATCAGGAGCTTAAAAGGAACACAGGGAAATCTGTTCTGTCCGTGAGACAACCAGTGCAGTAACAAAACCCAAGCATACAAATAGTAGCACAGTGCTCAATAGCATTGCAGGAGCAGAAGTTCAGAAAACTGAAGGGAAACCACTGAAACAGAAGCCAGTATAAATTGTGAACATCTAAAAGGAGAGGGCTGAAGGCTACAGTCAGGACTTCAGAGCTACTACCCACGCACTGGTCCTTCTGCCATCCTGCAACACTGCCTTCAAGGTAACCCTTCATTTTCCCCCCAAAGAAATCCCTGCACCTCAGTTTCAAGACACATTGACCCTGTCCTATCCAGTCTTCATCTCCTGTTCACAAAGCCTGAAAACAGCTGCCTGCAGGGATTCCCTGCACTCTGCCAAAGCCTGAATGAACCTGCAACTGAGGCAAGGGGAGCAGTGAAGAAAACCTTTACCTAATGCTCCTGTCAGATAAAGCAGGCTGGGATAGCATGTCAGCAGTGGTAAAAGAGTAGCAGATAATTTTGATATACAGGAATATATATCCCACACATCTACAATAATTAAGGAATGTTTGTAACACATGAAATCAGCCCAGTCTGATTACTGGCTTTTTCTAAGGCAATCTTGACTTCGCTTCCTGTGTAAAATTTTGTATAATAAACACAACACAGTAGTCTGAATTCACCCCTTGTTTTTAAAGAGCACCTAAATTTTAAAACATTTTGGAGAAGAAAAAAAAAAAAAAAGACCAAAACTGAAATAGGAAAGTCATCTTCCTCCCGGAGCCCTGTGATAAAGCCAGATTCTGCCTTTGCGAAGGCAGAAAGTACAACTGACAGCAGGATGATAGCTGAAGGACGTAACACAATCAATTGAACCAGCAGCAGAACCATGAATTTGCTTCCCCACTGATGAAGTCTCCTCCTCCAACTCCACACACCCATCACTGCCCCTTTCCCCACTTATGAACACTTTTCCACACTCGAAACTTCTCTCCACGTCTCTTTTAGTATCCCTACCAGGCCAGGCTAGTGCATGTTGTGACCAGCTCAGAGCTACATACATGCTGACTGCTTGGCCACACATGCCAGGTGTCAGCCCATCAAATAAGACATGTAGTTTTAATGACTGCCTTAAAGACGCATTAATTTGTACATCTCTGCTCTACTCAGCCTCCAGTATGTATAATATTTGATAATGCTTCTCTAGTATTTCCACCTCTCTCCCCAAGCATGGTTACATATTAAGCTGAAGGTTTTAAAAATTTTACTCTCAGTTGAGCCGATATCAAGATTCAACCTCCTGTGTTGATGCACGTTCACTGCCAGTGGACACTGCTACGTGTTGAGACCAAGCCATGAAATCTGTCCTCTGTTCACACCATCTGGACACGTCCAAGAGCGCTCATGGAAATGCACCATCAAGAACACACACATTTACAAAGCACCGATTTGTGAAGCCCACTTGAACAACACACCAGTATTGCCAAAACCCAGCCTTCTGGTACGTTGTGGCTGTGGTCTTCAGGCTCAGCGCTCTGAAAAACTCATGCAGAATCTACTGATGCCTAGAGCATAGCTGATAACCCATCACTACTCCTGAGAACTTCCACTTATTTATCTATTTATTTCCTAGGGCAAACCCCCTCCTTCATGACATTGGTATAAAAGTTACCTTTTGTAAGTAAAGCCTCTGCTCCATCCACTACTTTGGGGAAATGAATATGAAACGGGTTTTTCTTCCTCAGACCTGTAAGGTTTCACACATTGTCTGTTCAATTCAGAAGCTCCTATTTTATTTTAATTGTATCCTCCCAAAGCAGAGTGCAGAGTAATGTCAGGTTCCTTTGCAGGTCCAATGGGGAAATATTTACTAAAAGTGTTCTTTATCAGCTCCTGCTTATTCTGGCTGCCAGGAATTTTAATTACAGTTTTGGCCTTTATCAGAAAGTATTTTTTTGCATTAGATAACTCTTTTACCTTGTAAGGTTAAAAGCAAGAACACCTGGATCTGTTCATGATGGTTTTTTAATATTGTTGAAATCCTCTTCTTGGAAGAGGGAGGTTGAATTCTATTCTTTACCACGTATGAAGGAAAAGCAGACCATAGAATTTGTACCAAATTACCTCATTCTTTACGACATCCCTTCAATACAGTGAAAATCAGCTTCTGGTAACTCTGCAGGAACTACTTTGTCTTGCAATGCTTTCATTATTAGCACTGCCTATTGCTACTGTTGCTACTTATTCACAACATAGGACTTCTGTAGGTATCTGTTTCTTTGCCAAATCTTAACAGCACTGAAATCTGTGCTAATTAATTGCCTCTGGGTGGCTGTTGCTCCTACTGTTCTTGCTCCAACCAACTGGGTCAGAGAGCTGCAAGGATTTTACCACTTGAAATAAGTGAATATACTTGAAGTCTTATTTTCCAAAATAGTCAGTGCCTTTTCTTCAGAATATCTTCCCATTTACACACTTTAGGCTAAGGACTTCAAATTTGCATCACAAATGTGTCATGGAAAATTAACCGAAATTAGATCCAGTACAAAACCAATCACAAAACAAGGTACTTAGACTTGTTCACCAGAAAGAATTTATCATGTTCATTTTTCAGATTCCTGATGCATGCCCATAAGAAAGAATTAGCCCCAATTTCATTAAGCATACCATCTTCAGAGCCCACAAGGACAAAACCAAACTTTTCCTCCAAGGATTACTGGCAGAAGTTTTACAATCAGATGCAGAATGTAGGTTTTAGAACATAAAAAATACAGTGATCCTTATGACCACTGACAGCAAACATGAAGAATACAGGACAACAACTCACAGAGCAAGGTAGAGAAGAATGTATGTGACCTTCCGTACACACGTGGCTAAAACAAATCTGTAAAACTTGAGATTAGGGAACCAGGAGGTGCAGAACTATTCCACTAATAGAGAGGGTATCAGACCTGTAACTCGCTGCAGAAACAGATCTGGACTGCAAGCCTGAGACAATGACTTGAGTGAGTAAAGTGTCAGGTTTAACTAAGTATTGGCATCACAGGAAGTTGAGAACTGGGGTAACTAATACTTGGGTAAGACAACAGACTTGGATAAGCTCAGAACTGGACAGGAAAAAACATTTTAATGAGGCCTGGAGAGCCAGGCTGGGAGCCAATTGCAGACTGTGCCTGCCCACATACTCAGACACAATCCTACTGATTGTGTGGGAGCATGTGTGCACCTGGGGCATTCTGTAGTTGTTTCAAGGACCATTATATAGCGATTTATGAACCAGCAGTGATTCATGAACCACAGGCTGAATAATGAGACAAAACTACCTTTACAGTCCCTTTTTAGCATTTTGCTTCTAGCTTCTATGCAGCAGTTTGCCCATATATTGTTATTGTTGTACTGGTGGGCAAAAATGTCCTAAGTTATGCCCAGATAACAAGCATTCATCTTACTCAGCTTGTCTTCAACCTTAGTACAGTGCAACTTATTTATAATGCATGTCTATAGAGGTAACCCAAGAAAGACCTGCAGAACCAAGGATAAAAGATGGCAGAAAATGGGAAAAAAAGAAGAGTGAAGGAGAAAGAAAAAAGGAGAATAGGTAAGATGCAAGAGGGGAAGCAGTTCAGAGACCTTTTGCTATTAGGGAGCTGGAAGAAGAAAGCAAGGAAAAAGACCCAGAATGACAAATCACATGCACAGAATCTCAAGTGGAAAACACTTTCCAATACCTCAAGTAAATGAACAGTTGAAACTGTTATGCTTTGTAGGTATTCCTTGAAATTGCTCCACTTGCTGGGTGTAAACTACAGCAATCAGTGCCCATCAAGTTGCTAGAGCAGAGCTCACTGCCCAGTACTGCCGGGTGTGCTTGTTCATGCTACAAACCAGGCCAAAGACAAAGCCAGCTGCAGAGTAAAATCAAAAAAACAGACAAGCTAGTACATTGATTTATTATTTATTTTCATAAATAATTACTCACAAAAAATCTTAAACTTTTAATACCATAGCTGCCACAGCACTCACACCCTGCTGCTCCAAAGCAATCAGCGAAGCCGGAACGCTGCCAGAGCAGCTCAGTTGTGCCCGCTGTTGAACACACATGTTCTTGGGAGCAGTTAACCTCCAATTAAAGACAAGAGACAAAAGTGGCTTTGCAAGAGCCGCACTCACTTCTGCTCCACCACTCGCAACACGTGCAGACGGGCTGACAGCGTATGGAAGTCAGCCCAAGGCAACATCAAATCATCTATCCTACTTCCAGAAAGACAACCACAGGCAATACCAAAGCAGGCAATCACAGCTATTCCAGCTTACATGGTCTTTGATATTAAGTCATCTTCCTAGAAACTACGTCTCTCATCGTCACTGATGTACACTTTTCAGATATGATCACATGATCATTTTCTTCATTATGCTTTCTCTAAAGTGCCACTGAACTTACACTTCTAGGTTCAAACAGTGAAATCCACATCTTGCCAGTCACATTTTTTTATCAGTCCTTACAATAATTAATTTTTTTCCACTTACTGATTTTTCAAAACATAAATGTTTCAAGGAAAAGAAAAAAAAAGAGAAATAACATAACCTCAACATACAGAATGCTTCATTAAAAATCCAGACATATATGAATTCTGGTAATTCCCATGCTGAGCTGCTGGATACACGGCTTTAGGATATTCCAACATCCAGAGTGCCTAGCGACAGAGGGCTCCAGAGCTCCTGCTTTACATTTCGAAATGATCTGGGCTTTCAGGGCTTCCCTATTCCCAGACGCAGAGCTCAGAAACCCACAGCTCAAGTTGTAAAACGAGCTGGAATCTATTCCAGCTAAACAGCAAGGAATCTCGAACCAAGAGCCCTCAATCAAAGGGTCCAGGTTTTCCAAGCACTCCTATACATAATCGTCTTCTCCCACTCATCTCCTAAATATCAGTTAACAGACTGATACATAAATTAAAATTATATATATTAATCACACAGAAGACAAATTCAAACATTTAGCCTGAACAATCAGAGAAATCTTAAGTTAACAAAGTACACAGTTAAAAAAAAAAAAAAAGGAAATAAAAAAGTATGATCAAGCTTATCAGTGGTTTAACTGAGTTCAAAGAAATGTTCATGGATGAGTTCTGATTTTTCTTAACCCTATGACTCCAGCTGGATTTTTTTCTATCAAATCGTGTGAACCAGGAAGGAACAGAAATGTGTTTAAACAAGGAAAAAAAGATCTCTAAAAAAATAAAAAACCCAGAAAAGCATTGACAACCAACATGAAAGAGGGACAACTTGATGAGATTAATAATTCTTGCATAATCAGTACAGACTTTTAACAATAATGAAGAGATAAGCAATCTATGAGCAATGTCAGGGTATCTGAGGAAAATTAATAAAAGGGTAACCCAATAGCAGAGGACTAATGGACAATCCAGCAATGAGCTCTCCTCGAAGAACAACAGTGGCTCTAAAAGTAGGGATAAGGATGGATTTGTGGATTTTTGAGGCTACTGTAAAGGAACAACTTGATCTGGACCTTGGTGTTGGGCTTCAGTCTTCCAGCTTCAGAAAAGACGCTAACCAATGACAAAACGTGAAGGAGACACAAGCGATGTGCAGGCCAAGTGTAGCAGGCCCCTCCCACAAAGAACACAGCAGTGACAAGGACACAGACACAATGATCACAAAAAACAGTGTTCCTGTTTGAACATTATTTTCCCACTCCTTTTCTCTCTGTTAAAGCAAAAATCAGTCAAATTTTTCTAAAAAAACGCATTGCAATAGCTGAAGACTGTTAAAGGAAACAAACGGTGAAATGTTATGAAGCCATAAAAAAATACCAATGACATGAAGACATCAAGATTAGTAGAGGAAATGGAAATCAAAAATATTAGATTAACTAGGGGCTTAAGCAAGGTTACTTGGATTACTGGAAACCAATTTCTTGGTTTTCCTTTTAAGAAATAGCGCAATTTAATGTAACTAGAAATAATAAAATATTAAACCACATTTTGTTTACATTCATTAAGCACTTCATCATAAAAGAAATTAAAACATTTGCAGAATGACATGAGACATAATTAAAACAGTTTCAAACAATTTCACCCCTTTTTTTTGCTCATTCTTTAGTTTATGTATCCTAATTTGACTTTTAATGAATAAAAATTAGAAATGCTTTTTCAAACAAATCATATTCTGAATCTCAAATTATGCTTACACAGTCTATACTGTATGCAAAGAAGGAGATGAAGGAACCACTAGACCTTTAAGTTGTTCTTTAATAAAAGTGACATTTTGTTAGTATTTGAACAGGCAAATATTAGTTCACATCTTTGAACACCATGGCACAATCCCTATTTACTGAATATGATTTTGTGATTTTCACTTTTTTCTTTTTTTTACAAAACATCTTATGAAGAAACGTTAATCAATCTGGCACTCTCATCATTGCCTATTCAATAAGGCTTCCTTAGCAATACATTCTACCTGTTTGCCTACAGGTGTTTATAGATATTTTTCACCATGCCTGTACCTTGCCTTGAAGATTCAAATTCTTCCCATAACTGCCCTAATTCATTGCAACCTTGAAATACCACAGAAAGGATAAATTACATAAAACTGCATTCCAAACTCAGTTTCAGAAAGAAGCAAAACATGATGCTGATAGCTGAATGCAGAACCTAATGCAAAAACTATTTACTGCTCTCTGCTATACCAGATGATGTTCACAGCTTCGGGGAAGCCAAAGGGTGGTCGTGGGGAGAGAGAGCAGTACCTGCTCAGTCAGACAGAAATCAAATGGCAAATGCGGTGTTACACAATATGGGGGAAGCAGCTGAGGTATTTAAGTCCATCACCATTAAAAAGACAACTCTAGAAGCTCAGTAAAGCAGAAGCAAAACGTAAAGGTGTCTACAACTAAAGCTTTCTCCAGTGTAGTCCAAATTACTGGGACATCAGGAGGAAGCATGAAGATTAATAGCTAAATCAGTCTCTTACAGCTGAACTTAGAATCATAGAATCATTCAGTTAAGAGAATTAAGTCCAACCATAAACCTAGCACTGCCAAGTCTAACTTGGTACAATTCTTCTGTACGTGCTTAGGCACCTTAGTGTTCACATCTTAATATTGGCAGAGTAGATTTTTTACAAGATTAAATGTAAATCCTTGGTTTTACACACACAGGAAGAAAGTGCTTCTTCTCTTCTGTGCAACTGAGCTCATAGATTATCGGCTCCTGTGAAATGTGGGGCTGCGCAATGGCAGATCATAAACTTGCCCCTCAAAGATCAAACAAGCAAAAGGGCTTTTATTCTTCTCTACCTTTTATGTAGCACTTCAGTTCAAGGGGAAAGACGGCATTTTCATTACAAGAATAATGCCCCTCTCTCCACTGATTAAACATTTATGTTCAAATGATGTTTTCTGAAGAATTTTTCTCAAGGAAATCTTTAATAAACACACTGAGATGCACCAGTAGAACAGGAAACAAGCACACACAAACAAATAACCACAGGGTTTAATGACTTACACACCAATGTTCTTTACCATAGCAATACTCAAGTCTGTTTAAAGACGTATGAGTACTGCCAGTTAAAAGAAAAAAATTTTTTTTTACTGACTGAAAAGCTACAGAGCACTAGAACAGTTTTACAGCAATGTCACACTGCAGAATAATACTGAGTTTATTCAGCTTTTTTATTATTACTCAGCTTACTCCATGGATGATCCATGTGACATTGGATCATGCTTTTAAGGGTGAGCAGGTGGACTTACAATTCACACAAGTAAATATAGTTTTTTCTCCGGAAAAAAAAGGGTGCCACTTTTTCTTCTATTTGTATTTTCTAACCAAGTATTAAAGAGAAATCTGATATAATTCCTTCATACAGGAAAGACTACAGACTACAGTGTTTCACTGACTGAAGAACAAGACATGAAAGTTCAAACTGCAAAGCAGATGTTTACTGTGATCTTGCACCAACAACACATCCGCCCCATTTTTTTTTTTTTCACAAAATAATACCTACCTTGCTTTAAAGAAGAAAGGCTTAAAGCTTATAAACCAATGCTGAAGATGAAACAAACCAACAAACTCAAAGTCTTCTTTTCTGATCAATGAAGCAGAAAACATTAAGACTTGTTTGGGAGCATTTATAAGTTCATTTGGAAATTTTAATATTTCTATTATTACTTAATTTTAATAACACATCTCAGGTGCCAAAGCATTTTCAGAGTCCAGACATCAGCACTTTACAAAAATAGAAGAACTGGAATACAAAATCAAAGTAGGAAGGAATATCCAGAAGCATATGTGTTTTAAACAATCCAGGAATTAAGGAACAAGGCACAAAAACAGCATCACTAGTTTTCCCCCAAACACCTTTCAATGCCAATTCACAGTAACAGCCCCAGAGTATTTAAATCCCTCTTTCTCCACAGGTGACCGTGTTATCCCATCCAATACAACACTCCAGTTTAAAAAAAACTAAGCCATATTTGTAGCTGTCCCAAATGACAACAGGCACAGGTATCCTACTTTCAACAAATTCAACAGAAAATTCTTATTGATTTCAACCAAGATGCTACCCTATTTTGTACAGTGAGATCTTCTGCTTCCAGTGTTCCACTCAAATATGCAGCAGGGAAAAGTTTGTAGGTTTTAGGATCCACATGAAAGAAAAATTGGAAAACAAAGGTAAAAAACCCAACCCTCTCAATGTTTCCTCTGACAAACATTGCTCCTTCTACTATGATATACAATTATTAGCCTCTTAGTGTTAATAAATCAGGTAACTCTGAAAACACAGTAGGATCTCAGACCTGTTTCGGTAAATGGTACGTATCACTTCTGGTGATAAAGCTGCTAGCTCTGAGTATACATTTTTTGCACATTACTCACATTCACGATGCAACATCTTTCAATGAGCACAGAAGAGGTTTTTCCACCAGAAAAAAAGAATGTCAAACACCCTGCAGTTAAACACATTTAACTTCTCTTCCGACAAGGAATATGAGGAATAAGCAAAGGAACACCAGCAAAGAAAAATATATTTTATATGCTCTCTGGGGAAAAAACCAACATTTTAATAAAAACAGAGGGAGAAAATTTATGGTATTTTAAATTCTTTTTACTGGCTTTCTCTTTCCCCCCCCAAAACAGATATCAGCACATATCATGAGAATGATCTCTAAAGAAAATCAACAGTTTCTTTATAGAATTACCATTTGATCCACTTAAGCATGTAAGTTATAAGCCTAAATTTAAGCACACTGACTTCAAATGGATTATTTGTTCTCAAGTATCTGCATCAAAAGCAGCATGGTCATCAGGTCAAGAGAGATGATTCGTCCCCTCCGCTGTCCTGAGATCCCACTTGGAACACTGTGTACAGTTCTGGTGCCTTTGACACAAGAAGGACAGGAAACTGCTGGAGCAAGTACAGGGGCCACGAAGTTGACAAGGGGACTAGAGCACCTCTCCTCTGAAGACAGGCTGGGAGAGCTGGGACTGTTCATCCTGGAGAAGGTTGTGTGGAGAGCAGCCTTCCAGTATCTAAACATGGCCTACAAGGAAGCCAGAGAGGGACTGTCTAACCATCAGGAACTGCAGTGACAGGACAAGTGGGAATGGCTTCAAACTGAGAGTAGGTTTAAATTAGATGTTAGGAAGAAGTTCTTTGCTGTAACGGTGGTGAGGCACTGGAACAGATTGCCCAGGGAAGCTGTGGCAGCCCCATCCCTGGCAGTGCTCAAGACCAGGTTAGACGGAGCTCTGACCTCTC
Source organism: Acanthornis magna (assembly GCA_036785705.1). Lineage (NCBI taxonomy): Eukaryota > Metazoa > Chordata > Aves > Passeriformes > Acanthizidae > Acanthornis > Acanthornis magna. The sequence goes on from JAWUZG010000001.1 coordinate 30,645,489, forward strand.
TGGTCTAGTTGGAGGGGTCCCTGCCCATGGCACAGAGGTTCAAACAAGCTGAACTTCAAGGTCCCTTCCAACCCAACGCATTCTATGATTCTAGCTGTACACTTAAGCAGCAAAGGTTTCAGTGACCTTGACTTAGTGAACTTTTTCAGATGAGCACCAAATGAATGGTGACCAGATCCATCACCCATTCATTCTGCTAGAGCTTAGCCGACACTACAGAGCGTTGTGATCTGATCCAGGAAAACATGTGTATTTTTAAATATTTTGCTGGATTAGGGACTCCATGCAGGACATTTGCTGGTTCAAGCCTTTCATCTGCACCTTCTGCTGACAAGACACATCTCTTGGAAATGTAGTCAATTCATGACAAATTTTTGTTTTTCTTTTAATCCTCAGTGAGCTATCAATTATTAACTGGAATCCACATGCCAATATATAACTTTTCTGTTTGAAATTGAACACACAGATTCATTAAATTAGGCTAAAAATTGTTCTGTTTAAAGAATACTGTCACAAACCATGACATCCAAACAATCCCAGGAAAAGACCTTCATTTCTGTTCCCTGTGTATGGTACTTTACTAGCACAACACGTCGCAAAAGGTATATTCTTAAATATCATGAAAATGCTTACCTTTAACCTTGCAAACTCTTAAATGTGTGTAACTACAATCCTGAGTATATAGGAATGGTCTATAATTCAGCATCAGCTTCTCAAAAAATTACAATGCATTCACATAATTGCATAAAATCCCAATTTTGTCAATTAGGCCATTTAGAAGTTTCACAGAAACAAGCAGAATTTTCATTTTAAAAACCGAAAGGAAAACCATACAAATTAAAGTAAGAATTTATGTAATTTATTTCAGGCAACTACCACTAAGGAAATAATAAGCAATACTTGAAACAAGTCAGTTAAAGGCTACTTTTCAATACTTCTCAGATTATCAGCCTGAACACCAGAGTTGCACAGTTTCAATGAGCAGGACAATCAAGTTATTTTTTAATTTTGTGCCGACTTCTTTGTTTGCAGTTAAAGAGAAGCTAAATATGCCTAGCCACAAAAAGGGGTCAGGTAAAAAATACTACCATCCCTGGTAAGATCAGAAAAAAAAAGGAGTGATGGAAAAGGAGGAAAAGGACAAATGTCAAAACTAGCCAGATGTTTATTATAAGCTGGCAAAGAAAAAATATTCAAGACTAGTTTTTCAGATGACAGGGGACTCCATAACTCACCTACGAGGACACTTCCTATATTTAAACCTGAGTAAGACATCGTAAAATTCTTAGAGGTTGTGTCTTTCAAAATTACTTCAATCACTTTATGAAAAAGAAACATGTATAGGAACATGGCTTAAGGCACTACTTACCTACTACCCTGATCTTTGACGAAAGCATAAAATAGGATACAGCACCAGCAGCTGAACCTTCTTTTCTTTGGTTTAAAAAACAGATCTTTAATGGCAGAGGGCAAGTTATCTGAAAATTAAAGCCCTTTTCATATTAAAGTATTCTGAAAAGCAAGAATCAGTTCACACTAAATATTTAAACAAATAGCAGTGAATGTATCTGAAATGTGTCTAAGCAGAATGAGGAACTACTACAATACATAGTATTCTTGATTTTTTTATTTGTTTTTTAAACAAATACATAAATATAGGTGCCAGTGGACACATGAAAGAAATCCTTAGGCAGACAGGAAACTTCAAAAACTTCAGGATTAGTGCACTCAAGAAAGACACAGGACATAAGAGATACCATAAGAAAAGCCTGAGTCAGTGCACCATTTTTGTCAGTGGCTGTAATGACAGGAAAGCTTGGGCATACTAAAGCCCTATAATATTCAAATCAAGATAATACAAAATTTAAGTTACAAGATGTGTTTTCTCAAAAGACAAACATGAATATATAAAAAAACATCAGCCATGTTTCAACATTTTATGCTTGAGGTCCAAGGTTTTTGCTACTACGAACATTCATGAATTGAGTTACTGACTAACAAGAGCTGCAAGTATAAAGCTACTGAATTATCCTTATGTACTATCCATTTCAGTCTTTCTCTCCCCTCTCCATAGAGCTGCCCACACCCCAGCTGAAAGCATTTGATCAACTGCTTCACTTTTGACATGCAAATCCTGCAAGTTTATCTGGCTCCTGCACATTTTGCAAACAGTCCTAGTAAGAGATGAAGTTAAAAGCACCACAAATTGTAATTTCAAAACACATTTCTGCAATAGAGGACACATTTCTTTGGTCCTGTCAAATCATGATGCACATAGAATCTTTAACAACACAGTTAATTTAAAGCCCACATCTTATATACCATTTGGATTGGGAAAGTTTAGTATTAGAAAAAAAAAGTCAATGTAAGTTACAGGCATATTCCTCACAAATTTGGAAGCTTTATCAAATGCATAAGATATTTGGAAAAGGCTCAGGCCCATAATTTTTCACTGCATTCAAAAACATTGTGGTATTTACAAATATGATCCAGAAGATGTAAAAATACAGACGAATAAAACTGCAGATACACATGAAGGAGGCACCTTATTTTTGGCAACAGTTTTCTCTGACTTTACAAAAAAGACCTTGGACTAAGAAACAGCCTCCACTAACAGGTAGCTCAGTAAATTTGCTGTCACGAGTGAATTAACCTTCAGAATTCAGCAGAGCTGCATCCATTTACCAGGCAGTGAATTTTACTCCCCAGAGTATTTGCTCTGTGACTACCACTCCACTTCCTGCCCAGCTGTTGTGTAAATAATCCATTCTTAACACAAAAACAACTAAATACTTCACTGAAAATGCCACTGAGATTAAATTTTTGTCAGAGTAGTAAAACAATGTGTTTATTCCACAACTGCCTCCTCTCAAACTCAGGTTTCAACCCTGTCATGAGGAGCATGGGTACAAGCGACAACAAAATCCTGCCAGTTACCAATGCTTTAAAGAGATTTTGAGAAAGTGAAATATAGCAGGAAACTTGATACAACTCACTTGCTGGAACCATCCCAACTTTGCTCAGATGCCAAAAAAAACTTCTCAGGTGAGAAGCAGTACCTGGCAGCACCAGTACTTCACCTTTAGTAAAGGGGAGCTGGTAATCTTGGTGAAAGACAGAAGCAGGGGAAGCTGTTCTTTGCAACAGAAATACAAAGGATTCAGCATCGGCCCACAGAGATGAAAATCCAAATAAAAAGAGAATAATATAATTCAAATAATCCACAGGTCTGCTATTTCCATTTCAATAACAACTTTCCATAACGTTGTTCCTGCCTATGCAAAACACATTTCTCACACAAATATTTTTGACTGCTGGATTTGTTGTGATGTTAGCTGTTATTATAGCCCCCCAAAAGTGGCAGCTACTGTTCTTAACTTTTTGCCTGTAAAAATTGTTCTCATGAATACTGTCTCACTGTAGAAGAAGCTAAACTAACAAACAAGTGTTGGACTGCAGAACACCTGTCTCCCTGTCAGGCAATTGTAGAAAAGCTGGCATTGCTTCTGTGTCGCTAACTGATACCCACAGGAATAAAACAAGATCTGATTCACTTACACACCAGTCACCGATATGTTCCTCTTTTGTTGATTAAATGTAAATGTGTCGGGTTTAATTCACACATTGCAGTGTGGGACAGAGAAACCATGTCTCACTGTATGTTCACCTACTGAAAACTGCTTCAGGAAGAAAGTGCTAACTACATAGTGTGGCTTAGTAAACAAAAATAAGTATTTTAACTAGTGCCTACCTTCCTAGGAAAGACAGTTACTGAGAAGACACATTCTGGCAATACTTTACAACATTCAAAACACTCTCTCTTAATAAGGAAGAGTCTGTATTCAGTTATACAATATGAAATTACTAGCCCACAAAAAAGTGGTGTTAAAACTTCAGTTTCATGCCACTGGTTAAGAAAAAAATCTGTTAAGTTTCACTGGCAGTTACTTTTAACTGTCATCACTACATTTCTATCTTTATATTTCAGATAATAATTTCTCTTATTTTGAGAGAAGATTGAAACTTGCATGAAGAAACTGCGGAACTCCCTAAATGTCTGTGGGATTCCAGTATGTAAAGAAGACATTGTTAAAATACTCTCTGCAGTTTTGCTTCTCAGTAGCAGAATCTTCCCAGCGGTGATCTGTACTAATAAAAATTAAATGAGGCACAGAAAATACAGAGATTGAGTCAGTCATGCCAGCCATTCTCAATTCTTGTGGTGATTTCCAAAGAGAGAAGACAACAAAATTCCTCGTGGAATACGTATCAGTACCAAAAGGGTCACCCTCGCTTACCCGTCTTTTCCCTTCGTAAGTTCTGGTTAAGCTATTTCAATAGTAAGCAAAGAACACTGCTTCTAATCTGTGATGCAGAATCAGTGAAACACAGAACTTGCACTGATAATGACTTTGAAAAAAACCCAGACATTAGACCATCAACATCATTCAGAACCATAAAAAATCTGGCCACCTCATACCACTAAAAGACATGCCAGAAGAGTTTGTGTTCCCCAGCCACTCAGCACAGTCTGTGCCAGCAGAAAGAGAAATAGTGAAGGAAAAGAACGAAAGAAACAAAAAACCAACAGCAGGATGATACAGTAATTAAAATTACTTGTATCTGATATAAATGTTATTATTTTACCCTGAATTTTGCAGGGTCTCACACTCATCTTGCCCGAATGAAATGCTGAGCAGGTGATCACCCTGCGCCCATCCACACAGGATGCTGACACATCTCATTAGTCTGTTTTTGCGTAAGTCCGGATGGATGGTACTCGACATTTCAATGTGCATAAATTCAAATAGCTTAGGTAAAACATTCAAACACATCGGAATTTCACAGTCACAATCATCAGACCCTTACAGATCTGCTGACAGACCCTTACACTGCTGACTCAGTGCATCTTTTTTCAAAAGCATCAGCATGACTAAAGAGGACCCAGATACAAGCAGTGGGAAGAAGGTGCAGCATCAAGCCTTACCTCCTGCAGCCACTGGAGAGCAACATGGTCTTCACAGCTCTTCAGGGAGAACCTTGAGCTGTGGCAGCTCAGATAATCTTGAATACAAAAAGCAGTCCACAGTAGGGATAAAAGTATGCATTGAGATTCAAGAGAAGTTGCCTACATCTAAACTACTGAAGGATCTAACACTGAAGCTTCTGTATTTCCAGTTATGTCTCTCTCTAGTGTTTCAGTGTGCAAGGAACTCCGATCAAAAACTTGCTGTTTAGAGCTTATACCCTTCATAGCTCCCAGACACCCACAAAAAAGCAACTGTTCCCGTCAGTGGCAAATATTGTTAGTGTTTCAAATTCTGTGTTGCTGTTCTTTGAGGCAAGCTGGAGTGTTTGCTGCCATTACTCACTGCTGACAAACATAACTGCATTTCTGACAAACATGAACAAAAACTGCTTTGCCTCTGCAAAAAATAGAAATCATTTATTTGCACTTATCTCACATTTCCTTTCCATATGAGGGGAAAAACCTTGCTAATGATGCAGACACAGGAAACTATCATCTCTCAGGTATCAGTGAAGACCACACCTTCATGAAGATCCCACAAGATTCAACCAACTCTTTTAATACCACAGGTCATAAATGTTGTTAACTTGGCTATGCAGATCACAAAAGATGCAGATGATTTTTGCCTGCTCTCAGTTCCTTTTGTGCTAAAAGGGCACTAGAGAGCAATTATTGCCTCTTTTCCATCCCTGTGTTAGAATCCTCCCTATCCCAGCTAGTTTTAAGAGAAAGAAAACCTGACATAGCCTGCCTGTGCCCTTTGCATGCTGCTGAGAACCAGCTCTAGAGCGTCATCTTATCCCACCTGGCAAAAGGTTTTCACCAACGCTCAGTTGAGCAAATGGAGAAAGACTAAGTTTCCAAGACACAGTTCAGTCTAGACTGAGGCGAATAGAGGCAGAAGTCCTGACAAGAACAAAATATGTACCGTTTGTAATTAGTATTTTGTTATTAATCTATCTCCTAGTATTAGTGTTTTCCAATCTGAGATTTAGTGGTAGTTTCAGATGCTGCTGGAGGAGATGAATGAAGCTAGCAAAGCCAGCTTCTTGTGCCAGCAGCTGAGAAACTGACGTTTCCTTCCATTTTTGTCCTGGTCACTTCTTCACCTTAAATGTAAGCAACTACAGTGTGCTTTGCATACCGCAATTGACCAAATATCCCAACTGTTCGTGTATTAGATATCTATCTGCACTCCACACCAAGTCTAGGCAATGCCTTCCCTGGGGTAAAAGATGATTTTCCATGCATCTCTCTCCAAATGTTCATCCCCAACACCCAGTCCTGATTCTTAGAGCTGCCACTGTGAACACATCTTCTTCTCACAAAGTTTTCTGCCATCCAGGTTATACATTAACTTTCCAGGAGGCATGTGACACACATGAGAAAACAGATAAAGACAGACAGAAAGTCTCTGTACAAGGTTTCTAATCCTAGGTCTGCAGCTCTCTTCAGTTTCCAAGAACCCATGAAAGAACAAGAAGAAAAAGATTCCTCTTGCCTTAGTAGGTGAGAGCTTGAAATACAAAGAACAGTCACCCTCAGCCTTCTGGGTTGAAAATAGGCTAATTTTTAACATGTACCTGGCAAGAGCATGAAGCATATCTGCTGTAAAGTGGCCTCCGTTGATCAGATGCAAACTGCTAAACCACCATAACATGATTAAATTCAGTAACATATCTTTCCCTTATCTGAGAAACTGACTCTCTTCCAGCTTAAGATGAGCAGACAAGCTCACGCAGCAGTAACCTCCGGGATAGATGCTTGTTGTCAGCACATCTTCCATGGGAACATGCTAGTTTTGTATTTGAGGCAGGATTCATAAAATACCTGCACACTTTTTTATCCTTGAGTTCTGGGGTTTAAAACATTTCCTAATGTTTCCTTTAAAATGTTTTCTTTAAGTTCACCTGACTTCCCTGACTGTCAAGTGTGAACATGGATAGAAAAGCAGAAAATAAAAATACAATGTTTCCTTCTTCCTTGATATAACTGATCTATTAAACAGAGGAAAAACAACTGTGGAAGGCATAGAACTTAAAAAATAAAATCAAGACCAAAGCATACTTAGATGCATTTCTAAAATTAACATGTATGTCCATTAAAGTATCTCAAGCAGTCCCATAGTGAGCATACAAAATATACAAATATTATTTTCCATACTCCTGTCAAACTTGATCAGCTATGAAGTTGAAACAGGAGTTCCATAAAACACCTTAATTTAACTTGATTGGAAGCAATATTGAACAAAATTAATTCCAGTAACATTTTTCTTCTGAAAGTATTTACTTAGATGTCACCCCAGAAAGTGTTTTAGGTGGTTTACAACAAGATCTGATTTAACGTCTTGCAGAAAATGGGGGAGGAGGACAGTGCGCCCTGAATTTTAAAGACACTGTCTTACACTGGTACATCTTCACATGTCATTTTTGAAATGACAGGGTATACTGCATCAGGTAGATATTACAAATTTTTTCCTCAACACAAAGCACAATTTCTTTCCTCTAAAGGAGAGGACTTCTTGTGATAATTGTGGCAGTAGAAGCCAGAAGCAGCACAGCCACTGCAGAGTACTGTTCGATTACAGAGCAGGCAGCAGATACCAGAGCTGTGCTGCAGTATGCACAAAAAAGCTGCTCTCCACTTCGTATTTTAAATTTGGTTTTAGTTGCTGAAAATCAGCACAATATGATTTTTAGTTGACGCAAGTATCCCACATAATTTCCACAGTGAAGACATCTAAAAATACTTGTTGAAATACCACTGATTGCCACCCATCAGAAGAGAATCTTCTCCACCACAAAGCACTCTCACAAATGTTAAACCCTACATGCAAACACACGCTCCGATGCTTGAAACATTATCCCAGGTTATTCTCCTTCACTCAGAGTATCAATTGTTGCCAAGGTGAGCCAACTGCATTGACCACGTCTCTGCTACTTCATTTCAGCAAGACCGGCCAATTTCCATTAGCAAAATTCTGATTTTATCGAGTTTTTGGATAACCTCCATTTCAGCGCATGACTTGTAGGAACAACGATCACAGGCTGCGCTAAGGACTTTTTGAGGTAGATATTCAATATGGAAGGGGGGCTCTGAAGCAAGGAAGCAGCAAACAAGGATACCAACACACTAAAATAACCCTACTTGGAGCAAACTCAGTATGCCTGCACAAGGTTACCATTGTGTGCAACATCCCAACAGCTACTCACATCAAAACAAAGCAGCTCCTTGGATAGTTTTTAAGTCGATTCCTTGCACCAGAACATGCTGTGGCATGCACTGCAGTGTGGCAGCACTGCCATCCAGTTCCTGGATGAACTGAGCATCCGGGGAAGCACAACAGCCTTGAGGTGCTCCCCAAAGCCATGCCGCATTGGTTTGGACTGAGAAACAGTATCGATACCCTCCTATGCTGCAGTGCCTTGAGGATACAGCTCCCACATCCTCTCTAACAAATCCACCCACCTCTCAAGCCTCACATCCTAGCGCCCACAACTTCCTTCCTCCCACTGCTGCGGACCTAAGGGCCCGATCAGCTCCCTACAGGTGCATGCAGAGGATGCAGAGCTCTTGAGAAAAAGCTAAAAGGAAGCCTGTGACATTTGAGGGGGAAAAGTCTGAGGAAAAACACTCTGGTACAAACCACTTGTAGCTCACCACAGGGAAATCTTTGCCTACCCAGTTTTCCCAGCACCTCCAGAGGTGACTTTTTCCAGTTGAAATCTGCTGCTGCAACTAGACTGCACAATACCTGTTCATTATGACAGAGAATTGGGGGTATGGACTGTGGATATAATAAAGCCAGCAGGGGAGGCTTCCCTGAAGAGGAAAGCCAGCAGGAGGCACAAGGATAAACTAGCATTACTTACCTACTCACTTCTTTTCTGAGATCTTGTTTGGTTTGTGGTTGTAGGGCACTTTTCTGGTTTGGATGGGTTGTTTTATCCCTTTTCATTTTACAGTTTGTTTTACAAGTGATCAGCACTAAAAAACTTCAGCCCCAAATTAACTTAGCAGGTCTGTGTTGTTATACAGGAAACTACTAATCAGTCCTACTAGCATTCATAGGGTTGAATAAAGACTAGCTCCTCTCACAGGAACAAAACACTGATTTAAACAATCAGATTACAGGAACATAAAACCAAAGAAAGTATACACACATTGAAATGTTTCTTATTCTTATATTCTATATGACTATTCTTAGCCTATACTCACAATCATTTGGAATGGATAAATGGATATTTTATATCATAGATTATGCATGTTTATATATGTGACATAAATACAATTTACATTACTAAATATTTCACATCCAGTATTACTCCATATCTAAATTATAGAAAGCTATCGGCTATGCTGTTAGTTTAAAATAACAGTATTTACATTCACAAAAGTCTTCTGATAGCACAATGTACATAAAATGTTCAGCAGAGTAACTGAATGGAAATATTTTCTAGAAACAGAAGAGGGGGATATTAGCATAACTGGCTTTGAACCAGAATTTAACTGTATTTGTAATTGCCTTTTACTCAATGCCACACTAAACTCCTACATTAGCTAAAGATGCACCTTCATTTCATTACTGCACTGGCCATTTTTCTGTCCAGCTTGAAAGCTTTATTTCATCTATTCTTCATACTCAAGAACTACTAAATTCAATACTGATTAACTATTTTGACTATTTAATATTTTTTCAAGTCTAAATCAGGAAAGTTCCAGTGACTGGAATCCTGCTAAATTACTAAGCTAAACTTAAGCACTGTACAATGCAACATACTTCAGAAAGCAATAATTTACTTCAGGCACAGTAGAGCTTTTTTCATTTACGCAATTGAAATACAATAAAGAAAAGCATCAGTGATAAGATTATTAACATATAAATCTATTTGGCTTCATAATGAAGATGAAAGAGGCTAAACAGAAATAGAAATAAACAAGAACTGTTAACAAATCAGTATTCTAACTGACATTAAACCCATCAGAGCAAAACCACCACCATTGTTTACCCTGAATAAAGACAAGTCTGCATGTTACAGCTCATGACACAACCTTTATGCAGAATGAAATGAGAAAATCTTTCCCGTTTCTGACACAGCCAGATTAGACCCTTTCTAAAGTTCCCTCATCTGTAAAAGCATCTGATATATTTTGACAACTGTCATCCATCCTATTTCTGTGATTCCTCTGCTACAGAGATTCCTGACATAAAGAAATATGACCACAGATTTTAGTAATGATGTATTTACTAAGAGTAAAGACTAAAAAGCTCGCTTTTCACAGCTGAAATACCTGCGCTCATTTCAGCAACTATTTTCATTATGTCATACGTTTGTGATGAACTTCCCATTAGGGACAGGATTTGCAAGTCAGAAGAAGGGCAGCACTTCTGCAACAGACTTCCACCTCCAATGCAAGGAACAAGACTTCTTCCACACAGCAAACCGAACCTCCTTTTTAACACTTGGTGAATTGTTGTTCCTAGCAGGACAGCCAGCCATCCAACACAGCAGCAACCAAACCCAAATGTCCTACCTCAGGACTCCACATGGTACCAAGAACTAACCTGTAAATCAAAGACAGAAGACAACGGGCACACCTGAGAGCAAATGGTGTCCCAGCCTTTTTGTCTTTGACTCACAGGATGAAGAAAGAGCAAGTGACACAACACCCACCCATGACAGCAGCCCTCTCTGAGGAAGGCGCAAAGTTACCTTTTTATTAGAATAAATAGATTGCTTATTCTTGAAAGTGACCAGAAACCATCTCGCTTCCGACATCACCGACCCGTACGGCGGGGTTCGGGGACCCGAGGCCATCCCCGGAGCGATGCCGGGACTCGGGGCAGCTCCTGCGGGCACTGCTCGCCGCCGAGGCGCGATCGCTGCCGGTTCACCGGCGCCCACCGGGACTGACGGGACAGGTCCAGCAGCGGCCCGGGGCAGAGCCATACGCGGGGAACTTTCGCGAAGTCACTTCGGAGCTACCTTCCCACCCCCCGCCTCACGCCCCCCGCAGCTATAGAAGCCCGGCCCGGGGTAGCGCGGGCGGCAGCACCGCGGAGAAAAGTTAAGTTGGTGCGGAGGCGGCGGGGCCCGGCGCGGTGTGCCCCCGGCCCGGCCCGGGTGCCGCCCCCCGCAGCCCCCGCTGCCGCCGCGGCGGCGGAGCAAGATGGAAGGCGCGGGGCCGCCCGCCCGTCCCACCGCGGGGCGGCCGCCGCCGTGCCCGGGCATGGCCGGGGAGGGGGCACCCGGCGGCGCCGCAGACCCCGGCCCGCCCGCTCGCCCGCCTCCCTTCCGTCGCGGCGGGCGGCTGGCGCCCCCGGGGCTCCGCGCTCACCTCGCTCCGGCTCGGCTTGCAGGCAGATGGGGATGTTCTTCTTCCAGCCCGGCATGGCTCCGCGCTCCCCGCTCAGCGTTGCTGCGGCGGCGACGGGAGACGGCTCATGGCAGGGCGAGGCGGCGGCGACCTGCGCTAAGGGGGAAGTCGGCGGCTCCGGCGGGCAGCGGCGGAGGGGCGGCGGCCGCGCGAGGGGAGGGAGAGAGAGGGCGGGGGAGGGGAGGCGGCGGAGCTCCGCCAGCCGGGGGACGGGAGGGAGGCAGGCGGGGAGGGAAGGCGCGGGCTCGCCCCGGTTCAGCCGGGGACCGGAGGGGATGGGCGGGGGGATTGTGGGAGGCAGAGGAGGCGCGGAGCGGTGCCCGGCCCCGGCGCCGCCGGCAGGTGGCCCGAGCCGGCTGCCGCACAATGGAGAGCGCGGGGCGGCCCCGCTGGCGCGCGGCGGGGCAGGTGGGGCGGGCGGGGCGCGCGCCGCCTCACGCCGCCAGGTGCGGGCCGGGGCCGGGGCTGCCCCGGGCGGGGAGCGGGGAGCGGGGAGCGGGGCTGCCCCAGGCGGGGAGCGGGGCTGCCCCGGGCGGGGAGCGGGGAGCGGGGCTGCCCCACGCGGGGAGCGGCGAGCGGGGCTGCCCCGGGCGGGGAGCGGGGAGCGGGGCTGCCCCAGGCGGGGAGCGGGGAGCGGGGAGCGGGGCTGCCCCGGGCGGGGAGCGGGGAGCGGGGAGCGGAGCCCCAGGCGGGGAGCGGGGAGCGGGGAGCGGGGAGCGGGGCTGCCCCAGGCGGGGAGCGGGGAGCGGGGAGAGGAGCCCCAGGCGGGGAGAGGGGAGTGGGGCTGCCCCAGGCGAGGAGCGGGGCGAGGGCTGCGGGGCGCCTGTGGCACTCGTGTGCGCGGCCGCGGGTGTGAAACTCCGCACGTGGGCAAGGCTCCGAGTTTCGGCCCCCGCGCGGCGACCGGCGCGACCATGCCGCCGGCCCCTCGCCTCGCAGCACTGACAGGGGCTCGTCCCTTTCCCTCCGCGTTCCTGACTGGTCACTTTCCCTGCGCCCAGGTGTGCGAAGGCTGGGCTATAAGGAGTTAAGACAGAGGCGAGCTCCCACGAACGCCACGGACAGCCCCCTGATCAAATAAACCAGAATTTGCACCATAAAGAGTCCAGGACCCGGTTGTGACAGGTCAAATTTCTGTCAGTATTACTGGCAGTTCCCTACGACCTTTTGACTGAAAGGCCTTAAATCTCACCACTAAAATTATTTCTGGCACAACCATGTCCTAACAGGAGACTAATGCTCTGCTGATTAAATATTCCTTTTATTTTCTACAGAAAAAAAAAAAAAAGGAAAAAAAAATTTCAAAGTGGCAGGTTGCAATGTCAGTTGAAAATAATGATAGTAATATAGATGAAATGTTTTAATTTTCCAAGGCACTTCTGGTGAGTACACTCCTATAAGAGCTTCATCCTGCCTAACAATTACGTTGTGATTATTTTTATGTTGTCTGTAGCATCCTCGTATTTTTTAGAAATTATGTGATTTTTATATAGTTAAACAACTACACGTGAACCCTTTATTTAGAGGAAACTTTGAAGGGTTTAATTTCTGCTGTAAATATCATGACAGTTTCCTGACACAGCATTCTTCTGTGTTGACTTTGTGCCAGCATGTCAAGCAGAATGTGTCTTGCTACTCATGAAAACGCCTTGTTTCAAATCCCATTGATGAAAGCTGCAGCTCCTGGCTTTCCCTTGATTGCACTGGAGCTGCAGTCCTGTCATCAGTAATGCTGCAGGATCACTGAGCAGTACCAGTGATCCAGACGGAGTAGGCACATCCTGGACTTCTGTTGAATTAAGAGTATGTGATGAAGAGTTCCTTTTGTTGACAGCACTCTTGCAGCCTGTGAGAGGACAGGTGATACCTGATCTAGAACAAAACACAGTAATGCAGTGTTAACAAACCAAAAACATTTTACCAAGTTACAAGTGTCAGACTGGGTTTTTGCCAGCTTTGAATAAAGTGACTGTTAATATTTTTGTTTCATTATGGGGGACACTAAATTTGGATTTCCTGCATATTTGAACCACAATCTTGTGTCTTTTCTTTTAGAAGAGACATGTTTATGCTAATAGACTCCTTCCTTTCATAGTCCTGTTACTTAAATAATGTTGGGGGCGGGGGGGGGGGGGGTGTTATTGATATTTCTAAAGAAAAATGTGAGTGTGCATGTGAATTTCTAAGCATTATAAAATAAAGATTTCCAGCTAGATTCTTTGCTCACAGGGCAAAGCTTCCTTTGGGGTGTTCAGGCAGAGAAAAAGGAGAGAGAAAAGGCTCTGCAGCTATTCAGCCCAGCAGGCACCAACACAAGGAGCAGGTGCAGAAAACTGTCCCAAGAGTTCCTGGAGAATACACAGCCAGGAACATGTTTAAAGGCAATAAAGTGTATAGAAATATAACTACTTTAAAAAGAAGATTACTTTGGCATTTGCCTCTGCTGTTTGTTAAAAGAAACCTGGACCTCAAAGTGCTATGGAATGAAATAAAACTTCAGATGATTGTGTGTCATCCATGTCCTAAATCTTAGTAAAACATACTACCTCTGATGTCCACCTTTTACTCCGAGCACTTCCATTACCAATGATAAAAATACAAACATTGAGCCTTAGCATTGTAGTTCTGATCCTCCAGTTGTTTTTGTTTTTTTTTGCCAGCACTAGAGTTCTGCAAAATTGCAGGTCAGAGGAATAAAGAAGTAGATTTCCCTACTCTTCAGTCCACAATTAGTCATTTTCTAGCTATTTTTATACTGTCATCACTTTGAATGTAAGAATTCCTTAGGACTGAATGTGGGATTTTTCAGGATCCTGCAGGAGTCATAAAATCCCAGCTGCTGGTTTGGGTTTGCTCCAGAAATGTGTTTCAGAATGAGGGATAAGTCTAAATTTTTCTAAATATCACTGGCTTGTCAGGAACAAATATAGGAAATATTAAATAGTTGACAATATTTGCATCATTAAATGGAATATGTATGTGTCTCTGTCTTATGCAGTACTTTACAAATAAATCCTTTAAGGCAATGACACTCTATAATTCCCCATTTCTTTGCTACAGGAGAAGCTTGCATGGGTGCCTGGCTCAAGTTAATTTAATTGCTTTCTCTTACTCACATGAGCTGTTTTACACTGAACAACTGCTTCTGCATATCCCAATGCTACTAATGGAAGAAAGCAGTCACCTGATTTTGATGTGCATTTTATGGTGAATATATCACAGAGGTAGCATATAAACTTCCTGACAGTTCTCTTCTGTCTAGTTTTTTCCCCAGAGAATTTTAAATTAATCTAATCTTGATTTTCAAGGAAGCACCCTTTCTTCTTACTTGATACTGCAGCATGCAGGTCATCGGAAGCGTGTACAATAACACCCCAGAATTAATCAAAAGCAAAAGAAGTATAATATTCCCACAGAAAGGTTTTATTCTGTGAGCATTCTAAAGAAGAGATTTTTAAATTTCCTGTTCTTGTGCATTTCTTAAAAGCTAGGTAGGAGAAATACGCAGATGGTCAGCCAGAGGATTCTATTCTTGCAGGACTACAATGTTTATCTGTATACTGCAGATTTGCACCATAAATTACCTCTAAGTTAGGTGAGATGCCTCAGTTTTTAGGTCTTCTAAACTTTTAGCTTTTTTTTTTTTTTGCTAAGTGTTTGCATGCATGTTTGCATACGCGTTTTTGACTAAAAGGGGCTTTAGAAGGTGTCAAGGAAAATCTCTTCAGCAAATAAAAATCAAAATCCACCTAAAATAACTTTTATAATGTTAAGATATTGCAACTTCTATGGGTTTCTGGATTAAAACTTCAATATCATTCTGAATGGATAAAAAATACTTGAGTGTACCACATTGTTGTTGATGGCTCTGTATTATTTGCCTCTGCCATCTGGGGAGAAGGGCAGGTTCTGATTCTTTTAGGTGGGCTGGTCACCAATGCAAGCCTGAGGCTGTGTTATTGTATTCTTACTAAGGGTTACATAAATGAGTGCAAGTCTCATTAGAATGTGATGTGATTTCATTAAAAAACTGATACCAATCTCGCCAGAACTGAGCACAAGGCAGACCAAAGATGCACTCCATACAGCAGTGTCTTCCCTGCCCACTGCTCTTCTATTTTCTCTTTCTATATTTTCCTTTTATTAAAAAAGTGCCTTATCTTGAAAGCTATTGTCACATTGCTGAACATCAGGCCAAAAAGTTCACAGATGAGACATAAGGAATACACCAACAATTGATTTTTTTCGAAGGCACAGTTTTGAACTTCTCTTAACAAATGTTAAGAAAAAATAGTTGGACATCTTGCCACAGAGCGGTGGCCAATCATTGTCAGCCTCAATGGGGAATACCCCCCTGAGGGCAGTGCAGGAAACATGGCCCTATTGCTTGCTCTGTTTATGGTCCCATGAATTGCTCACATTGGCATAG
Organism: Acanthornis magna; assembly: GCA_036785705.1. NCBI lineage: Eukaryota > Metazoa > Chordata > Aves > Passeriformes > Acanthizidae > Acanthornis > Acanthornis magna. The sequence goes on from JAWUZG010000001.1 coordinate 30,661,325, forward strand.
TGGGGGATTTCAGCAGAGGAGGAGGATGTCTGAGCCTGCCTGTGGAAATGGGCCCTTCAGGAAGTTAAACCTCAAGTTACCTGGCCTGTCAGTCCCAAAGAGATTTAGGAATCAGACAAAAAATTAGCACAATTAGTTTAGGGAAGTTGGCTACAACCTTCAAATAAGCAAAAGGGGACGGTGGGGGTTTCATGGACTGTGTTTGTGTGTTTAGGAACTTGCAATCCACCTGCCGCCCATGTTATGTACCTGTGTGACTCTGGATTTAGCCTCTGATGTTTTAAGGAGGCAGGAAGATTTTCTCTACTTCCCTTAAAAGAAAACATTTTAAGTTTTTATCTCAGATCCTTGAACTACAACAAACAAGGTCAGAGTTAGCAGAAGAGGATATGTAGATTCTTGGTCGTGACAGCATCCTTGTGCCAAGTACACACAAATCCCACTAGACAGCAGACTTCTTGGGACTACCTTCTTGCCTTTTCCTGTTTCTATAACCTACTCGAAGACAAAGAGAAACCGTTTCCCTGTATGCTCAGGCTGTAAGCTCTGAAGAGATATAGGTTCCCTGAAGATCAAAATTTTGGGGGTTGTGTGCCGCTAAAATAAAGTACTCTAATTAGTGCTTGTAACAGTTTTGTTTGCACAAAAATGAGTTTTGTAAATCAGCTGCAGAGGGCTACACAATTAACAATGTAATGAAAAAAGAAAATTATGCAAATATTAAATACCCTGACTTATTGCTGCCTTTTTGTGCTGATATTGAATTATAAATAAAATAGAGCATTAACTGGAAAAAGACTTAAAAAAATGAAAGTACTTAAAATTTTCATCTTTGCAAAAGATGTCTCAATATGTAAGCAGCTAAAACAGATATAAGGAAAACATTCCAAAAGGAACCTAAAGGAACATTCAGAAAAGGGCCTAATGGTTTTGATGTTCCTTTAGCCCTAACCAATATATCCATGTTGCCAATGTGCCCAAATTACTGACAACACTAAAACTCCCTTAATGACTCTCACATGCTGATATCTGCCGGCATTCCCATCTCTGGTAGCATTCCACGTACAGTCCCACTCAGGTGCACCGAGCTCCATGATACCCATCACTCAGGGCTCTGCCACTTGCCTGGAGGAAGGCTCCACAATTCTACTTCATTTCTGTGGTCAGCATAGGAAAGGCTTTTATTTTAATGCTTGGTTCTCAACATGGTCAGGCTGACTTTCACAAAAATGAGATAAAACCTGCTGCAGAATAATTTTGGGAACAACTCAGGGAGTCAAAAGCTCTGGATTAGCCTGCAGAAAAGAACAGGCCGTGAGGCATCCTGGGATGAGGACGGCTTAGGGAAAAGACTGAAGAAGACCTGGAGGAAACAAATCCAGACCCTGTTAACTGTCATTCATGGTGTTTCTACTGCAGGCATTATGGAGAATGATTTCTGGTTTCATTGTGACTAATGAGATTGTTACTGTCCTGGAAACTGCATGTAGTGAAATGGGATTTTGCTTCAGATTGAGAACAGTTCACATATTTCCTTTTTCTCCCTTGGTCTTTCATGATCCAAGGCAAATTCCATGGAGTGACAGGGAAAATGAGAGGGACCAGACAAGTACCTTACAATTTTTCCTTAAAAAGGTAAGGATGACAGGTAACCTGCATGGTAAACTTAGAAAGCTGTTTTTCCTGGGATGCTGGTTCTGCCTGCTCTCAGCATGCTGCCTGGGTGGGGGCACAGGAGTTTAGAGGGTGCCAGTTTTGCTTTCAGCTGTCCTGTGCTCCTTGTTCAGCAGCCTGTTAGAGTTCACCTTGGTGTCTCCAGAAGACAGAGTACTAGAGAACAGCCCATGCAAAACAATCTCTATTTGGCCCCTCAAATTCCCAAGGTACCTACTCTTTCTTCATGTGCCTTTCCTGCATATTTCATTTTGATGCTGGTCTGTGTTGAATTCTGATGAATGTATTTACTTACTTTTTCTGGCAAGCAACCTGCAGCCATGAATACTATTAATGACACTCAGCGCACTTTGGGAAGTCCATTATCAGAAAGCCAGCTGCTATTTCAGGCACATTAGTTATACCCATTATCCACACACAAGCCATGTGATTGATTGTCTCGTGAATCCTCACTAGCCCAGAAATAATGACAGGCCAGTGCTGACCCAGTCACCAACTTACAGCTATGAGGGGTAACACCTCTATGGTGCAACTGTTTCCACTACAGGGCAGAATTGTCAATTTCTGGAGGCCTAGGGCAAGCTCATGAAATCTATCTGCCTCCAGGGGTGGAAGATCTGGAGACACTGCTTGTCACCCTAGGGCTCCACACTGATATGATCCTACCCCTCCTGAATCCACCTTACGACTGAAGAGTTAATCCGTTCAGGATCCAGCATCTCACGGAACATCTGCCTGTTGTACAAACTCCTGGCAAGCATAAAGGAAAGCTGGAATGAACAGCAGCAAGGTGGAAAGAAGGAAAAGGTGGAAGGAAGAAAAGCAGCCAGTGCGCAGTCTCAAGAGTGCCTCAAGTAAGAGCGAAGTTAAAACCATTGACATTTTACAGGGACAAAAAAGATGGACTTGGTGTTACACGATAACCTAAGAAATATCTGCAAGTTTTGAGATGCTACGGGCCCCATCATCCCTAGCACCAAATCTTCATGACTGTAAGGTGAGGGAGGAATAGCCCTCAAAAGCAATGAGCAGAATCTGCACTGCGGGTGTGAAAGACTTGATGTTGTGCCAGAAGCAGATGAGTTGGAACGTGAAAGCACATGGCAATGTAGATGTGCTCCAACTGCCTTTCAATACTGGGACCTCAGCTGCCTAGATGCATTTGCAATTTCCAAGTTTTACCCTAAATCTTAAAGAAAAGGCTTTTCTTTTCTATCTTCTTTGACAAACAGCCATAAAGCTGATGCTCAGCTAGAGTGCCTATCAGAAAAATACTGGTCACACTTTTTCATTTTTTGAAATGTAGATTAAATTTAGTCTTTTAAGGAAATTCTGTATTATTAATGCAAATTTATGTGAATAACTCTGTTATCTGTATCTCCTACAATGCACAGAACATTGAGGTGATCAGAGGGAAACTTTTTAAAGGTACTTGAGATAATGTGATGATCTTAAAGAATGTGTTTGTAAGCCTTGCACTAGAAAAGGAAGAAAAACTGCAATTATACTTTACAACAGGAAAAACTGTTACAGAAATTGTTTAAAACATTAAAAAAACATTAAGATTAGAGAGGCATAGTAAGTATTTTATCATTAATTTTCTACAGAGAAGACATATTGTTTAGTATCTGTTAATACTACTATCCAATGCTAACAGCCCTGATCCAGAAGAGGATGTACACATGACAAACTGTAACTTTAATGATATGGTTAGTTTCACTAACACAATGAAAGGAACTTTCCTGGATCAAACAACCCAATGGGTTCTGTGCAAATCAATACACAGTGACATGGATTCATATACTCACTTTAAAACAAATAGGGGAAAATGTGGTGTAGAATAAACTGATATGAAATATCCATATATCTAATACATATGTTTCTCCTTTAGTAAGGTGTAGTTTCTTGATAATAAGAACAATTCAATTATAAATCTTTTTGTTCTCCATTAGCCAGTAGTACATATCTCGCCTTGACCATCCTGCATAAAGCAGTGGCACTTCAGAGCTAAAACTAACAGCATGTTCCAACTTAATTGTAAAGTCTCAATACTAAGTAGTAGGATTTTTCAGACTCAGAAAGTAAAAAAAGTCACAAAAATACTGATTTCTTTTATAAAATTAGGTCATTGCACCTTTTTATGACACATTGTCCTGTTCCCTTTTAAATATATGCAAATTGAATAAAGACTTACAAGAATCAGTTGGTAATCAAAATTTGAGTAGAACAGTTTATTTTTTAATAAAATATCCATTAAGATCCTGTTGCTTATATCGGCAAAAGACTTGCATGCACTATTTTCCTTAAATTTGTTTGATTTACTTGCTGACGACTCTAGACCACTCTAAAAACGAATGTTGGATTTCTGCATCAGAATTAAGTCTCTTCTTATTTTGACCAAGGTAAGAAATCACCTAAATGCACGTGGAAAGTAGCTGTTCTTAAATCCACTACATTTTACTTCCAGCACTCTTCAAATATAGAAGAAATAATGATAGTAGTAACAATTAATTGTGGTACATTTGTTAAGAGTTACATTTAAGGATTTTAAATGTGCTTTTCCTTAGCCCTGTCTTGGGCAATAAAATGTCCCGCTGTTAATATCAAGAATTTGCGCATTCACTTATTCAATCCACTTTACACTCATGCAAACATAATAAAGTTAACTGGACAGGAAAAAATTGGACCATTGATTGCTCCTGTTACAATATGATTATTTTTAGCTTACCTCTTGATTTTTAAATATGTACTGGGAATACTAATTTTGCTGCTTACCCTCTAGTTGTCATCCCCCTTCCAAAAAGCCTGCAACACATGCTGTACATACTGTATATTTGCTTTTATCTTATACATTTAGGTGCCTCTTCATAATTAGGAACAATCAAGATAGTAATTTTCTTTTGCGTAGGGAATCCAAAGCAGCCTACAAACCATTGGTATAACTGTTTATAGTTAATAAATTTTAAAATAGTGAATGTTACTTTTAAGGGGAATAAATTGAAACTGCCTTTTTTTTTTTTCTTAAATGAAGGATGGGAAAACAAATATAGAACTAAAAGCAGCTGTTGCCATGACACAGTCTAAATATTTAGCGGGAAAATACCACGAACATTAAAATAGCAGTATGTTTTTGAGAATCATGAACAGTTGGGAACAAACTCGATCCTTTCTTAATGGAGACCAAGTCCTGGAAGGGGCCAGGTAGTCTCAGTTCCCTCTGAGAAAGAGCAGGAGAATGTTTCCCAGCCTGGTGCTGAACAGAGCCTTCATTGCTGGAGCCCTTATTAAGAGTTGGTCTAGAAAATTAAGAAATGTGGGATAATGATAATTGAGTAACAGATGTCTGTCCGAGAAAATGGCACCTCTATGGCAGACAGTGCAAACATATTGCTTTTAACCTTCTCTTGTATAATCTAATAATTGATAGAAAATATTTTAATAAAACACCCTAGCTAGTAATTTTCACTGTGATACAGCCTGACGTTAGTGTGATATTATGCTATTTGGGAAAGAGCTTTTTATTTTTCAGCCTATTATTGCTTTGTCTCCTACAAGTTTCCTGTACAAAAATAACAGAAACTTTCTCAAAGCCTTTGTAACAAGGATTGACTCAAAAAAAAATACCCTTTGATGCCCATTTGTGGCCCACAGAACAGATTACAGACACCAAGACAGTGTGATGGCAAGGTCTCAACAGCAAAGTACAGCACTTCAAACAACATACAAACAAGGGGGTCTGCTGTCTTATAATGCAATAAAGTGTCTCATTAAATAAAATCTAATAGAACCAGCTTTGAAATTGCAGCTAACCTTTTGTGTAGATCAACAAATTAGCTATTACAAGTAATTCAAATGCAATGTTTCAATCTACTCTAGTGGCTTAGAATGGATATTTTCTGGATGTTTTCTGGGGGATAATACCCCAGGTTTAGCTTTACCAAAACAATAGCTTCTGAGGCCCTTGAAACAAATCCACTTACACTTCCCCATACAAGGGTTCCTAGGAAAGGAATGATCTAAGGGAGCATTTCTCCCAACCTTTCACCCACCGCTGGCTTCCTTCTTACCCCCTGTCCAAAGGGCCACGCCTCAAGCAGGCAGCTCCCAGCAAGCAGGGGTCCAGGCTGGTGCACAGCACTGCCACTTCTGATTCATCTCCTGGAGCTGCCACAGCCTGCAGCTGGTGGGTTCATTGCTTTCACACCCAACTGGTATCTAAAGCTGGCCTGACAAGATCTTGCAATATCTTCCAAGAGACCTTTCAATGCTCAGAGGTAGTACATGCTGTTTACTTGGATGGCAGTCTTTTAATTCAAGCTATGTTGAGCGCAGACCCGTGCCTGTATTCATGTAGGCACTCACATAAGCCATGACACTGCCATGCTTTTCACTTTAAAACATGACATTCACAGGGGCAGCAGGAAGCCACCACCATGCAGAGGATCCTGGTCTGCTTACATGTCACCTTCTTGTTCATCCCAACCCAGCAAGACTCTCAGATGCTTCTTCAGGGTCTGAACAGGGAAGACCTAGAGCTCCCTCACACTCCTGAGGATAAAAAAAAAAAAAAAAACCATGAATCAGTGGAAATTATTATTAACAGAGTGAGACAACAGCAATGCTCCTGCTGCAGAAGGTCAAGCACCTCCATGTGATTGCTAACCCCCACAGTGTCTAGCCCCCACTGAAGCGGGCAGATGCTGAGGATACGAAACCTAGCCCAGGTGACCCACCCTGGAGTAGCAGCTAACATCAGGACCACGTGACAGTGATTAGTAGCACAGATTTGTTTCACACAGATCAAAACCTACAGAAAAGTATGCCCTGAGCATAAGGGAATTACTGTGTTCCCACTGCTTCTCCCCATCACACCTCTGCCTGCGATATTTGGACATCAGTTTTCAAGTACGGACATCTTAGTCCAACTCTTGCACAGAAGGCAGTGTACAAAGACATTTATGGAGCATTTGTGGTCAGTGAGTAAATAATCACTGCTGAAATTTAAATATAGAATGTTCCAAAGGATATTGCTGCCCATGTTTAAAAACAGAGCACACAAGCTTACTATAAATTTTCAGAGTCTTTGCCAAGCTGAAGTTCTTGGATTTGCTTTACCCCAACTGAAACAGCAAATCTTTGAGGTGCTGCTGTAAAAGTGCTAGTGACAACTGCTAATTCACACAGGAACTGTAATTGCATGGAATAAAAAAAGTAAAGGAAGAGAGGAAACAAGTCGAGCATCATAAAGGAAGTTCGGTATGGTAAAGGCTTGGAGTACCCCTTATTCCGTCTTCTTTCCAACATGCATTACTTTGCTTTGTGGCAGTTTATACCAGTTGTGGATTTTGGTTTCGAACAAAAGGCTGCTGGCAAAAAGTAATTGCCTATTTGGCAGATGTGTAATTCCCATTACAATGTCCATACAATGACCATACTACTGGACTTGTTTCAAAGTATGATGGATGACACTTGTTTTACTTTGCTCACACCAGTGGCCTCTCCTTTTGACATAGTGCACCAGGGTGGCAAGGAAGGCTTGTGCTCACCATTACCTGCCAGCAGTGCCCTGGTTTCAGTGTGAACTGCTCCCTTTGCAGGGAGATGGGTTTCCCTTTTCCTAAAGGCAAAGAAGCCCTCACTGGAGGGGAGGCTTCAAAGGCACATCAGTATTGAGGATGTGGGGGAGCCAGCAAGGACTAAGCCTGCAGACCCACCAAAAATTTGTGGGCTTGGGAAGCAGGTCCTTAAGTAATCCAGCCCTTGGAGGTTACTAAAGCAAAGACTTCTTCTAGGGTCCAGAGGAGGTTTTATGGCTTTTCTTACAGCCCAGGAGGTCTTCACTTGACCAAAAGCAGGCCTAAAGGATAAATCTCACATTGCAAAAAGGTATTTCACAGGGAAGCTATTTACAAACCCCTGCACCAACATTATGTCTTAGCCAACAGTTCGCTATTTGAAAAAATGTTTGCAGCTTCTGCTCAAACAAAATGCTCCATTTAAAAGCTGAAGGCCATTTTCATGCATTCGGATGTTCACTTTCAAGAGAAGATGAAGACAGACTCGCCTTGGACTTCATTCACATGTCAAACTTGCAAAGTCTGGTCTCTGAGAAAGAAAAACAAGGAAGTTGTATTAAAGTTCTAATGAATGATGAATTGTAAGCCCAAAGTGATTACAGTTGTTTGTGGATAGGTGTGTAATGTCATTGAACAGCTTGAAGGCAATAAGAATGATAATTTGCCTAAGTCAGTCCATGAATATACAGGATTCTTCTCCATAGACCGCTGAAATACAAAGAGTACATAATCACACCAGGGAAAATAAATTTTTCTCGCATGCTCTCGCAACTGTTGACATGCTTTTCTCCCTGCCAGAAAATGTTAGAGACAGAGCAAATATAGAACATTCACTGGGAAATTACTTTGCATTTTGCAAAATGGCAGGAAAGATATTCCTTCTGCATTGCTTGAACAATAAGAAACATCCACTAGAAAATCTTGAAAATTATTAGTCAGTACATTTCACAAATGTCAAAAGAAGCATATTTTACATATTAGGCCTGTTCTACAAATATAATTTAAATATATGAAAGATAGATAAATGAATACATCCCCTGTAACTGTATGCACACATGAGTTTTCCTTAAAAAGAAAAAACTTCCTTTTAAATATAAGTTCTTTGAAACATATCTACCTTCTCCTCAAGTAACAATAGATTGCATGTCAGAAGTGTAGATTTTAAATGTTTCAGAGCCTGCTATATTCATGTGTGAGCTTGTCCTGCAACACTTGAATATAAAAAGTACTTTTACAGAGAAAATTGAGGTGATTTCATATGGAAAACAAATTTTGTGTCTTTTAAAAGGAAAGGCAAAAGCATGTGGATTAATAAGAATTGCGTCTCAGTAATTATGGTAACTAACTTTGAAAAGTAAGCAAAAAGGGGCTATTGTAGAGTGCTAAAGATTTCAAGGGTATTTAGGAGTGTAATTCTGCCCTTCCACTTCTTCTCCTCCTCCCATCACCCGTCCTTCTCTCCAAAGCTGTGCTTCCCCACCCCTGTCCCTCTCTATTCTGCCTCACCTGCCGCAGGGATGAGTATTCTTGTCACTAACAGTCCTCAGCTGCCCGAGGCCTGGCAAAAGGGACCTCATGAGCTGAGATGGGAGAAGGAGGAGCAGAAGGAGGCAGAGAAAGCTGGGAGAGGCTACTTAAATCTTCCCTGTCCTATTGCACAAAACCTTCCCTTCTCCATAGGCTTGGCTCTGATGCTCAGGACAATGTTGGTGCACTGGAGGCACTGGCGAAGGCTTTATTCAGTGTGAGTGGGTGAAGCGGGCACCAAGCACACAGGTGTTCACCATGCCCAGGAGGTGTGTTTCATTCTCTTCAAAATCTGCCAGAAGAAATTGAAAGTCCCCCAAAAGCCTCCTTGTAAGACCTCTGTGACTGTAGTAGGCGAGCAATGTAATCTTCCATAAATTCCAGTACATCAAAGAAATATTAGCACAGGGCTCTGCATTTTTTTCCTTTGGAAAGAATTTGACTAGGTTCAATATGGCCTGGATTTGTCAAAGCCTGACTTGTGTTCCTTGCTCTTATGTAGATGTAAATTAAGCATAGTGTAAATCAAACACAATGTAAATCAAGTACAAAGCTGCTGAATTAGAGTAAAGTTTGCAGACAGGGAATTATGCAATAGGGATTATAAAGCAAGATGAGTCTGTAAGGGAAAAAAGTGTGGAATATTTATTTTCTTTTAAAACAGGAAGGTTAACTGCTGTTTAATTATTCTTAAAACATGCATTGTTCTATGACAGATTCACTTCCAGACAACTTGACTGGAGTTCTTTACTGATCCATACTGAGACTTTGGGAATGCTTTTGGATTGCCAACTCGATCACAGCATCTGAATACTGAATTACTGATTTTAGTACTCAGAATGGAAGAAAATATGTTTGAAATTTGGGGTAAAAATATGTCAAGGGGCACTTAATAAATACCTTCTAAAATTTTTACATTGATAGACACACCACATGGTATTTTGAAAATGGAATCTGACTTATTTTAAAGTTGTTTACAGTTTATTTTTGTTTCTCAGCTACAATTTGCAATTCCAGATACAACCATAACTTTGTAAGTAAGGCATGTCCTTAATTCATACACAGTTAGTGCATAGTTCTCTGAATAGCAAAGTATGAATTTGCCTCTGAGGTTGCTTCTTTCAGAAGCTGTATCACATCTGATACTGGCAACATGATTTGCCACTCCTAAGGCAGAAAATGAATGCTCAGAATATACTGATCTCTCTTGGCTAAGAGCCAAGCTTTCAATTTATCAGGCATCTTTTTCAGTAATGGGTTAACCCTTATAGACAGCTAATGTTCACTCTGTTTCTGCTGGAATACATTTAAGATAAAATATTTATATCTCTCCTCTCGAATAAGGATTAAAAAGGCAGGATTTTTCAAAATAATGATCTAAAAGATGAGTAAAAATGAGAGCCCAAAATAGGCTAATAAAATCCTTTTCAAATATGCAGATATACAGGAGAAAAAAAAAAGTGAGGATTTTTTTATAGCTGACATTGATATGGAGGAAGATTTGGTATCACTGGTCAGCAACAAGCTAGAACATGTTGACAAGTGCAAAGTGACTCATGAGACTCTGCATGGATTTAAAAGGGTAGATCATGCTTAGTAAAATGGATTTCATAAGAATGAGGCACAGAAGTGTGTTTGTGCGTCTGTGCGCATGTGCATAGACACACACGTGTGTGTATACATGTATGTGTATATAGACGCATGCATATGTATATATATATACATATACATACATACATCTATATCTATATTTATATCTATATTTATATCTATGTTTATCTCTATATTTATATCTATATCTATATCTATATCTATATGTCTATGTCTATGTCTATATCTATATCTATATCCCCACAGCTTAAAAGATAAAGTGACTTTTAGCCTAATTTTCCTGGTAAAGCTATTCAGAAGAACTCTTGACATTTTCATGTGTAATCACCTGGAGGAACAGGACAGACTCTCAGGGTGTGGGGTTGCACTCAGGGAATGCTCATTGGTGAGTGATAAAAAAGTCTGAAGATCCCAAATAGTCACAAGCCTGCTCCCACACACGGCTCATAATTGCAGATCGCTGCTCCTGCAGTTTAGGGACTCACACCACTATCTAGGCTTTGATGGTGGCTCTTCTCTGGAAGAAGAAGCTCCAGAATTGGGATATCCCAGTGGCACGCTACAGTGCAAGTAAATAGCAGGGACAGGTGACCACTTTCAGTTTTTATCATTCTGAGTTTCTGTTATGAAAAACAACACGGTTTCTCTGGGCAACCTGTTCCCATGCCTTACCACCACAAATCAGGGTCTCAACATACTATTTGGGCTTAATCTGCCTTGCACTGTTAAAGGCCTCCAATTTTGCCACTTTTCCAAAAGTAGAAAGCTCTTCTGATCTTCTCCACCTTGAGCTTTTGTTAGTTCAAAAGAGAGAAGCTATTAAAGACCTCCCAAAGACAAAGCAAAGACTACACAGAAGGTGGATAGGCAAAAAAACAGGTGGCTGGATAGCTATACGTAGCTCAGGCAAGATCCACTCTTTCTTAGTCACTTCTGCAAAACACATTTTGATCTTCTGAATAGGTGCAACAATGTGACTAATATAAAATCTAAACACTTACTGAAGAATAAAACTATACAATTCGCAGGACAGTAGTTGCACTATGTGGAAACACTGGAAAAAGTTCCTCTAAGTCCCTTTAGCAACATCATCAAAACAATAGCATTAACCTAAAGGGTAGCCATATGTTAACCAACACTTCTCTGCCTCCTTCAAAAAAAAAAAAAAAAGAAAAAAAGAAATCTGAAGGAATAAACAAGAGTGGGGTTGTGTGGCCTTCTTTTTGATACTGGTTAGCTTTTGGATGTTTTTGTCATCTAACTGGAAAGATAAGAATGGAACAGTGGGAGAGAGAATAGTGGAAATGCAGTAGCATGTTTAATATAAGGTAAAATAATTAAGTTGATAGCAATTATTGTGTAAGCCTCAAGCTGTGATCTAATCAGCTATCACAACCTAAGCAGGATTGGGCTGCATTGGTACTTAAGGGAGAAATCCCATATGTTATTGAGAACACAGCTGATGATTCAATAGCTGTTAAGTCTCTCTTCTGATTCACTTAGGATAACAGATCACACCAAGGGTTTAGAAGGAACTTTATATTTACTACTAATTAGCATAATAGTATTAATATTAGAAAGGATATTTATTTTCTTGTTGTCTACTACACTGCTTTCATAGTGTAGTAGTTTCATAGGAATACGGAATATATCTTCAAATTTCTACAGCATTTCAGAGGTACTAAATAGCAGTTGTATTTTATGTCAGAAGTGGCTTCTACTTTAGGGCTGGACAAAGTGATTCTCACATAAATGCCATGAGCTTTACACGTTTAACACACTTAAACAGTACTATTTAAAATTTATAAGACTCCTATGAGACAGCAGCAAGGTCTTACCCAGAGTTCACGCAACCAGGATGAAAATCTCCTCAGCAGACACTGAACAGCTGGGCCATGCATCAATAAATCACATGTAAAATCTGTATTCTTTTGGCTGGCAAATGAGCTGCATGGGAAGGAGTTTCACCCTCAGATTGTAATGTCCTTTGGGAACCAGTTCAATAAAGTTTTAATGTTAACATATAATTTTAATACTATTAGAACAATATGAATGACCATTTAGTGAAATACGTGTCATTAGAGACACCCAGACATCATGGAAGAAGATTTTGTGGGAACACAGACTACAAGTTTCGAGTCTTCTGTGGAGCATAATATGCTGTTAGACTGGAGAAGAGGTAATAATTCATTTTACATACTGGAGATAATGTGCTGAAGGGGGAATAAATGGACCACATCGGTTAAGTCTGCTACACAATGTAAGGAATTTTAAAAACCACATGTTATTGCTGAGAGATAAAGCCCTCCTGAAATTAGTGCTACATCGGTTAACAACAGAAGATGAAATCTGAATGTAGCAAAGAAATTTTATTTAAAACACTAATGAAATACATTGTAAAGTTTAGTGTGAATGTGATTTAATCAGTCTCTCATGTATCCAGATATTAGCGTGGCCGCAAATATCTGTGGTTAAGAATGACTTAAGCAACCAGAGAATATGTAAAATTTGTAGTTTGGCACTGGAGCAATAAAATCTACCTTGAATATATGTATTATTAGAGTCCCACCAAGATGAGCTGAAGAAAAGAGGGGTAACTCATATTTGAAATTCTTTTCCCTGTTTATTCTTAGACACGAAGGCCACATTTCTGGTGTATAAGGAAGCACCTGAGTTAGAGCCAACCTGAGCCAGCAGGTCCCTATGCCATAGCCTGGCACGATACAGAGCCAGCAGTTCAAGGCTCAGGGAAGTTCAGATGTGTTTGTAGAGCATAAATGCTCGGGGCAGTGCCATGCCCATGCAGACACACACTTCCAGATCTGAACAGCTTCTGTGTGTTTCCGCACAATAGACTACTGTATTCCTCATCAGGCTAACTTCAGGACAGTCAGTCTAGTGTCAATATGGCCATAAATCTTGGTTTTGTCACAAGATGAGCCTTGCTGCTATTTCTTACCAATTTCTCTGACAGCAAGTTGTGTGAAAGAGAAATGTAAATATATTGCCAAACGTGTTATTTAAGGTATTCAACATGTACTTTCCAATGACTTTCAACTTAGGATACACTTTAGATTCATATTGAGCAACGGAGTTTATTCTCATATTTATGGTTTTTCTGACCATCAGACGAGTTAGGCAGTGTTGTGCCTTCTATTATAACATTCACTGAAGAGTAACAGTCCATTCCTTGGATCCCGCAACCTAGGCTTGGTTCAGGGTCTGAGGAATCATATGGCAAAAAAAGCAACCGTCCAAAGTGGCTAGTCAGTCCAAATAAATATTTAGGACCAAGATACCCTAGGGATGGCTCTAACTTGCATTAGCCAGTGCCCTGTCTGTGTACATTTGCCTGTGCCCTATGTATGCTCAGTTGCCTTAAGGCCTAATTGTATTCCAGTGCATGCACTCAGGGTGCCCTAAATCTGCATGTTTCACAACCAAGCTCCCTGACTGCGTATTTCCAGACTTCCTGTAGAATGCAGTGCCTTGTTGTGACACCTGCTCCAGAAGATCTCCAGAACCTGGTGGTGTAATCCCGGTGTGGTACGAAGTGGTAAAAGTGAGGGCCTAGCAATAAGTCTCGCGGATAAATTCAGCTCCAGATTATGAAACCTAAAGATAGATGCCTACTTGTGATTGTCCACAGGCAAGCCATGTCTTTAAGCTGACATGAAAACTCAATGGAATCAGACACTTGTGAGAGGGAAATTCAACTCCTTTCAGAGCAGAGGACTAGGGAGCTGCTACATACAAGCAGCTGGTGCTGAGGCACAGTAGCACCTCCCTCCTGATTTTCCACTGCTGCTCTGGGAGGATGTGGACCTTCTGGAGCTGCTGCCTCATGTCTGCCGTCCTGGTGTGAATGCCTCAGTTACAGCTCAGGTAGCACAGAATAGTTCAGTGTGGGCATCTGATTTGAGTCTCCCTGCACAGGCCAGCTGAAATGCTCTGCAGGCTCCTGCAGTAACTAGATCTCCACTGCCTGTAACTAGCACTTCAAACCCACGTGTCAACATCTGTGTACAGACACCTACACTTAGATTCATTAATTACTGAATAATATTCTCAGTGGTTTCTTCATAAAAAGGTGTAAGTTCACAAATCCTGAAGCCATTATTTGTGAAACGCTTGAAACCCCTGGTACAGGAAAGGTGCTTGGTCTTTCTGAACTAAACAAATGTGGCAACTATTTCCCCAGCAGGGGTTAGCTGCTGAGTTGTTTTAAATCCAGAAGACATTGGCAAATAAACACTCTTTTTTGTTTCTCTCTCTTCACCCAGAAGATGTGGTGCAGCCAGGTCCTTAAAATAGAGTGGAGCTGGAAAGGATTTGGGGCAGCTGGAGAAACTGTTGGTGACGAGACGGCTGTACAAGCAAACGCCTCAAAGCTGAAATTCATATGAGCTGAAGGCTACAAAAAGTGAAAGAGATTCACAGAAAGTGCAAGCATTGTCAGCATGTTTCTTCCTCTTCCCTGTCCTTTGAAGCCAGCCAATATTGAAGAAAGCAGCCAGAGCGGAAAAGGAAGCAGTCTGTATTTATGAGCCTAACAAGCAAGCATAAGACTTTGGAATTCATTTAAGAGCACTATGGGAAAAAATTGTGCCAAACCCAGTTCTCAGCAACTTCACAGCATCACTTTTTTTTTTAGAAACTGGAAGATTCATCTTTCTGCTTGGTGTGGAAATAAAGATATCAGCAAAACACAGAGCTTTACAGACATGTGGATATCATGGCCACCATCATCCTTTTCTCCCTCTATTGGAAAGCAGCTATTTTATCCTGATAATATATTCACAGGTGATATTGCTTTTTCTCATATCAGTCACTGAGCAGATAAGAGAGTTCCTTTCTACTTGGTACAGAGAATTCCACAAAGGTCTAAAAATGATGAGTTGATATTTTTTTCCCTTTTAAGTACTATAGTTCATAAAATGAACTAGCAGTCTTCTGCAGATTTGGGTGAGGTTTTTCTGGAACATAATTACAACAGAAGACTGGGTGTAAGAAAGGGAATTTTTGGATTCAGCCTAAATACAGAATAGTAACTTTTGGTTTTAAGCAGTAGTATTTCTCCTTTAACTAAATACTTCCATTTCATGGTTTTCTTTAAACTGATAGGGATTTCCTGATAAAAACTCACGTAAGTAAACTGACAATATAGGTAAAAAGTGAAAAAATAATACATATGAGCTTGTCAGGAGTATTAACTTTGGTAACTTTGAAATGCAATGTGGAAAATCTACAAGCAACAATTCCATCTTTGTTAAGTTTAATAGCAGGTAACAGTGATTCAGATTAGGAGTTCCAGAGAACAAGGATGCAGGATCTACTAAGAAAGAAGTTAAGAGGGTTTTAAAGTGTCAGTAGTTCAAGAACCTTTATCCAGAAACTTACCCTATATAAACACATCTTTGATTTCCTGAAATTGAATCCTGTATGAAAAGGCAAGCTGGTTTTATATAATGCCACACTTCCAGAAGGCAGGAGAAGTGGAAATGACTGGCAATTACATCTAATTAAACTTTATTAGGATGCACATAGACAATCGATTGAATGCTATATTTGTTTAGATTACTTCATTTTCACTGAAGATATTTAAAATCAATTATTATGTATTTTGCCACTTAAAAATTCTCTTTATACTCAGAAAAACAAAAGAACTCATTCATTTTTCAATTATTACAATTAATTGAAATGCTTCAGAAAGCTTAATGTTTTGTTTTAATGTGTTTTTAAAGGACGATATTTTTTGTTTTCAGAGGGGCCTGGAATCCACAGGATTTGAAATATTTTGCAATAAAATGTGCAAAGTTAAGCAAAGGGTAGGTGTTGTCTCGACTTCTTAGTCATTTGCACACTTTCTGAAGAAAGGAAAGAATAATGTGTAAACTAGGGAAGTGTGTTAAAAAATATTCTCCAAAAATCATGTCATGTAATACAATTAATGAAGCGTAGTTTCAGTAGCATTTTCAGTAATTGATAGTATATTCTATGTTAAGAGAGAATAATTGTTTATTAAGATGGAAGACATTTTTTGTTTGATTACCATTCGGTTCTGATGAGTTCAAGGAAATTTTGAAATTGTCTCATGTCCTTACTGTACCATCTATAGTCTTATGCAAGGATATATGTTATATTTATATTTAGCTATTTTTTTCTTTTCTTTTTTTTCTTTGGCTTTGCCATTATGTTTCTCCAAAAGTAATTTTCTTATTGTCTTCTTGCTGATAAGGAATTAATTAGTTCAGATGAAATAAAATTATTTTTGAAGGAAAAAGTAAAGAAAAAATTCCCAGGGTAGATCACTTCTACTACACATTCCTCTTATTAGTTGAGAGTGTTCTACTTGTTAGTCATTTGTAGGCAATCTAATGCAAAATTATTTACACGTAAGACACACTGACTGAGTGGGTCACTGATATGAAAAACACTGGGGTCACCCCCCGGGTCCTGTGCACTTCACACAGCTATTCACACAGCAGCAGAGTGAATATAATTGCTGTCATTCTGATATGAAGTTATTTTTAATGGATATTAATAGCTGATACAAATCATGCTTTAGAGCTTAAACTACCTGCCAAAATAGATGTCTACTGATGCTGATGTTTTCCCTGATTATACTAGGGTGAGAAAATGCAGTATTCAGCTTCCATTACTTGATTGATCCACCATGGAAAATCTGACTGAGTCAAGATTCACCTTATCAACAAAATGATCAGGTACAAAATTGAGCCAACAGCCAGATCAGTTATTCTGCAATCTTAAGAGATTGCAGTTGAGAAGAGGCTTTGTTTATTGCATCTGTAAGTAATATATAAACTATATCACTAGATCCTGGAGGAAAGGAGTTTCTCAAAATCTGTGTGTGTGTTTCTTTCAGAGATAAATACATCCAGATATCAAACAACCAACAGGAACAAAGGGTAAAAAAAGAATGAAATCTGTTCAAGGAAAAACAAAGTACAGGACTCCTGGACTCCTGTGACCTTTTGTCATAAAATCTGACGGGGACCCTTTGTGTTTCTCTAAGATTGTAATCTCACAGAGAAAAAAGAAAAGCAGTGGTCACCTGCAAACAAAAAATAACTTAATAAGGAAAAAAAATCACTCTGTTAGAAGGAGTTAATGAAATATCCATTGCC
Organism: Acanthornis magna; assembly: GCA_036785705.1. Taxonomy (NCBI): domain Eukaryota; kingdom Metazoa; phylum Chordata; class Aves; order Passeriformes; family Acanthizidae; genus Acanthornis; species Acanthornis magna. The sequence goes on from JAWUZG010000001.1 coordinate 30,678,861, forward strand.
AATTTGCAGTCTTTATTTTTCTGTACTTTTGTGTTCTGAGAAGAGATGGATAGCCTAGAGCACGGGCAGTGGTATACGGAAATCCTTCACCTTGAACTCTGCTTCTAACACCAGCCACTAGTCACTGGTGGGCAAGGACTGCCAACCCCTAAACACCACCCCTTGACCTGTACAGGATGAGTTGAGTGCTCTCAGCCCAGCACCCAGGTGAAAAACGCAAGTACCACGTGTTTGATCCTGGTCACAAACCCCAGCAGTATTTTTGGCTATGAAGCCAAGAATTTGCCATGGTATGACAAAGTATTTTCTGCCTGCTTTCCAGATTAGTTTTGAGACAAGGCAGCATATGGAAGCTTACGTAGTTGCAGCAGCCTCTGCCTGCTCTGTGAATCTCTGCCAACTGACTGAGATTACATGTCTATCACCAGCTCTAAAATTCACATAACACCAAACATATATTTTCTATTTCACCTACTGAAGAGCTGGAGCCTCCAGCTTTCGGGAGAACAAATATCAACCTTCCTTTTCCATGCAGAATAAACAGCCTTTTTTTCTTACGTTGCTTTCAAATGTCGTGACTATATCCAGCTGCTGCATTTCATTAAGGCATCATCTTTGATGTATTACTAATACACCAATTCAATGAAATATTAAGACAAAATGACCTCATGTTGGCTAGCAGAAGCCAGGCACAGTGAGAAGCAGGAGCTGGAAGTGCTCAGACTATTTGCAGTGGCTCTGTCTGGAGATGTGATGAGTTACATATCTCAAAATAAAAGACTCTCCATTCAACCTTAGTTATCAAGATAAAAGAAGATACTGTTTAAAGCAAGAGCAAATATCAAAGAAGTGACAAAAAGCATCTCTGAAAAGAAAGATGTAGACTCAATCTTTCATATTACCTTAAATGAAATTACTTGAGCTCTCTAGACAGCAAGTCTTTTTTTATTAATATATGTGGCCATTCTGATTTTCCTCTCATTGCTTTTCAGAAATACCTTAATGGGTACAAGAGTCCTCCATACTTGTTACCAGTTATTATTACCTGTCCTTCAGCACTGTCTAAAGATCCATCATGAGATCAAGAACAGCTTTGGCAAAAGCTGCTGTACACAAAAGCAGTAAAATATAATTCCCATACCAAATATCTGCAATCAGGGATAGACAGGGGGATGACAAAAGAAATAATCTTGTTATGTCCATTCAATTGTACTAGTATTTTCAATATGCTCTTGGTATTGCTCTTCTTTTCTGTATTCTTTTCTGTGTAATAAAGAAGAAAAAACTTTGTATTGCATTCCTTCACTGTTCCTTGTGTACTGCCTTTTCATTCCAGATATTCACTTATCTCTGTCTCAGGAAGAAATACTTCTTCAGGCCAGGTTTGGGGATAATGGTTGCATGCTATGTGCAATCTTTAGAAAAAGAGATATGTCATTATGTGCATTAAGGCCTTCTTGAACTGGGGTCTTATGAGTTAATGGTTAGGAGCACTGAGCACAGGAATACTGCTCGAGGTCTGTTGTGTAAGGGAAAGACTTACAGAGAGCAGGGGCTTGCCAGGCACTCTGATTCCTGATAGCATACTGCAGAGGGATGAGTGTCCTCGTAGGTAGAGACTTCTGACAGCGTGGACATTTTCCTGGCTTTGGAAAGAGAAAAGGCCATGTAATTAATAGAGAAAAATATAGCAATGCCTCATCAGTCAGCACTACTGCAATGCTTCAGATTTTGCAGCTGACGAGGCAAATTCCCTCCCCTGTGTCCTCAGGCCCGAGTGCCCTCTGGTAGTACCCTGACCTGGCAGGAGCTACTGTTCAGACATGTTGCTAAACTACCACTGTCCTCATTTCTTATAAAAATAGAAGAAAAAAGGAAAATACACTACAATATAATACGTAAAGAAAAAAATCTTTCAGGGGAAAGGAGGGAAAGCAGACATGCCGCAGTTGGCAGATACACCCCCAGTGCCTGTGTGCACAGAAACTGTCACTGTTCCAGTCTGAGGGCATAAATACGCACTGGTCTCTGGCTTCTCTGAACGTGACCAAAAGCTTCTGCACTTCTCAAACTGTACGTGCTTTAGGAAGATATTTAGTGTAGGATCTGAGCTTTAAAGCAGTCGGAAAATCCTTTCTAAATCTCAACACAGGATTTTTTTTTCTTTTTGGCCTGCAGGCATTTCTAATAGTAGAACATCACTTTCTTGCCAAGACAAATTCTACCTCTTGCTTTTATTTTCCCATGCCACTTCCTGTGCCAATCAGCCTTTCAATTCTCCTGCAAATCCTGCTAGAAAAGCACTTCTGCTTCTCTTTTCATCACTGATTTCTTCTTTAGTACAGTATCCTACTGTACGTAGATTATATCCTTACTCTTAAATTGTTAACCTTGGTCGTCTGTCGATAAAGATGGTACACACTGCTAAAAAATGGGTGCTGCTAAAGAATGGCAGAGAAACATTTCCCCATAGAGTTTCTGTTTCTGTGCACTGCTATCACATGGCTCATCAAGCTAATAGATTATTCCTTTGCACATTCCACTACATGATAATGTACTTTCCCTTTTCTCCTTATTTTATAAGGAATGAGTACAGAGGAGGTTCAAATGCACAAAAGGAGAAGGAACTTTATCCATAAAGGATCTGGTTGTGGCTCCTTTAATTCTGTGACTATAAATGCTTCTTGCAATCAGCTCTGAGGCTTCAGTGAAGAGTAGCTCACAGATATTTTTCCACCAGGACTGAGTACACCACCAGTATCATGTTTCAATAGAACAGCTGGTGCTTAAAAGGATGGTAATTACAATTTTATTCAAAAAATCAGAACTGGTAGAGCTAAGAAGATCATTGATTCAGATGGATGACCTTGAAAGGCAGATTGCAATAAACTTGTTGAACTCCTGAAAAAGTAAAAAAAAAAAAATTAAATAAAAATAGATCTCTCTACAACATTTCTGGTACTTTCTGGTAATATGCTACAATCTTCAATTTCCCCCCAAATACTGTCATTATGAAAATTGACTGGAAAAAAAGTAGTCTGAAAAGCCTCATTATTTTACTATTCCTTCCAAGGGTAGGGATGATGCTCTAAAAACTGCACTTCCCTGTAATTAAAAGCTCTGCAAAATTTTAGGTTTGAAACAGTAGATCATGCTGATGGTGTGTTTTATAGAAATAAAAAGACAAAAAGAGCTGTACTGGTTTGGGAAATGGACAGCCAGTCCCCAAGTCTGACAGCAGCCATAAGCAGCTGTCCAAGGAAGAATATGAGATTATAGCAAGCCTCCAGTAATATTTGCTCTGAACATTTCCCATTCTCCATGTGTTTGGGGTTCAGACCCAAAACATTGGTGCATTTCCCTTTGGTGATCCTGGGCAGTGTCTGAAACCTACATTGACACCTACAGTGTCTGCAGCATCCTGCAGTAGAGTTGTGCAGCTTTGCTATGACTGTTTGAAACACAGGATCACTGGATAACTCAGGCTGGAAGGGACCTCAAGATGGTTGTAGTCCAGCCTCCTGCTCAAAGGAGAGTCAGCTACAAGGTCAGATTAAGTTGTTCAGGGCTTTATCCAGCCAGACGTTGAAAACCTCCATGGGTAGGACCTGTGCAACTTCCTTGTTCCAGTATTTTTTTAGTCTCATCAGGAAAATATTTTCCTTTATACCCAGTCATGACTGCCATTCAGCTCTTCATGGCCATTGTCCTTTGTCTTCCTGTCATGCACTGCCAGGAAGACCCTGGTTCCAGCTTCTCAGTAAGGCAGTGGTACTGTTTGGTAGGTGCTTGTTAGTTAGTACTGGTTAGTAGGTACTGCTGTCAGGCTCCCCCAGAGACATCCCTTTCCCAGACTGAAGATGCCCTGGTGCCTCAGAATCTCCTTTAAGTGCAAGTGCCCCAAATTTGACCATCAAGGGTAGGTCTTCACTCCAATTTATTGATGTCCTTCTTGTACTGTAGTGCCCAAAACTCGATGCAGAATTCCAGCTGTGCTCTCATGAGTGCTGAGAGAAGGGCGATAAGCTCTTGGCCATGTTGCTCCTACTGACACAGCTGGGCAAGTTCTCAGCTGTCCCCCCTACTCATGGCATGATGTTGACTTATGTTTAATCCTGCTGTCAGCCAGGAGTCCCAGCCCTTTCCCATAAGAGCTGTTTCCCAGCTGCTCAGACCCCCCATGATCATACAGCTGTTTACACAGGGCCCTCCACATCCAAAACTTACACAGCAGCATCAGGCTATTCACTGTTTTCTTCTCTGTTCCAAATAACTTCTTGGTTTCTGTTGGCTTGTTTTGAGTATTTTTGTTAATATTTGCCTAAACCCACATATATTATAGCAAAGTGCACATTGGATTCATGCTGTTTGTATTTCTAGAGTTAAAGCAGATAAACCTCTTTGTAAGCCTTTTTGATATTCTTTAGTAACCATAGCTGCCAGTTCTGAGCACACTTACAGAGGTGACACACTGCTTTTAATCACAGTGATCTGCTTCATGATGCTGCTGAATTCATCTGGTATTGCCTCTGCTATGTACCTTTTCTTACTTTCTGCTTCGATTGCAGATAGATGTTGCTGGAATAGATGACATGAAGCTTCTCCATGTTCTGGAATATAAGTATTTGCAGATGAGCAAGATGTCACTTGTCATATACTTGCTTAACACACAGCATCCTGAAGGGCTGCCAAAACATGTATAAACGTTGTAAAAAAGAAATCCAGAGGAAACATTATTTCAATTAAGGCAGTTTTTCATGTTCGTGCTCCAAATAATTACAAAGGGGAGGCTGAAAGCTGAAACTCAAAAAGAAAGGAAACCAGAGGAGTCAGTCATGTCCCATAGAGTCTAACTGCTGTGAAAGGGCCAATGGGCTACTGTTCATCCCATCCCATTGTGTGGCTCTAACCCCTTAGAACCTTAATGCATGCCAGATAACAACGGCCCAGAAATAAAGTTTTGTCTTGCATTTAAATTTCAGAAAAAGGAATAAATATTGTAAGGGAGAAAGGGCATGCTCTCAGCATAAACTCTTGCCCTAAATAATCTGATTTGGAGACTGTATTAGTGGTGCCATGGCATTTTAGTTTCAGCCCCTGGTGTGCATGTTGACACTTTTACACAGGCCTTGAGACACGGAGTTTTCTGCAATCCTGCTGCTGCATGCCATTTCCAGACATCTCATCTCCTGCAATGCCTAGTGGCTTGAGTAGCAGCAATGTGGTGATGCTGTACATGATGAGTAATTACTGAGCTCTACCGCAGCTCCATCTCCCGACCCCTCTTTAAATGCACACAAATTACCCAGGAAAGTTTTGGCAAATTGGTGCAATTAGTCTGTGCATCAAGAAAACGCTATTCCAACCGAGGAGTATCAATGAATGGACCTTGTCAGGTTTTATTGATACCTTAGTTATGTGAATGCAAACACGCATACATACATATCTACATCAAGGCATGCATTTTAACAAGTTGTCTAACTTTTCTTCGAAGCTGTTGGTGCTGGAAGGCTAGACAACCATTCCATGCTGGCCATCAAGCCACTACACGGTTATCATGCTAATCAAAGCCCTCTTTGAAATGCTGTTTAGCTTCATTACCATCACAAAAGAGCAGCTAAAGGACATCTAAGGGGGGGGGGAGGGGAATCGGGGAGGGGGATTGGAGGGGATGTGAATGCTCTGAGACACTATAATCTATTTGAACAGCCATGTTTATTGGAAACAGGAGGGGAAATTGTTTAGCATAAGCTGGTATCAATCACTGAATGGTTTCTGTTCCCTATTATTAATGCGCAGGCAGTCAGGCAGGGAAGAATGGACTCTGTGGAAAGACAGACATCTCCCCACTAAAGGGGGAAAGGATTGGTACACACACCACCCCCCTCCCGACCAGATGGACTCCTGCAATCTACCATAAAGGCTCATTTTTTCCCAGAGTAGGACAGAGAAGTTCTAACATCTCAATGCCTGAATGACACATTTTTATTTTGAAAAGTTTTGTGCCTTTTTTTGTATAATCAGATTGAATTGTTTTTTATGGGTGAAGATCTCCTCCATAAAGAACCCTCCATCCAGTAGAGCAGGAGGCTCTATTACAATATAATTAAGTAACATTGCCTGGCTAACTATGCTTACTTGCCTCTTTGTAGGTGTAAATGTTTTAAGGTCTTATTGCATTATTTTATTAAAGAAACACGCCCTTTGTCTTAAAAACAATATTGTCTTAATTGTTTGCTGGATTTATCTGTTTTGATTTAGGATTAGCAAATTAAAAGTGAACATTGATTTCAGAGGAATTACACCAAGTGTCTGCAGTTATCGTTCTGCAATAGATCATAGATGTGGAGGCTACAACCTCTTGAGGTGCTGTAAAAATGTTGGTAAGTACAATGTAGGCAAGGACCTTAAGGACTTTGATGCAACAAGTATATCCATACAAAAGCCTTCCCAGGCTCCCTGATTTTGGCTTGGAAGGTCATTATGGAGCCACAGTTGTGTATATTCATAATAGATGCTGAAGGATGCTTTTCATTACACTTACAATTCATCTGTAAAGCAAACAAGAATTTCCTGTTATGTCAGTTAGATCGAAGAAGTACTTACACATGCAAATAAATCTAAAAAATAACACAGCCTCAAAACTGATCTCCTCTGCTTTCCTATTAAAAACATCAGTGCACTTTTTCATAATGAATCAAATTGCAGGCTTAGGGTTGGATGTTTGAAATACAAAGTGGACATGTTTTCTTCTGCTGAGTTCTGAAATATTCCAAATCATACCTGCCAGGATGCAGTCACATCAGACCTCATAAGCTAAATGAGTTTTGATTAGGTCAATACTTGGTTGGAAACACATAGCCTGTGAATCAGAAAGGAAACATTCCCCAGTAGATAGCAGACTCCCTTTTGTATGAGCCTTAAACTAGTACTTGAAAGGGCACTATGCCACTGCAAGTCTCCAGGTCGACATAGAGGGCAAAGATCTACATGGCTGTATTGGGTTTGTGTGGCAAGGTTTTAGTAGCCGAGGGGCTACAGGGGTGGCTTTTGTGAGAAGATGCCACCATGTCTGACAGAGCCAATGCCAGGCAGCTCCAGGATGGACCCACTGCTGGCCAGGGCTGAGCCCATCAGTGACAGTGGCAAGTGCCTCTGGGATAACAGATTTAGGAAGGGGTAAAACAACCTGCACAGCTGCAGCTGGAATAGAGGAGTGAGAATATGTGAGAGCAACAGCACTGCAGGCACCAAGGTCAGTGCAGAAGGAGAAGCAGGAGGTGCTCCAGGTGCTGGAGCAGATATTCCTCTTCAATTCATAGTGCAGCCCATGATAAGACAGGCTGTGCCCCTGCAGCCCATGGAGGCCCACAGGGATGCAGAGATCCATCTGCAGCCCATGGAGGACTCCACGCCAGGGCAGATGAATGCTGGAAGGAGGCTGAGACCCTCTGGGAAGCCCATACTGGAGCTGGGTCCTGGCAGGACCTGTGGCTCCATGGAGAGAGGCTTGCTCGCAGGTCTTGTAATCCTACAGGGACCAATGCTGGAGCAGTCTGTTTGCAAATGACCGCGCCCCATGGAAGGGACCCATGCTCGAGTAATTTGTGAAGAACTGCTGCCTGTGGGAAGGACTCACATTGGAGAAGCTTGTAGAAGACTGTCTCACATGAGAAGGACCCATGCTGGAGCAGGGTGTAAGGTGTCTTCCCCCCGAGGAGGAAGCAGCAGCAAATGTCTGGTGAGCTGACCACAGCCCCCATTCCCCTTCCCCCTGTACTGTTTCAGGGGAGGAATAGAAAATGTGTGAGTAAACTTGAGCCTGGGAAACAGGGAGGAGCAGGGTAAAGGTATTTTAAGATGAAGTTTTATTTCTCATTATCCTACTTGGATTTGATTGGTAACAAATTAGACTATTTTCTTCAAGTTTAGTCTGTATTACCTGTTACAGTAATTGGTGAGTGATCTCAAAGTCTGAGGGGAGGCAGCGTCTTCCCTCTTCCAGACGTTCTCCTTCTTTTTGGTTATCCAGCACTATTTTCAAATCTTTTCTCTGATGTGTGTCAGAAGGACCAGGAAAAGTGGATAAATATTCTTATAAAACTGGTAATGCCTCTGCTTATCTTGCCCATATGTAAATGGAATGAAACACTTCAAGCTCAAAGGGCTGCCAAAAAAGTGAGACCTTTTGGTTCCTGCTTAGTTCATGATCAGAGAGGTGTTCAAATAGTTGCCCTCAATGTCTTGTTCAGAATGAGCTTTTTTTATTAATCATCAAATCTTTTACTTCTTTGAGATGTGAACTGATTGATAAGGGTTCTGCATTTGCTGGCCTAGTGATAGTGCTTGAATTGGCAGTGCTATTTTTGGAATACAGAAACTATGTTCCTGTAGACAGAAAAGTAAAGCTCCTATTAAAATGAGTATAGAAAACAAGCAGAGAAAACCTCTATAGATCTCAATCACTCAGTCAGGGTTTCTTTGACTAAGAAATATCATTTATGCTAACTTGTGACACTTGGGCATTCTAATAAGAACAGGAGGCCACACACGGACAGGTTCCTCAGCACACGCAGTGCTGAACAATGAAATGAGGCTTTGATTTTAGGAAACACCTGATATACTGCATGACATTTCAGTAACTGTCTACTTACAGGTTTGATTTTATGCTTAATACAAAGACAGGCTGAAGAACCAGAGAGCACCCCAGGTGGAACCTCTACTGGAACAATATCACTGATGAAGTTTTATTTGATGCTATCATTTTCAGTCATCTCTGAATGGTAAACAGTTCAAATTATAAATTCTTTGCCACTAAATTGTCTGCTGCTAATTGCTCTTTTGCATGTAATTATCAGTCAGGATTTAATAAGTATGGAAATACTATTACATGCCAAAAAGTAAAAATAAAATGAGAAATAGCAGACTTAAAGAATGTCTGGCAGACAAACTCTTTAATTAATCCTGGAACACCATATTGGCTGGCGTCTCTCTCAGTGAACATCTCTGGCAGAGAGATGATGAGGTTTTATAATCCTTCAAGAAAAACAAGTAATACATTTGCTTCTAAGCTAGAAAGGTTTTGGCCTTCGCCTCCAGGTTATGCATTTGAAAAGAACATCGATATGGGTGAGAACAAGACTGAACACATCAAAGGAAACATAGGAAATCTAAACATAACTTTAGAATAGCACCTTCTGTCCACCAGTTCAAACGAGAGAGAGGCAAAACCCAGGAGGGGTTTTGGACTGGCATTAGGCTTCCAGGAGTAGCTCCAGCTTCTGCTTTCTTCACATGATTTGTGTTTTAAACAGCCATGTGGCTTATGGTGCAGGTAAAATATGGGAGGTGTGAATGAAAAATTTAAATTATTGTCTCAAGGATTTTCATCATGTTTCTGCTGAGGAAAAAGAGATCAAGATGACCAAATAACTTTGCAGTGATACCTTCTGCCTCCTGTCAAATGGTGGTGGAAGTTGAAATATCCTTGAAATATCCCACCTTTGGTCACAGTCATTGGATAATATTGATCTGGATATAACCAGACTCAGTAGATCAAAAGACTGTACACAGACATAGGGCCTGAAACCTAGACCCCGTGTAGTTAATAGCTAAATGACCATTTGCCACTGTGAAAGAAAATTCCCAGTTCATGCATTCCTGTAAGCTATCAAAGAAAATTAAGTGGAAGAAAGATTTGGTATTTTCACTACATTTCTCTAAAGGGAAAACATCTAGACTTAGGGTTGTTAAGCAGGTTAATGACCTGTTGCACAAGACTAAAGAATAAATTACTACTGAGAGAGAATGAGTAGAATGCAAATCTAAAATGTATTTTCTTCAGGAAAAAAAAAAAAATCTTGCTTTAACTTCCTTAGTTGCTGTTGGTTATTTTTCTAGCTGTCATTTAGTGGTTCTATGTAGACCTGAAAATGCCTTTCATGAAGAATTTTAAAACAAAATTGACCAAGTTTGGCTAAGCATAAGGCTGGTACTAAAAGATGTAGGTGGGAAGCGTTACAAGATTCCTTTTGCTGTTCCTGGCTCAATTCCTCAATGTAAATCTGTTGCCCAAAGGGGAACAACCTACAGAACTAGTGAGAATTTTGTTCTTCCTTCCTGCTTCAGTCTGTATTATTTCTTTCTCTGAGGATTAAGAGGGCAACAATTACAGTGAGACATTTTGTATATGATTAATATCAGTTTACCAGGAACTCTGGCCAATTCACTGAGAGCAAGTGTGGCAAAAGAATTCACTGTCTTCACTTATTTCAGGATTTGAATTGCCACCCTAGATAAAAAAGAGGACAATTGTGAGCACACTGAGTCTTCTAGATCTTCATATTTGGTTGTATTATTAGTAGCAGAAAGAGACATCACACTTCAGTACCTTTGTATTTGGCTAAATGAACACTGAAGACATTCTGGTACACTCTGCTTATGTTACCAAGATTTTTTTGACAGTTCTTTAGGCGTAGGTTTGCTTACTATCATTAGAGAGAACAATATGAGTCTGGGAACTATTGTTTTAATTCATGTATGAAATTAAAGTGAATTTTCCAGACTTCCTTCTTTTTTGTGGGTTCATTATGAATTTCTCTGAAATACCATTACTGAAGCTCTAAAATGAAGATAACACCACCAGGTTGGATTTGATGTCTATTTTCCCTGAAAGATTTATGCATTTCATGTGTGACTGATTTTGTGATAAGGTAACTCTCTGGAGGGCATAGCTTTAGTTTTCAGATCATTTTTTTGCTTTCTAAACTAGAACAGGAAAAGAAGAAACCCTGCCTGATTGGATCGCCTTAGCAGCATATTTCTTTAGGACTTTTGCATCAGAGCAAATTAGATCATTCTGCACTGATGTGATATATAATTCCCGTATCTTTTGTGCCGTCAGCTCCTTGGGTTTGGTTTGAAGGGAAAAGAATTAAGCTGCAGCATTTGAGTGAAACTGTTTTTATTATTGGAATCACAAGGGTTTTTTATAGCCAAGAGAAAATCTACCATGACTGCCACACAGTGTGACTCAATCTTAAATATCAGGAACCTTAATTCTGTCAGCATCAATTGGACCCGAAGCATGTCCACTGCTTTGTCTTTATTTTTATGTAGCCCTATTAGCAAAAAGAAACTATTTCCTGTTTGTGATTCAGTGCACACTGTTTTTATTATTTCCTTTAATTCTCCCTCATGTTTAAGTCACAGCATATTAAATAATCTTGCAGTATTTCCTTTCTGAGTGTGTTTTGGTGCATCAGTTGAGCACAGCTAAGCCAAACACTTGAACTGCTGCTTGAAAATTTTCATCAATGCCAAGTAATGGAGAAGTAATGACAGCTGAAACAATAACTGTCTATGAAAATCTGACTTCAGCTATTGTTGAACTTGTTGATCTTTAGTGAAAAAATGAAATATGAACTTTAATGGAATATCACTCTCACTGCATCTTCCATCATCACATTATAGGTTGTGATTACTACATTTTTCTCCTACTGTAAAATGACTCTTTGGAATAGAAGGGCTGAGATTGCTCCATTAGTTCTTGATATCATTCAGCACTTAGGACAACATGCATTTCTTTTGCACTTCATTTGCATTCCTTAATCACTGGTAATACCCTGGAAAATCTTATGCCATTTGATAAGCCAGCCAGAGAATATTTTTTTGCTGAAGTCCTATTTTGCTCCAATTCCTAGAAGTATATTCTTGTTCTTTAGGCATTTATATTTATTGAACATAAATTATGATGACTCTTAAGATGAGCCATGTGGGCAATGGTAAATACATTTTAAACCTCTTACACTAGTTTGTCATGAGAATTGTTGATAAACAAAACAAATACGCATGAGATAGATTTCAGTTGGAAGTAACTGTGAATGTATACCAACAATACAAGATCTAAGAGCATATAAAATTGAATTACTAGATTCCATTTTGTATCATCACCTGATTCCATTTACAAAGAAATTTTAATCCCTGATGGGAAAAAGGATGAAAAACTGGGGCTTTCTTGACTCTATATGCCACCAACTGTATGTGCCAAAAGAGGCAGCTTGACTAAACGATCTTGTCAAGAGAAACCAATATTTAGGGGGCAGCGGAGGGAGTGAGTGATTCATATCAGTTTGTTAATAACAGTAGTGTATTTTCAGCCATTACTCCTTTGCTTCTTTATCAAGAGCTCTGATTATTCAGCTTTTTTATATTAAAAAACAGTGAATGTAGATAACTTCAGTTTACTAATGTTGATTGTTACAGAGCTTGTGTACATAAAGAAGTTACTCTAGAATAACTGTACAAGGACCCATACAAAGAACTATAGTTGTCATCAAATAAGTTTTTAGAGGAATATTATTTTACATTAGGAGTAGCCACTTTATGAGCTTTCTGCAAAAATTCTAAAATACTGTATGTTGGGAACATAAAGCTTACTTTTCAGAAGTAGACACTGCTCTTACTTTCTTGTTGCTCTTACGCAATATTCTGCACACATCAAGAAGGATGCTGAATTGATGTTTGACATAAATATTACTTCAACAATAATATCATTAAAAGGTGTGAGGACAGCACGGAGGAAAGTACTTACCAGAGATGACAGGGAAAGAATAAAGTATTTAATAATGAAAATCTATAACATTTTGGGTTCCTGAGTGGTTTTTTGGGTGACGATCGAATTACTTATGTGACTGAAGTATTAATAATACAGATAAATTATCGTAGAGAAATCCAGGAAGAAGGAAATGAAAAAACTATTTTTTTTCCTGACCTCTGAAGCACATGAATTAAATACAGGAACTAAAGAAGGATCTGAGCCTCAGACCTCATGTAGTCATAAAGATTTTCTCCCTGTTTACACACCTGCAATATACAGTGACATCTTTTCCCAACAAAGTGTGTAAGCATGCATGAAGCCATAAGATGCCGCTCTGGTTTAAAATTAAGCAATGTGCTTAAGTGCTTTGTTTTATTTAAACCAGCCTTGAATCAACCAAGATGGCTCACACAAGCCGACCATGTTCCACGATTCACTGAAGTCTGAAATACCATGGATCACTGCCAACCTCCTCTGACTGCCTTGCAGGGGCACTACTGTACCACCAGATGAGTCATCTCAAGGAAATATAATTTTGGAGTTGGCTTCTTGAAACTAAATCTCTTTACATAAGTTGTGGACAAATAGTCCTGAACAGAAAAAAATTACTCCCACAAGTATTCTTCTAGTAATGTCTGGCTCATGAACATTGACTAAAATGGGATATTTCAATTGCAACAAAATATCTGTATTTACAAACTGACCTTGAAGCATGTACAAACTATTCCTTCAGAATGGTATCATAGCTTCTCAGCTATATGCCTCAGACTATACACTGCTGAGAGGTAATGAAAATTCTCTTTCAGCCCCAGCTGCTCGTGCTGTGTAAATTTAACATAATACAAATCTCACACTGACATCAGCCTTTGATGGGTTCCCAGAATGATCCTGTTAACTCCACATAGAAAAGCAGAGTGGACAAGAGAGCAATGAATGAAAGCAACACATGACAAGGACCCGAGAACAATGAGCTTCTGTGGTTTATTCATGGAATAAACCTGTATCTCAAAAGAAAAAACTTGGCCATGCACAATACTGGCAGAATACAGTAGGTGCTTTTCCATCTGCTTCTCTGGTCCTTGGCAGCATAGGTTTTGAGGGAGAGTTGAGAGACAGTAGATCCACTGCTCCCACAGTAGTTCTGTCTGGGCAGCACTCTTTGATGACCTCCTGATGGAAGATGAGGCTGCAAAATTGCATCTTCCTTCCATCTGTGCCAATCACAGCTGCAGAGAATTGTCACTATTCACAGCAGGACAAAGTGACTGCAAAATGCCATCGGAGCAGCTTTTTCACACTGACTACATGCTGGTGTAAATGATGACATCAGGTAAAGGAAAACAAAGAAACCAGCTTATTTATTTCTATTGTTACAGAAAACACTGCCTCCAGAAACACTGTAGGAATAGACTTGGAGGACATTCTTACAAATCGTTGAGAGACAAAATCATCTTTATCTTGCAATATGTGAGCAGACAATTGTCTCTCTGTATCTCATCCTTCCAAATGACATTGCTTCTACAATATATTTGTTCCAGTCTCTCTGAAGCAGTGGCTAGTAATGCAAAAATCTTAGAAAAATGACTAATTTTGGTCTCTACAAGATGATAACAGAACAAAACCAAAATCTAGCACCATTATAGCTGAATACAGAGATAAAATGACATCCTTACACTGCCAATACCACAGAAATGGTAAAAAAAGTTAGAAATCATATAGGTCACCTTGAATGTGACAGGCAGGAGATGTTCCTAACGTAAGTAATATGACTCAATTTCCAACGAATGAAAAAACCAAGACGTTTTGGAGAGCTATTTTTGTTTTGGAAATGATATTCTTCTGCATCAGACTGTAGCACGTGGGTTGACTTTTGTGATAGAAGTTTCTAAAAAATACCAGATCTCTCAGTGAGAGCTCCTGGCATCATTAACCCCCTGAGAGATAACAATATAATGGAAGGCATTTCTTAAGACTGTTTTGAAATTTAAACATGTTGTTTTTGATATATGTTTTTCTTCCTGGCATATAATGATTTCAAGAGTATTGTAACTAATTGTAGATGTTTTCTTTTGGGAGCATCCTCTTGCTTGAATAATGCACATGAGATAGATGAGATTCTTGACTTCTATTCGTGTTTCATTTGATACTTTGTTTCATATTTGCCACTCAGATACATAAATTCACAAATAAGCCACCAATACTTGGCAGTCCTCAATTTTATACATATTCATTATGAAGAGAAATTTTACAAACCCAGAGGGTGTAAAAATTCTAATGGTGGCTCTGACATGTTCAAACATATACCTTGCTATCATAATACATGGTTACTAATCCTAGAATTATATGAATAGCCTAATAATATATGCATTTAAACTTCCACACTTATGACTCTGTGTTAACCAATTTTAGCACACAAACATGTGGTTAATGATTTATATGAATGAACAAAATCATGCTGAAAGACTAAGTCCCATGGTTCAATAAGTTATGGTGGGACTTTTTGCAATATAAATTAATTCTTCTTTCTGTTTAAATGGCTGCTGACACCCACAAAGACCTTCAGTGCTGAGCTGAAGAGACCAGCTGTTGGTCATCCCTAATTTGGTACTGCCATCTCCATGCAAGACAGCCGGAAAATTGAAAGATCCCAGCCCCTTCAGCAGTCCTGCCTCTTGAGAAAAGTGGAAAAGGGCTTGGCACAAATGCCCAATGGGTCAGCTAAGTTTGGGTAAAACTTTAATGAGGACAAGGAGTTATGGAGCTTTCTCACATACTAGCAGATTCACAGGTTCTGGGGGTTGGATCATGACTTCTGGCCTTCGGAAGGTTTCAATTCAAAGCACTGAAAGATTTTGAAGGGAGAAATGGCAGTTCTGTCAGTGCAAACAGTGAAAGCAATCTTACTGCAGCTTTCTAGTCTGTTCCTGTGAATAGGACTGTTACCCTTGTTCTCTTTGCAAAACAAAGTAACAAGAGGAAAATAAACACACAGGCTCTAATCAGCAGTTGGACTTATTATTCCTCTGACAAGATTTTGTGCGTAATAAACACTATGTGTCAAAAATACTTCAGTTCACTAAAAAAAAAAGAAAAAATTTAAAAGAAATCAAAGAACTTTCAAGCTGATTGAATGTAGAGTTCTCAGTCCCAGAAGAGCCTCTAATAAAGACCAGCAAGTGTGTGTTCCTGCTCAGGAGGATCTGAACGCTACAGGTATCATAGGTCTAAAAACTACAGTCAATTACATAGGGACACCTGGAGAAGTCTGTCCTGCAGAGCATATGGAAGCCAACGAATATTTTTAGGTTCTGCTGTGAGAATATGGATGTCAGTGTGTACTGAGTAATTACTATTAATTTATTTCTCAAATAGCAAATTTAAAAGAAAAGCATACATCATATATTAAGAGCCATTCAGCTTCAACATATGAGTTAAGGACTAATAAAGCCCTTCAGCAGAACATCCACAGAGTATGGAAAAGATCAAAACATGAGTCAGTTTGTGGCAGCCAACAGGGACACATCTTGACAGGCAGTGGACTGTGTTCGTTGTTCAAGTGATGGCAACAGGCATCACCTGCTCCAAGAGTACTCACTGAGTCACTTTACCTTGGACGATCCTATGGATGAGTCAATTTTGCTGCAAGAAATCAGATTCTGCAAAGTTACACTCCACTCCCTCAATTCATTAATTCCAATTTAATTTTGGTCCTCTCTGTTCACTTTGATTCATGGCAGAATAATTGTATCTGTATTTTTTCAACTTTGCAGTTACTGAGTCTGATAAAGGTGGGAGATAGCACATTCTGTTGGCCTGAAATGGAGCACTCCTAAGGCAAGAATCAACAGAATTCAGTGTTGTTGTGTCAGGAAATGAAACAGATAGCCCTTATCTGTTTGTCAGACAGATAACTCTGACAAACATTGACTCATATTGTAATTAGCCAATGTACTAACATTGAAATTTCTAAATTACTAGTATGGTCAAGGCTTTCCTGAAATGTGGGATCCAGAATAAAGAAAATCCATAGTACAGCCACCTCTGGTTCTAATAAGCCTAAATAGTGAAAACATTTAATTGGTATTTTTACAACTTCTGAAATACAGAGAATATTGGTCAATAACAGAAGTTCCAATTTAAAATGTGCTTTTAAGTTTATTGAAGACATGTGTCTCAAGTGCAAGCATTGCTGAGATCATTACATGAAGAAATCTGGGTGTGCTGACATAAAGAGAAACATAATTGGCTCTGAAGGAATTAAAAATTTTGAGTTGTGATAAGGCATGAAAATGCAAATGGTCAAGCAAAGAGAAAAACAACCTGGACTGATTTTCAGGAGAGCTATTGAGGGAGAAAAGTCTTTTGTTCTGTAAACCAAGTTCATTTGGCATGAAAAGAATACAATGATAAAAATCTTGAAATCTAAATTTCTGGCTTATATTTCAAATCAGATTTCATTTGAAAGATTGACGTTCTTTTTTATTTTGGGTGGTTTGTGTGTTTTAATGTATTTGAAAATGACCACAGATGCTGTGAAAAGCTGTGCAGTGTTAAGAGATAAGAAGGGAAATTTCTTTTAGGATTATTGTAAGGGGTTTTACTATTTTTTTAACCTTTTAATTAAAATACTGGGTTTTTTTTTCCTTTAAGATATTATGTTTCCTGAAAGTTAATCTTATGATGAGGGTGCTATTGAAACTCTATTTAGACAGACAATTGGAGCTCATGTGACAGTTGTTTCAGCCCATTACTTACCCAGATGAATACATTCTTTTCAGCACAGTTTTCCTATCTTTCTCTTTTTAAAGCTGATGGAATCAGATACTCAAACACTTTGTTTTGTTTTGCTTTGCTTTTCAGAAGTGGATTAGCTAGGTTAGGAAGGCAGTTCATGGCTGTAGATACTGTTTATTCCTCTTGGTAAGTGTATAAAAATATCTCCTAAATGAGTCCAACAGTACCTTCTATTATCCAGAAATGAAATGATCTTAAGTGAAAATCAGCAGAGCAGCACCATTTGGAAAGATGATTTGGGATTCTTACTTAACTTGCACATCAACAAATTTTCTGCTTTAGGAAGAAAGAAAAACTTAACTAAAACTTTGGCTTATGAGGTTAAAGGCAGCTGATGATTTATTTAGTTCTAAATGTATCCTACTTTGGAAAATACTCTCATTTGCTATGAAATGCCATCTAACTTGAAAAATAAGGAAAACAGAAAATAAAGGCGGAAAGAATACCCACCCTTGGCAGAGTACTGTTATGATTAAGATTCCAAAGCCGATTTAAATTCTACAGTTGACACATCTTCATGGCTTGGAACATGACAGTTTATACAATGCAATACAACAGTAACTTTAATGCCTTGAAACACACATTTACCCATGTGACCATTCCAGTGTAGGCTATGCTGCTTTTTCAACTTGTTTGCCTCAAGTTAAAGATTGCCATACCATTCCTTTTTCTTTCTTTCATATTTAAATCTAGATGACTTCTTTGAAACCATCTGTGGTTTGTTAATAAAATCAGTCAATAAATTTGTAAAACTCTCTTTCCAGGCATCTTTGTGAAAATTCAGAGTACCTACGTTCAAAGTCAGCCATGTATCTAAGTGATAAACCACAACTATAAGGTTCTCTGGTTCAAATATCTGCTTGCAGCAGTGAGCAGCTTTTGAATTAGAGCAGCGATTTTCCTTTTACTTCCCCAAAACCAGCTGTAAAAAATGATAACCAGCTTTTAACTTGTCATCCGAAAGGATTCCCTTTAAGCTGAGTACAGCTCTGTGGTATAACTCTTTCCACACTGGGATTAAGACTGAGATGCAGCACATTCCCAATATCCTCTGTCCATCAGTGGCCTCACAGCTCCCGTGTGAAGTGAAACTGCAAAATGGGGAGGGCTCAAATTCTAGAGCTGTGAATGCATCTCTAAACTAACTCCCTCTCTTTTAACATTTGGGGAATATATTTTCAAGCGTAAAGCAAGATAAATCCTTTCAGGTTCCAGCATTTAATTAAGCTTTCAGCTATCTTTGTGAATGAACCAGAGAACATCTAATATGCAAGTCTACAGGGAACAGATCAGGAGTACCACTCCTTCTGTGAAGTTGTTTGCTATCAGCTGGAAAAAATCTCAACTCAATTAGTCTCTCTCTGTGTTTAAATTCCTTTGGAACTCTGCATCTCCTAAAGCTGAATCCCAATTGCAATAACTGTACTTGAATAAAAAAATACTTTCTTCCTCTGCAATGGCCTGTGTTTCTGGTAGTAATTGGGTTTGAGCAGTGGCAGGATAAGGTGACTGTGGTATAAGAACCAGCAAGGGAAGGATGATGTCAGACGATTTAAGAAAAATTTTAAAAGTGTTCAAGACCGGAGCAGAATTGTTCTGATTTTTTTCCCTCTCATACTCTCTCAAAGATTCCCAAAGAGGGAAATAACTTGGTTTAGTGTATAATTGAAAACGGTAAGGACTTAAAAAGGTAAATCCCAACTGTGGTTCATAAGGACCACTGGCAATGCTTTACTCCACGAGAGTGATCAACAAAACGACCTTACCTCAAATGAAGGATTTTCTTTTGCCTGGCTGGTCTTAGCATGCTTCTCTGGTATAATGCATCATGGTAACCGTGTGGGTCGAATCTTTTTGGAACAGATGAGCTTTCACCACCCCATAACCACCTGATCCCCATTTAGTACCAAAGTCACGAATGTAAATAAAGACGAGGTTAGAACAGTCTTTTCCTGCTCTATGTGACAACTGTGGGACACTAGTGTCCCAGAAACAAGTTGTTCCTGGGAACCGTAAGGTGCCCAAAAGTCACAGTCACCAAAACGATTTAGAATAGTGCTAACCTTGCCATGGCAAAATATGAATCAATGTGGCAAATGTCAAACACTTGTACTTCAACTTTTCATGTGTCAGTATTTTGAAGAGGAGCTACAGAGTTTTCCTGTGTGTGTAGAATATCATCACAAACCATTTTCAGCTGTCACAACCAAATCAAGATTGAGTCTATCTTCATCTGCATTGTTCCAGCTGGCTTCCTTAAATATCCTACACAAGCATTCAAGCAAAATGAAGGATTTCCCTGTCTAAAGGTAACCACTAAATTAAATATTGCACATTCAAAGGAGTGAACGGCCTATTTGAAAATCAGTCAGCGCTGGGCCAGCTCTCCTTTTGAGCGCCTCCCCTGACTGCAGTTCCTCCACCCACACTGATGTTCCCGTTTCTCCTCAGGATATCCTCTCACTCCAAACTACTCCCACCTTCCTTACTCCATCCCTACATCACCCCTGACTGCAGTGCCACTAATACACCACCATGCTGCCCACATCTTCTTTACGCTTCCATCATCTTGCTGTGCATTTCTAACCTCCCACCGAGCTGCTCTGGGGAAGGACACCAGGACATATTAAGCTCTCTCTCCCCAGCACAGAAAATTAACAGCAAGAGCATCTTCCGAGACAGCTGTCTGTACACTGTGGCTGGGTGACGGGCCATGGTGGTGACACACATTTTAACTCTACTGACTGAGTAAAGAGCACGTTTTTGATTAGCTGCTGTGCAAGGCTGCCTGCAAATGGCAGTAATAAATGCCTAAAGAAATTTTTATAGTTCAAGTCTTTAATAATAGGATCAAAAGCCACTTCTTTAGTTTTGCTGTACACACATGTACTTGAGAAGGATTAAGGCTATTTATTTATGTTCTTGAACTTTTATATTTACCTTAACGAAGATGTAACATGGAACTATTTCCCCAGGTCTCTGTATCGTCTATCCATGCATAGACAAACCATGAATTAGACCCAGAAAAGTTATGAGACTGACATGAACAGTAACAGTGTGCACAAAAGAGCCCCATTCACTAAAATGTTGTCCTTTGGCTTCCAAGGCCTCTAAAAGCATTCACATCACAACTTCAAACTGTCCTCAGCAAGCTGTGACCAATGGAAGCATATCTTTATTTAACAAGAAAATTATTTTTCACAGCATTTTCAGCTTTCATCTGGCATGTTTCTGAGCGTGCTCAGCCACGACGAGAGCCACTCCACATCTTTGAGGGGGCCTGGAACAGGAGCTGCGGTCCCTGTAACACCAGAGTATGTCACGGGCTTGCAGTGGCCTCGCAGAGCACACAGAGCCCTGCTGAGCGTTTTCGACGCGGATGGCCCTCAGGCTGCAGGGGCTCCTTTCCAGCCCCGCCTCAGCCGGCTCTCCCTCAGGGCTCTCCGCGCCACCACCGCCTCCTCAGCCCACAACGAGGCTCTGCATCCCAGCGAGCACCGCGGTGCGAGAAACCCGCCACACTCCAAACTACATGTCCCGGCGTGCACCGCCAATGGCCCCGGCCGGGCGCGGGCGCGGTGCACGCTGGGACACGCAGTCCTAGCAGGCCTCACCAGCACCCCCCTCCCCCTTCCCGCCACTCTCCCGCGACGCCTGAACTTCCCGCGCACGCTCTGCGCCACGTACGCTCTGACGTCACATGGTGTCACAGGGCTGCACGCGCCTCCCGCCCGCCCGCGGACCCAATCAACACCGCCGGCCTTCGACCCGGCGCCGAGCGCGAGCGGCCGCGCGCGCGCCTCCCCGCCCCTCCCGCCGCGTCCGCCGCAGCTGCCGCCCCCACCCCGCCGCCCCCGGCCCGGCCCGGCCCGGCCCGGCCCCTGCAGCCGCGGGCGAAGTGGAGCCGGCGAGGCCGGGAAGACGCTGCCGCCGCCTCCTGCTCTCCTCCTCTCCCTTCCCCCCCCCGCCCCGGCCGGGTCCGTCAACATGGCGAGCGCCTCGTACCACATCTCCAACCTGCTGGAGAAAATGACATCCAGCGACAAGGACTTCAGGTGGGATCCGCCGCCGCCGCCGCCCCTCCGTGCCTTCCGCCGTTCCCGCGCCCGCGCTGCCCCTGCGGCCGCCTGCGCGCTGACCCCGGGCCTGGTGCCGCGGCGGCCCGGGCGGGGGCAGGTGCCCGGCGGCGGGGCCGGTGCCGCGGGCCCGGGCTGTGTCGGCGCCGCGGCTGCGGGGCTGTACGCGAACCTGCTCGTGCTCCCTCGGGAAGAAAGCTCCCGGGAGGGGAGCGCTCCTTCTCGCTGCCCGTGAAGGACGGGGCGCGGCGGTGCCCGCACAGCCGCGGCCTCCGCGCGTCGTGGGCAGAGATCCCCGGCAGCCGGGAGAAGCCGAGCGGCCGCCAGGTTCGCTGACTCGCGTGGGGACAGGCGAGGGTGGAGGTCTGAATTCCTGACCTCGCAGATGCTCAGAAGCCGGAGGGACGAAGCCCTGAGCAACCAGCTGTGGCTGACCCTGCATTGAGCAGCAGAGGTCGGGTGAGGTGACCTCCCTCGTCTCTGACCAACTTCAAAAAACGTGGATCCTATGATTCTGCGAATAGGAGTAGGAAGGGACGGCCAGCACGGCAAGCTCCAGAGGGTGCAGTGGAGGGCCACGAAGGTGATAAAGGGACTGGAGCATCTCCCTTAGGAGAGAGAGAGTGAGGGAGTTAGGCCTGCTTAGTCTAGAGGAGAGAGGGGACCTCATTAATGCATATGGTTATTTCAAAGGTGGGTGTCAAGAGGATGGTGCCAGACTGTTTTCAGTGGTACTCAGTGACAGGATTCTGAGGAATGGCCATAAACTAAACCACAGTAAGTTTCACCTCAGCATGAGGAAGAACTTCACACTGAGGGTGGCAGAGCACTGGAACAGGCTGCCTAGGGAGGTCATGGAATCTCTTTCTCTGGAGACATTCCAGACCCACCTGCACATGTTCCTGTATCACCTGCTCTGGGTGACCCTGCCTTGGCAGGGGGGTTGGATTGGATGATCTCAGGTCTCTTCCAACCCAAATGATTCTGTGATCCTAAGCTCATGTTCTTCTGGATGCTGCATCTTTTGGACGGTGGAGTTTTGTACTCCTCATGTAGTTTGGTACTGCCCTGTGCATCCAGAGAGAGAAATTCAGTTAAGTCTTATGGGGACAGGACTGGCATTTAATTTTGAGTTTAGGATCTGTCACAAGAGCACTACTTTTTATTGGATCATTTGCTTGCTTTGTAATAAATTAATAGCAGATAAAATGCAAAATATCAGAAAATTAAGTAATACAGTTAAGCTGTTAAAAACCAGCAGAGATAATACATTTACACATACCTCTAGCAAAGCATTAGGTTAAAAATAATTACGTTGTTTTTGTATTGGGTGCCACCAGAAATTCATGTTTGGAAGCTTTACTTGTCAATGAGAGTTTTTCTATACAGACAGGGAAAAGGCGTAAAATGCACTTGTGTTTTGTTCTTTTGCTGTAACATTACAGCATTTAGTTTAGGATTAAAGTACATGACATCCAAACAAGTCTCTTCTTAATATATTAAAATCTAAAGGAAAACAGTGGTGGTGATAAAGTTAACTATAGAATTGGGTTTTGAATAATCTTGTTAAGATTTAACAAAGTGTTGTAGCACTGGACACAATTGTGATAGATTTATGGGATTTTTATGTTAAGTTTATGTTAAGTTATTTCAGTTTGTAATAGCATGATATTACCTGGAGAGTTCAGACTAGAAATCTTGGAAATAAAAAAAAATCTGATTAGTCTAAAAAGATACAAGCTAGAATTGCAGACTTCTTTAAGTTGTTCTGAAACTAGATTCAAACATTTTTTCCTCTAAATGTTACAAAAAACTTTTTACTTTTTCCATGCTGATTTGTTTCTGTGGTTAAGTGAGATTTCCATTTTGTACTTACGGGGAGGATAACTTGCAAAAAGTTCCAATGGATTTGTGACTAAATACTGATTTTTGTCAGTTAAAAGCTTTCTGTGTAGAAGGGGTAGGTTATACCTGTCCAGTGCAATTGTAACAAACACTTTTTTCCCCCCAGCTATGTGTGATTAAACTCGTTTTGTAGTTCCTTTAGTAGAGCACACTTCAGAAATTATCTGTTCTAGTAGCTTTGGACAACTTTGAAATTCTTGAATATTAAAAAAAAATTCTTACATAGATTAAAATCTAACTCTACTAACCATAGAAAAAGTGAGTGATGATAGGTCTTTACCATTTTGGTGTTATGGAGTAACATTTTATGAAACTTTATGTGTATTGTGTATTTGCGTAACGGATAAAATAGTATTTAGTTCTAGTAATTGTAAGTGCATTTATTTTTATGTTTTTATATATTACATATATTTGAATAGGAACAGTGTAGTTAACTTGCTGAAATCAGGGAGCAGAGTGTAAACTGCCATTCAAGTACCCAGTCCACTGTAAAATCTAATCCTCCTTTTTTGGATAAACTGACCTGTCTGATGCATAGTTGGAATATGTACTTCCAAGAGGAAGATGTCCATACTTGCAGTTGTATTGCCGACATGGAAACTCGGGCTGAAGTTCTAAAATGGGCAGTCATGTAAGGTGGCAGTTTACAGTCTGGCTGTGGGAGAAGTATTGTCCTCACTGAAGGAGGGGAGTGACTGCTCTGAGTACAGAGTGTGAGGAGCTGCTGACACACTGCCTGCTTTGCACCAGGTAAAGTTTGATGTGCAGGCAGAAGGACTTGTGACTAAAAGTCACCTTGAAACTACTCAAAACTATGTTTCTAAATACCAGCTACTTTGAAGTTGCCTGCTCTGGCCACTCCATTGTGGGGTTTGGGTTGGTTTTCACATTTTAGTGGAGGAGTCTGCTAGGAGAGCTCAGTTGTAGTTGAGTGCAGAGGCTGCTGGTGCACTGAGGATGCCCAAGCTCTGCTTAGTTTAGGAAATGACAAGTAGGTTATGAGTGGATGTGAACTTCTAAGGCTAGGAAATAGGAGCTATTGACCAAGGAAGTAAGAGGAGGTTATTAAGTTTTTAAGAAAAAGATGTAAATATAGGAGAAACTTGGAGGCAGTTTTTGAGTGTTCTAGTTCTGTGTGACTTCATGTATATCCTTAAATTCCATCCTGTCTGTTACGTTTGCTTACCACGTAGCCTTTTTTGTTGCTGTGCTTAAAAGCTGATGCTTTTTTTGCATTCACAGCCTGTTTTTGTGCACATCTGGCTTCTGTCAGACTGCAGACTTGCTTCAGTGGGACTGTTGGAGTGAGTGAAAAATGAGTGAGGTCTTATCTTAGAAACACCTTGAGACTATTAGACTGGAGTTAGTAAAAGATTGGACAAGTTGAGGTCCATTATGTGAGGTTAGGCATCTGGCATTTGTGATGCATATTAAGATTATGCAGAGTCTTGGCTTTCATTTTCAGTAAAAAGTAGTATCTGGCACGTCAAGCTGCAGAGATAACCTTCCAAGCATGACCTGAGCTAAAGTGATGTCTGCTGGAGGCTGATGTGCCTGAAGTCCAGATGTCACCCTTAACTTTATAACTACAAACCCTTACTGTCTGGGGCTTTGAATAGGGGTTGGTGTTGGTACTGAAGCCAATGGGATTCATAATTGAGTAATACATCTGTATTGCCACTTCTGGGAAGTGAGGGCATTTACAAAAGAAAAACGGATTGGGAAATAGACTTCAGAAGGGAAGGAAACAGAAGGCGTAAATGCAATATTTTTGGCAAGTAATTTTTCAGTATGTTCTTCTATTGGTGGATATGACTCTTATTAAGTAGTAAATTAATTGATATGAAGGATGATTTTATTTGCTTGATCTCTCAAGAATTCATTTTGTTCTTTACTGTGGCACCCTGGATTGTGGGCTGGATAAATGTGATCAGCTGTTTTCTGGGCTGTAAACAAGCTAGCCTGTACAAGGCAAGAAAATGAAAAACACATGGAACATAAGGTTATCTTTTATTTCTCCGTTAATTAAAGTTTGGCTTTTGTGAATTTTATGGGAGAATGTTTGAGAAATTATGTTTTTCTTCTTTCTTAAAACTTGTTTTAAAATAAACTCAGAGCAGAGATTTTTTTTTAACAAAGTTTAAAAAAAATCTTGTTTTTTACAACATCAGCATAGCTAATGAAAGGACTATTTAAAATCTCTGAAAGTGTTGTTTTTTCTTTGTGGAGATCACATGGCATATAATGTAAATGCTGGAAGTAAAATATGTAGCTGTTCTCATAAGAGAAAGATTATGACTTAACTCAAAGTTACTGTCTTTTTCAAATACAGTTTTTCTTCATTTCTGTTTTATAAATGCTAGTTGCATCACAAAACTGTCAACAGTAATTCAGTGTTAAATGTGATTTGTTAACAAATGATAGAAACTGAGAATCTTGAATCCTGAGCACTGTGAATAACCCATATCCCTTTAGCAATAATTATATCACCGTCTTTTTTCAGGTTTATGGCTACTAATGACTTGATGACAGAACTACAGAAAGATTCTATCAAGCTGGATGATGACAGTGAGAGAAAGGTGGTGAAGATGATTTTGAAATTACTGGAAGATAAAAATGGTGAGGTGCAAAACTTAGCTGTCAAATGGTAGGTATTCTTTTTCTATGTAAGAAACTGTATAATGACTGAACAACATAAAACACTTTTGAAAACTCAAGCAACCACTGCTACACAAAGTAATTATGAAATTGATGCCCACAAAGGAACCCTTGTTCTTGCAGACTACCTGCCTTAATTGTTGTAACTTACAAAACTGTCTTTTGTTGATGTTGGGAATTAATATTTGGGGTTTCATGCACCAAATAGCACATGCAGTCCATGCTGAAAGGATTTGAGTGACACACTCATTCTTTGGTGATAATTCTTGATTGCTAAATAGATGTAAAAAGCATATAATTCAGTGGTAGTTTCCACATTGATATTTGACAGTGAGAAGTTAGATTGTGTGCAGGGGAAGAATTGTAGTATTGAAGTTGTTTTCAAGCAGAGATAAAAAAACATAAAAAGGTAAAGATATGGCCTCAGTTACCAAATGTGGAACATACCTCTTCACTAACATTCAGAATACTGCATTAATGGTTTTACAAGCTTTACAGGAACTGTAAATGTTTTATGGGGTCAGGGTGCATTTACTTGCATTTCAGAGACTTCTGTTGCTTCACTGCCCTCTCTTCCTCACTTTATTGAGCTTTACATATGGTGGGACTTTTCCAAAGCACCCTTTGAAGAGGTGCTACATTTCTTACGACTTTTTGTTCTTGGCCATTCTGACTGTTTGCCTGCTTTAGAGAGGGCCTCTCTTGAGAGGCATACAGTGTTCCTGAGAATGTTTCTTGTTTGTGAGCTCAGGTTGTTTTTTAATACTCCATATACACTACTTATATTTCATGAGGTGTGGTTTGAACTAAACTTGGTACACGAGAGCTTCAGACGTTTCACATTGTGACTAGCTGAGTTTTCTTCATCTTATTATTCTTTGTAGTTTGCCATTTCAGACTAGCAAAGCAGACAAAGCCTGTGTATACCTCTGCTTATGTAATTAGATGCAGTGCTTGCTTCAGCTTCTATAGTACTTTTTGTGATGGTAGCCAAAACTTTACACAGAGAAAGTAGTGTAGGAATGTCAAGTTTCAAGCCATATATTAGCAATATTAGGTGTATTGGCACTATAATTGTCACTACTTTTTCACTACTGTCGCCAGGGATGCAGTGTTGTTAAAATGTGTCTTACCCACCTCCTTTTCATAACAACACAAAACACCATTTCTTTTTAATTCAAACTTCTGGAATGTCTGAGTTCCTCATGGTTTCATGGCTTTGAAGCGGATTGCTTGTACTCAATCAGAAGAGTATATTGTTGTGAAACTTGGCTCAGGCTTAGAATTCTCTACGTGTGAAATAGCATTTTGTGGAAAAGTTGCATTGCAGGATACATGCACTACCCATTTTTAAGGTACATCCTAAAGTTGTCCTGAATTTTAGATTAATGCACATAGACAGATATATCACAATCTTTAATGGTAGTGTTAGAATTTAGCATCTAAAGTACAAATAATGCTTACTAAAACATTACAGAAAGATTGCAAAGGGAAGAGAATGAGAAAATAGATGACTGCCTGTGTGTGTGCATGTGCTGTTCTTATTAACAGTTCTTCAATTTTTAAAGTTTACTTTGATGTATTGATAGAACTCTTGGATTTAATTAATGTGACAGAATGTCTTTCAAGTTTGGAGCGTTTTTGAGAAATCCAAATAATGTTAAGAAACAGTGTTAAATTTAATGGACAAGAAACATCATGGAAGAGTTTTCAGGTAAATTGTGAACATTGGTGTAGAAAGCGGACACATGTGCATTCTGGAACGCGTCAGGTTCTGTTTTTTTGGTTTTGGTTTTTGTTTGCATCCCAATCCCTTGCAGATATATTTTGAATACAAAAAATCCCCCACCAGTCTTCTCAAAGCAGCTTGTACTCACAAGTACTGTTCGTAACAGTTTTAAGCCTCATGCTGCTGCTGCTTCCTATTTGCTGTTCTTGTACTCCTTATCCCTTTTCTCACACTGCTTCTTACCTGGTTTTGTTACAGACTGGTCTGGGAACTTGGTTTTCTTTTGGCTTAGTGCTTTCCTCTTGCAATCTGCCTATTGGTAGAAATGGTGGTGGGGGTGAAGGATGGGAGAGACTGAGCACTATTAAGCGGTATTTTTTTAAGACAGTTCAAGCTGATCTGAAGTCTTCCATCTACTACAACACTCAGTGTAAGCCTGATTCATTGGGAAGTTAATTTCAGCCAGCATATTTCTCTTGACTTTTTTTATTTTAAATATTTTGTGCTCTTGTTTATTTCTGTTAAGGATTTCTTGGCACTTGCAGCTGAGGAAAGCGTGAACTGTGTTTAGATCTCACTTAATTTAAATGCTGTGGTGAACTTTAGAGACTATCAGCAGTAACTTTCATCCAACTGGTACTTGATGACCCATTAAAGTATAAATTCCCTCTCTCATAGAAGGAGGAAAAGTACATTGAGACAACCCAATGTACTTTTCAATCTGTGTTTGAGATAGATTTTCTCCTTGAGGAAGTGAAAAAAGTGTTGCAGCATGTTAGGGGAACTTCCTCTACAGGTAGATCCATAGAAACGCTCTGAATGAAACTCTTGCATAAGAGTCATTCGTTCAAGATTTGATTCTTGAGGTCACTGAACACAGCAGATTTAAAACAACTCAGAGCAGCCATAAAGCAGTATTTATTTTTCGGCAAGCATAGCAACAAGTGAGCAGTGTTCCTGGTTTTGCCTTATCTGCTGCTTACTTTCACTCTTGAATAAGAAGAGCTGTATTGGTTAAAATGCTGATGAACTTTTTTCTTATTATCTCTACAAAGCACACTGGTGATTTTGTTCTTGATCCTTTCAATTACATTTTGCTGGTTTGGGGCAGGATAAAACATGTAAAAGCAAAGCAGAAGTCAGTTTTCGGGTTCATGGGTACTTGGGTAGCTACCTTGCAAGATGGTTGTCCAGCTCATTTCTGAATAAAATTGAAAATTAATGAGCTGCTTAGTAAACTTTACTTTACTTGAAGTAAAAGTTGGCCTGCTCTAATCTTTGACCCTACAGAAGGAAACTGAGTTTTATTTGTCAAGCTTCTTACTGCAGGCAGTAGATGAAACCCAGTCAGTAATGGCAGATTGTTTACCTTGTTTGTTTTAATTGCATGTAACGTATTAAATGTATTTTTGTTGTCTCCATTTTT
This sequence comes from Acanthornis magna, assembly GCA_036785705.1. NCBI lineage: Eukaryota > Metazoa > Chordata > Aves > Passeriformes > Acanthizidae > Acanthornis > Acanthornis magna. The sequence goes on from JAWUZG010000001.1 coordinate 30,708,047, forward strand.
TTTGAAGGAATGGTTTATGTTTTACCTGATAGTTATAGGCTGCCTTACAGTCAGCCAGTGTGGAAAATGCTATTCTTACAGCATATTCTTAGTTTATAGCTGTAAGTGTAGTCCAGCATGGTATCCTGTGCACCTTATGGCAGCAGCAGTTACACTGTCTGTAGCTTTTTTTAAGATTATGCGCATATGGCTTAGTCAAGCAGTGTGGTTTGTCTAAGTGCAGGTATTGTGTTGGTATTGCTTGTTCCTCATTTCTGATAATGCCGGTAATGCTCTGTTGGCCCAAATTGCACGTTAACTGTTTTGTGTGTTCAGTGTTGCAGTTTAAGGATGAACAATTTCTCATTTTGAACACTTTTGATATTCTGCCATTTAAACCTATACGTGGAAATGTTTCTTGAAATCAGTAAGAAGCCAAACATACACATATATATCCATCTATGGTGAAAAAAAAAGGTGGTATTAAAGCACCTTCAGTGAGTCCTCTTTTGTGGTACTGTAGTTTCTCTGCATTTATCAGTATGACTTCTCTGGGCAGTAGTGCAATACAGGGAGCTCTGCCTGACGCTATGAGTCTGAGTCATTAGTGTGAACAGGATGATGCATGTATTGGCTGCTGCGTGGCTGATCCAGTTCAGCAGCTTTAAAGCATTTTGGATGCTGTGTAATACACTGCACATCATGCTATACTAGTGATTTGAATTTTTTTTTTAAATTTGTGAATTTTAATTCTTCCCTGTAAATAAATGTGCTTATTCCATAGCTGTTAAAATATGCCAGTTGGAGATTATATGTTGGTGTCCATCTTCCTAATATGGAGCTATCCTATGAACACCTTTATTTCCAAATGTGTGTAGCTTAAGGGAGACAGTGTGTTGCTGTTTATTTCCATGGGCAGCTGAATGAGCCTTTTACTTAGAACCTAGGCACAAATTATTGGCTAGTGAAAGGGAAAAGATCGAAGAGCACTTAAAACTGTCCAAAATGGCCTTCAAGTGTGTAAAATACATGCCTAAGTGCAAAAGCTTTGTAGTCAGAACTGATTTTGTACAAGAAGGTTATAGTTTATTTTCGACTTCTGATAAGATTGGTTTGTAATCTGGGAATAATAATAAGGTGTGTAAGGGGTATCTACTGGTTTTGAAAGCCAGAAAAGCCTGAGGTAATCTTTTGTAAAATTTACTTCACAATTGGTATGTCTGCTTTGCTGAACTAACAGGTTGAATAAATAAGACTGAAGATGCTGATTCGGGTAAAATATGGCTTAATACTTTTCAGGAACTGTAATTTGTAGTGTTTGTGTGGATATCATTCCAGTGGTTTGGTCATCTTTAAAACATTAGCAAAAAAGTGTTTCCTATTCTTAATTGAGACTGGCCTTTGCTGTGATTATTTTAATTGCTCATAGGTTGCATTTGAAAAATAAACATTTAAATCAAAAGAATTCAGTAACTGTTCAACAGTTCAGGTTTGAAACAAGGGTTTTTTAACATTGTATACTGTAGTCTGTTGACTGAAATGCACAGGGAATTTAATTTCTTTGCACTACTAAGGAGTCATTGTACCTTGGGATTCTATAGGTTTCTGTTCTAGTTGATTTGTGCTTGTGTTGCTTGCAAAACAATTTACTATGCAGCAAGGGTAGATGAGTGAACATCAGATGCTGTGAGTAGCCACTGACTAATGAAGAGAAACTGTATATATAGATGTGTCAATGAATCACAGTGAAGGGAAAGCTTGACTGAAGAGTGAAATCAAGTTGTGGAGCAAGCTGTGAGCTTTTTCAGCAACTGGAGAAAACATTTCAAGTGCAGCTGGGGGGTGGCTTGGTGTATTTGGGTCTCAGAGATAATTGTTAGTTAATAATCTGTGTTTGCAGATGTTTATGTACAGATGTATCAGGAGTGTATCAGTTAGAGGGAAAAAGTCTTTACCAGTATCAGTGTTCAGGAATTATTTTAATAATGCATTATTAATTTAACATTATTGAAGCAGTAGAATGACCAGATTAGATTGTGGATATGGTCCTCTAAACCCCTGCTTTCAGAGATTTGGTGGCTGTAGAGATAGTTTAATTGAATCTAAAGAATCCAGTACAGTGCCCTTCCCCTAAATTAAAAAGCGGTATCAGGTTAGGGTGTGAGGTCTGACTGCTTTTAATGAAGGGGGTTCTGGCTGAGATGTTCATTTCTGCATGATCTGCTGGAGTGAGTGAGGAACCGTTCCATTACATCTTCATTTCTGTGCACTTACAGGGCTTCTTTTTGTGCCTTTGATAAAGCCATATGCCAGTCAGTATATCAACTAACAGTTTTCTTGACATTATTTGTATGCTGTATCTTCTGAAAATGTAACCGCGAAGTTGTTCTCGTGTATTTATTTTAAGGTTGTCTGTAAATCTCTGTAAAATACTCTGCAAAATGAGTAAATTGCAATCTTTCTGAATTTGTGGCACTGATGTGATCATAAAGCACCAGTTTCAGATGGCTATGCCCCAGTTTGACTAATGTCAAATTAGTTCCAAATTCTGTACATTAACAAAACTGAGATAGTTGTGATATTTTAGTGCCTGGTTTTGGTAAATATGTTTTGCCTTTGCTGCCTCCCAGCCCACACACACACATATATTTTCAGCAGGTTTTACCACATGAGTAGGGTGGGTAAGGAGAGAAAGAAACCAAGCAGGTTACGGTTCGTGAAGGAAGGCATGGAAAATGCTAGGTGTGATTGCCTTGGGAATTTCATATTCTTGGGTGTTAATCTAAGTGTTGTGCCTCAAGTGCAAACCCTGTTCTGAGTTCATGGGAGGTAAGACATTGTGAGCATGGCCATTAAAAGAGAAGCTTGAGGTTTGCCTAACATAGTGACAGACCACTGAATCCAAAATTTTCAACCTTACTCTGGTTACTATCATACAGTAAGTCGCGCATAGTGCTTGAGTGCAAAGGCATGCTTGTCCATGTCCTCCTCCTGTTTCCATGTCTTGCTTTCTGCCTTTTGCCTCTGCTGGGCAATTTTTATAATAGTAAGGTCTTGCCCCTGTGAATTCTTGGACTTGGGAAAAAAGGGCAGCAGCAGTGGGGTATGTATGACGGGTTTGGGGGTGGAAGATGTATTTTGGGTTTGTCTTACTGTGTAGAGCCATGACTAAATCCAAGTGTGGTATAGCATAAAGATGCAGTAATTAAGAACATTGCTTACTTGTCTGTGAATTAAGCAGGCACTGATGGTCAAGCACTAAACTGATGGCTCTGGCTAGGTAATTTTTGTTATGAATCTTGTTAACTGAGAAGTAAGAGGGGCTCTGGTTTTGAGACTGAAGCAGAACAGCCGTGCAAAACCAGTTTCCAGCACCAAATAAAAAGTGTGTACTGAATAAGTATTTTGTTACTAGATTTGTGGAGGCAAGTTATCAGCCCAACCAAATGAAGGTTTTCAGATTTTAAAATTCTGTTTTATGTTGCTACCCAAACCAACCTTAAGTTTATGAGTGGAATGCAAAATACTGAAATGGTATGATTGCAGACTTAATGCTTTTCTTTCGTTTATACAGCCTGGGACCTCTGGTGAGTAAAGTGAAGGAGTATCAAGTGGAAACCATTGTAGATACCCTCTGTACAAACATGCTTTCAGATAAAGAACAGTTACGTGACATCTCAAGCATTGGTCTTAAAACTGTGATTGGAGAACTCCCCCCAGCTTCCAGTGGTAAGGCATTTTGTACTCAAGACTTTATGTAGGTGTATAATTTACTAATAAAAAAACCCCCAGAAGTTGGGGCTTTTAGTGAAGAGGATTCAGTTAATTTAGCATTGGAACTAGTTTTGGTTAGGGTGAAAACATTTGACACAAATACCCTTTCTCCTTCTCTGACTATATTGCTTAATTTTACTGGTTTAAGAACTTTTTTTGTACTGAAGGATTGCATTAATGTGGAAAACAAACAGAGAGTATGAACTCCAGTATAACAAGTTGAATGTAAAAGCTTCTATTTTAATTATTGCCAGGTGGGACATTTCTAGGCTGTAGTAGTGGCTAAATCTCACTTGGTCTTTGATTGATAATACACTTTAAAATTGATTACAACTCGGATATTTTTCTTTCACCATCAGATTTCTTGTCTCACTTTCTAGGAATTGTTTTGGGAAGTACCTTGTGTTTCATGACAGTTGCCTGTTAAATTAGTGAAAGTCTTAACCTGCAGGTCTAAATGAAGGCAATCTTTCCTCTAAAAGAGATAATAATGTTGAACAGCTCATCAGTTAATAGCATTACTTTTTTACTCAAGTGCTTTTCAGATATCATAGTGTAGGATATGAATGAGAATAGAGAGCAATTAAAAAAGCTTTGGCAATTACATTTTAAGAGACTGAGGTCTTGTAAATTTAAAAAAAAAAAGCTCTGATTTTAATATCCTTTTTGAAAGTTGACATATAAGTCTTGCTTCTGTCAAGCAGCAGTGAGATGCATAAGCTTTACATAAATAACAAATTTTAAGTAAATTGTTTTAAGCTTTTACACTTTTGTTTGTGTACACAAAACAAAAGTAGATTTTTGGATGGAGGTAAAGCTCAAACAAAAATGTAGCAAAATCTTTCAATGTAATTAATATTCTTAGTATAAAAATAAGCGTATTATTTCTTGTACCCAACTCAAAACACAGATTGTTGTCTCTTTTTCTTAGCCTCCATGGTAACACATTTGACTGTCCACTTGTTATATTTTAATTTTAATTGTAGTTAAGAATGAGCCATAATATATATATAAACTAGATTTACCATAGGTTTGAATGGTATTAATTTCACATTGAAATTCACAAAATGTGATTAAAAAAATTCCATGCATGTGAAGATGAGTGCTAACCACTGGGGACTTGTTACCATGACATGAGTTCCTTCTCGTAATTACTTGAAACAATGTTAGATAATTGGAGGAAAGAGGAACTATGAAGTTGTTGTAAAGGCATTTTTACCTGTATTTTAATACACTTTAGTTATAAATTTTTCCCCCTTTCTCAAATATTTTGGTAGTATTTCAGGTACTTACCTGTGTGTATACCTTCTGGGACAAGAAGCCCTCCTGCTTAGTACGTTTGTACATAAATAGTCTTCCAGCTCTAATGCAGAGCATACATGACATTAGGAAACACACTGGCTCTTTAAGCTTGTTTTGTTTGATGGAAAAAGCTTCTTTATGTAAAGATTGGGTTGCTTCCCATTGTCACAAACACGATGTCTGGTGTGAAAAACTTGATTTTTTAAAATATTTTGGAAATGCTGAGGTTTTGTTGTACTTTCAGGTTCTGCATTAGCAGCTAATGTTTGCAAAAAGATCACAGGGCGTCTCACCAGTGCTATAGCAAAGCAGGAAGATGTGTCTGTTCAGCTGGAGGCACTGGATATCATGGCTGATATGCTGAGCAGGTAAACATCCCTCTTTTAATATGCTGGTGAATGCTCATAAATATTCCTTAAAGCTTGAACTTTACTTTTCCAAATGTTAAAATTAAATTACTTGAAGTTATATGAGATAATATGGTAATATTAAGTATAGGTGAAACTTAATTTTGAAAAAAAAAGTGAATGTATTGAAGATAATGGATTGATAGATGAATTCTTATTTAATCTTCTGACAACTGTAGTTTTAAGCTTTTTCAACGTTTATTGCTTTGAGGGTGTATATATTTTCAGTTCTTTTTAAAAGTTCCAAAACCTGAAATTTAAAGACTTGATTGGAATCTTTGTGATGTTTTGGGAATATTTGAAAGATTGTCTTACAGTATGTGAACAAAGTTCTCTAGATTCAATTGGTTTTGAGTTTGTGTTTTGTCTGTTTTAAGGCAAGGAGGACTGCTTGTTAACTTCCATCCTTCAATTCTGACCTGTCTGCTCCCCCAGCTGACCAGCCCAAGACTTGCTGTGAGGAAAAGAACCATCATTGCTCTTGGTCACCTGGTTATGAGTTGTGGCAATATGGTTTTTGTTGACCTCATTGAACATCTGTTGACAGAGCTGTCTAAAAATGATTCCATGTCAACAACTAGGACCTATATACAGTGTATTGCTGCTATCAGTAGGCAAGCAGGTCACAGAATAGGTAAGAAAAATACATCAATTATCTTTTACTTACAAGTTTTTTGGTGAAAGTAATTACTTAGCTATTTTTTTTCTCTTACCAGGTGAATATCTTGAGAAAATAATTCCTTTGGTTGTAAAGTTTTGTAATGTAGATGATGATGAACTACGAGAGTACTGCATTCAAGCCTTTGAATCTTTTGTTAGGAGGTAAGTCATTCATGGGTACCTATTTCAGGCTTTCTTAAGATCTATGGGTGTGGCATTTGGTTGTAAGCTGTCAAGAAACAGTCTCCTTCATACAAAATATTCTTGCAAGCTTTGAGCTGGAACAGTTCCTATAGCTCTGTCTTGTAACTTAACTCATGAGCAGTGTGTTATGTCTGTACTCTGCAAACTTTCTACTGTGCCATTGCTACTTGTGCAAACAAGAGGTGTAAAGTATTCTAATAATACTTGTGTCCAATAGTGGTGACAAAAAGTTGGTATCCAAAGGCAAATCTGAGTCCTTTGCAACCTTCCAATCTAGCAGGTCCTATTAAACCGTGGCATTGCCCTTTCTGACCTTCCCTTCAGAATTTCTGTAATTTAGATGGATGCCTTGATGTTGTGTTAGCTAATGTCTCCAAAGTACAGTGTGCAGCATGAAATCTTCTAGGAGTATTTTAGTACTTCAAAGTAAGTTGACATTGATTGTATTTTTATATTACACAGGTGTCCTAAAGAAGTTTATCCTCATGTATCTACTATTATAAACATTTGTCTTAAATACCTTACTTATGATCCTAATTACAATTATGATGATGAAGATGAAGATGAAAATGCTATGGATGCCGATGGTGGTGATGATGATGATCAAGGTATATTCTCTTTTTGTTTTGGGGGAGAGGATGAGGTTTTGATCCTGCACCCATCTAAGAGAATTGGTATGGGTGATATTACTCCAGAATATCAGCATTTGAATGACTTGTGTACTTTCATTCAGATTTTATACCTCTTTTAAACATAGCTAATGAACTCACTTCTTAGAATAAAAGTATAGGATGTTGTTGCTAGAGATCAGTAATTCTGAGGGTGAACATAAAACATGAGACAAATATTTTAAAATATTTGAAAGGTTGGAAAAGGCAGAAGCATGTGGCATGATATAACTAAAGTGAGAACATCTGTTAGTGAATTGAAAATACATATACAGCATGGGAAAGGCTTCTCACAACTTTCTACTCTAATATATTGGTACCTAATGCATAAAATCAGAATAGATTGAAAATGACTCAGTATTTTTCTGTAGGATAAAAGTGTTTCAGACTGAAAGACATAAGGTATTTTATTGTTAATTGGGTGGTGAGCATTGCGAGATGTAAGCTTTATGAAAACTTGGACACACAAGTAATCTAAACCGAGGGCATTACATTCTCATTACTTAAGAAAGGAGTGAGCTGCATAGTTGTTGCTTTAGCACCTGAAAAGTCTGTATTGCTTATTTCATACTTTTTTTATATTTTTTGTTGCTTTTGGGGACACCGTATAGTTTGGTTTATCCCTAGAAAGAAGCAGGCAGAATTATTTGTTGAATCTTGATCAGCTAGTATTCGTTGTTGCTTTGTTGTTATGTCATGAATAAAGAAGAATATGCCTTAAATCAGTAGTCAGGCTGTAAATATGATGGGGAGCTAATTTTCCTATTTGCAGTTTAAATTAATATTTGTGTAAGACTAGCGTGAAAAAATTGGCAGAGAATTAGAAGTTAGGCTGTTTAGAAGGCTTTTTATATGTATCATTTTTAACATATTTCTGAACCTATTTCTTTGTGTATCTTATGCAAAGAACCCAACTGTGTTCTTTTTAATTGTTTAAAATAAAACTCGATGCTTTGCTTGTCTAGACTTGAACATATGCATAATTTATTTTTTCAAGGGAGCGATGATGAATATAGTGATGATGATGACATGAGCTGGAAAGTGAGGCGTGCAGCTGCTAAATGTCTGGATGCTGTGGTTAGCACACGACACGAAATGCTTCCAGAATTCTACAAAACTGTATCTCCTGCTTTAATAGCCAGATTCAAAGAACGTGAAGAGAATGTTAAAGCAGATGTTTTTCATGCATATCTTTCTCTTTTAAAACAAACTCGACCTGTGCAAAGTTGGCTTTGCGATCCTGATGCAATGGAACAAGGAGAGACACCTTTGACAATGCTTCAGAGTCAGGTTATTTGTGAAGATTATTGTTATCTTTGAGAGGACATATTGAAGTTGCACCCTGTTCTTAAGGATAGTTCATTCAATGTGCTTTATCATGCTTTGTTCCTGCAGAGGTTACAGTTTATTCCTGTAGCACTAACACAGAGAGCAAGCTGATTAAACTGGCCCAAAAAAGTGCAGCAGTCTTAGAAACTGAAATTACTGACTTGTACAAATGTGCTTATTTGATTTCAGTTGTTTACTCACCTGTAAAACTTGCATGTCCTATGTCTTTTAGCCAAATTGCCAAAGCAAAAGTTACTTTGTGCGTTCTGTATCCCGACATAAGCTCTAATGATCAAGATAAAACTTGATCTGCTGCAACATATTTTATTTGCAGAATAAAAAGGATAATGCTGAAAACCTTTTTCTAGGTGAATTATTTAGGTTGACTTTTCAGTTGCTGCTCTCTACAGTTTTATTAATGCAAATAACCTTTCAAAGCTAAATTACTTTCTTTTTAAAGCAATTATTTTGAGTCCTCATTTCCCTGTGTTTCTATAACTTCTGTAGTTCTGTAGAGAAATCAGAGGGTTAGGATGCACATATTTCTTTATATCCCCCCAGTGACCAATAATGAAAGAAATGCCAGCTATTAAATCAATTAACAGATGTGTGATGATTGCAGGTTCCCAACATAGTTAAAGCCTTGCACAAACAGATGAAGGAGAAAAGTGTGAAGACTCGTCAGTGCTGCTTTAACATGCTGACTGAGCTAGTAAATGTGTTACCTGGAGCCCTAACACAGCATGTTCCTGTACTTGTACCAGGTATGAGAAACACAGCATTAACTTAAATACTTACTAATAAATTGCATGTGAAGTTTTGAAACATAAAAATACTTAAGTCCTGACTGTGCGTTTTGCAAAAGCTTTGAAGTGTGGCTTCTGTTGAAAGAAAATGGCAAAATAATCAGCTATTATGTGGATCCATATAAATATTTTAGTGATATATTTCCATTAATCTTGAAAACAAGTTTGAAGGGTTTTTTCGTCTTTATTAAAAAAAGGAATTTAATTTGCTTCTTAATTGCGAGATCAAACTGCCTTCTTTCCCATCCCAACGGAAAAAATACTGTCCCTAGTTTGGCTTTTGAAACTTAAAATGTTGAAATTTGAAGTAACAGTGAAAATGTTGGAAATGTTAAAGGTTCAGAATTTCTTTATAATTAAGAAAATAAATAATAAACCATTGAATAGCCCATGTCTTCTGGTAGAAGAAGCTTAAAAACAAATTGGCTGAATAAAGTGATGAAAGCAGTTTGGAAGTGTTCAAGAGAGATTGGGAGCTAGCAGACGTAAATTCAGTATAGTTGCTTTCCTTCAGAAATTTCGAAGTGTTCTAGCAGACTCTCTAAATACCTGCCTTAAAATACATTTTTTGATTTCTTCCAGGAATTATTTTTTCACTGAATGACAAATCAAGTTCTTCTAATCTGAAGATAGATGCTTTGTCCTGTTTGTATGTGATCCTCTGCAATCATTCTCCCCAAGTCTTTCATCCTCACGTTCAAGCTTTGGTACCTCCAGTTGTAGCTTGTGTTGGTGACCCATTTTACAAGATAACATCAGAGGCACTTTTGGTTACCCAACAACTTGTGAAGGTTATTCGTCCTTTAGACCAGCCTACTTCCTTTGATGCTACTCCTTACATCAAAGATTTGTTTACTTGTACAATCAAGAGATTAAAGGCTGCTGACATTGATCAGGAGGTGAAAGAAAGGGCAATATCTTGCATGGGTCAAATAATTTGTAGCCTTGGTGACAGTCTAGGCACAGACCTGCCTAGTACACTTCAGATCTTTCTAGAGAGACTGAAGAATGAGATCACTCGGTTAACTACCGTGAAGGCCATGACATTGATTGCTGGTTCTCCTTTGAAGATAGATTTGAGACCAATCCTTGGGGAAGGAGTTCCTATTCTTGCCTCTTTTTTGAGAAAGAACCAGCGAGCTTTGAAGCTGGGCACACTTTCTGCGCTAGATATTTTAATTAAGAATTACAGTGACAGCTTGACTGCTGCCATGATTGATGCTGTCCTGGATGAGCTTCCACCCCTAATTAGTGAAAGTGATATGCACGTATCACAGATGGCCATCAGTTTTCTGACAACACTGGCTAAAGTATATCCTTCCTCCCTGTCAAAGATTAGTGGCTCCATTCTCAATGAACTTATTGGGTTGGTAAGATCACCCCTACTTCAGGGTGGAGCACTTAGTGCCATGCTAGAATTTTTCCAGGCTTTGGTTGTGACTGGTACAAATAATTTAGGCTATATGGATTTACTGCGCATGTTAACGGGTCCAGTGTACTCACAGAGCACAGCACTTACTCACAAGCAGTCTTACTATTCCATTGCCAAATGTGTTGCTGCCCTTACTCGAGCCTGCCCTAAGGAAGGACCGGCTGTTGTAGGTCAGTTCATTCAAGACGTTAAAAACTCAAGGTCCACAGATTCCATTCGTCTTTTGGCTTTGCTTTCTCTTGGGGAAGTTGGGCATCACATTGACTTAAGTGGACAAATTGAGCTGAAGTCTGTAATACTGGAAGCATTCTCTTCTCCCAGTGAAGAAGTCAAGTCAGCAGCGTCATATGCCTTAGGCAGTATTAGTGTTGGCAATCTTCCTGAGTATCTGCCATTTGTCCTACAAGAAATAACCAGTCAACCTAAGAGGCAATACCTTCTTCTGCATTCCTTGAAAGAAATAATTAGCTCTGCGTCAGTGATTGGTCTCAAACCATATGTTGAGAACATCTGGGCCTTACTCCTGAAACACTGTGAATGTGCAGAAGAGGGTACAAGGAATGTCGTTGCTGAATGCTTGGGCAAGCTTACGTTAATAGACCCAGAGACTCTGCTTCCACGACTCAAGGGATACTTGGCATCAGGTGAGTAGTAATAACGCATGTATGTGTTGTAGCAGATGGCTTTATGATACCTGTTAATGGATCTAGTTTTTCAAATTATTTGCTTAAATGTTGTGATCCTCTTGAAGTTTTGCTTCCCCCACCAAACAATGGAAGGTTAAGATACTCTGTTTATACTAGAAGTTGTTAATCATAAACAACAAGAATTACCTGTGTTTGCTTTATATTTCAGTTAACGATGTTATGTTTAAGAACACAATATAAACTTAAAGGGGAAGGAGCATAGGTGACAAAGGGACAAATTGCAGCATTTTGACCTTTTGGTGTGAATTACTATATTCCTAAATTTGAATAAGGATTCTAGAATTAAGGATTAGAAAGGATCGCTGTGCATAAGTCATTAATCAGTCTCATATCAAGAACTGTATTCACGTGTTTTCTATATGTGCTTCTGCTATAAAGGGAAGAGTTTTTTTGTAGGCCTATGTGTGTGTGATCATAAATAATCTGTTTTAATAGGCTTATTGCTCAAATTTTCTGTAGCAGATAACATTACATGCTTATTACAATGTTACAGTGTTTTTCCCCTGTTTAAAATGTTTTATCCATAGATCTGAGTTATGTATTGCATTGCTAGTAATAAATAGCATTTCTTGTTAGTTGTTCTTAAGAGTATTAGAAGTCTAAGAGGAGTGAGTGGCAGTGAGCATGATTTAGATTCTGTTGTTGTTCTGTTTTAGTATTGCATGTTCACACTTTTGTTTCATATTAGGGTCCTCGTATGCTCGAAGTTCAGTGGTTACTGCTGTTAAGTTCACTATTTCTGATCATCCACAACCCATAGACCCACTCTTGAAGAACTGCATAGGTGAGTACTCTACTTATACTAACAGCTTCTATGTTTTCAGGATATAAACTTACATTTAAAATTTTTTGTGTTACCAGAAATAAATATTTTGAAGATACTGAAATTAGCTGCTAATGATAACTGTTGGAAGAGTTGCAATATATTTCCGTAATAGCCAATTAATTCTATTAACACTAGTTTATTTGAATTCTGAGCAGTAAAAATTATGTGATTAAAAATTCTATGTATTAAATCTGTGATGGGTAGTACAAGAAGCTAAGGCTTTTAGTAGGATGGGACCCAAAAGCTGATTTCCTTTCCCATGTTTTTGCCAAATTATATCGGTTTGATATAGTAGGGTGTACTATATTTACCCAGAAGTGTGGTCTTGGAAATATTTGACATTCAGTCACTTAAAACATGTATGCTTGTGTGAATTATTCTGAGTGTCACCAGGTTTTGAATTGCAAATATAGGTCGTTATGATTCTATAATGCTTGTGGTCTGAAAGCATTTGGAATCATGTATATTTTTCTACAGGGATAAGGTAATCAGAGCTCTCAATGTAACAGCAGTAAGATGAAGACCTTTGCAATGCTGTGGCCTTTTTTGTCTTTTCTCATTTGTGTAACAAATTATTGTAGACTTTTTTAATATGTTATGGTGAATGTTTTATACTTGATTAATTACAGGTTTAAAGATCTGTAAAAAATTGTCTCTGCTTCTTAACGGGGGTGGAAAGATTTATCCTTAAAGGTGAAGAGCAAGGTTTTTATTTATAGGGAAATTAAGGCAGTTACTATGTGTTATTTTCATCACTAAGTTGCTTTGTTTTTGAATAATGTATTCAAGAATTATGCTTGTAGGTTTTTTCCCCTCCCACTGAAGCTGCCTTGCCCCTTTGGTTTCTGGAAATACTCATTGGTTATTCAATCAAAAAGCTCTCAGTATCTAGTACTTAAAAAATCTCAGTAATTTTGAATTTTGTTACCCAGTTTTTCGTGGGTATAAGAGTCACATTGTTTACACCTTGTTGATTTTCTCCTTTGAAAATGTTCTCTCCTCGTGGAAGTTGCTAGTACAACTTCACAAACATTGAGGATATATTCATGCAGTCATTTATTATAACAAGGCTGTATTATAGAATTATAGAAAAATCTAATTTAAAAACGCCTGAAGGAGGGGTGCGATGGGAGAGGTGTTGCTACTGAGTAGGCTTATTTTATGGTAATTTAGGTATTCTGAGTATATGCCAATTTGGGGGTTAAAAATCAGTGTGTTGATAGTTTCCTTCAAGAGGTGTTCTCAAATTCCTGAACTGCAGAATTTAAATTGGTTTTCTAATGCATATTTTGAGAGAATTTTGCTAAATGGAGAAAAGGAAAGGTTAAATGTAATTTTCATTAATTTACATGCTATATCGTCAGAAAAAAATTGAAATGTCATTGTGATGACCATTTATTTTGATAGTGTTTCTTCTACTACTGCTTCATTATGTGAACTACTGTATATCAAGTATAGTATGACTTTTCATATGATTATAATTAATTCTTTATTTGTGTAATCATGCTGAAATAGCAGGTATCTGTCACATTAAAATAACTCCTGCACTAAATACGCCTTTTTGAAAGGTTAAAACTAAGCAAAGATGTTCTTAAAGTTGCAAATGAAAAAGTTCCTCATAGGTTGTTTTCTTTCTGTATGTGTTTGCAGGTGATTTTCTGAAAACTCTGGAGGACCCAGATCTCAATGTCAGGAGAGTAGCACTAGTGACGTTTAATTCAGCTGCCCACAATAAACCATCTTTGATAAGGGATCTCTTAGATACTGTGCTTCCTCATCTTTACAATGAAACAAAAGTCAGAAAGGAATTAATCAGAGAGGTATGTTAACTGAGAAAAACAGTGCTAAATATATGTAAGTTGATTATTTTTTTTCAAAGGTGTATTACTTAACTTTGTTTTTTTTATTCACTGACAGGTGGAAATGGGACCATTTAAGCATACAGTTGATGATGGGTTGGACATAAGGAAAGCAGCTTTTGAGTGCATGTATACTCTATTGGATAGCTGTTTGGATAGACTAGATATATTTGAATTCTTAAACCATGTTGAAGATGGTCTGAAGGATCACTATGATATTAAGGTTAGCTGTCATTTTTCTCTGTGAAAGTAGCGACTTTATCAAAATATTTTAATTAGTGAATAGACTGAAATGGTAGAAGTATTACTTCATATGCTTAAGTACTTCTCTGCATTTGCCATTTTCATTGAAGTGTGACTGTTCAAAAGGTTTCTACACAGCATTGTAGAAAATACATCTTCATATGTGTGCCAGGCATAATTGTTGTTGAACTGGGTTTTTTCCTCACCCTAGATGCTGACCTTTTTAATGTTGGTGAGACTGTCTACCCTTTGTCCGAGCGCAGTGCTGCAGAGATTGGACAGGCTCGTTGAACCTTTGCGCGCTACATGTACAACTAAGGTATCTCAATTTATTTAAGTTCATTATTTTGTGTTGTTTTATATAAATGAACTCATGTTAAAGAATACCTCTGTACTGCTGCAGCATTTCCAGAGTTATAGTTGATAAGCTGCAGTAGGCATGATAATTAGATTATACATGGATGGATCTTTATACAAGTGTTAAATTTATTTAAATTACAAATGGAGAGGTAGACTTGTAAGCTTCTTTTAAAAAATCCTCTTTGTTGCCTTTTCTTTTGTTCCTTAAAAGTTTAGCGGCCACTGAGGCAACTTGTAAATGTCACTTCATTATAAACAGTGAAATGGGAATACTGAGAGCTTTTCTGACTTCTGTTGTTTCAGACAAGAATTTGGCTGATGAAAGCAGTGTAAAGTAGTCCTGGTTTTGATAGGTTTTTTGTCATTTACCTCACCTCTTCTTCATTTGTATTACAAGGTTATTGGACCTTTGTAGATAGTCTCCTTCCATTCCTGTTCTGGTCTTGATTCACCTGCATGCTCTGACAGTCACTTAATGCCTGATTTACTTTGTTTTCTATTACTGTAATCTGCTATATTTCATATCACTAAAGTTGACTGCCTTTACTTACAATTTATCTTTGTATCACTGAAACATCTTTGAGAATTACAACAGAAGGTTACTCGGTTACTCTAATGAAGGTCAGCTTTTTAAAAAAGTTCTGTTCTCTGGAAGCTGGGAGTACTGTGATAATAGCAGTTTAATGTCATTTACTGACCTTATAGCTAAAGGTTGGTTGCTATAATTGCTTTGATTTGGTGATTGACTTGGCAGCTTACAACTTTGTTCTGCTTACCTTGCAGTATTGAAGCTTCAGTCTATTTGTAAACTGCTGATAAAAATTCTGCTAAAATTCTTGGGGGTGTTTTTTGTTTGGTTGGTTTTTTTGAGAGCTTAGATAATTTTGAGAGGAAATATGTTTTTCTTAAGATACATTTTTTATGGTGGGTATAGAGGGAGGGTTAAGTAAAGTTTCAAACATATTTTCATTTTTTCCCTAGGTAAAGGCAAACTCAGTGAAACAGGAGTTTGAAAAGCAAGATGAACTAAAACGGTCTGCTATGAGAGCTGTAGCAGCACTTCTAACCATTCCAGAAGCAGAGAAGAGTCCATTAATGAGTGAATTTCAGTCACAGATAAGCTCTAACCCCGAGCTGGCAGCCATCTTTGAAAGTATCCAAAAAGATTCATCATCCACTAACTTGGAATCAATGGACACTAGTTAAATGTTTGTCCAAAATGGGGACCATTATGTTGAACCATATGATGCACTGAATTGACAGGTTATGAGTAAGAAACAGAAAAAGTATCTAATCTACACATTGTTCCACTTTATTTACCTTTATGGAGACAGTTGGCTTTTCCCATAATTGCTTTTTTAGCATTTATTCCAGAAATGTATTTCCATAATCCAGAGTTTAACCACTCTTGTTTAGTGGATCTGGCCACATTTGGGAATTAAAAAGTTGACTCATGGTGTATGGAGATAAGTTCCAACATCCATTTGCCCTGTAATGTTTAGGATTAAAATGTCGAAATTTTGTGACCATGATTTTTTTTCTTTTATTCATTCTTTCTACTTGTAAACAAAAAAGGGGGGGAGGTGGGAATCAAGTGTCCAGGTGCACCATGTTTTTTGTAAAACTTTTTATTCTTTTTGTTTTCAGCTTCATAAATTGGTTTGGCTGGCAGATGAATTATGTGTACGATTTGTTACATTAAAAAGAGAGTTTGGGCACAGTTCAGAAAGAGCAGACATAAATGTCATTTTTACAGATGTGGGGATTAGAAAACCAATATCCCTATTGTGCACACTAATTTTGCATGAGCAAGTTTACAAATATATATTGTCTGTAAAACAGCATGTGCAGTTTATTCGTAATGCAAGTTAAAATAAGTTCTACTGTATCAGTGCAGTTTTCAGGTATTTTGACGTACAGGCCATTCATGCAGGAAGGGATGAACGAAGGTTTGTTGTCTTAACCTGGCTTTTTTAAATGCCAGTAATATGACCCTGCAGATGTTCTTACAGTAAGCATGACAATTTCTGCAGTTTTCACGGGTTTTCATTCACAAAGACGGATCCACTGGAATTGAGGTGGACAAACCATAAGATTGGGAGGAAACAAGATGAGATGAAGGTAAAACGAGCAGAGAAAACAAGAGCTGCTCAGTGGTTCCTGAACTCTGGATTCAACTTTACTTTTGTTATAAAAGTATGAAGGAAGTTTCTTCAGTGGATTCTGTATCCTATTCTCTCATCTGACAGCTTTTGTTAAGGCACATGGTGTTACCTAGACAAGTATTGCCAGACCATCATTTTGTTCTGGGACATGGGACCACCAGTGGGCTGCAATGCTGCAAGTGTCACACAGTATTCTGGTAAGACAGGAAGCAGGGAATGGCCAAAAGACTGGAGAGAGATAGACAGCAAACAGAAGGAAACATTCTTTTGAGGATAGGCTGAGGTAATTTAGAAATGGACCAGAAGCAGATAGCTGGCCAGTCCCGCCATGAACTGGATTTTGAAATTTAATAACAAAGATGGGGGACCGCTGCCTCATTCCTTGTTTAATGCAACTGCTTAGTTGTCTTTTTTTTCTTCCAAGTCAGATATGACTTGGAATTTTTTTAGTAAACTGGTATTTTTTAGCTAGTTTGATATTTTGGAAACCTGTTACGTGGGTACATGGCATAAGCTGCTACAGGACTAAACAAGCATTCATTTTTACGACCTCAGAGACAGTTTCCCGTGAGCATTGGGGCTTGAGGGCGAAATCTTCACCTTAAATGCTTGCAGCTTGGGAAAAGCAGAGGAGATATTGGTACATTTTACTTTAATAGAAGGACCTGAACAAAGAAGTCTATGAACGCATTCAGTAGTAACAATTCTAATGCTGTAGAAATTTTTGAAAATGTAGCTTTCTCTGTCTCCAAAGTCTTCATACTAATGTAACAATTGTCTTCTAGAAGTAGAAATAAATGAGATTAAACATACCAACATATCTAAATGTCATGAAAAGGAATGGGATGACTAGAGAGAAACCATACGGTAGAAAAAGCACTGTGAATTAGGTATATTTTATCTTACTGTGTAACTCTTCTACTTCAATTGCAGCAATATACAGGCCTCCTGATTAAGAATCTGTTTTGTTAATTAGTTGTCAGACTAATGTTTGAACTTTTTGTGTTAAGTTTTCAGAGTATATTAAAATGTTTTATAGATCTAAAGTTAGATGTGAGAATGGTATGATAAACATGAAGTGTGAGGCTAAAACAGGAAAAGGGAGTAGGTGACAATGGTAAGTGATCAGAATATTCGTAGTTGGGAGATCTGTGTGTGTTTATGCGCTACCATAACATAACATCTGATATGGTGGAGTCAAATCATCTCCACTTTATTTTACAGTGGAGCAAGCTTAAAGACAGAAGAGAAGCTACATTATTATTATTGAGCTATATTACATAGGGAATGCTCTCTTGCAGAAGAGTAGTCTTCATTTCGACCACTGACGAAACAGATGGTAATGTAAAAATTAAGTCTTCCCTATAAATTGCAGAAATTACGAGTGTGGTTGTCTCCAAGTGGCAGTTAGTTACTTCAGTGATGCAGGAAGACAAACTCATAAAGGTTGTAACTGCACCATAATTACTGAAATAATTTATTAGTGTTACAAAATCTAACCATGTTAGGTGTTGAAATTCCACTCACTTTCACTGGATCACTTGATTGAAAGGTTTTTTGGTTTTCCCTCTGTATACCCAAGTACTTGTATAAATCTGGTATGTTCATGCCTTTAGGTCAGTTACATTCATGTACTTCTGTTAAGGAAAATGTCAGGAATACCTGTAGTTGTTCTTTAAATGCTAAATATTTGAAACTAAAATACAAAATTTCTCTTACTAAAACAAAACTAGAATTCTGAAAGGCTGCTCTTAAGATGTTTGGTAAAATTAGAACTTCTTATAGTATTTTTCATCATTTTGCACACAGACAATTGAGACCAATTGACAAGCTTGTGCATAATGTAGAAATGGTTGGCCAGTCCTCGCATTGTAGATTCTTGGCTTTACATATTTTTGTATCTCAAAAGTACTTCATGCTCTGTTTTTCAGTAAAAGAACTTGCCATCCTTACAAGAAATTTTTTTTCTAAAATTATAAATTGAAAACTACCAGTATTTCAAGAACACTGCACTTCAGTCATGTAAATTTATTTTTTATATAATTTTCCTTTAAAGTATGGCATCTAATATAGCAATTGACAAAATAAAGAGAGCTGTACCACTTCCAGTTGTATTTTTATGAGGCGTACAAAGCGGTACATAGGCATGTAAACAAACGGCATTGCTTCCCTCAAATGAAGGATTATTTTAAAATTTCATCAACTCAAAGATACGAATTAGAAGTTCCTATCCGCTCCTATTATATTTGCCTTAACAGATATTCTCAATAATGAGGCTTGGAACAAGTTCACCCTGCTTGTGGACTTAGTAGCAGGGACTTAGCAACTATTCTCATGTTTGCTGGTACTTCCCCTCCCTTGCCTCCACTTTTAAAAGCAAAGTAACATGTGGCCTTGGAAGTATGTGTGTGGGTTGTTTTTATTTTGTGAATCCTGGTCATTCTGACTGAAATGATACTTGTTTCTGCCAAATACCAAACAGTTAAACCTGCAGCCTCTGGGTTTTATTTCCCTGTTGCTCTAAGCTTCAGGTAAAATGTGTATTTTGTTGTTGCTCTTCCTAAAATTAATTTTGAAAAAATGAAAAATACTAGTCAGTTTATTACTTTTTTTACCCCCCTCCTTGATTCCTCCTTGCTGTGAGATGGGAAGATTTGAGTTTGGCAAAGGAGTTCTTAAGAATAATGAAGTAAATTAATCTCCCTTGAGCAGTGTTGGTGAAACAGGGAAACTTTCCACAAGTGAGGCTTATGTGAGAATCAGGCAGTTTTGTCTTGGTATGGAGTTAGACTTCTTTAGATTTGTTTACACCCCATGAGGCTTTAATATTTCCACATAATCTTAGGTGAGGAGAAAACTTCCTTCAGAAAGAAACTTCCTTCCTTCATCTATTCCCCAAAACAAACAAAGGGTTTTTGCTGACGTTCATCTGTGTGTTGTGGTTTAGAACACAACATTGAAGAAATAAAAGCGTGTTTCTGAGAATGATACGGACACTGGCTGGAAGACAGATGTTAACTAAAATGTAGAGCTGAGAAAGAGACAAAAACAAAGTGAGAATATTTTAATTAAAATAATTCTCTCTGTGTTTTGCCTTTGATCATAGTTTTGAAGAATGGGAAATACAGAGGGGAAAGAAAAAAGTAATTGGCGATCCCAGAATTTACAGGGATAATTTCTGTTCCCTGCTGCTTCTCAGAAAAAGTGTTTTGATAAAAGTGCATAGTAATTTTGAAAATACTTTTATTCTGAAGGAGTTTGTTTCTGTTATATTTTCATTATTTTTTCTTTTATTCTGCAGAACTTCCTTCTTAGGTTGATTTCTCCCACCTGACAATTATGAGTCAGTTTAATAAAGCTGCTGAAGACTTTAGGAAATACGCCGTGTCACTTGGTTCAGTGCAGTAAAGATATTCCTATAGAAGAAGTTTGCAATTCACTCTTTTCCACCACTCTTTTTATTAATAGATTAAAAAACCCCAGTTCTGTAGGACTGTAGTTTCCTTCCACATCCAGCCTTCCTTCTTTTCAACTGAGCAAGCACTGGACTCCTAATCATCTGATTGCTGTTACTGTGGATGTCACCTTTCCTGGGGATTCTTGATGTTGTAATCTCAGGTCTTCTGGAAGACTCTTTTTTCTACAGTCCTTACTAAGGTTATTTGCTAGAAGGCTCCGGCTTGTCTCCCATATCTACGGCATTTCCATTGTGCAAGGCAATGCTTTCATTTCATTGCATGTAGTAGCTGTTTTACAGAGGGATTTCATGCAGAGATGCCGTGCTTACATGCAGCTGAATTCTATTTTTCAGGGAGTTCATAGCTCAAGTCCTCCCCTCTGCAGTGAAAATACTTAAGACATCTAGGGACACATAAAATTATGTGTTACATGGAATTCCATGGAATGTGGCTTGATGTAAATTTTTCTCTTGCCCCTCAATTTCAAAATGCTCACACTACATCAAATCATCTAAAGCTCTAGCTCAGCTTGCCAATAAGAAGGTGTTTTGAATTGTAACAGCTAAATTCTGCCTACTGGTGGAATGTGTGGGAGCAGCTACTTCAATACTTTTCTCTCCACAGCTGTCAACTTTGAAGTGTCAGCCACATTTGACAGAAGGGTAAAAAAAGAGTTTGGATTTCCCATCATCAATTCCTTTTCAAAGTCAAACATTACCATAATTTTTTCCAAATGTGGAGATGATCAAATGAGTCTTTTTTTAAGAGGAAGATACTAAACTAAAGTTACAGAGTTGTACAGAGTTCTTGTTTCTTCTAACATTGTAGGTTGAAAATCCATGACTCTGGTTTGAATTGTGACTTGTTTACAAAAACCATCTCATCAAAATTGAACTGTGGAACAGAAGATGCAGATGGACAGAGATGGTTGATATTAATACCTTGGCAGGGCAGCCAAAGTGAAATAGGAAACTGTGCTGCTTTCTCATTGGGTACCAGTTTGGGCATATAAAGTGGGTTGACTTCAGGTCTAATAAAATGGTAAAATATTTGTATCTCCAGGTAATCAATATGAAAGATCAAAAAGTTGTTTGACATGGAAGATTATATACTGACAGTGACCTTAGCTTAGTTGTAGGTTATTTTCTAGGAAGATGACATTATTTTTCCAGTTCCTTAATCCACACTTTTTAAAATAAGAGAAAACCCTTCATAACTGTGTAATTTTGTAGTGGTGTTGGTATTTGATTTCTGAATATGAATTTGTTTGAATGGCTTTCAGCCTTGAGCATCCAGTCATTCTATGGTTTTACAAGAAAAATGAAGAGATTATACACAAAGTATGTTTTAATGGTTTGAATACGTGTATTCAGGTTGAAACAATTGGATTCATCAAAGGCCATGTAAGGACAAACAGTTTTCTGAAATCATAAAAATTTCTGATTGTCTGTGAATTGCTTAATTCAGGTTTGTTAGGTGGCTGAACGTGGTTCAGGAATCTTCAAGCTGAAGGGAGGGCAAAGGCACCCTATCACACACAAAGGGGAATCTGGTGTCACTAGGCGTTTATTGCTCCAAGACTGCGTAGCTTAGCTATCACCGCAGTATTTGACACATTACCCAAGTTACCTTTGATAAAGGGATCGGAAACAGTGCAGAAACGGTTTGGCAACAGGCTGGGGTTTTTTGTTATGTGTGAGCACATGGAACGATGGGAAAGTAAAAGGTTCATTGGCAGGTTTAGGTATTTTTATAGACGGAGGTCAAGAAGGACACTGCAGAATATCATGAGCGTTCTTTGGTCAAAGTATATTTTGTTCGCTGTCCCGAAGTGCATACCAGGAACAAACAAATTCTAGTATGATTGACCAACTGGACCTGGTAATATCCTGCGTGCCTGTGGGATCAGACCCTCCCAGCTGAGAGAGCGTCTCCATGAAACTTACAGGAGTTACTGAAGAGAATCAGACCTGTTTAAAAGAACCCCCAAAGGCTGCCATTGCAATTTGGGCGTCATTTCATGCGCTTTTAGTTACATCACATAAGAAAGGTACATTCTGTACTGCAGAAAGAGGAGAACTTTCAGTGTGCTGCTGTGCCCATGTGCAGTGAGGGCCTACAGTTGTGTGTAGTGTGAATGCTGAGCAGAATATGCTGTTGTGAAATGTGGACGATGTGGTGCAGAAAAAATCTGTTGTGTCTGGTCATCATTTAGTTCATATTGCAACAGGTCATTAAGTACAGCAGTACATTTGTTTTGCTTGAGGTAGCAGAGTTATGCTCATTTGCAGGTCTATCCAGTTTGCTGTAAGCATGCAATACTCTACATTTTGCATATATTTTTAACTATAATTTTAGTAAGTGCACTGTTACATTTCAAGAGAAGGTTCGTCCTAAAAATTAGGTTAATGGATCTTCTTTTGGAGGATTGATCTCAATACAATTTAAACTAACGTGAAATTGAAACTACAAACAATAGAAACTAAGATTTAATATTTTTAATAATTTCAATAAATTATATTTATTTCCAAGAAGGAACCTTAAAATGCTGCTATGAAATCTAATGAAGTAAAGCAAACAACCATGATGCACAGTTTCCAGGATCAGCTAAAAGATTCTGCAGGAATCAGTCAGATTTTTTTCCTATCTCCCGCCTTCAGAAGTGGTAAAGAGAAAGTGGGAGAGCATTTAGTCTGTGTTCATCTCCTTTGAGTTTTAACATGGTCTAGTGAATAAATATGATTTGAAATCAAGAACGCTTATGCTTCTTTTTTTTAAATAAAAAAATACATTTAGTTGCAGACTTACTTAGCAACCTGTTGCAGATAGCTTTGAAGGAGATGACTTTTTTCAGAAAGTGACCTGCCAGTGTTAAAAAGTACAGCTAGTACTTGAAACACATCAAGGAGAAATCTCTCTGGATAGTGCTTTGAAAAGGTAAAAAATATAATATGAGATTTAAGTATTTATTTGCAGAGTTAGCCTTAAATGTCATAATGTAATTTCTGTTCTTCTGTACTGTTTGTTTACAAGAGAAATGTTCCAACACATGCACTTTAGAACTGTAAACAGATGATGTTTCTTGTTGTCAATGTTCATTTGCTTTGTGTCACTACAAAACTCAGTCTTGCTTGCCTTGATTAAATCTTGCATACTTTTCTGTAGTTTTGTTCAGATTTCAGCCTATAGCAATAAAAACACATTCATCTCTGACAAGAGCAGATGTTACAGAAACAGAAGCCCTAGGAAATATCTGAGGTCTGCATGCAGAATAGTATGTTTGACTATAAAGATGTCATATGTAATGAACTCCATTTTGAAGACCAGCTATTTCTTTGACAAAATAGTGGAAACAGGTTTATTAAAAGTACAGTCTCTGAGAACGACATCAGAAGCTTCTTTGATAAATCTGTTCTTACAGCTGCTTGACTGTGTGGCTGAAGAAGAGGCTATTTACTGTGAAGTCTGTCTGCACGGCTCATCAGTGGCCTTGGCTAAAGGAAGATCCAACTGTTTCTGCCTGGCTGTACCAGTAAATACACTATCCTATGTTGGTGAATACAGCACAGTGCTGAAGGTTATTTTTATGATCAAAAGCAGGATGCTGTGCTGTGTACAGAGTATTCCTGTCGCCCCAAGTTACCCTTTTGACAGGGGTTTATGAATAAAATCTAGTGTACTGGGATTTTTCTGCAGAGAGCCATGATGCCCAAGACTATTACATTACATTGCTTAGATCACAAAAATTGCTATAATTTTTCCTTTTTGCATTTTTCCTGAAGAGCCTAAATATCAAGCCCTGAAGCATTTTAATGAAAGAAAAGTGGTTTAAGTAACTGAAGTATTTTTTGTTTCGTCTGTCAGCTGTAAGGTTGGATGTAACAAGCACACTGGGTGCAATCTCACTCAGTGGGGTAATACACAAATAATGTTAATACTCTTGAAAACAACTATTATTTCTTCTTAATAATGCCAGTAGTAACACCAAGATGATAAAATATATGATTTATGCTCCATAACAAAGTTTT
The DNA here is from genome assembly GCA_036785705.1 of Acanthornis magna. Classification (NCBI taxonomy): domain Eukaryota; kingdom Metazoa; phylum Chordata; class Aves; order Passeriformes; family Acanthizidae; genus Acanthornis; species Acanthornis magna. The sequence goes on from JAWUZG010000001.1 coordinate 30,732,254, forward strand.
TAGAATGCTTCATGAATATAGCAAAGTGCCTAGGAATAACGTCACATATAGCTGCAAGATTAAAATACGTGCTTGCTAGTAATTCTTGATTAATGTGTACTGTTCTTTCAAGTGGCTCTCTAACTTAACATTTTCAAAGCTCTGCTAAGTGTCTGTGCATATGTATACACATGTATCTGAGAATAGGTGGGTCTTTCTAGGTTTTCCATCTTTCAGTGTTTTAATTTTTTGAAGTTACTGCTCCCCCTGGATGATCAGAATTGCATTTGTAGAGGTTACATCAATTATCTGATAAAAAGGACAATTCTTTGATATTTTTCCAATGCTAGGTGTTAAACAGTATAGTAATATTTTATTTTTAAAAAAACCTAAAATTTATTCTGACAGTGGCACTCTTTCTGTGAAAGTAGTTTTATTACTATTAGTTTCTCAGTGTTTTTGTATACCAGTGAAATGCAAATCTAAAAAAATTTGTTGGTGGTATTTTGATTTCATCATGGGCTATTATTAGCCTTTTGGACCTCAGGTTTTATACCCTCTGACCAAAAGGTATATGCACCTCTTGGTCCAGGAACTCTTTCATTTCTGTTTGTATCAATGAATGGCCAGATCTGTTTGAGCAGGCTTGTGTCTCCCAGTGCTGGTTTTATAATTGTAAATCTGTAAATCTCTTAAAAGTGGAGTATAAGCTGAAATCAACCTCTCCATTCTTTCCCAATGCTCATTATAACTATTTGGAGTATGTCTACTAAGAAAAAAAAGTCGACACATTTTTTGCCCATCCAGTTTCTCCACCTTGCTGTACTGTCATGGCAAAATCTACTGTATAAGCTGGTTCTATGGGCACAGTGAAATGGTAATTAAATTTCAGGAGTAAATTTCAACGAGTTGCTTTCTTCCAGGAGATGGTGCTGTAACCTCATTAACAGACGCCAAACCAATCGGGAGGGGAAAACCAGCAAGATTTCTTCACAGATAAGAAATTACAGGTATTTGAAGAATGGATTTGAAATGGATCTTGTGAATTCTATTTTCCTTGACAAGATACTGAAGCTTTCTGGTAGGATTGGCTTACTTCAAAGTTCTGTTTCAATCCTTTGCAAGCCGTTTCTAAGCATCACTTCTCTGGGTGTAAACTTTGTCAAAGTGTGCAGGTGCGTGGCCGCCAGGGCAATGCTGCTGCAGCGAGGTGTCTGCTGCTGGTCTGCTCTGGTCTGCATGGCTGGGTACTGCTGCAAGCAGTGCAGTGAAACCCTGGGCCCCACCAGCTGAGTTACATGGCTGAAAAAGCAGATTTCACAACATAGTTCCATATTTTCTTTCTACCTTGCTAATGACTTCCCTTCTCTCAGGCTTTCAGCAGTCAGCTGGAAAGGAATGGTGACTCTTAACATGAGAGACCTCACAAAACTAGGTTTTGGATTCTGGTGAGCAGATGGATGTGTCAGCAGCAATTGCCTTCCTCTGAATGGAAGGCATTCACTTCTTAAGTGGTAAAATTAAGGTGTTTGGGCAATGTCACCCTGACTGGCTTTTCAGGTCTAGAGTTTAAAGAAGAAAGGCTGGGTACATTTTTAACTTATAATTCTATTCTAAGTTACTCTGGCTACTGATTTTTTATTTACTTTTTTTTTTAAATGGGCAGGTACTCTTTTACGATTTGATCATAACCAAACAAAATATTCAACAAGACCTGAATTCTAGTGGTAATATTCTATGATGCTGCAGAACTGGGGCTTCCCTTCTGGAAAGGCTGACCAAAGGGAGGAAAATGAGTAATCTAGAACAAACTGTATGTGGTTCTAATGGACCACAACTTGTAGCATAATTGTAAGAAAATCTGGGGAAGGTAAGTGCCCAACATCTCCAGTTGTCCCTGAAGATGTCTGTGTAAGCCAACAGCAGCTTCAGGAGCTCACAAGCTCTTTTGAGGTGGTTTTGGCATTCCTGCACTTCATGCTGCAAGTACTGAAATAAATGCTTCTGTATCAGATGCTCTTAGGGATAGGATTCTACAAAAGTCAAAACGTGAAAAAATTTTATTTGAAATGTACAAATGCAAAGACAAATGTGTGGAAAGAAACAACAAAAAAAAAAAGCCAAAAAAATCTGATAGTTCTGCAAATCTCTCTACTTGCTGCTGAACATTGAAAAGAAAGTGATTAGTATTTTGAATGATCTGCCCAACCGTTCTACAGTAACTGAGCAGCAATGACTGGAGATGGAGGCTTACTTTCTGCTCGAGGCGGCGTAGAGGCAGAAAGAAAGCTGTCAAGTCCAATGTGAGTACAAACACAGACCAAAACACATCCTTGCAGATTCCTGTTCTTCTCAGCCACCGCTATGAGAGATAGCAGCATTTGGATGTCTGGCTGAAGCTTGTTTTATTTCACTTTTAACCATTTTTTCATTTTCAGTCTTGCAGAGGGTATAGTTTTATTTTTTTGCTTTTAATTTCAGCTTTTATCCTGGTCCTCAAGCCCTCAGAGCAGAGCTTTTCTCTTAGATGCCAACAGCTCACACCAGAACCAGACCAAAAAAAGTTCCAAGATGCCTTCATTGTCTCACTGAGGAATATGTTTTGTCCCAGGATAGTACAATATATATCATCACATTGTACTGGAGTTGTAAAGGAGTGTTTTTTAGGGTCTTGTTAATGGAAAAGAAAAACCAGAGCAGCAAGTATTGAACTCAAGTGTCACGGAAAACTACAGAGATGGCTGTGGACTGGCTTCTCACTGCCTGCTCCCAGCTAGGATCCTGGGCAGGTTTGGCCCTTTCCATTACAGTTTCATTGTTAGCTTCCCAGTGTCTTGAAGGAGTTTATTCCTTTTCAGTCAAGGACATCTTGAGAGAGAAGGTCTCATCCCCAGAAGGACTAGTTTGGTGAGCTGAGGTAGGTTCTGATTTTCTGACTCATCCAGCTCTCCTTGCTATTTTGCACTGTTTGCTTGAGCTCAACAAGCCTGTGCTCCCCAGTGGCTTCATCCGTGATGCTCGGAGCAGACAATATGCCCATCAGCCTCCTGTTTTCCTTTGGAGCTTCCTGCTCTGTTCAGCACAGTTTGTTCACAGCTGTTCCCTGCAGAGGGATTCCTTCGCTCAGCAGGATCTAAATTCGTTGCTCTTATGCTGACTCAGTCTCTTTGAGCCCAGAGCTGTCGCTGGTATTCCTTTACAATGTTCTCAGCGAAAGTACACGGTGTCTTGGCTTCTGTGGCAGATCAACAGGGTTTTCTCGTCAGATGGGATGTGTCTCTGATCTACCTTGTTTTTATGAATTTCAGCTAAATTGAGGGTTTCATTCACTGAGTGGTTTCTCCTGCCAAGTACAATGCAGGGAGCAAGTTCACCTTCTGTCTGAAAAACAGCTTCAGAATGAAACTGAAACAAAATTTGTGATGATTGTGATGATGCAGTTTGAAAATTATTTTATTCTCATGCTTATGGAAACTGGGCTCTGTGTGCTTGCTGGGCGTCTAAATGTAATAAAACTCAGTGCTAATCTGCCCAAACATTATAGCTGAAAAACTGCTGAAGGAAACTGCGGCTTGGGTACAAGTTTTAGAGTTCAATGTGTACCTAAGGAAGAAAAGGAAAGCTAGCTTTTGTATACATTTCAAAACTCAAGTTACAAATACAGACTTAAGTTGACGTACCACCTGCATGTGCTAATGCTCCATTGTTTAAGCTGCCATCAGAACTTGCTGGTTTTGCCAGAACGTAGTTTCAACTACAAGTTTTGCCTTACAGGAACAGCCTGGATTTAAGGCATCAAAATTATAATGAATTTACTAAGATGATGACAATTTTTTTCTATGAACAGCTTGTCAAGGATGACTCTTACAGTTCTCTCAGAGTAAAATACCAACAGAAATTTAATCTTTATTAAAACAAAATTAAAGGCAGTTTGACAGAGCTGTCTTTTTCTCTTTTGTAGAATGATGCTCTAAATATTATCCCTTTGTCAGAAGATGAGGAAGGTAAGGGGTGCCCCTGCTGTGCCCCAGACACACCTTAACTAGAAAGGACAAACTGGAACATCTTGAGGCTTAAGAAATTTCAAAAAGGAAAAGTTGTTTTTTTAAAAATATACTCTACTTGACTGCTCAGTACTTACTATGGGCCAGTTCTCTGCTAATTAGCATGTGGGTGCTGCTTCTGGAAGAACCAAAGCATATAAAGCTGCAGAGAATGTCATAAAACTGACACACTTGAGTGCTCTCAGCTATCAAGAAGTGAGTGGGTAATTTTAGAGGTACAAGCAAGCAATGAGGAGCTTTTTTCAGGCTTCAAATGTATCCCTATTTGTGGAGGTCAAATATGATATGGCAAATATTGGAGTAAGGATAAATGATCCATTTAAAAAAAATGGTATCTAGCTGACAAAGCAAAAACTGTCTTGCTAAGTTCATGTAATGTTAGAAGTCAATGGGAAGAAAATGTTTGAGATTTAAATTTTTTACTCATGACTGAAATTCAGTGTGAAACAGTTTGGTGCCGCTGGTTAGAGCACTACAATAGAGTGCACTTCAGCTAGGAGCTGAATGGAACAAACACAAGGGCTGGTGTGTTTGTACATTTACAGGCTGCCAGCTCCTTTCACTCAGGAACATCACCATTGCTCTAACAGTGGGAAAAGTGGCTGTTCAGAGGTTGCCATTTCTGGCAGGGCCTGCATCTCCAGCTTCAGGAGTAGGTTTGCTTCCATAATGGCAAAGAGGTTACATTGCATCATTCTGGCCAAGATGGGCCTTTGTTTGCACTTTTACTATTCTGCTGCCTAAATTGTTCTTTCCTGGATGTGAATGCTCACCTTGAACTTCCTGTTCCAGTTCCTTCATGATATTTATTCTAGTGAACCACTGAGAGCATAAGTCTGCTCTGAGTTACCTTGTGCATAATCCTGTTAATTTCTCTAGGTAGGAAAAAAACCACCAGCTTTTATAATTTTCTACGTTTCAAATTATATTGACAGCATTAATATATCTATTTTGGTTTAATGTTGGTGTGTTTCTAAACAAATTAAATCTCAGTGTGGCCACAGAGGCGATGAATACATAAAATGTGTATTAATGGATAACAAAAGGACGTAGCATCCTCTCATTGTCATGTCAGTTACTTCTGAGAATAATATTTTCATATTATCACATGTTCTAAAGCATTTGCTTTAGCCTCAGAGTAGTTATAGGAACTGCACAAGTTAGAGAGAAAAATACTGTTCTCCTTTCCCTGCAGAGGTTATCTGCCTCAGCTCTTGCAATCTGGGGTGCTTTATCAACTGTACAGCACTGGCTTGACAACGAAGATTATCTTTCCAGAGCAAGGAAGCATCCTGAATTTGGGAAAGAATTACTGTCAAAAGAGAGGCAGCTGAAGGAGAAAGCGTGATATTGTGTGAAGATGCTGCCGAGCCTCAGATAATTGCTTTTAGGGCTTTAATAAATACAGCTTTCTCTTCTCCAGATTGAACAGTCCGAGCTCCCTCACCTTCATGCTCCCTCTGTCAGGTGCTCCAAGCCCATAATCATCTCCATGGCCCTTCACAGGACCTGCTGCAGTTTGTCCATGTCTCCCTTGCACTGGGGAGCCCAGGAGAGGATCCAGCAGCTCCCCAGCTGTGTCTCACCAGGATGGGCAGGGGGGATGGATCACCCCTCGCCCAGCTGGCAGGACTGTGCCTGATGCAGCCCAGGAGGCTCTTGGCCTTCTTGGCCACAAGGGCACATTGCTGCCTCCTGCCCAGCTTGGTGTCCATCAGCCCCTCCTGCCCAGCTTGGTGTCCCTCAGCCCCTCCTGCCCAGCTCGGTGTCCCTCAGCCCCTCCTGCCCAGCTTGGTGTCCCTCAGCCCCTCCTGCCCAGCTCGGTGTCCCTCAGCCCCTCCTGCCCAGCTCAGTGTCCCTCAGCCCCTCCTGCCCAGCTTGGTGTCCCTCAGCCCCTCCTGCCCAGCTTGCTGTCCATCAGGCCCTCCTGCCCAGCTTGGTGTCCATCAGCCCCTCCTGCCCAGCTTGGTGTCCATCAGCCCCTCCTGCCCAGCTTGGTGTCTTGCCAGTCTCCTGCGGGCTCGTCCTCACTGTGACACTCCGAGCATGTAGCAGTCTAGTGGAAGGATGTTTTTTAAAGCAGCAAGAACACAATCTAGTCTTAGGGCCTGGATATAGAGATCTGAAACTCTCATAATTCTGCTGTTTTGAGAATAATCACATGGACAGAGATCCGCTTGCCATGGCCACTTGTGCTTGATCCCATTCCAATCATTAAAAAGCCCACTCTTTTTTCAATTTTTTATGAGAAAGGGAGTGTTCTTTCTATTTTGATACAGGCATTTTTCTTGACTGACTACTCAAAATGTTTCTCCCTTCTAAACAACATTTAATCATTAACGGTTCATATTTTAAAGTGCTATCTGTGTGGATATATGCCAGATTTCCTTAAAAGCGGACTTTCAAATGTTAATACAAGGATAAATGAACAGTTGATGAATAAGTCCTCCAGAAGCAAGCTGCTTTAGAAACACTTCATGAATATTCCCCATTACTGGGAAAAATTTTATAGAGCTTTAAAATAATGGTTGGAAGTCACTGAGTGTTGGTAACTGTTTTCTGAATGTGGACTAATAGACTAAAGTGATAATTATTTAGTTGCTGTTGCATTTTCAATGAATCATGCCATGGCTGTTACTGTACTATGTGATCTTTGAATTTTTATTTTCTATAGGCAGATAAAATCTGCTTGGTGGCCTCAGACTGTAGATGCTTCTGTGCAGTTGAAACATCCCTCAGTGCACAAGGGCACCCCCAGCACCCCTTCCTGGTCACACACGGGCAACTGTTCTGGGCCATTTGCTGCAAAGCATGGTTTCTTCCAACACAGCCTTTACTAGTGAACTTTCTGTTGAGGTGGTGACATGCTCATAGAGGCAATTTTAATGAATTTCATTTTGCTTTTGTACTCTGTTTCTTTTAAAAGGTTGAGCTAGTGTGAGGTAGCAACATATCCCACTTAGAAGATGGATACAGGCAATTGTGTCTACCTCAGAGGTGACAGAGAGCAAAAGTAAGATTGGTGGAGCCAAAGCCATCCTCCCAAACCTGTGTTCTGCAAAGCATCTCTCCAGTTACAGGTAACAGGGTCCCAAATTAAAAAAAAAAAATTAAATGTGCTGCTTGACTGCAGCCACATTAGCCTTAATTTCAGCAATATGGTGAGAACTCAGTCTTTGGGTTATTTAGTATATCCTGGAACTAAGAGCAGCTCTTGTTGTGATGTCACCAAGTAGAGTCACACTGATGTGTCAGCTGCCTTTCCCACCCAGGGAATTCCCAATTCCAAAACTGGTCTGCTTAGAGATGTGTTACCATCCAAACCCATCATCACTCAGGTAATTTTCTCATTTCCATGATTTGGACTCAGACCTGGACCAGACAAAGAATCAACTGATTCAACATGAATTATACTCTACATGAATTATACTGTGAGGAGATGCTCATATGCTCCATCTGCATAGTCTTTGAATATCAAATAATGCTTATCTGTTTAAAATGCTGAAATAATTGTATTAATCCATTTGAGCTCTGGAGCGGTAATGAGAAGTATTAAAATGTCATTTAAAGGCTAAAATCACAGGAGTCAAATACAGCCTTGTTGGAAAGGAGGCTCATAGCGTCTTATCCCATGCGGCAACATTAGAAATAGCTCAAGAGTCATCCAGAATTCGTCAAAACCTGAGGAAATAAGGATACACTGAAAACACAGCAGCTTGTAAATGGGCTGAATGCACAGACGAGTGAGGCCACTGGGCCTCCAATGACTCGATACATTCTATAAGATCATTCTGTGAGATCAGTCACTACATTTAGAGGAACAGTTATAAAGGCCATTTTTTTGTAATGTATGTAAAGGCCATAAATTTTCACAATTTCCACTTATAGAGTTTTACATATTTCTTGCCATACACTGATATGGTCTCTGCTGTACCCTGTGGTCTTGTTTAGAAGAATCACAGAATCATAGAACTATTTCTGTTGGAAAAAACCTCTAAGATCTCAAGTGCAGCTGTTAACCCATCACCACCATGTTCACCACTATACAGTGCCTCTAAGTGACACACCCACATGCCTTTGGAACATATCCAGGGATGGAGAATCTCTGGACAGCCTGTCCCAATGTTTGGCCACCCTTTCAGTGAAGAATTTTTTCCTGATATCCCACCTAAACCTCCCCTGGTGCAACCGTGAGGCCATTTCCTCTTACAGAATTTGTAAATGGGATAACACACTGGGTCTGAAAATGGAATCTTTGGAAGGCTGTAAAGCTTTTTATTTCTTGGTTCCCTTTGTAGTTGCAATTCTGAAGGGATTTTTTATCTGGTCTCATTAACAATTTTGTAGCAAGCTAAGTGTATTGGAAAATCCATGCCCCCAGTGGTAAATGGGTTAAGTGGTCAGCTAACTGTGCATTTTTCCACAGTAGCTACAGCCCTGCCTAGCTAATTCCTTCAGAAGCACTGATGCACCAGGAACATGTATTTCAAGAGCTGAGGTCTGCTGCCTCATCTTGTCAATGGAAAAGGTTTTCTGAATCAATATCACACTGAATTTTAAGAGCACTTTGACAGAGCAGGTACAGGTTTTTTACTGCTGTACAAAAAAACTATTCGTTTCTACAAATATAATGCTATTTTTCTGCAGCATTAAGTGAAAAAATGTACGGGGATAAAGGAGAATTTTGGAAAGGAACATCGCTGAGAATGAAAGGTCCGGAAAATATTATCTTCTAACAAAGCCTGCAAGTGGTCATTCTGCAGTAATAGTTTGCTGCTGTACATGAACACAATTGAAGTTCTCTGGCAAAGGTTTTCTCAACCCCATCCTGAGCACCGTGTCAGGCTATTGCCTACTGACAATTTTATAGAGGCCTTACTCTCGCAGGGGCCCACCCCCATCACTGCTGTGTGCCAGACACCTGCTGAGGGGCACCACCTTGGGCCGTGTACAAAAGCCATAATTCGCCACTGGTGATTTGAAGAGCCTGGGGGACCTCTCTCTCCCCTCCCTGCTCATGTGTGGGCTGCCTGTGTGGCCTGAGCACTTGGAAAGTTTCACAAGCACTAATTGCCCAGGCTCCTTGCCTGCAGCCCCCCACAAGCCTGAGGCTCATGCGTGGCTGCTTTGCTGCCAGCTGGACTGTTCGGAGCTATTTTCCACCTGCCGTCAGCCCAGACTGGCACAGCGCTGCTCTTGGAGTGTCCCTGGACCTGATCATTCTTGCTTTGAAGTAACGATGCTTTTTACCACTGATTTCAGACAGCTGGGAGTGAAGCCCTGCTCTAATTTGCATTTAATCAAGAGTATTTTTCTCTTTTCCTTTTTCAGCTTTGCTTTGCATCTTGTTTTTCTTTTTTTTTTTTTTTGTGGATATTAAAAATATGCAATAAAAAGGATCTGTTAGTGTTCAGCACTCTAAAACTCAGAGCTTTGTTGTTCCCTGGAAGCAATTTCTGAACTTTCTCTGCCTGACAGTGCCAGTAGGTTTTCTAGAACCAATAATCACAAAATGTCAGCATTGTTAAATAGGGACAATAAATTTTCATACAGTTTCATAAGATGATTTTACCAGACATTAAAAAGGTCAGGCATGAACTGTAAATAAATTCCCATCTCACAGCTATACGCCTCTTTCATTAGAGAATAAATTATCATTAAGATAAGCAGTCAAACAGTTATTATCCTGTTTTGTTATGACCCTGTCTTTTGCTAGTTAGATAGGCTCTTCTGTAAAGATAAGAAGGCTCAGTAAAAGTATGAAAATTCCTCTTTTGTAGAAAAGTGTGTGAAGAAAAAAGATTTTGGAGAGAATCCTGGATCAAATCTAGGCTATGTAGTTAGGCATCTCCTTTGTGTGATTTTCTGGAGCTGTCTGTGAGCAACTGAGCAGACAACAAAGAAAGGTCTAAGCAATGAAGTGAAGAGCAAAGAAAACCCCTCATCCACTTTCTTCTTGGTGCCGTGGTGAGCATGCACTCTGGTTCCTTCTTTGGGAGCCTTCTGGATCTGTGCCTATATTCCTATCACGAAGAAGGTGCACAGTGCCCGTGCTGGAAGTAGAGGGAAGGTGCGTCTGCCCTTCAAGTCCAGGAAGAGGCACGGCAGAAGGATGCATCCCACCTCCTGAGACTGAAGGGCCTTACCATATCTGCAGACCAGTTCAAATGCAGAATTTGCTTTGGGTACAGACAAGACCTGGCTTTTATTTGAATCCTCTTTGTCCTCTCAGCACTTGGAAGAACAAATAATTTAGAAGATCAGAGATGAGATCAACACCTACTCAACAGCTGTTATGGAAACTGTGTAGGATTTCCCCCATGTATCAGCAATTTAACCAGCTCTGCCCTTTGCCCTCTCAGAGCTGGGGGCAGTGAGAGCAAGCTTTGATTGTGGTCTGCAGATTGATTCCTGTGGCAGGCTGGAAAGCTGGGCTTGGACCAGAAGCTTCCCTGCACCCCCTGGAGAGCTGAGCCTTCAGCTGCCTTTTGCTAAGGACTCAGATGTGCCAGAGTGATCACTGGTCAGGTTTGCTTGGTGGGAAATTGGCTGTGAACTTTTTGTTCACAGATTCACAGAATATTTTTAGTTGGAAGGGACCAACAAGGATGAAGGCTGCAAATTTAACAGGCAGCTGGTCTTGGATGTAAATGTATTTGCTTTGGTGGAATAGAAAGTTGAGATTAGGAATGAAATCTTTCCCAAGCATTCATGTGGGGCACAAAGCTGAATGGAGACAAGTGACAGAGCAGAAAGTTTCTTAGAACTGGTAGCTTAATCAGAGGAAGAAAAATAGTTTGTCAACATTTTAATTGGCCAGAATAACTTGTTATTTGGTTAATTGATTAATCACTGTGTTTGTGTGGGGTGAAATAGCCCGTGCTGATATAGCACAGGAAGGTGATGCTTTGATGCTACTGGCGCTGATTTTGCCCAGATGATGGCGAAGGTGGCCTCCACATGAGGCATCCCCAGGACCAGCCAGTGTGGCTCCATGTAGGGGCCAGGGTGCTGAGGGGCACACTGCACTGCCCTTGCTGGTTTGTTTAGCCTGGGCTTTGTGCCAGGCAGTGCCCCTCAGCTGGAGCTGTTTCTGTCCCAGGGTGCCTGGCTCAGCCCCACGAGCAAGCTCGTGCTCGGATGGTGCCCACCAGGTCAGCGGAGCAGACCAGCAAGTCTACCTGCCCGCCCAGCCCTGCTGGGCCAGTGGCATCCGAGGAGCCTCTCAAAGGCGGTTTTCTTAGCACCGCTTTGGAAAGTAGTGGTAATTTAATAACTGATTCCTCTGAGCCAGGCCAAACTGCCTGTGACACCTCACAGAAACCTGTGTTAGCAAAATGACTCAGTGCCTGTTGACTCAGCCCTTCCATCAGGTGTGTGTGACAGGAACACCAGCCCTGCTGTTCGCAGGGACGCGAGCTTGGCTCGTGTCCTCCCCAAGTGCTGCAGCTGGCAAATCACTGCTCATAAATAGTTTTTCCAAAGACAACCTCCTCCCTCTATAAGGAAGATTTATTTGTGGAAAATATTTCAAAGTGTGGTTATATAGCATCTGGCATAAATTGCCCACACAGAGTAACTGGACAGTTGGATGATCAATTAATGCTGGCTGCTCTCCATCCTATTGTTTCGAAGGTATCAGGTAATGGATGGTTCATGTGCTCTATGCATTATATAAATAATTTAGTTTATGTCTAGGAAAATATGTCTTGTCCATGAAGCAGAGAATTACTGGCTGTGTGGCTCAGAGATGCCTCTAAACCGTTTCAGTCGTGTAATAAATTAGGATACAGTGAAAGAATTTATTTTCTTCATCATTGCTGTTATTTGATTCAGCTACTGCAAAGATCTGTGTGAAATTCTATTGCCTGTACAAATATTACAACATAAATTTTAGAGTAAGACAAAAAGAAATTATGTGAGATCAGAAACAATAGCTGTACTGCTGTAGGAAGGCTTCATGGGATATTTGCTTACATTGTTTCAAAGAAACAGAAATTTCATACTGCTTTTTCTCAGATAACCAAAATTTTATGTTTTTAAGCTATTACTATCAGCCAAATGCCCTAAAGAGGGACTTTTCCCTAAAAGAGAGCACTGAAAACACCTCCCAATGTCTGATCACATTTGAAGTCAATGTTGAAAATTCTGCTGAGTTACAGAACAGCATGATTTTTCCCCAGATGTTTCTGTTCTTTACTGAAGCATGTGGCTACACTTCTGAAAGCAGTTAAATTACTATTGCAAAGACGTTGCCACCCATTGGGATGCTTAGTTTGCCTTAACTATGACTTTTTTGGATGTATTTGATGATGTGACTGTAACCAGAGAGTCTTTAGATTACCAGCTTGTCAAGAAAAGTTGACTTCCCTTAGAGTTTTCTACTGTTCGCTTTTACTTTGATTAAGAACCCTTTTTGTTTGGGGCCAGCACTTAAAAAAAACTCTTCTTTTTAATTACCGGATCAAATTATCCATGTTTCTATCCCAGACTTCGTTAAAATGCATAACCTTTATTTTTATGAGCAGTGCCTCAACAAGTAATAGCCATTTCTTACTCTAAAACACCTTAACCACCCCCAGAGCGACATTATTTAATTCCTGTGTGTACCTACAGCATATAGTAGAGGGGGCTATTATACCCATAAATGAATTGCATTATCCATGGGGGATGCTAAAAAGGTAATGAAAAGTTAATGTGGTATTTGCTTCTTTTCTATATACTCATTAAAATGATTTATAACTGTGATGTTTATCTAAACCCACAATTAGAATATTAGATTAAGTGTTTACTTTTGATGTGGTACATGTAATTTTGTAGGAAGCCAGAATACCACTTCAGCCCAGTACACAGGGAATTGAGAGAACAACTTAAGTTGTTTCTCAGTTAATTACTGTTCCCATTTGCCTCACCCTCTCTGAAAATGTCTCTCAATTAGAGGGGCCTGGTACAGGATGGTGCTGATGTTTAGCATCTTACAAAGTTGAATTGGTGGTGTTTCCATAGGAAACAAAATCTACTGAGTGTTTCAAGTGCAGACTGGGGATTTGAAACCAAGTGAACGATCAGCAAGTCTGTGTTCCTGGAGGAGATTGTTTGTGTCCCCTTTGATGGGTGGGCTGGAATTCCTATGAACTGCAAGGAAAAAATAACAAAAATATCTGACCATCCTGAACAATGTTTCTCAAGCCACTAATCCAGCCCCAGCAGTGGTAAAAAGTCTATTCTGTTCTGACAATATGAGCAGCTGGGCACGCACCTGCTGTCAAAGCAGAGGGCGGCGGGCAGTTCCTGTAGCCTGTGCAGCAGCAAGCCGTGCACAGGGCTGAGGAGATGCAGACAGATGAAGTGGGTCACAGGACAGAGGCAAAGGTGAGGTTATTTCCCCACCTTTTTCTGGGGGTATGAAGGTAGACAAAGAGGTGCTACATGGCAAGAAAATGGAGGGAAATGAAGGGGAGCAAGTTGGAGGCCAGGAAAGAAGTGGAGCTGTGATGGAGAGGTGCTGAGGGAAGGATAAAGCAAATTCTGGCCTGAAGAAAATCATTCACCTGGAGGGATGCTACTTGACTTTCACCTGCTGGTCTCTATATGATTATTTGAGGACTGTGAGGACTGTGCACACCAGTGATGCTCAGCAGTGTGGCAAAGGTATAAAACCACCTCTGCCTTAATGCAGGGAGTTTTGTCTTGGCAGCGATGAGTTGTAATTAAGCCTTCATTCTCACAAGCCTTTAGCTTTTTCCTTCTGTTTAGCTTCTAACTTAGGATCAACTAAGATCAAGGATTTCGTCAGCAGCCTTTCCAAAGCTGATAGCAGCCCAAAGACAGCACCAGTGTCCTCACATGTGGGCATAAGCAGCATGTCTTCCCTAGCGTGAATTCAGTTGCAATAACAGCTTGTGTTCTTCACCCGTATTACTGGGACACTCAACAGCCCCACCAGCATTTGTGTCAGCATTTTCTTTATAAACTCATTTTTGTTTCTTGACTGACAAAGTGCCAAATGCATGTGCTGTTGCCTCTCAGCTGAACAGAAAGATGTGAGAAACTGTGTTTTTCTGCTCCTAGTAACGGAAGAAACGTATTGGCTGAGTTTCAGAAAAGTGGATCAGATGCTGAAGTTCATGTCACTGAAGGTATTTTGGAGTGTCTGACATCTGAGTTAATCCTTTTTTCCATCCAGGAAAGAAGGAGTTTGAAAGTTTCGGTGTGACCAGACTCATGGGCATGAGCTGAGCCACACTGAAAATATTATGGCTCATCATAGACGTGGTATTTGATGCTTTTGTGTCTGTGGACTGATTCTGCATCTCACTAATTTAATTTCATGCTGCTTCAATTGCATGAATATGTGCTCAAGTAGGCACAACCTGCTCCTCGTCCTTCCCACAGAGTGGTCTGAAACAAGGGCTCCTCTGCAGGTTCCCAGCTCCCAGCAAGACGGATCAGAGCACAGCCAGGCTGGAGGATGCTGCAGCCTTGCTATGTCTTTTTCTTGGCTCTGGGACCACAAAAAAGTTTGCTGATTCTCAGGAAAATGTATTCCTGCCCCATTCCATTCCTAGTATCAGGGCACTAGGCTTGGTCTTTAGTTTGCATCTGCCTCTTTCCTATGTCTCCCTGATCAGGGCAAATGCCACAGCATCAGCTTTGTCTTTTCCTTCAAGAGCTTCATGGAGCTTTCGGGGCTTCTATCAGATCTTCATTCCCCATCTCATTTGATGAAAAGTGGTTTTTGTTCTTGCCGAATATGGTTACTATGCAACATAACAGCAAATAGCTGGGTGTGATGCTGGATGGAGTTTGTTGCAACAGCTTTAACTGTGATAAAAAGCATGTGCTCAATGTTATTTTTAGACTTGTGTGTGCTAAGAGGTCATAAAGTTTTAATCTAAATACAGATTAGTATAAACACACAGCTCTCAAGCCCCTTAATACTGAGATCTCTATGTCTCCCCAGGTTAGAGCTTGCTTACACAATGGAAAAATCAGACTTAACGCAGAAGCGAAGAAGTCCTTTCATATTCCCCTGCTGATTTTGTTTTTCTTCACATCACACCTTTTTGGTAAGAAAAATCATTGTGGTGACTGATGGGTCTGGTGGACCAGTGAGTTGAGCTGCTGGGAGGTAGGGATCACTGCGGTTCAGGCTGGGACTTGCAGCTGGCCTCATCCATCCATCTATCCATCCATCCATCCAGGGCCCACTCCGTACTGGGGCTCATATTGCACTTCTGAGAAATCCCCTTTATTTCTTTGCCTTGTCTTCTGCAGGGAACATGATGAGTGTTGCATGTCCCTGCCCAGTTTTGTCCTCTATCCCCTCTCCTTTTCATGTGTATGTGCACAGATCTGCAAGCACACACATTTGTTAACCTACACTCGAGTTTGTGTTTAGCACTCTCACTCCTTCACGTCAAGCAGCACTCTCATATTTTTCTAGCACAGAGCAATCTCTTTGACCTTTCTTGAAATTCTGGACTCAAGCTCAAGTTTCATTAGCCCTAATGAACCAAGACTTTGCACTTGGGGTTCAAAGATCCAGTGCTAGCAGGTGTGGAAGAATATAGAGGTGGCTTAGATAGCATTTACCTAAAGGGTGGCTTGAAAGGTGCAATCTCCTCCTATTTTCTCCTCCTCCACAGCAATGTCCTCCTATTTTCTCTGCCCTTTTATAGAGATAAAACCTCCAAGAATGATGCTGGAGGAATTAAAGTATTTTCTTAGTTTATTTGCCAAAAAGCAATTGATTTTTAAATCTGTTGTTATTAATACACTTTTAAACAGTGGCTTCATTAATACTTACACTACCATGAAGAGAAATAGTTTTAAATCTGGAGTTGTGCTAATTTCTAGCTAACATCTCTTGACTTCTCTGCAAATCTGTTGCTTGTCTCTCAGCGCCATTCTGCCCTCCTCTGTGAGTATCAAAGGCAGCTGCTCTTATTGCGGCTCTTTTGTCACTGACTGGAGAAATTTTCCCAGTAATCCTGTTGGAGGCAGCAAACAACAAAGAAATGGCTAAAACGCGACGATGCCACCTATCCCCAGGGAAAGCCCCAGCACTTCAGTCCCAGCAAAGCTATTTGTAAAATGTATGCGAATTCCTCAAGTCTGTGGCAGCAGGAAGGTGACCTGGCACAGGAGATCACAATGCTTTAACTTGTGCTGTATTCACCTCCTGCCCAGCTCCAGCTCTGTCTGCTGCCCACAGCGCGGCTCCTGTGTAATGGCTTTTGTCATTCTCACCTCTGCATCTGCCTAAAGTCCTCAGAGATTTCAACCTAATGAAATCATTCCCCTTGTTTCAGAAGGAACTTGGCTTTTCCTAGTATCCTGTGCTGCTGCCACACGCCCGAGGGCAGGCATTTCAACTTGTCACTCATTGTGAATGCGAAAAGAGGATATCTATGCCACTAAGGGGACAACTGCTCACTTTTAAAATCCTTGATGCTTCCCTAGCATAGCTCAACTCCCCAGGGTACTGGCGTCCATGAAGTTGTGCTGGCAGAGACGTCAGCCCTCTTCATGTCACACTTGTATCTTTGGCATTTTAATGGCCTCTCGGGATCACACAGAGGTGGTGGTGGAAAAGAAAGGTTACCAAGGAAGTACTGTAGTCTCAGCTACAGAGGAGAATGAAAGAAGGCAGCATGTCAGACAGATGATTGTCACAAAATTATATGTATTTTTGAGTGAAATTCGCAGAAGTCAGTGGCTTTTATTCACCACAGGATTCCAGTAAGAGGCAGTCAGGTACACAACACTCACCAGAGATGGTTTTGACTTCTGCCAATGGGCTAAATTATTTTTCCCTCAAGGGTCTGTACTGAGTCTCCATTACCAGGAAGACCCTCATCACACCCCAATGTTTCTGGTGATGATGCAGTCTATATGAGCTCTGTGGGGATATTTCAGGTCATACATAGCAATACTTTTCACTGATGGCCACAAGACCAAATTCATCCCTTCTTACATCACTTCATCGCAAAGATGGCCCACTGGGAAATGAAGTGGAGAAGTGATACTCTAATCCTGACAAAGCACCTCTTTTTGCCAACAACCACAGAATAAGAGGTAAATGAAGGTAGAATGTGAACCATTGCTGATCTCTTTCCTTTTCCTGGCTGCTAGAAGGGAAATCTGTATTTATTTCCTTATCTTTTCTTGATCTTGTCTGATCACTGGGGACAGGTTTTGACCCCTGCCTGTTTGCCACCAGCTCCTCTCCTCCCTGACAGCTGAGTGCCCAGCGCTGCTGGCAGCTGTGGGGCTAAGTGAAAAAGAACTCTAGTCAGAATTCTGGTCTCCACTGCAGCCCTATAAGAACAATAATTTCTTTCAAAACCTTCTTTAAATACACAATCCAAATGAGGTTCATTCCAGAAGAGCAGATCCTGGACATAATGTACTTAATTCTGAGTTATCAAAATTCAACTGAGAGGTCTCCAGGGGGATGACCTCTGCAGGGTCCCCTCAAGCCTAAATTTTCCTATGAGGCTTCAATCATTCCTGTGTGGCTCAGTCCAAGTCGCACCACCAAACTTGCACAGATGCTGTGCTGGGCTTTGGTGGCAAACAACAGCAGAATATTTTGGACTTGACCTCAAAATTGCATTTGGACATGATAATTCATGCAGTACTAGCGAACTGTGAGGCATGATGCACTTTTCCAAAGACAAGAGTCTGTCACAGGTGTATTTTACCAGAACTGCTTCAGATCTAAAGCTAAAGCCTTAGGATCCTTCTCTGACTCTTGTTTCTGCCCCTTTTGGTTATTAACAGCACCATTATCCAGAAAGAATTATAATTCCTATAAATAAAACAGGTTTCTTTTATTCCTAGGCCCTTTCAATTAGCCAAATCAAATTTCAAGTTCAGCAGCATCAGCAGCTTGTGCACCATAGATCCCGATGGTCATGGCCTGTTGGGTTTCAGCACAGCTTTTTATGACTGAGCACTCTTTCCTACAGATCTATATGGTGATGGCAGGCCAGTGTGTTTGGAGAATGGGCTTGGCTCAGTGCTCTGGCAGGCAGAGCCAGGAATAAGGACAGATCTGCTGATTCAGGGTCCTACAAACATAGCTGATCTCACTGCAGTGAAAATAGGTCACTAATCACACATGGCCAGCATCCAAAAACTAGCCAGGAAAATTGAATATCTGCTGGCTGAAATCTCTGTTTTACTCGAATGCACAAAAAGAAAGCAGTCTGCTTTAATTTGTTTAAAACAACCACCAGATTATGTGACCAGGAGATGAAGACAGTGATCTTGCTCCACTGTTATTTTTTCAAGCAAGCAACTCATTTATTGTTCCAGCCCATCCTTCGCTTCCGTTCTCACACATTAAAATAATGTGCAGTTCACACTTCTGTTTTTAACCTCAGTTACAGCAGGAAGGTCTGATTTCTAAAGAAAAAATTAGCATTAGCCTGTATGATGATGACACTGATTTCTTTTATAGGCTTTTTTCTAGTGAAACAAGTAAGTTAATATTGCCATAATTAGATCTTTCTAAATAAAAATAACATGGAAATTCCTGGTTTTGGTTTTTTGTTTTGGGGGTTTTTTTTTTGTTTTTTGTTTTTGGTTTTTGGGGGTTTTTTGGTTTTTTGTTTTGCTTTGTATTTTGGTTTTTTGGTTTATTATAAGACGAAAACCTTCTTTTCTTTTTAGATCATTCTGAGTTTTCTTTTTAAGCTAGTTGCCCATGCTGACATCCTGAATAATTTAATGGGAGAGCACTTAGACTGCAGCAGGGCTGAGAGTTACTGATGTGGAATAAGTGTACCCTGATGTTACACAATGTGCGTGGTGAGAGGGAAAGTCCAATCAATATGAATGAATCCCTTTTTCCATTGAATAAATGCTGTCTCAGTCAGCAACTGGGGAAAATCTGGATGCTTTGTAGAGATAAGTTCTACAAAAATGTTAGGTCTGTCTCTCTCTAACAGGCCAGATCAGGCCCATTTCCTTTGCTGAACATCATCAGCTGGCAAGCGGGAGTGGTCTTCACCTTCAATTGTGGACTGAGTGGTGACATGTCCTTGTGAAAAGGGTTATTGAAATGTGAGTAATTGCTGTTTGAGTGGTCAGAAATAATTGCTTGTACAATTTAACTGATTACCCAAAAGAGGCTGATAAAAAAATTGCACATTCAAGTTTGTAAAAATTTTTTCAGCGTATGTGCTCTTTAATATTCTCAAGCTATGCTAAAAGAAAGGTAATACTTGAGAGTGGGTAATTCAGGAACAGAACTCACAGGAGCACTGGAATTGCCTGTATATTATGCTACAGGTGGTAGTTGTAGGGTCATTTTTGGTCTCCTGCCACTGGCACTGGTCCTTCCCCTGCTCCCAGGTGAATTTCTCCTCGCTCCTCCCAATCTCCATCATTCCTGCTACCAGCCCCATCTCTTGTGTGTTGCCCAGGTGCTTCCCCAAGAGACAGCCATACTCTGCTGACTGCCCAGGGAGCTGTTTCCCACCTGGAGAGTCCTGTGCTTGGCCACGCTACCCAACAAATAGATTCACAGCAGTCCCTGCCAGGACACAAGGGACAGCAGAGGAAAATGGCATGCTTTTCCAGGGTTCAGTAGTCCAAGTCCTCCTTCATTTCTCTCTCACCCCATGGCCAGTGAGCTCTCATTGCAAACAACAGGAAAGAGTTTGTGGAGCACACACAGCCACATCAGATTATGAGATGTGGTCCTTTCAACCTTGAGAGGATTTGTAGTGGCTGAAGCCCTGGCTGTACTGTCTCCATTGGGAAAGCCAGCGTCACTGCCATGCATCAGTGACATTTCTGCAGTGCTTACGGTGAAGCCAACGCAGGAACAGACCGTGTCATCACCACACCGAGCTCAGCTTCTGTTTACAAATAAGAGGTTTTGTGACTGTGAGAGTGTCTCTGATGGTAGGTGATTCTGCTAGTCCCTTAAGGCTGATATCACCGATTCAGCCAGCAGAGAGTTTTTGATGGATGTTGTGTGCCTGACTGGCTCTTGCTGGAATCTCACACTAAGTGAAAACAACTCATTTCTTACAGGCTACACAACTCTGAGTGCAATGTTATGAGAAGTGTTCATCAAGTGTGTAATATAAGCAGATTTTGAACTCACTGTTTTAATAACAAGCTGTCGATGGAAATCGTAAAATAATTCACAGTGAGACAAAGGACTGAACAATTCAGATGAAGAACTGAAATCAGACCTGAGACTGGTTTCAAATGCCTTAATTTGTCAAGTTATATTCTGGAGTTAGATCCTTACCTGACACAAATTAAGCCTTTCTGCCTTACATCATCTGAAGCATACCTAGGGCAACATGCAATACCCTTTAACCTCTTCTCAGGAGTGAACATGCTGCAGCAATAAAGGGATTTTCAGCAAAGGAAAGCTCACAGTCCCTCAGGAGGGTCTGCAGGCCCTCTAGGGGCAGGGCAGTATGGCCTTGGGTGAATTAATGTGTATTTTCTTTGGCATGTGCATACATAAGGACATACTTAGGCCTCCTGTTTATTTGCTTAGACAGGCAAGGCTGCAGAGGGAGCAGTGGAGGAATGAACACCAGAAATGTTTGAGCCCAGTGTAAGGTAGGAATAAATTGCCTTTGGGAAGTGTCTCCTGAGCAGCCAAAGAAAGTTAAAGAAGGAAGCTGGAAACAGCAAGCCCCAAGCAAAATAACTCCAGTGGTTATCCTGTGGGGCATATCAGAGCAAACCTCAAAAGGCACCCTGTAAATAAATCTCCAGCACTGACTGCCAAATACATGTACATCAAAAGTCAAGCCCTCATCCATGGACTCACATAACACAGTCTCAACGGAGTTTATCTTTTCTGCCCTCTTTTAACCCAAAACAAAGTTGTTGCACAAGACTATGAATCAGCTCTAACATACCCCCTGTGCTGGGTTGTCGGCCAGTTACTGGCAGCTCTCACTGACTTTTTTTCTCTGCAATGTGCACATGTTTCTGCACAAGCACATTCAAAAGCATTTCCAATTCCAACTTAAATCCACAAATCCGGGGAAATTCTGAGTTAAGCTCACAGCCCATAGCAGTTGTCTTTTGACATGAACTGGTTAAAGCAATTCATCCTTTTATGATCCTTTGATGAGGGACTTCTGTTAAAAGAGAAATGTGCTGGATTTTATGCTTTGAGCAGCTCATCTAACTCCTTAATGTTTCCATAAAACAGAAGATCTTGTTTTGTTATCCTAAATAAAAAATAAATGTTTTGCCTGATGTTCTATCATCATGTAGTTCTGTAATACCTGTTCTCCAAGAACTTTGAAATGCTTAATAAATCCTGTCTTGACCCCGTTGCTATGCTTTTGAGGTAGGTAAATGTTGTTATTCACCTGTTAGCATGGAGAAAGGCTGTTCTAGAGAGTACCCTGTCCAAAACCATGAGTGGTTAGCAGCTGTGCAGGGAAGGGGGCTGGGCTCATTCTCTGTTTTCTGAGTTAGACCTTGTACCTGGGAGTTCAAAATAGGTTATTTATAAACTGCAAGTGGAAACATTACAGTTTATCTTGTGACAAATATTTGGGGTTTTCAAAAAGGATTAGGAGGATGGAGTTCAGTACCAGAATACAGCTCAGGGATTTTTCTACAGTTTATTTTGTAGCCTTGAACAAGATAGTTTGCTACATAAAAGACATATGTAAACATAAGTGTGTATTAGAACATAAATAATATTTTCCACTTCGACAGATCCTGGAAATATTTCCTCTAATGTAACATGATGTCAGCTGGGCTGGCAGGGAAAAATTCACTAGCAGTTCCCAGGTTCTGGAAGCAGTGATGCTGGGACATATCTATGTACAGAGAGGAAAACACCTCACTACTTTTTTCCTTGATATTTCCTCAGTCTCCAAACAGATGATGGTTACTTTGTGGCACAGCTTTCTGCTTCAGGCTGCTAAAAATGTCCCTCATTGCAAGCCTGCAGTTTTGCACAGAACATCTCTATTTTCATAAAGGACAGGGAATTTGATCAAACTTATCCACTTGCTTTGTTTGCACACATACTGCTTTCTGTTGCAGGAGAACGACCTGAAGATATGGAGTGGTGGGAAAAATGTTTGGTCTTATCCAACCAAGCAGCTTTTCCATTGAGATATTAGAAAAGTGGTTAAATGAAAACATTTGCTGTGTTGCCTTTTCGAACTTCCAACAGCGTTTCACTATCCTTGACACTGGGAAATGGGCACCTAAAATCATTGTGAGGGCTCCTCATGCTGCTGGCTTATGGATGGGGATGCTGTCTTGCAGCAGGCAGCCGTACCAGCTGCATTGTGCCATGTTCTTTGCTGCTTGGGGTCACTGCAGGAACTACAAGCACAAGAAAATTTTACTGAAAAGTTGACCCTTGGACAGAATCGGGCACAGTCATCTGTGTTTTGTGCCTTCAAGAGAAATAAATTTTAAAGGTACAGGGTTTTTTGGCATTTTGGTTTGTTTTGGTGGTTTTTTTGGTTGGTGTTTTGGTTTTGGTTTGTTTGTTTTGTTTGTCTTTTTTGTTTTGTTGTTGCTGTTGGTTTGGGGTATTTGTGGTGTGTGTTTTCATTTTAGTTTTGGGGTTTTTTTTTAATTTAAAAAAAGAAGGGAAAAACAAACAAAAAACCCTATGAAACAGGAATATGGGAACGCTATTGGTGCTGGTGCACTCTAGCTCTTGTGCAATGACTGACATGTCTGAGGGTAAACAGGCAGGTTCCCCCAGCCCCAGCCCATCCTTCCCCTCTAGAAGCTAACATTGCTGGAAAGAGGTGCCGAAGCAGCTGGCACCAGAAGGACAAGTGGCTATGTAATGTCACACCACTGGGGAGCAGAGGGCACAGGCAGCCCGGCTGGGAAGACCCTGTGGAGTGGTGCAAGCCCCACTCTGCCTCGCTGGATGTCTGCACGGTGATGATCTGTCTGGCCAAGAATAGCAACGCTCAAACTGCTCCTCTTTCAACTGGGGCTGCCATGCTTTCGTAACAGCTCATGAAAGGTCATTTTTCACTGGGAATTTTGACTATGGTTGGTCCAAAAGGCGGGGGGGGCTGGTGCTGGGGGACTTGAAATGACAATTGTATTGATAGAGCTGGTGGTCACTAAGGCAATATCAGCCTGTGGGCAGCAAATAAATTTCTGCCTCTCTGGATTTCATCCCCACTGCCTTCTCCTCTCCCCTGGGCAGGGGACTTGGGCTCTCTAGCCTGTCACCCTTCATTGAGCAACCAGTCTGCCTAAAGTGACTGCAGGGTGGTTTTGCATGTTCCCAAAGGCACGACGCAGCCGTTCCTCCAGTCTGTGCCACTGGAGACACAGCCTGGATCTGACCTGGGGCAGGCAGGAAGCTCTTGTTGGCACCAGGAGCCAAAGGCAGGGCTTTGCCCTGAACCTAAGAGAGGCTGTTCTAAGAAAAGCACAATGATGTCCCTGGGCACTTTTGACAGATAGCTGAGACTGAAAAAGAAGTAGGAGCATGGACATAATCTATGGGAATAATTCAAATAAACGAAAGAACTTAAATTTTCTGAAATTCCCAAGCTTCATTCTTGCCGTGGTTTGATGCAGGCCAAATGCCAGGCACCCACGACAGCCGCTCACTTGCTCTCCCCTGCCACAGCTGGGCAGAGGAGAGAAAAAAAAACAATGAAGGGGTCATGAGTTGAGATAAGGACTGGGAGAAAACATTGCCCAGCTGTGGAAGGGGAGAGAGCGAGTGAGTGGCTGTTGTGGGTGCCTGGCATTTGGCCGGTGTCTAACCATGACAATTCTTCACTGTATTTACTAAATCATACTGTACCAATGAAATGCCAGTAAGCAACATGAGGATGTTCAGAAAGGCCCTTCCATTCTGAAGCTGGCTCTTTCAGCAGTGGCTGATGAAATGATGCTCAGGTGGGTTACTCTAGCTGGCCATTGCCAAGAGCAGAGTATTTTCATGTTGAAATGACAGGACGAAATGCATTATATTTGTTTGCTTGTTTGTTTGCTTACTTGTTATGGAAGTGAGTTGTTTTTCACTCACTTGGTGATGTGGATGTGGGGAAATGGTGGAACTGAAAAGTTGCTGTGAAAGTCAATGTCTTTCTGGGAGGCATGGGTTGGAGATTACACACATCCCAAAATGTGCAGACAGTTTAGCAGTGCACACTTCTAGCTAGGATGACAAAGACTTTCACTGTGCTATCCTCTCTGAGGGGATTAAATGTCAAGCTGTAAAGCCTTTTGACTTTGCTTACAGCTTAAAATCTGATTATTTCTTTTATGTGCAGTGGAAAAACTACCATGAGCAATTTATCCCTCATAA
Source organism: Acanthornis magna (assembly GCA_036785705.1). Taxonomy (NCBI): domain Eukaryota; kingdom Metazoa; phylum Chordata; class Aves; order Passeriformes; family Acanthizidae; genus Acanthornis; species Acanthornis magna. The sequence goes on from JAWUZG010000001.1 coordinate 30,756,611, forward strand.
AAAGGTATCCAGTGACCTGGTGATTGGAATACTTCTCATAGAAATTGGGATTCAGGTCCCTGCTTCAGATCAAGAGGAGTGTGGGACTTGAGCCTGGCCACCCATTACTTCTGTCCCCACTGTCATCACCTACTACCTGATGTGAAATCCATTGCTGTCTGCTTTTCTCCAGCTCTGTGACTTCAGTCCAGGAGAGGATTCATGGCTAAAGATCCTTAACACTGTTAAGTATCTAGCTGCCCAGAAGGAGCACGCAGTTTGTTTTTAGGTGGCTGACTTCTGGAGTGTTGCCAGGTGCTGCAAGGAGAAGCAGGGATTGTGTGGAATGTGACAGCAGTGAGACTAAAAATTGGAGTTTCCATCCTCCTGCTAGGAGCATAACTTCAAAAGCCATCTCTGAAGCCTTTGCTTAGAAACTGTCTGAAATGAATGCCAGGATGTGTCTTCACTTCAGCAGGAGGCATGGCCTACATGTGTTTGTACTTCACAGAAGTTTGGATAGCAGGGCCTCAAAGGTTAAAATCTGTTGCTGATACCCAATAAAAGGAAAGGTGAGGCCTCTGTAGGGATGCAAAGAGGGCAGCTTCGCTAGCAAAACTAGCAAATAGATCCGTGCAAACATGCTGGTGTTCACATTTGCTAAGCGTGGAGGAAGCAGCCCCAGGGGTTGTGGTAATGAGCACTTGTACAGAAAAAGAACGGGTTTTATCCCAATGGGTGGACAGGGAGGGCCACCTTTGGGCTTTGCCATTGGCTTGACCCATGCCTGTGAACACAGCCCACCCCAAAACTGGAGCCCAGATGCCCAGACCAGGTCGGGAGGGTGCAGGCCATAGTTATGGGGAGCAGAGGAGGCCCCATGGCATCTCCCATGGCAGACACAGACTCACAGCATCAAACTCAAAAAGAACCACAGCCGCATTTTGTGCAAGACTTTGCTCCTAGAAACCCTTACGTAGTTCTCAGGCTTAAACCTCACTTAGTTACCTCACTAAGAGCTCTGTGTGCCCATAAATGCTATTTGTGCTCCACAGTGGCAGTAAATGTTTGGCTTTTGCTCGGTTTAGTGTGACTGAGGCACACAGAGGAAATTACAGGGAAAATAAAAGGCTAGCGTGTGACAAGAAAACTGTGTTTAAGCAATAAGGCAAAACTGATCAATTGTGGACCAAAATGTCATGGTGAATGTGCAGCACAGGCAGAGGGACTGGACCAATGGGGTGGATTTTATAAAGCCCTCATTTATCTGGTAATTGACCTTCCAACCATATAGAAGCAGGTTGAAGTACCATTGCAGTTTTACTCCTTTTTTCTGCCTTTTTAAAATCATGTATAATCTAGAAATAGATACGACAGCAGGTTTTTCAAATGGCTATTTCACAGTAAAAACTTGATCTGAGCACTTACCTACTTGCTGAAACATCTGCAAACTGCTAGTTTTTTGCTGTCTGCAGCCACTTGAGTACAGGCTGATACACCAGAGAGCCTGTATTTTGTCATCTTAAGTTTCCATGGGGTTTTTTTTGTCTGCCACCTGAATTTTCCCAGGCTTTCTTTGTGCCTAAAAGTAAGCAATCAATTCCCTTTAAAGCTAGAATGAAATCTATTTAACTAGGTTTTATTTATGGAGGTGGGTTCTTCCACAAAAATATTTAAAATATTTGAAAATTTACCATTTTAAGATCAAGCAATGAATGAGCTTTTTAACTTGGCAGTGAAATGCCCAGGGACTAAGCTGCCATAGGCATTAGAGACACCAGGAGCAACAACCCTCAGAGCTGGACTGCCAGGGCTTTCATAACCCACCAAACCTCTTTTGGGCAGGAACCCATCACCTGTCCCTGTTGATGTGAATCAAAGACAATATGGAGAATATCATTCAAATAGCTACGATCTGAGAGGATGAGAAAAACTGGAAGCTAGTGCCTGGTGCTCTGGGGAGATGGAAAAATTTTAAGGCATTGAAAAATAACCTCTGTTTTCCCAGAGAGCTTTCCTTGCCCGCACTCACCAGCAGGAAGGGACGAGCAACAGCTGTCACTGCTGCGGTGCAGGCAGCACTGGGAAGGGGTAAGCTGGAGGCTTAAATCAGACAATTTCTAAAAGAGATGCCCAGCCTGACTGCATGGCCTCAGATGTTATCAATTTGGATTTTTATCAGGGTTATTTTTCTGACAGAGAGGATGGGTTCCCTCCTCATCTATTTCCCATGAGTAAAAAACTCCAAATGAAAGTCTTGGAAGGAAGAGCTGCCAGTGTTTAAGAACGAGGAGGGACTGGTTTTCCCCATTTGTGCTTTTTTAGTATCATTTAAAAAAGGGGGAGAAAGATGGTTTGGGACACTCCTGGGTGCACAGCTCCTAAGGCAACCAGATTTACACTCTGGAGACGGAGTGTTCTGTCTCACCTCTCCTCCTCACAGAGAGGTAACTCACAGGTACGACAATTCAGACAATTGATGGGGTGGAGGGAGGATGAAAAATGACCTAGAAATGTCAGAATTTTTAAATTCTCTTCCATACTAGGCCTTGCAGTCCTGGTTGCCTTCCTCCATAACAGCATCCCATTGGCGACCTGGTCACACAGAGCAGCATTTATCAAATTTCAGCACTCATTGCATGATTAAGTACCAGTTTTGTTTCTGCCTACAATTTTACTGCCCAGCCAGACCATTGCAGCTGGGATCGATGCAGGCGCCTGCACTCATGTCCTGGGGGTGAAAACAGATTTGACCCTTCCTGGACAAAGTAGTTTATGCAAAGGGTGTTTTTCTATGAAGCTCTTGGTCTGACAGGTCAAAAATTTATTAATACACAAGTTATATTATTTGAGTTCATTTTTGCAGAGTTCATTTTGTCATGTTTTACCACTTATTGAATGAAATTCAATTGTTACTGGATTTCATTTTCTCTCCAGGCACTGGAAAACAAAGGCAAATTCCATGAGGAGGAGGTGATTTAGAGATGGTTTGAAACTGCTATGCTTCAAATGTGTTGTCATGCTGTACCTTTATGTTGGGTGTCCTTTCTCACTAGTTCAGTAATCCAAGTAAATACAATGAGAAAAAAAAAATCCCTGTTCTTACTTTGTGTCTCCATCTAAAATTGCCACTAAGTTTTCTTGTAAAAACACACAATTTAAATGCACTGTTCAAGCATGGAAAGTAAGAACTCTCTGCATGCAAGGAGATAACAGACTAATCAAAAGCAGTAAAAAAAAATTCCAATTTTTTTTGCAAAGGGGTTACTGATTGTAAGCTTTAGAGCTGTTCCCCAGGATTTTAAAATGTAAACAAATTAAAATCATAACAAAATGTAATTTGGGTGCCTCTGTTGACCTTAAAATTTTGGACTATTTGTTGTTGATTGGAGAAAATAATCAAAAATAATGCGGGGTTTTCAACTACAGTTTTGATTTCCGTTTATTTCAAAACATTTGAAAATGGCAGATTGAAATGTTCCAGCTTGATATGTTTCTACAGTGAGCTTAACTCAATACCTTATCTTCCTTTGCTTTTCAGAAGAAATTTATTCAGAACCAGTGTTTTCACGCACTATGGTTGTGAGCAAGACCTGAAAACATTGTCAGAAAGGTTTTGCCTGTCTTTTTCCTATTCCTCTGAGCACTGCAGCTACACCTGCAAGGGCTGACACCACCAAAACTTGCAGGTAGGTGCTGTGTTTGTACTGACCTCTTATCCCTTCCCAGGCTCCCAGATGGGTTATGGCCTGGCTGGGGAGGCACAGAAAGTCAAGGCTCTCAGTGCTGTTGAAAACAGCATAAAAGTCAGTGAGCCACATATCGTAACTGCTCCCTCTGGATTTCAAGCTGGGTTATTCTCCAGGAAGGAGAAGGCCAGGTTTGGGGAGAAGAGAGAAACTGAGCGCAGCTCAACTGTTGCCATAACAGGAGGTAACTTGGTTATTTGGATTTTGAAAGTGAATTTACATTTAAAGGAGAAAAAACAGAATTGATACCCAAACAAACAAATAAAAAAACCAAAAAAGCTGTTTTTTAAACTGCCTCTATTGGCCAAAAAAACAAACAGAAATGTTAAGGTTCCAGGCTATGTTAAATAACTGTGTTAGTGAGGCAATAGGTGAAATTCTGCTGAAATCACATACCCAGAAAAAACAAGTGCCCTGTCAGGTTTTATTTTAGTGGTTGGCTGTTCTTGCACGGAAAGTACAAAGCTTGAGAAGTGAGCCTTCCCCTGAGCACCTGAAGCAGCTTTCAGCAACAAGTGGAGTGAAACTGGAGCCCTGCCAAGGGAGCGTGGCAGCCTGGCAGCTGCCCAGAGGAAGGAGAGGGCTGCTACAGACAGCCCTGCTGCCGGCACAGAGCTATTGCTGAGACATCATTAAGCCATGAAAATAAATGATGATGTTCTCAACTGACTGCTGGGAAGTGTTCTGAGCCTCTGACTGCAAAAGCTGCCTTGACATTGGAGTCTTTTCACCAAAACCAGCTAAGTTTATGTTGCATGTGAATTATGGATGTGACAAAGCCCAAGCCCACGACTCGATCTCTCAGAGTGATGGGAACCAGAGTGGCTCCCACGGACCTGGACTAAACCAGAGAGCTTTCAGTGGTGTCACCTGCCAGTGCTCTGCTAGTCAGAGAAAAAAGGGAAAGCCGCATGTTCTCAGGCATGGCTGCTCTCCCCTGCAGGTGGGAGGACATAGAATGTGTTCTCTTGCCCACCACGGGGCTGTCGAGCCTGGTGCTGACCTGACCTGCCCTGCCTGGTTCTGGTGCCCTCAGTCCCTGAGCTTGTGGGTCTGCATGCCCCAGCCAGGTGAGAACACTGAGTGCCTCTTGCAGCCTGGGTTTCAGGTCAGGAGAACCCTGCACAAGGCAGCTGTAGAAAGACAGCTTAGTTTTGAGAGAAATGGCACACTGATGGCAGCCTGCCAGGGCTCAGGCCAGCAGCACAGACCCACACGGTATGACTTACTTTAACTTCTGATGGGCAGCAATTTGTCCTTGCAACACTCAGAGGAGTTTTTATTCTCTTATTTTGCCTTTCATGAATGTATCTCAAATAGCAAACCCCATGCCCGCTCTAGTGACCACACAAGATGTGCAGAGCATGGGCAGTGTTTAGCATCTCTTAGCAGCCCCTGAGCCCTCTAGAGCTGCACACCACAGGCTGTGGCTTCTGGTTGGAAACCAATCAGTGCTTGTCAGTGAGTGCACCAAGGCAGTGTGGAATTAATTAGCGTTTGAACTCAGTTTATTTGAAGTTTACTTGAAATCCAGCAGTGCTTTTTTCATAGGATTTTTGAGCTAAGAAGAAAAGACACCACAAATGCACAGCATTATGTTGATTTAGTTCATCTTCTGGGAGGAGGACAGCTGGACTGGGGATTTTGCAGCAAGTTTGTTCATTGCTGTTCTTGACCACAGTCAAATAAACAAAAGATATTTAGATATTGATTTTTTTTCTTGTTTACCAGTTCAACTCGAGCAGTTGGAATTGTCATGTAAAAGCCTATGTTTCCATTTCATATTGAAGTAGTGTATCTACAGCACAATGAAGGGAGCACAGCAGATCTGCACCTCACGGAGATGTGGTTCCATGGGGAGCCCACGCTGCAGAGCAGGCAGTGGTGCTGGGAGCCCAGGGTGTCAAACTGAACTCTCTCTAAGGCTGAGGCCAAAGCAGAACACAGCACTCTGGCCCTGATCTGATGGATTAGCATTTGCTGGATTCAGTCTCTACCCTACAGCCTGTGCCACCCTCTGCCAAACAAACAAACTAAAATTACTAGATGAAAAGTATTGAGACGTGATTCTTCAGCAATGCTTATATATTAAAAGGACACCATGGAGCCTATCTGGCTATCTACTGCTGGGTGATCTTGTTAATGAAATAACTCAAGGAAAAAAATAAAGGAAGAGATCAATGCAATTCCAGAGCTAGTGACTAACAGACACACATAATTCTGCCCTTAGTTTAAGGTTTGACAGTAGGTAAAAAGAAAAATATTGAATCTGTAGAAAGCACCCAAACTGTGAGGTAAATCTGTCTTCTGATTACTAGCAGGTCTGCAAATGTTAACACATTCTTTATTTATAATTATATCCCTGGTAAGGCACACCTGATATCAGCAATAAGGTCCCCCTTTTTCCTCTGGGCCAGGACACCCAGTTTCAGGTTTCTTATTCCTCTTGCTGACATACTGAGCTGAAAACTTTGGAAATTTTCATATGGCTATTAAAAATCCTTTTTCTATTATTTTAGATACTCTTGCTGTTTATCGTGACCTCACTCCAAGAAACCTTGTTTTATAGCAGTCTATCCTGAACAGCATTTCACCATCAGCTGAGGCATTTAAGCAATAACTAAATTAATACTTCATCCATCCTGCCTTAGAGACTTGGCAACTTCTGCTTTCATCATTACCATCCAGGCCTGCCACTATTAAACAGACCCCATGTCAAACCCTCTGGTGCTTCACTAATACTTTCCTTCTAATCTGGAAAGGTTAATCTTGTTTCTCATGCTGGGTCAAAGACAGCTTCTGTTCTCAAACGTCAAGAAGCCAGCTTAGCACACCTTCGGCTTTGAGCTGCTGGTCTGGAAATGAATGACTGCTCTTTGGGCAGGAAACCCAAAAAATCATTGTCTCCTTTATGGTCAGAAGTACCCCCAGAATTTTAAAGTAGTTCTCCTCATGTATGTGTTATCCCCTTACCCTGAGCTCAGTATTTACCAAGTGTTCATTAAATGCTTTCTCTGCCTTGAATTTCCCTAATTTAGCATCCATTTTTTATTGTTCTGGAGCTGCATGCCACACAGACTATGGCATCCTGAATTATTCTTCTTCTCTACCTGCATTACAGACACAAGAAGAGATTTTGTAGTTTGTGGTCTCCCAGATAAAAACTTGAGGACAGCAGTATTAAACAGTTAGAGAAATCTGTGATTCACCCAAAACACAAAAGGACAGTCTGGCTGTAATAGGGAAATACATGATTATTCATTTTCTGTACTGTGAAGGGGCTTCTTGAGCAAGATGGGCTTTGCACTATAGTAGCCATGAACACACTTCTGTAATTTTAATTCCTTAAGAATTAAAGATACGAATTAGTCATCTAATCTCAAAATTGCCATTGGATTTGAGCACTGGGTCCCTGGTGTCTTTTTCAAAATCCTAGCCAAATTATGGTCCATATGTTCCTTATACTCCTACAGTATCTGAGAACTACTGTTAAAGCCTGGACCCTATTTTGCTCAGCATCATGTAAAAGGAGCAAGTAGGTATGTGCCCTGGGTCATCCACAGTTAATTCCAGGATAAATCTGGTTCCAGACACTGTGAGACACCTCTGCCTTGTTTCTAATGAAAAACTTTTTCATTCAGATAAGCCCTGGGAAAACATACACATTTCAAGCCATTTCTCTCTAAATTGTAGGATATATTTGATAAGTAATATGCTTTAGCAATGCAGTGGAAATAAAATGCTGCTTTAGTCACCTTAGAAATGGCATGAGCAGCATCTAGTAATCCTTCCTTGTCCAGATATTCCAGTTATTCCAAAAGCACATACTCAATTTCTGTTCACAGCTCTCTTGGATATAACACTCTTTCATCAAAATGGCATTTTGTCTGTACGCCCATATTCGAGAAACTGTGACAGCTGGACACAGACAAACAGGAGAGGATGCCTTCACAACTGTGTGTAGGCTGTTTTCTGTCAAGGACTGACCCATTCCATCAGCTGTGGGAGGAAAGTGAAGCTGAGGCGAACTGGAGAGGTGTGAATACGTGTTTTGAACGTGAAGTGCCTCCTCTCCAAACCTTTTCCTGCTGACACCTGAGCTCAGCTGGAGACCAGGGCAGGACCCTCCTGTTGTCATATCTGGCCCATGTCCTGCCAGCCCCAGCCCTGCACCCTTCCCAGCACTGCATGGCTTTATAGATGAGAGGGGGCCTGAGTCTGTGTCCTCTGTGGTACTTTGACTTTTCACACAGACCCTTGTGTTTCTTGTTTCATCCTTTTATCGCCAGAGACTTTTTTCTGGGTCTCAGCTGCAGGACACCTATTGGTCTTTGCTGGCTGAAGTTGCAGGTCACCTCCTGTCTTAGAAATATTGGGGCTGCAGCCAAAGTTGCACCTCCTCAGGCAGTCCCTTCATGCCCTGTGGTGACACTGGCAGGACTGGGAAGAGGAACCCCTATTTCTTATGTTTTCACCTTCTCCAGCACTTGTTCTATAATTTTTCCCCTCCAACTACTTGCTATGTGCTCAACAGGACACAGACCCAGTTTCTTGGACTGTGATGCTGGATTGCCCTCGAGAGAACACAGTGCACAGGTCTCCCCAGAGCAATTTACTGGCCCTGGCCACACGTGAAATGTCCATCTCTGGACAGAGAGTAGAAGACAAAAATCACCAAATGGCACAGAAAGGGAAGCAGAAATTCCGTCTTATTTTTAGCACAGAGATATCAGAGGATTTGCATACCCCATCAGGACAGACAGAAATCTGGTGTCCCAACTCACAGCCAAAACCAACACACAAACACACACACACACACACACACACACACACACACACGCTATGATGGAAGGCACCAGGTCAACCACTCTGGAGCAGTACCTATGTACAGGTTTGATTTATGAAAGAGGGAAGGCAAATTTACACTAGACCTCTCCTTTTCCTGAGAATCAAGAGATGATTGCAGCCTCTCCAGTGCCCATGTGGCATCTCTCTATCATACAGCCTTCCCGAAGAATAATCCTAGAAGTTACATGTCTTGTGATACTTCTGCAGATTTGGGTTTCGCTCGATGTTGCTTGAATCTTGATGCACCATTGAGTGCTTTGGCAGGGGCTGACCCTGCCCTCCCAGCCAGCACTGCAAGTGTTTCCTCCTCCACACGGTGTGGTTGTCACTGGCAGGAGCCAACAGGTGCCCCAGGTGAGTCACCTGGCTGCGCCAAGGCTGTGTGTCTGGGCTCACCCTGCTGAAGTGGCACTAATTATCTCGCTGGTGTGACGCAAGGTCTTACGCACTAAGTATAGGGAAGAGAAGTGATTACATTGCAGGAATGATTGCAGGAGCCCTCTCACATATCCGCCTACCCACAGGTGTATTCACCTGCTGCTGTGTGTACCTGCGGTTCATCAGCCATGTGTGATGAACTATTTAGGGTGTGTGGGAGCCTCCCAGGGCTACTGTCAGCAAATAAAAGCCAAACAGAGCCCTGCCTTCTCTTGTGGGGATTCCTTCTTGTTTCTATTCGTCCAGGTACAGTGTCCTTGGTGAAATGCTCTGGAAAGTCTGCAGACCTTTGCCAGGAGCTGGTATTGCAATGAGTTAGGTCACACCAACGTGGCAGATACAGCGCTGCAGGACTGCATCACACTGTGGGGTTTCCCCCAGCCTCTGCTCTCCCTGCCCCTCTCAGGGAAGCCAGCAAGCTGTCAGGCTGCCTGAGAAAGCTTTTGCTTTCCTCAGTTGTTTCCTTTGGACCAGAATTTGTCAGAACTTCCCCCCATCCCTTCCCAGCCATAGCTGGGAAGGCCATAAATGCATACAGGTTTATTTTGCAAGTCTTTCCTTATTCTGAAGCACTGGATTGAAGAAACATTAAAAATACATCCACAGTGCTAAGGATCTCTTTGCTTTCTGTTGTCAACAACATGTTTTTAAATGAAACATTCCAGGGTTGGGTTTTTTTTTTTGGTTGGTGTGATCGCCTTGTTTCAGAGTTACTTAAGTAGGAAAATATTTCCCTTGGAAGGAATCCAAGCCCACAAAAGTCAGTCAGAGTCTTTCTGTTAACTTTAAATGCACTATGGACTAGATTGCTGTAAACCTCTAAAATAAATACGTCAGTAAAATCCAACATTTAATGAGGTAAATATGATCTGTGGTGAGCATCACTGATGGAAGTCACCTTAGCAGCTCAGAAGGACAGCTCTCTGTACAGTGGGCATTTATGCAGTTAATTGATGGCTGGATATTTATAGCTTGGCAATGATCTTTTTAAGGATACAGGCACCAGGCATGGGTTTTCCCTTGGGGAAGGGAGAGGGGGATGGAGCGGAAGCAGTGCTAATAGAAGCGGTGGGAATTTGACATGGCTTTTCCCTCACTGCTAGCTTTGGTAACCCTCTCCCCAGCTTCACTACCTCAAACACTCCGTGTTTCTGCACAAAGCCACAAGGCACTGCTGTGATTGTATGTCTGTCTGTGCCCTGCAGGGCAGCCCCTTCAGCCTCCCACCCTGCGACCTTGTGGCTGAGACCACCCTGCAGCTGGGGAGGGAATTTAGCCCCTCAGCATCCCAGGGCATGGGATGCTGGGGCAAGGGGAAGATTCAGCAGGGGTTACTGCCCCTTGGGCCACTTGGCTGGACTGCTCCTACAGCTGCTGCTTCTCCTGTCCCAGGCAAAATGAGCATTTCCGTCGCAGAAGCAAATTTTGCTTTGTGCTGGAAGGCAGCCCCAGGACAGGACTGGCTGGCAGTGGTGGGCAGAGGGGGATGCCACTAGCACTCACTTGCTGTCACCACACCTTCCCTGCCTGTGGGCTTCCCTCACCTGGCTGAGAAAAGGGCTGTGAGCTCAGCATCCCCTACAGCTGCTGATGTAGTGCTGCTGTGCCTGGATTAATGACAGCAAATGTGTGGCTCCTGCCTTTGAAAGGGCTTGTGCCCGGGCAGTACCGTTCAGACACAATTTGGAGCCTGGTATCCTTCATTTGCTGCCTCTAATTAGCAAAGCAGTTCCAGCCCTGAACACCCAAACACTATCAATGCAGAGGAAAGCAGAAGACTTGTAAGGCATGGAAAACATGCAGCAAACACTTTGGTCATTGCATTTTTCCTAAAACTCAGTCTCACTGGAGATAACAGAAAAGCCATAGAGTTATTCTGAAGGAAGACCAGCTATTAGCTCTGAAGAACACTGGTGATTAGGATCGGCTTTGATCCAGTGCTGGAAACCAATCACCATTAAGATCTCTCCTTTAAAAAATCCTTATTTAATGTTTACATAAAAACACCACATAAAAATGAATTGAATCTAGCCTCTGGAATCATACTCAGTGTATCTGCCTTGGAGTATGTATTTACCTCCTGAGAATTCATACAGTAATTAGATGAATGTGCTTAATTAATCACATTTCCTGTGCTGAAGAGGTTTGATGGAAAACATTTGCTTCCATCACTTTATTAAAGCATTATTGAGTGTTGTGCTTGTCATGTGTTCATCACCAGCCTTCTCTCCAATTAATCCTGACAAAATGAAGTTTACCAACAGCAAAGTAAGCCAGCGCTCACAGTCGCTTTGCTGTAGCTTTGTGTACATGCCTTCATGCCTCTAGGTAATTAGTGGATAATTGGGAGTGGAGTCTGTTTAATCTAAAATGAGATGTGCTAAATATAAACCATTTTCAGTGCCTGATTGATACTGTTTTAGGAGGCTTGGTGTCATCTACTGCTGCGGACATGTAATGCATGATTACCTTTATTTATGGTATGAGTTTATTATCAATTTCAAAATATAAATGTAATTTGAAGCACGGTTATTTAACCTACAAAGCAATTATTGATCATTTAATATTTTTTCCACACACCATGGCTGAATTAAAGCATGGGGATTCAAAATCAGAGGTGTGAAGATAAGATCTCAAACCTTTCCAGAGGTGCTTATTATTTGGCCTTGACTATGACATTACTGAGGCTCCATCTTCTGTGAGCCAGCCATCTTCAAATGTGGGGACACAGATACCTGACAGAGGACTGCCAGCTGCTTCTGAGGCTCAGGAGGGGACATGGTAGAAACCCCACTGCAGAACAGTGCAGATTGGAGCAGAGGAGCAGAGCAGGGGAGAGTCCTGGGAGCAAGCCCCAGGGCTGGACCCCACCAGACAGGCTTGGGCAGGGATACCCAGCCCTGTTCCCTCCCTTCCCAGCCCATCCCATGCCAGGAGCAAGTGCACACCTCTCTGAAAGAAAGGACAGATCATAGGATCTTCACAAGGATGGTGAAGGGTCTGGAGGAGAAGTCTTATGAGGAGCGGCTGAGGACACTTGATTTGTTCAGCCCGGAGGAGACTGAGGAGAGACCTCACTGTGGTCTTCAACATCCCCTGGTGCAGATCTCGTCAGTCTCCTGATCAGTGATAGGACATGAGGAAACATCACGAAATTGTGTCAGGGCAGGTTCAGGTTCAGTATCAGGAAAAGGTTCTTCACCCAGAGGGTGGCTGGGCACTGGAACAGCTCCCCAGGGAAGTGGTCACAGCACCAGCCTGACAGAGTTCAAGAGGTGTTTGGACAATGCTCTCAAGCACATGGTGTGACTCAAGGTGTCCTGTGCAGGGCCAGGAGCTGAACTTGATCCTGATGAGTCCCTTCCAACTCAGCATATTCTGTGATTCTATGATTTTACTATGATACTGGGGACATCTTCATAAGGGCTCTTCCCTTTTGATCACCTAAAATACTAGGCATGCAGACAAATATCAATGCATGCAAAGCAGTTTCCCTATTCTACCAACTGTCCAGTCCCAAGAAGTTTCTTATTGTAGAAATAAAGTAGCTGTCACAAGCACTTCTGCTTGCATAGTCATTAGGAATGGAAATGCTTATTTTCATACAAAATAAATTGCTTACTGATGGGCAATCAGATTTTCCTCTTCTCCGCCTTATTGCAAGAATTTTGTGTTACTACTCAGGCATTTTTATTGCTGATGCATTCACAAAGTTACTTATTGTGCATAGCAAGATACCCTTCATATATGGTGTGCATTTCCAGCAATTACACAGAGCTACTGCAGAGATAATTTTTAGCCATGGGAACATTTCTTTCTTCTTTTTTCTTGCAAAAAAAACCCCAAACCAACAAGCAAGCAGAAAACCAAACCCAGATTTGGCTGGGAAATATTTGGCGACAGTTTGACATCTTTGACAGAGTGCTTCTGTGCTCATACTAAAGTTTCTTCCAAAAGTCCCAAGTTGCTGTTCAAAGGCAACCTGGATTCAAAGTGTAGAGACAGACTTAGCAATGACTCCTTTATGTATGAGCTGTCTTACTACCCTCTCTTTCTTGTTTCCCAGCTTTGAAGAGATTTTTAAAAAGTGGAGATATAGTCCAAAAAATGGTTCATTCTCTAAAAAACAGGCGAAAGAGCTGAAGAGGGAACTCTGCAGACTTGCCATTGTCTGTCCCCATCCCTTTTTCTACACCGTTAATGGTAGGGCTGAAAACCTGCTCAGATTGTTTGGTTAATCATACAGCTGGGCATGCTCTAAACCCTATAGAACTCCACAGAAAAAATGTCTTAAGTCTTGGGGAGTTTTGACAAGCCTTCTTCAGGATTTGGGGTTGGAGAGCTATGGGTTGGTGCAGGACTCGCAGCCAGGACTGCTAAAGCAAATGAAAGCACACCTAGCCTGCTCTCAGTATCTAGTGACCTCCTGGAAGTATCTTAAACACCCTGGAAATAATTTGAATAGTCAAATTACCCAAGAAACTGTAGGCACTTGCCACTGAAGGGAATGGGAACATCTAAATGTCTGAGGTACAAACTCAGCCCATAGTCTTGCAATCAGAAAACCATCTGACTAAAACCCACACTTCTGTGTAATGCCAGTAATAGGGGAACTCTTTACAAACTGTAGCAGCCATTTCAGCTGACTTAACTGTTGTTTGTAAAAATAATAAGAATAAATAAAATAAGACATCTCACGAATTTATTTTTTTCTTAAATTTCCCTGCGAGCTTCATTAAGCACCCATGTTAGGCATCACCCTGGGACAGGCTGCCATTTGGTACGTAAACATCATAGAGAAGGGACTGGTTTGGTCTCTGGCCAAAAGAAGAACCTGGGTGACCCTAGCTGAAGATTCACTTGAAAATCAGTAATAAACTTTCCCTCTACATGAAAAACTGTAGACTCTGTCAGGGACAAGGGTAGCAAATGCAGGGGCAACTTGTAAAGGGAGAAGGGGCGGTTCATAGGAAATAAGAAATGTGGAAAACAACACTGGGAAACATTAGCTTGGGGAAAGGCTGTGATCATCTTGGGTGCTATTAGTAAATAAGATAGGGAGGAACTCAAGGCTTCTTGAGGTCCTTGTGGAAGAAAGCGCCGAGCATGTGTTCTGAGCTCTGCAGGTATCTACACGCTTGCTATACCCAGGGAGTAGGTGTCCCTGCACACCTCAAAGCTGCTAACTACACCTAAACTCCTGGCAGGAGTCCCCTATCTAATATCAGCACACACTTGCTTTCTTCGTATCTGAGGACACTGTTTTGCAGAAGTCCTGAGAGCCGCTGGGGCTGGGGCTGCTGCCAAGCACAAGCACGAGTGGCTGCCTGCACCTTGCCCCTGCTCCCCAGCTGCCCACCGAGCTGTGGGAGCAGGTCTGCCCCTGCGAGCCTTTCAGACCTCATCTCCTCCGTGCAGACACACCAGCAAGGGTGCCAATTAGTGCCAACAGGAGCTTATTGAGTGCTGAGGCCGCCTTGCTGCTGTGCAATTGCTGGGAAACGAAAACAGCCTGTTCCTGCAGGTTTGGGGTGGTTTTTTTTTTCCCTCTTTTCTTTTATTATTGTGTGGTAACTACAATTAAGTCTTTCCTGGCACGGCATTTCATTTGAGAGCACTTTCCCTATATGACTGTTCTGTATCCCTGTGTGAACTACTTGATGTTTCATTACACAAATAGGCTTCATTTGCAGAAATGATTCCCTGCTGGGAAAAATCAAATGCTTGAATTACAGGTATTCTGCAGGGGGAAATCTGTCCTCAGACAGTGAGATTGGGGGTCAAGACCTCCTCACAGCTGCTGGGATGGAGCAGTTATGCTGAGAGAAGGATTTATTTCTAAAAATCTATTTAAAGAAAAAGGCTTCTGGGTCTAAGGGGGAAAATAATCATTGCTTGAGATGTGCCTGAGACATAGAAAGCCAAGGCCACTGATTGTGCTGGAGCCAGCTGTGGGAAGGTCTTGAACAGCAGTCACTGAAATAAGGCATGAGTTTGTCTGCAAACGCCTCCCCAAGTTCATGACCCACCTTTCCTGCCTGTGCTTAAAATCTCACAAGAACTACCTAGGCTGAGTGGGTTTTGGGTTGACAACAAAGGGGTCAAGGGCTTTTTGGCATGTCCTGTTCTTTCTCCCTCCCGTTGGACAGTACTTCCTTTCTAGGGCGCTGCAGTTTTGTGCTTGACCCAAGCTGAGAAGGACAAACTGACAGCAAGAGAGCTTAGAGGATTGTTAACAAATCTCGCCCTGCTTCCTACCCTCTTCTCACAGTTTTGTGCTATAAGGACACCTGGTATGGGATTATGTTTTCACCTGGTATGGGACTCACAAAACCAAAGTCACACACGTACACCGGATCTGTACCTAGGCTGCTTATCCAAATGGACTCAATGGTTAGAGCAGACACAGAGATATCCGTGGAGCTCCTGTTATTCTAAGACAAGTTTAATCCACATCAGATGAGTTGTATCCTAGAAGTGCCCACTTCTCCCCATTGATTTTGAAGGGGGACTGGAGCTACAGGCTCAGATGCTGTCTGCCATGTCCGAATTTTAGTCAGAGGAATCCACATCGAAGTCCTTAGCTGTATGTCTTATCAAAATATCTGCACTTGCTGCTGATGCAACATACATATTTATGCTTGCGCTGAGATTGTCCTTGGGACTTTGTGAATCCCAGGCAGCAACAACATTGTCTATCAAGGTCATAGCTTGCTGTCCTGCTTAAAATATTAGTCAAGGAAGCAAAATAATATTAAACCTCCACCTTCTGATATTAAACCCCAGCAAGTCCATAATCCTTCTTTTCCAGTAGAAATGGAACAAATTTTCATTAATGCTTAATACAAAGAGATCTAGCCCATCAGCCCAAACAGGCTGGGTGTGCTCTTGTATGATGGGGTCATGGAGAGTAAATATTCAGGCACTTTGACAAGCACAATAGTCATCAGTTCAGTCCCACCCTGTTCAGCTGAGGCTGAAAAGGTTTTCCATGGGTTGGATGCTCAGAAAGCAGCCTGCTCATGGCTTCTTGCTCCTGCACTGCCCAGGCCTTGCCAAGGCACCCACACACTCAGAGAGAAACTTGAAGCAGGCCTGCATGGGAGTAGAGGCAGGAAGCTGGGAAAATGATGAATGATTCCTCTCCGTGGAGAAGGACTGTGGGCTAGCAGGCTGGATTTCGACAGCACTGGAGCAGATTACCCCTGGGCTAAGCCCCAGCATGGCAGCTGAGCGCCAGCTGTGGAGGCTGGGGCTATTTATACCTGCATCGCATTTGGACTCCACATGCCAGCGGTGAGAGACGGGAGCCTTTCCTCAACAATTCAGCTGCTCTGAGAAGCAAGCCACTTTAAATCAGGAAAAAAAGAGCAGAGGAAGAAGTGAGGAACAGCTTGTGCTTTCCCAATGCAGCACCCATACTTGTTGAACAAGAAAACAGCGACCTGGAGACCTTGCCTGCGGGTTTGGCCAGACTGGTGCAGGCAATGGATGAGTCCATGGTTTCCGTGGGCTGGAGCACCATGGGCATCCCACCGGGATGGGAGCCCCATCCAGAGCAGGGCTGATGGATATCACAGTGCCTGCAGCCCTGTGCTGCTGCCAGCAGCCTCGGGCCAGTGCAGAACAGCTGCGAGGGGTGCACAAAGGGACACTGTGCAGGTTTTGGGGTTACCTGTGTCCTGAGGGCTTTCTGCACCTGGGAAGTAGTTTCTCTTTCAGGGGGGCAGCCTCTTTTTCCAGGATGTATGGAAAGGCATGGAGTCTTGTGACTGGGCTGGAGGGACTGCATCTGTTTTGCACCCACAAGAGATTTGCCTTTTGGGTACCTAAAGAAATAAACCAATGCATTTTGCAGGCGTGAAATGCATTTGTCCCTCCACAAGAACAATTTTTAAAAACCCCAACACTTCTTTTTTTTTGGCTCAACTTGAGATGAATATATAATTGCTTTATTTTTCTTTTGTTCCGCCTGTGCGTCAGAAAACTGCTGTTTGTGAAGCTGTGCAACATCTCCAGCCCAAGGAAGTAGGGATGAGCCTCCAGCTCTGGCCACGCACCGTGACAGCTCTGTGACAGCCACGTCATGTGTCCAGTGCAGCTCTCAGCCTGCACCGGGCCCTGTGCTCTCTGTAGGGCTGTGTGAGCACACGAGTGTGTGAGTGGGGTCAGCTCTCTGGTGATGATGCCTCAGGGCTTCCAGCCAGCATCCAGCCTGGCCAGACCCCACAGCCACAGCATCTCTTGGCTGCACTGCCTGGTTAATTATGTTTTTAGCCTGGTTCCCCCAAAAAATCGGTCTTCTGTGAGGACACTGGTCGTGTGGGGTTTCAGCAGTGTGCTCCAGTCCAGTGCAATAATAATTTTGTAACCTTCTTGCCAGTGTGAATCTAATTTGAGGGTGGGGAGAGGTCTGAAGACTTTGTTTAAGTTTTAGGAAAGGTGAAAGGGACATTTGGGATCATGAGGAGGAAAGCAAAGGGATAATTGAAAAGAAATGCTACTAAATTAGATTGCAGTTACATCCCACTGCAAATATGGGATTTTCTGTGCCACATTTGTGCAGTAGCATTTCAGCTGTACGAGGATGAAAACTTAACATATTGACTAGGCCCTATTACCATATTACATGTATAATTTATAAGATTTTAAGATTAGATTGATTTCTGGTGAGTGGCATTAAAAAAAAAAAAACCCAAACCAAACTACCAACACTTTATGATTTCATTCTATTTGCCTGTCCTTTGCCTGAAATAATACAATACCTTGGTGCAATTTTCATCTTTGCCAAACTCCCTTCTTATCAGCTGAACAAGATGATATCAGAACACTTTAATAATTTTTTTTAAATCCTTCAAGTTCATAAATAAGTGAAACCTGAAAATACACCCCCCATATCAAGTGGTTTCTGTTTAACAAGGCCACATCAGCCTCCTCACCAATTTGATGCAGAAATTAGCTGTCTTTCAAAGTGCACTTGAAAATAAAGGTGAGAGCACAAGCACACAGTTCTGGGCAGGGAGCAAGAAATCTGATCAACTCAAATAATTTCTTATCAATTTATAGACTAGCAGATTGATGTGGCTTGCCATCCTAATTAACTAATTTTACTTGGGCTTATTTGAAGCAGTGTCTTCATGGGTGTCTTAATTTTGGTTCAGGCATTTTTTGCATCTTTATTCACTAGGTTGATGGACGTTTTAGGGAAAGATGTGTCCGAGGCCTGTGTGGTGTGCAGTTGGGAGATGTTTGAGCTGGTGTCAGAGCAGAAAGTCTGTCACAAGACTGCTAGCAGTTCACACTCATTCTGACCCTGGAAATGAGACAGTGAGTCCAGCCACCCAACAGAAGGGAATATTACCCTGGAAGCCACAAAGATAAAGGAAAAACTCCAGTGTTTAAATGATCATCTGGGCATGTGATACAAATGACAGAGGACAAAATAAACTAACTGGATGGTGTGAAGGCAAACTAATGCTTTTTGTGCTCTCATGCCTTTCCTGTGCTTGTTTAACTGCTGTTCTCTCTCTTTCTCACTGTGTCCACGAGCCAAGCAGCTTATTTTTAGGATAGGCTTTTACAAGGCGATGAGAAAAGGAGCTGGGATCTGGATTGCTGTGTGGGTAAGGATGTGATGTGGAGCCTGGAGAGGTCACTGCAGGGATGTGGCCCCCGGCACGGAAGCAAGCACACTGCAACCTGGATGCAGCAACAGCCTCCTGCAGAAGGCAGCACGGGCTCTGCAGCGAGAGGCACAGGTGCCCTTGACCCCACAGCCCAGCCACTGTGCCCTGTGCCCAAGCTACCCTCCAGCATCGTTCCCAGCCTCATGTGCTCAGTCCCCTGCTCATCCAGCTCAAAACACCATCTGCTCCCACCCTAGCTGGCAGCCTGTGCACCCGTTGTGGCGTGATGCTGCAGCTTGTCCTGGCTGTGACAGGGAGTAATGGTGCAAGGCAAAGAGGGGCTGAGCACAGCAAACCCCAGCCCAACAGCCACATAGAGGCAGAAATATTTTGGCAAGTGTAATAGATGGCTTGGATGATGCTTTCAGACAATCATTGCCATCCCAGATTTCTCCATGGCTGCAAAATAGTTATCACCAGCAGATCGGGGAATTCTTCTGTACGTACATGAGGGCCATTAGGAGGCACAGCTTTCATCACAGAGAGATTAAATTGCTTAGATATTGAGCTGGAGAATTATTTTTCACAATCCCAGCAGAAGAAGCCAATTGTAGCTGCAAGACGGGTACTTTGGTGCACTGTTTGTTGAACAGCCAATTGCTGCTCTAGATCTAATCCTAAGAAATAAGCCACGTATTAGAGATAAAGCTGGAATTAGCAGAGCATATGGGACCTAATATTCATAGGATTACATGTAAAATATTAAGGTCTGATCCTGCTGACCTTTCCTGTATCAGCAGTCTCACTGGTATTTGTTATATTCATGTGCATAGGCCTATTTTTTGGACAAAAAAAAGCTGTGATGATAAATTACAGACAAAGCTGCATGGACAAGCTGAAGTCTTTAAAAGCTAACTGGAGACTCTGACTGTCTGGTTTTGGGTGCTTTTTGTAACTTCCCTTAAAGAGTCAAAATCCAAGACATACTCAATTATTACTCAAAAAATTACCTCTTGATCTTTGGGGAACAGACCTTGAAGTCTACAAGGGAAAATACAGACTATGCTTCTCTACTGCGTCATCTTCAGAAAAGTGACAATACTGAAAGAAAAAAGTCTATGTACAGGTCTTTGAGAAGTTAAAAACATGTTTGCACTTACCTTGCCTGTCTCTGTGCTTTCCCATGTGTGCTCTGTTCTGCATGTCAGGACAGAAATACCAGGATTAGATCCTTGTCACTGAATCAGCAATAAAGACCATTAATTCAATCTGTCATCACTGGATGCCCATTCCCAGCTGATCTGATTGATTTCCAGGGGATTAGCCTAGATACATCAGATGCTAAAATAACCCAGTAACCTATGACCAAGAATGGTATAGGGAGAGGAGACATTGCATGCAACCTTCTGCACCTCCTCTTGTCCTTCTTAAAACACTGAGCCACGGCAGGCACATATTGATCCCACACATGCTAACAGCTGTTAGCCAGACGCAGATCCATTGTCTGCACTGCTGATGGCCATCTAAGGACAATAATCACACTTGCCATTGAGGCAGACCTTTGCTCTCAGGACCCTGTCTTGAGGTCATTAAGGGTCCATAATTCTGACTTAATGCTGGAAGATGCCAGGATCTCTGAGCAGTGTGAAATCTCTGGAGCTGCCCTCAGACATCTGCTCTAGGTTTTCAGGATAAAGATTTTACCTAATGCAGCTGAGCCTCTCCATGCTTTGGTAACTGGAGTGAGGAGAAAGCCGAGCATCAGTTAGAGATGCTGTGGAGCTTTTATATCCACTGTAGAGCTGCTGTGGCTCCGTGTGAGTCCCAAATAGCATGACCTGACACATGTGCTTTCATTGTCTTGAAAAATTAGACCTTTTCAATTTACATATCAGGAATATTCTAAGCTTCAGCGAGGGTGTGGCATCTGTATCACAACCTCCTAGGGCAGGCTGCTGGCACCAGCCAGCTCCCACCATTGCCTTGCCCCTCCCCACTGCTCAGGAAAGCAGAGCACTATTCTGGGCTCACATGCAAACCTGTGTTCTGCTCTAATGCTGAAATACTGCTTCCAGGTATGAAATAATGTTGTGAAGTATTGCTGGGTTTGCTGCTTCTGCTTGTGTGTCTTCCCTGAGTTCAGCCCACACCACCCACAGCCCCCCATGCTACACTGGAGGCTACAGAGGGACGCGTGGTGGCCTGGGGTCCCCACTGCCCTCTTGCAGGAAAGGGCGTCTCGTGGGAGCCTGTGACAGGAGGAAAGGTCTGAGCAGCAGCCACAGTGTGCCAGACACTTGGGCTGCACTGGGAACAACCAGGTTGTATTGATCTAACAGAATCCCACAGAATTCCACAGATCCTAAACACAGGAGTGACATCAGGGCCTTGGCCAGCCTCTGTCTCCAGTTGCACAAACTTTGCTGGCACGGTCGTAAGCTCGAAAGTGCATGGACAAGCCAGAAAGCCTCGTAACACTGGATAAGCTTCCAGGATGGGAGTAACCTTCCTAGAAACACACACAGAGAAATGGCTCAGTGAAAATCTGCAAGTTTAGCCCCATGAACACCTTCTTAGTGCAACAGTGACAGAACAAGCACCCTCTCAAACATGTCAGGGCCCTGAGAACACCAGCAGGGGCCAGACTGTCTGGGACCTCCAAGATCCATCTTCATGAACACCTTGCTGCTGCAGCTGTTCTATTCACTGAACAGGTGTCATTGCATGGTGCCCTGTGCCACTTTGCTTGTCCAGAAACAGTTACCCAGTGCCTTGCACCCTGCAAGATGCTTCATGTCACAGTGTGTTGCCACAGGGAGAAGATGGGACCTGGTCCACAGTTCTGGAGCCCGTGTAAAGCCTGGGGGTGCCCTGCCTGGGAGCTGCCTGAGCACAGGCGTTGCTGCAGGTCAGTATCGCAGTGTGATTCAGGTAGAAGTACCTGCTATTCATCTTTCAGAGGCTTAGCATAGAGCCAGATGTATAGGAAGGGGAAATGCAAATAAGCCTATCAAGTCTTCCTTCAGGGAAACTCACTTCCTAAATGCAGTGGGATATTGATTGATGGCCTGGGCTCCTTTTGAGCTGGAAAGAGAATGCTGATCTCTGGGGCTTTCCATAAGGAATGCAGTACACCTGGACCAATTTTCTTTTAAAGGCAAATGAGAGTGCCAGGATTGCTGCACACAAAGGATAACTTCTGCAAGCTCCACTGAGCATAAAAGAAAACAGCTACAATGCCTCTTAGGAAGGAAGTGAAAGTATTTTGCTATGGGTTTTTAATGCAATTTAATGTTGTAAAGAGGTACACTGAATTAGTGTTATTTGTAATACTTTCTTTTCAAGTCATACCAAGACTTAGACCCATTACCAAAAGATGGCTCCACTTAAGAATCTGCTTATCAGATTGTTTTCCTAGGTGAGAAGATAACAGGATACATTTTTCCTGGTTATGCTCCCTTCATAAATCCAATCAATGAAATACTACTGACTCTGAAGGGTATTTAAATATAGTTCTGCCTGCAGATGTAGCAGCAGAACTTTGGCAGAAGAACCAGTGACAGATTTAATTAGCATTCCAATTCGAGGAAATAAATGGAATTGTCTATCACAAAATGGTGTTTGTATCAAGAGGTTTTATTGCAATATTTGTGCTCGAGACCAAATGACTTACTGTTGATGAAAAGTGGTATCAGCAGATTATTTTCTTCCATTTTTTTAATATTACCTTGCAGGTAGGTTAAAAAATTAGAGATGTCAGAACATGCTCCTAGGACATACACGCATTTATGTGTATGGTAGCATGTGTGCCCTCATCTGTGCATCAATCCTGCTGTGACTGATACCAGTTCTCAGATGCCTATTGGGGAAAAAAAATAAGTCAAATAATTACTTCTTCCTAGAGTGATTTAAACAGGAAAATTAAAATTTTCTTCAGAGCTATTGTTTAGGTGTACACAAGAAGGCATATGTGGCCTGCCTCCCCAAAAATCCTCTTGTCTTCTGCATTAAATTTTTCAGCAAATTTAGTTCAGAGGCTATAGCATTTTGAGTGGTTTTTTTTGCAAATATCCTTTTGTCTATGTGCCAGTTCCACTTTTTGAAGTCTGCAATGTAGTGGGTGGCTAACAACATCCATCAGGCAGATCCAGTGGCACTGATGGGTTATTAATTTTGCGTAGGGTGGGTGTCAGCATCAAGTGACCCACATGTAGATTCAAATGTAAGTTTAAAATTCCAGACCTAATTTTGGTCAGCTGCAGCAAAAAAAAAATGGGGACAGCCTGGCTTCTCACACTGACACATCAAGTCCTTGCTCCCAAAAGCTTGACTGGGAGTAATGCCCAGGTAAGGAATCGGTTTGTGTGGTGCTACAATTACTCAGTTGTACCAGTTCCAGCCAGACTTCCCAGCAAGCTGCCATGCAGTCCTGATAAGACCTAAAGAAATATCCTCAGCCAGACTCCCCAGAGAGTGGCTCTGACATTATGGGTGGCACTGGAATGACATTGTCAGAGAGGAAAAGAATCACCAAGGACAAGGACCTTGCAAATCTATACCCCACGTGCTCTCCTCTACTATCAGTATTGGTTTGAATTGTTGGAAGGTGGAGTTCTCATCTAAGAAACTGTAAGAAAAATGTTGCAATGATAACTACAGCTGTTTGATTAGCTTCCCAGTGACAGATGAATGTGTGGATTTGGTATTATATGTATATAAATACAGAACATGCGTACCATATAAAACTCTCTATATGCTATAAATAATCCGTTTATTTAGAGCTAACAGTGTGCACCGTGGTGTACAAAGGGCAACTCAGAGCACTTAGATTTGCTTTTGATTGACACTGTAAGCACGTGGCATGACTATCAAGACTTTCTTCACAGTCAGTGAAGAGAAGAAACAGTTGTTTCTGGGGTCCCTTTCATCTTGCCCTAAAGCAGACCCCAAAAGTAGGGCATGCAAACTGCACCCCAGAAGTGCCTCTCTCTTCTTTGACTGCAAAGGGAACGTAGGGTGACTGCAGTAAAGAGGTCAATGCCTAAGTTAAAGGTTTAAAAATAGAGGCGCTAAATTCCACCCATGTGGTTCAGATAAGGGAGACAAAGTGAAACAGGTCAGAAAACGTTTGATGTGTTCAGTCTGGTTGGTTACTTTTTAATAACATTGAGTCTGATTTCCAGTCACTGCAATTTCACAGAGCTGTCAGTAAAGGGATGACTAGGGTCCTAAATACGGAAAAAACTTTAATTAGCTATTGATACAGCAGGGCTTAGATCTGTGGAGATCAGAGTCCCTTTGTGCCAGAGTCTGTGCTAAGAAGTGATGGGAAACAACACCAGCCCCAGCCAGTTTGTAGGATGAACAATCAGGGGCAGAGAAGGGAAGAAATGCAGAGAGAAGTTGCTCCCTCACTGCTTTCGAGTGGGAAGTCAGTGAAACACTGCACTGATGAGTGCAGTGAGAGGAGGTCGAGGTTCGAAAGAAATACATATTGAAATTTTTCTGGCAGCCCTGCCCTGCACCTGGCAAGTCCCAGGAAGGACCTGGCCTCTGGGAAGTGACTTGCTTAAGGCTTCCCTGGGCAAGAGCAGTGTGAGAAGCCTCCTTAACCATGCTAAGAGATGGCACTGGAGGCAATGTGGCCACATAGTGTGGAAGAGAGTGAGATGGATGTGAGGAGGAGATGTGGCATGAGCAGTATGAAATAAACACGAAGGCCAGAGGGAGGAAGGTTTCTGGAGAAACAGAAGCAGTTTTGGTAGCAGCACTTTGGGCTGGGCTGGGGAAGGGTGAAGGGAGGATGTTACAGAGGAACAAAGAAGTGGCACTTGGAGTGAGAGGCTGCATTTTCAGGCAAGTTCTGGGCATGATGATGTTGACTCTGAAAGCCAGAAGTAAAGCAAATACATGCACAGTGGTGGAGAAGCCTCTACACTTCTGACAGCATTTCCTAATGTCCTAGGAAGGCTTCAGTTCAAAGCTCAAGCAGAACTGGAAGGAGCTTGGCTGCATTGTGATGCTGCTACAGGCTCCATCCTGCTCTCAGAGCTGTGTCACTGGCATCCCCTGGCATTCCTGACTTTCCACCACCAGGAGGGACCAGCACTCATCCTGGTCACCCCATGACTGCACTCCTGGTGAGGCTGTGGAGTGCTGTTCGAAATCCAGCATCTGCTTGGAAATAAAAATAAACAGAATACAGTCAGCAGAGCAAGATCCAGGGCACGCACATGGCTATGAGCCCTGTCCAGGGAAAGGGCACAGAAAGACCCTTTGGTAGAATGAGATTTTCCATGTTGGTGTCCCACATCCTGAGCCAACATTGTAATCACTAGTATTGCAATAAAACAGAGGTATTAGCGGTGTTTTCTTAATGGAACCATTACTTGGTGTGGCTTTTTAAATGGCTGAAAGGAAAATTAAATACATGGGATCTGTTTGGAACAGGTAATTATTTTTTTAGTCTTGTTTTCATGAAAATCTAGCATTCAACGCTATTTGTAATTTCTTACTCTGATTTTGTCATTCAGTTGTAGAACAAAAAGCTCAATGTTCCTATTATTTGCAAGGCCCTAAATTCTATCCTCCATATGCCTTGGAAAAAATACAGCTTAAGAGCTTGTTTGATCCCTTTCAAATCCCCAACACTTGCTGTCTGCATTAGGGTCTTCAGATATGTATGAGGTGACTAATTGTCTTTCATTTATTTTGCAAGGATGCCTTTATTGTTACATGAAGTTGCCATCTGTCTATCTTGGAGGCGAGAGTCCCAGAAGATTTTAATCCTCAATGATTTCATAGCTTCAGGTGCCTCTCTAAAGGACAAAGATTGGCCTACTTTCCTCCCTGTGGTATGCAGAGACTTCTCCATCCTGCAGCTTTTGAGTGAAAGACTCACCCCGAATGGCTAGATCTTACTTTACCTCCTCTGAGAAGGGGCTTTGTGAAAGATGGATTCACTCAGTCAGATGGCCAAATTTAGAATATCTGACAAATTTAGTTTTAGGTCAGCTGCTTCCTTTTTTCTTTAGTTTCTTCTACCTCACCTTAAATTCTTTTTCTTAAAAAATAAAACAGATTGACGATCATGCAAATTTTTGTCTTTTAAAATGAGAATTTGAAACGCTTCATTTCAAAGTGTCTAAGTATGGTATTTCAGCTTACTAGAAATTTCCCTTCTTTTTTTTGAAGTCAAGAGCAATTAGCTTAACTGGAACCATATTCATGAATAATATCCATTCCAACAGAAAGCGTGTTTTTCACCAAATGTTACACATACATATGCACACACAAAGTCAAGCAAATCCCCAAAGGTGCTGCTTATATAAGACATATTTCCCTCCCTTCACTTCTGCATGGATGACTGCACTGTGGGATTCTTTTTGTAAATGGGATAATAATTAGAAGTAGCCTTCATCTGAGTGCTTCCTGACCTTTACAGCCAGATCTAGAATAAGCAGGGATGTGGTTTGCAGTGACTGCTGAACACACCCTTCTGTTTGTATTTTACAGGCATTGGCACAGGCCCTGGGCTCTGATTAAAGCCTAAAGATTAAAATGTGTAGAGATGGCTGGCTCAGCCTCCCAGCTCTCCAGGTTCAGGCGACCTAGCTGTAGCCAGCACCAGCACTGCCTACCCTGCAGAATAAACTCCAATTCAAAAAACAAAGTGAAAATCCCTCTCAGGAGTGATGATGAGAGATCCAAGGCCATCCACAGGACACCAGTTTAAATCTGGCCTGGGCTGGCAGTGGCCAAAAAGCCGGCACGGTCTGACAGCTGTCCCTGCCAGCGAGAGGGATTAGCTGTGTCAGTGGGGATGGCTGATGGGCCCAGCAGGCAGCCCTGCGGCCACACCCTGACATCTCGCCCTGTCTGCTGCCACCCAAAGCATCCTGGCATGGCCAGGCAGAGGGAGGCTCCAGGGCTCAGTCCCCTGTCCCTCATCCCAGCCTGGCCAAATGCAGATGCTGGAAGGTACATGTGTGAAGCGGTGGGGAAAAAAGCAGAGTAAAACATCAGCAAAAGAACCCTTCATGAGAAAGATAAAGCAGACAGAAGATCACAGGAAAACTTTAATATTGCCTAGCGATAAATTATTATTGCCCAAGCATTAGTCCTGAAAAAGCACATTGCTACACTTTCACCTTGGTGAGGCAGCATACGCTCTAATTTATGAAAGCACAATCAGTACATTCTAATACAGGATTGAAAAGGTTGAATGAATTTGCTGATAAATTTTCAACTGAAACAGTGTAGGAATGAGACAATTCGCAACATTCTGGCTTACTTAAATAAGTCAGTTCAACCACAGCCTTTAAAATGGACTTTGCTAAGTCTGCCTTATAAATCAAGATCCAAATCACCCGTATGCTTCTGCCAGAGCAGAATGGAAGGTCTAGAAGCAGAAAGCGGCACCTTCTGTGCTATTACAATGCTGAGCTGGAGCAGCAAAGCCCGGCTGTCTCACTGCCCTGCCGTGCAATGCTGGCCCATAGCCCTGACCCTGGGCACCAGCATGGACATCCATGGCAGTGGGAAGTGTTGTCGTAGGCAGGAATAGCAACAGAGCTGCCCTAAGCTGTGCCCAGGGGAAAGATGATCAAGCTGCTCTAAATCCAGCCCACTCAAAACTGCGCTTCAGTAGAGGGCCAGGAGGTAGAGCACACACATGGGGTGCTCAGAGCTGGTATCTGGAAGAAGGCTGCTGATTCCTCCTCCAGCATAGCCCTGCTCCAGACATCTCACTCCCCTGAGCCTCAATTTACTCATCTGAGTGTAAGAATGCTTAGCTCCCTCTAAGGGTTACTGGCAGAAGGATTTCATATTTACACAGTGTTGAGGAAAGTGTTACAAAACACTTTTCAGTGAGCAGCTGGAATGGCATCCATTTCAGATCTGCTTATTTTCTCTCTTAGCCTTCTGAAGAGTTATAAAACAGTTTAATATTACCCATGACACCTGGCAATGTTGAGCCAGTTCTGGTGTTTTTCAAGGTTGGTCACAGAATTTACAGGGACCCAAGGCAGAACAGGGCTCCAGGCTCTCTGGATTGCAGAGTTCAGACAGGTTCTGAGTCACAGCCAGAGAGAAAGATCAAGCTCCAGCTTACAAAATGCCAAGCTGGTGCAGGGCTTTGAGCTCCTTCCAGAGCACAAGTCCCAACGTCATCACTTATGGTGCTTTTACTTCCAGCCCAACCTGCTCACCGTTGCACAGATCACTTGGAGGAACAGCACCTGAGATTTGGCATCCTGAACAAACTCAATAGCACAGCTTCAACCTTAAAAGAGTTGAAGGTTGTGTACTATTCCTCGTGCTTTAGCCATGGTTTTATTATAGAGACATTTACTTGGTTCCCTGGAGAAAACATGATCAAGTTTTAATCTGAGATACTCACTAAATATGACAGTGCTAAACTTAAGGGATTTCAGCCAAGAATAAAAACAGATTCAAGCGTAGTAGGAGGAAAGAGAGAATGAAGGGAAGAGAGAAAACAAATTTATTGCCACAGCTCATCACATATGTTGTTTCAGAGGAGATGCTATGAAAGACATGCAACATCATTTGCACTAATTAGAAGAACAGTGTCACCCCAGTGGATAAATATTTTAGATTTCAACACATGTACTGTAGAGGTCATCAGCAGAAGGCCTAAAGAGACGAACATATCATGAGTGGAAGCAGCTGTTCACACTCTGGTTTTCCCTGTAGATAATATAAATGACACTGATATGTTGAGCACCCTTCAGATAAACCTTTCAAAAACAATTTAAAAGACAGGAAGAGAGAAGAGGATGAACTCTAAGACAAAGAGCAAGTTCAGACATGAAAGTTTACTGTTACCTGGGAACCTGTAAGGGCCAGAAGGGGTTACTGAGGCTGGTCTTTGGCAGGTACACTTCCAGCAATGGAAAATTAATGTGCTCCTTGGCATCTCCTACCTCTTCACAAGTCATTATTTCTGCCCGCTGCTGATCAGAACAGCCTGTTTCAGGTTTTTCCCTTGGCACAGCCTGTTCCATGTTTTCAATTTCCCTTCTGTAAAGCACTTGTATCCAGCTTCCTCAGCACCACTTCTCACCTAAACACCAGTCACTATCCCCTCTCTTTGAATGATCTGTTTGGTAATTGATAGGGCTGTTCTGGTAAAATGAGCTTCTCTCTGCCAAGGACAGCAACTGCTAACTCAGGACAGTTGTCATCTCCTCAATGGGAATTCCACCAGGCTGCAGAGGAATCTTTGCTGCTCTCTCTGGATTACTCTTGCTGCTATTACTTTCTGCTGGAAGACCAATATTTAAAGACTAATTTTAAAAGGATTATTTGTTTTACAATCTGATTTCCAATCAAAATTAGTAGAAAATAAGTTACCTGGCTATCAGCTGGAATTTCCTGAAGGAAACACAACCACTTCACCTCTAGAGACTGTTTCTAGCTAATCCTGTAGATTTGATTTTATAAAGATTTGCCCAGCAAAATAAGGGATAGATGCAAAAGACCAAGGTTTTGCCATATATGTTTCTTGGTTACATTTTTTGCTCAGAGCTCAGCCTCCAACTGAACCTGTTGCTCAATAAAATACCAAAACACTAAAGTTGGGGGTGGGGGGCAAAGTAGTCCATAATGGGTGAGGGAAATAGGTATCAGATTAAACAAATTGCTGAATCAAGTTCCTACAGCTGTCTTGGCTCTATTCTCCACAAGACCCAGCCGTTCTTCATTGGCTCTCTTGGCCTGCCTTAGAAAGACCAAAGGAAGCTGATGCTGAAGGTGCATGGCAAGGACACGGAGCCTCCGTCCAGGGCTTGGTGCCTGACGGGAGCTGCCCTGTCCTGCCAGCAGCACTCACACAGCAGGCAGGGAGAGTTTTATAAAGCAGTGTTTGCTGAGGATCCATGGAGCAAGCTTGTGCACCCAAAAAGGTCCAAAAGTGCTTATCTGAGAGGACACTCCCTCCCCCAGGTGGTACAGTACATTGAATCCCTCTACCTTATTCATCATAACACAAACATCAGAAAGTTGCCGTGAATGTGGTGCTCTGCATGGCATGGGACTGCCAGCTACTGCAGATTTAGACATTGCAGAGGTGAAAAGTTGAACTGGCTGTAAGAGGGAACTGAATCCAGGAAAGAGGGTCAGGAAATACTGTCTTGGGTATCTGTTTTGATAGTTTCCCCAAAGTGCAAGGCACCTTACTCCTCAGACAGAGTAAATATTGTTTCTTTCACCAGCGCTAGGAGAGATCAAAAATATTTCTAAATCATGGAAAACCAGAGAAAATACAACTGGAAATATGAGGAATAACCATGTGATTCTTAGCAGGTGTTTGTCTCATCAGTTCTTAAGAAGAGCAAATTATGGCATTTGCATAATTAGTTCAACACTAAATGATCCTTAAGATCAGAGAGTTTTGGTCTGTATAATGTGATTTCTTCCTTTTGCAGATTAAGAGTATTTCTTTGACTATTCTTTTTAATTGTTCATGTGGAGATCAGGTTATTTTTTTTCTCTTTGCTGCAACTGATGAAAAATCTTCTGTTGTCTAAACAAAAAAATTCTGAACAGATGTTGTCTGTGTGCCTTTTTGCCTCCCATAAATTGTGAAGCAAAATATATCAATTAATACATTTATTTGTAGACACAGGTTTGCTTTGCAAATGGGGTGAGTCAAGCATATGTTGCCTGCCTCAGCTAACAGCAGCTTGAGAAGTGACGGTAAGCTGACCACTTTTCATCATGTGAAATTAGGTTGTTTGGACTGGATTAGATCAGATTTGCTCTGATCCATCTCCGCTGTTACTCACCACTTTGTGTTCTTTGAGATGGTCACAAAGACTCTGATTGTTCATTTTTTTCCAGCCTGACAAATCAGTGGCTTGCTTGCCCCTTTGAGTAGGTGTTAGCCTAGCCCCCTTTCAGTCTCGTGGATGCTCACTGCTCTGCCACAATTCTATTGGAACAATTGAAAGCAGCTTTAGGGCTGTCTCAGACAACTCCTTCACTATTTTGGGGCAGAATTCACCCAGCACAGACAATCTGGACACATGTAGTTTATCCAATTACTTTCTAACCTGTCATTTTCCTGTTCAGTTTGAGTTGCTGTTGCTTTTTTCCCCCTGTGTTGGTGTTCATTCTGTCAGTGAGCTAAACAAGCATTTCTTTTGATTTTACTTAAATTTTGCCATCTTCAGCTTACTGCCAAAATATCAGCAGTGTAACCGGACAGGCCTCTATTCTGAACAGCAGCCAAGTTGTTTGTTGCTGAGACCTGAAATATAATCATGTATCAGTCATTTGAACTATGAGCCTCAGACAGCTGTCCTGAAGCTAAACTTAACACCTGAGGTTCCTTGACTTATTGCACACCTGTAAAACAATTCAAGAGCTCACAGAGTGCAGTATGGCAAGATGGAACATTCAGAGGAGGTCATACTGGCAGCTTTGATCTGAAGCAGCTTGTCAGGGTCCAACAATTAAGCCCATCTAAGGTTTGCCATATATTGCTCTGAGAAAATCCAAATGTAGCTATCATAACTAATCCCTTTGCTTCTTCACTGACAATCTGTGAGCACTCTTTCTGCTGATCTTCCCCAGGGCAAGGGCTTCCAGCGGAGGACAAACATAGTTTTTCTGTCCACAGTACAAGGCATGCCTGCACCTCCTGTCTCGTGGCTGTGGGTTGTCTTTGCCCCTAGAGTTCTCCAGGCCATAAAGATTCTTGGAAAGATTTGTTTCATTAGAGTTCCTACCGCAATTTCCCTTCATGACCTTACACTATTACTTTGCAAATGTTTGGCACAAAAGTGCTCTTTCCTAAAAGAAGAAACATCCAAACTAGCGCCCAGATATCATGGTCTCTTTTTGTTACAGCGTTCTTTATTATCATCAGTACTGCGTCACCTGACTGACTTGCATTATAAGAGAACAAGCCTTATTCATAAACAGGATCCCCTCCTCCCATCAGAGTGCTAAAAACACCTGTGAGAATATATCTTTTTCTCCTTCCCTCAGGGCTTTTAAATGAACTTGAGGCACGAGAGCATGTAACAAAGGTGGAGCTCATAGAGAAATGAGAAAGGAGAACTGATTGTATGAGTTAACTACAGGCATCTCAGAGTGGCTCCTAATTGTTTGAAAACCTTAAATGCATTGACAGAGAGGTCACCCGAACTATCCCTGATTCTCATCATCAGATTCCCTTTAACTGTGTGCAGCAATGTATTGGATATGAAAAAGAGAGCCTAGCAGCCTTTTGGTTTGGGCTCTTGGTGTGATGGCTGTAACAAAGTCACAGAGGCCTTTACCAGGGAAAGTCAGACAAAAGGACACTCGTGGCTTGCAGCCCATTTAAAATAGAGATGACAGATAAATAAGGTAAAACATGCTTATGAGAAAGAGTAGGTAAGGAGAGAGGAGTACAACTGTGGGGCATCCTAATGGTGTGGTCGAGGAGCACTATTTAGTCTAAGCCTGAACTGCAAGTGCTCAAACACACAACTTTCTGTCCCCTGCATGAGCCACTTTGGAAATAGAGAATACAGTTGCCTGTTACCCTGGGGTCCCCTTCTTGTTCTGTTCTATGAGGGCAGAACTATGTCCCAATTAAGAAGCTGCAATCTTATAGACTCTCATTGCCAAAAGGGAGTGCCTCTGCTGATGACAGGGCTGCTTTGGAGGTAGTAGGAATGAGTCAGTTTATTCACTGGGGTTTTTTTGAAGATGCATGAAACCACCAGTTATGATGTGGTCATATCTGCAGGCTCTAGGTTATACACAGGAGAGCTGAATAGGTCTTTTTAAAACAGTTGTTTACTTCTTCTTCTTCTGTTTTTTTTTAGCTAAAGACTCCTGGTACATAAGCTTCTAATAAATTGTTTTGGGCAAGTCCTAGTCTGTCTTGGGATTTTGGCCAACAAAAAGAGATACTGATCATGACATCAATTGTTTCTACACAGGGGGTTTTATACAGAAACCCTGATGCTAGTGGATTAAGATCCAGTAGACATGAGGCTCAAGACTGTGCAGTTGAGAAAAGCACAAGCAGTTTCCCCAGTGTAGTCATCCGTTTGAGATCAGGCTTCTAATGTTAAGCCATTTCTTGTTTCTGAAGTAGTAGATACTTTTTTTGGCAGCATTCCTGCAATCCAAGGAAAGGAAAAGCTTGTTGCCAGCATTCTGGCTGAATTAAAATGGGATTGGCACAGAAGTTAGGTTGAAATAACCTATGCAGATAACTTGATCTGGCAGCAAAGAAGGTGCTGTTTATAGTCACATTAAGAAGCGTGAGAATGCAGGGGTGGAGCTCCTCAGTGGATTTTGTAGAGAAAGCAAGAAACGCAAGAGAAGGAGACTTGCCTCTTGCCAGCCTCAGGCAAAGAGTCAAGCTTGTGAGGGAGCAGCCTAGAGGACAGAGCTGCTGAGAAACACCCAGCCTCCTGCACAAAGAAACTCATCTGTGTCCCTCCTTCTTTCCCACAGCACAGCAATGCCTGTGAAAAATTACAGCATGTTGGCCACGGCACAACAATTTTAAAGCTGTATTTAACACACTTGTAATGTATTCAGCTGAGGGTTTTTTTCCTGTCTAGTAGAGAGGGTTCTGAAAAGCCTGGAACCTCAGAAGCTATCTGCATTAATTCTTCTTGAAAGATGTATTTTTAGAAATAATTTATTTTTAAAACGGACTTTGCCAGCACAAGTAGGGTTTGGAGCCTCTCTGGGCTGGCCACAGGTATGAAAAGCCAAGCCCTGCCTCAAAAAATGCAAGGACTGAGAGAAATACAGGACATGAAAAGGGTTTGGTAAAATTTGCTACAGCCAAGTCTATATGATGCAAACATACATGCTTACATGCAAAGGTGTAATTTTTCTCCAAAACAGATTTGAAATCGGGAGATAAAACTGGTGTGCCACGCCTGCACTTCCAAAAAGCCTGTTTACATGCCCTATGGAGAGAAATGAGAGAACCAGGACATCACTTGCTTCCAATGTGAGAACATAGACATGTATGTATACATATGAACACCCAGGAAAAACTAATATGCACACATTCATATGTGTAAGCGTGTGCCTGTGTACATATTTATAGGTAAGCAGATCTTTTCAGTCCCCTGAGCCGTAAGTGAAATACTGGTTGCGATGCCTGAGGGCATCGGGGAGTTTCAAAGGCAGGAGGAGCCTGGCAAAGCTGGCTGCTGGAGAAGGAGCTGGCAAAGGGGCAGCAGCAGCTGCGGGGGACAGCAGTAGGAGGCTGCAGCCAGAGCTGTGCAAATTCCTCACTTGCATTCCTGTCTGGGCAGGGAGAAGTGGAAAAACACTTTTTTTGCCCAAAGTGGAAACTGCTGGACTTGATTTCTCTTGACTATGTCACTATAGCAATGAGAGCAGGGGCAAAATGAAACATGGGCAAAGAGCTTTTCTCTGGTGGAATGCAAGGACATGGAAACTCACAGCCGGAATCACACCGAGGGGATGATGGGGTTGGCAAGATGCAGAAGGAAGATGATATTACCAGGCATGGTTTATATGAGTCAGAAGAGAATAATAGAGGTACTACAATGCAGGAAAGATGAGGATAATGAACTCATGCTAGTGGAGAATGTAGTTCAGCTGCCCACCTCTCCCTCCTCCCTGATTTCTTTCATCAAAAGAATCAAGACAATCCTATAGGGAAGAGTGACGGAATGGGTCCAAAGCCATACTGCAGCAGTGGTATGGATGGCTGTGAGAAGAGAATAAAAAAAGAGAGGGGTGAAAAAATGCACAAAGGAACAGAGCTGATGAAAGAAGAATGAAGGTGTCAGAAGAGCAGTGGGAATGTGGAAAGACAACAAGAGAGAAAGAGAAGGACACTTGCAGCAGTGAAGTCATAGATTTCTGTTACTGGCAAACATAATGTCTGAAAGACAGAAAGCCCAAAAGCTGGAGCAAGAGTAGTATTAAGGTATCTGATTGAGTACTACTGGTCTGTCTGGGTTCATAAGCAGATGGTTAACAGGTAGTGGCAACGTCTTGATGGGTGCTGAAGCTTCTGAAGCCAGGTATTATGATAGCAGTGACACCAGAGATACATAGGAATCTGTATAATCTGTATTTTTTACTGCTTATTTCTAGATGAACCTCATCCACATGAGAAAACTTCAAAAATAGAACAGATTTTAACCACTGAGAAAAAAAAATGGGATTTCTCTTAAGTCTTAATCTTATTACATATTGGGAACCAAAAAATTGAAATTCCTAGTCCATATGAGAAGGTCAGATCAGACTTCTAACCATCAGCAGTCTAGGATTAAAAAAAATATGGTTCACAAGATTATCAGGCTTATGCTTTATGACGTTTTCAGTTTCACATTTAAACTTTTTTTTTTAATTTAAAACTACACCATTATATTTACACTTTCATGCTTAAAACAACTTCACACAAAGTCATTCAAAGCATCTTTCAAGTCTCAGGTCTTAAACTGACATTCAACTCCAGAATGAGCAGAACCAAAGAATTAAGAATCTGATTCTCTTCTCGGATGGCTATAAAGGAAAAGTACCTGCAAACCCAGTGGAATTGTGCCAATGTAAAATAGATGTGAGTGAAAGGCAAGTCGGTTCTGGATGTCCACAGAGAATGCTTGTAAACAAGGTGTCAACACATTTCCTCCTGATGCTGTTAGGAAGGCCTTGTTAACACAGTGTGATGACACTAGAATTGTCATGGAGCTGCATCACTTGTTTTCAGCAGAGGACAGATACGTCAAGATTTTAGACAGGATGAAAGTAGAGCTAGATCTGCTTATAATCATGCATGACCAGCTGCTCTGAAGCAGGAACAACTCTATGTGTGGAAGCAGTGCACAGAAGCGATGAATGTGTATAGCAGACCGCAATTGGAGTACATTTAAATATTGATCCCAGGCTAAACAGCTTGGAGAATTGTAAGTCTTTTACGAAATTGAAATGATATCAGGGAAATGGCTGATATTGTCTTGCTTATGCATATAGAACAGTTATCAAGCATTTACTGTATTAAGACAATAGGACTGGAAGAGTAAGTTTAAATAAAATTAAATGTCCCAGATAGCTTG
The DNA here is from genome assembly GCA_036785705.1 of Acanthornis magna. Lineage (NCBI taxonomy): Eukaryota > Metazoa > Chordata > Aves > Passeriformes > Acanthizidae > Acanthornis > Acanthornis magna. The sequence goes on from JAWUZG010000001.1 coordinate 30,792,332, forward strand.
TCCCAGAAAACCTACTTCAGACCTTATGCCTAGCCTGAAAAACACAGATGAGAAAGAAAACAGACTTCAAAAACTTTGTCAGAAACTTCGTGTGCAAGAATAGAAAGTTAAAGTTTTAACAAATGATTGCTGGCTCATGAACACGGGTCTAATTTACAAACCAGCAGCTTTACTGAAGAAAATGCAATCCAGCTAAATATATATTGTGATATCAAACTCCCCAGCCAGCCTACTGAAAACCTCTCATTAGTTTAAAAAATGTACAATTTCATCGGTATGCTAAGAACTACTTTATCCTGCAAAATGAATTGCTAAATTAGTTCTAATCTTTGATATTTAATTCTGTGAGGAACTGCTACCTTTTCATCTGTAAGACATTTCTCTGTGTCATCCATATAGTAATAGAAGCAGTGTCATTTTCTAGTGTTACAACCTCCCTCCAAGCCAACAGCAGAGCTATATTTGGAAACATTTTTGATTTGCAGACTCTGTTTTTATATGGTTACCCATGAAGCTCAAGAAGAAAATACTCCTTTCCCAAACAAAATTAAACCAACCTTTTCTTCCAAACTGCTGTTTGGAATTTCTTGATTCATTTTACTTGCAGAACCAGACACTTTTAAACAAACATTTTTAAATGAGAAAAAACACAGGTACTGGTGAGGTCCTCTGGGGGTGTCTGGATCTCTTTCGTGATAAGAGAAGAAAAATAAAAGGTTAATTTATACTGGGAACCAAACTTTAAGATGGCAAATGTTGGCAGAAAGACTCCAGCTCTCCCAGCTCTGTATCAGGAAGATACAGGATATATTCCATGCAAAGGTTTACATTGTTGCTCAATGAAACAGAAGTAATCAAAATAAAATTATTTCCTGAAGAAGATTCTGGAGAGAACATGGTTTTCAATAGATGGTATGTTCACAGTAGTCTGTAACTGTGACATGCCCAGAAAGTGGCTGCATAAAGTCACAAAGCTGAATTTTGCCTATGCCCAGCTTTTTATATAAAACAGTTTGCTTTATACAACTAATTTCAATTATCATTCAACCAGTGACAAACATGCTACTGCCATGCTCTGGTCAGTCATGCTGGTTCTTCAAGCATGCCCTTTGTGCTGATTGACCTAGACAGACTTTGGCACCAGAAGACCCAGGGAAAAAGAAATCCCATAGTTAACACTTTGGAGAAAGAATCTGAGATTTAATAGAAATAGCCTGAAGCTGAACCATAATTGCTTTATATGTACCTGTGACAGCTTAATCAGGCAGATTTTATTTCTGTATGGCTAGCTTCTAGATATTAAACAAATTTAATAAAACATAAAATGGAAGTGAACTCCTTGGTAGTCACTGCTATCAATAATGCACCCTTACGATCATCTTCATTTAGAAATCCATTATTCTGATGTCTATCCTATGATTCTCTAATCTTAGGACCACACTTCGTCTACTTCTTCCATTGATGATTTACTGTGTGCTGGGTCAAACCCCAGAGATTGACTCAAAGACAAGCAAAACTTCTGGTCTTCCTACCCATCCCCAACAGACAAAAGCACAGAAGCACAGAACATGTTTTTGAATACCAACTCTCAGAGGCCATGACCACGTGAGTTTCTGTGTCCATCTGCCAGAATGCTTCCAGGGCCTCCTGAGGCCTGAAGAGCCCTGCCCTATGCCCTGCCAAGCCTGGTTAGACCTGGCCAAACTCAACCAGAAACACTCAGACCCTTGAAGAAAAAGTGTGTGACTCCCTCAGGAGACCTCTGGGTCTTTTTCTCATGCAACAAGTGCCCCCTTGGTGTGCTAGCATGCATTCTGCCCAATTTCTGCTCTCAGCCTTTCCCCAAAGTGTGAGTAGCTCTGGGGGAATCTAAACAGAGATGATGGTGCCTTCCTGGACCTGAGAGTGTGGTGATGCCTGGCTTATTGACAGGAACATGAAAGGCCTGAGCAATCAGGAGATTGTTGTTTTTCTTTATTTCCCAGGAAATGCCTGAATAGCCAATACCACATTATTATTTCATAACTACCTGATCTTAAATGCTTTGTAATGCACACATTTGTTTCTCTTCTTCACATATCTTTTATCAATTCATGTTTCCCAGTGGATACTCTGGATACTTGCAAGCCTAACTCGCATTGATATTAATCTCTCTCCCGGCTGTGAAGAGAGGCCTCAATAAGGTAATAAATAATGGTTATAGCCTCTGTGAGTTCTTTCTCAGTGTGAAGCCATGTGAAGTGTTCTCAGTGTACCTTGTCTGGTCCCATTCATGTCCACAAAAAATGGCAAGCAATCTTGGTGTGTTAATCTATTTTTCACCTGTTAAACACTTGGTTTTGAATTTCACTCTTCTTCTATTCTGCATTAAAAAGCTTCTGGAAGCACGGAGGGCAGAGATTCTCTATTTTTGTTGTTGCTGCTGCTGCTGCTACTTTTGATTGCTCTTCGTTTGTGAAAAGCTATGGAAAATGTTCTTCTTGTATTCTGGTACTTTTATTTACCTAAAACTACCTCAGTATTGCATAAAAATTTTGTAGAATCAATGAAAAATAAAAATAAAATACTTAATACAGTACTTAAAGGCAGTACTTGATTTCTGTTCTGGTGTTGGAAAGATGCTTGTGTTGTTTATGTGTTCTTTGGAAAGATTTGATTTCCTCCCATTGGCTGGAATCTTTTGAATGAGCATTATCCAATTACATATTTATATGATGTACATCACGTATGTTACACCTTTACTCTCAACACCTTTTTGGTCTGACTGTGGTATATGAAATATAAATACAAAATAGATACTGAACAAATAACTTTGTTTTGTACAAACAAGGATTTGATTTCATTTGCTTGAGAGTTTTTTAATGTAGTGCCTAAAGCCTCCAATGTTGCTGTCATTAGACAGAATAAAATGGAATAGGATCAGACCTGAAAAAAGGGAAGCACAGAATGGAATAAATTGGTTCTAAGTTGCAGGGAAAACACCCTGTACACATGCAGAATAAAATGAGCATTTTTGCCATAACTCTATCCAAATAAAATAATATTTTCAAGCTACGTGATGCTACATGTAAAGGCAAGATAAATTAGCTTTGATATCAGAAATGAAATTAGCTACAGTATCATGCATTTCTTTTGAAATCAAATTAAGGGTTTCAAAAATAAATGAGGTTATGCTCAGAACTAAATGGCTAATACCTCTTTGAGGCAAGATTTGTGTCTCTTGTTACTTTCTGAGTTACATATTTATTTTCTACTTTGGATGGTGAAATATAATCTAGCAGCCAGACAAATGTGAGTTTTTGGGATTGTGGTTTTGCATTCTTAGCTTAAGTAATTTTTCTCAAGAATCAAAACATCCTGATTTTTGCAATCAATAGAAAGAATGTTAGGTTGCTCTACAGAGTAGCAATCACAATATAAATTATTGTCAGCAAGCAAATCTGACCTGCGTAGTCGAGGAGTGAGGACTGTTAATGTTCATTCTGAAAAAAAAATTCCTGTAATATTTTATTAATTGTTCTTGAAATATTTATTATTTTTATTGAATGTATACATAGTAAATCTTACTTTGTCTACTGAACTCACAAAAATGATATGCAATACAAATGCATGAGGAGCCTTTGATAATCTAGGCGGGGAGCTGATATTTGGTAATACAGGGCCCTCAAATCAGACACAAAGTGCTTCAGACAAGAACTAATTGCTGGAAGTTGAAGCTGGACAAATTCAGACCAGAAATAAAGTCAAAGTATTGTAACAATGGGGATAGTCACTGAAGTTCAACACACAGTGCTTATGAAGAATTCTTTACCAGTGGGAATATGATTGATGAGTTTTTTAACATATACTCAATTTCCAGTACTGATGTGTGGTCTAAAGAGGGATTTTTCTTTAGTGAGTCCTAGAGCATGTATTACACAAGACTTCAGACCAGGTGACCACCACAAAGCCATCTGAACTCAAAATCCATGAATCTGCATGTTGAAACGGCTTTGAAATCCATGTGCTGATGGGCACTTGTCCCAGGCAGATGCTGAAAGTTCTGGGTTAATTTACATTTTGACCCATTTCATAGATTTAGAGCTTCTGCTGTCGAATACTCTCTTGACCCATTTTTGCAGTTGTCTCCATTTCTGACAATAGGTACATTTTTCTTATATCCTTTTCTCTTGCTGTTCAGATGCTGTTGTAAAAGGTGAACTTTGAAGAGACGGTCTAGATGCAGAAGCTGTCTAACAAGAAAAATGCCTGTGGGCTGAAAATAGAATGGTTGATCTAGATCTGGCTGATAGATTGGTTACACGAAGGATATCTCAGTTGATTTTCAAATGCAGAACAAGGACAAGACGCTGATAAAAGAGCATTGATTAGGAAAGCTTGCAAGGTGAAAGAACAGGTAACAGAAAGGAGATCAAAATTACCAGGTAGCTCAGACTTGACTGATTCTTGTCTACAGCTGTAACTGCTCCCACTTTGCCATCTTGCTAGATGTGTGGGGTTTGTATCTTTTTGACAGAGGGGCTAGAAAGACAAAACCTACAGGAGGATCTAAATTGCCAAATAGAGTTGTCAACTTTTTGTGTCACTCCCGTGTGACTGGAGATTCCTGGAGATCCAAGTAGTTTGTTTTCGTCACACCAAAAGTGGGAATGAGTCTTACTGACCCATTCTCACAGCTTGTTGTATTTAGGGTATCAATCCATTCTTCCACAAGGTAATAATTTCTTTCTGACGAACTTGTTTGTGCCTGCCAGATTCTTTCATACTGCATATGTAAAGGATACCCAATATGTTGTGAAGAAGCCTTCAGGAACTGACAAAGAGTCTTCGGTATTACTAAATGGAATAGGAAACCTTAACTGTGGTGTGCAGTCTATTCATGGAGAGATCCATCTTCCCAGAACTCTGCTCCACAAGCATTTCCACGCATCCCTTCTGTCCACACCTCCTTATCCATGCTGTGCACTCACTTGATACTGGCAGGCCATGTCAAATACTGAATTCCCTGCTTTCCCTCTCAATCTCAACACATCGCTCTTCCTCACCACATCCTTCCCCTGCTCCTGCCTTTCAGCACCGTCGGCAACAGCATCAAAGTCTGCAAAGCCTCAAAAATGAAAAGATGGGGCAATCGTAGCCTGAGGGGCCAAAGTCACAGACAGCTGAGAGTGGGAGGAAAGGTTAGGGCTTGTCATGGATGTGCAAAGATGCTCTCTCCACAGCACTGCTGAGGAAAGAGCCCCATGCAGGCTTGCAGCATTCATGTTATTCTTGCCCAGGGCTCTGCTAAAATTAGTGTCAGTCTCAAAGGAAACATGCAGTCCTTAAAGATACAAAGTTAAATTTTTGCAAGCACTGACTATATGCGCTATGAACCAATGATTAAGAAGCATCAAATCACTGATTTGAAACAGATTTTAAAGAAGCAGACTTTAGAAATGTAGTTCTGCTGATCTGGTCCAATATCACTGGGAACAGCACAGCAAAACTGTGTTTCCTAATTAGAGTTGGATGGAGAGCACATTTATTTAAAGCTCTGCCAGAACTGTGCTGGTACTGAGCATTCCCATTCAGGGACAGACAATTCCATGTTTGCCATAATGTCTGGTATATATAAGTCGGTCTCATAACAGGTCCTTCTTCTGCTATGAAAAAAGCAATGCCAGGATGTTCTGTCTACTTCTCCAGGATCTGTATCAAAATAGAAATTACTTTCAAAATCACTTCAGGAGAATTAAATGGCAGTCTTGACTTATTATGAGCCATATGGGAAAAAAGGACTTAAGCAGAGTGCTTCTGTTTCTTTCTCTCAACTGAAGATGACAGTAGTCTGGTTGTTTCTCAACTTTTTACCTTAAGGTTTGCTTATATCTAGGTGAAAAAAAAGGAAAAAATCCCAAACTCAACCAACCCTTGTATGACATGTCTGGCCCAAGCTGACAAGCATACTGCATGGGTGATTTATATTTAGAACAAGACCCAGAGGTGTCTAAAGCAATCTACTTTCAAAAGCAGAAGTTGTCATATTCTAAATCTGCTCTTAAAGAAAACTGGACCTCAGTGTTATTTTCTGGATAAAATATACAACACTCAGAAGAAAGGGCAATGCTTGAGAACAAACATGTGATGTCCAGAGCTCACTGAGGCACCTGATGTCATGATGCCTTAAGCTTTTAGATGAGTGGTCAAAGTAATTTTGTTTTAGTCAGTGAGATGTATGAACAGCTTTTATACAACTAATAGACATTCTTCCACAAGTTACTAGTAAGTGCACTGATTACAGGTGGCTTGGCTTTTCGGGAATTAGGTTTGCCTTCTTCCATTTGGTGCTTGTGGCAGAAGTGTTGTGTTGGGTGCTGTTTTCTAAGCCCATGTTTTCCTCACTGCTGCTGGAGCCACAGCATGTCCCCAGGGCATGTTCCCTGCCCTAGCTCCTGTCTTTTGCAGCTACTGTCATTTCTAAGACTTCACATCACAGTGCTTGGGGAACATGGGAAATGAAAATTCCTCCTTCTGTGAGATCTGCTTGCTTGAGGTTAACTGTTGGTTTTTTTTCCCCAAGCAAATGTTTCCTGGGGATGTTTTCAAAGAATGTCATGTTTCATGCCTGAGATATTCTGTTGATCCTCGCTTACCCTCTCATTTAGACTATGGAGGATTTTGTTCCACAGTGGCAAAGGGTTCAGATTTTCAGGATAGGTGGAATTCTATTGTTCTCTCCATACTGATCTGCATGGCAAAACTTCTAAACATTTATGTCTTTCTCCGTAAAGACCATGAAGCAGTCAGGTGTCCTGCCTGATACTGATGGCCTCTATGAATGGCCTTCTTGTCAAACAAGTTCCTCTCTACTGCTATTAACTCCCTAAAAGTGGGTAGGGAGGGTCATTATATTCAACTTGTTGTTTCAGCACATCTAATGGCATGGCAGTTGAATATTTACTCAGAAACCTTATTTCTCAAGGGAGCAATGCATTTTGATCACTTGTCTTTCCATGTAAAAAAATAAATACGCAAATATATGAAGCAGTGTGCATACCTCTTTATACTTCAACTTTCAGTCTGAAAAGAGAAAGCTCTTCTGAAATGAAGGCCATGGGAAAACACTAGGAAATGGACAAATTTTGCATTCTTACAGGATTTGGGAAAAGCTGTGAAGCAGTGTGGGGTTTCTATTTCATGTCTTGGAGGCAGCAACCACAACTTCGGCTAAAAGCCAAAAGATGAAAATTATTTGTAAAACTACATTATAAAAATAATCAGCTATCCTTGGGAGAAGTGTGCTCCCCTACAATCAGCTCCTGTGCCTCTGGTCCTCTGGTTTGCTTCCTGTGGTTCTGGCAGTTTGCCGAGGGAGACTTTCATCTCCAAAATGAAAAAAAGAAAGAAAAAGTTGGTGGCACACACAATGATACTGAATTACTTCATTAAAAAGCCATAGCACTAGCTATGACAGAAATGTTTTCACCTTCATTTTGGCAGTATACATATATTACCTCTTTGTTCAGCGGCACTCCCCAGGTACTGAAGATGTCTTGGTTAGACCTGTGTTGTAACCTCACGTCACATATGGTCTGTCCTACATCTCAGAAACAGACCATTTAGTACATATTCTTGAAACTGCAGTTTAGGTAAGTTACCAGTCTGTCACTCCACTAAAACTTCCAGAAGGAGAAGACATCTTTTTGCTGTCTGAATGAATCTTTACGTATACAGTGGTTAAGGAATTAATTTCTTTGACTATGCCATTTTGAGGTGCCATTAGGTTCAGAAGCTCTCAATTGTTGTCAGTTTGCAAAAGTGTTTCTCAGGAATGTGGAGTCCTTCATGCTGTCCAGGTTATCTCACCAGTGACAAGAAGCTTGGTGTGCCTTGCTGAGCAATTGAAGTGCAAGGTGAAAATCTTATCCAGAAAGCTAAATGGGAAGATGTCATTGCAACAATGAACACCCAGATGCTAGGGTAACATTCATTTTATAGTCCTCCATGCCAACAAAAAGCATAGCAATAGAAGCAGAGGACTTGAGCATGTGGGAAGAACTTGACCCTACAATTGCAGACAGGATAAATCTATTAAGCTGGGTGGGAGGGAAGGAAGGATGCAGAAATAAATGGACAGTAGAATAAAAAAAATATAGATTTAGCAAAAAGTGATGGACCTGAAGATCTTTCAGGAAATCAGTTACTTAGCAAATTTAAATTTACTTTTTTTTTTTTTTTTTTTAGTTTGCCCCAATTCCCTTGCCATAGGCCATCACTAGCTACATTCCCGTTCTCCTGTGCCTCCTTGTGCTGCTGCAACTCTCATGGGTAAATGCTCCCAATACAAATTCTGCAGCTGAGGGGGTAGGACTAGCACAGAGCCCTCAGGAAAGAAACTGAACAGGCAGTGGGTTATTTCCATTCAGGAAAACCCCCCTGAAACTTTGTTCAGCACTCTTAAGATCACGCATACTGTTCATTCATTCTTTCACACTTTTGGCTCTCCTTTTCCCTACCTGATGCCCTACAGACAGCAGGATTCCAATCTTCTCCCACTATTTCCTGGATGCCCTGTAATGGCATCACTTGTTGGAAGTCAGAGAGCTGTGGCCCATCTGCAGCCTCCTCACTGACAGAAAGACAACACAGGGAGAGCAAACAAAGATCAGGAGACAAAACGTTGAATTAGAACAGGAGAGCACAAGTGGAAGCAGCACTGAATGGAGAGACAAAATATGGCAAAGGTCACACTACCGGGAAGCTAATGTCAGAAAACAAAAGATGATTGCTTCTTTGCTTCATCCTCTTTTCTTTTTATATGTAGCTTTTAATAATCTTTTACATGTTATCTTTCCTACCCTTGTTTTCTTCCTTTCTGGCTGCTTTGGGTTTTACTGCCCATTTTTCAATGTGTTTTCTGTTAACAGAAATAGATCATTAGCCTTTACAAACTGAAGTTAAAGAGTATTTGAAAATACTCATCTGACTCCTTATACTCACCAAAACTTCGCATATTGCATGGCTGCGGAGATAGAATATTACTCTGCTTTATGCAAGGTTAAAAAAACCCCACTTTTAAAGTCTAACATCACAGCAATAGTGTTTCTCATATTTAATTACCCTTTGAAACACTTTCTCTCTCTGACCCAGTGAGTCATGAATTCCAGATTCAGCAGCTTGTAGCTTGCTGCACACCTTCAGAGGCTGAAGTCCAATCCACTGACCTTTGCCAAATGAGTGTTTTTGCCATTATTTTATTGTACAGAAGGGAACTCTGTGATGACAGTGACTCTTTTCCTCTAAAGAATACGGAGAAGACATCTTCAGAAGACATTCTTGAACTGGCCAGCTCATGCACGGGGAAATCTTCTGGGTATTTGTGTCACCTATGGCTTATGTCTCTGCTTTGACACCACTTCACAGCACATTTTTCCAAGCGCTAGAATGGGCATTGGCACCTATCTTTTCTGCCACATGTGATTTCCTTTTATGAGTTAGGTACTTATTAGGCCTAGCCCCACATGTTAATGTTGTCCATTTCACTCACAGCTAAAAAAGTTTATAGGGACTTACCTGTAGGTAGCAACCTCTGCCTTTCTGCAAATTAAAATTAATATCTCAGCTAAGCAAAAAATGTGTTCTATAATTTAAAGCCGGGATCCTAACCACAGGTGGAACAGTGTGTGAGTGGTCTTTTTGAAACCACTGGGATTCATTTTACTAATAAAATAGCACATACACTGAAGTGTCCCCTTGGGCCTCTTTTCTCTTTTTCTCTATCTGTAGAATGTCTGCAGGAATTTTCCTTTGTTTACTTAATTTTGCAAATTATACAATGACTTTGAGTTTCAATTTTCTGAATTTATTGCGAACTACTTGTGTGCTAATGTGCACATTTATTCCTTTGGAAGGAGATTACAAATGATGATAGTAGATTAAAGCCTCTGTTTCATTTTCACATCATGTATTTTCTATTCTTCTTTTCCCACACTTCACACCTGAATACACACATCTTCCAAGCATTGCTGTGTAAATGAGATGCTGGACAGCTTAGGGTACTTCCACACCAAAGAACCAGTAGATCTGAGAAGATCCCTCTTAACCTTCTCTCCACACTATAAATACTTGCCCCACATCCCTTCCTGTTACTCAAGTATCAGTCTGACCATGCTCAGCTGAAATTCTTTTTTACACTTCTGCGATAAATGGAGAAGGGTAAGGAGGCTCATTACAGAAGAAGAAGTATCATATATGTTGCACATACTATTCTTAGGAAACATGGCCAGGGGCTTCTCTTATGCACATTCAAGAGATGCAGTCTGTGCTTCCCATGGTTAGCCCATGTAGGGCTTACACCCTGCAAAAGAGGGAGCTGAAGAACTCTTCACTGTCTGATACCTTCAGTTCCCACTCAGTTTAATTCAGCACATCAGGTTGATTCTTTTTTTGTTGCCCTAACAAACCTTGATTATATTTTAATGAGAAAGCTCTTTCCCAGCATGTAGCCTTAATTTTGCTTTTCAGCAGGTGGCTCATGGTTTAACTCAAAAGTCACCATCTAAATCCTGACAGTATATTATACTAGTTAATAATATAACACTCAGACCCTGGGACTTAATGATTAATTTTCCTTTTATTATTAATAAATTCTGCCCAGAGAAAGCCTGGGTGAGGAAAAGAACTTGGTCGGAGTTCTTTCTGGGTTCTGAGCTCCTCTGACCCATTATCTTTTAATTATGTCTCAGTTTTGTGCTTTCATAGGGCCGTGATTTTAATGATTTTAATGAGCCTTATCACAAGTGAGTGAGATATGTAATTTCTCAATTTCAGTATGCCCTATGAGATATGAATCCCCTGACTGAGGGGAGCTGAAAGTTCTCAGCAACTGACAGAATTAAATCCCAGCTTCTATGAAACACTGCTGTGAAGAGTAGCTGATTCCCATAAACTCTTTAAAGAAAGTTAAGTCTGTTTCATTTCACATGTGGAATTGGACGCGCAAAGGTTACCAGTGTTTCAACAGCTGGGACTAACCCCATGTGTGAACAGCTGGTTTTGAAACTGAGTAGCCCACACAATGAGTGCAAGAAAGATTACACCGAGCTTCTATATTGATTTTCAAGGTGCTTAGAACAGGAAACAGAATTCAGAAATTACTTGAGGTTTAACAAGTTTGTGGTTTCTCTCTGAAACAGTTTGGTAGAAATCCTAAGTATCATCTGCAAACTAAACTTGCAGTAACAGTTGTTTTATAGGACCTTTTTAGCAAAGACTAACATTCAAGTGACATGAGAGTCAGTAGTTTTAATTTATGTCTCTGCAATTATCACATCTTCCTTATTTGCCTAGCTGGGGGAACAGAGGAACTTCATGACATGGTGGGAAGGGTCCACAGAAGAAGAGCCAAAGACACATACATAATTTCCTTCTTTTCTTCTTCCAGAGGTTCACTTTTCTCCTGAGTGCATAAAGAAGGGTGTGCCATCAGCTGAAAAGATTCAACCAGTATCAGGCTTTTTGCCTGAGATTAGTTTTATATTAATGCTACTCCACTGACTCCATCAGAATTGTTTCTGCCGTATGAGACAGGAAAACAGGAAACTTTCTCCTCCCATTACACATGCTGGGAGTATACACAAAGGAATAAGTCTAATATTCTAATGAATACTAATACTATAAAAATCCAGACGTTATATAGGAAATATATAATACAGAAATTTAGAAATATTGGCATAGTGTGGTGAAAAGGAAAAGCATTTTACTTAAGATGCAATTTGACAGCATTAAAGTACAAATGCATTGTGAGATAATCTCCCACAAGATAGCTGTAATAGCAGAATAAAAATTATTTGTATGCTTGCAGACTTAGAGGATCTCAGAAATTCTTTTCACGGTGTACTCACTGACCACTAAAATATCTTTTGATGTGTCTTAGGATGGTAATAGAAATTGTGAATTATGTGTTATTAAACCCTGGAAAACAGAATGAAGTTTAACCTCAACAGAACACACACTGGAATGAAGGCCAACAAACATCTGAACCTGGCAAGCCAGTTTAGCTTCATATACCCTCATGTCAGTATGAATATGTACTAGCAAGTTGACTTGTGGCAGTAATTCTCTGCACTCTTGCTCTGAATACATAACTTCATCTTTTATAATTGCATTGAAATACAATTTTATTCTAAGTTGCAGATGCTCTGCTGGGAATTGTTTGTTTCTGGGAACAGCAGAGAGAGGGTGGAGTTGCAAACCTTATGCGTGTACCACACAGTGAAGTGCACATTTGAGAGCTAGTCGAGTCCTGACTGGTGTGCTTTCCATCTGCAGTGCTAGTATTTGTAGGTTGCTGTATTTTGAAGTGCCTACACTGCTCTCAGAATGATCTGCTGAAAGACAACACTGTAGTGTACACCATCCTGCTCATGCCTAAATTATCCACAACAAATTAATGAGAACCTGGTGCTGATTGTGTCCAGGCCATCCCGAGGCAACCACTTACTGGGCTTAAGGTTTGTGTTTAAAATACATATTACTGGCTGAAACAACAGGTTCAGATCCATGTTTAATTAATGGTGAGACATATTCTAAGTGTTTTAATGTCTCCAGCTCAGCATCTAAGGCCTGCTTCACAAAAACATTTTAAAAGATGTTGAGAATGAGTAAAGATCCTCCTTCATGAAAATTCTGCTTAATATGAGGGGATGATTAAAAAGTGGCAGAAAACCACATTTTTACTTTCTGTGTTCTAGACTTGTCTTACTTCTACTTTTCATAGAATCACAGAGTAATTTAGGTTGAGAAAGACCCTAAAGCTTATCAAATCAAAAAACAAACCTAACACTACCAAGTTTAAACCATGACTAAACCATGTCACTAAGTGCCGTGTCCTCCAACCCCATGATGTTTGAGGAGCCTTGTATTTGTTTTACCTAGCGGTCATTTATCTACAGCCAAAATAGTTTGCTGTGCCTGGTGAGAATAGACAGAGCATAGCAAGGTGCTGAGCAATCATTGCACCCGTCACTGTGGGAGCCCCACAGTGTCATCACCGCAGCTTTGGACATGCATGGCTTCTCAGGAATTCCCTGGTGTCTGACCACATAAGCATTTGTTAATACCACAGTGGCAGAGATGCTTTGTGACTGACCAGCCAGCCTCGCTTGCCCTACAACTACATACCAGAGCCCATTTAATTAAACCCTAACCTGTGCACCTTGCAGAGGTAAGTGGACTGGCACAGGAGATCTCAGAGGGTTGCTAAGGAGCTGCAGCGTTTCAACAAGGCAATTAGATATGAATTGGGTCCCCAAGCAGCCTGACAAAACAGACCTCAGCAACCCCTCACAGTCTGCTTAGAATTAATATCTGTCTTGGTCACAAGGGCCCTGACCGGATGGCTCGAGAAACACACCATGCTCTGTATCTCTCCACACTGTACTAGCGTAGTATCTTCAATAATGCATTTTAATGTACTATGTGGGCAGGAATACTTTTAGACAAGGTTTTACAGATAGCATGTTTTATTCTATAATGTTCTGGTTCTGTTGGTTTTTTTAAATGAATGAATTAATAAACTAATGAATTTAAATTTTGTCATTTAATGATTGTGATTTTGCCACTTTATTTTTACCAAATAGTTTTTGTACAGGAAAACTTGGTACAGTTTGTCATGGGAGGACGATATCTGTAACATACCAGCCTAAGCCTCTTCAAGACAGCTGTGGCAAGCAGCCTTCTGATCCTCCCCAGCATCTCCAACCGCCCCTTCACCTCTTTCCTTAGGTGCCCACTGTGGTACAGAACCAGTCACTGTGTGTGTCCCACTGAGGTGGCACTTTCCAGTCAGCAGGCCTCTTTGGGTATCCATCTGGAAAGAAAGCTTTCAGATATTTCTCTTCAAAACAACTGCTTTGATGACACTACCTAACAAGTCCCTTGCAAGTACCTGTTGGGCCTGTTGGAGTGGGTCCAGAGGAGGGCCACAAATATGGCTAGAGGAATGGAGCACTTCCACTGTGAAGACAGGCTGACAGGCAGGGTTTAGCCTGAAGAAGAAAAGGCTCCTTATTGTGGCCTTTTGACACTTAAAGAAGGCTTATAATAATGATGGGGACAAACTTCTTGGTAGGACCTGTTGTGATAGGACAAGGTACAGTTTTTATACTCAGAGGGGTAGATTTAGACTAGATATGAGGAAGAAATTTTCTACAAGGGTGATGAAACACTGGCATAGTTGGTGCCACCACAGAGGTGGGGATGCTTCATCCCTGAAAACGTTCAGTGTCAGGATGGATGGGGTTCTGAGCAACCTGATGAGTTGAAACTGTCCCTGCTCATTGCAAGGGGTTGGACTTTAAAAGTCCCTTCCAACCTAAACTATTATATGATTCTAAGTAGTCTGTCACTCATGAATACTCAGTGGATTTGTTTCCAAGAAAGGGAAGACTAATCTTCTATCATTACAGGTTAGTTCACACCTTTGGGTAATAAAAGCTGAGTGAGCAGGAAAAAGGATCAATAAAATCCTGATTTATTTTGCTCTCTAATTTCTGAGCACTGTACACTTTCTCCTGTCAGGTGCCTAACACTTATTTCTGTCCCGGGAACTGAAGTCTGTTGATCTCATCCTATGTAGCACTGGTCTAGAAAGTGCCGATATGCTCATTATGGCCAGTATCAGAAACAAGAAAGTTTTGCGGCCACTCAACAAATAGTGGAAATAGGAAATAGTTCAGATTTCTGAGTGTAAGACTTGGCATGAAAGAATTAACCTTTGCTTTTGGTATTTAGGCTTTGGTTTCTTTTCTTTGAATATCTGCCTCTATGATTTTGAAGAGGGTTGTTAATGGCATGGCTATTTGCAGCCAAGGTATTTTGCAATTATATTAACGTATTCCTTCCTCCTCTTTATCAACCTAAATCCTGCATGAAAGGGGCTTTTAATCTGGAGTTTCTTGCATTGCATTCAGAAGGAATCAAGATGGGCTTGCCGTTATCTTGAGTTGTACTTCAGACTCCATCAGGTACTATCCTTGACAGCAAATGCCAGGATGGATTGCAGATGGAGAAAGAGACAGAGAAAAAGAGGCATCCAAGCAGGCCCAAGGCTGCTCACAGGATTCAAGACTAATGCTTACAGCGCACGCATTCTTAGAAAGGGAATATCTGGACAGGTACCAATGTAATGTGCTCCCACTGAGTTAAACACCGTTTACTATGTGATAGACTAGCTCCATATTTTACATAGTCTTCATAGCAATCCAAGAGTGTTTGAATAAAATGTGGAAAGCATACTATGGATGGTGTACCTGACTGGAAAGGAGTTGAAACAGGACACTTAGTGGGATTTGTCTTATTACAGTGTTTAGGTGTAAGTAACCTCAGAACACGCACAAAACCATCTGTGACAGTCAGAAAAGACACATCATTCAAGATGAAGAACTCCTGCTAGCCCTACAAAATTATAATTGGTATCAATTCCAGATTTTCTTACCCAGCCTGAGCGTGAACAAGCTTCCCCTCCTCCCCTTCCACCCTAGACTAACTAGAAAAGTATCGTTTTTTCTTTCTTTTCTGTCATTCCTGAAACATTTAAGGTATCTCAGAAGAGTAATGTTATCACAGTGCTTGATAGGCAGATACCTTTGATGTGCATGTGCTGCTTGTGAAAATGATGAGAAAATACAGAAAGTAATCAGAAAACACCATTCATACACCTGGCAGCCAATGGGAAGGGACACTGGGAGTGCCTGTGGACATATGGAGGGATATTGAGGAAGACAAAGCTTTCTTTTAGCCACAGTGAAGCGAAAAGATTAGGTGGGTGTGGACAGGAGAAGGTATGATTGTTTTCTCTGCATGACAGGAGGGGTTAGGGAAATTGTTTATTTCTTTGTACCAGTACAGGAAATGTCTTTGCTTATGCATGTATCGGTGGCACTGGAGGAGGCAAAAGAATGTATTTTTTTTTTTTCTTAGACATAGGAAAAGGGGAGATTAATTTTTCTGTCTTTTCTGTGGAAGGGGATGAAGGGAGGTCTGTCTACACATCTTCCAGCTGTTTCAAAAAGAAAAACCTGAAAGGACTGTATGGACTTCAAAAAGGGTTGAGCATAGGTAGGACAGTTCATTTCAACGCTGTTCCAAGCGGGGCAAATGTTTAGACTTCTATTTTTGGCTGCAATGACGTTCGAGCTGACAAACCAGGAATTCAAAGCATTGTACTCCACAAAGCACGCCGTGCAGTTTGGAAAACAAGGCCAATAACGCCCCTCGCTCTCTCATTCTAGGCTGAGGCACTTACGGCTCCAGGGCAATCCCTAAAGCTTCTTTTCCCTAACCGATTTTTTTTTTTTTTTTAAAGTTTTCATCCCACTGCGCGTTTCAAGTTATTTATCCTTCGTCCCACGGGGCCACCTTTGTCTTTCCGGTCTGACAGAGTGGTCCCCGCGGCCTGACGAGCCGGCGATCCCCCGGCGCCGGTGCCCCCACACACGATTCTCACACACGCCGATTTCCACGCGGGCATCGCCCCCTCCCCCGGGCGCTGCCAGGGCGGGGGCCGGCCGGAGCCTGTCCCTGTCGCTGTCCGTGTCCCCGCGCCGGCCCTGCCCTGCCCTGCCCTGCCCTGCCGTGCCGTGCCGTGCCCGGGGCCAACATGGCAGTGCCGCCGCGCTGCCCAACGGCGGGGCGTGCTCCGGCCCCGCGCCCCGCGCGGCGCGGCCGTTGCGCGGGCGGGCGGACGGGCGGGTGGACGTGCGGCGCCCGGGGGGAACCGCAGGCCGCGCCGCCTCCGCGGCAGCGGAGCGGTAGGGAACGGGAGGGAGCGGCGGGGAGGGACGGAAGGAGGGCACGCGGCCGACGGGGCGGGGACTGCCGATCCTGTACGCTGTTTGTCCCCGCTCCGCCGCGCGAGGAGGAGGGTCCTGTCCAGCCGCCTGCTGCTGCCCCCTCCTCCGTGCGAGGGGACCGGGGCGACCGGGGCGGGGGCGGGGGAGGTGATGAGCTTGGGCCGGGGGCTGCGGCGGCGGCGCGGCGGCTGCTGCTGCTGCTGCGGCTGCGGCGGGAGGCGACGGCGGGCCGTTGGAGGCTCTGTCCGGCCGGCCCGGGGCCAGGGGGATGCAGCGCAGGACGTGTCTGGGTCTGGGTGTAGCTGATCGGAGAAGAGAGGCAGACGCCGCCCGGAGAGGCCGAGGAGCAGCGGAGGAGAGCCGCCCTGACATGCCTTTTCCTCTCCCTCCTCTCCAGCGGCCATGTTAACCAGAAAACCCTCAGCTAGCGCCGCCGCTGGTGCTGCCTACCCAGCCGGTAAGGAGAGCGAGCGAGGGCCGCCGCGATCGCCACCGCTGGGCCGGGCTGCGGAGGCCCGGCGGAGGGGGACAGAGGCGGGGGGGCTCGGGCGCCCCGCGGCCGCCGCCGCAGAGGTGCCGTGCGTGCGGAACAATGATCCGCCCTCCCCCCGCGGCGGCCGAGCCCGGGGGCCGTCGGGGGCCGCGCGCTGGGCTCCGGCGAGCCGCTGCTGTGCGGGATGGCGAGTTGGCCTCGGGGGAGCGGGGCGGGGTGAGGGGGGCCCGAGAGAAATCACGTAGGGAAACGACCCAAGGAGAACTGGGGATCGCCGCGAGTGCCGGCGCGGCTGCGTTTGACAAGGGGCAGCGGTGCTCACCCCGCTTCCCGCGGCAGACTTGTGAACTCCTGGCGGGTCCCCGGCGGCGCCGGGATTTCGCCTGGCCAGACGGCTCGGGGGGAGGCGGGGGCGCGGGCAGCCGTCCAGCCCCGAGGCGTGCGCGGAGCAGAGCCGGCTCGTTCTCCCGGTTAGGCGCCTGCCGGTGGCGGGTTAATCTCGGATGAAGGGTTTAGCCGGGCGAGCACGGCCCGCCCGCGCTATTAGCCGGATCGGTGCGTGTGTGCGCCGCGGCGGTGATTAGCTTTTAATGGCTTCTGCCCGAAGCAAGACGGGCGGCGGTGCCGGCCGAGCGCTGGGGCCGCCGCCGCCGCCCCGACGGCCTCGCTGCCCGAGGGGCGCCGCTGCTCACCGCGCTCACCCCTCTGCTCTCCGCAGGCAGGGCAGGGGACAGCACCCGCCCGCTGCCGTCTTCCCCGGGCACCGGAGCCGGGGTCTCCCGGGCAGGAGCTGGGACCGGCCCGCCGTCGCCCCTCGCATTGCCGCCGCTCAGGGCCAGCAACGCTTCCCACACGGTGAGCCCGGGCACGGGGAGGGGTGGGCGGGATGCGGGGAAGGGGCGTCCGGCCCCGGGGTCTCGCCGCGCCGCTCGCCGGCTGTCCCCAGTGGCGGGCAGAGCGCGCGTGGCCCCCGAGGCGCATGGTGCCGAAGCGAGGTGCATTGGATTTCTGCAGGCTCCGATGAAATGTGCGTGCTTGTTGTGAGGCTGCGACCCTGTAACTGCACACACTGCCTTCTCCCTCCCCAGCACCCCCCTTCAGTCTGGTTTTGTGTCTCATTTTCAGTGACAAATTCGATCTTTCACGCACGCATAGAGGAGGTGTTCTGGTAAATGCATTTTTTGAGATGAGGTTAGTCACTGTGATTAAAGTGTCGTATGAACTGTAGTGAAAATGAAGGCTGCTCTCCGCTTTACATCTCTGATTAGCTCAGGCCGATCGCAGCCTTCCCTAGAAATAGCTATCGCTGTGCTCAGGAACAATGATTGGATGAATATGCCTTTATTGCTGCAGTAGTTTACCTATAAAGAAATAACCACTGATGGTATGAAAAGGATGTTATTTTCCGGTTCTGTGATATCTCATGTTATCTCCCACTCATAGTTAATCTACTAGGAATGAAACTTCCCAAGTATGCCACTATATATGGATAAGAGAAGGTATCTCTGTCCTGAAGGCACGACAGAGTAGAGAGACTCTACATGACTCTACACTGTCATGTTAACACTAAATATCTGAAATTTTTATTGCATACATTTCCTTTTAAATTCTGAAAGATTTCATACTGACCCTGATAGGCATTGATGGCATACTTTTCATAGAATTAATGAGTTCTTTGTGGATGCTCACATACTATCTTTATAAACATATGGCAGAGCTTTAAATGGTAATGTGATTACAGGCTAGTGGAAGGTGAAACTGTGCATTTAGATATTAGTGTTTCAGTGACTTTCCATGTAGCTTCAGGGGTAAAACTTCTTATTCAAATCCATTTATAGAAAAAATTGACTTAAATTTTAAAAAATCAGTATGTGTAGGATATTCTCAAAAAGAATGAAGACTATTCTGCAAATTCAAGGTGGAGCTGCATACTTGAGATCTTCAATATACGACTTCATTGTATATTTATGTAGCTAGGGTGTATGTCTGAATTGTTTGTTAGTATAAAAGGCCAGTTTTTTCATATTTGCACACCAGTTAAGTGCTGCTTAATTTTAGAGTTGGGGCAACAGCTTAGGGGTTTTTTTAAATAAGATCATCAAAGAAGGAACATAGTACAAATGGCCTGGGCACCAATCATGCAAATGCGTTTACGGTAGGGCCCACAAATATCAAGGGCTCCCATGTAATAGAGCCCAGACTTAATTTAGGATTTGTGGAAACATGGTGATCCAGCTATTTATCTGTGACTGCTTACTAATTTTGGAAATACAGAATTTTGGTATTTTTATACCAAGATTTTTGTTTATGTGTATTATATATAGTGTCTGTGCATATATAGATATATATGTAAAGATGAAGTCTTTATAAAAGCATTCAAGGGGTGTTCAAGTGTTAAATTTCTGTGTTTCAAGTATTTTTATATGATTGTGTATGCGTGCATATATAGATGTATACTTATGGAAGGACGCAGGGATGATCAGGCATTATATGGCTATACATCATGTCCCTCTAGGTTCTTACTGTTCCAAACTCTGCCTTTCCTTTGTGATAAAAAGCCTACTCTACAGTTTTTATTTAGCCTTGGGTGCTATTACAGGAATACCTCAGATTGCCTTGCTGGATTTTGTAGGTGGTTGTTTAATGGCTGGCTAACGTAACTTTTTGTGGTAAGGATCAGATATGACATCAGAATGCTGGATTTTAACCTGAAAAAAAAGGCCGGGGGGCAGTATCTGTTCTGTGATCTTACTGTAGACTTAGGCCTACTGACCTCAGCTGACACTGACAGATTGAAACCATTGGTTTTGCGTTCCACCTCTTCCTCCAATCAGACCTATTTGAAATGGATCCTTGCAGTTTTCTGAAATTATTTTTCTTTTTTGTGTTCATTTGCTTATCCTTTTCATCTCTATTGTATCTATGTGACTTCTGTAATAGCTCAAAATAGAGTATTTTTGTTTGTGGTTCAAACTTTCAGAAGGTGTAGTGTGCTTAAGTGGATGAACTGCTGGTGTTTGGATATACGTGTGCATGGTATGTATACTAGTCGTGAGAGAAACTGAGATTTAAGTTATGTTTTGTTTAAGCTAAAGGGTTTTTCTTTTAATTCAGACAGAGAAGAAATCCAATGCCTGTCATATTCCTTGCTTGTATGATCCAGCCTCTGGTGAAACTGTGCTCTCCTACTTTGAAGTGAGTTTTCACTGTTTGGTAGATGATAAATTGCAGGGGTAGGATGGGGGAAGATGCTGTTTTACACAAGCTTCGTAAAACAGGACAGAGGTTTTGCTGACAGTCTTAGCAAGCACAGCAGCCTTTGTTGCTAAGCAGGCGGGGTTGTGTGTTGTACCAGAGAAAGGTTTTGTTTATTTTTTTTTAGTGTGGCTTCATCCTAGGCATATTTGTGTGTGCTTCCATCCCTGGCTGTCTCTTTTGCCTTGTGGTGGAAAACATCAACCTATTTCCAACCCCTTGTCCTCTTCATTTTCCTCTCCAAAGTCATTGCTTTCTCTTTTGAAGCCTTAAGTTCTGGCCTTGATGATTGGAACCTTTTTCCATTCACTCTCTCCTATTTCATTATGATGTTCTTACATGCACTTGACACACTGCAGTAGAGATTATCTTGCTTGCCTGCTGCTCTGCTTGTGTAGATCCCGACCTGTCTGTGAGTCTCTCTCCCAGACTTGTCTCTGTCTTCTGCCTCCCTCCGTCTCTGTTCTTTCTTACTTGGCATGTATCCCTGCATTCTGCACTGTTCCTGTTTCTCTTGCAGTATAGTAGTATTAATGTTTTTATCCTCCTGTCTGGTACTGTAACAACAGCCCATTTACAATGCATGATTCAGTGCCCTCCCTCCTTCGAGCCCTTTCTTAGATTTCACTACAGCAAGCCTATTTTCTGTTGCCACCAGGGCTGAATGCTTATCCATATACTTTTGCTTCAGTCATTCAGTCTTAATCTTGATTTTTTTTTAATTGACTTAAATTATAATGGAATAGAGATTCCTGGACTCTGTTAATATGAAGATCTGGTAGGTTACATGTTTACAGTTTTTACTGTGATCATCTGCTTTAAAGCAGATGAACCAAAACAAATACCTTCCCATAGTGGTGTTTTCATATATTAAATTGCCACAGAAATGCTGTCACATTTGAGTGGAAATAACTACGCAGTCATGACCCAGATCTTACTATATCTAGTTTTCTTTGGACATTTCTTCCTCTATACAAAATTTGTATCTAGGGGGAATATGAAGTTATCTTGACTTTCAAGGGCTATGGGGATGGGCTGTGAAATTTGGGTTCCAGCAGATGGTGACTGTGGTGCTGTGGGGACTGCAGTACTTCTGGGCACATCTCTCGTATGTGTATTGTTCAGCTTATCCAAGGGGTTCAACTTAGTGTGCATTGACTGTCCTTTTGGGTTTCATCATGTGTAATAAATGCAGGGTGTCCCAGAAATATTCAAACTTATTGCATCCCTAACAGGATGAAAAAATTTAAGAGTCGATATCACTCTTGAAGCATAGTTCATTCTGTGAAAATATTTGCTATAAAAAATTAAAGTTACCTTTTCAAAAAATAAGTTTATATGGACCAGATACAAAACCAGGAAAAATCCAAATGGTGTGTTCTTTCTACCACTCGTGTTGGGCCACAAGCTCAGCAAGGGCTTAGTCTTTTTTGGTGTATAAGACCCATACTCATGATAAAACCATTAGGGATAATCCACCATTATTATCATTGTACTAATTACCAAGTATTTTTAGTTCTGAACAGGGGAATGCTGCCGAATTAGTTAATCAAGGAAAAAGAAGGCCATTTGTACATTTGCTCAGGCTTCTGTTTTGTAGTCAACAAAACAGGCAGTGGAGCATGCTACACCTGATACCATATGCCTTGAGTGTGTTAGATGCAGTAGGACTGCAAGTGGCACGCCCAGAGATGCTGTAAAGAAAGGGGTATATAGTGTAACAATTATTCTCTAATTAAGTTACTACTTTAGAACACTGTTTCTTCCTTTGTCCTCATCTATGCAAAGTAATAGCAGATAATGACATCTTATTCCTGTGCAGTATTTCAGCAGGCCATCATGCTTTATTATTAAGATTCATTTCATAAATCTTTTTAGATTGTGATTGACAGCAAAATCTTTTTTCCGTGGTTTTGCTCAAAATAAAATGATCATATATAGCTGAATCATGTGTCTGTCTTGGATAGTTTTATGGGGTGCTAATAATCACATGAAGTGACTGTTACAAAGATGAAATATTACATGATTACATAATATCTTGCTACTTCTGGAAGATAAAGTTGAGAAGAGGTGTATGCTCCTGTGGGGTTCAATCTTATAATCGTAGTCTTGTAGAAAGGTCTTGAAACAGACAAATGCATTACTGCAAAAGTGTTACTGCAAAGGAATTTTAAATGGGTTTGCCTGCTTGTTAGCTGGATGGACTCATCTTTGTGCTGCTTCTGTGTTGTTACAGGTCTGTAGCCTAAGTATAGTAAGTTATTGTTCTGTTCCTAAATCCATTTTTGAAGGCAAAACAAAACAAAAAAAACCCAAATAATACCACCCCCAAATTAAAGTTTTGTTGCTTTTTTATTTATTTATTGATTGTAGTTCAGGGTGTAGTTTTGTTTTGTTTTGCTTGATGTATCTACTTCAAAGATTAGGTGAATGTTTTCAGCATAGTCATCAACTTCCATAAACTAAACGTACCAAAGTAAAAGTAAAATCTTAATGGTGATTTTAAAGTTATGAGAAGCTACTGAGAGAGGAAAGAAACACTCCGTTGTAACATTTGGTGTTATGTTATTGATGATACCAGAAGATTCAGGAAGATGAGTTCAAGCTCACCTGTTATTTCGATATATTTTACAGACTTACAACAGTAAGTTTTTTATTACGTGTGCTACAAAAATGCATAGATCTTAAGGTGTGGATGGGTTTGAGCACAGGTACTACAATATATAATAAGTGGGCTTCATAACTGCATGCAGGTGATCTGTTGTGAAGGTTGTTGATTCTGGAATTTACAGGTCCATCTGCAGAAGCAAAATGCAGATGTGTTACAGACCTCTCAGGCTTGTGGTATCACTTGAAAGGCTGATGGATCTTCTGCATACTCGGAGCAGTTTAGTACTGGACTAAGAAGGCTGTAGTCTTCTGTAGCTTCCCAAGCTCATCAGTTGTGGTTCAGGAGCTCACGTTGTTGCTGGTGAAGCCTGTGGAGCTCGTGAGCAGTGCAAGCCTGAACTTGACAGCAATCTTAGACACCCAGTAGCCAGAAGTAGATAGGCAGAGCAAAGGACTGGTGCGAATCCAGCCCTCATCCAGGTTGGAAATAGAGGATGACATGGTGATGCTTGTGCAGGCAGTACTCTGAGATGAGGAAAGTCCGCTTTTCATATTGACTTTGTGGTTGTGTTGTGTCTGACAACTCTAAAATTCCTGTCGGGCTTTATTGAAAGAAGAGTGGGCTCTCTTCTCCCGCACAACTTTTGGAATAGAGCCAGTGATAATGTGGTGGTTTTTGTTCCACAAAGAAAACCAGTGCTACTGTCTGCGTCGGCATTTGCATTCCCAAGCAGCAGCTGGCTGAAACTGGCAAAACCAGTCACTTTGGGTTGAAGTTGGAATAATGCTGGTGATTTCATTCTGCTGCTTGAAAAAAAAAGCCAACCTATCAGCAGCAAGAGAAATCACGAATCTGCCTGAAGAGGCAAGAAGCAGACCTACATGGTTTACACTTTAGAATGTGTTCACAAGCACACTATTAGAAAGAAGAACTTTTTCGTCCCTGTTGAGAGGGAATAAATACATGGGTTTTTTTCCAAGCCCTGAAGAACTTCTAGTACATATATTGAAGCCAGCAGTGCTTAGGAAGGGTGGAAGATAGTTAACTGGGAAAACAGGTGACTCGAGGAAAAAAAAATTCAAGATGTGAGCTGTGGCAATGAGTACTTGGGTTAAAAAACTCTTAAAGACCCTTTTCCCCACAATACTCTTTCTTCCTCATTGTCTGCATTAGTATTATCTACTCCCAGTTTGTCTAGATACATTCTGCTTTGTTGTTCAACTAGTGTTGGAGAAGAAATTTTTGTATCTGGAATTTCCTAGCTTGAGTCTTTGAAATTGTGTGTTTACTCTGCTGCTTCATTATACCTTTCTTGCACAGTTCTGCAGTGCTGCATGTGCTGAGCCTATGGCGCATCTTACTAACTAGGTCTGGTTCTTCTGAAATGGGTGATTTAGCAGCTCTTGGGGCCATTTTTTTTTCCTTTGCAGTAACTGCTGTTTATATAGAGGATCAGGGCAACCTTCAGGAAACTGCTAGTGCAGCGTGCCTCAAACTTGACCTGAAGGAGTTGCCTGTAGGCATGATAAACTCATTAAGTTCTCTTAATGGCTTAGTTTCTGGTGCTTTTGAGACATCAAATTAGGAAGGGAGTTTTTGTTGATTTCCTGTATATCTTCACTCTGCTTAAATGTTACAAACATCTTTGCTCTGAATTGTGATTGTGTGATAATGTTTTCTATGTGATGGATCAAATTTGATAGTGTGAGTCTAAATTTGTCTGCAAACAAACATACACAGTCAAGCTGCAATGATGAATGAACCAGTTATTCAACATGAGTCAAAAAATGAACCAGTTATTCAACATGAGTCAAAATGGAATCAGAAGAGCAGTGAACTTGACAGAAGCAGTTCCCAAGAGCCCTTGTTCTTACATTATGTGAGTTTCAGAGCTGCAAATTTCAAAATACTGTCCAAAGGTGAAGCTGGTGTCCAGCTGGCAAGTCTTTGGGAACAAGTTACTGAATTTACAAAAACACGCTTCTGCCGTATCAGACTGATGCCTTGACAGAAGCACAAAGCATGCTTGAGTCTGCCTTGCATGTCTGGGTTTTCTCATTAGAAAGCACTTCTGCTGTTGCAGCACAGATTTCATTGCCTCATATCACAGCACACAACTGTCATTTTCTGATTTCATTTCAGCAACCTTAAGTGAACAGGGAATGTGTTATCCTTAGCTGCCTAGAAAAAATACAGTTCAGATGAAAAGTGCTCTCAGCCCTGGCTTGATCATCTGTCTGACAGTATCAGTGAACTTTTCATTAGTAATTTGACATAAATATTAAGACTGGTGAATCAGCTGGAGAGACAGCAGGGGAATTCTTCCCACATTTGTATAAGGCCAGGCAGAAGACAAACTAATTATCCTCTACTTTACAACAAATGAGGAATTCTAAGGACAGCTATTTTAGTGGAATGTATGCGTGTAAATTTCTTCTTTCTCTTTAAAAATAATAGATTTAGCGCAATAGTTGTTTTCACACCCTAGTATTTTGCTGTTTGTTTGCTTGAAAATTATGAACACTGCTGTGTATTCCCATTCCAAGCACTGTCAAAAACAAATGTAATTCCTAAAATCAATTAATGCTTTTTTCCCCATTCCTTTAAAATAAAATACTTGTATGTTCCTCAAGGCAAAGATTTTCTTCTGCTCAAGTCTGCATAAGGCCTCAGGTCTCATTTTGGTTAAAAGTTATTGTTAGCCTGGTTTGGCAAAGTGCTAGAGGAGATGCTTATTCTTCATTGTTTGGAATGTTTTGCTGAATCGTGATTGTCTCAGTTGCAAGCAGTAAGTTACGTTCTTGAACTTCAGGAACGTGAGGGTTCTTTTTCTTCTTGTGCATGTAACAGCACATTCCTTATTGCTTAAAAATGTATCTGGAACTTTTGATATACAGCAAGTTTAGGAACAAGTTAAAATCTTGACTTCTGAGAACAGGTGGCAAGGAGAGCCTTAGCCATGTAAGTTTTAGCAGGCCTTATATATTCATCTCCAGCATCTGTAAAACTGCTACTATTTTCTGTAAAGTCTGATGTCCCTCAAAGCATGCATCTTGATGTTGCAGGACTGCTGCCTTGAAGATTCCTTGGAGAAATTGTTAGCTTCTCGTGGCAGCATGTTTGTGATTGCCTTGTTGCAAACATTTTGAAGAGTCATGAAAATAGCATTTGAGAAACAAGAATCAGGAAATTTAATAGCATCCATCAGTATTGCAGTATATGTGCTGTATTTTTTATATTATCTGTAAACAATTGACTTCTAAGAAAACACTTGTTTTGAGGTGATTTAGGCAGAATGGAGGGTTGCAGAGTTAATGTTGAAGCATGGAATTCATGTCTTTCTTGTTAACTGGGTATATATTTATTTTCAATTTTAGGTTGGAAGCAATAAGCACACTATGAATGAGCACCTACATGTTGGTAGCCATGGACAAATCCAGGTTCAGCAGCTCTTTGAAGATAATAGTAACAAGAGAACGGTTCTGACAACGCAGCCAAATGGACTTACAACGCTAGGCAAATCTGGATTGCCAGTGGTTCAGGACAGGCAGTCAGAGAGTGCCCACAGGCGACAAGGGAGCTCCAGCTCTATAAAATCTACAGATGGAACAGGGAAGGTGAAAGCCTCTGCTATCACACCAGAGCAGGCAATGAAGCAATATATGCAAAAATTAACAGCTTTTGAGCATCATGAGATTTTTAGCTACCCTGAAATATACTTCTTGGGTCCAAATGCAAAGAAGCGGCAAGCTGTGATGGGTGGTTCAAACAACTGTGGGTATGATGATGACCAAGGGTCTTACATACAAGTACCCCATGATCATATTGCATACAGGTATGAAGTCCTGAAAGTTATAGGCAAAGGAAGCTTTGGGCAGGTGGTGAAGGCCTATGATCACAAGATGCATCAGCATGTGGCACTAAAAATGGTGAGAAATGAAAAACGTTTCCACCGCCAAGCTGCGGAAGAAATTAAGATCCTGGAACATCTCCGGAAACAAGATAAGGATAACAACATGAATGTTATTCACATGTTGGAAAACTTCACATTCCGCAGCCATATCTGCATGACATTTGAGTTGCTGAGCATGAACCTTTATGAATTAATAAAGAAAAACAAGTTTCAGGGCTTTAGCCTGCCTTTGGTTCGGAAGTTTGCCCACTCAATTTTACAGTGCTTGGATGCTTTGCACAAAAACAGAATCATTCACTGTGACCTTAAACCTGAGAACATTCTGTTGAAGCAACAGGGTAGAAGTGGCATTAAAGTGATTGATTTTGGTTCAAGTTGTTACGAGCATCAGCGTGTCTACACTTACATTCAGTCACGGTTTTATCGTGCACCTGAAGTCATTCTTGGTGCTCGTTACGGGATGCCTATAGATATGTGGAGCTTGGGCTGTATCCTAGCAGAGCTTTTGACTGGTTATCCACTTTTACCTGGAGAAGATGAAGGAGACCAGCTGGCTTGTATGATTGAACTACTGGGCATGCCTTCTCCAAAACTCTTGGACGCATCCAAGCGAGCAAAAAACTTTGTGAGCTCTAAGGGTTATCCGCGCTATTGCAACATCACAACCTTGCCTGATGGCTCTGTAATACTTAATGGTGGACGCTCTCGGAGGGGAAAACTGCGTGGCCCACCAGAGAGCAGAGAATGGGGTAACGCATTAAAGGGATGTGATGATCCCCTCTTCCTTGACTTCTTAAAACAGTGTTTAGAATGGGATCCTGCTGTCCGTATGACGCCCAGCCAGGCTTTGCGGCATCCCTGGCTAAGGAGACGCTTGCCAAAACCTCCAACTGGGGAAAAGGCCTCGGCAAAGAGAATTACAGAGAGTACTGGTGCTATAACTTCGATTTCCAAGTTACCTCCGACTTCAAGCTCAGCTTCAAAACTGAGGACTAATTTGGCGCAGATGACGGATGCCAATGGGAATATTCAGCAAAGAACAGTGTTGCCAAAACTCGTTAGCTGAGTTTGAAAAACCCAATGCTGTTAATATGAGAGATACAATGTGGCTGAGCCTTATTTGTATGAAAAATTAGCTCAGATATGCATTTTTTTTTGCTCAATAAATTTATTCATTTGTATCTTTCAGCACTCATTTTAAATGTAAGAAATGTTGATTTTGTTTTTATAAAAACACGGGGACAATGCTTTAAGTTTTTATACTTATTTTTTAAAATGTTTGTCTTCTACAGTACAATTAGCCTTACTGTAACTAGTGTGACACAGTAATAAACATCAGTGGCAGGCCACTGGTTACAACATGACTGTCATGCATTGCAGCGTGGTATCAAAGGTATTAACCTTTCTCTTCCATGGTTCATATTAGTTTTAACCTGGGGTAAATTTGGAAGACTACCTTTTGGATTTTATGGGTTTGGTCTTGATTCTGTGAACACTCACATCTGTGACTGACTGGACTCCAGGGAGAATACTCAAAGATTACAGTTAAGCACTTGTAAACTTGTAGTTTTAAGTGGAGCCATAGCATGTTCTATTGTAATTTTTTAATGTGGCAGCCCAGAGAAAGTCGTGGTATCACTAATGATACTGTCACCTCCTATGGAATGCTTTCTCTGTTTAAAAATAATGGGCTTCGATTAAAATGATCATTTAAATATAATGCAAAAAATAAGAACACCTGGGCTAAAATGTCTCTTTTACCTTGCATGCCATGTGGTAGAGTGAGAGGAACAGATAGTCTTGGAAAGCATGAAAATGGCAGTGTGTCTGTTCCTCTGAATTTGGAAGTGGCTGATTAGTTGGTAAAGCAAAATGTTCTGAACTTTGTTTCAGGTCTGTAACATTGTGCATTCACACAGGTTTTCCTTTTTTACCTTTTTTTTTTTCCTCTCTTCTCTTCTCTTCTCTTCTCTTCTCTTCTCTTCTCTTCTCTTCTCTTCTCTTCTCTTCTCTTCTCTTCTCTTCTCTTCTCTTCTCTTCTCTTCTCTTCTCTTCTCTTCTCTTTTTCTAATGTGCGGCTTGGTCTCCCAAAATCACTTAGGCAGAAGTGCTCATTCTGTCAGTTTTATACTGTAACTTCCAGACTGTTAAACTACATGGATTTCAAGGTTGCTTTTATTTCTTCTGACAATGTTTGAGCGACTGTGACTTCTGTGGTACATTTACACTTCAGATCAAATCTGCACATAGGGGCAAACATGATGTTGCTACATTGCTTCCTGTAGAGGAGTACTTCACCTTAGAGAGCTTAATTGTAGAAGGAAGGATCCTCAGTGGAAAGCTTTTCAATTGGAAGACACCATCCTAGATACTTTCTAATAAGGGAGAGTTATCAAAGAAAAGCTAAGTGCTTGGAATTTGATTTAATCTTTGGCATTTGTAGATGAAAATTAACTTCGAAAGAACAGTTATTGATGTGTAGATTTGTTCACGTGTGTGTGTGCTAATGCTTGGTTTTTCTTCTTTTTCTTTTAATTGCATTCATGGAAGAAAGATGGTCTTTACTGAAGAATATTATCTAGACCTATGAGAGAGGTATTCACATGTTGTAGCATGTTTTCAACAGGAACAGTTTGAAATCTGAGATCAGTATTTTAATAAGTACAATGGCTGTTGTCTACATTGGATGTATAAAACGTACGAAAAGGGAATTTTAAACAAAGTAGAACATAATCTAGAAGGGTTTATGGATGTTAGAACAAGACATACTAGAATGGATTGCATTAAACCTCAATAACTTTACCTATAAACAACATTTATATGCACAGATTTTATTGAGTTACTTGTACAAATTATAAAAATTACTTAAAGCATGGTCCCCTGAGAGGCCAAGAAAGTTTCCGGTTAAGTTCTCTTTCATATTCGTTAATTTACCACGTACAGCTTAATTTTTGTCTGTTGGTGTGTTTTATTTTTAATTTAATGTAAGACTTGGGGGAGGGATATAAGGAAAAAAATAGACAGAATTCTCAGGAAACATATCACTGAACTTCTTGCCAAAAAGTCGACACCTAAAGAAGCTCCAAAATAATTTCTGAGTAGAGGATGATATTTGTTGATTGATAAATGTAAAAATTAGACTCAATCAACCATTTTTCTTACTTTTTAAAATAAAAACATAATTTCCTGCCTCTAGTCGAATTAAATTATTTAGTGTTAAATGTTCACAACTTTATATGTGTAAGTGCAATATGTAAACATGTATGAAATCATGTTAAAATGAAATATAATAATACTTCTAAGAAAAGTGGAGTTTAGAATATGAATATCCAGTAAATTATGGTCAGTAAATTCTAAGTCTGGAAAAGAGATATATTAATTTTAATGTAAAATTAACTGACTCTTGTGACTGTGGGAATACAATACTATGTATTTTTCTACAGTAACAGGGAATCTTTACTTCCTCCACCACCTTCTTGGCTTTACCACTCCTTTCTTCCTTAACTCTTCCTGCAAAAGTCGGGAAATAGGGATGCTGATGTTAAGGGGGAAAGCAGAATCATCTCCCTTAGTATTTTTTGAAGCAGACATTGATACATGTTCCTCCTTTCCTGGCAACTTAAGGTGAAAACATTCATGATGTTCATGGGTCATTAATGGGCTACAACCACTAAATTTTCTTTTTCATGTAACCAGTTCTTAATGCCAATAATGCATTTATGATTCACCTTCTTCATAAATGCTACCGGAAACTTAAAGGCCAAAATATAGTGTGAAGAGCTATTTTTTTAACCCAGATACAGTGGAACTTCCTCTATACTAAAGGAACAGCTGCATCAAGGTTTTTAAGTGATGTAGCTGCATTTTATTGTAGCTTATTTATACCTGTAAAAAAGGAGGGGGGTGGGGGGAAAGGATGTTGCCTCTTGCTTTGATGTGATTTTAATCTAAGGGCTCTGATAATTAGGCTGATAGAAGTTGGCTTGGAAACAGTGCTTAGTCTCACATGTTACCATTGTCTGGGGATGTCTGAGCTATTTTCAGATTTAGTAACAGCACAGTGTTGTCTTTGGTTGCAGTCTCACTTGGCTCAGTTGCTTGCACCACTGGTGTGTTCATTACCACTTAAGTGTTGGAACAAGAGAGTGATGCAAGATGTGTAGATTAAGGATAGAGGATGGATTGTGCCCTTGGTGTTAACAATGTGCCTTTTGTTACAAATGCATCTTGGCCTCTTTAACCCTTGGAATACTGCTTAGTACGGATGAAATTATTTTTAAGTGCTATACCTGTCTTAAAACATCCTGTAGATGATCGAGGCCTTAATAGAAACAATAAGGCAATCACACTGCTAGGGTGGAGAGGATGCTCTGTTCTTGTAGTACAGTCTCATTAAGGGGTTAAAGATGGCCCTTCCTCATTGGTTGTACTTTAACATCAAATTGATTTTTTTAAAATAATTTTTTGTTATAGTGACACTAGCCAGAAATCAACTGTATTTGTAAAAATTTACCTCAAACTCTTTAGTTTTATAGTGTGATTTAATCCCAGGGCATTTGGTATGAACCAAAGTGCATTCCTTTTATATGTGCCTGGCTCTTATAAAGGTGGCCAGGGATTTTTACAATTTGGGTGCAAGGCACTTAAGCCACTTTTAACTTGGTGGGTGGTTTGGAGTTATAAATGACTTCATGGGAATGTTGAAAACACTTAAAAGACATAAGTAGCATCGGGCAATATTAGAATCTTTAGGAAAGGGTGTGCATTATTTAATGCTCTCCATTTGTTAATTTTTTTCCATCAGTAATATTTGTGATAAATACGAAAAGAACTCTTTTTACAGTCAGCAAAGATTAGAATATTGCCCAGTGTAATACTATGGTAGCATTTAAATAAAATAACATTTGTGAATTATTGTTTCTAGGGGCTTGTACATCTCTGCTACAAATTGTAATTACTCAGTTCAACTGCTACAATTGCGTCTAAGCAGTAGCTTGGGTTTTTATTGGGCAATGACTTAGACACGTGACTGTAATATGCTGCAACTGTGTGTACTGAAAACATGTGAAAAATGATTGAATGTGGACTGTGTATATATTTATGTATAATTTTCTGTGAGATGCTGCTGTTGCCACTTAACATTAAAGATGTTGTAGTGGGTTTTAATCCTAGTGGCCAGTTCTATGATACTGTATGTATTGTACAGCTGATGACAGGAGTTAAGACTGTTCTAGTGAATATTTGTTACATTTTATTGTTGTGGCCAGAGATCATTTCAGAATAAAATTTTATGTCCTACTTTAATTCTCTCCACTTCGGGTTTTTTTGTAGTCATAAAGAGAGCCCTTGGAATGCTGACATTTGTTAAATGTGGAAAAGCCTTCTCCTAGCCTGCTGCAGTCAGTGGCAGCAGTGCCTTTGTCCCCCAGCTTGCTTGCTGGTATCTGTGTATAGTAATCATGCATTGCTGGAGGATGACTCTTCTACTGCTTTATGTGTCTTGACAGCCTTGAATATTGCCCAAAGGCTGCTTTTGCCCTGAGGTTTCTAAAGTTCTTCTCAGGACTTAGGAAGTAGTATGTTTTGTATTTTTATTTGCCCTATATTCAAGAGAAAAGATCTTTGGCAGAAATTTTGTGGGCATGGCTGTTCTAATTTTTTTTTAGCTGCCTTTGAAAGATTCTTAACAATAGATCTGATTTTATAAGAAATACTTGATTGAGACAGGTATGGTGTGTGTGCTTTTTCTTAAATCTGCTTTAAAAAGACACAGATATCTGCACCCATATTTGTGTTAGACAGAGATTTCAGAGCTTGTCAGACTTTGTAAAGTCACGGGATAATGAGAACATACTAAACAAAGCTGGTAGGCTAGACTGAGCTAAGTTCTGTTCACAGATACATCCAGAATTTCACCATTTTGTGCAGAAGTGTCTTGTAAGTGACTGGTCACATTCTCTGCTTGGTAATGTCTGTGTGCACCCAGAGCAGTTTCACTGAAAAGCTTTCTGGTTCAGGTGAGCCCAGGCTGAAATCAAGGGATTTTAATTATGCTTTTTTAGTGTCTTGTATTCAGCATAGCTGGAAGATTTTAGAGCACAAACCTAATCAATATTAAATATAGATAAGTACAATTTACAGCCCCAAGGAGCAGTCAGCCAAAAATTACATCTTTGTGGTCTGTTTGTTTATGATTGTGTTCTTCTGAGGACAAAGGCCTTTTCTTGGTTTCAGTTAGTTTAATTTTTTATGGATTTCTCTTCTTTCTGATCTGTCTCTCGCTATCTCCTCCAGCCATCTAATCCTCTTGCCAACTTTGCACTCTTTTGTCACATCCTGTGTTTTCATTTGAAGAAGGGTCAGAGCCATCTCACTTGTTTTCAGTTGTCTGGAAGTTGCCTTTTGGCCTCTGCCATTTGCTGAGACTCCCAGTTCCTGGTGGGGAGTTTGTGTTGCCGTCTGCCATTGCTC
Organism: Acanthornis magna; assembly: GCA_036785705.1. NCBI lineage: Eukaryota > Metazoa > Chordata > Aves > Passeriformes > Acanthizidae > Acanthornis > Acanthornis magna. The sequence goes on from JAWUZG010000001.1 coordinate 30,825,910, forward strand.
CCTTCCTATTCTGTAAGAGCTCCATTCCCTCCCTAAAATGGGGCCCTTGGAATCCCACTGAAGGACCCTGAATGACAGTCTGTAGTTGATGTTATCTCCACAGTGCTTCCTTTTGTGAAAAAACTGTCTCCTGCTGGATGTCAACTGTGCATCTCTTGTTTTCTACAGCAAACTCAGTAAAGAATGCAAGCGTAATGATGATCAGTTCATAGATGCTGCTGCTTTTCTTCAAAAAGAAGAAGTGTCTTGTCCCACTTTTTAAAGATCTGCTTATTCAAAGATCCAGCAGGAATTTTGATCTTGCTCAAAACTTAAGAAATTAAAAAGGTACTATGGAATGTATCTGTATAGGGCTGCCTATGGTCAGGAGTTGGTACGTAGAGGGGAAAAAAGGCACTTGTAAGACAAATAGGGCCAAGTTTCAGGTAAGCATGATCCTTCAGGGGTTCAGTGAAGGCTTAAGAATTCAGCAGTATCAGGTTGAAAATGGGAAAGTCTTAAAGGCTTCTCAGTGTCTTAAACAATTGATAAACTATTATTTCAGTGGAAAAACATCATACTTTTGAAAACCTGTCATTTTAAACTGCGCTACTAATTAAAGGATAACATTAAAGAATCTTTTCTGTATTTAGAACTTTATAAACATGATTATACATTTCTTTCTAAAAAGTGATTTATTGTGCTGTTATGCTGCTAGCATAGCCTTATGTTTTATTGTTCCTGAGAGGAAGAACATTCCTTGTCTTTTTCTCGAGTGCGCGGTACTAGACATCTCTCAGCCATCAGTCATGCTGTATCAGAGTGAAAGTGGCATTGGTAGAACTGGTTTCTGTTCCTTTGCAGAAATCCTCTGCTGCTCTTGGAACTGGGGTTTCTCTGTCATTTCCCCTCTTTGATTTTGTCTGCTGTTTGCTTGCTTGTTCATTTGTTTGTTTTTAAGAAGTGCTTTTCAGCCTCTGGCTGTGGTTCGTCTTGGATCTCTGCCAACTATTGAGTACTTTGGGATAGGGAATACTGCAAAAACAATGTTTCTTTAGCTGTTCCCCAACAACAAACATCAAGTCTAGCTCAGTACCAAACTCCAAAGACAGGGAATCCACATTCACCTCCAGCTGCTGGGTCCACACCAGCTGTTAAACTTTTTGTTTAACTTCTGCATGAAGTTCAGTGGAAATGCCGGGTGCTGCAGAATGAAATGGCTTGTGTCCATCACTTTGAGGGGGGAAAAGAGACTACAGTGGAAGGTTATGACATCTTTTTTGAGAAGTTTGGGATATGGATGGAGCTAGGGTTTGCTGAGAAATTCTTATACTGGAAGCTCTGCATTACACCCTGGGAAGTGGCAAATACAGTGTTCCTGCTAACAAAGTGGGAACTGTTTCCCGTTTTGCAGACTGATTTAATTTCTTTACTGTGGTTTGGTTGTCTGCAAGGGGGACATGGCTTTGCATACCTTAGGCACCTAAAGATACTGTCTGGAGCAGCTGCAAACAGTGAAATATTACTTTATAACTAACATTGGCACTTGGAAATCCAAAGGTTCTCCTCCAGAGACTGTCTGACTGGACATGGTAGCACCCACGAAGTCCATTTAAGACTGTCTAAATGCAAGGCATTGCTATGAACTGTTAAACCTTGATTAAACACAGTATGGGAGAGAAATGTCCATGAAGCAGAAAAGCAATTGATAATTGTTTCATAAAGACTTCGAAGTAGGTTTCTAGTACCATACTGATTTATATAAGACTACCTCTTTAATTTAATAAAAGTGGTCTGAATAAAGACATAATACTAAGATTTTTATTTCAGCTTCATTGTGGCAGTAAAAATTCCACATTTAATTATTCTTTTCCCCCAGCTGTGTGGGCTCTTGCCGACACTACAAATATACTTTTCTCAAACCATCTAGGTATAGAGATCTACTCTTAATATCAGTGCCTGATGGATGAGCAGGACCAAAAATTAAGGGATGCGTGTGTGTATACAATGTGTACAAATAGGTATGTATGTGTGTGCACATATATGACTCTGAAAAAACCAAAATTCTGCAGGCATTCTTTGTAGTGCTTTACAAAAAAAAAAAAAAAAAAGAGATCTAACTTTATTTTCCCTTTGCATCTTTGAAGTTTCAGTGTAAGTCCAACCTTTTTTGCATTACATAAAATCAAAACCATTTCTTACTGCTATGCTCCAGTTTCACCATCGGGGTGCACACAGTGAACCTCAGCTTTCCTGCTAGAGGCCGAGGGTGCTCAGTGAGCAAGAGTCAGGTGTCACCCCAATGACAGGTGGTCCTGTCACATTTTCTGAAGTGGACCTTCATCGGTAAAAGAGCTGTTATGTCGCTTACCATGCTTGGTAACAGAAATAATTCCTTTGGGGTTAAAGCCTGAGACCGTGTGCTTAGACTGGGTTCATAAATTTGACCTGAGAAAGAAATCCTGAGGCAGAGTTTGTAAAGTCCACAGCTGGAATTAAAAATGAGTTTCTAAGCATCCTAGTACTTGTCTCATCCAATTGTGACACTGTTAAAATGGCCTTTAAGATTTGAAAGACTTTTCCAAAGGTCTGTGCAGAGAGTGCTTTGCCCAGGACAGCCCTCGACTGATGGCCCTGTCTGTGCTGCGCACAGATGGCAGTGCCTTCGGCTGCCCTGGGAGGCTGGCACTCCTCCAGCACTTCTGGCTTCCTCCAGGTACAAAGAACACTTCACGGACAAAAACACTGAGAAGCGTTGCTAAGGAGAAACTAAACATTTGTGTCTCAAGGGCCCTGCACAGTGCACTGGAGGCCACACTGCTCCTTGCCTGGGTGTCAGTCCTGTGAGCTGTTCTGTCCTGCTGGACCTGCTCCTCCACAGACAGCTCTCAGTCCTGGCAGCAGCAGCTCTGTGCTGTGTTGGGGTGGAGCAGCAGGTCTCATTCCTCAGGAGCTAGCCCATCAGTGCCTGCAGCCCCGCGAGCAGATCCCTTGCCAGAGGCAGGGCACAGCTGGTGTGGTGCTTCCAAGGTGAAGTTGCTGCTGCAGGGTACCTGGCAGGGTGCTGCACCCACCGCTGTGCGCTCACCTGTGCACCTGTCCGAGGGTGGCCCTGGCCCTGCTCCCCGTGGGGTGCTCCTGTCCCTCGCAGTGCGTGGAGGCAGGGACAGTTCCCCTGTCCTGTGCTGCGTGGCAGAGCCGAAGAGCGATGCTTAGGTCAGTGCTCTCATGCTGCAGGAGGAGGAGGGAAGTTCTCCCTACCCTGGGACTGCTGGCATCAGGCAGAGCAGCTTAGCACCTGTCAGGGTGGGATGTGAGGAAGCTGTAACACACTGTTCCCTTGGCACAGGGGGGAATGTTTCAAATCACAAGCCTTTGCAGATGGCCTGTCTTAATTAGCTTTGACGAGTACCTAAGTTACTTTAAGTTACACCACAAACAGGATCCTGAAGCTTTCATTTTTTGTCACTTTTAAATAAAGCTTTTTCCCTCCTCCTGGTACAGCATTTCCATGTTTTGTCCATGTAAGGCTCTTGAGAAGAAATGAGATCTTTACGTAGCTTAGGAGCTATATTTTGATCGACTGAACGATTTATAATTAGGAGGTAGCTCCTGCCAGCGCTCTTCATATGTTGATAGAGAATTGCCTGCAGCAAATCAATGCCAGCAGAGCTGACAGAAAAGCACACTGATGCCTTCTCAAAGCAAATACCTTGTAACCCCAAATTTCCTCCTTCCTCATAGAGACTCAGACAAATAATCTATATGGCCAATGACTACAGGAGGTACAGGGTTTTGCTCCAAAGGCCATTAGCAGAATAGTTACCCGTGAAGTTATTGATGGTCTCTTATGTAGGAGTAGCTGTGCTGGCAGCCTTGTTAGAGCCCCTGAATGAACTCTGTGTGAAAAGAAGCTGAAAGCAGTGTGTTTCTAGCTTTCAAGGATGCAAAGCAGAAGTCTTTCCTCACCTAGTAGAAGACACTTGATCTGATTGCCAAAAAGGTGGTTTTGGAGTGGCACACTTGGGCGAGATTAGAAACAGAAGAAAAATGGCTGCTATGGGCCTTTGAAAAGATAAAAATGGGGTCTTTTTTCTCCTCTGATGAAATTATGGCATAACAAGCACCTGGGATATTCTAGCCAGGATGGTGTTGGACACACAGTCCATCCCCAGCTGTAGCAGAGGATCAATATAGGACACTTTCTTCCCAGTTTTTTTGGTTTTCTCTTGGCTGTTGTGCATCTCAAAGTGCTGGGGGCAGAAAAATTCCCCTTTTGGACAAAGCTGAAGAAGTTCTTGTGAGCTGCTGTCTCTGTAGATGGGCAGGTTGGAGAGACAGGTGGTTGCAAAAAAAGTGCAGTAAGTAATAAACAAGGGATCACTTTTCTTCCTCTTGGTGGTTTCTTCCAGCTCTCTATTGCATTGGACTTAGGTATCAAAAAACAATCATCTGCTTGAGCCATGAGTGTCCTATGTATTAAAAAATCAGATAGAAGCCACATAAACTCACGAGATTAAAAATATAAATTACGTGTGGAGTACTATTTAATTTCCCTCACGTATCTCAGTTTTCAGAGTTTTATATTTGTATATTTCTTTTCTGTCTTCCAACCAAGACAAGCAGAACTTTTCTGGGAGCATAGGGCCTAAAGGACATCCACTGTCACAGCAGATACCATGTCATAAAATCCCTTATCTAAATGTATTATTTCTCTACTATGAAAGTAGTTCTTTTACTAGCACCTACTGCTTCTGTTGAAAGACTGCTATAAAATACTCTCTGATCGTTGGAAATGTGCTTTTAGCTTAAAATAGTTGATTTTTTTTTTCACACTGTTTGTTCTTGTGCCAGCATTGTCTTATGGCTTGAATGATTCTTCTGCCGTGCTGGCATTTGGACATATATTTATAAAGTGTAATTGTATCCCCCTCAGTCTTTCTTTTGCTAGGCTAGTGCTATTAAGCTATATTGGTCTCTTCAGTAAAACTGACTCCCCATGCCTGTCCTACTAGGTCTCTGCACCTGTTCTAGCTTCAGTGCAGCTTTCTTAGAGCCATGGTTGGCATCCTACTTGTGGTCCCACCAGGGCTATGCACAGTACGACAAGCACCCCTCCCTGCCCACTGCAGTATTTCACCCAGAGCATCCCAGGATTTTTCTTCTCTGTCTCATGCCAGCAGCTCCATTTGGGCCATTCTTCAGTCCTTTGGCTGCTCCCCTGCCTGTCCTTCTTTGTGCTGTGCACAGATGATGAGATGCAAGTTACAGTAAAATTTCTCTTGGCTGGTGTGTGTCTACTTGGCTTTGTTCAATTAGATTTCCATTGCCTTACCGTGAGAAATTAAACCCCATGATTCTCATGGGTATATGTCATTTGAACAGCTGGAACTGTAAGAAAAACATTAGAAATTATGTGACTCTAAGGAAAAAATAATCATATTCAGCATTTTTTTCAGAGATACGTTTCAGATGTGATGCAGTTGGCTCTACTCAACATTGAAGCATCAAGGTGTTGCCATTACACAAAAAAAAGAAGCAAAGATGTTTTGAGTATTATGCTGCCAAGTCTCATGACTTCAACTGGTGTTTTTCCATCCTCACTCCTGGAATTGTTTTTACAAGTTAAATTTTCTGATTTTTACTGAAACAAGTTTCTAGTTTCAGAAAGAAATATGCTGTAAACCCCAAATCCAGAGAACAATTTCTATGAACTTCAAAGGAACAGATTACCAAAAAAAAAAAAAAAAAGAAGAAGCAGGTTTAAATCCTAGACTAATGAATTAATGAATTTGCATGTTGCATGTAGCAATATTGCTAAGGTTTTCAGAGTATTTAGAGCCTTCAGTGCTACCCAAGCATATGAAATAGTATGATTTGAGCTAAAATTCCCCTTTTTCTACATATATAACTGAGAGTTGCTTCATGGGGAGACATCAAGACAGATGTGGTGGGACTTGCAGAGCCATGCCTGGATATCTTGCATTGAAATGTCTCATGCTGAGTGCTCAGGTACACTGTTCTATAAAAAGGCACAAAGAAGGAAGATGAAAGAAGGAAGTTATGCAGCCATGGAAAGCAGGAGATATTTAAAATTGATGGGGTGAATTTAGTGCCTATGAGGAGCTGATAATGAGGCTGAACTTTGCAATGCATGCTCCTATCGTGGGTCATGAGAAAGCCACATATGGTCTGGCCCCTGCTTGTGCCACATGCCACTCCTGTGTCACTCATGAAAGGGCTGCAGCTGGTGAGGGAGGTTGGGTGTGCCAAGCTGAGGGCTTGAAAGGATTCACAAACGAGTTTAAGTCAAGGTTTGGAGGCTTGTCTTCAGCGGTGGTGTGTTTAGACTGTGTTGACCCATGCTGCTGTCTGTGCTGTGCTATGTTCATCCCAAATGTAGGGATTTCTCTAAAAAAGCAAAGCTGCATTGATGGCCAGGGAGGAAGTCTCAGTGTAGGAATTCACTGTCTGTCCTTTTCATACTGCTTAACAATGAATTAAGAATGGAGTTTTCTTGCAAAGAAAGGCCTCTGCTTAGGATTGTTTCTGCTCTTCAATACAAAGCTACCTGGGCAAGCTAAGAGAATGCAGTGAATGGAAGCACAAGACAGTATTATGGATGACTGAATTAAATTTGGAAAAAACCCCATTTTTCAAGCACATTTTGAATATTTATTTTGAAATCTTACCAAAAGCAGGAATTTTTAAATACTAAGTTTTCTTTTGGTTTTATGTCTGCACTTTACAATTTTTTTCATTCCTTTTCAGCACTTGCTGATTTTTTATTTTTTCTGCCAGAGGAACCAGGAGAGAGGAGAAAACAGATTAAAAAGAGTCAGAGGAAGTCAGTTTAAACATGAAACTAAAAACACTGCAAGCATCTTGTGTAGAGCTTTCATTTTCAGACACACAGAAAATTTGCTAGAAAAAAATCAGTTAAACAAATGAAGCATATCTACATGTGGATTTCTGTAGAGAGGTTTTATCTGACTAAAATTACTCTACAATTTCTACTCAGATTTTGTCTATTTAGCTTAATGCACATAAACATTTTTATTGCCAGGGTGGATTAGAAGTCATGTTCAAAGGGCTTCTGTAAATAAGGACCTTAAGCCCAAAAGAATTCATTTTGTGTGGTGACTGGAAAACATGACAATATTATGGTCTGGCTTTGGAGGAATGACAGAGGAGTTGACAACCAAGGCCCAATGCTGAATAAGTCAATGTTCACACCCAAGGGTTTGATTTATTTCTCAAGGAGGGCTTCGGGAGCTTGCAGGTACATTCACTTCACGTAGATATTGTTTAGATTAAATCTGTTTAGGAGAATAAAGGTGTTACTGCTTGATAATGAGCATAGCCAGATGCAGCTAAATGCTGGTCCAAGGCTAGAATAGATTTTGGGTTTGGCATTATTTGTCCACTTAGTAACAATGGGTTTTTTTTTCTTTTTTGCTGCCTTTCATACCAAGGTTACACGGAAAAAAATATCAGCTTGGCTTTAGCCTTCAAAATGGGCAAGGACCAGGCTTGTAAAGAACCTGCTCTAGGAGCTGGTTGGTTTGTGTATGTTGGGTGATGCAAAAAGCCAAGGCAGAGCAGGAGCATGGTTTGGTTGCTGACAGCTGCTGTCCAGCTGATGTAATTCGGTAATAGCCAGTGACAGGCAGAAACTATAGAAGATACAAATGATAATTCTTTGGGGAGCTCCAGAGATAAATAATTCATCAAAATGAATTTTATAGTAGGGGTCAAAAGAAATTGAAGACAGCCCGAGTGTTAACTCTCTGAGGGAGAAATTGACAGATTGTTTTTGTACAAACTATGCAGGGGGGAAATACAGGCAAATTAAATGTAAATGAAGAATACAACATTGTTCCTACTACCAGGAACCAAAGTGAGAGAGACACAGGAAATTTTAAAAAGTAAGTGTTGTTAAGGAAGTGTCAATAACTCAAACTGGTGCTGGATAACAGCAAAGGAGAGTGAGTTGTCACAGGTCCATACTGTTGCACAATGTATGTATCCTATAATCACAGCAGAAGAATGTCTTCTCAGTAATCAGCTCAATCTCTTGCCCATGGTTAGGAGCTGATTTCTCTCCCCAAAATATTTCATGTGTCTGAGTCAGGACACATCTGTGTGTGAGGGAAGGACAGAAGTGCCGATATGGGACATGGTTCTGGCTCGCACAGGTGCCAGGGACTAACCCACAGGATGGCTGAAACCATTCCCTGCTGGCTGGGCTAAGTCACCTGCACCACCTGGGGCCATTCTGCAGCACCATCTCAGGCTGCTTTTCCAGGAGGAGGAAAGCCATCCTGCCCCATGCAGCTCAGGGTTCCCGAAGGAAAAACAGTGGCGCTTCAACTAAGCAAATTTAATGTCTGTTTCTCTGGGACTGCTTTTAAAAGTGTTTCTTGGTGATGCTCTTTTTCAGCTTGCCTAGCACAAGGTGACTGTTTTTCCACATAGCAGGCCATAATTCTGCAACTGTTTGGGTTTGGGTTTTATGTTTGCCTTAGTTTGTGAGCTCTGACGAGTCAAATAACTTTATCCAGACCAAACTTGGTATTTGAATAAACACTGGCTTAGGAATAAGTTGTTATAAGCCTGTGAAAATGGCATGTTGCTTATGTACGGTACAAAATTTTCCACCGAGTCTTGTATTTTCAAAAATGGTCTCTAATTTTGTGTATCCAAATTTAGTCACCCAGAGGCTGACTTTCAGAGGTCTTGCCTGCCCCCAAGATGAAGCGTGTATACTTCACAGTCCCCAGAATAGCTTCTCCAGGCCAGTCTGCTTCGTTGCAGCCCATGTTTTGTGCTATTCTGGATTCATATTTTTTCATTGTCTGAGAACAGCTGTCTGCGACATATAAAATGTTTTCCACCCGTGTAAGTTTTGTGCTCCCTAAATCTAGGAAACTTTCTTTTCTGGAAACTTTAATATTGCCTTAGATCTAAGGTTTCCTTCCTATCCATACCCAGAAAAAAACCCAAAATACTTTATTTTCCTGTATAATCACATGTAGACTGCAACTATGAGAATAAAAGGAGAGATGCTTTAACCACTTCAATTATTTAGCTGAGTAAGTCAGAGAAAATCTCCTTTCAGCAAATTGGGGGAGGAGAATCAGAAAATAAGCCACGTAAAATGTTACATTTTTTATGTGCCAACTTTGTGAGAGGCAGGGAGTTTGCTGTTTTCTCTTTTTCACCTCGTGTGCTTGCACCTTTTCACAGGGAGGCATTTCTCTTTTCTGATCTGATAACAAGTTAAAATGTGATTCTCTCTCTTATGTGCCATGATTTTGCTGTGATTTAAGGAAAAAAGGATGTGCATGTGGTAATGTACGAGTTTCCAAAAATAAACAGAAGAATACTATGGTGAATTGTGCTGATTGCAGAATTAATGTTCTCTCTTATTGCTGGATTCATGCTGGGTGCAGGTAGCATTAAAAGAAGCTGGAAACCCACGAGGGACTCTGTAGGTTTTTTTCCTCTTTAAGACAAAAAAGCCTGCCTCTCCTGTCACTTATATGCAATTGCCAGAGCCAGATGAGAAGCAATGACATGACAAATAAATGCCTGCAGCACATGACAGGACCAGCCTGTGGCTAAAAGCTGGAGTCCAGGCTGTTTCTACAGTGAGAGCAACCAAGCCACCTTTTTTACTCTGAATTCTTCAAGATCACTGCATTTAAACCACTGGGTAAAGTGAGCATCACTTCCATGGCGATATAGCCTAGAAAATATAAAAGGAGAAAAAGCTGCTGCACCATTTTTCAGAAAGCAAGAAGCAGCTGAGGCCTGTGCAAGGGCTGTCAGGAGCTGACAAAGAGAATTGTGCTTTCTCGGCTGAGCAAGTATCAGCGTCAGAAGCAGAGTGCGTACACAAAGTCGCTTGCTGGGAACCTACATGTGAGCTCTTCTCAAGGCTTTTTTGTGCAACAGACCCCGCATTGATTGACAATTTTGCAGATGCATGTGCAGACAAAAATGGAAACTTGCAGCCCTTACACCATGAGGCAGCACAGTGCCAGCTTTTGCCCATCTCCTGCGATGCCCGGTGGTGTCTGTTGCTGTCTGCCCCATTAATTCATGCTCCCTTTGAAGGGCAAGGGATGAAGGTTAGCACAGCCCTGATGGAACACAGGTGGTGGCAGGACCCTGCATTGTATGGGGCAGGGGCAGGTGTCGAGGTGCCCCTCAGTTGCTCCATTCCATAAGACTGACCACAACCTACACCACTCTCCTGTTCCTCAGCTTGGCCAGGGAGCCTTCAGGCAAGCAGGCACTGAACCCTTGCTTGTAAAAAACTCAAACCGAAACAAGCAGAAATAAGCCAGGAGCATGACTTGGACGAGGTGATGGGCTTCCCTCTGTGTGAGACCCTCTAGAGTGAGAAATGGCAGGCAGAAAGTTGCTCCTGTGGTCGGTGTGAGGCAGGTGTCCTCCAACCAGGACCCCCACCACCTGTGCAGGGAACCCTGGAGGACATGAGCTATGTCCAGTCCACAGTAAAAACACTCAAATGCTTACGATACAAGCACAGGATTCCCGGCAGCCACGAGTTACTGCTGGACTGTGGCTCTTGCTAACAGGGACAGTTCTGCTACAAAATTTTAATAGAGGAAACAAGGATTTTTCTCATTTTCCCTCTCCATACCTGGATACTCTCTTCTTTCCTTTATTGTAGGGGGGAAACAAAGTGCTGCTTTTCCCTTTCAGGGCCAGACACATGGATATGTTCTGGCACTCCCTAGCTGCAGCATAGGATTAATCTCATGTTTCTGTATAGGTCTCCCTTGCTGTCAGCTGTGTGACTTTCGGTGTCAGCACAGAGACGGCAGCAGGTCCCACTGTCCTCACCAAAACTACTCCAGCATTACCCACGCACAATGCCTTTGAAGTGAGGCACTTCAGTCCCAGTCCCAGGACGAGAGCGCCTATCACAAACCTGAGGATCCCGAGGAATAAATCCCTCGCAGCGCTCTGCTCTTGCTGCTGGGGTGGTGGAACAAAGGGATGGCACAAATCCTTTCCCCTGTGTGGTTTAAACAAGCCATTCGCTTGCTGATGTTATCCGGACATTACTGGAGGGCAATTTTGCTAACCTAATTCTCCAGATAGAGATATTTGTTCACTTAGTTGGTGATAAATAGCGGTGCTCATTTTGATTTTTCTGCGCTGAGACCACAATAGCCAATCTACAGTGTTAAGTGCTTCAATCATTTTTATGGGTGTGGCTTCTCTCCACACATTTGTCAAGTTTTAAAAATAATTAATTTCCATTATTTCCTCTGAAAAACAGGATTAACCCGTGGCAAATTTTTATAGCTAGACTTCACTCCAAGAATGGGATGTCTGCTCACTTAGATATGAATACGTTGGCAACATGACACGCTGATATGTATAATGATGCAATCTCATGAATTGCTCTCCATAAAGCTTGTCTAACCTTGTACTTTCCGTATTGATCCTGGGAGTGACAAATTCCATCTGAGGAAGGCAGCACTTTGAGATATTAAAGTGTAATTTATGGATTCATTTACTGGGGTTCCAGAATTGATTTCCTTAAATGTTATGGAGCATATCTGATGTGAGTCCCCTGTGATTTGGAACAATATAGTAAAATATCATCAGTTCCTAGTTCCCTTTGTAATCATTTAATGAAGGCAGAATGTCCTTTGTTAAATGGGCCCTTTCATCCTCTGGGTGAATTAGGTGCAACTATAATTAAAATTTTATTTAGAATTGGAACTAAATTAAAATCATATAAATAACAAAATCTTCAGGATTGCTATTTCTGATTAATAAGGTAACCACTCTTGCTGGAATACACTTTTGATGATGCATTAATAACTCCCTATTACATATTTATCTAAGACAATACATTATATTTCAAATGTTTAACAGAAGACTTCCATATGGAAGGCTCTAATAAAGTACTCTAATAGATATTGAGTAGTTTTAACTGTATGCAGGTTCTCTCAGTACTTCCTGCTGCTCCTGAAGGCTGCTACAATAAAATCCACATTACAATGTAGTGCAACATTTTATCTGTGACTGTGTTCTTGGAGTGCCTCAGAGAAACTGTTCTTGGAGTGCAGTGCAGAGTGCTAGCGCACTCACTGGCTTGAGTGGCCTGCACACACACACCCCCACACCCTCAAGAGCATAATTTTATTACGTTTTTCTTCCCTCAAGGGCTGGTTTGGTATGTACTTGTGGGAGAGGCTTTGTATGTCATTCTGTGAAGTAGTCAATGCCTAGGGTTTAGGGTTTGGACTGTGTTTTAGAGTAATAAAAGCCTTACTCTTGTCTCTTATATTGAACTGTTTTTAAGCATTTATCTGTTAGATCACAGTTGTCCACAGACATCATGCTCAGCATGTGCTTGTTTTCAATGTGGAAAGAAAGTGCTTCATGTGAATCTTTAACTCTGTAACATCCAATTAGCCTTACCTCCTTCTTCATCTCTGCAGCACTGCCACCAGCATTGGTGTCTGTGGTGTTCCCTGCCCCAGGGTGACAGACAGCACAGGAGCTTGGCCAGGCTCTGCTTGCCCCACTTGCACCCCTCCAAGCCCAAGCATTTACCTTCAGCTTCCCTGAGTCCTTCCCAGCCCAACTGAGGGACCTGGTTGCAGGTCACTCCAAGTGACTTTGGCTTCTCTAATATAAATGTAAGATGCAAAACAACAGCAGAAATCATAATCGTTAGGACATAGCAGTAGGAAGGGAATATAATCCTCACTTAGAAGAGGATAAGAAGAGGGAAAGTAACATTATGAAAGGTGTTAACCACTTTTTAAAGATATTGTGATGGCAAGGCTAGTGCAAAAAAGTCATATGGAATATAATTCTCTGATGGCAAGAGGCAATTTGGGGCACCTTTCTATCATTCTGATATCTAATTGCTCATTGCTATCATATGTAAAATTCCACACAATTATTTCCATGACTGTTGCACAGTCTATGTAACGACACTTTCGCAGCCTGCCTTTACATGTTTGCATAAGAAGAACTTTAAAATATTAGACAGTCAGCACCAATAAAACAATAACCCTCTCTGATTTACTGAAATGTATAGAAATATAGAATTTTTATGCCAGAATATAGCTGACAAAATTGTTTTTCACCAGGCTTAGGCCTTCTTGGATAGGCGGATATACTGTAGACCAGTACAACATGAGTCCAATGTCAGCAGCAATGAGACAGTTGCACAGAGCACCTTTTGTTTTTTATACTCCTTAATTACAGAAGAAAAGAATATTCTCTCACCCTTTGAGCACTGCAATAATTTCAGCAACTGAGCTGAAACTTTTGAGGGTGGTGAGAGCAATAAAACACGGTTGTGATTGGCTTTTAACTGCTCTCATCAAGGTCCCAGTCAGCCTTCTGGCACAGATCTGCTGGGATGGATTTCATCATCTAGGGGCTGTTCATGCTGTGTTTTGCAATCAAGGCATTTAGTAACTGTAATTCTGTGAGTCCTCTATATAATTTTATATGCACTGTTATAATACTTGCAGTGCTGGTTCGTCATTACTCGTGCATCTCGCAGGCTCTGATTTGCCCTTGTATTGTACAGACGAACAAGGGGGCAGCTGGTCTGGGTAGATTCTGTCAACAGCCATGTCTGTGCAAAAGGTCTATGTAGAAGTGCTAAAATTCACTCTATCTGACATAATCTTTTGACCTTCCAGGAGAAAATAGTTTTCTAGGACCTTCTTGTCATGTAACTGCCTTTGGACTGGGTAAGTTATCTCCACTGCTGTGACTCACAAGAGATGCTTTCCTCTGGGAAAGTCCCAATATCCCCAAGCTGTCTACTTTAAGCCTGGGTAATTTTATCTTCAAGAAATTATAGAAGAATGACAAAATTACACAGTAATTTAGGTTGGATGGACCTTGGGAGATTGTCTGAGCCAATCCCCTGCTCAGACCTGGTTTAACTTAGATCACGTTGCTCAAGGCTTTGTTGGTTGGGTTTTGAATATCTTGAAGGATGGAGGCTCCACAGCCCCTCTGGACACCCAGTCCACTGTTTGTTCATCCTAGTGGTGATTTTTTTTCCTAATATCTTATTGGAATTTCTTTTGTTGCAACTCATGTCTACTGTTTGGACAAACTTGCTGGAGGTAAGACTTCCATGCAACGTGACACCAGGCTCCATCTGCTGTGTCTGTACTGGTGGAGTTGGAAGTTCTTTAACTGTAGGGCTACTTGGGCTGTTTGAAATCAGCTGCTGGTCTCAATCCAGTAATGGCACCTTCGTCACAGAGCTGCCAAGGTCATTTGAACAGCTTGTCAACCTTTCTAGCAGACTGAATGAAGAAGATAAGGGCTGAAAGGAAAGATAAAACCATGCCCTTCATGCCCAATGAGCTCTTTTCAGACAGGCTTAAAGGATAATTGCCAGCAGCCACAAGTGCTTTGCTGATGTCTGCCCCAAGTTTCATCTCTTGCTGAGGAGAGGGTGCCTTCTGCCAGGGCAGTCATTGCAGCACTTGCTGTGAGCACCAGAGGCTGTGTCTCTGCCCTCACCCAGCTCCACTGACTGCTGCCAAACTGGTGCTCTGTGACATGTCCCCTTCTCCCAGCCCACCCGTCTCTGGCATCAGGCCCAACGCTAGCCCTAGGCTAGCATGACGTTGGCCATACCCTCCCCACCCCAGCACACCCCTCTGTGCAGGGAGGGCTCACCGCAGTTCCTCCTGTGAAACCCATCTAGCCACCAGCCCCCCTTCTGCAAATAATGGGTGTTCTCATCTGCCTTTCAGAGGGGTCTCATGAAGAGCACACTGTCCAATCTTGGCCCATTTTAACTAGTGCACACACTTCATCTTGCAGGTCATTGTAGGGTGGACCCGTCTTCATTTCAGTATTTTCACCTACAGACTCCCATGTGACAGCCACCAGTGCAGAGTCTGCAGCCCAGCTGTGTTCAGCTCTAGACACAATTTACTTTGCTATGACACAGTTGGTTCGCATTTCTCTGGCTTTTAATTTCCTTGTTCTTTTTCTTGATGATAAGTGATACAAAACAGGAAACATCCTCATTATGGTAGCATAGCATTATAAAGTAAATAGAAAAAGGGTGTAGAAAATATTCAAGGGATTTGAGAAGGCAGTGTGCCAAGAAGCACTGCAGTGCACTAGGCACAGGGGGACATCATAGCTGAGTAAATGTTCAATGCCTATACAGAAAAGAGTATGTCCAGCAGAGATAACCTTCTTAACCAGAATAAACTGAGAGTCAGCAGAGAGATTTTCATCTGCTCACCTATAGGGCTCTCACCCATCAGGCCTGATCCTGGGCAGCTGCTTAGGACCAGCTCGGACAGCACAGGCTTTTTGGTACTGAAGGCTGATGTGTCTCTGCTGTTGGACCTTCTGCAAACAGAAGTGTGTCCCATCTTTCCCAAAACTTCTTATAGCAGAATGAAAGGTGGTCTTTGTAGGTTGCCTGGAGACATCTCCCACCTCTGGATCCTTTTAAAAACCTCTCTGGGCAGACATCATTTGGGTCTAATACCATTTGATTGGTGTTCATGGCTGAGGACTGAGACAGAGACAGAAATTGTCCTTGATTTCAGACATTCCTGTGTCATAGACCTGTCTTTAAAGATCTGAGACTCTGCTGCTTCCTTCTCAACCTTCAATCCTCAAAAATGATCAGAGCAATTCTTTTCCACAAGCAATACCTTTTTAAGGTAGGGAATTTTCTCCTCTTACTCACTGTAATGTTTTCTGGCAGCAGAGAGGACATATAATTGGAGACAGGATTTCTCAGGTCTGATTTTGTAGATTCTTGTTGTTTTTTTATAAAAAAATCCTTTCTCTGACAAATAAATATATGGCAAATCTAGCTTGACAGCTGCCAGAGTTATCTTGCAATTCTTTACTTTAGATAGTGCTTTCCCATCTCTCCCCTTTCCCACCCTCTGTGCTTGAAGTCCCAGGGCTGAGTCTGAAACAGAGCCCAAAACTTATATGCAATTCACCAGCAGAGATGGACAGTTCTCAGGGCAACAAGGGCACAAGGAAATCTGAGGACTGTTTTCACTGAAATCCTTCATGTATTAGGGGAGGGAAGAAAAACACCATGGCTGCCCATGTCTTGGCTGGGATTTTTAGCTAAGGCTTCCTGCCTACCTCTGAAACACTGAAGAGCATTCTGGAGATCATGGCCATGCTGCCAGGCCTTGGCTCCTACATAACTGGTCTGACTTCCAGCATATTTGGAACACACGCGAACTTCAAGGGTGTTGGTAGTTTGAAAATCCAGCTGCACTTCTGGGGCTCAAACACAGGCTCAGGAATCCAGCTTCAGCTTTGATTTTTTTGGAAAAGTATGCCTTCAGTCAACAAACTGATGCAGGACTTGGCCTGGCTTTCTCTCAAAAGCCAGGAGTGCATTATACAATTCATGCAGTCTCTGCTCTGATGTCAGCCTGCCTTCAGTAGGCTGTGGCTTTCTCAGATAAACGGAGCCTTATCTAATTGGTTATCTATATATCAACAGTCCCCACAGAGTGCTGCTGAACTCTGAAAATTTATATCATAGGTGTAAGGAGGAAATTAAGTCTCATGCTTTGAAATGGAAGCAGGCATTAACAATTCTGGCAATAACTTCTCACTGTGTCCCTTCACATAGGCTCTCTTTGTGGCCTTTCTTGACCCCTGGGCTGAGCTCTGGAAAATAGATGCAGAAGCCCCAACTCTGCATTTTTTCAGAGGCCAATACCTCCCAGCTTCTCACTGGATCCACTCAGCCCTCTCGCAGTAGAAGTGCAGCCCAGCTAAGCCAAAGAGCCTCATCTCAGTTTATAGCAGTCTGTTCCCGGGAAGGAGCCAGGGAGAGATGGATTGCAACCCTCTGACAGCGATAGCGATCTGCCTGATGCAGTCCAGACAGCTGTCTGCTGCAGATTTGATTGGGCTCACCAAAGACCTCCACCAACTACTCATTTCAGATGGCAGTCCAAAGGGTGAGGGCTCTCTGTCCTTTTTGCAATCCAGTCTGCCACTTAAGCATTTCCCCCTTTTGTTAAAGGTCAAAATTAAATGGGTATTTCTTTACCATTTTACAGACAAATGCTTTGATAAGTAACTGTTCAGCAGCCATTGGGATGAATACAGAACGTGGTAAATATCCTGATACACAGACGAGCTTTTTAAAATACATGATTTTGTTTGTAATAGGGAAGAGGAGGTGAATTTTTGATTGTTAGATTTGGCAGGGATGGGTCTCTTCAAGTTATTACCTTCTGTGCCAAGTGAGTACTGACATTAGACAGTCAAACTGCATAACACATGGAGATTATTAGTATTCAGTAAATAAATATGCTTGCAGTTCTCCAGCCCTGGAGTGAAACTGTTCCCTCTGGCTGAAGGAGGCTCCAACTGCTGCACTGACAGAATGAACCAGAGGTGAGGTCAAGGTATTGCTTAGGGCCAGCCTGCTCCCCACGATGACAAAGACTTCTCCAGGGTCACGAGAGCCTTTTCTCCTGGAGAGATTCCTTAAACAGTATCCAGAAAAAAGAATCACAGTCTCTGCTCTCAAATGAGTGTATGTTCCCTCTGCATTTCCATAGGGATCTGCATCTCACTGGATAGCAGCAAGGAAAGCAAGAAGCTGGCTGCTTGTTAGAGCCACCCACCAATGTTGCAGGAGAACTAGTAGGTTTTGTATAAATGTGTCAGCAAACCTCTGCCAAAACACAGCCAGAAAGCTGGCAGCCTCTCTGCCAGGCTGCCTCAGATCTCCTAGGATCTTGCGTTTTGAAAGAAAGAGGAAATCAATTCAAATTTTTAAAAAAACACGATGAAATGAAACACCTCATTGCGTTCACTAATTGGATAATGCTGGCACAAACCCGCCTGGGACATGCTGGTACCGGGGTGTCCATAAAGCTTGCTCAAACTGGTGGCGTGTGCATCCTCTCGTACTGCTTCCACAGCAGATCCTCAGAGGAAAGCCTTTGCCCTCCCGCTCCCTCTTCCTAGCTTTTGGAGGGTGATAGAGGGAAGTTCAGTACTCAGAGCACACCTTCCCTGGTTCTTTCACTTGCTGGAAGACTTTTGTTAGTTATTCTTTCCATTTGAAAATGCCTGCTTTCATTCGGTGCTGTGTATCGTGGGTCACTTCAGTCAGCCTCTACACTAAACCATATTTATTGGATTCTGCCATATTACAGTTGACTGTACCCTGCCATTCCTCATCTTTATAACAACAATAAAGCCTTAAAATTAAAGCAATTTCATTTTGGATAGAAAAATGTAATAAGCTCTTGAGTGAGCCTCTGAAAGGTCACAGTTGTTTTAAATAAATATTAAAAACGGTGCGTGATATTGGTGAATTCTGATGAGAAATCTTTATTAAAAACTGGTCTTAATTTTTAATAAGAGGATATAAAAGCCTAAATATTGAGGGTCTTTATGTGTATGTATAGGAGCATATAGACATCATTGGCACATAGCAGTGTTCGTTGTGATTCCAAATTCTGAAGTTTTTCACAAAATCTAGTGAAAGGAAATGTAATTTCCTAATATAATTTAGATCCAGGCAGTAAGATGATTGTAAAAGCAAGGGGAACCTTTTCATAAGCCTCATTACTAGAAATAGACTACTATTAGTATTTACACTCAACGGCACTTACCTAAGCCAGTCATGGCAGAGGTCCTGTGCAGTGTTACGTGTAGAAAGTCATGGTCTTTGTCTTCAAGTATGTGTGATGGAAACACAAAACAAAAGGAAATGGGAAGAGGGGCAGTGTGAACCCTCTTTTCCTCTCATGGGAGTGGAAGCACCATCTTGCTGCATGATCATTCTTCCTCAGATTGTTTATTCTGGGTATTTTGTGGGGAAAGTAAGGTTTGAAGTGAGTGAAAGTTGCTTTCATGAATGATGAAAGAGATTTTGCTGATGCTAAGGGGAGAAGTGGAGAGGGCAAGCATGGGCTCATGGGAGAAATGGAGATTCAGGTGACAGAGGATGCTCCTGGTGATGGAGTGACAGTGACTTTTAAATATGATAACAAGACAGGAATTTTATCCCAAGGGGGTTTGAAAGGTAGCACAAAAATTTTGATGTGGTAGAAGGTGAAATTGAGCTAAAGTTCAGTGGAATGTGTCCTAAACTATTGAAATATTGTATGTTTAAGAATATAACAAAACCTCAAAGCTCTTTTTTCTAAACAGCATTTATTTATCTTTGCATACCTTTGCGCTTCCACAGTGAGGTTAGTATCCCTCAACTTCTCTGCCAGGCTGCAAGCAATGAATTTCTGCTTCTTGCAGCAGATCCTGTGCATTTCGTGCAGGTCCCTCTGCTAGGTGGTGCTGGGCATGCTGGTGGCTCTCCGGGGATGAGCTGGCTGTTCAGCTTAAAAATGTTGTGCCTCCTTGCCCCTGTTTGATTCATTGTACCGGAATTGTCTTATGCTCAGGTTTTATTTTGTTTTTTATTTCATTGTCCATTTCTACTGAGCAACCTCAGATACTTCCCATTGAAACTGCTCCTTGTCTTTTGCATTTCTTCACTCAGAATAGTGTTTAAAGTACAGCTTTGGTTATCTTCCTTTCATGATACCCTTTCTGCTCCTGCCATAGGTTAACTTGTGACACAGTTTGCACAACATAATGAGGGTTATCATTTGTGTGATTAAAACCTTTATTTCAATACCCGGTTTGAGCTTGTTGCCGTTGGAACAGACTGTGTGGTTCCTGACATTTTCACAATGGATCCTGCAAATTTGACTGGTCCTCCTGCTTTTCTGATCTTCTCAGACTGTGGACTGTGGATTATGTGTCCAGAACTTGGATTTTGTTGCAGGCAAAATAAGAACATTATCCTGTCTCTCACAGCCTTTCAGAAATGAGAAATGCTGTTGAAAAAGCTTTGCCTTGCAGGAGTTCATGGCATGGAATGATCAGCACACAAGCTATGGCACACGTTGTGCAGTACACACCATTACCTGCTCCATGTCTTAAATTAGAGAGTGGAAATCAGTCTTGTAATCAGCCCCTGATTATGCTATTTGCTGTTGTTACGTGCTGAAGGAGGAGAGCATCTGCTGCTTCTTTTTAAACACTTGTTAGTGAAGCAAGTCTTCCTGCCAAGAATGTAAGTGAAGCATGGCTTGTATCCCAACAAGAGAAAACTGGACTGGGAGATGAATCTAAGGTTCATGAGAGGTGTGAAATCCTTCTGGAGATGGGTGGGGGATTATAGCTCTGTGGCCAGCCCAGGGGAAGGGGCTGTCCTCCACCCTCTCACAATTCAGAGGAGCTTTCATCTGCTTTGCAGCTCTTCATCTGCAGAGGGTTGTTGCTGGAGTGGTGAGCAGTGAACCCATCAGCACCTGTCTTCTGCAGCCTTTGGCTACCTTGCTCTTTATCCTCACTAAGGAACCTTTTCATTGTGATTTTCTTGCCCTACTTTTCCAGGAGAGCCCTTTGACTTGTAGTAGTAATTTTCTGGGACTCAGGGGCTACTTAGTTGAAATCGGAAAGCTGATGCTTCCTTCTTTGTGCTTTCCACTGGTAGCCCCAGAATCTGGCAAGGAGGAACCATCCAGCTTCAATTTGCATGTTGGTTTCTGGGCAAGAACATTGTGAGCTATTCTCTTCAGAATGACAGTCTCACTGTTTGCAACTGAGCCTCTCCATGCAGTATTAATAATTTTTTGGGATTTCACTTTAAAAAATAATGGAATAATGGCAAGCTAGAACATCCAAATAACTTCTAAATTAGTGTGATTGGTGCCAAGTATATCAGCACTAAGCCAAAAATCCAAAGTCTTGGACAGCAGATCATTCAGCTAGTTGATGTATATTCATTAGTTGTTATGGGTGTAGGGAGGGAACAATACACAAATGGAAGGGAATTCTTCGTTTCAGTTTATGTATACAAATATTAAAATGGGACTGGTTTTGTTTAATTGTTAAATTCCAGAGCTGGTTTGCTTTGGTTTTTTTTTTCAGAATCATACTCTTCATCAGAGCAAACAGTTGGAGAAACAATTGCTAATTTAATTTATCATCTTTTGCATGCACAGCTGTGGATGGGAAGGAAAGCTCTGTTTAGGCATCAAAGACCTTCATAATTCAGCCTTGCTAGCTTTAAGCCATTTTAAGAAGCATGCTTGGTTACTAATCTTTGTGTGAGAACATTCAAAGCTCCTCGAAAGCTGGAAATGTTGAGTTCACAGCTCAAAGTCTGTTCCAACCTGGGGCTGGCTCCCTGTGTGTTGTCCTCACTGTTGCTTAGCGCTGCCTGTCTTTCACAACATTTAATCACAGGCTTGCAAGACCATACAGAGAGTGGGCTACAAATAGCAATTTGCTGGGGGAGAGTCTCAAGGGTTTTTCCCTCGTTTCTGACAGCTGTCACTAAGCAGTGACACAAACTTTTTGTTTAGCAGTTGTTCATCTTCTGTGATCTCTAAAATAAAGCCACCCAATTAAATGCCTTTTTGAGGTTTTTTTTACTACTAATCTTGGGTTAAGGGATAAAGGGACAAAAGAGGAATACTGTGTGATTTATTACCCATTAAAAAGGTGAGCGGTGTCTCATCTTGCATTTATACTCTTAACTTGGAGTTTGCCATAAATCATTGAATCCATGTGAGGTCAGTGAAGTGCAGATACTGGCATATAAGCCAGCCACCAACCAACCTATACCAGTGCATGCATAGAGGTGCTAGGGGCTTGTTCTCTGTTCTTTCATGATGGTTCTATTCAGGAAAGTGTGAGAGGAGGAAATGGGAGTGATTCTTATTTCTGCAGCCTTTCTTTTTGGGATGTTGCCGGAGGAAACCCTGCAATGGGTTTCCATGACAAGGGAACTGGAACTAAATAATCTTTAAGGCGACTTCCAACCCAAGCCATTCTGTGAGTCAATGATTCTATGAAAGATCATGTTTCTAAACATCTCCCAGTCCTGTCAGTTGTGAGTACAACATCCTTCAGAGGGGCACCAGAGGGAACAAAGGGAAGGGGAAAATGGATTTGTGAAAGGGACATCACCATTTGGGATACAAACCATCAGGATTACCACTAGACTGTAGAGACAGGAGGAGGAAAAGAGGGACATATGGGGGCTGTGATGAGCAGTCCTCAAATGCTCTAGCCTGCAACAGAGTAGAAACAGTGGTAAAAAAATGAGTGAGGCGCCAGTTTGGATGCTGAGGATCAATGGTGAGGGAAACACAAACATGTAATTCCTGCTGATTTTTTTGTTGCTTTGAATATTACCTGAAGTGACTTGAGTGCTGCCACAAAAAGAGATGTTCAGTTTCTAGGGAGCACAGATTACCAACTCAGTCAAACTCAGGCTTTTACAACTGCATGCTTTGGAAAGTAAGCACTACACCAGCTAAAAACTGTGCCTTACTAAAGGCTGAGTGAAATAAATGCTGAAGTTAATACTTAAGCCTGAAAATCCATGTCAAGGTTGAGATTGCTGAAGGCATGATTGTGCTGTCTGCAGGTAGCTTGGTCTGAGCTGGCTTCATTTTAGAGCCTACTTTTGTTGGCCAAAATTACTGAACATGAATAACAAAAAGTAGTTGTGTTGTGTGTGACAAAGCTGACAAGAACTGAAAGGTTGAGTGGGGGAATTGCAGATTTTCTTTCAAACCATTTTCATTGTAAGTGGAGCCCTTTGGAGAAAACAAAGCAAAGCAAAACAAAAACCACCAAACACTTGCCATTTTGGGCTATTCTTTTTTGACATCCTAGAAAGTATTTCTGCTGAAAAGATTCCCAGACCTGTGCCCAATCTCCTTTCAGTCATATTAACCCAGACTGTATAGAGGAACAGATCAGTTCTTTCTGGGTTTATAATTGTGATTTCCTTTTAAATTGTTTTAAATCTGCTTTGTTTGTGGTAAAGAGTACTATGTTTTCTTTCCACCCAGTGAATGGCAGCATGATGAAAAGAAGCAGGAAGACAGAATACTGTATTCCAGTGTAATGTATACATTAGCAAGGGACAAGAGTCACAAGTTTTACCCTGAGATTTAAAAACCAAAGACTGACTTTTGCCCTATACCCTCTCTGCAGCGCAGGCTGTGCCACTGTGCTCAGGAGCATCCCTTCACCTCCCTCTGAGCCCCTCTTGATCACCCCCAATTTATCTGTCCTTCTGTGGCAAGGGGTTGTGGAGAGGCACTGGGAGAAGATGGCTGTGGGTATAACAACTCTGCAGGGCAAGCAGGTTTCCAGACCCTGTGCAAGGAGAGATCATTTTAATTGCCGTGTACAACCCTCAGTAAAACAGCTTCACATTGCTGGCAATACTTGGTGCATGGAGGGAGCCAGGTAGGAGGAAGCTGTCTCTGAGTGACTGTATGTCCTTAAGCTTTCTGCAGGTGTTCAGAAGCTTCTCCTCAAGGTTTTCCCTTTACCCCGATGCAAAAGGATCTGAGAGCCAAAAAATTTTGAGGGCTGTCTGCACAAGATTCTATGTGTTAGAGTTTGTTCTCACTAAGAGAAAAATCATACTTCAAAATTGCTAGGTGTTCAAATTGTCCTATAACAATATTCAAAAAATGGGACTATTTGTGACTTTTTCCCTAGGCCTCTCTACCGTTGTGCTAGTATTTGCTACTTACCAAACAAAGCACTGTTTTCTTCTAGGCTGTTGCTATTGGAACGAAATCCAAACCTTAAAAGTTTGAGTTTAAAGTGTTAGTGTCTGCGTGTGTCTGTGTGTGTGTGTGTGTGTGTGCGTGTGTGTGTCTTCAATACATGCTGCTGTACTTGAAATCTTCAACAAAACAGTTTGTTGAAAGGACAACCCTGCAAAAGAGGAGAAAAAAGGTTATTTCCCTGAATTATTTTAGGGAAACCAGGTGTCCAAGAAGTTAAGGACTGGTCCAAGAAAAAGGACTGATTCAAAGCTCTGTGTCCATGTGCTCACTTTACTGGGGTCTCAGCAATTTCTATCAACAGCTTATATGCTGTTTATGAAATCTGGAAGAGAATTTTACTCACAGAAGAATCCTTTTTGTACATGTGAGTCCATATCCTCCTTCCCCAAAGACCTGTGTGACTTGAGGAGCCTGAGGTCCGTGTGAAGTCTGGGTCTGAGTAGTTGGTGGGCACCCATCAGATGTGCTGGCCTAGGTCTGACATGTGTTCCAGCTGGCTGTGTGACACTCCCAAGGATATTTGAGTATTGCTATCCTTCCCTGGCTATTCCTGGTTTTATGCTATCTCTTATCCACAGTTATGCATCTCCTCAATCAATCATTGTGTATTCACCTTCACATCATCTTGGCCTGGCTAAAATATAGTTAAAACCTTCTAGAACAATACTCTCCTTTTTCTACTCCTATTTGATCCTGGACTCTGGTTTATGTTTAACTAGGTTTTATTTTTAGTTTGACCTTTTGCCATCTAGAAGATGCCTCCTGCAATGTCACTGCCTCTGCCTGTCACTTCCTGAGCCAATCTTCACCAAATTACTCAATTATTTTGTCCTGGTAGCTAGTGGATACAGCAGCAATATAAATTGCTTTTGCCAATTTTTTGTGTAAAATGGACAGACTATGTAGTCTATGGGGAACAATTTAAATAGGTTTATATCTAGCAAACTGTAGTCCGTGCAAACAGTTTTAATAGGTTTGTGAAAAGTACACAAGGATGTACTTTTAAAACGGAACCAAATAAAGCTAAAACTTCTGGTTAAAGTAACAATTTACCTTTGCTGCTTAAAGTAGCCATTTACCTTGGCTGCCATGTACATACACTAATTCATCCACTAAAACACAGGTTAAAAATAATGTTCTTAGACCCTCAGTTGTCTTGGGATTTTTACACATGGTAAGAGGAAATTATTATTGCATCTGATAAATATCATGTCTGTATCTTGGTATAGAAAAGCTCTTATTCATACAAGTTCTTTTCAGGGAGAAAAATAAAACAAGCAAAAATCCCAAATTGATGTATTTTTCATTCAGTTGCATCACTGATATTTATACCTATGCCTTAAGCTTATCTCAAAGTCATTTTTATTAGAGCCACTTTCAACTCGCCCTAATAAATGTCATTTGTATTATTTACTCTCCTTCTGAAGCAGAAGTTAATTATGATGGTCATGAAAGTTGTATAGGTCTGGGAGCATAAGCAAAAAATTTTATATATTTATCATTTTTTATATATGTCAACAGCCATGACAAGGTTTACTTTTGAAGGAGATTTTTAAAAGTCTGAAAATTAAATTTCACACAAAAAAAACTTGCCATAAGTAAGAAAAACATTTGTCCTTTCCTTGTTCGAAAGATCTTTCGAGCCACTGCTTTTTTCCTCTTTGAACTCTTTTTTTCCCCCTCTGCTGCACTGTTGCCAATGCATTGACAGTACTCTACAGATGACAGGAGGGTTTTTGTTGCTGTCAGGTATGAGTCCCCAGGGTGCACATTTCCAGGTTTTCCCAGCACTCCCAAGGACAGTGGTTTCTTTGCTTTCCAGGAGCCCCAGCAGGAGCACAGTGTGGCTCTGCTTTCCTGGCCCTTCGCCTGTGCCAAGAGGGAGTGCAGGCACTTGGGGTCACAGCCCCGGGCAGCGGCTGGCTTGTCCTTGCGCTGCCTCCGAGCCAGCCCTGAGTCATGGACAGAACTGCCCTTCGAGTGCTGTTTGCACAAGACTCTGCGTGTGTTTGATGGTGGATTTGAGGAGCAGCCCTTCGTTTTTCAGAGGAAATCAGAGAGCCCTTAGCAGAGCCCCCAGTGCTGGGCTGCCTGCCCAGCCTCTCAGCCAGGAGGAGCATCCCTCGCTCCTGCCAGGGCCAGCCCAGGTGGGCTTTGCTGGAGGAGTCCTTTGGATATCTTGGCTGTAAAGAACATATAAAACCTGCTGAGAGGGAGGAACTGTTTGCTTCTGGGTCTGAGGCAAACTGGTTAAGTCTTTACATTTATGTGCAACATACCAAGATTACAGGTTTTCACTGGGATTGGATTTAAGTAATTTATGTATGCAAATCCAAACTTTTGCAGCAAGCTCCTGTTATAATTTTTGATGTGAAAGGTGACTCGCTTCATTACAATAGGGGAACAATTTTAAATCACTTTTCCTATCCTCAAACAAACAGTAAGTAAATTCCCTGATCCCCAGCCTCTTATACAAATAACAGTGCACCATATCAGCCATGCATAACAGCTGCTACCTGTGTTTTCTCTAACCACAGGAATGTAGAAAGGAGTTCTTATAGAAAAAAGCATACAGTTCTGTACTCCATTTAATCAAAAAGCAGGGTCCATATGAAGACAGTGTGTTTCAAAATCTTCAAATGAGAGAGACAAACCCGATCTGCTGCTTTTTGTCACAAAATAAGATTATAAGTCACTCCAGTGTGGAAAGTGCCTTGTCCAGCCAGCTGCTGTGATAGGCTGCATCATCAGGAAGGCTTTGAATGGATGGCACTGTGCATGTGGGGGATGGGGACCTGCCCCAGCTGAGTAATGAATGTCTTACAGTTTGGGCTGGAGTCCAGAGGGTGAAAGTCTGAGCAGGTCAGGTTGTTGATTCCTGGTCTCCATGGCTGGTTTTTCTATTACAAAAATGAAGCCTGTTGGCAGGCATGGGAAAGAAAACGTGCACTGCTTGGTGCCATGCTTTCCCCACCCGAGATCAACGTGTTGGTGTCCCTGAGCCCTCTCATAAAAACATCATACAGCTATAAAATGAGCACATGCATAAAAATAGCCTGATGGTTGTAGAGTTTTACTAGTGACAGAATAAAAAAGAGAGAATGGTTTCATTTTTCCACTGTCTATAAAGACAGACCAGAATGGACCTGCTTAGGTGCCATTTTTATTTAACTAAGTGTAAATTGGCAGACCTCAACCTCTGAAAGATTTGTAAGCTGTTGTAGCAGAGTGAGGATACAGCACTGACCAAGCACTCACAGGTCAGTTCCACATATGTGTATCTTAAATACAGCTCCCTGAACTACTCTGTTCATGGCCCTGAGGCCTGAAATTGGAGTAATTGGATATAAGGTTATGTGCTTGTCAGCCCAGCCTCCCCCAGCTGAGCCTTGCAGTAAATACATTGGATTTCTCTACATTTGTGAATTCCAGAAGCGAGACTGCCGGCCGCCAGCTGTGAGTGCAAGAAACTACTTATCCCTAAGATGGTAACAAGACAAACTGGCACCTTTTGTTTTTCTAGCAGGATTATCTATCCTCATCAATCCCATCTCATACTTGCAAACTAAATTAACAGTTTTCCATGTCAACTGAGTTTTTGTTGCCTAAGTTCGGTGGTGATCACAAAGAACCACGGAAATGTTTGCACACATAAACACCAGGCACCCTGGAAACAAAATAGAGGAACCTGACCTGCTTGTGCAGGATGTGAAACCAGATACTACAGGGAGGGCAGAGACATGGTGGAGCAGCTAAAGTCACTAGAACAGACATATTCAAGGGTAGGCATTGCGCAGAAGTGGAGGTATAATGAAAGTGACATTCATGGCTGTCAATGAACTTCAGGGACCTGAGAGTGGAAGGAGCAAAAGATGTTGTAGTCAATAGAAAGTTCATTTTGGTCCAAATAGTTTTGGGGAAGGAAGTAAAACCTCTGTTGGAATAGTGCAGAGAACTGGTTAAAGCACTTCCTTTCCTCTCTCAGCCATCACATAACTAAACCTGCAGCCTTAAAGCTTCCTTAACCACCATGCTTTCTCCTTTTCTTGCTGCCTCATGAATCTCAACCTGAACTCATCTTTTCAGGACTCTGACTGGATTTCTCCATGCCTTTCAACTGGCCAGACTGAGCAGCCTCTCATAACAGTCTGCAGATTATAAATATTGCATTGATAAGCTTCAGTCTTTGTTTGCACAATGTTTGAGCCATCTGGCAGCATGTGCATTTCCTTTAGTTGGTGTAATTGCCCTTTTTGTTAAAAAATATGCCAAACCTTTATATTTCAGGAAGGCAAATCTCTAGAGAGAACAAGATGTCATCTCTGCCTAATATGAAATATTTTCCTTGTGAGAACAGCAAAGCCTGGCTCTTACTGGAGGGCCTTTGTGCCGCTTTCCCAATGACCCTCCAGGCACCCATCCTTCTCCACTGCATTGCCAGCACTGGTGTGGGGTTTCAGCATGCATGCCCAGAAGTGCCTCGTGCCCTGAGGGGGATAGCCCTGCAAGGGCTGCCACAAAAAGAGCTTGGCCACCACCATGGGCAAGTTCCATGGCCTTCTTTGTGCTCCGTGGTCCTCCATACAGCACAGAGCTGAGATGATGAGGATCACAGTATCCTGCCTCATAGACAGACTGAGGATTTTTGTCCCAGTATTGATATGCTTTTTTATGGTTGTAAGAAGTCTCAAGTCATGTGAAGGGGTAGAAGAAGCATTTTTTAAAAAAATTGAAAGGCTTCCAGACTCGGAATAACTGAGACACTAAGGCATCCTAAACATATATCCCTGGGAGATTATACAGGCTGATAATGGTGAAATCCTTCTTGTCTGGAACCACAGATGACTTTACATTTAATGTGGCTCATTTGCCATTATACCCTCTATAAGTCCCTGATGTACAAGAGTTATCTGCCAGGCTCCACATCCATGTGGCAGAACCATTTCTTACACCCAAGACTGACCAAAGAGTGCTTTCTGTGTCATTGTAAGAAAGTCCATACAAATCTCTTTTTTGATGTAAATTATATTGCTGTAATTGAAGGTTCAGGATTAACAAAAAAAAATGGACCAAATACACTATTTGCCTATTATTAGAGAATATAAAATTTCTAGGAGGTAAGCCAGGAGGCCAGTAAGAACCAAGGAGCACTGTGTTTTGAGGAATAATGATGTGATTGTAAGTGTCTGTATGATGCAGGACAAATGAGTGGGTTTAAAATGTCTTACTGTAGATTGAATTGAGATGAATCACCTTAATTTTCAAGGACAGCCTGTCCTTGGTGTGGAAAAAGCCACGGGTACATCCAAATGCAGAAATGTAGGAGTTGGTGTATTCAAAGCTCCTCTCCACCAGGGACTCCTCCGCAGGATGCCTTTTATGTCTCAGATGTAGAGATGAAATGGAATTAAAAGGTCAAAATATTCATCAGTTTCACTGACAACAGCCCAGCTCTTTCTTGCAATGGCCTCATGGAGAGCTTCCCCGCTCAGCCTTGATGTAGCAGGCTGAAGTGCTTGGGAAGGTGGGCAAACATCAGGTGCTCAGGCTGTGCCAAGCCGTGTGCTTCTCTGCCCGTGCTGGTGCCAAGATCTGCTTTCTGTTGGATATGGAGCTGTGGGGGGAGCTGGGGGCTGTAGGAGAGTACATTAAGAAGAAAGAGATAACTGTGAACACCTTGGTCTGCTGAGGGTGATAACTGCAGATGTCTACAAAACTATGCTTAAGCAACCCCTGTCCTGACCTCTACCTAAAATGTCTTGATCAGTCTCTAATGACTCTCTTGCCTCAGCACAATTCTTGAAGCTCGAGAGAGGCTGTGAAGCCACAGCACTGCTCAGGGCTCAGCTGCTGCTTCTGTCCTCCCCCAACCACATCAAGGACTCAGAGGTGTTACTGCTCTCTGAGCAGGTCTTCTTGCTACAAGTGATAGATTATGTCAAAATGGCGCTGCTAACTTTGCTTCATTTGCCAACAATTTCAAGTGCAGCTGATCAGAGAGTCACAATTCCTCTGCTGTCAGAATCTGGCAAGAATTGATCATTAGCTCAGCTGTTCCCTTGTCAGTAAACTTAGAGGTGCGTCCCAACAGACCCACTGTGTCACAGCTCCTGCTGAGTGCTCACACGGCAGCTGTGGTTTGGCTGCTGTGCCATCAGTATGCTGGTGACATTCTGCTCTGTGACTTTTTTTCAGCAGATCCAGATGGTATAATTTCCCTTTTTTCCCTGAACCTGGCCAAGACAGATGTCTGGATGAGAATCAGCTGGCAGACAACCTGGCAAGAGGAGGTGTGAGGTGCAAGGTGCGAGGAGATGGGCGAGGCGAGCAACCCAAGATGCAGTTGCAAGTTGTGACTGCACTGTCACAGCCTGTGACCACCTTTGCTAATGAATTTGGCCATTTTTTGGTATTTCCCAGAATCTGCAGGCTTTTGGATCCCCAGCTAATGAACTTTCCAGGCAGTATCTTCCTACACAGCACCTCAAGCAACAGGAGGGAACCTGATTTTTCTTGGTTTCATTTTCAGGTTAGAGTATTGCAAGGTTCTTCCCTGGCAGCTGCCTGGGACAAGCCTGGTGAGGCTTCCTCTAGGAGAGAATCTAGGGGCTGCCTGGCCATGATGAGGGCAGCAGCAATATCTCATTTATTTCTAGCTGCTTCTGGAATCCATTCTACCTAGTCTACCTCATCAATTTTGTTATGGTATTTGGGCAGCTCCCAGTAACAATTTGAAGTGCTGACCAGCAGACTTTCTACTTTTCTGTAGAAAGTTTGGAATTGGCACCACCACCTTGTTTAGGTTTGAGTATTTTTTGCCGTGCCCTCCCTCCTTTTTTTTTTTCTTTTTTTTCTTTTTTTTTTTTTTTTTTAATATAATTGCCTGTCTTTTGTTTTGGGGAAGAAAGAATGGAAAGAAATGCTTGGAAACTCAGAGTTTCTGCTTAAACATTCCAAAATAAGTTGAATTGATTTTTGTGTTTGTGGAGATCTTATCTGAAGAAGATAAACATTGAAAAACCAACAAACTGTTTCTTTTGAGATGAAATTATGTGTTATATATACAGTTTTGACAGATATACAAAATTAGGGTTTTCCTGAGTAAACAGGCTTTTGAATCAAAAGATTAATGATGTACAGCACAAATCAGCTGAGATGGTGATTAACAAAAACCTCCAGTGTGAGGGGATGTTCATTCTCTCTAGCTCTGCATTGCTTAAATGCATACCTAAAGTATCCTGAAGATGAGATGATTATCTTTCCTCAATGAGCCACTGGTTTTCAAGAGCCACTGATAGAATATTTAATTTCGGAGGAATACTTCTGGTATGTACCTTTTTTCTGGTGGCCCACTACAGTTTACCTTATGAAGACAGGTATTTTAGATCACACTTTTGATTTATTGCTGAAGAACACGAGCTGGTAGGTTAGATCAATGCATACAGAGGAGTTTGCTGCATTGAGGCTTAACAAGGTGGTGTAGGACAATCTATTTATTCAATTTATAGTGCTAGAAACACACTATAGCTACTGCCTTGTTCTGACTATAAATAATATGTTGTTGTCACTTTCAGTACTGAGGGAGCCTGAGCGACAGGAACCTCTATTTGTTTGCAGGTTTAGCTTCCTTCATGCATCACTGATAGTGGAAATGAAACACAGGAAAAAAAAAAAAGATGAAAACTCTGCTATAAGCTTCAGTGGAGCTTTAACATATTGCAAGAAGTTCCTGCAGGGATTTCCCATCTGCCTTTACCTACCGGGGTTACAGGAGCTTATCCACCCACAGCAGCCACAAAGAAATGTTTTCAAGATGTAAAAGCTTCCCTGAGCATTAGACTCTGCTAGAGATGTCCTTTATCCTAAATTTTTAGAATTTGGGATGTTTGGTCTCCTACCTTGCACTCTTAATAAATTATTTTGATTTTCTGTGCATTGTTTCTTCTCCCACCCATCAGTAAAAAGCAAGGAGTGGTTTCCATGACCATTTAAGAATGGATGCAATGTACTATAGATGATACATTTCTAAGGAGTACATTTTATGTCAAAGAAATTTTTCCTTCTTCTTCTCCCCACTTATGTACTGGTAACTGGTTACACTTTTTTTCTGCTTTAAAGTTTTCTTCACCATGCCTTTTCCATAATGAATTCTGTTTCATCTGGCCTTCGTGCAGCACTGATTTATGATGTGTATTTCCTTAAAAACCTCCAAAGAGCTGGAGGTATCTAAATGAACACTTCTGTTGCATGCCCAGAGGGTGCTTTTATGGTTTGGAGAACCACAGCCTACAGCTCCAAGTCCCAAATGGTGTATTCTCAGAGCATCCTGGTATTTACGGAATGATGGTGAAAGGAGCAGAGATGTTTAATAAGATAGAGGAGCTTGAGATTTTGGAGCAAAAATACTCATTGTGAGGTTGAGAGGCAGAAAAAGGCCTGTGCCATATTTGTAGCTTCTTTTTATGCAAGCCTGCTGCCATTCTGCAGGGAGGCAAATATTTCCATGTAGCACTGTTGAGTGATTTCCAGGATCTGTGTTTCCAGGGACTCCTGCTAAACTCATACGATCATGCAGGAAAGGTATTAAAATTGGTAATACAAACATTGGCAAATAGTTGTAGATGAAATCAGCTATTGCTCTCTGTAATAATCTCTGGGGCTCTATCTCCGTGGCCTCCACAGCACAATGCCCTGCAGAGATGTGCACGTCAGCACTGCATGCAAGCTTTGTCTTGCTCATAAAACTAGGGTGGGAAGCGTGATTAAAATGACCCCCACGTTGCTTTACATGTCCATTTATGAGCCTAAAACATATTCACAGCGAACATTGTCTGCATTTTATCCCTTCTTGCCCTGGCCAGATGTTTCTGTAGCCTGGCTGGCTGCTGTGAGAGATGGAGGGGCCAAGTGGGAATTCTTGGTGCTGGTGTCAACTGGAGGTTGGCGTCACTCGTTATTGCACAGCCGTGCCCTTTCGTGAGAAGTCAGTCGGCTTCACTGACAGCTGATCTGGAGCCAAGACACCAAAAGGTTAAGTCACAGCTTCTCAGTGGCTGCCACAGCTCAGTTTCCCATGGCATGGGGAGGGATGATCCTGCGCTCCCAGTTTACCCTCCTGAGTCCTTCCTGAGCGCTCGCTTGGCTGCAGCGCTCTACCATATTAGGAGTGTATGGAGCAGAGCCCAGGAGCCTGGATCAGGAACTCTCCTGTCAATCTCAAGAGCTGCTGCTATATTTAGTAACAGGCACATGGGAATAGCAGCTTAAATGTGGGAGGGGGCTGCTGGAATGCTGAAACATGTTTGAATCCACTTGACTCTTGATGGAAACTCTCAGATTGTGCTATCTTTAGAGGGTCTTGTGCAGAAACAAATTACATTTCACTATTTTTTTTCAATAAAAAGAAAAGCAATTTAGCTGCCATATACCTCCACCACAATAGTTCTGATGAACAGCAATTACAGCAGAGCAAAATAAAGCCCTTGTTAAATGTTTATTTACCCTCTTGTTTCAGTCGTGTGCGAACTAATCAGCAAAAGTGTATTGCATTTAAATGTAATTATGGCAGGCATTAGAATGTGAACAATTTAATTGTAGTTTATTCTTTTTTGTTGTTTTCATGTAATCATGAAGATGAACAAAAGATGCACCTTGTTTTTGAAATGCCCAAAGAGGAAAATGAGAAAGTGCTGTTAGGAGCAGAAGGTTTTTTGTTTGCAATTAGCACATTTTCCTCACTGTAAACAAATGAACCCTCTTACATCTAGTGACCACAGAACAAGAGAAACCCTCCTAAATTATTAAATTCATGAAGGAGTTGATGTGGTAGCAGTCTGATACATCTGATGAACCACACTTTTACAGAAATATACAACTATTCTACACCCAGAAAAGCAGATTTCTGGGTTTTCAGCAATGTTTTGTGGTTTTCTTTCCCTTGTCCACCTAGAATGAGTGCTGTCTTGTGAAGGTCAGGTGACTCTATGGCCTGGTACTGAGTCAGCAGCTAAACCTGGAACCAGGATTCCCCTAGCTCCCACTCATCTCTGAGTCACTCATCTACATAAGCTCTAGAAAAAGCTTGTGGGGCCAAATCACCATCAGGAAGGCTGAGGGAGGAAATTCAGTTAAATCCTCTTGTAGAAATTTATTTCCTCAGTGCATCCAAGGAAAGGTAGAAGTTTGGCACTGGCTGACCCATGGAGGGAGTAATGTTTTTTGGTGCTTTGTTTCGGTTTTTTTTCCCCCTGAACTAGGAAAAAAAGGAGAGTCTAGAGAGCTCTGTGACCCTGCTGTGGGTTTTGAACACCTAAACCCATTGCCCTGCCTCTCTGCAGAACTGCAGTGTTACCCCATTCTGCCACAGCTTCACTCTCCAGCCCTGCAGGCAGCGAGCATGGCAGAGGCTGCAAAACCTGATGCAGCTCACAGCAGATATTATTCCTTGTTTTCTTCTGCGGCTGGCCAGCTCCTCTCTACACATGAATGTGGCTGGACACTTTTTCTCCAAAAAAAGACTATCTGCCTTTGTTTAGCATTGGTCTAGTGCTATCTAGCTCCTCCAGGTATGCAAGATATACTTAGTGGATACGTAGAGATTTAGATGTGTATGTATTTTGACAGTATACACACACATCCACATATGTACTTTCTTTAAAGCCACTAATGAACTTGGATAAGATTTGCCTATTTTTGTGTTTTCTTCATTCTTCATTAAAAAAAAACCAAAACAACATCTTAATGAGCATTTGATTTCATAACAATATTTTCTGAGCAGTATTTCCATGATGACATTGTGACCCAAGCCTGGGATGCCAAGAAGCACTCCTGCTCAGCCTCCTGCAGGCAGACATGTACAGCCCAGGTTAGGCAATGCATGAAAACCTGCCTCCTCTTGAGGCATACAGAATTACAGGAATTTGAAAATGACTGGAAATGATGGTACTTCCCATCCACTCTTGGAAGTGCAATGATTAACTCCTGGGTCCAGAACCACCACAGGAGAAGTTTCTGCTTTTTTATTGGACTCTCTTTGTCCCTCTAGTTATAACAGATGCTCCAGCTTTATGATGGAAAACTGGTTTTTTCTAATATAAATTCCTTTCTCTGATTTCCTCCAGTACTTGACCAACATTTCATACTCAGACTGCTATATCAGCATGGAGTTGATATTGCACGATACTGCTATATCAGCATGGAGTTGCTGTATTTGCCGAGAAGGTAAATACAGCAAAACAATGAGGAAACACCACAGCTTCAAAGGGAGTTATC
Source organism: Acanthornis magna (assembly GCA_036785705.1). Taxonomy (NCBI): domain Eukaryota; kingdom Metazoa; phylum Chordata; class Aves; order Passeriformes; family Acanthizidae; genus Acanthornis; species Acanthornis magna. Next base: position 30,860,838 of record JAWUZG010000001.1, read on the forward strand.
TCAATTGCTGGCCTTTGACCTGGCATGAGTCAGTATCTAAGGAGTTTCATTAATGTTTCATTTTCCTTATGAGAATTCATCCACTTTCCTTCTGCCTGAGCTGCTGCTGAGGAAAACAGCAAAGAAAATTATGTTTTTTTCCATTAATTAGGGGCTTTTGTGCAAATCACACAGCACTCGGTCAATAACCGGATGCATATTGTGTGTATAGATAAACAATCATCAGTACAGTTTGTAAATATCCAATAAATACCCAGAGTGTGTCCTGAAATTTTCCATACTGTTGCCAGCTGAGTGTGTCTCTCTCTGGACATGAACAGCATTGGCCGACATGGGAAATCCGGGAATTCTGGATCTCCCTGCCTCAGTACAGAGGCTGTGATGCACTAAAGCCCTCAGTAAACACTGCCCTCTCCATGCACAGGTCTCCAACACGTGCGTCATGGTAGGCAAGCACGTGTTTACCTTTGGTTTATGGTAATTTAGCAAGTATCAAATGCGGTTGTTAACAGCCAGACCTCTGGAATGACTGTACAGCAGGGGTAGGAAGTGGGTGGATGCATGGGGTTAGTCATGCCAGAAGCTCACACCCTGCATCTTTGAGGTCCAGGAATAATGGGTGTGTATCAGGATGCACTTGCACACCCTGTGGCAGGTTCACCGCTGCTCTAGAGCCACCTCCCCTCAATGGGGGTCACCCTTTGGCGACAGCAGGTCTGGGGACACGGATGGATCCTGTGTAAGCCGTCTCTGGCAGAACACAGAGCCACACAGAGGATTAGTGAAAGGCAGATATATAGGTGCAGCCCCTTCTCTTCAGCTCCTCTGCACTGCAGGTGATTTTAAAAGTGTCTGAATGCAGCTGTTATGCACTATAAGAACAAATGCTTAAAATAAACTATAAGCAAGGAGCAAATCACTTTTTTGTAGGAAATCACAAGGAATAGGCATCTTTCTGTCTTCCTGTGACATGGTCATTCTGGCTAGCTCGTTGGTGGCCCATGTCTGTTGATTGCCTGTAACTGGAAACACAAACTGATGGAATGATGAGCCCTTCTAGCAGTCTAGAGAGTCTAACCATCATGTTAAGCTGACTTTCAAAATAACTGTGTTGGTCTACCTCACTGAACAGAGACACAACAATTTCCTGAGCAGGAAAACCCTTAAGTTCGCTCAGGGTGATTTACTGGTTCAGAGGCCTTGATCAGTGGGATATGAAAGAGAAGTTAGGGAGGGATGTTTCAGAGGTGTTAAAAATGTTTCCTTCCCTTGTCACCCTTCAGCTGTCCTTTTCCTCAGAGTATTGACTCAAAAGACGAGGAATTGCACTCATTTTTTTCTGTCAAATATCCAGCTGTATTTTTTATCTCCATCTGTATCTGTCTGGGTTCCCATATCACTTCCACTGATATTATCTGTACTGGTAAATGAACAAATGCAATTACAACTTCTGTTTCTTTCCCAAGGAAATAAAATCTAAAACTTTTCCCTTTGTCTGATGGCTGCAACTGGAAGAACTGTTGGAAAGGGCCATCCTGGACAATGCTCACTTCCACTTCAGGCAGGGATGTTTCTTAGCTCTGAGACAATGGTAAATCACTGATCCATTCTCCTCTGACTTTTCTCAATTGATGTTAGTTTTACATTGCTTGAAATGGCTCAGGATCCTTAACACCAGTCTTCATTTAGTACATTTTATTGTATTTCTGACTGGGAAGATAGATATTGGAAATACTTGCTGAGAAAATAGGAGCCTGTGAGAGATTATTCTTGGACATTTATTTTAGAAAAACTGTGAGATCAAGGGAAAGATATTATTTCCAATGGACTTTTGACATAGCTGTAAGTTTCATACTGGAAAACATGGGGATTTCCCCCTCTATATCCAGAACTGATCTGAGCTGAAAGATACAATAAATACACCTTCCATCAGCAACTAAAAGGGCACTCGAGTTTTATCATCCCTTGTTTCAATGATGAATGATGCCTCCAATAATCAGTCCCAGAGAGTGCGAAGAGTAAAACAAATAAACCCAGCTGCTCTAGCAGGTACAAGAAGTCTTTAGGTCTAGATAAAACACTAAAAGCATTTGTATTTTTCTTCCTATGTAGGGTTCTCCATCCCTGAACAATCACCCTTCTCTAGGGTAGCAGGGAGGGATGTCCCCCTCTACATCAGTCTTCCTCATGCCTGGATTGGTGTTGCACTTACGCTCCTGGCATTTAACCATGCCTTGGCACCCTGACAGAATCTTCTTTGCTTGCAGTTCTATTCCTGCTGTTCCAGGGTTTCTAGGCCAGGCCTGGAGCCTGGAGCCCACAGACATCTCATTAGGCAGCCTGCGACTCCATTGTTTCCTGTACTGCATTTAAATTAAGCCTGCTCACAAGTTCTGCATGTGAAAGTATCATAAACACTCAATAGCTCTTCTGTTTGTCTTCTGTCAAGTTAAATAATCTCTTTGACAGCCTCCCATGGGCTTTCCTTGAGAGCAATGATTGCACAGGCACCTGACCACAGAGCCACCACAGCAAAAGTTTTCTACAACTGCCAGCAAACACTGCCTCACCCAGAGCTTGGTCTGGCTCCAGGCTGGATTTTCAAGTGTTCAGGCATGGGCTGCTTGTCTTGCTTTGCACAGCAACATGTTGAAATGTCAAATTGGTGTGGAAAATTCAAACTGGCGAGTATTAAGGTGGGAACTGGACTCCCTACCAGAATCAACAGCTTTGAGAAACTAGTGATCTGTAAAAAACATGGAGGCTGGGGACAAGTGAGAGAGAAGCACGACTTGCCAGAGAAAAGAGGTGATTTTATGTGTCACACACTTGAGTGGATGTGAACCGTTCAGTCTCAGAGATGACAAACAAGGCAAAAAAAAATTGTTGTTTCCTGTGGAGGTTGCATAAGTTTTCGCTGGGAGTCGTCAATACCCTGCATGTTTCAATACCCTGCATGTTGAGATGGGAAATTTTAGGATTGAAAGTGTAGAGGGATCATCCAGGGGGAAAGGTGGTTTTTTTTGAGAGGCATGATTGATAGCTGAAATCCTGGCAACCACTGTCATCTGTTTGCAGAAACCTTCCCCACAGCACCCAGCTAGATTTTTGCCTTCATAAATATTGTCCTTTCAGGACATATTTGCTAAATCATGTCCACTTCACTATCATTTTCCAGCCTCATTTAACTTCATTAGTGCTCTGGCCCGGTTCATATTGTTTAAAATGCATAGTGTTTCTTGGGAATGGCACATATGAAATTATGCAAACTGTTTAGAATAGCTTCACCTCAAGCATTCAGCACGGTTAAGTTAACAGGAATTTGAGAGAACTGCATTGTACTGACATGTTACATTAAGGTCAGTAATTAAGTAAAGTGTGTGCCCTAATATGTGTAAGACAGTAAGAGAAAAGGATGGTAGCAAGCACCCTGGCCCCCAGTCATGGGAGGTGTGTGGCCATGTAGGGCCATATTTCTCGCTGCAGAGCTGCCTGCTTTGGCAGAGTCAGGGCAGAGCTGCCCTTTTTTGCTTCCTGTAGTGATGGCAGACATAGATACTTATAGTGAGCTCACAGCCATACTGCAACATTGCACGGCAATCTACAATTTGGGTGAAATCAGCAGTGCCACATCTGTTCATCTGAGATTTGATCTGGCCAGATATTCAGTAGATGTTTCATATTAACACAAGTGTGTGTGTGTGTGTGTGTGTGTGTGTGTGTGTGTGTGTGTGCGTCTGTGTATATAAACTTATTTTTTAATTTTTCCAAACTGTAAGAGTACCCTGACATTGCCCTCTCCCTAGCAGCATCAGAATGGTACTGATAAAGTATATCTGTTTTGCCAATGCAAACCAAACAAAATTTATGAAAAAAAAAGTATGCAAAGAAGTTTGATGGACTGTGGGCATTGCCCTTTGCTGCACAGAGAAGACTGGCTGTTCCAGGCTGTCCTTGCACACAGTCAGGTCTGGAGCGGATCTCAGGCCATATGAGTGGCATTACCTAGTTCTTATCCCACTTCCGGGCACAGGGAATAAGCACTGTGGTGGTCTCTTCCCTTTCTTGCAGTTACAAATACAGCAGAGGGTTGTGCTTGGCTTTCAAACTCTCTGCAAGTGCTTCCTTGTCCCTCCTGAGGTGCAGGTCACACCAACACTTCTGTGAGGTGCAATGCCTTCTTGAGTCAGCAGCTTCTACTGAACCTGCTAATTGTTAAATATCTGTAATTACCTCCCAATGTCTCTCTCCCTCTTTTTCACCCCTTCCTTTTGCACATTCCTTGCTACTGTCCTATAATCCAGGCACCTACCTACATGAGACAGACTCAGTTTGACCCTGGATTAAGCATCTCCCTGTAACTTGCATTAAGAGGTTCAGAAGAGTCAGACTTACAGTAACAGTCTATATTCTTCCAGAAAGGGTGTGTTTTAGGTCAAAGGATAAGCGTGTTGTTGTCAAGACTGTTGAATAGTGATTAAAAACATCGGGAAATTAATTGTTTATTCAGTGAAGCGGAAGGCTGTCCTGGATTCCCTGGCAACAGACTGAGGCACTGTGTTGTGATGCAGTTGCTCTCTTTCCCCTGAAGCCTAAGCACTGGCCAGAGCCATGGTGTGAGGCTGCCCCAGGCTCCCATAGCCAGGGCAGGATGCGTTGCCTTCACCAAATGATTGACTATCGCAGAGGGGTGGGAAGTGCCATAGCATCTCCAGGCTGTTTTGCCATTCTGAAAGGTTTTCTCTCTAGAAAACCCTGACTGAAACAGTGTGATTCCCTTTGCAAAGCTGCACAAACTGACATTCAGACTTCCCTTCCCCAAACTGCAGCCTAGCCTTAAGTAAGTTCATATTCCATGAACTTTCCCTACCTTCCCCACTTTTTATTTAAATGCTCTGATTCTGTGAGTTTCAGCTGGGACGTGCTGGTGACTGAGTTAAATGTTGCAGTTTACCACTTCTGCTCATCCCATTGCGTCTAGGAAGATGCTGACAGCACTGATCAAAAGGCCCCACTTAAATTTCAGTCATCTGCCGACACATGAAATGTTTTGGATGCCTTCTGTTGGTGATTTACAAAGCAATAAATAAAATAAAACTAAAGAGGGAACCATCACAAATGCCCATTTCACATCTCCCTCTCTCTGCCTGTCTCTCACGCTTTATTGGTATAATTATAGCTCATCTCCCCATGTTCCCTTAGCAACAGATGAGGAGGTGGATGGCTGCCTGTCTGCACCACTGCCTTGCTCAGAGGACATGGCAAGTGGTGCTGCTCTACCTTCTGCCCTGTGGTGGGATACTGCCAGGAGGGGAGAGCCTGCAGGGTGACCCACAGCCAGAAGTACTCAGACATGCTGTTTTGAACTGCCAGACAGGTTTCTCAGATGATCTCTTGAGGATTTTATTTGAATTTTATAAGAAACGTGCAGAAAATGTTGCCAGGTCTTGCACATTTTTTGTATAACTATGTCCTTGATCAGAATGGTTGATCTGTGGCAGCATTTGGGCAGTACTGGGGTGTGCCTTTCTGTCTGGTGTGTGTCTCAGGGTGTCCAAAACAGGAAAGTCTCTTGTTCTTGAGAAGGTAATATAGTTATATGATTGTGTGTGGCTGGAGGAAGGTTTTCCAAACTTCTCCCATGGACAAAGCGACCTTAACACAAAATCTTATCATTTTACAATGCGGGGTATGCTGCAGTGCTGCTCCATCCTCATCTGTTCTCTGAGTCTGCTCAGTGTCATTACTGCCAGCTAAAGCCAACATGAGATCACAGGGAGGGACTAACCTTTGCCTGCAGACCAGGCTGGAAAGGAAGGGGAAAGTTCAGCCAAGTCTTGTTTCTGTTTTACCCATTGAGGTGAAATCTATAAGACTGAAATTCTGCTGAGCTTTGCAGGCATGAACAAACAAGCTCCAAGTACAGGTCCTGAAAACAGGGCAGGGCTCAGAGATGACCTTGGGGAATCTCCAGGTGGTTGTTTTCAGGGAAGAGCAGTAGATACGCATGGAAGATTATTGTGTTTGACTACTTGCTCCATTTCCTGGAAGGTTTGAAACATGTTTCTCCTGACTTCAAAGGCTGCTTGGCAGAACTGAACTCCCTGTTTGAGAGTCCACCAGAGTCAGACTAGGGGCAAATACGGACCCAAAATAGACCAGCTCTGGCAGCCTGACAGTGAACGAAAACCACCAGCTGTTGACAGTGCAAAAACTATTCAAAAAATCTGTAGTGCCTGGTGCAAGTTGGCTCCTTCCGTCCAACATGAGTGACAGCTGTAGAGAAGTCAGGAGAAGCAGAGCATGCTTTTCCCATTTCCAGAAACAGAACCTGCCTTGGCTAACCCTGGCTGAGGGCTGCATTGGTTTGCAAGCCAAATGCTCAGAGAGACGACATAAAAATATACAGGATTATTTATGATGAGATCTGAGTCCAAATCTCTTTCTAGTTCAGCTCTTTCAAGAGACATGTCAAGTGTGCCCATTCATCTTCCTGCCTTCTCACCAGCAGCCCTTCCGGGCTCAACACCAGTCAATGTCACTGGTGCTGAATAACGATCCCAGAGAGCAACACAAACACCATGGAACTTTCTTCCTTTGGAAGAGCTGGACCATCTGACCCCTTGATGCTAAATAGCCTCATACTCTACTTTTTGTGCTCCACTGGCACAAAAAGGCAGTCCTCATCCCTTTCTAGGCTGCATCTGCATTGGTGCAAAGTGTTTGTCTACATTTTGGGAGATAAAATATTTCCTAGGGTCAGCTGTGATTCTTCCCACTTTCAGGTCTTCTGAGAGACTGGGAGCTGAGAGCTAGGAAGTATTTGAGCTTGTCTTTTTAATTGATCTAAGTGGCAACAGAATCTGCCTCAGGGGCTTCATTTGGGAGTAGTGTAAAATCCTGTGGTAGCCCCAACCCTACTCTGAGTCAAGTAAGTAAACTGTAGATGTTTCCATACCTGTAGAATTGTGTCCATCTTCTTAGAAGAACATTGATCTCTTAGACATCTCAAATGCAGTGCAATGTTGCAAACTTTGGTTCTGCAATTTCAAACCTCATATTGGCTCAAGAAGTGGCTGACTGCTTAGGCTGAAAGATATTTTAGGGAAAGAATCACCTTGGCCAAGCTTGTTTTTAAACTCTTTCCTAAATATCCACAAACAACCAGCCCTGAATATAACCTCTGGGTTTTGATGCGCTTTGCTCTTTTCTACTCTTGCCTTCTTTATGCATGTTTAGCCAAAGTCACTGACCTGGCCTGTGCTGAATAAACTGTCTCAATGGGATTTTATGAAGCATCAGGCAGACCTAATGTGACTAAATAAAGCACAGTTATCTCTGTCAACAGTGCCTGAAGTAACACCTATTCTCAATATGGTAACTAGAAGTACCATGGCCTATCTTTTACTATAGGTCCAAATTACAGAACACAGAAAGAGACAGGAGAAAACCTGAGAGTGTGACATTCTTCAGCACAAGGAAACAGGGATAATTCTGGAGATCTTTAATTAAGCCTCTTCCTGTAAACTACATCCCATTACAGAACAAGTGGATCTGTAATTGTCTCCTTTGATCTTTGCCAATTCATGTACTTAATTATGCATTGTGCAGGCAACAAAAGAAATAAATGTTGTTTTCTAACCTCCATTTGTACATGTCAATGTCTGTAGACCTTGTAAAACCCACTTTCATTATGTGTGGGGTCGCAGCGTACTCCTGCATCTGATAGTTAGAAGGTCAGCCTTCCAGACTGCCTTCTCCCTTTCCTTGTTCTTTGATCAGGTAAAGAAATACCAAGAAAGAAGGAGCCATCAGGACTGGCTTTTAGAATGGTTTTAAAGTGCCTCTTAGTTACTATGACTGGACCTGGGACAATGGTGAATGTTCCTTGAAAGTCTGCTAAGAATTAAAATGTGTATTGTATGTATCATAGGTTGTGATTGCAAATAGCTGGCCGTCAGATGAAAAGGCCAACTCTCTGGGCATTGCAAGTCTCTGAGATGGATTTTTTAAAAATGGTTTTATTAGTCAATATACAATAAAAGCTCTCATTTCTGCCTTTGTACATTGCTTATACCAGAGGATCTCTGTGTTTATACCAAGAGTATTGGATTTCTTGTAGGGTTTGCTTCTTCTCAGCATCCTCTTTGCTTCACAGTGTACTGGCTGCTCCTACCTGGAGAGCACTTGTTTGTGCAGCGCATGCTTGGGCAAAGAAAAACAAAGGTAGACTCATTTTGCCTTGGCTGACTGTTGCCTTATTTTATTTAGATATTTTCATTTCAAAGATGAGCTGGAATCAAATCTGATTAAATAGTTAAGATTTCAGAATACAAATTGCTGGACACTTGTTGGTATTAAGGGAATTAGTGTGGGGCAGATTCCATGGTCAGTTTCTAGTCTTTGGTGAATCAAGTATTCCTCCTTTTTTTCTTGAAATGATGGTACAGTTTATATTCTACTGATAGACTGAATCTCTCCGCAATCAAGCCTAAATAATTTGCAGTCGTGCACTGCACATATCAGTTTGTATTGGTGTATCAACTATACTTCTGTGTATACTTTTATGTGTTATACCTTCTTACTAGCAATGGTATGCTGTAATTAGCCTCCCTGGAGTCTTAATTCCAGAAGCAAAATTAGTAATTTCAACTCATCTCTTTTCCAGTGTATGCGCCCGTGCATACACACATACACAAACAAGATGTTCAGCTGCCAGAACTGCATGTCTGAGTTGACAACTGTTTTAAGAGCAAGACACAATAACCATTAAGCTCAGGAACAAGATCAACTGGTATTTCCGAGCTGCTCTTTAACTTCTCACTCTGTAATTTATCTAGTAATTTTTAAGATGACCATAGTATGTGTCTGTCTCTCGCTAAGGTTATATGGGATTTCTCATGCTTACCAGGGTTTAGGCAGCTCTTTGTCCTGTCTGTGTGAATTTCTTCAGAGCAGCTATGGAATCCCCATGTACTCAGCAAGAGCTGATGCACTGTGGATAATGGATTTCTCCCTACCAAATTGGTTGCTTTTAAATTCAGGCTGCATGTGATGAAAGTCATGCCACGTCCTGTCTTTGAGCTTAATTCCCTCTTCAACTACTTTCTAGTCTATACTTGTGAGAGATCAATTTTCCAACTGTCTTCTGGAAGATTAGAACTCTGTGATTAATATGTAAATTATTTTTGTTCTTTTTATTAGCTTTATGTGAATTATGTTTAACCTACTGGTGTTCTCCATTTTTCCAAACATGTCATACTCATCCATTTCAAGGATATAGGGTATTTGCTGACAGAATAATCAAATCCATACCACTAGTGTAATAAGAGTAAGTGAAGGGGAGGATGTGATTATGTGACCGGGGTGAGCTATCATGGCTTCAGTCTCACAGAAGTGTTCTCCTAGCTTTGGCAGCGCAGTGCAAGGTTTTCCTTTGCAATTCCCAAGCAGCCCTTGGGAAGTAGCCCACTGTTGTCGTTGCAGCTGTTTCATGAATAGTTCCGGTTGTTCCTCTAGTTATTTTGTAATCTCTTCTCCAACAATAAAAGTAGCCTGAGGAGACGAACATGACCGGTCTGAATTTCTAGGAAAAAGCATAAGGTACACACCATCAGCTTGTTTCTCCTTCACTCACCACCTCCCCTCCCTCTCATTTTAGCCGATCTTCTCTTCACCCAAACCATTTTTCTGGTTAGCAGAAAATGGATCAAGTAACCCATGCTGTGCCTCTGTCGTGAGTCCATGCTTGAGCTCCCTGCCCAGGAGCCACCCCAAAGACAGGAATGTCCCTTCAGCATCAGACCAAAGGGGACCCTACCCAAGGCTGGGGATTGTCATGGCGGCAGATGCCAACAGAGAAAGAATTGCATCCGGTATAGGCGTTCCCTTTAGAGTTCGTCTTTTAGGTTCCCTCTGGAGAAAAACTGCCAGCCATGTGAATGTTTGATTCACCTACCCTAAAGCAAATGCTTAAAATAGGGCTAATGAACAGCTCCCTAAAATGTGCCTTTTTCTGTCACTGGAGCATGAAGGAGCTGGGTTGAGAAGGTCAGCTGTTCACATCTTGATTATCAGTGTCTGAAGGCAAGCAATGTAAGTCCCACTCACACAATGTTTTAAGACAAAACCTTAGGTTTTCTCAGGACTCATCCATGAGGGAAGGAAGAGAAGAAAGAAAGCTGGAGTATTATTTCAGTAAAAATGGTAAATGCATAAAAAATTTTGGAATTAGCATCATTGCCATGACTGTGCTGGTTATTCTACTTATGCTCTCTGAAATCCTGTGTATTACTTAGATATTTAAGGTGCAGGTTTGGGAGGCCTTTGCTGCATACTGCTGTGTCTATGCATTGACAACCAACAGAGGTTCATTTTTATTGGTCTTGTTTTAGGGCTTATGGAATATGTATATTTTATTCCAGCAAGCTATTCTATAGAGAGGGTTGTTATCCAATAAACAAACATAGCCTGAAAGAAATAAGACTTTCTAATGATGATTCTCTATTCAAGATATTTTTTGGCATTCTGGTCTATGCGTAGAGAATATATAATGGCCCATCTCTGTTTTAGACACTTGTCTTCATGATGAAAGGCAGAAGGGATAATTCAAGCCTGGTGTCTGGTTTCTATTAATTGAATTAAAAATAATGAGCTAAAATGCTGTTTTCTACCAGCTCTCCCTGAAGGATCAGCCAATGTATGCATAACTGTCTATGTGCTGAATTCCAACGAACACACACAATAAAAAAAAGGAAAATAACAACAACAAAAGGCAAAAACCAAACCAAACCAAACCAAACAAAAAAAAAAAAAAAAAAAAAAAAACCAAAGAAAAAGAAAACAAAAAAAATAATTTAAAACTTTTTTTTAATCCAAGTTGTTCTGGTTTCTTTTTAGCGAACTGTCATGAGATAATGCATAGGATGGGATATTTAAGGATTTTAGTTTTAGGCGGGGGGAATTCTGAATTGCCAGTTTTATATTTCTAGCCTAAGCAGGAGAGGATAAGGTGCTTCTGTCACCAGTATGTAGTAGGTGGTGCAGAATTTACGTGGGAAGGCTTCTTCTAATTCTGATTCTGGCACTGAAGCAAGTCTTTCATGAAAATGATGAGCAAAAACTTTGAAGGATAATTCTTGGTTGTTCCTTATTAATCTCTTTTTTTCATGTTTTGGAGAACAGAACAAACTAAAAACCACAGGACACTGTGAGAGCCACTGCCACCCTTAAACTACCATGTGATTGCAACTAGTATAAAAAATAGGAATTCAATAAATTAATTTAACTGTACTTCCATATGAGTGTGCCCTGGCAGGCAGTCAAGGGAGGGGATTGTCTCACTCTGCTCTGCATTCGTGTGGCCTCACCTTGAGACCTGTGTGCAGTTTTGGGAGCCACAATATCAAAAAGATATAAAACTATTAGAGAGCTTCCAAAGGACAGCCATGAGGATGGTGAAGGGCCTTGAGGGGAAGCTGTATGAGAAACAGCTAAGGCCACTTGGTTTCCTCAGCCCGGAGAAGATGAGACTGAGGGTAGACCTCATTGTGGTCTTTAACATCCTCACGAAAGGAAGCAGAGAGGCAGGTGCTGATCTCTTCACCCTGGTGACCAGGGACACAACTCAAGGAAACAGTATGAAACTCTGTCAGGGGAGGTTTAGGTTGGATATCAGTGAAAGGTTTTTCCTTGAGAGGGTGGTTGAGCACTGGAACAGGCTCCCCAGGGAAGTGGTCACAGCACCATCCTTGACCGAGGCCAAGAAGCATTTGAACAGTGCTCTGGGACACATGGTGCGACTCTTGGGTGTCATGTGTAGGGCCAGGGGCTGGACTTGATGATCCTGATGGGTCTCTCCTAATTCAGCCTGTTCTATGATTCTGTGATTTTTCATTTCCTGACAATTTTATTTATTTTAGAGTAATCCTGGAATATGAAAGGCAAGTATGACTTGGAAGACATGGTCAGTCTGGCTTCCCTGCACAGTTGCTTTGCAGCAGTCACCACTGAGGTGTGTTTGGCATGGTGTGTGAGATACAGCAGCTTTGTCGTAATTCCACAAAGGAGATGTAGGGAAAGGTTCTTGTCTACAACATGTTAGAGGCCAACCAATAAAGAAAGAAAGTCAGTCCTTGGAAGGCATTCCTATGGCTGAGGATTTTTGTATTAACTTACTGCAAGACAGCAAAGCCAAGTACTTTCTCTTAGTTTCTCTAGTTTCCTGAATTAATGATCACCAGAGGCTTTTGAAGAAGCATGAGTCAGTGGTTTCACTTGAGGGCACCAGATACATTCAAAGTAAAAATGAAGGCAAACTCTTTTAATATGCTTTGAGGATAAATACAAACTAAAAGGAAAAACCATGCTCATCCAGCCATCAGCTTTAAAATGAAGTATAAACAAGAAATGTCAGCCTTTACACTCTTCAACTTTACTCTGAATCTTTAATATTTTCCTGTTCTTTACAGTTGTAAAAATGCACGCATACATAAATCACAAATATATAAAAATGCCCTTCTTGTATATATGTGTGCACATGTGTGTGAAAATTGGGAGTCTCAAACTGCACTGGGCACTTTTGACAACTTATAAATAATCCTCACTGAGCATACCAAGATTTCACCTAAGGCATTCATCGTGTTTCCTTTGAATCAGCGTAAGGAGGCCTGGAAATCCAGAAGAGTAAATGATCACTTGTCAGTAATTGACAACTCTCTTGTGATCTATGACAACTGTATGAAATTAATGTAAGACCAAAGAACCATTAATTCAGGTGGAAATTAAAAAAAAAAAAAAAAAAAAAAAAAGCTTTGTGGAGACTGCAAGCTGCTTAATCAGGGTGTTGCTCCTAAAATCTGTCTGCACTTTTATAAAATAATCCTATTAGCATAGCACATCTGGAATACATCTTCCAGGTCTTTAAACTAATACAATCAGAGATAGAAACAGTATTTCATCCAGCTCAAATCTCTAAATCTGCTTGTTGTCTAGAAACGTCTGGATGCCACATAATATTTACGGTCTATGCCACACTAGCAACAAGAGTTAGTTAGATCTTATTATTGCTGAATGGTGAGCCTTTTCATTGTGATAAAATATTGAGCAAGCTATTAAAAAGGAAGTAATGACTTATAGAAATATTATGTACTGTAATGCTTTGCAGTGGCTTTAAGGCTATCCACATCCCATTTATCAGTGGGTCTGGTGATTACTTGTCAATAGCAATTGAGCTGCAAAGCTCTTTCTGGGGATGAGTAAAAACCTGCAGAGGCCCAGTGAACCACAGAGCCTGTTTATTGTGGTCAGCCAATGGGTGTTCAGACAAAGGGCTCGCTATAGCCAACCCTGGCTACAAGAAGGGGAAAGGGAGAACGAGGGGGCAAGAATGTGTGCCACATAGACAACAGTTTTTAAGCTCTGGGCAATATTGGCTCGATGCTATTTAGGCCTCCATTTGGCAAGGACTTAAACATGTGCTTAAGTTCAAGCAAATGAGTAACTTCAGCCCAGCACATGATGCTACTGGAAAGCCCCATAAACATCTGAGTATTCAGAGTCATCTTGGCAGAATTCCTTTACATTTTCTATATTTTCTTTACATATACTTTCTTTACATAAACTTTATCTCTTAAATGTAAGCAAGAGTTTTGTGAAACCAAGACCTTTGTGGCTGGATGTCCCCATGCACTAATTATTGCTAATTTGTCAGCCTAATGAATTCTTCTGTTGACACTCAACAAACACTTGAATTTATAGCCTTGTTCCAACTTTTAGAAGAATCTGGGTAGCTTTTTTCTTCCCTGCATTGCAACATATTCTCTCTTTCTGTATAAGCATATATGGTTTCATAGGTTTTTCTCTTCAATTATTTAGTAGAAAGTTTTGTACTTCAGAATTTCAGATGGGAAAGCCTGAGGGAAATTGCCCAGCAAAACTAAGTATATTTTTGACCCACTTGTATTTGAAGATGATGGTCTTCTGTTGACAGCCGTTCCTGGGCATCATTATGAGTCACACTTTCAAGTCACTGATGATTTCCTAAATTAATCTGATACAAATAAATTCCCCATTACTGTTAGCCATGAGTATCTCTTTTCCACATGACTGGGTCTGGAAGGGGGAAAAAGTGTCCATTGTGAAGTCACCACCATAAAAAATGCCCATCTATGAGAACTTCCATGTCTTTCTATTCTTCTTATAATCACTTCTGTGTGATACTACTCCTAGTCATTCCTCATTTTGGAATAACAAGCCTCCGATGAAATGCAGGAGTCAGGATGGCTGATACAAGTACTTTTTTGCCATCCCCTTTATGCTTCACTGAGTGGCTGTGCACAGAGGCTCTTCTGAGAAGGGCCAGTGCAGGGGAATGAAAAAACAGAGAGGAAAGTAGAGGCCTGGGGGCTAACCAGTGCTGTGGAGGTCTCTCAGTGTGACATCAGGACAGTGTGGGTGTCTCCTCTTTCTAGCACAAATGGTGGGGTGGTGAGTGTGTGTGTTGCTGGCACTGGCTCCATGCGTGCAGCCTTCATTTTCTAGAGCTTTGCAGTTCCACCTGTTCTTCAGAAAAGATGTGTGTTGGTTGCCTTGGTACTTTCCTGAATAAACCCGTGGTTTGCAGGTATAGGGCAGAGATTACAGCCCTGCCCTCCATGACCAGCCCAGAAGCCCAAGCTGGGGAAAGAGTGGACAAGGGCAAGTAAACGACAGACAGAGTCCAGGGAAGGTCAAAAATCACAAACAGGTAATAAACAGGTAAGTTTGCCACTGTAACCACATACCCTTGATATACACAGATAACACCTTTCCAGGTTTCTGGTTGTCAGGATACTCAGAAACTGGCTTCATTGAAATTAAATGAAAACTCTAAGAGGAAAATGTATTTTAAAAAAATTTTACACTCATCATTTGGTAACATTTATTACAACTGACTAAGCAAAGTATATATAATGTTTTTTTGCAAATATGCAACATATTCTCTGTTGCATATAAAATTTTATTCCATATTTTTTGCAAAAGGATTGGAAAAATCATAATATTTCTTTTTTTTGTTTCCTACGGCAAAAGAGTTTCTCTTTTCTCTCCATCTTTCTGTTGTAGGCAGAGTCTCTTTCCCCAGAGGAGGTAAAGCAAAGATAATGAATATGTTAAAAATTCCACCTCAGGACATGTTCTACTTCTAGGAAAGGAGTTAAAATTAGAAGTGTTTCTTCAAATAAAAGTGTGTGTCACTTCAGTTTAGAGGTCCTCAGAGTTTTGAACAGCTGTATGAACCGGGGAAGTGCTGAAGCATAAAGCATCCTAAACACCTCTCCTGTGCGAGCTTGTGTGAGGGGAACCTCTAGGTACCTATGGATGTGGGCGGGGAAATACTCACCAGAAAACAGCAGGACCAGGAGAGAAAAAATGTGGGCTTGGGAGAGTGTGAACACCCTGAAAACTGGCGGTCCCACTTAATCTTTGAGACCTGAGAAATTCAGGACACCCAGAGTCTCCTGACAGTGTCCAAGGCCACCACACAATCACGACACATCCGTGAAGGTGCAAAGACCATATCTACACCTGATATGGGTAGGCAGCCCTGGAGGGGTGGCTCAAACACCCATCCAGAAGCTGTGGCACATCAGGATGATTGGCCACTGTGGAGTAAAATTCTGGGGCTAGTGCCTGCCTGCTTGGGCCACTGCCTGGAGGTGTAAAAATTGAGTGCATTGCCTGAATAAGTAACTGCTATTAAAAGTAGTAGCGTGGATGCCATTAATGATAACAGTTTCATCGGTAAAAGTTGTTCTACAACTATTCATTGGGAACTGTCTCCCCTGACTTGATTCCTGGAGGGACACTAAAAGGAGAGTGCATACAACACCTACCTGGTCCTTGACTGTGTCCTGATAAACTCCCCCACAAGAATCCATGCCCTTCCCTTCACTGCAGGAAGGAGCCCTGGAAAGGTCACATACTCAATTGCTGGCAGAGCTGAGAACAACAGCAGTTTAGAAGAGCTTTAGTAATAGATCTCTTTTTCCTGCTGAAGATAGAAGGATGGGTTGGGAGGAGAACTTAACTTTGAGATGAGCAAAACATCTTTTAATTTTGGCAGCAAATTTATACCTTGACATGAGGCTTTCACAGGCATCCAATGCTGAAATCAAGCAAAAGTAAAAGCTCTTACTGGCACCTAAAAATGTCCTGCTATGTACAAACAAATGACAAGAGAGAGCCCCAGCTCCAGGGGATGTACAGAATAAATAGACAAGACAGTGTGGTGCTGGCAGGGAAACCATAGCAGGCAGGGAAGGATTTGCTCAACATCACAAACGTGGCAGGTCCTTTCCAGGGCAAGTGCACTGACTCAGTTCTGGGGCCATGCCCAGTAAAATGTACTTCCCTGTTTCTGTAGTTTTATGAAAAAAAATCAGGTTTACCAGCATTTCTTCTTCATTTCTACCTTATCTTCCTCTGACTTCATTTAAAATAACCTATTTAAAAAAAAAAAAAAAGGAATTTGCATATTTTTTAAAATTATCTTTTAAAGTAGTCCTGGACAACAGTGGCAGGAACCACTACTAGTCATGGACTGTAGTACAGCATTTCAGGCATCAAAATGGAAAATGGAAATCCTCAGAAGTATCTGAGTAAGACCAAAAAGTTATCCAGTCTTGTCTCCCTGTCTTGGTGTGGTTGTATAAAATATAATTCCTGTTTCTTAAAGGGAGAATAATAGTAGTGAAGAAAAGCATTCATGCACCAGGCTTCAATTTATAATGAATATGTTTTAATGGGAAAGCAGTTTACTGCTTTGGAGTACATTCACTTGAAAGTACAATGGGACAGCTTCTGTGATGGCTTTCTCGAAGAGCACAGTTGAGAACATGAATCATTCATGATTTATCATCTGCAATTCATGCCTTATTTATTCCCTCCTTTTAATTTAATTTACTTGTATATATGGGAGATTAAATCACACTTCTGCTTAGGCAAAACATAATGTGAATGAAAACCTAATCAGAGAGATGGCAGCAGCCTAAAACTGTTGTGCTGGGTAAAACACAAACAGGCAAGGTGTAAAAATGAAGAGGCGTGGTAGAAACCGTAACACCCATGGAAAATGGGTGGTAGGTTTATTTTAGGTAACAGTAGTTCTCAGCTCAGTTGGGCTGGGTGCTGAGCTGCCTTGATAAAAGGTTGCTTAAGAAATACTCAGATAAAATCATGGTCTTGAAATCACTGTCTTTAAGGATATTCAGAACTTAAGAGCTTGCTTAATGCTCTGCTTATTGCTGTCTGGGTTAAGTGCCAGAAAACAGAGGCTCAAAATATTTAGCCTCTGTTTGTGGTATCTGCAGCTCTCATTCTGCAGGAGACTCCGTGAGGATGGTGGCTCTCAAGAAACATTCCATGGGTCCTGGTACTTTCCATTTTAACACTTTGTTGCCCTTTCATGGGCACATATGTCCCGCTTCCAGCCCCCTAAGCTCCTCCAAAGTCCATTCTGCAATTTGGCAATCACCTCCCTTTTTGGCCTTGGCAAACCAGCAGTTCATGCCAGGGAAAGATGTCCTTGCCATCTCTCAATCAGCTCCAGCTGCACCCACACTCCTGCGTTGGACCCCTACTCCAACCCCTCTTGAAAGACCTTGCACTTGAGCTGTGCCCAGGACCTGCCCCTTCTTACCCTCACACAAATGCCAGAATGTCTGGGAATTGGGTGCAGGGAGAGAAGGGAAGATGGGGAGGGGACAATCAAAGACCAGCTGGTTGCTAACTCCCATCTTTCCCCAGGTAGGTGTTACCTGTGTCCATAAAGAGATTTACTGCTACAGAGGGATCCAGATCTGCAAAAAATAGGGCTTCTGGTATGTAGCTAAAGGACATACCTATTTGCACTTATTTGGAATAGAAGTAATTTTTTTCCTAGTATTTATAACTGGGTAAGATGTAGCTGCACCTGATTTTTCCTTGTCTAGCTCCTGCTTTCACATGGGCTTATGTTATACTAAAAATGATCCAGACATGTTTTGTGAATGTCAGCCTGTTCGTTTGAGTTTTAATTTCCCAACCAAGATAAGAAGCTTGAAAACTGATATCCCAGAGGGAAATTGGCTGAAATGCTGTAAACTACAGACTGTGCTAAAAGAAAGCCACCTACAGAGAAATATATCAGCACTGAACACATGTTTAAAATTGACTTCGAAAATAGATGTAACTGGGGATTAACTACTATCACTGTACTGGCAACTCAGCGCCAGTGTGTGCAAAGAGAGCATGGGGATTTTAATCAACTCATTCATTCATGTCAAATCTTTGTAGCTTATGTAAAAAAAATTCAACTCTTCTGTGTGTCCCTAAGTGCCCCTGACAGCTGACTACAATTTGATCAAAACACCTCTTTTTCTGAGTGCAACTTCCTTTATAAACCATCAGACCTCTAGCTTACTTCCATTGCCTTTTTAAAAGAAAAGTTTAACTTAAAAATTAATGCTCTGGCTGAAGATGATTTATCTTCAGTGCTTTATTACTTATTAGACTCTCCACTGGTGAGGAAAAAATATATTACAAATGGAACCTACTCAATCAGTTCTTCGGGACTTTTGACACTCGGTGGAAAACATCCACAGAATCACTGATTAGTTGTTTTGCATGAACACTGACTATTCAGAGAGAGACAATTGGGTCAGGCTTCATGGCAGACGAACATTCATTGTAAGCAGGGCTTGCAAAGGAACTCAAAAGAGTCTTCTTTGGGAGTCAATAGGTGTCTGGCAAATTCAGCTCACAGAGAATGAAAAAAAAAGATATTTGGAGGAAATGCTGTTTGTGGTTATGTGGATTTAACCCCTCCAGTCATCAGGACAGCTAATGAGCCCAGGGCTTGTAGCTGCAGGGGTTTTGCCAGTTCAGCTGTGCGTGGCTGGAGTCACATCAAGCACAGGGGGGTGCTTGGCATAAGCCTTATGTATCCCTCCAGAGACCACCAATCCAGTTATGCCATGGACTAAAACACTGCTGTAGGAAAGGGCTCATATTCAGTTGTGTAATACATTTTAGGGAGGTAAGTTCCTTGAATGGCTTTCTGTTGTAACAAGGAAACCACAACAGTTTGCTTACTGTAGGGGAGAGAGGTAGGTACCTCTGATCATAAAGGTACTTTAAAATGTATGTGTATGGCTTTACTATCCTCATCTGGAGGTAAGTGGAAAAATCAATATGATTCTCTTACTTGTAATGCTAAATAAATATATTAAAATTTCAAAAATGCATTATCAATTGAGACATATGAGATACAGCACTTAGCACTGAAGAAATCAAATTGCCAGGACACCAGTCTGCACAGGCAGTGTAACATCTCAATCCCAGTGATTAACGTCTTTTTACCAGAAGTACAATATTTGGTGCCTCATACATTCCTCTGCTTTTGTTATGCTTGCCAACATTGATAGTGACTCACAGTGAAACAAAGGTAACTCCTGACATCCTTCACAAACTCCCACTCATCAATTAGAGACCAGAAAGCTTCGATGTTTCAATGTGGAAATCAGTGAGTTTGAATGCTGGCTTGCATGGCTAGTGCTTATCCTTTAGCACATAATCGGCTCAGTGCTAATGAGTTAGAAGGGCTTGGATATGGCCAATCAAGCTCAGGCAGCAGCTTATTCCAGAAAGCTTCTATTTTTGGAGCAGCTGAGCCATATAAAGACTTAACAGGTTATTCCAGATGAGTCTTGTTTCTGCATTTCCCAAATGCCATGGATGGTGGTTGTGCAGTAAGAAGAGTGAGCAACCTGGTCTAGTGGAAGGTGCCTCTGCCCAGGGCACAGGGACTGAAAGTAGGTGATCTTTAAGGTCCTTTCCAAACCAAACCATTCTGTGATGCTGTGAATGTAAGATCGTGTCAAAGCAGGCCACAATGATTTGGGAAACCTCCCTGTCTTCACCACTCTTGCCCGGAGGCTGAAGGGGTGGAGCAGCATTGCTGTGCCTCGGTATGGGCTGAATTGTCTGTACACTGTCAGGATGGCGTACATGTCACTCTGAGCAGGGCTGGTGAAAGGTGAGTGAACCATGCTGAGTGTCCTTCCAAAGGAGACCTGGGCACAGCAAGTCAGGCGGAGAACAGGTGACTGATGTTTTCTTCATGTCCTCTGCAATGTAAGGAAGTATGAAGAGTGAGAAATATGGGCTCAGGAGGATAAGTACCTTAAACTTGCATGATATGAGTTAAGAGAAGAAGCAGAGATCAGAGGAGCAGGGGCAGAGTGCATGTGCTTGTAGCTGAGTGAAGAGCCTGGTTTAACTGTTGAACAATTAAAAGTTCAGGATAGCACCTGTAAATGAGACAGAGACATCCTCTGCCTCCAAAAGGAAACCTAATGGGTGTCTGCTGCTGCTGAGGTGGCAGTGTCCCAACACTCCACGTCCAGCAAGTCTGGATATGCTCGAGACCACTGACAGAACATCTCAGCACCGATCCAGCCAGCTTGGTGGTGACTTCTGGTGTGGGCACAGGGCTGATGGAGCTGCCTTGCGTTGCCTGGCGCATACTGAGCCAGATCCTGCATGTTCACAGGATGTTTTTGCTCTGCAGCAGCTGGGAGCAGGACAGAGGGGGGTTTCTACACCTGTGGCATTGATGTATGCAAGAACATTTCTAATGCTTAGCAGTGGCCCAGCAGACTCTGTGCCCATGGTGGCACGAGCTGTGCTGGCAGAGGGGCTAGAGGTCAGTGTGTGTCTGTCTGTGTGAGGTCTCAAATGAGGAATGCACCTCCTTGGAGTTAGTCACAGTTGCCTTTGTTCTCTCTTATCTGCTGGCTGTGTCTGAGATGAAACACAAGTTTATACAGGAAACCATTGCTGAAATTCAGCTGCATCCCTGCCAGGCATTTGGGGGCTGTAGGACTCTTTGCACAGCCCAGCACTGTCTCGCTTATGGCCCCTGATAGTCAGTACATTCATGAAGCCATAAAGGAGTCTGCACTTCTGTGCCCATCCTCGGGGAGTTTCTCATGTCTCCTGCCTTTCTCTAGAGGCTGAGTGGAGAAGGGCCATGGCACAGAGCTGCTGGCAGAGAGCGAGCTGGCAGGGCACAGATCTGCAAAATCACGCTCCCGGTGCACGTCTGTAGCAAGGTGTGTTGATCCCTCAACTGCATGCGAGACAGAACGTGGCTGTTTTCCAGCACTCCTCCTCAAAGCTAACATCTGGCTAGCAGGGCTGCAGCGCAGCAGATGCCACCCAGGCACACGGAGCTGCTGGCTGGAGCCGGCTGTGAAGGCATGGAAAAGCAGCTGAGAGCCTGGCACAGCCTTCAGGCCTCAGAAACACACACACACGAGGTGTGCCTGCTGAGGTGAAACTGCTGCCTATTCCCACAGGAGGGAAATCTCGTGGGTTGCCTCCACAGAGGAAGTTGCACACAGTGACGTGGCTCCTTTCATGTCAGGTGACACGAGTGCAGTTCCCTGTGGGGTCAGGGTCCTGATCCCTGCTCCAGGCTCCAGCTATGCCACTCGGAGGGCAGTTGGCATTGTGTCTTCTCACCCTCTCCTCCCTTGTTTCTTGCTGTACAGCAGCCTCTCTGCCAGGCAGCTTGAGCATGGCACAATGAGGCACATGGTCAGCCCAGGAAAATGAGCAGGCACCATAAACCCCTTGCTGCTGTTTGCCCAAAATATTTCTGCTGTGTGTCTGAACAGGGTCCCTTGGTGATGTACTGCTACACAAGGTACCCTCCACTGCAGGATCAACAAATATTACTTGAGCAAGAAGAAAGCCTCCATTACTATACAATGCCTCCCACTAAAAATGAAGGAAGATGTTGTCATCTAAAATGCTTCTGGTTCCACCAGGAGATTTCTCTCTTCATGCTGGCCTCCATTTACAGAGTTGTTTCTATAAAAATTGAGCCACTGGCCATGATTTCCAAGGAAAGCAGAATGTAAAATCGTGAATAATGAAGCCGCTGAGGTTCTGCAGGATAACATTTCATTTACACTCTTTATCCTACTGTCTCTTTTCTTTCAATTGAATGAAGGAATCACTGTTTTCATTAGAAGTGCCGACAGAAAGTCTTCCAGCCTGTCTTTTGTGCTTGATGCAGAAGAGTTTTGGCGTTTCTCTGGTCAAAGGCTACTGTGTAGCACCACCCCATATTTTCATCTTCCCGTGTCTTCTCCTGGTAAAGTCTGGCCCTTCACTCTTCTCCCTGACTTTCATTAATGCTCTTCCTAGTTTTGCAGCTCCTCCCCAGGCAGCTGCCAGCTGCCTCTTTTGATGTTGTTGTTCTTCCTTATCCTACTTGTCCAAAAATCCATAATGAGTAGCTAAATTTCTAAGAAGATATTCAAAAAGCTAGTCTTAATAGTACATTTTTATTTCACATACCCTTCACTCAGCAGCAGATAAATCCAAAGCATAAAGATATGCTTTACAGAACAGCTACAAGAAACTGGTATCGTACAGATATTTTTGAATGAGCCCATGCAAAAGTCACCTGGTTTCACGTTTCACAATAAAATGTATTAATTTTGGTTGAAACTCTGTTCTGTCATGAATTAGAAATTTGGCTTATGCCTTTTTTTGGGGGGGGGTGTGGTGAGACGACTTGACAGAGTTCAGCACTTTCACATGGTTTTGGCATGAGATCAGGTAACCCTTTGAAGCCACTAGATTCAGAGCAGTTGCATCTGAGGTTTTGAAGCTGTAAAAACACTCTATACCAACTGGCAAGTAGATTTCTGGAGGTGTGAATGTGTAAACTGGAAGGAGGAAGGTTTCAGCAGCAGCACAGTGCTGATGGCAGGCTGCGCTGCAGCGCCTTGCTGCCTGCCACCTGAGAGGGGAGAGGTGTCTGCTCCGGCACAGGGGTGGTGTGCTGGCAGGAGAGCAGGGGGCACCAAACTTCACACCTGTGGGCTACACCAGTGATCTGCTGCTCTGACATCTCAAGTGCCATCCTACAGGTTAAACAACCTGAGCATCACCAGCATCTTGTTCTTGGCACTCATTTAGGAGCTGCACAGGAACAGCAAGGGTAGGCAGCAGGGGTGAAGCCCTAGGACAGGCTGGGGTCTGCAGTCCCCTCTAGTGCTCCCATCTGGCTGCACGTGCCCTGAAGCAAAATGTGTCTGAGCTAGTATTGCTCCTCTGCATCTCCTTTTCCTCATGCTGACACATCCCAGTGTACCTGTGGCATTTTGCTGTTGCTGGAGGGCTAGGCATTGGGAACAGAGTTACAGGGAAAAGAGGTTTTTCTCACTCTGAATGCCAGCTAAGTGCTTGGTACCTGCACTTCTTGCTCACTGCCACCATCAAGTCTCTGGAAACCAGTGCACTGTGCAGTGAGCAGTTATCTGTGGCTCTACAGTTCCCTCCCCAGGGCATAGGAGAAAGAGGTTTTAGTTGTGAGTGGCGTGCTCTTCTCTTTTCCCTTGGATTGCTACTGCCCATATTCAGCAAGACCTGAGCAAGGTGGGAAAGTTGCTTTGTGTGGGTGTGTGTGGGAAGATCAACTGTGTTTAAGTTAGGGATGTAATTTTGTCTGCCCCTGTCATTTCAGTTTATTGGAACATATTGTAGGCAAAATGAGCAATAAGAATGAATTAAGCCAGATTAATTGAACATGACAACTAGAAACAACTTAAAGCACATGCCAAAAAATGTTCCTGTGTTGACCCTACTTCGACATAGCTTCAGCTGTGTGCTTTGACCACAGCAGTACCACCATTGGGTGCTGCTGGCTCTTCTCTTCCTCACCAACTCCCTGCTCAAGCAAAGCAGAGGGATGCTGAAACCCTGAGGCACAAGCAGCAGGTCCTGCCTACCCTTCAAGTAGCATCAAGACCAGGAGGATTCCATGGTCTGTTGTGTTTGTGTTTAAGGAATGAAATTTAACGTGAAAATCTATCAGAAAGGGACTGCTACCAAAGTACTAAGGAAGAATGAGGAGAAACACATGACAAAGGAAAGAAAGAGAATTAAAGTGTAAAGGAGGAATAAGTAGATGAATAAAAAAACAAAACAGAGCAAAAAATTAGTTGCCATACCAGCAAAATTCCTTTCTTTATTTCATCTGTGCTCACTCCAGTCCAAGTGTAAGAGTTCTCAGAAGGTGATCTCTTGTGTTTAAGTGGGCTGTACATTTTAGCAGTAGAAAAAAAGAAGTATATCACCTTTTGTTTGCAAGGAGAGGTATGAGAGATCTGTCCTGCAGCTGGGATGCCTCCCCATCCAGTGGCAGGTCCAAGCTGAGATGTGTTTGTAGGTGGAATGGGCAAAAGGGCTGTCACTTTCTCTGCATGAAATCTGAGTGAATACGCTTTCCCTTTTTTGTTTGAGAGGTTTCAAGGCCCCCCTGATACAGTGCCTCTGCTATGCAGTATCAGGAAGATGTTTACCTATTATGGTTTCGGGACATGTGCAAATGATGCATTCAGCTCCAAGTTTCAAGCCTCAGCAGGACTGGAAGCGGTATGTGGTCCTGAACTGCTCACTGTGGGGCAGAGAAGTCTGAGCTTCACCTTTGTTCATCACTAAATAGCAGCCTGAGAGGAAGCTGGGTTGGGCTGGATTCCTCAAAGATGAGTGACTTTCATGTTGTACATAATACACATCTTCAACAGAAATGCCCTTGGGGTTGGACCGGCGCCACCTTCCATGAAAAGCCCCTGGAAAACTCACTGTGGCTCAGCAGGGAATGACCAAATCCTCCTGATGTGGAGGCAAGAGGGAGAACACTCTTGGCAAAGCTGTTTCTTGTTTCAGGTAAGGAACTTGGTAAAAAAGCTCTGAATAATTGCAAGTCTGAAAAGGAATTTGAGATTAAAATACGAGGATCTTCATCAAAAGAGAAGAAGTTGATTTGCATGTGAAGAGATACATCCAGCTTTACCAAGACTAAGGTCTGGGCTGCCTGGTGCATTGTTTGAAGCCGTGTCAGAACAGATTACTTGTTTCATGTAGTAATCATAACTAGCATCCTAATGGATTAAAAATACCTCTTTCACCTCCACAATGGAAATTTCTTTTTTGATTAACCTGACTTGCCCCGGAATAATTCAATCCAGGGCCCTTGTGTTGCTCTGTCAGACATGCAACACACCCTTCAAGGGGCAAAACCTGCCTCCTACCTCCAAGAATGATTAAACAAAAATAACACAGTTTTTAGGAGGGAGGATTGAATCAAAGCAGCCCTTTGAAATATCTGCCAACTTAGAAGTCAGCTCTCCAAAGGAATTACTATAAATGAGTGAGTGTGAGTAGGCAGTGTGATAGCTAGGGCAATTTCCAAGCGTGATGCTCATCAGGCATATAATGCTGTTGAAAGTAAAGTTGACAGAGTACTCACATACCTGTAGACCAAGGTTAAGGAGATTCAGCCTGCCCCTCCCAAAAGTCCTGTCACGCTTCCCCTCAGAGTCAGAATTTATTTTCTAATGGATGTGTCTGATGCCATGTTAATAGTGTAGATTTAGTGAAGTGAAAAATAAATGAAAACTTGAAATGGAAATTAGAGCCAGGCATAAGGTAATAATTCAATGTGATCCAGACATCATTATTAGTAATAATGCATTGCACTTCTTGTTGTATCAAATGGAACAAAATCCTTCCTTTTTTTTTTCTCCCACTGAGTTTGCTGTAAGACCTGCAGAGCTGCACTGCTTTTAAAAGTCATTTCTTGTCACCACAAAATAGCCATTGAGGCCCTGGGATCACAGCCCTTCCTGCTCATCCGAGAGCACAAGCAGCAGCAGCTGTGCCGCGGCCAAAGGGCCTGTGGGTATCTGTGCGCTGCTGCAGAGTTATTTGAAATCAGTTGGTTTCCTGTGCAGAAAGGCTCACATTGGGCATCAAGATGAGCTTTGGTGCTGGCACAGTCTGCTCAGACTCCTTGGCTCGGCATCACTGCTGGGCAGCACAGAGCCACCCTTCACATGTGACCCAGACATCCAGCATTCCTTTCTCCTCTGCTCCACAGTTGCACTAATAGCCCTAATGGAGGTAGAGGAAAGGTAATTTCTGCACAAATAAAGTGAATAAACATGTATTTCTAAATTGCATTTTGTTGTATTAATATTTCTGTATCCATCTCTCCCTCATGTTCTGTTTGGTGAGATTTTGGTGAACTTTACTGTCCTGCTCAAGCTTTCCAACCACATCCAATCAATTTTATAGCTCTGCAGAGGGGTATCCAGTGTATCTGCTTGCCAGGATAGAGCAGCAACTTGTAATTGGTTTACTTTTCTGCAAGCTGCATTCATTGTTGTCTGGCCAGAGGGTTTCGCATCAGCTGCACACAGATTTTTGGTAGGCACCTGGTGTGATTTTCTGCTGGAGAGCACCTGGGAAAGCAGAGTTCAACTCGGGGGAGCAATCACACCCATCAGGTTCAGCATCCTCAGGCCAATTGTCTGACTAGAAATCTGCTTCATTTCTCAGCTGATCACATCTGCACCAATTTTGATTTCAGTCTTAAAAATACCTTTCAGGTTTCTTCCTCTAAGAAGAAAATGGCTATATAAGTTTTTGAGTGAACACAAGGAGATCCTTCTGTTGGCACTTCCTCAGTCTAGTTGGGCTTTGTCTCATGTTAAACAAGGGTAGAAAAGAGCCCTGTAGTTCAAAGCCTGATTTTATGTCAGTGGAGAGATTTTGAGGTGCTCTGGCACAGGTTTAAAATACTAGTTTTGCCCTCTGAATGAGTTTGTGTTGTGGATATGCAAAACACTTCGTGTCTGTAAGTTTCAAAATGTTTGAGATGTGCTCCTGGTACAATAATGCCCTGAGTTTAGAGCTGACAATCTGCAAATATAGATGAGCTCCATGGATTAATACTGCTTGCTGCTCTGAGGGCACACAAGGAACTGTTTTTCTGGTTATGTACTTGACATGCGGCACTCTTCAGGCCAGAAAATGGGTTTAGAGCTGCACAGTTTAGTTTTCCAAATGCAGATTGGGTCATTTGTATGTTTGACTGTTCGATTCATGCATACAAATATATCAGCAATCCAGCATAAGCCTGGTTGAAATGTGTCCCTGGCAGTCAACTGGGCATTTCTAATCAAGCCTGACTCTGGAGCTACTTTCCTACTCCAAAGCGATTACACTGTCACAAACCACTGGGTACCATTTCCAAATGGTGTAATTGCTGAACAGCAGCTAGAGGAAGTGCTGCCTGCTTCCTGGTTTATAAAGACGGAAAAGTCATTTGTTTAAATGAGAATTAGCTCTTTATCATCTGGTAAAAAACAAGTATTATATGGCAATGTAAATAGGTCAGAGAAGTAGCGTGTCAACATGAAGCAGGACAGAAAATGCTAGAAATCTGAGGAGCCTTACGTGCATTTTCAGCTTTGCACAGATTCTCCTGTGGGTCCTGGAACAAAACTGGTCCCTCTGGTTTGCCATCTATAAAATGCCTATGATTTTATAATTTTACTTCTTTCTGAGGTCTACTGGAAAGATTTATCCTTTAGTGTTTGCAAAATATTTCAAGATTCCCAATGGAATGTGTTCCATCAATGTAAAATATGCATTATTCATCCCCTTTTTAAAACTGAGTTCTGACTTAAGGAGCAAGAGATTATCTCACTAGCAAAATGCAGCTAAAATAAACAAACTAATATTTATGCTTTTCACAAGACCAAAAACCATAGGGAATTTTTTTTCTGGGTTTTTGCCTTTTTTAAGGTCCAGTTAACTCAGATTTCACAGACATCAGTCTACAATCTACTCTGGATGAGCTAGCTGCACTGGATATAGATCCAGCAGAGTGGATATTTGCCTGATCAATTTGGTATGTGCGTTATCTGGGAGCATGTTAGCCCAGATTAATACATTCAGCTGACTTAAAGCAGCTCTTTGCAGGGCCAAGGGACGTATCTCTGCACAGTAATTCCACTGTGCTCTGCAAACTGATTTTGCGTGGAGTCAGCTCAGGTCTGGAAGGAAGATCAAATTCATTGTCCCTCTGCCTTGGCTGTGTTCCAAGCTAGTTATTGCTGTCTCCTGCACCTCGGTCTCGGGGAGAGTTATCAGCCCAGGCAGAGCGCAGTGCAGTGGAAGTACTGAATGTGGTTCTGCACCTCAATAAATAAGCCAGGCCAGAGCTCTCTCTGTTGGGTCTGTGATACAGAGACACTCCAGCATTGCTGCTGGCAGCAGTCTGTGTCTGCCAGGGCTGCTGGCTCCTGGCCATCTGTGCTGGAGCACTGCTCCCTCGGGGCCGGGCTCGCTCCTGGCTCTGCTGCAGGAGATGTGCCATCCCCGGACACTGGAGAGTGGAGAGCTGACAGCTGCTGGAAACTGAGGCAGCACCTTTGACACCAGCTCATGCTGCAACAGTTTGCACCAAACAGGGACTGGCAAATGCCTCAATGTCACAAGACCTTCAAGAAATTTTCACCTGTCCTAGAAAGAAAAAAAGAGTGAGAAAGAGAAAAGCTGGTTATTCATATTCTCGTCAGTAATGGCTCACTACACTGGAAAAGAGAGCAAAGCTGTCACATCATGGGCAGCTTTAAAATAATTTATAAATAAGTGGCTGGGAAATTCATCATGACACAGGTCTCGCTTAACTTGGCAGCATTACAGGTTTATCTTTTCACACACAGTTGTTTTTTAATGGCCTCACAGACAGGCTGGGGTGGCCCAGTGCTTGCCCTCCCGGCTGCCAACCTTCGCTAGGTATTCAGGTGCTCTTCTGGACGGGGGACCAGAGACAGCTACTTTCTCTCCTTGATGTGCTGCCCTCCCAGCATCAAATCCTGGTTTTCAACTAAAAGGCAGCCCACACTTCCTCCTAAAAATGCTTTTAGCTGTAATTGCAGGTAGGATTGCAAACTTGGAAGTGGATTCACTGGTAAGTTTGGACCCCTTTGCAGTCCTTCAGCAGGTCAGCAGAGGGGTATGCGAAGTTCATTTATCCAGGGGAGCCAGGACAACACCCTGGCCCTACCTGTTGAATTATTATGTAGAGCATGTTGTCCACTAGTTTTCCTGGGCCCCCTTCAGAGCTCCCCTGGGGATATTTGGCAGGGAAGTTGCACGGAAAGGAGAAACTCAGTCAAGTTAAGAAGGACTAAGACAAGGAAAAACAAGAAACATCAAGTCCTAAAATTCCACTTGCAAGAGAAATCGAAGTTAAGAACAAAGCAGTCTGTAAGCTGTTCGGCGGCGAGAGGGCAGTTAGGAGAAAATTGGGTTCATCACCCAACAAGCAGATAGTCTGCAGCAGAGAGGGCCAAGAATGAAGCAAATAATTAAATATCCAGCAGTCTTCAGTAATCGTGATTTGAGAACAAATAAAACCATCAGAGAAAAGAGGAAGCACTTGGACTTAAAAAGATTAGTGAAATTAGCTTCTTTGAGTTTGTGTTGTCCTGACGATGTTCACCTCTAAGCTCTCTGAGTGGAGGAGGTAATATTTCCACAGCACCTTAGTCTGGCTTTGAAGAGGCCCATTGGCAGAATCTCTTGCATACTCATCCTCACCTCTGCCTTCCCTTAGGTACAGCCTTCCCTCAGGTATGATCTACAAACTGGACTGGTGATACAGCTTGGGTTGAAATAATCCTTCAGAAATTAGGAGAGAGAACATTATTTTCTCACTGAGAAAATTCCAGTACAATTATACTTACACAGATGGGGACTGGGGACAAGTGGTGATTTCAGGACTAGGAAAAGGGATGAAGAGACAGGATGGAGAGAGATAGGGAAGGCATTAAGTGCAGTGGTGTTGGGAGGCAGGAATTTCTCACACCACTTTCTGCCAAACCTGACACAGTAAAGCACAAGGTGGTTTCAGAGGAATTAATGTTATCATTGAAAAGTTGTGGTGGACAGAATTGGTTGTTGAAGCTGGAAAACAGAAAAATTATTCTATACACTTAAAGGAGAAAAGAAAATCTCCATAAACTATAGATCTACCAGCCTAAACTTACCTTCTAGAGCAAAAGGAGAAATAAACTACCTATATGCATAAAGAAGCCACAGCTGATACATATTTTTCAAGAATTAAACAAGCCCAAGTGATCATATTTTTTCCCAGACAGTGCCAAAAGCCTGATAAAAAGGAGAAAAGCAAAAGATGTCAAATAACAGGAGTGCAGTAGGGGGGTTATTTCCCTGATATTTTTAAAAGCAGGCTACAGTCACATGTTGTTGGAGAAACTGGAAGGTTGCTGCTTGAATTATTGAAAATCCACTCTCAAGAAACAATTGTCAAAGGTTTAACATCGAGCCAGAAAAGCATGTCAAATGAGGACCCAAAGGACTGTCCAGGATCCAGGGCACATCAGTATTTTCTACAGTGTTTGAGAGCTTGTGAAAAGGAGAAGGTTAGGAATAGGCAGCTGATGCAGGGCCAGGAGGAGCTGCAAGCACCTCGAGGGCAAGCCTTGGACTCTGAGCACAACAAATGGGAGAAATGGTCTGGAAAAGTAGGAAGCGATTCTATAAGAAGTGCAAAGTCAGATGGGAGTGTCTCAGCAATGGTTTATGCAGAGGTGAGTTGATGGGGGCCTGCAGGGTGATGTACCAGTGTTCTGCACAATTTCTTCTTTTCAGTAAGAAGATACTTTAGGGTGGAAAAACACAAAGGAAATGGAAAAGCAGTATGCAAAGTTCAGTGCTTGCTTGTGCTGTGTCTGATCCTAGAAACTGCAGTCAGGACTCTTTTAGTACACCCAGTAATATTGCCTCAATAGAGCAAATTTTGAGACAGTGAAGTGTATCCCGCACCATTTGAAAGTCACCCTTTTTTTGCCATGTAAATCCACACAAAATTTGGCCCAAAGCACTTACCATGGATTAACTCCAACTGTACTAGCCAACAGGAAATCCAAGTAAAGAGAAAGAAGAAAGATAAAACAGTTTTGCTCAATATATTCCAGTAAAACATGAAGGAATTAGGAAATTATTAAAGTAAGGTTATGTAAAGGGCAGTTCCCTGTCACAAACGACTTTTCTGGACAAATTCTGTACCATAAAAATAGATTGAGCAAGTAAAGTCAGAGAAAAAAATTGACCAAGTTTTCTCGTCTGCTGCAGTAAAAATATATTAAAACTATTTTCATTATTCATGGTGAAATGACAAACACTTGTACAATTGAGATTGAGGAGAAGGGTGCTGTACAGACCCTTCCTAGGGATAATCCTGCCCCTAACCTATTACAGTTGATGCAGAAGATAGAGACAAGCTGGTAAGTATGAGAATGAACCTGCCTGAGGGCAAGACCCAAAACATTAGCCAGGTCTCCAGACCTTTTGTCTATTGCTTCACCCACTGATGGACTGCTTTGGACTAATGGAGGTCCAGGCTGTCATTGAATTCAGTGCACCCTTGGTTAGTGGGTGCCTGCAGCACTGAAATCTCTGCTAAACGGTGCTACGAGTGCCAATAACTGCAGAAAGACCCATAAAATTATCCTGTAGGAATAATGCTTGTCCACTCCTGAGAGAAGGGGCCGCAGCTCGCACCCTGCTGTCCCAGGCTCATTGGTCCATCCCCTCACTGGTGCTGGGCACAGGGCACCACAAGACCCACAGGCCTCCAGGGCACCGAGTCCTTCTCGGGCACAGAACTCACTCGCCGACAGTTTCTGATACCCTGCACTTTCCTAGCTTAATTCTAGCTTGTAGAATTAAATGCCATGTAACAAATTACGTTGTCAAAGCAGACTGAGAAGAAATGAATCTTTGCAGCCTCATTCAGCTAGTACAGAATAAATAATGTGATATTTCTCAGTCCATTGCACAGGGAACAGACAATGCCAACTGATTCCTTCTCCCTAATTGAGGAGAAATGGCCAGTTAATGCAGCTGAGAGGGAAATGGAGAGGTCTGGCTTTTCCAGTGCTGCAGATGAAAGTCTCTGAAAACTCTTTTGCTTGGCAAAGTGTCAGAAAGCATCCTTCCTCCTTTGATTGCAGCAAAAAGGGGGCATTTCTAAGCAGACCTTAAAAATTTTACGTGCTATGCTGGATGACTGCAGCAAAGAAGAACAGCCTAGGTGTCAAAGTGAACCAGTTAATCACTGCGGTTAATTAGACCCCTGCAGTCATGAATGGCCACAGGTTCCACATTACTCTTCTCATTCCAATGAGAATTGAGCTCATTGCTTGCAGAGGAATATTTGTTTTGTATTTTTTTCACCACTGACTGCAATAGAAAAGAAAAATACAGTCTGGCTACAAATGTCCATGAGACTGAAAGTGTTGGCTGCCTTGAGTGGACTGCTGATATTCTGCCTGCTAAATAGATGTTCCTCTCCTGTTCTCTGTTAGCTATCAGTGCTTTCAAAACGGTTTTATTCCTTAGGGTCCAATTATCATAGCTCACTCTGTTGCCCCTTCTCCCAGTGATGTTGGGAGGCAGAAGCCAGGGGGGCCAGAAGAGCTGCAGATGCTGCTGCCCTGCTCCACATTTCCAGGTCAGCACCACTGGGAGAGGTGTCGGGGAAGATGTCCAGGAGGAGTGTCCAAACAGCATCCCACAGAGGCCTGAGAACAGCCTTTCCACTCGTGATGGACAGCCATTGCACAGCTCATCTACCTTTGAGGTGAGGACCATATATCACCTCTTCTCTGACACTGCTTTTATACTGTGGATGCTGCAGAATAAATGAATGATGACCTAAGATTGAAGGTCTGTCTTGCTGGACATGTGCTTTTATAAAAGACATGACATTGCCAGGCTGTTATTTCACAGTTCTTCAGAATTAGAAAAAGTTCTGTGACAGAAATGAGATCTATGAGAAATGAGTCTTCACTTTCTCAGTGTCTGCCAAGTTAGAAATATAACAAGTCCAGAATATTAGCTTTGTGTTCCTGTAATTTCAAGAAATAAGAGATAAAGACAATATACTTTTTTCTTCGGTGAACTGAATTATTAATGAAAATTAATAATTTTGGAATGGTAGAACTTAAGAAGAGCTTTTAGCTACTGATAGGCACAAATGTCTATGGAAAAGAGTATTAACAATGTACAGTGTGGGTGTATTGGAGGCAGAAGTGTGAAATAAATCCTATGCTCATATTGTGCTGCTCAGCAGAGTTCTCTGCCCCAGTGTGCTCAGTGCCTGTGTTCCCACAGCTAGCAAAAACACTTTAAAAGCTGATCATACTGGGAAAGAATGTGCATGGGTAAGTATCAGTCACTGGTGCGCCCTGTCAGTCATGTTCCTGGGGTTTGGCTTAGCTGAGCTGCAGTTCATGTGAGGCCGGAGATGGGAGGAGGAGGCATTCAGTTCACCTCACGCTGCCAGAACTCAGGTTGATCCGATCCTTATATTAAAAATAACCTGTGGCTATCTCCAGCTTGTGCCTGCCATCTCTAGGGTCTGTTTTGGAAGGAGGCCTTGGAGTGTGCCAGCAGGGCTGGAGCTAAAGCACGCTGTCAATATTTGCCATGGGAGCCGTCTAAAGTCTGGCAAACCTTAGGGCTTTCAGCAGTTGGGAACACGAGCGTGGCCATCACAGCAAGACCCCTACAGCCAAGGAACATGGATCTTATAAACCCAGCCTGTTGTGTTTTGGCTGCTGTACTCCTTGCTGCTCTCTGAAGGTGGGCACTGAAGGCTGTGTGTGAAGGAGGCCCCACAGTGCATGAGCTCCACAGTGTGCATCTGCCTGGCCAGTGCCAGCCCACAATGGGCACGGTGGCATGGGGTGTGGGGGTGCAGTGTCAGTGGCAGGCTCTCAGCACAGGTGGAAACATGCCCATCTGAAATAAGCTCCCTGACTTTAATGCAGACACTGACAAATGACTCAGTTTTGCCTGCCTCTGGCACAGGGGGATGACTGACCCATGTCAGCTCTTAATATCACTATTAATATCTTACTTTTATTGTAGCTGAAACCCACAAATCTCTCTTCACCCTTCCACTTCTCTCCCCAAATTTATGATGTTCTGACAGGTTCTGGACTGTCCATCCATTGCTTCTAACCATCTTTACAAAAGAAGATCCTGCCTCAGGGGGCATTTCTGTGCACAGTGATTTAAATGAAAAAAAAATATTTAAAGGGGGGGAAAAAAATTTAAGTTTAAACTATTTGTATGTTGTTGTGGCTTCTCATATTCTAGCCAAACATAAGACTTTGTATTGCTCTTTCTATAT
Organism: Acanthornis magna; assembly: GCA_036785705.1. Classification (NCBI taxonomy): domain Eukaryota; kingdom Metazoa; phylum Chordata; class Aves; order Passeriformes; family Acanthizidae; genus Acanthornis; species Acanthornis magna. The sequence continues at coordinate 30,894,955 of JAWUZG010000001.1, forward strand.
TATTTGTTTATATCAGAATTAGTAGTGCATAATTCAATATTTTATTATAATATAATAACTAAGTAAAAATATCTGAATAATTTATTGCTGACTTCAGTTATTTAAAAATCATTATAATCAGCTGCTGTTTTACATGGAATAAAACAACTTACTTTACATAGCACAGTGTTTTCCAAGACATAGAGACAACATGAAAATTCTATGCAAATTTGACTAACAAAATAAGAATGACTTATTTGTATTCTTTCTTTAAAATGTTGTTCAGCTATAATATGCATGAAACATTTAATGTAGAAAATAAAATAAGTTATTCTACTCAGAACTAACCAGAAGTGATCCATAATGATTTTTTTTAAGTTTTGCACATGAATAAACCATCTCCTCGTTATTAAACATATAAAAATTTCATTAGAAGGTTAAAAGGCAAATGTGTGTGTCTGTGTCTGTGTGTGTGTGTTTCAGAAGGAAAACTTCAATTTGACATAATTTCAAGTTTTTCTGAGATGCTCCTTACATTGAACAGACTATTTTAAAGACTTTCTTTTCCAGGGGAACTTTGCAAATTATGCACAGTTACTCCAAGGCAGAGTAAACCCAGAGGTAAGGTCCCAGGGCTCCCTGCGGTGCCAGGCTTTGGGGCTCTGAAGTGTACCCATGCGAGAGCCTGGATGCACAACTCATCATTAGGGGCTGTGAAGGGCACTTTTTCCTGGCAGTGAGGGTGTCCACAGGACAGAGGGGAGCCTTCCTGGTGGCATCCTACTTGTGCCACATGGCTGGGGGCTCTGTACCTCAGCATGCTGTGGATGAGCCCTTGGGAGCTCAGCACCAAAAGGCACAAACTGCTCCTGTAACGCCCTTGCTGCCAGCCTTGCAGTCCATGGGTGGCCGATGGTCAGCTGGACAGTGGTGGCACTGCCACCAAGAAGGCTGCTGGCCCCTCTTCCCTGGGCACTCCCAGCTGCCTGGGTACAAACCCCAGCTTGTGGCAGCTGTGAGATTTCCAGTGTGTGTTTGCCCTCTGGGTCTTTCCCAATGCCAAATAGGATCAGTGCCCAGAATTTATTTACTTGCATTTCAAGCTGAACACCACTATAAACAGCAAAATTAGAGCGTGAGGAGGCCTTGGCAGGTACACCCAAGGGATGGGGCTTTAAAGGAATTTGGCAAGACTCTCAGGTGTATTTTGATAATGAGCACAAAATGCAGATAAAAGCAAAATAGAAAGTGGATGCTGGACACCTGCACTTGGCAGGAAAAACAGACCCAGCAGAACCACAAATGCAATTCACACCCATCTTTGGATTCTGTTCTCTTAAAAAACCTACAGCCTATAAAAATTTTATTGAGTCAGTTCTAGCAGGCAAAGTTTGAAATGCAATCCCTCTTCTTCAAAACTAAGCAGTTTAATAATTGATTAGAAAAAGATGCAGTGGCCAGCTTTGAGAGGTTGCAGCTATAATTAAGGATGATATTATTTTGTCTCAACACTGGGCTTGTAGATGCATGTGCAAGTGTGTGCTTGTTTACATGTATTCAGCATAGAGGTAGAAGGGAGCACATAGCTTACAGGCTTACAACGCATTAAGGGCACTGTGTTTTGTGCACTAAGCCCTGTGAAAATGTAAATGTAAACAACATTGGTCAGACCTAAGTAATATAACTAATGGAAAAGGGGAAACAAAGTTGGTCATGAAATTGAGTTCAGAACACTCCACAGAACAGGAGTCACTTCAGGAAAGGTTTGAAGTGATGTTGGGTCAAACTTCGTGCCCTCCAACCCATCTGGGAAGGATGGTATAGGAAACAGGCATGAAAAGCAAAGACAAATTATGTAGCAATCCTTTTTGTTGCATGGAAGAAAAGAGAAAAATATCAGCAAGCTCACATTATTTGCCAGGTATTCAATGTTCTAAGGATAAGTTTGAACCCCAGAAAAAATGAAAGATTAAGCCATCTTTTATCAAAACATGTTTTCAGTTTCTGTGAATCATCTAATCAATTGGTGATTTTGTGTGCTGATAAAGAAACATTCATAGTATTATATAAAATTATAGGAAGCTTACATTTGAAGGCTTGAAACAGGCTGAGTTCTCATGACCTGACAAGTCAAAGACAACGAATTGATTACACCCCAAATTTAACCAAAAGGCTTCTAATTCAGATGTGTTTTCTTCATCTAGTGTCATTTCCTCTGTCATATAATTGTCACTCTTCCTTGCCAATTATTGGCAATCTAAAAAAAATATGTATTGTGAAAAACCTAGAAAATCTGCAAGGGAATAAGAGCCACAGGCTCATTTGTACATGTTCCTGGGACGACAGCTTCTTTGTGCTGCCTTCTGTCTGCAAGTCACAAGCACCAGTTCCGCCTGTGCAGAAACACAGAGCTTTTCTAGGGAGTATTCTCTTCTTGTCACTCCAGTTTTTCTTCCTACCTCCCTTTTGCTCTGCTTTCACACTGACTAAAGCCCATGGGAAAAGCAAGTCAGCATGGAAAAAAAGCTCCCCACAACTGCAGTAGTGGCTAGTTAGGGCTATGTAAGGAAGCATGCCAGCAATGGCAGAGGAGAGGGGTACAGAGGGGTCCCCTCTGTTAGCTCTGTCATTGCCTCTCTGTTACCAGTGGCTTCAGCCAGTCTAGTTGAGTTTACTGTGACCTTGATGAACTTGCTTCTTTGACTTCGTCTAACTACTTTTAACATTGACATCATGTGGCAATTGCTCTAAGCTCAAAATTGAACTCAGCAAGAAGACATGTTACTCATTTTTTTCTTGGGGGACCAAGAAGAAATGCTTGGATATTTTCCAGCTTCAAAAATAAATTAACAAAATCCCAGACTATAGGATGTTTATGTCCCAGCAGCTTTTCCAGGCAAAGACCTGATTTGGAAGCAAAGATTTCATGGAAAGTTGTAGGCATCCCTACCATAATAACATCCTTGTGAGTGTACACTCTGCAATGGTCAAATAGATTTTTCTGAGTTTAAGCGCACTGTTCTACCTTAGATGACACAGGAGATTTCGTGTGTTCTGCCTCTTTGCAGGAAGTTCTTAATACACAGTAGCAAAGTAAAGCAAAGAGCAGATCTTAACAGCCATTAATTAACCTGCTGACCACTGTGAACCCATTTGTATATTCCTCGTGATTATAAATTACACTGAAACTGAAAGCAGAAAAATCAAATGAGTAGCCTGTGAAAGCTTTGCAGAGATATGAAGGGCAAAAGGGCTTATGAGGTCTAATTTATTTTGAGTAGTGTATGTTGCTTTGAAAAAATCCTGAGCAAATGATTCAGCAGAGTTATCTGAGGAAACTGGGCACCAGAAGTGGTGTCTTTTTCAGTCTTTACGATTTATTTTCTGCCTGTCTCTGCTCTTCACTATATCCAGTTAAGCAAATAAAAAACAGACAGATGAAGACATTAAGTTAAATGGTAATTTAGAGAGACCATGCAAGAAGAAGGTTTGCCACAAGAATAGGGCCTTGATATTTTTCCCAAAGTGAGGCATCATGGTGGAGCAGGCACTCAAAAAGCCTCCTTTCTGCAGGCTTGACATTTGAGTTGGGATGTTTCAGTTTTATCTAGGCTGTAATCCCATCCTTTACGTACTGTCTAATCCAGAGAAAAGACACCATCAGTATCAGATAAAATATACCTTTAGCCGAAGGAAGTGTTCCACTTCCATTGGGCCTAGACCAGCAATGTTTCCTCTGCAGAGGAGCTTAGTGCAGTGTTGAACCTATGGGGTGTCAGGAAATCCCTTCCAGTCCTACATGATCTGGGAGCTCTACCATCTTTTGCCCAAGGCAGCTCTGGAACTGCAGGCAGGACCTCACACGTGAAGGGTGTTGGTCAAGCTGCACAAGAGTTTGCAAAAAAGTCCTCACAACTTATGCCTGCAACCTGAGGCCAAAGAACTTCTGCCAGATTTCATCTGTGAAATTTGGGATTTAAAGAGATAGGCATGCAGGTGTGGTCTAAGGAAGAGTTATCTCTATCAGATCATAGCAGAGGTAGAAAAGTTCAGCTGAAACAAAGAGGGCTGCCTCTCTAATGTACACTTTGATCAGATCTTCCTTGGTAAGGTGTCTTTTGTGGATCATTTTAATTAAATGGGCTGTCACGCAGAAGCAGACATATTTTCATACAGGCAGGTTCCTAGTGTTAATATAGAGACAAGCATATCAGAGTGAGCAAGCCACTGGTCTAAATTCAGCTACAAGATTGGGTGAGCCGTCTGCAGGCAAGAGGTTAATGTCAGCACAGTTCTTAAGAGAGACAGACTCTCAAAATATCATATTTGAATGTACGATCTTCTCAAGCTACAAAAATCTGTCAGGCCTGTTGCCAAGAGGAATTGGGTTGCACATGTTGTGACTTTGGTTCCTTGGTGCTCCAACAGGATGATCTGTACACATATACATTTCCAAATCCAGGACAGCCTTTTTGTCTTTAAATGGCAGTGGGTGCCAAGGAATTTTCCCCCAGCAATTGTACACCCTCTGGATAAACATACTGTATTCCATAGGGGTCAAACATCTAGGAGGAAAATTCCTGATTAATCAAAGCCACAGCTTTTATCTCTTATCTCCTCTGCACAGCAGCCTACAAAGGTGTTCCACCTAAATGCTTCTTCTGCAAGAATCCAGATTTACTGCTCTCTGTGTGTAAGTTATTTTTATGTGATTTGAAGACTAAACTCCTAGTATCTTTGGGCAGTCAGCTGAGGTACCTGACATAGCAGCAACATCTGCCTTGAGTTCCTCTGTGACAAGGAGAGATCAGACCCACTAGAGGCTGATTAGGATTCTATTTGCAAAAATCATCCCACTTACACAAGAAAAAATGTGTGTATGTGTGTTTCTGTGAGTGTGCAAAGAGGTGCATGTAAGTGTATTTACATCCTTACAGTTTTACAGGACAATTTGATCCTGTCTGAAAATGCAGGCTAAGATATTTAAAAGCAAAGAGAATAATCTATGTAGAGGAATACAGTATCCTGCTGAAAATATTATATGTCTGGTCTGGGAATATTAACATTTTAAGTAGGCTATAAATGAATACTTAACCACTTTATTACTGTGAAGTGATGACCCTCACGTGGTCTTGGGGCATGCTGCATGGTCTTCTGTAGCTGCCACTCCACTGAAAATAATGGGAGCATGCAAAACAGAGCCAGCCTGGAGCAAAAAATTGCCTCCAGAACTACCAGACTGTCCTCTGCCCAATATAATGTGCTGGTGATTTCAAAACAATGTAATTCTGCTATCCTGGATCCCATAAATGCTATTTATGAATTCCAAATCAAAAGCACATGTAGGCTGAACCCTGCATTTTAATACTTGGAATAGTACTGCTGTTGGTATACAAACCATAAATCATTTTTCTAAGAAAGGGGGAAATATATATCACTTAGTACATAAATAATTTTAAGGTAGTAATGTTGTATGACATTAAAAAATTACCTAATATAAATTTTAAACCAACGAAAGCGCAAAGTTTAGCTATTCCAATTCATTATATTTCCTATTGGAAAATATTTGGACAATCCCTGCACATTTGCTTTGCCCTTGTGAGCATTACTAATTTTAGCATGAATGATCGTTCATCTAAGAATTCATGCCTGAAATGAAATGATTCACCATTTGTTATTCTCTCCCGAAAAATGTTTTGTACCCAGTCACTGGAGTGAAAGCGCAGAGTGACTATGCAGCTCCTCACACAGTACAAATAGTGAGGAGTAGCAAGAAGTGTTAAGCCAGTTCTGGAGATGAACTATATCAGTCCAAGGTAATATTAGATATAAATCCCTCTACAAATTCCTCTCTTGCTCCATCAAAGAAACAATCATTCCCAGCTAAGCACAATTCAGTTCTTACCAACAGCATCTCAGCTCCACTGCTGAACTTACTGGAGCTGGTAGCAGGACAAGACATCCTGGTGGCAGGATAAGCCTCTCCCTCTCCAAAGTGAGGAAGCAGAGCCTGAAAGAGGTACTTCAGGCTGTCCTGCCTGTGTTTCAGTGGCCCTGTACTTCCCTTGACTGGTCAGGTGCCACTGGTGTTGGTTTGCATCTTACTTCCCACACCAAAGGAAAAACAGGAATTTCAAACACAGAAAAATAGGAAAACCAAATCAGGGATGTTAATGAAGATCCAGCTGGGCATGATCAAGCCTGAGTGTGTGCCACGCTGTACTAAAACCAAGTGCCACAGCCAGATCTTCATGTTCCCCAACATTGCTCCAGCACTGTTTTCCATCAAAGGGTACCTAGGCTGACACCTCTCTCCCTATTCTTTATGGTTCAGTAAATCTGACAATGACAGTGTCCCATTAGCATGAGACAATTCAGAAATCTGGGTTCATAACATCCTGTGTAATGTATTGTATTACCCATTAGCTTCAACACTACAAGAACAAGTGCAAAGCAGAAGTTGGTCTGCAGCCATCAGACTGGAGCAGTTGGGAAACATGTGTTTATAAACTCATCTCAAGTCAGCTGAGCTCCATTTCCTAGAGAATTTGGTATGAAGGTTATTTTCTCTATCTGATATATTGAGCCTACCTTTTTTTCCCAGAATAAAATAATCTGTCTGGATCCTGTTGAGCAAACTGTGCACGCGTGTCTTGCACAGAGCAGGGCTAATATAGTAAAAAAAAGCCAGTGAAAAGTGTAAAAAAAATTCACAGGAAAAAAAAGGATATGGATTCTGAAGTCCCTAGTTTTGGAGAAAAGGTGTATTTGTGTGTTGAATGAGCAATAAATAGCGGGAGGAGTGAATTATTCAGGATTTAAGCACAGTATTGGGATTGTTAATTCTGCTACCCCCCCCCAAATAAAACACCTGCAATTAGAGATCAATGAAGAAAGGCAAGACATAGCTCACGCTGTGGTTGGCACTGCGGCAGCTCAGTCCCCTGCCCTTGGCTGCAGCCTGCCACGTCATGTAAATAATGATACACTCAAATGGCCTTTGTGACTCACAATAACTGGGGTTGCTTTCAGCACAGCTACTTCTGCTCCTTTAGAGCTCTGGCTGGGGCGACTTCTGATTCTCAGGTTCCTCTGCTGCCACATGAGGCTGCTGCAAAAGTGCTCCCTTGTGGCGTTACTGCCAAGTAGGTGTGTGATGCTCGGGTGTCATATTCCTACACCGAGTATCCCTGCACAGGACCTCCTGGTTACTCTCCCTACTCCTATGTTCTGCACCAGTATCATGGCTTTCCCTCTCCTTCTGCTTCAACTCCATGAAGACAGGGTCTGAAAATCATCCCTCTTTTATATTAAGGTGAAGTGAGTATCCTATGATTGGTCTCTAAGGCACCTTGCAAAGGGCAGAAAGCATCAAAAGACTGTACTAACTTAATTTTGATAGCACTGGGTTTTGGTTTGTTAGAGATTTCCTAGGCTTGCAGGCCCATCTTACTCCCACATGCTCGTCAGTTCTGCTCAGCTGATTTCTCTCCTTGGTGCTTTCATCTTAGTTTTTTTGGTTCATGGTTGACTTACACATGCTTTGAATAATTTGTGGGCTAATCGTTAGCCTTCCCTGATAAAGGCATATTTTTGCTAACTATCCCCTCTCCTTTTTTCCAATACTATGTACTTCTAGTTGCATCTCTTGCCAAAGGAGATTTTGTGACCTGAGTTTTTGTGTCATGCCTTGAAGAATGCAGTTCAGAGCACAGTGGATGACACTGCATAGCATGCACTGCACAGTGTTTTCACCCCTTCATTAGTGCTGTTCATTTGCATTTATAAGTTTGCCATCAGTAAGGTTTTCTCCATGTTTCAGTGTCTTAGATAAGTAGGCCTTAGTGGGAACCACCTCATTCCAAAATGAAGATGGCAAGTAACAGCCTCAATCATTTGGAAAAAGCAATTCATTAAAGAGAGCAGAAAACTCACATTATTTTTGGTCCATCTTCACTGCTTCCAGAAGGAATGTTTTCATGGCCAGATGGTCAGCTTTTCCAGCTGTTGAAATATTTTTGGAAGGACCATCATTCAAGATAAAACTGTGTGTCACTGGGGATAGACGCTGACCTTTGCAGGGAGAGGGTGGTTTGGCTCAAGGACTGGGCCCTCCCAGCCAGAAGCTTGCTAGGAGGTGAATTCTGTGACATCTCTAATTGAACCTCGTTACTCAATCTAATGATCCTGCTCAAGTCCAGGCATTACCCTGGCATGCAGGACAGCAGAATCAGAGCCTAGCAAAGCCTGGTATGTCGAACCCTGACAAAACAGCAACTAATTTATGTGCTGATCATTACCATGTCATTAATATCAGCATTTCCTAGCAAATTGATCGTGATGCCCTGGCTGGCATCAAAAAGCACCTTACACCACAAAAGCACTGGCAGAGGTCCTTGAATTTGAGCTGCAATGCCAAAACCCAGTCCAGCATGACAGCATTCTCGTCACAGCTTGTGAGAGGGAAAGCGATTTCTGGGAGTTTCCTTTACTGCCTAAAAACAGGCACTCAGCACCATGTGAAATCTTACCTACCCTCACAGTGCTACCCCAGGGATAGAGAGAGGTTTCCTAGAAGTCCTGTGTCACATCTGCCAACCTCATGCAGCGCACTTAGTGCTTAAGTATTTGTGTATGGGCAGCTGAACCTGCTGGTGGTGGACAGCCAGCTGAACCAGGCTGGCTGTGTGCTAATGGAAGGATTTAGATATATGAGCAGAGGTTTCTAGTTCTGCTGTATAAGCCACATGGCAGGGGGCACAGATCACGAAGATCCTCTGTCAGAGTCTCTGGTCCCATTTGGGAGGTCACTGCACCCTGTGTATTCCAGATGATAACTGCTTCCTGTAACCAAACCACCCATCTCTGCTATGTGGAAAGACAGCTTGGACACACACAGCTCAGACAGGCTCCTACACACTCACACCACATGCAGGTTCCTTTATTTAGAGCTGAATCACAGTGCCAGTTTACCAGAGGCAAGTTCTGTTAAGTGTTTCCAAACAGTAACGCCTTTGGTCTGCTTCTCAGATTGAGTCAAATTAGCATGGGACACAAGAGGTTCTGCAAGGAGTTGTGCCTTTAGCCATCTAGTTAGCCATTGCTGAACATATCAGTATGTAATCGAAAATCACAACCTTATAGGGGCAGTGTACAAAATCTCACCTGCCTGGGTACAAAATCATTAACTATTTTGTTGTTCTTTGTCATCTTTGCTTTTTCTTCGGAAGTAATAAGCATTTTTCCCAGTTAGAAGCAATCACAAACTAGATTTAGACTGAAATAACACATTGGCAATTGATAAAAGTAAATTTTAACTGTTAACTGCTTTTAACTATTCTTTCATTCCCCTGTAATATGAAATTGAAGAAAAGCATCCGGCACAACTAGATCAGCTCCCACAATCAGCATAAACTGGCCTTAGTGGATGCTGACCTCAAAAAACCTGATTCCAGCCCCTTGTGCCATTTTATTCCAGCAGCAGTATCCCTTCAGCTGTCAGATGAGTTGTGTCAGGAAATTATGCTCTGAAAAGGAGTTTCGTTGTATTTTATATCAGGTTAGTTCTCATCCAGATGTGGCTCAGCCAGGCACTTCACAGAATTTAATGGTGGCACACAAAAGACGTGGGAACAAGTGAATAAAAATTAATCTGGAAAAGTATCTAACTAATTTTGAATTTATGGTCTGGGGAATTGAATGCATCTTGCAACACTTGGACTAGGTGAAAACTATTAATAGCTTAAACGCTAAAGCCTTTGTTTTCTCTGCAAAGCAGCAGTGACTGATCAGCAATCACTCTTGCGTGCTGATCTTGCAAGCCTAACAGTCTTTTCCCCACTGCTGAGTGAGTCCCAGATGGTTCATAGAGCTATTTGTCCTACATACTTATAAGGATCCATTATCTGGATAGCTGACTCGTGCAGCAAAAGATTTTCCAACCCGGAATATTTCCTCTCGGTGCTCTGTGCTACAGTTTTCAAGCGTGCACGCAATATTTTAATTTATATATTTATTATTTATTATGTAGTCATTCCCTTGAAAAAGACTCCATTACAAAAAGAAAAAAGAGCACATTTAATGCTGCAATCAGAACATAGTGAGGATTTCAGGATTGAGATCATTCCACTGCCACAGGGCCAGAAATTTTGCAGCTGAGATTGTCATAAACCCAACACCTGCCTCGTTTATTTCTGAAAGTTTATGCCAGTGATGCTAATCTTGTAGATCTAAAAAGCAGGCTGCAGACCTGATAAAAAAGGCAGGAGTGTCTGATGGTTTGCAGGGCAGGGAGAGGTTGCAGGAAAAGATTATGTTTGGGCTGAGGAAAAAGTAGAGCTTTTGTATTTTGCAAGTTGTCCTGCAGTCTATATAGTTGATAGCCTTGTCTTACAGATGTTTTTTTTGAAAGACCAGTGGAACTGTAGGATGAGTTTTGCTAAGGCAGGAGCAACTGCCCTCTTTAAGAAATACTCCTGAAAAGTCACAGTCACAAGTCACCAGTCCTACCTCCCAACACAGTGTGGGGCAGAAAGTTTAACTGCGCAGCAGGATGGCAGCAAGGCCAGAAATGTCCACCTACAGCAAGTCAGGTCACCTCACCCCACATCCCCTCACTACATTGCCCCTAAGCTATCTGGCTGAGCTACCCTGCACCACAGGTTGATTCTTGTGCCACAGGTTCTGCATTCCATGGATGTGTTGTTTACAGCCACATCTGTGTCCTACTCCATCCAGGTCAGATGTGTGAACTGATTGCAGACAAGTAAAGCTGCTGTTAGTGCACACTGGGGCTGCTCCCTGTGAGGCTCTGTGTCATGCCAATGGGGGCATCCAGTCCATCCACTCTCCACAAGGAGATGTGTTGCATCTGCCATCTCCTTGTAAATGTCTCAAATTTCCTGTAGCATCTCAAGCAGCATAAGAAGTCTCTGTGCAGGCAGTTGAACCACCCTTTGAGCTCAGGTGTTAACATCTCTGTGCAAGCACTTCAGTGTAGGGACTCCAGTCCTGAGCTGAATCTTACAAGAGGCAGCTGTGTGGCAGATGACACAGCCAGTCTTCACAAGACGGCTTTGCTGCACCTCCCCATACTTTTGTGTGGTGGGACAGCCATCCTCTGCAGCACTAAACTCAGCCTGCAGCTCAGCATTTTTGTCCCTGCATCCTTTCTGCCCAATAGGGAAGGTCTTGCTTTTTGTTCCATGCAAGAATCTTGCCCACGGAGTTCTGGGCCTTTCTGCTGGTCCAGGTGAGTGGGGTTTGCTGTAGATCATCCCAGACTAGCCTTGCATACTGGGCTGGTTTGGTCTTTAGTGGTGTTCATGTCAGCGAAGCCATTAAGTGTTGTGACCTCTGGTAGGAAATGGAAATGTTTTTCCTGTAGTTGACAATTGTCTCACTGCTGATACTGCAACTCTATGCTTTGACTGTTTTACCAAAAATGCTTGGGCCCCTACCACACTCCCCCGGTCCCCTCCTTTCCTCCTGCAGCTCTGCAGGAATTGTGCTGACAGCATTTTCTGAAAATGTCTACACCCAGCATGCCCTCAAAAGGGGAATTTCCCAAGACAAAGAGGAAATCACTGTAGGAGAATCTGCTCAGGGCTGGTCAGAAGAAAGTGGGTGTAATTCTTGGGATCTGCTCTTCCCTCATCCTACTTGCTCACACTGTTTCATCCAATGAAATATTTGGAAAGAGGTGTTGTAGTCAGAATATTTTAGAAGAAAAATAAACAGTCAAGAATGTAAGGAAATTACCAATTTAGAGTAAGGAAGCTGTTGAGTAATTGCATTCCCGAAAGCTTTCAGCTAAATGCAAGTTAAAACTCCAGCACCAAAGAGCAGGTGTAAACATGAGTGGGATTGGTGAGGTTAAGTCAAGTTACCATCTTTTAACATGTTTACAAAAGTGATGGATCAATGAACAACCGTCAGATCTCCAGATTTTTGCTAACCATCATGCAGCCTCACCATGCTACCTTTTCTTTTCTGACAATCTCAATAAAAGTCGTGTGTAAACATGGTTCCAAGAACGTGCTGCCAGTGCCTCCTGTAGTTTCTCAGGCAATCAGTGGACTGTGGGTCATGAGGCAGCAGTGCCAGCAAGCTCAGCCCCTGCAGATGGCTGAAGTGAGGATATCTCAGCACCCACAACCCACACTGGTACCCAGTAAGTAACCCACAGTGCTGGTACAGGAGGTGAGCATGGGGCAGAGTGAAGCTGTGGGGCAGTGTCACTCCCCCCTCTGCACTGCTGAGCCAGCCAGTGCCTGATGGCACACCAAAATGTCCAGGCAGATGTTGCACCCACGTAAGTCACAGTACCTGGCACTTGTACCCTCTGCATGAAGAACACAGGCAGGAATTCCTCCTCCACTGATGCACACAAATACCCTGCATTAACAGCACCTTCTTCTATTTTATTTCATCACAGTGCTTCTCAGAATATTTTCTGTGTGTTTTTGTTTTCATTGATTTAAAATGCAGAAGAAGGAAAGCAGACTTTTGCTCAGCAAGAGTCCAGATGAAGCAAGTTTTTAAAAAACAAAAATAAGTTTAAATAACCAAGCTATGGCTTGTCATTCAGAACGAGACCAAATATATAAAATATATAATTACTGTCATATGTAACTGGGGGTTTTTGTAACTTGAATAAAATCAAAGACAAAATAAAATGCATGCTTGCATTGTTTCTTTCCAATTGACTGCCCAGAAGCCTGTAGTGCTTGAATAGGATGTCAACACAAGAGCTGGATGGGAACTTTTCAATTAAATGTTTTTCACCAGAAAATGCTGTTTCATTGAAACCAAAACTATTCAAGGAAATATATCTGTAGTTGAAACTTTTGTTAGTAACATTTTGGGGATTTCTGATTAAATGGAGAAAGACACAAACAGACTGATAATCAATGCACAAGACTGAGCATCACCTGAGTTTGATTCCCCTCACGAGGTAAGTGCATTACTGCCTTAATAAACACTTTCTTTCTTTTCCCTAAATTTTTTTTCTGACAAATTTCAACAGCATTTTGATCATCAGTGTAACTAAAATAACTGTTGATATCTCAAAATGTTGAGATATGCAACAATATGCATATCAACAATATCAACAATGCAAGCTTGAAGTCTCATTTCTAGCTAGTCCAGCTAACAGCCAAATGTATGAGTCTTCCTTGGAACACCTGTTCAACTGCCATTCCAGAAATTTTTAAGCCTATGAGAGATTAAAATAAAAGCATGCCCTGGAGAAATTACCACAGAGAACATCAATATAGGTTCTTGAAACAGGTCTGTATGATTCTGAGTGGCTAAACACTATTATCCTCTGTTTTTGGAAATGTCCAAAACTGACCTTCATCAAGTAGCTACCCAGCAGTGGTTTTGGGCAGGCAATCAAAAGTAAATTCTTCAGGGCATTCAAGTATGAGATACACCAGACTTGGGAGCCAGAAAGTATTGGCTGTAGCACACAAGCTGTTAGCAAGCAAACTCAGAGGGCTCTTCCTGATCCTAAGATGAAAGCACCACTGATGGGAGCTGGGTATTGAGCATCCAGTCACCAGAGCCTGGGGTCCTTAGCACTGAAAGCCATCCTACTACCACCACCATTCTCATTTTAAGAACTAGAGGTTGCATTTGACTGTGGATCTTCCCAACCGTGCTTTGCTGGTTGTATTCTCTCTTCCTAAAGAAATAAAATGAGAAAGTACTCACAACAAAAGCAGTGGGTTTAATAAAATAAGACAAAGACTTGTATGTACTTAAGCCAGTTACTTGTAGTTTCATGATCTGACAAATCTCTTTTCCCCAAGTGGGGAATCCTGACTTAGGAAATGCTGTAGCTAGGGTGATATGGATTTTGACGACCACTGAAGTACAAGTCTGACTCTTACAAACACAGTGATATTTTCAGAAAATGCAACATCTTTATCTATTATCAAAACAACAAAGCAACTGAGAAAATTTGACCCAACGCTCCTATATTGCCTTTGGTCAGCTCTTGTGCAAGAAGAGCCGAATGGCAGAACCCAGGTCATGACGGATTTACCTACAGGAAATTATCCATCGGTTTAATGCAAGCCCCTTAAGGTTTGTCAGTGGAGGTAGGCAGGTGAGTAGGACATCATGACTGATGATCACAATGGCTGGTGATAGACTGGGGAGACCCAACATTGACATCTGACATCCAGCTGTTATCCATCATAGCTCTGACTGCTGTCTTCTGATTACTGGGGGACTGAATTATTGAGCAGACCTAATTTGTGGCGAACTGCCACTTGTGTTCTGGGAAGGGTGAATATAATAAGAAACAAATACCTCGACTACAGTTTTGTACTGTCTCCAAGTCTCCCCCACTGTGCTTCCCTGCTGGGTAAGAAAAGGCAGAGGGGAGATTTAACTGCATGGCAAATGGCTTTACATGGCAGTGACAGGTATTCAGAGGCAGGAATACTTCCTGTCATCAAAGAACCAGCCCCAAAAAAGAGTTAAGCCAGTGGAAAGGCAGCACCTTTGAAAAGGAAAAGGTGCACTTAAAAATATGGCAGGATCAAACCCTCTATTATAGTCCTCACTTTACCTCCCAAAACCCTCAGACAATGAACATAAACTTCTGGGACTATAACTAAGTGCAAAATCATCTGCAAAATCATGCTCCCATCATAAAATTTATTTGCATGTGCATTGGTGCAGAAACTGGCACTTGGCCCATCTGTGTTCATAGCCCAACTTGTCTGCCACAGAGAGCCAACAACCATGATTTTCAGTCCAAAGGTGCTCCTGACATATCAACACTCATTTTCACTACGAAATCAAAAAGAAAAGGTCAGCCTTTCAAGTTGTCCCCCACAGAAGACCATGATTTGACAGCAACACAAGGTGGAGGAGGCAATGCTGGTGTCGGGAAATGGAGCTGCCTGTGGGACATGGAGCAGCACTTGCCTCTAGCTCCAAGCCACACATCAGACACTGCCACCATGCCAGGGACCCTGAGGAGGTTGGAACTGCAAATTCAGTGTCAGGGAGGAAAGCACAGCCCTGCTGCACCATCTCACAGCCTGACTCCTGTCTTTTGGGTCATTTCCAGTTAAATGAATCAAACATGATCAGGAGTAAATGTGATCAACTAAGTGATTCATATTCACCTTATCTTTTAAGAGAGGGTGAAGTAAAACTCTCTTTGTCAAATTTGTGTAAGTTAACTACCAATGGACTAATACTGTTTCAGAGTCAGCACCGAAAGAAATATTTATCTCTATTATTTCTTGCTATAAAATTGACTCCATTCTGGTTCCTTTTTATGAAAAGTGCCTATAAATTTGCATTCCATAAGAAAGGAAGCAATAGCAAAACCAGTGACAGACTATGAAGTAATACTTTTGTATCAAAAATAGATTCTAGTGAAAAACCCCCTTTCCTTCTATTCAGAGATGCTTTCAATTATCTTAAAAGATGAGATCACTCAATGGTGCAAGCTCTGCCCTCAGCAATGTTGATACGCCATTAAAGTCAATGAGATTACACGTGTTTGAATGATAGCAGAATACAGTCCTGCATGTTTATTGCATTTGTCAAATACATTCTAAAGGATAAAAAGTGTAAAAAAAAATGCAGCCTCTGGAAATATCAGTATTTTTACTGAATAGTGCTATATGGTTTTAAGTAAGTTCATACAAAAGAGGATTTCTGGCTTTTTCTTTCAAGTGGCCTTTCACACTTCATGAATTTGCCTGTCCAGTCCTTATCTCCCAGGCCTCAATCTGAAACTTCAGCAAAATACATGAAGAAAACTCCTGTGAAATTTCAGTGATACAGCTGTCACATTAACTGTGTATACGTTTCTATTTTGGGAAGAAAAGCTTATTGTATTTTGATTAATTGTCTTTGACAGACTAATCTAGGAGCATGAATAGGTTCTATTATAGACTATTAACTCCCTAACAGTCCTGGGGTTGGGAGTGTTTCCATGAGGCAGGTCTCCTTTTGATCCTACCAGACCTTAATGATACTGTTTGTATTAACATTAGCAGTGGCATTTAAAAAAATTCAATATTAATTGAATCCTCCTTTCTTCATTATTTCCTATATACTGTGCTTTTCCATGATGACTCATGCCAACAAATGCCTAGGGAAATATCTTCACCTTGTAAGCTGCAAAATACATTCTAACATCCAGTTAATTTATGGTAGCAATTTGGAGGTCTGCTGAGCTGGACACACTGAGCTAGCTGGCAATGGATGCATTGTTGTTAAATACGAGCAACATGTGACAGTAACATCAAATTAATTTTTGAGAAAAAATCATGCAAATTTCAATAACCTAAAAAAAAGAAATTAAATAAAATGATGCTATATATTTGCAAAAGTTAATTTCTGTTGTTGTTTTATACATGTTAATTGATTATTCCTAATTTTATTAGGTGATGGAAGCAGAGATGGCACAAGTAGAGATGCCTGACTATTGAATTTGTCAGGGCTGAAGTCCTTGGCTTGGAGTTGACCAGAGGGGTAGGATAACCTTGATGACAACTCTGTTTAGCAGAAACCCCTTCGAGGAGATGAGGCAGATTGTGGAAGTCACAAGCGTCATTTTGTGAGGCTGCGAACTCACACCAAAACCACAAACTGTCAGGTCTGTGCCAGGCCTCACCTTGAATAATCCTGTGTAAAGGCTGGATCTCTGCAAAGTGCTGGCTGGGGTTTTCTAACACACTCTCCCAGCTGGGGAGTATAGAGATTGCAACATACTGGAAAGAGAGGCTTTCTACAGGTGGGTTTGACAAAGAAATGAACATCACTTTAATTAGAATTTTCCATCGGAAACTTTGCCTTTTGATGAAAAGCTCCGTTCAATATGTTAGAAAGCTATTTGGTTTTCTAGCATCTGGTAACAGCTTCGCCTCATCAAAAACTGCTGAAAATTTGGGGAGTTTCTAACATCACTGTTTCAAAGAAAAATAGCAATGTTGAAAGAAAATATGTATTCTTTGGAAGATTTAATTTAAATAAAGTTCCAGTTTATCTTCAAAAAATAATGCTTTTGATGAAAATCTTCTGGTCTGCTCTTTGTAAAGAATAAATCTCTGGATTTTTCAACTGGAAGTTGTCAGAGTAAATCCCCCAAGTCATTTATAACAAAACGCTACAAAATATTTCTAGGAACTGGAAATCCTGTAAAAATCACTCCAAGTCAGACTTTAAATATTTGTAAGGTTTTCTGTGTGTCATTCTTTTTAAAGCCCTACCAAGCACACCACAAAATTTTGATAAGAGCTGCATATCTGACAGCCCAAGCCTGACCAGTCCAAAACATAAAATGGTGCCTTAAAACTTGTTTGGGTTCTGGTGTGGGGATGGGCTCTGTGGGATGCAGCTTTCTTCAATGCTGGTTGTAGGAGACTGGTTGCAGGGTGCAAGACAGGTGTTGCTTTTTTTAATTTGCAGAAATCCGTAGCATATATTCAGAGGAGAGTTTTGTTTTCCTTTGAGAGCTACCATGTCCAGTTACTGTAAATCACTGGTTTTCCAGCTGTTCCCCAGCACCTACAGCCCCCAAAATTTGCCTGAACACAGTATCCTCTGTGCACACTAAATACAGCCAGCGAGGGGGAGAAATTTCAAATAAAATGTTGCATATTCTGCCAAGTCTGGCTTCACAACCCCCTGCCCTGTGCCACTGGGGTGGCCATGAGAAGAACAACCTGAGTGCCTTTGGTGTTCAGGCCCATAGACTTCCATGTCCAGTTCATCCTGTTCACATGCAAAATGAGGGTTTGTTCCCATATTTTGGGCTGCCTAGTCCACAGGCAATTTGCAGACGTTTGCATTCACCACAGATTTTGCCCAAACCTCTTGATTTGCCACAAATCTCTTATGGAGAAATGTGGTTTATTTACACTGGGCATCAGGTCTGGGCAACAATTTCGAGTTCAGAGAAGTGCAGGGAGGACACAGAGAGGATAAATAACAGCCTGCAATGGACCCAGGAATGGAGGGTGGAGCTCTTTGCCCAGAGCCCCAAGTTCTTCTCTCTTTTGACTTCTTGCACCACACAGAACTCACAACATCCCATAATTTAAGCAATAATGTAAGTCATGAGAAAAAAACATAAAACAAAGTGCTTATGTGGTTTATTGAAATTCAGGGAAGCTTCTATTACAGAATAGAGGCTGTATTTTTGCCGTCGTTGTAATTTTAAAATTAAAGACTGTTTTCCACCACTATGTATGTCAGGCATAACTCCTGCTCTATTCCCAAGTTCACTTTCTCAGGGGAACAAAGCTTATGTCTATCCCATTGGTCAGTTTCCCATTTTCGGTCTCACAGTAATTTTAGCACTCTTGGTCAATTTTATTCAGATTTGAAGGGGGGGCAGGACTTCCGTGAAATGTGGGGGCTTGGAAGAGAAACACTATTAGATCTCACTAAAGAGGAGCTGGGTACCAGGGAGAGCCATGCTGGCCACCAGGTTTCACTAGTAGTGCTGCTGGTGTGAAATGGCTCAGGGTATTTATTTTCCCACATCCAGCTTTCTTGGTAGGTACCTCACAGCCTGGCAGGCATTTCAGTCTTCTCCCAGTCCAGCACTGTAATGTGAGCAATCATAAATGTGGCCTGGTTAGAAGGGCAAAACTACTGAAGAAAAGATATCATCTGCTGAACAGTACTGACAGAGAAAGGGCAGCCAGCCTGGGACTGCTGATGAATGGGATCTCCTCTGAGGATGGGGCTTGTAAACTAGAAGCATCCTTGGAAAGTGCAGCCAGGGTACCTAGAAAGTGAAGACATCCTGAAATACTACAAATAAGCAGAAAAATGAGGGACTGTAAGAGCAACTTATCATATAAGAAGGTGGAAAACAATCTAGGAAATTAAAATTGCTCCAAAAGAACAGAAAACATCATAATGCATTGTCTGTTACAGGTGAAACCAGAAAGTAACAGTATTTATTGACTGCTTGAAGTAGGATGTCCTATGCCCTGTTATGTCCATATGTCATTTTAAAAAGTATTTTTTATCCAAAACTGAGCCCCTGTCTCACTCAGGGCTTTCCAGTTGAGTCCCACACAAACTTTCTACAGGATCTTGGACTGTTACCACTGACTCCTTGCTGGCCCCTGGCTGACCCCATGAAGTGAGTATCTCTGTTATCCTTTCAGTTCAGTCTGTCATCCCCTCTTTTGCAGACAGCTGGGTGTGTAGTCCCCACCACAGACTGGTTTGTTCCTCCCCTTTTGAGATTTCCTTCTGAAATCTAGTATGTTTTATATTGACATTATATATACTCGTTTTGCTAGTGACAAGTTGTGGTAATTGGTAAGAATACATAGCTACTTGGTTGTGCTTGCTATGATTGTACTGCAATACTAATTGGTGCTATCATTGATCGATACCATACTATTGATTGAGACTGTAATTGATTGATGCTAGTAATATGTAATATTGAGATATATATATATATTAATTCATATTTACTTTATTAATCATAGCTATATTTGCTGGTGGTGATTTTTGTGGTATTTGTGGTAATCTACAACAAGTAGAGAGATTAAGAGGAAAAGGCCTCCCTGTCCTTGAGTACTTTGAAATCCTATGACCCCATGGTCACAATCTCGACAGTAATCCTTAGGTCGTGACGCCTCATCAGGACCCCATGTTGTCTCACTGCAGGTGGAAGCAATGTCCAGCAGATGATGTTTTTCTAAGGGTAAAAGCACACTGCACAGTGAGGCAGAGGGAAATTTCTATCTTTCATTCTTTTGAAATAGGTTCCCTTTTTTTATGATAGCAGTGGTGAATGTAGATTAAAGTAAACTCTGTGCTATGCTGCAGGTGGTGGATCATTCTCTGAAATACACCTGCCTGAGATGAGTGCTGCTGGACACACGATGATTAGATTTCCTTCGGGTGCTACAGAAATCAGTCTATTAGTAAAAGCAATTAGTTTTTCCCTAGATTTTCATTGCAGCTTCCTGACATTGTGAGTGGCTGGGGAGCATAGCCCTCAAAATCCCAAAGCAGAGGCACTGGACTGCTGTCCACAGGAGACCAGCATGCTCCATATGGAAACACGTGTGAGCCAGGCTCTGCTCTCATTGCTTGCTTTTCAGATCACCCCTTGCAGTACTCCTATGGAAATACCATAAGCTAGAGCAATTGTGGGGGGGTTTTCTTCTCTGTTCTCTGTCCTTTTATGAATCTTGCTACTTGACAACTGTAGTGTGTAGATATTGAAGCCAATGACATGGCAAGCAGGCAGACTTCCCCCCACTCTGTTAATAAGATTTTCACAGGGAATCAAAAATCTTTCTTGCATGACTACAGGCTCAAAGAGAAAAATAGTTGTGTTTGTAGAAGGGTAAAGCTGCCTGAAAGGAAAAACTTTCTTAATTCCTCTAATCTGGGATCTTGATATTGAGTGAATTAGTGGCTGGCCAAGTTGGGCTAATTTTAGAAAGCTGCAAACACATATAAAACAAACAAATAACCTTCCAGCCAAGAGCATTCTTGAATGAATTGTGGCAATGTGGCACTGTGGCACAAGGGGACGAAAAGTCAGCCCCTTTGTGGCATCACACTGAAACTAACTCACTTTCACAGCACCTTGTGGCCACCATCCATTTACAACATTTAAGGATGCACCAAAGCACAGTTAGTTGTGAGTGGGACAGAAGAGCAGCTTGGAGAGACGGTGTCTGACACTGGAGAGGCTGCTGCAGCACAGGAAGCCTTGGGAACTTCCATCAGGGACCTTAAATCTGACCAGAAAGATCTGAACTCACTCCTGAATAGAAAGAGGACTTCAGCAGGAAGCATAGAGAGGAAAACAGCTTTGTGTTATCATTTGCAGAGGCTGAAGAGAAGCTTCAAGGATCTATGCCAGGCTATCACCTCTGCTCTCTCCCACCTCTTCCCACCTTTTCTTCTTTCTTCCACCACACTTCTTGTCCTTTTCATCCGCATGGTTTGAAGCAACAATGTTGTTTTCTCTTGCTTTATTTGATAGACCATTATGAACATTAAAATCAATATAAATTAAACCTATCACTATATATCTATATATCAATGCATATTGATAATACAATAATGGCAGAATATGTATGTTGTATAACATAAGCATGGTACATGCTACATGTATGCTAAATATATGACATGCTGATATATATTATATATCCATATATATATTCTAGATGTATATTTTTTATGTATATGTATATATGCTTAAATTTCTTTAAGGCTCACAGCTTTACTAGATTTGCTTGGAAAGCGTAACAAAACAGATAATTCTTTCTGCCATTGGTTTAGCTGGAATTTGTTAGCAGTGTCTACTATTGGTAAGTTAAATAAGAGGCTGATTTAACTAGGGCAGCCCTCCCATTAGATTTTTACTTGCATTTTCTACCCCGTTAAGCATCACAGCTGAAGTGAAATCAATTGGCACCATCTGTCAGGATGCTTATTTTCAGTTGCCTATTGGTAGAACCTAATCTCAGCTAATGTTTCAGCTCATGCTTTAACTTATCTGCCAGTAGCTGCATATATTATTCCCAATTCCTTTATCAAAATGTAAGCATAAAACAAAAGCTGAAGGGGGTCTCCAACAACAGTATTTTTTTCTCCTAAAGGAAGTATAAGCAGTGGAGCAGGCTCTGTGAGATGCTCCCTATTCCCTGTGGAGCTGTGTGTAGCTGTCTGTGTACTCGCAGGGGTACACAAGCTCTTCTCTTGGGGTACAGTGGTCAGGGCGGGTCAGTGACTAAAGATGGAGAACAGGAGTGAAGTTTTCCATGTGATGAAGTTAAAGCACATTTTACATCATCCGTAAGACAGCCAAAATAATAAGCATGATTTGTTTTTCCAGAAGTACCAGGCACAGAAGTCAGAGGAGGTGAAAGCACCTCATCAAATGAGGCCCAAAGGGCATCATTACAGAGAAGACATCTGTGCACACACTGAGCTGGATGATAAACTGCGGTGAGCCCAGGAGCTGCCACCCAGAACCAGCCATCTTCCAGCGCCCTGCAAAAAAACATCCTGTGTTATTTCCAAGATGCCATGGGAGGGCTGCTTCCCATCCAGCCCACACTAAGTGTGTCCACAAAGCTCTCACAGTCTAGAATTTGCAGCACATGCTTGTGTCCTCAGCTCCCTGCCTGCATGGAGACCTTGTAGTCACCTGTGGACCACCAGCAGGATGCACACCAGCAGGATGTGCTGTGCTCTGCCCCAATGTCCTAACAGGGCACTGAATCCACAGCTGGCCTTCAGCATGGCACATGCTGCAATCCCTGAGGGCAGCTTTGCTTTATGCCACATTTGAAGAACCATTTAAAGGTTGGGGCCACTCTTGGAGCAGTGTGGGGACCCTCTGCAACCTTGGACCTGTTCCTCTCATGGGTGTCCTTTCCTGCAGACCACTTAGGGCAGGACACAACCCCTTTTCTTTTTGCACAGTAGCCAGCAGAGGGGCACCCAAGGCAGCCCTAAGGCTTCCTCTGACTGTTGTCATCAGACAAATAACAACTTTGTAAAATATACTCTTAAAATCAACTGATTTCCAAAACCAGATTGGACATACGGTGTTAGGAAAAGCCTTGAGTGGATAGAAAACATCTGATCCTTGCTACCTCACTGCCTGTTGATGCTTTGGTGAGCAGTCTGAAGGCACTTCCTGTTTTTTTATATAGGTTTTCCCCATGTTTTGCAAAGAAAGTCTGCTTTTTTTACAAAATGAAAGGCAAACAGAAGTGCTACTAACTCAAAATGCAAGTCCTTATTTTTATAGGCATCGTCCTGTGAAACACACAAACACTGAATCAAACAGATGAAAAAAAAAGCCTAGAACTTCTCCAGGGCCCTGAGAACAAATGATAGAAATCACCAGTTCCTGCTGAAGGTGAGCAGAATTGATTTGCAACCAGAAGAAACTGCTTAGCTGTGCATGAAGGGCTCAATCCTGCTGTGCTGACTCAGGCAAATCTGCTGCTTAAACACGCAGCCTGACACTTCAGATAAGGTATTTTTCCAATGCTCAAGATCTCTGTATGAAATCAAATCAATGACTCTGTACCCTGCACGTGCACATGTGCGTGTGCATCTCCGTGATGGAGCATAAGTGGGCTCCTCCCAGCTGTGGGAGAGCTGTGCAGGCAATCTGGCTTTTTTAAGCCGTGTGTCTGCAGTCATATTCACCAGGCCAAATTCAAACAGAGCCACTGGGCTTTCCAAGCTGCCTGAAAAATGAAAGTCAGTTTTTTCACCGTGCACACAGGACCCTCTCTGAGCTGGGTCACACCGTATGGTAAAGGCAACCCAGACACTGCCCTCAAAACCCATGCCCAGTGCTAAAAAACTGGTCTCCCAAATTTCAGAAACTGGGGGCAGGAGGTAGAGTGGTTATTTTTCCCTAATGGAATGACCATTGGGAAATGGTCCTATCTGTGGGACCCTACAGATATTTACTACATTGTTTCTGCAAGGTGAAGTGACCTGGACAGAGAAGGGGGAGTAGGTGACAAAAATTGCAGATGACACTAAATTATTCAGGATACTTAAACCTGAAGCTGACTTTGGAGACCTGCAAAACTGCTTCATGGTGTTGAGTGACAGGGCAATAAGTGAAAAAACTGATAAGCAATAAAAAAGGCTGATAAGCACTGAACAACTTATCAGCCTTTGATAAGGATGCTTAGGACAAAAAAAGATGTATGAAATGACAGGCCTTCCTTGCTACTGCATATGAAAGTGGCTTTGTCATCACTGTGAAAAGTTCTCTGAAAATATCTGTCAACACTTGAAAGCTGTTAAAAGGCAAATTGAATGTTAGGACTAGTTAAGAAAGTGTAGAGCACAAAATGAGGCTCCTCATTTAACCTGTGAATAAGTCCATGGTGTTCGTGTACCTCAAAGTCTTTGTGCAGCTCTGGTTATGTCATCTCACACCAAAAAGGAAAAAAAAAAAAAAAGGATGCCTGGAAGCATCCTCTACAAAGATAAGGAGTGGCTTCCACTGATAGAGAGCTAAATCCTCAGAGCAGCCTCAGTCTGGAAAACCAACAGCCACAACAGAAGCTGTGGACATGAGGGATAGAAAACAACGGATGGAGGTTTTATCCCTGACACTGAGTTCAGCAGGAGCCATGAGCATAAAGCTACCACCCTGGGGTGAGACAAATTCAGAGATCTTTGATTCCATGTGGGATTGCCAGGGTACAGTTCTGGCTTGGGGAGGTCCCATGTCCCTGACTGCTGGAAGCTAAATGTGATTTTTCTGCCCATTCCCTATTTTTGTACTCTATTTTGTACTTTTACTGGTGGCCACTTCCACAAGCAAGACACTCTCCAGGTGGACCCTTGAGCTGACCTCACCTGTCTTTTCTTCCATTACACATTCTTGCATTGAGTGTATCTGGATGGAGAAAGCTGTCGAGATATATAAAGTAACCTAATAAGAAAACCTAGTAAGTTAAGAAAACTAAAGACAAATCTTGCTTGTGCTCTCTTAACCTAAACACAGCCACTGAAGATAATCCTGTTTCCTCAAGGATTAATCACACACCTAACTGATTTATTTGCCATGACTTATTCATAATCTAAGAAGTGGTTGATACAGTCAAGGCTGCAAAACCATTGGAGAAGCCTCACTTTGATGGCTTCTTTCTGGCCAGAATTCAAGCTTAAACAGAATATAAATTATTAAATTGTGCCTCTAAGACCCTGTGTTCTGATTTTTTCCTTTTCCCTCTCACAATCTTGAGCGGCAGCAAGCCTGTAGTGGTGTGTAAATGTAGGTGTTAACAGTGCAGTCTTTGATGACTTTCATATATAGTCTCAGCAGGAGACAGTACTACTTTCTTTAAAATTATTTGTGTTGTTATGTTGCCTTATTTAAAAGTTAATGGAAACCCATTTCTATCCTGATAAATGGTTATTGGTGTCTTTATCCAGAAGTGAAGAAACATGAGACACCCTGACACTTACTGAGTGTGGAAGTCCTTCACTTCAGCACTTAGGGCTGAATCTGCCCTGATGCATCAGGGTGCAAAAGGCAGATTCATCAGCTCCTGCAGGAACCTGCCAGTTTTTTGCTTCACAGGTAATCTGTGTGCCTCTGACAGTGCCTGGGGATAGTAAAATCTGGTCTTGAATAGGACTTTTCATGGAAATTCTTGCTGATTGTACATATGATGGCAAGACTTGGAGGCAACTGAGCTACCTTTGGGTCATCATCACTGCCTGGTAAGAGCACCTGGTGGTGAATAAAATTGTCATCTACTTATTTAACTGGCTTATTGTTGCTGTTGTGTTTTGTTTCAAATTTATTTTGCTTATTTGAAATAATAACATGGGTGCTCATAGATTGTCACTCCTTTATGCTTGAAAGGTATGTAATTTTTTTTCTTCCCCTGATGTATTAGGGGAGAACTTTTAATCCTGCAGGTTTCAATATAATGCATAAATATAGTTGACAATAAAACAGCTCTGCTTGTTTCACTTTTTATTAATGGTGCTAGTTTATCCTTATTGAAGTCCATAGATTTCCAGCAGAACAAGCAGTAAAGAGGTCACCACAGTGGAAGCTACCCCCATATGAAAGTGGGCACTAAAAGCTGTACAGTGTCCTCAACACACGCTCCTAGATTGACTGTAGGCAGCTATTTTTAAGAAAGATTGCTCGTGGCTTTTTACCATGTAAAACCCATGTGACATTTGAAGTGGTTTAATGAGTAGAAGATAGTATGTAGTGGTGGGGCAAGCTCAGCTCATAGTTTGACACAGGAGTTTAAAGGAATAGAGCATCCAGTGGGGTGTAGTATTCATAAGGGTGAACTGAGGCCAGCAGAGGTTTCTCACTTGAATCCTCTTGCTTTGGGTGTACAAGGTGCCTGCAAGATCATTCACCACGGCTTTTAGAAACCATCTCTCACACCTTCCTACCACTTTACCCATGAGGTACCCAATGTTTCAGTGTCCCTTTCCACTCTAGGCACAAGCAGAAAACATGTTGGGTGACTGTGGTAACTGCTTACTCATAGGAAAAAGCCGACAAGCCCAGGAAACACATGAAACATTAAAAAATGGAAAGTTGACGGAAGAGGCGTGAGCAACCCCACACGACACTCCGCCTCTTCTCGTCATGGGAGAAGAAAAATGCTTCAGAGAAGATCATATGTCTCCAGAGGGCTCACTGCAATGTGCAAAGGACAGGCTGTCTCAAGAAACGTTTTTCATTCTCTGTGCCTTGGGGCGGGAGGAAAGGCCGACGCGAACGCCACGGGGCCTGTGACAAGGGAGGGAAGAGGGGGCCATAGAGGGGCGCGTGGTGGGAAATGTGTGCATCCCTCTGCCCACAAATCCAGGGAGGGTACTCCATCAGAAAAACCCCAGGGGCTGCGTTAGTCTCATCACAACCCCAGCCACAAAATTGTTGCTAGAAACTCCGTGCAGTGACTCACCCTGCTGACAGGCACTCTGCGTGGGCCGATGGGCGACACAGGGAGCCCGTGGGGTTGAGCCAGAGCACTGTGTGCACCCCGGTGGAAAACAGCAGGCCGGGCTGGTGTGGGAGGTGAACAGGGGCAGGGCAGGGGAAAAACACCCACACTGCTGCCTCCATGTCACCCTTCACAGCACGGGGATGCCAACAGGAACCCACTCCCTCACGGCACGGCATCACAGCCCAGCAGGGCACTGGCATTCCCAGCAGGCACAGCTGCCCCCTGCACACACCACTGGCATCTGATCTGCCTGCCCTGCATCAGGCCAAATTCCAGCGTCAGCCCTGGCCTGCTTTCCGGCTGAAGCTTCCTGCAGGCTAATATTCGGCTAATCCTGCACTGCACATGGCAGCTGCTCTGACACGGCCTGCTGCAATGTCACCAGCTGCCTAATGGCCATCTCTGCTATCCTTCAAAGGCACCAATACTCTAGGTATTTGCTGCAGAGAAACCATGGAGAAAATCTGTTTGTGGAGGAAAAAGAGGACATTTGAACAGATGTGCTGCTCCCATGCATGGTGGGTCTGTCGCCTTGTGCTGAAGGCAGCAGAAAGCACAGACCACAAAACCAGCAGGGAAATGTTGAGTGGAAGAGCTCTGTAAAAGCACCCAGCACTGATGGGGGAGCAAGATCCAGCACCCTGGGACACAGGGAGGGCCCCTGGAGGCCATCAATCCACTCCACCTCACCATCATGGCCATACCCAGCCCCAAGCTTGTGTCATGGCTCAGTGATGGTGAGATTTAAGAGAGGACCAAGTAGTACAAGTGTTGGAATAAAAGTGATCTGCCCTTCCTGAGCACCAAAGCTGGCACCAATGCACACAAGCAGGCGCCCAGAGTTGCAGGGCTTGTGCCCAGCCAGTAACAACAGCAAGGAGCAACAAAGAGTCACCAGCTCCCCAAATTTCCAGATGTCTCTCCCAACATATTAGCTAGATTGTTTCTGAAAACTAGAATCTGAACTTGAATTGAAGCCAGGATGTTCTTTCCATGCTTTTGGAAGAGGACTTTTCACTACTTTTATTCATTGAGCTGCCAAATGACTGGGTGATTTTGTCATGAGATTCTAATTTACTCAGCCCTGCCGCCCAGCTTATTTAACTGCGCTTTGCGAATTTCTAACTGTGACCCACAAAAGCACCTGTGCCCTTGCAGGGCCATCATCACTGCCCAGCTCCTCTTGTGAGGTGACATCTGCCAGGGTAATTAGGGCAGGTCTGTGGTTGGCACCAGGCAGAACTGCTTCACCGCAGGTCTGCTCAGGATAATGAACTCAGCTAAGCGCTTAAGAGACATGCTTTCTTACCAAGCCATCAAGAATTAATGGGGAAGAAATTAGTGTTTCCTAGCTCACTCTAGAGAAGGAAATGGTACTTTCCCATTTCATCACTTGCAGACTCTCTGCAAATTGTAGGGATACCAAGGCAGTGCTAATGTTCACACTGAGAAAAGCTACCTGGAGTCTCGCAAACAGGCGGTGTTAAGGGAAATGCCTGGTCCTATTTCTGTGTTTCCAGGCTGCATTTGCATCAAGAGCAGCCTCTAATGGGGCTAGTTGGGAATTTTCTCTTGAATTTATTTCTGTCCAAATATGCAGCTTTGTTTTATAAGCTGTCAGAGACACTAAAATAGAAGCACGGTCTGCTCCATTGCACAGCCAGGGGCTGTTTCTGAGGTGGTATGACCAACCTCTCCCAAGCTCTCTTCCCCATGACAGCATGGCATCCCCAGGCTTTGGGGACATGAAGCAGCTTGCTGTGTGTGGGCAGGGCGGGGGAACACGGAAAAACCCCAGTGTCTGTGGGAAAACCAGCCCCACTGCTCAGGTCCCCAAGGCAGAGATTTGGCTGCTAGCCAAATCTGCCCCTCTTGCAATGAGTTTGGGAGGTGGCAACAAGGCCAGGGGCAGGCCAAAAGCTGAGCAAACCGGGAAAGGGGCGGCTGCTTCTTGTGCTCCTTGCACTGATGTTGTTTCTGGCGGCCAGCTGCCCAGATGTGTGTCTTTCTGAATGAGAAATTCTAGTTTACGTTTTGTTTTTCTCCCACTTAGACAACCTCACAAAAATGAGATTTTGAGCTTTCACCAGTTTGTTTTATTTTGCAACATGCTTTGAAAACTAGGGAGGAAAACACACACAGCAATTTTCATCTTGCTTCAGTTCAGTTTTGCTGGGAATTTGGAGCAAAAGCAGGAGTCATTCACTTCACAGTATGCTGCTGATGTGCCAAAATACCACAGAAAGTCAATCTGCACGGATGAAAGCAGGAAGTAGCAGGAATTTCTGGAGCAAGATTGTTCACATGACCATTCTGGGGCAGTTCTACAGATTCAAAAGTCTGAAGTTCATGTACAGTTCAAGTATTTCTTGAACATTTTATTGGAGTGAAACTCCACAGCATTTGTCATTTACTCACTGTTAGGTTTTTATAGCTTGAGGGGCGTTGGCTGCCACTTTCTCTTATGTTCTTCAGTTATTTGCACCTTATGTCATTAACCTAGATCCATGTTCACCTTTACAAGGACATCGAGTCCCAAAACATCAGAGATTCAAGGGGTCAAGCACATAGCAGATTTCTAAGGTTTATCTTAAGTACATTCCTCAGCACAGGAAGAATGCTCTGGTCCTGAAAAGCCCCTAACCAGTGGTAGGAGAGATGGAAATATGCAGAGTATGGAGTATAGTATGCTCAAGTCCTTGCTGTATAGGTCTCTGCCATAATTTTCTCAGCATTTGTGATAAGGAGTTTCCAAACAGTAACTCCTGCAAATACCTTGAGAGGATCTTGTCCCAGAAATTCAGAAAAGAGGGAGAAGAAATGCCTCAATGAAGAGGAAACCTGAAGAGAAAAATACTGTGGTCAGCTAACTCCAGGTTCTCCTGGAGCTGAAGTGCGGTGTTGTGCACAGCCATTTTCCCAGAAGTTCATGCTCCCCTTCCCAGCCCATTAGGCTGATTGCTGGACCACATCAGGAATAGACAGCACTGAAATACTTAAGGCTGCTGCTCCTTTCCATTATCCTTGGCATTGACCAATGTATTTTGAGCCCTTAAGTATCTAAGGGCTTGAGCTGGACAGTAACAGTCACCTGACTTCAGAGAAGTTGGGTTAAACTAAGCAGCCAAGCACACTGTCTCCAAGCATGAATACGTGCAGATTTTCATGGGACTCTTTACTTATTCTTGATGACAGCCAGCTGGATCTCCATTTGTGATAACCTGATGCTTCCCCTCAGAGAATTAGTGTTACAGTTTAGCTATTATTTTCTTGGGTGTGATGCTCGCCTTGGGATCTGTGTTTTTAGATGTTTTGGCTAATGTGACTTGTTCATATAAAAATAAGGTCAGGAAAGATATTCTCTGCTTTGCCATTGTAAAGTATAGAAGCAGTTGTTCTTTGACAAGTTCTGTTGTCTTGTGATTTGTAGTAGAGACTGAAAATTGAGCTTGTGATTTGAATCCGCCTAGGGAGAGTTCTTATATAAAAGTAGTGTTTACATTAAAAACATCCCAGAAAAATTTAAGACTGTGAAATCCATCAATCAGATGTTAGAAAAGGTCAGATTTTAGGTTTTCTGTCAGCTCTATGCTCTCAAATTCCCTCCCTTCTCCCTTCAGCACATTACATAAAGTGTTGTCATTAATCACAGTACTGCATTTTTTTTTCCCATTTCTCTGTGTAGTTGGTTAGGAAAAGTTCCCACTGATCTGGTAGCTAATTCTACAGATTCATTTATACCTGTGTGCCTAAGACAACACAGTAAGCAGGTAGGAATCATCCACAGTCCCTGTGTGCAGTTTCCATTCAGAGAACAAGAGGATTACAGTTGGGTATCTTTGATGTGCATTGCCCAAAACACAGGAGGAGGCAACTTTTCTCCAACCAGCACTTACCTGAAAGGTCTCTCTTTGGGTTTTCCTCTGTGCCATCCTCTCAGCTCCAGGGATGGCATGTCATGCTGCCTGTTCTCCTGCTTCTGAAGGGTTTTGTCTCCTCCCTCCCTTCCCAGGCAGTAATGGCCTTTCACCCATCATATTCAAGTGAGTGGCTTTGCCTGCCTGCTTGGCTTTGCTAAGTGACCTTTTCCTCTGTTTAGTTTTAGACATCAGGTTTGCAGCAGTAAATAGCTTTCCCTTGCCATTTCTTCAGGTTGTTAGGCCAGTGATCATGCAATTAAGAGCACTGCTGCACACTGGGCCTCTTTCTTTCGAGACCACCTTTGCAATGAACTGCTATGTATTTTTCCTCATTCTTTCAAGTCTACATTTTTTGCTACAGTAGTTTCAGTCTACATATCTGTCTGATTCTTGTGTGTTCAGTAAAACAATCTGTTAAATATATGAAAGGGTGAAATATTGGCTAAGAATATTTTTATCAAGCTTTGTGTTGTTTTCCTTTCATCCTTCTGATGTTAAGATAGATTATTTCTGCCATACGAAAAAAGCCTTGAAAAAACCTCTGGGGACTGGAGGAGGACCCCAAACAAAAAAAACCAAACAAACAAAAAAAACCCCAAAAAACAAAAAACAAAAAACCAACCAACCAACAACAACAAAAACAAAAAAAAAAACCCAAACAAAAAAAAACTAGCCATCCCCCCAAAAAACAACAAAAAACCCCAACAAAACAAAATAAATAACAACAACAAAAAAACCCAAAACAAAACAAACAACCACAAAACACAAACAAACAAACAAACAAACAAACAAACAAACAAACAAACATACCACCCAGGAAACTGCAAAAAGTGAAAACAAGAACAGAACATTGAGAGAACACCAAAAATATATTTTATCACAAGAGGGCAGTGCATATTAACAAGAGGAAATAATCCACATTTCACAGGAGGCTAATCCCTTTCTTTTAAAAATTTCCAAAAGCTCTGCTGTCAGTACTAACTTTAAAAAAAAATAAAAAAGGCAGAAAAGTCTTAGTATGCAATAGCAAACCGTGCCTTGTGAGGTTTGTTGTACACTGGAACTGAAGGAATCTGCTCCTGGGTATTGTGATTTTGTAAGAGAAATGAGAAAGCTCTGGGTGGCACAGGAGCCACTGGTTGCCCCCATTTTCCCATATCCCTGGCAGACCGTGATGCTACCTGGTGAATCGACATTTATTTTGCTCATGTATCATAACACCAGCAGAATGACCACTCTCATATCAGATGTATTTATCCTGGAAAAAAAGAAAGAAATGGAGATGGTGTAATACAATTAATTGTGTTACATCAAAAGTTAATTTTGCACCTCTGTCCCTTTGATCGCTTTCTTAACTATGTTAATTTGAAATGTGCAATGTGAGTTAGATTTTCCTAGAGATACACATCCTCTTTTGTTCTACGCTATCTCTTTATGGTTCAGATGACTTGTGAGCCATCCAAGTGACGTCTGCTCTGAAGTCACATCTCTTCTTGTGTGAGGAAATCCATACAGTGTTTTTGGGGAGAGAAGAGCGTGTTTTCAAGGAAAGCATAGAGTAACTTTGCCGGCATCTGTTTAAAGGTCGGATAACACTGATACTAACCCTTTATGGACAGTTACCTGTATTTGCCTAGGAGCAACAAAGTGCTATAGTCAAGAACTCAATGCTCAAGTGGGAGTTACTGTGAAAAGTTGTCACTATTTCTCACGCTCACACAGAGGGCACCATCACAAGGCATGCACCCAGTGCCACTGCCAGCACATCTAGGACCTGAGAGCCTGCACCTGTGCAAGATTCAATTAGAGCCCACTGATCTTGTTTGTAGTTTGGAGCTTTTCTGTATTTGTTTGTGAAACAGGATGGGTGCAGTACAAAGTGATATGCTTAGTAGTCTAGCATTAAAAACCCATAGACTTGCAACAAATACACCAATTCCCCATATGTTTATCAACAGGAATACAGAAATACAAA
This sequence comes from Acanthornis magna, assembly GCA_036785705.1. Taxonomy (NCBI): domain Eukaryota; kingdom Metazoa; phylum Chordata; class Aves; order Passeriformes; family Acanthizidae; genus Acanthornis; species Acanthornis magna. The sequence continues at coordinate 30,927,327 of JAWUZG010000001.1, forward strand.
CCCAAGAGCAGATTTAAAGGCTTTCCTAAGAAAAGCCTTTGGTGTCTCTGCTAAAGAAGGTTGTGTAAGTGAATTCTCAGAGGCCAACTGATACATTCATTCATCAGAGGCTGTTGTCTTAATTTCATACAGTGTGGTTTAGCATCAAGACTTAAAAGATAACTCTGTGTGCTGTGGGACCATGCAGTGCTGCCAGCTTCTGGCTGATGAGTAGCATTGTTCTCTTTTGTGGAGCAACAGCCTGTGTCAGCTGCATCCTGCAGTGCAGCCAGATAAAAGTTCCTCATGGCTTCCACTGGGCTAAAACAGCTTTTATTGCACTCTGTTTTAAAAGTGACATTCCTGATAATGTAATTCACATCTAAATCGTATGTCAAAACATTTTCAGGTATTTACAGGCTCAACAGTGCAGTAATGCTTCTGTAAATAGCATTAAAAAGTAAAGTATATATTTGACAAACAGAGAAAGGAAACCAGGTAGCAGTCAATAAAACCTGAAACTATTAAAATTTAGAGAATAAGGGAAACTAGAGAGAAGTCTATAGCATAAAAAGGGCATAAGTATTAGTATGAAATCAGGCAATGTAGTTGATGGAGGTAGCAAAGTGTTTAGAAATTAGAAAAGGAAAATCTCAGCAAATATATCTGACATATTTCAATAGGAAAGACATGGTGCACTTGACTATATGAATATGAAGAAGAATAATAAATACCCACGGGAACAAAAAGCAGTTGTCTGAACAAACATCTGTGCCACTGACAACATTTTTTGAGAAATTTGTAATACTCTAGTGAATTACAGCTGGATGCTGGTAAAGTGTTGGTATTGTGCTAATACTGCAAAAAAGCATAGAAGGACATATGAGGTAACTGGTAACTTTTTCTCAGCAAAATAATTGAAAAGCTCATAAGGGAGTCAACAAATATAGCCTTAAAAATAAGAATGTGATTATTTCCTGACAGTTTATGGACAACAGCTCCTATTAAGCAAACCGTAGTTTTCTACTTAACATCACTTGCTATTTAATATTTTAAAAATAACTCAATAATACACTAATAAATTTCACTGAAAAGAGAACTGACTTAAAATATGATTGTCCACAAGGAATTTTCTTTTAAAGGAGATGCAAAAGCATTCCCATGCCCAGCCTACTATTCAGCTTAATAATTCAGGCAGCCATGCATAGAGCTGGTTTTAATATTGGAGGCCTATTTAATCAGATGCATTTTAATGCAGCCAATGTAAAGTTCTACATCTAAATTAAGGAATTTAGGCCTACAGAGAAAATACTGAATGTTGGAAAGGGATAACTGAAGTCAACCAGGTCCTCCAAGTGAAAATTCAGCATAAATTTCCAGTGTGATAATATGGAGAGAAAATCAAATGACAGTCCTTAGATTTTCTAAATATAAAATTAGCAAGAAAGTAAAAGGAAGTGGTTTTACTTCCAGATGAGGTGTTGGTAAGAATTAATATGGTGACTGCAATTTTGGTATTGATAAGGTAAAAGAATCATGACAAATACTCAAAATGTCAAACGAACATACTTGAGTGAGAATCAGAGTATGAAATCTGCTTAGATTATCAGAGCGAAATTGAGAAGTGACTCTATAAAGATTAGTAAGAAACTTGTAAGGGGAAAAAAGGACAATTAAAGCCTTTCTTATACTGAAGAAAGTCGAGAGAGACAGACCAGTGGTTTATCTTGCTTTACAATCTCTGAATATATAAGTTCCAAACTTCTGTGGAAGAATCTGTTATTTTTCATTGCAGCTATTTTTTGTCAAGTTATATGACTACACTTAAGTCTTTAGATTCCTGTACAATTAGTAGCTAAGTATCCATAAGAGCGTATAAATTTCCCCTCTTAGATATCTGTTGTAGGATAGGATGAATCACTAGTGTAGGTTGCTCCACAATGTAGAACATCATGATTTCATTGCAGATTCATTGTGGATTCAGCATAAATTCATCTTCACTGGAAGGCCAACGCTGCTGTGTGGTGAACCATGGCCTTGGATGCTTCACCACCCACTGAAGGACACTGGAGCACTGTCTGGAGCAGTGCTGGAGGACAGACACTGCATAGAGCAGGACTGTCTCCAAACGATGCCATGGGATTTGGAAAACTCTTCTAAGGTGGCACAACCAAAACGACTGCTCAGCTCTCACGGGCAGAGCAGCAGATGATATCCATATACTGCAGGAACATCCTGATACCACAGAGTTGGCGATCCTTTCCCTGAGGGTATCTGAGAGTAAAGAAAAAGGGGCAGGATGGAAAGTATGAACAAAATGTGGTGGGAATTAATTGTTTAAAAATAATAAGCATATCTCTGGAAATGTCTGGTGATCACAGATTTCTTAGCCTTTGGGCAGGTCTAGGAAACATGTCTTATGGCTGAGGGAGCTGGATTTGTTTAGTCGCAAGAAGACGAGGCTTGGAGGGACCTCGTTGCTCTCTGCAACTCCCTGAAAGGAGGTGGGGGCCAGTCTCTTCTGCTGTACCTGCAGTGAGAGGACCAAAGAAAAGGGACTCAAACTGAGAGAGGGGAGATTCAAATTAGATACTAGAAAATAATTGTTCACTGTTTGGGTAGTCAGGCATTGGAATAGGCTGCTCAGGGAGATGGTGGTGTCCTCAGCCCGAATATGTTTAAGAGGTGTCTGGATCTGGAGCTGGGTGATGGTTTAGTGGTTTAGGATTTACAGGGATAGTGCTGGATGGATTGCTGGACTTGATAATTTTAAAGGTCTCTTCCAGCCTTGATGATTCTATGATTCTTATTTCAACTCATGAACCTTCTGTTATATTTCTTCTCCCCCGTCCAGTTGAGGAGGGACATGACAGAATGTCTTTGCACTCGGCATCCAGCCAGGGTCAAACACCCACATCACTCTGGCCAGGAAAGCTCTCCACTTGTATTACTAAGCATTCAGTCTCAGCAGACTGGCAGTTGATTGAATTATAGATTGACTAAAAGTTAAAAGAGTATATTGTTCTTTTGAATTTTGTCTCTTCTTTTGAGCTTACTAATAATCATCCAGATGAGCACTTACACCTTTTGCTTGAATAGTCACCTAATTTGCCCAAGTACTCTCACAAATGGTGGTACCATGCTGTTCACAGAAACATGAGATGAAGAGCATGCGCTAAATTTGGGCTTCCTTCCATCAGTATTTTTCCATTTCTTTTAAAGCACTGTTAAGACCAGGACTCTGTCTCAAATGACATGGCAACAACTGTAGCGAAAATATGTCTTCTCTCTGAATTCCAGAATGAAACTTTCTCTTTCTTCCTGTCTGAGAACCAGATCATTTTCCCTCTGCTGCTGGATTCAGCTAGAGCTCAAACAACCTTGAAATCCAAAATGTGGCTGGTGGTGTCCTCCCTGCTTTAGAGCTCCTCATAAGAGCCGGGGAAAAGTCTCTCCACTGATTCCCAGTCATCACTGAGGGCTACCTCAATGACACAGCCCTAATTTCCAAGTGATAATCAGGTCAAGCCGCATCTTTCTCAAATATTAAATTAGAGTGCAGATGCCACAATGAGAGCCGTGTAGCTCTCCTCCACAGCAGAACACTTAGTCTAAAGTGCCCAAAAAGTACCGAAGAAGCATTTTGGATAAAAACTTACAGAGCAAATTGAATGAAACACATCTTTACAACTTTAGTAGAAAGGTTATGACATAATTTTAAAACTTACATCGAGGGATTAGTTTTCAAAAAGGAAACAAATAACCAAACATTCCAAAATGCCAGGGGGGTGAAGGGGTTACAATAACATTTTTTTAGAAATGGTGATGCCCCTTTGCACACCCATGCATACATTTCCTAAACTGAAGTTGCAGAGATTCTATGCATTGGGTATCCAAGTGTTTGCTATTGCTATATATTTTCAATCTGCAAATATTCAGATACCATCATGTTTGGGTCGTGGATAAAACCCTGAGACAGATGGAAGAGAGAGATACTGTACTTACACAGGACATGGTTTGGTGAAGTGAAGTGTGGTTATTTGTTTCTAAAAAAATAATACTTGACCTAGTTTAATTAAATGTGGGTTGTGCTTCACCATTTGAAAATTGGTTACTAAGAAATTACATTGCTCCAAAAAAAACCACTATAAACCAATCATTTTTGTAGTCTGTTCTCAAAGTAATAGAATAGATAAGGCCACTTAAACCTATGTACCGTATTTTCTTAAAAGTAGCAGTGCTGAAAATGCTGGTGGTTTAATACTGCAGTGTAACCAGAATATGTTATTTATATGTCTCTATAAAGCAGGTGGCATTTGAGCATGGTTTCACTCTTCATGGGTAAATTCTCCTTTCATACCTACTGTAGGTGGTGAAAGAAAGTGGTGATTTAGATCTTTATTTTATTAAACTCAAATTTAAAATTATACTTATATATGGCTTTAGCAAACACCTTTAGTTATTGAAGTCCTTAGGAGAACACCCTAATACATGCAAGTGACTTCCACTATGGGATCTACCTATTACTGGTCACAAGACACCAGCCGAAAATGAAAACCCAGCATCTTCTGATCATTCCCAGTGTGAGTCAGGTGTCAACTAATGACAACTCTGCAACCTGCTGCCAGGCTGGCAATGATTAGAAGTTGTAAGCAGCAACAGGATGTTTAGGTGGTCTTTATTTAGAAGAGTAATAAATTAGTCTCTTCATGAGCTGTTTCCCTCTAAGTAGTGACATTAAAAGTGAGTCTTGGCTCTGAGGACTGGAAGAGTATGAAAGGGGCTTTGGGATGTTTCTGAGCCTGTTAAAGCCACACCAGTTGACTGCAACTACTGATCAGCTCTCCTTGTCTCTGCGCTGATTACCAAAGGAATGCCAGATTTTGCAATAACACCTGCATTATTTCTTTCTCTACTTCACAGGACCCTTGTTTCAACCACACATCATCACAGACTTGGTAGGCAACAGGGCCACAGAATGCAGGCAAGGCATCCATTTGGGGAAAATAAATGAGGACAACTGGGTAAGCATATGGACAACAGCTGGATCCACAGCCTGACAGGGTTGTTACTATTACTTAGATGTTTTCCTCCGGGGATTTCCATTCCTGAGTAGTAGAAAGGATGAGAAGTGTAAGTGTTGGCACAGCTAAGGCAGACACTGGAAACTTTCATGAATAATTGTCCAGCGCATTTTTTTTTTAAATCACTGCTCCCTGGACCCATTTACCTGTGGACATTGAAGCAACAACTTGCTGCTGTTGGGAGGGCAGAAAGTTCTGCTTATTTACAGAGTCCTGATTTTTTGTTATGTCTTTGTGGAGCAATCTTGTGCTGAAAAATGCTCCCAAAACACAACTGTTCTGATCAACCAAATGGATTGGCTGGATGCTAAGTGACATGTTCTCTGTGGACTTACAATACTTTCTTCCATGCCTCAGCACTGATTTTTGAAGTCAGAGTTGATAAACTAATTTATTTTTTTGCAAAAGTTAGTAAGCCACAAGTGGCAATTATATAACCAGGATCTCATGTCATTTAACACTGGCACAGGAAAATGGCTGGACCATGCTGGAAAAGGTGAGCTATTGATGGGACAGATGGCCACAAAATGAGAAGGAAAATTCCCTACTTCGCAGATATTTCAAACTGATTGAATTTATTTGGATTTTAGGTAATGGTAAACTTGAAATTACAGCAATTTAAAATGCTTTTGAGAAAACAAAACCAGTGTTTACCAGGAACTCCTAAACATGTCTTATAAAAAAAAAATGGACTCTTCAGGGTATATAATATTTGTAAGTATGTGGCAATGGCTAAAACATCCAAGCCTAACTCATCATTCTCATGCTAGTCTGATGTAATTTTATGAGGCAATTCTTATGAATTAAACCTGCCTTGACACTTAAGCTCCGCCATGGGGTTTTGGTCCAATTTTATCCAAGTTTGAGTATGAGCTCTTTGAAGGATGTTCAGTGCAACGATGAATCTCAGACAATTTGTTTGGTGGTGATGGTGCTCTGCCAGAGAATAAGACCCTCTTCAGGTCATCTCCCTTTCTATCTCCCTCCTGAAATCTTTGAAGGACCAGGGAGAGTTTCTAAAAATATTAAAGGGTCTACTTCTTTTTGCTCATGGTCAGGCCCACCCAAATAAGAGCAGGAAGAAATGGCAAGATGCTTTCAAACACATCAGACACCTTCTCTGAAAATTTAAGGTTGTTGATTACTGCCTCATATTCATCACTTTCTCTAAAAGCCCTCAAATATCACTTGATTCTGAATGTTTAAAGTTAGAAGACTTGGTCAGTTGCTTCCCTAGAGTCACTCTTTTTTAACTATAGACTAATCCTGAACCCTCCGTCGAACCATCGAAATGAGTCTTCTTGGCACTAGTTGTATTTTCCCTTTCTATAGGTACTAAACAGCGGTTCTGCCATTATAAGCAAGAATGTCGTATCTCTTATCTACCATAGCAAATGCAATTCGAAATCCCACTTTATATGTGGGTGGAATGAGAAACGTTTCTGTAAGTCTGCAGTAGAGTAATAAGGCTTAAGATAAAAGCTCTTTTAAGGTGAAGTCCAAATGCAGTTTCAAGATGAGAATCTCCTTAGTGAGATAAGACTGCCGCAACATGCATGCTGGTATTAGATCAAAAGTAACTGCTTACTCATTTCTGAAAGTTTAATTCTAATCACAGACACATAAGACACTTTCCTGTGTATCTCTCTACTGAAAGAACAGAAAGTGAGGTGTGTTTGTAATCAGCAGGTTTTGGAAGGTGTAGATCTGTACACATGTTGGATGAGAATAGTAGTCTTTGCAGATATTAAATAAACTCTAGTTTGTAATCAATTAACTTCCCAGTGACACTCAAGCACTGCTTGTTTTACTGTCCTCTCCTTTTTCTATGGTCGATTAAGAAACCTAAAGGACTATGATGTCTGCACTTGTATCAGCTTCTGTATCTGTTCAGGTTCTGTTTTTCTTTTTAATCCCTACTAGGTACATTCATCTACACTGCTATTCTCAAATTTTCATATGGTTTTTAGGAGCTCAAATAGAAATTTTATTTGTCACAAGAGAGTAATGCTTTTCAAAGGTGTAAAGATGGTAACTCTGCAGTTGTGGCTTTGTTGTACAAAGCTTCTGGAGGGGTAGAATCATAGAAATATCAATGTTGGAAGAGACCTTTGAGATCGTCAAATCCAGCTGTCCACCATGCAGGGTGTCACACTGGTTAAGGAATTCCTCTCCCGCTAGAGGATCTGGTTGAAGGTCCCTAGTCCCCAGTTGTGCTTTTCAAGATAGAAATGTCAAGAAAGTTTTGAACATGAGCAAAGCAATCTTTTAACCTCTTAAAACACATTATAATGAATCCCAGGAATTTATCTAAATGAATGTCTAAAAACTCCCTGATGTATTTTTCTTGATGCCAGGATGGAAAATCAATATTTAGGTTTTAGTTAGCTGACAGTTGATTTCAGCTGAGGAGCATTTGCTGAAGCAAAAGGTCACCTCTGAAAAATGTTTTATATCATAGAGAGAAGAATGTTAGCAAGATTTTAAAGATAAAAATGCTGCGCAAAATTTACTCAACACCAAATCCAACATTTTGCTTCCATGCTGTGATTTCTCTGTGTCATTCAGCAGCAATCTCAGCTCTAAACAACATTTCATCCAGGGGGAATTAGCCGTACATTTTTAATCAGACAAAAGTGTTCCAGGATTGGCAGTATTTTGGTTTATGTAAAGCACTTCTATTTTGAAAGTATTATGCATGAGCACCACATTTCTTTAGATAACTGACTGCACATGTTGCCTCATCAAACATTTTAGCAGTACTGTTCTTGATGTTAAACAGCAGAGCTGCTGTAACAGAATGAAACACTGAAGAATATGCAAAAATGGTTTTCAAGCAATCTGTAAAACACCAAACTTTAATTTTGGACCAAAAAATGTTATTACTTATATTCTGAATAAAAGAAGTTGAAATCCTGGGCAGAGGATGAAGTCTGGACTTTTTAGGCGAGCTTCTGGTCATACCCTCTAGCTATGTCATAGCAGTCAGGGAGATGATGGAAGCTCACACTAGATACATGGCCTCATTTACGTCTTCTTAGGATATAGAAAACATTCCTCGGCATTTGTGAAAAGTTTTACATTGAAGGACAATATTTCAGATTTCTAAGAAAGAAACTCATCTCTGATTTTATTAAGGTAATAAATAAAATTAGGTTTGACTTGAAGAAACCTTTCAGTTCAGCCACTATTTCCACTTATATGCAGCCATAGTTCTTGCTATACAGAGTCCATCATTTGCACTGCATTTATCTCAAGGCACTTTCTGATATCAGTAAACAAATTCCAGATTGTTTTCCTCCTACTTGAGAAACTACATTAGCCTTTTCCCAATTTCCTCACCAGAAAAAGGCTATCACAAGGCTCAATGTCAAATGTGGGAAGCCAACATGGTATTTATAGCCTGTGTTGGGGTATTATATTTTATATTGTAATATTTGTATTTATTTTATCATTGTCATTTATTCATCAAAGTTGTTTCTCATCCATGTAACAACAGAGTTGAAGCATCTTAAAACTATAAATTACTGAGTCAAGTAGTTTAAACCTGAATTCCCTCTCTACCTCTTCCATCCTTATTTTCCTTCTCCTGGAAGTATTTCAATATGCTATTGTTGATCTCATGAAATAGACAAGGCAGCTAGAGCATTGCTAGAAATTCGGCTGAAGGGTATCAGAAAGTCTGGTTTCCATTCTGAAGAATGGAAATTTCTGAAGCCAAGGAAATTTTTGTTTCCCATGGTCAGTCCCATCATTAGAGTTTTGTTAAGTTGAATTCTTGCTTTCTGGGCAGCCTTCATTGGGATTGATTCATGTGGCAGAGGTGTGTGCCAGCATCCAAAGGCTGTAACTCTGCTCAACACCACTCTAAAGAGCTTAGAAGGGGTTGTAGAAGAGCCATTATTGAGCTAGGATTTCTTTAAGTAAGTTCATTTTCTTAAAAGCCTAGGAAATTGCAATTACCAAACTAAAAGAATGTCAATTTCTTATTAAAGCCAAGTTGCCAAGCATAGGAAAGACTGCAGCCCAGGATATCCACACAGCTTGTCTGCCTTCTGTCCATATGTCATAGAATAGAAACATAGAATAATTTAGGTTGGAAAAGTTCCCTAAGATCATTGTGTCCAATCGTTAACTCAGCACTCCCATGTTTACCACTAAACCACATGCCTAGGCACCACACCTTCCCTTTTCTCAAATACCTGCAGGGATTGTGACTCAACCACTTCCATGGGCAGCCTGTTCCAGTGCTTGACAATCCTTTCGGCAATTTTTCCTAATATCCAATCTAAACTTCCCCTGAAACAACTTAAGTCTGTTTCCTCTCATCCTTTCACTTCTTACCTGAGAGAATAGACAGATCCCCACCTCCTACAACATTTTTTTAGGTAGTTGTAGAGAGCCATAAATTTTCCCCTGACTCTCCTTTTCTCCAGGCTAAACACCCCCAGGTCTCCAGCCGCTCCTCACAAGATTTGTGCTCCAGACTCTTCACCAACTTCTCTGCCCTTCTCTGGACATGCTCCAGCATCTCCAGGTCTGTCCTGTCATGAGGAGCCCAAAACTGAGCACAGGATTTGAGGTAATCATGACAATATCTTACTAGATGATAGCCCATTTTAATCTTCCTACCCACAGGACTCCAGGTCCAGTGAAGCAGAGGAAGTGCAATATGCAGAGGAAGACCCTGAGTTGCATAGTGGACACTCCAACTCGTAAGAACTCTCCTTCCCTTGTGATGAATGTCAGAAAATGTGCAGCACATGGAAAAGAAAAAAATCATAACGACAAAGCCTGATTTAGGTTGTACCACAGTATCTTTAAGAACTGAGCCTACCAGACAGGTCCATTTGAATGCCAGAAAATCAGCAGAGACCTCTACAGATAGCAATGAGACCTGGGCTGTTCTATTAGAAGAGCTTTCTCTTTTACTGTCCACAAAAAGCGTTCACAAGCAACAATGTAGTGGAGCACAGTGATTTCATAGATTCGTAGAAGATAAGGCTTTGCAGGTTCCAAGCAACAGAGAAATACCAAGAAAGCCACAAGTTACTAATAAAAAAAATAGTAGGAGGTAAATTACAAACTATGGCTGTAGCCACAGATATTAGATTATTATATTGAAACAAAGATATTCTAGAATTTATGTCAGATGTACCAAGTGAGATTGATTTCATTTCCTGTGCTAAGTGAAATGGGATTTGAATAAAGAAGCATGAATTACTGAAGCTCTACATTCTTGAATTATTTTTCAGATTAAAAATTTTGTTGCAATTTGCAAACTTTCCCTCTAATATTTTTAACTCATCATCATACTCAGTTAGGATTAGGACTATTAAAAAAAATAAGGTATTTTTCTCCTCAAAAGAAACAAATTAATATAATCAATATAATCTACATAATCTATATAATCTGTATATAAACTACATAGATTTATCAGTAACTTTATTAATTGAGACCAAATAAGGACATTTTTCAAACTAAAGAAAATCCTTCCTCCTATAATATTCTATTTTCGGTAAAATTATTGTGCTATTTCAGAATGATTTGGATCGGAAGGGACCTTGAAAATCACCTGGTTTTAACCTCCTGCCAAGGGCAGGGACATCTTCTAGACCAGATTGCTCAGACCCTATCCAACCTGGCCTTGAGCATTTGAGGGATGGGGCATCTACAGCTTGTCTGGGCTAATTGTTCCAGTGCCTCACCACATGCAGAGTGAAGAATCTCTTCTTGGTTCTCCTCTTCCACTTTCATGAGACCCCACTGTGTTCAGCTCTGGGGACCTGTTACAGGAGGTCCAGAGGAGGGCCACAATAATGGGCAGAGGGCTGGAGCACCTCTTCAGTGAAGAGAGGCTGAGAGCTGGGGTTGTTCAGCCTGGAGAAGAGATAGCCCCAGTGATGTCTTTTCAAGAGGGTCTTATAAGAGAGGCTTATACAAAAGATGTAGAAAAACTTTATCCCAAGGCCAGTTTTGACAAGGCAAGGCATAACAATTTTAAACTTTCACAGGGTAGACTTAGATTGGATATAAGGAAAGAAATTTTTTTTCATTGAGAGTGGTAAGACACTTTTCCCAGAGAAGTTCCCATCCCTCCAAGTTTTCAAGGCCGGGTTGGGTGGGGCTTTGAGTAACTTGCTCTAATGAAAGAGGTGTCCCTGCCCATGACAGGGTGGTTGGAACTAGATGATCTTCAAGGTCCCTTCCAATGCAAGCCATTCTGTGATCCTATTATTCAACCTCTTCCTGGAGGACGCACATCCACTCATGCTGCTGGAGGACTGACACTCTAATCATACACAAGAACATGACATTAAAAGAATATTAGCTAAGTTGCAAAGCCCAGCTAGAAAAAGCAGAAAAAGGCAGAATTAAAGAGTCATGTGCAAGCTAATCTTGCTGGATAATCAGCGTGGCACAGTCAACCATACTGTTTTTGTACCACACACCCCATTTAGGCTGCCCAGATCAGGTTGTTCATCTAGTAAGTACTCAATAGTCTCTCTGGTACTTCATATAACCTTAAGCCATTTGTAAGACATGCTAGTTGAGTTCCTAACATCTGTCTGGACTTCTACTTCCCCATTGAAAAGAAGATTTTATTAACCCTACTTTAAAATGAGGATGATGAATTTAGAGAGTTTTAATGCCCAGGCAGTCATGGAGGGCTAGGTGTGCATGGGATATGAGGCAGTTCTCTTATTCACAGTTTCCACAGCCACTCTGATAGTCAGGGACCACCTCCAATGTGGCAAGCCAGCATGTGCACCAGGTCAGAGAGATACAGCTCTACAAGTTAGTCCATCCTCCTTTGTAGACCAAATGCCAACTAGATCCAGCAGATCAGAAAGCGAGGTCTGAAAATCAGTCTGAAAATCTATAAATCAAAACCTGTTATGGTAAAGTCTTACAGGGTTAACCCTGCAATATAGACATTTTTGATGTTACTGCACAGTGCATGAATATGATAAACAATATTGCCATGTATGACAGAGTTGTAAAAATCCTACAGTATATAGATGTTAGGCCTTTCTCCTACACAAAGCCTGATCTGCATGTCAGTTGTTTAACTCAGACCCATCTTTAAAATGTTTTTTCCAAGGAAACCAAGTGTTTTGAGGGAAGCAGCAGCTGCAGGTACACAGAGATTGGAGTTTAGTGGTCAAGCATGCTGTTAATAACAGACTAAGAGCATCATACAAAGATAGTTGCTTGATACCATATCTTGAAATAACAGAGGTATTATTTTGCTAGGGAAACTGTTCCAGGAAGTAGTTTGCCTCGGTTTTATCTTGGTGCTTTTACAAGTGTATTGGTATGATGCTAGGGTGAGTTTCATTTCCTTGGAACACAGCAATGAGAGAGATAAATACTGCTTTTTCCATATCAAATAATGATTGAATCCTATAATCTGTAATCCATGAAGGGTGAGGCAGAAATATAAGAGACCTCATTTACACTGAGCTCAGGGATAGGTGTGGAAAGCAAATTCCTGCCTCCTCTCTGTAGTATGAGGCTGGACACAGCTAACAGGAGAGAGATTAAGTATTTAAGAGATTTAGGCAGATCACTTAGGTGCTTTTCTCCAAATGGCAAAGATTCTGTCTTTGTACTGGGTGAGCTGAATCTCACAGGTGTGATTCTGGCTTTCAGTCTCTCTCCTTGGACTCGGTGATCTCAAAGGTCTTTTCCATACCAGCTGATTCTGTGATTCCGTGATGGACTCCTTCTCAGGCAAACTCTGCCCTTGGATACAGCCCTGCAATCAGAGTTTTGCAGGCTGTGTGTTCCTGGCTCCTGTGCACTGGCACCAATATTCCCTGCCCAGGTAGCAACAAGATGGTGCAGGAACCCTCCTCCTCCGTGCAAGGAAGAAGCATCTGGGCACGGCCCTTGCTAGTGCGTTGCAGACTGGTTTTTAGATCAGTGATGCCAAGGGTAGTTTTAGCTCATCACATCTCCAATTTGCCCCAGGAAAAGAAGAACTCTGCATATCTCCATGGGGTTGCAAAATTTCCTGGGTTTTGTACAAAGCTGGATTAGATAGTGGTACAAGCCTTCCTGGCACAGGAAGGCATGGGCCATACTAATTTTCTGGCTGGGATTCCTATGGATCACATATTGCTTGCAAACTTCTTGAACAGACAATAAATAAAAGCTTTTTTTGAGACACTGAGTGCCATTGCAAGCTGCCCAAGCGGTTTTATATTACTGATTTAATGATTTATTTCTTACCTGTGAAAGAGAAATATATTTTTCATTACTCTGTCTAAAATGTACAACAGTGGTTTCAAACATTTATGCAGTATATAGATGCAAATAAAATGATGTCTAGCACTTACACAAGTTTTGTAATTGGCCAACAAACTGCCAGGGGGGAAAAATCATAGAAAAGGAACATACTGAAAACTACAGCAGAGGGACAAACCATACCAACAAAATGGAAAATGAAAATGGGTGTTGGGAAATAGCATTCTGTAGTCTGCCATATTAATCATCTCAGGATTTAATATTTCCTATTTAAGTAATCCTTTGCTTTACAAGTATTACCAAGCTTTTGGAATCTATATTTTAGAAGGTTTAAAGCGAGACATGTATGTACATTGTGACAAAGCTTAATTTAAACTCACAATTTTTAAACCCAGTTAAATTATTTTAATTTTTAAATTTATTTCTCACTTTTTATATCAAAGTTGAGGCCTTTGTCTCACATGCACATGCATACTCATAGTAACCTGCTCAAAAATCCCCAGCTTTAAGAAACTGCATATCAAGCAGAACCCAAGTGAAGGTTAGAAATGTTCATTTTTTCAAAGAACAGAAAACAGCTATTGCTAGGTGGCTTGTACTTATTTTCTTATCATACATACAAGTGTAGTGCCAGCAGTTTCTGAATTATTACTTTTTATTTATACTAAAAAGTCAGTTTGATGCCAAAGAGATTGGTTGTCATGAAGTTCCAACTCCCAGTAAAGTAATATTATTAAAATCTCTTTATATTTTTCCATTTAAAAATGCAGGAATAACGTGTGCAAAAAAGCTGCTACACTTAAGGGAGAGCAGATCATACTACCTAATGTTTGCATTGCTGGACTCCTCCCAGTGGAAGATTTTTTTTAAATGGTTTATAAACCTGTTAGATGTTCAGGTCTTTCATGCTAGGAGTCCAATCCAAGGTGATTATTTTTTCTTAGGTCACTAAAACTATTTAATCACTTCCAAGAAAAGATTAGAGGGAAAAAACCCTGGTTCTCTTGGTGTTTAAAAAAACCTCTTGATCTTTCTGACAGCTTTTATACTTCTCTGCCAAATGAAACCTAGTAGTGGGTGCACTATGTGTCAGGATTCCTTACTCCTGCTGCTTTGAGAGCTGGACAAACTACAGCCATGGTATAAACACTTCAAGAAACTGTGGCTTACAGTCGGTCCAGAAAGTGTTGTTTCTTTCTCTTCAGGAAACTTCCATTTTAGTACATAAAAGCTGTGATGGGCCTTTCTCCCTTCTCCCCACCAAGCATTCTGTAAACTCTTGGTCCTTCCAGCTCTAAGCCAGCCATACGTGCGACTTCTCGGAGCTCTTGCAGGTGGCAGGACTGGAGATGCACAATCCTCACAGAGCAGCTAAGCGGATTTCTCCTGGTTGCAGCACAAAAGACAGCAGCAGGATTTTTCCTACAGTTGTTTCCAGATCCTCCAAGCTAGGACAAAGTTCAATAATAAAAGTTCCCCCAGCTGATACTCTGAGTTTGTTGGAAATAGAGTAATAGAAATAAGTCATTTTGACAGAAATATTTCAGATTTTCCAGTTAAAATTATTTGAAGAAGTTGTTCAACTTCTGCAAATTTGCAGGAGAACACAGAGGAGATTCCAACAAGATCTGTGAGATATCCACTAGAAATCTGCCAACTTGCCTGCCACCCACCACCCTTATGCTGTCCCCTCATTCAAAGACAGAGTGAGAATAGCTGTAGGTTGCTCTGCCCTCCAGTCTCAGAAGATGCAAGCAGCTCCATTTCCAAGTGCTCTTTGCTCAAGGCTGGTCTTGTCTCTGATGAACCACTTCTCAGATTTACACTGTGCTGGAGACTCCAAATCTCATGATAAATGATGACTATAACCCATTTCTCTCTTTGTAGTTTTCTCACTACTGACAAAGAGACGTGACAAGAAGATCCTTGTCATCAGTTCTGCTGTAGCCAGCCAGGGCTAGATCCTGTTTTGGGAAGACTGGCACAGGCAGCTCGGAAATGTCTTTTTCTAGTATTTCTATTTGGTCAGTATTATCATGGGCTTGGATTGCTGTTCTCATTGAAAATTCGTTTTTATCTACTTTACAGAGCAGTTGTGAGGATTTTTTAGTTTGTTTTCATGTGTGTGTCAGATGCCCTCAGTGCTGCAGCAGCAAATAAAAGAGCTGGAAGCAGTGCTGGGGTCTGGCAGGATGCATTGTGTCAGGGGGAGGGAAGTGGATGCTAATGGCTGTTCCTGGTGTGAGCTTTGCACTGGGCCAGGAAAAGGAGCTGGGTCAGACCCAGCCGTGCTGAGATCAGGGGGTGAGAGGATAGTTGCCCATCCAGCACAACATCTCACTGCTTGGGGTCCACCAGGGAGGCTTCTGTCAGTGCCCTAATTGCCCCTCTCCTTCCTGGGATCTTGTGTTTGCCTATCATGTGGTGTGGGCCTGTGGGTACCAAAGCCCTAACCCTGCCCCAGGGAAGCAATGGGTGGGGACAGCCACACAGACCAACCCGCAACTCAGCAGGGGGTTTTTATGAAAAAGGGAAAAATAATAACCAAACAATTTCATTTTCCTCTTATTCAGAATCAGGTAATAATGATTTGAGTCATATGGGTAATAGTGAGTTTGAGTCATATGGAAAAGCAGATCTGCCACTTGCTTTCATCAGCTCATAGTTGAGTTTGCCATGGTTTTGGTATCTTCACTACTTAAGCACAATTTACTGACAAACATTATTTCTAGCATCTTTCCCCCCACTAGTTTTACCAATAAATACCATGAAGGTTTACCGTTTATCTCCTTCCTAGTCCAAACTTATTTTCCCTGTCCAGGTTATATGTTACCCACAAAGTAGTCCACCATTTTTGAAGGATTTAAGGACTCCTACATCAAACAGAAGTATTTAGGAAATATTTTTCATTCTCCATGTTATGGAAACTTCCCTGTCCAAGCATCCAGCACCCACTCTGGCAGCCACTCTTGCACTACCTGAGCTGTGACCAAAGCCCCTTTGAAGCTACAGCCCCCACACTCACACAGTCACACCAGGTATCCTTACCAGCTTGACCACAGGCTTCCCACAGCAGTCTCAGACATCCAGATCCTTAAAATAATTTAGTCATGGTGCAATAAATAAATAACAAAATAACAGCTCAAGCTGTTAGGGGGCACCCCAAACACAGGAACCACTGGGCTTTTCTACACCCACAGTCTCAGGGCAACAAAGCCTGAGGTCCCCAGCTCCTGCCACATCTCTGGGTGTCCTGTCCCCTTGCAGCACCACAGGTCCCCATGCCCTTTGATCTGCAAAGGGTTGTGAGTTCATGGCCTCTTGTCTCAGTTCGGGCTCCTGCTCCCAGAGCTCAATCTGCAGCTGGCACACCATCTTCACACTGAGATGCCTGCACTGAATGTATTCCTCAACACTGTGTTGTTTGCAATGGGGAGTGTTAGTGCATCACATCATGTTACTTTTAGGTTATGCCTTGACTAGTGGTTTCCCTGAGCTAAAATGTATTAGTGCAGGCTCCAGTAGTAGTTCTGCAGCAAACCAGCTGGGCTGCAGCAGTGATCTCATCATCCTTGAAAACTTCCTATGAGAAAAGAGGAAACTCATTTTACGTGGAAAGATGGCATTTATTGCTAACATAATTGAAATCTTAACAGAGTAATCAAGGCATCAGTATTAGCACAGATGCAATTATTATGGGAAAAGGGAGAAAAAAGTAAATGACGAATTCTGTTACAGAGGAAAAGTTGCAATAAAAAACATACGCATTTAAAATTCCTATACACACACACATCCTGGATATTACCTGTTTCTTTGGTGATGTGCTCAGCCTTCCATTGCCCCTCAGGGTCCTAATATTGATGGCTGCACTCTAGGGAGTGGGGAGGCATATGGCAAGTTATTCACAACCCAAGTCTGTTGCAGAGAGAAACACAATGCTGATGTCAATGGCTTCTTCTTTCTCAGTCATGATGTCATCTGCAGGCTTGCTGAGGGTGTGCTCAAGGCCACTGTCGCCGTCATAAAAAAGGATATTGAACAGTGACCATTCCCATATATTCTCCTGAGGAAGACCCCTTTGGACACTGGGCCATTGACTGCAACTCTCTGGATGCAACCATCCAGACAATTTCTTATCCATCAGACAGTTCATCCCTCAAAGTCAAAGATCTCCAGTTTAACAGCAAGAATATTGTGTGGGACCACACCAAGGGCTTTACAGAAGTCCACATAGATGACATTAGTAGCTCTTTCCTTGTTCACTGACAACTCCACATTAGTGAGGCATGGTGAAGCCACACTGTCTGTGTCTAATTACCTCCTTGTCACCCATATGCCTTGACATACCTTCGAGGAGTATCTGTTCCATGATCTTACTGAGCACAGAGGTGAGGCTGATTGTTTGATATTTCCCAGGGTTATTATTTTTACCCTCTCAAAACCATGGATGTGGTGTTTCCCTGATTTCACTGAGCATGGACTTTACCTGACTGCCATGACTTTTCAAATATAGTGAAAAGTGTCTTAGGTGCTAAATCTGCCAGTTCAGTCAGGACTCTGGGATGCATCTCTTCAGCTTCCCCAGATGGTCTCACACCTGATCTTCTCTTACAATGGGCGAGTCTTCATTGTCCTGGTTCATGCCTTGAGATTCCGAGGTTCAAGATCTGTTGAAGAGCAATTGCCATTGAAAACTGAGGCAAATGAAAATTTATGGTGTATGTTACACCATGATCAGAAAAAAATGCTGTTCAAGTAAGTGAAAAAGAAGCATCAGGCATGTCAAGATAAATTCAGGTAAAGCAAGGCCTGAGGCTTTGTAAACTCACTGCTAAGTCTGTGGCCTGTTTTTAGGAGTGACAATACTGTATATACAAGGCTGCAGGGCCACCCTAAAACAGGGGTCTGTGTCACTGAGTCAGTCCAGAAGTACTTCCCCATGAAGTCATAAATGTATGGAGAACCTTCTTGCTATTGCAACCTTGCTGAGAAGATCCAATTCTCACACATCTCACATATCCACTCGGAAGCCTAGTGAAGTAATTAGGACAAATAGCCATTAATTTCAGCTGACCTTTCATAGTTTTTGATACTTGGTGCAATAACACCATCAGAATCAGAAGGGCAATGAATGCACCTCCTGCACACAAGATGCCTCCCTGTGCTTACAGATAAAAGGTTTTACAAAAGGTTAGAAAGCTGTGCTATCTACAGGATACATCCTACCCCTACTAAAGGTAAAACAGGAGAATTCAGGGACAGTAATTTTAAAAGAATAGCAGTAAAGGTGGTAATGGTGACAACAACAGGAACTATCTAGTATTTTTGTATTTTGCAGTAAACTACTGTCTTTCTGCAATGACTTCTGCATCTGCTAACCAGGGGACAGCTTTGGTCCAAAGCCTTTGAATTTATGGTGAATAATTTTATTATGATGATGAGGCAGGAGCTAGTTTTCAGTGAAACAGACGATGAGTAAGCTGAAACAGGCAGTTTTCAAGGAAACACCTCAGTCAAACATGACCTGGTGCAGCCACAGAGATGTAAATTACTTTGCTGGGCTTCTCAACAAAGAGAAATACATAACCACAGGAAGCAAGCACCCCATTTCATGTTAAGAGTCTGTTCTTACTGCTCCTGTGCAGCTCTACAAAGAAAGCTCACCCAAGGATAACCAGGTTTTCACACTGTTCAGTGTGTTTTGCTTTACGGTAAAGAATAAATAAGAGGTCCCAAACCCAGCAGAATAGCTATGGAAAGTAAAGCCCCTGCTTTTGTGTCCTCAGATTGATTCAGCTTCTTGCTTATTCCTCTGCTATTATTAGAACAGAAGTGAAAGCATTTGAAAATACGCAAAGTAGCAACATGGGAAACTTGCAGACGGAAATTATTTTTAATCCCCACCCTTTTGCACAAATGTTGGGTTTTTTAAGGAAAACATGGTCGTTCATTTTAAGCCTGCCTGTGCTTGACCCTCTCTGCACACCCAAGCTCTGAACCTGCAGGACACCACAATGGCTTTGAAACAATTCCTTCAAAGCTTTTTCACACATTGCTAGACGAATTTGCCTCTGCACTTGTCTTTAGCAGTTCAGTTTAAACACAACTTCTAATCTGTGCTCTCCTCCCCTAAGACGCCCTGTATAAAATCATATGAGAAGAATGTTCCCCAAAGCTTTGTGAAATTTTACAGAGGGAAATACATTGCACCTGGCAGCAGGAAGACATCACTCATTTTCCTTCTGGAGGAGCCACAGAGCTTAAAATGAAAGTAGCAGGTGGGATACTTTTCCATTTTTCCCTTTCTCTCCTAAAGAGGGAGCTAGAAAGCTGGATGGGGGGGTTTATTGGTTTCTTTACCTTGGGGTTTAGGGCTTTTTTCAGCTAACCTCATAGTTAGCTGCAAACTATTGATTCAATTAATTTGTTATTATTTCTTTAAAAGAAATTGCTTGCATCCAGTGGTTTCTTTAATCTTAGGTTGTCAGAACAAACCTGAGTGGTAAAATGTGAATGGAAAAAGCCTGATTAATAAATGTTTCTTTCAACTCCAGGCCTGGTTTAATGTGGCATATGTGGTTTACTGTAGCTATTTTTATGCATTTCACTTCTTACAAATATTAAATAGAAACAAGAGAGGCTTTCCTAAGTGCCACACCAATACTCCCACAATTACATTGAAGGTCAGATGCTGTCTTTCTGGAGTGACAACCCTGTTCACCCACACCTCAATAACTCCTGGACTCTGATATGTCAGCTTATTGCCAGAAAAATGAAAGTAATAATGTCCTCTTGTCTTGAATATTATAGACATTTCATATCATGCAATTCTGAGAAAGGCATATTGAAATTGAAGGACCTCTTGGCCTTCTGTGATGGAGTGACTGCATGAGTGGACAAGGGGAGGGTTACCATTGTCATTTATCTGGACTCCTGTAAAGCCTTTGACACGGTCTCCCACAACATCCTTCTCTCAAAATTGGAGAGAGATGGATTCGATGGGTGGGCTGTTAGATGGATGAGAAAGTGGTTGGATGGTTGTATCCAGAGACCAGACAGTCGCATCCAGTTTTCAACAGCTCAGAGTCCTAAAGGTCATCAGTGACAAGTGGTGTCCCCCAGGGGACCAGCGTTGTTTAATATCTTCATTAATGACACAGACAAAGGGATCGAGTGCATCCTCAGCAAACTGGCAGGTGACACCGAGCTGAGTGGTGCAGTTGACACACCTGAAGGATGGGATGCCATCCAGAGGGATCTGGACAAGCTTGAGAAATGGGCCTGTGGGAATGTCATGAGGTTTAACAAGACCAAGTGCAAGGTGCTGCACCTGGATCAGGGCAAACCCTGGTGTCAACAAGATCTGGGGGATGGACTGATCAAGAGGAGCCCTGCTGAGAAGGACTTGGGGGTGCAGGTGGAGGAGAGGCTGGGCATGACCCAGCAATGTGTGTTCACAGCATAGAAAGCCAAACGTGTCCTGGGCTGTATCCAAAGCAGCGTGGGCAGCAGGACAAGGGAGGGGATTCTGCCCCTCTGCTCTGCTCTGCTCTGCTCTGCACTGGTGAAACCCCACCTGCTGTGCTGCATCAGCTCTGGTGTCCCCAGCACAGGAAGGACATGGACCTGCTGGATCAAGTCCAGAGGAGGCCAACAAGATGATTAGAGGGATGGAGCACCTCTCCTATGAGGAAAGACTGAGAGAATTTGGTTTGTTCAGCCTGAAAAAGAGAAGGTTTTGGTGTGACCTCACTGTGGCCTTCCAGTACCTGAAGGGAGCCCACAAGAAGGATGGAAAGGGACTTCTTACAAGGGCATGTAGAGACAAGACAAGGCATAATGCCTTCAAACTGAAAAAGAGCCGGTTTAGATTAACTATTAGGAAAAATTCCTTTATTGTGAGCGGGGTGAGGCACAGGAACAGGTTGCCCAGACAAAACATGAGTACTCCATCCCTGGAAGTATATTAGACCAGGCTGGATGGAGCTCTGAGCAACCTGGTCTGGTGAAATGTGTCCCTGTCCATGGCAAGGGGACTGGAATCAATAGACTTTCCACATGGAAGGTTCTTCCCTTCATTTGAAATTGAGTTTATTAAAAATAATATGAATCAACTTTGTTTACTAGTATTACACATCTATATCCCAGGCAATTAATTTTCTTCTGCTATTGTGGTGGAGATTCTGGTTTTCATTAATATAGAAATCTGAGGGAGAAAGTGAAGAAGGCTAATAAAAATATTATCAACATTTGTTTTGATGGTGGTGCATCAGCAAGCCTGCAGACCTGTTCTCTGTTTTCCTCTATGCCATTTACCAATTATTTTTTACTTTTTCCTTTCCATTTCTCCTTCCAAAGACAGAGGTAATAATCCCTACCATCTCCTGTAAAATGCTGTGAAACCTGGCAAATCAAAATCAAACTGCAGCATCTGAATAAGAAGTTTCTATTTCCTTGAGCAAGTCTGTTACAGAAAATCCCATGTGTAAGGTGCTGAAGATTTAACATCTGGTAAAGAATGGTCAAAAGTCTATGGAATTTTATTGTGGTTCACCTTGAAAGAAACGAATTGGCAGTAAAATCAATCACACTTTTAGGTTTCTTGAATAAGACTGTCAAACACTTCCTCTTTCAGGGATGAGCTATGAACCTATTATACTCTCTACGAGAATCTTCGCACCTTTCTCTTAAAAAAGATAGGCTTCAAATACTTACCTTTCCTGTTGAAATCACCCCATTTATGTAAGTGTTGATTGAGCCTATAGTCATCCACAATGACTTTTAGACCATTTCCTATTAGTCTGTTGTGGTTTTGCATGCTGCAAAATCCACTGGGGAGTTTTTAAGAGAGGTTTGAAAGGAGGTTAAAGGAGTTGAGTGCCCTGACAGAAGTGGCATTTGCATACTTTACACAATCCTCTGCAAGGAAGGCATTGTGGAAAATTATTGAAGAAGTATTATGAAGCACTGGCAATAATCTGAGAAATATATTTGAAATCTTGATTTGTCTGGCAGGGTTTGTGCTCTCTAAACCTATGGTTTGTGCTGTTAAGATTTTATTTACATTTGATTCACTACAGAGGATATTTCTCTCATAGAAACGAAATTCTAACATGAAAACAACATATTGCCCAAAAATGTATTGCTTTATTTGACTGGAGAGAAGCAATTTGTGAGTCTAGGCATGGAGTTCATTACATCCTATGTCTGTGACACAAATAACACACCTTTTAATTTCAAAAATAAGGAGTCAATTTCTTTTCCATTTTACTGTCTTAAAGTCCTCATTGCATCTTCTTTCTGATCATGATTCAAAGTTTACAGAAGTAAAGGAATTCAAATCAGGAGACACGCGATTGGTCCCTGGAACATTTAACAGAGTTATCAAACTTTTGTATAATGTTCAGCAAACCTAAGTAGCTGTCATATGAATTTTTTTGTGATTAATTAACACATACACTTGCTGCCACAGAGGTTACTGGAGACAAAGTCTTGGGTTTTTTTCTCTCTTTGACAAACGAGTTCCTGTATTGTTACTTGAAACTCTGCCTGAAGATACTGGATGAGGTTTTCCTTCTGCAGTTTATTTACCAAACTAAAACAGCCAAAGAACACAAGCAGTTTCCTCCTGTGGTTGAAAAATTATCCCTCATTTGCAGCTGAACTGCTTTGCTCCAACAAAGCATAAATATTATTAGTACAATGCACTAGTAAACAAGAAGGAAAAATCTCATTTCCTGGTATCACCATTTGGCCATTTGAAAAAGCAAAGTAATTGCATTCCAATTCTTTGTGGATATAATCGCATTCCAATTCTTTGAGCTGTCTCAAAAGTGGGTTGGGTTTTTGGGGCATTTTTTTACAGTTGGGGGCTTTTATGTATACACATTTAGGTATCTTCAGGTGTTCAGGAGGCAGGAATGCTGATCTCACTTGCAAAGGAGGAGAAAATGTCATCCTCAGCATTTCTCATCCCCTCTGGCTGGCAAAGCCTGTTCCTGTGATCAGGTGGTAGCTGTAGTTAGTCTCACATTTATACCATCTTTTGGTACATTTACCTGAGGAGTAACTTCGAATTAAGCAGTCTTACCAAGCTAGAAAATTGTCACCTGCCCTTGCACTTTGTCTATTGTGTTCTGACCCCCTGCAGGCCCTATGTCCCACTCTGTCATATGCACCGTGTGCTGCCTCAGCTGATCAGATGTCAAGTCTTTAAAACCATCATGCCATTCATCTTAATCTTTTGACAAGGTCAAGCTTGCGGTTGCTCCTCAGCTTATTAAGGCTATGTTTTCCACAAAGCTGTTTGAAAAATGCTCCAATGCTTCAAAAAAGTTGGTAAGCTGGTGAACTGGATGCCGCCTGGAAAGATGAAGATATGTTTGTCAAGAAATCCTATTTTCCAGAAGGTGATGGGCCAAATTACTGGTACCTTATGAGTAACCAAAACAGACTACTGGGATTTTTTGAGGCCTTAGATTCTCATAGTCTGCAGTGGGGCTGCATGAGGTAGCTGCTGGCACCTTATGGTTGCCTTTGGCTGAAGACTTCGTCATAGCTCATCCCCAAATCCTTTGTCTCTATGCTTGCTGGTGTCATCCAGTTGGATCAGGTGTTCTGGCTGACCAAAAATTTGAGATGAAATCTTTCACACTCCTTACCTCTACGATTAGTTTGGAAGTCATTTGAAGGGACTTCTATCTTGCATGACAGTGATTGAATTCCCTTGTGTTCTCCTTTTGCACTTAGCCACACAAGTTCCTGGCCCTTCAAAGGTGGGTGTGGAAAGATAGGGACAGGCTGGTCTCCAAATGCAGTTGCTTGGGTCAGTCTCGCAACATCTAGTATCAATTTCATTTAGGAGCAACTCAGATGGGTATTTGTGTGGTGTTTGCTTGGGTTTGTTGCTTTTTTTTTTTTTTTTTTACATTGCAAACCAAATTAATATTTGCCCTCATAGGGGATGGGTGAGCCAGAAAAGGGAGAAATGGTCAGGCAGGCAGAGATGGACAGTAGTCATGAAGCAACTACTGACTGCCCAGCAAAAAAATGCCCAATGAAAACCCCAGGGGTTTGCAACAGGGTATGACTGGAGAAAGGGCAGCGACAAAAAAAACCAGGAAGGACATTAATTTGAGGAACATACACAAACATAGTGTGCACTTGGCACATATGGAGACAGATAATGTTAGACACAGAAGATGATGTGAGGGGGGAAAAAAGCAGCAGAAAGAGCCATCAGAAAGGCCAAGGGGAGTGTGATTAAGGCTGAAACAGGGAATCATGAAAGAAAAGAATCATGATGACTCAACAGTGCTGCTTGTCCTCTACCACTTGGAGGAAGGCAGCAGCCAGCCATGACGCTGGCAGTGTTTCCGCAGCAGAGCACTGAGATCTTCAGCTCCAGTGACAGCCTCGGATGCTCAAAGTTTATGCCCGTCCCGAGGAGCAAAGAGGAGCTCTCTGTAGTATCTGCAGCCACTGTTGCTCTCTGAGCCTAGAGTTAGAAAATAGAGCTTTTCTAGCTCTAAGATCTGTTTATGGCTTTTATGCGAGGCTCACATGGAAAAGCAACTCTTTGTCCTACCAGAAAGAAGGAAATGCCCCCGTTGAACTGAAATGGGGGGATTACTGAATTGCCAGTAGTCCCACCAGCCCTCAGAGAGGCATGCTATAAGGTAAAAAAACAAAAGCTTAATTTTTCTCTGCAGTTTAACTTTTTCTACCATATCTCTTCTGCCTTGTGGGAATTTCATTAGAATGCATGGTGTCCTTCGGAGGTATGGTACACATTTTTTTTCTGAGAGTCACAGACTCAAAAAGCTGTGCTAGCATCAGGCAATTTTGTTTCCTGTCATTTATTACCCTGTTAGTTCAAATGCTTTTTTTTCTTAAAGCACATAACTTGTGGTCAGCTGCATCTGGTACTACTACACAATTACGGTAAGTTTACATTTTACCAGCTGAAATTTCCTGTAAGCCTTCTGTGGGCTAGAACTATAAAATGAAACTAAGCAAACATGGTCTGACAAATGAGAAATATTATTTTAATTTGTTTGTTTGTTTTTTTCATAGAACTATCTGGACTGCTGTCCTACCACAACTTGTGACAAGCATGAAAAAGCATGTGGCAAAAAATAATTTTCAAGATTTCTGCAGATATTGTCCTCTGTTGCAATAAATCTTGATCCTCTGTGCAGGCTTATGGGTGGAGATGTTTCTAGTGAACAGTCAATTCTGAAGGAGTTTGCAAAAGATCTGTTTTACTCTGTAGTGTTCTAAGCTGTGCATAAGAGCAGGAATATCATAATTTCTTACTTGCTATCTCACGTTAATGTGTGAAACTCCTACAGGCATAGTCCGCAAGGCCAACGGGGTTTGCTTTGTGTGAGTTAAACTGAAATGATTGGTGGCATCAGGTGTATGTAGTATAAGGTATCAATAAGTATCAAATAGTAAATGTAGCTGAAACTCTATTCTGTAGGGCTTCAGCTGTGACTGGAGATTTCCAGCTCAGATACATGCAATGAATAAGGCTGGTAATGAAAATTAAGGGTTTTCTCCTTTCAAAGAGAAAAAGGAAGGTGATCAGAAGTAGCAGCATCCATATTTGTTGGTAATTCCTACGTAAAATTCTTTGCTATGTCCCCGTGTTCACCATTCAGAAGAGAGAGTTTAGTTTGTTCAACATTTTGTTTTCCATTGACTACCAGCACCAAGAAATGTGCAAAATCTTTTTTCTCAGCTGACAAGCTTTTCTCCTGCTGATTTCTCATAATCAGGCACTGTGCTGGTTGAGGATGGAGTCAGAGACTGCTGAACCTTGCAGCCACTGGATGGGCACTTTGCCCACCTGGAAGGCTGAATCCAGACAGCACTGCCTTGGCTCACTTTGTGCCCAGGCTGGCTGATGTAAAGAGATTTGAGGACCTGCCATTTGATCCTTGGTGGTTCTTTGTGCCAAACTGTGTGGTATGTGCTGATTCAATAATCACATGGGTGAGCTCTCCCTTGGAATTGTGTAAGTGGGT
The DNA here is from genome assembly GCA_036785705.1 of Acanthornis magna. Lineage (NCBI taxonomy): Eukaryota > Metazoa > Chordata > Aves > Passeriformes > Acanthizidae > Acanthornis > Acanthornis magna. The sequence goes on from JAWUZG010000001.1 coordinate 30,953,674, forward strand.
ATAGAAACAAGATGCATGGTGCTGTATAGTCCGACATCTCTGCTGAACAATTTGCTTTTGCTTTGAGGAAATTGCTGCTGCAGTACAAAGGTACCAGGGAACACTGTATGTTTTCTTCAAAGGGCAGTGTGTTTTGGGTTAGGATAGAAGAAAGTTGTATAGTAAAGGCACTGCCAACATTTTGAACAGGATAACAGAAGTGAAGAGAAAGAAAAACTACTTTATTCTTGGGTGTACTTGCTCATGTTTTTGATATCTTTCCAACCTGACCTTTTGAAAACAATGTGTTTACACATCCCACACACAGCTAGATCAGCAGCGTGAGGCAGAGAGGGATGCAGAGCTGAGTGGTTTATAACCACTGCACTTGCACCATGCCAGCCATGCCACCCTCTCCCCAGATGTGTGCAGGGGCTGACCCAGGCCTGGAATGTGGTGGGGCTCCTGCACCCTCGTTGGGGCTACTGTAGAGGCTGTGACCACATGTGCTGGTTTTGGCTGGGGTTGAGTAAATTTTCTTCGCAATGACTAGTATGGGACTACATTTTGGATTTGTTCAATGACAAATGACTTCATCATCTCCCACAAGTTCCCAGCTGCTAGGTATGACATCTCAGCGTCCCTTGGCCCAGGTTAGATCAGTCATCAAAGGGCTCTTTGCCATCAAGGGCAGCATATGGTGTGCAGCTGGGCCAGGATGAGAGGGCTGTGAGACAGCCCAGTAGCTCTCGTCCCTGATGCAGGGCACTGCAAACCTTTCCCCTCCAAATGACCTGGAGTGTATCCCTTTTCCTAGCCACCTGCTGCAGCCTGGCTGTATGGAAAACCATATAGCTACACTAGCTTGATTTTTGATAAGCCAGGAATTTATGGCTGCACATTACTATGGTTGTATGTTACAGGGAACAGATTCATAAAGGCATGTATTGAAAGCTGTGGTGTTAATTGATGCCATAGTACTTTTAATTTAGTCACACGAATCTGGCAGTGCAGTTCCCACAGCATTTGCCCTCCTCATGCACAGGGGAAGAAGATTTCCAAAAAAGTGGATTTCTTCACTGCAGTGTCACAGAAACTGTAGGCAACAGAGATTTTTTTGGTAGGAGCCTTATATAGCATAGCTGTTGGACTAAATTCACAAAGTCATCACTTGAATATCCATGCACATATGGGCATATATGGATAGCCCAGACTCATCCCAGACTCTGCAAGCAGGAGATTTTTGGATGGAATTTCAAAATTCTTGACTGTGCTTTGTTCCAGTAATAGCAATGGACAAGAGCCATTCAAAACTATAAACTGGCTTAGGCAACAACAGATCTGCCTTCAAGGTCTGTCTCAGCTGCAAACTCTTTGCTTTCCTCATCACAAGGTGTTACTTCTCTGTGTATAATTAACTTGAAGAGCAGACTTTTATTTTGATTCGGGAGGAGGGAGGAGGCATCTTTGACAAATTCTCTGGGGAAGACAAACTAGGTGAGAGTACCGTGAGAAAGTCATACTGTACATGACAGCACAGCAGGGACACCTGGCCTCAGCAGGTGAAGTAGAAGATTAATTCTTTTAAATAGATTAATTAATCTACTTAAAACTATTAAAGCAGAGTGGGAGGATGGTCTGTAAGCAGAGGTGATAGCTGTCCATTGGCCCCCAAAGCTGGTGGAGGGCACAGAACAGTTTATAGGAAGAGTTCAGTGGTGTCTTCTCCAGCATTCAGTATAGAAATGTAAAAAGAACTTAGTGAAGGCTGGTGTGCGTGAGTGGTTTGCCTTGCACTTTATCAAGCCTCAAAGAAACACACAAATGGTTTCATACCACACCAAAAACTCCCACTAAATACCATTTAGTATTTGGTGTTAAATTGGAAAGAACAGCTCTATAGTTTGCAAGTAGAGCTGCAATTTAGAAGAACTTGATCCAAGACCTATCAGGGTCCTTGTGCCTTGGGCTAAATGTGCAACTTTAGGCTGATCCTTATGCAGAATTAACAAATGTGAAATCTGATTTCACCCGTTCTGAAATTCAATGACCTTATCCTTCCTGATTCAGCTTTCATTTTCATTCCCCTCAGTTGACATTTTTAATCCATTCTTAGACTCTCTTTATCTGATATGTCTTTAGTCATACTTTTCATGTTGTTTCATTCCATATCAGTTACATTCACCAAGGGCTGATAAGCCTGGCCTCAGTTAGTCGTGAAAAGACATGAAAAAAGATGACTCATCCACATATAGAACCACTGGCTTTAAAATGTCCACCTTTCCAAATGATTAATACGTGTTTTGTTTCATGTACTCCTCTGGAGTAAAAGTTCTCAGGCTTTCCAGACTTGTCCTTGACCAGACTCATAATCAGTATCACAAACTCATTCAACAGTTAACTGCCATTTTCTGTCTCTATATCCTGACTTTTGTCATACTTCCCTTGCCCTACCTGTAGCTTCATCTCTTTGATTAGGCTGAGGAGGTTCTTCACCTTCATGGCTTGTCCCTGTGGTCTCTCTGAATGACCAACACCACCTTCAGATCAGTAGTGTCAAATGGAGCCTGGATCCAGGCTATCACCCTTTCCTCAAGCCTGCAAGTCAGGTCAACTGGGTCTGGGTCAACTGCCTGAGTTGTCACATCCCAGTTGTCACCAAGTCTTGTAAATTCTGCAGAATATACAAATACACTGCTACCAAATGCAACACTGTTTTCATCTACAAAGCTGAAAATTAACAGCCAGGTGTTTATCATCTCTTCATTTTCATTCTTGTTTTGCCTCAACACCCTGTTTTTGGCCTTCAGCAATGCAGCCTTCTTGTTTAAGTTGGTTCAAGATATTTCAATCTAAGCATTCTCCATGTGCCACATGAACCATGTTCTCATTCCCACTGCATCAGCAGCTTTTCCTTTCTCCTTTGTGTCAAAATCTACCTGTATGCATTGGCGTGGCTTTTTTCCCTCCCTCTCATCTTGTGAGTGCTGTTGAAATGTCTTCTATCCCAAGGCCATTTTTCTGCTGCTTCACACATTGAACTGTATCATGGTTATTCATATTTTTTATGAAAAGATCCAGGCTGTTTTATAACCTGATGGTGTCTAGTTTCCAACACTATGACAAGGTGGACAGGATTTTCCTCACCCACCTACACATCTGCTGGTTTGGTAAAAATTATCAGTAAATACTGTTTTTACTTTTCGGGATAAAAGTCTTATAGGTCCACGTCTGTTTCAAATTCACCTTTTAAACTCTGTGCTACCATGTTTCAGTCAAAAGCTGATAAAACAAATCTGTGTACACTGACTGGTGAGACCTACTGGAACTATGAATATTTATGCATTTTCTTGACCTTTTTTGTAATGACTCCCTGGACGAAGAGGGCACTTACTTGAGGAAGTTGTGCTCACAATATGAAGTCAGCACTGGCCTGTTGTGAGTGGCTTTGAGCCCACAGCCTGCTGTATACACAGGACTCTGGAGCATCCTGTGGTTACACTAGACATTTTTTGCAGCAGAAACCCCCCACTCAGAACTGTAGCCTCTGCTATGGGGGAAATTGGTTAGCCTCATATGGCACACCCTGATCATGTTTCCCAGCAGCATAGAGCTGAGACAAAATGCTAACAGATTCCACAGGCTGGAAGGTCCTGTGCCTGAAACTGGAGAACATGAAGCCAGCCTATTTGCCTCAGGAATCCAAACAGAAATGGACATTTTCTAGCCAACAGAAATAACTAATTCAGTGAATCTGGGGTATTTTCTACAACTTTTGCACTAGCAAGGAAGTGGAGAAATGAAATGCAGACTTCCCAAGGTTCTTGTGGATGTGAATTTCTCTTGTACATAATCTCACAGTCTTGTTATCTTCACTCTATCTCCCTTACTATCTATCTCAAAAGGAATATGAGTGCAATATTAAATATCTAATCCTACTGTATAAGCAACTTGGAATGAAAGAAAGTAAGAAAAAAGTTCCCTTTTTATTTTCATCCTCTCAAAAATTATCACAATGAACCATTGAGATACAACACTCCAGCTGGGAAAGTCCAAAGTTCACCTTTAACAAAAGTAAGTTGACTTGACATTAGCCACTCCTTTTCCCTGTTTTCTTTACTATCTTGAAAAAGTAACCATAAACTGTTTTTTGTTGCTGATATTTTTGATTACTTTATTGTCACTTTGCTGTTATGAGTCAGCCAGACATCTTGTTTAATAGCACTGTGACTAATATAGTGCCTTTGTTTCTACAAAGAGCTACACCAAAGGGCACCTAAAAGAGATCGTTCCAGCGATACTTTAATGTGATGCATTTGAAGTCTTCGCTCCTTTGCTGCAAACTGTGCTCACTGCCTAGCTTTGACCACAACTGAGTAAGATCACAGTGGGATTCATTCCTCTTCTTGATAAAAGTTTGTTCACCTCAAAATGTATACAGTTGGCTAGACCATCTCTGCTTGCAAGGGGTCTGGCGAGAGCAGGTATGTAATGCAATATATTAGACCCATGCAGGGAATTCAGGACTGCTTTGAGCCTGACTCACTGTGAGCTGTGTAGCAGTTTCCCTCCATTTCACAAGGTCTATATTTTAGTTTTCTGCTGGTTTAGCCACCTGTGCAAGCCGAAGGCAGGCGGGGGCTGGAGCTGAACTGCATGAGGTGCTCCTGGCAAGCGCTTTGCCACTCAGCCCAGAGGTGAATTCCAGCCCACACAGCTCAGTCATTCTTAAAATTGTGCATCTGCTGGAAAGAAAATTTGGCTTGCCTCTGGCACTCTGAGACAGAGTAATACAGTGCTGATACAAAACCAGGCTATCAGATGTTGGTACTGTCCGGGACCTTTTCTCCTAAATTTTGTTACAGACCTTCCCCTTACCACAGCCTTCTCAAGCATATGAAAGCTACCATTTCCTTTTCAACGATTTTATTCAATGTTTAACTCAAGTGTGTAGTCTGGGTGCTAAGTATAAATGAATAAATCCTGCTGCAGAAAAGTTGGGGTTTGGGCAAGTTACATGAGCGTAAGCATCACTCAGACAAAATTTTGTGTGCCAGTACTTTGGGGTGACAAAGCAGGATGACAGTAAAAAGGAAATTCATCTTTCTGCTTGAGCTAACCCTGAGACATTATAAAACTCAGGACCATCTATCCCCTTTCACTCCTTCTTGGAGGTGAAAAAGAATAACAGTGCTCATGCTGATATGTCAGAACCAGGAGCTACTTTGATGCTGAATTTATTGTACATGTCTTTGATATTCTTGTGGCTGAAGAAGTATTGTACAGGAGGTCTCTTCTAGCTCAAACACAGACAAAGTGAAAATAACTACCAGGAAGAAAACAATAACAGTAAAAAGGAACAAAATCTACAGACTTTCTTCTGAAGATTAAGCTGATTAGCTAAAAGTAAGAAATAGCCAAACAAGAAGTAAAACTCCCACACTTAAATGGTAGACTCATTATTTCTTATGTTGGTGAGTAAAAATTTCCCCAAATAATGGATACCACAAAAGATGATAGGGACAGAGCATTACAATATCAGCTCAACTGAATTAGCTACCAAAATTTGATAGGCATTCACAAGTTGTTAATAAAATTCATGAAGCCAGGGTGCAAGTGAGTTTGATAAAACAGAAAAAAGAACAGAGAGAAGATTAGAAGGAACATAATGAAGTCAAATAATTATTTTTAGAAACCACTAAAGTACGTGTCTGAATATTGTGCAGCTCTCTTAAGATATGAGGGGGCTGAAGGTGGAGAAAGGGTGGTTTGCACTTTTCTGAAAATAGACAGGTATTAGTATGTATTCACATTTGTATAAATACAAACACGCATGCATTCATCTGACCAAGATTTCGTTTGTGCTCAGCCAGGATTTTATGGGTCACATCCCATGGGAAGTGGTAAGCCCTGAAAAGAAATCCATAGGAAAGGATGAGTTTTGGCCCTGTTTGTAGATTCAGGAAGGGTGGGCTTTGGGAAGGGCCAAGAAGGGTAAAAAAATCAGGAAATTTTCCTGGGAGTGTGAGAAAAAGAGTCAGAGCTAACCAGAGAGAAAAGTGACTGGTTAGGGAGAAAACATAGCAAAGCAGTGGAAATTTAAACCAGAAAAAAGGACTGAGAAAAAGGTTAAGTCCCAAGCCTTGCTCATTTACTGATCTGAACTACTGAGCGAATGCTCAGCTGTAACTCGTTGACTCTGAATTTAAGATCAGAGGAGATGGAAGGAAGGATGCACCAGGAGGAGCAGAACTATCCATGTGGGAAAAGGATCAGGGCAGATTGTTTCATATTTTTTCCCACCTAGAGGGGAGTGCTGACTCAGACTGAGATCCTGTCTTAGTATTTCCCAAGATCCCTGTCACATCACTGTGTTGCCTTTTCAAAATGCCCCCCACAGAAATGCACACAAGCATGTCCTGGAAGTGATACATCATCCTGACAAATAAATCAAAAAGAAGCCTATCCAGTATTAAATGCATCCTCTTGAAAATTCTGCTTCTGTATTGTCAGTCATTTTCTCACCATTTCAGAAAGTTTATCAGAAAAGCCCCTTTGGAGTAGAAAATGGCCCAGCAAAATTGAAAACCAGTGAATTGATGTTTTACATGCTCTAACAAAATAAAAAATACATGAAATGAGTGTTGTATGGATTAAAAGGGTGCCTAGGGCTATTAAAATTGTGGAAGCAGGACAGCTATTCCTTAACTTTAATCAGTCAGGCTAGACGATGCTTCTCATACCCCCAAAGAGCACATTGGGTTTGAGACAGAGCTTCCAGAAGGTGGGTTACACAGGTACTCAAACATCATTTCTGTAAAAAGTGCAAATTTAATTTTGAGTTTGGTTTTGTTTGGGTTTTTTTTGAATGGCATGTGAAAGGCTTACTGAGAAGGAACTTCTATCACTGAACAGAAACTACTTAGCTGAAGTGACTTTTACTTTTTATCTGAGACTTTGTTTTTCTCTGTGAAGATTAAAAGATACTTATTTTGTCCATCTGTGTGTAGCTTATTTTTGATACAAGCACAAATGCATGAGAATTTATTCTTTTAATTGCTGTTCTTTGCCTATAATTTGTTCACGTAGCATTTGTGTGGTTTGGCTACACATAATTTTTGAATTCATAAGAACTTTCTGAAATGAAGAGCTAACTAAGACCAGCTCAAAGTTTTAAAATTAATCATTTTTTCCATTTATATCCATGTCAATAGCCACTTGTGGTAAACACCATCTGAGAACAACATCAATTTTTTCAGCATTCAAGAAGTAAATAATTTTTACAAAGTCTATGGGAAAAAAAGTACTTACTAGATAGCCAACATGAATTTCACCAGCTGGACTTTTGGATTCACTGCTTGTTTGTGCCAGATAAAAAAATCACAATTTGTTCATTCAGAGATCATTTTTATTAAACTGCTCTGTTAATCAACAAACTCAGAGAACAAGTACATGAATGACATAGGGCAGTTGACAGCACCTTATGCCTTTTCTAGAAATCTCTGAAAAGAACTGTATGCATTTTAAATTAATTATTTTTTGGCATTTTATGTAACTTGAGAGTTTTATCACTTGTCACTAAATTATGGCTTTACCATAAATTCACAGCCATTTTATTCCAAACATGTTTCTACCATCCTAAATAAGGGAAAGGACTTTAGCATACTTATTTGTAATCAAAACCAAAACAGTTTAGCTTTACAGAGAGTAATACAATCTTTCCATCACTGAGTAAAAGGTGTTGCCTGAGTGTCTGGAGTGGCCAAAAGAGAAGCAGGATTCAGGAACCAAAAAATAGTAAGGCTGGACCATCCAAATTAAACAGAGCCCAAGGTATGTAGTGGGTTTCTGATGATGTGAAGCAACTCACATTCTTCATGATTCCCAAGACTGTGTACCAGGGTCAAATGTGACGAATTTTGAGACTATTTGGGGAAAATCAGAATATTCTCAGCAAATAATGTGAACGTTGCTGATAGGTTTTCATATAAATTCATTTAAATGCAGGATCTATTCTAAACTCTCAACCTTTTCTGTATTTTTTTAATCTGTCAGAGTCACTTTTTTGGGCACCCCACTCTAGTTAAAAGGTGTTTAAAAAAAAAAAAAAAAAGCATCTTATATTTATATCCAGAATCCAGTTTCCCAGTTCAAATCACTTTTAAATCAAAAGGAATATTTCCATTGACTTTTGTAAATTTTTAAATCAATCAGCCTGTAACAGAAACCTCAAGCAGCACCAGCTGCACAAGGAATTATATAGCTCAAGTGAACAGCACTGGTTTTTCACTAGAGATAGTAAAGAGCTGTACATGGTTATCGCAATTAATTAGGCAAGAGGGAGTATTTGTTTAGCCTAATAGCCAAATTTTCAATGTAGGTAAGTATTTCAAACTTAATTTATTATCATAGTTCCTTGAAATTCTGTAATCATGTAGCTCAAGTGGGGAGAAATACCTTATAAATCCCTGAAACTAAATTTTATTTGATAGAGCAGCATTGTTTTCATAGTATTTCTCTTCAGTAGTCCTTCTAAAGACGAAGCAAAAGTGGGAAGTCTAAATTTGTTCTTATAAGATCATAAATCACTGATGTCTACAGCTTTTGAGGAGTCAACCAGAAGCCTGTGGAGGAGGACACCAGATGATAATGCAAGAAGACCTGAAAGTGGACTGAGGACAGCTGAACACGCCCCAGAGGGACAGTTGCCTGTTAGCAACACGTGTTTGACCTTTGGGAACCTATCAGAAAGGTAACTATGGGGGGAGTTTCCTTACCTCTGGTGACATTAATAGCCTAAGGATAAAATAAAATCATGAATTGTGGAATGACTTTCCTTCTGTGTCATTGGCTTTGGATCCATTGTATATGATGATGCACTTTTCAAGAATACTTTTCTGTGGAAATGTTTATGCACAGAGATATATTTTATTGCATCTTTTTGATAGCATAGATCCAATCTGTGAAGAAGTACTGAGTGTAATTTTTTCCTGTTAAACTCACAGCCCTGGGTTGATTTAGAGACCAGATTTACCTGACTCATTTGCTTTCAGTTTTGTAAAGTCAAGGTCACCTTTGACCAGTGATACAGGGAGAAATCTTGCGAAAGACATGCTTTCCTGTGAGATAGCAGTGAGCAGGGAGTGGTGCAGGAGGATCCTCCCCATTCTGTGTGATGGAGAGTGGAGCCCTCTATGATTTTATTTTCCCTCTGGATAATGTGACCACCATACAGACACAGCTGGTTTTGGATCAAGGATCTACTCTACTTTTTTCTGCAGGTAGATTTTAGGCACACACCTTCCTTATAGCTTGTGAGGAACTCTGCTTACTGAGAGAGGGAACTGTGGTCAATATGAGAACCGTAATAAAAGAATGAAAGAGGAAGCTGGAAGACAGGTGGCCTTACTTTGCTATCTTGTATCAGGACCAATGCCTACATAAGACACCCAGAGGTAATATTTTCGCTGTTGCTAGGCCATTGTGCTGTTCCTCACCTACTTCAGCAGCCTACATACAGCCCATGCATTGCAGAAGTTGTTGTTATCACTCTGCCCCGCTCAAGACAGCAAAGAGGTGAGAAGTTTTGTACAATTGGCTATTTTTGGGCTGAAAATCCCACACCTGTCTGGCAAGTTTGGGTTTTTACACCTCCAGACCTTTTTAGCCTTTTTTATTATTTCTACTTCCCACTGACAAAAAAATAATCCCTTGGTCACTCCTAGACTAGTGGAGGAAGATGATGGCAAGGACAGATTCGAGCTGACAACACTTACCCAGGAGTCCTGCAGGGTAGAGCAGTAAAACAGCTGAACTACAGATTTCAGGGTGTGCAGGATCCAAATTGTTCTTGAGTTTGCCCCTACACCAGGGATGCACAAAGTGGACTTCTCGGACATTAGTTTTCTCAAAGGCCTCGGGGGAATCCCAGAAAGCTGCCAACAGTTTAACTGACATCCGTACTGCACAATAATGAGTGGGCCCATGGACAGATGTGGTGCGAAAGGAAACAGTAAATATTGTGACATTTGTGACAGGATATACCACAATTCTTTTTCGCAGTAGACTTTTCTAAAGAGTCAGGGAGTATAGATAAGGGGGAGTCAAAATACCACCATGTCTTTGGAGCTCCAAAAGGATCTCTGATGAGCCTCACTGCAAAGCTACCAAAGCAGTTGAGCTATTACAACTCCTCACATAAATATGCAGTTGGTTAAAATACAAGAAAAAAGGAGCAGGAATCAGTGAATGGTTTTTGCAGCCAAGTGGGTTCAGTCATGATAGGCTTGCTTGGGGCCTGTGCCATTGGTCACACACTGGAATATGCTGCACAAGGAAGTGCTGGGATTACCACCCGTGTAAGTGTTCCAAAGGCATGTGGATGTGGCACTTGGGGATACGGCTCAGGGGTGAAAACAGTGGTGTTGCATTTACAGTTGGACTCCGTGGTCCCAGAGGTCTTTCCCAACTTTAATAATACCTTGATTTAAAATGTAGCCATCAGCAGTTTGAGAAACAGGGGGAGTTGTGAATTAAGTTTGCTGATGTACTAAGTTATTCATATTGCTGATGTAGTAAGCTATAAATATTCATGACTAAGTTTGGTGATGTGCTAAGTTATGCAGGATGCAGAGAGGAGGTCCAGCTGCAAAAAACTATTAAAGAACTTCAAAATACAGTGTGACAAGGAGAAAAAATGGCAGATTTAAATCAGGGCTGCTAGGATGCAGAAACAGAGAGTAAGGACAGGATTAATATGCTGCAGAAGTGATGCGCAAAACACGAGGTCCTCAGATAATTCTGTCTTTCCTTTTGACTTTTCCCCTTTCTAATTTTAACTACTAAATAGTAGATAATATCTTTTCACTTCAAGCATGCACATGTATTCACACTCTCAGATTGTGTAGGTGGAAGAAATTGCACTGACGTTCAGTAAAAAATGGTCAAAGCTTCTGCTATGTTTTTCTATGGAAATATTTATGGTAGGCATTCAAATTAATTGTACCCTTAGATTTAGCTTAGCTGGAAGCGTCTTCCTCACTTGGATATTGTGAGGAATGGCATAGAAAAGGAAATCCAGGACTCCTGTGAATGTGAAAGAGGAGATGACAGGTTTTCATGTTAATTGTATACCTAATTTTTATGGTATACAATTATATACCATACAAAAAAGGCATGGGATGGGATGGGATGGGATGGGATGGGATGGGATGGGATGGGATGGGATGGGATGGGATGGGATGAAAAAGATATGGTTTTGTAGAGGCTGATTATTATTATATTCTTCTCTAGCACTATTATCACAGTAAGAGAGCAAAGTGTGGAATGTTCAGAAGTTTATTTTAAACGCCCTATAGAAATTGCACAGATTTACACTGGGTAGGGAAAAGTCAGGTCAATATGAGAAACTCATTCTTTAGATTTCTTTGAATGGTTAAATAACTATGGCAGCACTGGTGAATCTCTACAATGTCTGGTGTCAGGTTTAACATGAAAAGTTCCAAGACGCTTTAAAAAATTCCAGTTGGAAATAAGGACACTTTGGAGGAAAAAAAGAAAAGAGAAAAAAATCCAACTAATCAATTGAATAAACAAAAAGCCCCAAAACACCAAACTGGAATCAAAATATACAAACACATTTTGTCAGCAGTGACAGCTGCTACTCCATCTCTGCACTTCTCATTCCTTCGCTACTTCTCTGCTACCCAGCACAAGGGAAAGAACAACCCAGAAAATTGGATGACTGAGCAAAACCTCCCCGCAAAACATTTGCTGGTTTGAGCCAGATTTAATACAATAACTTCAGGAATGCAGAGGACAGCAGAGCACAGGGTTGGTACACACAGCTAAAACAGGTTGGATTGGAAAATGTTATTTCTTCTGGATGCAATTACCTAAAATTGTTTTTCCATGGAACCATACAGCAAGGTGCAGAAGGATTGTAGAATTTTCAGTTTATAGTTGAATTTAATAGTTCCTAACCAGTCCTGGCTTTAAATTCAAGAAATAGGGTATTAATTCATTCAGGAGTAGTGGGGAGACACACTATCTCACTGCCAATGACTAATGAAACTTTAACCTTTCTGTTAGGTTTTTCATTTTTCACTTCTCCTTTTCTCTTCTCTTCTCTTCTCTTCTCTTCTCTTCTCTTCTCTTCTCTTCTCTTCTCTTCTCTTCTCTTCTCTTCTCTTCTCTTCTCTTCTCTTCTCTTCTCTTCTCTTCTCTTCTCTTCTTCCTTTAATTGCTTTTCCATTTTATTTCTCTTTTTTTGCATTTTTTTCAGTAGAGCTTGCTACACCTGGCTGTGTATCCCCCCAGACGAGAGTTGGTTTCTTTAATACCTCATGAAAGAACAGGAGCACAGAGGTACACATTGTCTATGTTAAATGCTTACTGAGGCTTCTCATGCTTAGTCCTGAAACTGGGGAAATCCTACAGGAGAAATGTCACATGCACATGCATGTCTGTGATGAATATAAACAAGAACAGCTGTTTCCTTCTAAATCAGTTCAAGTCTCCAGGATCACTGAGTCACTTTGTTATGACTCTCAAATGTGGATATGAATTAAGGTATTTTGCACCAACGGAGAGATTTGAGCCCATGGGAGTAGGAATGGCTGCGACAACTACAACTAAAGCTGTTGGACTTGCTGCAACTAAACTTTGGATGTGATGCAGTGCTGTTTCTGGAATTTGCTGAGTCAGTCAAAGCTCAGGAGATAGTTGGAAGTCTCACGTTGGTAGGAATGCCAAGGAAAATTTGCCCCATTCACAGTGAGTTCAGGCAGTCTACCCCCAGATGATTTGCCGGGTAAAGCCCTGAGGACCTGAGACTTCAGAAGCCTGTGAGCCTGGCCCAAGTCGCCCCAGCCTCCAGCTTGTGCCACTCGCAGAGAGCCCAAAAAAAATCTAAGCAAGTAGTTCCAGGGCATTAAAGCAATGAATAGAGGATGTGAAAAATATTTTAAATCCCTATACAGTATTACATTATAATAGTGCCCTGGTTTAGGACATTAGAATCAGGGAAGGCGCTTTTTTCTCTCTCTTTTTCCCCCCTCTAATTTCTCAGAACTTGTTACAAGTCTCCTTCCATTTTATTCACCATTTCCAAGCAACTAAATAGAGAGAGGCCTGGCTTAGATCTCAGCCTGGGCTCCACAGCTTTGACATGCACAGAAATTTGGAAGTGTTTTTTATCCTTAATCAGAGTAACAACAAATTTCAAATGATCAGTGCCTTCTCACAAGCAAAATGATGTTTCCTCATGCAGAAACAAGAACAGCTTGGGAATTTTAGACTCTTCTGCCATATTTCTTCAAAAACATTACCTTTTCCCAACTCTTGGACAGGCAGGAAGAAATAAAATATATTTTATATGTCTGGGCAGGACCATCATTTTTCGCTATGTACAATAAGATTAGCATTTTACTTTCCACAGAGATGATGGTGAATAAACATGAAAACACACTTTAAAAACTTCTGTTTTTTTAAATTTATTTATTTTATATTCAATTTTCAAAAAGTCTCTATTGAAAGAAAATCCAAACTTTTTCATAACATTCCAGTGCAAAAATATAGTCTTTGAGATTAAAACTTCCATATTGATACCTCCAAATAAATAAAATTACAACAGACACATTTGAATGATTCATTAAAAAAAAAAAAAAAGAGAAATTTTTAAAATTTGAGAGTTTAAGTTAAGTCAGTGCAATACAGTTAGTCACATTCTCTTGAGATATTACGTAGACTGGCCTCCTGGTAGTTTCAGTGCATAACAATAATAATAATAATAATGAAAATAATAACCAGCAATTAACCATCAATCTTCTAGTTCCAAAATGCGCTTCAACATTTGCTTATCTTTAAGCATGTCTACTTGTTTGATTTGGATTTAGATATGTTTAGTAGTAAGCAGACATAAATATGTTTTCCTGAATACAGCAACTTCCCCATACTGGTGCTTGTGTCTCCATGCCAAATAGACGAGACTAATCTTATAACATCCATCTCTCAAGACAGCACCAGATGGAAAGCTGGGTACCATATCATGTCACTTCAAGATTTCCATATGGAAATAGGGTAAACATTGCCTCATTCTGTATTTTCAGGTCAACAAACACGTAACAAATAGACAGGATTCTAAGACAAAGTAATTTCTTATATAACATTAGGGAGTATAAATACTTTGATTAGGATTTCTTAATAAATAATTAAGATACTTAAATATTAATAAATAAACATATAAAAATCAATAGAAAGATCAAATGTAAAAAATTCTTGTCACAACAAGATTTGCACAGTAGTTCAATACAAAAGATCATAAGATGGCACTAGCATTTGCACAGCCTCTGAAACTGGCTTCTTTTTCTTTTGCGAGAACTTGAGGTGTCCCCCAGTTTTTGTAAGACGCTGAACAGCTCATTCACAGCCTTGCGCTGGATTTTCAAGTCACTCATCTGTAATAAATAAGAAGCAAATGGAACAGAAGTCATGCCAAGAGCTGTAAATATTTCCTGATCGCAACCCACAGGCTACCCAGCTACCAGGGTAAAACAGAAGGTCATCGGCAATTGCAAATCCCCGCTACCTAATTCCCACAACAAAGAGCCACTTTGTCACAGAGTTTTGTTTTCCCCTTTCTGTGCCGCTTTGCAACCTGCCGCAGAGGAGCAATATTCTGTGAAACAGAGCTACCCTGGAGCTAAAAGCAGCTGACAGCACTGGGGCACCGTCTGCAGATCTCTGTTTGTGCTGTTGGCATGAGCACCGTGAGCCAAGCGCTCCCACAGCCACGGAGCGTTCCACAGCTGGGCACGACTTTCCCACCCAATTTCCATGCCACAAATGGCCGCATCAGTGCAGATCTGGAATAAAGCCTGTGTGGCAGTGCTGTCAGCACGTCTGTGCTGGATTGCAGCAAGGCTCAGCACCACCCCACGCTGCAAACCTGCAGCAGCCCCTGTAGCTGGAAACATTTGGTTTTCCAGTGTGAACTGAGCTAGATGGGGATTACCATATGGGTTACTGAAGTACTATTGGCTTGAATCACACTCAAATCACAAGTGGAAAATATAACATCATGGGCTTTGGAGGCAAAGGAAGAGTCTTACCTGAAGTTTTGTCAGGTCCTTGAGATCTTCCATCTTCTTTGAGCCATCAGAAAGGCTTTCTTTCAGAGTATGGAGCTCCTCAGATATGTTCCTGACATGAGCCTTTGACCTGTCAGTGTTTTCAAGCATTTTCAAGTACATGGAAATAATCTGACTCAGGATGATCCTTTTTTCATTTCTCTGTTGAAAAATACGATCAAAAAGAAAGGTCTGTGAGTGCCCATCAGCAGGGAAATGGAGGAAGATAAAACACAGCATGCAGAGGTTCTCTGCCACTTGAAACAAGACGATAAAGGTGTTGCAACTCATCTCCCAGGCTTGGCTGTACCTCAGGGTCAGTTCATGGTGCAGTATAAAGCACTTTAATGGGGATTTTTTGTCTCAGTTCCAAGCTACCAAAGAGTAGTCTGCTCATGTTCATTCAATTGCAGCTAATGACACTGGTTCTGGGATCTGTTTTGTACCAAAAGTGCTCCACAAAGCGCCTGAGATGCTTTGTCATATCTGGTTTTGACTCACCTCTGTCCAGCTTGACAGCTTCTCTGTAAAAATAGGTCCACCATCAGCTACATCTGAATGACTCGAGTTCTGAAAAAAAGAGCAAACAGATCTATTACACAAACAGTATTTCTCCCATGGCACAATTTCTGTTCTTTATTCAAATGTGCAGCAAAATCCTGATTTTTGCACATCTGGCCTATAGCTATCACAATGCTTTCACTTCTCTAACCACCAAATCCCATTATATGGCTGCCTGATATCTGAAATCATACTAATCTGCTTTTCAATGTCTTTTCCTGCTATAACTCATCTGAATAGAGATGTTTAGCACATCTCTTTTCCCAAATGTTCCTTGCAAGTTTTGCTATTGACAGATGAAAATAAAAGCATACAAGAACAGCAACAGGTTGGAAAATCATTAAGTCTGCTCTTGGCATGTTTTCTGGTAAGTCAAAGCCCAGTAGTTTGTCATCTGTGATCTTAAATTTGTACAGTCTCAGTAAAATCTCATATGGAACAGGAATGAGCTATTTTTACTCTAAAACTACAGTTTGCAAAACTGGAGAATATCCCAGTAGCCTGCAGCCAGGCATGGGGATATGCAAGATCAGTGCACTATTGAGAGGCTCACAGGGACAGAGTTGAATTATCAGATATTGGCTACACAGTGTGTCAGATTCTAGGAAGCAAAGAGCAATACAACTCTCCTACCAAGGAAAGACAAACTGAATCATTTCCTCTTCTGTGTGTCTTTTTTTCCTTTTTGTATACAACAGTGCATTTCCTTCTTTTGTCTGCTCAGTAATTTAATTACAGTGAGTGCAAAGGGAAAACTTGCAGGCTAACAGAAACCTCCTAGGCTGATTGGCTCCCCATGCTGAGCACACCACCAAACTTTCATTTTTTTTCTTCTTCTGAAAGGTGGGGAGCACCTTCTGTGGAGCAAAGTTTTAATGTCAGTGCAAAAATTTCACCATGGCTCAGGATCTCTTCAGCAGAGTTCTGTATATTCTAGTATGACTCTCCCTGCTCTATGCTAATGTTAAATTTAAGATATAATGCCAGTTTTACAGCCAGTTTCCTGCAAACACTGAAGTATCACACTAGTCTTTACCACTTCAGGGTGGTTCTCTGACTACCAAATTTCAACTGTCATTTGCACAAATTTATGACAAATTCATGGCAAAATCAGAGCTGAAAATAGGAGCAGACTGTTTCAGTTTTTTTATGCATTTTGAGGCAAATAAACACAACATGAATACATCGAAAATAAAAGTTGTTAATTAAAAGTGACTCTATTGTAAACCTACTGTCTCTGTGACTAATCCCTGCTGAATTCAGCTGTGTACTACCTTAATGCCTCCCACATGAATATCGGTGAATTAACATTGCAGTTATCAAGTTACCAAAATTCTCATTGACAAGAAAGAATATCATGCCAAATTATATTCCCAGATTATATATCACAGTCACACAGGTGGAAGTAAAATGACCGGAGGATGCAGAAGAATAAGAAGTAGGAACCACCTTTGAGCAATACACTGCTACAATTTCAAATAAGTAGAAAAAACATTTGTTAAGGCAAAAGTTCATCTCCAATTTGTTTATATTGCTAACTAGTACTAAATCTCCCATTAACATTGCTAACAGAATTTTAAAAGTCAATAAATTGCATCTAGTCAGAACTGAATAAAGATTCATATATTCACCATAAATTGCATTAAGATTTCTTACTACAAAGTATTCCATGTAATTAAAGCTGAATTGAATTAGGAGGAGCTATTGTGAAAGGAAGAGCATCCCTGAAATAAATGCAACTTACTACAATGACTATGACTATTGAAAAACTGAATCAGATTAATGAAAAGGCATAGTAAAATAAAAGAAGTCATCCAGATTCTTGTTTTAAAAAAGTATGATCAAAATATTAGTTTCCTGATTACCCTCTATTGGTACATATTGAGTATGTCAAGCAGTGCTCAAGTTTGGACTATATGTAAAGTACAAGCAGAAGGAGAAGATAAATGCAGAAGACTATACTTACAAAATCAGCTTTCAGTTTGTCTATATCATTCTGAAGTTGAAGAAGATTCAATCTATTTTCAACATGTCCAAAAGAAATCATGATGACAGACAGAACAAACAAGCTGTAGGTTTGGAAAGCCATTTTCTAGGTGGTGGTTCAGTTAAACTGCTCAGGTAAGTTCTGGAAGAGCAGGTCTAAGAGCAGAGAGCTTCAACTTCTAATAGTTAAATCTTCTATTAGAAGAAAGTAGACGACTGAACTTCATCAGCCCGATGGTGGCATTTATACCTGGTCTTGAAATTTTTTTGTTTCGTCATCACAGGCTGTGTATATTTAGACAAGATAGTGTTAGATAAGAACCCTTCATTTTTTGGCTAATCAAGGGAATCCCTCGAAAGAGTCTTTGTTAAAACATGGTCCTGGAAAAAATGTTCAGTGGTTCGTCAATGGGTAGCGTTTACGTGGCAGATTCTGAAGTTTCTTTTACATGTGGTTGGGGAAAAGGGGGAAATTATGATACTGATCAAGGAGTATGCATTGTGGCTCAAACCAATTCTCACACCCCATCTGAAAAAAAACCCTTTATCTTGTGGTTAAAGGGTCAATACAGCAGTCAACTCATTTCTGGTATTCTTTTAAAGTAACCACTGGGTTTGACATGGCGTTCTTTACAGACACTTAGAGATTTAAATGTTCTTTCTACTGCTGTCCTTTCGTGAAACACTGCTTGCATCTTTTCCATGGTCTAAAGTGCACTTCTGCTGCTTTTGCATTCCTCATCTCCAGATTCAGAGCAGGACAAACAAGGTTCTATCATTAATGCAATGATGTATCATATTAAATTCCTCTATGGTTGTTTACTATCTGTGGGAGCAGAGTATTTAGTACTTCAGACACTCATTTCTGCTTGGCAATGATTAAAATTCCCCACCTGCCATTTCATTTGCACTAATGCGTGTAGAATTTGAAAACAGAAGGGTATGGATGAAAATAAGCCCATCTGAAGAAGACAGATGGGGTGGTCTCCGAGCACATACAGAACCCTGAAACAACTGTACTGAGGATAGCTGGGGAAAGAAAATGGTTTTGTACGGGAATTAAACTCTGCTTTGATGGATATAATGGAAAAAGAGCTTATTCTGAAGAGTCTTCTGAAGAAATCAGATGATTTTTGGCTGCAGTGTATGAACAGAGGGTAGTAGAAGCCCGCAAGAGAAAGAAAGAAGGGGCCCATAGGGAACAGAAAAGAGAGGGAATCAGGAAGAGGACACTTGTGGGCTCAGATCATGCAGGCTGCGATGGAAGATGTCTGTAGCTCATCAGAAACAGATGAAAATTAAAGTTGTTCCCAACAGGTAAGATTAGAACTCTCCAGTTCAGCTCCACATGACTCTGGATATTCCTTGCAAGAAACTCTCCTTTTCCCCAGCAGCTCCTTCCATCTCAGCTAATGACCACTAATGCCATCAAATCTTTTTCATCTCCATCTGTGGAATAGACCTAGACTACTACTACAAGGGAAATCACTATTTTTCAGGGAAAATAACCAAATTTCACCAACAACAGCAGGTCCAAAAGCTGCATGCTAGAACTCCCAGGGAACAGCAGCACAGACAGATGGGGCACATCTCACAACAGTCGTGGTACTGCACAAAAATTAGTGCTGTAATCTGCTTGAGGTAGTAACACTATGCAATCCGCATCTTGGTTTTAGTTTAAGAAGATAAAACTGGTTAAGCAATAACTTAATTGCTGGAAGTGTTGGCATGAAGGTAATAGCGCTGTACAAGGATGCATCAAAACCCTGTAAACAAATGCAAAGTTAATATGCCCACCCATGGTGGAGAGGTTGGACTACATGATCTTCAAAAGTCCCGTCCAACTCAAACCATTTTTATTCTGCAATTCTATGCTACAAATTAGAATCATAGAATTATTTTGTTTGGAAAAGACACTTAAGGTCATCGAGCACAATTGCTAACCTTGCACTGCTGAGTCCACCTCTAAACCACATCCGCAAGCACCACGTTCACATGCCTTTTAATTGCCTCCTGGGATAGTGACAAAATGGAGGTCCCACAAAAATTCAAAGGGGACTCACAATTCAAAGTGAACTCACAATTCAAAGTGAAATCACAAATGTCAGAACATTGAACGAACCTATGGATAATTCTGCAGAATCAGGATTGCTATGCAAGGCAAGCACAAATACGTTACGGCTCAGCTAAATGTAGTTTTATACATAGCATATTTTACAAGATGGGGCACCTGGCAGTTCATTGACTGGCCATGAGTCTACGGAGTAATTATTTGGCAACATGTTGGAAATTACATGTCAAGCAGGAGAGTGGAAATGATTCCTGTTACATGTGACACTCTTTATGCAGTCAGAAACATACACCTGGAAGAGGGACTGGATCATGAGGCCCAATTTTTGCCATTACGGGTCCTAATTTGAACAGTGTTTTTGTGCTGAATTACTAGAGAGGGTAAAGAAGCGCTGAAAGAAGAGAGTTTAGGAAAGATTCTTTTACTTAAACAGTTCAGTCTTCCTAACATATCAAGAACAAATCACAACACAATTGAACACAACTGATTTCTGTAATTTTCCAGACAAGCAGAAAATGCAATTCCAGGAGCTGAAATATTAAGTCAGGAGTACTGCCTTCTCCAGAGAACTATTCACCCAGAGTGACTGTGCTGGGTTAGGCTGCCCTGTTGAACTTGTCAGACACACATCTCATCCACAGCAGGCTCTGCTTCTCAGGTGATCTCCCTTCGGTCTCACATTACAACCAAACTTTTAAGAATAGTAGGAGGATGAAGTATTGGAAAAATGGATTTTGCCAGCTCACACTTTGTCAATACTGGTTATAGTTTTGGGGGGTTATTTGGTCTTGGCTTACTTGGTCACTAAATCTCCTCACACTTCTGAGGAGGCCACTTGCCAAGCATCCGATTTTGCAGATTAGGAAACAAGAGCACAGAACAATGGGATGGTTCGTGATTATTCAGCCTCTGAGAAAGGCAAATCTGGAAACAAAAATGGGGTCTCCTAGTACCGACCACAATGCAGAGCTACAAGTATTGTATCATAAACTGAGGCAAGAAATTAGGCAAAAAGCAAAGAAAAAAGCCATGACATCTGTCTCTGTCATGCTATCTTCTGAGTGCAGGCCTGACTTTTAGGTACACTCTCCTGCCTGGAGAGGTTAGATTCAGACCTTTTACTTATCTCCACATCCAATTATCACACGAAGCATTGAATGTTCTGTGATAAATCATCAGCAGCACTGAAATGTATTTTAATACAGAAATAGAGTATCCCTTTTCCAAACCCTTTACATTTCAATAAAATCTCACATTACCGTTGACATTCTTGTGTCATACTACTCTCTTCTGCCGACACACAACATCATGTCTCCAAATTATTTTGAAATTAGGCAACAGTCTATAGCAGATGGTCAGAATATGAGGGCCCTGTGTCTCTTCCAGCCCTGTTCTGTTTCCCATTTCACCTTAAAGTGATGAAGCAGATCACCATTATCCAGTGTATGTCTTGTTGCCCGACAACTGTGAACAGTCCCTTTGTGAGGAAGCTCCACGTTCAGATGGCTCCGCTGCACTGCCCTTCCTGAGAATCAACATGGTTACAAACCATGCAGGAGGTATCCTGAAAGTATCCGCCCTTTCCAAAGGCCAAAGAGCATGCAATTTTTTGTCTGTGTTCTTTAACAGATATCTGTGGAGTGCATGCTGGAGGAGACTGAACACTCAGTGCTAACACGAGCTCTTTGTCTGGGCACTAGTCCTAATCTAGTAGAAAGAGTTGCCAGAATAGCATTGAGAAGTCTTGTGCTACATAGAATTGAAGTGGTCCTTCTGTGAGACTCCATAGCCACAGCTGGATTGTCACTGGTTCCAAACACAGAAAGAAGTGAAACCAAGGCATTTTTTTATTTTGCTGCCTGGAACTCATCTGACTCTTCATGCAAAGCAGAGGTTTCTCACCCTTCTGTCCGTACAACACCTTACACCAAATACCCGAAGATGCCCTTGCAAAGTCATGTCAAATTTCACTACGATCACTGATTACAGCTTTTTCCCTTTCATTTTTTGTTTTATGCATACTCTTCAGAGTGCTGAGTGGTTTAGTGAGCAACTGCCCATGCCAGTTCAGCAGAACTCTGCCTTTCATTTCTCTAAAATGCAGTGGCTTTCTCTGTTACCACTGCCCAAGGAAAGCAGCCCAGGGTCGGAAAACCCTGTCTGAGTTGTCATTCTGACCTTATATCACACTTCACCTCTTAGGCACCCTTTCTTACAAGGCAGCAGAAATTATTCTTTTGTTTCCTCCTTCAAAGTGCTGGGGTGGTGGAGGCGGGGTTGGCACACTTGAGGGTGTTAAGTGATTAAACTTTGCCTACACATTGTACCAGCGCTATGTAATTGCCAAGCATTGTTATTCACGTTGGTACTATCGGCAAAGAAGATATCTTGACGATCAGGCATCATGACTAGGGGGGACTTAAGGGGACTTACAAGAAAGCAGGAGGGGGAATTTTTACAAGGGCATGTAGTGGTAGGATGGGGAATGGCTGCAAACTGTCAGACAGAAGGTTTTTATTAGGCTTTAGGAAGAAATTCTTTACTGTGAAGATGGTGAGAAATTGAAATATTGCCCAGAGAAGCAGTGGATTCCCTATCCCTGGCAGTGTCCAAGGCCAGGCTGGATGGGGCTCAGAGCAGCCTGGTCTAGTGGAAGGTTCCCTGCCCATGTAGTTGGAACTACATGATCTTCAAAGTCTCTTCCAACCCAAACTTTTCTTTGATTCTATGAATTCACAACTGACCCTTACAAGCATATCACAACACTGTAATTTTCTCAGCCAAAGAAAAAAACTACCCAAAACAAAAAACAAAAACCCCCAAACTGATAACTAAAACAACAACCAAACCAAACACACAAAAATAAAATTAAAAAACCAACCCACTACTCTCCTACAGATATGCTTCATCAGTACTACGCATCATGGAGGATGTAATTGTCTACTCTTTGTGACCACTGGATCTTTGTGATTTAGAGGATGTTTCCAATAATCAGTAGGGATAATATTGGCACAAAACATCTACTTTGTTTTATTAAATCGAATTCCAGCGTAGAGGGATGTTCTGAAATGCTCAAAATTAACTGCTTTGACTTTTTTCTAAATAAAATTTCATCCCATTTGCAAGGACACTTTGGAGATTGTATTGTTTGAGAGAACTGGAAAACTGGTTCGTACCATCTGAAATATGACGCAAGGAAGGTCCTTTGGCCTCTATTACATACTCCTGTCTGCATGCAATTGGCAATTGGAAAAGGTATATTATTGATCCCTCTTTCCACTCACAAAGTTTCACACACACATTAGCTGTTGAGTCTTCCAAAGAAAGGGAAGGAAGACAAAACTAACACTCGGTGGTGTTAGCCATCTAGAGAGATAGATGTCCAAACAGATAATGAACTGACAGGTAGAACTTCAATTGATTAGAGTGTAAGTTCAAAATTATTAAAATCTTGATACTTTGACTTACACAAGACATCTGTTTCATACTTTCCTTCAGTTTTTCAATTTGGTGAACGCATGCAGGAATTCCCCACAAAACATGAATTATTCCTTTCTGAACTAGCAACGGGAAATAACTACCCATCATGGTCTGAGTACTCATCTGTCCTGAAAGTAAGTGCTCAAGCTTTTGCTTTTCCCAAGAAGAAGAGGATAGCCTCTGGCCTTTCTCAAACACTACGGTGGACTTTATGGCAATTCCTAACTGTATTACCATCAGCTTTGTATTGTCTAAACACTCCAGTAATAGCATAATATAAATATTCAGGACTAGTGTTAAAATAATTTTATGGAGATTATAAAAATATTTTCATCAGAACATCTGTCCTCATCAATAGCTGCTCATGTCCCTGTTTCTAAAATCAGCATAATGCTGCCTTCCTTTTATTTTCCTTGAAAGACTGCTGAATTGACATATATGAGGAATTCTGAGTCTGGAAAGAGAGACCAATAATATACATTTGCTCATTGCTAATTGTGCATGGACCGCAATATGTAATGGAGACCAAAGTTTCCTCCTTGTTTCTTGTGCCATATTTCAAGTTGGTACAAACTGGTTTTCCAGCTCTCAAAAAAATACGCCACAGTCTGCATGTGTGAATGATTTAGAAACTATAAGCTACCAGTGAGAGCTAACCATGAGAAAGGCAGGTGAAATTCCAAAATGCTATTTCTTGAAATAAAGTATGAAAAAATTATGACACTGTAGAAGACAGTGATGGACAAACATGGTGTGCATTTTTACTCTATACTTTTATTGTCTGGAATCTTTCCACATATCCAAATCCTGATTAAAATGTGTTGCACGTAAAATAGAATAAAATTCTAAATCTTATTCAATTTTAGTTTAGGTCCATATCAATGGAAAAGCAGCACAACTGTTGGCACGACAGCACTCCAAAACTATGGCTATGTTATACCTCCTGTGCTATAACCACAGAGTGTCTACAGGTTTTTCTACATACAATCTTCCATTTTCACCAGCTCTTCCTCATTCTTCCAAGACAAGTAAAACACTCTTGAAAGTTTTCTGCATTCAGCACCATAATATTCTTCAGAGGTACCGCCAGTTATGAGCATTATATTGTGGGTCTCACAGTATTTGTTTCCACTTTAAAGGGCAGCTTCTTGTTTTATACGATTTCATGAATATTGGGATCTATTTTAGAGTTTTGGGGTTGGGATTTTTTTAATCATTTTTTAATTGGTATGGTTGCAGGAAAAAGACAGAAAGCAAGAACTTCTAAAAGTAGAATAAAGCGAGTAGAAAAAAATTATTATTTAAACACAATTATGGCAAGATTTTTCTTAATATTTTTGCCTAATACTTCTGCCTATGCTTTTTAGGCACTAGCACTTACAATGTTCATATTTGTTGGTTTTTAATGTTAAGCAGGAAATGCCATCTATCCCATGCTATCAGTAGAACATACCGACTTCAGATAAGGCACTCTGTGCCCTGGTGGACACGAGGTGTTCTACAAAATAAGTATATATTTTATTAAAATAGTTGTCCCCAAAGTGATCCTCCAAGGTTTTTTAATTTTTCTGTTCCTCCCAGGTCAGGGTGTCCTATGATTCCAAGGTTCTCCAACAGCCCTGCTCTTCCTAAGACCAGCATGCTAGTATTACCATAACCTTTTCCACAAATATTTCCATTAGTTTGAAGGTAATATTTTAATTCACTTTGAGAAAGCTAATTCACGGAGAAAACAATTCCACTGTGATTTGCCCTGACTGTGTTCTGTGGTTCTGACTTTCTGATATTTCCTGTAAATATTTATGTGTATGTCTACTGTTGCTGTATGGTACCAGATAGAAAAAATACCACCTTTTGCTCAGCGTCTTTTCCCAATTCCCAGTAAATGAGTGCATGTTTTTCTCTAACTCTCCATACAGAGACCTCTGGTATTTTCTCAGTCTGTTACTCAGTTTCATTTTCATAGGATCAGATCCACCTTCAAAAGAAGCAGAAAACCTCTGGAACTTCTCATCCAAGTATCTGTGATAATAGCCCAAGGCTCTTTTTCAAAAGGACCATGTCATTCTTGAAGGGAGAAGACTGAAGGATGCTAGTCTTAAACCAGCTGTTGGTTTCTGTATGTGCTCAGTCAATCCATTCAGGGATCTCCATTAACTCGTCAGAGGCCATCTTGCACCCTCACAAAGTAGCACGGACTCAGCTGAAAATTCATTGCAGACTGATAACAATCTAATACTTTTCATACATTCTTAATACTATATCAAAATGGTACTTTTCAGACCATCAACCTGTCAGTGAGCCAGTCCTGCTCTTCTTCCACTCATTAGATTTATAGAATTTTCTCCATGAGTTGGGTTTTGTTTTCCTTCTCATTATGCTGCTTTTTCTGCTGTTGGCTTTTGTTTGCATTGGAGCTTTTTGATCTAATTTTTAATAAGGAATTCAAGTGTCATTTGAGTTTTCATTGTACAGTTGCATTTGTTTTCACAGTTTAAGTATTTTATCTTACAGACACATTTATTGTTAGAAAATAATACTCATATTTAAATTTGGAAGAAAGCAGTAGTGGAGGCAGTCCTGCTATAATTTCTTATTGAATATTCTAAGTTGAGATGTGAGCATTTGGAGGAAAAATCTGACCATTTTCATGTTATCCCCCACGCAATTAATTATCACATATGTACATGAAAGCACAAGTGTGTCTGTGTAGGCACATGTTGCAGGCTAAGCCAATGATCTGTTCCAAGCATTAGTAAGAAAATATCCATTAAATCTTTTAAACCAGACTACAGAGTGGACATTTTCTGTCATAATCATTTGAAAAGCTCCACCGGACGTTTCCTAGAAGAAATCTGCTACAAGATGCAATCTTTTCTTCTAAAACAATCCAGGAGACGGTTTGGTGGGGATTCCCCTTGCCTGCCAATCTCTTTAACGCCATTCATAGTTGTGTGACTAAGCAAGACAGCCGTGTTTTCTCACGAAAAAAAAGCAAATCAGTACACGGATTTGGTCCTACCTGTTTCTGTCCAGCCTCCAGGACACGTAAGGAAATGAGAGAAAGTCAGGCTTACAAGCAGTTCATCCACAGATAACATTTTACTTAGAACTGGACTTCTTGAGAGGGGTTTGCTTGCAAAGGTTTTTCAGATAGATTCAGAATTTGAAGTGAAAGGAGAAATATGCAAGACCTTTGCTTTTTAGTAGTTAAAAAATGAAGAAGGTACTTCACACCCTGAGTACATTTCCTCTTCATCTCCACAGGAAATAAGGCTGCCTGTAGAAGAGCTACTGTGGGTCGAGTGTAGATGCACTTCATTTTAAAGTTGCTAATCTTCCATTTTCAAAAGTCTGAACCTACAACTATGAAGTGCTCTGAATTAAAGTAAAAAAGTTGTCTCTTAAGACAATGAAAAGATTTAATTAGTTAACAATAAACACTTTTTTAAAAAACCCAAACCCAAGAAATAAGAGAACTAAATTTCTTTGCTTTTTTGAAGAGGCTATTGAGTTTCTGACACAAAACTAAAATAAAACAAGTTTTTAAAAAGACAATAAAATAA
Organism: Acanthornis magna; assembly: GCA_036785705.1. NCBI lineage: Eukaryota > Metazoa > Chordata > Aves > Passeriformes > Acanthizidae > Acanthornis > Acanthornis magna. Next base: position 30,980,445 of record JAWUZG010000001.1, read on the forward strand.
ATAAATATTGTCCATTTTTTCCCCTAAAACTGCAATACTCTTTTCAAAAATAACAAAGTACAGTCTCAAGTAGCATACTTTAAAGTAATCAAAATGTAGGTACTGTGGCAGGTTGGGTTGTTAATCTTTTTTCCTAAGGAAATGAAACCTGTGTAGTTTTTTAGCTATCAGTTCCTTCCTTGTTGGTAACTTTCGAGCAGAGTCGGCAGTGTCTTCTGTTCAAAACAAGCATGGTGTGGAAGTTGGGTCCTCAACACTAATTTTTTTACTTACTAATCTACTCCTGTAGTATTGCTCCTCTTGCTAATGAAGACATAAATTATCTTCCAACAATTTCTGATCTTACCTAAATATTTAAGCACCAAAGATGAATGGTCTAAGCAATGGAAAGCATGAAATTAAAATGTTATTTGTACTAGAACCTGAATCAGAATAATCAAACATAAGTAGACAGATAAGTGTACAGCCATAAATATTTGTTGAAGGGGTAACCAAATATTTGAAAGAAGTCATGGATCTTCTCATATGTAGTACACATAGAAACACATTAAAAATTCCCCTAATTTATTTCATTGCAGCTTGAATTACATTTAAAAGAGCCTGTGGTGGGATGCATCAGCTCCTCCTCTGCTTCCAAGGAAGTCTTTGTGTTCCAAGGAACCGTGTGTCTGGGAGTCAGCAATAACAAAGTGTTGCTTATTTGAAGAAGGAATGGATTCACTTTGTTTTTCTCGTCATCTCAAATGAGAAGGTTATGCTTTGCTGATATTCAGATGTGTGTAGGTCTTTCTGACAGAAGGTTAAGTACTACCGCAAAAGGTATCATAACAGTAGATGCTCATTCTCTGAATAAGACTGGTTGTCATGTGAGTTGTAACTTTTTGGTTAAACAATTGTTTCTTTTTAAAATGAAACATTTTGTTTCAAACTCACGTTTCCGAAAGAAACATTAGTTAAAGGAACTAATCAGTGGGCCAGAAGGTAAACATAAAGGAAGACTGGGGTTTCACCGAGCCATAAGCACAAAATTATTGTGAATTTGCCTCAAAAGTAAAGAAAAAATATGTCAGACAGGACTGTAAGTCTGCTGTTGAGCACTGGAATTGCTGGTGGATAGCTGAATGGAAGTGGATTTCGTCTTTGCAGCTGCGAAGACAAATGATATTCTGGCTGCATCGGCAGAGCTGCAGCCGGAGGGTCATGGGGTGCTCTCTCTCCCGTTCTGCTTGGCACTGCTCAGTTCACACCCAGCACAATGCTCCCAGCTTAGGTGCCCCCAGCTCAAGAGAGACACCGAAAAATGGCAGTGCTCTGCCAATAGCCTCCAGTGTGGTTAGGGGGTTTTCTTCTTACAAAGAAAAACTGAAGGAATTTTATTTGTTCAGCCACAAGACAAGAAGGTACAGGGGTATCTAACTGCAGTTTTCCATTACCCAAAAGACAGTTACAAGGAAGGTGGAGGCACTCCTTTCACACAGGGCATAGTGAATGGACATCGTGCAACAGGCTCAAATTACTTCAGCGTGAGAAGCATTAAACATCAGAGTGAGCTGCCCAAAGAAGTGGTGGAACCCACCTTCAAGTGTTCAGCACTGGGCTTGACAGGATCTTAAATAGCTTAACCCCAAGGCCACGCTCACAGAAGGTTGGACCAGGTATTTCCAGGGCTCCCTTCCAACCTGGGCATTTCTGTGATTCTGTTCTGATGAGAGCAGCCAACTCTGTCACTTCCTCAAGAACAACAGGAAGATAGCAGGATCCTGAGGGACAGAAAGAAGACCAGATCTGCAGTGATAAAACTACATCTTCAATGTGAAAAACAGGTCTGAAAGAACTTCCCAAATTCACACCAAATTCAAACCACATCAAAACAGAAGTAGAAAATCATGTCAGGGGAATGTAAAAAGGAGGAGCATAAGGGAAGAAGTGAAGTTGTTGCAGGTTAAGACTGGGCTGGATGTTTGTACACATTCTAGCCCCAAAAGTAAATACACAGTTCATCTCAATTTTTAATATGGCTGAGTACATTAAGAAACATTGAATGTAGTAGGTGAACAAGATTATTTTGAGAGATATTGGCACAAAACACAGAGGTAAAGTCTAGATGATCGACCACAACAGCAATGGAAACAATCTCCTCTAAGGCAAAAGCACAAGCAGGAGGGTAGAGTTAAAGTTTCTTCCATCAAGTAAACAAATGGAACAAATGGGCACATAAAATTGTTGTTGCAGTAGTGTGAAATTTTTAATTCATCTGTCAGATGAGTGGTAGCATAAGCAAGGCAGAAAGATATGTTTTCTGACAAGAGTGGTGTGCAATGCTCCAGGACAAATTATGAAATAATGAACCATTAAAGACGAGGAGGGTAAAGAATAAAATGTAGCCTTGATTCAATCAAAGGCAGACCAAAGTGAGAAGAGTTTGGTTTACATGAAGACAGAATTAATAAAATAGGGAGAAATGTGATTGTGTAAATGACACCCTGGATGCGTGGCTTACAGTCAGAAGAAGCTGGGAGGACATCCTTTGGAGGAGAATGACTCCATGGTGTCAGTGCTCATCACAGGAGCAATAATATCTTGTGCCAGTGCTGCAATGGAAATGGACGCTGTGAAGGTTAACTGGGGGAGGTGTTTCCAGGAGACTGACGAGGGCAGCAGTGCCAATGTACATTTGTGGGTTAACCTTGCACTATATAGATTAGTTCAAACTAGAAACGGTCCAGAGAACAAGCAGAGAGCTCGTGTTTCATAATGGAAGACTAGAAGAGCTGGGATTGCTCATCTTTAGAAAAATAAAAGCTGAGAGAAGACCCAGTTGTTATCTGAACTACGCTACAGTGGGAAAGCAGCAAATTCAGTTACTCATGTAGGCTAACAGAATAAACTGACCGTAGACAAAATGGCTATAAACTGTCAGTGAGTAAATTCAGACCAGAAAATGAAAGACTTCTGGCAATCAAAATGTGAAACTCTGCAACAACCATCCTAAAAAACAAAAAAACAGCGATGAGTTCATATGTTAAACATTTCGAAGGAACTAATTCCACTCCTCGGTACCTGGAGGATGAAACTTATAAAAAAACTCAGAGATTGCATTTGTAGTCTTAAAACTGATCATTTATGCTAGTTGGCCTGATCAGTGCCTGTCTTACTGCTAGTTCCAGCACAACTTAATTTTCTGGGTTTAGTACTGAATAGTACAACTTTGCTGTGCTTTCTTCCATCTGACTGAGGAAACATGGAGTTTCTTATGAAGTCATTTCTGTAGATGAACTGCAATTGGCTGATGTTTTTATCTTCCCTCTTATGGATGGGGTTGAACTGATATTTTTAATGTCTTCTACCACAGGGCAAATTTTCTTATAACTCTGCTTTAAATACTTTGCAATATTTCAATGTTTCAAAGAACTGAAAAGCTGGAGCAGACTCAGAAAATCAATAGTGAAACCACATACAAAAATTACATCCTTCTTGTTCCTCTCAGTAGTCCTCACTCTTGGACAAATTGAACACATACATTCACTCTTTTTGCCATACTATGACCCAGTAAGACAAAACTATGGTATGTTACAAACACAGTTTATAACAATTTTTTTATCTTTTTACACTCAGTGAAACACTCATTCTAGAATTTAGGCCAGGATAATACTCTTTAATAGAATTCCACTACATTTATATGGCCTCTTCCCTTCTGTAAAACCTCCCCAAAGATTCACTTGTTTTTTCTCTATACAGGAGAATAAACACACTCTTCAAATGTTCTGAAATCAGATTGTGTTGAACTTTTCTATCAGCTGAGCACAGTTCATATCAGTGAATTATTTGACTCAATCACCCTTGGTATCAGCAGGCTTTTTAGGGGTACAGGGCATGAGAGCTCAGTTTGCTGGTCTCAAAGAGGCCACTGACTCAAGCTCTGCAGCTCTGCACCTGTTGCTGCCACCCGTTTTTGTATCCTTCTGCAACCCTGCAATTTTCCCCAAACTTTGAACTGCTCCTTCCCCTCTGCGGTTGTGCTCTGTCTTGGGATTCACATCTCCAACCCTTGCGGATATTGCTGTTCGTGAAGCGCTCTTTCCCCTACGGCGGGTAGAAAAACAGGCTGTCTTTTCCACTGACAGCCTGTGGTTTCTCATTCACAAAAAATGTTTTTCCTCACTTCTAAGAGGCTCGCTTGTAAGAGGCTCGCTCTATCAAGTGACTAATTTAAGGCACCTGTGGTTTATCTCTGCAAGCTCTCTTCATCACTTGGAAATTGCTACTGCTTATTCCTTAGTCACTATACAGCACCAGAGAAAACATTTAGATTGGCATGACAAAGTTTGTCTAGGAGACGTCAGTGGGTTCTTCACATGTGGTTAGGGACAATGAGCTGGGCTGGCACAAACCACTTCATCTTTCCTGTGGGGAGGGAAAAATCAGAAAGTAATTAATGATGCTTTATTAAATGATAGACATGGGCTGCAAACTTCACCTACGGCAATAAAACTGCCAGGGAGCATTTGGCTGTTAACTACTACTCATTTAGCCTTTCAAAGAAACAAGAAAACAAAAGCCTCTCTGCACAATGCCTACTTCAAGGAAGTCATTTCCTTCTCATCAGCTCCTTTGAAAGCATGGCCGAAACAACTTAAATAAGCAGCACTGGGAGAAAGTGGAAGGAAAATCATCCATTGGTTAATATTAAGAAGTGATGCACATCATTAACCCCAAACTCCATTATCATGTCAAGAGTGTGAAGGCCTTTTTGAGGTCTTAAATAGAAGAAAAATAAGATTTTATTAAATATGAAGAAACGTAATTGATTAAAGGGCTGTTCAAAAAGCAGAACCAAACTTGTTCACACTTTGCTATCATAGTATCTATAGCACCTGCAGTATCTACATGCACATTAGTATCTATATATAACCTCATTCATAATTTCTGTTTGAGTTTCATTCTTTTCTCTGCAACTCCTGCTGCTAGAAGCTTTACTTCCAGCTTTCTTTAAGGAGATTCTTTTATTTTAATGTGCAAAATACATCAACATGCTGAAGCATACAGATAAGACTCAAACATCCCAAGTTCCTCTACTTACCCATCGTCACTCCTCTTCTACACTTTTCTTCCTCTGGCTGCCTCTAGCTCTACAGACCCTCTTTCACTAAACAGAATTAAATTTATGTTTTCTCAGGATCTATCTCTGACTATTAAAAAATCAGGGAATGGTAATTAGATAGTTGATATTACTTAAATACCCCAGCATAACATGTTCTTCTGCTGCTTTGCCTGTTTGCTGAGGCAGAAAATCCACCAGAGGCCTACAAAACTCTAAAAAGGAAATCAACCAGCTCCATCCAAAGGACTGAAAGAAACATTATCCATAATGTTTTGCAATTCAAACCTACTTCTGACATATGTCACCAGTGTCTTCACTCCATGATAATCTCCACCTTCAATTGATAGTGCTCCATTGCCTCCCTTTTCCCTCTCGCGATGCTCCTTTAGAGCAATAGACCTACCGACTGTTTTTTCATTTTCAAATCACTCTTCCACTGCAGCCAACAGAATAGGAATATCACTCTAAATACTGATTTTTCAATGAAAATTGATTTGAGGGGAGACCATTCTCCACACGTGCTCTTGGAGAGTGAGTATTCCGCAGCTCAGCAGTTCCCGGCAGTTTTTAGGAGGGGATACCTCCAGGGTAGTCATTATTTGCGATATGAAGAAGGTTGGCTAGAGATGGGAGAAGCTGTGACCACAGCAACAGCTGTACAGGGGCTGCTCTATCCCTCCCGTTCCTGTGGCAGCACTGGAATAGGACAACCCAGCATCCCTTCCATTGGCAGCCCCACAATTGCTGAGGGGAAGATGGCTCGAGCAGTATGTGGGCTCAGCGGCTACTGGGGACTATTCTGGGAGCATCTCAGTAAGCACAAGTCCAAAAGTCCATGAATTTCACTTTTGGCCATGCATCTTTGCAGTGAAGAAGTTGCTATTGCAGTCACTAGAAATTGATGTACGTTGTGGGCACAAAGAAACAGTGACCGAACAGCCAAATCCAACACAAGTTACATCCTTGTCCAAATCCCATTCTTATTTCCGTGTTTCAGGAAACAGTGTTCTAATCTAGTCTTCTAATCCCTCTAACACTCTCTGATGGAAACTATTCCAGCATTTGACAGGACTTGTTTGGATTGGAGACTAGGGAAAATTTCTTCACTGAAAGAGTTGTCAAGCACTGGAACAGGCTGCCCAGGGAAGTGGTTGAGTCACAGTCCCTGGAGGTAGATAAAAGACCTGTAGATTTGGCACCTGGGGACATGGTTTTCTGGTGGACTCGGCAGTGCTGGGTCAATGGCTGGACTCGATGATCTGAAAGGTCTTTTCCAACCTGAACAATTCTGTGGTGTTATGATTCCATGATTCTATGACTACATTGTAACACCACTTCAGGGCTCCAGCTGAGGTCAGGAATTTGCAGTAGATGTTTAAGCCTGCAGCAGAAATTACTTATTAAGTGATAATCTCTACTCTGAAGGTTTTGCACTTCAGAGAAAAAAACACTTCAGGGAAACCAGAAAATTGTACATGATCTTGTCTGTGATGGAAATTGTCTTCGCTGACTGTTGCTGTACTATTAACATAACACCAAAACTGCATGTGCAGCTGCTACTTTCCACTAGATCAGTGTTTTTCAAGAAGTTGTGATCCAGTGGCAATTTTAATATACAGCCTCATATTTTTCATTCTTGCTTTTGCAGTAACAGTCATAAAATACCTTTTTTTCCGTTTAATAAGAGTCACTGCTTCAAAAAGGCCAAAGCACTGTGATAAGCCACACTAAGCAGCAGTGACAACAATTAACACTGCGTGGGAAATAATTTCCTTCTGAGGATTTCTCTATGCTAAGAAAAGAGAAATTAACTTGAACAAATAATTGACAGACAGTTTTTCCATTTGCCAAAGGAAAACAGTACTTTAATAAAGGAACTTGTCTATAGTCACATAAGAATTCTGCAGTAAAACTAGAGACTGAATACATATTCCATTAGTATTTGGCTATATGCCCATTGTCCTTACCCTTCATTTTTCATTTTAATTCTACATTTGTGGCAATTGAATATAAATAATTCAATCTTTCTAACCCAACTGCATATCTATCTCAGTTTCCATGCAAGGAAATTACTTATGAAATATGCTCCAACGCTTTCTCCGTCAGCTGAAGTCAGCAGTACACTGAGACCAACACGAGTCTTGTTTTCTAAGAGTGACACCTAGAGTCTCATCTGTAAAATTAAAACACACTGCTTCACTTGTCCAGTTTTAAAAGGTAACAAGCTTTTGTCCATACTTATTACTTTGAATTGACACTTGAATATATTTAACACCAATTACTTTGTTATGTTTTTGTGAAGATTCAAAGCAATATTTATTGTTAGGCAGCCTGCATATGGCATGTATCACTTACCACAACATTTTTGCATTAAGTAAAGACCTTTATTTTGCAGATGCTGTATTTTGCCTTTCATTCACGAGTGTTTAATTGGTTTGGAAATGTGATTTTCATTACTGTATGAAGGGATGCATCATGCCCAGAGGTACTCTCATTTTATAGACAAGCTGACTAAGAGTCTGCAAAGTGTCCCAAGCCATATGGAAAATGAGGACTGAAATACACAAATTCTAAGCTTTTATGCCACAAAATAATTTTATTTCCCTGTCAGATGAATGGAGGCCGAGCCTTGCTACAGCCTGACCTCAAACCCCGCTGTGGGAGGTCTGCTGACTGCCCCTACCCACTGCAGGGCTGATCCCAGGAGTGCAGCGTGGCAGGGAAGGTGTTACTTACCCTTTTCGAAGGTCATCTCTTTCCTCACGTCTTCATGTGTCACCCCCTGACTGGGTGTGGTAGCGAGTACTGGACAGTCTGGTGAAGGTTGGTGAGGCCATGCCCATGGTCAATTTTCCATTCCATATACCAGAGTTTGGATAAAAAGCATTAAAACTGAAAGCGAACCTAAATTTCACCAACAAAGGGGTGAGTTGTGTGAAAAAAAAATCCATGAAAAGGAGCCTTGTGTTAATTAAAAATAAAATTACATGCTCAAAAAAGACCATGACATTAAATTTGTCACTGTCCCTCTAATTAACTATTTTGTCTTCAATTGAAAAAAAATGTATTTTGCATGGCAACCCCCTAGTATTAGTTAGATATTTGCCATGACACTGAGAGCTGATGTTGAATATTGACTGCCACAGGATGCTGGGACTGTGATGCAGTTGTTTGTCTGCAAGGCAAACATTCGAAATTATGGCGTTATGCTCTTAGGGGTGAGCAAGTGAACATACACCCATCCAGCCACACCTCCCTTTCCTTGGGTTCTCCTGGTGCCCAGCTCACCCTGGAACGAGCATCACATCCTGCGAAGCCTTCAGGCTCCTGCTCCAGCCGTATGTGCCCAGAATAGGTCCTGTGCTTTTGTGCAATGGTATCAGGTGTCTGCCTCTGCAGCCTCTTGTTAATGAAAGCACTGGGGCAGCTTTTACTGTTTCTTCTCCCTGTATGTGCTATTTTGTCAACCATCAGCTTCATGAAATCTAAGAGTTAGCGTTAGGAATGTGTTTCGGTCTTGTTAGCCTCCTAGGTGTCTTGTTATGCTCCTAGGAGCATACCAAATCACCAAAAAAAAAAAAGGAACTCAGTAAGATCTAAATAATTTGGAGGTGATGCTTCAGAGCCAAGAGTGCTATGCTCAGATTTTTTTTGTTTTATAATATCATTTGCTCAGATAAAATACTGTTGACTGATAAGGTACTGCAACAAAACCTAGTGTGTCACATACTGCAACTCCCTCTAGTAATAAAATACAAATAATGAAACAATAAAACATAACTACTAATACAATAGAGGACTAAATCTGTGTCTCCTTGCTAAACATGCAATGTATTCAGCAGGAGCTGGTAATCCTCTGGAGTGGGGTATAAGGCAGTTTTTCTCTCCTTGCCTGTGCCTTTTTTATGTTATTCCACATATGTTCTGCATTGGCAGGTCCCTGTCAAATTTAAAATCACCCTGTAGGATGGTACATTAGGTTTGCTGTCTCCCAGAGTATGAATGCATATGTTTAAGAATATTTTTGTCAAGCATCTCTATTATCTTTCGCAAGGAACAGGTTTAAGTGTATAGTGCCAAGTTGTTAGGAACAATTTCAGCAGATGATACATTCCTCAGTGGTTCGGTCCTTTTATTTTTTCTTTTTTTTTTTTAATTATGGGAGGGCTGGAGGGAGGTTGTGAATTATTTATTGACTTGCTTTTATAGGACAGCTTGCAACTGAATTTATCTTAAAATATATTCTTGCTCTTCTCTTTTACTTCTGCCATGGGCACCTGGGTAGGCTACTTCCAAGCTCTGTCCTGTCATATCAACGCCTGAGGAAGTTCACATAATCAAAAATTATGTGAAAATGATACAGCACAAAAAAAAAATATGAACTGTGCATGGGGAAGCTTTCAATCACCGTCGAGTTATGTGAGAGGTAACATCAGTGGACTGCAGAAGGACAAAAGGCAGAAGAGGGCCTGGCTCAGGCTCATCAGTGTCATCACACTAATGTTTTCAAATGCTCCTGACATAGGAGAACTATGAGATATGAAAATTTGCGGAATCTCAGCCCCATGGAACTGCCAAACATACAGATTGGGAATATATTCATTGCCTAGATAGTTTCTCCCAGTAAATCTTTAAAAATATGAGAAAACTAGAACTCCATCTTTATTCTGTACCATATGAAAGACGTTTTGGAAACCACTGCCATCAACTTCCATAGAGCTCTCACAAATCATTTCACAATCCTAGTCAAAGCAATCCATTTATTGTGTTTTCGGAATGTCTCATCTCATGTAGATCATGTGACATCTGAAGGTCATACATGAATATGAGAACAAAGCTTTTACATTGATTGTGTATTTTTATTAGGGATCAATTATTACCTTAAATTAGTAATAAAGATAAGCAGTATATAATTACTTTTCTTATTTACATGTAGAATGGCTGTGTATACAGTTATAACTCTGTATACAGTATTATATCTACAACCACAAACCCCATAAGAAATGTAACTTAGGGGCAGGATTTTCCAAAGTAATCCTCGTTTTTTTGAGGTGTATTCACCCAGCGTGGCACAGGCCATGGCTGGATCATGCCCGTGGCACATGGGACACTGTGTGTGACCCACAGGGCTGCAGACCCCACGTTCTGCAGGTGCAGTGTGTTTGGGGCAGGCAGGCAGGATGGGGAGCACTGCAGGGTGCTCTGACTGCTCCAGAGGCAGAACAGGCAAAGCTTCTGTGCCAGGCTGACCATGATAGCTCATGAAAACCCTTCTTTATGCTGCTGTGTCCTGCTATGCAGAGGGTGTCCTTCCATGGGTTGGAGTTACTGCCAGACTCATGGTACGTCCGGCTCTCGGTTATTTTCAGGCCTTTTGGGTAATGATCTGTTCTTAGCACGGAAGCAGCACGTTGTCTGTGACCTCCTCGTTCTTCATAGGATAGTTTGTATGTAGGCCTGGATCCAGGGAAGGAGAATGTCCATCTCATGGATGGCCTTGTAGATTCCCTTATCTCCAAGCTGTTGAGAATATAAAGGCATTAGAAAAGAAACTAGCTAGAGCCCTCGAACAACGCAGTGGGGAGCCAGCACCTCCTGTTCTTACCTTAAGAAACTTTCTCTTTAACTTTTTGACAGGAGAAGTTAAGCTTGTGGATGGAGCACACGGAAGCTGAAGGATGAAAAAAACCCAAAGATGCTGACGTAAAGACATAACGATGAGGAAGAGTCCAGGTCACAGTGTGGCACTGTAGGGCTACCAGTAAAATGTGTGATCTCAGCATCATTTCAGCATCTCCCAATACTTGAAATGTGTTCTTTTACCTGTGTGCTTCCTGCCAAGTTGAGTTCAAAACACAAGAAATTGGTACCATGAGTACCTCTAAGTTTTCTTATTAAACAAGTTCTATTTATCTCAGCAACCTTTAAATAAGTTGTGGTTACACCTTTTGCACATTATGTCTTAGTTCTAACACTCAAGGTCCTTTAACTCTGAACCCTCAGAACCTCCGAGCATGAGAGAAGGCAAGGCTAAGGGTCAAAGACCATTGTAAAGTACAGGGAGAACAAACATACTTGAAAAAGGAGCATAGACATTTTCAGGTTACCTTTTGTGCTTTCTAAAATCACCTCACATGATGAAAGTGGGGGAAAAGACCAAATCTTCAAAAGAGAGTGTAAATAGAAGTAAATTTTTTAAACTCTTCTAATCAGGGCAGTTTTTTCTGACTTGAAACTTTTTTTTCTTTTTTTTTTCTTTTTTTTAAATGATCTGCATCTTGTATGATGAAGATTTCCATAAAATATCATTTGGTAGCAGAACTGACCTTAAATGAGTACACTTAATGTGTATCGCCTTGGCTTTAGTGGTGATAACACATTACAAACTCATCTCTTCCTCCATAAACTGCAGGTAACTAAATGAGCTATCCAGCAAGTCTGAGTATTGCAAACAACACTCAAACTCAGCTTGAGGGCTATAAGCCCTGCCTACAATGACAGAGAAATATAAATGGTTCTGCAGGGTTCTATTGCCCTTCTGCAGTGAGAAAACACTTCCACAACCTGCTACTGATGCAGGAATGTAAGTTCAACCACAGAAGCAGCTCCACACTGCTCTCAACAATGCTGACCAGGGCACTAGAGCAAGCAATGAGGTCACTGGTGCTGCAGGTGGATGCTCCAGGTATCCAAGGAAAAACGTCTGCTCCCTTTACCTTGCAGTCATAGTCTAAATGAAAAAGTCTGACTGTACTGCAGAAAATTAGTTCAAGATTTTTGTACTTACGTATTTCTAAAAAACTGAACTTGTGCCCCTATGTCATTGGAAAATATTAATGCTTCCTTGTTAGGACAAAACCAAGAACTGGCAGGGTAAGAATCATAATATTGTAGTATTGTAGTGGTTGGGAGGCAAATATTGTTGGGATTTTTAGGTAGTAGACATTCCCCTAGCTGGCTGAATTACAGCCTGACTTTGTGAATGAATACAGGATGAATATGTATATAAAGGCATGACTGTTTCTCTTAGTTGTGTAGAGAACTTTATCCTTGAAAGGTAACAAATTAATTATGTGTGTTGTCATGGTGGAAATCCCTTCTGATAAACATCTTATAGCTCAACTAGATAATCACAGCTAAAGAGCTTACGTACATGGATGAATGAGTGCTAATTTATTGAGGAATAATATGACAGAGAAATCTCGAGTTTAGTATTAGCAAAAGATCCATTACTTTCGCTCTGTTTACAGTTTTTCTTGTTCCTTGACATTGTCTTGTATTTCTGGGTTTGAATTAACACAGACATTTCAAAAAGTGTTTGTTTAGAGTAATAAGGTGTCTCCTAGAAAATCATGGCAAACTGTGTTTTCTGAGTTACTGTTTTTCTACTAGCAGCGGAAGTCTTAGCTCTCTTACCAGCACTTTTAAAGACCCAAAAATGTAAGTTGTTATGTTTAGACTTCTGTTGGGTAAAACACTGACACTAATTATGAAAAAGAATGCAGGAGCTCTGAGAAATCTGCAGCATTTTGTCTCAGTAGAGCTATCTAGCAAGCTACAGTCACTGGTGGTATTTAAGAATAACTGATATTCTGAATTCAGTCACAGTTGACAGTCTAAACTTCTCAGTGTGTACTGGCACTTGTATAGAATGCAATTGTTTCTCCAGACAAGAATGAAATCTCTATAAAGCATATTAGACCATCTTTTATATTATATAATTATATTTTATTATTATATGTTAAATTATATTATCTCATTCTGGAATTGTGTTATAGTATTATCTGGAATTTAGACAGACACAAATAAACACAGCAGTATTATCACAGCAGAATGTTGTGAGTAATGGCTGTAAATTACAACTGTTTAGCATGGTTTTAAATACAGAGCTTGAAAGATGGTGGAGTTTTCTCCCACTGAGGGTTGAATCTTTTTACATTATGCAAATATCCCAGTTGAGTTCTAAGCTATAACTCTACAAAGAGATCTCTGAAGCTGTTTGTTTTTGCATTGCAAATATTTTTGTGCATGTAGAACCAATGTCCTTTTCTTTCATGCTACTATACAGTTCAGATTAGACAAAGTTTCAATTAATTTAATTCATTAATTCATTGACTTGCCAGTCTGCTCTCACTTTTTAAAATCACTGTAGACATTTTCCTGAATATCCATGGCTATATTTCACCCTAAGTCAGGCTCCACATTTTGGGACACTGGGATTTGTGAGGACTACAGGTTTAGGGAAGAAAAAAATATCCATGGGTTTTTTAGTTTTAAAACACCCTGTTGCTCATTGCTTACCCTTAAAAATTTGATGAGAAATGACCCCTAAGTGATGGTATCATCTTCACATCCTACCTGCTATGGTAGTAAGTATATTTGGACAGGAAAAAGTGTGCTCTAACTGCTGTTCTGTTGTTACTTAGACAGTGCTGGTAAAAGTGCCTCTTCTCTGGGCACCTGGAGACATTTTGCTGCTCCCTGACAGCCTGCTCTGTCTGTGGGCACAGCTGATATATGGGAACTGCTCCCATGTGCTTCGTAACTCTGGTCCCTGCTTACTCGTGAGACACAACCAGCTCTTTCAATATTCAGTATGGAGGTGCAGAGATGACATGTGAGTAAAGATGACACACATGCAGAGGGTACACTGTTAAGGAGGAAAGCATCACCACTGCTACATCACAGAAACTCGAGGAGCCACATTTCTCCCTGTGACCACCCTGTCTCTTTGCAGCTTTGGTGGAGAGGGCAGCACAGGGTGGCATCATCAGTGGGGAAGTGGCTTGTCTCCATGGGATCTCCACCACCTTGCACACTCTCCACAAGATCACTCTGGGAGGGAATGAGAGATGTTAAACTTCCCCGGCCCCAATGGGGAAGCTCTCGTGAAGCTGGGTCCACTGCGGCATGGGACACACCATGAGTCTGAACAACCCTCTCTATCTGCTGAAAAACTGAGATGGAGCTCTTCCCTAACTTTTCAGATGGACAAAGTTAGCTTGGCTCTCAGGAATATACTCACACAGGCATCCATGTTTTCTTGCAGGACCTGGAAGGCACTAATAAAGTACAACTTGTCACTCCCCACCTCAAGACGACTGAAGACATTTTTCACATAGAAGGAGAGGAGCTGATCTCGAACGCTGCAGTTTGTCTGAAAACAAGTCAAGTAAGGAGTTGCCAAGTGAAAACTTCGCAAGTCAACTTTGGCCTAAAATTTCAGCCTCATAAGAACATGCACTCCCTCAACAGAAGGTGCCTCAACTGCAAGGCAGTGGCAGTGGCTCTGTCCCTCCTGTGAGGGCTGGTGCCCGAAATCATTGATGGGAGGCTCCCATGCAGCCAGGCTCGCAGGAGGAGCGGGTGCTACCACAAGCACACTCCTCCCTGACAGCATAGCCACCATCAGCCCAACTTCCTGGCAGAGCATGACTACAGCTGCCTAGAAAGAGGTGCCTCCAGGCAGGCTTTCCAAATCCACCTCTTTCTCCCCGCACCATGATCAACTGTCCCTTCATGTCCCAGGGGAATACCCCTTTCTATGCGACAGAAATAAGTACAGGACTTCATTACGCTTGTGGCTTTTATAAATGTCTTTCCCAATTAAACACAAGTGATTTTTGCATTGGCTGTCATTGCTTTTGATCACATATTCCTGCTTCTATTGACCAAAGGAAAATCAAAGTAAGGAAATGGAAAACCCGTAGTGTAAATCTTACCATAAACAGAGCTTTCGTAGTCTTTTTAAGCAGTCTTGTGGTCTTGATGAGATCCTTCTGTAAAATATGATGTGGTAGTGTTAATTAACTTGAGCAGAGGAAGGGAGACAGTTTCCAGTCTGGTTTGTACAAAACTTAGTAGTGACAATATTAATCTCATCGTCTTCTTCAGATGGACAATGAGGACTCAGTAAATCTGTGTTATAATCCTAGCCTGGATACAAACTTCTTTCATGGCAAAATCATCCAGCCTCTCTATGCATCTTCTATGCATTATTTTTTCCCATCTTTACAAAAGAAGTATCTGCATTACCCTATATCTCACTGCAGAGATCATTCAACTTAATTAAAGTTTCCAGAAGCTCAGTCATTAAACTAATAAAGAAGCATCTATAAATAAAATAAACTTTTTCAACTAGTGGGATCAACTTACAGGAACAGATGATTTTAAACTAGTTGCCTTGATATACAGGTTCTCTGTCACCTGGGAGAGGAGTCCTTTCCGGCAGGTATGCTTTCCTGTAGGTGACCTTTTGCCTTCCACAGCAAAAAGACAAAGCAGAAATAAAAACTGCCCAGATCTGGAAATAAAACATACTTTCATCTTTGTTCCCAAATTTTCGAGCCTCTACAGTCACAGCAGTGTGTGTGATGCAGCCAGACTGGTTAGATGACAGAGGTTAACCTAATTTTGTTAACCCTCAAAGTAGCTTCTTCCCCGAGATGCTCACGTAGATAACCTATTGCTCATGTGGTGGCTGATTGGTATTTTTGCTGTGCTTTTTTATACACCGTGCTCCACTTTCAACAAATTTGACCACAATCATCTGTGACGTTTTTCTAAATGATATCTCCATATTTACTGGCAACAGGGTCAAGGTTTCCAAGAAAGAAGAACTTCCCTGTCATGTGAGAAGTCTTTCATTTGAGTGGTGGTCAAGTGAGGAAAAGGTAGTTGAACGTTAGTTTAATTTCGCAACAAAGTATGCCAAATGCGTGTTTGGGGGGTTTTAAATTTTTTTCCACAAAACTCTATGGGAGCACTTTTCTGAAAGGCCCAGAGAGGAAAAAAAGATCTTTCTTAATTTACCCTGAAAAGCATTAGAAAAGCTGTTATCTATAAGGAAGCTGGACTGCATGGTGTTTAAAACTTCCCTGTCCAGTTTTTGAGAAGAGTATTTTTTCCAGGGCGTAGCATCTAATAGCAAAGCTGTTTGCTGCCTATTTTAAACTCTGTAGCCTTTTTCCAGGGCAGACTTTGCCCCAGTAGGAGCAGTAAGCTGTTTAGTGTGAAAGGGAGGGCTCCAGGGAGGGCTTTGCGGAAGGACCAGGACATCCTTGGCTATCAAGTCACTTTAAAAGTACTGAGAGCCATGGGCACTGGGAAATAACGTGCAAGACCCCTGCATACCCCTCACAGAGGAGGTAGAAGCAAAACCATAGAATTAGATGATCACTTTTTTCAAAGGTGGTCATACAGAAATTGGACAATCAGTGTCTGGCCTGTTTCCAAGACAGCCAAATACTGCAGGTTTCTCAAGTACACTCCAGACATACAACAACATCAGTCCAAGGATGAATCACGAAGTAACACCAGCAATGTGAGTCTGTTAAGCCAAGGATGGTTTTAAATCAAATGTCAAGATCTTGGAACTGGCTGAGGTGTATGCAATAAGATGAAGAAGCAGGTTTTGGTCTAGAACAAAATGTTCTTGGTACCCTTTTTGTTGGAAGTAAAAGCAAGCCCTTGAAATATTCCCAAAGGACAGAGTTCTTTACTCCTTTAGTAAACATATAAACATGTCAGACAAAGTGGTTTAAACTGCATTGGCTGAAAGTGACAGTGATCTGTCAGATCCAGCGGCAGAGCTGTTTGTCCCTCTATGGCACCACCAGCACTCCTGTGCCCAGGATATGTGTCAGCTCTGGAACAAAGAAATGTGAGACCAGCTGGGTGATTAACTCACTCCAGCCTTGATCCCACTGACCATTTACACAGACAAGCACACGTGCAGCCTCCAGGCCAAGCTGGATTCACATCCAGCTTCAAGGATCCCACCTGTAACAGCTCTGGGAAATGCATTTCTCCACAGAGCCATCTACACATCACAGTAACTTCACCAACACTGAAGTGCTGCTGGTGTCCAGGGACAAAAAGAACCAACAAAGGGAGGAGATCTTAGACTTTTGGAAAGTGGAGATGATGGTGGCCTGAGGCCTTTTGTGGATTTTAGTGCTCCTGTGAACTGTGGTCTGTATTTAAACACTCTAAATGCTGGTCAGGCTTCTCAGATGAGGTGCACTGAACCTCAGCACAGACTGCTGTGGACAGCAGGTTAGCCTCTCACTGCTAGTTTGTTCCTGGAAGAGGATCTTGGGTGAAAGCAATACAGTCAGAATGCAAAACTGCCTTGGTTTCCCCAAGGTGTGGTACTCCCTGGTCAACAGTTTTCCTCTAAATTTAATAAATGGGTCATGTAGCCAGTCTGTAAAGGCTTTTCATAAGAAAATCAATAATGTTCAACATCTCTGAAATTTCTAGTGGTGCTGGAAAACCCTTGAGCCCACAAGTTTCATTTTGTCTCTTCTGTGAACTCCTATCACCGTGCTCACGGGGCTGTAGCATTGTCACTTTTACATTGGGCTCTAGACACCTCTGGATGTGAACCAGTAAATGTCTTACTGAATTGGCTAACTTTTCAACTGGGTGGTGTAAAAAGATGCAGATGGATGCAAGTGCAAGGCAGTCATACTTTAAAAAATAAGTAAAAATAAAATAGGGCTCTCCTATCACTCCTTTCATAAAACAGTGGGGGCTAGCAATTAATAACCAATCCTATAAAATGATTACACTTCCACTATTTTTTATATGATGACTTAATTTCTAGTAAAAAATAGCCAATATTCTTCAAATTTTTCATGTGTTACTTGTTCAGAACAAAGATGGTCTTTTCCTTCTGGGTCTTGTGTAGCACTTTCTACACTGTATTTTAGTGCCACTTTAGCAATCAGACATAGTCGTGGTATAAATAATATAGAATACCAAAGAACCAGTGTTATCCATTATTTTAAAGTTATAAGAAGCAGAAGAAAAACAAATTCAGGCATCAGCCCTTTTAGCAGTGAAGACAGAAAGTACCTGTGAAGTTTTGCATGGGCAGTGGAACTGACGTATCCAGAGACAGTCTGAGGACAGCAGCAAAGCACAACACAAAACATGTTGGCTTCCATGTGCAGGCTGAAAGCCAGAGAAGTTCAAGGAGCCTGCCCCAGAGGAAATGGGCTCTCTCTCAAATGGAAAATTTTAGATGTACACTATCAGCAAGTACTTCAGGAACAATACAATTCTGGTAACACAAGTGAAGTTCATGTGTTGCATTTATACAAAATGTGTAAAGCGTATGATCATGGGAATGAACAAGAAAGAATATAACCAAGAAAAAGGTGTAAGAAAACCAACCAGGGCAGTTAGCTTATAGGATAAGAAAATCATGCCTGATTTACTCTGGGTAGGGACTAAGTTTCAAAGAGGGCTCTGTATGGCCCATGCTCCATGTGGGTGCATGAGAACAAAGCCTGAGGAAAATGCTTTCTTCCCTGCCTTATTGTGGGCAGTGGAATTGTCTTGATCCACATGAGTTTAGAAGATATTATTAATATTAAATTCTCTTGATCTATGTAGAACACACATACATCTACTACTGCTCCAAAGTTCTGTTAGTTTATTTAATGTAGCAATCATCTGCACTGGTTGTTTTGCAGCTTAAATGGCTTTTTGATCTCCATCCACAAAAGGCCTTGTACAGTTTCTTACTTATGAATCTTCTCATCCTTCACAATTTCTGTTTATTTCATTGCCTGTTAATATAACTAGTACCAAATTAGCTGTGTTGTTCCTATGAACATTACATTATCATATTTGTTAAACTGCTGCTAATGTTATGCTTTTTCTAAAGACTTTTGTCTACTATTTCTTTTGTTTCATTATGTTGTTTGATTCACTTTAGTCTTCTGAAAAATAAGAGGTCTATATGAAGAGGTGCAGTACGTGTCCTCAGAAACGTGATTTGATAAGTAACAAAGAAGTTTAGAGAGATTTTACAAAAACTGAGGGTGACAACACTACTGTTAGAACATAAAAAATTGGGCTACCTTAGTGCCTCCCTTGGAGAGAGAAGTTTGGAGTAGAAGCTCCTAGCATTCAAAACTGAGTCTGCAATTTTTTAGAAAATGGTTCCAGTGGTGGATCTCCCTGTGCTACTGGCCTGCTCTGCTGTTTTGGTTTGGTGACAGATGGCTGACAATTGTCTGTCAAGCTAGTTTTACTTCAAAAATCTAACATGAAGGTTCAGTACATTCAATCTTTCCAGCGACATATTGCAGAGTATACTCAGGATCCATTTTGAACCTACCAAGGTATCAAAACTAAAATTTTGCCTCTGTGCACAGAAATAGACAACAAACAAACAAACAAACAAACAAACAAACAAACAAACAATTTTCTAAGGAGTAGCTGTTTTTATGGCCAGCTATTAACTGCTTCAAAAGAATGCTCAGTGCTACCTGAATAACTCAAGATACTTCTCAAATGTCCAGTTATGTAGTTAAAAATTAGTAATCATGTCCTGGGTGGACAAGGAGCTGAATTTAACATAAAACCTTTACGTATGTGGCCTTTACTAGTCACATACATGTAGTCTTGCATTTCAAAATAGAGATTATGAAAGAAACAGATACAAAAAAATGTTTGAGCAGGTCCACATCGTTCCCATGAACCAGTCGAGTGATCTCACTTAGCGACAGTGATTCAGTCCCCAAACTCTTTAGAAAACATTTGTTTCCCACCACCAAACTCCCATTAGGAAATCCCTGTACAGTGGTATTTCTGCAGAGTGTACAGATGTGCTCAGCAATAGCACCTCAGCCTGCCTGCATGGGCAAGTGGCTATTCCAAACTCCTTGTTTCCTCTTGTGACATCCAGGAGTGTCCTGAAGTCTGTGACCTGCTTTCTCTTGTAACGTCATCATGGCTTTATAAAAAGGTTGTACTAAGATTATGAAAGGAAAAACCCAACCTCATGGAAACCCGGGCCCAGTTCTGGGGGAGGAGGATGTCCACAGCTGCTAGGCTGGTAGAAGTGTGTCAGTTTGCATAGCACAACTCTTCCAGGAAAGCTTCTCTCTCTTTCTACCTTTGCACACCCTTTTTTCAGTTTTCTCTCTCCCCATGAGCTTTTTTAACCTTCGTTCTTACTTCTCTTTACAATTTTTTTAAGGTTTTTTTCCCCTCTGTTCTCTTAACCCAGGACAGTCCTGAGCATCTTGGCAGCACAGGCTGCCCTTACAGCTCTGAGTAGCACCACTGGGAGCTGGGCTGGAGGACTCTGAAGCTACAGCAACTGCAGTCTCCATCCTAGAAAGATTTCTTGGTGTTGGAAAAGAACATTATTTCAGACACGAATTGAGAAGACTGCTCAGAGGGAGTTGTCTCCTGGGAGAAAAAGATTTTGAAACATAAATTAAGTTAGTAATTTAATAGAATTTCTGGACAATGCTCAGAAACTACAGTGGTAAGTTAAGACGTACCAAGGTGTGAGTAAGCTAACCAGACAGAGGTGAACAATACTGGCATTGAATCTTTCAGCTGATATGCCCCTGCTAATGGTGGGCAATAAATTGAACCACATTAAGAAATTCATTATAGTTGATTTTTATTGGGAAGAATAGTCTTTTATTAAAAAAAAGAAAACCAAACAAGCTAAACCAAAAACTATGTAGGAAATGTTTGCTTGCAGTGTATTTCCATAGCTTCAGTAAAGAACTGAAGTCATCCATTTAGTTTGGAGCTAAGGTTTTTCTGGCTACTGGAAGCTGAATCTTAGCTTTAGCATGGCAATTTTGAGCCACAACAACAAAAAATACCTCCTGCACAGGAAAATATGGAAAACTTGTCAAGTCATCTCTCAGGTCAAATCTTTCACAAGTGAGATTTGTTCCAAAATCCTGGCCACTGTCAGACTGAGTCCCTCAGGATGGCTGCCCCCTTGACTCTCCAGTGTAGTACCAGAGTACAAAAGTGAGAGAAGCAACAGTGCAGCAGGCAAAAAAATTATTTCCCAGAGTGGTTTTCCATTTGGAGGTACCATCCTCTCTCCAGTGAATTTAAACCTATTGGCAATAAATGTGCTTCCCCCTGTTGTCTTTCCCTCAGAAGCATCCCCGATCCCTTCAGTCCAAGGCTGCTGCCCGGGAACCATCTCCCCAGCTGTCATTCCACAACACCTTCACGGCTCCAGACTTCCCACTTCCCACTGTGCATCTTCCTTCTTTCTGAAGTGGTGCTTTCAATGACCCTCATCAATAGATCCATTTTGAGGGAAAATATTACTAATTTAATTATCAGATATGGCTACATCTGGCACTTTTTCTCTAGAAAATATATCACAGCCAAATAATGGTTCACTTACCAGAGGTTCCAAAGTATCTAAAATCCTATGGCGCTGGCCACTAGAGAAGTACCTGATGGTGTTATAAAATCTGAGTTTCTTGTTAGCAGGATTTATAAAACAGAGATTGTATTGTAAAGACTCCTAAAAGTTATAGAAAAACAAAACATCACGAAATATAACTAAAAAGAAAGAAAGATGCCACAGATGTCAAAATATGCATTGATATTTTCACTTTAGATCAGGAAAAATTTGATGTTTTTTGCTAATAAAACAACAGGGAAACTTTATTTTAGAAAGTTAGGAAACTTATTTCAGAAACCTAAGAAAAAAGTGGAATATTGGTTGTATCTAACTTTGCATAACTAGCTTGTTTGGAGTTTCACTCTTTAGCCTATTTTCAGGGTCTACTTTTTACTTAGTCTGTAGCACAATATGTAAATACATGCACAGCACTTCAAATTACAGAAATGTTTTAACAGACACCTTCTTTAAGAGCTTCTTGAACAAAACAGAAATATTCCGTCTCTTGATATTTGTAAATTTAGTAGAGTTTTCAGAGAATCCTTATGTGCAAAATTACAATTAGAGACCTGAGCATTGACTTTACAAACTCCCATACATCCAATTAATATTGTAACTATGACAGAAGCTTAAATCATCAAATACACTTGTAGGAGTGAAGTAAAACTAATTAGTAAGTTCTTAGTGTTCTCCATATGAAAATAGCTACTTTTAATTTTTTAAAATATAGTTTCCACAGAACAACAAACAGAAAACTTTTTTTTTTTTTTTTTTTTTTACAATTTAATATCAGTGCTGGGCTTACCAATTTTTGAATTTCTGGGAGAAAATCACTCTTATGTAGAAAATCAGAAAAACACTTGAAAACTCCAATAAAAAAGACCTTTCCAACTTAATTAAATCTTCAGAGCTATCATTCTCTAGAATGAAAAGAAAAATTTTACCATATTTTCTCTGATTATTTGCATTACTTAAACCACCAGAAAGAGGTTAATTCTATAGCTCACTCTGTGGGCTGGAAAAATCACATGGCTGTCTTGATTTTAATTACTTTCTTTCCCATGTCTAAAAATTTTCAGTACTTGTACCCATTTGTGAAGAATATTTTATCAGTCTCCATGGTTGTAAAAGGTTTCCTCACATTTCCAGGTTTAGGTTAGATTATTTGAAAGCAAATTTTTATACATGAGAATTCTTTTTCTTGAGAAAAGGCATTTTTGTACCAAATTTCACTTCAATCAGCTTAGCAGCTCCATTAAAACTCTATTTGTTGCCTTGATCTTCAGCCAACATGTTTCAAAACTCCCAGGGAAGCCCTGCAAATTATCCCAGGTCTGAAATGCTTGCCCAAACCTCTGAACACATAGAAGTTTATTTTTACTAATCTGTCACTTTGGAAAAGGAAACATTTTATTTATCATATACTCCTGTAACCACACAGCAAGGAACAGGAGATGATTTATCAGTCTCTCCTATCTCGGTTCTGGTAACGAAGTTACGGCATAAGCCTAACCCCGCCAGCCAAAACTTCATACTGCAGGTCTAAGAAATTCTCTGGTTTACTTTTCAGAAGTGTAGAAAAAATGAGTTGCTTCTGTCGTCCTATTTTCAGAGAAACCTCACATATTCACTTCCCCTAAAAAATGTTCTCCATTATTTAATCATTTCCAGCATCACTGGATTACCAACAGAAAGTGAAGTCCAGAACTGCAAGTACCAATGGAAAATAGCTAAGAAATGAAAATTGATATATGATGCAGTTATATTCTTGCTGCCAAAGGGCTTCCAAAGCAAAATGACACAGAAAAAGCTGCTTGATTCTGGTTCTTTCACTTTCCCTTAGCTTGACCCATGAGCAGCACAACAGCCTGGAGTCCATGACGGGAATTTGTAAGGGCCAACCGCAAAGGGGCTGGATGTGTGAGCCTGTGCTCATTCCCCTGGGCTGATGGAGGGACCAGGCTTGCATCTGCAAGTGCCCACGGGCAGCACCTCAGCTTTTGCCAGCTTTTGCCAGCTTTTGCCAGCTTTTGCCAGCTTTTGCCAGCTGGTTTTCTGGCACCAAAGCCAGGGCAGGTGACTAATACAAGGCTACTATCAAAATGAGGAGAATATCTGGTGTTTTAGCAATTTGCAGGATCACTCTTGGTTGCTGATTTGAGTTCCCAGTGCTTGCCCAGAAATCCATGTCATGTAAGAACTGAATCATGGGCAGATGTTGAAATGAGAGCACAATGACCACATTGAGCATCTCCCCATTTCGGGGTGTTCAAGATCACGTGTCAGACAAACCTGATATCTCACGTGCAAGTAACTGTCTAGCATTTTCTGAGCCCCGCATGGCTCCCAGCAAACTAAGATGCTTTCCTAAACTTAATCAAACCTCTGTCATATACAGGAGAAATGAACACTGTGTTGATGTTCATGTTAATGACTGCAAAATAATCATATTTTTTGCCAAATGCTGTGCTTGACAAACAAGCACCCACTATTTTTGAGTTACCAGAGTACAAATGAGCATCAGAGTTGATAGTCCCTAAATCTGGCAATATCTGCCTAAAATCTCAATTACCCAATTTAATTGTTTTGGTGACAACATATGAAAAAGTGAGAATCTGAAATTTCTTCCCCTATTCAACACTGTCAGGAGTCACATTACAAAGGACAGCTACTAAAGGAGAAGAGCTGGCCAAACCAGAAACTTTGCAGACATGTTTGGTAAGAAGTATTAACCTAAGACGAGGCCTGGATAGTTTTAGACCAACAATAAATAAAAGGTTACTAAAAGGACAAAGCAACACCTAAACTTTTTTTTGGAACCTCTGCTTCCCAAGTAAGTGTTAATACACCAGATTTTTTCAAAAAAGCCTTTCATCAGAACAGTCCAATTCATTGCTTCCTTTTTAACACCTGTGTTGAAAGCTTTTTTTTTTTTTTAATATAATTAACCTGATAAACACACAAACTACAAGCCTGATCTTACACACTTTGAAATCAATAGGAGTTTTCTTTCTATCTTCTGTGGAGCAGGACATGATACAGGATGAGCTACTCCATTGGGGAGCTCTTACATCACAAGGCCTAATCAGAAAGTCAATCTTCATGATTGCACATCTTTTAGACTTTACCACAGATGCATGATTGCCCCATTCTTTTCCCATCTTAAGGAACATCATCACCATTCTTTAAATGTGCAGTAGGAGTTAGAAATCTTTTTTTGGAAAAAAAAACTGTAGAACAAAATGAACTTTAAATTGGTGCAATTTTGAAGTTTTTGGAAAACAACATCACTGCATTCAGTCATTTGAAACTAGGGTTACAATTTCCATTGAAAAACCTTACTGGTTCTTGAAGAAACAACCATACAGTGGTTTCAACTAAGGTAGTTAAAGACACATTTATCAGACTGGGTTTTTCCAAATATTTTTATCCATGCTGCCCTGAGCTGAAGAGAAAATATTTTTAGTTTAGAAGATTAGCCCTTTTTATTTTCATTCAAACTCGGATGAGAAAAATGGCCAGATCCTTGAAATGTTAAATGCTGTGCTTTCATCCTTTATAATGAAAAAACACTTACATTTGCATCTCATGGGTTAGTTTGATGAGGGTAAATAGTTCTTCTCAATATTATTTTTATCTTTATTTCTCCTTAGGGAAGGAAAGGTGTAGGAATATTTTCTTTTCAAGCCATTTGTCACTGAATTACAAATTAAATTATAGAAATTGACATCTGTGAATTTGATAAGGGATTTGTAATTTAAAGGTTAACAGAGAGAGTGATTTCCTAGACTTGAGAAGAAATCTTTTCACTTACATTGTTGTTTAACACTTTTGTTAGTGCTGAAGTTCATACAGTTAATCTGCTAATGTCTGCAGCTTTGTGTTAACCATGAAAAAGGTGTCACAAATGGACATGTGCTATGAATCATCTGTAGCTCCAGAAGTGCCATCAGCCTTAGCATAGTTTGTATTTTGTAGCTTATCTCACCCAAATAAGACAAATTCTTGAACGGCACAGAATCCTGGTCTGGATCCCCTGAGAGGCTGCATTACTTTCCATCCTAAATATGTTATTTAATGTAACATAATTTTGGGTAGTGGGTGCCAAAAATACCCTGGGTCCCACAGAACTTCAGTGTCGGTTTTTCCTTCTTTCTATGATCGTTACCTTGTTCCTGGCAGTGTCATACACAAGCCTGAGACTGACTCTGTTTCTGCTAACCTGCCTTCACATTAGCAGGCCAGTTCTGCTCCTGGTTACACCAACCTCACAGACATCCATACTGATGATGGCTGTGACTGAAAATTTTGTCAGGCATTTATTCCTGATCGGTGCAGTCCATACCTTCCTCAGAGCAGCTGATTGTTCCAGCTAACTGTGCTTTAAAGCACAAGCTGACAAATTCACATGTCACTGATTTATGAACAGGAGAACTTCAACATTTTGCCCTACCTAGAATATACTTCCAGCAGCAAAATGGAAATATCAACCCTCTATAATTCTAGGTCACTTGGGGGTGTATGTTCATACACTGAATATGTAAATCTCTTAACTGAGTAACACTCCAGGCAACGTATTTAAGACATGTTTCTTAAACTGTCACCAATACTTACTCAGCAGGATGTGGAAACTTCTGTTCATGCTTTGGGTTCCTTTCTCAACACAATATGACATTTCAGAGGCAGTTTTATAAATGTTTTATAATTAACTGTGAAGCAAAAAAAAAGCACATGTTCTGGTCACCTAATATAGGAGAAGGGGAGGAAGAGTCAATGAAACGCAAATTTGACAGTAGGGTGGTCTGTGAATTTTTGCTCAGGAAGAGGTCCTGCAGCCCCTGCAGTGGAGGTGTCCACCATGAAGGATGTGGAGCAGGTGCCTTCCCTAAGATTGCTAGTCAAGGACCTCTGGGAGTTACAAATAGTCCATGACTCGGAGGCAGAAAACAGAAAGGAAAATAGGGCAACAGAAATTAGTGGCGTGAATAATGGAGTGTCTCTTTGGTGACCCAAGGGAAAAATTAAACCAAAATAATTCATTTTGGGTAGGCCCAAAGCACTTGTCCAACTCAAAATGAAACAGCTCATTTTGCTTTAAAATCTCTTTTCAACCTTTGAAAGAAATGCACATAAAACCAAAACACTAATTATTTAGAAAATGCCAGAATGAAACAGCAAGATTTTCCTTTCTTGAGCTGTAACTATTAACTGAATTGAAACCCAGCTTGCCTGAATGAAACTCATTTTTATTTTCTTTTGGTCAGTAATTGTTTGTCCCAGGCATTTCCTCCTGTTGTAAGGGAAACCTACTCCGACTTCTGCTTGCTCTGCCTGTTCAAAACTGACCATCACCACCATCCTTCATACACCCACAGTCACATATACCCTGCAAGAAAACCTGAGAAGGAAATTCTGCAAAGTTTGCTGTGTGGCATTTCCACAGCTCCAGCTCATGAGATTTCTGTGGTAGAGTCTTCCAGCTGGTGGTTTTTAGGGTTGGAGAAGTTAAGTTAGTTGACTTCATTCTTACACTTTTGTGGACAAATGGGTTTCAATCTGGGTTTAGTCCCGGTGTGGAAAACTTGAGAGATTGATTTGACATTTCTGGGTACAGCAACTCAACAAGGACAATGTCGAAGAGACCTAAAGGAAGTAAAAGAAGGAAATAAGTTACTTACCCACTTGTGAAGAGATTATATCAACAAGGAACAGCATGTATGTGGCTCATGGTCTGGTCTCTATTTATAATTAAGGAACAAACAGGTACTTTTAGGGCAAAGTTGTGTTATCCTGCCCAAAGTCACAATCTTTATAAACTTCTAGTGTAGACCACAGAAATGACACCGATATAGTTCCTCTTAGGCTCTGTTGAGAGGGAGGCAGATGAAGTTCAGGGAAAGACTGTGTATGTCAAAGGTCAATGAAGTGAACTGCTCATTTGGTGCTTAAATTCCCTCCCTTTGCTGTCAGCTCTCACAAGTTCGAGTGATAAGAGAAAGGATGTTGGCCAGCAGCTCTTGACAGCATCATTCCTTATCCCACAAGAAAGGAAATCTATGTCCTCCTGAATACAGAAAAAAGCTTAAATCCCTGAAACTGTCATGTGGTACCATACCCTGGCTGGCTGTCCTTAATGGGTCCCTTCTGCCTTGACTGTGAGCAGGCATGTAAAGCATATGTTGTGAGATGCAAATGAAAGTGTGGAGAAAAGTAAACCATGTTGAATGCATCTAGTTCAACAGGTACAGGCATCCATCACCCAAATGGATCATATGCCAGTCTAATGTGTGATTTCCCAAAAGAAAGTGTTATAATTTCAGTTCACATAAACCATGTTCAAAGTAGGTATGGATGGATGCTTTTAAAAGCATCTTTAAATTGCTCTGGTTCAGGAGCAATATTTTTTAAATGTAGACAGGATACTTGTTGCCCTGATGAATAAGTGGTAAGGCCTTGCTCAAGAAGACTTCAGCAGTTGCTGAAATCTGCTATTAAATATTTCCTCTGGCTTTTTGATTATTTGGATGCTTTTCACCCCTTTAACCATGGTCCAGTCACCAATTTCACTGGCTACACCTGAGCAACTCTTCTGTCATTGCCCAGAAGACATTGCTGAAGAACATGACATGATAAATGACAGATTAAACTGTGTTTTAGAGACTTGGGATTTTTTCTCTCCTGGAGTTTGTGTTGGGAATAGGCACCAAACATTCTCTTCTGAAGGACTCTCAGATTGCTGACGCTGCAGAACACCATTTGTGCTCAGTGTGCCTGTGGATGGACAGTGGGAATGCAGAGCTCTGAGTTTTCATTAGCAGCTGCTGCCTGTTTGTCTCCACGTCATCTGACCCATGGGGACAGTTTGGGACTTTTCACCAACAGCTATTCAAGAGGGGACCTTGTCTCTGAGTGTTCCGAGGCAGAAACAGTGAACCAAACCAATGACTTTCAGGAGTGATGCTATTTTTCCCACCATCCCCTACAAGAAAGGCTGGCTGGCATGCTCCCCACTAAGCCCTGGCCTGAGGTAAGTTGAAATTGCAGGTTTATGGTGAAGAAGCATCCCCAGACAGAATTTGCATCCTTTCTGGGTACAAGAACACAAGCACTAGGCCTGCAGCACCACAGGCCCAATGTGCATCATCTCCCTTGTGCTTGAAGAAAAGATTGCAAATGGCAATATTTGAGGACCAAAATATTTATTGTAATAAATTAAAATGCAAGCATTTATAAAATATTCCATCCACATATAAATATCACACAGCAGTGTTAACTTCTGGTAAAGCTTCATAAATACATTTCCTTGGATATTTTTCAATTAACATATATAAATAAAAGTATTGTATAATTATTACCTTAAAATAAATTACCATTAAATATGAATGAAAAAAATTATTTCTGAGCTAGTCTGAAATACCAGCTTTTCAGGCAAAGGTCAGAGGGGGCAACATATGCAAGAGAGATTTCCAACTAGCAGGCTCAAAACATCCTGGCTATGTATCACTGCCTCGACCAAAGCTGATTCATAGGTGTCAAATTTCAGT
Organism: Acanthornis magna; assembly: GCA_036785705.1. Classification (NCBI taxonomy): domain Eukaryota; kingdom Metazoa; phylum Chordata; class Aves; order Passeriformes; family Acanthizidae; genus Acanthornis; species Acanthornis magna. The sequence continues at coordinate 31,009,282 of JAWUZG010000001.1, forward strand.
ATATAGAGGACAGAAATGGTTGCCTCATTCCTATGGAGATGAGGAGGACAGAACAGTGCTTTTGCAAATGGAGTTTCAATGGAGAGGCAGTGGCCTGGAGTTTTCATCTTCAAAGACAGCGATATGCGTGCTGTCTGCCCACTTAGTTTGCTAGCTTTGACACAAGTGAAAAACATACTGCATCTGGGGGAATGGACGTAGTTGCTGTAACGGCTAATCAATTTGAGTTATTGCAAGAGATCCACAGGGACATCTCTTCAAGCCTGATCTGGAACTTTTTCAGTTTTTCTTCTTGTTCCCTCCCTTCTTTGGGGCATCAGTACAGACATTTTCCATGTAGTCAAACAGTAAATCCAGCTCTCCAATGGCTTTAGTCTTTCCATTTTCTCCCAACTAGAAAAGAGCAGAATGCAAGTCTAAGCAACTCGATATTTTTCAGAAGTTGGAATTGTCACAGAAACTGAATCAAGAACTTACATTCCTAATTCTCTCACATAGTTCTGTTAGAGTCATTATATCACAAGATATAAACTAGCTCGCTCAAATCTAGACTAGCATCTAAGTTTCCTGCAACCTAACATTTAAAGCTTTAAATTCCCATAACACGTGCAGAGAGTTGACAGGACAAATGAGGGAGAGCTGGAAGGGGGAATATCACTAATCCCCTCTTTAATGCCCTTCACTTCTTAAATAATCTCCAGAGTTTGTTTCATAATCAGGTCAGCCTTAATCCAACTAAATGACTGGGGTCTGAAACTGCTCTTTTTAAATGTTTGGAAAAAATGTACCTGTTCCATTTTGCTCTTCATTTGTTCCAGGTTCTTTTCAATGTGCTCTCTGTTTCCTGAGAATTTCTAAAAGAAATAAAACATCCAGACATAAGATTGACAGCTATATGAAACAATGTGCTTTTTTTTCTTTTTCACTCCTTTCTATTAACTCCGACTTTCATATCTTTGATCTGAGGTTTCCTTTCATATCACTGCCTTTTGCCACGGCTTGTAGCATTCTGAGATTCAGGAGCAGAGATAAGAATCAGAGGGAAAGAAACCCAGTGTTACTCACACAACTGCTCAGCTCCGAGGTCAGGGATGCCAAGAACTGTGCCACCTCCTCAACATACGGGTACTGGTTCTTGACCTCAGTGAGGAGAACATCTTTTACTACGAGCTCCACAACCCCCTTCATCAAGTAGCAGCGGTTGTTTTCCTATGTATAAAAGTAAGAGGTCATGTTAAATCAGGGCAAGAGACCAACGAGCGCTGTAGAGGGATGCAAAGAGCAGACAACTCATGTAAGGCTTACCCTGATGTTAACAAAGAGCTCCTGCCCAATCAATCTGTTGTCGGTGTCCTTGTCTGAGGCACTGGCCTGAGAGGAAAAGAAGGAAGTGTCAGGTGGTGATGGGAGGGAACCTTACCTAAAAATTAATAATAAACCCTAAGGTTTTCACCAGTAATGAAAGTGAAATGAGGGAATGGACACCACAGACAGTCTGTCACAGGTAGATAAGCTTGGACATTGTGTCTGTTTCTCCCCTCAGCTGAGTGAGATTCAAGGTCAGTTTCACAGGAAAATAAATAAGCTGAAGTCTAAATTTGTGTCCCCCTCTCAAACTTCTGATGTTGTTGTGGTTATGGCTAAACCAGATGCTGCAGGTGGCTGACCTCAGGGTGGCCCACAGCGCTGCTGGGAGGTGCTGCAGCCCTCGGTGGTGCACAGCCAGGGACACCCACCCATGGCAAGAGCAGCCGAGAAACCTGTGCTAGCAGAGCACTGTGAGATGCCTGGGCATCTGCTTGGCTCTGACTGGAGCCATGGACAGGCCCAGCTCCAAATGGACTGGGCAAATTGAGAAATTTAATCTCATATTTCCCAACTTCCCCATTTTAGCAGCAGCTGCTTGAAGAGAAGAAGCTGTGCTGTTCCAGGGGATGCCTTTCCCATGAGCAGCATCTTTCCCTGGCTACACAGCCAGCAGGCAATAGACCCACTCCACACACCCAAACTCTGCCTTAACTGCAAATGCACATTTTTTTATGGAGAAAAGCATGGGAAAGACAGAGGAATGCCAAAGGCTAGAACCCAGGTCACCAACAGAGTAGGCCCTCAGATCCCACCATGAAGAACGTGTGGATGACTGTACCATTTTAGCCAAGGTGTAGGTGCGATTCCTGATGTAGGGCTGCTGAAAGTTGATCTTCCTGAGCCTGCAGGCATGGTGGGCCGTGGGAGCTCCTTTCACAGGCAGAGAGCTGGTGAGAAGAAGAGGGAGACAGCACCAGCAGCAGAAGAGAACCCATCCTAGGAAGCTCTTGGACAAGGTGTGCAGGGAGGCCATGGCTCGCGGTCTGAAATCGTCTGTCCCAGCAGGTTGCAGGCACAGCACCCAGCGCTGATGTGAGAGAAGGCAGCGTTAGCACCAGGGAGAGCGGGCGGGGCAAAGTGTGAGCAGCACGAGGGCTGCAAGCCTTACCTTTGCTGTGATTCTTGATGTGCTCTGCAGGAGGTGAGCTGCACCTTATATAGGGCCACCAACATCTCTCTCAGCTGTTTTTTTTTTGGGTACCGGTGGTGAAATAAAAATGACATCAGCAAGTCTCTTACTTTCCAGTATCCTCTTCTGAGAACTATCTAACCACTTCAAAACCCATAGACACAACTTCAAGGCCATCATAATCTTCGGTTTCCTATAAATGAAACCAAATATTAATGTGGGGCAAAGCAGGGGCTTTTACCGGGGTAGAAATCCTGAATTCTTTTTGCATACAAATATTTGAGAATTTCATGGGTTTGTGCCTCCCATCCCAATTATAATGCACTCATTTGATTGACAATTTTATGGCAGAAAAAGTAATTTATCTAAACTTTTGTTCATCTTCTGTGTTAAAACACTGGTTTCACCAGTGCTGGTATGCATGAGTGACCAGAGACTGTATCAGAACCAAAACACTGACCACCTGTGGTTCCTACCCTGAAAATGCCCTTTCCCACACAGTGGTCCACTGGAGTCACTGGCCATCTACCCATCACTGTGCAATCCTCCCTGAGAGATCACAAACTGCATAGGACCAAAACTGCGTTCATCACATCCCTAATTTTCAAATTCCGTTTTTAAAAAATACCCATATTTAAGGCTGTAATCAGGTATAATGACCAGAGATGTGGTCATGTACTTACTTATCCAGGTGATCTCCATGTCCCTAAGGCTCTTCTGCTAACATGAGGCAGTGCTGCATCTGCCATCTGAAATATCATGCAGTGTGCTGAAGGGAAACTGCATTCTTTAGAGGATAATTTGCAACCCAGCTGTAGACAGTAATGCATGAGAACACAGAACTGGTACAAATATAAACTCCTGGTTGCCTAATACCCACAAGGTACACAGGTGACAAAGAGGAGAAATCAGATCTCAAAAACCAAGTCTTCAGCTCTGCGTCTGAGAGTGAACATCTGAGAACTCTGACAGTGGGCATCCCTGTGGCTGGGCTCCATCTCTTGTGGCTCAGGTTCTCAGAACAAGAGCCCTTATCAACCTTACCCCATGGACTGAAATGCCCAGATCTTTTTCTTACACCTGAAAGGAAGAGTTAAAGGCTGAGTGCACAAGGTTTATTCTTCAGCCTCCTCTGATGATCTGCAACATGAATTCATCTCTCCATTCCTCAGTCCTGTCTCAGTTGCCTTTAGACACCTGCCACATCAGCTCTGCAGAGAGCTGTACCCTTGAAGCTGTGCCCTGGAGCCATCATCACCACCTCCTTTTCCGTGCCCCTCTCAGGTAGCCATTCCCATGACCAGCCTCCAGCAGCATCCTGACTGCAGCAGGCAGCAGAAACCAAGTCTGAACACGGGATGCCAGAATTTTAGTTCACACCAAAATGTACCATAAAGCTATGCAAGGATATATTTCTAAATTCTTTTCCACATATATTTCATTTGCCAAGCTAATAGTCCCAGTGGGGGTACAAGTTAATGAGAAGATGAAAGGTTGAGTTTTACTTAACCAAGAGACAGACATTAAAGACAAACTGGGCTGCTCTGAAGGATTGACCTTCCCTGAAATGCATTTCAGCAAAGTCCTCCCCAGGCGTTAAACAGAGCCTGATAAACAAAATCTGCTTTTTACTGAGGTTTCTCCATCAGCTCAACCAGCAGAACTGAAGTCCCATACCCAGAAAAGGAGCTGTGGACAGGCATTTAGACCATCCCTGTTTCACATCACCTGTCCTCTTGTCCTTCTGGCAGATGTCACCTCTCCATCCCTTTGGTCACTTACTCTTGTCAGACACAGGCCCAGTGTGCCTGACCTCTTTTTGTGGCTCCAGTCCCATGGAAAAGGTGCATGACCTGGGTAAGCAGGTGCTGTGCCACTCTCATCAGTTCAAACCACTGTGAGGAGCCCACCTTGCCCCTAGCTTCCCACACATCCTGATGGATATTTAAACAACATCAGGCAGATGAATGAGGAAGTAGATGCTGGATCTCTCTTCTGCCCTTTTTTCTGCAGTCTTTAGAGGATCTCTCTGTCTTCCGTCTCTATTATTTGAAATCATACACTGGGACATACCTATTTTCATAGCAAACCTTAAGTTAGCCTCCCATCCATATTGCTAGCCATCTTTCTCAGTCATGCTACTTTATGGTTGTGCCATCACATCCTCCTTCTGAGGCTCTTTCAGTTGTTCAGTTTACCTTGCTGTTCTCCAGACACTGAGATGCTGAAATTAATATTTTAAATTCATTAATTCATGTTTTGCAAATTCCCTTTTTATGACATTTCTAAAGCTTTTGCATTATTTACCCTTTTGTTAGCAGCTGTGAGTTTTAACTTTGATCCCTCTAGCTTACTCTGAGTATGGTCCAGCCCAAAAGCAAACAGCCAAAATGTTGTTGGACACTAATGCAAGTAGACTGCATGGTTCCCATGCCCATCAGTTTATTCCTGGCCTCTCCCCAGCACTGTTGGTCTTGGATGCACCACAGAGTTATGGTGTAGCCACAGTCCTGGCTGCAGTTATTCCTTGTAATATGTCAATAGAATTTCTCTGGAAGTGGAGATATGCCTCCCATTCCCAGGGTCTTGTATTTCTGTTATGAGATTGCATCAAACAAAGACTAGCCACAGCTACCACCTCTTTTCACCACACTCCGGATGGGAGATACACATCCAGTGATACCTCTCACAGAAAGATGGAGCTAAAAACCTGCACCAGCACTGGATCTTAATCCAGTCCCCAGATAAGTCCAGAGAGAGATTTCAGCTCTGTATTTTCTGCATTTGAGGAAGGGATTATTTTTATTCTTATTTGAGGAAGTAACACAACAGACTTCTGAAAAACAAGGCCTTGAACTAGCACTGAGGGTGAACCTCAAGGAAATTGCTTGGTTACATTCCCCCTCCCAAATGGGCTATTCTGGACTGTTCAGCTGTCAGGAGAGAACAGTGGAACGAAAGCTGCCCTTCATTTAAATTGTGGTACTCTAGATGAAACCATCACTGGAGGGTCTTACTTTGTGGAAGAAGAGTAGCCTGGACAAAATGCATCTGGAAGAATGAGGGGGAAGTAATTTGCCTTTCTTATTTCACTTTTTTAATAGGTTTAATGATATTTTTAATGTTTAAGGCTAGTAGCACTGTTTAAAATACAAAATTCTTACATGAAAATATATCTGCTCTTTCATTTTAATTAAAAATTACCAAAGACCTTTAATCTTCTATAAAGTACTCTCTGTATTTTCTTAAGTATAATTAATTAAAGAAATAATTTTGAAATTGTTCGCAGGTCACTTTTTCCCCTGGTACTGTCCCAAGAACTAAGTGTCTATTCTATCACTGAACTCACCTACAAACTTTCAATGTCTAATTACATGGAACTTCCCTAACTCATTAAGAAATCATTGCGGTAAGTATTTTCGACAATGACTTCTTGACCCATATTGAAGAGAGTGGATTTTTTGAGGAGGACTGGAACTTTGTATCACATCTGCCTCTAAAGCCACAGACACTTCCTTCTGCCTTCAAATGAGGCCACAGGTGAACAACCAATACTGTATTTTGATGTTCAGCTGCTGTGTATCAGCAGAAACACACTAGCATGCAGGAATTTTCTTGGGCTTTCGTACATTTTCAATCAGCCAGGATTATATTGCCTTATTGAAAACATCAGGAGTGGCCACTGGCCTAGAAATACTCTCAAGAATGGGTATGTGAAAATGTGAGCCTGTGGATCATCCTCTTGGATCTTTTATTTGGCAATGAAATTCTCCCCCCTTAAATATTTGTATGAATGGACCACTCACTGGTCAGGTAACACCTAAAACTGAACACTCAATTTCAGGTTTCAGGTCACATTCATCCCCACATTTTGCTCCAGTTCATTTGTGAAGCAGCCAGCTGTCAGCTCCATTTTGTCTCAGTTCTTCTCTGCTTTTGCCCAGACTTTCAAGCTTGCAAAGACTAAAGTAGACTAAAAAATTGTTTCAGCTCAAGCTCCAGTAAAGCCTTATTTTAGCCAGCTCTCTGCCCAGCAATGAAAACATCAGTAACGGAAATCAATTCTCTCCAAAACTTGAAAATAAGATTTTCTGTAACCCAGCAATTCCTTATGGAAACATCCTAGTACACAGGCAAGTGTCTTCTGGGCATGATCATTAGGGCAGAAGGGATTCAATTTCTACAGAGGAAATGGTACCGATAGAGACTGGGAGAGGACATGTAGCATTTGACCATTATATTTTTGCTTGGGTTTTTTCTTTTTTTTTTTTTTTTTTTTTTTTAATGATAGGTTTAATGTTCTATAGGAAATTGTGAGTCCTTTGGAAGAAGGATGAATAGCTTTATTAAAATTGCTTAGCCTGGGAATATTAGGTAATTGAAAAAGGCTCTAGAGTTAGCTCTCAGTACAGGCACTGCCGACTCAGGCTTTTTGCAGGCAATGTGCGATTTCCTATCTTCCCTGGCAGTAACATTTTTGTAACCCAGAGTAACACATTTCCTCTGACAGTAACACTTTGGCTTTTATATCTGATATTTCATCAAAGATCTTTGTCTCTGACCTTCATTTGGTTTTGTTACATAATTTTTGGGGCTCTTAAGTACCAGATGCTGTATCATAAAACTGGTATTTTATATAATAAAACAACCAAGAGGAACTCATTTATGCCTCACTTTTAAATTCTATTCTGGGACCAAAAAAAAACCACCCAAACCAACAAAACAACCACAGCCACACACACACAAAAAAACCAAACTAAAACAAAACAAACCTTGTTTTAAATAACTTTATTCTCATCTCAGAAACATTCATATAGTGGAGATACAAGAGAAAGCAATCCAGAGATACATTGAGACAACACTGTATCACTGCTACCAATGTGCTTAAGGCATTAACACCGTGTTATTACCAAGACCACCGATGTAGTAATTTCTACTGCAGTGCCAAAAGGATTAAATGATTAATACAAAAACAAAAAACCAAAAACCTGTGTCAATGGAAGTGCAATAGAAATTGGTCCAGCAGTCCTGCCTCTTCAGAAAACTGCCAACATCAGTAAAACATAAACAGAAGTTTTAGTAAGACTTAGCAATAGCAGCCAACACTCAGTTCACACAGATGGGAGAAAAGAGAATTCAGACCATGTCCGTGCACACAGCCTCACAGCACCAAAGGCACCACTATTAACCCTTCCACAGATGGAAACTCTTCCACTTCAGCGTGTAAAGTCACGTACATATTGTAAGACTCTGTCACTTCATATAGTGACCTACATGTATCCAGCTATGTCTTGCGAACAGTCGGATCAGGTGAACTGAAACTTCTGAGCTTCCTGTTAGTGTGTGGTGTGGTTGCATAGGCGTGACTCAGTAACACAATGAGGTGGAATTAATGACATAGTATATCTCAAAGAAAGCCACTCTAACTGGGAACAGAATTTTTCAAACTGGCTTATAATCCAAAATCCAGAAATAAACAGTTACTCAGGTTAAGAAATAGCCCCAGCACCTTGATAAACCAAGAACCAGCAGTTTTATCATGTAACTTTAAAAAGCCATTTTGAAAGGAAGCAATGTTATTTAAGGTGAAGTACTTGTGCCCAGACACTGCCCATACACCAGCACTTCCACTGAGGCTCTAAGCTCAGCATCTTCTGAGGGTGAGTTCCTGGCAGCTCAGTTATTCTATATAACAGAGCCATTAGAGAAAGTGACAGTTCCCATGTCACTAACAGCAGTCTTCTAACTTGTGTCCATCCCTAGGAAGTCAACAACCCACACCCCAGCCCTTCCCCAGACCGGGTTATGCTATTGCCCATCTCCCAAGAGTGCTGTGAGTCAACAGGCTTCCTCTTGGAGTGGAACTATTGTCAAGAACGTGAGATTTATAGGGCCAAAAAACAATAGCTACAGCATAGGAATTATGATGCTATTTTCCTGGGTTATTTGGTTTTAGCCATGAGTCAAGCAAAAATATATAAACAGGCTGGAGCCAGCTTCCCACCAGAAAAACAAATGTGCACTCTTCACAAGAGCACTCTCCTGGGAACTCACAGGCCCACTCCAGCTGGAGGGCACTGAGTCTCGGCAGGCTTTCCCAGTCCACACAGGCACCCCTGCAGCAAGACCTGGGCACCCAGCTCTCCAGAACCAGGTGCATCTGCAGGTTAGGGTATGTGCCACGAGAACCCAGCAACCAGGAAGGGGCCTAGGAAGAGAGAAATCCAAAAGTACATTCTTTATGGATCCTGCCAGGCATTCCTATTCTAATTCACATCCTAAAGTAGGTGCTTTGGAGACATCCCAGCACATGACAGTATTAAACAAAGACACCCAGAGTTAAAAAAGAAAAAAAATACATGTATATACAAACACACACACACACACACACACACACATATATATGTGATTTAATAGCAGCCAGAACTTAAGCCCCACTGAGACATTCACTCACTTTCCACTGGAATGAGACGGGGAAGAGAATCAGAAGAGTAAAAGTAAGAAAACCCGTAGGTTGAGATAAAGACAGTTTAATAGGTAAAGCAAAAGCCACACACAAGCAAAGCAAAATGAGGAATTAATTCACCACTTCCCATGGGCAGGCAGGTGCTCAGCCCCAGCAAAGCAGGGCTCCATCATGCATGATGGTTACTTGGGAAGAGAAAGACCATCACTCAGAATGTCCCCCACTTCCTTCCTCTTCCCTAGCTTTATATGCTGAGCATGACACCACATGGTGTGGGACATCCTCTGGGTCAGTTGGTGTCAGCTGTCCTGGCTGTGCCCCCTCCCAAATCCTTGTGCATCCCCAGCCCACATGTTAATGGAGAAGAGTGAGGAGTAGAAAAGGTCTTGACCCTGTGCCCAGCAATAAAGAAAACACCTCTGCATTATCAACATTATCCTCAGCACAATTTCAAAACAGAGCCCCATACTAGCTACTATGGAAAAAAAAACCACCTCTATTCCTGCACACACACACATATACATACACAGAGACACATACAGTATGTGTGCACATCAGATTCAAACACAGTTAAAATGAAAATCTTTGAGTTCCACTTGAAACCTTCACAGGTTTATCTTAATTACCTTGGCATAAGGTTACCTGGCATAAATGTAAGACACATTTTAAAAGCTGACACTTTTCTAGTAGACTTTATCACGACCTCTGAAAAAATGGGGAGTAAGAAGCTTGAGTTGTCCTTTTTCCCCTCCACTAAAGAACTGTCTACACTAAGCAGGATCTGCTGCCCTGACTGCACCCCCAAACTCTCCCTGCAAAGAGCAAGCTCTCTGCAAATGAGTACTCTTGCTCTTATACTTTTAATCAAGCCCCATGAATGCAACAAGCGATCCAACAAAAGGTGTGAAAGCTGTAAGCAAATCAGGCCTTGCTTGCCTTCCCAAAGGACTGTCAGTCTTCACACGAATCTTGTGCAATTCTCAGTCCTCCACCCTAACATGATACAACACAGGACCCCCAAGCGCCATCCTTCAGTTTCCCAGGCACGGCACATTCGACGCGCCAAGTTCGGCTTCCTCAGTCACTCGGCGGTCTTCTCTAGGACACAGCCTGCGAAAGAGAAACCTCACAAGGTCAGCTCACATCCAACACAGATGAACTGTAAGAAATACTGGTATATTTAGAAAGCTCATTCACATTATTGCATAGAACTCCAGATGTCCTTCTTTAACACACTAGGAAAACGGAATGAAAAAGCAAACCAAGACTTGGAGTTCCATGAAACTGGAATTTTCTGGTTACCTACTATCCATACTGACTGCTCTTCAGGTTTTGCTTTTGGTGTGATCACTGCTATTGTGATTTGCCACTGGGTTTCAGTCCACAAAAAACCAAAGAAATGACTGCCCGCCAAAAAGTTAACTACAGCTCCACCATCCCACTCTCTCTTCCCTAGGCTCCTGTCTGCAAAGGTCTGAAAAACTGCTAGAATCATGACATTAATTTTAGGTCACTTAAAATTAAAATTACTGTTCGGCTTGTTTTCTTTATCACACATTTGTGTGCATCCTGATAATGAAACAATTTTTCTTCAGGCTACAGTAAATATAGGTCAACAAGGTCATATCAAAACTTCTACTCGCATCAAATGGTGATTGGGCTCTTTGCTGACAATTTTACCAGATGGCTAAGAACTGATCTGACACTATAACATTAGGTGCCAGCTCAGCCCTGCAGAACAGGAAGATGAAATTTATCAGTATGTCATCATGAAAATAAGCACACACTAAATAGTTCAAAGAAGCTGTGCTTCCTATCCTATATTCAAGTACTAAAGATTTGTTCATTGAGTAGTATGGATTTGGAAATCCCCTTTTTCCTCCACTGCTTTCTGCCAGAAAGTGATGACATTAAGAGTCAGATAAGGAGAACAGGTTAGTACCTGGGCTCCAAGAATTTTTGAGCAAAGGAGAAAGCTGGCGGCTGGTAAATAATTTCATTTCCTTTCACCTTACTGCAACACACAATGGGGTTTCAGGGCTGTGGCCCTTGGGCGCAGAGGGAACTCCAGCTATCTGCAAGACATTGGTGAAGGCAAATCTGTTTTCAGAAGGTTGATACTCCGACCTTCTGAAAGGGATCCTTTCTGATAGGGATCCATCAGCAATACAGTAGATGTGGATCTATTAATCTAAAAAGGCTGAAAAACCCCTATACAACACTCCCATAGTGACTTAAGTATCACTAGGAGACTAGCTACTGGGTGGCTTTGTGACTTATACCAGACTGTATGTGCAAAATCAGTCACAGAATCACAGAATAAGCTGAGTCAGGAGGAACCCCCAAGGATCACCAAGTCCAACTCCTGGCCCTGCACAGCACTAATCCCAAGAGTCACACCATGTGACTGAGAGCATTGTCTAAATGCTTCTTGAACTCTTGCCAGGCTGGTGCTGTGGCCACTTCCCTGGGGAGCCTGCTCCAGTGCCCAACCACACCCTTGGTGAAGAAACATTCTTAGTATCCAACCCAAACCTTCCCTGACACAACTTCAGGCCATTCCCTCCAGTCCTGTGACTGGTCACTACACTGAAGAGGCGTCTGCCCCTCCTCCTCATGAGGAAGCTGCAGACTGCAATGAGGTCCCCCTTCACCTCCCTCGACCAGCTGGCAACAAGTTGGGAACAGCAACTGGAGACATTCAATTCAATACTTACTGACTGGGTCAGTTATTAATGTGCTGGTTTTGTAAATCTTGACCTTAAGTTGACAAGCTCACAAAGTTGTTTATTCCTTAGATACATCTCCTATTGGCAACTGCCTTCCTACTTATTTGTCAACTTGGTCTCTCCACTTCAAGGCCTCTAAGGTTTCCTTGACAGAAAACAATACACATTCACTGTACAGCACACACTTGTAATTATTAATTAAGAGTGCACTTTTAAACATTTTTTCCATGTTCACCTTGCGTGAAAACACAACAGGAAATATGTCGGAAGGCTGGTCTGAAATATTTAGAAAATCCAAAATCCCTCTTGAACAAGATAAACAATAGCAGAAAACAGGCATAAAAAATTTTACATCTGCCTTGAAGACTATAGAACACACCTCAGAAGCTTTGCACTAGCGTAACTCAAAACCAGGTATTTTGTCTACACTTCCCTTTAAATATTTCCATCCAAAAGTAAGTTCAATTAGAACATTTCAGGCAAATACTGGAAGCTGTTCAGATGGGAAATAATGTCCAATGATGTGTGGGACACCAGGAACTTTTATTCTAATATCTAAATTGGTGTGTACCCCCATGCAACAAAAATGTCTCCCTCCTTTACCACCTCTACTCTCTCCTTGGCATAAATCAATTTACATGTACCATACTGGACACATCTAACAAACTCAGAGCTGTCTAAGATGTACCAGACTCATCTGTACCAGTACAGACAATATTATAAGCAAAATTGGCACATATGATGTAATAGTGTCTATGACTTACCGGCCTCAAAAATCAGACCTGCACAAAAACTCTGACAGAGCTGTCAGATAGCCAGGAAACCCAGGCAAACATAGAAAAACAGAAAAAGAGGACACAGTTCACAAAAGTCAATTTACAGGTATCACAGAGAAATAACGGATGATGAGCGCTCTTGGCCAGGAAAACAATGAAAACATGTTGACTATGAATAATGTAGACAGACACAGCAAAATTAATGCACCCACATTACAGCAACATACCATCCTGAACAAAAATACTCCCTCTTTTAGCCATTGAGTTTTCCACTATAAAACTGTAATTTTAGAGGAAAAATGGAAATTTTCATAAAGGCTGTTGCAGTTTCCCTTTCAGTAGAAACTTTTTGACCAATTACAACTTACACATTAAGTGCACATCACAGAACAATCCCAGAAGTCCTTGAGATAAAACAAAATACCTTGATTTGTTTCAAACAACTCCACTGGTAGGAAGCTACTGTAACATACAATTTCTGGAAGAAGGGAACACTCTTTTCTAACATCATCAGTACTGGATAGCACTAATTCACTCACTCTTTAAATCATTTGTTGGGGACTGACCCTTTGGGCATTGCAGCCTTTCCAGCCTGTCTAGCACCCATCTGCTTCAAGTCACCATTTAAAGTATCTGTAGTCAATTATCATTTCTAGTGTCTACATATCTAGCCTTAATAAATTACTTTTTTTTGAAGATCAGTTCTGAGGTAACATCTTGTCTTTCTCAAGTGCCCAGATATTCCATCTGAACAGGTAAAACAGAGAAATAAACAGAGAAGTGCCAATGTAATAGGCTCTGCCAAATTATCCAGCATAACTTAAATAAAAACAAACAACCGTTTTTATTTTCAGTAATATGCATACATAATTACATACAAAATCAAAATGCAATCGAGTGTGTACAAAATTCAAATTATTCCTGTATAAAATTTTCAAACGAATTTGTATTAAAACCTGAAGCCACACACAAAAAGCCAAACTGCTTGCTAGCCACCTATTTCCTCTTCTTCATTTTAACCTGTCTGCATGGAAAGATAAAATGAGCTGTCAGCATAAATTACAAACATTTTTCACTGTGACAATCATAACGGCATCAGTGTCCCCGGAACAGGCAACTAGGGCAAGAGGTAATTAAAATATCAAAGTCAAGAAAAGAAACCATTCTTTTGAGTTTACTTAAAGAGATCACTACTCCTAAATACCTGAGTTTGAAGTGGAGCTGGGGAACACCACTGGTTAACGTGGCTGAGTTTGCTTTTTCTAGAGAAGCTGAAATTAACACTAAACACAGGTCTCAGTCTACAAGACAAGCATTCATATCAGTACAGCTGACAAACTGCAGTACTGTACACACTGAACTCTGATAGTCATCCTGGCCAAAAACCTGTGGACAACGAACAAACCCTAATGCTTCGTGTCCTTTTCTTAAACTACTGTATGTTCTATGTTAGTGTCATTAAGAAATTAGAATTTTTTTGGTAAAAGGTTAAAAGCAGTAAGTAGTAAAAGCAACTTTTTGTTACAGCACTGTGTTACACTGACAATTCATGCAGTAACACATATACGACAGCTGCCCTTAAGATAACTTGATAAAATAAAGCAACTGACGTATTTGGTGAACAATGGTGTTGCCCTTGAATACTGTTCCAGGTCATACTGCATGACTGCAGCAGAATACCTTAAAAAGTAACACACTGGTTCCATAAAAAAATAATTATGTCAGTGTCAAGAAGTGCAACTGTAAAAAAAATAAAACCTCACATGGCTGTAAGACCTAACTCTTAGATATAAAGAAAATAAATTTTCAACAACAGTTTAAATATTAATTTTCAACTGGGATGGCAAATCCTAAAACTTGAGCCATACCAGTGGTAAGTGAAAGGATGCTGTGTGAAACCTACAATCACAATTTTTTTAAATGTACACTACAAACTATACAAAACAAATCATTTTACAGAATAGTTGCTATACAACAGGTAGGAGAGACTATGTCTTGCCCCAGAAATCCTTCCTCTTCTGAGCTCGTTCCAGTATCTGAGACGCAAGAGAACTGGATGCTGCCGAGCGAGCAGAAATCTGAGACAACCGGTCATCTGTGGGGAAAGCAAGAAGGGAACAAGTAAATAGGAAGATTAAATATACATATTCAAACACAGCAGATTTTTTTTTTATATTTTTATGCCCTCTTTAGCAATGGACGCTAAAATAGTACCACAGAGCACTTCAATTCAATTACTCAGCAACAGACATGCTGGAGAAGAACCTCACAAGGAAGCCTCTAGTATGTTAGGTAAGTGCAAGAGAGTTACATGCCCATCTCTTGACAAACTCCAGAATGAGATCCCTATGTTCACCCAGGAATTGCCCACTTCTCCAAGTCATCCTTATCTTTATTCTCCTGCGCCAGGAGACCAAATCTATATAGACTAGACTCTGGTAATAACACATTCTTGAGAGCAACTCACTGCTTCAAGCAAGGCAGACAACTTTAGAATAACATTACTAAAATATCAGTACTCATGTTGCCAAAGAGCCCTTCTGTGACATATCCAGCTAGTGTGCCAAAAGCTGGTTAAAAAAATGTGTCTTCTGAAGAAAAAACAAATTTACCACAAAGACAAGAAGAAGGCTTTAGAAATATACATTTGAAGAAAATACCCTTTTGAATACAGCGTCCACTTCACACACAGTATAACTCTTTCAAATCAATCAGTCTTGATGTTGCTTGCCTGATAGAGCACATTACAATTTTTTAACAGCATCATTAAAATGTTGCTACAGGTCTGTCAAGATGCTCTCTATGAAAAATGACCTTAATTACACCCATTCTCCTGCAGTGGAGTAGAAAGAACTGTATCACTAGTTTCCAGACCCCTCACCAATAAAATTTTAAAAAGCCCAAGAAAAAATTCTTCAACTCAATCCAAACAGCACCGCTACTCTGTCAGTTGTCTGAATTAACTTTTCAGCAGAGTTTCTAAATTCTTAAAATACAGTGATCCAAATAGCCTCTAACAGGCTCACACACTATGTATAAAAACTTCATTCCCAGGCATGAGAAAACTGCTAACTCCACTTCAGTAAACAGATGCCTTATTGGAATAAACCCCAGGTTTGTATGTACATTAACAAATAAGAGCATACAAAAAAGTCTGTGAGCTGGTGCATTTCACCTGTTTCTGCAAGTTCATACATTACCAGTCAGCTCATAGGGAAAAATAAAAAAGAAACAGCCGTGATTAATCTGTGTGCAACAAGCTGGTGGGAAGCTGCAGAGTACTACAGGATTTTGCATGTTTTATGTAGTTGCACAGAAGCTTAGCTGAGCCATCTGCACCAACCCACATATTTTTCAGCCAACTGCTATGAGTAAAACAGAGAATCAGCCAGAACCTTGGTTAAAACCCAAGGAGCAAAGAAGCGCCAAGGGGTACAGAAAAAACTTTTGGTTATTCTGGAGTATAACTATAAATAAACTGCAATCAGATGTAAGCCTGCTTTGCCCATACTCTGAGCTGAACCAAACACAGGTGATTGCAACTAGCACAGCACCACACCAGGCTCAACCTCAGATACCACACTAAGAAAAAGTGTATGCCAGATACAGTGCCTTTGGCTGACTCATGCTACCAAAAGAGTTTATTTGTGTCTGCCCACAAAAAGGCCAAAAAGATGCAGCTGTGCAATGGCTGCTCTCCCAGATTAACTTTACAATAAATGGGAAAAAAAGGCCATAACAGCAATCAGAATAGCAGGATGCCATAGGACCCTTAATAAGCTGAGCAGAGGAGAGGTGGGAAAATTAAAATCAGAGGGATCGGTTTATGTTGCACACCTGGTGCTACAGTCTCACAAGCAAAACCTCTAGCTTAAGGTTTGTGGTACCTTTTAAGTTGCAAGCAAAGTTACTGCAGCTGCAATATGGGCTGTATTGCAGTTTCCTTTAGCTGCTATCAACACAAAGGCTTAAAAATGTGTGGGCAGGAAACAATTTTCAGTATGGAACTAAGCAAGCTACAGTAACCATATCGGGCCACAATGATCTATTAATTTTCAGCCACATTTAGTGATTTATTCATATTACCCTATACCTCCATAATCATACTTCAGGTTACTAGGTTGAACATGTTCAAATTATTTTGATGAAAATATGCCGTAGTTATTCAGGCAAACACATAAACTAGTATTACTTGCTGCATTCAGAAACTCTCACATTCACGTAAAAGTTAAATTTAATTTAGGTTATATACACATCACATACAATAATATTTTGGAACAGGAAATACCTTCATCATTACAGTTTCTTTCCCGAAGGGGCAACTGGAAAGTTCTTGCTTTTGGATTGCCAAGATTCCCTAAGACAAAAAGTCAAAGGCACAGTTTTGAATAATTTCAAAATAGACAAAGGGTAATATTTCATTTTAGAACATTTTAAAATGTTGCAACATTATTTCCAAAACAAGAAATAAACAGCAAACAACAAAAATTCCGCCAGACTCCTTTACCCTAAGCTGAGGTAAAATAATCTTGCTCCACTGTATTCTTCTCAAGACACCAATATTTGGTAAATGCTGCAAGTTACTTACGGAACTGCACTCAACATGCAGAACTAGAACCCAGCACCAATTCTAATCTTTCTGAGGAAATTCTTTGGATTTCACCTTCCCACTTAACCTGACAACTAGTTGCTCCATTCTAGAATGGAAATACTACTTTTTAGCTAATCCGTATAATCAAAGGACCAAGAATTGTGGGGCCTTAAGCGGCTACAGAAACTCTTTCTGGAATGGAGACTAAAGAGACAAGGAGTGTTTTCTTTATCAAATTTACATCCCCACTACCCTTAAACATTGTTTAAAACTTTTGAAATGATTCAGCACAAATCCCTCCTCAGCCAAGAAAAGATTCTTCTCAATATCCAATAAACCTTCTAGAGATGGTTTTGTTTCTTTATCCTGCACAAATAATTTTAAGGATCTTATCTCTCAGAAATCCACAACTCTTCCAAAATAATACTACATCATAAAGGTCTCGGTTACATACTGCAGTTAGTAATTGCAGATGGAAAAGCAATTGCAGCATCCAGTTGCAGATCAAATATTAAAATTTAAAGCTGCTCATGCTAAACCAAATTATTTGCATGAGTAGTATTTATTGAAATTAGTAAGACAAAGTCAGACAACAGACTACTGTAATGCAGTGATATTAGTGCAATCTGAAACTAAGGTGGAGTGTTGTGCACATTTCCTCAGCAAGACTAACCAGATAGAAGAAAAGCTTTTGTTTACAAACAGCACATTCTTTGCAGAAACTGTAAGGCAGCAAGCTTGGCACTCTCTTGGCCTGAGCACTGCACAGTAGTCATTTACATCCTGCATCACTCTAACACAGACTTAATAAACAAAACCTACCATTATGCTGGAATTCTGGATCCTTGAGAGTCCCTTGAATACGATGAGAGGGACTCCAGTAAGGCACAGAGCAGCTTTTTGCTGACTTCAGCACAGGAGTTGCAGAGGGCTGCTCTTGATGGGCAGAAGCAAGAGGAACTTGTTCATCAGCAATCTTCTTAGGAGGCCACTGATCCTGCCTAAGTGGCAGAGGATCCACAGTTCCCCGCCCAGCAGGTAGAGAGTTAAAGAGTGAAGTGGCTTCCATTTTCACATCAGGCTACAGCACAAGACAAAGAAAAAAAAGGAAGGATCAAAAAAGCACAAAACCACATCTCATATATAGCCTTCCAGTACAGCTCCTCACATATACAGCAAATGTTGACTTTACACTGTTACTCTTCTCATGAAAGTACTGAAAAAGTATCCCAAGCTTGTGAGACAGTGTAAAGAAAATCTGTTCCTAATAACAAGTGTTTAACATGGCCTGAAAGTAATCTAACCAGGACAAGCCAAGAGCTGCTTTTCAAAAACTGTGATTTTTCAGATTTTACAATATAACTAACTTCTCATGCGATTGTGTCTGTCTCTACTACAGAACTTACTACAGAGGATGCATGCAGTTAAATGGTAGCTGTCTTTGTAAAACACAGACCAAGCACAGCTTGACAAAAAACACCAAAATTTTGTGGATGACAACTCCTAAATCTTTCTTCTTCTTTTAGTAATTATGCAAGCTGCAAAGTAAAAGCAGCGCAAAAGCAAAGGAAAGGAAGAGTGAAACTATTAGGGCATATTAACCTATCTTGTACATGAGCACCCGACCTCTCCCTCTTGAATTTCTTCCAACTCAAGCAGTCCGGAGCTGTGCCCTATATCAAGGACTACAATAACATTAAGGGGAAGTCTGACAGGCAACCTTTTTATTTTTCTATAAACAGATCCCATGCATTTAGCAAAAAAAGCCAAAGTGACGCACATCCAATCTCACTCCAGTAGTCTCAACTCCTTTGTTTGACACCCCAAAAAATTATTTATTCAGACATTTGCCTTTTTTAGTCAGATACTGACAGTTTTAAGACAGCAAATAACAGCTCAATAAAAAGATTTCTTAAATAAATTATTCATTATTACTTAAAAAGCACATTCCTAAAATTCATAATGGTAAGTCTGTTTTCTGGCTCACCTGGAAGGACCTCTTTTTTGAAGGGTTTGTTGTTAAGTTTTGCTTTCTCTGAGGTGAAGATGAAGACTTGAATTTAGGAGCAGACACTAGAACAGTACCTCCTATTGTATCGGAAAAGATTGAAAAACAGCTTATTACATTAAATAACCAAATAAATTAATTCAGTTAAGATTTTTTTCTTAAGTTCTTGGAATACTGCTTTGCATTTAGAAGTCTTTTTACCAACAGCTGGGGCAGCGCGATCACGATGAGTCCTCGGAGTTCCTCCAAGCGTTCTCAGCTTCTGAGTAGGAAGCCTGCTGCCTGTCCTTGAGGACACAGAAGAATCTGACACAGCTGCAGAAGTGTTCAATACTAAGGCATTCTCACTGAAAAAAATGAGTAATGATTAAAGGAAAAGCTAAGGACTCAGGAGTCTTGCACTCAAGCTTTCTGGTTCTAATCCATTCCTACCATGAAGCCTAAGGCAAGACAGTTAAGGCCTTAACACCCCAACAGGCTGTAGCTAAAACATCTGCTTGCAAAGGGATTCCAGCCCTTAAGCTTCAGTTTCTGTATTTTAAACGGTCTCAGGCTACAAATTCAGGTTCCCTCTGTCCCAACAAACCCTGAATGTATTGTTGCGCAATACAGAGGCTCAACAGGAGGGCTGGAAAACTTTGAACCCAGAAAAACTTTGAACATGGTTGCTGCCTTAGAGGTGGGAGTGTAGGTTTGACATTCTTCAGTCAATGTGGTTGAACTGAAGCAAATGTTCCACGTTCATGTCACCACAATAGCCCCCATCTTATTAAATACATCAGCGCTACCACTTCAGTCTTCTTCCTCCAGGTGCATTTCAAAAGGAGGTGGCAGCACACCCACAATGTGGAGGAACCTGGAGCTATCAGGGAATGATAGACACATCTAGGCAAAGAATTCCTCTTTTCTAGCTCTCAAGAAGGTGTAGATAACACGGAAGTGTTAAGCTGCTCTGCCTGGCTGAGTCCAGTGCACATCCCAGAACACACAGAACCACATTGCAGGATGACAAAAAAATCGTCAATGTCAATCAGAAACATCTATGAACTAGATAATCTCTAGAATTAAATAGATAATCTCTAGAATAAAATAGAAACTTAGGAAGGTTTTCCAGCTGATGGCTTTGAAAGCCTGTATTTAATATCTGTTGGAGGCTCACATCTCAATTTTTCTTTGCCTGGGTTTTGCATACACGATAATTTCCCCAGAGGAGACAATTATAGCTCCTTACCTTTGATTAGTGCTGCAACACCAAAGATAAACACAATGAGGAATATAAAACATGTAGATGACATGGTAACAAGGGTCAAAGCTATTTAGAATTAAATGTCTATCAAACTAAAGTACTATTCTACAAAAAAAAGGTATGCAAAACTTGCAGAGTAAAAAGCCAGAGACTTCTGTAACTAGACACAATTTGGATCCCTCAAATGTCAAATACAGTACTATGCACATACTGAGCTGATCTCTCATTATTTGTAAATACTCCTCCACATTTTTCCCACCTGTGCTTAATAACATAATCACCAGTGATTATTGGATATTAGATTTTTTTTCTCCTAAGTCCTTTATCTTTGTCCATCAAATTTTTTAAGAAAAACAGACACCTAAGTACAATATTAGCATGTATCCTGTCCTATCAATCCTACGCTGTCAACTTGAAGCAAACTGCATTTTAATTTTCCTGTGTAATGAACAGTCTGTTCTAAGAGATCCATACTGCAAATTTCATTGTTTTGGAGAAAAGCATTAGAATCATTCATGCACCTACAAACTTCTGTCTTGCAAGTCAGAAATGCAGTATTTTTAATGATAGATCCACTTCCATCAACCAGCTCAATGTCTTAAACCTTCGCATTCCTTATCATACTTTTGAAAAAAAAAGTAGTGTCACACCAATTCACACTCTCTTAAGTAAATCTGATTTAAAACCCAAAACTAGTTAACCTATAAATTTCTGAGCTGTTAGAGGAACTATATATACAAACACACACATACATCTATACATCCAAAAAATGTTCTATTTTACCCTTCAATTTTCTTATCTTCATTGGCATCCTTATTGTTTTCTTCTAATTGTTGGGCCATGTCTGCAGACTGTTCATCTTGCTTTTCTTCCTCCTTCTCTTCTGTTGATTGTTGTTTTCCCCTTTCTTCAGTACCTTCTTGTTCATCCCAAGCTAAACGTCTTTTGACTGGAACAGTTAAAGCATCTGACATGTCTTTCTTTGTGCTTTCCTGATGTGGTTGTTCTCTGGAGTCAGGCTGCTGCAGCACTTTGGGGCTTGGTGTAGCCTCTTTTTCAGAAACACTGGGTAAGAAAGAACATAGCATTTTGTATCACTGATTTACACAATATACACATGTCTATGTAGAACACATTCATCCAGTTCAGTTCTTTGCAAGAAGTACAGCTCAGACATTAACAAGTGGTACAGTTGACATGATGAATGGTTAAATTGCCACTGAAGTTTTAACTGACGCTTAAGTACAACCTATTTTCAAACTAGATTTTATGAAAACTCTTTCTATATCACCATTTCCAAAAATGCAATGTAAATTAGGGCTGTAATTTCAATTTAAAGAGCAAGTTAGATTATGAGAAGTGCTCAAACAACTACTCCCATACAAAGGACTGTCTGATGGCATAATTTTGAAAGCCAAGCAGTTTAGAAGACTCCTATTCAGGCACAACTTTCAAAAGTCTTAAACTCTCAACTACTGACAGAAATCAATGCAAATTAGCCCAGTGCACAGAAATTAGGTCATTAAGAGTATCTGTATTTCACAGAAGAAAACAAACCTGAAACAAAAAATTTATGCCATACATAGTATCACATATTATGGTGAAATAAATACTATTTTATATGTCATCACCAAACCTTTAGCAGAGCTACCCATGCAAAATGGGCAGATCTATCCCACACACATAAGAAAGGAGTGTGCATATACCAGTCCACAGTGGACTACAGAACCACCCAAGGGCCTGTTTTTAAATATCAGATCACATTTTGTTAACACACTAATTCCGAATTTTCCTAGCAAGGGATTTAACATCTGCCAATTCTGACAGCCTTAAAAGAAAGAAGAAAATGGATGTACACCATTCCAGTTCCTAAGTCTTCAGGTCTGAACTAAGCAGACTCAACCACAAAATTAATTACTCCTAACAAGGTCAATAACATCTGAGTAGGCAAAACATATTTCATATCATTGCAGTGGAAAGAACATTACTTCAGTATGATTCAGTGCAAAATTCTTCCAGACTAGATGAGACTAAGGTTGCCACACTAAATATGCATTTGTGGAGAGTTATAAAGGAGCAACTTTCTCTTCTTTCAGAAGACTGGATTGTGCCTTGTTTTCAGTTTGAGCACGTATCAACTGACATATCTATGAAAAGGTAAATGCCCTCATCTGTTCCAGGGAATTTACATATCACAGAATAGTAGAACAGCCCAGGCTGAAAAGGTCCTCAGAAGACCAATCAGTCCAACCTCCATAAGGAAAGGGAGCCTAGATGATAACTGACCACCCTGTCCAATTGTATCTTGAATGCAATCAAACATTCAAGATCCCACAGCCAGGATAAGCCTATATTCAGCATTTTGCCCTGGGTTTCAACACCGCAGAGTAACAGACAGGAATGACGACCTTACCCGGCAAGATCTAGTGCTTTGATGTCGTTGCTGATTCCTTCTTCCTCACTGGAAGTTGAGGACACATCCCAAAGACTGTTGTTATCAGACAGGATCTGATTGAAATGGTATCGGGAGAAGTGTGTTCCCTCTACTCGTTGTCTGTAAGCCTTTGCTCTTTCTCGAAGTTCTCTTACCTACACATTAAGATTTAATAAGCTGCATGTCTGCTTATCAGGCTACTATAAATACTTGCATTAGCTACTGACAGCTAGAAGAGAAGGGCAAGTTATTCATAATACACGGCCAGCCACAGCACAAGCATTGCATGCCACAGTAAGGGTAACAAGAGGAAAGCAAAAATAATATATTCACTAAGCACATATTCAGTAAGCATGTTTGAGCCATGAAGCCAAAGCGAAATGGTCAATTATTCATTCCATAAGCACAAAAATTTATACAGTAACTATAAATAAGTTTAGTGCTGGATTCTAGTTTTTCCATCAGCGCTCAGACAAAGTGCTCTAAACACTGAAAGAGGAACTTGGATGCAACCAACCTCCATATACCACATGGAATTTAGGGTGTTTTGAGATGCCTAAAGAGAAGAACACAGAATTATTTTTAAATTTCTTATTTTTCCTCTCAACACTCAAGGGTAATATTGTTATTATTACCCTTGTAACTTTACTTCAGTTTAAGTAAGAAATTAATTACTAAAAACCTGTCAACATAGCTCTATGCTGCCTCCCTCAGATTCAATAAAAAGCTCTAAAACAAGTACAGTCAGCACTGGTATTATACCAGTTTTTTGCCAAGCTTGAGGAAATTAATTTAAATTTCTAAGCATCAACACTCAAAAATATATCCACCACTAATTCTTGATTATTTCAATTATTTCAAGTCAACAGATCTATATGCATGTGTAATACTGAGTTTGTATGCTGCAAACACTGCAACTGTCTCTAGCTACATTGATCTTAGTGAAAAGCCAAGATTAATACAAGAACTCTGGGTGCTAGAGTATGCAAGACATAATATCAAAATTATTCCTTCTAGGCTAGCAGTAACTCTAAGAATGAGATACAAAACTGTTCAGGTGATGTTTTACTTAAAAAGAATAAAAGTGATAACCCCCCCTCTTCAAACACTATACACTATCATTTTTACAGTTAAGACTATTTAAACACTTGCTGTCTTGTGTCCTTCACCTAAACACAATTACAGTACAAGAAGAAAAAGCAAAACCAAAAAGTTTATGTTTAAATTATTAAAAATAACTTTCTGATATCCTGTGAATTCTGGCTTACTAAGAAATGGTCCACAGGAAATAAGTATTTTGTCAAAGAGCAGTAAACTAATACTGACATTTCCTCTACCACATTTTCACAGCTTTTCTTTTTTATTCTTCCTTCATGACAGATTTCACATCATTCCTCCTGCAAAGAACAGTTAGTGGGCTAAATTCAGCTAATCCCATTAAAAGTAACTGAATGCAGCAAACATCCAGCTAAAATGCCACAATTTGACCCACTAAACTTCCAAAGAATAGCCCATTAAAAATATATGCTTTCTGTTTTCAAAGGAGAATTTAAAGTTTGATGTGCAAGTGATTAACAGGATTACTCATTTTAAGCAGAAGAAAAAAAAATTAATTATGATAGCCAGAACAGAAGGAATGTAAATCCAGAGCAACAGGGTACTGCAGGGGGGAGGAAGAATACTAAGTCTCCAGTGAATTGTGAAGAAGTACAAAGGACAACCATCTCCTTCTGCGACTCAGCAGGCAGCATTAACTCAGCAGGACACAGGCCCTAGAGAGTCCTACTGTGATTATGAATTGCCCACATTAATTTTTCAAAAGCATAATTGGAAGAGATTTTTTTTTTTTGTTCAACTTCTGAAAAGCATCCTTAGTAATAAATTGCAGAGAAGCAGCCTACAAGTAATCACTATGGCTAAGGTCACACCAGGATTCCATTATGGCATTTGCCTGTTTGGACTCAGAACTTCAGAAGGTCTGCTTAGGACACAAAGTCACCCATGTGCAGTCCCAACTAAGGGAGAAATGAGACTGGATCAGTTGGAGTTAATCATTTAATTACTTATGCTTAGCAAGAAATGTTCTGTAGGCACCTTTCAGAGGGGTAAGTCTCAACAGTCTACCAGATGCAAAGGTTAGATACACTTTTGAAGAACACTTCACTAGTATGAGAAAATATATGGAATCATGTAGAAAGTGAAAGGACTGTTGGGCAGCCTATACTGTGAATGGCCAAAGTACCTGTGTTACTTTACAACAAAACCAATGCACTTGCCACTTTTTCCCAAGTTATGCACACTATCATTAATATGCTGTTAACATTTCTCAAATGTCTGGATTCTTTTTTTCTGTCACAACTATGAATGAAATACATTATTCAGTCCTATTATGTTACAGAATCACAGAATATCCCAGACTGGAAAGGGCCTATTGGGATCATCAAAGATCAACTCCTGGACCT
Source organism: Acanthornis magna (assembly GCA_036785705.1). Lineage (NCBI taxonomy): Eukaryota > Metazoa > Chordata > Aves > Passeriformes > Acanthizidae > Acanthornis > Acanthornis magna. Next base: position 31,034,491 of record JAWUZG010000001.1, read on the forward strand.
GCAAAGGATACCCCAAGAGTCACACCATGTGCCTGAGAGCACCATCCAAATGCTTCTTGAACTCTGTCAGGCTGGTGCTGTGGCTGCTTCCCAGGGGAGCTGTTCCAGTGCCCAGCCACCTTCTGGGTGAAGAACCTTTTCCCAATATCCAACCTGAACCTCCCCTGACATAGTTTCATGCCATTTCCTCTAGTCCTGTCACTGCTCAGCACAGGAAAGAGATCAGTGTCTGCACCTCTGTTTCACCTTGTGAGGAAGCTGTAGACAGGTCTTCCCACAGCCTCCTCCAGGCTGAACAGACCAAGCGACCCCAGTGGCTCCTCATATGGCTTCCCCTCAAGGCCCTCCACCATCTTTGCTGCCCTTCTTTGGACACTCTCCAATAGTTTTATATCTTTCTTACATTGTGGCACCCAAAGCTGCCCCCAGCACTCGAGGTGAGGCCAGCCAAAGCAGAGCAGAGCAGGACAATCCCCTCCCTTGCCCGGCTGGCGATGCTGTGCCTGATGCCCCCAGGACAGGGTTAACCCTCCTGGCTGCCATGGCACTGTTGACTCATGTCCAACTCACCACTGACCAGGACCCCTTGGTCCCACAGCACTGCTCTCCAGCATCTCATCTTCCAGGCTGTACACACATGAATTCCTTGTTTTGCTTTGCCTGCATGTACGGCTTTTGCTTTACCTATTAAACTGTCTTTATCTCAACTCAGGAGTTTTGTCAATTTTACCCTTCTGATTTTCTCCCCCACACCACTGCAGGGGAGTGAACAACTGGGTGTTTGGGGCACAGTTGCCTCCTGGGGTTAAAACACAACATATACTCACACACATGTAATTTGAAGTCTAACAGACAGAAGAAATTCAGGTAATTGCAATTATAAGTCTCTTCTACACAAACTCAAACTAGGATCTAATGTAGGTATGCACACAGGAAAATGTGCATGTAATCAAAGCACATTCATCACCAATAAAGTATCTTGAATTTGGCTCTTCCAGCTACCAGAGAAATTCCTTTATTTAGAAGGCCTCCAGTAACATAATAATTCTTTTTTTTTTAATTCTTCATGCTTACTGCCAAGGAACTTCTTTCTAGTTCCATGCAATTCTCTTTTCAGCAAGAAAATGTCTGTGAAAGAGTCTGATGCACCCAAAACACATCTTGACACATCTTGACAAATCCTTTGTTTTTCATACACTCTGATTAAATGCCACATGTAAAGTTGAACTTCCATCCTCCACTTACAGTCTCCTCATTCTTTCCCTCAATTGTACTGCAGTGACTCCTCCTAGCTGACTGCCACAAACACACTATATCCCAGGGCAACATATCTTTAATTGCCTACCCTTTAGTTGCCTACCAGTCAATTGCTCTTGAAGCTCAGCACTGCTCCTTATTGGTTTGAATGTTTCACGATGCAACACCAACCAATTAAAGTATTATATTCCAGAAAAATGACATAATATTCCACAAAAACATTCAATATACCACTTAGGCTGCATGCAATAGCTCACAACATTTTGCAACCTTAGTTACAGTAAATCTAATGCACATATCAATGCATACAAAAATTGAAATATTGCTTCTTTTCAGTCCTCTAACATCCTCTTGAGGCTGTTTACACAGAATGCATTATCTCATGCATGCATACACAAAATCTGATTATAAATCATCTCATACTTTAATATACTTTAAATTTAGAGACCTACTTCTCACTGCATATTTTCTATGTATTCTATAAATATTTCTTTCTGCTAAAAGGAAAATTACTTGCTAGATTGAATCTAGCAAGAAAACACGGAACTGAATGCTACCAGACTACTCCTGCAATTCTCAGAGAACATTATTTTCCAATACTAGGTATACATTATTTTCGAATACAGCAGCCTAGAACCATTTGCTCCAGTTCTATCTTCCATATCACCATGGACCCAACTGATGAGGAAGCTCACATTTCCAAGTATTTGCCACACAGGTAGCAGCACAGCGTCTCACAAAGGCTGCCTCTATCAGCTGGGAGAAGACTAAGTCAATTCAGTGAAATCAGAAAGCGGCAGAACTAGCTCTAGCAGTTTCTTAGCATACTATTAATGGTTTTGATTTACTTGACTAACTCCAGAAATCAGACTTAATAATGCTAAGAAGTGTTGTGGTCTTGAAGCTACTCAGCACTTTCAGAGTTCTGTCAAGTGAGTTCCTATACAGTATAACATGGATTGCAGTTTCTGAATAAACGACAAGAAAATACACAGATTGACCGAAATTTGGAACAAAAATTCTCAATTTTATGTTGTGTATGACTGAATTCAGCTGATTGTTTTGAATGGATTCAGCATGGTAAGCTAACAAACTGAGCCTGACTATCATGCCAACCTAAGCTGATACATATGTTGTCCCTTTCCTTTTTATTCCCTTGGAATCTCCTATCATTCAACTCTATTTTGAACACTTCTGCTTGTTAAAACTGGGCTGAACATCCATAATAAGATCACCCCAAGAGACTCTCTTCTGAATGATCCTGATCGTGTAAAGGGAACAAAACTTCTGCCTCACTTTGGATGTCACATTATATATTTTTTGTCTCACCATCTCTTTTTTTTTTCCTATGTATTATACTGACTTGTCAGAATCTAATTGTTTTTGTATACTCACCTTTGGGAGCTTGAGTCATTAGCATTACCATCTCAAAACTGAATCTTATAAATACCACAATTCAAGTTTTTGCCTCTAAAAATCAAAATACAAAGCATACTCACACTTCAGATTTTCAAAGAACACTCACCTGGTTGTGAGCTTTACTCTTAATACGAGTCCAAGCTCCGTCTTTGTAGAAATACTGGGCTGGGGACAAAAATTTTGACCTATATTCAGTGTTCATCTTCCTAAGAAATCAAGAATGAGAAAAGAAGAGTAAAACTTGGTGTCCAGAATACTCTTTAAGAGCATGTTTAAAGCTACATCAACAAACATAAACATACTCGCACATAAATGCCAGTGAGGTGCAAAAAAATATACAACTCAAACCAATACAACTAGGAAAGCTGTGAAAAATACTCATTCACAATTGGTGGTCCTTCAAGTAGTTTCCTCAAAACACTTCCACCAGAACCTTTTGCCCTGACAGCCGAATCAGCAGAACATAATACAGACATCAGCCTCAATTACTTCAATTCAAAGTGTGGGACCTTGATTTAAGTCACTGATGAGGGTACATTTAAGTAAAAGAGCCTGGTTTGGCATTAATGTGTCTGAGACATTTCCTTCTATGAACTCCACTTTAAAGGCACTCTGCATATGGGTGGGGTGAGCTGCTGGGGCTAGAAACATCTGACTGCCAGAACACTGGTCAGTATAATTCATCTGACTATGTCCTACTGGCTTTGATCTTCAAAAGGCCTCAGTACTTGAAAAGATGGGTGCATTCTTCCCTTCTGCCACACACATACAAACACAGAAAAATTAACATCATCTAACCTATAGCAGGCAATAAGGAGTACTTCAAGTCCTTAAGCACTGAACTCTGGATGTATCTACTTAAATCTAAAGACACTTTTGAATTTAATCATGCTTCAGAACATTACCAACTTAATTTTAATATATTCAGCACTAGGTGAAAAAGCCCTATTTTTCAATCCTTCTTCAGAAATAGGTCATAAAAGACTGAAGTCAGAGAATAAAATGAACCTTGTAAAAAGAAAAATACCAAGGTCAAAAAACCCTTTATACTCAAAATTTCCTTCAATACATTCTTTTCTTTAAAACTGACAGAATTCCTTCACTTTTGGTTGCAAAACTAATGGATTAGCTCAAAAAACACATCACTGCTGTGCCTCAATTCCAGTCATTCTGCTGCAAAAGCAGGCCATGCAACACAACTTGCATACAAGTAACAATCCTGCCTCTATAAAGAGAACTTGCAAATTTTGACAGCTATTTGCCCAGTGATTTTTTAGAAAATTTTGTCTTGTGCTACTTGTGCTACACTGAAGGCATAAGAGGCAGAAATTTGCCATTAGATAAAAAGAGCCCCAGCAAATGATCAAGAATTTTGCACATTACTCACTGCAAAATTGACTACAATCTACTGCACAGACTATGAAAACCAAATAGTTTCAGCTATACTATATCCACTCTCTTTTCCATAAAGCAATTTTATTTCACAGAATTTTGGGTGATCATTTTGTAATCAACTCCCAATATCCAACAGCATTCAAACCCAGGTAAGTCTCCTCTCCCATCTTCAATCTAATGCCTTAAGACTGCCACAAAGAATGAAAGCAATTGCTGGGGCATACATTAAGCACAAACACAGGAGGGACAGATTAATCTACGCACTTTAAATCCTACTTCTTGACTTTTATTTATCTTGACATATCTCAGATGTGTATGAAATAGAAATACGAGTTCAATTCCTGCAATGTAGGCACGAGGCAGAAAAAAAGATACTTTGATAGCACTCAATAACATACAATTTCACTTCATTTCCATGCTTGTCAGATTACTCTAAATGGGACAGATTTCTTTACTTCTCTTTATCTCATGTATTTGCTTTTGTTACTCAGGCACACAAGGCCTTACAGACTAGAATAAGCAGACATCAAGTACAATCACCACAGTTTTAAGGTGTGGAGTAAGCACAGCAGAGCACTTTGAAAGGTGACTACAATTTCCAAAGCAGCTGCTGTAAGTTTAGCAGCAGCAATGCACCAATTTTATTTCACTCATGTTAAATTTATTAATATTACTATTACTGCATCACAAGGTTCATCTGGAGTGGTTACAAAGCTTCCACTTCCGCTGCCCAGAGAAGAGGATGGAAATTAACACCAGGCTTAGATGCACCCACAAGAAGCTCAAAGTCAGCACTGCAAGGGGGCATTTGCCCCTGCAACTGCAGTATGGTGTGGTTAAAGGTCCATAGTCCATCATTCTAAATACTAGGCTGCTGTACACCTATTCGCTAGTCTAGGTTTTCCTATTTTATACATACCCACGACTTGTATGTAAAGTGAGGGGCTTTGGACTGATATGTTGCTTATTATTTTGTTTAGGATGTTTCTGTTCTGATTTCCCTTGTTTTGTTGCATCTTCTGCTGGTTTTTGAAACGGTTCTTCCCTCTTACTCTAAGGCAAAGATAATTTTAAAAATACCACATTAGCTAACAATCTGAAAACCCTCGTATTTCTTTTGACATCAAGCTCTTGCAAATAGTAAATTTTATTTTAGTGTTAGCTGTTTTGCATATTTAATACAAACAAGAATATCACATTCTTTTGTTAATACAAAAATAATTTAGCAAAATGCCAAAGCTAAGCTTGAGTGCAACATTCTGTTGGCTAGATGATCCATTTAGTCCACTTTACAAAATTAATTTAACATGAAACACAGAAATAAATAATACAATACCTGCACATTCTAACCTGAGTCCAAAAGGCAAATCTTTAAATTTTTTATTTTGTTTTATAAATGTTTAGATTGATTTGTGTTTTACACCAAAAATTTTTTCCCTGATTATTTTACTCTCTCAGAAATCCCAGGCACGACTTCAGATTTTGCTAGAGATCTTCACAGATATTGTTCAAATTCAATTAAAAAAAGAAAAAAAGCCCACCAAAACCCCCCAAAACTTTTTCAAGATATTCATCAGAGAAAGGTATTGGTATAAAAAAAATAGTTTTTTAGACACTTTCACAAAAATCCCCGTCTCACGACTTCTGTTACTTCATTTTTTAGCTGTTCTCAAAAAGCAACCTGAAATTCCAATATTAAAATCAGATAAACACTTTCTGAAAGCCTAAGGCTTTTCAAGCTTCCTTCACATCTACTTAAAGAGGCAAAAGGGGACATAAAATTTCTCATCCCCAGATGGGATTTAAAGAACTGGGCAGGTCTGAGTTTTAAAGGTTAAAACTTCCAAGCCAACAATCCCCTCCAAAGTACCAACCGCGTAAAGGAAGCCAAGGCACTGCATGTTAAGCACACCTTTTGTTCAGCAGTGCTCCTAATGAACACCTTGTCTGAAAATGGCCTTTTCTGTTCTATCAGCAACAGAGATGGGTAGTGAGGAGACTTATATTAACTGGGAGCATCACACAGCCAGCACAACCCAGGCCAGAAGACTCCTAAAGAACCAGAATGACAGCTTTATAGAACAGGTCCTAAGGGAGCTGACTCAGAAAGACAAAAAAGGAAGGTGTATGCCCAGTGGCAGCAAAGTCAGGTGACATGGAAAGAATACAGAAATACTGCTTGCTGCTCTAGGGAGAGAATTCACACTATGTCTGAGTTTTGACATTCAGAAAGCTCCAGACTTCCCAACCAGCCCTACTGCACACCAAGGCACATCACTGATACCAGAGTATAAATCAGAGGTTTAGATTGAGAAACCATCCTAATGACTAAAAACAAAGTGTCAATTTGGGACAAAAAAAACCCAAAAAACCACCACTTCAAAACTCAGAAACTTAAAACTTTAAACTGAAAAAAATGCACTACAGAAACTACAGAACTCACTACAGAATCCCCAAAGAGCTGAGCTGTACAGTATTATTTTCAGTCTCGTACAGCAAAACCACTACTGAATTCACTGTCACTACCAACAGCTCTAAAATGTAACTAAAAATGTCAACATAAACCCACCCCTTTATAGAATAGATCAAAACTACAGAAGTGCTACTAATGCTTTTCTTTCAGGGAAATATTTACTTGTTCACAAACCAGAAATTCTTTCTCTTCTGAACCACCTCTCTCTTGTGTACTCTTAACAGGAGGAGACCCTTTGGAATTTCGATCATATGCAGTTTCAGAAGTAATTGCAGGAGATTTAACCGGAGATATGGATTTCTTTGTGTTGCAAATAAGCTGCATGAGAGGAAGAAGAACAAAGAAATGAAAGTGTGACTTGTTTACCTTAAGGCTAAGTTTTCAAAATCTGTTAATTATTCACACAAATGCGTTCACATAGGAGCAGAGAGACAGTCATCTATACAAATACAGCATGTGTAGACCAATGAACTTCTAGGAGAAATTCAAGAGAAATTTAAATACATTTAAAAGTGACCAAATCAGACACAGTTAAACTTGTGATCAAACTGTTCTTACTGAAGTTTACTATCAGAGGGTTTATTTGTTTATTTTATTTTTTGTTCACCTTCAGAGGTGTATGTAGGATTATGCTTTTTTAAAGGCATGCCATAAACTTCCATGAGTCCTCAGTGCATGTCCTGTTCATAAGCAACAGAAAACTGCTCTGAGTTTTAGAGCTGGATGCTTAGAGATTGGGCAAATTAAAATACACTATTTTTCAACTAACACAGTACTATAAACCAAGGTGGAGAATTTGCCAAATTGGTGGTCATGTATCATCTCCTCATGGGGTTCCAAATTTCAAGACCATACCATATGTGAGAAGCATGCATTTTCCATAGATTTGCTGCAAGAATTTAGGTCTGACTTATAACCTAACTTGGATAACTTTGGTATTTTCACAGAATCTCTTCAAGGGAAAGGTATTATCAGTATTCAGGTATATTCTCAGTCATATCAACAGTGAAGAATATAAATTTGTTAATATGTATAATTTTTATCATTAAATTTTCCCTAAGTTCTATTTATCCACAGAGTAATGCCTACAGACTTAGTCTCACTGCTTCTTATTCTGTATAAGTTGTGAAAAAAAGTTTCACAGTCTTTCTTCTGAAAAAAGCACAGTGTTCACAAGCATCAATAATGAAACTGATTTCACATAGAATCAAATGGTATTCTCTTTGACTTTTCCCATGTGTCTTTCTGGGACCTGCCTCTTCCTCAAAAGGTCTTTTGGTTTCTCTATACTATTGTCATGTGTTTCAGTGAGTTTTCATTGGATAAGGGATTGCTGGGAAACATAAGCTACAGTAAATCCACCTGCTTGGCACTCCGGCAGAAAAAGACAGGATAGTGATTATCTTAGGTATCAACATCTACTGCCTCTGAAAGCTGTCACTGAACAAATCCGCCACCTGAGGATAAAAAGAGCACACCATCTCTAGTAATCCCACTAAGGCATATGCTTCCAGGGAAGAAACAGAAAACAAATGCTGAAGTGCCTATTTTACAATGTAAAATGACCAAAAGACTGAGTCGCCTAGGTCTTGATCCCAGTAACAGTTAATTGGAAACAAAAAGCAGTCTCACACTCAGTTACTCTTTGTGGTCTGATTAGAAATAGCAGCATTTTCAACCCTACAAGGCCCAAAAGCTCATGAGATGTATTAAAATGACACAAGAGTATCTTAAAATCAGAAGATTCTACTTTTAAATAGAAGCTGTTCTCACAAAAGAAATGCAAGAGAGACACACTTTAGTGCTTAGAAGTATATGTGCACAGAGATGGAGACTGAGAATAAGAAACTGGGGCAACACAGATAAATTAATGCAAACAGAAGAAAATCCTGTTAGAAAGAACAAAATACAAGGCCTAAGGAGAATAATTAGACCTGACCACACTAAAGAATCACATGGAAACAAATCCAATTATACTATGCTTCCGTATAGTGAGAGAGAAAAACAAAATCATGTAACAACATTAAAGTTTGTCATTCCCCCACCAAAAGAGAGAAAAAAAGGAAATCTTTTAAAAGGAGAACTTTGCTAATACATAAAAGAAAGTATTAATTTACTTTTTGGATTCTATAAAGTTACCTGTTCAGCTGCAAGTATTGGTGACTTTTCATGAGGACTCTTCCAGACAAACTGGCTTTGATATTCAGAATTTATGGGCAAAGTTTTTAAATGCGAAATATTTATGTCTGCTTTCCTCTGAAGGGCTCTGTGAAACTGACAATGTAAAAAAAAAAAAAAAAAAAGAAAAAAATAACAACAATTGTTCCCTTTCCTATAATGTTTTGCAAGTCAGACTTCTTTCAACACACATTTTCAAAACAATGGTTGTTGGGTTTGGTTTCATGAACAAAATAAATGCAAAGTACATTTTCTCATTATAGTCAACAACCCCAAAAATCTATGTATTATTGGCTAAATCATTGTTTAATTGAAATCAACAGTTACGACACATGAAGAGCAAATTTCTATTGCAATAAGTAGCATCAAAATGTGATCTCAAACATACTACCCTCCCAACAGAGAAGCTACAGCAGAGTATCAAAATACAGAACTAAGGAAAGAGTTAGACAAGAGAGTCTGAGCATGTGCATGAAATTATCATTAGTAATTTTTAGACGGGTCAATTGAAAAAAAAAACCTATTCCCTTACCCCATTACCCATTTTTTCTGATTCCTTTTTTGAAGATGAAAATGCTTCATTTTGATATGGCGGAGCTTCAGAGGGTGATTTCTTCATGTTGTTCTCTGCAAGGGCGAGAGCTGTTTCACCACTAGAATCTACCAAATGTGACTCAACTTTTGGGGGGAGTCTGGGTCCTTCTGGCGTTTCAAGCTTTTCCTGATTCACATTATTGTTGTTGTGGTCTGTGTGCAACTCTGCAGCTTCAGTTTCTAGCTGGTCATTCAAGTCACAATCTGCTGTCCATTCAAGGGACTTGGAAATCTGTGGATTATGGTAAGGTACCCTTCTCTTGGAAATGAATTTTGGTTCTCTCGTGATTCCTGAGAAAAAGCCATATTAGGTTTAAGAAAAACATTATACTGAAGGCATAATATCACTCTATAACAATAATAAACTAGAAGTTTATCATACAAATGATTGCTAGGAAGCATGGTTTTAGTATCTTGGAGCAGTGACAGACTATGAATTATGGGCATGGCTGTGGAATTCTGCGTTCTCTCCCATCTGCAAATGACTTTCATTTCCACTGAACAGACGGGAACATGGTGCTCCAGAAACAGGTTGGATTAAACCCTATAAAGCAAAAAAGTCCACAGGACAATCCTGTGCAAATTGATTCCAGGAGCTGAACAACAAGCAAATTAACACAGCCAGTGAAAAGAACATGGTTAACACATACAGAATAACCAACCTTTGGGGACAAAGTAAGCTACAAGCACTTCTCACTACACATGCACAACACACCTTCCTCAACAGGTTCTCTCTGATTGTGACAGATTTCTATCCACCTACAATTTAAGACCATCTCAGATAACTGATAACTTTTACAGTATCTACACAAAAACATTTCCAAAAATAGAAAAATATTTTGTAACGAAACCAGGTATCAAGTTATTTTAAGAATTGCTGGGCTTTACACAGGCAGGTGAAAATAAAATTACTGCACCATTTTAAGAAGAGTATTGAATGACTGAACACATTCAAAGAGGGAAATCATAATCCACTTTGAAGTGCTCAACTGTGATGGAAAAATGAGTGAAAGCCCCTAACTGGCTTCTATGACAGAGATACTCCCATCCCATGAAGAAGTAATGTAGAAAGAGAAAACAAGTTATGGTGTAAAGTATATAGAATGTCCATAGGTCTGACTACACATATAGGATAGGACAATCATTCCAGTAGCAAAACACTGGAAAAGTAGCAGAAAGGCACTCCAAGCACCTGCAGCTGTCAACTTCCTGCTGTAATGTTCCAAGTGATTCTTAAAATTGCCAATTACGTGATTCAACAGGAAGACCCATAAGTAAATTATCAGTAACAATCTGAAAATCCTATGCAGTACCAAGAATGAGATTTAAAGACGTGGGAGGTTAAATGGCCAGAGAAGAGGTGTGAAAATTAATACAAATATGTAGAAAAACTACACCAAGCATGCACAAAACCACCATTACAACATGAGAAAGAGGAGAAACTGCTGTATTGCTAGCTCGTGAGTTCATTGCAAGTCTTGTAAAATTTGCAGTTTAGTTTGACTGGAAAATAAGCATAGGTTGTCACTTTAAAAAGAAGTTAACATGCTTAGATGTTTAAGCATTTCAGAATTCAGAAAATTAAAGTCCTCAGTAAGAGGTACCCATACACAGACCCATGTGATAGGGAAAGCAAGGTTAAAGAAAGATGTATTTTGAAGTAATGGAAGAAGGCAGTAATATATATAAAGTATAATGTTTAGCAAGATTAAATTATTTCTTTAAATGTCTAGCACCTTGTCTTAAAAAAACCCTACTGCCAGCAGACAACTCTGAATTACAAGACCATAATTTAGAATACTTATTATTGTAGGAATGAATGCATTGTACTCTAATTACACAGACTGCATAGTGCAGTTGCACTGAACTGCACAAATTTTTTTAATCTGCCTTATGCCACTACAATAATTACTATTTTTTACTACTCCTTTTGAAAGCATTGCTCTTGTCATCACTCTTCAGCTTACTCCCCTTCCTCAACTCCCTAGAGGCCTTTCAATCAAATGTTATTTCCTTTTTCTTCTACTTTCTATCCCATTTCCCTGACATGATAATATCTACAATCCTTAAATCTTAGGTTACAGTATCACAAGGTTTTCAATTTAATGGTTTCTCTTTCAGTTAGCTGTACCTGTTAGGTTCATAACAATTTACTTTCTCAAACTTTGCCCCAAGTTAGTCTCCCCTTAAAAATGGAATTCTATTTATTATTTCCATATATCACAGATAACCCAATACCGCTCTCTACATACCCTACATGGGTTAACACTGTACCCGTGGTTCATATTTGGGTGTTGACTTATGCTGCATGTCAGAAACTACTTTTTTTACAAGGTTTATAGAAATAACAGTAATTGAAAAGAGTATCAGTGTAGCTAGTAAAGAATATGGAGTTCAAAAACACACTCTAAATGATTACCAAGACTATACTTTTAATTCAATTACACAGTGGACAAACTGTAAACACCACCAGTTCACTGTGGCCACGCACTCATCACAGCAAACCTTTCTGGGCCTTGGCTGCAACCAAGCGCGCAGCTTTCAGAGGCACTTACCAAACTGATCCGACCGAAGTCCTGCCCACAAGGATCTCTGCTGTTGGGACGGGCTACCGAACTCTGGACTTCTCCACTTGAAGTTTCTCTTGTATTCGCTCAGTCCCTACAGCAAACAGAGAGCAGCCTGTCAAGGCACCGGCGCGTATCCTGCTCCACTGCTCCTGTCGGTAACAGATCTCCGAGGAGGAAAAACACCTAAATGCTGCTGCAGGATGAACTAAGCTGACAGGTTGCTCTGCATCTGCCAAACCCACCCCCATCAGAGAACAAAAACTACTGCTGAGAAAACGTCGAAGCATTTCAGGTACCAAAATTAACATAAAATAAAAACCCCAAAACCAAAAACACGTCTTCAAGTGAACAGTTTCAGGAATAAACACAGCCCGGAGCCGCTGTCACCCGCACGCCCGAACTCTTTATGTGTTTACTGGCCAGTGACGTGGCGCACGGGCCTCCCCTTTGCCGCTACCCCGGGACCGGCCGCAGCCCCGCTCCCGCCTCCCCCCGGCCCGGCGCCGTGCCCGGCCCGCCGGACCCCGCTCCCGGCCCGCCTCACCCGGAACCGCACGGGCACGGCGGAGCCGCGGCCACCGCTCCGCCGGACCCCACTCCCGTCCGGCTCACCCTGAACCGCACGGGCATGGTGAAGCCGCGGCCACTGGCCCCCGGGCCCCGCGCCGGCCCGGCCCGGCCCGGCGCACCTCCCTCGGCTCGCCGGGCGCCTGCGCGGGGGCCGCCCCGGGCGGGCGGGGAGTGCTCGGCCGCGCCGCTTCCACTGCCGCCCGTGCCCTGGGCCCATGTTGGCCGGGGGCGGTCTCTGCCTCTGCTCGCAGCCATGCTGCTGCGGGTGTTGTCGCCGTGTTGCCCACGTTAAAAGCCTCATCCCCGGCCCGTGGCAGGGTAGCGGAGCTTTGCGGCCAGCGCTGTGTGTCTGAGGAAGCACGACGGGGAGGCACCCGCTGCTAATGCAGCGCAGGGCCGGGGGGAGCTTGGGCGCCTGGTTACAAAAAAAGCACGTGTCCACGCACGCAGCTTTATGTTGGTACCAAAACAGCGTTTCGAGAAAGGAAAAAACTTGAGTTTCCTACCCTTCTGGAGCCTCTGCGATGACGTGCCAGCTGCCGGTCTGCCTTCGCCACCTCACCCGACCTCGCCACCCGCTCAGGAGAGCCTAATCCACCTCCTTGTTCAGATCTTCCCTCGGGGGTCGCTCTTCTGACTGCCTTGCCCCTGCTAATCTCCATCCTGACTGCTTTTGACTGTGTCAAAAAGAACGGAGAGGGTGGTAAAAAAAATAGTGCACAGATGGACGTAGCGAGCAAGAAGGGCCCGGGCGGTCTGTTTACATTCGCTGTTGCCCGGGGCTGCCGACCCTCCCCTCGTTCCCTGTTGGCAGCTCTGCTCTGGTCGCTGTTGCCTCCAGGGCAGCGAAAGCTTCCTGAGCGAGGGCTTTGACACCTCTGGCTCTGCAAAACACGCTGCCAGACACGGGAGGAATGTCACTGCCAGACCCACGGGCCCCAGCAGAGTTTAGGTGCGGTGGGACGCTGTGTGAGCAACAATATTTTACTGTCGATGTGGGACACGAGAGAGCAACAATCTGTAATGAAACGCTTGCGAGCAAAGTAAAATGTTCTGCCACGTGAACAGCGGCAAAATGTTCTGCCATGTGAACAGAAGAAAGGTGCTGCTTTGATAGTGTTTCCAAGTTCCACACATCTTTATGCATGAATTTCAAGATCAGGACAATAATTTTGGTATCATTTACTTGCCGATTACACTTGAAACTACTAGGTCTACCAAGCAAAGTACTTTGTTTTATTACAGTGATTTATTTCATAATGTTCAATCAGGTCTAGTTCAGTACATTTTGTAAGGTAATGTGCAAACTTGCTACAGAATGTAAAAAGCCAGCTGGCAAAAATACAATGTTCAAAATACATGTTCCAGGTTTGCCAGAAATCTTTCCTCTTTGATATGTATGGCAACCAGGCCAAACATAATTTCCATATGTTTTTAGCGTGTTTTTCAATTACCAAACTACAACGATGCTTTTATAGATGGTTTGGGGCTGTCTGAATTTGGAGATGGATTTGAATCTTTAGTGCAGAAACATAGAAGGAGACCACACCATCCTGAAATGCAGATTATTATTTTTTTTTTAGCATCTCTTTTTTTTTTTTTTTGTAAGATAAAACACAATAAATTATGCTGAAACAATGGAATTCACATTCCTCTTTATGCACTGATTGATTTAAGTTGCATTTTAGATCTTCTCCTTGTAGCTACGAGATAGGAATAGCTTATGTGAGGGAAGCACTTTAATCAATATGTCACCCAGTGAGCTACCAGTGTCTTTACCTCAAGTTTTTTATCACTGCTGATGTATACGAGCCACTTCAGATTCAATGTATACACATTACTGAGCATACAGTTATTCAAGGCAGTATGATGTAAGAATGCTAAGATGCTTAGGCCAATTACAGTATTTCCATATGAGAGTTTAATAAATAATGAAAACATTAAAATGGATCTGTGTGTAGAAAAAGTTGCACTGCATTCACAACTCACAGTCTGGAAAAGTAGGAAAGGATTGCTTCCAATTTGCTGAAACATAAACTTGCAAGGACTGATGTAAATGTGCATCCCTCAGTAACTGGTCTGTATCATTGATTGGATCCTATTGTTTAAAGAAATAAGCATTTAAAGCTTGTGTTGCTACATTACACATCTAAGCAGCTTTGAGTTTCAAGTCACTTCACATTTCTGTAACAGTTGAGAAGTTGACCATCTTCTTCCTTTATTTCCTATAAAGCAAATATAAATATTTTCATTTGCCTTGCTGATTCTTACTCCAGGTTTACATGATCTTGTTGCTGTTCTTCAAATTAATCAAAAGATGTGGTTTCTTTTGGTAAACCATGTACAAAAATTCTTTTGATCTTTTAATGTGTATAATTTCAAATGAGTAATTTGTGACCCATATTTTTTTCTTTTTTACACCGTTTGTTTTCCCATTAGCTTCACCGCATCTTGCTACATGTCCAGACCTTAATCTTTGACCTTTTCTGTCTCTTGACCCCAGCACTCTTGAGTCCTGACTTCAAGGCTTGAGCAACTTTCACTTGAACTTAAGCCTGTGAACAGCTAATTATTACACCTAACTAAATAAGTACCTTCCTATGACCTGTTTCTCTCACTGCTTATAAGCTCATATACCGCAGACAACCCTCCCTTAGAGAGCTGGTAACCTAAAGTCTCTCTTTTGGTTTAACACTGATGCTGTCTCCTGCCAAAACTCAGAGCATGATGTATCAGCAACCCTCCCTCCAGCCAAAGAAGGCTAGACACAGCTTGCTGTGAAGCCTGACAACTCCACTCCATGTGTCAGCCTGAGGGAATCAAACAAGCAATGAAACGTGTTTTCTACCTCCAGAATCTGTAGCCTCTGGCACTCACTGGTACAGGAGTAAAGGAGGAGCCATAGCACAGCTGGCCTGGCTCAGGTCCCATGGTTTTACTCCTAAGAGCAAATGTTTCTTGTGCAAACTAGTCCCAGCTTATTTTACAACTCATTTGGAAACTGCAGTGTTAAAACTACTTTAATTTTAGAACTCATTTCAATCCCCTTTTCAAGTGACAAAGCTGATCCAGTAGTCATTAAAGGGCAGTGTTTTGTTGCTTACAGGGGTCTGGATTTGAAGATATCCTGGCTTCATGTCCCTGAGCTTGGCAAAAGCATTAACTCTTATCACCTCTGCCTCTCTGGTACAATTTCATTCTGAATAGCTGAAAAGCTTATACAATTCTTCTTTATAGCTGTAAAAGAGGCTATAAACATGAAACATGGATAGACAGATCCAACTCTCAACCTACCATGTATTTATTTGTGCATTGTATACTCTTAGGGCAAAACACTGTCAAAAGTGATGGCTGCCTTTAAGAACTTCATCTTTAACCCCCAGGGCCAGACACATGCACTAGGGCTTTCCTTAACCAAGGGCTGCCAACCTTCATGGCAACCCCGGGTGATATTGGACCTTTAAAATGTCTCAGATAAGACCATTTTTGAAATCAGTGTCCTAAGCCCATGATTCCTCCTTCTTTAAAGTGAGAATAATGAGATTTCTAATCATAGTTTGGTATTTGCTAACCATGGGCTTTTTTTTTTTTTTTAGATAAAAGCACAAGGTAGTTTTTACAAAGTGTAGAATTCCGGTTCAGAAGCAGAACAGACTATCTCAAATGTGTGTAGCTGATGCAAGGGCAACTATGGCCAACTTCGTTTCTTACATTAGAAGAAAAAAGAAAGTGGGAGAGCATGTGTCATTTTGATCTAATGTTCGCCTGAAGAGCACAGAGAAACCACAGCTGCTCATCCTTCAGCAAAGAAGCTTGCACCCACTTTGTAGGTATAAACAACAGTGATCTCTGTTTCTGTAGGGAGCACAGGGCATTACTTTGTGATATGTGTGCAGCTCTGTGCACTCAGTCATTACCAGACTACATGACTGTTCATAGTGTAGAAATAATCTCCTTTCTGTTTTTAAAGGTGCATAAGATTTGTGCACTGCAGTAGCAAAATTGTGCAATGCTGGCATAAATAATCTGTTCTGACAACCCCTCAGGGAGTAACTCCTGTTGACAGGATGTGTGAGTGTTATCCCAGGATGATCTGATGCACTGGGAGCTGCGCTGTAACAATGGAACCATGAGATGGACCTCAAGCTCTTCATGGCTTTGGTGGGCTGGCTCAGCTGGGTTGGCAGGGTAATGCAGCTCAACTTCAAAAGGGAGGGCAAAGAAGCTAATAGTCACTGTAGACGACCATCTGTTAGACAAAATTCCCTATGTTGTATTAAGAAAACCTTTGGTAAGAGACGTCCTGAACTTTAAGTTAAATTTTTGTCATTTTTCATTTCTTTCTTTGCTCTGCATGCCATTTGTAACAATAATCTGCTATCACTGTATTGGTGCTACGTGCATACATCAGTAAGAAATCACACTTCCATGATGCTGACTCATAGCCATTTAGAAGGGAAGACTCATTAAGGGAGTGCAAATTAGCCAGGCTGTCCAAAGGAGATTGTTCTTTATGTTTTGGAATCTGGTTGTAAGCAGCTATCCTCTTTCCTGCTGCACTTGGCAGCATCCTTGAGGATGGACAGACAGAAGTTTATTTCAACAGCCCTGTAGGACAGAATGAAAATCTTGTTCTCCTGGTCTTTGTCTGCACTAGGCACACACACATCAGCTGGTGTACATGTTTCTTACCTGTATTTAGGCATTGCAAGAAATCTGTTTGACTGTCTGCCAGGTTCTGATACATGGTTCTGGCTGTTCACAAGGACAAGAGCTTCTGAACATTCTGTGTAAGCCCTTGGTTACTGCAGCTCAGCTTTACAGTTGGAATTACGTTAGGCAATACACAGGAATATTTTAGGACACTGATTACTGCATCAAAACACTGCAGCCTTATGGTGCAAAGTGCTGCAGGCACGTGATTTGAATGTGCTAAAAAAGTGTTACAGTTTTTATTGGTTTGAGTGTATTTTATCCATACCACACCAGTTTCCTGCAGACAATATAAAACCAGTATAAGTAACAAACTCTACTCTGGATAATTCACCAGAAGTACCATCATGTGCACCTGCCTGATAGGTGATCCAGTGCCACACACATCAAATCTTAATGATATTGTCAGCATGGCCTTACTGAACCTGAAATTTCTTAATTGTTTGAGCTTCACTTCTGTCTGATGTACATTTGAGCACAAAGAAATCTAATATTTACCAGTGCAGCTGTTTTGCACCTCCTTCCCCATCTGCAGCCCCCAGGGATACCATTCCAATAGTGTCTTGCGTAAACAGCAGTTGGCAAAAATCCTGAAGTCCCTTCTACAGCAGATATGATATCACTGAGACACACATATCTTGAGTGTCTTCAAAAAATTACTTCCTCCAAATAATGCCCACCAGGGCAACTGAGCAAGCTGAAGGTGTTTCTGCAGGGGCTTATTCATCTGTGGCTGAAGACAGCATCAGTCTGTGTTGGCTGCAGGGAACGCAGGTGTGGAGTTATAAGCTGAGCCTGGCCCTACCCCTGGTGGTCCCCAGGAGAGGCCCAATTGTCCCTATCGCTCTCTGGGGACTTGCTAATGACATTTGCCAAATGCAAGACCTGTGCAGTTGATCCTGACTCGACACTTTCCCAGCTAGAGGAAAACCAGCATGTGGGGATGGGCTGAGGCTGGGCAGCTGCACTGTCTCGGAGGTGAAGACTCATCTGGCAGCAGCTCCCCCAGGACAGGGCTGGGTCCCAGCTGTGGCCTCCCCCTTGGCACTGCCTGGGGACCTCTGCCTTGGCTGCACTGACTCTGCATCATTCCCCGGCCCTGGCAGCCAGACCTCATGGTGGAGGAATCTTCTGAGGCCCTTTATCAAATGGGCACAGTTTTTACAGCTGGTCTCCACAAATATGATGGTTTCTAATATTTTCTTTCAATCTGTGTCAAAATCTAAAGTTTCCAATACCACTGAAAAGGAAAATGCCACCCAAACAACAATCTGGTCCTTATCGCAGCTGCTCAGTCTCAGTACCCAAAAGTCAAGTTTCAGTCAATTCAGTCTTGGATGCCTTTTCAACTTCAGATAAACCAGAGCATTGTGTACTTAACAGCTTTTAGAAAATACCTGCAATAAAATATGATACTTTGAATTCATTTCAAAATACCTGACTTGCTGTGGTACGCTTCCAAAGATAATTTCATTAGGGTTTTCTGTGACAGTGCCTGGGTACAAAATGCTGAAATTTTCTTCTCCTAAGTGGCTCCCACTGAAATCAATGGAGCAAACTCAGAGGTACAGTCTGCTGAAGGTATCCCTTTTCTTTCCACAGACCAGGTCTAGATATAGGGCCATTGGCTAATCATCTCTGCTAAGAGATCTAAAAATGAGTATGTCTTATAAGCTTTTATGTTCTAGTCAGTTGCTTGAACCTGGCCCACGTGAATGGTGGTTTGATGTCATTCATGAGAACCATCAGTTGTCAGTTCTGGCAAAATCTGAATAAACCTTGTTGTTTTTTAATCTGGAATGGCAGCAAAAGGTTTTGTGATCAAAATGTATGCCTCTCCACCTGCAGATGTGCTGGGTGTCGGCATCATCAGTTGCAATGAGCTGTCAGAATCTAACTCTCAATGACAATATCAGGTGAAGAGATAAAGTTGTAACTGTCATGTCCCGAAAGTCCTGTTGATGTAAGGGCCAACATTCCTGATGACTTCAAGAGAAGGGGAAACTATCCTGTTCTGAAGAGAAGGATGGTGAAAGCATTAACCTAAAGAGCAACATGTTTGTGAATTAAAGGCGACAGTCATGGTATTCAACTGTTTTCAAAGGTTAGTTCAGGCAGGTGTTCCACCACTTCTGCTGTCATGGCCAAGTTGAAATGCTCTCAGCAGACAAAACAGTCCTTTATCAGTACCAGGATGTAAAGTTGCAGGAAAGAAGCCATGTGAGTAGTTGGTAGGTTTGCAAATATCCATTTAAAAATAGAAATGTGTAGGAAAAATCTCTTTCTTTTGGCTGACTTATGCTGGAAGTTTCCATCTGGGTTTGGATTTGCATATACAAAAAAGTAGAGTTAACATTTTCAGAATATCCCAGTGGTCCTAATGTTTAACTTATTTTTGATGGGTAAATACCTCTCTGACTACACAGTGTCCAGTGTAGCAGCATGGTAAAGACAGGCTGTTTGTGACTAATTAACAACAATTTGCAGAACTTTTGGGGCCACCAAGACAAGCAGAAAACTAAATCTCACCTTATATTTGGAGAAAAGGGTCCAGGATATGCCTCCAGCATGGGATTAACTTCCCACAGAGTATTTTCTCTGGTGGAAAATATCTGGAAGTTAAATATTCCATATGCAATCACCTGATGACAAACAAGTCTAAATTTTCCAATTGAAAAGTATAAATTTTTCCAAATATTTTACTTTCTTGTTGAAAAAAACAAAGACAAAACCAAAAACAAACACAAAAAAACCAAAAACAAAAACAAAAACTAAACCAGGAGAGTTTCAGTGTGCTCCAGTCTTTTCAGAAATTAAACTTTGTAAAAATAATACCAGAAAGAAGTCTGAAAATCATTTGATGTGTTAATTGAACACTAGCTACAGGATCCAAGAAGTCAATCCAGCTTGACTGCATTATCACAGCTGATTTGTTATTCTTAGTTTATAGAATGGTATTTTTAGGTTTTTTCTCCATTTTTCAGTCTCTCCTTTAAGAATGGATCATGCTGGCAGCCTCTGCAAAGTTGTTTCTTTTTCAAACTTAGAAAAATTATTTGAGATTTAATATTTGAGGTTTTTTTCTACTGCTTCCTCCCAGACATAGTCATCCTCAAATAAACAACTTGCTGTTATAGGTGTTGCATTGGTTTCTGTCATAACATGCTGCATCTATCCTGACTTCAACTTTAAAATGTAACTCTAATGCAGCAGCTCTTCCAGGGGATTTTCCTCCTAATTTACATCTGCGTTTACTCCACCTCTGCTTCTCTGAACACTGAAAGCATCGTGTTAAGAAAGCTTAAAGAAGCCATATTTATCACATTTCTTCTGTCTATAAAATATTTAATCTTCAACAAATGATGCTTTTCTAATCCATTTCTTACATTCCTTGAGATGCATGGCTCATCTCTCAGACATAGTTCTCATTGTGTTTTGAATTGGATTATTTAAGGAGCACCGATTAAATCCCTAAAAGCCTTTATTGGCATACTATCATTTCTGCTATACTCAAAAGTTTTATTTTCTTCCTGGCATTTTGGGTAATCCCAGTGGCTTGCTGGAAGAAGGATGCATGTCAGAAAGCAAGACCAGGGCCCACAGATTGCACAGACAGCAGGACCATCTACCAAGGTACCACAGTAAAGGTTACATATTAGCGAAAGCTTTTATCAACATTCCCTATCAGAACTTATAGGTGATCCCACTATTAATTTAAAGCTAATCTAACAGTTTCCAGAAAAGAGTGGCAGAAGCACCACATTTTTCTGTGCTCCTGGGAAGTAAAGCAATTCAGGGTTTCAGATTTCTTCCTACCTCCTCACCAGGGCAATTCGAATCTTTGATCTCTGAGTGGGAAGAATGCAGATTTTATGGCGTGACAGTTTCTCTGAAGACTTGAGTGCTGACTTTCTTTTCAGTATTGGCCTGAATCCATTAAACCATACATGAATGCACAATACTAGAAAATTTCCACTGCAGTCTATTCATTAAAACTGCAGTCTGTTCTGTGGCTCAATCAGTGCAGAAAGATTGAAGTCAAAAATTTCTTCTGTTGTGTTTTGGTCAATAAATCTGCTGGTCCAGATTCATTTCTAGTACAATTCCAATGCTGCAATGTGGATAGATGCTATATTTTTTTCTTTTTCCCTGAATTAAATTGTCTAACCAAAAAGATGACCAATCTTCAAAAATACTTTGCTTAAGCAAGGCTGAAAATGTCATTGAACAAAGACAAATGGAAGAATTTTAATTTAAAATTTACTGCAGGTTTGCTGTCAAGTGATTGTCAAGTCTGTCTGTTCCGGGTTAAGACAATAATCATAGATCAAAGTGAAAGACAAGATCAGTTAAATAATGCTACTTAGAAACATTTGTTTTTTCAGATACACCTTTCAGGGCTTCTAGACAATGCATGGACTGTTGATGACTGTATGATGACTTGAGCAAATGAAGAAATAGCAATGAGTAAGATCTGCCCTAGTGAAACACTCCTCTATTCTTCTGTTTTATTACTGCATTGCCTCTGGCTTCAAGATCCAGGCAGAGCCAGCTGGAGTGGGCAGGCAAATTTGCAGATGTTAACACATGCCTTTGGCATTTTCTCTCGCCAAAGTCCAGGATATCATCTGCAGCCTCCTAAGGGCTGGTGTGCGGTTTGGAGATGAAAGACAAAACTCGCTGGAGGATCCAGTGTACTGATTAATACCTAGGACATTGTGCTTTAGAAAGTATAGTCTGATTATTTTTTGTTTTCTTGAAAGGATGTGAAAACCACTGCCTGGGCTGCCGACGGACTCAGCACGGTGGAAGTGTCGCCGCTAGGTGGCACGAACCTGATGCAGCAGGAAACGTCTCCAAAAGTGCTGAAACATTTAGTGCTCTGCTGAACAGTTGCCATCCAGTAAGTGAAAAGACTACCACCGCCCCACCACCACGCTAGCCATCAGCACACGACTCGTCTGGACAGCCCACTTCGTTCTGGTTTGCGCAACAGTCTTCTGGATAATGGAGGAAGGATGTGTTTGGAGCAGAACCTCAGTGTTGCCTCCGCCCCCCCCAAGCAAAATGAAAATCCATTGCTAATAATAAGGCTTTTTCTTTATTTCTGCAATATTCAAAGTATTTAAGGCACACATTTTTTTCCCCACTTGGAGCTGCAGTGATGTGGACAGGTAGGACCACATGAGAAAAATGAGTTTAGCTGGCTGCCATTGTGGTCCCATTCCCTGTGGCAGGGGCCACACAGCTCACTCGGTGCCGCCTTGTGTTCAGGCCCCAGGGTTGTAAAGTGAAGTATCTCAGCAGCACTTTGCCCCCAGGTCAGCACTGACCCTGCACTGCAGCTCTGGGGACAGCTGCTCTGGGGTGTCCTCTGAGCAGACTGTCAGTGTAGAGGACTCCAAATGATGGCTCTCCAAACAGCTACTAGAGATCCCAAGATAATTCCAGTTAAAACAAGTGATCCTCAAGATATCTTTAGGAATATGCACTCTAGTATACTGCTGATTTCTTATTCAGATTTGCTAGTATCTAATCCATTCCGTTAAGCAACATTTCTAGATAAATATGGTAATTGATCTCTCCTAAAATACAGGAAAGCTGGCCTTGCTATTTATGACAAAGGGAGACTAAGAACCACAGAAATACATTTTGGTTAGGTTTGCAAGTCTTGATTAAGCTTTTGTAACAATTTATTTCTACAGCATTATAGATGTTAAAAGCACTTTAAAGAGAGAGAATATGTGCTTTAAATGTGGTATCACATATGCAGAAGGTACTCAAAATAAAGAAAATGGAAGGTCCTTGTACTAAAGCACCTATGCTTTAAATGAGATTAAGTGCAGGATAAGATGACAATAAACAAAGGGCTGGATGAAAAGCTGGCAGTGGTGAACAGTCAGACCTAATAATATGACCATATCTTATTTCCTCCTCAGATTTTTTTAATACAGTATATTTATTGTAATAGGATTTCTGGACAGCATCCACTTGAAAGCCTGCACAGAGGTTAGCAATAGAAGACTGAAAAAAAAATGAGGCATGTCAAAAGATTTTAAGGAAGTCTGAGGCTGCAGGAAGAAAAAAGATCAAAGACTATTCCTTTAAAAATAGGTTTAACAATTCCCATTTCTTACACAGACAGCATGCTTTAATATATTATTCTAAGTTCCTGAGTCATTTGTGTCAAATGTGAATTTGGTTTGGTTTCCTGGAAGTGTGATGCTACACCCAGACACTGCAGTCACGGAGGTTATGAGCATGAAGCCAGTCAGAAAGTGCAGGGGTAAGAAAGAGTTCCTTACAGGAAACTTGATTTTTGGCACTAAACAAAGTAAGTTCTCAGTTTTGGCCAATGAGGTAAGAAGGGGTGGAAATACTCTTTTATATATAACATAGAGGAAAGCAAACCATTTCTGAGAAAAATTTCATTTTGCTAAAATCTGAGTGTTCATTAGCACAAGTTTCAGTCATCAATTCTCAGACATTTCTAAGGCATTTTACGTGTTCTCATACTGCAAGTCCCTTGCCCAAAAAGAACCACACTTTACTTGCACTTGTCAATTATATGCTATTTAGCAATAGATTTATTGTGGAGACTTAGAAACCCCGAAGCTTGAAGCTTGCACAGGGTAGGAGCTTATTCGAGGGCCTTTGCTTCAAGCAGGATTTCAGCTCAGGCAGAGGTGTTTCACCATCCTATTCCCATGTCTGTGGAGCCAGAGCTTGGTCTCACCCTAATTCCCATTGGAAGTACCCAGCCTTTGTCCCACGGCAGTGACAGGGGCACAACTGATGCAGGGAACAGCCCGAGGAGCAAACCTTGAAAGAGTACCTGCAAAGGCAGAGTGAATTACTGGAACTCAGTATTTGCCAAATAAATAAAATAAAATTTGCGGGGGGGGGGGGGGGGGGGAAGAGCCTCCCCGTTCACATCAGGGATTCACAACCAAAACTCTGAAA
This sequence comes from Acanthornis magna, assembly GCA_036785705.1. NCBI lineage: Eukaryota > Metazoa > Chordata > Aves > Passeriformes > Acanthizidae > Acanthornis > Acanthornis magna. Next base: position 31,058,623 of record JAWUZG010000001.1, read on the forward strand.
ATTCAAAGCATCCAATATTCACACTCTTCCTTTCTAAAGAGAGGCGGGAATTTGGGCTTTTTCACAGCAATTGGTGTGTGCTATTTTTGAGATCAAAAGAAAGTCAGAGAGAGGCTCTCCTTGCATCCAGTCCCTGGAAAGTGCAGCCCTGGAGTTCCTCATAAAAATCTGCTTTTCCCCTTTCCAGCCTTGCCCTTCACATGCCCCAACCCAGAATGCAAAAAACATTTCTTTTCTGCTCAGTTTTCTTGAGCAAAATGGCATGTTTGTTAGTGTTAGTCCTATTTCATTGGATCTGTTACAATCAAAGGTACTCATTTTGACTGAATCTTCCTGGGACAATCTCTGGGCTTATTAGATCTTTCTCTCTTTGTCTGTTACAGCTAAAAATCTACGTAGAGATCAGCAACTAGAAATCTGCTGTCCTAGAAGAAGCAGTTGGATTATTAGTATTTTATATTCCTAAAGGGAGGTGTTTTCTTAGGTCCAAACATTGCATGATAGTGCTGTTTGAGGTGCTACACCAAATATCTGTACTCATTTCCATTAACTGCGAGTGCGCTGGATCAATATTCAAACACGGTCATTTGTTCTCTGCAATACCACCGAGCATCTAAAAACTGTCTCTAAAACCTGGGTGGTTAATGTGAACCAGGCATTTTAAAATAGATCAGCTGGCCCACCCATGATTATAAGCCTGAACATAAGGGAGCATGCTTTGCAAGGTCAATTCCAATTAAAGCTCCTTTCCCAACCCAAATATCTTTAATCTCCAAAGACTACTTGTATGCATCATTTCACTTATGCAAGTCTGTTTTGTGATTACTTCCAATTACTTCCCTGCCCACGTAGCTTTCTCACCCTCATCCGTCATGGTTAGGAGTACACACATAGGGATGTGAGTGGCCCTGGTGTACTGCAGCTGCTTTCCTCAGGTGCTCATTGTAGGGCAGCCTTCACGATGTGATTTAATACTTCAGAACAAGCTGGCATGTGGGGGAAGGGGAAAGAACTGCTCAGACCATGATGCTTAGTAGATCCTGTTCCTGCTATTTTAGTTCCTAGTTTTACTTTTTCTCTCTGCAGTATATTCACAAGCATAAAGTTGCAGAGTTGCTAAAAAGAGCGCAGAAAAGGGGGTCTTGAGAGTAAAAACAGAATGAGATTTTAGTCTTAAACATGGATTAATGTCGAAACTCCTGATCTTTACTGGAGGAAGGCTCAAATGTCAGGGGTAGATTTTGATCTTAATTCTCTGCATGGAAATCTGAAGTAGCTCCACACTTTGTCAAATGTTTTGTTGGAAACCTCATTGAGAGCACAGTGTGAATCAAAGGGCTCAATCCAGGACCAAGAATAGAAATTTGTTCCAGCCAATTTTAGTTAAAAAATATGTTTTAAAAATGTTAATTCTTCAGAGGTCAGTGAGGACACAGACCATTGTAGTATTTGAACAGAGAAGAAAGGCATCTGTCTCCAAACTCTTCCATAATATACCGATTTGTTTCTTACTTTTAAACAGGCATAAGAAACAACCGGCTTCTGCAACTGCTCTGTGCCAGGAAGGGGCAGTGATTCTGTCTGATTCAATATTTGTTTCCCTGCTTTGCCTCAGCCCCACAGTACAAAGGAAGGTGGGAAACAGCCAGTCTCCTGGTCTGGCTGCCCTCTCTCTGGGGAGCTCTCGTCCAGCACCAGCACCAAGTACCCCTTGGTGCAGCAGAAGAGGAAAGGTGGGGAGGGAGATGGCCAAGCCTGTGGTGCTCTCATCCCATCTGTCATCCAGTCCCGTGGGACACTCGCTCCTCAGGAGAGCACAGCAGCCTTCGGGCTATAACTGGCTTTTCTGAAACATCTCTGCTCAGCTCGGGTGTGCCCAAAAATCAGACCCAGTGGAGTTACACCAGCATGCATGAGAGCAAATTATGGCCCTGGCTCTTTAGTTTCATTGTTTTGTGTTGATGATGCAATATGACTAATTCGTTAGGAATAATAGTGCTGCACTCAAATATGCCCCTCTCAGAAAGAGATTCCTCGCAAGCTCATTAAGGATAACCATTTTAGCAAAACAAGTGCATTTGCCTTAGTTCCTGAGAGCAAAATTACTTTAAAGTAACAGATACTCCTTTCAAACTATACCATCTTGCTAGTGTATTATATAAAAGTATTAGATGTCATCACGCTTCATTTGAATGGTGGTTTTGGACGTGCCATTTCACCACTGCCTCAAAAAACAAAACATCTAAAACCATATTTTTTAAACAAAAATGGTCTCCTTTTAAACAGACATTCCCTCCAGTACTGAGGCCTGGAGTTTGCTGGTGTGGGACTGTCACTGCAAAGTAGGCTAGTAGTGCAAATACCTTGAATCAAAGGTCTGAATTAAAGAAAGCAAATATTTATCTGAAAGGAAATCCCAAGCATACACAGTACATTTTTAATCAGTGTCCATAAATACAACTGATGGTAAAGGAATCCTGCCTTTGAACTGATTGCTCTGAGCAGATTTGGTTTTAATTGAATTCAGATGTAAATAATTTTTTTAAAGTATGCAGTACCATAGAAATAATTGGAGTTTGTGTGCTCCCAGTTGGGATTGAGGGAATTTTGAAATTCCTCTTCTACTTCTCTCTGACTATTGTGCCAAGTACATTAATTTCTAGCATTTTTTTTTTCATTGGCATAGGAAGATGAGAATATTTGTATTAGTTCACCTCACCCAAAACACAAGAGGCCAGACATGGTTTACCTGTTCTCCTACAGGTGCAGTCTCCATGATCTCTACAGTTATAGCAAATCTAACCCCAAGTGTTAAGCATGGGTTTCCTAGGAAAGCTGGTGATTGGAAGAACATGAATAAGTGTCATAAAATGGCAAATGTCCCAGAACAATATTCACTTCAAGACAGAAGGAATTCCTTGGAATATGGAAGTATTTTTGTGAATGCCTGAGAAATTTTCCATTGCCCTTATAACAGTTAATCTGAAAATTCTGCCTCACTGCTTCCCATTATTTTTCATTTTGAAAATTTTGTAAGGTCATATTAAAAAACAAGGGGTACTAGGAAAGATACACTGCTAATTTGGTATAATAATTACATATACCAACACAATTAATTCAGGTTTGAGGAGAAAAATAGCAAGTATATGTATTTGAATGAAACAATACAGCACGTATTTATCATAAAAATTACCTGCATTGAACATATATTTTCTACTTGTTACAGAAGATCTCCCAAGTAGGTCTGATCTCTGCTGGGGTTCCTACAATGAGTAAATTAGCAGGCAAACTGTACCTGAAGTATTATTCCCAAAAAGCACACTTGATTGGAAACTATGTCTGTGCTTCTGCAGGAGCTGCCCATATCCTGAGGAATCAGTAGTTATACTTGTTATGACTAAGGTAGACCTTTGGAGCAGATTGTTTGTATTGATCTGATTTCGAGGACACACACCACTGTAGTGTCCAAGTCACCTTAGGCAGCACATTTCAGGACTATGTATAAAGAATATTGATTTTTGGATGCCTGTTTCTAAATGGAGAAAACGCAACATCTGCATCTTCCTTCTCCCTGAACTTGCACCTGGTATTTCCAATTCTTACCATGCAGACTGGCTAAAAAGCACTTTCTTATATCATTCCTTCTGCGTGTTTCTAGAGCTTGATCCCTCAGAAGTCAACAGCACGATCTTCATGTGGACAAGATCAAACATTGAAGATGGAGATTAAGACCAAGGTGAAAGAGATAGGCATACACTACTTCTGCTTCACACTTTCACACTGAAAGCCCTTTTCCACTAGTGAACTGTGTACAGTGCTTTGTCCAGAAAAAAAAATACTTTGGAAGAAGCCATGCTGTTGCAAGGGATCAGGCAGAAAATATCTGTCCCTCACACATTACCTCTACGAGTTCATTCCTAACTGAATTCCTGATGATGAAGTGGGACATCATCATAGAAACAGAGAACAGAGTGAAAAAAAAGAATGGTCCTGTGAGAAGAAAGAAAATGTATCACAGCCTAATCACTTAGATCTCAAGGCAGAAACAAAGGTTTATGCTATTATTGGTACCCTTGTCATTTTGGACACTGATATTCAAGAAGGTTTACCTGAAACTTATTTTCTTCACACATTTTTGCAAGTGCAGCTTGCAAACATGACCGCAGTATAAGCTCAGGTTTAAACTCGCAGTAAGTTGTGGTGTGGAGGCTGTTGTTGTGTGATGGTGCCCAGTGACACTTGTGAATTAAGATGGCCACTGCAAGGAATGAACACTGCATGCGGCCTTGTGTGACATACTGTGCTCTGCTTCTTTGAGCAACGCAAGAATGGCCCAACTAAATGAAGTCCAAAGGGTGGGCCCAGTTCACCACACAGAGGCATATAGAATATTTAAACTTACATCTCAAATTTTTATCCAAACTGCTCATCTAAGCTACGCTAATGGATATGGGGCACTTGCATGAAAATCTTCACCTCGTTGACAAATAATAGGCTATTTTAAAAGTCTTGCAATTGTAGCACTGCAGTTAGATGATGTATGAATAAGTCAGGTGATTATGGAGAGAGAGTCTTTATACTAATTGATTGGTTATGTTCTCTGTTAGTGTAGGAAACCCATCCTCTATGCTTTAGCTACACATATGGAAGGTTTTAATGCCTTTGGCATTGAGACCTAATATGAAATATATTGCAACATAAAGTTCTTTCAGAAAATCTAGCCCTGTTTATCACAGCGACATTAGAAAATCAGTGGGATTCTTTTTGTGAGCAAAGGTGCAAAATTGGGCCCAGCTTTTGATATATTGCCTGAGTGGATCTATGCAATTGCTGCTGCACTTATTTCTGTTTGTAAGTAAATGCAAGTTGCTTTCCATGGGAACTCGAATTGTGCCCTGTGTATTATTCACATGTGTTGAAAGAAGAATTGATGTACAATAGGAACCAGTATAAAACTAGCAGTATAAAACTAACCAGTATAAAACTGAACCCATTAGGTAAATTTATCTTGTATTATTTTTATTAAAATCCAGATTATCCCCATTACATCTCCCTGAGCTTGTAAATTATCTATTTGTTTAAAAAAAATTAAAAATACTTAAATTGTCTTTCAAAAACAAAGTAAATTTCATTGACAATCTAACACAACTCTGAGGGGCCATGGAGGCTGCCTCTAGCTCAGTGGTTGCAGCAGTAGGAAGACCCACACCAAATCACACCTTCAGGCTGCATATCTACCTTCCCAGCTGAGTGCCCTTAATTAAGGCACAGTTATTCTGCGTGTAAGGAAATCTCTGCAGTAGAAGAGGCAATGCAGTAAAATAAGTTGAAACCTGGTGTGTTGCTGGTCCCCAGCAGAGGATGTGTGCAGTCAAGTATCCTGAGGCAGCAGAAGACATCCAGCCTGGATTCACCACATCCTAGGAATGTTTCTGTTCAGGAGAAAGAAAGGAAGCAGAGATCTAGCAGCAAGAAATTCTGAGCAGAGACACACGCATCCCTTAGGAGGACATCTCCCTAACTGTGGTAGCTTTTATAGCTCCCCTGGCCAGGTACATTATTATCCCTCAGCTCCACAAACTGCCATAGCTCAGAGCTATGACTCCTGTAGGTGACAGCCAATAATTTATGAAGCATTTCATACTGGCCTGTAGCAGGGATTTTTCCATACTGCACTGAAAGTCAAAACCAAGTTCTAATGAGAACACCACAGATCTCCCAGCTGAACAAATTTGTCTGCACCAGCTCTTGCTCCACCCTGGCATCACACTTCCACACGCATCTTCCCCACCACTGCAGTGGGAAGCACCCTCAGGGTGCCAGCAAACCACCGTCTTCTTCCAGCACCTTTTCCTCTGCTCAAATGCTACATGACATTCAAAAGCAAAACAGGCAAGAGCACCCTGACAGATTATGCGCTATCCCACCGGCTCTTGACGTCTTTTCACTTGGAAAACAATGAGACTGGCTGGGAAACTGGGACCTGCTGGGTGAGTTACACAGCAATTATATCTATTTCAGGAAAATTCAGGCACACCTCATTACTCCCGGTGTACCATTGATTTTACTGCAATTAAATCCTGGAGATTTCAGACTTGGCTGAAATGTCAAATATCAATTAAAACAAAAAAAAAATCTCAGACATTCACAAAATAGATGCTTCTTGGATGTGCTTTAGTAACACTTCTGCCCTCCCCTGCTTTTTGATCACCAGCTCCAATGAACTTCAAACTGAAATCTTCCTCTCATAGTAAAAAAATGTCAGCCAAAATGGCTGAAAATCACAAATACTTCAACCTTAGCAGCTGAATTTATACATATTAGCCAAGGAGAAATAGATATGCAGTGCCAGCCCAGGTCAAGGACAACATGCTAGGTAAAATTACAGTACATAATGGGAGATGCTTCTCAGGAGTCAAATGAGTTTTGACACAGAGAATAAACTACAGTAGCACAGCTCGTGCATTTCTGTCCCTCCTTACTAGAGCCAGTGTCTGAGCTCTGTGGACCAGCTGTGTTGACTGAGGCTTGTCTGTGGACTTCATGCAAAAGGCCGTGCTGGCTGATGCTAAAGCCAGGCTCTGGGCTGGAGGTTCCCATAGTCCTATTCTTACCTCCCTGACCTTCCTGTGTTTGGTGAGTATGTTACCCAGACCCTTCATTGGGAATTAGATCCGTTTGTTGTGTTAACTTACCCAAGTTATTATTATACCAATACCACTATCATGCTCACACAGGAGAATTTGTGTTTGCCTCCAGTGCACAGGTGCAATCCATTGCCCATATCCTAGGAACAGCTTCTCTCCCTTCTTCTGCTCCTGCAGGGGAGAAAGAAACAGTATTTTCATAAAGGACGTGTTAAACATCACTGATTAGGCTTGAGAGATCCAGAGGGTGAACATTTAAAATATGGTGCTCATTTTGTTAGACACTGTTTGAAAACCAATAGTTTACTAACTGTGTTTGTTGTTTTCTCATTTAATTAGGGACTTAGCTCGATGTTCCAGTGTCAACAGAGCCAGCAAACATTTAAATGAGATTGGCATGCTTATTTCTTCATTGCTTTGCTATAGGACAAGGAGACATTTTAGTGTCTGTCTTTCTATTTAATATTTTATAATGAAGCAAAGGAGTCAAGTAATTTCTGTTGTCCATGTGTATGTTGAAAAGAGGGATGGTAGAAAGCAAGGCAACAGGAGGCCAAAACACCTTGTCTCCGCATTATATGGGAACACAGCTGGAATAGAGCAAATTGATGTCCTAGGTAAAATACGACACAGAGTTCCCCGAGGCTTTCTCTGCTCCCCCAGGGACATGAGGAGTCTCCACTGCTACACAGAGCTGCAGTGACAGGGGTGTTCTCTTCTCTGGCAGGCAGAGACTTACCTACCAGCCACTCCTGGTACCAAGCACCCAGGGGGACATCCAACAGCATTTTCCTGGGCCAGGATAGGGTGGCCTGAGATGTCATACTCCTCCAGCAACACCTTTCAGCAGCTGTGCAGTTCCTCTTGGCTTTTAGAATCTGCACTCTAATCTACCTTAGGCTAGCCTTCCACATGCCAGTGGCTCCATCATTGCATCCATTACGCCCTTCAAAGGTTTTCCTTCTGACCATGAGATCTAGAGATATGTATGAGCTTATGTTCAGATGCAATCATGCAGCTCCCAGACAGAGAGACTGAGATTTAGACCCAGTAGAGCCACCACACCTAGCATGGGGGGAGTTGGGTGCATTTGCTATGGATCCATTTCACAGAGGGTGAGATGTACCCCAGCTATGAACAGAAAGTACAGGCAGCAGCCCTGGAAGATCCTTGCAGGGCTGGGCTTCCTTCCTTCATTCCGGCATTCCCCTGGCACACTGAGAGATTGGGAATGGAACACTGCTTCAGATGTAAAGCATCCATTTGTATTTAATAGCTAGCATTGATTTCCAATTTCATATCTGCTGAACAGTAGCCACTGGCCACATTAAAATTCATCATCATCTTCACTGCACCTTCCAATTCAGGCTCTACCATCACCCTTAATGAATCAATCTATGTCAGCCAATGATGTATAATTTTTTTAACTATTCTCAATAACTTTATGAAGTTAAATCAGCTGGACTCTGAACAGCCTGATTGTAGTTTGTGGGCCTACAAGGAAGATTTAAATATAAAACACTCAAATAGTTCAATGACTTGTTCAACCTATATTGAAAAACTTGATATTAGATTGCTCTCTGTCCTTAAACCACACATGTTTAATGCATGATAATAGTATTTATCTATCACCATGAAGCTTTACTGCTCCTTAAAGTGACATGGAAAACACCGATCATCTGTGTTATTCTTTGGCAGTGTTTAGGTGCAGCTCTCTGTGCGGGTCACCCTTTACCCACACCAAGGGCATGCACCAGCACAATCTGCCCAGGATCTGCGTATTTTGGAAGGACGAAGGGATCCCAGGTTTATTCCTTCAAGAAAGGGAAACAAATATTTTATTTCATGGTTCTGTAGCTTTGTAGCCAGCATTAGGGTCTGTTTCTGTGTGAGAGGGTTGCAGACCTTGCTATCCGATGGCCTTGCTCGTAGCACCAGCAGAAACACTGGAAATGTCAGTGATGCAGAAAAAGGGGACCTGGGGCTTTTCCAGCCCTCAAAAAGAAATGTAGCATCTTCAGTCCAGGGATCAATGGAGGCTGCTGCTTGCTTTGTTTCACATGACCTGGAACCACCCTACTTTTTTCACCTCCTTGCAGGGCAGCACTGAAGCACATGTCAATGTATGGTCTCCTCAAAGGCTTGTGCAGCCCTGTGTAAGGAAAAGGCACAAATCTTCATTGCAAAGGATTGTGAAAGACTCTGACAACCGACAGCAGCAAACTCACTTGGTTGCTTGGTGCCACATGTAAATGAGGTTTTTTGTTTGCGGAAGGGCAGCTCTGCTTGTATCATGTTCTCCTTCAAGGGATTAATTCTCCCTAGACCTAATGTTAGCACAGTGAGTCCAGAGATATTACCCATCAATTAAAAATTCAATAAAAATAAGCTGTCATTACCATAATCCTTCAGAATGGGAAACATGGAGTCGAGAGCTGTACCATCCTGGCCTGTGACAAAAGCCCCAAAGATTGCCGGCTGTGGTGTTAATTGATTGGTGTCATTTATAAGTAATCTAACAATCCTGAATAATTTATTTTGCAGTGGCATGTGCTGAAAATATACAGCTGCACAGATATCTGCACAGCTTCAGAAGAAACGGTGCTAAACAGGGTGTAAAGCAAAGATTAAGATTCAGTGATCTCCTTAGGAGCACTTTATCATATGCTCTGCTCTCCAGTGCTTTTATTACAGCAGAAATATATAGATCTGACAGTAGGAATGTATAGACCTGGGTGGTCAACACATACAGGCTCGATATTCTCTTTCACAGCGGATTACCCATAATGAACTTTAAAAGCGAGGAAGGTGGATGCCAAGCAGGAAATACACAGTGCTGAGGACAGCCCTGCCGAATCACAATAAAAATTGACTGCTGTGTTTCCACAACGAGGATGCTGATGATGGGAAAAAGTCGAACGATTTAATCTCTCTCCAGCCAAAATGGGATAAAAATTCTTGCCGTTGACTGAGCAGGTTTTCCAGGGGTCACCTACTGGGGAGTGACTCTCATCAAGCCACATTGTTTTTACAACTGCGTGAATAGCCCCAGCTGATACACTTTGAAATCAAGAGGAACCACCCCAGAGAGCCTGAAGGACTGAAGAGGCTGGCAGCCAAAGCCGAATCTCTTCCCTTATGGATGCACAAATGAAAAGTTCATGTGAGCTCTTATTTGCTCAGGCAAAGCTGCTGCTACAGGCAAAGGCTGACGACCTGGGCCTGTTTCAAGTCCACATCATCCCTCACTCAGGATGAATCCCACCACCACAGGCCAAACCCTGCTCCTTTTCACTTCTCTGAAGGGCAGAAAGCTTCTCCCTAAATTCCATTTTGCTGGAATGATTAACTGCATTTTTGGGAGTTGCTTGGAAAAATTGTTTATGTGCATTGTAACTGAAGCCTAATCCCATGCATGTTTGCAAAAGAACATGGAGCTCAACCCCAAAACACACATGATGAAAGGATAGGCTCCTTACAATATCATGTCTGTGCTGTTGTATCAAATGTTAAAAGCAGAGAATTATATTCTTGAAACCAGATTCATGTGGCTAGCTTAAAATTGCATTAGTACAAAACATTTGTATTTTAACAAGTGTGGCAGGGCGGGGTATTTCTTTCTGAACATTAGCTTTTGAAGTAAAGTGATCATGTGGAAATCCTAACTCACAAATTTTTTGGTTCTTCAATCTGCTCTTGGAACGGAGCCTAAAAATACAACCAAATATATCTGAATGCCTCAGTAACTAGAATGGCAGGGAAAAAAAGCATGCAAACTTTTGTTTTAAAACTCTTTCTTTTCCCCTCCCTCCTGACTTTGACCCGGTTTTGGGGCCCGGAGGGTGATCCTACTAACCGTGAGTACGATGAGCTCTGTGGTCTCCATGGGACTTTTCCATCTGCACTGCATTTTGAGAGCTGTGCTTGTTTGAGGGGAGTGCCAACTGCAGGCAGCAAATCCCATCTTGCTCCAGAGAAGTCACCAGAGAGCTCTCCCTGACTTCAGTCAATGCTGGATAGCATCCAAAGAGAGTGAGGGCAGCAGGGAATAAACTTGTTATCATTATTCATGTTGGTTGTGTAAACAGTGCTCACTTGTGACTGAGAAATATGTGACTTTTTTCATATCATTTTAAGAAAAAAAAAATGTTTACCAAGAAAATAATCATTACTGCACACTGATTGCTCATTTTTTCCATTGCTCTGCATGTAAGAGCATGCATTGGTACAAATACAACTGATCTGGTTAAGTGTTTTAATACACAGGGGACTAAATTGTTTGGGATGAAAGAAATCCATTATCCACAGTTTGCTGGGTTGAAAGTCTGGCTGTTTTAATGTTACTGCTGCGTAAAAAATTTAAAAGTGCATGCTGTGACAAGCTGAATGTCTTTAGATTCTAGTCTAGTACACTAAGCATATTAATTAGATTATTGTTCATTCAGTAATACTGAACCCCAACATGGCTGGTAGGATAACTAAAGGTAATCAGCCAAAGAACAGCCAATTTTCCCTAGATTATTTTTCCATTAATTTGATTCACAATGGGAAAAACTCGTGGTTTCCTCCTACAATCCAGACGGGCAAAGCCTAAGTGGTAAAGACAGAATATCTGAAGAGGTCACAGATGAATCCAAGAGCAAATGTGTTTGCACAGGAGGCAGGGGAGTGTATCAGGCTGCGGACTGCAGCAGCGTCTGTGCTCCCACCCCAGGTGATGCAGGTTAGACCCTCTCGTCCCCCTGCAAACAGAGGGCTCCTGTACACAGCAAACATAGCCAGGCCTTAGACCTGTGGTGTTTGGACAAGAGATGCTGTGATAAAACTATAGGACCTTCTCAACTAGGCTTTCACATCAGCTTTTTTTTACAGGATGTTTATTTTTGTCCATACCCTCCAACTTGTGCATGATAAAGGAGAGAGAGACATATTTATTTACTTACTTATTTGTTTGTATTTCACCCCTGCTTTGGCAAAGCTTCATGATTCAAAAATCTTACCTTGCTATATCTGAAGCAATTCCTCTTCATGAATAACATGGGACTAATATCTTGGGAAATTAAACGTTTCCCATCTGGGCTTTTGTATGTGGCTGCTGCCAGATCCCCCTTTGGACCCTGAGGTCAAGACATTGAAGAGAAATCATTTCCAGTTCATTTAAAAGCTTTGTGGGGTGGGATGGCCCATGGTTCAGCACACAGCTCTTTTTATAAAGTTAGGTTTGCAAGTGCTCAATTAGTTGGCTTCAAAAGAAACTAACTTCTAAGATTTTTTTTTAATAGTCCCAGCCTGTTTTTTAAGAAAACACAGCTAGATTATATGGCTGCAAAGGTATAGCATTGCTGTCCACATCTGGCACTAGGGAGGAGGTAGAACTGTAGAATTCCTGTTTAAGGATTTTGACTGCCTTGGAAAAATTGCATCCCCATCAATAAGGCTCTGGCGTAAGAGCTCCCTGCATCTTTCTGCCTTGCCCTCTGCCAACACTTGCCACCTGTGCAGCAGAGGTGCTTAGGAGCCCATGCCTGCACTGCGGTGCGCGGAGCTGAGGCAGCGGGGAGGGACGGAGGGAGGGAGCTCACTCTGTGCTGACTGCAGCTGACAGCAGCCCTGAGGGCCCAAGTGGCTGTGGGCAGTGGGAGAAGCCTCAAGGGAGCTGAGGCAGGAGCAGGACCCCCTCGGCACGGCAGGGCCGGCTGCTGCACCCGCGCAGTCCCCGCTCCCGGCTGCCAGCATCAGCTCTGCACTGGGGGAACTGCTCGCAGGAGCAGCTGCGAGGGTGTGCCTGCACCTCAGCTGCCCCACTTTGCTGGCACTGTGTAACGCTAATCGCAGATGAAGATAAATTAGCAGCATCACATCCACAGCAGTACCCACAGCACCAGCCCACTCTGCTCTCCTCCCCAGGATGCCATCCTGCCTGGCTCCCCAGACTCACCCAGGAGCGAAACAAAAACTAAGCGCTCTACAGACATTCCCAGGCAGCCCCCAGCTGCAATTTTCTGTTTGGGAAAACCCTGCGTTTCACAATTAGCTCAGTCACGCTGCCGGAGCTCAGCATCTCCCTGAGTCCAGCCCTTCGCTGCGCCGCAGCAGAGCTCGTGCAGCTTTGTTATCCCTGCGGCTAAAGGCACCTTGGCAAAGATGCTGCAGGGACCTGAGGTCACTGCATATTCATGGCCCTTCCCTGTGCTGCTTCAGAGTTTCTGCCTGGCCCAGTGCTGGGCTGCACATTCACGTGAGGGAGTTCAGGCCTTGTGAGTGGGACCAAGAGGTGGACAGAGAATGGGTCTTTCATCAGTATTTGAGCCTCACACCTCTTTCACTCCCTTCTAACTGAAGGGACTGTTTTGCACTTGCGCAGAAAATGATAAAACCAATGAAGTGAAAAGCGAAAAGTGAAATTTGGATGTATCTTGTCTCAGCTTTTGGGTACCTGCACAGAGGTGCTGGACTGTGACTGATACTCAAGGCCAGGAGCTGGCACCATTCCAACAAGCATCACCGGAAAAGTGGGGCCTCACAAACCCTATCTGGGAAAACAGGCAAGCAACCTAAATTTAGGAACAAAAAGTAGGGGCCCACAAAGCCAGTAGTGACGGCAGAACTGAAGGAGGCTGTGTCTGCTCAGGGCTGCACTTGTGCTAAGCCCAGGGCTTTGCAATGGAGGTTGCAGAAATGAAAATTTTTGTCATTGTCTCTTTCACTAATCCTGGTTTGGGGGATCCTTGGTTAAAATTAAGCAGAAAGCCTAAAAATCAACAAGCGCAGAAGTGCTTCACATATGTGCCTCAGATAGATCTCCTTTTTCAGGCCCATCCTGAGAAACTGCATAGAGGAGGAAGGGTATCCTTTCCCTGCTCCTGTAGCATGTTCTCTAAGCTCTGCTCTTCTGTCTGCCTCCCTGAGTGTACTGAGAAGTGCAGAAGCCTCAGTAATTTTGGTGTCCTGACCTGGTAGCACTGCCAGTTTTATCTCCAGCCCCCTGCTCCAAAGGCTTTGGCATGTGCTATTGCCAAAAGATCACTGTCCTGTCCTCTACGTGATCTGTCCAGCTGGACAGAAGAGTGCAGGATTCGTTCCTTCATGAAGAAAACAATAAGGAGTTGAAAATGCAGTGCCTGGTTGCTCTGTGAGTGCCAGCATTGCCCCAGGATGATACCATTTCACACAGGAGCACTACGTGGCCCTGCTTCAGCCTGGAGCTGCAGCCCTGGCCCTTGTCAGGTATTGACTGATATCCAGAAGGGCAATAGCACGTAGAATTTTGTTTGCTGAGGTAATGACAGACTTCATTATAGAGCAACTGTACCATACCAAACATGTTTAATAATTAAGCAATCAGATATGACAAGAGGAAAATTCCAGCACAATTGTTACGTGCCTTGGATTGTACGATAAGGCCAAAGGCCAAGGAATTTTCAACAGATGCTTAGACTATTTTGCATTTGAATCACCTATTCTGTCTAGTTTTACACACTCTTTAGCACAATGGTGATATTTTGTCATAAATATTTTAGGCATTAAATTTCATATGGTCTGAAACCTTGGAATCTATTCTCCAAGTGATACGTGTCTATCACTGGCATGCAGAACATGGAATGCACCCCTTTGTCCATGATTAAGTCTGGAATTGATTTTCAGACCACAGTTAACGGGTCTGAAAAATAGGTTTGCTGATGAAATTGTTGACAGATTAACTGCGTCAATACAAGGGAACATCAACTCAGTGCCATGGTTGCTAACTCTCAAATATTTCTCCTTATGCCTTAAGAAAGAAGAACTTGAGATTTTGAGACAATGCTTGTTCTTATCTGCTGCAAATTTGATATGAGTTTTGTTTACTTCACACTTGTCTCTCTCCTTTAGAACTTGAGCACATTATTATGAAATGAAATAATTTCCACAGGAGCACCACACTAATGCAGCATCAACTCTGAGACTTTAATCCTATAAAATCAGGCAAAGCCAGACTGAAGATTCTCACAATAGATTTACAACAAGCTCTTTGTGGTATGTTTTGCAAGGACTTTCTTTATGCAGAGAACATAATACTGGGTAGTGTGACGTGCTGTACAGCAAATATTTGTTCTTGAGATAAGCATGGAGGCTTGAAAGGTCTAATGAGCTAATTGAAATAAATAAGGCTGAGCTGGAATTCAGGGCTGGATGTGTGTGACAGTGATGGGGAAGCTGCTCAGCTGCTTTGCCACTCCTCTAAAGACCAAACTTCTGGTTGGCAAGATACTGTAGCTTCGGACTGCTGACCCCTCCCCACCTCTGCTTTGGGTAATCCATATCTGCAGGAATAATATAAACCATTCCTGGCATTAATAGGTTTACTAATATTTAAGAGAGTGTGTACTTCATCAGGACAATTAAAAGTACAATCATGCTCTTCGGAATGGCCAGAATATGTTGTTCAGAGGGAAAAAAGCAAACTTAAAAACTAAAAGTTGAATATTTTGTAACATAGTCATGTATATCTGTAATGTTCATTAGAGACACCAAAATGTAATTGTGATTCCTGCCCTCAAAAGCTTCCACTTTGGCAGAAACCTGAAGTTCAGTGTGCACTGGCGACTCACAGGAGGCAACCTCATCTGGAGGCAGAGAGCCATCGTCCACAGACTAACTGTGGCCATGTGGTGGGGTGGGTGGACACAGACCAAGCTGGATGGTCACCAAGTGCCACCTCAGAGCTGCTTTTAAACCCAGCATAGATGAAGATCTGATTAGATGAAGATATGATTAGAATATGAAGGGGCAAGAGTGAGGAAAGAAGGCATCAATTAAGACGTGATCATCTGTCTGTGTGGTCAGGTATTTGCACATCTCCCTGTGTGCTCAGCCAGCTGTGTGTGTGTGTGTAACATCTGGAGTTGGGAAGGGGAGTACAGCTAGGACACAGTCCTTTTCTGATTCCTGCAGATAATCAGCTTTTGCCCTGAGGCACTACACTTTGCTAACCATCTCCTTCAAATCCAATTTTAAACAGACTGCGAGATCATACTGGCTGGCCAGGACAGCATATAACTCAAGGTATGACCTGTACCTTGCAATGCATTTCACTGGGAAAGTGAAGAAAGAAATCAGTTGTATTAAAAACAACAGTCATGTATTTCTATGTGGCTATTCTTTATATTATATTTAGATATCTAGACTTTTACCATTTTCTTGAATAAGTAAGGGCTGTTTCACAGAAGCTTCAGGGAAATGGCTGCATTTTAATACAGTCTAATTGACTTTTATGGTTATCTCTGAGGATTCCTGGTCATAAAAGCTAATTAAATTATACTGATCTACATATTCAAGAACCATTCTCTTTCTTATCCTTGGAAAGAAACACCTCAGTTTGATTTGCTCACTGTTACAGGATATATTTAAGTTTCTTGACCAAGTGACTGTCCTTACCAGCTTTAAGAATGTTAGTTACGTTATTTCAGATCTCTCATTCTGCAGATGTGTAGAAAGATCTATATGTTCAATTTGCAATTCTACCATCATCTAATAATTCCCAACAGAAAAGGTTAAAAAAAAAAAAGGCAAAAGTAAATCATCTGACTCTGCATGACAGGGTCTTTATAAAGTACATTTTTTACATTTTCTCTATTCTCTTCATTATCTTTTTTTTTAGGTGTCCATTTTTTATTATTATCTTTTAGTTCCATTCACCTTGTAAGAGATCCTGACTTATCTGTATTAACATTTTAACAGTGTGCCAATCTTAATACTGAAAAAAATTGCTATTTTTTAATCTGAACTCCATTTTTCTGTATTTATTACCTGCACATGCCAGGTTTCCAAGATATTTAAGGGTCAAACAAACCAGATGTGTGCCAAGTATGATTTTATGAAGCAGGCAATATTTCTGAAAGCCTTCGTGGAAGTCTAAAATTATATTTCAGCACCTAAATACCTTTCAAAACATGGCCTAAGGCAATAAGCAAAATTCCCCCTTAGAATTATGGCCATTTGCCCTGACAAAAATTGCAGAAACCAGTTCCTCTAGAGTTAGCATCCACATATTTCAACCCTTTTATTTAGAGGCCTTTTGACACAATGCACCATACTGATCTCTGTCTAAATGCCTTAATCCAGCTAAGAGCAACACATCACACACTAAAGAATTTTCAAGAATTGCACAGCAGCAGCTTGGAGTCCAGCAGCTTGTGCCCACCACGTCCGGGGATATGAAATGCTCTAGACACCAGCAGTGAAGTGGCAACATCCACATTTTGCTTTTCTATTATGAATTGACTGAACAGCTCTGACCATCTCTTTCACCTTCTGCTTGTCTGTCCCCCTTCTTTCCAATCTTTGGCTCCAAGTGTTCAGGGGACCACTGTTAACATCTTCGTGTTTGTGAATTGCCTGGCAGTGCAAGGGACAAGCATTGTCAGTTCCACCACTTCTCCTTACTGCTGCCCCACTCTTTTTTCCCAGCTCCAAGCAGCTTTTAAAAACACTCATAACATGATTTTTAAAAAGTTCATTTACTAAACATAAAGTAGTAAGGGGAAGACATCAAGATACCAATGCAATTTGCACCAGTAAGTATCAGCACCAGCAAATCCCTCTGCAAAGATCCTCAGTGCTGCGGGAGTTTGTAATGAACATGAAAATCTAAAGGTCACTTGCAACTAGAAAAAAAGAAAAAGAGGAGCTGATTTGTCAAAAAGGGGGGGGGGAGACACCCTACCTTTTTCTACAATGTAATGCAAAAAATTACCAATGTTTTGCAAAGTACCATGAACTTCCAAAGGAAAAAATATGAACAAAAGGAGGTAAAGCTTCTTGCTGGCTTGCAAATTTAACCAAACTGTGAAACGAGGCAGTGAGGGACCAGCCTAAAGATTGGTCTCTGCCTGTGTTTCATACTATTTAAGACCATACTGAGCAACAGGTGCCACTTCTTTAACAGGAGTTGTTAACCAGCTATTAGCCATGTTAGGCTGAAGAACTGGGGGTCTACGTTTCTTCAGCCAGGACAGACCAAAGCAAGAACAATGCATAACAAAGAACAAGGACTCCAATTGAAACTCCAAGGGCTCTCACATCTTTGTCAGCATGCACATTCAGCACCTCAGTGACACCACAGCCATCTGCTCTACGTTGCTTTCTCAACTCTGAAGCACACAAAATTCAGGATTCTGTGCATTGTCTAAGAAATTACTGACGAAAGCAGACATTTGTAGATGCAAGAGGTCCCTGTTTACAGAGATTCTACCCGTCAGTGTTTTCCTGAGTGCAGCTTCAATCAGTCTGGGGAGTTGCAGACCCATGCTCCTGCCAGGGCTTCACCAGGATGCTGCTGGGCATCTCACCAGGGGGACGGGCAGAGAAGGACTTTACCCCAGGCAGGGAGCAGGGCAGCTGCAGGCAGCTCTGTCCCACCAAGAATCCACATCACTCGGCACCTCGGTGCTGGAGAGGCAGGTCTGAGGTCAAGCCAGTCTAAAGGCAGGGTCAAGAGGACTGGGCAGAGCTGCAGACGAGCATCACAGCTCAGACTAAGTCTAAAGGCCTGGGTTAAAATGGGGCCCGTGGGTAGAGGTCTGGTCCCTGGAGAGGCGGGACAGGGACAGTAAGGCTGTTAGTGCACCCTCAATCCTGATCAGTCAGGAAACCTTGCTTACTCTGCTGTCTTTAAGGATCTGGGGTTTTTCCTGTTTTTTCATGCCTTTCCTGTCTTTCCAGGATTTCTGTAATCTTTCTTGCTGAAGTCCTTGTGGGCACACAGAGGCACAACAGAGGTTATCTCATGCACTGTCCTCTTGCATCAGCATTCCCGTGGGCATTCCCACTCCAGCTCCACTGTTACTTCAGTAGGGGTGGTGGTCCCTTCCTTTCCAGATGAGCTGGTGGGGTTTTTTATGTTTATCCTGAAGGAAAAGCAGCTGATTATGCTCACAAATTTTAATCCAATCCAGAAAAATATTGTCAGGGACCAGGCAGTCTCAGGTACAGGTGTCTTAGTTTTGTGTGCTAACACCAAGCCTTTCAGGTTCTAATAAATAGTAACATTTCAAGGGTTGGGTTTCAGTGGTGAATTTGTGCACACAAAAAGAAAGTGTATCAGCTCCGCAAGGGGTCTGGTAATCCAGAACGTCTTTGTTTTTACCTGGGAAATCTGACCCCCAGGTTCGTTCTCAGCAGGGCTGGGCTGCAGGTGCTGCTGACAGCTGCAGCAGTGTGTGCTGTGCCTCTCAGGCGAATCCCAGTGATCTGATCAGGCAGGTCAATATATATGGCTGATATCTTTTAATTGACTGGTTTCACAGAGCCATTATGTCCATGTTCATAAATGGATCTCTAGGGTAGAGATTCACAACTTTTCTTATTAAAAATGTTTGAAGCTGTTCACCACCACTTTGCCATAATTCAGAAGGAAACTGCTCCAGATGGACCTTTTTCTTTTTAACAAAGCTGCTCATCTGTGTCTCTTTGATCTAAGGGCAGTTATCTTGTATTAGCACACAGGACCTGATAAACAAGGGTGCACAATAAGATTAGAGCCCATGGTGTTGACAGTAACATGGCCCATTGACAAAAACCCATGCAGTACTCAGTGAGGACCCTGAGAGTCCATTCCCCACTGATCATATCCTGCTTCTACCTCCCACCCACCCTCACCCACAATACTGTTTCACTGTTGTGTCCTCCCCACAAGGCACCACAGTTTCTGTAACAATTGATCTTTCTGACTCAAATGTATTTCTGAATGCAAAGCTGGATTGCAAAAGAACTGATGAGGCAATGACAGCGTTTTGGGTTCCTCCACAGATATTTTCTAATGCACCCCTGAGAAGAAGGAGAAGTGTGACCTTTTAACACAAGGGCTTTAATGTAACTAGAAAATTTCTTGATCTTTTAGAAAAATAAAAGTTTTACAAGTCCTCAGTTTACTGTCTGACTGTACAAAGTCTGAGTGACAAGAGAGTACCAGTTTTTTAAAAATAACTCATATTTGGAAACCTCCCTTCCAGTTGGGACTGGGGTATATTGGTCACTTAAATAGGAGTTAGGAACCTAAATGTCCTTTAGGGTCTAGTCCTTAGATGTTTCTTGTCAGATAATGGCCTGCCCACCAGGATGTAGGACATGGGGTTGATGCTAAATTCATTAATCCTGAAACTGGGTATGAAAGTGATGGGGATGATTCTGTGCAGGACAGACACACCTCCTGATCATCCAGGTTGTTACATCAAACCATGGTTCATCACTCGAGGCCTCTGTAGCCCTTGTTAAAGCTCTGGTACTAATCATAAGGATGTTTCCATGGGGCGATCTAAATCCAGAAAAAAATTTATATAATATATTGATCACTACCACAGCTGATGTGTAGTGTGCCAGAGAGACAAGAGGTGTTCATGCCAGGAATTACAGTCATTGTACCAGACATTGTTTAGGTAGGACATGAGAAGACAGTTCTGTCTCTCAAAACCCTACAGTTTAAAGCTAGGAAAAGATGCAGCAGATAGGCAGAAGAGCAGAGAAGAGAAGAGAACAAGTTTAAGGAAGTGATGAAAGAAATATTTGTCAATCTAGTAGGTCTCATGCAAACTCACAGAGACCATATGGAAAAAGGAGAGTTTTAAAGAAGAACTGAAGAGACATTATGAGGCATCTATTCAGGTGTTTCAGGGACAGCTTCTCTTGAGTGTTTGGGACAGCATGAGACAGGGCATGGAGGCATGTGATTGAAAAGCTAGCAGCAGGCCATGGGTATCGGTACAGTCAAAGACACAAATTGGCTTCTCAGTCCTGAAGGAGGTGGCAGTGATGATGAGGATAAGCCATGCTTCTCCCTGAGCCACAGTTAGGCACAGAGGGAAGGTACCAACAGAGACGCTCCCTTAGAGCATTACAAACACTGTCTGTTAACAACTAAAAAGGCCCCCTAAGTTTTGACCTGCTGTGAGTCAAAAATAACTATAAAGCTGAAATGGAAACAGATGGACAAATAACTGCAGAGGAAAAGGACTCCATAAAAGCAGTATAAACACAGAGTCTTTCAATGTTTTTAAAACAGCTTTTTCTCTGCCTACAATTCAATAAGAAGATACTGGATGTACCTTCCGATGTTTGTAAAAATTTATCTACAACTTGACAATTCTATTCCCCCATTTATCCTTTTGTTGTTTGTTGGTGCTTTTTTCATAGATCTTCCTTACCACACTAACATTCACCAACCACTTCTTGCTTCAGCTGCACTTTTTTATATCAGTGTAACCACTTTTTTCATGGTCTCTTGGTATTTGTTCTCTGTTTTGTTTGGATTAAAAAAGAAGGACTTGCACTTGCAATCCTACCGATTGCTACTTGAATATTTACCAGTACCTACTTGTAAATTCCTGAAAGTTTTAGTGAGTTTTACATAATTGTTCTGATTATTATCTCTGTTGTCCTTTATAAGGGAAAACTTGTGTCAGTCATCGCTATTCCACATTCTTCCAGACCTTAAAGCCAGGCCAGATAGATGCCTGGATTTGACCCTGCTGGTCTAATTATCCATGTGTTTGCCAGATGTCCAGGTTAAAGCTTAGCCCAGATCACTGAAAGTGCAAGTAGGAGGGAACTAGAGCTGTAAAGAAGAGACAGCCTTACCTTGGCACACTAGGGACACCACATTCAGTACATATTTTTACCCCTCTTGCAGAAACAGCAGTAATCTTCTCCCTGACACCAGCACGGTCTGTGTTTGCTCTGAGGAGCTGCTGTGTAGGGCTGATGTGTTGGCAGGATGCTGCCCTGAAAAAAGTTCTCTTAAAGTTCAGGCACAAACAGATTTTAAAAAAATTGACAGCTGTCCTGACTACAGCATTACCATCCATACAAAGATTGTCAGTACCTTTTTTCCTCTTAATTCTCTTTATTATAGTCACCTTGCAAGACTATTGGAACACACAAGCAAAAAAATCCCAAATTATCATTAAAACTTGTTTCTTCGTGACTCTTTTGGACTAAATGATCTCTACCATCTGTGCAGTGTGTGGATATTTTTAGCAATTGTAAACTATAGTGATGGGCCAGAAACATGCAGTTTAGTACATTTCAGTCAGAATCTGAATTTGTGCTATTTGGATCAACCACATGCAATGTGAGTATTAGTAATGAGTCACCTATATCAACAGTGTATTTGTCCTCCGCTAAAAATCATATTATGTACATTAAAGTACCACAGTTCTTTTTAAAAAAAAATCCTGATCTGTAATTGTAGTGACATGGCCATCAGGAGGCAGGGGCAGTGTGGTAGCTCAGCAAGCTGGCCACCACAATCTCTGTCCCATTCGGTCACCATTCGTGGGTTGTATGAACTCTCTGCAAAGTGTACACACAAAGGCTTAAAAAGGAAGCCCATTCTCATCATTCTGTGTCTAAGTACTTGTATTTAACTAACGTGACTTTAACTACAGGAGATATTTCAAAGGGTAGTATTTAAAAATGGCGTAGTCACTTCATGGTTTTTTTACCTATTGGCTATACTTTAATGTATAACCTGCAAATATGCAAAACGAGAAAACACGAGTCAAAAGTAGGTGGCAGCAAGATCTTTCACCATGTTTCAGTCTCTTTACGGAGTGTTGTCAACACAGCAAAAAAAGTCCACAAAACTGGCAACAGCAAATACTCCTTTGGTTAAAGCACTGCTGAAGACAGCAGTAAAACCTGGACACTTGTGCCAATACTGTCCTAGAGGAATTGTAGGAAGGGGACTGGCAAGGAGATGAAAAGCTAGCGTGGCTCTCAGGTGTATTTAAGCTGCAACACCTTGAAAAGTGCAGTGTATGCCACTGAAGGTGTACAAAAAGGTGAGTGCCCCCAGCTTACAACATTTATATCATGTTTTCTGGACATCCAGCACAGTATTTTACCCACAAATTTTGGAAACAACTGCTGTACCATATTGACAAACAGCTGAATTATTTATTTCAAAGGATAAAGAAGAAGATTATCCAGATGGTATTGAAAGGAGACTGAGAGTCAGGAAGGCTGGGCTACGTCCTGCTTCTCTCTTTAAACGGCTGTTTAATTGTATAATTCTCTTAACAGACAAGCATATTGCCATGTCCATCTTTTAAATTATAGTGCTCATCTACTGATGAAGCTTATATGATTTCTAAGAAAGTAATTTAGATACTTGGATGACAGAAGGTCTGAGCATGCATTGCATTATTGCTGGCCCACGTGGTCTGAGGAGATCTTCACTGAAATATTAAGCAATGATCTGAGTGATTCTTCTTATGACTTCTTGAACTGAGCCATTACCCCAAGTTAGATGTCTTTGCTGATTTGACAAGAAGCCTTGGAGAAGGTCCTAGGTCTTTCTTTTCTTCCAAACATCTCTAAAAGACAGGTATTTATACTTAGGGATTTACCAAACAAGACACCATTCCGCTGCCTGTGGGTCAAAGAACAGATCTTTGTGCTAGGTTCTTCTCAGCGCTTGTTCAAGCATTGCCCTTTCAGTTGTTTTCTCACCATCTCTGTCCCTCTGTTGGCAGACCAGGACAGGGCCATTATTACTCCATCTCTAAAACATATTTCACTTCCAAAAGTGTTATCCAGTAGGCTGTCAGAGATTTTATCTGGGCCTTTCTTGTAGACAATAATCTCCTGACTTTTTTTTTTTATTTCTAGAAGCCCTTATTTTTAAAGCTGTCTTTCACACCCTCCAGCTTCAGTGGGGTGCAGCCTTACACACAACATTTGTTTAATAAAGTGAAAGGACTTTTTTACCACCTGTAGTATTCCTTCTGACTTCAGCAGTAATTTCGCTGCAAACTGAGATCAAAATTTGCCCTTCATTCAGCAGGGCCTTGACTTAGCTGCTAGCAGAGGCACCATTTTTCAAACAAATATTTACATTTGTGTTTTATTTGTGGTTGATCCCATGGGAAAAAATTAAATGGGTTCTTTTCCCAATTAAATCTGAATGATTCATATTTGGGGTTAAGAGTTCACTGTGCGATTTTTACTTGCTTTGCTATATTTTTATTGCTGAATTTGCAATGTTGAAGAATTGTGTGTGTCAGAAATAGTCAGCAGGCAACTTAATTAGGCAGGAGGGTACATTTCTGAATGTCGCATGGATGGTCCAGAAGTGTGCACAGACAGCTTCAGAAAAAAGCCAGCAGCATCAGAAAATGTTCCTCTAAACAACTGGAAACTTTAAGGACAGATAAAGGGGTTTCATATTTTAAAAAAAACTCCTAGTTAATCATTCTACCCATATGTTGAAGAGCTGCTGCTTTGTCATTTCCTTGTTTGTTTAGTTTATATGGTAGCATATGCAATGTGTAGATAGATTGTGGATTGTTTTTCTGACTTCAAAACTCTGAAGTTTCACCTAGAATTTAAAAAGGGAATATTAAAATTACTGTAAATGGGCTATTCTATTGATTTTGAACAGAACAGGCTTTCACGCTTCTGATTCCAATAAGATGGTTAGAAAAGACACTCCTGATGCTCTGAGTGTATCGATGCTCACAGGGATCCTATGAAGGCAGAAAACTGAAGTGCCTAATCCATTTATATGAAGTTACCTACAAGAAAGTGCAGTCCAGGAAGCACACACAATCTAGACACCTCACCCATAGCCCTCGTGCTGGAATCCTGCTGGGGCAGCAAGAAACTCCTGTGCAAAGAAGTCTTGCAGGTGTGGGCTTTATCTTTGTGCCTTCCACACATCACCTCTGTTTGACCAGCTGCAGATGCTTTTGCCTCCCTGCAGCTTTTGTACAGAGCTATTAATATCTGTTGATACATTCTTTATTTGAAAGTGCAACTTTTTGTGTTTTCATGTATTTATAGAATTCCTTACTCTTGCTGCAAGAAATGTAGTTGTAAATGGATATTCCATTGACTGCCTAAGCAATCAGGGCTTTAATTTTGCTTTCAGTGAAGTTTCAGTTTTCCACAGACACAAGAACAGATCTGTATTCATGACTGCTTTTTGTAATTAAACTAAAAAGAGAGTAGCTGCCATTAATGTAATGCAGTTTTCCAAATCAATATTGTGGCCTCTTCCTCCCTGATCTGCTGAAATACAATTTCAGAAATGCAGAACACATGGCTGTTCGTGGGGAGGGAGGCACAGAGTACCTAATGTTCCCTCACTCTTTGCAAAAAGTGAAATCTAAGTTGGGGGGCCTTAAAGAAGAGAGGCTGAGGGGAGCTGGTAGAGTTAAGCAGTTTATAAAGCAAAGGACATCAGCGTAAGCCACAGTAATGCCTGTACTAGTTCCCTGCAGGGGGAAGGTATTACCAACCTCCTCCTTGCTTCCTCATTAGTTATTTTTGGCTCCAGACAAGTCCTTCATTCCTCTTTACCAAGAATGTTCGACTTCCGTCACCATCACAAGAAGAGCAACGGCGGCAAAACAATGTGCATGTCTGGGAATGCTCCAAAGAATGAAGCTCAAAGATAGGAATTGTTGAGATATTTTAACAGAATAAAGAGGGTTTCCAATTTAGAAACTGAGTTTATGTCATAAAATCTTATACTGGCAAAGACATACTTTGCAAATACATTTTCCAAGCTTTCCCAAACTCAGCTCATGCTACATATATTTCATCTTGTCATTAGGGTGTCTTGCAAAGTTCAAGAAGTAATATGAATGTTTCTGAAACAGTGAGGCCTCACATTGCAAAATAAAGTGTTAGAGAAACACGCAGGGGCCTATACTCCATCAGAGGACCAAATTCTACCAAACACTGGAAAGCTGCATCAACTTCACCTATTTTTTGGTTGTTAAAGTTTTTTTAAAAAGAGAGAGAATTGTGATACAGCAAGAATTTAATAAAATATTTCAATTAAAATTTTCACAAAATATTTTCAATGATCAGGACATGTTTTTTTCCACAAGAATGAATCTTCCAAATTCTGTGGAAATCATACAATGCATCTGCACTTCTGGACATTTTCAGCATCCTCTAGGTCCAAAAATCTCACCCATAGGTGGAGTTCTTCTGTACATTCATGTCTACTTTGGGGATCTTTTCATCTGAATTAGTGACCTAAGATTTCTGCATAGCCAATCCCAATGGGAGAAAAAAGCACTTCTAAAAAAAGTAGTTAATTTTATCCCAACCTAGACAGTTAAAACACAGATACATCAAGCCCTTTTAAAGTGCCTATCTGTTGATAGTAAAGATAGCCCAAGGTGCCTGGTTCAGACATAGATCTTTGTATTGCAGATGACTCAGGTTGGGTGAGATGTATTCTGCTCCATATGTCTTTTTGATTTTACAGGCTCTCTTGGAAGCAGACTAGGCAGTAGACAGTAAAAATACTGAGACATTTTTGTTCTGTAAACCCGAAAGTTTGGTGTTCCCCCAGCAGGTCTACTCACCATATGTCTTTACATTTGTTCTGTATCGCAAAATTGACTTCTCGTTGCTTGGTTAAATACAACATTTTTGAGAAACTGACATATGGTGGTACCACGCCACTCTTCAGAACTGGAATTCTATGGAGAGCAATGGGGAATTCTGTTTAAAAACTGGTGTTAAAAGCTGTCCTCAAAAAATCTCAGCTGAATGGGGAGAAGAAGAAGGGTTTTTTTTTATCAAAAGCACCTCTTCTTAAAATATTGGTGAATTACTTAACTACTATGAGTTATTTGTATCAGAAAATGCTTATAGCAGCTGTTGAGTATGGCACCAAAGTGGATTGATTCTGTGCATACAAATGCTTGAAAATTCTTTACACATAGACAGATGTTTAAGATGCAAATGTGTTAGAGCTGAACCTGTCAGATCTAAAAAAAGTCTTGTTTGCTTGCTGTTTTCTCCCTCTTTCAAGTAACATCCATTTCATTATTATTTTTATGTTCCAGGGTAAGGAGTAAATAATGTAATGGCAACCAGCTGTCTCACTGGCAGCACTCTCCCTGCCCCCTGAGGCTTCCATACAGTGAGTAGGTGTCCCACACTGCGAGAGCCAGCAGAAGAGACATCTGGGGAGAGCACATTTACACAGCTCCAGAAGGTTAGGACTATCTTATAAAAGCTTTCTGGGTGTCGCCATTTCCCTCCGGACTAAGTCACACAGGTCAACCATGCCCTGTCCAGGGGTGATGTGGTAGCAAATAGCAACAAATTTTCTTGCTCCTGTGGCATAATACTCCCTGCATCCTAATACTTCAGAGTGTCATCTTCAGAGCCCTCCACCCACTGCCTTAGCCACCCTATGTCTGAGCAGAGGAGGTCTCAGACACAGGGTATTCCATCTGCACCCATCACGCCAGACCTTGGGTTCAGAGCATCTGATCTCGTTTCACACAAGCTCCCAAAGCTCTGCTGGCATCCCAGCATCGCTGCTGAATCACCAATGTGTCTTAGTCAGCCTGCTTAAAATGGCACAGCTCTGAATTGTCTGATTGCCTCCTCCAAGCTGAGCTGTATCTGACTTTGTGCTGGTCCCCTTCACTCGTTTCTAGCTGCTGGCCTCATCTCTGAATTTGCACCCCCATGCTCCTTCAGACCTCTGTGTTCCAAAGGCCATGCGACGGTCCACAGCCCTTCCTCTGATGAGGCACCAGGGCTTTCCTCCCCTTGCACTATCAGACCATAAACCCTTCAGGGCAAGGGCTTATTACATGTTAGGCACTGACCTCTTCCTGTACCACATCATGTACATTTACAACACTATCAATTATTTAAAATAGCTCTGCCTTCAGTTCAGCCACATGCTGAGTTAAGCTGCATAGCCTTTGGGTAGTTTGCGGCAATTTTATTTTTCCTCCTCAACGTTCACGAATCTCTTGCTGCTCTGTAGCACTTGTTACTATTTGCTAAGGGAGATTATATGGTGTATTATCACTTGTTAGAAGTGTTTTGGGGGAGATAATGTTAGCTTTCTTCACAAAAATCCAGCTGCACCTTCATAGCAATAGAAGCCCAGACCTTACCCCCAGAGGGCCCTTGACTTCATTAGCACTTTCATTTAGCTCAGACAAGTAATTATTAATATCAACATCCAATTCTAGCAAATCTAGCTGGATGCGCGACAAGGTGACAAGATGTAATAAACATAAAACAAGATAGACTTAGAAGAAGGGAAAATGTTCCTTTCACTTAACAAGGAAGACAAGACAGCAACAGCAACAAATGGTGATGCACATGAGTAGCTTCTTTTTTTTCTTAGTGTAATCTTATTCCCATACATTAAGATAATTTTTTAATGCTTTTTCCCTTGAAGTGTTGGGGACAATTTTAATTATTTACTCGGGTTAATTAAGAAATTAAGTTCTGCCTCCTGAAATATAACACAAATGCTGCTTTTATTTAGGTCAGGAATAGCCTGAGATAAATGCAATGACTTTCCCCCCTATGGTCTGCCAGGAGCCAGGGCACTTTGGCAAGGCCTTTGTGCTCCTCTCCATCTTCCCATCCTGTATGTGCTCAGGGATAAAGCAGGAACAAGAGGGTCAGGGCCTCCAAGGACATGGCAAAAGCCAGAAAGGATAAGAGAGACTTTTCTTTCACTGTGCACTCTGTTTGCACCTCTGTGTGTGCGTGTGTGCATGCGTGTGTGTGCATGTGTGTGTGTCTGTCTGTGTGTGTGTATGTGTGTGTGTACATGCGTGGTAGAGTCCTGGGAACAAGACTTTTAGCAGGGGACCACATTATCAGATGATTTGTGATAGCCATGAAGATTCCAAAACCATTGCTCCTGTTTTTCTGCCTTCATTCAGACCTGGATATCTAAATAATTATTAATTTCTTTTTTAGCCACTGTGCCAAGAGCATTAGACCCTAAGACTACTCAGCCTCATAGTGGAAGATACAATCCCTGCAGCTTTTCAGGTAGACCCCCAAATCAAGATGTAGAGCCACTTGCTTACACTACCAAACAGCACACTTGGTTAGTATAATAGATGGCGATCCATCTTTTAATGGAAAAGCTTGAGGGAAATGAAAGTATCACTGAACCACTTCCCATGGCCTGTAACTCTGTTCCCAGCTTCTAGCAGTCTCTCAGTCATCACAGGACTAGGTCTGTTGGGCAGCTGGCCTTGGAGACAGCCCAAAGTCTGCAAATACCTTCCTTTCAGGGGTGTTTGTGTGAGCATAATCAGCTATAGCCCAGTCGCTCCCAAACCCACTACACTTAAGGACAGGAAGAAGAACCCTAAAGCATAGTTCCTAAAATGTGTTTAGATGTCATAACCTCTGTGCTTGGAAAATTCAAACCAGGAATTACAAAGGAGAGCTTCTCTTGCTCTTTGAGCCTTTCTCTAGGATATGGGAAGGCTGAGGCTCTCCAAGGTGCTGGTGACTAACACCAGTTGTGACATTGGCTGCATCCTCAAGATGAGCACAAAGGGGAAGGGCCTCAGAAATGAAAGGGCTAAGCCAGCAGCTTGAACGCTCCTCCTCAAGTCTTCTTTTCTGTTTCTTTAGGCCTTTGGCCCTCAGAACCCCTTTATGGTGTATGTGAAGCGGTGTCTCCACTAGGAATGTTTTCAAATAGCTTCCTTCTTGCTGCAATCAAAGCCCCTTTCTTCTTGTTCAACATACATACTTTACACTCTTACTCTTAAAAGGGTTGGGGGTGGCGGGTTTCTCCTGTATCTCCAATATCTCAAAATTATTTTTAAGTCTAAGCTGTTTCATCATCTGAGTGGATAACAAACAGGTTGAATAGCGCCAGACCCAGAGAGGTCCCTGTCCAGCCCTGTGGCATCCCTCTGTGCAGTCTGTTGGTGAACTATCAATTGCCCCTTTCTACACACGGTAAACAATGAACTTGGCTAATCATGCCATATATCACATTCAAGGTCACCAAGAGCTTCACCATCCATGTGTGGAGGTGACTTCAAGCAAAGACTCACTGCCAGCCTCCAGAGTCACTGCTTTCTCACAGATTCCTCACACTTTAGCAACTTCCACAACAGGAGGATAGTTATGGCTGGTGCTGCTCTGAGGAGCACCTACCAGCACACACAGAGGGTCCTACAGCACTGGGTGTAGAGAGCTGGGGAAAGCTCTCAGTCCTACTTTCTTTCTAGGAGCAAACCTTAAAGTCCTGGAGGAGAAATTACAAACGGAGTAAGCTTTTACACCTTCACCCCAGGAATCTGACTCTGGCATGCTATGGTAAGAGGCCCAAAAGAACTGAAGCAAAAAACAGAGCAGAGACTGCAAATACTGAATGAGAGGGAAATAATTCTGAAATTTTTGCTTGTCCACAAAGCATATTAAAAAGCCACAGAATCACAGACAAAATAAGACCTCTAAAGGCAACGCCATGAATCTACCCTTTGTCTGACCCATGGCTCAGATAGGCAGCCTGGGGCTAGAAGTGCATTGCGTTCTTCTCCAAGTTTCAACTAATCATCACGGTGCATTTGCCATTTTTCTTATGGCTGATCAAAAAGATCCAGTAAAAACTGCCCATATCTTTTTAATTTTTTTTAGTTCTTTATTCACCGAAGCCAGTGTTTTATTCATGGTCCAGTAGCTCAAAAAAGGGAAGTGATGGAGGAAGAGAAGTATAAGCTTATGATTTATGTAGATGACTGGTCCTCTACGTATCCTCCAAATCTCTTTTACTTGTCTGTTATGCAGAGTCTGGCTTCTTACTTGCCTCTAAAAGATATACATTTCAACAAGGAGTTTGAGCAAAGGGAACAGTGACCCTAGTGACTCCTTAAGGCAATAGCTGCAATAATCTTCTCAGATGAGAGAAATATACATGCATATAACTTGATTTATATTCTACAGGATAACATATTGCTTTCAGAATGACCTCTTACATGAGCAGCTGAGCATCCTCTAACATTCAGAGTGGCTTTGTGTTAAAAGCAGCGTGCAAGGCAAATAGCATGACCTTGTAGAAGTGACAGGGCTACTGCTGTGGAGCGCATGCGTTATCAATAGTCACCTGAGCAAACCTTCCCCATGAGGGTAAAGCTGCCTGCCTAAGGCATTTGCTGGGTATAGCCCCATAGCTGCAGCCATCATGGAAGTTGCTTTATAACCTGTCTTTCCAACAGAATTACTGAGCTTTTCCATTAATAAGGTACTACAAACACTTTGACTTTTCTATAAAATCTGAGGTAACAAAATAATGCTTCTCAGAGGTGCAATGTGAGGTTAACCGTGCAGTGGGAGTGCTTTCCTCAAGCACAGACTCATTATTTCTCCTGATTAGGGTCCATTAGGAAACAACTGGATTTCAGTGACTCTGAGAACCAGACAATTGCATTCCTCCTACCAAAACATTAATTCAGGGGTGTTTCTATATGCCCCACTCCTCTTCAGGCAAAGTGATTTTATGACATCCAGACTAGTGTTAACACAGTTAGCAAGTGTGGCAAAAAGTGGTGGCATGGACAAGCACTACTATGTGTGCCCAGGATACTTGTACTCCAGTTGCCAGCCTGTGCTGTCACATCTTTACCACTGCATGAAGTATATTAAAACTAACACAGGTAGCTCATAAGTATGCCATTTCTGCCTTGAGCAAATATTTATAGTCTGTGTAGACATATCCAGTTCAAAAGCAAAAAAAAGTGGAACAAATGTCTGTAAAGGCACACTTTTGCTACTCTTTTTTCTCTTTTGCATATTAGCAAAATAAGCTTCCTTTGTGGAAATTCTTAATATAGTCTTGCTTAGAATAGACTGGCAAGTGATGGGCTGAGTCATATTGGGTCTGATCTCCCTTATATGGCAGCAAACTAGGAGTCACTCCATTGAAGTTCCCTGACATAAAACTAGGCTAAGTGGGATCAGAATTGAGCTCACAAACTTGTGCAAGGGTGTTACAGGTTCTGCTGGTGACACATGTATTTTGGGGTTAACCCTCATCTAACTCATCACCATCAGGGTGACAATAACACTTCTCAGAATTGAAGAGGAGCCCAAATCCACATGGAAGAGTATAGAACAAAATGGTCTACAGCCTGGGAAATGGGTTTTGCTTTAACATAGAACATGTGAGAGTTTCTCAAAAACACACTTGATATGTGCAACCCATAATGGCAATGAGATTAAAAGCACAAGTAAGGGTTATAAGATAATTCCTGACACAATTTTACTAATGCCTTACACTCTTTTTTTCCTGACCCTCTAGGCTGTCATACAACTATTAAAAGCTACTGGGGGATTCCTTGTGATTCCTTTCTGAAGCTGGTTCATGAATCTCATTATTTGACTAGCTTAAGAGGCCAGTTGTTCCCTGACATGCAAACAACATTATAAACAATATTAAAGAGCAAATCATCTCATCTTCATACAGTTCCTGAGCATTTATAATTGCTTAATTGCTATGAGTTTTGTTGGCAAAGACTGTACCAACTACTTTCGAGGGTGTATTCATTTCCAACCATTTTTACTGCAGTCCCTGCTGTTCTTTTTCATTATTTTTACCCTCTCTGGGCCATGCACCACTTTGCTGAATCCAATGTCTTTTCTTAAAAGCCAGTTTTCCTTGCTAAGTTGTTAATTTTTTTTTTCCTGCTGGCTTTGATGTCTTTCTTCAGTTTCGCAGTGCATCCTCAGAACTCCAATTCATTTCAGGCTTTTATTTCTGTTGATGACTGCTCTTTAATTTAGTACTACATATGCCAGCAATTTACAACTGTCTGATTTCCTTAATTTGAATTTTTCACGCAATAATAAGTAAGACACTAAGTTGATGTAGTGCTATCAACCTAAGGTAAAAAAAAAAAAAAAGGAGGGAAAAGGGAAGATACAAACCAACATCTTCAGTTGTTTTATGATTCTAAGTCTTTGTGGCGTTTTTGGTCTTCTAATCTAAAGGTAAGGACAAAGATATGCAAATTAGAAACAACAACAAAAATAACATTGAAGGAAAGTCCAGTGTATTTGAAAACATAATTTAGTTTAGCAATAAAGTTAATATACTCACATTTTTTCAAAAGATATTTTAGATTTCAAGCCAAAATGCTCAAAGCCCCTTGAAACTCACTTTCAAGAGCTGTTTGAAGGTGAACCCCAGTCCAACCACGCAGGACTTGCACAGGGCAACTGTTACACTCTTCATGGGGGGGTCACAAAATGGGGAGAAAGCAGAGGGAAGGAGGAGAGTAGAGGGTGAGGAAGGAAGAAACAAAGGCTTACAGAGCTCTCATGTCTTCTAAGGTGCCCTGCAGAGTATAGTGTACATCCCACCTTTCTCCTTTAGCTCACTGCATGGCACAAAAGCACTCTATACTTTGTAGTGTTCCTTTAAGACCTTGTTCCCCTGAAGTTAAACTCCTTGTAAGGCTCTGACATACAGAATTTTCTGCTCAGATCACAAGGAGAAGGCTTATACTTAATGTCAATGTAAACTATACGGGCAGTGTTTTAGTATGTGGTTAAAACAAAGAATGGAGAATTTAGCATGTCTAAATTCACAAAGAGAAAACCAGAACACACTGCTGCGGGAAAAAAATGTCGGACACCGTTCTCCTTGTCATGTTCATAAACCCATCATTTCTGTGTGATTCCTTTTAAGTTCAAAGCACTGAGTTTTTTTAGTAAATGAGGCAAGGGGGAAATGGTGAAAACAGTTTCCCTGAGGAGAACTATTCCCCAGTTCTTAAAAAGTTTGAACATTTCAAAACCTTAGGGAGATGAAAGCATTTTCTGTTACATTTGTGCTTTTCTTCCTGGTATTTTTTGTAAGTATTTTTACTGCACATAACACTGTGGGAAGAAAACAAAGAGCTAATTCAGATCCGTAACTGAGCTCTTGAGTTAGCTGACACCAGTCTCCTCTCACAGTGTTTTGAAAGGTTGCCCACCATTTTCAGTGGTGTGGCATAGTGCTTCTTCCTGTCCTCTCCTTGGGCCCCCATTCAGGTGTTTCAGGGCTTTGTAAGCGTTTGGTACTTGATGTGTGGATTATGGAAGAAAATTCAGAACAAAAAAAAGCTAAGAAGAGTAGTTTCAGTTTTGTCCTAGACTTTTTAAAAATTTGTTTCCATCTGAAATATCCTGGAAATGTTTACACATCGCAATGGACTCACAAATAGGAGGTGGGAAGGGAGCTTGGGAGGTCCTCTAATCCATCCTGTTACCTACAGCAGGATAGACCATACTGATGCCACTTCTCACAGATGCTTCTCCAGCTTCCTCTAAGAGATCTGCTTCCTAGGACATATACTCTAATACTTCATTATCCTTACTGCTAAAAATCTTCACTATTGTCCAAGCTGTGCAATGCATGTGCACTATCTCCCTCAACACATTTTTTCTGGTCTTATCCAACATGTACACAGAGGTCAGACAATTTCCTGTCCTCTCCCCGGCAGGCCTCAATGTGTCTGAAAAAAAACACATTTGAAGGCTGACATCATGTCACTCCTCCCTCTTCATTTCTCCACAGAAAATAACGTGGGTTCCTCCTGCCTTTCCTCAGAGTCTGTGCCCTCATGATTATTTCTTGAGCATGGATCATTGTTGTTGCTTTCCTCATAAAAACTTGCCATTATTTCCACCTTTTATGAAGCGGGATACCTTAAAATGGATTCTGTATGGATGACAAAAAGATCCCACCCTTGTCAAACCCTTCCTCTCCAACTCAATATGGAATATCAATACAGAAAATCTTCATGAGCCACAGCAGAAACAAATAGTATTTAAAGATCTATTAAGCTCAGCTTTCAGGAAATTGCAATTTGGCCTCATTGTGCCATTTGCAAGCATTAATAGGCATTAAGGCTAGTACCAGACACACTACTATAAGTGAATACCCACCCAGAGGGAAGAAAAGTTATAGGTGCTGTTGGATCCAGGTGTGTTCCCCTAACTGCCATGTAAGGGCCTCCACCACAGCGTCCCACTACTAAAGGCCACTTGCCTTCCTCACACACAAAAAGAAGAGATGCAGAAAATCTGAGACAAGAGGGAGAAAGTGCTGACCTGCTGTAACTCAGTTGGTGTCGGTACAAAATGATGCTTGGATAGCAGGATTCTATCTTCATTCTTTCCATCTTTTACGAGTATCAGTCCAGTTCACACGCAATTAATATAAAATTTTCTGGAGACAAACTTCCAGCATTCATCTCCAGAGAGACTGGTCAGTAGCTTTATAACAGGGAATCTTGTGCTGTGGGCTTCTCTTGTGTAGCATTTAGGATTCCATTCAAGAGCAGTTCCCCTTTGTCTGCTTCCTTCATAAATAATGGATGCATCTTGCATTAGAGATTAGCAAAGATTGTTAAGCTTCCTTTTTTGCATGTGCAAGATTTGGTAGCTTTTGAAATATTGATATAGTTGTGCAATTTGGTGTACCTATTATCTCTTTAAGAAAGGATTAAAAAAAAAGACAAAAGTGGAAAATTATGGTAGATCTAAAAAGCAGACATCTGACTCTCATAAACATCAGAAAATGTGATCCTTCCATCTTTATGAAAAAAAATACTTGCATTACTAACTTTTGTAATATTCTTTTAAGAAGACTCTACAGAGATTGCTGTAGGTTTCAAAGCAATTATGGTAGGAGGTCATGAAAAGCCTTCAGGAAATGCTGCCAAGGTACTGCACCATCTAAAAGGAAGAACACAGTGCTGGAAACTCTTCAAATCTGATTGAAGGTAGATAAAGGAAGACAAATTTTTTAAGTCCTCTATTCATTTCACTGATTTTACTTTTAATGTAATACTTTTCAATTACATCTTTTATCTGAAAACACGTTTAGCCTCAGTATTCCTTTTCAGAAAAAAAATCCCACAAATAATTCACTGCATGTTTTGGTGGGAACCATCTTTATCAAAACTGATGACTTCTGGCTTTTGTTTTGTGTACATGCTACATACAGATTTTAACTGCCTAAGCAGCAACACTGTGCTTGTTGTTGCAGTTCTCTGTATGCAATGAAGTCCTATTTCCAGCTCTCTAGCCCATCCCTTCCGCATATCCCACAGACAGGACTTGTAAGTACAGCTTATTACAGGGACGAGTTAACCAGTAATTTCATTGTGCTCCATGGCTAGGATCCTGAAATGCAGTCTGCCTAGCCAAAAAAGGGTGGACAAAAATTGAAAGACTGCATTAAATAGCCATAAAAGTTACAGGGTCTGATAATACATACAGTTATGGCAAAATCACTGCTTTCATGATGTGGCCAGCTTGCCAGTATCCAGAGCTATGGGAGAGGAGAACAGGAACAAAGGCCTGGATAACCTAGCTAATGAAAATTGCAGGCAATATGGTACAGAGCAACTTGGTGCCAAGGCATTTGAATGGCTTGCTGTGAAGTCAGCCAGGATGGCTGGTGCCACATTAGTGCTAATATGCCCTTCTGGAGCATGTTGGTTCCTTCAGGACCACACAGCTGGGGCCTTTTGTCCATGTTCCACATTGCAGGGATGCTCAGAGCCGGCTGAGAAGCACGGTGCAGTTGTACTCAGGGCTCTGCAGGAGTTAGCTCAGCTCCAGCTGGACTTAGTACCTCAAGATTAGTGCCAGACTTGCTAAACTGAAGCTGGCTTTTTGCAAAGCCACGTTGGGCCATGGGGTGCTTGGACACCCAAGTTGCCTCTGTTCAGAGCAAGCTTCAGTCTGATTAAGTAGTTCAGTGGACAGAATGTACAAAATTGGCTGAGCTTCTTCAGCAGCAAAATTACTTTAGATATGGTATAGCTATCTAACTAACCAAATTACTACTAACACTGTTCAAACTACTGAGCCTGGCCAGATCCAAACTGCCTCTGTAATCATAATATGATTTATCCTGCATGTCAGTAAGAAGTCAACAGCTGCCAACTAACTCAACTGTTTCCCAAACTTTAGGTCTTAGTCCAGGCTAATCTGTGAAAACAAGGCTAGAGTTTCTGTCCTTACTTTCCCCAGCTGAAGGAACAGCAGGGCAAGAAACTCATAACTCATGAAATAGAACTGAAAGAATGATAGTTTAGCAGACAAAGAGTGGAAACAACAGGTCTGAGTTAATAGGGACCAAAATATTTCTGCTTTCACGACCACACAGGGATACCACAAAAATGACCAAGAGAAGAAAGTTATTTGAAAGTTGGAAAGCAGGGGACAGGTACTCTATTCTTAAATGAATTAGCTAAGGCATGACTGACTAGAATTACATGTTTTTAAATTACCCATTTAGCAGCACTAGGGAATGTGAAGAGAGCAAGAGAGACTGACCATATTGTTTTCTTTTGACTCTAAGGCAGATGGTTTGCACTGGAAGAGGATCAGAACTTGCAACAAGCTCTTCACTCTTCTAGGATTCATCAGGTTACACACAATGTATCCAAAAGTGGCTTAGCCTCTCCCCGTATCATAAATATCTTAAAGAAAGAGAGTGGGAAAATATAATGATATTTACAACTTTCTTCTCTTTCAATTTGGTGACCTATTCACCTTCCTTTCTGAGTTGTCATTTTGTTCCTCTCTCTTCCTACCTTTCCTGTGAAGAAACGTGAAATAATCCACAGAAATATTTCAAAACGTAAAAACAGGGACACCAATTCAAGGAACATCAGCGCTGCCCAGGCCCTAACAGTGGGCAGCAGTAAATGACTAGAAAAGAATTACAAACAGAGCAAGTGCATCATGTTGTTCCCAGAATATCTATCGAGCACATAGCAATTTGTGGTTCAGAGGATTCCTGAACCAGACGTGGTGATTTTGCATTGAATAGCCCCCAATGGATTCATCTTTCATTAAATTGTCTAGTCACTCTGGAACCCAAGCTAATTTTACTCATCTACAGCATTTTGTGGTGAGAGGGTCACATTTTCAGCATTCTCTCCTCCATGTTGTTACTTAAGGTTCTGGGCTTTAATATATGAAGCAGATATTTCAAGAAATATTTCACAAATTGACAGATGAGGGTTGATCTTTAACCTTGAGGTGGAGACAGATATGATTCCCCTTCAGAAGATCAGACAAACATACCTCTGTTTTCATACAAACTAAAAACACCCATTATTAAGCACAACAGTAGCATGTTTTTAAACAGTGAAAGTGCTTGAATCTGGTTTCAGGTGCAAGCTTTTCATCATGCACAGCTGAATCCATTAGAAAAGTTATCAAGAAGTAATCTAAACTTGGCTGCATAGTGGGACTGTGCAGATGTATTACTTTTTGATAAGTATTGAACTGAATTTATGCAGCAGCGTGGCTAAACAGACTCACCATGGAGTTTCATAATCAGCGTCTTCTGTTTTCCACCATTCCTTCTTTCCAAAGGACACAGTTCCCTGTGCCATTCCTCATAACGTTCAAAGGAATTCACAACAGAAGCGTGAATTCTATTGTATACTGAGGAAAACAAATCCTTTGTGCCATAAAGTAATGGAGCATATCTAAAATAATACAACACAAGCTTTAAGCTCAGCAAGAAAAATTCTGTTACCACTAGCTTATTGACAGAAAATGAAGCTGAAAAATTTGACCAAGCATACTTCTGTATTTTCTTTATGCCTGATTGTTGTGTTCAAACAAAGGCCTCCTCTTTTCTGCTTAATATAAATGCTCCTTGTTTAAATCCAGAGTTCATAACTTCAGAATTTTTCCTAGGGAAATTGTTCTATTGTTGTTACTAATGCTGCTGAGAAGACCAAAAGAAAAAAATAGTTTCACTAAAGCATTTAGGATTCTGTACTACATTAATACAGAGTGAAACAGGGGAAACACTAAAACACTGAGCTGACTTTGGACAGCCTCACTGACAACAGCCACTGCACTCTGCTGGCATACCCAGTTTCACCTGACATCATCCAGGAATTGCTACAGAATGAGGTGCTGAGATTTGGACAGGGAGATCTGGCAGAGAGGTGGAAGTCCAAGATACCCACAGGGATGTCACCTGATTTTGTGTGGGTGGATGAGATTATGTTGAGTCAAAGGCAGACAGGAAGAAGGCAAAAGAATTTTGGGAGAATTTTGACATAGAATCTGTACAGTAACCTGGAAGAGGGAGAGGAAGACCCTCAACAAAAATGCTAGAAGAGGAAACGGAAGGAGCAGAAAGAGAAATCAGTATGATGGCAGACATTCAATATGACCCAGCATGGGACTAACTAGGAACAGAAAGTGTCTGGAAGCAATCCAAAATCCTTTATAAATTCCAAAATGGTTTCTCTGAAGATCTGGGTCAAGAAATACAATAATAAATGAAAGGGTCCAAGACTCATACTTTTACTTCACACTAATATGTACAAGTATCTTCCCCTCTGCAGAAGTCCATCTCTCCAGTGTATTGCTGTTTGCTGCAGTGGTTAACAGGTTCTGCCTTTGCAGTTCAAGGAGGGTGAGATCTGCTTTCTGCTTCCTTCTGAGGACACCAAGGATTCAGAAGCAGTGGGACAGTGAACAGCACAGCCATAAGCAGGAGAGGGACAGAATGGCTCCATACATCACTATAGCGCAGCAAGCAGGATTTTGCAGGGGAAGAGTGGGCGACTAGACCATAGGGCTGTTGTTTCCATGACTGCTTCTCAGCAAGACGAGAGGTGGGAGCTGCAAGCAGGCATAGGGTCACAGCTGTCCCGAGGGAGAACCAGAACATCCCATGTGTCTGTGAAGAAGAGAAAATACCTTCAATTGCCCCACCCCCAAGTATCCCACCTGGGTTCCTGCACCTTCAGATTGGGTGGTTAAAGGTTTTGTGCCGAGAAACAGACACAGGTTGTTCTTCAGCCACTATGTCATGCTGTGCTGTTTGCTCTAAACTTACATTCAAAACAGAGCTGGACTTTTGAACTGCAGGCCCCCAGGGAGACAGAGCTATGCACCATTACTAAATTTAGACGCTTCTGAAGTGGAAAATGGTAAAATGTTTTGCAAATAGTAAACTTTTCAGGATGTAACACATAAGAGTTGTTCCACACAGCCTGGCTGTTACAAACAAATGATTGGAAAACAGGCAATCATGAATCTCTTTCTGGAAAGACATATCAATTCCTGAACTGTTCACAGATTACTTCAGCTATATCCAGAATGAAGGACCTGATTTTTCTTCCTGGCTCCAGCCACACCAAGCATTTCACACTGGCACTTCTGCCTAGAAATTGCTGTTCCCTGAGGAGGTATTTCAACCCTCTGCAGAAACAGATGAGTCTATGTAAACACTGCTGCATTTCTTTACAATATTTTGGAAGGGGTTTTTTACAATATGTTACGATCTTTTTTCTTTTTTAAAGCTATATATGTATGATCAAAATCAATAATCTACCATGTCAGATAATTACAGTATTTATGGCCTTTATCACCTTCAGTTCAGAACATTTAATTGTATTTTGAATATGACTTTTCTGTACAATCTTCAAAGTCATCATTCCAACAGGAACATAATTATTATTTCTTAACATTGGGATACATGGGGTTAATTAGGATACCTTACTACTTTATGTCTTCTTGTGGCTTGTTTATAAAGGTCCGTAAGAAATCTGGCTTTGGATTTCTTGAGTTTTCTGTGAGAGCTCATCCACTGCATTGCATCACAACATCTGCTTCATGTAAACCTCTTGAAGGTCACTGGGACTCAGCATAGCAAGTAGTAACTAGGGGTTAGCTTGGCTGGTGGAAGCAAGCAAAGGTTCCTCTG
Organism: Acanthornis magna; assembly: GCA_036785705.1. NCBI lineage: Eukaryota > Metazoa > Chordata > Aves > Passeriformes > Acanthizidae > Acanthornis > Acanthornis magna. The sequence continues at coordinate 31,098,805 of JAWUZG010000001.1, forward strand.
CAGAACCTTTCTGACAAGGTCTGCAGTCACTACAAGTGGCCTGTGTATTTCCATGGATATTCAAAATAGTAAATCCAAATGACTCTTGAGATCTACAAACTGGAATACATAAAGAGGAACAGAAAAACCCCAGAGCTATGCTTCCTCCTTTAGCTTTCATTCATTAACAATAGAGAAGTCAGACACAATGAAATAAAATGTGTGTATTTAGACCAGATTGCTTTATTGTTTAGATAACAATTATTTAATAACAAGAGTAAAATTCTATAAAAATTAGCATTTTGCCTCTCTGATGCAGATTGATGGTTCTGAGTAAAACTCAGATAATACAGCTGCATGAATTATGAGACAATTTAATTTAAGATAAAATGTAATTATGTTGCAACACCATCTCTTGGTTTAAGTTACACAGTAGGACAAGGGTTTCTTAAGACAAATTTGATAACCACCTGAGAGGTTTTTTCTTTATTTAGTTGCCTAGTTACAGAGTTTTTACGTATCTATTACAAGGTTAGCCCATTTGTGAGATATCCTAAATATGTTACATCTGAAACTATAGCCTTGGCAATGTAACAGAGACCCAAAGGTTTCTTACAGGAGTCTCTGATATGCATCAGGTTCCATCAAAACCTACAGATTAAGATAATTTTTGGCATACAAAAAGGTCTGGGCTAGGCCCAGACAGACAAAGATCCAGTGTTTCTCCATGAGTTAGTCATTAAGCTGCTTTGTGATTCAATCCCCTTGATACCTGTAATATGCAAAACAAAAGTACATTTTCTTCATTTCTATAAAGAATTTTAAAATCTACAAATAAAAGAGTTTTGCAGCAGAGTTAAGTACTATTATCCTAAGTAGCTCAACTGCTCTATCTATCTATCTATCCATCTATCTATCTATCTATCTATCTATCTATCTATCTTCTATGATTCATAGATTTGCTCTCTTTTTAGTAGTACATTATACAGGGTTTGTGCTTTTTGAAAGCATTTTCAATATTTTCTGCTGTCATGCTCCAGAATTTGCAAGGATTCACTTTTTGGGACTCTGGTTTAGAGCCTGAATTGCCCTGATATCTGCTCCTCTCCTGATGGTCACAAAGGTAACCTTGAAACTGATGGCAGTAATATCTTCCTGTGGCTGCAAATAGTCTGTATTTAGCACAACGACCTGCCTGTTCACACTCCAGGCCACCAGAAAGCCTCGTGTGCAGGAGGCAGAACCGGGCAGACCTAGAGCCAGCTGGGAAGCTGGGACCAGACCAGTCCCAGCATGGAGCTGTTGATGTTGCCTAAAAGTGACCTCTTTCCCTTGAAAAAATTGAAGGGAAAGAATGTGCTGAATAGACATCAGTTAAGCCAAGTCCTGAGGAGCAGACCCTAGCCAAAGGAGAGATGTAATGTAATAAACTCTTCCTTTAATATAACCTTTGTTGAGAAAAATCACCAGTTACTTTCACTGAAAACTTCAAGAGTCAGCTGTCTGTTGGCCATCACTAATTATCATTATCCATCCTGCTCTTGGTAATTCCTAAGGCAGCTCTGAGCAAGCCCAGGTCAGGTCTAGAGGCAGTGTGGGATCTGTGCCCACCTGTAGGTATAATGTTAGCTCGCACTTTTCTCTTATTGTATGTCTTTAAACCATAATTTAGACAACGCATTGCTCTTCTGTTTTTCCTCAAGCCAAGAGTTGACCTCTGTCTTCCCTGCCAGCATTTTGCTAGCTAATTATCAGCTGCATGAACCATACTGATGGGATGAAGGTGGACACAAAGAACTGGGAGCAAAGATTAAGGCCCCATTCTTTCACCTTAGAAACAGCAGTTTGTTTCAGAAAAGCTCATAAGAGTTGCCATGGCACTCAGAGATTGTTTTTGTGCGTTGCATTCTACTGTGTGGTGACTTACATAGAGCTTCTTTTAATTTCCTGACATTTTCAGTGATGGGGCTAAACTATGAATTCTCAGATCCCTGAACTTTGCTCCTATTTTGTGGATTGAGCTCATTTCATTGACTGATAATGATTTTATAATAAGAGAATTGTTTCTCATTAGCAGTGCAGTGACTGCTGAAGGTCTGTGCCGAGCATAGATTACTTACTCCAGTGTGGCCAGATACTTAAATCAACCAAACATTTTAGGTGTCTCAAATGAAGGGTGTTTTATTGAACCGGTTTCCATTAATTTTCACTGTTCTCTGACAGCTGCTACATCAGAGTTTCCTTTCTGTAATTAGTTGCTGCAAATTTGTATATATGAACAGTTTTTAAATATAAAAGGTGGCTGACACTGGTGGTCTTTGTACCGGTGCTGCCAAAGGGATTAGCCCAGCAGGAAAATGGGCAGGGATGAATATGGAAGACCCATAGAAGTGAACTCCTGCAATATGAAATGCCATTTGATGATTTTGATCAGAGCCATGCAGCAATCGCATGGTGTACAACACCCCCAGGTGAGTAAAGCTGTGGTCCACCACAACCAACCAACACTCCTTGGGAGCAGCTCCCTCACACTCTCCTGGCCCCCTCGGACACAAGGCTAACTTTGCTGCCATACATGTAGCAGTCCAGATATACCATGATTATTGCAAGAAGTAATTGACCTAAAGTGCTAGTTGCAAAGAGTAAGGCCATGGAGAAGTGAGGCTGCCAGGCCAGGCTAGCCATTAGAGCTCTCCTATTGACACACCTCCTGTGGACAAGCCACCCCTGTCAGCATAGCAAGTGGCCAGCTTTTCCACTGGCAGTGCCAGCTTAACCAGCTCTCACCATTCCTTTTAGGCACACATTTGTGGCTCCACAAGACTCTCACAGCAGTTCAGCAAAACTCTGTGTGGCTGCTCGGTGACCACCAGATTGAACAACCAACATGGACTAGCAAGAGCTCTCCTTGATTTCCCAACACAATTCACTGTGTCCCTCAACAACAGCTTCACCAGCAGCAGTCATATAACAGTGCAGAGGAAGGAGAAAGCAGGGAGACAAAAAGAGCTTCAATTTAATTAAAGCCATAGCTGACAGCAAAGAAAACATCTGTGGAGCCACCACGTCCACACTGACTGCAGAACAACTGAACCTCCCCTGGTATTTATTTCTCTCTGCAAACTACTGACAGAGCCTGGGAAACCTCCTCAGGCTGAACATCTAACTTTGAGATGGTTAAAGTCAGATTAAAAAACCCAATCCAAAACATCTCTGAGACTTTTGTGGGAAGATACCACATCCTGGTAGCTTGTTTGCTAACCAGGTTATCAAATGCTTCATTTGTGATCATGTGATCATCTCTCTTGGTGCCCCCTCACCACCTACTTTTTTTCCCTTATCCTTTCAAACTGTATTTTGACTTTTTCATTTGTTCTTGCTTCTGTTGTACTTGTTTTCTCCTTTCTTTCGTTTTTTTATCTTCTCTTTTTCCCTCCCCTGGTTTCAGCTTTACATTTCCGTACTTTGTTTTCAATGTGCTGCTGCCTTGTGGGTTGTCACAGTAACACCTCCTAATTAGCTGCTGTGCTACTTATTGTCCTATCGGGTAGAGACCTAATTGGCCTCTCAGTCTCCCTGCTACAACTCCACGGCCAGACCAAAGACAAAGCCTTGGCTGTCCCTTTCCCCTCATGTCAGCAGTCACCATTGTCCTCCTAAACCTTTCTTCTCCCTTACATCCACATGTCTTCAGTGAGGAAGGCTGGAAAGCAGCTCATGTAGCCTCAGAGCCAGCCAGCTTCCTGCTTTGGTAACTCGTCAAAAATTTGCATTCCTCAAAACCTAATTTGGAGCTGGCAAATCTGAAGCCAAGCTTCAGCAGTTGTGTGCACATGTGATTTCAGGCTGGTGTTGCTGACTCCAGGGAGTTGCATGCACCAGAGCCACCCTTGGGCCCGCAGGACCAAAACCTCTGAAAGATGGAAATAGAAATCATTCTGAGAAGTGTAATAAGGGGCGGCTGGAGAGGAGGCAGGAGGAGAAACAGACATGCTCCTCAGTGTTTGCCAAGAGACAGCTTGCTGTTCAATCTGGTTTATAACCATTAGCCTATAAAGAGGTGCTTCTCAGCACTGCTGTGCAGTAACACGGAGGAGTGAGTGCTCTCCAAGTTGCAAAGGGTCTGTGCACAGCCTGTTGTAACCAAGCTGTGTTTGGTTGATGATACGTTTCCTCCAGGTACTGCCACACATAAAAAATATCCTAGATTATTTAGCCCCATTAAAGTAAGCAATTACTATCTTCATTCAGCTGCACTGGCAGGCTAGAACCACTGTAAAGGAAATTCATCTCCAGGATGTCCAAATGATAGAGCTGGCCCCTGTACAATACAGCTTACTGCAGCAGCATTAGCTGCAGTACCTTTCATTCTGCTTACACTGTACAATATTGGGTAACTTGATATTCCTCCAAGTGACATTTAAATTTAAGTCCACAAGAAAGCTGATTGTCATCTTTTGTGAAAACATTACGTGAGAATTTTAGGCCCCTATGTCACTTGATGTAAATCAGCTCTGTGCATAAAAAGCTACTAAACTACCCTCAGACCTTGTAAGGGCTATGATTTTCACATCTTTTTGGTGTGATTATTGTTCAGCCATTTATGTGTGACTCTGATAAACATACTTCTTTGGAATTAGTCCACTTAAAAACGCATTTCCACGATCAGCTTGCCCTTCTTAGCCCTTCTTGACCCCCACTTGGTAATTTCTACTAAGTTATTTTAATCATGTTTATCATTACAAGGCTTCTTAATAAGACAGTCTAGCTTTCCCTTACTGCATGAAACACTGCTGCTGGAGTTTGATTTGCATGACCTAAATGATTTCTGCAATCACTGCTCTCCAGTTGTTTGTCCTGGAGGGACAGTGAAGGATTATACTCCTTTAAAAGCATTTCTATTTAGCAAATGCCTCATTTGCAATAAGACATCAGCATTTACCACATTCATAAAGCAGCTAATAAATTTCATTTCTGCTTCAATTTTCTTGCTTCATAGAAGACCAGAGAAAAAGATTGCATAATTGAGATCCAAGAGCAGGTAATAATTCCTTACCATTAGCCCTTCAACTGCAGGCCTGTAAGCCTGTTCAAAACAGTCAACCAGCAGCTTCCAGTATACATCCTGTCACAAGGACCCTACATGAGGACCTCCATGTCCCACTGCATAAAAAGGAAGACCACTCTACTGAAGCCTTGAACTTCTGTCCCTCATTCTACTGTTCCTTTCTGCCTCAGTTTCCTTTCATTTAAAAATAAAATAAAAAACAGTCATTTAGCACCACAAATACTTTAAATTTGAAGATGATATTTCTTCTATTTGAAGGACTGATCCAATCAATATGAATATCATTATAGAATTAAATTGCTCCTAGTTCAAGCCCATATTTTGGGAACTGGGAACAGAAAAAGTGTGGGGTGAGGTGAAGGGGTGGTGTTCAAGCCTTTTCCAGCTGCTCTCCCAGATGGCAAATTCTCAGTACCACCAACTAATGGAGGTAATACTCTCTGGGCCAGAAGCTATTAAGCTCATTTCCTTTGCTGCCACTGCACGGAGGCACTGAGGAAGAGTTTGGTGAGAGGAAGAAAGGTCTGAAGCTCCCCATCAAGCTGCAGCTATGTAATACAAGTGGCACGATTTTCCTCATAACAGTAAGCTAAATGAGACTTTGAGCTGATTAATGATCATGGCAGAAAAAGAACCAGCAGTGAAAGCATTTATAAGTCACTGTATACCTTCCAGTCCAGCAAAGGATTCTGAAATAAACTAGTTCACACAGTGGTTGTTGCTAAAGGGAGGCATTCACATTGCGTTATTGACTGTTTATTCATACAGGTCTTCACAATAACCACTAATGTCATGTCAAAAGCAGCAGTAATGGATTTACAAGTCTTCTTGAAACAGCCTGTGTCTTTCTTAAAGCAGGGTATGTCTCTGCCATGTTTCTGTAATACCTAGGACATTGATATTGGACCATTAGACCTCATCATAGTAGAAGGAGTAATTATTTTATAATCCTTATAAATAGAATATAACTGTATAAAAATTATTTCCTTGTCTCAGCTTCCAGATCTAGTGATGCAACAGCATTCAGCTCCACAGTTCTTTCATAAAACAGAACTGTTTCTGGCAAAGGGAAGGATCTTCTTTGGGAGAACATTTGTTTTTTTCATCTGTCATTGAATCCAAAAGAACTTCTCCCTCAACACCACCAGCAGCCTAGAATATTGCTTCTTGGAGCACAGCACACTTTCCTCCGCACTGCAGGCCTACTTTAGCCGTGGATAAAAAAGCAGCTGAGCCAGCAGACACTTGTTGAATTCTGAGCATTCTCCATCACCCACCACAAGCAGTGAGAGCAGCTTGGCTGCTGGCTGTAACAGGAGCAACACAGAAGGCCGATTAACAGAGTAGACTTTAGGGCGTCTTACCAGGTTACACACTCGCACACAAGTACACACACAAACACTCACACAGAAGTATGCACACATGCACACAGGAAAAGTAATAGTGGCTCAAGAGAGAAAAAAGCAATTTATAATGTTTCCACCGTGCAATGTCACAGCAAATTCGAAGACAGACAGCTCCCTAAAACGTGGCAAATGGCCATAACTGGAAGTCTCACTATTAGCAGACTGTTTCCCTGCTAAATTCGTATTAAAGAGGAAATCACAAAATCTGTTGTCAAAAAAAAGAAGAATCCCCTACAGAGCCAACACTCTTAGAGCAGGTGAGGTTCACAGTAAATTGATACAGCTCATGCAACATCAGGTAATATGAGGTGTCATTTACAAAAAAAAAAAAATTGGCAGAAAACTTCAGGTCTGTTGGCTGAAACAAAAAAAGCAATCAATACATGTTGGCAATATTTACCCTCTTAGAGTGCTGCCAAATGTGAATTTGCAGGAATGTATCAGCTGCTTTGAACTGATCTTTGACTTAGTCTCTTCATAGACGAATGTGAATTGAAACTAGAGTGATCCACATTACAGAGAAAGAGATATGGCAGGAATGCACAGGGTCACCCCTATTATTTGTTCTTGCCGTAAGAGTCACTGCAGAAAAAATTAGGTCAGATACAGTTTCCAAAGGGATTAAGTGAGGTAAATCAAATTGATAACAGAATATGAGTCTGAAAAAACTCACTGTGTCAGACTTGATCACCCTCTACCTGGAATAAAACATAGATTTTTTAAAAATTAGAATAGAAATTTTGGATTTTACAAGAAAGAGCCCACATCTGATACATTATCTGTTTCCAGCTCTCTCAGTCTCCCTTCTTCTCCTCCATCAGGCAGTGGCTTTTAGATGCACCGTTCTCCCCACCTCTGAAATACAGACTGAGGCTCCTATAGTTGTTTTATGGCATGCTGCAAATGAACAGTAAAGAACACCTAGAAGACAAAAACACATCCTGTGGCAATAAAAATTAGGCCAAACATGATTTTTGGTTATTTAATTTGATGCCTGACTGTTATTACAATCCAAGTGCTATGAAAATTCCACTGAAAAACAATAATTATTTCAAATAGCTGGTCCTAATTAAAAGCAGCAGAAATGTCCCACTAAATTAATGATACATCCCATTCAGTGTTTTGTCTCCAATAGAAAATGCCTTCAATGGAAGATGTTGTTCATGGCAAGCATGTGAGTCTAGACACTTTCTGCATTCCATTCTTCTACATCTCCCAACAAGCAGAATTGCTGTTGTAGTACATCTGATGGTGCATCGCTGCCTAGTGCTGTTAGCATGTTTGCTGACGTTTAATCTGCAAATTTGTCTCATCTCTTTTTGTCCTGCTGGTACATCCCACCTTCCCAACCTCTCACTTGTGTAACACATCAAAGCCTTCCCACTCTCCTCCATCTTTGCAAGGAAAGCCCAGCTGACTCAGAGACTGACCCTGCGCCATGAACAACAGCATGTGAGTCCCTTCCTGGAGCAATGTCTTCCTTCTCGTTCTGCAACATTTCTTCTTCCAAGAAATAGTTTGAAACTGAAGAACTGGTTTCTGTGTAAGAGCAAAGGCAGGAGAGTAAAATTAGCCATTTGCAAGTTGCCAGCAGAAACAGGGCTCTCCTATGGTCATACAGAATTTTTTAAAAATTAAGCAACAAGCTTGAGACATGGAATAAATCAAAGAAAAAATGAACTTGTTCTAGGGCTTTTGCTAGCATTTCTAATTGTGGAAATAAATGAGAAAACTGTCAAACGGAATCTCTTTGATACGACTGCATTAAAAGATAATTTCCATTCCCCAGATGCATGATCTAACTCCTAATGAAAGGTGTGTCCTGAAGGACAGAATCTGGCCTTATGTGAATCTAATGAACCCAACATCTTTAGCAAGCCTCTCAAATACTTTTTTGTTCTGCAAAGTGTTTTACTGTACTGTTTACATGAAAGAAGCTGTACAACAAAAATGAGTCAGATTAAATGCTGTAGGGCCAGATTTCATCTGACCTTCCATGATACCCTAGTAAAAAATTGAGGGAAAGTCTTGTACAGGGAGTATTTCTTTTTATTGCATGAAACAGCAGGTCTTCTTCCTCACTAGGGAGGAAACAAGGAATCAGGTCTAACTTCTCTCTGCAATGGAGGAGATACTGAAAAGTTGAGACCATCAGCATATTTCCCCCACATAGCAACACTAGGAAAAACATTGCCCAAGGTACAGGTTTTAGTAGTATTATGATGTGATTTTTAATTTGTTATCAGAACCCTTTAAATGTGCATGGTAGAGAAGGAGATATATTTTCAGCAGCTCAGTTAATAAAACAAGGTTCCCATTTACATGAACATTCATTAGGAAGGTCTGTTAACCTGTAGATATGGCCAGACTCTACGTAGTGGCAAGCCTGACAGAAACTGAATTCAGAATTCTGTGGCTGCCCTCCTCCTGATCACTAACAGCCAGCTTTAAAGCAGTTTTAAAACCACTGACTGCAACCCAGCAGCAGAGCAGCACAACCATAAGGCCAGGCAGAAGGAACTGCTGCTGCACAGACACTGTAGCTGTTAGCTCTGATCTAGTTGGGCTACCGGAGCTGTCTCGCACCCTTGTGCCTGGCTTTGGGGTCCCACACTGGGAAATTCACTGCTGTGCTTTTCGCTCCCATGGGCATGACGGAAGACAATCAGATGGACCTCACAGCAATGTCTCTGGACACACACTTCACACATATAAACATGAATATTCCTGCTCTGCTCCAAAGAGTTGCTAGTTAATGTATATGCAGTTTTCATATAGGGCTTTTTCCTTAGCATTGATGAGTATCTGTGATTCTTATACTCATACTTTATCAGCCAATAAGAATGGAGCCAGCACCATTTTACACTTGGCCCACAGGTTCCTGTGAGTAAAGAGTACTCATCATCTTCTACCATTGCACCCAGTAATTATCTTCAGGATAATTAGCATCTGTATCTTGGAGATCTCCATCAAGATTCTACTTTCTATTGTGAACTATAACTATTAGGTTGGATCTTTGTCTGGTATAAACTGGCATAGCATCCTTAATTAATATCTTTTCCTCTCCATCTGATCTGGGAGGAAGCCTTAGGAATATTTGTTGTTAAGGGATACTCAAGGCAGCTATGAGCTGTAGAATTGAGTCTCCCAAAATCTGATTATGCATTCCTTGTGCACTCTGAGCTCTGAAAGTTATAGCTTGGTTGTAAATATATGATCAAACCCTTGACTTGTTTAAATAGAGGACTATGTGTTGCATAGAATGCAGGTATCATTAAACTGCTAAACTTTGCACTGATAGAAACTGGGGTTTTTTAAGACAGAAGAAATTATTTTCAAACCTTGAAGCTTCACAGACAGTATCTATGATGCAAGAGTGTGTGGTCTGCATCCTTGCCATTTTAATCAGTATAATAATAGGGGATTACTTTGTATCATTTAAACAAGTTTGCGTATCATCATCTTGCAACCAAAATACCAGCAGCACTTCATGGATCTATGTCAGCTTGAGAACAGATGAGGTAATTATTATTATTATTACTCCTCTTTCTCTGTTTGTTGTAGCTATGGCCTGTTTCACGTTTGCAGCTGAAACACGACTGCAGCCTATTGTAGCAGCAGATCTATGTGCAACCTAGGGAGCCAGCAGTGGGAACAGCGAAATCATGTCCCCACTTCCTTTCAGCGATAAAAGCCTTAGGATAAAATGTCTGTAAAGACGAGAGCTACTGAATGACCTGTTCAGAGGAGTGGAAGCAGGCTGGGATTGAAGTCTAGCTATTTATCTCTTCCTACAGCAGATTTGTGAGTGTTTGCCCTGGAAAGAGGAGAGGCTTCAGAAGCGATCAGCATTCACAAACCACAGTGTTAGATCTGAAGTGTTAACACCTTTCTGTGGTCCTGTGTTGTGTTTGTAAAAAGTACAGTAACTGCTGTCTGCAGATAAATGTTCACTACATGCATCTCACAACTTTTGGGGAATCTATTAGTAATAACGAGGAAGTTTCTGTACCTCATAACATTTCTCTGGATTAAAGTAAGATATGCCAATTCCAGGACAACTACATTTTCAGGCACATGTAATCCACTACAGTTATTTTGGTTAATTTTCTTCTTGCAAATAAGTACCACTAGTACTAGCTAGCATGTTGTTGCAATCCTCTTAAGATCCTTCTTGTCACATATAATTTATGCACAGTTTCAGTTATTATTATTTCATAGCCCTGTATAATAATTGCATATGGTATAGGTATGTGTTAGTATATGTATGATGTTGTCACAGTAATGTATGTTGTATAAACAAATGGTAAATATTAGTGGATATATTACTTGATACATAGTGGATACATTAGTGGATTATACTATTTGATACATATATGCACAAGGCAGTGATGGACACTTTGACATAGAGTTTGAGGCACATATGAATAAAAATTTGAGAAATAAGATAAAGGAGCTACAGTCAAGATATTCTATCAGTATCCAAATTGTTAATGATAAAGTATTTTTGAGGACAGATTAAGATAAAACTACCCAAAAAAAGAAAATAGTAATCAACAATCAAGCTATATTTTCTCTTCTTTCCCCCTTAGAATGACTTCGATTTTTACAGTATTCAGATGGATTCCAACATATTCAGGAACTATCATCAGACCACTTGTCATTCATGGGGAAATATAACAAGACTTGTATATCAGTAAATGAAACAGGAACATCTGATAATGCCAGCATAATATCAGTACCTTCTATTTAATTTGGATGCAATTAATCTGGAAGGACGGCAAGGTCCCAGGAAACCAAATTTCCCTAGTTTTACACAGCAGAAATAGATGTAATTTACTGGAATACTGGCCTCATTTATGTGGGACAGACCTTCCAGTTGGAGTTTCCAAGCACCCCAACATTTTCATTTCACCAAACTTCCTATAGTGTATATATATCTATTTTCTGTGCTGGCAGTTACATGAGCTGTGAACTGCAGGTGTAGTGACATGGGGTACACAGCCTCTGCACTTGAGCAAGGGGAATTGCAGGACATTTACAAGAAGATTGGGGTGACATATGCAGGAGGACAAGATGGTGGATGTGTAAAAAGGAACAAACATACACTGAAGATATGAGAGGCAAAGAAGGTCATCTTCAAAACACTCCTTGTCAACAACACACAGAGAGGGCAACCACAAGGTCTCCTGCTCCAGTGGAGTTATGATCCATTTTTGAATCCATGTAGTGGCCATGAATGGCTTAGAAGCTCCTCACTTCCTGGATTTGTTCACTGTAATGACTGCAAGCACAGGGATGGTAGCTTGTTTTAAAAAGCTGCTTAACTGGAGAGTGAAGATATCTACTGGGATGCCTCTGTTGAGTGTTGCATCTTCCTAGTGCCACCCTCAGCTGCTGGCAGCTGTTGCTGGCACTAGCCAATACTTGGGCATAAATAAATGTCTTTTACTGTCTCTGCATGAGGTATTCAAAAATTAAAAAAGGGCAGGTAACTCCCTAGCCTATAAAGCTGCTATGAATATATTGACATTTAACTATTGTGACTTAATCAAGATTTGTAAATACATTACAATGAGCAAGTGATGCACTCAGTGTCAATTAAAACAAGAGGATGACACAGCACTGAGCTGATACTAGCCAAAGATATTTCTTGATGATCTGAAAACCACACCTATCTACTGGTGATGCTTGGGGCAAATTATTTCCATAGGCTCAAACAATTAGAGATACCCTTCGGAATGATGTTTATCTAACGCTGCTTTCTTCACAGTAAAGACTGTTAATGCAGCAGTTGAGCAACTCCAGGAAGGCACAGTTATCCTGAGATAATCAGGAGCCTGAGGGCTCAGAGGCAGTCAGCTGTGTTCTCTGCCCCAATTTCATCGGTATATTAAATTAAAAAAAAATCTCTATGTTAATACATCATGAAGGTCAAACATTTCATTGCAAAGAAATGTGGAAATTCAAAAACAGGATTCCCAGAGCAATTCTAACGATATGTTTACATGTATATAGGTACAGTGCATTATCCCAAATATTATTAATATTGTCACTTAAAACCTATTAGACTGTAGACAAATTATTAGGGAACTGATGTATCAAAATTGTGCATTTATTTTTTTGCCTACATGTATATGTTTATGAAGCGTGTGGGTAAGAAAATAACCAAATCAATTTCACTTTGGAGATGTATTTAAAAATACTCTTTGACTAATTTTGTAATTAATTTGCATATTATGCAATTGCTTATATGGGAGGGCAGAACTAAGGTTCATCTGTCCATCTTACCAATTCCATGTAACTACATGGAACCTGTTTAATGTGATACTGGTACCAAACCACAAGACACTGAGTATATGATATGTTTTCAATTGTCTTTTAGGGAAATCAGTTTCCATATAGGTTCAGCTGGCATGCTTTTTGCCACTGATATACTCAAAGAAAATGGGGCTGACATTTATTAGTAGTGTTTAGGATTCCTAATTATGGTCTAAGCTGCCTTGGACATATCCTAGCAAAGCTGGAATGAGCTGTAACTAGCTGATGGGCATCTATATGACAGAATGGTTCATGACTCTCTTGTGCACAGGTAGCTTATTATAGAGCACAACAGTAATGTATCTCCAGAGTGTAAGCTGGACAAGTACACGCTCAGCATTTCATCATGGTTGTCACGTATGTGGCAAGGAGTCCTGACTGACTGCCCCCCCTACATTGTCATCTGAGAGAGCCATCTAATCACACTTTGGCTAGATGAGCAAAAATCCTGTGTATGGAAAATTCTGAGAATTACTGGCCCAGTGACTTGTTGACATTTGGTGTTCTTTGTACACTAAATACAGTGGGCACTTGTGTTCACTTTCTGGAGTCCACGTCCCTTCATGAACAGCTTAAACCATGCTGTTGGGAACTAAATGTTCCTAATGCTTTTGGGAACTAAAATATAATGTTATGCCTAGAACAGGGCAGATACAAGGAGAGTAGGAAATGGGCTAACCTGGGAAAGCCTGAAGCACCTCAGAATTTCTTCTATAAAAGGAAGGATTACCCCCCGAGGACTTTTCCTCCATTACTGAATGCCAGAGACAGAAAAAAAATCACTTAAATGATAAAAAGCTATTGGCAAGAACCGGCTATAAAATGACTGTTATCTACAAGCCACTGCTCTTTCTCTGAATCCACTGTTATGTACCAGAACTGTTAAATAACAAGGTACTAATCTAAGAGTGTTTTCAGGTTAAAAAAACCTACAGTCCTCTATAGCACTGAAGGAGCATAAAGAAATACCGTAAGAGTAAATGCTGATCTCTGAGCATAAATTTCAGTATTGTAGTGGATGAAAGGAAATTTAAATACCATTTTGAAGTTGATTATATCACACAACTCCACCCTAGAACTAACTTGCAGTCTTCAAACTACCGTGTTAAAGCAAAAAGGGAGACAAGATAAAAGATAAAGAGAAGAAGGGGGAAGGGAAAAGTCGCTATTTTATTAAATAATGGGGTTATGTAGAATAAAGGTTAGACAAAATTATAGGAGTTAGAGAAAGACAGCATGAAACCCATTACTTGAATTCATTGTGGCCTCACTGGGGTCTAAAACTCACATAATTTAATGATTTTTAAGGAAGAATGGAAAAGGAAAAACGTAGAATACAAGAAAAATTAGGAAAAGCAGAGAGGAAAACTAACAATTCAGGTGGCAACACCAATAAAACAAATTAGAATTTTTATTTTATGTTACATCATTAAAATCATGGCCCTGTGTCTTCTTTCACTTGAATTGAATTTGGAAATGCCACACAGGGCATACAAACAGGCTGCACAACTTGCATGGCCTGTGGAGTATCACCTTAGCATGTGAAACACAGCACCAGGGCAACAGGAGTATTATTTTAACCAAAGGAAATGCAACACCAGGGCAACAGCTTCCATTCTGTCACCATCTTCAGTAGTGATTCACAGGCCTCCTCTTAACCCAGCCTCCTCTGAATGTTAAAATCCTGTCTAGAGTTCAAATTTTATGCTGCTTGAGGTTGAAAAAGAAGATTCTGTGTAGTGCAGAGGCAATTAAAAATCTTGGGACTTCTGAATTTCTAAGAAAGGGAGAGGACAGCATTTTCCTTTCAAATGCATATTTTTATTGATAAAAAGTAAATATAACAACACAGATATCTCATGGGAATGGGATATTACAAAATCTTCAATTTGAAGTTCAGCAGAACTGCATAATACAGCAGTAGTAAAATGAAAGTATTCATAAAATAAGTCTATTGCACAGATCATCTATTCAGACTTTCAGGACAGTTGGGGAACAAGAAGGGATTTGACCCCTTAGTCCTTCTAAAGGTGACAGCAGAAAGGTGGAATAGGTTGTAGACCTAGCAGTTAATAAACCACCCTGAAAGGCGAGCTAAAGTGAAGCAAACAAGCTGCAGAGAGGGAGCAAGTGAAAGGAGGCAGAGTGGGGCATCACCTCATCTCTGCACAGATGCCATCGATTACCACTGTTTCATATGACCTGAAAAAACATCAAAACTTTCCAGATCAGACTGTGAACCATGGCCTGTGCCAGATGTAGCATCTTATCTGGAGATGGTTTGAATGTATGCACTTACCCAAAATCAACATTTTCCTGGTTTTACACTGGTTATTTAGAGGATACAAAACTTGACTAAAACATTATCTTCTAACCCTAATATATACAGTTTGATTAGTGGTAAACACTTCAATAAAATTACTGTTTCAGAGGTCTGCAATTTATGGACTTCTTAAGAAACAAGTAAAACGAAGAAATTTTTATCAGCTAAAAAACCTGCAATGCGCTCATTTTGAAAAAGGAAAAAAAAAATAACCTGATTTTTGGCTAGCTTTAAAAGACAAGGCATATGTTTATTCCTTAGTGTAGATTTTAACTATACTCATTAAGACCTCTCACATGATTGTAGCTTCAGCAACAGCTTCCATGGCCAGAGGAAAGATATGGCAGAACAAGGCCACATCTACTGAGAAAGCTAAGACAAAAATGATCTAACAAAGTTATGAAATAAATTCTTTCTGTGCCATACATTTTGTTCATCTAACCAAACTGAGTACAAAAACTAATGAATGGCTAATGTAAATAATGATTTTCCTGTGAATGCTTTTGACCCGTGTTAATTAAGGCTTCATTCTGAAGTGGTCAGAAACAAAAAAGAAGCAAAGAAAAGTCACTTCCACATCTATATGTCAGTGTAAATTGCTGTGTTAATTGGGATATAATTCTGCTGCTAGGGAAAGCAGGACAAAAACCCTGAGTATTTTTAGACCTGCCGTTGTTAAATATACTTGTTCCTGTCTTATTATTGACATGAACCAGAAGTGAATATATATTTTAAATGCAAGTATTGCTAAATGTTGCACATCCCTCAAGGGCTGAATTTAGGTCCTGGGTACAAAGCTCATTAAAATCAACAGGAACCTTTCTTCTGTCTCCAGCAGAGTCAGAACCTGGATATAAATGAGTATGCTAAAAAGCAGTAACAATGAAAAAGGGGAAAAAAATCAAAACACAAAAGAAGGGTACAATAGTTAAAATGTTGTTACTGACATCCAGTCATAAACATGCTTCTACCAAGTAAAAATTCTGTACTTTCATGTTCTCATAAAGGAGAGTGAAAAGTACTCACTTTTCCTGTACTTGATACCACTACCACTATGGACCCAATGCTATAATTGATCAGACTGTTCTGTTTTGCTCAATGCACTATTCGAAAATATCTGGTAATGGGGTAAAGAAGGACATTCTTGGGAATAGTGCAGAAATACAAATGAGGAAACTACTCCTTTACAACTTTATACTGACACATTGTGATCAGTCGTCATCATAACTTAACTCCCATTGCACCCAGTCCTTTTATGGAAGACTTTGAAGAACTATCCAGGTATCACAGGAGCTGGTGATTCAGAAAGTAGTAAGCTCTTTTCTGCATCATGCACTGCTTTAAGTGTTTTCCTGGAAAAGCAGAGAAGTAAAACTTCTGGAGCTTTGAAACTGTGAAAATGTGCCTGTGACTTTCAGGTTTTTTTGAGAGAAATATTCACCCATATCCTGGACAGATTTTCCTCCAGGTAATTACATTCCTTCTTTAGTTCCAAGTGGATACATTACTCTTCATTTACACTTTTAAAGCACTTATGTTGCTGTGACAATCTTGTTCCTTATCTGATGAGCTGGGTGGCCAAAGCAATTTCAAAGTCCTTTTCAACAGAGGATAAAATAAAGTAGGCTTTTCCTTTTACCAAATGAATCCTTATTTTTAAGAGTTTAAATTCCAGAGCTCAGGACATTTTCTTGAATCCCTCTGCAATTCAGAGTACTGTGCATTCACAATAGCTATGTTGAGAAACAGCTATTCCTTGTTTTATCTGTAGTAACTGCAGTGATATAAAAGTAGCCTCTCAAAGACAGAAGAAAATAGATTAAAAAATTAGACCCCTGTAAATAAATGCTGACATTTGCAATTTAAATTGCAGTAGTGTCCATTGCCTGCCCTTCCCCAGCTTAAAAAAACAAAGGCAAATTTTGTTCCTCAAAGCCATTATCACAGGGGAGGGAAGGAGACAAATCACAAGATAAAAGGAGGACTATATTGTATGAACAAATAATAGGATTTTGGCCAAGGATAAGGAAAAGGGTTAGTTCAGTAAGAGATTTTGGCAGATAAATTGAAGAGTCATGGAGCATCCCTTTGAGATAAGAAAAAGCATTCATTTAAGATTATTTGGAGGAGGAAGAGGAGCAGTGACAGAATTTTCCTCAACAATGAGGTAAATGTATGGAAAGTGAAAAAAAAGTTTGGAAAAAAAATCTTCATGTTACGTTTCAGTCAAGCTTGTGATTAAACCAATGTTTAAACAACGTTGATTAGCAAATGGCAATACATCAAGAAGATGCAAAGAAGAGACGTTAAAAAGCAGAACTGCATAATGGAAGCTATGTCAGAAGTGAAGATGATGAACGAGTAGAACCAATAATTATCAGTTGAAAAACCTCAGGCTGAAGCTGTATCAACAGATACAAAAACACAGAGAAATTGCTTTTAGTCTGGAGGGGAAGGCACATCCCTGAAACATCTCAAGGTTCCATCCAGACAGACAGGTATTTCCACTCTATGTGACTAAATCTTCCGAGTATGGACAAATAACAAATGAAAATCATGTTGAAGGATAAAGAATGATAAAAATATCTCGCATACCTATGTCTCAAAAATAACAGACATTTTTCTTTAGTGTTGAAGAAGTTTTCTCTTTACTGTTCTCATGATCCAAAGCACTTTCTGACCTAGTAACCATTCTCTTGCTGGAACAGCCAACTGGTCGAGCTAAGAACTGATCCCTTTCAGTCCATTCATCTTAAAAGATGAGAACTTTGCTTCCACTCTGAAAGCAAAGTATCCTCTTAGGTTTGTCAAATCACATTTCTTTTCCCTTCAGGACAAATTTCTAGAAAAGCTCACAGCTAGCTGGCATGCAGCCAGCACTGTATCCCTGGCACCACATACCCATTTAACTTTAGAGTTTGCTGGCACAAGCCAGCTCTGCATTCTGTCCCAGAGATGGCTGTGTTTCAGCAGTAATGAAACTGCAATATACATAGTGCCACATTCTTCACTCCAACACCCATGCAGCCCCAGTGAAAACAATGCAGGCAAAGTTAGGAAAATTATATGGAGGTGACCAAAGGCTGCCCTGCCAAGCTTTCATTAAATAATAATTTCAAAAAATATTACTTTGTTTTCCCCAAATAATCTATCAACCCCCACCTTACTCCCCCACTAATTCCACAGGACTTGGAAACAAGACTTATCAGTATTTTCCTCCTCTTCTTCCATCAGAGGAGATCTTCTGTGTTCGCTTGTTCCTCACCAGAGCCATGACATTATCAGATGGCTCACTGTGTTAGTGATGAGCAGACTGAATTACCTCCATCTAAGCACTGATCATTGAAATAAAAGGGTTTTGAAGTACATGCAGGCAATTTGTAAATTGGGAGACAGAAATTACAGCGCAAAGGACAAGTGCTACAGTGCTTTGGAAAGGTCTATTTGTCGTGAAGATTTATATTCACAAGCAGGTCTCTTTGGCTTTTTGTTCAGTAAACAGGCTGTTGAGTATTTTACCTTCTTCTTTTAAAAATTACAGATCAATGGTGGGCACAGGCAGGCCCACTAAGGAAAGCTGAAGCATCTCTGTTGTTCCTATTCAACACAACAGCACTGTGGCCATATCCCCCTCATTTCACCCATATTCCTGGTTCTCAGAGGAGTTGCTCTGTCACAGGGAAACCTCTGCACTTGTTCAGCTGCTTGAGTGACCATCGGCGATTCAGCACGTACAAAACTCTGAGCAAGCTGAGCAGAACAAGCCCTGTGAAGTACCGGGTGAGTATGTTTAACAAGCACACCAATTGCTATTTGCCAGTCACACTGATATGAGTAAAGCTGGTTTAAGAATTGTGCTGAGGATTAGCTAGATGATTCATAGGAAAATCCAAAATTAAGGGCCCAATTTACATTCAAAGTATGTGGCTGAGAGAGGTGGGGAAAGGGAACACTTGGTCTCTTGCTTAGAATGAATCCTAATTGCCTATTTCTTCTAGTTACAGTGATCAATCTCCAAACATGTCTATATTAAGCAAACCATATGTGTATATATGTGTATATACACTTCCTTTAAAATACTAAGTTCCAGATACCCCTGTATGAAACTCAAAACACCAGAATCTGCTCACGGGATATTCACTCTGACTCCTAAAGGCCCCCTTCCTCTTTTCTTAATGTATAGCAAAGAGGAGGATTTGCCACGGTGCTTATAAAACGCAGGACAATTAAAGGCACACTGTAAAATACTATTAGATTAAAGACATGTATCTGTTCCTGGAACACTGCAAGTTGTGATTAACCTAGTTCACTGAAGAAAGTTGTGAGGGCTGATGATATATCTTTGTTTGTTCTTTTCCTTTGAATATTTTTTGGAGCTGATAATAATACCTAGTGACAGGAAAAAATAAGGACACAAGTATTTTTCTATCTGATGAGCTAACATGCTACACAGCTAATAATTGCGTGAAATGCTCTTCTGATTTTCACTTGAGAGGCTGTATTTCACCTATTTTGACACCTCTCATTAATGATTTTTGCCCTGCATAGGATGCCTTGCTGAGAAAGGACTGGTTTCTATGGTCTTGATTTCTCACAACCAGAGCTCTCCTGCATTATCTATCATTTACAGGGATTCATTATCAAAAGACTGCACGAGGGTTTAAGCTGTAAAACACCAAGAGATTTGTCTGGACTTTGGAAGAGATTTCATGACGCTCAGGATTTGGGAGTAACACTGTAAAAGAAAAATATTTTTTAAATGTGTCACTTTCTGGATGCCCTGCATCTCGATGAAGCCTCCCCTATAAAGGGCAGTGCATTTCACTGGTCATCCTTTGACTCTGCTCTGAGCTCGAGCATCTCCCACGGATTCGCTCGAAGTCGTTTGGTCTCCCTTTTCTATCTCTGTCCTACAAACAGAAAGCCTCTGCTTCCTCCACACCCACTCTCCTTGCCAGAAGCCTCACTGCAACTTCCTGTCAGTTTTATACTGCCGTGGACTTCCTCTGAGCACAAGTTTTATCTGAAAGCACCACATTAACTATTTGCTTGCTAAGTGTTTCCTAGAAACGTAAATGCTCATTTATTTTTAACCTTTATCAGCTAAACCCTTTGTAACTGGAAAATATGAGTGACAGCGGGGAAAAAAGTGATTTACACAATTTAGGACTGAAGTAACAGGCTAAGAAATACCGTAATTATTTGCAGGCATTGGGAAACCTACTTTGTATCAGCAAGACTAATGACAGACTGTTCACATCCAGAGGCATAATGATCCATATAAAACCAGCAGTATGTGGCATCTCTGAAACACCCTTCACCAATGGAACTCAACACCCTTTTAGAAAAGCAAGAAATACTGCACTGGCATTTACGTTTCCAGCTCTTTACGTTCTTAATTAACTTTAAGCAACCACAATGTGTTTCTGGCGCACCTCCGAGCCGTGACTAACCCACGGCCCGCACCCGGAGCGCAGCACAACTCGGCGAGAGGGACGCCGTTATCCCAAGGAGAACTCGGCCCCCCCGCGCCCCTCAGCGCCCCAGGGCCGGGGGCGGGGCGGCCGCGCGCGTGCGCAGGGGGCGGCGCGGCGGGGTCACCCCTCCCTGCGCCCGCCCCTCCCTCCGCCCCCGCCGCGCCAGAGCGAGGCTGGGCGTGCGGCGTCACGGCGACGGCCCCGAGCCGCGCCCCGGCACAGGCGGCGAGCGGAGCCGAGCGGAGCGCAGCGGGCGCAGCGCAGCGGGATCGGCCGGCGAGGCGGCGGCGGCGGCGGGCGGTCGGCGGGGAGCGGAAGCGCTGTCCGGTGGGTTGCGGCGGGCGGCGCTGCCGGGCCGGGCCGGGCCGCCGTGGTGGGGAGCGGCGCGGCGCCTCTGGTACAGGTGGCGGGGCGGGGTGGGGTGGGGGCGGCGGCGAGAGGGGGGGGCGGCGGCGGCGGCGAGCAGCGCGCTCTGAGGGAAGGGGCACCAGTCTGGAACATGGCGGAAGAGGAACCGGGAGCCGCCGCCTCGTCCGGCCTCAGGCGTGGTGGGACCTCGAGGGGATGGGGGGAGCGGGGCGCTGAGGGGCAGCCGTCGCGGTCGGGCCCAGGGCCCGGCCCTGCCCTTCGCCGCCGCCCCCCGCCCGCCGGTCCCCGGAGCAGAAGTTGGAGCGGAAGCGGAAAGTTGTAACCCCGCGGGTCGGGGCCGCGACGTGGGGCCCGGACGGCCGCTGGGAGGGGCGGGTGACGCCCGGCTCGGCCCCGCCGCGGGCGGGGGAGAGAGCGGTGCCCGGCGGCCGCCGGCGTTGGTCAGCGGGAAGTCCGAGCCGAGCCCCACCTAGTCCGGCCGCGGGAGAGGAGCTGCTCGCTCTTTCCGGCCGGTGTGTGGGGGCGAGGCGGGGGGGGTCATCCCGGGCGCGGCCGGCCGGGGCAACCCGCCGGGGCTTGTGCCTGGGGTGACCACAGAGCGGGACAAATAGACAGTGCCGTGGCCTACGAGTTCCCCTCCTGCTTATCATAAAATGAAAAGGGAATGACAGGGATGTTCGTCTCGTCTAATCACCCCACCGTCACCCGTGTCAAAGCAAATGGAAGAATTTGACTGACACTTCCTGCGCCAAACCCGTCTAATGAGTCTGAGATCCTTGCACCCTTCTCCGTGCGTTGGTGAAGAAGCAGTGGAAGGAAAACAAAGTTTACAGAGAGGAAAATAAAACCAAATCTGACTGTTTTCACATTGGCCCTAGATTACAAAAGAGAATGAGAAACCAAGGTTTTCTGCGCAAAAAGAATAGTGTGCTTTTACTCCCATTTCCATCTTAAAGACATGGGTTGTGCTACACAGGGTAAATGAAACAAAAAAAGGAAAGTCTTTTTCTGTACTGTTTTGGGGTATGATAGTAAGGTAGTACAGTTCCAAGAGAGGGTATGTCAGAGATGCCCAACTTGAAAATCACACAGGTCATGTGTGTGTTCTTGCATTTAGATGTTTTGATTAGTGTAATTGTAATTTTCCACGTGTAACAGCTACATCTTCCCCCAGTCTGAGATGTGTAGACAGTGTATGACAAAGACTTTTCAATACTCTTTCACAGTGAAGTATACATTGAAATTGCTGTTATAAGAAAAGGAAACAAGAAACACTCTTCCATTAATTATAATTAAAAGGCATTGAAGCAACCACATTGCCTTAAAGAATAACCATTTAAAAACAAGTGTATTTCCCTTTGGAAAGAGTCTCATCTCTATGAAAAACTTTGAACATTAATCAGATTATTACCTTTTGGATGACTTGCCTCTGTATTAAAATCACGAGCTTTTGGGAGGAAAATAACCCAGCCAAACTTGGTACAGTTGAGCATTTTCATTTTTTTCTTCTTTGCATCTTTTTTTTACTCTTGCTCAAAATCTATCCTGTAGACTTCATTCTAGGTAAAAATGAACTGAATGAATAGTGGGGAATACTTGGACTATTCACATTAAAGGCTTTGCAAAAATAAACTTTAACTAATTAGATGCGCTATTTTATTCCTTTGGTACCTGTATGTTTTCAGGGATGCTTCTTGTAGTGATATGAACTACTTCTGGTTTAACTTAGAGCTGTAGTGTAAAACTGTATTATTATCTGTACCCAAGTAACTGAGTTTGGAATTACACTGTGCAGTATAAGTGCCATGTATCATTTTTGGAGCAAAGATGATCATACTTGGAGCACCTGTCTGCCTGGGGATGAAATAATCTACAAAACAGAGTTAAAAGACAAAAAAAAAAAAGTAAACCCAAAACTTTTATATGGGAGGAAGAAAAACTAATAGTCTTTTTACTGCCTGTACCTGTGCTTCTATTACTATATACGTGCACCAGATAAGTTTTCTGAGTGGAATTAAAATTGTGCTATTTTGTTCCAAAGCTCTGCTGTAGGACAGTTCATCAAAAATAAATCTGAAGTGAGCCATGACAGTTCTTTTTGTGCTGTGCCAGTTTTTGCAGAGTAAAACTGACTGTCTTTTTAATTGAGAGCCTTTCTGGAGCAGAGGCAAACAGATGGGAATCTAGGTGAGGGCCTACGAAAGGAGAAAGAAACTGCTTGTATGGCTGAGGAAGGAAGTGTGCTGAAGACTACACTGTAGCTTGTGATCTAACAGTTAGTTAATGTGACAGGGAACTAAAATAAACAGTTGTCCACCTATCATCTGGGATGTGGGAAGTGCAAGAGTCACATAAGTACTTGAGTACTTGATGCTTACTGCTACAGTGCCAATCCTGTCATCCACAGAGCTCTGCTAGCTGCTCGGGGCTAGGTACAGAGAGGTGCTCTTAAGGATAAGAATATCTTACTGATAAAAACAGGCACTCTGTTGTCCTTGGGTGTATGCTGAGGGGGTAGGCTGATCCTTTGTGAATTGGCCTTTCTAGGTAATGCTTAGATGACAGTTTCAGATACCTGACTGACATTTGAGAGTGTTCATCAGGTTAGGCTCAAGTTGTGAGTTTTAATAAAAATTGCTCTCTTAGTAAACAGATTACTCAGGATATGCTGTGTGACACAAGTTTGTGTTTAGCTTGTGGTTGCAAATGCTGCCACTCCTTTACCTCAGAACAAATCCAAAAGCAGACCGAAGTGCACTGTGTGGTGTCAGCGTGCTGAATCCCTGCTGAGTTGGGGCAGGCTTCTGCTGTGTTCTGTTGCATCTAGGTCAGGTAGAGGGATATTTTAGACAGCCTCCTTGTTCAGAGAGATGAAAGGATTATCTCCAGTAACTACACCTTCATATTTCAAGGCAAACTTTGTTTTCCTGCTCAAATGTGGTTAAGATGGTCTGTTTCTATTCTTCTTGCATAAAGCAGGGGAAAAAAGAAGTGTTTTTGTACTTGAATGCCATTAATAGGAGACCTGTTTTCAAGTTGACTGAGTTTTTAAAGTTGTTTAACAGTTGAGTGTAGTAGAGCTTTGGTATCTTAGAGGATCTAATGTATTGCTTTTTCCTTAGGGCCTGTCATCCATGAGGCAACTGGGTGAGACAGGCGTAGTAGGAGTAATATTTTGATGAAGTTGTGGCAGTTTGCTTGTAGTAGGCAATTCCTATTTGGAGAAAGTCAAAGACCTTATCTGCTGCTACAAACTGTTTCTTCATGAAGTAGTTGAATGAGGTTACCTTCAAAAGCAGCAGTAGGTTTTGGCTTGAAACTCTCATCTCTCAAGCTTTAGAATGTTTAAAGAAACACTGGATAACTAAAAGTCAAAAAGTTTTTTATTTTTATGTGTGCCTCCTGATGCATGCTGTTGTGAGCTCCTGACATTCTGCATGTTCCTCTCTCCTAGCAGCAAAGGCAGGGAGGAAGGCTGTAAACACCAGGTTGGAAATCTGCCTGTTAGGCAACTTTAGAAAAACAAAATGATTTGGGGGCCCTCTAGCTATTCAAGATGCTTCTTTTTCAAGAACAGTGTTTTAACAGTGGGTTTTACTACTGAAGCAGTAGGGTGAAAGTCACTACAAGACCCTAGAGGAACGTGTGTTGCAGAATTAAAGAAACTTTTTCTAGGTGAACTAGGAACAGGAGGAGGCATTTGACAATATCTTGTGCACTGTCCCAGTCAGCACTCTAGTTATTAACCTAAGGACTTGATGTTACTTGAAGTAAATCCCTGCTGTGCAACTACAAAAAGAGACTGCCAAGTAAGTCCACATGGTTAGTTCATTCCTGGCCAAGGGAGGAAGGCCAGACCATAGTACAGGAGTAGGACAGCTTAGCTCTTCTAATGGATTGGTCTTTGCATCCTGTGGCAGACAAGCAACATCTCATGTTTCTCCCCAGCTTGAAATTCTCTTTAGGAAATCTGTACTTTCTTAGATCACTTGGTATCATTCCTGCAGCTGTTGCAACACAGGAAGGTGGCCTAAATGTGAATGACTTGACCAGGTCTTCTGCGAAAATGATATTGTGAGCCACTGTTACTCATTCATGAAATAATTTTCTGTGTAACCCTAATTGTAGAGTTGTGAGAAACTGTATATCATTAAATTTTTGGGCATTATTAGTATTGAAGACCTGGAACAGGGGAACAGCTTATTTTCATAACTGAAGACAAAGTTAAAGCAAGGCTCTGTAGTTAAAATTCTTTTTCATTGAAACTCAGGAGAATGTGTTCTTTGCATCAAGGTTTGTTGATACTAAAGTGACTCTTACTTGCTTTCATTATAGCAGTTATTATTACCTAATTTCAGTAGGTAATCTGGATTAAAGGAAAATATGTACTTCAGCATTTCCATTTGTATGGCTTACTCTATAACTTTTTGTGACACTAGATGGTGAAAGTTTTTTCTTAAATTAGCTTCTTATCTATTGCCCAGATAATTTATGTTGTCTAGTCTCCTCTTCAGTTAATCTGAAATAATTTGTGAACACAGTCCCTGCAACTGTTTCTTTTTGTTTCTCTGCATTAGTTGTCTTAGTTTTTGAAGTCTTGTCCTACTTTTTCCACTCACAGTCTCTGTTTCTCAAGCCTAACCAATTGTGCCTTCACTTTTTTTATGTCTGCAGTGAAGAAAAATTTCTTAAAAGCATGCTTCATATATCAGGAAGAAGCAAAAAAAACAGTACCACCACATCTCTGTCAAGGATGAGCTGCAGACGCTTGTGAGTTATCTATGTGGAGTTCCAGAGGGGAGGTACAGGAGACAGAAGGAGGACCTGTTACTAGGAGTGGCACTTCAGCGCTGCAGAACTGAAGGTGGTTTTGGTAGCTGCAGAGTCAGACCAGCTACTTTGATTTTTCTGGTGGTTTCGTGTATGGTCAGTATTTTTTATTTGAGATTAAATTAGCATGCTGAGCAGTAGTTGGACTGCATCAGAACCCAGATAACAGTGATAGTTAAGCTGTGCAACTGTGCAATCCTTGTTTGCAGTTAATCAAACTTCTGTAACATCTGGTCTAATACTTCCTCCAGAAGTGATTTGTTAGAAGACATGGGGAAAGTTGCAAAATGTTTCAGAAGGGTAAACTGGAATGTGGAGTGGAAGTAACTCCATTGAAGTGGAAGTTACTTAAAAAAGTTTTACTCTCTGCAAGACAGTATTTAGGACTAGATTTATTTATTTATTTATTTATCAGATGACATTTACTGTTGATACTGAGTTGTGGATTCCTGATCTCTGGTTCAGAGCCAGGCTGGATGGGGCCCTGAGCGGCCTGGTCTAGTGGATGGTATCCCTGTCTGTTCCTGGTGGAACTACATCATCTTTTAGGTCCCTTCCAACCCAAGGCATTCTGTGTGCATGACCGTGTGTCCAGGCACATGGGGGCAACCCAGTGACATACTGCGCAGGAGCCTCTTTTATTCATCTTGTAAATGTGAAGCGGTTATGGGGGATTGTTAGGGGTTGTAGGGTGTAGTCAGTAACCTTCCTGTTATCTTGCATTGTGAAGCTACCTGCAAGGTAACATTCTGAAAGCTTGATGTACAAGTTGACCCATAAATGTAGCCGACTTGGCTTCATGTGACTACTTTTTGCATAAAATATTGCTGAAGGATTTTCTTTGGGTTGGGGCGAGTGTATAAATTAATACAGCATGCAAAATCTTGACTCTTGCACTTCTGGAGTTATATTTACATAGTTAGTATGAGTAAGGATATATCATGCTGTCTTTTTGTGACCCTTCTTGTTAAAAATGGAGATTTGAAGGGCAGTAGACATTCTGTGAGAGTGGTGATATTATTCCCATTCAGGGAATGGTCATTTTGGTTTTTTCTGTCTGTTTATATTGGTAGAAGCATACAGAAAATGCAATGTGTTTTCATGGGTTTTGTGGTGAGCAGCATCAAAAATGAGTTTGTGGAAAGTGTGAACTCACCTTCAGAATTCTCACAAATAAAATACCAATCTATAGATAAATTTCCAAGGTAGTTTTGTATCAACAGGTACACAGATTGAGATGCCTTGGACTTGTGTTCTTTGTGGGCTGTGAAATGTTGTGTTCAAAAATCCAACCTCTACCAGGATTAGTTATTTTAGAATGTGCCATGCTTCTAGAAACTGATGCCAAATTGTCATCTTAGCACTTAGTGGAATCAAAGAGACTGCAGTAGTCCTGTGGCATCAAGGAGCACTGGAAGAGGCAAGAATAGCTGACTGTCATGCTGGAGAATATCACTCTTACATTTTTCTGATCCGTCTTTTTTGACTTAGTAGCAGATTAGATGGGATTTCACCAAAGAAGAGACACCCTGGTGCTTAATCTCTGTGGGCATTGAGTAAGTTTGGAGACCAGTAGAGAGAAACTGTAATACTATAATAAGCAGACACTCAAAAACTAGTTTTTTATATCTAGTTATGCTTGGTCTTCAAATGTTCTTACTTTTGGTGTACAATTTTCTACTTGCTTTTTATATCTGAATACTAGAGAGGGCAACAAGCATTTCTGAATTATAGCTATGTATACCTGTGCTTATTGTATGTTCTTACTTTATCGTTACGTTTCATCTTTCTTTATATTTGAGTTTATATTTTTGTATTTGCTTATATTTTTATGATCGCCTGTTTTTTTTTCTGATCTCCCTAAACTTTTATTTCAGGAATTGCCCAAAGCTAAGTTGAGGTTCAGCCAGAGATCTCACATAGAAAACTGAAGTGTGGTAGCTGAAATTCTGCAAAGGAGGAAAATGAGGTTTTACAATTACGTGCTTTAGGCCACTATGTGTGCTTGTGTTTGGCATTCTTTTGGTCTGTGTGTTGCTTTTCATCAAACTCTTAAGAGTAATCTCAGAAGAAGAGTGCTGTATCAATGTGAGTACGAATTAGAGTGAGAAAATAATATTTCATGTGAAGGCCAGGACAGAAAGATCTAGTAGGTTGTACAGTTTTATTCTTGAAGAACAAAGAAGTCCTGAAGTCTTCCTTTTCTGCTAGAAATCTCGGTCCTGTTTAGTCAGGAAACTGGTGAAGAAGCAACATTTAAGTGCAAGTTTGAATGTAGTTTTAACTGCAGTAACCGATATTTTGAACAATGTGAAGTCTTGCTAACTAGTTCTGCTTCTAGACAGAGGCAAGATCTTAAGATGCAGTTTGCAGAAACTTTTTTCAAAGACAGATGTGTCAATTAGAAAATATTTTTATTTACAGATAATGCAATTCTTTCATTACTTAATCTTATTGTACGATTACATTTTAAATGAAATTTGGTGCTCTAAGTTTTACAGAGGAAAGCTGAAGCCTCTTTTCTAAACTGAGTGCTGAATCTGCTGTGATAGTAGAAGTGAAAATAAGGAACAGTTCACAGACTTGCCTACAGAAGGTTGAAGTCATAGATCACAGGAACCTAAACAGAGTATGCATTCAGTAAACTACAGGCACATTAAGCAATGTGGAAATGAAAGACTGGTTTCCTGAAGGATGAACTTGCTTCACTGGGACAGTCAGGGTGGACTTAAAAGTCATGCTTCTGCTTGGGCTTTGCCCAAAATATAGATTGTTTTGGGGTGCTTGTATTTGAAGTAAAACTCTTCCACGAACGATTAAGGATGTAGTGGTAATGCTTGTTCAAATGCTGTGGTGATTGTGATTGTCACAGCCTAAATAATTGATGACTCTTAGAAGATAGGCATGTGCATTTTATTTAGAAAGGTCTTCCTGTCCAAACCCATAGAGGTAATTTTAAATTTCAGTAACCTCTGGACATCTTCTCTTACCTTATCAAAGTGTTTGATTTGTTGTGGGTTGACCCTGGATGGACATCAGGTGCCACTAAAGCTGCTGTATCACTCCCCTCCTCAACTGTATGGGGTAGTGTATTGGGTTTGCATGACCTTGCTTTGGTAGCAGGTAGGCTATAGGAGTGGCTTCTCAGAGAAGCTACTAGAAGCTTTTCCATGTCTGGTAAAGCCAATCCCTGGTAGCTCCAAAGATGAATGTGCCACTGGTCTAGGCTGGGCCAATTAGAAATGGTGGTAATGGCTCTGTGATAACAGATTTAAAAAGGAAAAGAAGGGGAAAAAAACGTTAATGCAGAGTTGTAATTGCAGCCAGAGCAGAGCAGGCTGAGAATATGTGAGAGGAATAAGTCTGCAGACCCCAAGGTCAGTGGAGGATGCAGGGCAGAAGGTGCTTCAGGCACTGGAGCTAATTCCTCTGCAGCCCGTGGTGATGCAGCTGTGCCCCTGCAGCCCGTGGAGGTCCATGAGGATGCAGAGATCCTCTAAAAGTGGAGGAGACCCATTGCCAGAGCAGGTGGATGCCTGAGAGGAGGCTGTGAACTCATGGGAAGCCTGGACTGGAACAGGCTCCTGGCAGGGACCTGCAGACGCATGGAGAGAGGAGCCTGTGCTGGAGCAGTGTCCTGGTAGGACTTGGGACCCTGTGGGGCCCCAGTGCTGGAGTCTTTCAGGAACAAACTGCTCCAGCATGTGATTCCTATAATGTCACAGCCTCCTTCGGGCATTTATCTACTCTGGCCTGGGGTCCTCCGTGGGCTGCTAATGGATCTTTGCTCCACTATGCACCTCCATGGGATGCAGTTGGGACAGCTTGCCTCACCATGGGCTGCAAGGGAATCTCTGCACCAGCACCTGGAGCACCTCCTCCCTCACTCACCTCTGTGTCTGCAGAGTTGTTGCTCTTGCATGTTCTCACTCCTCTCTCCACTCCTGTTCTTCCCCCAGCAGTTCACCCCTCCAACTCCCTTAAATATGTTCCCCCAGAGGTGCTGCTGTTGCTGTTGGACTCAGCCTTGGCTTTCAGTGGATCTGTCCTGGAGCCATCTGGCATTGGCTCTGCTGGACATGGGGGAAGCTTCTGGCAGCTTCTCACAGAAGCCACCTAGTTACCAAAACCTTCCTATGCAAACCCAATAAAATTTGACTTATAGCAAAGTGAATCTTGAGGTATGACAGGTTTCTCCAGAAAAAGGCAGGCTTTGAAGATGCAGAGGAACAAAAAATTATGGTCTAAACATGAACTAGAGTGATCTTAGAAGATTCAAATAGAATCTTGTGGAGACTTGATTAAACAAGTTTAACCCTCATTAATTTGGTAACTTTGTACTAAAGATCTAGTCCATGTAATTGAAAGTGGTGTGGGGATCAGTGTGATTCTAATTCATTTGGTTAAAATTATTCAGCTTTTTGTGTAGGTGTACTCGTGTCTATTAGCTCAGGCTTGCAAGTGTGAATTGCTTACCTTTGGGGTTATGCTCCTAACTCTCAGATTTTTCACCTCTTCAAAATTTGTGACCCATTAAATGAGAGTTCGGGGGGCTAAGGTGCATCAGCTGCTCACAGAGCAGATGCAAAGCTATGGCAGTTCACAGCTTTGCATGCAAATATTCACTAGAATTTGTTTTTATGGGGGTTGTTGGGTTTTTGGTTTTTTTTTTGGCTGGGGTTTTCTTGTTTGTTGGGTTTTCTTTTGGGGGCAGACATGGGGATGGGAAGTCATTTTAGTGGGTGAGGTTTTTCTGTGGGATTCAGTTTTTTTGATTGGTTGAGTTTGTTGTGTGTTTGGGGTTTTTCTCAAATACTCTCTTGAAGCGTGTGGCAAATTCGCAGTTGCCTAAGGAACAACCGACTTGTCTCTGCATCTCCATATGGGCAGAGGTGTGAAGGTCAGCTTATGCAGTTGTCATCTTCTAGTTAAGGTTTGCTTGTGCGTTAGACATTCTCTGCGGAGCAACCATCCCTAGGTTCAAAGTGCTACTGCTTTGCTGCCAGAAACAGAACAGGATGTTTTGTCCAAGTTTCATCCACTTCAGTTAAGCATTTCAGACTTTTTAGAAACTCATGTTCATCAGTGGATTCAGCCAACGAAGTTAATTGTGAAAAGAAGCAGTTAAGGTTACACTGCCATTATTGCGCAAGCAGCAAAACCACGTGGCAGAAAATAGTAGTTGTTGCTAGGTGTTGGCATATGCCTTTTTCAGCTTACCCCCAGCACCGATGTCTGAAGCTATAACAAAAGAACTGTTGGTGAAGTTAGGTATAATTTGGGTGACTTCAAGTGAGGTTTGTTGCTCATGTTCAAATACCGTGTTTCTATTCGGAAAGTATCGATTGAGAGGTCAAAACAGACATGGAGTTACAATTACTTGGGACTCTGCTGGTATGGTTCAGTTATCATGAAAGAGCTAATTTTATTCCTGTTAATGAATGCTAGTAGTGAGTATTCTCAATTTGCATAGAATCAGTGTCATTACAACAGATAAAATTTCTAATCTTAATTAAAATGACATATGGGAATTTGTAAGACTTCTCTCTGGCTACCAACCTGATTTGTAATAGAATTACTGTAAATTGTACTATGGAAGGATACTTTGTACATAAAGGGCCTGCACTAGCTGGGTTTAAATGGCCAGTAGCAAAACGTCATATAATGGTGAAGGAAATCTTTATATCTGTGCCTTGATGATGTGTTAGTAATCTAAACAAACCTGAATAAAACCCAAACTTCTTATGGTGAAGACAGTACAAGTGATGATACCTTGGCATGGAAGCTCTGGCACTGCCAGGGGTGTCTATGTAGGTTATGGAGAAAAATAAACAGGAGGGACAAAAATTAAGGTGATCCTGGAATTGCAGTCAAACTCAGCGTTGTCTTATGTCTGTAGAAGGAAACATGATACAAGGCTTTACTAGTTCAGCAGCCAGTGTCACAATCAAAGTAGAGCTAGGATTGCCAGATGTTAAGCAGAAACCAGATGGAATTTGAGGCTAGGTCTTGCTTCTGAAAGAGAAATTAAGATGCCTTTTTCCAAAGAAGAGTGTCTTGTGCCAACTGGCAAGCTTGTTCTTAAAGTAACTTCCAAACTGCATGAGTGCATTTTATAAGGGAAGTATCTTAACTCTGAAAACTTCCATGTCTTCCTTGTAGTCCTGCTGGGTTTTACCTTATTTTGTAGCTTGAAGGATAAAATTTAGTGTAAAGATTATGGGGACAAACAAACGCTTACATCTGCTTTTAATCAGAAGGATGCACATCAGGTAAATCATGTTGTATATGCTATGATGTGGCAATCCATTAACTTTTAGAAGTTGTTGAGCTGAATGCTGATCCTTTTCTGCAATGACAATAGAGCCAAATTCAAAACCAGCATCAAATTGGTGGTTCAGTTCTCAGAACGTGCTTTATGGCTGACTATTTAGCTTGTGCATAACAAGATATTGTAAGGTGGTAATTACACATTCTTTGAATTTAATATACTTGTAGTATTTTTTAAAATCTGAGTGTTGTTTCTGTTTATTGCCTGCCTGGATTTTCTTTGCAAGCATAAAAAGCATTTACAATTCAGTTTCTTCTGGAACTCCGAGGTCCTAGTTTTAACTGTAATTCTGACTGGTAGAACATTCACAAACAGTTTCCTGAGGGATGGTAGCTGTTTTACAGAAATAGGAGAAAATGCAAAATTATGGCAAACAGTCACCAAAAATAAGAGTATATCTGATAAATTACAAATTTCATTTGGAACTTAAATAGATTGTATAGCATAGGTTTTATAAGGTACTCCACATTTGAATTGACACATTAGAATTTTTGCACAAAGTTGAAACTTGAACTCAGTAAGTGTTGAAGCATAGCATATTCTTAGTAGCATGCAAATGTTCATTACATCACTTGCTTTGAAATTTCTTTTTATATTTTGTGTGAATCTACTGCAAGTTGCACATGATTGCTAGTCTCTCACATCAGGAAGCTTCCATCTTGAGATATCAGTGACTTCAAGCAGACAGTTTTTACCCTTACAGCATCCATTACATTTCTGTTCAAATTTAAGATCTAGCTGGGAGTTAACTTTGACTTAAGAAAAAAAAAACAGATTTTATTCAGCTATACTAATTAAAGACAGTGGAACTAGTCTTAAAAGGTCAGATGTTGTTAGCTGCTTTGCAGAAATGGTCTCTGTGTGTCATATTAATCAAGGTAGCTCCTTCAGTGGAAAAATGAAAACTTGGTTAAGCTTCCTCTGTGTAAATGTCCCTGTGGGCTGTTCAAGGAGCAACTTAAACCTTGGTGCCATGTTTGTGCTGCAGTAGCTTGTTCTCAGGTCTCTGACTGTTTCTCAGGTGGTTAGTGTGATTTCATGTCCCTGAATAAGCTTAACCACCTAGACAGCTTTTTGAAAATCCTCTGAAGATTGTCTGACATCAGTTAAAATACTTGAACATAATTGAAGAGCTATTTTTGTCCAAGAAAAATTACAGTATTAGTGCCCAGAAGAACTAGCTCTTCAACTGATGAAATACATGTTTGTCAAGACCAGAAACTATGAAAAGCAGGTAAAAACTAGAAATAAAAGTTGCTTCTAGCTTTGTTTACTGAACAGTTGATTCACTTCCAGAGAGTCTGCATTAGTAATGAAATAGCTGTACTTCCAGAAATCTTAAGTATGAAAGTCTTTAGACCATGATCAGCTTTTCAGTGTATCTAATCTTCAGAATTGATTTTGAAATACTGTTTTTTATAAATGTGTGAAAGTCAGCTCTAGAGTATTTTAATTTCTCTTTTATAAGGGGTACACTTACCCTGTTGAGTAAGGGTTATCTGAATTGGTTTAATTCCTCAAGCTGGTAAAAATGAATGGGCTTCCACTCTGGGTTATGTTGTCAAGGTTCTTCTTATGTGCTGAAATTATTCTGGGGGTGAAAAACCCTCTCCTTGGAGTTGAGAGATAAGAATTTAGGACTTCTCATATGTAAATATTTGGGGAATATTAAGAACAGCACACTTCATCTCTTAATTAGTTGTTTACCTGAGGAGGAGGTTCTAAACCAGGAGATTCAAAACTTGCTGGAATCTGGATGGTTTGGCCATCTGGGACTGCTCCAGTATCAGAAATGGGAAACACCTCTGGAAAGACATAATCCTCTGAGCTTTGCTGATCCTGTGACTGAACTAGTGCTATTTTTCCAAATATGACCAGTGTCATCTTGTTTCATCTCAGGGCTAGTATCCCCTTTCTGAGAAAAGAGTTGGATTTTTTCCCTTGGCTTTTTCCCCCCTCCACTGCTAATTGTAACCAGGTAAACTAGTCAGTTAATTTGTTTCATCTGTCATCTAGTGTTTGAATCTTTTTTTTCCTCATGCAAATAGTTGAGATTAATTTAGGAGTGCTGTTCTCAAGGTGGTTCTAACAAAGTCTGTCCTCCAGAGAGGTAAATGTTCTGAGGCAAAAGTATTAGGAAAATTTCAGCGAACACAATGAACCAAAATACCAGGGTCAGAACAAGAATCATGGTGTCTGTGAAGTGCTAAATAATCATGATCCCATCTGAAAATAAGGCTTCTGGGAGGGCCAATTCATTTAATTCCATACCTGAACAATGAGTTCATATAAGCAAGCCTTGGGGGTATCTTCAAATAAGTGACTGTACTTAGTTCACGTCTTTGGCCTGGGGCTGAGCTCCAGTTGAAAAGACGGGATTATTAGTTGTCCCATCCTTTAGATAACAAAGTTCAATCAGAACCCAAAATTTGAAGCTGAAGGAATTGAAAGAAAACAAAAAAACCCAAAACACTCCACTTTCACAACTATCTTGTAAAGCCCAATTATCAATGTTATATGAACTTCCTTGAATTCTTCACAGCGTGGTTGCTTTTTAGAAAAGCTTTACAAGGAGTAAGCATGCAGTTTTTTCATTCATCTCTAAAGTAAGGTTACTTATTCCTCAATTTCCTTAGAATCATCTTTGGTTTGCATTTTTCTGGAGACATGCTTGAAGAAACTATTGAAGAAAATATCCAGGAGGCACTTTTTCCTGGCTTGTTTGAGAGGGACAGAAGCAGAGAGCAAGTTCCGTGTTCACGGTCCTTGTCAAATGTGAAGCTTTTGAAATGCCGCATTTTCAGTGACTTGTCCTGGTTAACCCTCCTTCTGTTCAAATGGGTTTATTCAAAGATCTGCTCATGCTTCAGAGAGAATCTTTATTGGGAAAAGTGTCCATGTGCATATCAAATGTGTGCATGCGCTCTTCTAGTTTATCAAGTACTTGAATTTTAAGTGTGCCATAAAGAAGTAGAATTAAGCAGTTAGATGAGCACACTACAGTAACACACTAATTACAAAAGGTAGTATGAACAGACTAGTGAGAGAGGCTGCACAGACACGGTGTTTTTTTGGACAGTTACATCTTGGGAAGTGTGCAAGGCAGTTCCTGGGGTGTTGCTGGCAGTTAATGGAGGCAATCTGGAATTGAGCTCTGTACTTTTGAGAGATTTTATACTTGAAAAGGTATTAGAACCCAGTTTGTGATAGTGCTGTCTGTTGAAGAGTAGCCTCCCTCGTTTTTTCTGGCTAAATCTTCCATTAGGCATCTCCACAGTTCAGTTATGTCAAATGTATCTGTGCATGTAAGTACTCAACTCAGCTGTTCAAAGGCAGTACCTGCTCCAATTAAGTGAAAAAAGGTCCTTTTTTTTGTATGGTTCCTATCTTCTTGCTCTTTAGTGCCTGCATAGAGGCCATAGTTGACAGTATTTTCCTGCCTAAAGATGGGGGAATGGAAAAATGAAAAAGCAAAGGAAAGTTGGCATTGCTCTCACTTCTCACAGGTCAGTCACCTTATAGATAGACAGCCTTTAAAGCAAAATTCCTCCCTTTTTAGACTCCACTAAATGAAGAGGGGGATTCAAAGGGGTTACTTGGTATATTTCCTAGGAGTAAGTTTCAACTTACTTGTATCTAATTGTTGGTGGTTAGGCAGATACTTCTCAAGTGTCCAATAAATCTTGGGAGGTCTTGCTTATCTGCTGCTCAGGTATCTTAGTAGCTTTATTTGTGTTGTGCCTCTTTGAGTATATTAATTTTGCATCCCAGAGGTGATCTGGGGACTACAGGCAGATGTTGTTGGACTTGACCCTATCTTATTCTAGAAATGCCAGCCAGATACGGTGCTTTATGGCTTAAATCTCCTCTTTTAGAGTTTGACTTCTTCCTTTTCCCCCACTCATTTGTCACTAATGAGTCAAAAGGAAATCCTGTTGGCACTAGATGAATCTGAATACATTATTTGTTCCAGAGTCAAGCATTTGTGTCAACTGAAAAATAAAGAGCTTGATTGAGCTTTAGAATGCCAGCAGTTTCTACAGGATCTGATATGGAAAAATGGGTTTGATCAAGATCGGAGCCTGGTCAGGTTAGTTGGGAATCACTGGAAAGTCAAGTTCAGTTAGGATCAGAGCCCAAGCTCCGTCTGGGGCATGCTTGCAGCTATCAGGCATACTGCTCAGTAAAAAAAGCGTCTGCTAGGCTTTAACAACATCAAATAGTGTGGCAGAATGCAGTGTCCTACATGAGCCAGTGATTTCTTGGCTGAGGAGGCAAAGACCTGCAATCAGGAAAGTTTACTTAGGAAAATTCTTTTAGCTAGGAGTTGAGGTTTTCTTTTCTGTTAGAAAACAGTAAGAGAAAGAAAGGTGAAGTGACATCAGTACCATTGCTCAATGGCACTGGGGTGGTAGATCTAAGTGGCAGCAGACTATAGATGGTGCTTCTGCTGCACACTGTGTTAGGGATGTCTAGGTTAGCTTTCTTAAAGTCTTTTAGAAGATATATTAGTTTGTGTTCTGTTCTGGGGTATAATGGTCAGATGTTAACACCAGTGCAGGAATGCCAAGCTGCCTCTATGATGTATGGGCCTGTATATATGTATATATATGCTTTAGTTATTTTCCGCCACTTAGAGTAGGGAAATCAGCTCCAGAATGTTGTACAGGGATTGGATATTTAGGGTTCAACTTCCAAATCTGGATGCTGAATGAAGCTTCAGCTTGAATTAAATTCCTGAATTGCTGTTTCAGAGCTAAAAATTAAATTGGCAGTCTCACACTAAAACCAAGTTAGTTTATTTCAGGATTTGGAATTTTCTTTGGAATTGTAAAAAAGAAAAAGTCACAAATTACTTAAAACAGATGTTTGGTACCTGCTGCTTAAATTCTGTTTCTTTTAAATTACTGTCAGCCTTCATTATTGATATCTCCATATTTAGTTGCTAACTTCAGGCTGAAGACTGAAAAATTCAGCTTAAACTTTTCTTCTAAAGACAGTGAAATTGCTGCAGTTCACCCAGATTACTGTACTGGGATTTCCACTACACCCACCATGTTTATGTCATTCTAGCGACACCCTTCTAAAAATAAAGGGATAACTGAATGTTTGTTTTAAAGAAATGACAGGTAATGTAGTTATAGGCTTAACTTGTCATGAGTTTGAAAGGTGCTTTTCAGTAAAGTTAGAAACAATCCTGTTTATAAAAAGGCTGGACAATTTACCGATTTGTGGATCTAACAGCATTTACAGTGGTGCCAAACAGATGAAACTTGTGTGAATGGCTCTTGCAGTCTATGTTTGCAAAAAATTATGTAGGGAGGAAAACAATTTTTTAAATCACAAGTGAAGTGATGTCCTATTAGGTGTGAAAATGACCAAAGAGTCTCAAAATGTATTGGTAATGGAAGCCTGTGGAGACACCTTCTTTGCCGGACATCAGGTCAATTATTTCCTCATGGCTTTGTCCTTGTGTTCCTTTTGCGAGGGATAGTTTAAATAAGTTGAAAGATTATGCGTTTGCAAGAAGAAATAGAACCTGGTCTCTTGATTTCTCAGTCTTCTGACAATCAGTGGAGTTAATCAGTGATGGCAAAGACAGGACATTACCATGGTGGTTTAATTTCTGTGTAAATAATCTCAGCATTTTGTGCTCAATACCTAACAGATGGTGTGATTTCAGAGATGCTGTCAAATGCTGATGAGAAGGGCCTTTTTCTTACCTTTCTTTTCTCCCTGCTTACCTTTACAAGTACCTATGTTGGATCCCTGCACTTTCCCTTTTCCCCAGCCCACAGATTATTCATTAGTTGGGGAGGGTTTCATCTTTCTGTGGGGGTGGAGAGGGGAGAAAATGGGTAACTCAATCTGATAAGTGCTAGGCTCCCCACAGGAAAGGAACTGAGACCTTCCTCTCAGGAAGCAGTAACAGTCCTGTTAGCTCAGTTGCCAGCAGGACTGTAAGAGGTGTGGGGTTTTGAGCAGTATGACCCAAAGATGTGTCCCAGAATCAGTGGCCTTGTTCTGGTTTTGCTGGGTCAGTTTCCAACGAAGATAAGCAAGCAGATCTCACAGTTTGCTGTAGTGTGGAATAGGGAAACAGATTTAGCTTGTAGAAGAGGTATAGTCTCAAAATACTATTTTAGTTGCTTCCACTTACTCATGAAATGAGTTATTATAATTGTAGTTAGATATCTAGTGAAACATTAAACAGTTTTGAGACTAAGGAAGGGATTTTTTTTGAAAAATTATTTCTGGCATCCTGCTGTTCTTTTTAAGAATTGTTTGTTTGCTGGGAAGAGGAGGTTTTAATTTTCTTGTACAAGTCTTTCTCTGTGATTCTTTGTTTGGCACTTAAGTGTTTCAGAATGAGAAAATTAATGCTATTTCCTCTTGGATAATTATTTCTTATGAATAGTAACTGTTAGCTTTAGTATAGTAGGGTTTATTTGATATTTGTGGGAGAGCCAGTAACGAGGTAGAGGAAATACTATATATGACAATTTGAAGCATTTTATTGTAGCTGCATTAACAGTTGATAGTTTAAAACATCTGCTGTATTAAAGAAGTTAACTAAGGAGTTTTTATCAAACCTTGCTTAGTGAACTGGATTGTGGTGTCATGGTTGTACTTCCTGCATATAGACCAAGCTTTAATCAGACTGGTAATTTGTGTGTTTTAGGTATTGGGGGTGATTTATCTCTTGCATCATGCGTGAATACAAGCTAGTGGTTCTTGGTTCTGGAGGTGTTGGAAAGTCTGCTCTGGTAAGTATGAGGCAGTTCAAGCATTGGTTTTTAGCCTTATTGTATTTTTCTCTAATACACTCTCTTCTAAAGTCTATTTCTTTATGGAAGTGTGCACAAATAAATATAAACATTAGTAATGCCCGGTGAGCCATCATGACTACAATAGGTAGATCCTTTACTGGGTGCGTCTGCATCCATTGGTGCATTCTCACACGACGCTGTTTTTATCTGGGTTTGGTACATGGTGCTTGATCAGTCTCATGCAGTGAGGTGCAGAGCCACAGCATTATGAGGGTGTCTGGCTTCAGCAGATAATCCAGCCATTAGTGTGTGGGAAATCAAGCTCCTTTGTGAATCTCTCAAAGGATATGAACTAGCTTGCCCCTGTAAGTCCCATCTCTAGAAAGGTCTTCAGGGTGCTGTTTGCTTAATGTTCAATAGCAGTCTCTGTGGCACTAATATTTTTTATGCAGATAGAAATACAGATTTGTATGTTGGTAGGAAGTTTAATGTGTTTCCTACATCCTTTCTGTGCAACTAGGTATATAGCTGTGGCAGGTAGATGATTAAAATGCATGAGCTTTTTTATTTACAATTAAATTATTATAGAACAGTTCTGACCTAGACTAGAATTGAAAATGTTCACAAAATATTATGTTCTCAGCCCACCTAAGAACTTTGCATCTTTCAGTTTAATTGTGCACCTTACCATAAAGTAAGCTCCAGAGGTCCACTCCCTTCGGCAAGAAGTATTCTCTTACAAAGCAGTTCCTAAAGAAAAACTTAAATGACAAATCATGTTAGATTGTGAAAGAACATTTTTATTCACCTCTGAATTCTTTATCTCACTGCAGCATTTCTGGATATGAATGTGCCTGCTCTGACTTGGCCATTGAGTCTTAAGTTTCATTTGACTTGTGCTAAAAACGTCCTTCATGCTAGGTACACAGGAACAGCCTAGTGAGTCTAGTTAAGACTAGTAAAAGCTGACAGTTGTTTTTTGACTTATTCCTGTCCTGTCAGATAAGTAGCAGAAGATGAAGTGGTTCTAAATGCAAATGTAAAGGCTGCGCAGCTGTATAGTGTCCTGGTCAACTAGACACTAATACTGATTCTAAGAGTTAGGCAAACCTTAAATCTTTAATTCTTACCCTCCAAATGAAGGTGGATAAAGGAAAAAGTGTAGCATTGCTTCATCTAACAGTTAAATAGTTAAATAGGCATACACATCTAACTTTCTGTTGTTTCTTAAAATTATAGTTATTTCAGTCATTTGATTTGCTTTAAAAATGTTATGGATAACAGAGTATACACCTAGAACAGTGATTTGTGTGAAATGTTTACAAAATGTCACTATGCAAGAGAATCTTACAAGACCTTTTGTGTTGCAGACTGTACAGTTTGTTCAAGGAATATTTGTTGAAAAATACGATCCTACGATAGAAGACTCCTACAGAAAGGTATATGCAAAAGACGTCTGGAGTGTTATGGAAACTTAAAGCTATAGTACATATTGTCAAATATTTGAGTCACTGCTTGAAAAAGGACATGCCTGGTAATACTGTATTAAACCAAATAACAAGTCTGAAATATAAATGTTCTCCTAAAGCTTGTTTAAAAGGAGTAATTCAAGACTAGCTTTTTAATGTTTAAGGGTAATACCTTGCTGGCTAGTTAGTTAAAAACGGTTATTTCATTGTCAGAATTGGGAACATCGATTGGAAAAAAATAAAAGTAAAATATACTACCACTTTTCAATTTTACAATATTTATTTTTAGTTTGTGTGTTAGTATTTGCAGGTAAATTTGGCCTTGGAGGTACTAAGCTGCTTTGCTACTAGAAAAATTGCTAAAAACAACTTCACACCTTTGGAACAGTGGAGGCACCTATCATATTGTACTCATAACAGTTTAAATGATGGCTAGATATGCTTCCATTAGATGGGTTGTTGTTTCATTAATAAGTTAACACAAACCTGTCATAAATGAACAAGCATTTACAGCAAGTGGCCTGTTAGTTTCTCTCGTCATATCTTCAGCATGACAGGCTGAAAGGTCTGATTCTGCTTGCATCATCTTAAATCTCCATATTGCTCACTCTTCAGTTTCACCTGAGACCATGATTAAGATTCCAGACTAGATAGTTTATATCTGAACTGCTACCATTAACCATTTGGTGCAAGAGAAGAGTATTCAGCTGTGTCAGTTTCTTAATCTATCTGTCTTTTTTAGCTGAATTACTTTTCATGTGCATTTATACTCTGATGTAACTCCATCATGTGGCCACAAAAATGTTAGTGCCTATACAAGGGAGGCAAGATGCACAAACCCTAGCTGGGAATGGGCACACAACAAGACCTCCTCTTTCAGCACTGAACTACATTTATATTGGAACAGAGGTGATGCATTAAGAACTGTTGCAGTGTACAGTCACCAGAATCTCATCTGAACAGAAGAGAAATTAGTGAGAGCAAAATAATAATTTCGTGGCTCTTTTCTTTGACCTCATACAAACTGTATGTTGGAAAAATCCTAGTCTGTCGTAAGTATGTGGGCTTCCAGCCAAAGCTAAAACTCTTATAAAGAGACAATAGCAGAACCAAATTCTGTGTTGACACTTTTTCTGTATTGGAGAAGCAGGAATTTTTGACCATATCCCAGTATTAGGTGCAGGACTTTGCTAGGTCAGGCCCAGTAAATGACTCCAAAAAACATTCACAGGCTGATCTAAAGTGAAATGTTTCCTTTGTTATGTATTTGCATTCTTTAGGTCATACTAGAATCATGATGTTTGCTGGGTGAATTTTTCCAAAGACTGTTCCCATGGAGCCTAAAAAAGTAAAGCCATCTTAAGAAATTTTGCTGTTTGCTAAATACATTTTTTTTGTTGTTGCTGCTAGTAAAGATTTTATAATATTACTTCCAGGTTTGTTCCTGAAATAATTAGTAATAACTCTGGATATTCTTTTCAAATCAGCCAGATTGTTGAAGTCTTGCTGAAGTCTGGACAACACTTTATGTAGTCATTTTCACCGTCTCACTGTTAGTTACAATTCTAACTTGCTTCTTGACTTCAAAATGTGTTGGTTTGGCAGTTGAAATTCTATGCTATTAATGTTAAGTATAATTTTATCATATCTGAAGTTGAGAGGATGTGACTTGTTTGTATAAATAATTGAACTTGAAGTCTTGAGACTTTATGCCTTGGTTTACTCCCCAAATATTTCTTCATGGAGTGAATAAATGCTGCTTAATTAGCTGAATAACTTCATCAGCAATGCTTGTTAAAATAATGATTATTTTTAAGGAATCCCAATCCATAGGAGACATGGGGGAGGTGTGAGAGGAGAGGAAATACTCCCCTTCCCTGTCCCAAGCTCAAATCTAGTTGCAGAGAAAAAGCTGTAAGTTAAACTAGTGACAGTGCATATATGGAGAAGAGGTGACACAAAATTTTTTGAGTGCTTACCTGTTAACTAGGAATTTTATATGCAAACAGAAACAAGGAAGTTTACCAACAGCTTGAAAGAAAAAAATTAAAATGTAGGTAGCCCACTTGCAACAGCTTGAGGGCACTTCTATGTTCTTTGCTGCCCTCAGGGCCATTTCTTTGAGGTATCTGCACTAGGTAGAGGAACTCTGGAATGAATACAGAAATTGTTCTGTCTTCTTAATTGTTCTGTCTCTTCCATTCTTTGCAAACTTTTCTGAGCTGGGTCAGTTTTCTAATTAGCGTTCCTAAAGGCTTGTTTTGGGGACACCGCTCTTAGTGGTGGTTGTTTAAATGCTTGCTGTGTACTACTTACTCTCTTGTTGATGTAAATTGCTATTAAATGAGCCTTCATATGCCAATCCAATTTTCTGGCTTTCACTTGTACTTTTCTTCCAATCTGTGATGATCCCTGAAACAAGTGGAAATTAGGACTGCTAGTTGCTGATAACCATCATTACAAATTTAGCAGCCTCCTTTTAAATAATCAAAAATCCCTAATCACTTTGCAAAGTGGTACTTGGCTGCTGACACTGCATTTGAAAATGTCACTGGGGCTCTTTGAAAGGCTTCTTCCTGCTGTTTTCAAAGTGTATATCCATACAAACTTCTTAAGCCATTATGTTGCTTTATGCATTATGAATTTGCTTATAAAAATCACACAATTTCTGATGTCTTGGGAGGGGAGTGTTGCAAGGGGAAAAATTATAACCACATCTTTCTCTCTTGACAGCAAGTTGAAGTAGATGCACAACAGTGTATGCTTGAAATCTTAGATACTGCAGGAACGGTATGTAATAAACAACTTTCCTAAATCCCGATGCACAGTGTATTTCAAGAAAACTTGAGTATTGCAGCAGAAAATTAGTTGCAAGTTTCCCATGAGCTCATGTTCTGTAATAGGGGAAAGAAATAGAGCATTTGAAAAGAGATTGTGCTCCTGTTTTAAGTTTGTTGCCCTGAAAAAAATAAAGGCCCACTGGCTACTGAGATTTGATTTCTGTTGCTGTAGAGAATACGTGCCTTCTCATGTCCTTTTTCTTTTGTGTGTGAGATGTACTGTGACATTGGGATAAAAATAGTACTGCTTCAGTCAGCTTATGGGAGCTCAAAACACAAGGGTTGTGCTGACCCTTTGCATACTAGTCAGGTTTTTGTCTGACTAGTTCCAAAATTACTGGAACCGGTCATTTCCTTTATTGATTCCAGTGAGTTTAAGAACAAGACCCTTGGAGTTTAACATGTGTTCTCTGAACTGTAGTAGTAATCTGGTCCAATAATAACTTATTTAAATTCCCTATTAGATTAATACTCTGTAAATAGGCAGTAAGATGGAGCGGCTGTTTTCTAGAAATAAATTGCACTTTTCATCTGACATACAGCAAGGGACAGGCAGTGATTGATCAGGCACCAGATAGCCAAGTCATCAATGCGAAAGAGTCAAATGCCATTCTGCAGTCACACTGGTAAGAGTGCACCAGCAAGTCTTTATATGCAATATCATAGTTGTCACTGAAGTCAAGGAAATGTGACAAGTCGATTGAGTGTCTCCATCCTCTAGTCCTTCTCCTTGAAAATTAATGTGGAATTTAACATAGGAGAGTGCCTAGACTACAAAATCGAGTCTGAAAATATGCATTTACTTTATGATCCATTTTAAGAAATTATCAGGATATGGAGAAAAAGTTGTTATGTTAGGAGAAATTCAGGAGGAGTTCAACTTCTGTAATCTACAGATTACGATGTATCTTCTACTGTACTTCTCTCCAGTGACATTATTGTAGTTTCTCTGACCTTTTTCCCTGGGCTATGTGGCTGTTGGCAGTATCTAGATGTTGCTCAGCCACACCAGAGAGTGTTCCATACTTCAGATTTCTTTAAAAGCAGGTCTGTTTGCTATAGTGCTTATAGTCAAACAATAAAATACTTGTCAATTCAACAGGAAAGAAAGGCAACACAAATGCATTGTACCTGTGATCCATTTGTGACCTGAAGTTTATAGTAGTTTTTGCAAAGAAAGTGCAAAATGAATGTAACATCTGTATCTTTTTTTAATTACAGGAACAGTTTACAGCGATGAGAGATCTATACATGAAAAATGGACAAGGTTTTGCATTAGTATATTCCATCACAGCTCAGTCTACGTTTAATGATTTACAGGATCTAAGAGAACAGATTCTTCGAGTCAAAGACACTGATGATGTAAGATCTCTAAAAATTCTTAATACTTTAGAGTTTTCATTAATGTGTTGCAGTGTACACGCTGTGGTCAGGTGGCCTCCAAGTTTTAAGTTCAGAGATGTATGAACCAGTAGATGCATAGTACAGAAATGCGACTCTTAAGGTAAACTGGAGAAATTGTAAATTGTCATGTGTTATATAGAGACTTTTTAAATCTCTTTCTTTAAAATACCTTAATTGAGACTGGATATAA
Source organism: Acanthornis magna (assembly GCA_036785705.1). Lineage (NCBI taxonomy): Eukaryota > Metazoa > Chordata > Aves > Passeriformes > Acanthizidae > Acanthornis > Acanthornis magna. Next base: position 31,143,582 of record JAWUZG010000001.1, read on the forward strand.
CTTTATTCATTAGACTGCAACGAACATTTCTAAAGCAACTATTGTTGCCTTAATTACTATCAGTGAAGTTGTAAAATCACTCAGTTTAATTTTCTTCTCAATATCCCTACTGTTTATGGTATTTTAAAAGCATAAAATTTTAAGTTGTAACCTTTAAATTTGCACAGTATGTAGCTTTTATATTTTATCTGTCTGCTTGCAATTAAGTTTGGTCATCCGATTTCTACACAATTTCTATTATGCATCTCTTAAGCATCTCTTAGCATTATTAAAGCTATAAAGTGAGGCTAAAACATTATATTTTATAAATTATTTTTAAAATCTTGCAACAGTTGAAGGAAGTGAATACTTGGTCCCCTAATAAAGGAAATAGATATTTCAAATGTGAAACAGCAGTAAGTGTGTTTTAACAGAAACACCATGTAGTCTTCAAGCAGAAAAAACTTCCATCTTGCATAAAAAGATGAGCAATGAACAGTTTTTAAGCATGATCATCTCCTTTAAATTGTGTTTATGCAAACTTTGATTCCTTCCTTACTGCATGTATCTGCATATGCTTCTGCTGTCAGCAGACACAGAATATATTAATCATTTCAGTTTCAGGGAAGTGCATTAAGACTTTTTTAATACAAACCACCTTGCACTTCCTTTACCATAAGCATTTGCAGCTCTTGCCTATGTTCAGCAGATTTCTTCTTGAAGCAATTTATTATCCATTATCACAAATGTATCCCAAAAGGTTAGTATTTAAGTTGCGTGGACCTTTCCCATCCACATACCAAGTTATATCCTTGTTTACCATGAAAATACTTTTGTACAATAAAATCAAGATAAATGTGATGATATTTAAAATCATACTTTCTGTCATATATTTGTGCTGATTAGTATCATTTTGGTGGTATTTGCTTAGAATTGTATTTTTTTAGAAGACACCCCTCACTCTTGAAAGGCATTCCATAGTGTCAGGAGAAAGGTAATAAGCTTCAAGTTGCAACTTTAGTTTCTGTCAAAATTCACAGAAGAAGTTTTTCCTATGCCAAAGCTTAGGGCATGACATGCTTTCTTTGGTGGGGGGATTAAATGGTCAAAATACGGTGAACCTTTTTTCAACACTTGAATCTGTGAGGAGTTTAGCTACATCCTTAGAAGAAAGGAATGGAGAAAAAATAGATAATGATGTTTTCTTGCTACAGTGGTCAGTTCAGTGTTTTCTATAGTTGGTAAGTCTGGTAAGGTAGCGTGGTTTTTTTCTCTGTGTGCTGTAGCTTGCTAATAAGAACTGTGTGCACAAACTGCTCTCGAAAGGTGTGCTAATATGGTGAGAGTAGAACAATGGTGAAAGGAGCTTGTCATGCTGCCCAGTACGGGACACGGTTTCCAGGATTTCGGAGTTTGTAAGACTCGTGTAGCAAATTCTTCAGTAGACTTCTTCATGCTATGAACATCTAAAAATGAAATCTCATGAAGTCATCTAAAAAACCATTAAATTAGTTCAATTGGCAATGTAGTGAATCCTCAAACCATTCCCCCCATTGCCCTGCCAAAAGCTGGCAAAAATGCAGTCACTTTCATTTGAGGATTAAAATATCACACAGCTGTAAACTTAAGTTTCAGTTACACTGGAGATTGATTATTCTGAAAATCAGGATTCTCTAAGGATTCAGATGGCTTTTAAGTGTGCATTTACATTGTGCAGTTCTAAAGTTCTAATTGTTTCTTTGCTGGCATTAAATTGTTTTTTAGGTGCCTATGATTCTGGTTGGCAATAAGTGTGACTTGGAAGATGAAAGAGTTGTGGGAAAGGAACAAGGTCAGAACCTAGCAAGGCAATGGAATAACTGTGCATTCTTAGAGTCTTCTGCAAAATCAAAGATAAATGTTAATGAGGTAAGGCATGTCACCTATGGTGGGGAGAGGTGTCAGGGGGAGTAGAATGGGACACTGGTCTGATAACCAAACACTTACTGTTTGTCAAGGAAAAACTAACAAAATTATTAATAATATTCACCATAATGGAAAAAACTGTACCCTGCTAGTGTGAGATGTTTATGTTAAGGGATGTATTTAGCTTTGATGTGGGATTTTTTCAAGTTATATTGATTGTAGTGTAATTAGTCTAATTTTCAAATTATCTTCATGTGAATTTGGGATAAATATTTCTTTCATGTTCCATTCCCTAGTTGATACAATCTCTATTAATTGAGATTGAACTGCTAGACTTCTTTTTTAAAAGGCCTTTAAGAGAGTTAAGTCATTAAAACTATTTGATTTAAGTTACTTGGTGTTAACAGTATTTGAGATGGTAAGTACAAAAACTCCTGGAAGTTTTGTTAAAATTAGCTGCTCTGTAATGTAAAAGAGATGCAAAAGCCCCTCTACTATATATCTACTTGTTTATTTAACAGGAGCTAGATGATTGATCAAGTGCATGCATTTTGGGGACTTGCCACAAGCATTGCCTTTTTATCCAGTGGGGGGGTGCCAGCATAAAGAGAGGGATACAAAAATTTTAGAAAAAGAAGCTGTGTTAGTATTTATATTTCTGGAACAGCTTAAATTTTATGATAAATCCTACAGTTCATTAGGTTGTCTGGAAAACATTGTTGGCAGCAACAGTCAAGTTGAAAGGGCCTCTGCGCAAGACTTGCATGTAATCAAAACAGTATGGTGATTTTAGCACAGCTGATTTTTAAAATAAGTAGTGCGTGTTTAATTAGTTGGGAATTTCTGGAAGGCATTGACTTTTTTTAAAATTCACATTAATCACCATAACTGTATAAAAGTCATATGTTCAAGAAACTATAATTTCCATCAAATACTATAAGCCCTTGTTGGAAAATTTGCTGCTTTTCAGCCAGTGCTTAGGAAACTGCTATGATAGCTTTAGTATGAGGGCATCCTTAATTTAGGAGATGCAGAAATAATTGGAGCAACATCAGTTATGAATGAAACAGATGCTGTTGAATTGTAGTATGTTGATTTGTCTTAAATTAGCCCTTCAAAAAAATCATGTTCTTGTTAGAATTCTAGGAGACTCAAAGTGTGAGAGTCCCATAAATTAGTTACTTTTCTAGGAAATGTTATACTTCTGTCATGCTGTAGGTCTAGAGGCAGAAGTAGTTCTTTAGACTTCAGTATTTTTAAAGTATCTGGAAAAGCATGATCTCATTCAAATACAAGAGACTATTACTGAATATGTAGTGTATGTGAGTTACCATGAAAAATGTGCAGTTAAAACTTACTAGAACTTTCTTTAAAAGAATATCCTAGGAGTGATTTGAGTTAGAAGAAAGCTGTGACCTGTTTCTTGACCTCAGTGCTAAACTGCAAAGTAACACCATAAAGCAGTTGATCACTGTGGCATTTTTCGTGTGAGTTCAGATGAGTTTGACCCAGAGATTAAACAGCTGTGGGTTATAGATGCCTTTTGCTTCATTGCAAGTGTAGAACTCTTGAGAGACAATTACCTTAAGCAAGAAAAAAACCCCAATTATTAACTATGTATACAATTTAACTTTTATAGCTTTGTGGTAACTAAATATTTTCAGGGGTTCTTGAGTATGTGAGTGCATTATGTCTGAAGATTCAAGGCTTAAGGTTATAAGGGAAACCTCCTAATTTCCATAATCAACTGATTTTTATCTTTTCAGATCTTTTATGACCTTGTGCGACAAATTAACAGAAAAACTCCGGTGCCTGGAAAAGCACGCAAAAAGTCATCATGTCAGCTACTTTAATGCATAGCTGTACTGTAGCTCTGAGCCAGGTAAACATTTTAAATTTTTCTGTGCATTATGGCTATTAAAAACAAACAAAACAACAACTAAAAAAACCCTGAACAGCTGTGGTAGCTATTGATGCAGAACAACATTGAAAATTATTGATTTACATTATCGTAGAAATGTTTATGGTCTTTAGTTTGCCATTTCAAAGTCAGAACTACAAATACGTGGAAGATATACTGCTCACACTAGTCTGTTTTGGTTTTTTTCCAAACTTTCTTTGAGGTGTTGGTAGAGCTCAAATTAACAGTGTTTGTTCTGATACTTCAAAGCTTTTGGAAACACGGTTTTCTCTTTTAAAGCCTGATAGAATATACTGCAAGAGCTCAGTTATCTGGAATACACACAGTACAGTATTATAGTTTGCATGCTGATGTCTCTTTCTGCTTTGAACTCCTGCATGTGTTTGTGTGATGTCATAGGAATTTGGCTTCCTTTCTTTAGACTGTGTGGATATTTTGGAGGCTGCATTGTAATTAGTACCTTTGGATGAGAAAGGTGAAGTGATCATTTTAACACTTCAAATATTTGACTTGGAGCTATTGGTTACTAGATCAATTTCTTACTTGTTTGCAGTTGGCTAAATTTCTGCATGACTTAATCTGTGCTCAGAGAATGCTGCTGAAGGACCAAGCAAGCTCCAGCCTGCTCTTTAAGCAAGTCTTTCCAGAAGTTGGTCAGGAGGCATAGATTTTTTTTCTGCAAAAATTTTTTTTGTGTTTCTGAGCAGGTTGTTTCCCTCTTTGCATGTCCAAGCCTTAGTATGGGCAGAGGTCTGTCTTGATTGACCTGACATCATCAAAGTTGCCTGATACCTCCCTTTCCTTCAGTTTTGAACATACAGTGGTGCAGTTACTTCAGTGCTGCACCATTATTTTGAAACCATTATTTTGAAATTTATTATATACATCCATTATTTTGTCATCCAATAAACCTGTCTGATGTACTGAAGGATCCTAATAGGACATCTCACTGTTAGGAATTGTAGGCTTTTATTAATAATTAGGTAGTGCCATATGTAACTGTATTTTTGGTATTTTAAAACTTCCTCAATTTGAACAACTTAGATCAGTTAAAAGTAAAGCTGAAATGGTTCCAAAAGCATTAGCTAAGGGTGGCAGAAATGGTTGCTCCATTTCATTAACAGGACTTTTGATTCAGGATCTTTGATCTTTCAATTGTGTTTGGTTTTAAAGCCACAGGAACTGTTATACTGTAAGCAAAACTAGTCCCACCAATCAAACACTACTTCCACAGTGCAGCCTGGATTCCTCTGTGTATCCTAATCCAGTTAGGATAATAATTGAGATAGTCTGTTATTTCTATAGAAAGTGTATTATTAGAGAAATGTTAAGTTAAAATGTTAAATTGTTTTCTGTTTGTCAAGAACTTTGCTAGTTCCTGCTGTAGTTGTTTTAAATAAAGAGCACAGACTCTTTAATTAGTCATTACTAATCCTAACCCCTTGTTTTATTGTTACAGGTCTGAAGAACTGTTGCCCAATTCAACAGTGCCAGCATTCCAACTTTATTAAACCTACCAACATCTTAAATGGACTTTCCTGTGGTGGTACCCTTTAAGAAATGGATGAAAGCTACATCAGTTTGCACATTCTATCACTTTCCAGTGTCATGAGAGATTTTTACTTCTAAATATTCTGTGTATGCAACTGGTAAAACCAGAGCCTACATCCAGTATTACTGATAAGAGACATTGTTCATCCACCAATGTTGTACATGTATGAAAACTGTGTACTGTATACTTCAACAATCCCCACTTTCTATTGGAGAGTACAATAATGTAAATCCTAAAAGCACCACTATTTTAGCATAATAAAAGAAAGTCCAAAGAGCTCCTATATAGACTACTCCAGATAACTTTGCTTCATCGGTATTTGTAGCTTATTGTAACTTTTTTAAAGAAATACAGGATCATCATCATCGTATTGTACAAAAGCGCTTTGATTAACACAACGGCTATATAGTTTTTTAATTTTAGGAAAAACCTGTGGAGACAGTGACCTAGTCTTTAAGAGTCCTTTCAGTATAATGTCTGACTAAAGACATGGCCTTTAATATCTGTTGGGAAGGAAATGTCCAGACTTTTCAACCTTTTATTGTATGTTTCCTTTTCCTTGTTTACATAGGGAACAATGTTTATAGTTGTGTGTACAGTGGGGGTCTACAACAAGAAGTGTATATTTTAAAACAATTTTTTAATGATTTAACAATTTTTTGTAAATCATTTTCGGGCTTCTGCAGCTGTAGATTCTCACTGTGAATTCCCTTGCTTGCTCATGCATAAGTGTATTTGCAATACCAAATATACAGGTTTAGTACTTTTGCCTGTTAGTGATTGTTTTACATGTGTAACGTTTTGGTTGAGATGTTAAATGGTGGAAGAGTACTGTGGATGTGAATGTGGGAAGTAATTTTAATCATGTGTAATTGGTCACAGGGCCTAAGTTGCAGTAATTAACTTTTGCTGATTTATTTAACAATGCCTTGTTGCTTTGTATGCATTAACGTTTGGGTGTAAAGATTGTGTGTATATCCAACAGGGAGCCACAGTATTTAAATTGACCAACCTAATGTTACAACTGCTTTGAGGTGGCCAAATGTAAACTAAAAGCCTTAATTAAAGTGGTGCAATTTTGTATGACTTAGCATCAGTAGTTCAATAAATTTGGATTGCCATGCAAGGGCTTGCATTACAGTTATACTACTTGAATGTTTTGTGTTTCAGTAGTGTTAGTAAATACTGATTTTTAAATCTCTTGCACAGTGCAGATTCATGCCTGTTAGGATGAAGAGGAACCCTTACAACTTTGTTTTCTGACAAATACATGCCGTAGAGATTTCTTCTAATAGTATCCCACATGTTAGTGTGAATGAATTTCTGACTGAATGAAATTCCACTTATTTCTGAACTTGGAATGTTCCAAGGTCTAACAAAAGGGAAAGTCTAACAGAAAAACACCTATCCTCAACTATCAGTGGCTGTTTTGGAAACTTGAAAATATGTTGCCTGCTATTTTCCTTCTTTCCAGAAAGAATTAGTTGTTAAAATTTGCTTAGTTTAGCAAAAAAACCCTTCTTTTGGGGGAGACAATGTGATTTTTCTGGATGATTAAACCTGATCTGTTTGGTTTTGAGGAAATCTGCAGACGAGAATTCCTGCAGTATTGAGTGCAGAATTTTGCAGACTTGAAATATCTGTTAACCGTGTTGGACTGAGAAGTGGAATGCATGGACTGTAGATGATTTCCTGATCTTGGCTGTGCTGCTGAAAATTAATGTCACACCCAAATACTTGGTACCTCCTGTTTCTCTGGCACAGAATTACGAAGAGCTTGTTCTAATCCATTCCTGCAAATTCAATAAGATTAGGTTACCTAATACTGGTAAGCTTTGAGATAGTTTATGTTGCCCAAAGTGAATTAAGGAGCTCAGCTGATCCTTCCTGCTGGTAGTTTCATCAGTCATCACCATTGTTTAATGGAGGTAATATACTTCTACTGTGCAGAGCCAGATTTTAGACTGAAATTCCTTTTCCCTTGTCATTAGAAACCGTAAGATGTGATGATGCCCATTCTGCTTGGTCCCCAGAGTAGAGGAGACTGGAGCAGTAGATGCCCTAGTTCTTTTTTCACTAGGGTACCTATCTTCTTTGGTGAGCTAATCAGAATTTTTCTTCATTTCCAACCTCTGCTTATTCAGGTCTTGTAACACTTTTATGTCCTGATTGTCCTTTTATCGGTCTTTTTAATGTGTTTCTTTTCCAGGCAGCTGTACAGATGGCATTGGTGGGAGTGAGAGAAAATTCTTTGAGAACATCAGAAAAGGGGCCTTTGGTCTCGGTGTCCAGCCAAAGAGTACCATTGACAGGGAAGATCAGGCTTTGTCCTGAAAAGCTCTGTAATGAGGCATTCTTGGCTGCTGTTCCTCAGCATTAGAGGTATTCAGTTGGATCAAACCCTGAGGAAGTAAAATTTTTAGAATCTCTAGGCTTTAACATCTAAAGATTGTGCTGAAGAAGGGAAATATGTCCGTCTGTCCATCTGTGTCCCCCCTGCCCCCCCCGTATTTAGAACTTTCGTCAGATTTGTGAAGCCAGCACGTTGTAACCCAGGTAACACCTAAACCCCAGTAGCTTGAAAATTTAGGCAAGCGTCAAGGGAGCAGTGTCCCATCTGTTGGCGGATGCTTGATGAAATGTTGCTAATGAAATGATGAAGTGTAAAGAAAAACACATGAGAATTCTCTTTGTGTCTAAATAATTGTGGTGTAAAAAGCTGTTCCCACTGAGGAAGTGAACATCCAATTCCCCATGGGCATTGGAACTATGTAAGCAGTTACTAATTCTAGAAAAGAATCCTGTCTGCCGAGATTTTTTAACAAACTTGCATATCTTCAAGACAATTTCATTATGTACCAACGCTTAAAGAGGTTCACGCTTGAACTACTTGTACAGAAACGGAACATTTCTCCTAAAACTTTGGATGAAAACATGCGTAACTCATATTTTGAGAACTAATGCAGGCATTTTTGCAAAACTGGTGTTAATACACATGTATTACTGCTTGTAAAGTTAGTTTATGCTTACAGTGCACACTGCTTCATTTCCTCTCTAATCTGAAACTGGTATATGTCAGTTTTTAAAGTCTGAGCCTTCTATGGAAAAAGTAATATTTATGTCCTGAAATACAGAAGTATTATTTAATGGAATTGCACTCTTCATATTAGAACTCTTCCCTTGCAGTAGAAATTTCTCTTATACCTTTACCTTACCCTAGTACCCTTTTTCATTCTCAAATTATGTGAAATGAATGTTACTTGCCTAACTTAGAAGACTATTTTGAGACATTGCAAGGTGTTTTCAGATGTCCAAATGAACAAACTGTAAGCTCAAATGACTATGCCTCTCTTGCAAAAGAAACTTAAGTTCTGGAAAAGTATTGTGAAGTTAGATATTACATTTCTTTCGTAAGATGTACTGATTCTGTGATGCTAGAAATGAAAGATGGCAGGAGTTTGAAATTGGGATTCAACTGTGCGTTTTTCTCCTGTTGTACATAGAATTGTAGTTTTCTTACGTGTGAACAGTAAAGATGAGAATTTTTCTTTTAAAATGCTGTAAACAAACTGGGTGAATCAAACTTCATGAGTTTTTTTCCAGAGTTTTCTGATCTTTGCCAGTTTTGAAAATAACTTAGTTGGGGAGAAATTTGGCCACAATACTCCACTAGTTCTAGATAGACTTCAGTTTAGACATATCAATAATAGAAAGTTATACTAGATGATGTTCATATACAAGATGAATGTTCAAAAATAGTCTATGTACAGCTATGTAGCACTTTCTGAATTGTAATCTGATGATGCAGCCAAGTGTAGACAGAAAGCTTTTCGTTCAATTTTAAACTGCTGTCCCAACAGCATTAGGCTATATTTCAATTTATTGCTTTTATTTTGTCTGTGTGTGGGGAGGAGGATAAAAACAAATAAAAAAGTTGATTAAATATAACAAAATGCAGTTGTAAATTGTTCTCTAAGGTGTAGCATTAGAGTACTAGAGCTATTAAATTAGGATTTTATTTCTGAATCTCAAGCACGTTATGCTTTTCTTTCAAAGGGTTATGAGCAACTTGAAGATTTCTAAAACATAATTTACCTTTTCCATTTATAAAGTAAACTCTGGAATTACACATTTGTGGAAATTTTTCTTAGTCTTGAACTGTAAGCAAAGTTGTTTTATAGTCTTGATTTTGTTCACAGTGTTTAAATATCTGGGCTTCAAACAACAGATAAATGTGGATTTTGCTGTGTTTTCTGTGTTTGAGGTTTTTGGGGGTTTGTTTGTTTGTTTGTTCATTTGTTTTAAATAACCTCCAAAGCCATTTCTTTTCAGAAGTTTGAATCATCAAGCAGAGAGTGGCTTCCTGTTTTCAAAGAGTTGTTCTTTAGGGGAGAGATTTGTGAATGGATAAAAGAATGTCTTTGTAATTCCACTTGTACTCACTTCAGTCTCAAGAGATCCTAGTTCTGCCAAACAACAAGCTCTCCAGCTTCATTGTTTTAAGAAAGTTCACTACCACCAGGATTTTTTTTCTTTGAAGTTGTGACTGGGGCGAACTTCATTTGAGAATCATTGTAATTTCTAATTAATTCATGTAATGTCTTTTGTTTACCATAAACTTGGAGGCATAGGGCATTTCTACAATCTTGAATACTGAGTGAAATCATAGTGGATGTTACAGTTCCTTCTTTTGTCAGTATACTTTTCCTTTTCATACTATGTGGCATTTTTACCTTCCAAATCTAGTAGGGAGGACTCAGTAGCTTCACTCCCATACTAAGTACAAAAAAAACTACATGTGAAATCCCAGCTCTCAGCAACTGGGTTTACTGCTTGTAATGCACCCAATAGCAACAAAGACCCTTGGCAGTACTGTCATGATTTTCAGACACAAATAAAATGAATTACAAATTTGTCTCTTTCTCCTGTTTAATAAAAAAGGGGGGGGGGGGTAGCTGAGCTGGCTCAATAGAAATACCATGAGAGTAATTTTGTTCAGGTAAGAACCTGAGCAAACATTTTGAGAGTCAACATGGATATTTAAATACTAAGCAATCATGTGAACACTTTACTTAAATTCTTGAGATTGGTTTTTAAAAAGTTTCCTTGCATTTAAAATGTAAGAAATTGCACACTTCCAGGAATGTGCTTCAGCTAAGGAAAGATGGGCTAAAACATGAACTTTTTTGCTTCTCTTACAGAAAACCAAGGTATAATGTAGTTTCCAGTTTTCTTTGTACTGAATGCAGTTGTGCTGCTGTCACACATTGCACATGAACTTTCTTGAGCTCTTGCTTTTGGTAATTCTGAGTTAAAAATAACAATTTTATATATGCAGATGTCATGTATGCAGCTTAGCAGTGTATTAGGTAAGTTTATTTGATTCGTGAGCTGTCTTAAAATGTATTTTGTCAAGGGTAATTGAGTTTTGAGTTCGTTTACTTGTTTAAAGATCAGGATATACTAGATTAAAATTAACCTAATACATCCTGTAGGCTCTGTTAACTTCACAGAAAGGTAGTAGGGAGCAGAGGAACCTTAGGCACTGGCAATAGACATGCCAGGTTTCTGTGTCAGTTGTGCTTGACTGCAGGGTCATCTTTGGGTGTCTTGCTTCTAAGTAAGGAGCATTGCTACCTCCCCAGTATTCTGGTAACATAACTGGAGTTAAGATCAGTGTATCTGATGCAAATATGTGAAACTTAACATGGAACTATAAATTTTAATTATAAATTTGAATTTAGAGTCCTTTATACCACTGACTGGAAAAAAAAAAAGGTATTCCCTTCTGCTTCTTGGAAGCATAAGATGCTTTCATAAGATTTTCAGTTATTTTTATCTTCCTTTTTTTCCCATATTTCCTTCTCAGTAGATAAATATGAAATGGGATGCCAGTCAAAAAGTACGGAAACACATGCCCAGGTTTTTACCCAGTTCCTCTTGCCTTGCCCCCTTACTGGAGCCTCTACGGTGCTTCCCCAGTCTGCATTTAGAGAGGCTGTACATACTAAGGCAAGTTCTCTCAAGGGGCCTAATCTTTTATATACTTTTACAGGTTTGTTGTGTTCGGGTTTTTTTAAAAGCATGCATCCTGCCCTCTTAATTTCTCTTCAGACTTATTTCCTTTGCTTTGTTCTCATCTGTCATTGCTTTGAATAAACTTGAGACAGTACACAAAGGATGCATCTTCTCTGTCATCATTACATTTCTCACTTGTTTATGCTTCTCTGCCCTGAGGCAGGGCTAGCCTGAGGGTGTGAGCTGTTAGCAAAAGATTGAACCAGATACTAATTTGTGCACTACTCTGAATTTCCCACTGCAATAGAGACAATAGTGCTACACTGTTTCAGAGCATATGTTGGGAGGTAACTTCTATTAAATATGTAGTACTGAACTAGGATGTCATAATTCTACGAAGGCTGCTGCCTGTGCTTGTGCTTTCTTGATAGTCTACAAGATAGAAGGACAACTTTTTTTTATTGTTTAAATCCAAAATTACATTTCCTGGGTGACTAATCTACTCTCTTTAGGTCTTCTGCTTGCTTGTGTTTCTGCATACCCAGTCTTCATCAGCTTTCTTCTTTTGAAGCCTTCTGAAGTTAGGCTCTCTGGCAGCTTCAGTGAGACCCTACGCTTGGGAGCCGTGGCATTTCATCTGTATCCCCCCAGCAAGCTGGGGGATTTCAGACCACCTCTTGCACTTTTGCTGCTTTTTGCAGCTGTTGTCAGGTGTATCCTGAGAAATGTGAACGTCTAATTTGCTTGAAGTAACCCATTGTAGCTATAGCCCTAAAAATACCCAAGTACTCGCCAGTGTTTTTCAGAACTTGCCTGGCTACATGAAAAGATGCAGTTTGAACAGTTTTCCTTGTCCTAGAACACAAGTAAACGAACGGCGGTCAGTTGCGCAGTCGTTCGTACTGATAGAGTAGTAACAATGTTTTTCAGCAGTTAAAAAGCAGGCAAAATTCATTTGGGGACGGAAAGGAGAGGTAATTTCATAATTCTATTAGTTCGTCCAGCCTCGTAGGGATGGATTAATCCTGCCTGGTGGTTACTTTACGCTTTAAACTTGGTCCCAATAGCCGGAGTTACACTGGGAGAAACAGGAAAAAAAGGGACGCGCGTTTGTAACTCGATGAAAACAAACCCGTCATTGCAAAGGCCGCGACGGAGGCTGCTGCCGGAGCCGAATGTACGAAACACTTTGCGTGTCTGGTTAGCCTTTCTCTATGCGGCGAGAAAATCCTCAAGAGCACCTGACACTTTTAAACTACGATCTGGGGTTTTTGTTTAAGCTCTGAGCCATAACGTGAGGTCCTGGACACTGACCGAGGAGAGCAGCCTGCGGCAGCCCGCGGGTGCCGCTCGTTCCCCGCCGGGCCGCAGCGCGGCCTCCCCGGCGCCCTGGGCCCTGTGCCGGCGGGGCGGGCGGGGCGCATGGGCGGAAGGCGCCCGTGTCCTTCCGGGCCGAGGGCCGGCGCTGCGGAGGCGGGAAGGCTGAGCCCGGGCCGAGCCGCGCCGGGGCCGCCAGCATGGACAGGTGAGGGGAGGCGGCGGCCGGAGCCCCCGCCCGGGGCCGCGCCGTGGTGCGAGACGGGTCCCGGCGGCGGGGAGCGGGCGGCACGGGCCGGGCTGCGGAACGCAGCGGGCCCGCGGCGGCGGCTGAGCGTACCGGAGGCGTTCTGTCACCCCGGAGCTTTCAGTCTGGCTGTAGCGTCTTGAGTGTAGCGTTGGATTGACCGGGAGCTGTGAGCTGCTCAGGGGTCGCGGGGCCGGGCCTTTGCCAGGCCTGCTGAGGCGTTGCTGCGGTGCCTCCGGAGCCCAGCGGGACCGCTCCTCTGCTCCGAGGAGCTGGAAGAGGGTTCTTTCCCTTCTGCGGGACACGTGAACTTTCCCAGTCTGTGGTGATTGCGTGTATCCGAAGGAAAAAATCAAATAGTGAGGTCATGCCGTTCTTTCAATTTAATTTTTCACTTCAAAATTGAGTTTCATACTGTTGCATCTTTTACTAGCCTCCCTTTTTTTTTTTTTTTTTTTTTTTTAATAATGTGTGTTATGGTGTAGGAGGAACAAGGTCTGGGTTTTCAGGTGAGCTCGTTTCCCTGAGCTTATAAGCAATGCTAGATTTCTGCAGAGGAAACTGAACATCAATATTAGGATTGAAGATGACATAACACTTTAATTTTCCTGGTTGTGGAGTTACTTTGGCACGAAAATAAGATCTTGGATATCCTGCTTGAATTCACTTGTTTGTCTTCTGTCTATGTTGGCATTTTCCAGAAATGGTTTTGAAGATATGCCATCCCCCCATGATGCAGAGATAGCCAGACCTGGACGGAAGCAAGGCTCTCAGAAAAGAGTTTCTAGTATCCTTTTTCTGTAAAGAATTTTTGTCTTTAACCGCTATGTACACCAGGTGTGTATATTTTTAGTAATGCTTTGATTTTAAGCATATTGAGAATAGTTTTTGAATATGCAGTAAGTTATTGGTTTTTATACCCCTTTAAAAATGAAGAATGTATTAATGTAATATGAAATTCTTACCGGATTCTTGAGGTATTCTGCCGTCAAAATTGTGCTATTGAGCTGTCTAGTATTTTCCATTTTCATAGTCAGTTTTGTTTTCTATGTGGTATTTTCATGCATTAAGAGGGAGAAAAGTTCAGAAACAAAACTGTAATTGCAATATCTAAAAACTGCAAAGGAGTGATATTAATGATTGCCTGAGAGTGTGTCTAGGAAATCTAGGTGAGTTTCAGTTAGAAAAGTACTGCATTTTCAACAATATGGTACATTACTTGGCCTTTACAGAAGAACTTAGAGATAAGCCAAAAGATCACAGAAGCAATTAGGTTGGAAAAGACCTTTGCTTTCATCGAGTCCAATCTGTGACCTAACACCACCTTGTCAAAAAGACCATGGCACGAAGTGCCAAATCCAGTATATTCTTAAACAAATTCTTTGCCTTTTCACAGAATAGTGTTTTCTCTGAATTGAGTTTTGTCTCTCTCTTTTACCCACACTGGTGTCTCAAACCATTTCAGAGCTGTTGTAGTGATGGCTGGGAAAAGATTATTCAATGTATTTCCGGGAAAGTAAGAGATTGTTGAAATGTGTGCATAGTTATTTCTTGACTATAGATAGACTGATTATTTCAATTGTGGGTTGAACATGTTGGGAGAGATGGTGCATTGCTGTCTCTTAAACTTGTGCCGTTGTGTTTATCGAGTGTGGTTTTTTACACTATTTCCTGGGCATGTGTACTCAGGTTGTTGTCCACCAAGAGAGCTATATGAGCCATAGCTGACTCTATTTCTAATCTTCTGGTAAGGAAAAATAAGTTTTCTTCATTATATCTTAATTTTATGGTTTTATGCTCATTTGCATACATTGTGTTATCAGAGTATTATGATGATCTAATGTATCTTAACTTCCCATCCACTGTAATAGCAAGGGTAGTGCACAGACATAGATTTAAATTTCCATAGGAATTTTCCCCCCTGCTTTTTTGACAAGAAGGAAAATGCCCCCTCATGTAGTTTGACAGATAAGATAATGGTATTTTCATGGTTATGATGGCAAACGAGTCCAGTATATTTTCTTGTTCTTCTGGATTTTGCATGTAAAATAAAACTAGTGAGGTATTTGCCCTGATTATATTGCACCTAAGAATCAAGATGTTTCTGAACACTAATAACACAGGCTACTGAAACCTTTATGCAACTACTTCTTAGTAAATCTTGCCTAGAGCACTGAACCTAATTGCTGACAGGAAAAAGTAGAGCAACAGAGCACCTGGAACCAAGAGAGAGAATGTTTTAAAAAATGCCTTCAGACTCAGATTTTTTTGTTATGGTTGATGTAGCATAAAGCAGTTCCTCATGTGGCAGAAGGATTCTCTTTGATATGAGCCGTTGTGAGGAGTTCCAGCCCTGTTGTGTTCCCATTTCTGAACTTCACTTTGTGGTGTGTCCCTTCTAACCCTCCAGCTTTTAAGGTTCTGGTGAAACATTTTATGACCTAACTCAGGCTTATGAATGGAACTTTCTGTTTTACTCTGAAAAACATGATGTGTAATTTTTGTAACATTTGAGTTGTGACTAAATATTTTTCCTTTCCAAATAGCCACAGTCATTTAGAATAGATCCAAAAGTGTGTTTGGGAGAGTGTTTCTTAACTTGTTTATTAATCAGTTCTTACATCCCTGGATGACAGTATTGGAAACATGATGCCCAAAAGCCAGTTTCTTTCCCGAACTCCTAATTCATTGCTTCACAGCCCAGGTAAGACTGCATGCTTTCTTACTATTTAGTTAAAGGATTTATGTGCTTGGACTTAGTAACAATTCATAAGAAGGATGTGGATGTGCTGTAGGAAAGGCTGTATGTGGAATCACACGTGGTGGCTAGGGTCAGATTGCCCTGAAACCTCCCAGTCTCATTCTGTGTTCTGCTTCAATGGACCCATATTAGGAGCACGTTCTGGGATTCTTCCCTAACTGGCACTTGGGCTAAGATGGGAAGCTCCAGAGAGACTGATTTTTTATAATTTCTCAGGATTCCTGGCAAGTTCTGTGTAGCCCCTGCTTGTTCTTGTTTAGTGTAATATCTATTGTCTTCTGTTTTGACCAGCAACAAGGATAAATGCTGTTAACACCAGCCTTCTTCTTGAGCACAAGCTTTGTGTGTCAGCTTTGTTGGTCTGGGTGTTGACTTGATGGTAAACACACTGTGTAAAGCTCTGTAATCTTAGTGCCTCCCTCATTTGTTGTGGCTGAAATAAAGAAACATGCCCATTCCTTACATTTCCATGTCATCACCAGGCCTTACCTCCACTTTCCCTGTCACATTGTCTTCCTGTCATCTTTATTTTGTCAGCATTCAGGCATTCATGGAAGGGATTCCTCTTTTTTATAATTATCTAGCCAGTGTGTTTTTCATCAATCTCCAGGAGGATGGCTGCACATTCTGCTGTTCTGATACCTTAGGCACTGGAGGAAAAACAAAGTGCCATAGGCATTTGATCTTTGCATCTAAACTGGGTGGAGTCTGGTGGAGACCCTGGATGCACTCTTTTATTTTGTGGTTGTATATACTGTTGTGGTCATTTTTGATGCTTCTGATTCCAGCCGTCCTCAAATCCAAAGGGAAATATTAATAATCTCAATGCGGGCTGAAATTAGGAACTGCTGTTGAGGGTGGTACAAGCACTCCTCTCACCAAATTTGGTAACAAACTGTTAGGACTCTCTCATTCCCTCTTTACCACTATTAACATCTCCTGTCTGTCACTGTCTTGATCTAATCAGTATTTTTACATGGCTCCCTAAGCTGTTTGTGATTGATAAAGGAACCAAAGCAGCTATTCTTTCTATGCAAATTCTGTGATCTCTGGTTCGTCGGAAGGTCTGTTGTGGTGGATCTCCCTGTTGTCATTGGATGTGGAGTTTATTATCTTCCAAAGCAATGTTAATATGGGTCAGGTATTCCTGGGAACACTAGGCACTGGATTGATATACAGAAGTATCTGGAGCAGATGTAGTGCTTGGTAGAGCCGACTTGTGGCTGCCTTTTGCTTTAAGGGTTTGGAGCCCAATTTCCAAGAAACAGTGACTGGAGATGTACTGCTCTTTTTGCTTGTGTGTGTTTACAATGAGCTCTAGTAACAGAAGGTATGCTGCCTATTTGGTACATATATACAACCTGCTTTCAGGCTTCTATCTGCACTTCTTCAGTGTCTGTTAAAAATTTCTTTTGTAGTTTCTGGATAGAGCATGGTAGCTTCAAATACTGTTTCTTTTCAGAAAAGCCTCCTTCTCTTTCAGGTGCTCCATTATATCGGAGCTCCATGAAGCCATCAGATATGTCTGCCATCCTGGGAACAGGAGGGAAATCTCCTCTCATTCTACCAACTTCTGGACTTTTTGGCAATCTGTCAATGGTAAGATGGTTGGAGCATCTTTTTCTCTTTTGTCCCTGTGAAACATAAGAGACTACAAGTTTAGTGTTTCTGTGTTGTTTGCTCCAAAGGCAAACTGTGGGTGGTACAAGCTTGCTAGTACTGCTATTGCTGTTTACTGCTGGTGTCATTTATTACTGTGTTGTTCTTTGAGATGATGCAGTGAGGAATAATAGAGGTTTTTAAGGACTTTCCAAATACACCATGTGTTTTAAGCTAGTCCTCATACCATTGGCTTGTGACTACAAGAATCCTGACTTTGCTTGTTCACAAATTCTTCAAAGATAATTGTTTTATGTTGGCCAGTTAAGACTTCAGGATTTTTCTAATTTTAGCATTCTCCAGTATTAGGCTTCACTAGGGTGTTGAAGTTTAGACTCGAAAGAACAAGCTCTGATGACTTTTTAGATGACATTGATTATCTTTTACTGCAGTGTCTTTGGACAAACACTGATTGGAAAAGTTATCAGTAGGGATGTCTGAAGTATCTCCATTTATTTTTAAATTAACTCAAAAGAAGTTAAGGTATTTTTCTGTATGTCCATTTTAATTCATTCTCCTTTTTAGCTGTTTTTGTAGTTTGATACAAACCATTTGTTTCCTTATAAATTATCAGCTTCTGGGGTCTAGTTACCAGAGCTCTTAGCACTGATCACTTTTTCTCTCTTTCAGAGCCTCTTGTAACTAATGTTTTGTGAGTGTTCTACATTTTAGGTTAGAGTTTAGTATTCTGACTTGAATCCAGTTTAGTGTAGCAGGGGAAACCTGTGACTAGACACAGGCTTTCAGAGGTGGGTGACAGAAAAAAGGACTTTTGATTGTGGAAATTTACTTGCTTGTCAGTAGGAACCCACATCATCCCGTTTTGTATTTCGCACAGAGATCTGATATGATTTTGCTGGAACTGTGTTATTTTTGCCCTTCAGTAGGAGGGCTATGGCACTGGGTTCTGGTTGGCTAAAGGGCAGTGATGGCAGAGGCAAGAGAAATGCCTACCAGGCCAATGTCATCTGGTTCCGTGTTTTTGTACTTGTATGAGTGGGACTATTCCAAGAGTCCAGAAAAAAGAATCAGCCAGTGGCACATCGCTAGGTCTTTGTGTAGTATTAAATGCTGCTGAGAAGGCAATTGCTGGCATGGAGACACATCTAGGTAACTGTCCTGTCAGTGCAGTACGTGTACAGTCAGTCTTCTCTTTTGGCCATTCAGCTGCTCTGTTGTCAGATATGTTATCAAATACCTCCCCTGAAATACTCCCCACAAAATATAGGTTATGTCTTTATTTCCTCCTTTAATCTTCTGATACTGCTATTATTTTAAACATATTGCTGCATTTGATCAAATGGTTTTGAGCAATTCACCAGGTTTGAAGGTTGAAAGACATGTAAATGGTTGATTCGTATTTTAGGTATTCTGCTTAACTTTTCGTGGCTGCTTTAAAACTTAGTCAATTTTGTTATCCTTTTACTTTGAAAGATAAGCATTTAGCATGACAGAATATGAAACTTTAGGGTGATGTGGTTTAAGATGAAATGTAGTACATGGTGTTCTAAAGTAGATGGTTTTAGTAGATCAGCTTCTATTTTAGTTATTTTCAGAAAAAAATGGGCATTTTCTCTTTCCAAATTAAAATTTGTCTTCTCAGAGCTGTTTGTTAAAGGTATTCAACACCTTCTCTAAAGACAGTTATTTCACTATTAGTTTTTTAGGATTCTCTGTTTATATACCATTCCTATAGAGGGAAAAAAGTGTAGCTAGGCTTGAATATCTGAGATTACACTTTAATTTCTTCATGTTCTTGTGGTTTTAGCTGGATGAAAGTAACTGGACAATGGCACTCTCACCTCAGCAGACAGGAATGTTTGTAAATGCAGACATGTCCAATATGACAGAAGATGTCACTATGAGTGCTGTACTGTTGCGTGAGGATGATCCTGGGGAAGCTGGTGAGACAACCTGAAGTTGTTCTGATAATTGACCACAGTTTTTATTTGTGTGGTATGAATATATGTGTCCTTTTTATTATTTTCTATATTATTGTGCTGGTATTTCTTAGTCAAAAGCAGTCTAATTTAGTAAGTTCAGAAAATTACACTGTATCAGTTAATTGGAGTTCTGTGAGTTGGTGCTTTCTATTGAACCTGTTCTGATGGAACAAATGGGGTGCTCTAGCGATGTGGGATGCAAACTGGATTAGTTTTATGGAAATACACAAATGAGATTGCTGATGAAACTCTTGCAGATGGCATGTTTACCCAAAAGTTTTATAATTGACATAGCTCGTAGTTTCTGTCTTACTATCTTAGCTGCAAAGTTCTTCTGTCTTCATGTTCATATTCATATCATCATTGTACTCATTTAAATTTGCAAAAATGAGATATCTTGTCATCAGAAGGATGTTTTTGTAGTCTGATGGGGGGTTTCTTACTAATTGTGCCTGGATAATATGGCTGTTTCTTCTTATATCTGTCCTAGCTACTATGAGCATGTACTCAGACTTTCTGCATTCCTTCTTGAAGCATACATCAACTACCATTTTTGATCTTGTGGATGAGTATGAAAATATTTGTAACAGTCAGGTAAGTAGTTTACTTGGGTTTTTATTTACTTTATTTTACATTCCCTTCCCAAAACAGTGTTGCTGCGGAGTCACTGTGCTTAACATACATACTTTAAATCTTCCAGCTTATGAGTCACTGAACACTAGCTTTGAGTAGCATCTCACTTTCCTCAAACACTGCTTTGGCACAGGAATACCCATGGTGTAGCTTGCTGAAAACTAAAAATGCCATCTGGCTGCCATTCCACTGAAAATGTCAAGTGGCAATAAACATTAGCAGATGTATACATGTTTTTGTTAATAAAATGGATTAAAATATACTTATTTCTCTCAGATATAAATAAATAACATTGTATTATGGTGCTTTATGTTTTTGTTATATTGTTAACAAGCTGGGAGTAGGGGGCTCAGCATTAGCTTTAAGATGTCTCTGCTTTTAGACACTTTTTTAGTTCTTCATTTGACTGGTTGTTGACTGACAGTTCAGGATTAGCAGGGTGATAGTTTGAAAGTAAGAAATTACGATTCTTCTGTCAATAAGCGTTGATCACAAGAGATGTGTACAGATTAAGTTTTTAAAAGAGATTTCACACCTGTGTCTATGTTAAGAAAATGTGTTCTTGGTAGAAGGTTGCTAGCCCTCTTTTGTGCAAATGTATTGTTGGGGCTGAGTTGGAAAATGCTGAGATACTTAATGAGGTGCGTACCACAATTGTGTGCAGACAGAATTTTTGTGAGATGGTGGAAGTCCTGTTTGAGAAAATGGATACCATCATATTCAGGGTCAGGGAGTAACTGAGCAGTTCTTTTAAGCCGTGAGGGTGGTATGTTGCCAAGGACAAACAAGGGTACAGGGGAGGATGCTGCTCTAAGGTGTGCCTTGGATGCTGTTGATGGGGCTTGGGACTGGGTGGAGGGAGAGCACTGAGCTATCATACAGTCTCTCAGCTGTACCCTGAGATTCTGCCCAGTGGTTCCTAGCAGCCCTAAACTCCTCCTGTTTTCTGAGGGGTAATAGAAAAGAACAGGTGACTGTGCTCCTCCTTTGCATCATGATGGTACATCTCTTCCTTTTCTCTAAATCTGTTGTTCGCCTCCCAGTTTAAAATGGATGAATATATTGATGCCTGACAAATTGGGTACACCCAAGAGTTTGGGGCTCTTTTTGGAAGTAGTAAGCTCTGGAGCTAGCTACCAGTGGAAAAGACTATTGTGTAAGTTTTCTTTGTAATAAATAAAAGAAAATACAATAGAATTTCTTTTTGGTGATACAGTGAATTATGTAGTAACTGTATTCCATTATGTGGAACCAGACTGGGTTCCCTCATTTAAGAGAACTAGAAAAAAAACAGTATCTTTCAGGCATGGCTAAATGCATAAATGCTATCACAAATACCACTAGGGCTAACTTTGTGTTTGATATTGATGCATATAAGAAAAAAAGTGGGGATTTTGGTGGCTTGTTGGTATTTTTTTGTGTGTGTTTTCGGTGTGCGGGGTTTTTTCCCCCCACAATGGTTGCCTTCTCTCTCTACCAGTCTTTTTTGGTATTTTGCTTTTTAATTGTTCAGTGTAAGCTGTTTTTATCCTGGGTTTATACAATGTGTTGCAAAACAAAGCCAGTCTGCTTGTTTATATCCTCTAGTCTGTGTTAATGTTATTTTTATTACTAATTAAGGGTACTTATGATGTGGAGTATTGTCTACCTATTTTGAAGAGATGGTAATCAAACTCATTTGTTGGAAACATTCAGGATAATGAAAAGATTGCTCTAATGGCTTAGAAAAAAAAGACACTGATAGGCAGTACTGACGCTGTATAAACTTATTTCCTTCAGGTGAATATACTAGGGAAAATAGTTTATCGGGCAACTCCTGGACAGCAGAAGTTTTCCAAAACTGCCAGTGTCTTGTGGCTTCTCAAGCAGGAGATGGTAACTTGGAGACTGCTGTCCTCACTTTATAGGTAATTCCTTTGAAAAGGACACTACTGCATTTTTGTACTGAGATGACTTTCTTGGATATATTTTTATATGTTTATAAATAGGGAGTTAAGCAATTAAGTGCCTATTTATAAGCTGTTTATAGAACTAGGTTCTGATATATATGTCTATTCATTATCTATTTACAAAAATGAAAGTTGTAAGAGAACTGTTCTTATTACCTTTGCAACTTCTAGTATTTTTTAAGAACGTTTTTGTAAAGGTTTTTTAAGCATTTTTACTTAGGCATTTTGCTAAATTTTCTCAGCTTTGTTTTAATCTTTAACATTTTGCACTTTTATTTCTAGAGACAGAATACAGTCTGCACTGGAAGATGAAACTGCATTTGATATCACAGTAAGCATGGACTCTTTGGGGTTTTTTTAAAGTATATAAGAAAGTAGATAAGCAAAATATAGGCTAAATGCTTGTATTTTACTTTTGCAATTGCAAAATGGCAGCCATTCAAAATTCAAAAGTGAAAAATGAGACTGATATTTATAAAAACAAACGTTAAATTATTTTATATATTGTGAAGAGTAAATCTAAATATTCAGTTCTAAAGAGACAATGCTAGCATAAAAAATATAATAGACTATTCTTTGTTTTGTTTCCTTAAGTATTTCACATACACTTGGAAAATCATAGAATATCCTGAGTTGGAAGGATGCACAAGGATCGCTGAGACATACTGCTGACTCTGCAGAAGACAGCCCTAAATTCACTAGAAATAACTATTTGTTTATTTTTAAAAGCTGCATGAATAGCTATGATGTTCCCATAGGTCAGAGATAATTTTGCTTTGCCTAAAAGAAGAACATGTGGTCTCAAGCTGTCTAGCCTTTGTGGTCCTGATTCTAATTTATCTCAAGAGAAATCCAAGTTTTTTAGCATTCCTGTTACAGCTGTAGTCATCTTGTCTATGTCAATACAGTGCTTCCAGCCTTGGCTGCCAGAATATGCTTAGGAAGACAAAACAATAAGCAAAGTGACTCTGCCTTTGCAAAATTTATGATTGCAGGTCTTTCTTCTCAGTCAAAAAAAGCTTCCTGTAGGATTCCCACTGCTAAGTTGTCAGTGTTAAACACTGTTGTGCCAGAAATACCCATTTTCCTCCTACCTGTGTTTTTTAGGAAAACGCATCATCTACTGTTCTCTTTTTATTGCAAGTCTAATGAAAGCTAAATTAATGCAGGAGATCAGATAGAAGGATCAGGGCTCTGGGGTTGGTATTTTGTTTGTTTTTCACATTTTTTAATGTTAAATGTATGTACGATCTTGAAAAATGTCATCTTTTTAATTTAAAGTAACAAATGGGATTTAGGATAATACACATGCAATCATGGAATCAGTGGATCTACTGTGTAGAATCTTTCTGTGGTCATATATTTGTGAATAATCTAGGTCTCATTTTTACAGTTTTTAGTATAACTGGATGTAAAAGATCAAATAAAACAATGTATAAGGCATTTATTTTTTAAAAAGAGGGAGGGGAGAGATAGCATACTGAACTTGTAGCAAGTTTCTGAATTTTGAATGGCTGCCACTTGGAGATTGCAAGTATGTATTCGGTTTGGTATTTCTGGTTTTGTAGTAGTTTTCTTTTCCATGAAGTAATAATCAGCTTTTTCTTAAATAGGTTTTAACTGCTAGTGAAAAAACAACTGTAGACAACTTGTTTCAGAAAGATTCACTTGTTCGACAAAGTCAGGTATGATGGAATGTTTTAATATGAGAATGAAAATAGATGTTCGTAACACTAATGCTCTGTGTACTTTTTGGGGTTGTTTCTCATAGTTTTTTTTTAATATTTACTCAAGTGTGTATTAATTGTATGCATTAAAATGACACTCTTTAGTTGCTAAAGATCAGAAAGGTTTTTCAGGCTAGTTTGCAGAGGATGAAAGGCTGAGAACTGTTCCCATTTGCAGCATCTGTTATTGTTGATGGTGATTAATAAGCTGTTAAGTAGCACTGTAGTAAACTGCAGTATCCAGTGAGAAACAGATCAAGTGACAACCACCTTCACATTGGCTACTTGAAATGCAAGTGGAATAGTCTTCTGGATCTGTCGGCCTTTTGGTTGCCATGCAAATAACTAGTGGATCCAGAAATGCGAGGATGGCAGTAAAAGTATTACTTGTTTCATATTTGTTTTAAAAATGCAATTTAATTTTATTCCAGCTGGTGGTAGATTGGCTAGAGAGCATTGCTAAGGATGAAATTGGAGACTTCTCCGATAATATTGAGTTTTATGCAAAAACAGTATATTGGTGAGTTCAGACTTTCTTTGATTATATACATTTTCCCATCAAGTGTAAGATTCACAGTCACAGAATCACGCTTGAAAGGAAGTGGTTTTTTTAAGTTGTTCACTTCATTCACTTCTCTTCTTTAAATTCATGTAAATTCAATGTGAAAATTGAGTTTTCTTGCTCATCCACTGAAGTAAATCTCAGAAGGCAGTACCTTTTGGGAGGCAAGGATGGAAGGAAAAACTCACAAAGCAACTTAATTTAATCTTTGTCCGGCTTTAATTTTTGCCTGTTTAAGTTCTTCTCATCATTTTGTGTCATTGACCCTTCACCAGAAGCCATTATTGTCAACTTTGTTATCACTGATGGGTTTTATGGGAGAAAGGACCAAAGACAATCTGTCATGCTAGATGCCTAGAATAAACCTGCTTTTAATGGCCAGTGAATACAGGCTTTTGAAATTATGTGTTAATCCTAAATTGCATTTCTGTCCTAGACTGGTTTTATAGTGAATGCTAATGGGAAAATTTGCTTATGCAGAAATCAGTTAATAGTTGAATACATGAATGATTGAAATAACAGATGCTTTTGAAAGAAATGAAATATATGTGCATTAATTCTAATATTGTACTTCTTGTTAAACATTGTGTTTTCACAACACTAGCAGAGTTCATTGATGCATCAACCAAACCAAGTGTCTGTTCTGTAAGCATATTCCATGTAACAAAATACATCTTTCAATACTGGTCTTATTAAAAGATGCTTGCTAAAAATGCTGTTTTTCTGTAAAATATTTCACTGCTTTCAGGGATAACACACTACACACCTTGAAGCAGCGACAGTCAAGTACATACATGGGAAGTTCTCGTCCCCTGGTAACAGAGTTGGTAAGTATTATAGAAAAATAAGGCTTGGCTTCAAAATGGGCTAGAGAGAGCATATATGCTATCTTCACAGATTCCCACCAGTTCTTACATAGTTGTGCTATCTAGAAGTAGTTGTAGTATCTGAAAATTGGTACAGAAATTGTGAGGCAAAGTGCCTCATAAGTTCTTTATGGGATCACTGTGGACTTGTGTTTTCTTTCAGCAATCACTTCCATACTCCCACCACCCCTTACAAGTACTTATGTTCTATTTCGTGAAGCAAATGGTTTTATTATGACTTTTTCTGTCTGAAACAAAGTCGTGTTCCTAACTAGAAAAGCTTATAAATCTCTTTGAGAGCCCTTGCAAATAAGGGAACACAGTCTTTATGCAGTAACTAGCACAGTGAAACCAAGTCCTGATGCAATACTCTGAGAGCTGTATCATAAAAGCTAATAGGAGAGAAGTGATGGAAAGAAAGGATTGTCCATTAGAATGAGGCGATGAACTGCCTCAGTGGCAGCAAAGCAGCCGTAGAAGATTAATTCAATTGGGGAGTGATCTGAGGTATTGATTGGCTTTAGAAAATCTCTTTGGATTAAATAGAAACAAGTGCAGCTGTTGTGAAAAACCTTCTCAAATAGAAGGTGGAGAAGGATAAACAGTCTAGTAGGCAGATAGACAGAAGGGCAAAGGATGTTTGAAGGTGAGAAGAGTGGGAAGATGAGTAATTTGGGGCAAATAACAAGGCAGTGGAGTAAGTGAATTGCATTGACTCCTGATAGGAACAGTGACAGAAGAGGAGTAAAAGAAATGAGAGGAAAAACAGAGAAGTATCATGCTCAACATTACATGGGTTGTACCAATTGTTGTGCCAACATGAAAAGGTGACTCCACATTATAAAACAGGGCAGGATGTTACTGGAAAAGACATATAGGCATTGTGCAGATGAGTGATGACTTTTTTCCTTGCAGGATCCAGATGCTCCTATTCGACAGAAACTGCCACTTGATGATTTGGACCAAGAAGACGATGTGAGGTTATTGAAGTATCTCTTCACTCTCATCAGAGCAGGGATGACAGATGAGGTAGCGTAACTTTTAATTAAGTAAGCGTTAAATATCTTACTGTTAAAGCAAATGTAAAGCTGTGTATTAAAATGTCTGTTTAAATTTGGCTTGCAGTGATTCAGTTTTCAATTTGTTGTCAAATATTGACTGCCAAATCAGCATTTTAATGAAATCTTAATTTTAATTAAGTAATTTTGTGTGTAGAATAGACGTTATGGAAAAAATGTAGTTTTGGGGGTTTTGGTTGTTTGACAGTTGTGGCTTGATACTAAATACTGCCAGACAAATGTACAGAATGCTTTAAAGAACTTCCTAACTGTATCCCTAATCATCAATGGATTGTCAGTCATGCACATGTAATGACATTTGAGTAATGGGGAGGAAAGGGGGCTTGAGATTCTTGTCCCGAAGACCTTAACTGAGGAATGTGGTTACTTGCTCATATTTTGTTCCAATATGGTGCACATCTGTTCATTTTCTGATGGTATGGGAACATGAGCTAGAGCATATTGCTGCAGGACAAGATGAGTACAAATTTGCAGCTTCATTTGGGATTGGGAAGGCTAAGTGAACTGACAAAGTAGATGACTGCATGAAGACATCTAAGCAAACTTACCAGAATGATGCAAAACAACTGTATAAGCTAACAAAGAGGAGGGTGTAGCACATTTCTACTGTATTTCATTGCTGTAAATACTGACTGAAAAACTAAAATTTCAGTGAAAAGAATTGGTGACATTTACTTTGAAATCTTTCAGTTGTTTTGAGTTTAAGATCTTCTGTGCTTATTTTTCACATAGTAGAATCTCTGCACAAATTAACTATTTTAATAATATTCATATTTTTAAAGAAGAAGCTGGAGGTTTTCCTACCTTGAAGTATGTTGCTGAGAATATGCATTGTTTTTCAGGCACAGCGCTTATGCAAACGATGTGGTCAGGCCTGGAGAGCTGCAACTTTGGAAGGCTGGAAGTTGTATCATGATCCCAACATAAATGGAGGTATCTGCTCCAAAGTGCATTTGAGACAGATACTAAAATACTAAGATCTCGTAGTATCTGTTTGTTGCAAAGAGAAATAGCTCTTTCTTTTCACCTTATGAGCCTTTTTTTGGTATCTAAAATAATTTACCATGTCTGTTGAACATTTAAAAACGAATATGAAATTATTGTAGTTGAAGGTATGAGTTCATTGAATCCATCTAAACATGCTAAAGCCACTTTATTTTTTAAATGCAGGCATAATCACTAAGAAAGAGATGTCTCACAGTTCTTTAAGGGTCTTCTCCACTTACATATAATATTTGAGTCTGTATTTTTTTAACATCTGACTTATGCCACCTAGCACATATTTCATTGCTTAAAGACTCAAATTGGACTATATATCCAGCTTCAGAAAAGTATAGTAAGACTAGAGTTCAGCAAATGTAAATGCAGGAAAAAGAGATGCTTTTAAAATACTTGAAAATTCTTAAACTGCCTTTCTCCTTGGCTCCTTGCACATGGGTCCCCATTTATAACACAGTACCTTGCTTCTCTCTGTGCTCAGTACGTGGCAGGATTTAGCTAGGAGTTTAAGAAAGAGTTTAAATGTTGTTTATAGCTGGCTGTGGAAGGCTTAATGCTTTCCTGCTTTTCAAATCCTGATAGCCTGTTGCTTTTGTCTGCCTGCCACACCACTGTCGTAGCTTTTTTTTGAGTCTGCCTACCTAACCTGTTGTTATGTGGGTTTAAATGCCTATGCAGATGTGTGCAAAATAGCACCACTGAAGCAGTGACATTTTTAAGGAGTTTTGATTAAGATATAAAAATTCTTTTTTTCCCTTAACTTTGTTTCTTTCCAAATGTAGGCACTGTAGATATGTTACAGTCAAAAGCATTATTTTTTTAAAAGCAATGTAGCGGCCAAGTTTTTAAATTACTGTAACCTGTAGATGCAAATTTACCCAACTACCTAGAAAAGCCACCTTGCAGCCCAGTCAAAAGCATCAAAATGCTTTTGGAAGTGTCCCAAAGAGATTGGAATTGGATTATGGAAAGAAAATAGGCTTTACCTGTTACTGGATTCTCTTTCTTTAATAACACTTTTTCTCTTTTTCCTTTCCCCCCTCTTTTTTTTTTCTTTTTTTAAACTATTCTTTGCATGTAGGAAAAGAGCTGGAGCCTGTTGAAGGCAATCCGTACCGGTGCATTTGGAAAATAAGTTGTTGGCGCATGGCTGAAGAGGTAAGATAATGTTGGTTTGCTTTATATTAGTATGTAAATTTGAACTTTTCTGAACTCTGAAATGGGATTTTAAATAAACATACCCCCTCTGTGTTTGCTGCTTAGAGGACTTTCAATTAATGCTTCAAAGAGGACTTCTGAAATATTGTAGTTATGTATTGTGAGATACATAATCAGCACCACTTCTTCAGGAAATGCCTGGTTGTTTTTTTTCTGGTTGAAAGTAAAACCATTGACACTGACTTTCATCTTGACTTAATTGAAGAGGAAAGAGAAAACGTTCCTTTTTTTCCAGGTCAATGTAAATTTTTCAGATAAGATACAAGGGGATGCTAATGAAGGGAAGGTCACTTGCTATTCTTATTTTGGCTCCTTGTGTATCCTGTGATTTTTCAGCTTTCCTTGAAATGTGTTAGATGGAACATTTAGCAATGGATTAATCTCAAATATAATATAAAGTGACTAGAAAAAAGCTTTGTAATTAAAAGTTTGGATGTTTTTACTGTTTATTTTAGGAGCAGTTTAATAGATATGAAAGAGCAATCTATGCAGCCCTGAGTGGAAACCTCAAACAGGTATGTCAAGCCCCCTAGTTAAGCAGTGCTTGGTAGCTGTGCATTTCCTTTCTCATATGTGACAATTGTATCATCAGAAATATTGCAATTACGGGTTATTGTACACTTAAAGATTTAGTAAACAGAACAACAGCAAACAGTGCTGCTTTAGTAGACATGCTCTTTGTAGTACTGACATGTCTTAATTAAATATATGATAGACTTTTCAGTCAAGGAAAACCTGCTGATTAAGGTCATTACCACTCTGATTTGGTGCCTGAAAATCTGATCCTAAATTGTAGGAAAATCTGTTTGGGTTCTGATGTTTCTCCATCTCTTGATAATTTTTGCTCTGTTTTTTTTGATATGTAGCTTCTTCCAGTTTGTGATACCTGGGAAGATACTGTTTGGGCGTATTTCAGGGTGATGGTGGACACGCTAGTCGAGCAGGAAATTAGAACCTCAGTAGTAACTGCAGAGGAGATGGAAGAGCTCCCAAGAGATTATTTAGAAACAAAGTAAGTTTCAAGTAAAATTATGCTCCCGCACTCAATAAAGGATACTGTTTGATCTGTCTGGAATATTCAAAGTATTGTTTTTGTCTTTTCTCTCCTGTTTTGAAGCTGGACTTCAGAAAAGGTTTTTGAAGAACTTCAGGCAACAGACAAAAAGGTATGTAGTAAGTGCAGTGTTTCTCCTCACTGCTTACAATTTTTAATTATTCACTGGGTTCTACTTTTTACTGCAGTATTTGTTGAAATGCTCAAATATGCACAATGACTGATTTGTTTTGTATTTTCTACCTCGACAGTGCACGATTTCTCAATTCAAATAGATTTTTCTATATGCTGCTACCTCTTAACAGTGAAAATGATACAGGTTTTGTGTTGCCCTGCCAAACTAGCTGAGTGTGCTAAAGAAACAGATGACTGTCAAATGCTGTCAGACATACAAAGCAGACGGAGTAATTCAACTATTTAACAGTTCAATAAATTGTTCAAAATTGATTACGTTGCATTTTCTTCTTAGAAAGTTTGTGTGCATATTTCAGAACCAGCCTTTCAAAATTCAAAAGCATATTTGCTTAGACTGCGATTGTTTGTTACTTTTAGCATCCAAAATACTCAGTTCATGTATGATGGGGATATAGAACTTACAGATTAATTTTGCAGTGATTAAATTGAAACTACACTTACTTTTATTTGATTGAATGGACACATAGCATTTATCATATTGCTAAGACGTAGTAAGCCACAGGTACACACAGCTTGCATTTGCCATTGCAACATAGTGCAATCCTCACCATAAAGCAAATTTGCAGGTGTGTTTGGATTGCATTTCATGCATTAATGTATTAATTTCTCTGGGGAGAGAGTGGAATTCTTCCTGAAGTAACTTTCACAGGCCTTTTCTTTGAAGATTTATACACATTGTTGCTTCTTCCATGAGTTTGTAAATCTTATTTGTAACATCATTGTTTATTCTCCTCTTCAGTGCAAAAAGCCCTTATTTAGTCTTGGATGTCTTCCATGGAAGTATTAACTGCACAGATCTATATTCCAATTCTTTCAGTTTGTCAGTATTCTTGTAATTTGACATGGAGGTAGCAAGTGCCTTTTCTCTTGCTTTTTATGCAGACTACTCTTTGAAATAGGATAGCTTTTTTCCCTGAGGAACCTTTGCTTTATTTATGTTTGTTTTCTTCTTACATTATGCTTACGTAAGATATATGCATACATTATAAGATTTATTCAAAGTTCGAACTTTCTTTTTTTGTCTCCAGAGGGTTATAGAGGAGAATCAAGAACACTATCATGTGATTCAGAAATTCATTATATTGGGAGATGTGGATGGTGAGCATTTCTCTAAGTGATTTTTTTTATTGACAGCTGACTACATTATTTTGAGTAACCTTTCCAGAAAGGTCCCATTCTATCTGAATGGATTTTTAGAAGCACACACTAGGCAAACTCTGCATTAAAGCTAAGCTCTAATCAAGAACTGTAGGGACAGTTTGACCTACAAAGCAGTTTTCAAAGAAGTAATGAAATCATGTAAATGTGTCAGGATTTGTGCCAGACTATACCTATAGCTTCTTCTGAGAAATTATAGAATACATACAGTAGATTTTTAAGCCAAACAGCCACATCTTTCCAAAATTATTGCTGTTCTTCTGTTTTGTTGGACTTTTGAGGCTAAATTACATTTGTTGAATAAATGCATAATTTTGAAATACTTCTTAGGTGTTTTCTTTTCTCCCATGCTATGGCTAATGCAGACATTTCCTTGGTGGTTATAGGTTTGATGGAAGAAGTCAGCAGGTGGCTTTCCAAAGACAGAAGTGTGCTCCCAGGACACCTCCTTCGTTTCATGACACATCTTATTCTGTTTTTCCGCACTTTGGGTATGCAAACTAAGGTCAGTTCACTGGTTCTTGATTTGTTGTCATAGCAGTAGCCAGTCTTTGAAGTAGAAATGCTTGTGTGCAAATACATAGACAACACAGAGTGATGGTGAATTGCTACCAGGCTGATGAGGGGTTGCATGCTTAAATAGTGTATTTGTTGATCTTGGAGCCTAAAGGAGAAAAGAGCATCCTCCTCCCATCCAACTGAGCTTAGAAATTGGTTTTTGAGGATGGTGGATTCTACTCAGAAGCCCTTTGTTGAGAAGGTCCTGACTCAAACTTCAGTGTTAGGCTTATTCATAGCAGCCAAGATGTTTTGAATATAACCTGTTCTTATAGACAGTTGTTCAGTTGTTGTAATTATACCAATTGCTGCTGAAAGCTCATAAATGCTTTTGCTTGAGGTAATTAGTATCAGCTGAAACTTTCTCATTATCTGCAAGTAGAAACTAAGTATAGCCTACTACCTGCCTGGCCTTTTTATGCTAAATGCAGAGATGGGTCACATAGCTGTAATCGCTCATTTCTGACAATACCAAAAGTAATTTGGAGCTCTCCTCTTCTACAGTTTTAAAATTTAGAAGCCGTTCCGTATCAAATAAGTTCCCGAATGTAACCTCCTTTGGCAAAAGACAGTTGTGTGTTTTCATTAGATGATTTAAATATAGCGCTGAGTTATTGTTTATTCATACTTCCAATCATTGTTTCATTCTCTTGTGGAAATTTGTTTTGAAGTCAGTTAACATTTAGCTGTATAAGAGGAACGTGTGTGTGTGTGTGTGTGTTTGTATGTATGTATGTATACTTACTAATTTTTTAGCCACCCTCTAAATTTGATAAGAGTAGGTCTTTAAGCGTAGTGGAACTAGCCATTAGCATATATTTGACAGCGGGGACAAAAAAGGTGCAATTTTCTACGTGAATTCCATTGTGGGAATTGTAACTGTGGATTCTGCCTTTACAGTTTTGGAGTAGGTGAATTTACTGAATTATTTCTTGATCAGCTTCAGGGGGAAGAGACAGATGTGCAAGCTTCTATGATGTTTATTATTTGTTGATTGCATACAATTCATGTGGGTATATGCTAAGATGAAAATCTTCAGCTTACACATATAAAACTAAAATGGTAATTCTTGACAGCAACAAACATTTGAGTCTTGGCTAAAGCAGTTTCAGGTGCTCTGACTATACTGGTTGTTTAGTATAAGCTATTACAGATGAGCCAGGTGATATTTATGCCCTGTTACATTATCATTTTCTTTAATGAAACAGGGTATGTAGTACACTGCAATAGTAATCTGTGTGCCTGACATTTATTATTTTTTTAAAAAATTAAAATATTTTAAAAACATGTAAAAGGTAACATTCCAGTTAGACTAAAGACTTCATTATCCAGTTGCTGAAGAAGAAAATCCTTGGCACACTAAATCTTTGAATCAGAAGACATGCTTTTTTTTAATCATGCTCCAAGAGAAACAGTTCTTCCAGTTGAGCCTGTTTATGTGGATTACTGAAGCAGGAATAAGCAAATAACCTTCTGTTTTTGTTTTTATAGTCATAGCCTGTAAAGTATCTTTTATTTTATTTTCCACGTGATCTGATTTAAAATTGAATTTATATTTGTTTTCAATAAGGAGGAAGTTTCTGTTGAAGTCCTAAAGACCTACATTCAGGTAAGCTTTCAGAAATTTAGTTTGTTTTCTCTAATGTAATTTAGATGTAAAGGAGGAAGAAAAGGAGACTTAAGGTTACAGGATAAAAAAAGAGCTATGATGCAGCTAATGCTCTCTTCTCAAGAGATACATGGAAGGTTGCCTTATACGCAAAGTTTTGTCAGCAGTGCTTAAATAAGAGACAGTTTATTGATCCTTGTTTAGAAGCTGAGTGGAATCTTTCTGTATCAGAATCAATCAGAAATTTGTTACACTTTTTTGGGTTTATCTAGTACATGTTTTTACTTAAGTATAAACACACTTAGATGTTTTCACTAAGGAATATACTATGCATATCTATTATACATATTTATCTATTAGTGGGTATCTTCTATATATTTGCTTCTCATATATTTGCTCCTCCTTCTGTATATTTGCTTCCTACTGTGCAGCGGTTGATGTCCGAGAAGCGCACAGATTTAATAGCATTTTATGTCAGCCACCTGCCCCCAGAGCTCGCTGTTGCCCAGTACGCTTTATTTCTCGAAGATGTTACTGAGAGCGATCAACGCCACCACTGCCTTGAATTAGCAAAAGAAGCAGGTGAGAGACCCTGATAGTCCGATTATTATTTTATATCTTGGATTATTTTGTCTTTCAGTAGTTTTTGCTCCAAAACCTAGTTATGAATATGATATTCTTTCCTTCCTGCATATGTTTTTCAATTAAATAAAATTAATTTGCTGATCACTTCTTCAAGTAGGTATATAGGTGTGTTTTCATTAACCTGGAATTGATTAAACTGAATATCACTGCTTCTGGATTATGTCCAAACACACCAGGAAGTAAATGCCGGCAGCCTGTCTCAAATACACGTTCTGAAGCTTGACATGATCATATTATTTCAGAGAACTAATTCTAAAAATACATACCTGTTTGTGGATTAAGGAAGGGTATGGGTATCTTAAATTTTTCGTCCTATTTATAGTGCTTTTTCTTAGCCGTGGGTTGCTTGCATTAATTGTAAACTTCCTTCCAGCCCTATACATCAAACTAGAAGGGATTACAATGAAGCAGCACACTGTCCATGGCTTGACAATGCCTCTGTGCTACTCAGAATTCACAAGGAAATATATTTACTGCAGTTTTCAGTGTCTTAACTTCTCTTCAGTCATTTTTCAATCATTTTCTTTTAAACTGGGCTAAGGTTTCAAAAATAAAACACCCTGCTTAAGCATCTGTAAAAGAACTATTCTGAGCTTTTCCTGGTACATTCCTGTGAAATCATAGTCTTGCTGTCAGAATTGTAGAAATCAGTGATCTTAGCAGATATATCTATATGCCGGTCTTCAGCACAGACTGAAAAACTTGTTACTTGTCTTATTCTTTTTCTCATATTTGATATTCTCTGTTACATCAAGTATCATTCTTGTAAAATACCTGCAATAAATTACATAGCTCAAAAGCTTATAATTTTTTCTGACAGTGTGTGTTTGAACAGACTGATAAGAATTACCAGTAGTAAGGAATAAGATCAACAACTGGCGTCTGAAATTCATTTTGTGTCAAGTTTGAATTCATGATAGTTCTAAGAGAGTTCTCTTTTAACCCAGGTCTGGATGTTGCAACCATAACAAAAACTGTTGTTGAAAACATCCGCAAGAAGGATGCCGGGGAATTCAGTCACCATGACCATGTGCTCGACACAGGCACAACAGAGGTGAGTGCTTCGCATAGCATAGTCCAGTTTGTAATCAACTAGAGAGTCTTTGACCATGTACGAGCCATATTTTTCTTTCAACAATGGTGAAAATTGCTTTGAAAAAGCCTGTGAGGGAAATGTACTTTTCATATGACCAAGTGAGGAGATTGCTCAAATCTGTAACTCTGTTTCTACTTCTCCTTGCTCTTCGGGTTTGTTTTGCTCAGCAGCCGTGCCTGTACACAAACATTAAGTGAGGATAAGGCCCATGAAATGCCTGCAGCACCCTGTGTTGTAGCTGGAAGTAGGATGTTGTTGTAGCCTCTGTGGTTTATGAGGATTAATACTTTGGATCTCAGATGTACCTTTTACCATGCTCAAGTGACATTTCCAGCTACTGCAGACACTGCTTTTGCTGGTAGTTTCCTTGTCACCGCTATTGAGCATTGGTTGGATCCAATTCAGTGCTTTAGGGACAGCGAGGTAATGTTAACAGCCTCTATTCAAAGTACTGCTTAGAAAGCAACGGGTCATTTGCAAATTTGTGGTAATGTTTTTGCTGTTCAGTGCAAAGTTCAGGCTCCCTAAGACAAAAACATAGTTTAGCTAATAACGCAAGAGTTGGAAAACTGGCTGCAGGCTGATGGCACCCATGGATTATAGCAAGGTCCATAAAACATGTTTGTACAGTGTATTCATATTAAAATTTGACAAAAATGCATCATAATCTGTAAAAAAGAGAATTTTGGGATCTGATGCTCTGAATGTCTTGGGAATGCTTAGAAATCAAGTTTTTTATTATTTCAGATGACAGATAGTTTTCTAAGCTTTTGAATAAAGCGATCCTTGTTACTATGTTGTAATGCTTTCCAAACTTGTGTATTTCCCTGACCAGATTTAATGTGTGTGTTACATCAGCTGTGTGCTTGAAATGGTGGTGAATCTCTGTGTTGCTTTTTACAGGCGGATCAGCTGAAAATAGATGTAATTGACTGGCTCGTATTCGATCCTGCACAGAGGGCAGAAGCACTTAAGCAAAGCAATGCAATCATGAGGAAGTTCTTGGGTACTAAGCTTCACAAATATTGTAGACTTATTTTTAAATGTTGGTTTTGTTCTCATTGGCTCTTGGCACTACATTTGATGTAACTTTTAATCTAGTCTATTAAAAAGCATGGGTTTGTGAGTTTAAGAAGATAAGGTATGGAAACTGCAAAGCTCTGATACCCAGTTCACATTCTCATAGCATCCAAGAAACATGAAGCTGCAAAAGATGTGTTTGTGAAGATTCCCCAAGACTCTATAGCAGAAATATATAACCAGTGGGAAGAACAAGGAATGGATACACCACTTCCAGCTGAAGATGACAATGCTATCCGGGAACATTTATGTATTCGTGCATATTTGGTGAGTTTCAAATATGCAGTATTCCAAGTTATGGTTTAGAAATAATAGTGGCTTTGCCTTGGAGGTGAAACTTCAGCTGTGTTCATTTGATTTAACTTCTGATTCTTTGATGCATTAAAACTGTGCATGTAATGACATTCTGGTTACTGTGAGTCAAAAATATCCAAACACTGTTTCCAATGCAATCCAGGAAGCCCACGAAACCTTTAATGAATGGTTTAAACACATGAACTCAGCTCCACAGAAGCCTTCTTTGTTACCACAAGCAAGTTTCACTGAAAAAGTGGCCCATGAACATAAAGAGAAGAAGTATGAGGTAGGTAGAAGTCCAGCTTATTTACTGTGAACTTTTATGTTCTTGCTTTGGAGGCAGTCTTAATTTAATGAAACAGAGTAGAAGACTGCTATTTCGTATTGCTTAAGGACACTATTATAAATTATTTTTATGTTGAGAGAGTATGAGACAGTAGAATAATGCCACTGCACAATAAATTGTTTAATGACTCAGCTTTACATAAAATATTGTAATGTAAAAGTAAATATCCATTATGTGTTGATTGTCAGTGTCATTAATAAATCTGAGCATTTGATTTTGCTATTAACTCTTTATTCTTGTATTTATCACCTTTTGTTTCCTAAAAGATGCTGCAGTTTTGTTTTGACAGAAGTTCTTTTTGCATATCTGGCCACTATGAATATACTCTATTCAGTTAATACAAACATTTGTTCTATAAGCATGTCAGAATAAGTTGTTTAAAATTATCTTCCTCTAGTGGCTTTGGTTCTGAGCAACCTGTCTGACTCTCTGGACAGGGAATTAAGCAAAGATGGAAATAGCTGTTAGCACCAGGCTTTAAAGTTTTAGCCACTGGCTGAAGATTCTAATTTGAATTGGAGCTGCAAACTGCCTGTTACAGTCTGTTTTAAAATAGCCTTGGAAATTGTCCTGTTCTGCAGTAGTTTATTTTTTGTTTCTTTGCCAGATGGATTATGGCATTTGGAAAGGCCTCTTGGATGCTCTTACAGCTGATGTCAAGGAGAAAATGTACAATGTGTTGCTGTTTGTTGATGGAGGATGGATGGTTGATGTTAGAGAGGTAAAATGAATTTTTATATCATGGCGCAGACCACAAAGCACAGATTGTACCCCACTGTACCTTTACCACATTTAGTTTGATGTGTTCCTGTTTAACTGGCTCTGGGCTTGCTGTGAGCAGTTAGAGCTTGCTCCCCTTAGTTACATGCCATACAGAGCTTGCTCTCCTTAGTTACCGTACAGTGTACTCCAGGCTGCTTAGGCCAGTTTTTTGCCTCTGACACTACTAATTGCATGGTTATTCTGAGTTAAAGGTAGATTTTTCACAATATTAGTATTTTTTTTGCTCTGGTAAGGATGCTGAGGACGACCCTGAGCGAACACACCAGATGATCTTGCTGCGGAAGCTGTGTCTGCCAATGATGTGCTTTTTGCTGCACACAGTGCTCCACAGCACGGGGCAGTACCAGGAGTGCCTGCGCCTCGCTGACATGGTCGCCTCGGAGCGCCACAAGCTGTACACGGTGAGTTAGGGAGGGCTGCAGGCAGCCTGGCTTACATTGAAAAGCTCTGTGGGTTGGCTGTGGAAAAAGCTTCTATATAGAGAGGAAGACACCATATGTTCCTCAACATCATAAGTTTCTTTATCGCTTCCCATCCACTGCAGTAGTAAAAGGTTTCCTTGTGTTACGACGTAAGGAATTAGAGAGGTAACTTTGAAACACTGAGGATGATGACCAGTGTTTTGACAAGCACTTCTTCTAAGAACTGCAGTTACTAATTTTTTGAAGGGGGCTATTGAATTTTAACTTTATGATCTTAAAAGTTATTGCCTAAATGATTCTATGATTCTAAGCTTAGCTGTAGAATTGTAATTGATTTCTTTCTTTCCATTTACATTTCAGAACATTGTATAAGCAGGGTTTGTTTTAAAGCATTTGGTTTACCCCTAACCTTCTTTGCCTCCAAAAACCTGAAAAACAACCCCAAAATGAGACAGATCTATCTTGAGCCTACCTTCAGTTTTTGGATGCTGCTGCTAACTTCTTGTGCCTTACTAGATGTCCTTCTGAAATACTTGATGATCACACTATCTTAATAGAAATAAATAATCAAATAAAAAAATAGTAACTTAATTAACCACCACTTACTTTTATATCAGTGCTATTCATTGCAAATAAATATAACTTTATTATGTTTGTTTTTTTATTATTTATTCTTAGGTATTTTCAAAAGAAGAACTCCGAAAGCTTCTACAGAAGCTGAGGGAATCTTCTCTGATACTTCTGGACCAGGATCTTGATCCTTTGGGATATGAAATTCAGTCATAAGTTTTCATGTAGGTACTTGCAAAAACTTCTGAACATGGACATTCTGGTTATTAACTAAACAAACCAAACCAAACAGAAAACCCCAACAAAATCATTACTTGGACAAAATGTTCAATGTAAACTTGAAAAAGTATGACCAATTACAGAGATGTTATTTGTTATACAACCTTTTTCATATTTCTGTTTTCCTAATAAAAGTGCTTGAAAAAGAGAAAATGTTTGTTCATTCTAATCTCAAATGTCATTATATAAATTTGGTGATTGTATGAACCTCCTTAATCTGTTTGCTACATGCCAAAAAGAGCTGCCCATGGACTGGAAACACTACTTGGCAGTGAAATGTGCATGGATACAGTAGGGAGAAAAGTGAGCCTGTAGGAAGGTGTATGGAGAAAGTAGGGGAGAAGAAAACAGACACACTGGAGGAAAGGAAAATCAAAAAGCAAAAGTGAGGGGTTACTTCCAGCCCTTCAGAAGAGAAGGCAGCCTTGCTTTATGGCTTGTGCTGTTCTCATGTACCTTAAGGAGTTGCTAAAATGGTGGTGAAATCCTGAACCATAGGAACGATGATCGTATGTTAAAACTCCCATGTTTGACGTTTTGTAGTTTATTTTGAAAGTTTGTTCTGCCCCCATTTACATGTGTAAACACACGTTTAGCTACCTTTCCCTTAACAAGACGGAGTGCAGAGGGCACGTGGTGCAGTTAGGCAAGGACTTTGGCTCCTTCACCCACGTCGGTGTCTTTTGACACCTGGCAAAGAATGCACTTCGTGCTGTACATCTCTGTACACACAATAACGTGTTTGTGTTTACGGAAACGCCCAGTTCAGCAGTGGCGAGGTCCTTGTGCCTTGGAGCCGAGGTGCGTTTCTGCCCCTCGGGGGCTGTAGGGCAGGAGGTGAGGGCACACACACACGCACACGCCGCCGGCCCCCGGCCCCTCCCGCCGCCGCCCCGCCTCTCGCTGCCGCCCGGGGCGGGCGGGGCCACCGGAAGGCGCGAGCCCACGTGTCCCGGGGGCGGGGCGGGGCGGGGCGGGGAGGCGGCGGGCCCGGCCGGTGCGCGGGCGGCCGCCGGGCTGCCTCAGCCATGGGCTGGCTGCCGGCGCAGGGCCGGCTGGCCGCGGGGCTGCTGGTCAATCTGGCCGCCTCCATCTGCATCGTCTTCCTGAACAAGTGGCTGTACGTGCGGCTGGGCTTCCCCAACCTCAGCCTCACGCTGGTGCACTTCGCCATCACCTGGCTCGGCCTCTACCTGTGCCAGGCGCTCGGCGCCTTCTCCCCCAAGAGCCTCCAGCCCGCGCAGGTGCTGCCGCTGGCCCTCAGCTTCTGCGGCTTCGTCGTCTTTACCAACCTCTCCCTGCAGAGCAACACCATCGGTACCTACCAGCTGGCCAAGGCCATGACCACGCCGGTCATCGTGGTCATCCAGAGCGTGGCTTACGGCAAGACATTCCCTCTGCGGATCAAGCTGACCCTGGTGAGGAGGCGGCGGGGCTGAGGGGAGCGGGGAGGCGCGGCGCTGAGGGTAACGACCCTGCCTAAAACCCCCGTGTCCACCTC
This sequence comes from Acanthornis magna, assembly GCA_036785705.1. Lineage (NCBI taxonomy): Eukaryota > Metazoa > Chordata > Aves > Passeriformes > Acanthizidae > Acanthornis > Acanthornis magna. Next base: position 31,183,510 of record JAWUZG010000001.1, read on the forward strand.
CACAGGTCCCCATCACGCTGGGTGTTTTCCTCAACTCCTATTACGACGTGAAGTTCAGCGTCCTGGGGATGGCGTTCGCCACCCTGGGCGTCCTGGTGACCTCCCTGTACCAAGTGGTGGGTACCGGCGCGGGGGGGAGCGTTGGGGTGGTTGGGCTTCAAGATGCTGCCCGTTGGTTTAATCGCCTTTGAGTAGCACCCAGCCTTCCAGGAAAGCTTCCGTGCTCCGTTATTTGCTTTTAAAAACCCCACCTAATTATGATAATCCACCATAACCTCCGATAAATTATGGAATTGATAGTCCTGGCTGCTAAAATTGGGGTGTCGTCTTTAAGGTGAGCGTTATTTTCAAGGGGCGAAGATTGCTTTAGTGGTGAAATTCCTTTTTTTTCTAGAGGGAACAGATGTTCTCCTTGCTGAAGCAAGTGCCTTTCATTTGCGCTTTTTCCCTAGAAAGGATGTTTTCCAGTCCTTCAAGCCTATGGTTTATCCTTGAGAAATTTACACTTTATCAGCATTCTTCTTCAATTTCAACTATACACGTTCTAAGGTGGTTTTGTAGAGAGTGGATTAATACGTAAACACACAATACACCTTTCTGGATGATTGTGATTGAAAAAAGAGTTATGTCCAAGGACTACCTCAGGACTGCCTTTCTGCTGTAACATTGTACTAATAGCTCACCCAATTTGTTTTTGACCATGACTGTAAGAGCCTCTTAAATTAGAAAGCCCTGTCATGTTGATGTGATAGATTTAAACGTGAATTTCTTTGCTCAAGATGTACTGTGCCTCCAAAGCAAGTGAGGCTCTTTGACCATAGTGTGTAAGATGATAAATAATGGTCTCTTGTCCTATTTTGGGGCAGGAGGAAGAAAGAGGTGCTGCGTAATAACATTAAGTGATGATGTGTGTACTGGAGAAATAATGATACTTGAGAAAAAATATGTAGGAAAAAACCTTAGCAAGTTAATATGCTGGAATCTATATTACCAGTTAATGTGATTTATGAAGTATTAAACGTCATTCTTCAGCATGATATAAAGATGCGTCTTTTTGGCTGTAACATCTATCTTTGTAGCCATAGATGAGTAATATTTCTGGAAGCATGCTACTTTGAAAATTGAAGTTAGAGTCAATTATAAACAATACTGAAATGAAATCCATTAAATCTGGAATAAACTGGCAAAAGAAAGACAAACGTGTATTAGCTTATTGTTAGCTTTTATGTACAGGAAAATTAGAAGGAAGGAACAGAATCTGATCCCTGCTTAGGCAAGGATACTCAGCTCCAACACAGGATCTGGAATTTATGTTGAGAATAAAAGAGAGCTGGTATTTTCTTTTCACATCTGCTACTTTTTTGTTCTTCCTCGGGTACAGTACTTTACCCCCAGGCTATGAGAAGAGGGAAGTTTAGGCACTCTTTTCACTGCCCCTGCATATGATTTTTTCCTCTCATGGCTTTTTTACTTGAAAGAGACAAACACATGGGGCCTCCAGTGAGGCAAAGGTGAGGCTCAGCAGTCTAATTAGTATTGTCCACGTGAGACTCCCTCTGTGTTAGTAGCCAGTTTGCGTTTGTTCAAGTTTCTCAATTTACAGGTATTTTTTCCTCATGTTTAACAGCTTTCTCTCTTGGTTTTAGTGGGTAGGCGCTAAGCAGCATGAGTTGCAGGTAAACTCTATGCAGCTGCTGTACTATCAGGCACCAATGTCCTCAGCTATGTTGTTGTTCATCATACCCTTCTTCGAACCAGTCTTTGGAGAAGGAGGAATATTTGGGCCCTGGACGCTTTCTGCTGTGGTAAGGCTTTTATTGACTTTTTTAAAATACTTATCACTGATGTGCTTACATTTGGTAGTAAGATCTGTTCCTGTGTGAAACAGATTTTTGAAAGCTGTTGGCTATGGTGAGATGAGAAGGGCACGTGCAGGAGAAAAAGTCCCTCATTGAGTCTGCCCCACTTCCTATGAGAGGAGCAAGTTTGTCAATTGGTTTATCTCCTTACTCCTGTTTCTGTTAGGAGGGCATCTGAGCAAGAGGAAAATCTATCAAAACCCAGAAGCTTCCCCCTAAGTGTATTGAGTGCTTTAGTTCTAGCTTTTACTGTCCACTCAGAGAAAGAGACTCTCAACTCCTTTTCTGTGGGAGGGTGTCAACAATGGTTGTTCTCTAGAATTAGTAGTTTATTTTCACCAAGAAGATACAATTTCTCTCAGTATCTTTCTGTCCAAAAAAGAGTCAGTGGCATATTCTTACTACGGCTGATTGTGCCCCTAGGTAATTTCTGGTAGCACTGCAGTTTATGAATGGGATAGCAAGTATTCACAATAATAACGTCGGATATTTTGCTAAAAGAGTTTTCATTGTGACCATAAATCAGACTTTGTCAAAGGTAAAGAATACAACCGCTATGTGAATTAGTGTCCAGATTTTCCAAACCACTTTTAAATGTTCACCAAGAGTAAAGGAGAAAAGGCTTGTGGTTCTGTTAGTGTATATTTATGGACATCATACCCTGAGCTGCTCATACACATCACCAGTGTTGATACTGATTTGAAGCCATTCCTATTTTTGTTCTCCATATGTTTTTCTTGCCTGATACTTTGCATTTGAAAGTAAATGAAACTAAATAAGTAACCTGGAATGTATCTACAAATAGCCAAAGGCGAGTCATATTACTGACTGTGTCCATTAATCCACAGATAATGGTACTGCTGTCTGGAATAATAGCCTTTATGGTAAATTTGTCTATTTACTGGATCATTGGAAATACATCGCCTGTCACGTATCCTTTGTAAAAGTAGTCGTTTCTCCTATTTTCAGATTAATTATGTTGGAATTCATTTGGGCTGATTTCTATGGGGAAATTGTTTGATAACCTTCCTGGTTTATCTTAAATGATGAAGCTGGAAAAGCATGTTTGTGCTTTAGTGTATTTTGTTTCTTTGAGATTTGTAATGGCTGTTCACTCGCTGACCTTCATACTTGCAAGGAATATTAACTCATGCTTTGGCTGCCTTGAGGAAGTGTTGGCATGTCCATCAGATTGGAGTGTGCAGGGGGTGAAAGGCTTTAGGTGGAGGTTAATACAGCTGCAGAGAGGGAAAAAGCTGTATGAGTTGGAGTCAACACAGTGTACCATTGCATGCTTTGGGTGGGACTAATGAAAATTCCAAGTGTTTCTTTTTACAAAAAATAAAACTGGTATTAGCTATTATCCTTAACAGATGTCTAGGTATAACATGTTTGGACATTTCAAGTTCTGCATCACCCTCCTGGGAGGGTGCCTATTATTTAAGGATCCATTGTCTGTTAACCAAGGCCTTGGGATTCTGTGCACATTGTTTGGTATTTTAGCCTACACCCACTTCAAGCTTAGTGAGCAGGAAAGCAATAAGAGTAAATTGGTCCAGCGTCCATAAAGCAAGAGTATCTGAAGACTGTTGTGAAGGAAAACAAGTATTTAAATATGCATTGATTTTAGAATGCACAAAATTGCCTCATCCATTTAGATCTATGGTTTTAGTTTAACTGCCAGGATTGTTATTCTGTAACTAAACCAAACGAACTGAAGGATGTGAAATGCTGGGGTTTTGCCATCTCAGTCTGTCCTATCATCTTCATTAAATTAAAACGGTAACTTAAAAGAGAAAAAGGCATACTTCAAATTGCTGTGGAAATTGTATTGAAGTAATTATATTTTTTTGCATACCAAATGAGATCATGATGGCTACAGTTATAATACAGTGAGAGAGAAAGAAAAAGAATCCTGTTTCTGTGATCAAGCCAGTATTGCCGTTGTGAAGAAACTTGGAGGCACTTTTTTGCAGATGTTCTGGTTTGTAGTGATGCTTCCTCATTTTTGTCTGATGAACAATGAAGAGGGAAACATACTTTGTCCAGTCATTTTTAAAAAAGGCTGCCAGACTCATTCGTATTTCTTGTGTATGCTTTCTTATCTATGTTTGGCTTCAACACAGGAATAGATCTTTAGATGAAGAAAGTAGATTAAATTACAGGTGAAGAGGAAAGCAGACAACTTGAAGCCACAGTGGAAAAGTAGGAAATCAGATCTAAACAATTCATCTTAATTTTTTCTTTTAATTTTTCAGGACATTATTGAAGTAATTAATGTTTTGAAAAATTTCGTTACTGCTTTATTATTTTCTCTGTGCCAAAACCAAGACTTTACACGAGATCTTGTAAATACTTATGAGCTTAATAAAATCTCTGGTTTTGTGGTAGTAACCAAATGTTTTGCAGCCCTTGCACACAGACACCCATGCTAAAAAAATATTTCAGAGAAGGCTTCGGAAAGGTCACCATCTTTAATGGGTGTAAACATTGCCCACTTCTCCCTCTTGCCTTCAGCATCACCTTCCTTGCTTCCCATGCCTTTCTCCAAGAGTTACCTTGAGTGGCATCTGCAGGTTTGTCTGTTGTCATTGTTTTAGGGGAGAGGCCTGGGGGCTGTCTGGACAATGCTGGGTGAGGCAGCATTTCCTCAACAGTCCTGGGAAATGTATCTGAATGACTGAAGAGTGCAAGGTGGGACCTGCTTCTGCTGTAATTCAAAAATGCTTTGAAAATTATTTTTTGACAGTATCAGGCACTTATTTTGTCAGTGTGGATGGAAGAAGTTCAGTGCTGTTCTAGTTAAAAAAAGGAAGGAAAAAATAACTACTTTCTGTAAATCTGGTGAGAACATATGTTCACTAGATTTGCAGGGTTAGAATTTATTTGCAGTATCTTAATCCTTACATGTTGGGGTTTGTTTTGTCTTCAGCTACCTCTTACCAGATTTACAGAGGGGAATTGTGTGAACAAAACCAAGTATTTAAGTTTTGCAGCCACTGACAGAAATAATATTTAGTTCCTCTAAGCTTTTTATAATAGAGGTAAGAAGTCTTTGTGTTGGAAACACAAAAACTTTTCTCAAGCTTGTAAATTATTCTGTTACAGAGTTCTTGATTTAAGAAAAAGTTATTCCTCTGTGTAACTTAAGTTTACACTGTAACACACTATATAATTTCAGAGTTACAAATACCTGAATAATTTTACATCTTTACCGTTTCTTGGACATTGTACTGGTCCAAGAATAATTTTTTAAATACACTTTTATAGATCTGTATAAATAGTTTAAAAATACAGCCTGGACTACTGAAAGATGTGTTCAGATGGTCAAGCTCTGGATGCATATCCTTCAGTATGTACACTGAGAAAGCCATTTGCATTAATTTGTGCTATGCACAAGCTCTTTTGAGTTGTAGGTAGACTGCAAAAAAACGAGCTAGAAAAGAATTGAATTATATGCCTGTATGACAAAAATATTTGAAATTAGATGGATGTAAATATATGTATAAAGTGTTAGAATGAACTGAACAACCATGCCTGGAAATACAAAAGACTCCTTAAGGAGAGGAGCAGATCTGCAAGAGAAAGTTAACCGCATCATTAAAAAAGTACATTATAAATACAATCTGGTGCTGGAAGGTGTGTGTGGGAGTCACTTAAGTGATGTGATTTTTTTTTTTTTCATGCATTCAAGAACTCTCCTTTGAGATTTACTTGTATCTAATAAAGTATCTTGAACTTTGTCATATGGTACAAAATATTAAATCCAGGAGGTTTGTGTAATGGTGGGTTAAATAGATCTTTGTATGTATTGTTTCTTTGGATACCATGTAGGGTGGGAATAAATTTTTAATCTCTTGTCTGATACCTGCTTATTGCAGAAGAGAGGAGTTTTTCTTGTCTTTTTTAATCTTCTGTTTGAATTGCATACACTTTGAAGGGTCTAGGTATATGTAAGACAAAATGGTGCCACATGGATTTCTGTCCATATGAATATGGCATGGTGTTTGAACATTCTGGAGTCGTGGCACAAATGAGGGAAACTTTAAATCCTGGAAGTCTTACAAAAACTGGAATCTTATAAAAACTACTGATACTTACTTGCTTATTCTAGTTTTTACTACATCACTTCAATGTGTTTTCCTGCTAACTATGTGTATTTCAATCACTTTTGGCTTTCCTGAAAGAGAAATCAGAGACTTGCTATCTTCAGCAATGCATAGTCATCAGCCTGTGTGTGATGTCGCAATTGAAGCCATACCATACACACCGTGGTGTTTGCTTTCTGCTTTTCATTTTACTTTATATTCTATATATGACTAAACTGTGATAACAGGGCAGGCTTTGGTCCTTTTTTGCCATGCAGTGCTTTGCTGCTGTATTAGCATTCTTTGATTTAAAAAGCTACCGTTGATGTAGTTCAAATGGAAATGCTACTGTAGATACCAAGATAGCATTTAAAAACAAGAGCAGATGATTCTGATTAAAATGTGAGTGACTGGTGGTAACTTATCTAGCCTTGTCCCCAAAAACACTTTAGAAAACATACACAAGATTTTCCCATTTTCCCCAAAGCAATAGGAAGTATATCTCCATTTAAGAGATACTCAGTGTAAAGCTTTGTGTTAGCTTTAAGTTTGTTAACGCCGCGCTTGTTTGACAGATTTTGCATCAGGTCTTGTACAACTTGCTAAGTTCTTGCAGGCCCTGGGGCAGAGTGCCAGAGGAGTTTTCCTGTTGATGGGTGAACAGCTGCTCTCTCAGGCTTGAGGTTGAAGGAGAGTGGTTTGCTGCTGTTACATGTATGAAAAGGAGGTTTGTCTTGCAGGAAGTCTACAACGTTCAAGACAGAACTGCAATTCAGCAGGACTGTATCCTCTTTCTGTCTCATTTCATGAAATGAATGCCCAGTGATGGCCTGGGGCTAGAGCAACATTAAAACTTTGTTTAGGCTGCCCATAGTATTTTATTAAACTTTTTTAAAAATATAAGTGGTAGTTGATGCTGGTTAAATATTAAGGTGAATATCTCATTTTTATAATGTCTTTTGTTATATAAGAGTTTCAGAAGAGTGTTTTATACCATTTTGGAGTTCAGTTCTAACCCATGTCTATTTCATAGCTGGCTGTATATATCAATATAGTTGGGCTGCTGAGGAGGAGTCTGCTTTTGAGCAATACTGGAAGCTGGCAAAGTGTTAAGGTATTTACCAGTGACTAAAACATCTGGCTTGAAATTCACCAACATACTTGGGAAAGGAAAAAGGCTCACTGATTGGTGAGAGCTTTTTAACTTCCTGCTTTTTATGTTCCTGCTTTTAACAACAGGCTTGCAGGTTAAGAGAATTCAGAGAGCAAGCCTTAGTGTCCCTCATATCACCTTTCACATTAAGATTTTTCTCCCAAGATGTCTGTTTTTCTCCCAGTTACAGAGTTTATGTCTTACATAAATTTTAAAAGAAACAGAGTTTGGATTAAAGACTTGGAGATGTTTGCTTGTGTTATAGGTCTTTTTCCTCTTAAAATTTTATTTTAGCCTTTCAAAACCCAGCTTCCCTGTTTCATGAGAAAACAAAATTATTTTTAATAAATGAAAGGCAACTGTATATATTAAGATATGTTTTGTTTTGCAAAAGAATTTTCTAATTTTGAAGGTGCAGCTCTTAGTTTTTCTACTGTTACAATCAGGCAGATGGAAAGAAGCACCAGCTTTTCTGCTTCATACAAATTCACTCTCTTCCTGCAGGTGCTCTCCCTCTGATCGAAGTCTCAGCCTTCCATTTGACAGCTCAGTTGTTGCAAAGTGATTGGGATGTCAGCTGCAGAGGGTTAAGAACACAAAGGAAAAAACTCAGCAGGAGCTGATACAATCTTGGGTAATGAGAATCCTACTGTAAGACATAAAGGCATCTTATCGAATAGGCCTGTGCTAAGCAGCAGGGAGAGGTGTGGGTTTGTCTCCAGGCAGGTACTGCAAAGCAGGCAAGAGCTAAATCATTTGCATTCTTACTGTGCTGTAGTAGTTGACAAATTCAGTATAAAGTAGTTTTTAATAACATAAAATTGAAAATATAAATGCCATTTAAAAAAAAAAAAAAAAGCTGGATTCAGACAGTATAAAATCTTTGCCAGGCTTGTTCCACAGCAGTGATTAACCTTCCCTGAGAGAAGGGAGCTATTATTGTTCCTCCCCTGCTCCAATGATGCTGGACTTGGTGAAGGAGGGTTTGTGTTCCTGAAAGCTGCTCTGCTTTTTTTCAGCTGTATCAGTTGGTCCAATGAAAACATATCACCTCTTTCTATGGGGCTTGTCTTGCTGAAGTTGCTGTTTCTGCATTCATCCAACTGACTTGGATTGTTCTCCTGTCTTCCTCATGTGTAAAAAGATCTGAATGGTCTAATGGACCTAAGGATTCTGTTCTATGATTCTGTGACCCTGGGTAGTAGAACATACTTCATTGCCTTGTGTAGCTACAGTGTCCAATCAGCAGCAGGGAATCCAGCCCAGCCCTAAGGGTCATAGTTACAATCTGCAGTACAACAACAACTAAAGAAAGGGGAAATGTGATCCCTTTTCATTGTTCTAGTTCCAACGCAGTTTCTAATACTTTCTAATTTTAGTCTTTGTCATTTCCCCTTTAGTAGGTGCATAAGAAAGCTCCCTTTCCTATTTCAGTCTGCCCTTTCTGTATAATTACGACGTATTTTATGGAATTCTGGAATTGAGACAGAAATGGTATCACTGCTTACATACATTGACCTCACCCACTGTTGCTGGTTTTTACATAGGGGCCCTTGTCTCCCAATCCAGAAAAAATTATTTGCTTAACATACAGGAGGAGTCAGGGTAACCTGAATTTAGAGGTAATCTGTCAGCTCAGAAGTTGCACGTACCTTCCCAGCTGCATTTGCTCAGTATCTAACAGGCACAATGTGCTGCCTTTATAATGGATAGGCAGGAACAGACATGGGCAGATTAAACATAATGTAATTAAATAAATTATGTATTTAGAAGCGAGTAGTGGGAACAATCCAAAGGCTGCTTGGAGGATTGCCATTGAAAAGATATTTTCTGATCTGTTTGTGGCTTCACTGGAACATGAATACAAGTTATTCATATGAAGGCACATGGGTATATTCAAGGAGCTCCAAGAAGTCCAGCACGGCTGTGTGGGTAACACACACATGCAGGATGCACATGCAGGCTAAGCAGTGTGTCAGAAAAGAGCAGGATTATTTTTAGAACCATAGATGGCTGTGTCTCATCCAGGGAGGAGATCTCTGGGTGAAGCAGAGCATAAGAATGTAATTTTTAATTGCCTTGGCACAAAAAACTGTTGCATTTTTTTCATTTTCTTATTAAGCAGAGACTGAAGAGCAAACTTGTTTAAAGGAGCTGTGTTCTCAAGCACATGGAATAATCATGGATACTGGGACTGTAGAATAGAGGTGGTTGTGATTAAAGAAAAAAAAGCTCCTCAGTTAGGCAGCTCAATAACAGGGCCAGATTTGTCAGTGTGAACTTCTTCCGTTTCAATATAACTTAATAGAAACTGGCACTGGCTCAGCATTTCCAGAAAGGAAGCTGCATAACTGACAAGTTTGAAATTTTTTGTCCCCAACTAAATTAGGTATGCTACTCAACCAAGCAACTGAGTCCTTGTTCTGTTTCCTGCTCTGCCCATAATGTTTTTAATTCTCCTTACTCTCTGGGGAAAAGAAACAATTTGTGCACTTTATTTTCTAACAAGAATGATTGAGCAGGTTTTGTTTTACAGTGCACAGAAATTGTGTATTAAAAACCTCGATTAAGGTCTTAATTGGGTTTCTGTCTTTGAGCTGAATGGAAAAAGCCTCTCCAGCTCCTCTTATACAGCATCAGCTGTTGTGAAATGGGTAGCTCTCTCCATGGAGTCCAAAGCAGTATTAAGGTCTTTTGGGATCCAAAGTGGTTTACTTGCTAAATGCATTTCTTGTGATTAGTCAAAAACTGGTTTCCTATTTGTTAATCCAGTTGAGAGAAGAAACTGACAGTGGTGATCATATGCCCTCCAGGAAATTATGATACATTTCTGAAAACACACGATCTTGCTTTTCTGAGTGTTAAGGTCGTTCTTCTGATCAGGATTAACAATGTACCAATGTTTTTTCGCTACTGTCATTCCTCAGAGAGCCACTTCTTCAACTTTTCTTTAGGCACAGTTTGCATAAGACTGGTGTACAAGTTTAAAAAAAAAAAAAAGAAAAAAAAAGAAAAATACAGAGATGTAGTAGATTTGTATCCCAAACAAAGCCCAAGCAAAACTTTTTCTACAAAGCATGTTTCAGTTTAGGAATAGCTCTGTCTCTGTCGGGATGGGCATGTAAACCTTAATCCTATTCCCTTAAACCTACAGTTCTCAACGACTTCCAGCTGAAAGCAGTGTGAATGGACACGTGGGAGGCTGGCACTGAGCTGGGATTGCTGAGCACCTGCACCAAGTTGGTTTTTTTAGAATAGAACCAGCTGTACTTGGGTGTCATTCAAACCTCATATTGGATGCTGAAGACAGAAATTTAAATTCAGAAACTTTAAGAAACTAGCAGATGTAGTTGAAGACATGCTCTTAGCACACATTATATGAGATGGCAGCATCAGTGGGATGTCATGTTCCTTCTTAAAGGCGCAAGTCCCATTTCTCCCCATGAAGCTTGGGCATTTGCTTCTGCCCCTTGATCTGTCTGAACGGGGAAGTTTATATGGCCCTCTGCTAGGCAGAATAGCCACGCCTGGCTACAGGGCAAGTCGATGCCTTCCTGTGCAGGCAGGCAAGTTTCCGTGCCGGGACAAGGGAGAAGAGTGACACCACACGGCTAGAAACAGGATCGAGGAAAAGGGGGCGGAGCGGGAGGGGCCTCTTTCCATAGGGCGGATGTAACGTCCACACGCCCGCACTCAGAGACAGGTTTGGAAGGAGAAAGCGTCACTCATAAACGAAATGGTGAGAAAAAGCTCACTTTCATGTACAGCTACCAGCCTCTCAGACAGAAGCCCTCAAAGAGCATCTCAAGCACTCAACATGTTTATGAGCCTGTAAGTGTTGTTGAAGTCTTTGGGAGACTGGGCCTGAGCCTCAGTAGCTTGCTTCCTGCCTCTGCAGGCTCCTGTGGACTGGCAGCTCTCTGTTCCCCTTGTTCCCGGTATAAAGGGAAGATCCTTGGAGTGTAAAATGTATGTTGGTTCTATTTTTCAGTGTGCTTTATTTAGCTGAACCAGTCTGTGCTATATCAGCTGTTTCTGCTTCTGTGGAGAAGCTTTACTCATTTGATAGCCTATAGTAATTCACTGGGTGTCACACAAATCACTGGGATATTCTTTTTAAAGGCTGGTTAATTTTCTAGTCAGTTACTAGTCAGTTATCCTGTCCCTAAGCAGGCCAGGATTTTAATGCCTTCAAGTTTTCTCAGTGTTTTCATCAAGTGTAAAAGTAAGATAAGCAAAGCCCTCCTCTTCGGAGTTTCCTTTTTAAAATGGATGTAAATCAGGGTATGCAAAGATGTCTGAGGAAATTATTTTATGATGTGATGTCCTTATTGTCTAATGAGATTTAAATTTGAAGTGCTAGGAATGAGTGAGAGGAAGAAAAGCTTACGTAAAGTCTTTGCTGAAAAAGTGGTTTGGTAAAACCGGATTGTAGTAGAAGAAGCCAGAGACACTGGGCTCGTAAAGCGGTTGCTTGCATTGGAAACTGGAACCAGAATCTAGTAAAAAGAGCTGATATGCACATATAAAACATAGATAAAACCATGCAGTTTTCTTAGTTTTAGTGCAGTCTTGGATGTCTTTAGTGCAGCATTTTGGTCTTGCATAAAATTGGTTGCATGAACCAAAAGGACTCAGTCTGTGTGCAGAGGTTGCCGGTGGTGTGTAATGCTACTGCTCCCCAGCTACTTCAGGCTTCTGCTTTTCCAGAGACGATTGTCCTTTTCCTGTTTGTGTCACCAAAGAGGAATGTGTGCCCATGCCATAGTCTCCCTTGGATACAATCCTTTGAGGATCAGTTTAACATGCCGGACTGAGAACTGAGATGCGGGTAGTTGTCCTGTCACTGAGACTGCTGGGGGAAAAACAGAAACTCTCCAACATCTTTTCAGGGTTAGAGAATCAAGGCAGTACTTCATTTTTGCCAGGATGTGCAACAGAAATTATTTCATCCACACATGCCCGGGTTGTGCAGTGAAAATCATTCAATCACGCACGGTTCTTCACCAGACTTTTCACATATTTATACAGACAAATCCCAAAGAAATTCACGTTCACTGGTCTTAAATTACACAATTATTAGTATTCGACTTCCTCTTGTTTGTTAACCTCTTCGCCTTCAATGCTAATTTAGTCCTCATTCTTCGGTTCTCTTAGCGATCTTTTCCCTGACCAGGGGTCTCCGATAGCACCGGGTGAGGATTATAATGTTCATTAATGTTCGCTTATCTCCTGTGTACCTTCTGGCTAGTCCCAGTCTGTAGGTGTTAAACTTACCAGACTTCACCCGGTGAACAGAGTCTTTTGAAGAGAAACTTCAATTCCCCTCCCCCTGGGCAGAGGCAAACAGACCCCTGACTAAAGTTACATAAAAATTGTTAAAAGTTTTATCATTTCCAACAATCCTGCCAATTTAAGTTGTGTTACAAAGGCAGTAACTTTTGCTCACAAAGTCCCAACAACAGCAGAAGGGAGTGATGTCTTGAGCTGGAGCAACTTGTTAGAGCTGCTTGATATCTGCACAAGTGGAATGTAAAATACACAGCTGAGACGTGCTTTCTACAGATTTCAAGATGTATATTTTCAAATCAGCTTTCACAGTAAAAAACGCAGTTCAGTCTGAAGTACAGAGCAAATGAGTTATAAAACACAACGGCCTGCAAATTACCATCGGCAGTGTCTTCTTTGATAGTATCAACACAGCCCATCTTGCAAACCTTTCAGCTCCTTTGCAACACAGGAAAAGCTGGCTTGGGGTAGCTAAAGTAATTATCAGTGCTAACATGCACTCTTTGCTTCTCCCTAAGTAACACCTGAGGGAAACTTCTGGGAATATGGTCCCAGTGCTAACTGGTTTATCAACCCAGGTGACTGATACCAGAGATAACATCCAAGGCGTGGTTAGATGATAAGGAAAAGACCCCTGAATGGCTCCCTGTCTTCAGAAGGAGTTATTTCCACATTTCCATCTCCAATTCTCTGCTTCCAGCTGTGTGGTCCTGTTGCTTTCTTTATGATGTCTTACGTGTTCTTGATAAAGCAAGCTGACATACTGGCAGCAAATACAAGTTAATATCCTGCTGTTGAATCAGCTAAGTCTGTGGTCAAAGGAGCCAAAGCCAGTTCAAAGAAATATTTGTCTGGGAATGTACAACTCCTGGCAAGGCCATTGTTTCAACAGGGCATTAGATGGGCTCAAGACATTCTTTCAGTGAGGTATTTGATGGGCTCAGCTGCATCACCAAACAGTACAAGGAGGCTGTGACAATCCAACACTGCACTTCTGAAAAACGTCTCACCATCAGCTTGCAGCCATAAGTGAGGAGACTGAGAATGGAACACCTCTCGCAGTGGTGTGCTCTGAAATGAGCAAAGCTTAATGTAAGCTTGCTCAGCAGCAATGCTGCCTAAGCTAGCTGAAGCAGATCCTACCTTTTCCCTGCCTACCTGTCTGCTGCCATTCCAGTGATGTCCTGGGCCAGCTGCTGTGTAGCTGCTCAGGACTACCTCAGGGAACTAATCTACAGAAAAAAGATGCATTATTTCTGAGGTGTGCTAGGTCACTTTTTCCATTTTATTCTGTAGATGCACAAATGACAGAAGATGGAAGAACTGGATGTGAACAGATCTCTCTGAAGTAACATGCCACCAACCCCTTTACAAAGGGATGCATGCTGAGTCTTCATTATCTTGCCATTAAACACAACCATTTCAGTGTGGCTGTGCAGCTGACTAAGTCCCACAATGGGTACATTTCTTTGAGCAGAGCAGGTAATGTGGCTGATTAAGGATCACGGAGAGGGTAAGACAGGTCCAAGTCAATGATTCTCCGTAGCTCTACCTATGCCCTATCCATTACGAAATCGGAAATTATATATTGTGGCATCCCCTGCATTGAATGAGTTAAAGATCGGGATTGGCAATTACCTGCCAAAAAGGATGGTCTGTATTGTATTGGTCTGTATTCTATCAGACTCTCTTCAGTAGATATGGGGGAAAACAAGTGGTTTTGACAATCTTTTTGGAACTGTATTTTGGCATGAAAACCAGATCTGAGCTCTCAAATGTCTGACTGCAGTGCATTTCAGGGTATGTTTGTGTGACGCTTGTTTTGCTTATATGAGGAAACTACAGCCTGTCCTCTGACAGCAAAGGCACGATGCAGCAGTATCTTACAGTCCCACAACAGTGGATTTGGGATTTTTACCTTGTGAGTAGCACTACACGGTATATTTCTGTCAAGGTATTCTACTCTCTGGCCCTGGCTCATACCTGAAAAACATGTTGTTAAGATAAATAAGGTAGGTCAGAAGTCAAAGCCCAGTGCCTGCATATCTCTCTAGGTACACAAACAAACACAGAAGAAATTGCCAAGTTATTTTTAAACTACAAAGGTGATTTAAACTAAGATACTAGGATGGATATTGCAAAACCAGCTGAATGAATGAATACTGAAAAGTCCATGTATTTCCTTTTTGTGGAGGCAAGATATAACTCAGATATTAACACTTCAGTGGAACCAAACAAAGCGCAGAACAGTATTTTGCATGGCTTCATCATCTGCAGTCAGAGCTTAGTTTGTGTCCTGCTTTTCCAGTGGCATCAATGGTTTTGTGCAACTTCTATGCATTAAATCCGAGAGCCTTTTCTTGTGTGCTGTAGATGGAAAAATCCCTTTTCTGCACCAGATGGCGCAACCACCAGAGAACCTCCCCTGACAAACCTCCTGCTGAGGCCAGCAGCAGGGTGGGTCTGAGTCCCAAGGGGCAGAAATTGCAGTGGTGTCTGTCAGGCTAATGGAATCAGGGCAGGTGGCATAAAAACAAGTTTTGTGGCACACGCAGCCTTCAAAAATTTGTATACCATTTGGCTTAATACTTCCTCTTATTCTCTTCAAATACTTCCTGATAAAGACTGTGGATGTTATCCTGATCTCTACTACCCACTGTACTTAGAGGTTTCCATTTGTAAGGCAGCTGGGCTAGGGGATTTCCCTTAATTTTCCTGTTTCATATTTAGTTTAAAAAATTTATTCTAGTAACAAAACCAAGTTATGGACTTGGACAAGAACTACCTGTTACTTGTTCAAGTTTCTCAAGTGCAGCTGGCTCCATCACAGTCCTCCTCAAGCTAATGCATGCCACATACTGGAAACCACTACCAGCTGGCTTTCAGGTGGATGTTATGAAGAATTAAAACCCTACATTAAAAAAAGAAAAGCAGAGTGTGAAATATATGGATATTAAAACACTTTAAAAACAGAGCAAACCCTCTTGCTATATGCTTCTTTATTGATCCAATTCTACAAACATTTTCACATATAACTACCAAAAATCAGGACACATAAATGTATTTGCAGAATAGTTTGTGAGGTCTTTGTACAAAACTACTTTTTATAGGTCTAGAGAATGTATGCATATATATATATATATATAAAAAATATACTGAGGAAACATTAACAAAATCTGGAAAGAGGAAGGAGCATGGAGGAGAGAAGGAGACAAGGAATATGCAAGTACTGTGAAGAAAACACTATTGCAGGCAAAGTGGAGAAATTCAGAGGTGAATGTAAAAAAGAAGCTCAAGACTGTGCTGGTTGTCCCAACCAGTGTCTGGCACCTGAATTGCAGGATGCCAGTATTCTACTCTCTTAGTGTTTCTTACTGCAGATATGAGAATATAAAACATGTGTGAGAGCTTTTTCTTTGATCCAAGGGGAAAACATGGCATTTTCTCTTGATTTCTGTGACTGTCATGTTCCAGGGCGTTGGAACCCAGCTTGGAACAAGCAGGTAAACCATCACTGCTGTTGCAGTGGAACTGCCTGCTGCATCTCTGTGGGTCAAAAAACTCCTCCCAGGAACTTCCAGTTCTACTCTAGTTCTCTCCTGTGTTTTGTGCCAAGGTTACTATTCCCTTGCTCCACAGAGACAACTGTTTCTGTTTCAGTATCATGAATTTGCTCTTTACTTACATGCTGTTGTTTCATGTTTGTGTTTAAACAATTCACAGGCAGGCAACTGAGCACCGTAAAAAACTCCTCTCACTTGGCAATAAGTTACTGCATACCAGCTATTGGGTGCTCAGGTGACTTATGATCAGGATCCACCTGAATCAAGAGAGGGCATATGGGCAAAAGGAAAAAGACAGACTAGGTAAGCAATGTATTTTTTCAGAAGGATAACTTAGCAAGATAAATCAGTTTATTTCAGGAGGTATATGGATCTATGCCCCATTTAGGGGGACATTTAATCTCAAGGAAACTCTTCTCAGCAAATCTGCTTCCAAAGTGGGCTTTGGAATTTACATCCAAAGTTGGCAACTTAGCCCTGTTTGTGATGGCAACGAATTCTTGGAGGAAAACTACTCAAATTAACCTTGAGGGTTTCAAGTCGAGGCTACACTAGATACTAATGCCTCTAGTAAATGCTCCAAATTACTTGTCTAGCTACTTGCACTGTTTAATTGCATGTGCTACAAGCTGAATGCTAAAAGTTGTACTGACAAAGCTGTGCTCTCAAACATAGAGAGCCAGCAGAAAGGTGACCTCGTAATTCATCAGTAAATCAATTGCATTAGGAAAAGGAGAGGGATGTGGCTTTTTCAGGAATGGATGGTTCATTCTGTGTCAAGTAAAATCATATACCAGTTAGTAAGACTGCATCAACCAAACATTAAATTGTGAAGTGAACCACAAGAAGGTCTGCAGGGGAGGATGTTATAGACCCTGTGATCCAAAGTAAAGCATATATTCTTTGTATAACAGGCAGCTAGAAAGCAAGTGTGGCAGCATGGAGAGGAGATGCAGGCAACTGGGTCAGCAAGACTGGGACAATTCTGGGAGATAAATGACCAGGTACATAGAATGAGTCTGAGTTAAGAAGCTGCTTGTGTAATAAAATGCCCTTCTGGGTTTTGTTGTTAGAAACAAACAGTTCAAGTAATAGCCAGACGCTTAAAATTTTTTTTTGTCTTTTCTTCCTCTAACATAGACTGCAACCTGACTTGAATATTACTTCAAGCCTGACCTCATAATCAGCTGTAGTTCTGCCCATGCATAGCATCCCAAACAGACTGGAATTGGATTGCATGCTATATTTGCTCTCAGCTTCTCCTAGATCTAGGTTGTCCCTGAATACAATTCAGTTTCAGACTGAAAGATACCTCAAGTCTTTCACATGAGTCTTATTAGCCTGTGCACACCCCACACACCCTTCTGGGCCACTCCCTTGAACAGAAATGTGTTTTGTGCTGGACTGAACAGCACATTTGACTGACAAATGAGCACTGAATTAAAAGAACAATTCTAAACTGAACTGGCATCATCCTAGTTTGATTAAATAAGGCAGATGAGCGTGATTATATTGGGGGTTTTCTGATCTAATTACATACAATCAACTATTTCCAGGAAAGGAGAGATCACTGGATTGTTTAATTTTCACTGTTTAGTAAAGGAAGATATGGTCACAACCTAGCCACATACTTCACCCCTGCTTAACAAGAAAAGCACATTTTTTCACTCAGTGATGTGCCTAAAAGAACTATTTGAGAGTAGGAAGAATCTTTTTTTGAGATTCCCCCCTTTCAGTTCTTTGGAACTGTTCCATGAGCTTCTTTCAAAAGTGAGGACTAAACAGAAAACTAGAGGGGAAAAAAACCACCCAACCCTTTCATTCTGTGTTAGATATTGAGCAGAAGTTCAAAATAATTGGTTTATATTTTTGCCAGTTGGCTTCCCTTCAGAAGGCATACTCTATTGTTTTGTTTAATTGTGCTTGTGGCTGACTGCACTGCTACTAAATAGAAAACAGATTTGGACAGACAGATTACCAATGTCTCCCAGATGGATGAAGGAATAAGTACAGGAACTAAACAAAAGCAGAAGAGCTGCTGTTTTCTGATGGGGGGTTATTCCACCTCCAGGTGGTTTTGAAGCAGCTGTAGTTAATGTGCTCGAGAGCAAACACACCTGAACTGAGTGTGGGAGGGAAGCAAGAGCTCATGAACAGCTGCTAGAAAAACATTTTGTTTGAGACCCACTTTTCCAATACATCTGAAGTAATTTTACATTTTTCAAAATAAATATCTGAAGTTATGGGAATGTAGGAAACTGCCAGTCTCATGTCCAAAACACCCACATGGCACATGGCGTGATTCCTGGAGATGTCCTGTGCAGGGCCAGGAGTTGGACTTTGATGATCCTTTTGGGTCCCTTCCAAATCAGAATATTCTGTGATTCTGTGATAAAACGCCACAGCCCAGGGTGTGCACCCAGGTGAAGCTGCAGAATGCCTGCAGTGCCACCCAGCCTGACTTTGCCTGCTGCAGGACATTCTTGACTCCACTCGAAAGAGACTTCTGTTTGCCTTGAAATCCCAGCACTAACAGGAGCTGAGCAGGCTTTGCAAAATTCTGGCTGTTTCACGGCTGTCCCTCACTAGACCTTGAGCTTTACGCTCTAGAGGGATAACAAGGTCATCTTGAAAATCCATTATCACACAAATATCTAGATTTAAACCGTTGCTGGAATTTTTACAAGGTGCCATGGTTGCTGAGAAGCTGTGTTTGGCCAACAGACAAGTCCAGGCAGTTATCCGCTGCTTGTTTGGACAAGTTAGTTGTCATGGAAAATTAGCACTATGCTCCCTCTGCTCTAGCCTATCTTTAAACACTGTCTGCAGCACTCATGTTCTCTCACAAAGCTTTTCATTATTCAAAAGTAAGTTTAAAATGTCACCACGGGTAAGGAAAAAAACTGAGAATTAGAAAAGGCAGACTAAAAACTAACCAGTTCCAGTTGAAGTCTAGCAACTAATAAGTGCTTATGAAAGTAACATACTTCCAAATGCCCTAAATTTAAAATACTGAAAATTACAGACTGGAAGATGACAAGAACATAAAACGACAGCACCGAATTCTCTTTGGGTTAAACTTTTCTCCTAGTTCCATCTCTTAAATATGCGTGGAAAAAAACTACTTAGAAAAAACTACTACTACTACAAACGACGAGTACAAATCGAGCTGGTAGGCAAAGGCGTTGAGCCGGGCAGCCTAGCAGCACTCGGTGGCTGCCTGGGCGCGGGCTGGCAGGAGCAGCCTCCGCCCCCATTCCGCTTCCCACAAAGGCTCTCGCGGCGCTGCCGCCGCCAGGCCCGGCGCGTCCGTCCCTCCGCGCGGGCGGGCCAGGGGGCGCTGCGGGCACCAGCATGGCGGCGGGCGGCGCGCCGGGGCTGCGGTAGAGGCTCCGGGCAGGGCCCCGCTGGTCCCGGAGCCCCGCGGGCCGGGCAGCGGAGCGGGCGTGGCTGGCGGTGCGTGGGGGTCGATCGCGGCTCGCTCGGGGGGCTGGGGGCGCCGGGGGTCTCGCTTATCGCTCGTGCGTGCTCGGTACTGGGGGAGGGGCTCCTGCTGGGGGAGCGAGGCCGGGCCGGGCCGGGTGGGGTGGGTGGGGGACGCCGCTGTTGTTCCACATCGCCGTCTTTCCACGCCGCCGGATCCCCCCCGCGTTCGGCGGCCGCGGTGAGTCAGCGCCGGGCCCGTCGCGCCCCCCCTCCCCCGCGGTGAGTCGGCGGCGGCGCTGCGGGTCATGCTCAGGCATGTCGGGCCAGGCCGGCGCGGGAGCTAAGCCCTGACTTGCCTCCTCCTGGCAGCGCTATATAAGGCCCGGCCCGGCCCGACTCGGCCCAGACACCGCGGCCGCAGTCCGGCGTGTGGGCTGGACGAGGCACCGAGGTGAGTGGGCCCCGCTGGGGTGGCGGCTGCCGCCCGCCCGGGTCGTGCCGCTGTGTGCCGCGCTCTGAGGTTGTTCTTCCCTTAACTGCAGGCAAATGTGCAATACCAAGATGTCGTCCCTTACGGATGCCGCCTCTGTCACCGCTTCGGAGCAAGAGGCGCTGGTCAGTAGCTCTGCTCTGTTGGACGCGCGATTGGTTTGCATGCTTTTTGCGAAGTTTTTAGCTGCTAATTCAGAAGAATCACTATGCTTAGCGAGCGATGGTTGGAGAAAAGCCAGGAAGTCCAGCTAGTGGAGGTGGTCTCTTTTTGGTCCTGTAGTAAGCAAATCTTATTCATAATTGAGGGTGATGGTTTAGGTCTAGACTGTTTTCTGGAGAGCTTTGATGGTTTTTGCTTTCTTTTAGTAAAAAGGGTACTATGATCCGATTTGATAATGGTAAGTATTTCGTGGTGGAAATTGTTAACAGATCGTAACTGAAGTGTTCTAAAAAAATCTCCATTGTTCAAACCATACTGTTGGAAATACTCTGAAGGTTTTCGACTTTCTCCTCTAATAGAATTCATAAGCAGGTTGTAAGTAAGTATTTTTTGTGTTTATGGCTCTGCATATTCAGGCTTTCTACGATACGGTGACAGTTCTGCTATTTTGTGCTTATGTTTCTTGAGGATGGAAGCCTTTTACACTTGAAATGCAAGTTATAAACAGCATATGTACAATGATGGTTGAGCTGGATTATCTTGTGTAGAAGGGTAAAGCTTAAAATTGTAGACTGACAGTAGAACTTCAAAAAAGTGAAATAGCAGAACACCAGATTGTTCAAAACTGTTTTTTTCCCTTTGTTTCTTTCTTTTTTAAAGTAATCATATTGTGATATTACTGTGTGCTGTCAGATCTGCAAGGCTAAAGAACTTCATACTTGGAGGAGTCAGGAAGAGAGGGCTGGGGAGTAAAAGTGTACTTCGTTGTGGATTCAGAGTTCTGAAACTCTGCCTCCCTATGCTTAGCTGTCAGTAGTACTTTAATAAGTTACTGTTTGCTTCCTTTATGAAACTCTAATATGCTGCATGTTCTAAATAATTTAGCTCTTGGGGGGGGGGGGTGAAGAGACAGCTAATGTCCACAAGCTTAGTTATTGTTTTCATTATGCGTACTTGCGACTAACTTCTTGTTAACTCACTAAAACGTAGTTGGTTTTAGCAGATCTATGGAATGGAATGTGGGGAAGTTCCCCTCCTCCACCCTTCCCTTAAACATTTATTCCTTGTCTCATGATATTTCATTCACACTTCCCTGTATTTTTTTTTTTTTTTTTACTTTCTGTGTTTGTTTTTTACATTTTATTTTATGTAATATGTCAGGATAGCTAAATATTAGCCTGGTTTTAGAGTAGTTATGCCATTGTTAAAGAGGTGACACTAGAATATTCTGCCCTGGGAGTCATCAGTGGCCCCATAGGCTTTGCTGTTGTGGCAGCCCCTGCAGCTTGTTCTCATCTGCTGCACTGGTGCTGGCACAGCTGTGTGGAACGGTGCATTTTGTATGTATGGGGGAAATGATTTTTCTTGTTTACCTTTTCCTTCCTCTACCTTGAAAATTGTCATAGACTGGCTGCAGATAAAACTGGCACAGTGAGTGGGTGGGAAGCCATTGCAGAGGTAGGAGTGAGTGAAGTACAACGGAAAGGACAGGGTGTGCTTGTCCCAGCTAAGAAAAGTCTTCAGAGTTAAAGCAGCCCAGCTGGCAAATGTGAAACTGAAATCCCAGAAACTGTCACAGAAGAGACTAACAAAGAGGTGGAGCAGTGTTTGCTTTATGACTTGCACTCTGGACCTGACAGTCACAGAGGTCTCTTTCCATCCTTCCTCCCCTTTGGGAGTCATGGTAGTGGTTAAAGGAGTGAAGCTGAGTTCCCAAGACCTAGCCCTGGACTTGGAACTAATAAACAAATCCTGTAGCTCTAATTAAGGAATCTGTATTTACCAATGTGTTGAGGTTTAACCCCAGCCAGCAACTAAGTTAGGAGGGAGCCAATTGTTCCCCTCCCCCCAACTCCTGCCGTGGTGGGATGGGGGAATCAGAAAAAAAGGCAAAACCTGTGGGTTTAACAACTAAAATAAAGTATAATAATAATAGTAAAGAAAAGGGAGAGTAGTTAAATTCAGAGAAGACAAGTGTTACACAGTGCAATTTCTTACCACCTGCTGACTGATGCCCAGCCCCTCCCCAAGCATCAGTCAGCACTTCCTGGCCAACTCCGTGTTTATAACACTGGCCCTGACACTCTATGATATGGAATATCCCTTTGGCCAGTTGGGTCATCTGTGCTCGCCCTGCACCCTCATGGCTTCTTGTGCACCTCCTCACTGGCAGAGCACGGGACACTGAAAAGTCATTGATTTAGTCTAGCTGCATAGCAACAACAAATACATCAGTGTGCTGTAAACATTCTCCCGCTAAATCAAAAATACAGCACTGTACCAGCTACTAGGAAGAAAATCAACTATCCCAGCTGAAACCAGGGACAGTGAAAGACTGGGGTTTGAGCTAAGATGTACAGTGAGTGATAAGTTTAGTATTATTTGGTTTGTATTATTTGCTTTTAAGTGTTAACTTTGCAAAGTAAATAACTTGAATTTAGATAGGTTTTAACACAGTTATATGTTTGCATATCAGATTAATACAGAAGGAGGAAGGCAACCTGTATAAATAATAGTTTTTTGGTGAATAATTAGTGCATATTGTTTTTCTCCTTCCACACACAGGTTAAACCAAAGCCACTATTGTTGAAGTTGTTAAAGTTAGCTGGTGCTGAAAAGGATACTTTTACTATGAAGGAGGTGAGAACTTTTAATCACTAAAGGTAGACTACAGTGAGTACAGATAGACTGTTTTGTTTTGGGTGAATGGAGGGGGAGTGTTGTTTATAGCTTCTCTAGAAATTATTGAGACAAGATACTGTGTTTATTCTCCTGCTGACTTGTAACTGGATATTAAGCAAGTTTCTCAAAAATCTGAACAAAAGTTTTGGTGGTCGGTGGAATAGTGTTCTTGTGGAATGATAGATGAAAATCTTTCAGCTCAAAGGGAGTTTTAGGCATTCAGAGTTTGAGGAGCAAATTTCAATGTATTTAATATGCTATGTCTTTTACGCTTAAACTTGAAGCAATAACCTGGGTATTTAATGTTTATTTCATTTATTTCACAGGTAATATTCTATATTGGACAATATATTATGTCTAAACAATTATATGATGAAAAACAGCAGCATATTGTACACTGTGCAAATGATCTCCTGGGGGATTTATTTGGAGTAACAAGCTTTTCAGTAAAAGAACACAGGTAAAATGAGATTCTTTTCTGAGAGTCTGGTTGGGAAATAATGAAGAACATAATGAATATGTCCTTTTTTAACTCTTCACGTCTTCAAAGATGGTAAGCTCTCTTTTATGATTACATGTAGCTAACTTGTATAATCTCTTTTTTCATCCCTATTTAAGGAGACTATATTCAATGATTTCCAGAAATCTGATAGCGGTCAATCAACAAGGTAAGCTAGTTTAGGAGGATGATTTGTTTTGAGAAACAGCAGTAGGGAAAATATAATTTACATTAAGCATCTTGCAGGTAGTGATAAGATAACAGCAATCTCTCCATTATTAACTATAACTGTCCAGAGCAGTGAATAATATAGTGAATTCAAAGCAGATACTGTTTGTTCAGGGTGAGAAAAAAATTCTGAACAGCATTTGAGTAATTTTGTTGGACTAGAACCAGAAAAAACACAGAACTGAACAAAAAGAATACTAAATTGAAAACTTAGTCATTAGCTTGTATTTGTTACAGATAAAGGCCTCAACAACATAAAAAGTTTTAATATGAAAAATTGGCTTCTTGAACTTCTGCCAGCAATGAAGTCAGGGCAAATTCTCTTTTTTTTTTTGTTAAAGTTCTATTTTAGTTTTCACAACTGAATGTGAAGTACATTTAGAACTGGTCTTTCTTAGCTACTCTCAGTCTTGTTTTAAAAGGTCTGTATACTTTAAAAAAGCTTTGTGGTGGCTCTGTGGATAGCCACTCCTTGAATGGAGAATTGTTATATACAGTCCTGCAGTATAGAAATGCTCAATATAGCTGTCATTTTTGCCTAATACAGGGTGTGAAACAGAAGTTAAACAATAGAAGCCATTTTGTAAATTGGCTTCTAAATCTGTATAAAGACGCCCTTTGTTTCTGCCTTTTCCTGAAGGCAAGTGTACAGCTGCTGAAGATGGGAAACATGCTCTCTTTATTATTCCATTGTTAAGCTTGCGAACTTAAATTTATCTTTCAATTCTTTTTTCATGAAAGAGTCTTTATTAATTCAGGATCTGTCTGTTAGTAGGCATATATCATTAACAACAGCTAATTTTTCTTCTATTTTACGTCTTTTAAACTCAGTGTTCCCATAAGATAATAGGTGGTAAAAAGCACTTTGGAGAGGAGGAAGTACTTTTTCTTGCTTGTATTCTTTCCTATTTGCAGAATCACAGCTTAATTGCCGCCTTTATTTGAAGTCATTTATAATAAAATTCTGAGGAGCTGCTTTGCAATTGACATTTCTTCTTTCTCCCCACATTCCCACTTCAGTAATGTTACAGGAAAGGTGCTGCACACACCTGAAAAACAAAGGAACTATGTTTTTTTCCATTGTTGCCAAATGTCTGGAGTTAAGTTTTATTTAGAATTTACTTTTTGAGCCTGAAATTATTGAGTTTTTCCGCTATGTGGTGTTACAGGATTTACTTTGGTTTGGTTTCAGACTCTACCCTTGGTGACACACCTGATGATGATGCCACATCTCAGCCTGAAGAAGAAAATGTTCTCAAGGTGATGCTTCTATTTTATTTTAATAAATTTTCTGAGTTGTAAATTCTATTTAGTTTTGCATGATAGTGTCAATGGTTTAGATGTAATAAGTTCATTCTAGCCTTTTACCTCATGTTCGTGCTCAGGCTTATTCCGTTATTTCTGTTAATCAGGAGTCTATGCAAGAGTTAGAAGAGAAGCAGACTTCATCAAATGTGACTTCCCGACCTACTACATCTTCTAGGAGGAGGACACACAGTGAATCTGGTATCTGCAGATTTATGATGCAGAGCTTTCAATGGCATGGCCACTTAGAGGAAAAGCTACATTCAAGCCTTGCTGACTTGAAAGATGCAGACAAATACTATTCATGTATCTCTGCTTATCTGAAACAAAATACTCAGTCTGAAAGAAAAACACAATTCCTTGCATTGCTCCAGTGTCACGTTACAGTTTGGACCTCTAGAATTGTTAGTAAGATGATGGAACTTGCTCCACAGCTCTGTTAAACTTGTTCACATCAGCAAGACTTCATCAATTGTGTTATCTTTGTGATGAGAACACTTTTGTTTGTAATAGACTGATACAATCAAATTCATTTCAATTCCCTCTGTAGACAGCCACAAAATTTGACATTTTGTTTGTTCACTAAAGCTAGTTTTCTTTAGACTTCAGCTGGTGGGAGACATCAAAGGTGTGGTAGTAACACAGGATGATTTTGGATATATCTAGGTACCTCACCATTCATTAAGCACTTGTTAAAACATCTGGTGACCTAAGCATCACCTAAGCATCTGATGACCATTTGCCTCCCCTTTGTCTTTACTGTGGTTATTCAGTAATCACTGGCAAATATATTTTCAAAATATGAAATGTTTCTTCTAAGTAGCAACAGCAAGCTGGCCAGCATAAACCTGAATAAGTTTCTCAATGGAAGTGTTCTCTACAGTTCTACTTAAATACTGTTCTGTGGAATTCCGTACATTAGTTTGTTCCATCACTTATGTGTCTTACCTCGTGACTATCATGGCAGTGATAACCTGTCACTGCATAAAACTTCCTTTTCTTCACTTGGCTCAGGAACATTTTTCAGTTCCTCATCTTTCGAGTAGTAGTTTTTGTGTCCCTCGTAGGCCACTGTTACATTAAGTCAGTCCAAAACCAGTGCTGCGTTGCTGAGCGGTTTGCACTAAATTAAAAGAACATTTTAATGTTGTAACTAAAACTGATAAAAGGATGGAAAGTCTCGGTTAAATGTCACAGCCTGTAATATTTAGGCATAACCCAGAGCACATAAGGGCCTGTGTTGTGCTTACTTATTGTAGGTTTGATTATTAACTCTTGTCTTTGCATCCATTTATTAGTTTGTTACAACTTTAAAAGTTCTTTTAATATAGTGTTTTTATATACACTTTTTTTCTAATTTATAGGAAATCTTCCTTTTAAACCACTATTCTTGTTAAATTGGGATGGTAGCGGCTCCTTTGGAGCCACTTTTATAGTGTATAGAGACCTTGTGGTGATACAGTATCAGTACGGCATGGAGCCATGACAACTAAATGAGGACAACGATGGACAGGAGCAACCCTTGGGCCTGGGGGCACCAAGTTTGGTGGGGCTCTCAGGGCGGAAAAAAGAAAAGAGGGGGACTGAGCCAAGAAGCACCAAGGGAAAGTAAGAGAAGTCTCAAAGTATGTACAAGTGTTTTGTTCTCCTTTTTTTTTTTTTTTTTTTTTTTTTTTACTATGAACGATTCAAGACTTGAAGACTTGTGGATAGTCACTGTGTTTTGCAAGGCAAGGGAGAAGCTGGGCCATAGAGGGTGGGTGCAAAAGGCACCTATGGGGGGGCAGCAGGCTCGTACCGAGGTCTGTTGAACCAGAAGTTGTCAGCATCTTGGGAGGTTTTCACTCTGCTGCATTGACATTCTGAGTTTACAACACATTTTTTAGTAAAATTGTTTTTTACCAAACACTCTAAAAGTCAGTGGAGCTGAATTTTGACTTACCCACCCCTAACGTACTGTATCCTTACTCCTTACGTTGCTGTAGGCAATTGTTCCAAAATACGATGTATTTACAAAGTGTTGTCTTTTTGCCTTCAAACTAAGCATGCTTAGTAAGCAGAGCTTTAAGCAGTGCTTTCAGAGTTCAACTTTTGCATATTATGTCTTGAAGATTTTCTTGCTGGGGTGTGACGAAAGTTCTAACGGTTTGTTACATAAATCTTGTTGAGTAAATACAATTACATACAAAGCAAATATTCACTGCTAAATTTGTTGAGGTGTCTGAAACTTGAACCTGAACTTACCTTGCTTAGCACAAGGTCTTCTGTATGCATGTGACCTGGGAGCTAATTGCTCTGTCTCCCTGCAATTTCTTGGATGGACTCAGAAGCCCTCTCAAAGTGCCTTTCTGTCTTGACAGTAGAGGGAGTGAGGACAAGATTCTAACTGTATTTCTTAAAATGAGGAATAGTTCAGCATGTCATATGTGGAGTAAAAATTCTTTCAAATTTGCAATTATTTCATTTCCTGCATGTGGAGACTGCCATTTATAAGCTGTACTGATGAGACAAATGGGGCAAACCAGTCCCTGAAATTCTGGTTTCAGAAATCTTTCACACTCTATGGGTATAAGTGTTATTGTCTCTTTTTGAATAAGTTTTTATGCCTTTTCTCCCCCATAAAATAATACTGAAATATTTATTTCATTAGATTTCTATTAAATTATGTTCTAAGCTTCTGTTAAGAATATTCGAAACCGCACATTGCATAGATGTTGTTTGAGTAATAAAAAATTCTTGACTGTGCCCAGAAGAAAATTCTTCAGATGATACACACAGTGACAGAAGAAAGCGACACAAGTCAGACAGCATTTCGTTGACGTTTGATGAAAGTCTCTCATGGTGTGTAGTCAGTGGTCTGTGCCGTGAAAGAAGCAACAGCAGTGATTCAACAGATTCTCTTTCCATTCCTGTAAGTCAAAATAGAAATGTGAAATATTTTTGTGGTACAAATTTTGCAGATGCCCCAAGTGCAAACATGCATCTGAAAACATCATGTTCTTAATTAAAAGCAGCAGTGCCTTCAGTGGTGTCTGAGGAAAGAAAAGAGGTTGAAACAAAAGTTGGTGTGTGGGTGGTGTGGGGCCTTTTATAGATCTGCTGACAAAGCTGAAATGAAATTTTTTAAAATATTAACGAATTTTCTTTAAAAATAAGAATCCTCACTGCTTGGCACAGTATGGAAAAAACGTCAGCTGCATTTTGTGTTTTAAAATTGTTTCTTAGAATGTTGAGAGACAGAGTCAGACATTCCATAATTCAGAATTAGTTGGTAGTTCTGGTGCAGTTTTTTTGACTGTCCCCTGTAGAAGGTATGCTGATAGTACATTGTATTAATTTGCCATGCTGCTACTTGGAAGTTTTGTATTGTTCTTAGCAAACACCAAGACAAATTATTTGTGGTTAGATTAAGTCATGAAGAGCTGAACTAACAGTATTCCTAGTCATGTACTGTATTCTAAATTGACAGAACTAATACTGTATCTTCAGTCTCCCTATTTTGTAACAGTTTAGCCACAGTCTCAGATTAAACAAAATTGGTGATAATAGAGAATGTAATGACAGGCAGCCAAAAGATACTGTCTTCTTGCATCTGTTCTTTCACTTTTTAGGAGGGACTTTCTGAAATAATAACTGCAGTCTTTCAGCTGGCTGTAGGCAGAGTGCAGTTTCTTATTACAGAGCCAACGAAAGGCTTTCAGATCTGTCTTTATTTTTACCTACCTATAATTTGTTTATTACATAAAAAGTACCCTATCTAACAGCAGCTGGTCTTTTTTCTTCCATAGCTAATTCTACTGAGTAGTTAATCCTAAGAGTTGTTTTACCAGTAATGTGTATGGACTGGTGAGGTTGAATGCGTGCTTTCTTTTTTTGTTTTTTCAGGATCTTGATGCCAGTTCATTAAGTGAAAACTCTGATTGGTTCGACCACAGTTCTGTATCAGACCAGTTCAGTGTTGAGTTTGAAGTTGAGTCTATTTATTCAGAAGATTATAGCCATAATGAAGAAGGGCAGGAGCTCACAGATGAAGATGATGAGGTACTATCTGCTTTCCTTGTTCGACTCTGGGGGGAGGGGGTGAGAAGGAAAAGGAATCTCAACATGAGCTATTCCTGTAAGTTTCCAAGGAGAGCTCTTCGGGTATAGCTTTGAATTGCATGTGCTTTGTTACAATCTGCACCCAGTTGTCCACTAAATCAGATTATGTGTTGGTGCAGTTGGGTCATCATTATGCACCCACCAGGCAGTGATTGAAAAGGTGCTGAGGCTTTCTGCAGCCTCTGAAATGGGCTGGAAAGTCTGCGTGCTTAATTTTACTCACCAGCTGTTGGAGTCTGTGGTAGCATGTGTACTCGAGTCTTTCTGTATTTTTAATTCTAGAAGCATGTGTTGAGCTTTGACAACACTTGATACTGAATGAAACCTTTCAAAGTAACTCTTTACAAAGGGTATTTCCTAGTTTTTTGCTTCTGTGAATATTTATATTTCATAAAGAATGCTGAACCACAGTTTTAGAAATTTTTATTAGTAGGCAAGAAGACAGAAAAACTGTGATTACCATCATTTTCAAGAGATAGCTGGAATGTCAGGAATTAAGCAAGAATGTATGTAGGGTTTTCTTTCTGGCTTAGTTTTCTGTTACTGCACAGAGGTTAATCAGCTCATGGCAAGATTGGTTAAGTACCAGAGACAGAATACACCAAGGACATCCATGATTGTGGTACCTGAGAGGCTGAATGGGACTGACTGTACTGATGTGCACCGAGTTTAGTGCAGTGCAGAGCTGCACCCTGAGATAAGACAGTAATTTGGAGGAAGAAAGGATTGAGGTGTGCCTCTGCTCCAGACAGTAGTTTTGAGAATTGCAGAACGACTGGTGTTGGAAGGGGCCTCTGGAGGTCATCTTAGCCACCCACCCTGGCTCAGGCAGAGCTGATTGCCCAGGTCCATGTCCAGATGTCTTTTGAATATCTCCAAGGATGGAGGCTTCATAGATGCTCAGGGCAACCTGTCCCAGTGCTTCTTCACCCTCAGAGTAAAAAGTGTCTCCTGACATTCAGAAAGAACCTCCTGTGTTTTAGTTTAATGTGCTAGTTGTTTCTTGTCCTGCCACTGGACACCACTGAAAAGAGCATGGCTCCATCTTCTTGGTGCCATCCTTTCAGGTATTGATCCACATTGATCAGGCACCCCCTGCCCTGAGCCTTCCCCAGGCTGAATGGTCCCAGCCCTTCCAGCCTTTCCTCATGTGACAGCTCCTCTAATCTGTTAGTAATCATAGTAGCCCATCCCACGAGACTCTCCAGTAGCTCCCTATCTGAAAATCTTAGCCAGTTAAAATATTTTGGGTTTTTAATTAAATGCCAAAAACCAGTTATATATATTTTTTTTTTTTTTAAATTTTATTTAAACTAGGTTTATCAGCTGACTATTTACCAGGATGATGATAGTGATGCTGATTCATTTGATGAAGATCCAGAGATTTCTCTAGCAGTGAGTAAAAACTTGTTGGGTGAAGCATCATAAGTTGGGTGAACTGACATAGAGTAGATCAAGAAGTATAGATGAATTCTATTACTACCAGTGATTTTTTTAAGAATTAAATTGACTTTTTCTTCTATGCGTGAAGGTACCAATACAATATTTTAACCACTGAACATGTGATTATTAAGGAATCTTGATTTATTTTTCTTTTATAATTAGTAAGCTTCCTAATCCATTTCAAAAACCCCAACCCCATGGTAACTTACTGTTTCATTGACTTAATGGAAGGAAATTGCTTGGATCCTAAATCTGACTTTATGCACAAAATGGAAAAAAATTAAAATCTTAGGTACATTTTAAAAACTCTTTCTTTAAATCAGAATACCTAGTTTTATTGTCCATCTTGAGTGACGGTAGCATACAGATGTGAAGGCTAGCCTTTTTCAGAACAGTACTGTAAAATTAAAAGAGGCTTTTGCTACATTCTGTGAGACCATTTTTGAAGAGTGGGAAGAAATTTACAGTCTTGAGGCAAAGTATGGAGATGTATGTGAAAAAGCACTGCATTTTAGTTCTAGTGTGTGCTATCTCCATATTTATATTTGCTTTTCACAGTTGAAGCTTGAATTAAAGCTGTTTTCTGGAACTGTCTGAAGTGTTCCAGTCCCTTGATGGTCTGTAGGACTGAGGAACTTTACTCTGTGTGTGAAAGACTGGGCTGGCCACCTTCTGAAAACATATCAGTGCTTATGTGTGGGGAAAGAGGCCTGTGCATTATTTTTAGGATTTAAAATTGGTCTTTTAAGCTTTTGATGTTACTGATGTTATTCAGAACTTGTCTAAACAAGTTTTGTGGGGTGTTTTTGTTTTGATTCCCCCTACAGCTTGCATTATTTCTAAGAAGGGTCTCCTTAGAAAGGAAATGTATTTTTAACAAGATAGGGATTTATTTTAATTGTAGTGTATGGCATAACATCTGAGAGGCTAATGCAGCACTTTTTTCACCCCCTTTTTTTTCCTCCCTCTTTTTTTCCATTTTTTCCCCCCCTTTTTTCGCATCCCTTTTTCCATTGGCCGATGTTTTTGCTCACGCGGTTGTGTTGGAGCGCGCTCACGCGGCCGTTTTGTGCACCAACAGCTCAGCAAACCGCAGGGGAATAGTCTTGAATAGCTCCCATTGCAGAAGTCCGTAGTTGAAAAGAAGGAAAATAGTGACCTTTTTAACAAGTTCTTCGTGAGGTCCCTTGACGATTTTTGTGGTCTTGCTTCTGCGGTTTTGCATAAGAAATAATAAGTTCTTCTGTTCACAAACCTACTGCAAAAAGAAGGAAAACCAGAGTAGTTTTAAAATAAGAACTGTTTTAATCTAGGACTGTAAAATGGGGCCAAAACCACTGAATGGAATTTTTAAATTGTAAACAAGTTGATAGCTCTACATGATAATTATTTTGGCAGTAATAAATTGTTTAAAATCTCTGAATACTTCAGTTGTAAGTGTTCCAAGTAGCTTAAGCTGTTTCAACCTTTGATTCACTAAAGGATTATTGGAAGTGTCCCGAATGTAGTGAAATGAATCCTCCACTTCCAAGACATTGCCACAGATGCTGGGCCCTACGTGAGGATTGGCTTCCCGATGAAAAGAGTGAGAAATTGGAAAAGAGCAAATTAGAAGGCTCCTTCCCTGCGGAGTCTGGAGAAGGTTTTGATGTTCCTGACTGCAAGAAAACAAAAATTACTGAAGATAAAGAGCCACCTGTGGATGAGAATGAGGATAAAGCAGTACAGATTTCTGAGTCCCAGGAAAGTGAAGGTTATTCCCAGCCATCGACATCAAGCAGCATGTTTTGTAGCAGTCAGGAGGACTTTAAGGAACCTGAGAGGAGAGAAACGCAAGACAAAGAGGAAAGCATGGAATCCAGTCTGCCTGTTACCAGCATAGAGCCCTGTGTCATATGCCAGAGCAGACCCAAAAATGGCTGCATAGTACATGGCAAAACAGGACACCTCATGTCGTGTTTCACGTGTGCAAAAAAGCTGAAGAAGAGGAACAAACCCTGCCCGGTGTGCAGGCAGCCCATACAAATGATTGTACTAACTTATTTCAGTTAGAC
The DNA here is from genome assembly GCA_036785705.1 of Acanthornis magna. Taxonomy (NCBI): domain Eukaryota; kingdom Metazoa; phylum Chordata; class Aves; order Passeriformes; family Acanthizidae; genus Acanthornis; species Acanthornis magna. Next base: position 31,215,852 of record JAWUZG010000001.1, read on the forward strand.
ACGTGTTGACTGGAAAGCTGCAAAAGAAACTTCATAAACTGGTTAAGAGAGTAAGAAATTATTTTTGTATGCTTATTGGAAAGTTACTATTTTGTGTCTCTTTACATTCTGTATGAAAAATAATTGCTGACATAAATGCACTGGAGTTATTAAGAGGTTTACCTAATACTCATAAGTCAACTTGGAGATCTTAAATCCCTCTTAGTAGAAATAACCAAGCCCTGTAAACCACCTGCCTCCCCAAGTGTTTAATGTTCCATGCAAGTTAGTGACATTTGTTTCATTGAATTAAATACACACATTTAAACCCCCAATTCAAGGATTGTTGGAGGAGAGACATGTTGAAGTGTTTATTCCTGCAAGTTCCTCTTTTTAAGAAAATAGAAGATTACTCAGGTTCCAGGTTTTGTTGCCTAGTGAAGACATAAGGCTCAATCAGACTCCTCTGAATAAGTCAATAAAATCAATAAATAGAATCTTGATTTAAATTCCTCCAAGTATCCAAATTATGTGGGAGATCTTACCAGGAAGTGGGGAAAGATGTGGTAGAAAATAATTAATACTTGGGAAACAGAAAAGGGTATTGTGTGTCTTTTATTTTTATAGCATGCATTGTAAACTTCAGGGCAGTGTGTCCCCTGAGAAGTCATTGATCCAAGCTCAGTCATACAGTTCTCTCTCAAACGTCCTGAGAAATTGACGTTTCTGGGTTTGGAGGTCTGTACTCTCCTGATCATGATGATGATTAATTTAGCAGCATGAGAAAAGTCTTAGGCAGACAAGATAAATGAAGGATATCCTATATACTCTCATATCAGGCAGTATTGGGGGACAGTTGTTTTCTTTTTCTGCACTTGTTTTTTACTTCAGCAGAATACATGCAGCTGCATTGCTACATTTATAGAATAAAAATAATAAGAAAAAAGTCCACCTTCATTTGCAGAAACAAGTCAGCTGTGCTGTTTTAGTTCACATTCTTTAACTTCAGTAGTCTTTCCAACTCACTGTTCCTATCTGTAGCACAAGAATTCTGAAAATCTATTACAAGGTGTTTGGCCAACTCAAAATTGGTCTCCTTGGACCTGTCCTTTACTGCTTTTAGGTCTTGTCTCCTCGCTGTACTTTGTCAAAAACTGTGTGAAACTTACCAGTTCTGTGTCCAGGGAGTCTGCTGACTGCCTCTGTTCTGGGGGCCTTCAGACAAAATACTGCAAGTATGGAAACCAGGATATGGTAAAGATCACTCAGCTGCTTTTCACGTGAAGAGTTTCTCTACCAGTGAGTGATATTTATTCCTTTGGAAAACTGTGTTACAAGAGCAGTTGTGTATTTTTAGCACCTTCTGTTTTTACAGGTAGTTGCTGATCATCTGCCCAACAGGGAATGGCAAATAAACAGTCAGGGGAGTGCCAAGAATGGAGATGGAGCCAAGGTTGAACAGCTTCCCTAACACCAGCAGTATAAAATTGCTGATGCCTGTGTGCTGGCACAAAGACTTTTACTGCTTTGTTTACCTCCAGGGCTGCAAATACCTTGAAGTATCTGTGAAAAGGACATAAAGATGTACAGGGGAGATTCAGTAAATCCTTGGTTGTGACTTGGTTGAAAAGTAATAACCTCATAGGGAAAGACTAAATTACTGGGATCATTCACATTTTGTTCATACATTTGAGCTATTTCTTTAAAAATACCACTAAAAGATAGTGGGGTACCTGAAATTCTAACATAGTTCATTTTAACTAAACCAAATATAAACACCAGTTGTATACATTCAAATTCTTACTTCCAAGTTCTTGCCCCTTGCAGTTTGTAAAGTGACAACAGATAGCTGGAAGTTCTTGGCAGTTTTTTGATCAGCAGAAACCTTTCATGGGTTTTATAGGATTTGGTAATCCTTCAGCCTGAGAGAAGGCCTTTAGGCAGATAGTTAATTTTTTCAAGTAAGGATACTAATGCTACCTGCCTTAATTTGCACTTCCTTTTTTTTTTTTTTTTTTTTTTTTCTCCAAAGTTTTTTATTTGATAAACCTAGGTGCAGTGAGGCTTGCAGAGGCTCTTTGTTGCACCTGCAGGTGAGAGAGAACTGTAGATGTGTATATGCAGGAGCATCAATAACAGGGCAACTGTACTTAAAAAGCTTCATCTATAAGAAGCTTTGTCCATTGCATTGTCTCCCACATTTTACTCTTTTTCAGCATGATGCCCCTTCTGCACTCACTGCCCTGGCTGTGTAACTGCAGTGCTGGGGGAGCAGCTGTCCTTATCTGGTTCCTGGTGGGACAAATTGTACCATCCCACTCTTGGCATTCTCTTCCAGTCACATGCCTTCTGTTGCAGAGAATAGCCCTAGAAATACCCTCCACTCCATACAATGGTGAGAAAATGGGGAATTATGATTTCTACATCTGCAAATCACTGTGTCAAATATTTTGGGTTATGTTCTATGGCTTAATATTATTCTTAATGACTTCTAGTACAACTTTAGTTTGTTCAGTGTGGGTGCATGCCCTCCAAATGGGAGTGATGGGTTCCTGTTCCTCTCAGGGACACTGGCAGGTGAGTGCAAGTGCAGGCCTGGGGCCCGGGGGCTGTGTCTGTGACAGGTGACTCCGTGGTGACTCCCAGCTGTGGCCTGGAGCCTTTGGCTGTGCCTCCACCCTGTCTCCCAGCCAGGAGCACCCTGCTTGTTCTGGCCCTTTAAACACATTTCTGGCCTTGGGTAGTGGTACAAAAGTCAGTAAAGTTTTGGTACAAAAGTTGTTCTTCCTCAGTAAGGTGTTTGAGATCATTATTTAATATCGCACACATTTTAATCTTTAATTTATTGCTGTTTGTAAATATCTTTGTGCTCACAGTTAATGTTTTGAGCTCTAATTTATTGAATTAGTCTACTGGTACATGTGTAGTTATATAAATATGCTTATTTAGTAAATCACAGGCACAAGAAAAATATTTTAGGAAATGTAGCATTAAAATACAGAGAAATATTCATATTCAGATTAAGAAGGGCACAGGAAGATTTATGGCTATGTTTCCTTTTTTCTTTCCCTTAAAACAACTTCTACATTGAACCTGAACATTTATTTTGTAGAGGTGGAGCCTGGTGCAACGTTAGTGTAGTGAAAATATTTTGGTGGTGGTTTGCTTTCCTTTGGAATGCTTTTGCATCCCTGAGTACAGGCAAGGAGCTGACTGACTGCTTCCGGGTGCTGGTAACATTGGGGGTGATGGTCTAGAAGATGCAGGATGGTGATGAGAGGCGTTCAGGCTAATTTGCAACAGGTGGTAATGGCATTTGCCTTTGGACACGGGACCAAGAAGGTTGCAGGGGAGGCCAGATGCTGACAGGATGTGACTGTACATGATTTTCAGTAATTTTCTTAGTTTCTTCCTTCTTGCATATCAGGTGCACAATAGTTATGTACAAATGGTGCAAGAACTCACATTTATTATTTTTTATAAAGTACAAGAAACCTTGTAAACCTATCTTTAAACTTGTTTAAATACAACTCTTTAACTATTTACCTATTTATTGATATTGAAATTATATTAGTGTTGATATTCACCTCACACTGGCAGGATCGTGGGCTGTGCCATCCTGCTCCGCTCCTGTTAGCAGCTGACTTAGAAAGGGTAAAAGTGCTTCAAAATTCTCACTGATGAAAAGCTTGCATCTCTTCTAACGGTGTGGTACGATTTTATCACTGAGTTCTGTTTGCTGTAAATTTGTTCAAATGTCACTGTCTCTGAAGTGTCTGTGGGTATGAAGATGCAGGACTTCAGGCAGATTTTTTTTCTCTTTTATGAGTAATAAGAGGAAAATTACTTGTTCTTACAGAAACTGTCAAGAATAATTGTTTCAGAAAATTGTGTCTTATGAAAGAGATTAGAAAATTATTAGGAGCATAATGAAACTGAATAAACAGGATGAATACAGGGGTGAAGATTTTTTCTTCCCCATCTTAATCTAAAGCTGCTGTTGTGTTAGGGCATAACTTTAGAGTTTATAATTTTAAAGCAGGTAATTTATTCAGCCTATTAATGTGCCACACACAGGGTGGGCAGCAGTTATCCTTTATCCCAGGAAGATACGACATTTTGTTGTGCAAATTTTGTCCTGAAAAGGGGCATTCGCTGTTGTGGTGCTTCCCTGTGGGAAAGAGCAGTGGGCACTGTTCATGGAATTTGTGGACTGGGCAGCGTTGTTGCTGTGGAGCAGCTGTAGGGTCGCCTTGGTCCCGCAGCACAGCAGAGCTTTGCTGGAGCAGCAGCCCTCAGGCTCTTCTGGGGGATTACCTGCCCTGCCTTCCCAGCTCCTCCATACCAGAGTCCCAGGCGTAGCTTGTTCTTTAAAGGTTGCACAAGCAAAGCACAAAACCCAGCTTAAGGTTTTAACAATGGATTGCACTTAGTGAACGTGAAAAATTGTTGCTTTTAACTAAAGTGTGGGGGTTTTGTTAGGGTTTTGTTCAGCACAGGTGCACTGAAAGCTTCAAGTGAATGCTTCTCTAGTGTATCTATAGCTATATTATACTTGTGAAATTTGTCAGTGATACTTTAAAAGGTGGTGGCTCCCCTTCTGAGTAGATGTTTTTGTTTAACAGCCTAATTTTAAAGGACAGTTCCTGGTCTTGAGCCAAAGTAGTGACTGTCAGGATGATTACTTAACACCTAAAATACCAATAGCTTTTCTAAAACCAGAGTCTTTGTTGTCTGACTCCACATAGCTGGAATGACTATTAAACAGAGTAGTTCATAGTGAATTTAAATTACTATGCAACATGCTTTCAGGAGCTTGACCTGGTGCATTACTTTCCAGCTACCCAGTGCACATATGACCACAGTCAATAACCATTAAAATGCAAGTATCCACTCCCATTGCAGAGAGTATAGACCCATTTATGAGAAGTTTCACGTGTGTTGCATTTATCTTTCTGTTTTCAGTTTTTCCTTTTCTGAGGGAAACTGAGTACTGTGTTCTATTTAAAAGCTTTAAATAAAGATTTGTTTATATACTCCATGGTGCTCTTTTTTTATGTCAATGACTTGATTGTTAGGAGTTCTGGTACTTGGTTTCACACAGATTCTTATTTCTGTGAGCTGGCATGCAGGCTCTTTCTGCCCTCACTCAAGTGCTGGACTGCTGACTTCTGTCAGATTTCTTCAGTTTGGGAGCTTTTAACTCAAGGTGTCTCTCCTTCCTGCTGCAAGTGGCAGGATCAGTGATGGGATTTAGTGTATAATTACTTCTCTGTGTGGTAAACAACCCACGGCAGATCAGAGGGTAAGAAAAGGTAGAAAATGCAAATGCATATGAGGAAGACATTAAAAAAAGAAACAGTATCTTGCACACACAGCTCTCATTGCTATCGGCATTGCTGTTTCAAGCTCTGAAGTACATTCGCACACTGAATGTGGCTGTCTGGCAGACAAGCGGCTGATGCCCAAGCTCCACAGCCCAGCTGGTAGGGCTTGGTGTGACAGGCAGCAGTGCCTCAGGAAAGATTTTAAAAGGCTTTAAAGGATTAACTGCATTCCTGCATTTTTTATTTACTGTATACAGGAAAAGATTGATGTTTCCAAAGATAATCTTTGCCTGTTTACTTTCAAAAATTGCTTAAGAAATTTACTGGTAGATAAAGCTTTAAAATAAACACAGGAGATGGTACTAACTGGCTGTTCTTGATAAATTGTGTGTTTATTGGACAGCTTCAAAGGGCCCTGAAAATGACTCGCAACTGGCCAGGCAAAAGGAATCTGCTAATCCTGCCTGCAATACAGCCCAGGCAGGGAGCACTGAAATCAGCCTCTGTAACTGGAGCTGGCTTGTGCCTTGCTGAGTGTGCCTGCCAGCTCCTGGCATGGGTGTTAGACAGTCCCAACAGTGCAGTAGCAGAGCTGTGAAGCTGCTTAAACAATATAAAGCCATTGCTAAAACTGCTCAAAAAATTCTGAATTGTATGTGGTTCTGTCCCACAATAAAAAAAAATTGAAAAGGTGTAATGCTGTCTGTGACTCTTTCCACATTGTTTCCAGCAGCACTGCCATAGGAGAGCACTGTTTTCAGAACCATAAATTCCTCCCTGTTTGGTGCAGGTTATCGTCCAGCTTCCACAGCATGGCCCTTCAGCACATACTCAACGTTCATTTTCATCTTCTTGTCTTAAAACAAGTCTGTGTTACTGGTCTTTACCTCATTTGAGCCCAAAGCAGTCTCATCTGTCCAGGTAAGAAAGAGTATATATAAAAATACCATTCCTCATTTATAGCAGTGGCTTTATTATGAGAAAATAGTATTGAGCTGATCACTTACAGTTGTGTGACGCCTGAGCTGTTGGCTCAAAGAGGAACCTGAGCTTGCATGAAACATTTGCAGTACAATCCTCATTTTTTTTTAATTTGGGAGGAGTCTTCAAAATACTTTTCTTGCATCAAAATTCTACAGTGATTTCCAAAGGCTGTACAAAACTCCTTCAGAGTAAAATACTTACATAGAAAAAATATGATAGTCTGTTACAATTAAAAATACGAGTCTATTGTAACTAAAGTAAAACATTCAGTTGTCAAGTCAGTATTTTACAAAATACAGTAAACATGATTGTGAATCTGAGAATTTGGTTTATAAAAACATACATTCTTTTGCGTATACAGTTCCTTCTCTGAAAAGCCACATTTGTGCAGGAAGACTTTGCCTTTTTCATTCCTGACTTTATTTGAAAATTGCAAGCATGATGGCCATTAAAACTAAGACATGTAGGGTTGGTTTTACTGCAGCTGAAGCCCGTGCGAGCTCCTGGTAGAGGGGAATTTTGGGACATGAAGCAACCTTTGATCTGATCTGATCTGAGACCTCTGAGAAGGAGAAGTCCTGTTTCAAAGCACTGAAGTTACCAGTGTTGTCAGGTATTTCCACTGTCTTCAGCATCGATTTAAATCCTGGTACAGTAGCCTAGGAGCAAACACAAAAGTGTTCTTCCTTGGTTTGAAACATTGAGTTCAACTGTGAAACAATCATTGTTTACACTTTAAATGTACAGGAAGAAATGTTCTAAAGATACGTTTGAGAACACGGAGTGAGAAAAGTAGTTTTCATGTTATAACAATAAGGCTTTTGCTGTAAAAGAGGGAATCCTGCAGTGATGTTTAAGCACAAGCCCTTGGCAGCAGGCAGAGTCTCCAGGGCATGGATGTTCTCTAGTACTTCCACAGAGAAATTATTTTGACTCAAGGAAATGACAGCCCCTGGTGGTGGTATCAGCCTGGTGCTGCCCAGGTCCCAAGGCTCCATCCCCTCACCCTGCAGGAGTTCTGTGGTTTGTTTCAAACACCTCAAGCTCCTGTTGCCCTGCTCCAGATGCTCATCCCAGCTGGCTCCACCATCAAGGTCAGAGGAGTGCTTATCTCTGGACATCGAGGACTGTATCAAAATATTTCCTTTCTGCTAGTATTTAAATATATTGGGTTTTTAAAGTCTGCTAAACAGTCTTTACAGCTCATGTCTATGACTTGAGCAGTTCAGCTCACCCACCTCCAAGGATACTGTCTCACTGTGCTCAGGAACTCAATGCAATTAGAACCAATACTTCAGTAAGGTGGCATACTCACGTTGATCACATACGTCCCAGGCAAAAGGAGAAGAAAGTACTCCCCTTGTTCATTTGTTCTGTAGGGGCAGATGTGTGGCCTTCCTTTGGCTTCCACAATGGCGTTGGGAATAGGATTCCCATTCTTATCAGTAACTTGGCCTTTGACACCTATGAAAAAGGGAGAGATCACAAGCTATAACTGGTGAGCCTCCTTCTCTGAGAAAGTCAGACTGTTCTCTTGCTGGATGCACTCAAAGGCTATTTCACCATGTTTCAGCATGTCTAATAATATCACTAGTGACCTTGGTCTTACTCAAGGGAATTAAACCCAAAAATCCTTGGCTGTTGTTAACAGTTTACGCTCATGTGAAGTTAGAAAGCAGTATTGTAATCTCTTCTAAATCTCATTTGCTGAAGGCATTATACACACTTACTGTATGTCTTTTACTGAAGGGCTTCAATCTTCAGTACAGGTTTGGCAGTTTTTTGCATAAACACATCCCCTTGTTTTTTTTGTAATTTAAAGTAAGTCAGCTTCTTGTCTAGTACTTCCCAAAGGCAGAATTACCAACAATGTCTGCTTATGAAGTAGTTTCCCTTACTTCCCACACACCATCTTCAAGGCAGCCCAAGCATTAAGCAGAGATAAAACAGCAGTCAGGTATTTAGGGCAACAAAATGCAGATAAGCAACAGATTTGTGCAAACCCTTCAACTCATTGTAAAGCACCACAGCTTCACTAAGCAGCTCCACATCTCTTCCAAATGTGAAGTCAGATCTCACTTAGAGAAGCCTTTCAAATTTACAAAATCCAAGCAGCAAAGACCTATGAAACTTGTGCTGAGGCACACATACAGTCAGAGACCTCTGAAATAAATGATTGTCCCAAGGCTGCTCAGGAAAGGGAACTCCCTGAGGGGGGTGCACATGGTCAGACAGCCCCCGGGGCCTGTCCCTTGCTCCCGCCCCAGCACATTTTAAGCCTCTTGCACACCTGCAGTAGCACCCATTGCCCCTCGCCTGATGCTTGTAAGTTCTCCTGCCTTACCCATCCCTGGCCTTGTGACACTTCCTGTTCAGAAGCTCCCAAGTTAACCCCAGATCTCCCCTGTGAGCTGTGACACTGACCCAGGCTGCTGAGGAGTTCAGGCTAAGCTGGCCTCAGCTTTCCCTCCGCCCCCATTCGCATACCCACCTAGGTGTACTTGTTTGATGTATTCGATCAGAGCAACTTCGTTGTCTTTCCAGAACTTCTCCAGCTGGTCTGCTGGAGGATATTTACAGCATGACAGCTCCAATGTAATTTCAAAACACTGTCCCCAGACATAGTTGTAATCTTGCATTCCCCCTTAAAAGTGAAATAAAAGGGTGTTCAGCTGCAAATAAGCACTAAGTTCAAACTAAAAGACAAATAGGAGTTAAAATGTTGTACTTGCATCATACCTACAAGAAAACTAAAGCAGATAAATTATTCCTCAATGCCACACTTGTATTTACTGCCTCCTGTGGAAAACCAACTTAATTATTTACCCTAGTTACTCATAGAGTTTTGTTTTCTAAACCATATGTCATTTTGGAAATTATGATGATGATTGTGGCTGAGAAAGGGTGGGTCTTTGACTTAAATTCATTCAAGCTTTCCCAACTAAAAAGGGGCAGATAGGCTGGCATAGGATTTGCCACTGCCAAAGCCATTCCAAGAGCCTTTTAATTCTTTGAATTCAGACAATGAAAACAACATACACAGCACGCAAGCCCCATATTATACTGGGCTACATAAACAATAATGAAAACATTTATTTCGGTAATCAAACATTAAAAAATGGATGACAGGTCCTGCTCAGAAGATCAGCATGAATGAGTTGACTTAGTCCCCTCATCAACCCTCTACTCTGACTAAAATCACTGCCCTTGCATCATGAAAGATGGCAGGAGAAAGTGAGAACATCTTACCAGAAGCAGCTGAATAAAATATCACTGATATTCTTACCTTCCAGCTGATACCAAGAGTACCCGTTGGTAATGCCTTCTGGAAAGGTCTGCCTGTTGTCACACCCAGTCCCTTTGTACATGCTGGCATGGTTGGAAGAATAGGTTTTTGCCAGGTGAATAAAGACATCATCATCTGGAGATTTGCTATAGCCTTTCAAAGAGCCAGTAACTGCAGAATGAAGATAGCCATTGTGCAACTCTCATTATTGGTAAAACATACAGTGCTGGCTTACATACAGGACAAACATCTCCCAAATGGCCATATTAGGCAGTGAATTTTGATAGGATTTATCAAATTCTGCCCATCCCAGCTCAAAAGCTAGAAGAACCTTGCAGGAATCCTTACAAATTCTGCTTTGGTGCAGCTAATGCTCCTAAACCCAGTCAGTTGTGGAGAACAGACTTTGTGACCAGCTTACCTGGGTTACCATTATCAAAAGTGTAACTGGCGACCAGGGCACCCCCATGCAAGTTTGCTGAAAGAACAAATGTTTCATTTTTTATCCAGTCCATTACAGCTTGAGTCTCTGGCTGAATGTTAGCGCTGTTATTTTCAAAGGCATCAGGAAAATTTCTGTTCAGATCTTTTCCATTCCTGTTGTACCTTAGAAAGAGAGGAGACATTCCCATTACTGTTTTGCCTGTGGACACTTCCCCATCACCAGCCTCCAAGGACTCCAGATCTGTGGTGTGCTAGTGTCTTTAGGGAACAGGCAAGATGACCATTTTTTATTTCTCAAGCATTAAGGTGATGAACTTCAGTTTGCTTCCTGGCGGCACTGGAATTTTCATAGGACACAATAAAACAATTCCTCTATTGTATTTAAGTGGAAACGGAGAATATTTAACATGCATATAGCATGCACACACATATGTGAATTAGAAAAACCAAAGGCAGATCAGAAGGACTTTGTCCTCCTCCTGTATATGTTTTTTCTGCTTCTATAGAAGACCAAGGTAACTACTTAATGACAGTATCCCTTAGACTGTGGTCACTCTGAATAGAGAGAAAAAATTTGAGTCAAACACAGGATGCATTTTCTTTTCCCTGAACCTTAAGGTCCAGCCTATGCAAACACTCTCTTGCTTTTTCACTCAGACAGGTCAGTACAGAAATAGAGAGGGTATTCACTACTGACTGTGTTAATTTTTTATTTCAGACAGGTAAACTCTGTCTATTTGATGGTGAGGTGATAAAAAATACCCCCTCCATACAAGTCCCATCTATTTGCTGAGGAAGACTTCCTTTTTAAATAAAAAGGACAGCCTACACCAGTCACCTAAAGAACTAAACTACCTAAACCATCTTTTCACTTGTTTCTGATGTTGTCAAGGCCAGTGATCCAAGAGAACTTCTAGCTCTTGGGTTTGCTTTTCCTGCACATTCCAACTTTGTCCTTTGGGCCTTTCTTCCCATTCTCTCACTCTCTCTTTCCCTCTTCTAGCTTGTTAAGATTTTGTCCCTTTTTCAGTCCCTGCAACAGTCACATTAAAGAATGTAAAAGAAGCACAGGATGCAATGCCAAGTTATATTTTCCTCTGTGTAGTCTTTTTTCCTAACACCACTATTAGCACAGAACCTATTATAGCCAGCTCTGCTTGTGTAACTCCTCCCTCTTACTAAGTCCATATTCAATATGATTTTTAAACACATTGCTAGAAGTCCATTCAACAAGCATAGATACACCTTTTCTCATTAAGAAGGGTTACAGATTTCTCTTTTGAAATAAATCCCTGTGGGTGGAATTTTCCTTCTCTTCTTGTAGCACTCTGAAGGTGCTACAAAATAGGGAATTGTGCTTGTATTTGCAATTTGGGTCTCCTGCCTAAAAGATGAGGTCATTACACCATTTTGACCAATTTTCTCTGGCCACACCACATATAAACACCCATCTGACTCAGTCTTCCAGAAACTGTATGCCATAACAACAAGTCTTCAGAACGGCACAGGCAAAAATTAGCCCTAACACATCCTGTAGACTCTGCTCTCCACCAAGTATGATTCAGTGTTTTGGCTATCTGGGATTATTACTCCCCACCCATTCCTTTTACCTCTCCCACCCTCCTAAGCCACCCTTACCTTCCTCGTGTGTAATAACAATCAGGCACTTTTGTAGCTTCAAATCCATCAGGATTCATTGTTGGCATGATATGAATCCGGGTATTATTGAGTAACCGGGTAATAACTGGGTCACGTCCATAGCTGGTCACCAGGAAGTCTATCAAATGGAGCAGGATTTCTCTCCCAACAGTCTGTGTAAAGAAGCATAGATTTTACTTTTAAGTCTGATGTGAAAGAAAAAGAAGAAGAAAATAGATAAATAGAAAAAGACCCACCACCTTGCACTTCCAGATTTTTCTTACGGATTACACAGACATACAAGGCTTATGAGAGCATTCTGATCTGTTTTATGTTCTCCCCTAAATATATTTAAAGTAACTGAATAGATTAAAGGAATCACTGGAGGGTTTTCACAAGGGTTTTAAACCCAGATCAACCAGACCTTTTTGTATAATGGGAAACTGACTGTATCAGCTGCACTGCTTAAATCTTGCATGGATAAGGAATAGCTTTATCAAAAACTAAAGCTGCCTGATAAACATCACATGGGCTTGGAAACACCCCACTGCACTTTCTCAGTCCCACTGCAGGAGCCCAGCTCTGTGCTGGTGTCCGAGTGACCCTGGGCCAAGCACACAAGTGCCAGCACTGGGCAGCACCACCTGGCAGGGGTGGGTAAGAAGAAAGGAAGGACAAGCCTACAATGCTTTCCAGGATGCTATGGAACAGGATCTTTTCTTGTTGATCCCCTTTTATGGGAAGTCAATATTAATACAAGATCAAAGAGGCCACATAGACATTTCTGTTACATTGCTTTATTTTAATGCATGAACATGTGCATTGGGGAAACCAAATGTATATAAATCCTTAGAAAAAGACATGGAAGGACATTTGGATACAGACTTTAGATCAAGGAGAAGCAGTGGTAGAGAAAAAGCTAAACACATATTTTTGTTCATCTAAGTTTGTATAAGTCATGAAAGCTGATAGGACATCTCCCTTTAGTCTATCAGATTTTAGGCAAAATATTGTGAAGTTCCAGATTCAGAGTTACGGGCAATCCTATTCCATCCCAGAACACACCACCAGTGTTCGCTGGACCAGGGGCACTTTCCATAGCACGGTGATCCATGCCTCAAGGATGCTTTAGGGTTCCTAAGCCCTGTCTGGAAAGGGAACAAACCAAGACTTGCAAGTAGATGAGCTCTAGAGATAACTTATCTCTACTTTATCTCCGAGAACAAAGCCTGGTATATCACAACAGGATCTAAACCAGCACCTGAGTATGTGAAAACAGACTGCTCTGCAAGTTTGATAAATGTGCTCCATGAAATTTAAGAAGGGATGCAACAGAACCCGTCTTGTACAGGCAGCTCTTGAACGGGGTGATAGACATCTTGGGAAGCATATAAGGGTGGGGGAAGAAAGGAGAGGAGAGAAATCAGCCAAATCACGGCCCTAGGCATGAGAGATGAAGTTACCAGACTCAGAATCAGCAAGAACGGCTCTACCACAGAGACAGCTAAACTACAGACAAGACCGGACTGCTGTCTGGAGAAACTGGGAAAGTGCTCTTCTCCTACTGTACTTCTCTTCAGTACCTGACCAAAAGAAATCCCAGAGAGAAAGGGTAGAGAAGCAGGAACAGAAAGGGGAAAAAAAGAAAAAGAAAAGTAATGAGGGAATGTGGTAGAAAAGGACAATGTTTACAAAGAATGAAAAATTTCCAGTTTTTCACAATGACATTCTTTGCACTTAAAGTTAATCCTAGACATACTTTCATATACAGTTTTTAACAAACTAACTATTTTACAGGATTCCTGGTATAGCCAGTGTCATACTCAGGACATTAAACAATTCAGATTATCATAACAGAGTTGGCACTTGGATGATTACAGAGTGAGGGAAGAATATACTTATTACCACTGTTTTGGCGTGGTGACAGAGGGGTAGTTTTGTTTTGGTCCAGAGCACCATGCATTGCTTGGGAAAGCGCATCTGGAAGTATCTGAGGGAAAGTTTTGTTTCTGGGAAAGTTCAAGATCAAGTTTTGATCAAGCTCTTGGAAAGCATCTGCTGCTCAGTCAAGCTTTGCCCTGTAACTACAGAGGTCAGGTGTGGATAAGTTATGAGTCACTTAGCCTTACTTTAGAGCTTCAAATAAAGCATTTAGACACACTGAAGGTAGGTTGCTGACAGTAGAGTTGAGGACAGGCACCTTAACCTGCCTCAGGTTTAATATGAAGATAGAGAAGAGCAGGGGACAGCATGTATGTGTTCTGGGGCTTTGAGAGGACATGAGCACTGAGTTTTAATTGCAGTATCCCAAAGGAGATCCTGAGGTGTATTGTTTTACTTTATTTCACATGAAGGGTGACAGAAAAGCAAAGAAAATCCCTTTCTCCCACTCCTAGGGATACAATTAGACATTAAGTTTCTCTATGCACTCTCAGTTGTCAGCTTCCTCCTGTGCCCCAAAGGGAGAAAGTCAGCAGGAAAGGCTTTCAGTGATCCTCGGGGAAGCCTTGACTGAAAAAGCGTGCATGTGTCAGGACATGGATCAACGCAGTAGAAAAGGGTGTGACTGCAGCTTCTCTACACACATCCCTTAAAGCTCCTGACTATGCCGGCTGGCAGGGCTGTGTCAGCACCCTGCTCAGCCACCACAGCGATTACTCAAGAAGCTCTAGCAGCAGCCAGTTAGGAGATTAAGGTTAGCTCCAATTGCACCTGCACTGGACCACTTTACTGCAGCAGCCCTGGGTTTAGAACATCGTTGTTCCCACATGATAGAGACCTAATACCTGAGGACTATGGGTGGATGGACTCTGCCCATTTTTATTATTAAAATTCTTTCTTTAAACATGGCCTGGATTTTAAGTTGAACGATGTTGAAAGAAAGATCCAAACAATCAGGTAGGACCTGTTCCAGGGCAACACAGTCTTGCCAGGCTCCTTGCTCCAGCCCCAGCTGCTTCACAGCCCTAGGTTCAGCATACCAGGCACAACCCCACCTAAGGAAGCAGGGTTAGAGCAGAGAAACCAGAAGTCCATCCTGCTTTCCCACCTAAATGCCACACTTGCAAGAGGTTATTTTGAACATTTGTACAGCACTCATTATGTGCACGGCTAGGACACATCCCACGGTGTTTGTCCTTCTTTGCTAAAACACACTGGTGTTAAAGTGACTGTTTACGCAAATAGTTTGGCACACATCCCTTCATTTCTACACCAGCAATCACTATGGACATCTGAGAACTACCACATGAATGGCAGTGAAGTGCAGTTCTCTGGTTTATCACTGAAGGAAATGGCAACATCAAGGCTGCTTTTGAACTGGTAACTGGCAAAAGTTGTTACCATCTGGACAAATTCCCCAGGCTTCAGGCTTTACCTGGCTGAGACATGGATAGCCTTTACTTTTCCCACTTGGAAGAGTGTGAGGAAAGATATGGAAAATGGTAACTGCAGCAAGGCAGTATTAAATAGTTTAGAAACAGATCTCAGCAACATCCAGCTTTTTTCAAAGTCTGTTGTTAGCATTGAGATTTGATTGCTTTCAATTTTGAATTCTCTGGTGCTTCTGACCTTCTTTGCATTACATCAGCTAATACTGAAGCTAGGTGAAAAACAGTTCAATATGCAAGAAATACTTTAATAGTTTTTTTTCTCTTTTCTAGAGCAAATACTGTTTCCCTGCATATCACTTCAATAATACATCATACAGGACCGAAAACATATGAACGTGCGCTTACAATTCCTTATATCAAGTTGTGCCATATGTGCGGTATTCTTTTGTGCAACTGGATGATTAAAAAAACAGCCTTTTTTTCCACAGTGGTATTTTGATACTGCAAATGCAGTTTCCTTAATTTTTTTGGAAATAAGAGTGAGAAATTCTACACAAGACTCATTAGTTTATTGTTGGTGTTTTTTAAGACCCCATTATACTGATCACAAATGAATCTACTCCAGTCCTTACTCACCTAAGCCCTAGTATTTCAGGAAACCCTACAGTGGATATGACTATGTCCATGATGACATGGAAAATACGGTATCATTGTTTAAACTAATTTCACAAGGTAAGCCAGCAGATAAATACATCCTTTCATGTAGGTTAGTTCAGACCTATCAGTACAGGCTCAGTTCCACATAATGAAAGAGGAAAAATACTATTGTTTGAATAATATTTTATATAATTGTGTTATTATTTTACATTATTGTTTAATTTCTATTAATATAAAATATTGTTTATCATTATAAAGAAATTATTGTTGTATTATTTAATATTATACATTGAGAAAATAAAGTGATCCGAAGTGGATGCTTTAGGAGAAAAGAACTGATATCAGCATTGCCATCCTGAGAAAGAGTTCACCTTGTGATGGCCCAGTTACACTACAGCTGCACAAAGTTAAAGCCATATACTCAATACATTAAAGGGAAAAAGCAGAAACACACAGGTAGCTTACAGTTTGTTCAGACGTGCTTTTCCTTAAAGGGTTTCCCTGCAGTGATATACATGGTGTAGGAGCAGCCTTCCAACTGGAACCTATTTTCTCAGCTGCATAGAATGGACTCAAGTCACTGACACAGAGGGTCCAAAGGTGATAGCTCTGCTCCATTTATGACTTAGGAGTGTTCAGGGGTTTGGTTGGGGTCAGTGTTAAGAGGAATGAGTTCTTCCCCAGGGAGGAATGCGTGAGTGGATACACTTAGAAAGAGAAGATCTTTCAAATAGGAGTATGAGGCTGGGACAAGAGGCTGCTGCCTAATTCAGAATGGGAGTTGCCCCAGCAGATCAGCCACCTCTCCCTCACCTTCCCCACTACACACTTTATCAACATTTCACAGGCTTATGCATTTTGTGGAGTCAATTACTGCCATTCTCATTAAAGTCAATTTAAATAGGTTTTAATTTGGCTTGGGTTAAACAAAAAGTACTGCTAAAAATGATGTCCAGCTTCATACAGGCACCACAAAAAATGGAAGAAGTCTTTTGTTGCCTCTCAGTGGATCTGGGGCAAAAGTTCACTCTATCTGGCAACAGTGAACACAAATGAAAATCTTTTAAATCTTGGCTGGTTAAGTCTTACAGTATTAAGAAAAATGAACTTACTTTAAAAAAATAAATCTTTCCAGTTCTGAAAAAAATACCCTTTTCCTAGTATTGTGTACTCACATTACTTTATTAGAACTTCCCTGTTGGGCAGCTCTCCAAATAACCTAGATTTTCTTCCAGCAGCATGTGTGAACAGCCCACACACATGTAATTCAGGATCCACCCCAGCTTTTATGTTTTAGGAGCAGCTGGCCAGCTGAACCGAAGTTAAGTGTCATTTGTGTGATCATAGCAGGTTAGTAGGGCAGCATCACCAAACAATACTTGAGAATAGAACTCATTTTGTATCATTTGTGGAAAGCGTCACTGAAGCATGTAAGACCTGACTGGATCAATGAAGCCATCACTTCAGTTTATTAAAGACTCTGGCACACAAGTTGAAGCTTGTTGCATAATTAGTGCAAAACTTGTCTTGCTTAATATATTGTAGGGGTAGTTGAATCTATCCCCAGGGACTAGTCCAGCAGAATCATAGATTATGGCAAAAAAAAAAAAAAATCAAGTCCTCCAATACCTCTCTACATGAGGAATTAATCTCCTACCACCTGAAATATATTTATGTTCAGATAAATAAACCCCAAACACCGAGTGTTACATGTATGCACCAAAATAACCCATATGGCAAAAATCATCAGGAGAGCCTGAAAAGGAGGAATGGCTCTATTTCCGGAATGTTCCTTAGGTGTGAGTTTGGTCTGACAAACAAGCTAGAATGTAGCATGCCTTAGCTAGGCAGCTCAAGGATCAACCCTGCTCAGGCTGTCTGGCATGGTGTCTGACTTCAAAAGAAAATCTTGCCTCATTTCCTCATGAAGTCAGTAAAAACATAGATCCTAGGCAGTGATCTGAGTTGCCAATCCCCAGCAACTCCCAGCCCTGTGGATATGCAAACAGTGTGTGTTTCTATGGTCAAAGCTCCTTACATGTGTCCAGCTGGGCAGTGATAATGACAGGGGCTCTTCATTGTGGAGACTTCAGTATGTGTGGCCTCCTGCAGTCCAGCAATGTTGGACTTGCAATCCAGGCCATTCTGGATGAGATCATATCCTGCCCTCCACCTCCTCCCCATCAAAGCTGTGTGGTTTACAGGCACAGGTTTGCACTTCCCTTCAGCAGTGTGCAGGGACTGCAATATGGGGCCTCAGTTCCTAGGTGCCTGGGTGACACACCAGGGCTCAGGAGCTGCAAACCCCATCTTGGGCGTCCAGTAACAAACGCACCCAGCTGAAACCATGAATCAGCTTCCTCCCACACAGAGTTAAATTCCCAGGCAAACTCCCAGCAGCACTTTGAGCAAGGCCACTGTCAAACAAGGTGAAACTAGTCTAACTTGGGGAAAATTCTTGGCACATAATGTCACAAGTGCCTGTAGGTGTACAAGTGCTCACACACAGTATTGTTAACAGCAATAACTCATGACGCATTACCCTTTGCACAGGATACACTTTCTACTATATCTGTTTTTCTTAGTTTTGGGAATTCACAGTCTAGCATATATATATACACATATATATCTTGCTACTCCTGTTAAATTATTTAACCTTCACATGAAAGACGGCATAAAAATGTATTGTGTAGTTTAAACTTATCCTGAACATGACTAATATAATCAGGTAAACTAAAGAATAAAATAAAGCAAGAAAGTACTATAGAAGAGTGTGAAGCTTTGATCCTTTCTGATTCAGATTCAAGTACTGCATGAGGTAGGCTCATAATCACCATTTCTTCTTCATCATTAATTAGTGGGCATTCTTCCCAGAGCAAGTTTATTGTTCTGGAATTACTTTTTGTTTTATGCTCTGTGTTAGCTCAGGTGAATCTAGCTTAAGGCTCCCAAGAAAATTTTTCTTCCTAAAATAAATAATTTGATGCTTCACAGCAATTATTATTTAATCTTAGGATGTATTTGAAAAGTTCTTTCAGTCATATTTCATGCCTAGGCAATAATAATGTACAAGCAAACTACTGCATCTGACTCATTGCCAGGAAACTTAAGGCCTCTGGGTTTATTCACTTGCAGAAGACAAAGCTCTCTACTTAAGAGAGGTCTTGGCTGTAGGATTGTAGGACTCTTCACCATGATGTAAGGTCTCCTAAGGCCTTCCACCAAAACAAGGGGACTTTATTCTGCAAATTCCTCACAAAAGACACACATATTATGTCTTCCTTGAGTTATGACATACCTCAATAATAAGAAGCACATGCCTGAAAGAAGTTCACTCTAAACCTCTGTTAAGTGTATTTGGTATAAAAAAACATTGCAAAAATTGAAACGTACCTCATCCCCATGCATATTAGCAACATACTTGAACTCTGGAATGCCAATCTTATGATGGGTTGGAAACCTTCCCAGAACAAGAACCCACAGGTCTCTACCTTTAAGAGGGGAAGGGGAAAAGACATTTTATAAAACAAGTGTAAAATCATACAAGCATTAGAAGAATAAAAAGAGTTGGTCATTAAGACCATTGTAAAAATTCTCATATTTCATTGGTGCCCATTCAGTCCTATGTATAACATATCCAAGTAGACTGTGGGGTTCTTCTATTCTATGAATGTTTGCAATATTAGTTATAGGAATAAGGATGCTTTGCCTTCTGCCCCAGTATGTTGTAAACCTTGCAATTTCTAAAGCATTTAACCAGGACTAGAAAAGAAGGCTTTTATTTCATAATAAACATTTTTCAAATTAAATTTAGCAAACAAGATCACTCATCCCCCCAGAATTTCAAATCATAAGGCTTTTCTGAAGTCCATACAGAAATTTTCATTATCACAAAGAAAGAACATCTGGTTTTGTACTAAAGACAATACAAAAAAGCTAAACACATTCATGAGTTACTGCTCAAAAAATAGGAGGTACCAGAAAGAGTTGTATCAGAGACATATTCCAAACATATCAGCAGAGAAAGAATTAATAGCTACAGAAAGAATATTAGTTAGGACCACTAAAGCTGCACAAGAAGCTGAACTGTAAGTAACAAAATAAACAAACACACATACATTTTGGAAGTCCGCATTTAAAGGGGGGGGAGAGGGAAAGGTATTTTTTGTTATTATTTTTAGTGATACTGTGGCATTTCAGACCTCATCTGCAAATCTGTGCTTCCCTCTAGTCTGTTCAGTGAAGTGGAAAACTCAAGTTTCAGTAGATGGCAGCAATGAAACTGGACCAGTTCCTTGATAACAGCAGTCACAGCCTACAGACTGCTAATGCCAAGACATGCTACCTGTCCCCAGCTCCACACAGGGCTCGTCGGGAGCCATGACCTCTCTGAGAGGAACCCAGCCTGTTACTTGCAGGAAAGAAGAACATAGGAACTGCTAGATGCAGGACTATAAAAAGCCTTATTTTCTAAATCTTTGTGGATCATCAAATCTGCAGTAAACAAACTCTGGAGCATATCAGTTTCCCATTCCTGAAGGCATGACCCCTGTAGTCATGCACATACCACAGCATTTTTGTTTTCTTTTCTAACTATGTGACTGACTCACAGCAGCTATACCACGAGGGTCATGACTTCAGGAATGGGAGAAAAACGTGAAGAGGACTGAAGGAACACTGCAAAATGCACTGAAACAATTGTAAGAGAGATAAAACTGAAGACAGTGGTTGCCAAACTAAATTCTCAGTTAACAGAATCAGAGTCTCAGGCTTAGGATCAAGAAGCAACAAGACAGTGCTGAGAGCTGACAGATTCAACAAGGAGTGATCTCAGTATCCCCTGGTTTTACAGTTACTCGCAAAGACATTGGTGTTCAACCCTTGTAACCAAGCTATGCACAAAGCTGTGAGATGCTACTAGTGACTCTTTCATTAAAGGACAATGTGAGCAAGCCATCCATACTTTTAAAAATAATTTTGTGGCAAATGATCTGGTAAGAAAGCTAGTTATTTGGCCTTGTTGCATGTAGAGCCACTCTTTCATAAAGAAAGAAAAAAGCTTGACTTCTGTAAGCGTAGGTAAGTTACAGAGTGGAGAACTCAAAGATACTAGCTTTTAAGCACATTCTTCTTCAAAAATGAAAGAAAGAGAACACCCAAATCATCCCACCCTAGCCCTTCTCCCCTCCAAAACCTCCAGAGGTCCCCTCTAACCTCAACTATCCGGAAACTCTGTGAAAATAGATGACAAGTCTTGCTGCAGTAGCATATGCTTGGAACTGAAAACAATCCCAGTAGTGAAAAAAGTTACTACTGTTATCCATAATCAAGTGTGGACAACAACCCCAACTTAATTTCCCTCTCTGCAACATGTCATTCTCTCTAGAGTTGCATCCTGCGGCAACTTGCAATGAATTACCAAGGACATCCTTTCAGAATGCTCCTACGATTCTTTGTCCTTATGCCCTCTAAGCCCTCTTCCCAGATCTCATTCCCTCTACTGGAAGGAAAGTTCAGACATCCCTCCTCGGTCGCCATGTGGACTTGTGCACCAAGAGGAACACACCTGCTTACAGAGACGATTGCAGCCCTTCTGCCACGGCCCAAACTTAGAGGTGGCAACTGCAAGCCTACAACATGCAGCTCATTATATATACTCAAGCAAAGAGCCCAAGTAGAGCCAAAGTGCTCTAGATGTTTCCATCATTTATGACTTTCTACAAATAATATTATATTCTGATTTCAAATTTTAAAATAATACTTCTAGTGCCTTGACATCAACAGTACTCATTCCTGTTGCTCTCCCTGCGAATTGCACTCATGGGAAACACAAGGAAGAGCTAAGTATAGACTAACATTAAGTGCTGATGTAAATTGGTCTTTCCAGCATTAGTGTTGAGACTGTTTAGAGTTTGTGTGAGTGCCATCTACACGATAAACACTCCCATGAACTGAGATACCAATTATTTCCTGGCATTTCCAGCTTGTAAGAAGTATTAAACCCTCTATTAACAATTAAAATAAATTCCTGGGTCTGCTCAGCCTGCAGTACTGGATAGTGTACCTGTGAGGGATGATGTAAGATTTCTTTCCATACAGCAGTAATTAACTGCATATAAAAAGATTCAACATATGGATGGTTTCTTTTAATCAGCAAAGCCTAGATAACTCTGGTTTGGTACCTGAAGGGAACAGCTAAGCTTCCTCTCATGCTTTGAAAAGCCGTTTCTCACTGCCAAATTGCCAAACCAAAAGTGACGTCAACTAATTAGCAAACTATATTTCAAGTGATGAAGACAAACGTGTGTTTCTAACTGTGTGTCTCAGGACAAGTAACAAGACTTGTATTGGAGCACAGCCAGACCACACAGCTTCTAATAGAATGAGAAGTCTTTTTAACTTTTAAAAAACCTTTCTAGCATTGCTACAGTTCACAACATAGTGTCAGTATTCTAAACAGATCTACAAAACCTGGTAATTAAAAGAACTGAAACTGATCTCCAGATCTAGTGGGAAAGAAACCAAATCAATTTGTAGATGTTGGAGTCTAGATTGTGCTTTTTGTTCTGATTGTGTTTTTTATTCTGAATTTTATTTCTGCTCTTCTTCACTTCGTTCTTTACAGCTTCATTTATGAAAAACTTGTCATTTCAAAGAAAGTTACGGCTAGGAAACGAAGTGAAATGAGAGGGGCATGGCTCAGACCTACTGTCAGTACCAGTCAGGTTAGGTTAATGATTCAAGGGTTTGCAGGGAGGACCACTTTGACCAAGAAAAAGCAATAGACTGACTACAGTCCTCCTGGGTTGGCCATGTGTTGCACACTGGCTTCATGGGTAGGAACTGCAGTAATCCTGATCCACGTTGAGACAGTCCCTACTGTCTCAATCTTACCCTAGAAAGATGCAGGACAGAGAGGAGGGAAGAGAGATTAACTCTCATTAGAATGCAAGGTCCCAGAGCAATTCAGTCATAGAATCAATCTCAGAATCATTGAACAGCTCCGGTTAGAAGGAACCTCAAGATATCATCTGATCCAACCCTACATGAGAAAGGAAACCTAGATAAGATTATTGAGCGCTTTGTTCAATTGCATCTTTAAAACCTCCAGTGACAAGGACTCTACCTCATCTCTGGGGAAGTTGTTCCAGTGAATGATTCTCACTGTGAAAAGTTTTCTTATATTGAGATGAGACCTCTCATAGTGCAACTTGTACCCACTGCCCCTTGCTTTTTTCCACATGGTTGCTTGTGAAGAGACAGTCACCCTTCAAATACTAGAATTCTGTGATAAGGTTCTCCCCAAGCATTCTCTTCTTCAGGGAGATGAGCATCCTTGGGGCACATTGTGTTCCAGAGGAACACTACCACAGTAATGAAGGACTTCAAGAGTAATTCCTTTTGCTAAACTAGCACCAGCAGCACCCTTACCCTGAGGTACTCTGACTTGTCATCACCAATTCAAGCTGGAAAATTTAAAGCCATTTTGGAACTTTTCCTCTGCCAGGGGGCTGCCCAACAGCACACATGGCTTGATTCAGATTCTAACAGAATTTGAAGTACGAGTACATTATTTGTATAACCAGAAACAATTAATCAGAATGACTGATGTAGCAGTATTGCAGAAGCAGCCTTACAAACACGAACAAATACGTGTTTTTAATCCAGCCAGACTGTTGAGTAAAGCACTCCCAAAATAAGCTACATACCTGAAGCTGAGATCAGACAAACAACTGTATGAACAACTGTACATCAAGTTCTTTTGTGAGCTTTTATCCCCACTTTCAATTATACCATGGTCCACTGAGACAGAATGGATTATCTAAACACTTGGCCTGTAGTATCATTGGCATCAATAATGAACAAAGTTGATATGCCAAGAAGAGCTAGGACACTTCAAATTTAAGAAAGTCTTCAAGGTATCTTAAAGGATTGAAGAGATACAGGCATATCTGGCAGTATTCAGCATGGTGCTCAGGTAAGCAGAAGAAAAGCCCAACGAACCCAAGGTAACATTCAGCTGCAGGTCTACCACAGCCCCACTATGCAGGGGCACTGCTTAACTTCATACTTCTGGCCTCTTCCCACGAATCACTTAGTACAGACATCAAGGCTCTCTTTCTCAGTAAAAAGTAAATAAAAGTATCAATTTCCCACTATTTAATCAGTTCCTATCTACTCCAAGATATTATACCAGTCACTCCAATTTAGAGTCAGCACCATATAAGCAGAACTGTTGGAATAAACAATGGCTCCAAAACACACTAGATACTGTTTATTTGTATCCAAAACACTTGAGAAAGGAAGGGAGTCAAAAGAATTCATGATTCACATGCTTGCTTATCTTCCTAAAGGTTTACAAATCTTTGGTTGATTGGGACATCCCTAGCTGCTTTGGACACTTTCACAGGACTTGTATCTTATGAGAACAGCAATCCTTTTTTTCCTATGTACATGTGAGTCATCACTGTACCATTTCCAGTTCTCATACTCAAGCTGAACACACTCTTTATATGCAAAACCAGGAAAAATTGCCAATGCCGAGCACAGTCTCTACAATAGCACCTTATAGGTTATTTGAACAAAAAAAAAAAAAAAAAAAAAAAAAAAAAAATCAAGAAATAAAAATAAATTTGTAAAATCCAAATGAAAACAACCCAGAGGGAATACTGGTTTTAAACCGAGATATACTAGTCTTAGTCAGCATTGCCCACTAAGAAGATGAGAACACCACAGACACAGAATTAGTCTGAGCAGGCTTTTTCTACTATTTATACTGACTGATTCCATATTTACGCCCAGAAACCAAACAGACCTTTTCACCAACTTCACCGTTCCCTTTTCACCAACTCTTGTTTCTATCACCACAGAGTTTTTAAACCTAGTTCTAAAAAGGTGCGCTTTATTTTCTGAGAAAGCTGTGAGACCGGTATGCATCTAGTAATTTTCAGGAAAGCTACTGTATGCATAAAAGTAATAAATATTACCCATTCACAGCAGTACCATTGGATCATCATGAATAAAGTGATTGCTTGTAACACGAGCCAGCCACAAGGGAGAAGGATGGTTTGTTTTAAAGAGCAATTTATCCAGATTCAACAGTTTTGTTTAGCCTACCCTTTTACCACAAGAGGCAGAGGTCAGAACTATTTCTGCTATTTTAAGGCAACAGAGGGCGTAGACTACAAGTTGTTGTTTATACGTGACCAAGAAGTTACTGGTGCACTGTGAGGATTTCAGTTCACTGAAGTACCTCATCAAGAGACTTGCTGTAGCTATCCTGTAAAAATCCCTGCCAGATCTCAGACATCAAGTTTGCCCCAAGAATAGGAAGCTCAAAACAATACACATCTCAACACTAGCAAACAGACTCCTACAAATTCAGACAGTGAGTAGTTCCCCCCAACCCTATTTTTTTAAAAACTCAATAAAGGGGGAAAAAAATGGAAGCTAGATTAACTTTTAAAAAATAATCCAGTCTCTGCCATGATCATCTCTTTCTGATTTAGTTAACAAACTAGATTATTTTGGTTGTTTCCAGATTCTCTCCTAAAACAGGTAACAAAATATCTCTG
Source organism: Acanthornis magna (assembly GCA_036785705.1). Taxonomy (NCBI): domain Eukaryota; kingdom Metazoa; phylum Chordata; class Aves; order Passeriformes; family Acanthizidae; genus Acanthornis; species Acanthornis magna. Next base: position 31,241,074 of record JAWUZG010000001.1, read on the forward strand.
TAGAAAAATTAGCCACTGGCTTTTAGGAAAGGTAACAAAGACACAAGGCAACAACTAAGAATCAGGCAGTGTTACTACCTACAAACAGAATAATTCAGTCCTTAATCTCTTGAAAAAACATGTCCTAGTGGCCTTTGTTTATTCTCGAGATTTTGAGATGAGCTTAATGCAGTTGTGTATCAAGGCAAGTTTTGTACTTCAGGTACACCACCATCAGGAAATACGCTTTGTCAGAATCATCCTGGTTGCGCATTGCTTGAAGCACATAACAGGGAAGGCAATCTGCTTATTCCTATAATTTTCTCTAGCTGTTCTTTGGAAAAAAGAACACTGGATCAGACTGGACTTTTTAACTGACACAATACAACTATATTTCTTATTGAGAACACAGTTTGCCTTTATTTTAGCTTTAGGGTAAGTGTTACTTTTTAAGATCTGCTCAAGCTCTGTTTAAATGCCCCAGGTAACTGCAAGACCCTGGATGCAGAACACACTGGCTAGAGACAAACAGGAAATGTAACTCAACTGTCCTAAATCCACTATGAGCTCAGCATGTTACACAGCAGCTACAGTTTAATAAAGTAACTCCAACTGCCACGGTCTGACCTTTCCCATAACAAGTAAGTCCAAGATATCAAACTGCAGAATCATCTGCTTAGAAACATCCTCGAACCTCTTCCTTGCATTTGAGCCACTGCATAGCTTATGAGAGGGAACAGTTTACAGAGGGTATTCTCTCAGCTGTGAAGTGATTTACAGCCAGTCCTTTGCATTATTTTTCTCTATGTCCAATATATAAAATTCATCTCCTAATTAATGAAAACCTCTGAAAGCAGAACTTCCAGAAAGTTCAGAAATCACCTGCACATTCAGATTTCATTCAAAGAAAAATCCCAGCCTTAAAAACACATACAAACATGTACAGAACAACCGTCTAATGAACAAATGCTTCAGTGTAAGAAGTCTTGCCAATCAATTAATTAATGCATTATAAGTAGGTCTCCATGTACTTATGTGAACACAATATGCCATACCATAGCTACATACAGCAAACCTTTAATTAGGTAGCTGTGAAAATATGCAGCACTGGTAGCTTCAAGGATCTACAGCCAGAGGTCTTAGGCAGAAAGGCCGTGCAGAAGGGATGAAGGGCACACTGCTCTTCTCCTTTTGTGGGAAGTGAATGGAAAGCTATTTGAAACACTTTTCACTAAAAAGCCTCATCCTCTGAAGTGGGGTAGGAGGGATGTGTTACTAAGCTCTCCTCAAGATAAAAGGAGAATGCAGACAAATTGACCATCTGGGTAAAACTGAGGCATAGGATAAGAGTTTTATTTCTTAAAGTAGGTTTGTGATCAGAATCACATTTCATTTACAGGGCTGAAAATATATGTACAATGCTCCAAAATGCAGAATCCTACAAGGAGTGAGGGGGAAAAAAATATTCATTTATGTTTATTGCGCACCATTGTTAGTATCCTGAGCTCTGTGTTTTAGTTGGTTTAAAAACAAACAAACAAACAAAACCCCCAAATATAAAATCTCTTACATATTCAGTTTCTCAGCACCAGGAAAGGATGTTGAGACAGACAATAGCCTAACTGCATCCACCAGCTGCAATTGGTGATTCTATGTTACACAAACTCCAGAGCATTGCTAACTTCACTGGTGTGAATTACAATGTCCAGTAGTCAATTCTGCCTACTTCTAAACACAGAAAGCTGCAAAGTCTTGCTGAGGGAAAACAGGATGGCTGCAGGCTTAAGACCTTTATTGCTCTGAACAAAAGCTTGACAAACATATGCTGCAACTAGACAACTACAAGCAAGGGGTAAAGAGGAAAGAGGAGAAGAGAGATTTTTCCCACACGGCTGGTTCTAAATAAATGCTACTCACATGAAGAGTGTACTCTCTCTAAACAGATCAGCTCTTTCCCTTTTGAAGTTACAACATTACAATTTCAGTACTAGACAACAGTTTATATATGAGAAATGTTTGATCTATGTTGCGAGGATAGGTTCCCCTCACACAGTTTTAAAATTTATTTATTTAGGCTGGGACAGAAATTTCTGATACAGCATGTTCCACAGGAAAAAACAAACAAACAAACTTTCCCACAAAATTTTCCGCAAGAAGTGTATTTAAGTAGGAGAGATCATAGAAGGCAAGACAAAAATGATTGACCAATTCACAGCAACCATAAAGAAGACTTCAGCAAATAATTTTACTTTCACTGCAAGAGAATAGGAACATGCTCACTCAGTGACTGCATTTCCAAGAGTAATGTCTAAGCTTATCAATCTTTTAAATATCTGATGCTGCCCAAACTACCTGGTTTTTTATAAATGATTTGGGTAAAAAGCATAGTTATTCTGACAGCAAAGCAAAGTCTTGTTATCATCAGATAGAATCTTAGTACTCGGCTTTTGGAGGATTCATTGCACACAAACTACTTGTGTCACATCACAGGAGTCAAACTGCTAGGGGATGCAGTCAGGTAATATATGAATCTGTATCTCAACATTTAAAGAATTTTTTGCTTCAGTTAGGACAAAGAGACTTGGAATTTAGAGCTAATATAGTAACGGTGAGCTCTATTTAAACACATGATTTAGAGCAAAGCTCAGCCTGGAGCTGAAAATTTAAGAATATAACCTAATACTTCTTGTTTTTAAAGTCACGATTTAGCTTTGACTTGAAAAACCCTAAAGGAGTCAGTCCTCCTTTCTGTTTTATTTCTGTTTCCCATCATGGTGACTCACATAATGTGCTGCAAATAGAGTTTACAAGGCTATTAATATCAAGTCCATCCGTGAGCCCAAACACCTTTTCAGTAATAAAATTAACATGTAAACCTACCTAAAATCTTGTTAACATACATTTATATGTCACACATACTGTCACAGACTAGAATAAAGATGGTTATGAGGAAAGACTTGAAAAAGAGCAAGCGACGCGTAACAGAAAAAAAATTCAAAAGAGAAGTGGGCAAGCATGGATAAGAATTTAACTATCACAGTAAGTTTTAGAATGCTGATTTTTATATGGAACTCTGGACTGGAGCCAAGAGACTTTAGCATGATTTGCATGAGGCCCTCAGAGTGGAAAATGTCTCATTCATTCTTGTTTCTAAAAACGAACATTGAAAAACCTCTATGCTTATATTATCTATACACGCCACACTTGCATGATGAGCCTCTAAGGAAATTTGGGGGGGGATAAGGAGGAGGAAAGGGAAGAAGAGCCATTATCAAGGATTGGAGACAGGAGGAAAGTCATCTGCAACAGTCAAATGGAACAAACAGAAGGGAACAATGTCTACACAAATATACCTCAGGTAATGCAACCACAGAAATAATAACTGCAATATTGTCTTTAAAGACAACACATTCACTGTGGATTCTCCTCTAAATATTTTTAAGACAAAAAGAATTCTCTCTATCATCTTCAATTTTTCTTCCTTCTTTTTAAAAACACTGGTACTAGCATTTAATAATGGGTAACACTGAGAAACTTACCTCAAAGTACAGTGGGCTGTAAATAACATTTTCATTTTCTTTTTTTACAGTGCCAGAACCCTGAAGCTAACCTGATCATTCCAGAATACAAACATTTTATGGACAACGTATTTTAGCTCTGTTTTCTCCAGCAGTAAAACTTGTTTTCTAGTACTTCAAACAAAATAAAAACATCCAGAATATAGATGTCTGTAATGTAAATTCAGTAAAATTTACAATGCACTTTACTATTGATGGCAGTAACTCAGGCTTCTTCCATACTGTGTCACAATAAATAACTTGAATTCCTACTTTTTCTCAGCTACATACACAGACTATTAATGTACAGATGAGACAAGTACAATATCTGGCCTTTTATTATTAAATATTTTCACTGGAGTGCAGTGAACCTGAAGTCAGTACTCCCCTGTTCAATAGCCACCCATAAAGACCTAAAGGTATCAGTAACCCTGTATCAGAAGAGTCAGATTTAAGTTGACCCCTGGCACATCTTGGGCACACATTCCACTGATGTTGGTGAGGAATGATGGACAGGCTAATTGCCTAGGTTCTCTATTAACTCTATTACCAGGCACGTTTCACACAGTGCTAATCCCTAGCATGCCCTTTTGCTGAAGTCACAGCTGCTTATCAGATGGAAACCTGGGCATGCTCATTCCCTCCTGTTTTCCAAGGAGGAAAAGCCAAGAATGCAGGCAGGAAGGAGACATAATGTGCTCCAACAGGCACCTTGTCACTGAGAAACCTGGCCTGCTGGGAGCCTTACTGAGCACACTTTCCCCTGTAGTCCATAGTACTACCCATGCACACAGCCACAGGCAAGCCCGACATGAATTTTAAAACTCACAGCAAGCATACACACACCCCCTGCACATTTCAGCCTCTCTTGTTTACAGAGCAGTGATAGCAAAATGCCAGTAAGCAAGACTCACTACTAAATAACAAAACAAAACAACCCACAAAAACCAAACCAAAACAAACAAAAAACCCCACAAAACAAAACCCAAAACAAAATTAGCAATGCTTAAGATTAATGGATAGAATGCGTCCATCCAAGGGCAACAGGGAGAGCAACTGAGTATTGGTGTTCACTAAGCATCAGAACAGGATAACTAAGCCACATAATTCTCACCTACAGAAGCTTTCAGGACACGCCTTTTGCAAGGTATTTCTGAGAATTTCTAGTGGAACCAGAATAAAATCTGGTCAGTTTGTTTTAGTTTTTGTCTCTCCAGTGACAGACTCTGCTAAAGGGATATTAATATATGAAATCAACTTTGAAACTTACTAGGTAAAGACAGGGGTATTTTAACACTATACAACCTTTCCCTCAGTGAGCAGAATCTGGCCTGAGGATGTTTACTATGTCCCAAGTTGACTTGAATTCTAAGAATGCAGACTGGCCTCCAGAAAATCTAGACCTAACCCAAGCTGTAATTAGCATGCTATCACTTTATCTCAATCCAGAGTGTATCTGCAGAGACTTTTTAGAGTGGGGATCTGCTACAAAAGTGACTCCACTCTTCCAATAGTCTTTGTCCTCCTAAGGAGGTCATCAGGTCTGTCAGAATCCTTACGTCTGCTTCCCACCACCCTCATTTTCTTTTCAAAGAATAAGAACAGCACTGTATCTCGAACAATGAAAAGCATTGATCATATGCATATACTGAATATTTTCCTATTGGTAATGCACTCTAAGACTTGCTTGCTGAAGAGTCAGTCACTTTTTCACTGGGGTGGCATTAGGCAGGATGGGTTAATATGACTACACCAGGTCCCATCCTCCAGATGACGCAGCTCTGCAACTTCCTCTACTAACACAGAGTGCGCACACTGCTCTGAGGTTGGATATTGGATGTATTAGAAAACTGAACTCCTGCCAAACACCTTTTATAACTTTATTCAACAACACAACTGCAACATTATAAAAGAATTAAGGTATTTTCTGGGCCATCACACAACTCTGCCTACCTGCTCTAAGGCCATATGAGGCCTCTGACAAACATACAAATCACCTACAAATGTTGAGGGATTTAAGGATACTTACTAAATTAGACCAAAAGATAACACTCAGTTTTGTCAGCCAATGGGCTACATCTTTTAAGCTCCTTTCTCCCCTCATTTAAGGATAATAGCTTAGCAGATGAGATACATAATTAAATATCATAGTTACCAAATCAGATCTGGAGACTGAACAGTCTATTGGCAGTCTAGAACACACTGTTCCCAGTAATTTGGCAGAGGTGCTCCCAGTAATCTAGTAGGGGGGGAATTTCTATATGGTGATGTAAATCACCACAAAACAAACTTGGTATCTTTTAATTTGTTTTCCATTGAGAATCTTGGTACAGATTGTGTACATTGCTGTTACAGTCTACATGCATCAAATAAACACTCCATGCAAATCTCACCTCAAATTTATCCATGACAAATCATACTTGACTGTTTAGGTTTTATGCTGAAATGAATTGCTTAGTGAGAGGGAGGAAAGCACCCTGTTTCTTTAGTCTCGACCTTAGCAAGGCTTTCAACAGAACCACAGAATCAGGAACTGGATGGGACCCCTGGAGGTCACCTGGTCCAACTCCCCTCCTCACGCAGGGCCACCTACAGCCAGCTGCCCAGGACTGCGTTCAGACAGCTTTTGAATATCTCCAGGGATGCTCCCTGAGCAGCCTGTTCCAGTGTCTAGTCACCCTCATGGTATCTTTGTAATCAAGCTGGAAACATATGGATTAGAGGAATAGACTACAGTAAGGTCAGAAGCTGACTGGACTGAACAACTGGTGGTTCAGGAGACAGCAAATTATTAGCAGCATTCCTCAAGGGTCAGTACTGGGGCTGATGCTGTTTAATATCTTCGTCAGGGCCAGGGATGCCATTCAAAGGGCCCTTGACAAGCTGAAGGAATTTCTTTACAGCAAATGCATAGAATTTGACCAAGATAAATGCAAAATCCTGTACCTGGAACATAATAACCCCATATGTGGACTACCAACTCAAGAAAAGGACCCCATGCAGGTACAGACTGCAGACTAGCTGGGTTGCAGCTGTGCAGCCTAAGGGCTGCAAGGTGGCTCAAGTAACCAGAGACTCTGTAGAACCTCTACCTCTGAAGATATTCAGAAGCAGAGTGGAGAGGGCCCTGAGCATCATAATTAACTTTCAAGTGAGCTTGGCTTTGAACAGGAACTCAAACTAGTACAAACTAGATAGCCTCCAGACCTAAATTACTTTATGACCTGCCTGAAGCAGGTGAGGCTTCTGACATGGAGAGTGTTTAGATACTTCTCTTAAAGCACGCAATCACTTTCTGAAGTGGTAATACACAGGTCCCTATCACCCTCCACAACTGGGCTTCTAAGAGCGGATTTTTATATCCTTGCAGAGCTCTGGGTCTACACACACCAACCAAAAGTCAAGTCTTTACTTCACATTCTTCATAACCCAAGTCTAGATGGCAACATAAAATACTAGATAATTAGATACTAAATACTGCTAGATAAAATTGGAGTAAAACCTAGATTAACAAATAACATGGGAACAATAGCCATTCATGATAATAGTAAAATCATGTCTGTTGGCTTTATAGGCATTACTTTGATCCATCAGATATTGTATTCATCATCAAGAATTTCCATATTGGGAATATCAACTTACTACATCACATTGATCTCAGTTTTATAGTATTTAAATTAATTTCTGTTTCTCATCATCAAGAAGCACATTTTGCTATCATGGTTTAGCTAACTGGCAGGAGGACAACACCAGTAAACCTACAGAAGCAAGTGCACGCACATACTGTCTTGTTTGTGTCAGCTTAACTGAGAAAAGAGAAATAGACCTTCAGCCCATTGACCGAAATTGAAACTTCATTTTCACCAAAATTATATAACCACGGTTGTCATAAAACTTCCTTTTAGTATGAGCAAAAATCCCCCCCAAATCAGACCCTATTTAAGTACCATTCACTACCATATTCCAGGTGACTCTGAAGGCACATGTCTTAACACAGGTAGAAATCTCTTAACATTTAGAAAAATCTGAAAGAATAGAGGAGCGCTAAACATTCTTCACCACCATCCTGCTTCACTGAGAATAACAACAAGGAGAGCCCCCACTGTCTTCTCATAGAGCTTGGCAAAGCAGAAATCTGAATGATGTTTCAGTGCATTGCTCAATTACAATCAAGAGATGACGTTTTTCCAGTTTTCATGCTGATGGAACTCAGACAAGCTGAACACTTCATGTTATCAGCTTTCAGGTATCTAGATATGTAAAAGCCAAAGTTCCAATCTCTCAGGTTGGATGAAAGGTTTTGCCTACGTGCACAAAGATAAGCCAGCAGAGTTCCTGGCAGAAAGGTCAGAATCTAGACCTGTCATCAGAATGTTAGCTAAGTTCTCTAAAGGTATGAAAATGAGGATGTGGATAATTGCTAGTTTGTACTGGAGGGAACTGTACTTACAGGAACTAACCTCTTGCATAGATTAATAACATAATCCAATCTAATTCTGCCTTTGATGAAAACAAAACCAACACAGTTTAAATTCTGTGTCTACTTTGAGATACATGGTAAAACAAGGGAGAAGGCATGAAAATGTCTTCATGATCATCTTCCAAGAAGAATACAGATTTTTATTTCTTTTAAACACAAGCGTGGATTTGATAATAGATACTACAATTATCCCCTTCCAGTGGTACGAAATGGGATTAGAGGAACAAATGATGTTTCTAAAGAATGAATTCTCTGTCTTGTTTTATACCTCTTATCAAAGTGATTTAGTTTCCTAAACAGCAATCTAATAAAGCAGCTTGTTTGGTTGTTGGTTTTTTGCTTAAAACTAAACAGATGTGCATTCAAATGCATGTGCTTACAAACAGTAATCTTATTAATATCTTTTTTTAAAAGTAGCAAATTCTTCCCCCCACCCAGCCCAAAATTATGGTAAGCAAGTACCAATCACAGAGAGAGAAATTCAAATATCTATATGAGGCCAGAAACGTGATTATTGATTTCCAGTACATTTTCTCGTAAGGTTTGAGACTGAAATCCTGTTCTTCATCTACAGCTCAGGACCTTGTATCAGAAAGCATTTTTAACAAAGCCGCAAGTTAGAAAACACAGGTCTTTAATTATAGTCCCACCTAGACGGGTCACTTGGCAAAGCGGGTCCCACATATTCTAAGCTCCTTAAAGACCACTCTCTTTCTGAAATTGCCACTCAGGACGTTTCCAATCCTCAGAAACGTAAGTGTTGGGAGAACTTTTGCCCTGATGAGACGTACGATGCTTCAGCCAGAGTGTGTTATGCACGCTTAAGCAAGAGGAAGAGGAAATTTCACAGAGGTTTGTTAGAGCAGCCCCGCCACCAGCAAGCGCCCACGAAACGCCACCTTCACCCACACTTGCCCCGATTTAATCAGAACAAAAAGCCTCCTCTCCCCCTGTCCCCCCGCCCCTACCTTCCACCGATCGCCCGATGCTGTGCAGGTGGGTGAGGGAGGGGTAGGCGGCACGAACCCCCTTCAGGTACGCCTCCAGCTCCTCGCTGTGGTGGTACTTGAAGTCCAGCGCGGCCGCCACAGAGCCCAGGCACAGCATGAGGATGCCCACGGCGCCCTAGGGAGAAACAGACGAGCGTCCCTCCGCGGGCTGGCCGCGTCCGGCGGCAGCGCCGGGGCAGCGGCAGCCGCGGAGAGAGCCCTGCCTCCTGCCCTCCCTCCCTCCCTCCCTCACGGGAGCAGGTGCCCTCCCGCCCTACCCCGGCCGCCGCCCGCATGCTGCCGCCGCTGCCCCGCCACTGCCGGCCCGCGCCGCGCGGGGGCCGCCATGCCCCGCCGCGGCCTCGCCCTGCCCCTGACTGACGCGGGCTGCATCCACTCAGCTGCCCCCGGCCCGCCCAGGGGTCGGCATCGGGGGGAGACATCCCTCCCCTTGCCCCTTGTGCCCTCCCTCCTGCCCGCCCCGCCGAGGGCTCTCACCTGCGCGGGGCGCGGCTCCCGTGCGGCGCGGCCCTCGGCGCTGCTCTCCTTCCATCACTCCCTGCTGCTTTCGCCTCGTGTTTCTCACCGCAGGGGCTGAGCGGTGTCTGTAGGGATTTAAAAAAAACAACCACACAACGAACCGGGGAGGGGTGCGAACGTTCGCGTTTTGACTTTTGGGGTTGTTTTGATTCACAAGAAGAGTTGTTAAATAAAACGCAAGCTCCTCCTCAGCACCTGTGTGGTCCTGGGGCGTGATCAGGAAGGCAGCACCCCCGGGGCCCAGAGACAAAGCCTGCTGCATGACCCGTGAGACAATTTACCTGCAAATCCAACAAAATCTCTGCCTAGCGCTACTTTTGTTTTGGCTCGTTTTGTTTAAAGATGAGCTTTTAATAGGCTTGTATTCACTTAATAAAAGGACTGCATTCTGTCTACAGAATTAAGTGCTTTTCTTGGTTCTGCACTAACCACATTGCCTTGAGGATATCTTGGTCTTGGGATTCACCACAGACATTTTCATCACCTTTTGTTTTCTCGAAGATTGAAAAGAACTAAGAGAAAGAAAGTTGCTGGCCTCCAGCAACAAAAATTAGAATAGCAGCTACATTTATTTTAAAATGTGAATGTGGATATAGCTGAGTGTTAGAATACAGATACTTGTAAATTTTGTATCATTTTACTGAGAAAAAAAATTATTACCAGCAGTGGGATTTCATTTGCTTTCTTCTGACATTTTCTACACCTGAAATTCACGACACTGATCAATGTCAGAAAAGCATGTTGAATGAAGTGAATGTATGAGCCAATCCCAAATAATGAGTCCTGTATTCCAAAAAGAAGACACTATATTTAATAAAAGATCTTGTTGAACGAAAAGTTACTGTAAAATTTAAAAGTACCTTTTTTATCATGAAGTTTTGAGAAAAAAATATTGAAACCATATTTTAATACAAGTATGTGTAGTATCCCAATGTACCCGAGGCATAGATATCTAAAAATGCAAGATATCCACATTCAAACCCCTCTTAGTTCATGGGAGGCATTTCCATATCATATGTAATATACAACAAGGATGTATGCAAATTACAAGGCTACTTGATTAAAAGAGATATGTAATATTATATTTCTGTTGATATAGGATTCCTTCTAGTATGGTATTCTGGGGAAGGGGACAGACCCAGAGCCTTTTTCCCATACACTGACTCCACTTTATTTTAATTCTTAAAGCTTGACAAGACCCTCTCTCTCTTATCACAAAACAAAATCCTTGCAAGGCTTAAATATGGATGTCTTTTAGATCCTGTATTTAAAAAAAAAAAAAAAAAAAAAGAAGTTGATAGTTGATTTTGATTAGAGTTACCTGCTATGTGAAATAGGAGAGAAAATGTGGGGTTACACTGCAGAAATGTCTCCAGAGAAGCAGCGGGAAGGAATCAAGAATGTGAGCTTCACATTTGAATGTATTTGGCTTAAATGTACTTATTTACAGACTCCTTAAAAGATGATCGGGAGACACCACTTGAGTAAGCAGTGAAGAAAACATGCTCAGGTGGTAATCCCACATAAACATACCTGGAAATCTTCCCAAGATAATCACATGAAATCAGAGCACTCTGACTTCAAGACGGAGTAGGGTGTTGACCACCTGGTAAAAATCACAGGGGGTGTAAAACCTTAATCTCAGTGAAATAACTAAAATCACCTTTGATATTAGCTAACCATGCAGCGTTATCTCATTTGGAAATTACACCACCCTCTAATGTAGGCAGCACAGTCATGATTAAATGAGAGTATTACTGCATATAGGAGTGTTCAAAATGATAGATTGTTTCTGTGCCAGGTGCTTGCAAGTTAAGACAAGCTGGCCTGTTTGGCAATACTTGAGTTACATGTGACAGAATCGAAAACATTCCCCCTGCCTGCACAAAACTCAAAGATACACTTGAATCACTTTTCACAAGGTCAGTTTAAGCCAGCCTGAGCTAGTAATATTCTGGCATACACAGCTGTGGTACAAGTCAGTACCAAAGATCAAACCCTGCATGAAATTAAGTCAGCAGTAAATCTCCCGTTAGCATCAGAAGTTCAAAATCAGGGACTGCGTGTCTGAAACGGATTGCATTTGCTCCCAGCACTGCAGCAGGCAGTGACCCTTATGAGGAAGCGATATAAAGAGGGGAAGCCAAGTCCTCTTGCTGTAAGAAGCATTATTCTCCTCTCAGTGTCATTCCGGATCGTCCATTCAAAAGTATCCAACAAATACTTAAATTAGCACCTGAGCACGGGGTTTGCGGAGCAAATCCGCAAGTTTTGGGGGAAGCTCGCCGCCGTGCTCCGAGCAGGGTTGGATGGGGCTCGGTGTGATGCTGGAGCAGCTGCGTTGCCCTCTAGTGACAGGCACAGAAATTCCTGCCGCCAGCAGCAGGTGCCAGCAACCCTTCACGCAGGAGTTCGGCAGCACCCCCAGACTGACCCTTCACGGACACCTTTGAGATAGGAAAAGGCAGCAAAAGGATCTTCTGGAAACTTCTGTGACTTTGGAGAGCCATTCACAGAGGAGGTCTCGGAATTTGAAATTTTACTCGCTGTTTTGTCATCTTTCATGCAGGATTCCTGCACTTTCCAAAGGTTAGTAAGAAAAAATAACTGCACTGCGTTATAACTGAAGTGGCAAAATATTTTTGGTGAGAAATTTAAAAAGATGTCACTGACAAAGATGAAGTTTTTAAAGGATCAGTGTTATAACTGAGGTGGCAAAATATTTTTGGTGAGAAATTCAAAAAGAGGTCACTGACAAAGCTTAAGTTTTTTAAGGATCACCTTAGCACCTTTACTGCTATTAAAACTTTCTTATCTGAAATCATGTGCTAGGCATACAGACCACAGCTACAGGGTCTTTACGTTGATGTAACAATAAGGACCTGACAATCAGATTTCTCTGGGGGAAAACCACAACATAAAGGCTTTCTCAAGTGAGATGGACCAGACAAGTGTGTTCAGTACAAGTGATGACATAGGCACATGAACTTGATAGGGCAGCACAGTCCTGGATTAGCATAAACCCAGATAGTAATCACCTGAATAAACATCCATGAACCCATTCTGGCGTATAATATCTGCACTGATGAATTAACAGGCCGATATTAGTATGGCAAAAGATAGATAGCCTTCAAGAAAGAGCACAAAAGCATCAGAAATCTCTCAAACATTCACCAGCTGATTAGTTGTCTCTGCCATGCTGACAGTTCCCAGCTGAAGCTTGCATATTTGGTTCATAAATCTCCTCCCCTCCATCCCAGAATAAGGATTACCCCTGGAGAAGAAAGAGATGCCTTGCTGTGTCTGGTAATCTGCAATTAGAAAATGATCCCAAGGGAGACTCTTAGTAGCTGGTATTGTTTAGAGCTGTCCAGACAAGCACTGATTGAGCTGGAGAATCTGGAACCACAACCAGCTGCCTGACAATCCTCTCACTCATCCCATCTTGCAAACAGCAAAATCTGCATACAGCAGAGATTTTGAGCTACTGTATGACAACATATTGTCATGTGCTATGGTAGAACAGGTCAGTTCTGCTCCACAGGGGGTTGAAAAATGGAAACATGATCTCATTCAATCCAGAGGTCGAGTGTTGTGTCTTGGGTATTGTAATAAAATTGTAACATTTTCCAGCTTTATCTTTCTCCTCTTAAATTGGCTTATACTTGCCCTTTCAGCAGTCCACACAGAACTAGATGTAATTTGAAAATAAATTGTCCTTGGAATGGTAGAACCTAATTTTGCACCTGAGGCTTTATGTGTCCCTGCATAGGTTAAGACCACGGGACTAAGAACAAGGGCAACCAGAAAGGTGTGGTGGGAAGTTCAGTGGCCTGTGGACAGATGCATTTCAGGGAAGTGTACAAAAAGAAGGTGAGGAATGTCCACAGAGGTGTCAAGGAGGTGAGAAGGGGCTGGAAGGTGGAAGGGTTATAGATACTGTGGCTGAGAAAAAACAATTGAGAGGATTTGACAGGTGAGTTCATATGGAAAAGGACTAAGAGTAGTCTTTCTGCTTACTAACTTTGCTAATCTGACCTCGGGGTAACAAAATTTGAGGGATTTAAGATGTTGACATAGCATCTTGTCAGGTCTGCTAATTTGTATATGAAACGCATTGCAGTTAATACCATGGAATTCACAGAGATTCTTCGTAGCTGATTTCTTGTTGATATTAAGCAATACTTTTGAGCAATCTTAAAAATACCCCAAGAACTGGACTCATTTCAGCTTTAGCCATTTGGAAAATTTGTCAAGCTTTGAAACAGCGTTTTGCCATTTCTGCTAATTACCTTCAAATCAAAGTACCTTTTTAATTGTTGCTGTCAAGAACAATGCAACACTCTTACTCACAATGATGGCAAGTCTGTCTCCTTAAACAAAATTCCTCCAGGCCACTTAGCATATCTGTTTCAAGTAAACAATGGTGCCATTTCTTGAACAGGAAATTAAGATCCTTTTTGGAAAATTTCATTGTGTAATAAAACAATCCTTTATTTCTCTGCACTGATTAATGCATAATGGGCCACTACACAAATAACCAAGTAAACAGTGTGCATTGAAATCTCCCATCAGTGAAAAGTACACAGTATGATGTTTCGCACTAATCTTTTTGTTTTGTGAAAGAAATGAAAAGGGAGCTTTCCAGATATACAATAGCTATGAATTTGCTGATTGCCAGTTTAAAAATGAATGCTTAGTGGTGTTATAAACAAAGATGCCACTTGTTTGACCTCAGTGAAAACAGCTGGCAAGATTTTTCTTGGATTAATCTGTACTGGCTGTGTGCTGCTTAGACTGTTGTTTATTAAACCATATGGCTTTGTGTAGGCTCCATTTCTCTGAAGATATGGGTATGGTTTTGTAACCAGTTTAAAGTAACCTAAAACAGAGCAGTCCCTGAGGGAGGCAGCACACGAGCAGCTGTGTGGTCAGTGGGACTGGAGAGCTGGTCCATCTGGAAGCTAACCCAAACACATACACACCATCCAAAGAATGTCTATTTTCACCTGTCTCAGCTCCCTAATCCATACAGGCAGAGATCTTGGCTGGGGGAGCAGAAGTGCCGGGCGGCTCAAAGAGAGTGAGAGTGAACTGCTGGCTAAGGGGAGGTGGGTATGGGATTCCGCAGGTCAAAAGAGAATCTCTTTGGAAGAATAAGCTGAGGTCATAAGAGAGAGACTGTTGTGCTCTGCCTATCTTCTGGCAATGGCTTGTTCCCTAGAGATACATGAAGTCCTGTTACTCTTGTCCCCCACTAATAATATGGGAATATTAATGCTAAATTTAACTACAGATTAATTAGTGCTTCTCAAACAGTCTTGTAATGCCAATTAAACAGAAATTTGAGAAAGAGAACCCTCTTACAAATATGGAAACATCTGCTACCCTTAGTCTGTTACTGTTGCCTGTTCAGTACAGAAAATGATGATAATACATGAATAGTTCCTGCAGCCACATGAGCCTTCCAAGATAACTGTCATGACAGAAAGCTTCTTAAGGTTATCTTGGTACGGCCAGTATTTACAAACACAACAGCCTGCATAAAAGAGCCCCGGAAAGAATAACTTGTATTCACAAATGCTTGTAAGTGAAAGAAAAGCTGTTCCCATGGTGGCTGTGGAGGCTGGCTAAAGAGCAGACCTTAACAAGACACAACCTGTACAGAAATTATCTTTCAATACTCAGAATTTGAAAGCAGTTTATTTGAGGTCATGAATATCCTAATCACAAAATCCAAAATCAGTATGAAAAAAGTTGTTTTGCTGACAGCAAAGAATTTTTCCCCCACTAGTTCACCTTTTACAAAATTATCAGAAAGCTATAAAAGTAGGTAAGATTTTATATGAAGCAAGAAAGACCAGGTAAGTTTTAATTTAGTCTTAGTTCACTGAATTTGTATACAATTAAACTTCTAATGTTATTTATTTACAAATACTTTAAAGTGGTTTCTTGCTTTAGAATGCTTTGTACTTAAACTAGATAATGAAAAAATAAATATTTTTTACAACAATGTTTCCCTAAAAGTAGCCCCTCAGCAATTTTTCCTGTCAAATCCACACACACAGAAGATGTGTAGGATAAGGGATGCTTTAGCATTCTTGGCACATCCTTGGTATGGATGTTTCAAAACAACATACATTACAGCAGGCTTAAGCAGAGTCATCGGGCACCAAACTGACATCTGAGCGAGCAAGCGGCAGATTGGAACAATTTCCTGCACCAGCTATAGCAGGAGACCAATATTCAATGGGGTTCAATGTCTTCATTCTTATTTTGTTAATATATGGCTGCGTAAATATAATATAAAATTGTCTCCTGGGAATGAGGATTTCAAGTGTTTAAGAAAGAGTAGCCTCATCTCATTTGCATTAGTAATCCTTGTTGGCAGTCTTACGCACAGGAAGCCTGAAAATACACAAGAAAAACATTAATTCCCCAGAGAGCCTATGGTAAGGAGATTTCTAAATTAAGATTACTTGAAAGATATCCTCATTTCAAGGCATGTATTCAAATCTTCATAACGGATAGCAAGGCTGAATATTGCATGAACTGCAAAGATTGACAAAACCTTTTCAGTAGTCGATTGTTTTTCATGTAATTTTAATTATTGTTCATCCTACAGGGTTTTTCATGGATATTTATGGAGCCTTGATCTGCTCTTTTCATTATACACCAAGTAGCTTTTTCAAGCCTCTCTTTTGCATGACTGCTCCCATGCAAGCCTAACTTCATGAAAGAGTCTGTCTTTGATCAATAATTGAACTGTTGAGAGAAATATTTGGTCTTTAAAACTATCTTGTTGTGGGCTGATGCTTCAAATTCCATTGTATACTATAAAAATTTCCATAGATTGCCATGGATGCAGATATTTGATCGTTAAAAGATTTAAATTTCCCATATTTGCCTTCTTTGAACATAATTTATTTCACCTTGTCCTAATATTCATAGATCTATTGTGCTCTGACATTTGGTACTATTGCAAAGTAACTATCACAATTACAAATGTATTACAATATAAGCCCAATGTGATTGCTGGTTTACAGACCCACGGTACAGATATTAGATTCATGGTGGCAGACAGATGCTTTACAGGACTGGAATGTTAGCTAGTTCTTATGTGAACTGAAGAGAGTTCTTGTATTAAGTTTAACTATTATAATTTTAAAAACTGGACTAAATTTAAAGGAGAATCGGAGTCAACAAAGCTTGCTTCTTCTTCTGATCCTATGATGTAAGTTATATTAATGTAAACTCATTTTTTTCTTTTTCTTGATTCCCTTAGATTCACAATTTCCGAGAATGGATGTTTAAATCTGGTCTTGTAGTCTAAATGTAATCAAAATGTGTGGCCACTTTATCCAATGTCTGTTGTTGTCTTTAAACAAAGAATTATTTCTTTTCATTGCATGTTAAAACACAAAATATATTATCCCTTGCATAAGTTTATATCTAGGACATGATTCCTTATAAATGGACTGAAATTTATTTCTTCCTCTCCAGCCAGTGTTGTCCTAATTACTCTAGGTAATTTTGGTACTTTTGCTTAGATCTAGAATTACAAGAAAGATCTCTATCTCTATGCATTGTCCAGCTTTTATCCAGCTGCAAATAGAGAATCTGAGCCAGTAAATCACACAGGCATATGTCCAGCAACTTTAAACTTATGCCAAGGTTGTCTTGATTGCAATCACAGTTAAGCATATAATTAAGATGATGTGTACGATCTTGTAGGAGATGGAATAGGCTTGGGAGTTTTCGTAGTTGGGGTTTCTACTGTTTCAGAAATGTCTGTCTTCTGTAGAGCTTGCATAGATTTATATTAAAACAGAAGTGATCCCTGGATGTAGGCATCTGCAA
Source organism: Acanthornis magna (assembly GCA_036785705.1). Taxonomy (NCBI): domain Eukaryota; kingdom Metazoa; phylum Chordata; class Aves; order Passeriformes; family Acanthizidae; genus Acanthornis; species Acanthornis magna. The sequence goes on from JAWUZG010000001.1 coordinate 31,258,479, forward strand.
TTTTTATTGTGTTTTCTTTTAATGATTTGGGCTTGCAATTTTGATCATCATTATTTTCTCCCATCCTCTTTTGAAACAAAATTTTAGTGAGTTGCAAGGCCAATAGGGACTTACAAGCTTTTGCTGTCTCACAGGGACATTTAATCTGATTAAAATACGATATCATAGTTTACTCTTTTTTTAAGATTTTTTTGCTTTCTCTGTTTATGTTCTGTTCAGGAGTGAGTAACATGGAAAAAAATCTTAGTCCAGACCCTTTTGAGAATTAAAGAACTGGGAATGATTTTTCTTTTGCTCCATTCAGGATTCTAGACTCTCTAGACTCAGTTTTGCATTGTCCTGTGTTGTCATTTATGTATACAGTAATTGAAGAGTGAGCAAAAGTGATAAATCAACATTTTCTATTGGCAGTGATTTATTAATTGGGCTGCAGACAATAGGTCTACCATCATTTGGCATTCTGCAAAGACCATGGCCAAATAGTAGCTGGTACAGTGCTGTGGTTTGGATTTAGTATGAGAATAATGTTGATAGCACACTGATGTTTTAGCTGTTTCTGAGTAGCGCCTACTTTAAGTCAAGAATTTTTCAGCTTTCCATGCTCTGCCAGCACAAGAAGCCATGAGGGAGCATGGCCAGGACAGCTGACCCAAATTGGCCAAAGGAATATTCCGTACCACAGAATGTCTTGTTCAGTGTATAAGCCGGGGGGAAATTGAACAAGAAGGGCTGATCGCTGCTTGGGGACTGGCTGGGTATTGGTCAATGGGTGGTGAGAAGTTGTACTTTGCATAACTTGTCTTTCTTGGGATTTATTCCTCTCCCTCTTATCTTCCTTTTCATGATCATCATCATCATCAATCATCTTTTACTTCATTGCAATTACTAAGCTGTTCTCGCAATGCACAGGTCTTACCTTTTTTACCGATTCTCCTTCCCACTGTGGGGGACGTGGGGGAGACACTTCCCGTCTCCTCCAGGCTAATTACTACAGCTCTTGCAAATTTCAAATATCCTTGGGATGTTTAAACCAACATGGTTTTATTGCTGTTTCCTGACCGTGTCCCAGATCTTGTTGAACAGCTATTACGGAAAATCACCCAGAGATCTGCCCCGAGATTGGACAGCTCTGAGTGGATGGGTGTGTGGGATAGTATGGGCAAGGGCTTAGGACAAGGGCTTAGGCAAGGGCTTAGTGACATGCACTGCAGCTCCTCCAAGCCTGGCCCCAGGCCCTGCAGCAGAACCAGAGCACCAACCCCTGCTGGTATCAGTCACCCCTTTTCAGCAGGAGAAATGGACACTAGAGAGCTCGTTTAGTAAAGGAGAACAAAGCAGGGCCACCGCAAGAATGGGAGGAAGAGGCAGAACAAGAGGGAACCACTCAATCCCTATCCCTGGGAGAGCTGTGGGATATGGTAAAAGATTTCAGCTGTCAGCCAGGTGAGCATGTGATCAGCTGACTGCTCCAGTGCTGGGTAAGAGGGCTAGGCTAGTAGCCTGGAATGAGAGGGCAGGGAAACCAAGCAGCTGGGAGCACCTTCTAGGGAAGGGGGCATTGCCAAGGCAATTGTCAATGTAAAGGACCACAAGTCTTCAGCCTCTGGGCGGTGACTCCTGTGGAGTGTGAAGAAAAAGCCAGGAAAAGGCTGCATGGATGCTAGTTTTCAATGATACTCTTTTAGTGAACAGACTTTTAATCAAATTTTCCATATGGAAAATCCAAAACAAGGGACAGGTGTTCTGTCCTGTGAAGTGTCACCCTCTGTAATTGATTACATGATTCATGACAAATGACCTAAGATCCTTGTTGTTACTTATTCCTTATTTGCAAAGAAAGCATTGGGTCAAATTCAAGTTTCCATAAACCAAAACAAGAGCCCTCAAGTTTCTGAGAGATATATACACTTATGTAAGTCCTGAAGTAAATTGAAATAGATTAAGCATAAGTTTCATAATGAAGAAGATACTTGGAGCAGAAAGTATTTTTATTAAATACTAGAATATAAAGAATGACAGGATGTCTGTGGAGAAATTACATTATCAGGTCACTAAAATAAAAATACGCAATTATTAATGAAGGAAAAATATTAGAATATTAAAACCCAAGGCAAAACCAAATTTTTTGGTAAGTCATGAAATTCAGACCCTAAAACTAAATGCATTTTTGAAACTGGTTATCTTGACTCATCCGTTTCTCTGTAAAAAGGACAGACTCAACACATCCTACTTCAAAAAGACTCAAAAATCAGAACCTTAGATTCATCTCTAGTTAAAACACTCAGGCTGTGTATGACATAAATTGACAGAATTCAAAACTAGTAAAAGCAGAACAAAAGAGCCTTTCATTAAAATTTCCTATAGCAAACTCTCCTATCACAGAATGATACTGTCACTTCATTACATTCAGAAAAACTTTAAATTGAATCATCAAATAAACTGGTTATCCCGGTAGTGTAAAATTGCTTCAGGGCACAGAACAGAGTTTGTAGCAGCCTTGTTTCACCTTTGGCTCTTTCAACTTTTAAGCAAAGATTTAAGCAAAGATCGAAATCCAACTTGGTGCTCTGTTTGCTTAAAAAGCACATTTTATGAACATTTCAAAATGATCTGCTCAAAGCTTTGGTAGAATTAGACATTAAATTGTAATACACGAGAATCATATAGTGACTCTGTGGTTACATCCTGCAAACAAATACAGAAAAGGACTGTGAGTTTACTATAGCCTTGCATGGAGCGCTGAAAATGCTGCTGTTTTGCCTAAACTGTCAAGTATTCAATTTGGCTTTTCTTACAGGTGCTTTTCACTTTCTCTGTAGTAAATGCTGTAGCTCTGCTGATGTTACTGTAGCTCCACAAATAGTAAGTTAAGGCAAAGAAAGAAAAACGCAGATGGGAATTTAAAATGTATGAACATGTTATTCAAGAGGATTTACTAGTTTTAAAATATTGTTACAATTCCTGCAAAGTGTTGTTACAATTGAGACTATTTGCCCGGTAGTACAGGATCAGGCCCTGACACAGAAGGTTAAGGTGGCCCTTCAATTTTCCTGCGAAACAGATTGTTAAATCAACTGTTATATCCTGCTAAGACTGCTGAGGATAACTTGGGAACACCAGGCTCTTGCAAACTATGGTGTGAATAATTCTGAATAATGAACACATTGAGCAAAGAGTCACACAACAGTTGTCCCACATCAAAAAATAATCATATCTGTCTGTGGTGGCTTGTGTGGCTGCCTCAAACTGATCTTAGGTACTGCATACCTTTGTAATGACGAGGACTCTCTAGATAGCCTTTTGAACAAATTTCCTGAGAAGACTGACATGTCAGGCTCCCTTACCCTTTGCTAGCAGCCTTTTCAAAATCACCCAGCTTTGCAGGGGTATTTATTTATGTTCTGAAAGGTTTAATATTGTCTGTAAGCCACAAACACAGCACTATTGCCTTCTGGTACAGGCTGTTACAGTGTTAGCCCTCTGTACTCACAGAAATAAGCTACAGTAGGGCTTTTGTGCTGTCCTTCTGGGATGCGCATCACTCTGAGCCAATATCTGGACGGTTCTGAGGCCTGGGACACTGCAGTTTTGTTTCCATTTCTCTGACTATATGCTTTGTGATGCTGTTTCCTACCATCACTGCCTTTCCATTCTGGTACACACAAATTTGGCCTTAGAATCTTCAGTTTCTTCAGAAGGGAAGTTTCTACAAAATCTGTCCTGCTGCATCACGAACTTGCTGCTCTGAAAAGCAAGGAAGATCAGAGAAGTGGCCTGTGGCTCCAAGGGAAACCACTGCAGGGACAGCCCATGAACCTGGTTCACTGTCCCCCATCCAACAGCAGGTATTCCTAACAAAACATACACGGTGTTATTAAGGGCAACCAAAACTTCTCCTTCTGATAGTCTGCAGACTGTCAGCTTTGTCACCCACAGAACAGCAACGATATTGCAAACATCATTTCAGCTAAAAGCTCCTGATCAGGACTGAGTAAAGGAGCTCCTGGGAGTTATCTGCTATTTCCTACCTGGTCCTGCCTTGTAATGACAGCTACAGACCTGTGTATAGCCCGTGATACAGAGCTTTGGTGTATCAACATCAGCGTTACTCATTTCGCTAAGCTTTTCATTTTTATCACCAAAACAATTTGCACAGTTAACAAAGTCATTACAACAATTAAAATTACAACTGTAAAAGAAAAGGCTCCATTGGAAATGCCTGCAGCTGTGGGAAGCCACGATTAGGAGAAATTCAAGGGATTCTCACCGTGGCTGCAATATGAGTAAGTTCCTGTAATTTCTGGAAAGCTGTCTAGCTGATGAATCCAGGAAAGGTCAGATGTTTTAGCATGTACCTCAATAGTTTATCAGGTACCCAAAGGCATAAGTTTAAAGTTAACAAACTGCCTTTACATGATGGAGTTTGATGGTAATTTCTATGTCTATTGTAATCATGATCCTTCATGGAGATTATACTACAAATACAGAAAATTTTGTCACTTTTTGCATTGCAAAGACTTGCATTCACTACTCACCTATTTCTAAACAATCTATAAAGCCACATATGATTAAGTTTAAATACAAGCAACCATCAGACAGCTGTAGGTAAGGGACTTGACATATTCTACACAGTCTGATTTGCAGATTAGGACAGCAATATCTGGATAGTAAAACCATCCAGATAGTTTTCTCTTTCTCTAATCTATCTTGACAGATAAACAAGTTTAAAACAGTACATGCTTTGGGTTACCATACCCTGAGCGAGCAGGTCAATTTGCAGTTGTATGACCCCAGTGGCAACATATTTTTCTTTTAATATTGTTGTACATTTCTACAACAGTTAGGCTCTTCTAGCAAAAAAACCCAAAAAACCAAAATAAACCCACAACCAAAAAAACCCCAAAACAAAACAAGAAACCAAACCAACCAACCAACCAACCAACCAACCAAAACCCAACCCCCCCCAAAACACACAGCCTCTGGTTTTGTTCATATATTTACTTTCCATCAGTTTCCTTCCATAAACTTTAAAAAATTTCCCCAATATAGCCCTGTACAAAGTGACTTTCTTTTCTAATGTCAATGCTGCAAAACTACACGTGATGCTACACCACGTATTTTTTACCATAATAAGCATGTCTATAATTAACTGGTTCACCTTTTTCATAGTGCTAACCCCACGGTTCTCTCAGCTCTTAACCACTTCAGTATCAACAATGCTTATTTGGGTTCTCATTTAAAATGCCTCTCTTTCTTTTCTTTCCACTGGCTATTGTGCAGCTGATGTACACAGTCCTCTCAGATCTCATTAATGCATGTATTCATATATTTGATTGAAAACACATTACTGATTTTCATAATGCTGCTGTCATTAAGCCTGAACAAATTTTTTATTGTGATACCTCTCAGATTTGCTTACTTTGAATTCTTCATTTTAATTGTCTTAAATTTCCTAACAACAGAGAACTTTTTAGCTTTTTCTTCCAAAAGTTTTTGGAAGCTATGTTACAGGTTCCATGAATGCAAAAATAAAACAGCAAATGAAAAGTTAAAAAAAAAAAAAAAGACCCCAAAAAAAGGAAACAGTTCTTTCTTTCTCTTTCTTTCTTTCTTTCTCTTTCTTTCTTTCTTTCTTTCTTTCTCCTCAGTTTTTTTGAGATCAGAATAGATGTATTGCATCCAGATTTCTTCATCATGTTGCCAGATAAGTCAATATCTGGCAGCTAATAAAAAAAATCTTAATATGCAGCTGCTTCCAAGAACTTCTTGATCATTTTTCACCCCATAATTTCACTAGAGTAGTAAACACTTAACAGTGGTTAAATTTTTACTGTGAAGGCCCCAGTCAGACTCTTCGTATAAATTCTAGATAATTCCTTTCTCTGGAGGTTTTCTTTTACATGCTCATCTTTCTCCAGGCTGGTATATCTTTCCATATTCCTGTTGATAGTTTCTCCCATCGTTTCTTTCTTGTGCCTTTTAATCTAGGAATAGGGAGTAGAAAATTTATTTTCTTTTCCTGAAAGGTCTTTGTGTTTAGTAGGAGACAGCAGCCTGGTCAGCACAGGAAGAAGCCTGATCTTTCATATGAACTACTTGTACTGATCACTAGCCAATTACTACTTAGCTGTTACCTGGGAAGTCAGGGTTTCTAGTTTATTCCAGCAGGAGCAAGGAGGACAAATGGGAAACAGATTTCTAAAAACTCACAATCTCCATAAATTATATAAATTATAAAAGACACATTTTTAATTTATAATTGGAATGCTGAAGATCTTTATACATACATACATACATACATACATACATATATAAAATGAGATGTGCTTTAATTTGACAAAAAACCCCAAACTCTTGATTTTTTTCTTTCGAAGCTCATTCTATCCCCATTCAAATAGGATATTTTATTATTCATCGTCTCCCTCTAAAACCTTTAAATACACATGCAGCATTTGTTACAGTGCCTGGACTTTACTGGCTTGGAAAAGAATAGGGACTCGCCCAGTTCAGAGCTATTGGCTTTCTCCTCTCTCTGGACAGCATCTGGCAATCTTCTTCCAATAAATCTTGCTCTTCTATCTTTTTGTCATAAAGCACACAGTTATGAGGAATATACGATATCATTTCAGTTGATACATCTCCAGTTTGAAAAGTTCTGACAGCAGGCATAACTGTGAAACTGTTCCTTGGAAATAAATTTCACAGCATGAAACTGTTCCCTGGAGATAAATTCTAATTGATAAATTATTTTAGATTTCCAGTCTTACTGGAATACTGAGCAGCATTCATGGAAAAAAAGAAAAAAAAAAAAAAAAAGAAAGGATTTGCAATTAGGTTTAAAAACCAAGAAAAAAGTCAGTGCCTGTTTTTGTTTAGTGATCAGTTCCAGGTCCAGATTACAGCAGTTCTACCTGTTGATGTTGGAGTTACAAGAACATTACCCATGCAACATTATCCAGTCATGACTACAGGTTATTTATCCTTTTTAATGAGATACAGATAAAATGCAATCTCAGAGAAACCAACTTGATGAAGAAGACATAAATAATTTAAATGCTCTGATGTGATGATTCTTCTGGTTTTAATTGGAAATATGCCATGAGCTGTGCTTTTATAATCACACATCTCTTTGGTTTCCAGAACTCCCCCTTCCAAAGTCACAGAGGTAAATCTGACACACAAAGACTGTGGAGGCTGTTTCTGCTGTGCCTTACCAGCAGTGCCTGGGTGGGCTTGACCTGTTTTGGTTTGTACAGGAGCTTTGCCTGGTGACGTCCCTGTAGTGTACATTCATAGCTCCTTCTGACATATGGGAGTGTCTGGATATAGTCATGGTGATCTTTTTGATGGGTTTTTTTTCTCTGTAATGCCCGATGTGTCTCTGGTGGTTCATCAGCAAAACTGTGGTCAAGAGAACTTCCTCTAAATGATAATACACAGGAAATTATACAATCACATAGTAAAACCTGCCATTAGGCTGCTGCTACACTTGGCAACTTAAGCAAAATAAAGCCACCTTCTATTCAATGCACAGTGTGATGGACTCCAGGTGGGCTGTGTGGCCTCCAGAGACATATCCTGCCAGGGTCAGATGTCCCTGGATACCCATTTACCTCCAGAGATTCCATTTAAACCCTCTGAACTAGAACAGCTGGTGCCTCAAGACTTAAAAATACCATCAGCGAGAAGAATGGGGAGTCGTCATTGCAAACAAGATGGCTGCCAACAAGAGCACCGAGGCCCAGCTGAAAAAAATTACTGTAGTCACTTTGGAAATTAAAATCACAGCGTTCAACAATGCTGTTAGATGTTACTTCAATTAGTTCTTCTTGGCAGCACTACTGGGACAGACAAATGAACCTCAAGGGGGATATTTGTGGTGGAAGATGAAGTACAAGAGATCCCTGCCCAGATCCACAAAAGTCTTCAGACAGATATATCCTCTGGATGAGCCAAATCCCGCAGCCCACAAGGAAAGACAAACCCTTAAAACTTGTCTTCCTGTTCCTAACAAAAGTGCTCGGTTGCGTGGTAGATGGTGGATTTAAATTAGGAAAAGCTCTGCACCTGGATCCAACTGCAAATATCATGTACTGATATTTACACATCTCAAATTATGAGAGGGAAGAAATACAACTCAGTCAAAAGAGTTCCTTTGGGGATGCTGCATTAAAAATAATAATTTCCCGCAATGCAGCAAAACTCATTATGGGACTGTAATCACCCCTTCAAAAAGTAGGAAATCTGCCAGGTGGCAAGGACATAAACTTCTTAATGAAGTTTCCAGCTCAGCTCTATTTTCAGATCAGTGAAGAGCTCCATCTCATCCAAAAGCTACTGGTTTCTAGTCTTTAACTTTCAACAGTTCACCTTCTGGAAACAGGAGAGTTACTTCTATTTTCAGTAAGACATCATGAAAAAATGTTAAGTGATAGCTTCAGCAGTCAACAGAGTGGAAGAAGAGATCAGCAGCTGAGTCACACAATCTGTACAATCACCCACTAACCCGTTTCCATTCTTCAGCTGCCTGTACCCTGCCTATCTCTCCTTTCTTCCTCCCTTCTCTCTTCCCACATGCTCTTCCCTCCCACGGTTTCCACCACCCCACCCTCCCTTTGATTTAATCCCTATTCTCTATGCTCCTTTGCTCACTTTCAGCCACCACATGAATCCAGACCTCCCATGCATGAACCTGGAGTGCAAAGTCTGTAATAAACAATCAGTCACTGGACTTAATTGTCTGTGCTTTTTGCTGCAAAAGTTTACAATTTATCCCAGAAGTTAGATTTTTTCCCCTGATAGCTGAACCTTTGCTTTGCATGGCAGAAGGAAAGAGGCTGCCTGTTTAGGAAGAATGTGGAAGGAGGACTCTGATGAACCCTCCCACTCCCCCAGTGCATAACATCTCACTGAGAACACAAGGATGCTGATGAGGGTATTCAGTCTGGAAAATGATAAATCACAGAGAGAGCATAACAGGCAGACACATCCTCAGGGTGCACGCCTGGCAAGTGTGGATGTTTTTGCACAGCATGCTCACCATCCCAGTGCTCAGCACCCAGTGGCACAAGAAACATCCCAGGGCAGCAAAAACGCCAGTGGAAAGGGGCAGTGCTGCCCCAGTGGGCACCCACCTCAGCTCCAGTAACTGCTCACAGAAAGATGTTTCTGGTTTACTTATTAAGTGGCTTTCACCAAAGCTGCCTTCTTTGACATGCAAGGCTCTGATGTCCTTCCTCCCTAGCCAGTGCCTCCAGCCACACTGTTGTGTTTGTCACAGGGATTGCAAGGAGCGCAGGACGGGGAGGAAGGTGGGCACACTCATACCTCTGATACGACTTCTGTCTCCCAGTTGCCTACAATAGGTGCTGGTGCTCACGCCCCAGCCTCCCACACCCCCTCAGTGTCCTTCTTCCCAGCTTCCTCCAGCTGTCCCACTGCTGTCAGTGGCTAGTCTCAGGCATTGTCTGGAGAAACAGCAGCTGGTGAGAACGGGTCTCTCTCCAGTATCATAGGAGTTGCCTCCAGGGCAGGTTCTTTTCCCATGCTGGCCTTATTATGACTCCTGTATTGCTCATGTGCAGCCAACAGATGAGTTGCATCCTGCCCACAGCCAGGCTCTGTCTGGGTATTCTCTCAGGCATCAGAAATTATTAATTCTTTTATTCACAGGGGCACAGATTCAGCTGGAAGGTGGAGTAAGTCACAGATTAGTGGTCAGGCCAGTCTCTAAAAGAGATGTGAAACAGGAGTTCGTTAATGCTCCCAGACAAAAGAGAGAACAGCAATTCTGGGGCAGTCGTGTGAAAAAGGAGTGATGGTGTCACACCAGCTTCACCATGATTTGAGTGGAAACAGTAGCCAAGACTGTGCCTAGTGGTGCATGAGAGAGGAGGCCTTGAGACCACCTAGAGCAGACCACTGGAGGCAGCTCAGCACAGAAACTCTTGCTTCTGAATTCTGGTGAAGTACAAGCTGTTCATGCACGAGACAGAAAACAATTTGCTCACCCCTGTCAAAACTGAAGTGCTTCTGCAGACGTCCAGAGGCTGAACCTTCAGAACCTTTGAAACGCCAAGGATTTCAGATGCCTCCCAGCTGAGGTCGTATCTGAGCCCTGGTCTGAAGGGCAGCAATTTTAGGTGTGGGTCTTCATGGTCTACGGTGAATATCAAAGTCCTCCACATGATCTGGTCTTCCAGCCTTAGGAACAGATGGGATCTTCAATAGATGATGTCTCAGATTTGAAAAATCCAGGGCAAAGTACAACAACACATTTGGACCCATCTCAATTACCATTGAAAGAATATGTTCCTGCCACAGAAATTAGTTCCCGTTTGGGACATATTTTGGCTTTGTTTCTGAGTCTATCTTGCAACTATGCTTCCGTGAAGAACAGTGGAATTGCTTAAGACTTTTGGAAATTCTTTAGAGTGTATGGTATTTAGCAACATACATCAGCTGCAAACTTTGGGTTTGCTCTTTAAATTGTTATTCAAAAATAAGAAATACTAATAATAGCAATTGCATGGCTAGAGTATATGCTTACTGGCACCTAGGGTTGGACATGCCAGTAAGAAATTTGGCACAACGATTTAAATACCTGCTTGCTTAATATATTAAAATGTAGTTTGTTCCTCACACAAGACCAAGCCTATACTCAGATTCAGTTTCACATCTGTAGCTCACCTGGACAAAAATTAGTTTAGTTCTGACAAAAAGTTCACGTACTCTCTGCTGTCATGACAGTTTCTGGCTTCACCTAATTGCAAAATCCTAGCTTTGCTCTCACTATATGATCCCCATCAAAGTCCTGACATTTCTTGTAGGTTCTGTCTTTTCTAAAATTACCTTTTGTAAGGGAAAATTTGCTAATACATTATTTCAATTATTTCATATCTGTGCTCTCCACTGAGTGTCCAACAAATTTGTTTAAATACACATTCAATATTCCCAGAATTCACTTTCTTTTATAAGGACTATCAGCAGCAATCACCTGATGTGCATGTTAGCTGCAATTCTCTTCTCTTTTTTGTCTGTTGTAAACACTAACACACAAGACTGAATTTGTATTTTTGTGGATTTGGGAATCCAGTAAAGTCTGCAAAGATTTGTTTTACCCCATCATCCTCACATATTGGTATTGCAATTCTACCTTTCTGTCATAAAATAGGGTCTTTGGAGGGAGTGCAGGAAGAAAATACGGACTGATTGAAATAATTTAATTAAGATGATGAACCATTTGACCACTAATTTAGCATTGGCCATTTAATTGTCTGTCACAGTCTTAGTTTTACAGAAGATTTTTTTAATGATTTAATCTCTGAAAATTGCAATGTCCAAAGATTACTGGATCAAATAACAGCCACAGAGACCTTTATCACCAGTGAAAGCTTATCTACCTGAGCAAGTCCAAGGCATTTAGGACTGTACCTCCTGAACTACTGAGACTGGCACCAGCAGATCCACACATTTAAGCATGAGTTTCTTCACTCTGTTTTACTCCCCTTTCACAAGGACAATCTAATCAAAACAAAATCAAAATTTTGGCGTCAGTTGCTTTCTCTAAACAGAAGACTCTAAGAAATATAGCTGAAAACTGTGCTGAACTTCTGCTCTGCTAAAAAAAAATAGGATGCATGGATGGATGGATGGGTAGACAGATGCATTAAACATTTCACCCCGTACTTGAAAGCTAATGAAAAACACATTTTGTGGCTTTGACAAATTAACAGAGCAGAGCAACCTAGTTTTATATCTTATTTCCTGTTTTTCTAGTGAGTTTTGGCTTGGAAAGCAAACAGATTTGTGCACAGATGAATAATGTGTTTAGATTTAGATTTGGCTAGAAAAAGAAGTCACGGAAGACTTTTTTACTTGGATGGAAACAATGTATGTTACTCTGATGTTACTCTATGGGATTCTGTTCTGTTGCTGCTTTCATAGCTGATTGCAATGTGCTAATGTCCTAGGGACAAATCTTAAATGGCTCAGTGAAGTCAGTGGGAGTTTTGACTGAGTCAAATCTAAATTATATCTGAAGAAGGATGTTAGGACTTACTTTGTCAGGAGATTTTCACTGGCACCCTAAAACCTTTACACCCTGAAAAAACCAGGATAGTGTTTTGGAAGAGTCCTAAACACTCGGTAACTGAGATGGTTTCTGGAGCACAGACAGACTCTCAGGAAAACAGCTGTAGGACTGTTTTCCAGTAACCCCACCGAATCACAGTGCAAAGGGCATTTCAAGGACAGACCAGAGCTGTAGCACACAGCACTGATGTCAGGCAAGCTCTCAGCACACACAGGGTAGCATGCAGGATACTCTCCATGTCAGACCCATCCATCTTCTCATGCTGGTCCCTTCACACGACTGAGGAAAGAGGGATGATCTGTAGAGCAGGATGAGGAATTCAGTGCTCCAGAAGAAATCATCAGCTTCATTCTCAGTTGAGATTCCTGTAAGTAAAAAGCAGAAACTCATGCCTTAGCTTTTGTGGGTTTAATTATCATCCTCCTGTGGAAGGTATTGATCTAGGTGAACTAAAACTCCTGAGCCTGACTCTTACCAGGGCCCTTTAACAGTGTCAAAGCCCTGTTCATCACTATAAAGCCAAGTTCGTAGTTTCATTGGGTTATACAATGGCCTCAATTGCTATTTATATACTTTTAAAGTAGTTGCATTTTTCAATAGATTTCAGGCCTATGTAGCCAGAAAATGTGAACTATATGGATTTAAACTAGCATACCAAAAGAAAACCCTTTTACTATTTTTAATCCCCCTATTTTTAAATTAATCTGATGAATCATCATGTTCTGTAGTCTCTGGGGTTTTGAAGGATTGAGATTCACATCACTTCCCAGCTCCAGAGGGTGAGAACTCTTCAGTGTTCTCCCCTCCTTGAAATTTCCATTAAGTATAAAGATTAGCATTAGGCTGCTGTGACAGCTTTGTAATCAGAACTTCCTTTCATGAGAAGCTGGCTGGAGCCACAGATGTTTCTTGTATTACATATCATAAAATACTCACCTGAATGTACAGATTATAGCCTTTTTTAGACATTAATTGGGTTTGGGTGTTAGCCAGCTGGACATTTTTGAGGTTCTCTGTTTAATCAGCAGTCCTCTGCCTTCTCTTCGTCCTTCCACAAGTACATATACACACAGAGAACAGCTAAAAATGATAATGACGGAACTCTGGTATGAATATTTTGAAGTAGTGACACGAAACCTCATATGCTTCAGACCTATACATCTTCCTGCAAACAAAACTGGCTCACTGGCATACACCATGTGGTGAGCTGACCTTGGCTAGGTGCCCACTGAAGCCGCTCCATCACTCCCCTCCTCAGGCTTGTGGGTAGGGATAAGGGAGAAATCACTCACCCGTTACTGTCACAGGCAAAACAGAATTGACTTTGGGAAATTAATTAAATTTATTGCCAATCAAGTCAGCATTTTCCTTGAAGTTACAGTATTAATTTTAACTATTCCAACTAACAATGCAGACTGTTTAAATGTTTTTACAAAATATCTTAAAAAATGCACATTAAAGTTATCTTTCCCTACCCACCCACCCTGGAGTGTATAGGGAAAACATTTCAGTCTTTCCAGTTACCATAATTGGAAGCTCCCACTATATGTGACTAAGAATGCTTTTAGAGTAGAGGTGTATCTATTCACACACAGAAGAGTAGAAGTACAGGCTATAAACCAAAGGTAAATCACAACAGACAAAAGAATGATGAATGCAAGAGAGGAGAAAAACATTTGGTGATATCTTCCCTCAGTTCAATATTGTTTGTTGCTGTCCTGAGAGTCTCTGTTGCCGGCGATAGACACAGCATAAAACTCTGACTGATTCCCTTTCAAAGGGAATTCAAAACATTCTGTGCCTCTTGTAACATGTTTGCTGTATTACCCGTTGCTCTCAGGTTAATAATTCAGGTTAATATTCCTTCCTTCTTTTGTTCCTTTCCACTGCCCTACAAGGACAGGATTTTTCTATCCCATCAGTTTACAGCCACTCAGAGTTCACACCCTTTTCATCCTCTCTCTCAAGAGCTTTTGCAGTGCCCTTTCCAGAAAATATAAACTTTTAGATTGCACAGTGATTAGAGAGATTATCCACATTAAGCATTCCCCTGTGAGCATGAACACAACAAAAGCTCATTCAAGAAACTCAAGCACTCTGCTGTAATTGGGAGAGGTATCACCTATCTCCTGCAGAAGTGGCCTTTTTATTCCCCTGCTAGATTAAATCAACCATTTGTCTCTGTCACCTCACCAAGAAGCTCTTTCACTTCCTAATGTTTATAGGAGTTTCAAAAGCTGCTGCTAAATCACCAGAACAATTACTTTCGTTTCTAGGGTTTTTTTAGATTCTCTATCTGCTTACCTCATGCTTAGCCTATTCTGAGATCCATCAAATAATTAAAGGCTCGCACCTGTTTTTCAAGTGGGAAAGCATTACCTAAAATATCTGAAAACAAACAGAAAGTACTGCTGTTTCTTCAGGATATTTTTCCCTGATATTCCTCCCACCTTCATCACGATAGACACTAAAATGGCGCAATATAAGATAGAATCTGAAGAAATGTTCCTCTACTTGGCGATTTGACTCCACTGCAGGGAACTGTGTAAGTCATAAATCTTTTTTACATAATCACCCCCCCCTTTTCCAGCCAAGTTTCCTCTTGTCGCAACAAATTATCTACAGGACACAGTTGATCCAATATTTTGTTTCTAAGATAAATATTTTGACATTTTGTCTCCTTTCAGAAAATAAAGGCAATGAGTTGTTTTCAATTAAGCCTGAAGAGTTTGCTGAGCATTTGGGAGATGTTTTTGAAGTTGGGGAAAAAACAGTTGAAAACTCTGATAATTTTGGCACAGCACCAAGCATTACAAATGCAAAAATTCCATGTGATTGCCTATCTCCAAAAGAAAGTGTCACATTGAAGCCTTCCCTCCTCATTTCTTAAGCTTTTCTGTTAAGTGAATGTGCTTCATTTGGTTCACGGCTGTTAATTCATCATAGCAGGTGTAATGTCAACATGCCTACAAGAAAACAATAAGCTCCTGAATACTTAAATGTTGGATTTCCTGTAAAAATTAGAGAAAAAATTACAAAAGATGCCAATGGCTCCCATGGTCAAGATGGTCACATAGCAGGTAATATGAGAAATCAAAGAATTATTATAAAATTACTATTTATGGTAAGTGCACTAAATGCAATATAAAACATTTAGCATTTTTTCTACTTTACAAAAAAAAAAAATCTAGATTAAGAAATGTCTTTGACTGTATACGAAAATGTGTTTGTTCTCCATAACAGGAAATAAAATAATTTTCATTTTGATCTATGGGCCACACTTCCCAGATCACATTCGTAAAAAATTTTACTTATCCGATTAAAACTGAGTCAGACTGCACAGCAGCTCAGTATACAAATTCAGCTCTTAGAAAACATTTTAAAACATAAGGTTTCAATTTTATACCAGTTTTGCACAGGTGTTCCATTTCCACAAAACAATTAATAAAAGACAAAGTTTTTCCACCCTCAAATGAAGAGAAAGCTGAAGAAGCAAGTAAAGATCAGGAATAGGCACTCTCTTCATAAGTTTCTATTTTATAAAGTAAACTGTAATGCAAGTTTTGAGGGGATAGAAAGGATATGTGCAAATAATGTGTTTTTAAAAATTATATAGGCATTTAAAAGTGAACTTTCCTGTAGGCAGAATGGTTAATCTGAGTCGTCCCAGAATCTTCAAGGGGTCAGAAGCAGAGTTACACTGCCTACCCATACAGATTGGTACTGAAGAATTTTTTCAAGACTTTTTATAACTTCACAGTCCTTGTGGAAGAAATTAAGAACTTTATATAAATTCTGACACAGTAGAATCAAACAGAGATTGAGTACATTGTTTCAGTTCGTCAATCTGTTATGGTCAGATGAAAAGAATGATTCTGGCTATAAAATTAATATAACCACAATTATAAAAATATATTTTCAAGATTATTCTTCCAATTACATATATGTATGTCTTATAGCAAACCATAAAGGTTCAGAGGCATATTTCTTAAAGCAGTACCCTGGATCTAAGGATTTTTATACTTTTATTTAATATTTGTAGTTTAATGATGTAATTGTATCATTTGATAAGCAAGCTACATATGTAATGTTTCAGTGAAATATATTTTAAAAATTATAGCAGCCTGAGAAGACCATTCACACTGTTTGAATTAGGCCCCTCCTAACAGGAGCCCCCTGTTAATGGAGTAAGGCTCATCTAAAGGTTAATTTAGGGAATCTTGCTCAGAAGCCTGTTACCAATAATTATGCAAAGAGCTTAAATATGAAGTGTATGACACCTGTGAAAATACTACAGTTGAACATATTTTCCTTCAAAATTTTCATGGCAATTTTTTATTTTAAAATAGTCCTTGACAACTGCTGATTTTGGAATAAAAACCATGCGTGCAGTTTGCACTTATCTAGATTCACTCTTTTACTGTTTCAACTATTTATCTTACTCAGTCCCAGTTGTTTACTGTGTCAAATTATGTCTTGAATAGTTGCTCATTTGAGGCTTACTACATGATTGTATATGTGTCAAGGTAAGAAAAATAAATCAGTCTTGTGAAAAAAATACATTATGAATAAGAGTTCTGAGGATTTTCCCTGTTCGCATGGAAGTGTGCTCTCTGCTTTCATTCTGGCGATCTAGTGTACCCTAGTGCAAATGAATCACAGAAGATTTAGCTTTTGGAAAGGCTTAGTGAAGATTTTTGCCAAATTAATACTATTCCTAAAGCAGCAATATCTTTTTCTCCTTGACTTTCAAATTCAGCTGTTGTTGTCTTAACATTCTTTTTGTTATACTAGAAAAAGTACGTTCTTGCATTATAGGAAGTACTACCAGCAGCATAATTGATTTAATGAACACAGACATACAGATGTCAATAAAATATAGCAAAAAATATTAGAGTCCTTTCTGCATTTCTTTTTGAACACTAGAAAAAAGCCTTACACCTCAAGATCTAGTTTTATCTTGGCTGTGTATTACTGAAGAAACAAAGGTCCATACATAACTAAAATTATCTTGAAGAAAGTGATGACCCTGATGGAATGCAGTAGCTGCCACAGCTGTATTTCAGTATACACTGGACAATAAAATGATACATCACAAGAGGACTTACATCTCTTATGCCTTCTTGTGGAATTCTTCCTTTGCCCCTTGGAGAGATTCGACTTGTCTTTTAAATACATTACCAAGACAGAAAATCGATTTATTTACAGCTCTATGATTATTCTCAATACACCAGAAAGAAGTTTAGTAAAAAGAAAGAGGTTTAGTAACAACTACAAATGCCTTAGGTTTGTCTAAAGTAACCATCTTTATTTTGGATATCCAATATTAAGGGCCTTTTCCAACATTTATATGGCTTAACAGAAAGAATCACTTCAGATCAAGCCTTCATTCTGTAAAACACCAGAATAACCTAAATAATAGTGTAGAAGAATGTGAACTATTTTCTTCAGATGGGATATGCAGAACAAAAATGTGCTCTATGTATATCTAAGATATATTCAATATATAATGCAAGCCTCTGTTTTAACACAGTCCCTATGTGAATAAGGTGAAGTTATTTGGTCTCTCTCCTCTGATTTTCTATTTAGAAATACGAATAACATTGCTATCCTACCTCCTGGGATATTATGAGAGCACAATCAGTAAATAATTTTGGGGTGTTCCAATATTAGGGATATAGAGTCAGATATACAGTTCTACCTCAGGTATGTCATATTAATGTGCAAATACCAAGCACTTGCAGGATCATTCCAGGATGTGATCCTCCCAATTTACAGCAAGACATGATTGTTTCAGTTAGTAAAAACATGATAGCAAGCTTAGATCATTATGTTGTGTGTTGCTGATAACAGTCCAAAATTGTAACAGAAATTAATAAAGAAAACAAGATGCTTGTGTTTTCAGGTGAAATACTAAAAGTAACAAAAAAACTCTCTGAATGGAGAAATGCAAGCAGATGGAAAAACTATTATGTAAATGCATGATTCAGAGTTTTCTCAAGGAAAAAATTTGACCTGAAGAATCTAAAACAGGAATTCAGCCACAACACAGATGCATGCCAAAGGCCTGATCCTTATTTTGTTGGAGCGTTCCTTAAAATTGCACAAAGAATCCTATTTAGAGGTTTGTGAGATCCCCAGTCCAGCTGACTTACTCATTTGTCTTAAGTTACAGTGCCATCTACTGTAGTAATAGCTACAGAGAGTCCAGATCTCTTCTAAAATTTCTCTTTCCTGAGTTTATTTTTCAATTATATTCCATTCTAACCGTAATTGAATCAAGCTATGAGTTTACAAGCACTCAAAATCATATCATATATGAGTATAAATGGAAGGACATTCAGAGTTAAAACAGCACCGTTAGAACACACTTTCAGGAAACTAGACACACATACAAACTACAATGAAGACTTTTTGAGGGTCTCTAAATCTTGCTTCAGGATGGCCAAACAGAAGCCTTTTTTTTTGTACTCCTCTCTATTAAATGTACTTTCCGCTACTCTTAAATACCTCCCTCCCAAAAGAGATGCCACAGAGTCAAATTTTGTGCCCATCTGCCAGAGCAGGGATGCAAACTTGTAGATTTCCTTACACAGAAATCACAATGCCCCAGTACAATAAGGATACGTGAAATATCACAGTACATTAACATTGTAATCCCAAAGATGGAACTGGGCATGAAAACCTTGTCTTTGTGTAGGTAACTGGAACACACTGAAAGGACAGATGCTAGTCAGAGCCAGTTCCCCCAGTTCAAGCAGGATAAAGACAGATAGAGAATAGTCTTCAGAGATCTTTCAGGCAGGTTGGTATCATGACTGGGACATAACCAGCTCTTAGGACAGGGGCAGTTGACACACAGCTTACAGTTTTGCTGCCCATGTTCATTGTGCTGCTGTAGTCTGGACAGCCCTGCAGAGTAATCAATGATACTGCAATAATCTCATTTTTCTACATGTTTGTTAAACCAGAGATAATTATGTTCCAGACACTCTCCTATGCAAATGCATAAATACGTCACATACCAGAATGAAGTAAAAGGTGCTAGAACTATTTTTGTATCAGGCTTTAGTTTTCTAGATGTAAAGAAAGAAATCATGACCCTGGAAAGTGAGTGAGCTTTTGTAGTATATGATTTCTGTTTATACACCAGACCACATCCACTAATTTACTGAACCTGCAGCCAAATGGTATTTCTTATTTTTCTCAACACTTTTGGTTCCCAGTAAAGTCAAAATAATTCACATCCAAAATATACCTGGTTGCATCATTAAACATAAAATTTAACACAAGACTATACTGCTTTGTGTCTTAGACTGATGAGGCTCCCTTCTCTTCAGTCTCTGCCTTCAAACCAGCCTGCCCTTCCTGCTGATTCCTCAGACCTTTTGGCAGCTGACAGTTGCCCTGCAAAGGCCACAGAGATTTACAGCTGGCTAATTCCCTCTTCAAAGCGAACTGCATTGTACATCCTGCTCCTTTTCGCCTGTATTGTGAATGATTTCCCTGTTGGAAATTTTATCGAGCAATGGAAAACAAACCTTAATGAAACACGTGATACTGCAGTTCACTCAGAGGTCATCTCATGTAAAGACTGATGCGAGTTGGTTGTGTCTCAGATGGGGCTTCCTAAGGATTTAATTGCGTATCAGCTGGTTAAGTTTGACACTGGGTATTTTCGTAAGCTAGTGTGAAATATGTTACTGCTTGGAGGCACTCCTGTTCAGAAGTCCTCTGTTCAACATGTTTATAGCACATATACCTGAAGAAAAACCCAGTTTTTCACTGCCTATAGCACCAGAACTTCTGGGGGGAAAAAACCAACAAAACTTCAACAAAAAAGACAAGCTAAGGTGCTAAGCAAGGACTTATTTTCATAGTTGTTTGGAGCTGGCATAAACCAGAATCACCACTGAAAGAAGTCACCCTGACCTTCCCAGACCCTTGTGTGTGCAGCCCGCACCACTCCCATCTGCTCACACAAAGGATCCTAAAGCTTCATGTCAGCATTATTTTGTTAAGACAGTCATTTCAAGTCAGATCAGTGCTGTGACCCAGTTCACCATGGTCTACACAAGTTAGGACTTTATTGCTAATTGAGAGAGTGTCAAGCAGTGCAGAGGGACTTGCAGCTACTTTCTTTACAGCTGGTCACCTCCAGAGAATGTCTCCTTCCTCTCCACAAACCCCCAGCCCTTGGTCTAATACAGTTCAGACATAGTATCATTGTGGCCCCAAGTTATAGTTGCTCTTTTGTCTGCTTTTCCTCAGTTCAAAGATCCTGAAATGGGACAGCCATGTTGCAGCTTACCAGGAAAGCTTTTTTCATTGCATGAAGCAGTGAGCATGCGTGGCACGTTCTGTGATAACATGGGCAGGGAGAGTGTTGATGAGCGTAGGACAGAAGGACCCAGAACTAACTAAGTTTTATCTGTCCTACCCAGTCAGGGGTTTTCTGGATTAAATTGTATTGTGAACTAGCCAATGCACACAGGGAAGGTGCAGGCAGAAGGACGAGGGGTTGCAGAAGGCCAGCTCCCCTTCCTCCAGTGTCAGACTCCACTTGAGTGCTTGGAGGACTTCAGCTGGTCTTGGAAGGGTGCTGTGAATCTCATAGCAATCATGTGTAATAAACTTACCTTAAAGAAAGGGCATGTCACTCCAAGGAGTTAAAAACTGCTGAGTTGGCTTTGGCAAATGTAAAAGATGGGTGAGCACTGGTGGGCATCAGTTCAGAAAGCAAATGGATCAGGGCTCTGGTTTACTGCTCAGGGAAGAGCAATTGAGTATTTATCAGGGACTGTCATTAGAAGTTGTTGCAGATCATCTGTGTGAAATTATATGATGGTGATACTGAATCTTTACATGCTCAACCTTGGGGCAGAGAATATTGTTTGGAGCGTTTAGCAGTAGACAGCAATGTTACTGTTTCTGCTAAAAAATATACTGAGTTTGTCTTCAGAGCCATTCATTTTTAGTTGCCATAGAAACAGCCATTAGGGCCATTTTATATCTGGCTGACAAACCCCACATTTTCTGATCTCTCTTGCTTTTCTTTCTCCTTTTTTTTTTTTGTTCTTTCATGTCTGATTTTTAGTTCAATGCAAAATGTCTGACACAGACATAATTCCTACCTGAAACACAGGTACAATATCTTTTATTTTTGTCTCTGAAATTCTCCATTGCTCCTAAGATATATGTGCTCAGTTCATAATAAAATTATGCATTTCCACTTGAAAATAAACACAAGTAATAAAGACACACATATAAAACAAAATCACAATTATAGGTACTGTTTTTTTTTCTCTTGCAATAAAGTATGGGGATAATGTTAGGGTGAGATATTTCTTCTAATAGATTCCCAACTGTTCTCCTAGTTTGTTCCTCTTCAGTTATCCCAAATGGATTCCAAACACAGAACAGGAGCATATATTTAGTTACTTGCATTTTAAATTAGTCAAGTTACATGAATTTTTGTGATTGTTTTCATTGATTGAGGTGTCCTTCCACTATTTCTGAAATTTTCTAGTTTGTGGGTTTTTTAATTTAGTAATGATCTCTTATGACTTCACACCTGCAGGAAGAGAAAAATCAATGTTTTTTAAAATGTCCATTCATTTCAAGCAACTCAAGTACACAAATATGCTAAATTTCACCAGTGTTTACTGACTACTGCTAATACTGTAGTGACTGACATTGCAGATGTTCAATTTTCACAAATTCAATAGATTCTTTTGGAAATTTGAACTCAGTTGCCTCCTTTTGATTAAAATAAATACCATGGTACTCTTACTTAACATACAGAGAGAGAGTTCGTGAATATATCATAACATTTGTAAATTCTATAATAAATTCAGATTTTAAGTATTGGAAAAGTGCTAAATATTTACAAGTGTTTTGTGTATTTTCTGTACCTCAAAATTAATTTGGGCTAATTCAGAATGAGATCATCTATGCCAGAAGTTAATTATTCTGTTTGTAATTTTTTTATTCCTAAGATACCCTTAAAATTCCTAAATAAATAACCTTGTTGAGAGTAAGGAATACTTTTCTGCCACTAAGCTGTTAATAGCAAAAGGATGTTCTATTCAGACCCATGAAAACAATGCTGAAGCAGTCCTTGAGAATGGCCTTGAAAACTTCAACTTTGCTGTATGACAGACAAGTATTCTGACAGTAAGCCTGGTGGTGTCAGCTCACCAGTGCACATGGCTTTCATCAATTCATATTCTGCTTATTTGCTTCCCTTTGCGGTGTTTAAATCTAAACCTCTGTCCTGTAACAACTGTAATCAGTGCACACGTAATTGTTTTATGCTGTGGGCAGCAGCTGATGGCTCCTCCTCTGGGGGGAGTCTCTGAATTGTAGGGCAGCAAGGAGCAGGCATGGGAGCTACAATGGTTATTTATTCTGCGGTATCCTCAAGACCAAGCCCCCTGGCTATCTGGGCAGCCTCATGTCCCTGGAGCTCTTAGGGATTGTTGGAAGGAAAACCTGAACCCTTGTTCCTCTCTGCTGTCCCAGCCGGCAGGATGGTCCCTATGAAAGCTGCAGATGAGATGAGAGTGATCCCTGTCCCCTACAGCACTTCTGCAGAGGTGCCTGGCACAGCCCATCCTGCTGCGCCTGCCTGCTGCACCCCAGCACAGCCCCTCCCACGTCAGAGGTACAAATGGGACAGCCTCTCCTCAAAACCTTGGGTGATACCAATGAGACACTCAGCTTCTCTGGTGCAATCCCAGCAGCAGGATAGGGGTTGGGACTTGCAATGCCATCCCTATAGCATAGTGATGAGCTCACAGAGGGCACAGGCATGTCCCCTCTGACCCCTGCTATGTGCTCATGTGAACAGTGCCCAGCAGAGCTGCAGGGACATCGATGAGGGCCAGAGTGAGAAAGTTGGCCTGCTCTTGGAATAAGATACATTGCTTTCCAGTTCCAGACTAATTCTGCTTATTTATAACCCAATAATGATAGATACTGCCCTTCCTGAAATCTGGAAGTGTGCAAGTTTAAAAAAACCCCAAAGCTGAATATTACAGAGGAGGCTTCTCTTCTCTGAAACTGTATCTCTAAATAGCTGAGCTTGAAAAAGAGGAAGCCTGGAGATCAGAGTTGTGCCAGCCTGTGCTCAAAGCACTAAGGCACATACAATACATGAGTGAGCAGTGAAGATTTTATCCAAATTCAGAGCGGCTCTGATATCAGAAGTAAACAGAAACTATGTAACAAAGTTATCCCAGAGCTTAAATTCTCTGAAACATCAAAGAATATCTGAAAGTGATCTTCACGGTGCTGCTCCTTTATTTGTATATGCACATAACCCATTCAGAGAAAGAAAATCTGTTTAACACACTAAACAAGTTTAGGAGGTTTCAGTCAATTTAGAAGATGAGATGAACTACAGAAGGGTATTGCAAAAAATAGATTAATTATGATCTTAATGGTAAAAATGACATTTTGGAGATGTTTTTAAAAAAGGGAAAAGGAAGCTATCAAAAAATAGTATGCAATATAAAGCTGGAAATTCAATCTAATACTTTTTCAGAAGGTAACTGAGCCTTCTGATTAGCAGCTCATATGGAAGTGGATTCAAATGGGGCAATTGAATTTATTATCAGCTTTTGCACTATACTTACCTTCTCTAATACACTTTCCTGCCTTGAGGGTTAGAATATGCATGCCATTTGCAAATCACATCCTGATTAACCATAATTTTCAACCTGGCTCTGAACCAGAGAGTGAACAGTCGAACCAGGAGAATTAGCAGACTGACAGGTAGTTCTAGGGTGAAAAAAGATGGAACACAATGCTCACATGTAGGACCCAAAACAATTGAACACCTATAAAAAGACAGCTCTGAACAAGTGATGAATAATGCTAGCTATTTTCCTACAATAGCTATGTCAGTAGGAGTTCTTGTAGATGTCCTTTGGATGCAGTTTTATATTACACTTAATCCAATCTAACTGTGAGCCGCAACCAAAGGATGAGGTAATATTCTGTCTTTCCCAGCACAGGCTGTTGCTACCTTTGTTGGGAACACAATTGTCTCTTTTCATGTCAGCCTGCAGTTACATAAGAGTTAATAAAACCTGAAATTTTGGCTTCTGAAAGCAATTATGCAGATTTGTGTCTATTTGCCATCTCATTTGGAATATAACATTTTATCTCACCTCCTGTTGGTGCAATTTTATAAATTAAGGCATTTCAGTGGAAAAGATGATTTCTTACAGCTTAGAGTGCACAGAATTCTACCATTTGGATTATTTTACTGGGAGAAAAACAATAAAAGGGTCTGCAGAATAGCTCCAAGAGGCTTTAGAAAGATCAAAGCCTTCAGGACTACAAGAAACAAAACATATTCAATGCAGTTGGACTGACACAGCTAGGAGAGAAGTTTATATAACAAAACATACACTGCAGTTCTCAACTAAGCTGAGGCCTCTTCTGATTTTGTGTACTATCCTGATTAACACAACACTTTTTTATATCTTATCTTTGCGCTTTGATGTTTATGACATTACTGCATGAACAGTTTATGATGATATGGAAATAAAAGTCCAGCTGAAAATTCCTGTACCATTCTCAGTCTTGATTCCTCAGGCAAATTGTACATAAATTTATTTTGTTTAATATAAATATATATTTTTGCGGTGTTGATACTAACAAAAACAGGTTAATGTTTAAAAACACTATTATATTGAAATAGGTTCTGCCACTCTTAACTAAAGTAATGTATTTAAATTTTTTTTGAGGTAATCACATACGACACAGAGGGGTGGGAAAAGAGCTCTCCTCCCCTTTGTCTTGCACCAGGAACATCCTAGTAGAAAATGCTCTGAAATGCTTTGAAGAGGAAGGTGTGGGGAGCTCTGTAGGCTAACGAGACATGCATCACAAAGCCCTCAGAGAACCAGCTGCTGCTTTTATGTTCAAAATGAGGATTATACTTGAATTTGCATCATTAACAGCATAACAGACCAAAGGAACAATATACAAATAAATCAGTTGTCGTGTATCCATGAGAAACAGGGACTTACAGGCTACCTTCTTATATAGAACTGGTACTGCCCCTTTCCCCCCTTCTTTTGGTGTCAAGGGAGCTCCAGCTGTTGTCATCAAATGACAGAACATCCCATGGTGTGAAAGAAGAACTGATGGAAGACACCATGTCATCTGCTGCCATTTGTTCCCATGGTGGGCTATGGGTTTGGAAGGTATGCAATTTCTTCATGAGCAGTGGCTCTTGCTGTCCTCAACAAAACCTGTGAGGACACTTTTCCAAGACCAAGTTGTACTGCCAATAATTCTTTCTCTCATGACCACATTTCTGTCTCAACCCCTGCTTCACCTCAGCCTTCGGAATTTTACTGGGTGAAGGAACGCAACATTTTGTCTGAATAATTTTGATGTATACAATACATAAAGCATTAACATTTTCTGAAGTTGCTCCATTGAGGCACAGTAATTCACAAAGAAGCTATTGATGACCACAAGAAAAAAGAATATGTATTTAGTAAGTCTACTCATGAAAAAACAAAAACACAACAGAAAATAAATAGAACAGCTTGCATAATATTTAGTTTCCCACACTGCTTACAGAGTTTGCTTAGTAACATGCATACAATAATAAAAATTATCATAGCCTATTCTGCAAACAGGCTGTGGGCAATAAATCTAGCAAGTCAAACTATTTAGAAAGACTACAAAATGGAAAAGCCCCCTGAGCAAGAAACACAGTGTAGTGGGGGTCCAAGGGCTTCATTGATCGTCCTTCATTATCTTAAAGAGCAAAGCAGAGGCTGATGTCTTTTCCTGCCTCTTCAAAGGCCCTGGGTGAGGTGCTTCAAATGTTAGTGGTAATCCCTGAGGTGGTTTCTGAGGTAATGATGATGACCTTTTCATTCATATTTCATTTCCTTGCCCTTTTAAACATCATTATTATCTATGGATAATACTCAGATGTATATAAAACATTCAACTGCACACAACCTACTACCTCCTGTGATTTTTTATCTGTTCATTAGGATAGCAAAGCTTAGGTTTTTTTCATTTCAGTAACTTTATTTAGCATGGCCAGAAGTGCTAACAGTCATAGTGCTTCATTTTATTCTGTAGAAGACGGGTAACTAAATCAGTTCACCAGTTCATATTTAAGCAAGTACATGAAGCCAATTAGACCCTCATACTTTAACAGTACTTGCATGCACTGTGAGAAATCCAGAAGAAAAGTGAATCCTCCTTGCAAAACCAACCAACCATTTCATTCACCAGTGACTTGTGCTTTCATAGATGGGAACATGTAAATCATAATTGCAACCAACATTAAAAGTCCAGTTGTCTTGTTTGTTTGCTCCTACCTACCACCTCTAAAATGTTTTTTTTTTTTCAAGCGATACTCAGACCTTTCCCAAAGGGTTCACAATCTGCTAGTTCCTCTAACCAGGAAACTCCAATAAAGAAAACCTTAAATACAGTATTTCTGTCTTTCAGAATTAACAGCAGGAATGACAAAAGATCTGCAGCTGATAAATTTATCATATCAGAAGTTGGATAAAAACCCCAGGAATAAGCAAGCACCTCCATGCCCAAAATATGTCTAGACTGTCAGCAGGTGTGCTCCACAACATATCCCTTGTTTTGGATGTCTAATTTTTTGCTATTTTCTGGTCTATTCATATTTCTTTTTGATGGATGCTTCAGTGTGGGACAGCAAGATAGGCAGGGATGACCCACACACAAGTCCAGGACCCAATATGAAGTTAAGACTCTTTGGATGCTGATCCACACACTTTGAAGTACTTCCAGTCATGAAACAAGAAATTTGAGTCGAGCTAAAAATAACATTTCTATTCATTGCAGTGATGTTTTTACATTATTTTTATTCAGTCTGAGAAGCAAAAGCTTCTTATTGTCAGCTTGTGATAGAGTAAAAAAAGCAGGTTTATTTTTGGATGTGGAACATAATGTACAAAGCGAAACATAATCTATTATGTAGAGCATTATGTGCACTGCGCTTTATGTACCAGGAGATGTTGTTTCTAAAAATCACCTGGAGCTTAAACATGGATCTGGGTAACAGGAACATTCATTCAAAATTAATTTGAAGCTGTCTTGCAACCCTAACAGTCCTGAATGCATAACAAAAAAACCCAAACAAAAAACCTAACACCGAAAAAAAGAACAATGCTTGATTTGACACTAATTATCTTCACTTTGTGATGTTAAAACAGAGCTCTGTAGCAGCACAGTAGAGCCCTGGCTAAGCGCAGTTCGGCGTGCGCCTGTTTGGTGTCCTTTCCGCACGTTTCACTGCGCTCCTGAGCCCAGCGCGCCCCTGCTTTGCAGACGTAGCCCTGTGCTCATTTTTCAGACTTTAATTACGGTCCGTGGCTGCTGAGCATCCAACGCGCTTTGCCTCTGCCGGAGCTCCCTTCCTCGGAGCGAGGCAGTGCAGAACACGAGCCCGCACCCCGCAGCGCCGACACGGGCCTCACCCACGCGCATAGAAGAGCCCCGCCGAGCACGGCCGGGCCGGGCCGGGCCGGGCAAAGCGTGAGGCGGCCCCGGCGGGCGGGGAGCGGCCGAGGCGGGGCGGGGGAGCGTGCCGGCCCCCGCAGCCGGCGGAAGCCCCGCCGCGCCGCCGCGGAAGTGACGCCGCGCTCCACCTCCCCGCTCCCTCCCCCTCCCGGCGGCGGCTCGGGAGCCGGGCGCGGCTGGCGGCGGCCCCGGGCGGGACCATGGCGGACGGCGTGGACCACATCGACATCTACGCCGATGTGGGCGAGGAGTTCAACCAGGTACGCGCGGCCCGCGGGCGCGGCCTCTCCGCTCCGCTTCCCTCCCTCGCCCGCCTTCGCCGCCGCGCCGCCTGCAGGGCCCTCAGCGCGGCGGCCGCGCCGCCGCCATTGTTCGGGCGCTCCCGCCGCCGCCGAGCGCGGGGCTGCGCGGGGCCGGGGCGGGCGCGGCCTCACGCCCGGGCCGCGGGTGCCGGCGGCGGGCCCGGCTGGGCGGAGAGCGCGCCGGGCGCTCAGAGGGGCTGCTGCCCGCGGGCTGGACGCGCCGGGGGCGAGAGCCTTCCTTCCTTCGCTCCCTCGCTTCTTACCAACCTTCCACCCTCTCTGCCTTGCCTTCTCAGGGGCCGCTCCAGAGGGCTCTCCCGCGCCGGCTTGGCGGACGGGACCCTCTCGGCTGCGGTGGAGAGAGCGGCCCCTTCCTGCTGGCGGCGGAGGGGAAGCGCTGCCATTGTTCGCAGATGAATCAAAAAGCCGCCGAGCGGTGGCTGTTTCTCGGCCGCGCTTTGCGGGGGAGGCGGAACTAGTGCGGCTTTATTCTGCAGCACTGAAAAAGTATCCTGCTTTCTATATTTCCTTTTTTTGTTTTTCTTCGTCGTTATCACGTTCCATTTTAAAAAGTTGCGCAAGCCTTTTTTGGAGACGAGTTCATATTTTGTTGAGGAAAAGCGGATGAAAAAAACAGAACTTCTCTGGATTATTAGTCCGCTCTTCTAGTCCTTTTTTTTTTTTCTCCTCATCTTTACCAGATAGTCGTGTACCACCTTTTCTACCGAAACACGATGTTTGTATCAGTTTTGCATGCCATCTGTCCTGTTAGCGAGTCCTGCACTTCTCCAGGTTGAGTTGCCCCAGATTGATTTGTTCCTGCTCTAGAGCATAAATAGCTGAGAACAACTGCACTTTTATGCACTTACAGGGCTCAGCTGCATGCCAGCTTGCCCTGCAGAGAACTGGTAAATAGGTAATGGTTTTGGAATTCACAGGTAATTTGTAACTTTCTCAGAAGACTTTTTCTTCAGATATCAATCAATACAGTAATTCTAAGTATTAGTTATCTCATAAAGGTATATTATGAGAGAATGTCATACTAAGAGGAGATGATGAAGAGGACTGATTTGCTGTTAGTTTGTCTGCATGTGAAGGTTTCTCCGTTACAGATGAAGATCCATTATGTGAATTTAAATGGGAATGAACCCTAGGACAACCACCATTCAGCAGAAGAGTACATTTTTTGAGATTCTGTGATAACTTGAGCTTGGTTTAATCAATTCTAGGTTAAACTGATAACAAATCAAGTTTTTCAGGGAAAAAAACCTCATTTGAATCCAGTAGTGTTTGTGTAAATTCGTGTCTGCAGAAGCCCTCAGAGTAGAATAGTTGTGTGCTGTAAGTGTAGTGTAGAGAGGTAGTGCCAGAAAAAAATAGATGGGAATGATCTGCTTCACTCACATGGTCCTGGTCTACTCAGATTGTTGCTGGTGTTGATATTCTCTATAGCTATGGTGGTATAAATGAAGAGAGTCTAGTGGTAATTTAGTTTAGTTAATTCCAGGAGGCAGGGAACCCTTTTGCATTTTTCGCTGTATTTGCCCCAGTTGTTTCCCTTCTGGGTTTGCATTTCTGCCGTCTGTTGCTTCAGTTCATGAATCTTGCAAAATATAGGGCAGGAAGGTGAGAAGAGGCTAGTGCTGTTTTTCCATCAGCTTGACTTTGGGATTTTGTTTGTTTGTTTTTGGGGGGTTTCTTCTGTGTTTTTGTTTGTTTTACACATCCCCCAAAATTGCTGTTCATTCTTTTCCAAACTTAATTTTTGTGACTTTCTATTTAAAATAATGTTGTTGACCTGAGCAGGTCCTGTGACAGCATAAAAGTTTTACTGTGAGAGATTGACGCCTCTGCACTTTCCCATTTCCTTCTGTCATATATGAAATAAGGCAAGTCGTTGTATCAGTTATTACCTCTTAATTCTGACATCATGGCATAAGGTTGTCTCGAAACTTTTATTCATGAATTACTGTTCCTTATTTGAAGCTGACAGCTTAAATGGATAAAATGGAACACAGTTGTGTGGATGTATGAAGATGACAGTTAAGAAAATGCTTTAGGGAGAAAGTGATTTGCATTAATTTGTTTATGTAGAGGGCATTTTGCAGAACAGCATATTTGTAAAGAAAAATTGGCTTTATGTGTTAAAGCAAGGAACTATTGTTTTTTGATTTTGTTACACTCCATTAATGTGACTTACTAATATTTGTTTGAATTGCACTATAGAAACCCTTTCCACTGGTTTTGGCAGTAACAGGGACTGAGCAATATACCGTGGAGCTTTGCTGCTTTTCTGGATGTAGTATGTAACTGTATTTATACCCAAGCTGGGACAAAACTTGTTTGCATCTGGAGTTAACCCTTTATTTAGGACTTGTGACAGAATAAACTTCCCTTGGTTGTTTTGTCTTGTTCTGGGCATCAAGGTACTCATCCTTGAGGCTATTCTGAGATTTTTTTAATGCCTTTTTTCCAAGAGAAGATGGGGAGGGATGTTCTGCTTGATTAGCGCTAAATGAACCATAGGTTATAAAGGTGAAATAAAGACCACAGAGCCATGGATTTACAAGCTGGCTAAGATGCATGACAACCGTAAACTGTCTTGTGTTGATTGTAATGAGCTGATTAGCTTGATATCAGATCTTTTAGTGAAAATGCATCTTTCCTATTCCATCTGAAGCTCATTGTCTGTCAGTGTTGCCTCTTACTTGTTTATTAACTTATTGTTCAATCATATTCCTATTTTTTATCCTTGGGCTAACAGCTTTAGTCAATTTGGCTCTGACCAGTTACATTTTTTTAAATTGTGTTTTCTTTTTTTTCCTCTTTTTCTTGGAGAACTTGGTTGAGTAATTTTTCTTTTTTTTCTTCTAAGCTGGCTTCCCCATCCAACAGTCTTTTCTATTTATTTAAAGTCTTATTTTGAGATGATAGCCTCATAAATGTAGTACTACTGCATGCATTCTTGTGACCTGTTAGAATAGGTATTGCATGGAATATTTTACCTTGAGCAGCTCCCTACATGTTGCACATCTTGCTCTTCAAGAGCCCTTCTCTCTCGAGGGCAGAAGACCTTCAGTAAGGTTGGGGTGCTTTAGCAAATATTAAGATGTGGTGTTATACACAAAACTCTAGAGTATTGCTGCATGATACTGAGAAAATAAGGAGCTTTTGCGGGACACCAGTTTGGGTCTGACTTGAGGCTGTCTGCCACTTTGGCCAGCAAACTGGGTTGCTTTCTTACGGTTGTGAAGATTTGACCATGCGTTGTCAAGTTTCTTGATGTTCTGATCAGCTTTGCATTTCCCATGCTCTGGAGGTTTTTTCCACATGGGTTCATGCATGTAGTTAAACAGTAAAAAACTTTTTATTATACACATGTATACATATAAAAATCTTTCTGATCAGGAAGAGGATGCAAAAGAATTTAAGGATATCTTATTTTAAAGCTGTGGAAAAAGTGCTTGCTTTGTTTATACTCTTAATGAATAAACTTGAATAGTTGCATTGTGGATATGTCTAAACATGCTTGTAGTGTTCTCTTTTGATATTTAAATGCTAACAAATTAGGAATGAAAGAGTTTTGACTTCGTATTTTGTAACTGGATAATAAAAATGATTTAGATGGAATAATGAGTTAAGAGGCTAATTATCTGAAAACTACAATATCTTAGGAATGTGTTAGTTATTGTCTTGACTTCAGATCTGTAACACAAAGGAAATTTGTGTGTGTGTGATGAATAATAAGAGCTAGCATTTAGTGGCCAGTTAAAGCCAGTTATTTAAAGCAGCCTTTATATTGGGAAGATAGGTGTCTTATCGTGGGAGGAGATGGACACATTGTAGTATAATAAATTTCTACTCAGAAGGGCTGTCCTGGTCATAAAAATCATAAGCTGCAGATCTGCATGTGTTATAAAACGTATGCATAATATGTTTTGGCATATGCATTTTGTTAGTTCTGCTGAAAGGAGCCCTGGGAAGACATAACTTCTGTACATTGGTAAATATCAAACTCCAGAAAAACTTGAGACCTTCGTATCTGGCACTTTTTAATTTTGTTTTAATGTGAACAGTGATACTACATATGTTTAGTTTATATTTTTGGCTACCTGTGAATTTTTAATTATTCTTTGTAACTCTGTAATTACTCTGCAATTTTTAGTTATGAGGGACCAGGTTGCTTAAATTTTAGTGCTGTGCCAGTTGTAGAGTCAAGAGCATTTGGGCCTGTAAATGTGAATCCTGTGGTCTAACAAACTTGTCCGCTGTGCTGGATGTTTTTGCCATAGGCAGCTTGCTATTTCAGAAATATCAAAGGCCACCTTTTTTGTTAAGGTTCCAGTTTGTGTGTTCAGACAGTTAATCAAGACCGGAAAGATTTTTGTTTATGTCTTTAGCTTGTTATTCTTGGGGACCTACAAACTTTTTTTTTTTCCTTTTTTTTTTTTTTTTTTTTTCTTTTTTTTCTTTTTTTTTTTTTTTTTTATTAAAGTGAGAATGCCACCATATGTTTAGAGTTTTTGGCCACAAATTTTGTAACTTGAGAGAGAAAAAAAATGGTAAAGGAGAAGCTGGATAGTTTAGTTTCATTCTTTTTTTTATTTCCAGAAGTAACAGTAAATATTTTTCATGACACTTTATTTACCTAAGTGATTTTTTTAATGTGGTTTTTGAGGTGTAAGTTAGTGTTTAACTCTTAAACTGGACAAAGGTCTGCAGAAAAAGCAAGTCTTAACAGCTGTATGGACAGCTTAAAGAAATTTTGCTTAACAACAAAAGCCATTTCCAAAACAGCACTTGTAAAGAGTGGTTCTCTGCAACTCAGAGGAGTATGACTACTAAGTTCCAAAAAAGAAATAACATTTCTTTTTTGCTTATTTGTCCCTTCTGGACATGAAGTTCCTTGTGCTTATGCCTTTCGTATTGGAATGTTTCACCCAATACCACTTATTAGCAGAGAATGTGGAATTTCAGTCCTGGTTTTCCAGAGAAAATGATGAAGTATTTCAGACTTTGGTCTAGTTAAAACATAGACTTTGGAAATGCATTGCTGTCTGATTTGGTTTTAGAGGGGGCCAGAACAGCAGTGCTCACTTTGTTTCTTAGCATGTTTGTCTGCAAGATTGTGAATTACAGTAATTGAGCAGAAATAATTTCTCCTCATGCTTGATGTCCTTCTTGTAGCTAAGGAAGTTGGAGGAGGTCAAAATTGGTTCCTGATACAGGCAGAGCATTTGTTTAAATAGCTGAGACTGAAGAAGTAACACTTCTTGTACTTTTTTTCATTTTCTGCATCTAGGAAGGGTGTGTTTAGGTAAATTTCCACAGAACACATATGAAGGAGAAAGGGTTGTTGGATCTTGTGCAACATCCACCAGGACACCTCTCTTCTGTCTACACCTGGAGTTGCTGGTTCAGATCATCCTTAATCATCTAAGCACACACCTTGCTGACAGATCGGTAACTGAATGAATTCCATGCTGGCTGCAAAACCAGCACGATGTAAGAAGAGATTATAGTGAACATCATCAGGTTTTCTCTTGTGTTTTATTTATTTAAATTAAGACACTGATGCTATTGGGCACTTTGCCTGCCCTGCCCTCTCTCAATTGCATGCATAGTCTACTGCCTTAATAATTCTCTCCATCCACTGATGGTGACCTGAAAGCCTATGTGATAGAAAAGAGCTGTTTCAGAGTAGTTTCTTGTCACTCAGTGAGTGCAGCAGAGCTGTGGACTGCTGCCCACTCCGGTATTTTGGCAATGCTGATCTCAGAGAGATAGGTCAGTGTACATACATGTGCTGTAAGATTGGTGATTGCCTGTTTGCATCTGTTTACCAAAACTAAATTCTACTTCCTTGAAGTCATCATTCATATACACAGATGACTAGAATTACTGCACATTTCACAGAGGACTTCCTTAATTGCCTTGTGACAGCAACCTTAATCTAGCTGCAAAATGTCATGTTTAGGCCTGTCTCAGGCAGTTCTATGAACCTGATTTCATTAGCTATGGTGATAGGAGGAATCTAACTGAGAACTGAACAGACTAGGTGAAATATGAAACCCTTATTTTATAGTGATACGCTTACCTTAAGAAAGAGAGATTTTTCTATTGAAGTTCAAAGTGTATTGGGACAGCGCAGTTTACTGAGGATTAAATCTACTTGATTGACAATGCCAAAACTCAGTTTAC
Organism: Acanthornis magna; assembly: GCA_036785705.1. NCBI lineage: Eukaryota > Metazoa > Chordata > Aves > Passeriformes > Acanthizidae > Acanthornis > Acanthornis magna. The sequence goes on from JAWUZG010000001.1 coordinate 31,292,619, forward strand.
CTGGTTGGTTTTTTTGTTGGTTTTTTAAAAAAGTGAATATTATTTATTTTAGTTACACTTTTTGTGTGTGAGCAGTAGTTGATAATATTTTCATCTTTTCAAGACAGTGGATGTTTTGATGATGGTTGTGAATATATCGGGTTTACAGCAAACATTGCTAGCTTTGTAGCCTGTGTTTTGTGGAATCCAGTTTGGTTCTCTCTAGCTGCCATATTTACCTTCAACTATTCTGTCTAGGATGCTTCTGTGAGTTTCTAGATACAAATTCAAAGTGGATGTTGACAATCTCTGATATCAAAACCTGGTGAGGCAGTTTCTGTTCTGGAGCAGGGTGTGAGAGTCCAGTGTATAAACTGGGGGGAGTTGGTTCAGAGGGGCGATTGCTGTGTGTGGATTGGCTGGACATTGGTCAGCAGGTGGTGAGCAGTTGTATTATGCATAACTTGTCTGTTTTGTGCATTATTTCATCTCTTTTTGTTGTCTCCGTTTTCATCATCGCCATTAGTACTTTCATATTTTACTTTATTTCCATTATTAAGCTGTTCTAGTCGCAACCCACACATTTTACCTTTTCACCGATTGTCTTCCCCTGTTCCACAGGGTTTGTGGGGTGGAGTGAGCAATGCCTGTGTGGTACTTACTTACTAGCTGGAGTTTGTCCACGATAGTCCTTTTTTTGTCACCCGTCGTGGGACTTGACAGGTTGAGAGAACAACAAATCTGACTAGAATGTGCTAGAACAAATTTGTTATAAGCATTCGTTATATTAGTTTAATAGTCACTGGACACAATGTTGATTTTATGTTCTCAGCTGTTCTGCTTGTTCTCAGGGCGCCATTGTTTAACTCCTTCCTTACAGTGTTTGCTCCCTGTTGTGCTGTTCATCACCCATGGGAGCTGGTCTCAGGTTATTGTGTTGTACTTTAACATAAGCAATCTGGTCTAGTGGAAAATATTCGTGCTCACAGCAGGGGGCTTGGAACTAGATGATCTTTAATGTTTCTTCTAACCCTAACCATTCAATGATCCTGTGAACACTGGCATATGATATGACAGAATTGCTGGTTGTGAAAGTAATCTCTTATTTGCTCTGCCATCATCTTAGTAGTTTGTAAGCGATCTATGGAAACTATTAATGATTAAACCTTTTACTTTTTGTCCTCTGAGAGTTAACCTATGGGGGAGACATGATTCCGTATCTTCCCCTTCTCTGCCAGACTAATTACAATAGCTCTTGAAAATTTTGAATATCCTTGGGATGTTGAAACAAGCATGGCCCTATGGCCAGGAACCATGATTGTGTGCCAGATCTTGTTTAGGGTTAAGTAACTATTTGCAGCTACTCAAACCCTGTGACAGGCACTGTGGCTACTCAGACCTTGGTGGCAGGTGCTGCAGCTGCTTAGACCCTTAAAATGGGTGATGCAGCAGAACCAGAGCACCAACCCCTGCTGGTATCAGTCACCCCTTTTCAGCAGGAGAAATGGACACTAGAGAGCTCGTTTAGTAAAGGAGAACAAAGCAGGGCCACCGCAAGAATGGGAGGAAGAGGCAGAACAAGAGGGAGCCACTCAATCCCTATCCCTGGGAGAGCTGTGGGATATGGTAAAAGATTTCAGCTGTCAGCCAGGTGAGCATGTGATCAGCTGACTGCTCCAGTGCTGGGTAAGAGGGCTAGGCTAGTAGCCTGGAATGAGAGGGCAGGGAAACCAAGCAGCTGGGAGCACCTTCTAGGGAAGGGGGCATTGCCAAGGCAATTGTCAATGTAAAGGACCACAAGTCTTCAGCCTCTGGGCGGTGACTCCTGCGGAATGTGAAGGAAAGACATCCCTTCAAGGAAGATGTTCTATGTCACCCAGGCAAGTGGGCCACCACAGAGGTATCCAGTACCTTTGTTATGATCCAGACAATGTGCAGTCACCCAAAGAACCAGAAGAATTCCAGTGCATGTGACCCATGTGGCAGAAAATTTTACGGAGCACACCATTGTCATATGCTGGGTTTGCAGGAGTGTATGGATCCTGTGGCCTTGCACATCAGGCCCACAGGAGTGTAAGGCTCTAGTAACCACCAGTGCATGGGGTACCCCAATGCCATCCAGCTCTGCAGGGGCAGAACCCATTTCTGTTTCTGGAGAGAGAGAGTGGGATCCCAACAGATGACTGTATTGGAGGCTGAAGTGAGCCAGACTGGGAATGTGTGGCAAAAGCACCCCACTGTGTCTGACCGAGAGGTTCTGTGCATCTGGCATAGAGTGTCTCAGGAGAGGGTATTTCAATGACCCAAAGGGGTACTGGTGGGTGTTCAGTACCACTGCCTCAGAAGCAGAGGAAGTTAAGCGTCTGCCTGCCTTGCCTGGTCTCTCAGATGACTCTTCTGTTGTGGGGTTGCTGAAGGTCAGAGGATGGGTGCTGATTGCTACCACAGCATTGCACTGGCAGCAGCATCGCACGAACTGTGACTCCCACCCACAAGCTGATTTAAAAACTGGAGAATCAAGCAGTGATCAGCAGGACCATATGGCCAGTGTGAAAGTATAATGGAGAGCGGAGACTAACCGTGAACTATTGTGGCCTGAATGCAGTCCTGCTGTGGCTTAGTGCTGCCGTACTGGACATGCTGGAACTCCAATATGAGCTGGAGTCAAAAGCTGCCAAGTGGTTTGCCACAATTGATATTACTAATGCATTGCAATACCTTTGACAGGCCACAATTTGCTTTCACTTAAAGGAGTGTCCACTAGAACTGGAATCCAGCGCTGCAGGGGTGGAAACATAGCCGTACCAATTCTGTGGACTGATCCAGACTGCATTGGAACAGGGGGAAGCTCTGAAACACCTGCAATACGTTGATGATGTCATTGTGTGGGGCCATACAGGAGCAGAAGTTTTTGAGAAAGGGAAGAAAATAGTCCAAATTATTCCAAAAGCTTATTTTACCATAAAACAAAGATTGAGTATTTAGGAATAAAATGGCAAGATGGATGTTGTCTGGTGCCAATGGGTGTGATCAACAAAATAGCAGCAATGTCTCCATAAACTAGTAAGAAACAAACACAAGGTTTCTTAGGTGTTGTGGGTTTTTGGAGAAAGCACATATACCAGATTACAGTCTGATTGTAAGCCCTCTCTATCAGATGACCTGGAAGAAGAATGATTTCAAATGAGGCCCTGAGCAACAACAAGCTTTTGACCAATTAAATGCGACATAGTTCATGTAATAGCTCCTGGGCCAGTCTGGGCAGGGCAAGATTTAAAAATATGCTCCATACTGCAGCCAGGGCAAATGACCCTACCTGGAGTGTGGCAGAAAGCACCAGGGGAGACTCCAGTCCATCTCCAGTCCTCTCTCTTTTGGAATTGGGGATACAGAGTGTCTGAGGCCTGCTATACTCCAGCTGAAAGAGATACTAGAATCTAATCAAGGGGTTTGAGCTGCCTTGGAAGGGATTGGTGATGAAGCACAGCTCCTTCAGCTCCACAGTGACTTCCAGTGCTGGGTAGGATGTTCAAAGGGAGAGTCTTCTCTACAAGTCGTACAGCTGGTGCTACATGAAATAAGTGAGTTGCAGTGATCACACAATCGAGCTCAAATCGGAAATTCCAGTTGCCCGAGTATCTTGGATTTGGACAAAGATTTGAATCTTGGACAAAGATTTCGGAATGACGCCAGAGGCCATGTGCTGAAGGGGCCCCACTGCATAACAAACTACCACAAAATGAGATGCAATATACCTTGTTTACTGATGGGTCCTGCTGTATCAGATGGATGAGCGTCATGCCCACTACATAAACTGATGGGAGTTGGTTGCAAGGGGTTGATCACTTCTCAGGGACTGGAGGTTTATTTTGTTTCCATTTTTAAGCTGTTCTTAGCCCATGGGTTTTAACCTTTTTCTGATTTTTCTCCCCCATCCCATGGAGTGATTGGGGAAGAAGTGAGTGAGCAGCTGTGTGGTACAGTTGCAGTCTGGGATTAAACCATGACACTTGTGCTTTCTCATATATACAAGTTCTGGGAGTAGGGCTTGTGGATTTTTGATTTCTGCTTGTACTACAAGGGCAGAAGTATTGCAATGGAAAACAATGGCCAGAAGTATTTTTTCCACATAGGTTTAGAATATATTAGGAGTCATAAGAATTTTGTATGTTTTGATGTGGATGAAACTGGGGCTTAGCTTTTCAGCAGGGATGTTATGTAGGTGTTGGGTCAGACTTAGTGTGTCTGTGCAACACACAGTAACACGCAGTTTTCACAACTTTTTGCTTCAATAAGTTTTAAGTGTAATATTATTTATAATCAAGGTGTCTTTTTTATTTTAGGAGGCTGAATATGGTGGGCATGATCAGATTGATTTATATGATGATGTAATTTCTCCATCTGCAAATAATGGAGATGCTCCAGAGGATCGTGATTACATGGATTCTCTTCCACCATCTGTTGGGGATGATGTAGGTAAAGGAGCTGCACCAAATGTTGTCTATACGTATACTGGAAAGAGAATTGCCTTGTACATTGGAAATCTCACTTGGGTAAGTATCTTACTGCTGTTTAGTTGTAGATAAGAATTTTAATTATGGACATAACTATTCGTAAAATCTTTTTGCTTCAAAATGTTTTATATGAAATACTATGAGTACAAAAAATCAAATGGTTCTGTTTTTGTTATTGGTTAGTTTTCTTTAATTTTTATTTGTGGTTGTGGGTATTTTTTTTCCTTTTACCTGAAGTTTGGTGAGCCTGTCTGGAGATGTTGTTATGTCTTAAAAAATCACGAAAGGCTTCAGTAAATATAAACTTCATAAGTCTGTAATGTTTTAAGTGTTATGAAGGAATATTTGTGCTACTATGTTCTTAAGGTTTTCAGAGAACCAAATGAAAGAAGAGAACAAGTTTAAACTATTAAATACTTCGTGCCTGTAAATACTTAAAGGTTACTAAGCAAACCCCATTTTTAGTAAACTCTTGCTGAAGCTTTTAGTTTAAAAGGAGGTTGAAGTTTCTCTGGGATTTACTTGAAATTACTTTTCACATTTTGCAGGGCCTTTTCCATCAGCAGTGACTCTTACAACATAACTGTTTTCAAGTATTTGTCTTGAGGCTCGTTTCTCTGTCCAAGAAGAACAGGTTTATGATAACTCACTGAACTGCGGTCACCCTTAAGACAATTACCTTTGTTAGAATTAAAGCATTTTAAAATCAATTGCAGTTAAGTAAACAGTGCAAGATCTGGTCAGTAGCTGAATTAAGTGGAGCTTTTATCTGTTTACATGAAATAAGTTTCTTTTCGAGGTCCACATATGCAAAATTCTTATTTGAGTTTTTTTCCCTTTCTGGTTAATTTCTTACTAGGACTAAACTTGAAAAAGAATTCTTTATGGGTGTTTTTTTCCTTAGTTATTACAGTATTTCAGGAGCTAATAGGTAAGTAAAAGACCTGTTGACTTAAGTTATCCCATTATGAAATACAGGTATTGGTAAAATGTGCATTAATTAACTAAACTAATAGTTGAACTGTGAAATAAAAATGACTACTCCAAAAGTCAGAATATATTGACAGCTTGAATAAAGTATTCCTCTGGATCAATTTCACACACGCACACACACAAAAAAATCCATGGAAAATTTAGTTGCCCTTTATTTGGTGTTTTAGATAAGCTCTCATAGTTGAATATTAAAAATATTTTTCAGTGGACAACAGATGAAGACTTAACTGAAGCAGTTCATTCACTGGGGGTAAATGATATTTTGGAGATAAAATTTTTTGAAAATCGTGCTAATGGCCAGTCTAAAGGGTAAGAACTTGTCATTTGTTTTTTCTGTATGTGGACTGAAGTTTGGGAGGGGAAGGAGTTCTCAGTTTTCATAATTGTCAGTCTTTGAACTTCTAGTCTTTGCCTTTTGGTCCAGAAATGATTTGGCATGTAATTTCATGCTAATGACTTAAATTTCAGGTATCAATTTTTGTGATGGTACTGTGTGTCTCATTATTTTGTGAGTTAAAGCTTGTTGGTTGTCTTCATTTAAGACTATTCCTGTGTTTCAGTTGGCATGGTGGTGATGGCTTGTTTTTCCTCAGTGTAAATACTGTTCCCCTACATTCATTATTAAAACTTTATTTACGTCTTTATTTTCCATTAGCTGTTAAAAGTAAGTGCTTGAGCCCATTTTTCAATGACAGCCTAAATTTCATTGCATGAATGTGTCTGTCTCTTTGGCAGTAACGAGCACACAGTGTATGCTTAATAACCTGGTCATATGAATTCATTATGTGATCTGTTAATAGTCGACCAAAAAGCTGCCTTTATTGTGATATATTTTGATGCATCTTGCTCTTTTGGGTTTTTCTTTTATGTTCTAGAACAAGATTTTTTATTTGTTCTGAAAACGACTAAGACCTGTGAGACAGTTTCTCTGTCTAGTTTTCAAGTATTCTTTTGCTCACTGTGTGTCATCTTTTTCATGAGGTGTCAGGATGTTGGAAAATGGAAAAATTGTGGTGTAACATTTCTCGTTTCCTTTCAGGTTTGCCCTTGTGGGTGTGGGATCGGAAGCATCCTCCAAAAAGTTGATGGATTTGTTGCCTAAAAGAGAATTGCACGGGCAGAATCCTGTTGTAACTCCGTGTAATAAACAGTTTCTGAGTCAATTTGAAATGCAGTCAAGGAAAAGTAAGCTTTTCTTTGGTGCTGTCTTGGAAAAGCAGAGAAAGTAGAATGGCAGCTTTTTAGCTCAGCATCTTATAATTTCTACACAGTTTAAAATAGCTATAAAATACTTAGAGTCCAGGTTGATGAAGTTGTATCTTTGTTTAAAGAAATCACTTGATACACTGAAGAGCTGCTGCATTCTGAAAGAAGGTTGCAGCTTTTTGCAACTCTTGTCTTAACAGCTGGAGATGCTTTCTCAATTTCTTGTGGATGTAGTTTTTTTTAAAAAAGCACAAGAGCATTTAAAAATCTAACATTTGTAGACAAAGTGGACTAAATTTCAATGTGTGGACCATCTGTACTTATGACAGAATGGTGAAGAGGGGTTCTGTGTTGTACTTAAGCACCATGTCTTATGTTTCCCAGTCCTTATCATTTGGGGCCTTGGGCTTCATTGAAGGAACGATTGGCAGTCTCTCCAGGTCCTCTTCCTTTAGTATGGGGCATAGTATTTTAGCAAAGAACGTCCTCCTGCTGAAATGCGTTGGGTACGGGGAACAAGTTGGGGCTCATAAGGTCATGCTTTAGCACTGCATGAAACTTCAGATGAAGTGTTGAAGTGCTTTAACCTGTTTTGATGTATGTAATGACACTTTGCTTTTCCATTGCAGCCACACAGTCAGGTCAGATGTCTGGGGAAGGTAAAGCTGGTCCCCCGGGAGGAAGCTCAAGAGCAGCGTTTCCACCTAGTAATAGAGGTCGGGGCCGTTTTCCAGGTGCCATTCCAGGTGGAGACAGATTCCCTGGACCGGCAGGGCCAGGAGGGCCACCACCACCTTTCCCAGGTAAAATTATTCCTATATGGAGTTTCAGTCTTACTTGTGTTTTCTTGTTTCAATGTGGCATACTTACTTGGGAAATGGTAAAGATCAAGGCAATTCAGTAATGAGTCGTAATCAGTGTTCACAGCTGGATTGTAGGATTTGGCTGTTCCTTTGTTGAAATTCAACAGGACTTTAGTACTTACTGAATTTGATAGCAAGATAATAGCTTTTTTAGATACATTCTTTATACTGTGTTAATATACATATCTTTTAAGTATGAAAAAGTTAAATAGATCATGTTAGCAAGTACATTTGGCTTTAGTGTAGTGTAGTTCAGAATTTCTGATTTGCTGTATTGTGCTGAGAATGCCTGTGTTGCAGAGTGTAAAGTAACTACTTTCCATACTGTAGTACAGGCTTGCACATGATCAGAAATTCAGCTTTGATTCCTGTCCACTGGCAGGTCAGTTAGTTGGCACTTAAAATACCAGAAATTTGAAAAGGAGGTCTTCATGTTTAGTTAGGTATCTGATATAGAAGAAATCTGTTAAACCATCAGGTTTGCACTGCAATGAAGTTCTTTTTTCAGCTGGCATGTTTTTAGTAAATGTCATTCAGTAATAGATTGTCTACCAACAGTCCAAGGGACATAGTCAAATTGAAAAACCAGGAAAGAGAATCTAAAAGGTTTGGATACTGCATTTACATTACTTTCTCCAATATGGCTTCTCAAATATTTTTCATATGTATTTTATCTTAAATCCTGTATGAAAGACTAGCTGCAGTAAGATGGAATGTTTTCTAGCTTTTGTAATCTTTTTGTGGTTTTTGGAAACAACAGCAGGTGATTAAGTGATTGAGGAGGGGAGTTGTCAGTTTTCAAGATAATACTGTTCTCTTTAGCTATCTCTAGATATCTAGTATCAATAGATACATATAAGTTAAAAATTTTCTAAGCTACTGGCCCCAAAGTGGGAACATGCATGTCCTGTACATGTTGCACAATGTTCAGGGAGGGAGGGTTGCTTTTTTTTTTTTTTTCTTTGTCAAAGTTTTTAAGAATAAAAAAATGGAAACATTTTAAAGGATTTTATTTCCTTGTATTTATTCACTCAATTTTGTTTGTTTTTTATTTATTTTTTATTTTAGCTGGACAAACTCCCCCACGTCCACCCTTAGGTCCTCCTGGCCCACCAGGCCCACCAGGCCCTCCACCTCCTGGTCAGGTCCTCCCACCTCCATTAGCTGGACCTCCTAATCGTGGTGACCGTCCACCACCACCAGTTCTGTTTCCAGGACAGCCTTTTGGTCAGCCTCCACTTGGGCCACTTCCTCCAGGCCCTCCACCACCAGTTCCAGGCTATGGGCCACCACCAGGTCCACCACCACCTCAGCAGGGTCCACCTCCACCTCCGGGTCCATTTCCCCCTCGTCCGCCTGGCCCTCTTGGGCCACCCCTGACTCTTGCTCCTCCTCCACATCTCCCTGGGCCACCTCCAGGTGCTCCACCACCAGCACCCCATGTGAATCCAGCTTTCTTCCCCCCACCTGCCAATAGTGGCATACCTACTTCAGACAGCCGTGGCCCACCTCCGACAGATCCATATGGCCGACCTCCACCATATGACAGAGGTGACTATGGGCCACCTGGAAGGTGAGTTCTTTTGGTCTAATGTGCTTGGGTAGCAGATTTTACTCCTCTGCTGGAAGCATTTGATTTTTCCCTTTTAATGCAAATGTTAGGAACAATTAGAAGCAGGGCCAGAAGGGATCCCACCCATCTTGTCGTTTGCCCCTTTTAACTTCTCCAGGGGAATAAATCTGAGAAACGTGTTTGCAGCAGTAAGAAACTCCTGAAATGCAACACCAGTAATCTCACTTTGCTTTTTCAGCTCTGAACTGTTTGTTTTCACTGTATTTGGCAGTGCCATCATTCCATGTGTTCTACATGTAAACTTATATATCACTACTTATGCAGCACCTTCTGGTTGTGCTTCTGTCTTAACTTGAAATTCTGACTTTTACCTGTATCATTGTGCTTTGCAGGCTGCCTTTTAAGAATGCTCTGGAGTTTTCCTTTATGAATATGTGCATATGTTGAGGTCATACCAAGCTCATACCATTTTCATCTTTCAGCAGCATTGCTTGTCCCTTTTCTCTTCAGAATTTAATTAAACCTCAGTGTTGGTCTTAAAAGCCAGGTGTGAATTTACTGCAAGACTTTTACCTTCCTTTCCTATCAAGATGTTTCTGCTTATTTGGTGCAATCTTGCTGTGTTTGTAGCAGTGGCTTTTCTTATGGTTAATCCTATCTGGGACAGAGTTCTTAGATCTCTGACTTGACTTGTCAAGTTTTTCACATCTTGTTTGAAACATCTTTTTCATCTGTGATTTCAAGCATCTCTGTCTTGCTGCTGTTTCTTGATTTTCACCATATTTGTATTTGTCAAAAATTTTGGCATAAATTTTAAGAGACAATTTTACATAGTTAGATTTGAATTTTTCAGTAGTAATTTTACTGCTAGCATGAGACACACTTTTCTGGCTCAAAATGTTTTCTGCAAAGATGCTTTGCTTTGACTCTTCTTTTACCACAAAGTTTAAACCCCCCCAAGCATTTGTACAGACAATGTTCATACAAAAAAAAAACCTATAGAAATTCAAGTATTTGGCTTAATTGCCTGAAGTATAATAAGACTATAAGGTGTTGGGTGTTTTTTGATGGACAAAATCAAGGTTGTCTGCAGTTTATAGAATGTCTGGGGAGGGAAGGAGTGGGAATAGGACAGTATAACTTACTGTCCAGTATTTTCATTAATAATGTTAAAGCTATCATCCATAACTATTTAAATTGTCATTAATTATATATCATAGGCGTTTCACTGGAAATAACATGTCCATAAGAGAAAAATTACATATTCCATTCTATGGGAGGCACACGAAAAATAATACTCAAAACTCAGGGAGGTATGAATTTTTAGACATTTCCTCTTATGCTAAACTGGCTATAGGATCTTGTTCCACTTCTTGCAATTAAGAGGATAGCATTGCTTATTATTCTGCATTTTCTTTCTACCAGAAGAACTAACACTGTTATAGAAATACCAAGCAGTGGGCCAGTTTGACAGTCTCAGCATTTATCGCTTAACACATTTTTCCAAATTTTCTATATGATACAGAGACTGGCTAATAGGACACTGCAAAACTTTTGGGAAAATTTAGGTTTACTTCTGTTACTTTGCAAACCCTGTATAGGTAGCCAATAATTGAAGTAAAGTGTAATGAGTATGAGGATTCTGCTTTATTGCTTCCTCCTTACTGTGACTAGTATGGAGATTAAATTGGAGCACCTTGAACTTGACCAGAATTTTTTAAAAAAAATTGCTGTAAAATGCCGATATATCATTCAGAAAATTGAGTGTTTTTAAGATGATAACTATATTTGTTTTTCAAAAGTTACAGCATTCTGGTCTTAGTTAAGATCTGGGAAACAGGATCATATAGTTCTGATTCCAGTACTGTTATGAAAATTATCTCTAATTTTGCTCAGAGTTGCATTGCCTATGTACATGTATTTCCACATCCATTCAGTTGGGAATATCTATTTATGTACCATCGAGGATTTTATGAAAATTGTAAATATTTGTAAAGCACAATATTAAGTGCTGCTGAATGTTTGAAATAGATGGGATGAACAAAAAAAAGTCTGTTTATACAGACTGTTTATAATGTCTTTATTGGTTTTTGGGGTTTTTTTGTTTGGTTGATTTGTTGGGGTTTTTTTGTTTGGTTGGTTTTTTTTTAAGCTTTCAGGATTTTATACTGTAACAATGGTCCTTAACAAAAGCCAAAACCAAACCCAGATCCTGCTTTCTTTTCTGTTTGTCACTGCTTAAAGTTGCAAACTTGGATTGTTGAAATTGCAATGATAGCTTCTGAAATTCTCCTTAACCTTTTAAATACTAGTTTTATTGCTTGCAGAGAAATGGATGCTGCAAGGACACCTCTAAGTGAAGCAGAATTTGAAGAAATCATGAATAGAAATAGGGCGATCTCAAGCAGTGCCATTTCGAGAGCTGTATCAGATGCCAGTGCAGGTGAGTGAAATGCAGTATGTTTGCTGTTTTTCCCAACTGAAATGAATTTATAGGATGCTGAATTTAGCATATGACTGATTTTATACTGGGCTTCAGTTACTTCCTAAGAAATCTTTCTGAGTACTGATCTGGACAGTATTTTAATATTTGGCACTACAGTAAAATTAGGTAGATGGCTGTTTAAGAGAAGATCCTCAAAATGGTAATATTGTTACAGATAAAAATCTATGTTTTCATTTGCATAGTTTTCTGATCCTGATCTTACATCATTTTCAGGGGACTATGGAAGTGCTATAGAGACCTTGGTAACTGCAATTTCCTTAATCAAACAGTCCAAAGTATCTGCAGATGATCGCTGCAAAGTACTTATTAGCTCTCTTCAGGACTGCCTTCATGGAATCGAGTCCAAGTCTTATGGTTCTGGATCCAGGTAAAACTTTCCTCTTCCATCTGCTCTTACTTAGAAAACCAAAGGTGTAGTGCAGGACTAGTTTACAGAGAAGAAACTAAGGCATGTAAGAAGTTCAGTGATTCGCTGAGTTGCACAAGAAATGTGTGAAGGAACCAAAGAAGGGTTTCCTGAACTTAGGAAAGTTGACTTTTAATTAACCCTCTTTTCAAAATTGATCTGACTAGCTTAAATTTAACTCTTAGTTTTATTTAGTGGTTTTGACACATATTTTCCACATGCAGATTAGCAGACATGTTGTAGTGATCGTTTGAGATACGATGCATTTCCCCCCAGCTGATTTCAGTCATCCTCCATTCTGAGTATGTACTTTGACTTTTCTTTGCTGGATTAGAAAGTGAGTGCCTCTTACTACCTGTAACTGAGTTCTTAGCCACCACTGGTTGTACCAGGTATCTTTAATGTTATATACAAAAACATACCTTCATCATGATGAACAGATCTTTCTCTCGTATCTGTTTTTGCTCAAATTCATACTCATAAACAGAGTACAAAACTGGTGTGGGGATGACAAGTGTTTTGAAGAAAAAGTTAATCAAGTAATTTCTTTTAGAAGACGTGAGCGATCCAGAGAGAGGGACCACAGTAGGTCACGAGAAAAAAGTAGGCGCCACAAATCACGTAGTAGAGATCGTCACGATGACTATTACCGGGAACGAAGCCGTGAGAGAGAGAGGCATCGTGATCGTGACAGAGATCGTGACAGAGAACGAGACAGAGAGAGAGAATATCGTCACCGTTAAAGAAGGTGAGCATTTCTTTCATGTCCTTGAACTTTACTGACTTACTAATAGTAACCACTCTAGGTTTGAGATTATTTATACCATTCATGTCTGTATTTAAATGATCCTGCAGTATGTACTGAATTGCTTTCTTCTTGCAGCACCTGACATGAACATAGGTAAGTAACAACAGGTAATTAACTGGTCTTGGGCGGGAGCAAGTATTGTGCAATTATCTTCTGCATTCTGCATGCCACTTCTTTTATTTTGGCTGATAATAGTGTTCCCAGTTTTTATGAAATGTGATTGAACCACTTCTTACAAAGGCAATAAGTCAGACTGTCTCTTTGTAATCTTAGAAGATTATATGAATTTTATGGTTTTATTTCTTAATTGTATTTAAAAATACTAATTTTGTATTTTAAAATATATTTGTGTAAGGACTGCAGCATTTAGCCCTTCATAGCTTGTGTGTGGATTATTTCAATGTACATAGAGTTATTGTCCTTGCACAAGTACAGTGGTGATTTTTTGGGTTTTCGTATCTGTGGGTTTTGTTGTTTTGTTTTGTGTTGTTTTTGTTTTGTTTTTCCTAATGAGTTTTAGTGAAATGCAGGAAATATAACCAGATTTGCTCTTTATTTTATGAAATGTGACCTGTCAGTATCTTCTGCCTTCTAGCTGAATTCAGGTGTTAACCTTCAGTGAAATTTATTATGAGTTGTTGCCCACCACCCTGATTTTTTAGTCATTTCCCCTTCTGGTAGTAAAGTAATTTTCTGAAGACTAGTGAACAAATGTATGACACAAGAATTGATTCTTTTCTGGTTGTTCACAAACTAACGTGCTCTTTTATTTAATGTATTTGAAGTCTTGCATGCATCAGATGTCTAGACAGCTAGAGTAGCATGCTAAACAATGGTTTTTTTCAATGTACTGCTTTAAAATACATAGAAACGTTTACATTACGTAGTGTACCATTTTGAGGATTGGGAATTAAAGCTAACCTTGATTCTTTATATTTGACAATTGAAAAAAAAATACTAGCCCTACCTAATAGTGACTCTCTAGCGGTCTTTTCCCTTTTTAAAAGAACTTCCCTCTACATTTACACTGAAATTGAAGCTTGTAGGCATGCCTGTCTGCCCAGCTTCCATTTCTTGCATTTAACTTCAGATTTAGTTTCCAGATTTGCATGTGTTATTTATTCATGACAGTTCATTTATAGAAGTTACAGAGCAAAACTTCTAAAAGTCTTACAAAATGTGGTATAATCCTAAGTAAAAATACAGTTTTGTATGTGTTAAATGTCAGTTTTTCAGTCAAACTTTTTGTGTCACTGACACTCCTCTGGGAGAGAACAAATTATGATACTAAATGCTCTAGTGTGTTGAGAATTAAGTGGAATGTTGCCTTGGGTTCACATACTAGCAGGGGACACAAAAAGAGATAACTGACTTAGAGAAAGGGAGTCAAAGCCTTGAAAAGGAAGGTGAAACATGGCAGTTGAAATCAAGTTGGCAGTATATTTCTGTTAATGCCACTTTTTGCCATTAAAAATGAATTGGTAGAAATATTTCTGGAATTTAGTAAATATATCAACTGTGGTTCTTAATTGTAAAGTAACAGATCGTAAAAATACAGATACAACAGAAGTAAATGTAGTTTCTTGTGTTGAACTGGGTTTTTAGCTTTTATAATAACTGCGTATTTTTGATATTTGCAAATAGTTGTTACTAATAGAGGTAACCATTGAGCTGAGTAATGACACATTTCCAGAGTGTTTTCCTTCTGGTGGAGATGAGCAAGCCATACTAAAAATTGTTAATACCCTGGAATTAAAGATAATTTTTTTAACCCTTGGCATAGTTTCCTAATCTAGCTTTAATTTTTGTGTATTTAGTGTTGTGCATGTAGATACAGATTTACTGTGCCAAGTACAGATTTCCTACCCTGTTACCCCAAGAAAATAAGCAGCATTAGGTTGCATTTTATAATTTCCGAAGCACAATTTACATTGAGGCTGTGATTTCAGTCTCTGTTCAGGTGGGATTTGTATTTGCAAGATCCTTCAGCTTTGTTTTGTGTTGGGACTTCTCTTTTCTTTCAAAAGGGTTTCTTGGTAAGATTCCCTTGTGTGAAGAAAATCGGTCCTAAGAACGTGTTTTAAAGGGCAAATTTAGTATACTACATGTAAATGAAAGCATTTGGTACTTTTTTTTAAGTTAAGTTGTAAACATTTTGTCTTGTGCTGTCTTAATGAAGAGGAGATTTATTGTAGTTTTGTTTTTATATACTTATACACACACACATATAAAAGAAATACAGTTATCTCCTGGTTTGTATGTTTCATTTTCACTAAGATGTATGTTGCCATACATTTTTTGTTTCATTTTTTACATTGAATAATATTCATAAACGGATTTAACACTCAGTCATTTAATAAATATCAACAGTGTTGAAAAGAGTTATTCCCCATATTACTGTGTTTTGCCAGAAAACATGAAATTGCCTCTGTGCCTGCACCATATGAATGGCACCTATATTTCTCCTTATTGTGTACCTATAGTCATAACTGTGATACTGTACTGGCATTTTTTTCCAAAGTGTTACACGTCTAGTTCAGAAGGATTCTAAGGGTCCATTGTGAACATTTTGTAAACAGTGAAATTCAGTTTGTACTGTATTACATTTATAGAGATGGGTTAAATTGGAATAACTTAAAAAATATGTTTATAACAATAAAACTCTATAAAAAGTTTAGTTGTACCATACCAGGTGTTTACACTTCTGTTTGTACACTTCATGATTTAAAATTAAATTCTTGCAAGATTTCTGTGCTTTCACTTGAGTAAGCCTTCATGTACATTGACAATCCATTCTCCTGAATTACTGTAAGCTGAATGTTTCCTTGGAACATCTTGCCTTTGCTCATAGAAAGTCTATAAATATAAAAGAGAACAGTGGATTTAAGACAAATGCCTAACCTGTTTTAGTCAAAAAAACTAAGAATTCAATAGAATGACATTTAGAAGAATTAACAGCAGAATTAATGTGTACAAACAGAATAGTAATGTAAGTTCATCAGCATGACTCCTGACTTATTAGGCAGAATTTTTTTTTATTTAACTGATACTCAATGATGTATTTCTAGCTGATACATTGTCCCAATCTTAATCTGTCTGAGTTTCTATAACTGCTGAATGTTAAATTTTTCATTTTATGTTTTTGTTATTGGGTTGATTATTTCCTATTTAAACTGGATTTGGATTGAATTGCAAAGACAAAACCACAACATTGTAACAGTTGATATGTATGTAGACTTTGTACTCCATATTTCATGTTTATTCTCTGATTTTTCTGCTCTCAAACCACTGTAAGCAAAATTATTTGAAGTCTGAGGCTCAGATGCTTCTTCAAAAACTGCTCAGTTCACTCTGATGTTAGTTTCAGCTTTTGAGTCATTCAAGAAGTAGCATGGTTGGAATTTTTCAGTGTCAGGAGGAGGGGAAATGGTACTGATGGTTTACATAGTATTTATTATACTTTTTCTTCTCTGAGTTGAAACTGCCCTGTAACTGTGGTAATAACCACTTAAACATTGAGTGAAGTATGAAATTAGTCTTTTAAGAAACCTTGCAATGAATTGGAAAATGCCTGTTTTTAATAGGCTATTTTAATAATAAGTTAGTTCTAGTTAATATTAAGTGAATCATGTTGTAGCATTGTTCAAGACCTGGGTATACATACCTGTCTAGAATTGTATCATGTCTTAGTCTTAAGGTATTTATGAACATTATTTACCTAATCTCTTTTTTTTTTTTTTTATAAATCTGTGTTTTTGAGGGAGCATATATGAAGGCTGGCACTATTCTTCTGTATTTAGCATTCACCAGAGAGGTAATTCTTTGTGCATCTGATTCAGTATTTGAAATTCAGCATAGCATGATAGAGGCAAGCAGTGCCACTGCTTTATGTGCTCTTTAAAGTCTGTTTTATCATTACTCTGGTGCTTTGCAAAATATATAGTTTATCTATTAATATTCAGTGATTAATTCAGTTTTCTTGAGGGTGAAATGATTTAAAAAACGAACGAAATATCTTATGCTATTTATTTCCAAATGCATAACTTTTACTACTATTGTCCCATGAATATGTTGCCGTAATTTTATTGACTTCTGAGGTGTCTTTAGACACACTTACATTTTTTTGTTCCTCATATCCTGGGCTCTTTTATTTGTGAATTCATTAGTTTTGACAAATTTGATCTGTGTGAAAAGTTCCCCAAGGAACTTTTAGGCATATGAAACAAAGAAGTGAAAATGTTAGTTTGATGCAATGTTCTTCAAAGAATGAAAAAAAAATCACTTTTTTACTTTTGCTCATTGTGGTTTGAGAACTATGATTTCTTTTTACCAAAAAAAAAAAAAAGGAGACACATGAGAGATCTTCATTTTTATGTTTTTCTGTGGCAGCCTGAGCTACCTTTTTGTCTCTTCCTCATATATTAATGTGAAAAATACTTGCCAATAATGAATATATTTTAATTTGTGAACTAAAGATTGAATTTTCTGAACACACCTCTCTGTTCATCAGTTATATTTGGTGAATAGACAGCCTGGGATAATAGAAGAAGGATGCTTGACAAATGAAATTAGTTTGGGAGCTTTTTCCCCCCATGTAAAATTATTTATACAGTCATGAAATTGTTGTGTTGATCTTAAATTATACACTAAGGCTGAACAAAGACAGCAGGTAAGTACACTAATAATAGGAGGGGAGAATAGGCAGCAATTGTGAGAAGGTGCTAGTGGTGATAAAACAGTCCGTACGTGTATGGTGAACAGAACAGAATCATGTGTGTATCTCTGCTTACATACTGAAAGACAAATAGAAAGTCAAGCTTGAAATTACTTCTTTCTCACTATGTTATAGCTAAAACATCAGAGTATTTGGGGTATTTTGTGATGTTCTGGAATGTAGGTTAAATTAAAAAGAAATTTTTGGCTTTTAAGCTGATACTTTCTGTGGGATTTTTGGTTTGTGTATTTTTCTTCATGTACAGAATAAAATAAAGGAAAATTACATGAAGTAATTCATAGGAGCTTCTAGGATATCATAACAAATGTATATTATGCATTTTACTGAAATGTGAACATGTGAGATTGAAATTCAGTCTCTGAAAATAAACTACTATAATAAAACTTGATGGGTATATGTATATACAGCTTTAAAGCTGCTGTAGAATTTTCAAAATTTTAAAAGCTGTTTAAGGCTTTTATGTGCTTATTTGAATAATTGGAATTAAAGGGAAAAAATTAGAGCTGCTATTGCAAGATGCTTTTGAGATATATATATATATAAGAAGTCTACTGGGTTTTGTTGTAAGAGTGTGTCTTCATGGGTAAAAAAGTGCTCAAGTTGCATCTTGCATAAATACAGGAATGCTTGATGGCTCAAGTTCTGGGATTTCATTTGTGAAATGTCCTGGCATAAATCCTTAACTTTCAAACCACAAAATATTCAACACCTAAGTCTGAAATTTGGGTAGAATTGGTAATTTTTGGTAGAAATGCTGAGAAACTGATTCCTGTGTGGTGGTAAATTGTACAAATCTAACACGTGCTTGGGACAGATAGCGTATGTTTGAGATTGAGGCAGATGGAAAACAGTATTGCCAAGAAATACTGACTAGACATTTAATTTCTTTTTTGAAGTTGTTTGTAGCTTCAATTTTCTACTCACTTGTATAATACTGAAAAGGGCTGAGCACGCAGGTATAATCCATACAGATTTATTTCATCTTTTTGGAACCACAAGGGTTTCCAGTTTTTCCAAGATATAGTGGCAGAATACTTGGAACTGAAATGTACTCCACTTTGGATTTTAGTTGGTCATGTTTTTGAAAATGAAGGCTCGGTGTGGTGCTGACCATTTAAAGAGCCCTATAGCAAAAAGCATTAATCTTAAATTCACTGTATTGTGCATTCTTTGGAGTTCCTGTTGTTCCATAAGTACCGTTACAAATCCAGCAAATTATTCCCAGGAACTGAAGCTTTCTTATGCTAGTATTATAAATCATATATATGGTGCTTTGGATCTGTTAACTGTTGCCATAGACATAATAAAGATCCATAATTCTGGCTGCAGCAATTGTATGAGAGCAGCAAATTCTGACGTGCAGTCTCACAGCTGTCTGGTACTTTTACTTTTTCCACTAGAAAACTGAGATTCTCTCCTGTCTGTGTTAACTTAGCTCAGAACTCCAAACATATTTTTCTTTTGGAGGCAACACTTTGTCACTTTGCTACTAATTAATTTCAAAAGTATATAACACCTATGGAAACATTGGCCTCTGGGGAAGGAACTTCCCCAAAAGTAGTTACTGGTTGATACATTCAGGACCTGGGAACAAAATCTGTGAATAAGAGAAGAAATTTCACTCACTGATTTGAATTAGTTTATGTGCATACTGTAGTGAACAGAGTCTACTTGGTTATACTTTAGATTTTTTTTAAGTTACTGTTAATGGTCACTTTGAGGAAGTGAAGAAGAAAAATTGAGTACTTAGTTTTCCGAGCTTTGAAATTATTGTACTAGTTGAAGAATATTTGACAGCTGTGTACTGTTGCATGTTCATGAAATTGCTTCTCTAAATGCCTTGGTTTTCAAATGAATAATTTAATGTGTTGGTTTTTTTAAGAATTTGATTGAAACTATTTTGAAATTATTGAATGTTGAAATTGTGAATTATTAATGAAATTAAGATAGGTAATTGTTTTGTAATGGAATTCAACTGAAATCCAGTGTATGGAATTATACCATCCCAAGTATTTTGTGAACTCTTAACAGTAATTAACTCTGAATTGTGTGGTTCCCTTATTTGCCAAAATAGATGAGAATAGGAAGTAGGGCTTGTTTTTTTTCCCTAGGGCAGTTAAGTGAGGAAACCTGCAAATCTGCATTGTATTATTTTAAAAGTGGGTTCTTGTGCTTAAATTGCAAGTGTGTATTTTTAGATGTGAACCCCATCCAGCTTGCCACTAGTCTGAAAATTTTGAAGTACTGGTCTCAGATTCTGTGTGCTTTAAATGTTACCGAGCTGTGAGCCATCCACTTCATTATACAATCAGTGAATTACTTAAATGTCAAACCAGCTTAAAACTTCTGTAAGTGGGCAGGTAAAAATGTGAAAAATCTAATTGTGGCAAAATTACCTTAAATTCTTGTTCAGTTATTCTTGCAGAATGCATACCTTAGGAAGTGTTCTATATAAATGTTGCCATCAGTCCAGGAGCAGTAGTTATTTCTTTCTTTACCATCAGTACTTTAACTGTGAAGTTTATATTCTTTCAACTTTGTTGTACAACAACATAAATCTTATTTTTAATTATTGTATTAGAAAAGAACTTCAAATGAGTAGCTACTGCTTCTGGGTATTTTGTGTTAGTTTACATCATGGTGAAATAGATGCACGAGTTGTGTATGTATAGATAAGCCAACAATTTTCTGTGTATTGTGGGACTAGCAAAATCTACATCACAAATTTTGACACATTACAGCTGAAGGAAGAGGAACAGCGTGCAAGACAAGATACATTCTTCAAGGAAAGATGCTTGTCCAGCAGTTTGCTTCATGTGATTGAACTGAGCCTGTAAGGATTCATGGATAAAATGAACAGGAATAGATCTGAATAAAGCAAATCTGCATACATGGTAACCAGTAGCTCTTTTACTTTTTTATGTTGCTTAACTGTTTTATTTGAGGGAAACCTGTGTGATTTAAACCTTATAGCTTTTGCAACTTTATTACTGGTTATATACATTTGGCAATTATAATGTGCAAGCAATTGGAAAAAGTCAAGTAAATGCTTGTTTTTATAGTAGTTTGTTCATGTTAAACTGTTCATATTATGTCTGTACACAGCACCACTGATTACAGTAGATGTAGTGTTGTAATAAACTGTTTAATGGGGCTGATGTGTAAAGCTGTTCAAGTTATTTGATGTTTACACCTCAGGGAAAGTCATGTGTTCAGCAATATTTAAAGATAATGTTACAATGAAAACATTGATGCTGTCTTCAAAAACATCGCAATAGTTCTTGCATATGCCTCAACCTAATATTGCATTCAGCGAGTTAAACGTACTAATGTTGAGCTCTCCCACTCAATTTTGATACAAAAATAGGTGGTTACATAAAACCTTTAATGCTGTTTTGCTTTTTAGCAGTGTTTACCTAGGTGGCTTGTGAATTTGCTAATTGACATATAAAACTGTAAAAACTGCAGCTCTCTGTTGTCAGTTGTTCTGAGGAGAGATAGTCCCAGGTCTGTGATTTTTAGCACACTGAAAATTTTCTCTCTCATACAGCCTTGATCCTGATTGACACTACAGTTAATAAAAACTTAAACTGTTCATATGAACTGAAATTGCCCATAATAAGGGGTAGAAAAGTTAGGTTTAAAACACCCCAAATCCTGCAGTTGTTTACAGTTTTATAATAATAGTGCTTGTGTGTGTTCCCTCTCCACCCCCAAGGCCGTAGCAGTCTGTACATAGTTGTATATTAGAAATGTGCCAGAAGAAACAAGATGTTACCATTTTTATGACTTCATGGGTTTGGTATTTTCTTAATACTTCGGGGTTTATTCACACATGCATATAAAAGAAAAGGTACACTTGTATGTCCTTGTTCACCAGTGGGCAATATTTAAATGTCTTAGCAAAAAATGGCGCTGATTAAATTTGTCAGATGAGGTTTTGTAAATTTACCTAAAAACAAATCAATGAAGCACTCAGTGAAAGTAGGCGTCAAATTAAAGAATTTGTTTTAAATTTCATCAAGTGTGAAATGCAAGCAAATAGAAATTTCATAAAAGCTGCAAAAGCTTAGTTTCTGTCAGCCTTGCACAAAGGCTCACTTTTAGTCTATTGTATAGCGTTATGTAACAGACACACTCTTGGAGTTGTCACTCGTTCAAATAGCTGCACATAATGTTTTAAGTTAAGTTTCAAGACCTCAGATGGCTTTAAGGGGCAACTCTTAGAAGCTTCTTGATTTCTTTTTTACCACTTTTGAAGATTTTACAGCTGACTTCAAATGTTACCCTGTTCAGGAAAGCATTTAAATCTGTTTGGTTTTCCAGAGCATGTAAAGCATGTGCTTACATTTCATCGATTTTGAGGAATGTAAACATATGCCTTAAGTATCGTATTTGCATCAGAGTGATTTTTATGCTTTACTGAGTTGGGACCAGTAGCTTGTGCAACTGCAAAAGTTTTGCATAAGTCTGAAATGCTCTAATATTTTTGGCACCTACTATTAAAGCAGGTTTCTTGCAGCCAGGTTGATGCTGTTGGACTTGGCTACAGTTTCAGACTTGCCCCCATTTTTTTTTTTCTTAAATTATGTACCTCAGTTCCTCACACATGGGATCACTGGTGTGTATTGAACTATTTGCTACTGAGAAGGTATTTCACATGTTTGTTTAAAATCCTGTTTGAAAATGAAAACTGCCTTTAAAAATTTTGTAAAACTGAAAGTTGTATCAAGCAAGTCATGAATCACTTCCTGCTTTTTTTTTTTTGTGACTAGGTATTGGTTACAAACAGTACTGTTGTAACTTTTTTTCTTTACTTAAAAACATTGTTTACTACTGTCTGTAATAAGTTTTAAGGAAGAAATTACCTGCCTGTAGCAGTTAAATGGGGAATAGTTAATACTGGAAAAGCAGCAGGTAAGTAATGTTCCATTGCATAGATATATTAAATTCTGAAATTAAAAAAAAATTTACTTTACAGCATTTTATGCAGGAATTGATATTTTACTCCACATTGAAATAGATTTAAGGAGACTCTTGCTCTTTTTACATAGAGTGTAATTTCTCACTCGCATATTTCCATTGCTGGCAATGGAAATAGCAGGGAAGGAATAGCAGGGGATAAATAACATAAGTTAAACAGAATGACCGTTGTGACCTGAGAGATGAGATCCCTGTATGAAGCCCATTATTTCTGCCTGTTCTCCAAATACTTAGTTTTAACTGATAAATGTACTGTGTCACAATTTAGATAATACTCTCTTGTTATTGTGAGCTTCCTTTGTTAGATTTTTTTTTTTATAAAACAAAAAAATGTACAGAAAAAAAATCCAAAGACCCTGGTAAGACACCAAAAAAGGAATATGCCTAATGTACATCATGTATAACTGGATCTGTAGTAGGATTTTTACTGAGTTTTGGTTTACTAAATGTTCCTGGCAATTTCCTGTGCATGTGCAGGAAATGGCAGCTTGGAAACTTACTGACTGGTGGTGATGCCATCATGGCTTCTGCTCTTTAGTATTCTTTCAGTTGTATTTCATTTCCTTTTGCTGATGAAAGGATGAAATAGTCTGTGAGGAAATACTTTATTTCTTTCAAATATTGATTTTATAAGTAACACTGAAAATATTATCTTAAGGCTGTGTCCTTTACCTTGAAAGACAAAGCTAACAAGCAGTGACTATGGGGTGGTGGTGCTTTACCAACAGAACTTGTTTCATTGGTGGTTTGTTTTTTAGAAGTAGAGGGTGGTTTTTTTTAGGTAAAATTTTTATTGGACTATATGTTTTGACAGGTCAAAGTACTTAAGAAGAACATAGCATTTTGGAAACTGTACAGTATTTTTTTTCCTCATTCCCTTTTTTGCTTTCTGTGCCAATAATTTTTGTTCTGATTACATTTTGAAAAATGTTTGTCAGAACTTCAAATTTTTATTTGCAGTGTGGCTTATAAGCTTGGATAGCTGTTGGTTTTTGTGTTAAACAAGATATTTTTATTAAATTTAGACATTAGCTTTTTTCTTTATGGACTGAGTGCTTTCTGGTTTTGTTCCTTTGAAATTGGTGAGGCTTAGTTTTTCTAACTGTATTTTTTTACCTGATTGTTTAGTTGCATACCCAAACCCTTGTAAATGTTTTTTTTCCTAGTTGTATGTGGATAATTGGCGATTTAAATGTTGTATATACTTGTCATCTGTGTTTCTAGTAAAATACATGGCATTCTTTATAGAAATACTTAATTCCTGATTTTCTTTCCTTATCCACTTGATCTCTGTGTACAGGTTAAACAGATTTTGCTCCCATTTTTATTTATAGAATTTTATACTTAGCCTGTTAAAGTTGTCTGGTTCTTGTGTAAACTGAGATACAGCCTTAAATTTCCTAATACAATGCTCGCTAAGATACTGTCAGTCATGTAGTTTTAAATATAAAACATGCACGTTTAAGACTGGTACTCTTCAGACATCTAAGACACTAAATTGCTTCTGCATTGAAATGTAAACTCTTCAAGATTTTAGAGAAGGAAAGTGCAGGTCAGTGTCCATATTTTTAAAATTAATTGATGTGAATTCTTTCCAAAATAACAATTTTAACATAGAAAAGCAATGTGGATCCAGTTGAGATTCAAATTATTTTGGTAATTGACTGCACAGGTCTTGAACATAATGGTTGCAGCATGCTAATGAATCATGACGTTTATGCAGAAGTACTCTCAGTTATGATGCCTTGCAATTAATACTTCAGACTGGGGTGGATGGGGTGTTGGGGTTTTTTGGTTTTGTAGTTGTTTCCCCTTTCTCTCCTTTCCTCCCCATCCCCCATTAAGGCCTGATATCCCATGTATGTTTAGATTCCATTTTAGCTTTAGAGGATAAATTTATTAAGGAGCAGTTTGGGGCATAGAAGTTCATCAATTTGATGTTCTTGTGGGATTTAGTTTCCCCCATGTTGGACAAAGTACGATAAAGCTCCTCGATCCATTTGTATATGATATGTTTGTTTATTCTTGAACCCTTTCTGTAGCCCCAGTGATTGCAATGGGTTCTGGGATGATGCCTCTGCCTGTGCTTAAATCTTTTGGATACACTAGTTTTACAGAAGTCTCTTGAAAATAGTAAACAGTATACCTTTGATCCTGATGGAATGGAGCATTTAAGTTGTAAAAATTCTATTCATACCATGTAATGTGATTTTTACATGATTTCAGAAATAACACTTTGGAGTATATTCGACTAATAGACTTCAGCCTCACCCTCTTGTACACAGTATTTTGTAATAGAAAATATTTTAAACTGTGCATATTATTATCACATTATGAAACAGACATTCCCTTGATCTTCAGATGTAAGAAAATGAGGAATGTGTGTGCTTTTATAAATATAAGTAATTGCAAATTCATATTCCTTACTACTGCAGTTGTCCTTTTTTAAAATAATAAAGAAAGGGAAAAAAAAAAAGCCAAGTGTTTTAAAGGTGAAATACATTCCTATTTGGTAAACTGTAACATTTTTATGACGATTACCAGCACTGCTGACTTTCTAAACAAAAGGCTGTATTGTCTTCCTGTACCATTCCATTTCCTGGTTCCCGCTTTGCACAAGGGTATATGAGTACACTATTCAAGAAATGGTTTGAAATACAGGAGGGGGGTTGTCCAAGTTGGAATGCAGAATTGCAATGCAGAATGTAAGGAAATGGATGCCTGTCAGAATGCCTGACTCCAAAGGATTTTATATATATAGTAAACAGTTTCCTGATGCCGGCAGGCCAAAGAGTCTGTTGAATACTGGCGTTTTTGGAGACCTGTATTTCTCCACAAGGTAAGATGGTATCCTAGCAAATGTGGATCTCAATACATTTTCAGCAGAAGTACTTAAATAATCTGTAAGTTTAGAGATAATTTCATTTTTTTAGATGTTATACTTGAAATATTGCACAACTTTTAGCTTTCATAGGTTTCTCTTTTTTCAGCCTTTAGGAGACTGTTAAGCAATTTGCTGTCCAACTTTTGTGTTGGTCTAAACTGCAATAGTAGTTTACCTTGTATTGAAGAAATAAAGACCATTTTTATATTAAAAAATATTTTTGTCTGTTTTCATTTCAGCTTGTCTAATTTCTTTGCAGTTCTTGTTATTGCCAGACTTTCTGAATTTTCGGACATTCAAACTTGGAGGGTGGGCATTCTAAGATAGTTACAGCTAAATTCTGTGCTGTAATTATACCTGAATCTAGAAATAGTTTATACTAGCTCTTGTCCTTATCTGGATTTTAAATACTTCTTGCAGAGTTTGCAACCAGTGAGAAGTGCGGACTTTTTTTTAAGCTAACCTTATTTTTCTGTAAAATACAGTGACCCACATGTAATGTGTTAACTAAAGGGGGGAAAAAAGCATGCTGCATAAAGGAATTTCAGTGTCTTCAAATTACATTTTCAGACTCAAACATCAGTGAAGTAATGTTTGGAGCTGTGGGCTTTCTCTGTAGGAGGCATTAAAGTGCTGATGATAAAACTTTTAATCTGGTTTCTTGCGTTGACTAGATCTGACCAATGTTCACCATTGCAAAGCATGAGTGTTAAACACAGCAGCTGTAAGAAAGCTGTATGGCAGGTTGAGCTGTTGTCATCTTCATGCAAAACACTGGTTTGGTACCAATGTCAGTATCTATCTGATGATTTAAAACTGCTTTTGGTACTGGGGTTACATGGGCAAATGTTTTTGCTGCTAAAGCAGAACATTGTGTTTTATGAAACACATCTGTGTTATATACACAAAGTCACTAGCATTGCCATACTGTGCCATTCTAGTCGTGAGCTTCCATAATTCATACTTGTCAAAGTTCATTCACTCTGGCACAAAACAAACTATATTTTGCTGTGCTGTTGGCTCCAATTTTGGCCTGTGATGAGCCTCTGGCATTGGACGGTGGTAAGATTATGTGAGAACGCCAGTTTTGGGAAAACAGTTTTAATAGTTTCAAAAATAAATCTGAAATTTAATCTAACTGGCTTGGAAGAACACAACATTTGTGACTGTATTTAAACCCAATGGGAAATTTGTACAGGTCTCTGTAGAGGAAACAAAATGTTCATTAGAAAATTAACCTGAATTTCTTTGGGTAGTGCTGCAAACCTGCAGTAATTGAAATAACATTTGCTTACCTCTAAAGGGCTCAGACATTAATTGTCTAAAATAGCAAGCAACAGGATAGGAAAGCCAACTTGGCCACAGAGTTTACTGTACTGTGTCTGAATTTCACCATAATAATCTGGGTTTTTAACAACATGACTGTGTTCTGTAGCCTGGTTTCATTGACCAAGTGAAGGTTCAGAGAGAGATGGAAATGATGCTGGGCTCTGGCTGGTGAGGTTCAGGCTATTCCAGGCTTCCTTCTGGGTTAGGAATAGAGGGGGAAATCATTGTGAACTCTTGATTTTAAAAGTATCTTCCTGCAATTTTCCTCCAGATTAGAGTGTTCAGAAATTCCAATTGCTGAAATGTGAGACCAAGTGCAAAGCATCCTGTCCCCAAAAACATGGGCTGTATACTCCAAGGTAAACACAATGAGGATTCAGTAGTACATGGATGAATTTGTGGAGGTGTTCAAGCATAGGTCACCTAACCAGGATGCAAAACCATCAAGTTATGATTTGAAATTATATTGGAGAATGATGCATCTCTTCTGAACTATTTGCAGAAAGTTTTTAGTACTTTGCTTCCTATCAGACTGCTAGAAGTCTTGTAAATCTTGTGCCCTCTGTATAAATGGGAAGCAAAATTGATTTCTTCTCAAACAAGGCTTCCCAGCTTTACATAAAGGACCCAGTGTAAATAGATGGTTTTAAAAATTATATATTACTGAACTTTTTTTTTCAAAACTATCATCTACTTAGCACTGGCACTCATTGAGTAGATTTTTTTCTTTTATCCAGCATCTTAATGGTAAAGATAGGCCCCTAGGTGCCCTGTCGCACAAGGAAGGGTACGTTCAAAATGGTGTGGGTGTGATCACAGAGTGTAAAAGGGCTGTTTCTGCCATCTACTGGCATCAAAAAAACACTCGTTGCTTTATTTACAATCTCAGTAATTGTGTCTGCATCGTCAGCAGAACTAGGTGTAATAATCCTCAACTGTCCTAAATACAAGAAGATAGCAGTTACTTCTTCCCCCTCTTTTCCACAAAATAAACAAACTGCGTTTTCTTTTCCTTGCCTTGACACCTCACGAAAAAGTCCGTTTATTGCTTGAATGCCTTTTGAGGGCACTGCTCTTAAATTCCTGTGTGTGTTTTCCTGTATATTACACTCGTACTGAAATACTTTTAAGGCTTAGAATCCTTTCTTTGATCCTAAAAACAGCACAGAAAGATACTGTCCACACAGGCAGATAAAATGTTGCCTGTAGTGGAATGCATCACTAAAACTCTGAAGATGGGTGGGTTCCCTTGTAGAACAGGCAGCATTTGCCTCTGAAGGAGTAGTGAGCTCTACAGAGTTAATGCATTTCAGAATGCTTACTCTTATACTTACAATTTATTTCTGGGGCTCACTGGTATCCCATTTCCCTGTTAGCCATTCAATTATTTTGACAGGCAGCTACCCTTGCCACCTTTTACAATCTTCAGACTGTGCTTCACTTAAGAAATACACGGCTCTGCTTGGATGTGTTATAGCTCCACTCTGGTGGGAGGGGATAGAAACAGAGACCATTCATGCCAAACAGAATCCTTATTCATGGGTCAAGTTGTGAGGGACTTGGGCTCCCACCTCAAACAGTTAATTGGAGCCTATATGTAATTAAAACTGCAGTTCTCACTTTCCTGAAAATGATATAGCCTGGAATCTTTGCAAGATGTAGGTTCATAGCCCCTACTTTCTCAAAGACCTGTAGTGTAAGGGTAATGAAAATGGTGAGTGATGTAGAATGGCCAACAGAACCCTGCAGAAAAAACTGTTGAAAATAATGTCTACGTTTTTTGTGTGTTCTTTTTTTAGTACACAAAGTATTTTGAATAAAAAGGGTCAGAAAATGCCAGTGTTTTATTAGCAGCTCTAAAAAGCTGTATTTTGAGCTTCTCTATGTAAGTATAAATTCTCCATAAGATTAAAGCTATCTGCTGGCTGGCTTCCATTTCAGCAGAAGTCCAGGAATTTTTTTTTGGTGCTAATTTCACAGTGGTAACAGTACGATACTTCAGAAAATAACTTATTTTGACATGTAGGATTCCTACTGTGCCCTCCTAATTCCAAGTTATCCCTGGCCTGTTCCATTTAGTTAAGTAATTTATCATATTTTGAAATTAGTCTTATGGCTTTTACTCAAAAAGAATTTAGAATAAAACTTAAGTCTCTATATTATAATCTTTTTTTTTTGTTGTTTTGTTATAATTTCAGCAATAGCTAGCTTAGATTTTTAATTGTGAGGTGCTTGGGTACATTACTGAAGAAGGGAAGGTTTCTAAAAATGCAAGTCTTTATTTAGGGGAAAAAGTAGCAAGTTGCCAAAACCACATTATCATCAAATTAAATTAGTAGTCTGTTAAAACAGTCAGAACTAATGAGAGGAATGATGTATACCATTCCTTGCCTAGAACCAGGTTTGTGCTACCTTTAGCTGCACTTGATCCTTGGAGCAGGTGGCCTCTTCCCCCACTCAGTTTGTCCTTTCCAGGATTGGCAGAACTTTGAGGAAAGCCTTACATGACACTTCTGCAAAGTCAACTCCTGTAAGATTGTATGTAATCCCCTTACAAAGAATAAAAATGTTACTATCTCTTTTTAACATAAAAAAAACCCCAAACCAACAAAAGAAAGCGAGGAAAAATTAAAGCCTTGATTTTGGAATTAAATCTTAGAATGACGTAACGTGGGTAAAGATGCTGAGGAACCTGGTAATATTGCTGAGGGTCTGGAGTTGTTCTCTATTTGTTGTGCATGCCAGTACCTGTGTGCCATCTGAGGACAGCTGGCAGGTGAAGGGCTCAACTCTGAGCCCTTTCCTTTCTTTCCTGGCTCTTACCTTTCACAACAGTGGCTTGTGGTAAAGCTTCACCCAAACTGCACCCTTGGACAGAGTCTGGGCTCAACAGTCACAGCATGGTGGCAGATCATGTGCAGCACTTCCCAAAAACAGGTTGGTAGAAGCCAATTTCAGCACTCACATTCTTCAGGTTGCTTCCAGCCCTTTCCTTTATTAGACAGGAACCTGCCTAACACGGTCTAGTTCAAACAATCGTGTCCATTTCCACTTTCTCCCATGTCATCTAGTTATGCAGCTTCTTCTCATTCCACATGTTCCAACAAGGGTTTTCCCTCCATAACCACAATCTGCTTGTGATTCTAAAATTCAGTGATTGCCTTGAAGACTTCTCCATTTGAGATGATTTCCTTTATTTCAGTTGGCACAGAGCACATGTCCAGTACCAGTTTCTCCAGTTCTGCCACATCTTTTCTTAAATGTGCTTCCATCCTGGTAACAACATTCAAGCCTGTGAATATTCAGATAATAAATCCATTAACTATTCTTTTGGTAAACAAATCTTGGTGTGAGGTTTAAAGAAGGAATTTATTTCTTTTTCAATCAACCTGTATCTGTCTTCTCTGTGACTGGCTATACTTCCAGGTAAAACAGGTTGGGAATGGTGTGGGTGTTCTAGACTTTCATACTTCATTGCAGGGCCACACAAGAAAGCAAAGTAGAAAGAAAGACTGGAAAATGCTGCCTGGAATGTGAATCTCAGTCTTGTCCTGGGGCAGGCAACTGCATTATTTAACTTCTTCCATGATTTATCTTATAGCCTCGTAGGGTCTGTCTGGGTTGTTTGCTCCTGCACTTCTTACAGGAAGTCTATTCTGCTCCTCCCATGCTCCAGGGGTTACAAAAGGAAGTTAGGCCTAAATTTCTTCTTGGTTGGATTATATTAATCTGTTTTTTCTGCTAGTAC
This sequence comes from Acanthornis magna, assembly GCA_036785705.1. Lineage (NCBI taxonomy): Eukaryota > Metazoa > Chordata > Aves > Passeriformes > Acanthizidae > Acanthornis > Acanthornis magna. Next base: position 31,323,146 of record JAWUZG010000001.1, read on the forward strand.
TGCTTGCTATCTAGTTATTTCCCTTCCCATTGTACTTAACCCCTAAGGCATTTGAAACTAGCAACAGCTAGTTAATACTGCCTCTGCTTTTATTTTGGCAATTTTGTTTAAGGAGGCTCTGGCCTTCTTTAGGACACATGGTGTTTACACCAATTTGCCCTGTTCTTGCATATTTGCCTTTCAGTTATTATTTCTTATAACAGGAGATAATATATTAGGTATTAAGAATTTTTTTACTGTGAGGGTGGTGAGACACTGGAACAGGTTGCCCAGAGAAGTTCCGGATGTCCCACCCTGGAAGTGTTTGAGGCCAGGTTGCATGGGACGCTGAGCAGCCTGGCCTAGTGGAAGGTGTCCTTGCCCATGTCTCCCCTCGTGGTGGGGTGAGACCTAGATGGTCTTTAAGGCTCCTTCCAACCCAAGCCATTTTATTCTCTATTCTTTTAACAGGAAGGTGCACACTTTTCCAGATGGGATCTTAACAGGGTTTGTATGATAGCTTCTGATGAAGCTTTTGATGCTCTTAAATCCTGTTCTCTTTCTGACAGATTAACAAAGGTTGGTTACACCTCTGTCTTTAAAAATCAAAGCAGAAATGTTCAAGCTCACCCTTCCCAAAGGGAGATCTGTAGGGTAGTCATGAGCATGTGGGAAGAAGAGGTTTCTTTAGAGCAGGAACTGCATAATTCCCCTTCATGTTCATCTTGTTACTGGAGTAAAGGAGTTTTCCACAGGAGCCAATTATTAATTAGAAGTTAGATTAGCCTCAGAAAATGTTTCTTTTAAGACAGAGCTTGACCACTTGTAGAAGACTGGCCCAGCTACCAGTCTTGCCTACTCGCTTTGTTTTAACAAGAAGAGCTGTAACATTTCAGAGCTCAGCCATGTTGTTCACACGGGATCTCGATCATGCAAGGAACAGGGTAGGGAACTTTAGCTTTCTGGGACAGACACAGCAGGGCTGACCAGAGGGTGCAGCTGGGGCACGGAGCAACTTCGCCGATCAACAACCCCTCAGCCTCATCTCCTCCTGAGAGAGTTGGGGTCAGCCTGGGGAAGAGGAGGCTCCGGGGAGAACTCAGAGCAGACTTCCACTACCTAAGGGGGCTTTAAGACAGCTAGAGAGGGACTTTTGCAAGGGCATGTAGTGACAAGCCAAGGGGAATGGCTTAAAATCGGAAAGAGGATGGATTATTGGGAAGAAATTCTTAACTGCGAGGCACTGGGACGGGCTGCCAGAGAAGCTGCGGCTGCCCCATCACTGAAGTGTCCAAGGCCAGGCTGGATGAGCAACCTGGCCTAGTGGGAAGTGTCCCTGTCCGAGGCGCGGGGTGGGAACTGGGCGCCCTTTAGGGTCCCTTCCGTGCCCCCGTGCCTTTCCCGCCGCCCCGGCTGGGCCCCCTCCTCGGCGGGCCCGTTCCGATCCGTTCGCTCGGCTCCGGCCGGCAGCGGCGGCGGCGGCGCGGCCCCGCCCCGGAAGCCGCGGGGCATGGCGGTCGCGGGGCGGCGGCGGCGGCGGGAGCGGCGGCGGGGCCGGGCGGGGCGGGCGCGGGCGGCGGCGGCGGCGGGCGGCGCCCCCGGGCAATATGTTCAAGAGAATGGCAGAGTTCGGGCCTGACTCCGGCGGCAGGGTGAAGGTGCGGCCTCGGCGGCCAGCGGCGGGGCTCGGGCCGCGGGGGGCGGCGCGGCAGCGCCCGTCTGAACGCGCCGTGTCCGCCTGTGTTCCTTTTCTTTAAGGGCGTTACCATCGTGAAGCCGATCGTGTACGGGAACGTGGCGCGGTACTTCGGGAAGAAGAGAGAGGAGGATGGTCACACTCACCAGTGGACGGTGTACGTGAAGCCGTACCGGAACGAGGTACAGCCGAGCCGAAAGGCTGGGCAGGCTTGGGAACGGGCGGCCCGGAACCCGGGGAATCGCCGTCCCTGGAAGCGTGCAAAACGCGTGTGGATGTGGCACTCGGGACGTGGCTTAGCGCTGGCCCTGGGTTAGGCTTGGGCTCCGTGATGTTAGAGGTGTTTTCCAGCCGAGAAGCACCAGAACGTGGGGGTTTGGAAAGCTGGGATTCGAGGAAAGTGCAGAAGGGTCTTTGGCTGTAAGCAGAGGAAACACTGATGGGTTTCAAAAAAGGAATACCATGGGAAAGGCATGCTTCCATTTGTGATCTTTCCAGTTTGGAAAGAGAGAAGAATTCATGGGGAGAGGGAACATTCATGGGGGCAAAATACTAACAGACATGTGTGCAAGACCTAATTTTTGGATTCAGCATTTTGCTTTACTTCTGTGTTTAAAGAAATACTGTGCTTATGTCAGAAGGAGTGATAGGCGTGTAGGATAGATGAATGAGTAGTAGCTTGGTGTGCTGTGTGAATAATCAGAAATAATAATGTTTCTGTTTTAGGACATGTCTGCATATGTGAAAAAAATTCAATTCAAGTTGCATGAAAGCTATGGTAATCCTTTAAGAGGTGGGTTTTGCATTTTGGCATTTGTTCCTAGAACTGTGCTTTTGTTCTGTCTTTATCATGGGATTAACACTTCTTTGTTTCCTATTGCAGTTGTTACCAAACCACCATATGAAATCACTGAAACAGGCTGGGGTGAATTCGAAATAATCATTAAGATATTTTTCATTGATCCAAATGAAAGACCTGTAAGTACATCGAACTTTTAACAAAACTTGAATAATTAATTATGGTGGTCTACAGCTGTGCTCTAGGGAATTGCTGGTCAAAATAAGTTTCATTGGCCATGGAAGTAATAAAGTCTGTTCTTGGAGAAAATTATTTTAATGATTGGTCACACTTTCCTGTTTGTGTCCTTTATTCCTGGTTTTCATGACTGCTTTTCCTGTGCTTGGCTTCTCTGACATTTACTAATACATGACCACCTTACCTGGGCTGAGCACACTCTGAGGATTTCTCTTCCATGTAGCTTCCAAGTTCTAGGATATTTGAGGTTTTGAGTTTTTTTTCTGTCAGATCAAAATCAGTCAAAAAGCAGCAGTGGTACTATGCTAACATCAGTCTCTGCCCTAAGGAAACCAGGTTAAGACAAGTCTGTAGTTGCATAAAGTACTGGAATTAATTTCTTCTATTCCTGTCTTTTAGACATGTCTTGTAGGTTTGTTTATTCAGGTTTAGGTAGGAAGCTGGATTACTCTATTTTAGGTGAAAAGGATGCTTATTTCTGGAAGGATTGAGTTCCTTTTGTCACATGAACAATACTTTTCTTTATCCATTTTTTGCTAAATGAGAGGAAAACTGCATTTTATGAGTTTTTTTGAATACGTGGCAATTGGTAGAAAGGGCTTCCTGTGCTGTTGGGCTCAGTAGCATCCTGACTTGTATGAATTCCGTTCACAGCTTGCCCAAGCTGTCCTAAAGTTGTTTGGGTGTTTTTTCTTTGCAGCTGTTCTTGGAAGGCTGTTTCGGAGCCTGTCTCATCCTTCCTTTCCAGAAGGTACCAAGGACAGTTGGGTGCTGCTGTGTTCCCTGACTGCTCCTGGGCCTGCTCGTGGCCGGGGAGAACCGTGGGCTGTGTGTGCTCTTCCCAGGCCAGGGTCCGTGTGCTCAGTGGCTCCTCGGGGCTGGACAGGGCTTCTGTTTCTCTCCCCACCCTGCCATTTGCAGGGCAGGAATGGAACAGAGACTCCACAAAGAGAGATTTCAGTGAAAAGAGATTCACAGCCTTCCTGGTGCTTCTATTTCTCTAGAAGGGAGGATAAGGTCACAGAAAGCACTTTCTAACTGATTAATTGGGAAAGTTGGTTTGAATTAAATCACCTATTTGGAAATGTTTGAGACAAGGTGGTATTAGTAGTTTTCGTATATCAGTCCTAAACCACTTTCCCAGACATTTCTAAAGTATCAAGAGGCCTTTACATAGTTGGCATGTTTTAACAGTTAATACTAAATTTAAGTAATTCTGCTGAAGCTATATGACATTTATTCTTGCATTCCTAAAACATTTTTAAATCCTATACAGCTGTTTTGTAGGAACAAATAGTACTTGTTACCTACAACAAGATTTCAATTTCCCTACAATTGTCAAGTTAATAAAATTCTGTCTTTGCATAGGTAACCTTGTATCACTTGCTGAAGCTTTTTCAGTCGGATACCAATGCCATCCTGGGGAAGAAAACTGTAGTTTCTGAATTCTATGATGAAATGGTATGAACATTCTTAATGTAACTCTCACTTTTTTTGGAAGAGTATGAGTGATGTCATGTATTTTTCTCCTCCATTAGATATTTCAAGATCCTACTGCAATGATGCAGCAGCTGTTAACAACATCTCGTCAACTAACACTAGGTGCTTATAAGCATGAAACAGAGTGTAAGTTGAAAATTAAAATATTTTAGTTTTAAAAATAGCAATTGTTGGGTTTGCTTTTAGTGGGGCTTTTTTCCCCTGGGCTGTAACTGTGCAATGGATTTGGATGCTTCTAAAAAGTGGTATTTTTGCATTAAATTTAACTTTAACTTTTGCAAAGATATTAATACTTACCTGAAAACTTCTAAGATTTCTAATTCATATGGTTGCTGAAAAAAAAATAATTAGGAATTACATGGTGTGAACAGTGATGGCATGATCTGCACCTAGTCTGACATCTTTGAAATGAATTGAAACAGAGAATAAGTGAAGGCCACCCTGTGGTACAGTTCTGTTTAGCACTGCAAGCAAAGGTCACACTTGAAGCCCTGAAGTAGAGAACAGTTAGTGGTGTTTAAGTCAAAGCAGCAACCCTTCATGGATAAAGAGTAATGTCTGAAAGCTCTTCCTGTCTTTTTTCCTTCTAATTCTTTAACTGTAGGTAATTTCATAACATACCTCTTCAGTACAGCTTAATATTTTTTGTGTCCGTTTTACCCAGTTTGTCTCCAAATATAAGCAAAAATATGAGGGGAATTAAGGAAATTTAGATCCACTGGTTCATAAGTCGTAATACATTTTGTGATTACTTCTGTTCTGATCTTCTGTATTTCATCTCTTAGTTGCTTTCTGAGAGTAGAAGATGTAGTATTTATTGAGCCAAAATCCTGCCTTATTAATTATGACCTTTAATGCCATTGTAGTTCAGCTCACCTGACCTTATGTTCACCTGACAACAAATGTCAGGTATTTTTTGGACAGCAAACACCTAGAGCTAAGAGTGGAAGTGATTATGAGTTTGAAGCTTTTCAGAATTAGGGTTTCTCTTTGCCTTCTTTTTGCCTTGCTTGGCTGTATGGATGTGTGAGGTTCTTGTATTTCCTGCCTCAGTTCAGCCAGTCTTGAGGTAGATTTTTGTTATGTTGCATGTTACGGTTTTCGTTTAGAAAATGTTTAATAATATTATTCATAAAACCATCCAAATTTAAACATTTTCACTTAAATTTTTTTGATATTTCTCCAGAGAGTAGGTAGGAACTTTTTGTGTGGTTTTTTTTTGGTATAAATATTTCCTTAAAATATGCTAATGAGGCAGATAATATTTGACACTGCCCACAGTATGTAATGTATGGGTCTCTGTGGGCTTCATAGACTTGTTGGCTTTACTGTCTTTGTCCTAAAACTTGTGCATGAAGTAATAATAAAAAAGAGGATACTTGATGTCATATATGAGGCTACAAAACAAACTTTTTTTTTTTTTTTAATCCATATTCTTATGTGGATACGAATTTGATTACAACCATTGAATCTCTAAGGCTAACAGTAATAGATTTTTTGTTTTAGAACACATGCTATCCAAATTCCTGTTTTAATTTTTTAAAAACTGCAGCTTTTCATGGTACTTACAATATTTATTTTTATCACCACCACAGTTGCAGATCTTGAAGTGAAAACCAGGGAAAAGCTTGAAGCTGCCAAAAAGAAGACTAGTTTTGAAATTGCTGAGCTTAAAGAAAGACTAAAAGCAAGTCGTGAAACCATCAACTGTTTAAAGAATGAAATCAGAAAACTTGAAGAAGATGATCAGTCTAAAGATATGTGATGAGTGCTGACTTGAGTGTATACTGAAAATGGAAGGACTTCAGTCATGGAATTGTATGAGTTCTCTTCAGTTCTGTAACTGAGACTATGAGAATTTCACTGCAAATGATTGAAGTTTGTGGCAATCAACTTCATAAATGGAAGAAAAAAGAAAGAATGTATCCTTGTTTTATAATTAAAATCGGTGGGTACTTAACAATTTATTTCAAGCAGAAGTGGTCTTGGAGACGAGCCTACTTTTTTTTTTTAACTGCATTTGAGTTGTGTATGAAAACTTTGTATTAAGTCTTGTATTAGTTCAATGTGATTTTACAAAATGCTGGTGTTTACTTTTTTTACTGTTTTGGTTTTTTTTTCTACTGATTGTTTAGAGATGCGTCTTTAAAGCTAAAAATAAAATACGCAGTTTTTTATTTTAGTATTTTTGTCTCTGTCATGGCTGTGGGCTTCCAGAACAACTGTAAGTACCATACCCTGATTTAAAGCAGAGGTTGAAATACAATGGTATGCAAGTTGCTTAAATCTGATTACAGTGATTTTTGGCATGTCTCTCTGTTACCAGCACGGTGAAAACACTGTCTGAAAACTGGATTTTAAATAATTTGTATATCTATAGGTAAGAGTTTCTAGCCCCGAAGCTGGGTTAGCACATAAATGCATCAATGCTACAAACTATGCTCAGAAGCAGCAAATTATTCCAGTACTGTTTTGTAGGATTTTACTTAATACTTGTACTGTACTACAGTCTCTTCATCAAATGTTACTTCTGCCACTCCTTCCTCCTCCCACTCTTCCCCTGCTCCAGCCTGGTGTCCCTCCCACAAGAGATAGTCTTCCATGAACTCCTGTGTGAGAGCTTCTCATGGGCTACATTTCTTCCCAAAGTGCTCCAGCGTGTGTCCCCCATGAGGTCACAAGTCCTGCCAGCAAACCTGCACCGGTGTGGGCTCCTTTCCGTGGGTCCTCAGGAGCCTGTCCAGTGCAGGCTGCCCACAGGGTCACAGTCTCCTTTGGGCATCCCTCTGCTCTGGTGTGGGGTCCTCCACAGGCTGCAGATGGATCTCTGCTCCAGCATCTGGAGCATCTTCTCCTTCCTCACTGGCCATGGTGTCTGCAGGGCTGTTCCTCACATCTGCTCACTCCTCTCTCTGCTCCTGTTCCCCCTGCCCAAGCAGGGCTTTTTCCTCCCTTTTTAAATCAGCAACCTGTTGGGCTCAGCCTTGGCCAGTGGCAGGTCCATCTTGGAACTGTTTGGCATTGGCTCTGTTGGATGTGGGGAAGGTTCTGGCAGCTTCTCACAGAAGCCGCCCCTGTAGCCCCCTCTCCCTCACTACCAAAACCTTGCCACATAATTCTTAAGTCACTACCAAGTGTTCCCCTGAAAAATCAGTACATGATTTTTTCAGTGCTTTGAGAACAAAGCACTCATTCCTTCATATTTGAATCAAATTATGATTGATTGGCTTTTACCATGACTTTGGTAAATGGAACTGAAATGGTTTCATCACTCAGTATGTAGACTTAGGCTTTTCATTAAGAACAGCAACCTGGCATGCTTGGTTTATGGTATTATGTATACACATAGGTTGAGCAACAGCTTTTACCATGGTGTCCACACAGATCCTTCCTAGCACTGCAGAATACTCAAATTTTTCTGGCTAACTAAGTGCTTTGGTTTCTTGATTCAGTAGCCAATTTCCATTTAGGCAGCAGATGAAGAAGAGTGCCATTTTCAGAGCTGTGCATTGAGAATAAGACTTGCATTGCCCACAGTATATTGTGCATGCTGAAACAAAAATGGAAATGGAAAGCACAATTTTTGGTATGCAACATTATTATCTTCATATTAGTCAGTTAAAATAATAATTGCAATGACCAACTCAAACAGAATATTAAAGAGGTTCTGCAAGAGCTGTGACTAACATGAGCAGGTCTGCTGAAACAGATTGGAACAGACCAAAAAAGAATGGAGATGTACCTTTTGAATCCAACTTTTCTATGGGAGCCCGAAGTATTCTTTTTGTTTACATCTTTAGTAACATCCAATAAACAGCCTAGTGTTCTAGGATACAGGAGCAACAATGCTGGCCCCGCTGTTAGTAGCCATCAGCGTGCAAGACCAGTGATGTAATTTCTGTTTGTAGTTAGTGGTCTTTTCCTTTCAACTTGTATTTTTTTCCTCCTTTGTGCTCTCTGCAAAGATCCTAAAAGAGTCATTAGGCTCCTCTGTCAATAATAAGAAAATAGTCCTAATTTGCTAACACAGCTGTCTGTGCTGAGTAGTTACTGTTGATAGACAACAGGAAAGAGCACCTGCTTTACAAAGTTCTGTGCTACGATCTGTGTTTTCTTTAGAAAATACTTTCTTCAGATGCTGAGAAAGCAACTGAGCCCTGTGTTAGAGAGTAACTAAATTCTGGGAAAAGTTAGTGACAATCATAAAACCATAGGCATAGAATATCCTGGGTTGGATGGGACCCACAGGGATCATCGAGTGCAGCTCCCGGCCCTGCACAGGACATCCCCAAGAACTGCATGGATCTCAGCTAATGAGAGGTTTTGTTTGTGCCCATGTGCAGTTAGAAGTTACTGATGCAAACACCTGAGAGCACGTGTGTACGCAGTAAATTTACAGTAAGTGTTGACCTTCTAGTGCATATAATTTTCACAGTTACTAGAACTGAAATGGAGTGGGGCACCTAAGGACAGCTGCATTTGACCTCCATCGCCTTGAAGAAAAAGAAAAGCCCAAATGCTACATTCCGCTTTATTTCTGGCAGCCCTACAAAGATGGGATTCCAGACAAAGTTCCGGTTTGTGCTTGCCAGGGTGCAAACTTCAATGCTGTTTATATTGCTGAGACTGACCGTAGACTGTGGCTTCATCCCGAGTTATCATTGGGAAACACAGTTGTGTTTAAATCTTGCTTTGCAGAGGAGGGGAAGAAAACCTCACTGTGCTATAGGTACAGTTTGACAATACTGAATTGTTTGTTCAGTTTGCCTACTACTGCAGTTCAGTAATTTGTTCAGCTGCCTACACTAAAGCTTTAGCCACTACTTGAAGTAACCTTTTGGTAGGTAGAGATAAACCATGGTTTCTCTCAGTTTACATGCTTACTGTTATGAGCTTTACCAGTGAGCATCAACATCAAAAATGCAAAACTAGTCGTTAGTGTCATTGCTGCTTCCACTATAAAGACTTGGGGGTTTAAAATGTTTTAGCTAAGACAAACTAATACTCATCACAGTAATTTCAGGCAATGACTCGTTACTCACTACTCAGTATTATGTATCACTAGTCCTTTCCTTTCCTAGCTTCATCGCGTATAACCCAGTTCTTTCCTTTGGATTTGGCCAAAAGTGCCATTATCTGACAGGAGATGTGTAGGTACAGTTAAGTTAAAGATTTACTCAAGAATTTTTGTGGTGAGTAGAGATGGAATTGGAAGCAACATTAAAGCAACCTTTTCATTTTCTTTCTAGACAGATGTTGGTAATAACACCAACCTTTTGTTGCTTATGCATTTCATCCATATAAAATACATCAGTGTGTGTTTACTTCTTAATGGGAATACAGATTTAAGAGCATTTCAGGTTGTTTTCAGACATGACGACGTTTTCCGAACACCAGGTGGCAGGTATGTCCAAATTATTCTTCACTATCAACGGCAGTTTAATTACTAGGATTTTGGCAGGTCTGTGGTATCTTTGGTTGATCTCATTTGCTTTGAGACTTGATCATCTGATGAGACAACCTTGTATTTGTTTCTGTAAAGGTGACCAAATAATCTCTTGCATGTTACAGAACTGTTCAGCAAATCAAATGTGCCATGCCAGGAAGGACAAAATAAAGTGTGAATAATTACAATCTTTGTTCATTTGGCAAGGGAAGCAGTTTTCAAAATACATATCTCTGGGGTTGTTTTTAGGGTTTTTTTTTTTCCTTTTTCGGGCCAAGATTATGTGACAATATGAGAGCACAAAACATAACTTAGGCACTCTACTGGACTGCATACTTTGCTTGAGCTCAATTCCAGGCCCAAAATGGCAGGATTTTTCACAAGTAAAAGTAATTACCTTTTTAAACTTAATCTTGATAAAGTTAACAAACTTCTTTGAATACTTTCTGCTTAATGAATACTACAAATAAACCTTTGGCTTCCAAGTGTGTTGAAACTTCTAATTTTCCTGCATACAGCAGGGAAGAACAGTTTCACTTAAGCAAGGGGAAGAGAATTAGGATGGTTGAAAAGAATGGCAACAATGAGAAATTCCTGTTATATATATTTAGTTGGGATTTATGTAACATTCTTTTATGATACATTTATACTTCCATTTTTAAATGTTTTAAGCTAGCACATGAAGTCATGTAATTTTCTAGTGAAACAGTCTTGACTATGCAAATAGCTAATACACATCCAAAATTAAAATCTACATCTTGATTTTCATAAGAAAAATCTCTTGAATGTCAGTGATTAGGCCACAAAAAGAACTTCATTAACATTGCAATATACAGTATTTTTCCTACTCCGCCCTTAATAATGACTGTATTTTTAAGGTGTTCATTTGTTAAATGAGAAGCTGGCCCTTCTTATTTCCACACTCGTGGAGAATTCTGTACTTTAGGACAGAAACAAATTTCATCTGATCTACTATTGGCTTCTGCTTTGCAAATGCTTTCACCTGAAGTGACCGATTACTGTCCTGAGTTCCACCTAAAGCTCCATTCAGCTCCCAAGCCACCCGAACTATGAGTAGGTAAAAAGGAGAACGTTGAGAAGTTACAGTTGTAGAGCTTGCAGTTAACTTTTGCTGTTATTTCCTGGTTTTTTATGGAAGTGTATGTAGTAGGTAAAGCATTTACTTGGTAAGCTAAATATTCCTGAGGAAAACTGAATCCGCATCACATAGTTTTAGCAGTTCTTTACCTGGAGAGTACTCTCCAGTGCTGCTGTCCACAGTGAGCTGTAGACAGTCAGCACTGCAGGACATTTCTAGGACTGGACAGGGAACAGGCAAAGGAAAACCATAACCTCATGTAGTGATTGGGGCACTAGTGAAAACAAATTTAGTGCTTTTTTTTAAGCTGAAAAAAGCCACCATCTCAGGAAAGGCTTGCATCCTTAGTAAATAAATATGTCTAAATTAGATGGAATTATTTTCCCATTACCTTTGGAAGTTACACAACTTTTTAGTGATTGTAGAAAAAGTATATATATTGGACAACTGGAACTGGTTTTTTTTTTCCTTCTTGCTACAGGCTAAGCACATTTGCATGGCAAAGCAAGACACAGGACTAAACTAGACAGACTGAACTCCAGCACCCACTACATAATGTTTAAAATGATCAAAGCATCTGCCGCTTTGCAAAGCTTTGTGGTTGCTCTGAATCTTCCTTGTATAGTCCTTAGCAGCAGCAGCCAGGAGGTGCAGGGTTAGATGAAGAGGGGCATTGCCTTGGATGGTGACAGAACAGCGTGGGCCATGTCAGAGGGCACGGCTGTTTGGTGGCACTCATCTGCCAGGCCTGCAAGTCACCAACCGCAAGGTGCTCCCCTTGGGTGGCACTTTGTACTCTTGGAGCATCTCATCACTGATCAGTCTGCTAGTCCTGCATCCTGACAGATTCACTTGACATCATTTAACAGTCAGGAGTCTACAATTTGAAATAGCAAACACAGTCTGAATTTAAACTAACCCATGTTGTGGGTTTTGCTTGTTTTTTATTAGTAAATAAGAAATGAGTCCTATTCCTTGTGAATTTGCTGAGAATAAAGAAGATAAATTTCTAAGGCTGTGAATTCTTTCTAGTATTCTTTTTCCCTTCAGGGATAAAAGGCAGAAACAAAATCATTATTTTTTTTTAAACAGGCTGACACAGTATGTGTATTTTAAAGTGGAAAAGCAGTAAAACTTTTCATGGATTCATTGTCTGGAAATACTTTGTTCATATTTTAATCTGACCTCAAATGGTACTAAACTCTTGCAAGTGCTCTGCCTTTGTATTTGGAGATGGAAATGCTTGGTAGTTCAGTAAATAAACCTGACCTTTGATCCTTGTGAAGTGAGTGAATTTCAATCAGACCTCTGGTGAATGAAGGTAATAAATCAGTAAATGAAGAAGCCATATTTTAATAGCAGAAGGGCCACTTTAATAACGTTTTATATTTCATGATAGTTAAGACTTTATAGCTTTCCTTCACAAGTATTAAGCTAAGGTTTTTGGAAGTCTGAAGATACCCTATGCATAAATTTTAAAAAATCATTTGTCACTTTGTCACCTAGCCATTGCTACTGCATGCCCTCTTGTTGTAAAACTTTGCAGTAAAATTATTTTCATGCACGGTATTTTGTACATTTGCCAAAAGATTTACCCTTTATAAGTTCCATCACTCTCAATTCTATGCTACAGCTACTTCACCACTCAATAAATACTAGACAAATGATCCGTAAGACAAAAAGCAACGTAACTTGTTTTTTCTGCAGCTGTTACTTCCTGAACTTTATCTGACACTGGTGCTGTAAAGTGTCTTCAGTCTTACCAAAATCTAGAGACGGTTTGTGTGAAAACTCTGAATACATTTTGTGATCCTCTAACAGCTGTCCACACTCAAGCATGTTGAACTTGGTTAGCAGCCATTATATACCTGCGTCACTTCTCTGTGGCCTTGTGTAAAAATACCCCCAAAACCCCAAAACCCTGTGGCTGAACCTCTAGCCTAGTGTCCCTGATACAAAAAAAAAATTTGCTGATCTGCTGTATTTTAATACTAATAACAACATTTTTGTAAATGCCATGTAATGCTAAATCATTGATGTTTCACATCAGATGCTTGTTATCATTACAGCTTTGGTTGGAATTTCTGTCTAAAAAAACCCCACCACCACATAAATCAACTCAGCTACTTGGGTTCATTCTGATCTCTTTACTGCTCCATAGTCATACCTGGTTTTTGAGGACTGACTGTGGTTTACTCTACTGGGATTAGAACTGCATCCAAAATAACTTCACTAAAGACACTTTGTAATTGCGAAGAAGAACTGGATTTGAAATAACATTCTCATGATCAAAGATTCCAAGAAGCTTTTGTAGTAATTGGAGAATAACAACTATATAAAATGTGTTTGCTTCTCATATTTAAATGAAGCATAAAGATAAAATGCATGAGAGGCATATTAAATGAACACACAGATACTTTATCTGATAAGACCAAAGCAATTGAGTGGGAATTTAATTTAGGCATTTGACTGACTTTGTGAAAAAAGAAATGTTTTTGAAGTAATGCTGGCCTTGTTCCATAATATCTGAAAGGTTCACTCAGTTGTGGATTGCTCCAGTGGGCTATTCCCTTCCCTGATGGTATATCATTATTTATATTGTATCCTGAGAATACTGCACATGTAAAATGCACAGGCAGAGTTCCAGGCCTGAAGGCCTGCAATCTGAATGGGCAATATAGGATGGGTGGTATAATAAATTGCAGTTCTTTACTCCAGCTGTAAGCAATGTCTTTCAGCTCTAAAATTATACCCTTCATTCACTTTGATCTGAAGAAGCATTCAGTACAGTACAGTTCTCATCCCGTGGCAACACAACTCAGTTGGACTAGGGTGGGTAAGAGAAGCAACTGCTGTCTCTGAATTCACCATCTTTAACAAATCAGACTTATTTTTAAAAAATAGTATTCCTGGAAGTCACTTGCATGAAAATTATTCTTATGGTTTTAAGAAAGGAGAGACAGAAAAAAGAGTTGAGCAAAAATATTCTGAAAATCTGCCATTTGTAGCTAAAAGGCTATTTGAGGGCTGGAGTGGGCACACAAAATTAAGTAGCCTTGGGGAAAAAACTTAAGAAAAATAACTCTAAGCATCTTGCTTCGTTACTTTGAAAAATAATCCTGTACCCACCAATTTTGAAAGCAGAATAAAAACCCCAAATATTTCAGGCTGCTCTGCAGAGGTTTGCACTGACGAGTGGATCTTATTTAAAACCAGGATATGCAGTCTGCCCTGAGCTCTGACACAAACAGCAACTAATTGAACATCTCAGGAAAGGCTGAGAATGGGACAGAGAGAGAAGGAAAAGCCATCAAAGATTCTCTATGGTCCACAACTACCAGTTCAGTTCTCCTGCCATAATGAAGCTCTCTGTCGTGAGGGGCAGAAGTTTCCTTAGCAGTGGAATGAACTTTCCCAAGAGGCAGGCTCATAACCTTCACCTTCTCTCACTTCATCTTGAAGGTCTGTTTCTTTGGGGGGCTTTAATGTAAACACAAGACATTTAAGAAAATAACTTCATTAAAGCAAAAACTCTTCTATCATCTTTCCCTCCTGCTAAGACGAAGTGGGGACTAACAAACAATTGGGCAAATCCTTCTCTATAATAGAATTAGTTAGTCCCACCTGACTCAAACTGCTTTGGGAAAAATTCTGTGAACAAGACTTCCTTGGTATCCATCCTTCAGACTCTTCTCTATTCTTGTTTCTGCATGAGGGAATAATGTTGATATATATTTTGATTTTGTCCCTAGATTGCCTCAAAATACAAGCTTTTATATGCTACTGAAGGGAAATCTAATTATTTCTGTTTAAAATAATTATGGCTTAAAATATCATTACATTAACAAGTCTGCTTTTATTTCTCTAGTTTCAAGCAATTATGTATTTTGCTTCTACTGGCCTGTGTGTGAACTTAGGCAGTCCTAAAAGTGAGAAATAATAAGCTGGCTGCCAAATGAGGCAGTGTAAAAACAGCTTTACATTCCATTACCAATAATTCTGCTTTGCCATAAGTCACCTTTTCTTTTATACCTCTTCTGAGATAACATGCCCAAAGTTATTTCCGCAGACTTTTATGTTGGCTGTCTCAGCTCTAACTTTAAAAGTTATTTTTTCAAGGGCTTGGAGTGGTTCATCACTTTGGATGGCCCATTACCTTTGCATGGTGGTTTCTGCCCACATAGTAATAAGGTCCTTATTTTCCTGGAGAAGTCCACTCCTTATATGCTGGGGAGAAATAAAAAATCCTCAGGCATTTATGCTTTTCTTCTCTTAAAACATCAGGCTGTGATCAGTACTTCAGCAACAGCTTCCTAAACCAAGCCTTCCCCTAGGCAGGGGTGAGACCATTCCAGAGGAGGGTAGGTGATACCTTTCAGAGCCCTCTGTAAATCCCAATGCTTAGTTATCCACTCACATCCAGATGTGAGTTTGGAGTCTGTGGGACAACGGCACATGACTGAAGGAGAGCGAAGCCTGCTCTACCAGTGCTCAGAACAGCTGACCTTGCACTTCCTTTGACCACTGCTTTCACTAACAAATTATGATTAAGAGGCAGAAGAGTAATCCTGCCAGTGTGAGCTTGGGTTCCCTCTGTAGATTTACTGCTGAGTAGGCAGAATTGTTTTGGAAGGCAGAAAGAGAGTGTGTTTTACTGTTTCTCAACATGATAATTTGACTTCTTCAGAGAAGCTTTTATGTCTTTCATGAAGTACTATATCCACCCCAGAGAAACTGCATATCACCATGAGTCCAATTTATGCCACTAGTTATATAAAGGTTAATTTTAAGTAATGTATTTTATCTTTTCTACTCCAGATAGGAAAAACACGGGATTAAAAGAATCACCATTATATCTGATTTTGTTAAATCAGTCCTATCACTGATAGGGGAAAAAAATTCAGGATGCAACTTTAAATGTTCCTTTGAACTTCTTCCTGGGCATACCAAAGGGCTATTTTCTAGGAAAAGCCATGGTATCACTTTCATTGCACAGGACACGCTAACTTATGTGTAAGAGGAGTTTCAGAAAGGCAGATACACAACTCTGGTATGTAATGTAGATTAGAATTAGACGTTGAAGACTATTTTCCAAAGACAATTAAGCCATTCTTCCAACCATACTGTCCCTTAGTTATGCAAATGACCAAGCAGAGCAGCGATTATCTGCCTGTGACAATGCAGGTCTTTCCATTACTAAGGATAGCTTTTTGAGAAGGTACCTGCTGCCCCTATAAGCACCAAGTTGCCTGAGGGTCATTTTAACAATCTTTGAACATGAAAAAAATTATTTACATGTAGTCCTGGAACCTGAAATGATTAATTCGCCCATTCATTAAATGCTGTCTGTAAGCTGATGGCAAAATACATACAGTAATAGCTGTTCTAGTAAAAGTTTACATCAGTTTGCCAGTTTTCTTCCCTCACTGTCTCAGATCCTACATGTTGACATGCTATCACCAGACTTTCTGCTACTGTCATGCTTTTACTGATTGGAAACCATAGCAGGACACCTGTTTGTAACAATGCAGACCCAAGGAGAAAGTTACATTTTCTCTCTAGGAGTCACCATTCATAAGTTATAATATATACTGTGAAAAGACTGAGAAAACCATTGATTGATTTAAATCTGCCTTAATTTTTGACCACAGGCAAAAACTCCACACACTGGTGCTTAATCATACTTTGCATCAAGTACAAGCATGCAGTTTTCCATACAAATTCCATAAGGTGTTTAATCTGCTATTGCAAAAATACTTATTTGCATACAATCACACCCTGCTGTGGTTTTAAATGTTTTCTGAGAATACATTTTGAGCCTATTATCTTAACCTCACTGCCTTTCTACCCACATACAGACTAACAGACATGCAAACCCTTCAATTTTTACTCAGGCCTGACTGTAATTAAGTTGAAGTACATTTATTCTTTAAAACTATAGAACTCAGCTTATTAAGTATTCCTGGTGAATACACAGTTGTTAAGTCACTGAGCTGTGGCAGGATCTTCAGCTTACAAATAAAAGTTCTTATTACAGGAGAAAACAGTGATGGGCAGTTTTGGGTGTTTCTGTAGTCTGAATTGTTTGTTCCTGCCATGCGTGCCAGGTGTTGAACAGAAGCAGTCAGCCACAAACAGCGCTATCGTACCTTTCAAAGATCTTAACCCAAGTAATAAGAAGCACTGACCTGACTGTCTAACAATAGTTAGATATATCAGGGTGAAGAATATCTTTTTACTGACTTTCTTGTTGGAGACAGGTTTGATGCAGATGCAGAGAATATGTACCTACACAAACACATCATGTGACATGGCCGCAGTGCTGTGCTAGACACACTCTTCCCCATCATTCAGCATCTGACAAATGAATTATATGTCATTTGTTTAAAGCAGACATTGGGAGCAAAAAACCAAAAACCTTAAGAATGGACAACAGTACCATTTATAGACTCCTGCTGTAGCTGCACCCTGACAATCAACTCCATTTCTTGACATTTTATGAGGTATTTTAATACTTTGTCAAGCCACTAGACAGAAAGTACCATAGCTGACTCTTGCTTTGTTTATGCCAAATCCAAAGTGTCTTAGCCCCACAATGTTCTCGAATTGAGTTTTAATATGTAGTTGTTAACTTGGAGCAAATATATTCCAGTTCTGCCATGAACATGCCATGTAAATAATGCATAGTTAGGGCACAAGCATCTAAGAAGCCAGAACTACATCGGTTGCAATGGGCCTCGGGAGGCCACCTGGGACAGCCTACTGCTCAAAGTGGGGCCAGTCAGCCCAAATTGCTCAGGACCATGTCTAGTCAAACTCTGGGTGTCTCCCTGGAAGGAGGTCACATGCCTCTCTTGGCAATTTCTTACGATATTTGACCACCTTCATGACAGAAAGACAGAATGAGACAGAGGAAGACAGAAAGAGAGATCAAGAGACTGAAAGAGTGCAAGAAAGAGAAAGAAATAAATCTCTGAATCTAAGCAGAACTTAGCAGGGTGTGTCCATTCCCTCTCGGCTGATCACTGTGCACCTCTGAGAAGATCTGTATCATTTTTCCACGGCCATACTGCAAAATGGCCATACTGCATCAGACTACACAAGTACCCCAACTTGCTTCTGGACTTAATGACCAGGACTAAACAGTTGAGCGTAGAAAGAATTGAGGTATAGCACAATCCTTTTTGATATATATTCACTTTTCAGTAAATCATTGTCTAGGGAAAACCAGAAACAAAGGCCAGTATATTCCATTCAATTTACTAGCTGCTAATGCACTGCTTTGCTTTTGAGTTTATTTCCTTACTGGTTTTGCCTGCATGCATTACTTTACAGTTAGAGGCCGAATTTCCACTTCTAGTCTAACACCATGCTGCTCAGCAGAAGGAGATCCTTTTGAAGCTAACTCGTTGCTGTCAGCTTCACATTGCACTACTGCACAGGATTTTGCATGAGCAGCAAACTGCGCTGCTGCTTTTACTCAAGTCTCTTTCCAAGACCATTTCTGAGTATGCTAACTAGTGCAGGTCCCAGCATGAATCCCTGTAGGAGTCTAATCTAACTCTCCCACAGTGTGAAAAAAGACTATTTATTGCTACCTTGTTAACCCTTCTCTTTCAGCTAGTTACTAACTCCCAAGAGAGGCTTCCTTCCTAACCTATGACAGCTACTGTTCTTTAGCAGCACTGCTGAGAGACTGTGCCAGAGGTTCTTTTGAAATGACTACAACGAGTGTATCACCCTGGTTTATCAGTTTGTTGATTTTGTCTAAGAATTGGATAATTATGACAAAGCTTCTCTATCTACGAAAACCCGTGTTGATTTTTCCACGGTCTGACGTATTTGTCTGTATGCTGAAGCCTCACCCCTGCTCTCTGTCACTGGTTAGCTCATGTGACCTGAGACAAGTCTTGGTGACTATTCCAGTAAGAGGGCTCAGATGCTGCGAATGAACACTTATGTTCCTTAAATCCGAAATTATGGTCTTAAAAATTCTCATCCAGTTGCTTTCCAGCTATGGAGGTGCTTCCATTCCATAAATTCTTATTTCTGTGAGGTTCCCAAAACCTCTCTGACCACTTTCACATGTACCTCCCAGCAAGCTATTCCTACTTCTAAAAGTCCAGCCCAGATGATCAATTAAACAATTTCAGTGGATTGATTTCAGAGCTTAAGGAAGCTGTAAGAACTGTATGATAGCTATTGCACACCCTGAGTATGTGGAAAATATTAATTTATAAATTCAGAGATTGAGGATGAAATGAAACCCATGTCTCCCATAAGCTGAATTTCAGGCTTTCCAATCACTGAACTACAGGAAAAGGACAGGATCCTAACCTTAAATATGCACATTCTGCATAAAGGGGCATCTAGCAAAAAAAGTTCACTGGCATGAACTCCAAGTGGAGCTTCGTCCAGCTGTTATTTTGAGGATTTTGAGGGACACACTTTGAAGTTTCGCAGCTATACTTGCCTGCCTGTCCTACCTCTGCACTGGAACACTTCTCATGCAGCTGTGTTGGAAAAATGGACTATTTGTCGGTGTCCTGGTTATGAACTTGCAGTGTGGACTTAACTGAACATTCCTGAATTAGCACTGTAGCGGCTGAGGCAAACGTGCATAGTCCACCTGCAAGTTTCCCAATAGCAGTCGTAATACTGACTCATGGGACACAACTGACACAAGCCCAGCATCTGTCAAGGTTATTTAGCACTATCCCCCAGTCACTGACACTTCAGTCACATAAATGTCATTTCACAGTGAAATGTTTAGCCAGCATCTTTTTCAGAGTGGATCCCAAGTGATCCCGTTTGTCCACTTGCTTCTGCCACATACCATAGGGAAACCTGGACAGAGAACAAGATGCAATTGAGTTCACTCACCACCAATGCTCTTCAGTGTTAACTGCTGCAAATCCGAGCTGTGCAGTACCAAGATCTGCTGCAGACCTAACCCCCGCTTCCTTGTAAGCAAAATGAAACTATATTGCTTCTCTTGCAAAAGCAGCACAGAAAAAATTCCACTAATGCTAATGAAGTATCAACTAACAAAATGACAAATGCCTCAAGAATATCTAAGTATTTATTCACTAAATGAATAAGGCAAAGGGCACTTGCTGCATGCAGACATTTAAAATAACCAGCTGTTTCCTCCTGTGACAGGCCTCTATTCAGTCCCCTGAAGGCACATAACAGAAAAAAACTGTATGATAGGCAACCTAATTCTATCATATTTGGTGCCCACAAAGAAGTCAAAAACACAGGAGGACAAGTTGCCTAATTTTTAAAAGTCTGCCATTGTGATGGTGTTCTTTGGACACTGTTTTGTACATAGCACATAGTCTAGTGTGCAGAGTTCTGAGGCCCATAATTAGATTTATATCCCACTTGTTTAGTACAGGCATAATAACCTCGAAAGAGATGTACGTACATTCAACAAACTGATGCTCCTCCAGGGAAACAATCAACAAGAAATTACAGGAACTGCATATGACAGCCTTTTTTTAAGGAAAATGAAACCAGTTCAATTTGGTTACATAGAACATTAATTTGTGAGAAGAACTGAATTAGTATATATACTTGTGAGGTCCAAAAACCAGCTTCACTTGCAATGATGTTTTTCAGGCTTTCAATATTCAAATGATAAAGGACCAAATATCTAGCATCTCTAAGAATAAATTACACAGTACCTCAGACAGCAAGTTCAGACTAAAATGAGGTCAGAGAAAATACCTAAGTTTAAAATGACATTTTTGCAACTCATTGTATTATCTTTAAAAGTTTACTGACCAGCTGTTACAACAACCAGTACCCTTTCCTTCAAAGAATATTACTTAGAGCTCATGGATCCTTTAATCTTGTCAATGAATTATTTGTACAAGGACAAGACAATAAATGCAACTGAGGAAAAACAAATTACAATATAAATTGCCACCAGATTTCCTGAATGACCAGGCCTGCTCCACTTTCCCCTGGCTAGGAAAAAGAGCAGAAAGTTTGTCATATTCCAGCAGTCATTTCAGGAAAAAATTCACTATGTGAATTAAAACGTCCAGCTGTAAAGACACCTTTATTTACTATTGGATTTGAACTTTCTTTTTCACTTTTAAGTGAAATCACAACTAATGACAATACTCAATGAAGCAGTGAACTACTGGTTTAAACCAGATCAATCTTGCACTTCCTTCTGAAAAAAACCCCAAACTATTAACTGTACTGGGGAGGTGTGCCTTCACAAGAAGGGACAGGATCCTGCCATAAGTAGGTGCTGTATGGCCCTTACTGTATGCAGGGGGTTTGTTTGGTTGTGAAAACAAAAACTTCTTGACGTGATATGCAAAGGGTTATTCTACTTAATATTCCACACATGAGGGGATGCAGAATGTGACGTGACAGGTGTTACTCTGTTCAGTTAGCACATTAAATCCAACTCCTTCTCTTTGTAAATCTGTTTTCCAGCTCCTGAAATGTTGTTATAGTCTGAATGTGTGGGTTTTCATTTTTAAAAGGAAGCCTTTTTTAGGGTCAAAAGGATTTTGGAAAACGTGGGTCAGAATACAATAGCACTCTAAGTAGCCTTGTATAGCAGAGAAAGCGCACAAGCTTCTGTACTGCATTTCAACCAGAAACATGCTTTCACGGCAGTCATAAACCAGGAAAGACAGTGTTTATAGCAGAGCCCTTACCTATAGCTATGTTAGGTGGTACCTATAGGAATATCAAAGGCCTTCTGTATTACAAAACAAAGCGACTGTGAAGTTCTGCGATATGTCATGAGGCTGTTGCTATGATTTTATTTTCCAAAGAAACTTTACTCTCCTATGTGTGCTGCAAGAGATAAATTTATAGTTGAAACATCAAGGATCTGAGTCCATCTCCAAAAACACATCCAGGCTTCATCCTGGTGTAGATATATCTCATACCGGTCAGAAGACTTCCCTGATGAGATGACAAACCATACATGAAATGGGAAAGGTTCCAAAGTTCTTGAGAAAAAGAAATATAAATCTCCACTTCATGCCCTTAAGAAGTTTGTTGCCCTAAATCTCTGAACAGCATACGAAAGGAAACTGCAGCAACACAATGCAGAATGTGGCATTCTATTCCCCAAGAGTCCTCTCTTTGTCAGGTCCAGATATAAAGAAAAAATACAAAATAAAAAAGAGAACATTGTTTTAATCAGATAAATCACAGAATCAATTAGGTTGGAAAAGACCTCTAAGACCATTTAGTTTAACTTATGACCAATCACCACTTTGTCAACTAGACCATAGCACAAAGTGCAGTCGCTTCTACAACACCTCCAGCAATGGTGACTCTAGCACCTTCCCCGGCCAGTCCATCCCAATGCTTAGCAACGTTTCCAATGAAGGAATGCTTCCTGATGTCCCACTTGAACCTCCCCTGATGCAGCTTGAGGCCATTTCCTCTTGTCCTCTTGCCCTGTTGCAAGTGGGAAAAGAAGATGACTCCCACCTTGCTACAATCTCTTTTTAGGTAGTTATAGAGAGCAATAAGGTCTCCCCTGAGCCTCCTTTTCTCTCGGCTAAACAACCTCAGCTCCCTCAGCCACTCCTCATGTGACTTACCCTGTAGACCATTCCCCAGCTCCGTTGTCCTTCTTTAGAAACACTCCAGCACCTCAATGTCATTCTTGCAGTGAGGGGCCCAGAACAGGCACAGGACTTGAGGTGTGGCCTCACCCGTGCTCAGTACAGGGGAAAAAATCTGATGTGAAAATCCTGTGTGTGACTGGACTGCGCTCCTGATAACAGAATTGAATACTGCCTAAATCAACTGCCCAAATCAAAGGCAAAAGCACTTGATCTTCAAAGTTCAAATTTCATTATAAAAACAATGAAACATGTTGGCATCATCTTGTAAGAATCCAGGAAATGGAACAAGAGTGGTTTACGAATCAACACTGAAATACATGAGAACAGTGCAATGAGAACTTCTAGAAATACAATCTACTGCATATCTGATGCAGTTCAATTTTATTTCCTCTTAAAATACTAACAATCTTTCCAAAATACTTATATTACCTAATTTTTAAATAAAAAGGAGGTGTTAAACCCTGCAAATGTTCATTTTGGGTGACAGTTTTGTTATTAATAAAGGAGAAAATTCTAAATAGTATTAAAATTTAACTCCTTTAAAATGACCATTTAATTGGATGAATCATTTATGAATCAAGAGAATTATGAAATGTATTACTTTTTTTGCCTCAGAAAAGCCATACATTTAGGACACCCAGTGGCTGTACAAGACCATATAAAAATGCTGAAGCAAACAATTTGAAAAGTTTAGTTACTAAAATAATAATTTTACAAATTTTAGCTTTGGGCAAAACATTTAGGGAAAAACTTTAAAGATGGTTGCAGCATCTAATTTTTAAAAAGAGAGAATTTGAGCTATAGTGAAACAACAGAGAAGGCTTTTGACTTCAAAGTTGACATAAAGAAAGTTTAGCAAGAAATGACAGAAATGAAGATGCCATCAAAGGAATTAAAGCAATAAAAGTTCATCATTTACAGAAGCCTATAAGCAGCTATGTAACCTTTAAAAGACTTGTAATTGATGCAGCGTCTGGACAGAGCTGCAATAATCTTAGTTTGGGATGACAGAAATCATTGCAGATATGAGCAGCAACAAATATGTCATGGGTCCAAAACATCAATGAAGTGAGAAAGAGAAGGAACAACAACAGAAAAAAAAATCCCAGCAGGAATGCAACTTACTTCTGACATTTCTGCTACAAAGCAGTAACTGGCCAGGGAAGGGAAGAAAGTGAGCAACTCTGAGAGCAAGATTTTCTATTCTTCATATGATGAGGCAACTGAAACACAGTCAAGAAAGGAGTTGCACAACCCCTGAGAAAGTCAGATACATAGACAGATCTGTTCCATGAAGCAACTTGGGGCAAGCCATTGTTTGGTGAAGAGGTCAGAAGTCAAACTAAGGCCAAAGCAAGTGGATAACAAGAAGAGACAAAGCTGAATTTTATGCAGGCTGCTCTAACCGTGAGGAGTGTGTTTCTGTGTATGTTGGGACAAAACCTACACATTCGAGATTAACTGTAGATAACAACGTCTTCTGGCCCAAGACCTCTCACACGTCCATAAAGAAGGAACAGAAGTGAGGTGCAGGTCGCAAGAACAAACGTGTGGGGTTTTTTGCACTGGCTAACAGGAGTTTCCACAAACCTGCACAGGTGTGGCACCTCCTCTGGTTCTTCTTGTTTCCCACATTAATTGTGTTGTATCTTTGTATTTAATATGCACAGCTCCTGCCTGTGCGCTCAGTCGCATGTAGTGCAACCTTAGGAACACAGCCCGACTCCGACAGCTGTAGGTGAGGAGTCACCGTGGCAGCGTCTAATGTAACACCGTGACACCGAGTGCTACAAAAGTTACAGCAAATCAAGCCAATCCTTCCTAGAGCTGTGCGCACAATTACAGCTTTAATCCCTGTTTTTTATTTTAATTTTTTTTTTTTTTTTTTTTTTTTTTTTTTTTTTTTTGGTAACCTGAGGAACCAGTAAGACACGCTCCCTGCCCCCGCGCCGCTCCCGGCGCAACCCCACGGCCGCCCCGCCGCCCGGGCGGTGCCGGCGCCGATGCCGGTGCCGGAGCCAGCGCCGGAGCCGGAGCCTGAGCCGGAGCCAGCGCCGGAGCCGGGCCCCCGGCGCCCCGCCCGCCTCGCGGCTCCCCGGGCGCTGCCCCGGAAGGCGATCGCGCCGCGCTCCGGAAGCGGAGCCGGGCAGGGTCCGGCCCAGAGCGCGGCCCTGTCGCTGCCGCGGTCGGAGGCGCAGCCGTGCCCCGGCCCGACGCGGGGCCGCCGTCTCGCCCGTCACAGGCGGCCCGGCCCGGCGGCCAGCGCGGGGCTCATGGCCCAGGTGGGTGCTGGTCCTCGCCCCCTCCCCCGGCTCCTTCCCGCGGGGTGCCTGGCCGGCTCCGCTGCCTTCCCCTCCCAGCGGAGCCTGCCGGGCCCCGGAGCAGCCCCTTGTCTCGCCTGCTCCCGTGGGAGCCGGGCTGGGACGTGCCCCGCGGTAGGAGCCGCTTCTCCTTGCCCCTGGGTCCGGGCGCGGGAGCTGGGTGGCGGCTGGGCCCCGCGGGCACGGGGGGCTCCGGCCCGGGGCTGTTTCTGGGCGGGGAAGGCCGGGCACGGAGTGGGCATCGCTGCCTTACTCTGGGGCTGGGGCAGGAGCGGGGCTGGGCGAGCGGAGTGCGAGTTTAAAAACAAAAGACGAGGCGATAAATTTGTCCCGGCTGGGGCTGTGTGGAGGCAGGTCTGGCGCGGGGAGCGGTCCCGGCTGCCTGACCGCCCGCCCGCCCCCTCGCCCCCTCGGTGCTC
Organism: Acanthornis magna; assembly: GCA_036785705.1. Classification (NCBI taxonomy): domain Eukaryota; kingdom Metazoa; phylum Chordata; class Aves; order Passeriformes; family Acanthizidae; genus Acanthornis; species Acanthornis magna. The sequence continues at coordinate 31,348,257 of JAWUZG010000001.1, forward strand.
GGCGTGTCTCATGGTTGTGTCTCGGCTCGTGTCACCTGTCAAGCGCTCGCACCTTTCTCCAGCTCAGCCGCGTCCGGCACATGCTTCGCAAGACAACTGCGTTTGTTGTTCCACGTCGCTGAGCAAGCCCGGGGAGCTTTCGAGGTGCGAGCCCTGAGGCTAATTGAGAGCTCTGTCGGGTCAGTGGGTTGAGACTAGCGGACAAAGCCTGCCGGGGAAGGGGTCCTGCAGGCTCTTCCGAGTGGTGGTGTGTGTATGAATGAAAGCGATACCTAGCTTACTTCCTCGTCGTTTTAAACTGTCCTTCCTGTGACATATCGCTAGACGTAAATGTAGTAAGGCTAGATCTGAAGACACACAGAGGTCAAAAGGTGTCTCGGTACTCATTTGGCTCGTTTGCTCATCTCAACTTGAAATTTTTGAAAGCGAATGCATGTTTTTGCATCTTCCTGGTCACTGCATCTTCTTCAAAGTCATTGCATAAGATGTGATAAATATGATTAAAAATCATTAGGAATGTTGTTGGACTGTGAGTTGAAAGTAATACTGTTATTGCAATGAATATGTAATGTAGAAATCAGGATAGATTTTAGTAAGTTTTGAAAAAGTTGCCAGCTGTGATTTGATATTAATAATGTTTTTAGCAAGTGTTTTACTTTTGACTTTTGAATAGTCCTTGATTTTTTTTTAACTTTAAGTCTTAGTGACAAAGTGATGTTTAGTGTAATGAGAAAAACAGTTCTCTGAATAAGTTTTTAATGGTGTTAACGTTAGTAGTAATTCCGTATCATGAACCTGTCGTTATATCTGTTCTGCTAGTTCTATAGTGTATTTGTATGTAATGAAATGAAAAACTAATTTTTAAAGATTTATTGCTGCATTAAAAGTGGCTTGATAGTAAGATATATGGGTTCAGATCCAATAAGCATCCTGTTTTTTGTTGAAGTCAGCAGAACTGCCAGGGAAATTCGTTGTCTGTTTTCCTTGGTTAGCAGGTGCATTTGAACAGCACACCTGTCTATGTCTGCTTCAAAATAAACCTGTATCAGTATAAATCACCAGTTCAGGTCCAAATACTGCTAACTCCACTCTAAAGGGAAAGAAATTAAGAACTTTATTCCTTGACTGAGATTCCCTGAGTTTATTTACTTCCATGTCAAGAATGCTTTGAAAATGCTTGTTGAAACTGTGTGCCAGCAGTTGTGTGAATATATGGTTAAATGGCTTTCAGGGTTTTGCTCACTTTCCAGTTCAGTGTTTTGTTTCAAGTGTTGTCGCTGAATTGTAGTCGAAATAAACTTCTCACTTCTGTATAATTTTTACAGACAGAGTACTTTGGAACGCTTTTTCATGATATAAGAAATTTCTGTTAAAGACCAATTGTCTTAAAATGCTGCTGTAGGCAGGTGGTAGTCTGTAGAAGAATCTAACTTTGTAAGAAAATCAGTTTCATTAACTGGAAAAATGTAATATGTGGCACATGGGAAGACTGTTTTGCAGAAACATGTATCTGATTCTGCACTTCACTTCTTGAACTGTGATGTTGATATGTCTTATCTTTTGAATAGATACCTTTATATTTCTTTGTTAACTGGATGAACATAAGCAGATACATTTACTTTGCATGGAAATAGCTCTCTGCTAAATTTAATGATCCAGTAATAAATCCTATTGTTTGTAACTTAAAAACATTATTGCTGAGTCTGCACTCCTACTTATGATACTTCACTGATCAAAAGTTAGCTTGATAGTAGCTACATCTGTGTTTATTAGGTGTCTGATTCTGACCTCATTGAAATTAATTTTGTTTACTTCTGTGACCACTGGGACTTGTAGTTTATTCAAAACAACTTTTTGAATAATGGATGAAATTCACTCCTGAATAGAGAGGTTTGTTAGATGACTTTAATCGCCAGAACCATTTAAATTCCTTGTAATTACTGAATTATGGTTAAGATAATACTTAACATAGCTGCAATGGTTTTATTCCATGTATGTCCTTCTTATGCAAATATCGGAGGTGATTCAATCAGTGATGTTTAAAATAATTATCTGGTAAAACTATCATTAAGTTAGAAAAAATAATGCTCTGTCTTTTTTTTTATTGAATATGAAGGGTGAAAGTGGCTAAAGTAGTGAACTAGCCTCACTTCCTCCTTCTTAATCCAAGTAGACTATGGCTGCTTAGGTTCCTGAAAAGATTGGAATAAGGTTTAATCTTAGGAAAAATTTGATTAAAATTGTCACGTTCAGCTGCACAGGCAAGTTGAAATTTAAAATGTGCCGGTGTATGAGTGTTTCCACAGCATCACAAGCTGATTAAAATTGGACCTCCCACCTTCCCAGCATCCTTCCTTCTCTTCCGTCCTTGTGCTGGTAAGGATTGCACTGGGAACTGGTTCAGGAACCTGTAGTGGCTGAAAATTAGCAACTTTTTTTTTTTTTCCTTGGTAGAATTAGTTTTCAGTTGACTCAGCACCCTGAATCGACTCATCCCACGGTTGCATACCTGTCAGTGGCTGTGTGAGCAAAGGGGTGGGATCCCAGGAGGAAGGGGAAGAGTGGCACACCACACGCCTGGATCTGTGAGGTTGATGTTGCAGGACTCCAGCCTGTGACCTAGTCCTGCTTCGCACTGGCATACAGCTGGCATAGACCAGCTCCACCATTGAAAAACATGGTCCTGTTTGCTTCCACCCTGCTCTGCTGCTTCCTCCTTTGTGCAGGCAAATACTTGTATGGTTATGTGGTGAGCCGGGCTGAGGATTGAGCTAACCTGGGGGAGGGGCAGGCAGGGAAGGGTTCGCTTTGAGCTGGATCAGTTTGCTGCACAAACATTTGTGCTGGCGCAGAGATGGGGGTGGAAGCAAGCAGTAAGGGGAGCAGGGTGTGTCTGTTTCTTATGGTGACAGTAACACATTATGCCAGTTTAAAGTGTATTTGGTACTGGCCTAATTCTGTGAAGATGGTAGGGCATTAAGGGTTTGAAGACATCGTCTGGTTATGGTTCATGGGAATATTTACATCTAAGACCCCTTATACCAGGGTAGTGTGTGTCTGATTTCATTATGTGCTTTGAAGGGATTTTGAGGGAAGAATCTGGCCTTTGTATGGTAACTAATTTAAAAAAAAAAAATTGGTAGCTATCGTTTCATACAACTGGTGTTCATCCATCAAATTACTGCAACAAATTAATTTGGCATGTATATAGAATTTTTAAATTTAAAGGACTTAAATAAGAAAAGCTAGTGATCAGAGTGTCCACTAAGAAAGTGTCAGGGTATTTTGAAGTAATGAGTAGATAAAGAGACAGAACAGATCTATGAAAATTATGAGCCTGATGTAAGATACATATTATAACAGTTTCTGGGGAGGCAATCTGTTACTTCTTAAGTAACTATAATGGTTAGTGGTTTTCAAAATCCATCTTAAGGCTTTCAGCCTATCACAGAGATTGTAGTTAATATTTCAGTATATGAGTAGGCATTGATTTTTTTTTTTTTTTTTCTCCCCTAATATCTGTGAAAATTGTAGATACGATGTCCCCCATCCATTTGTCTTTCCTCCCTGCCCTAGATTACCATGCATAATGATCCTTTCCACCAGAGAAGCCATATGCAGCGCTACATGCTTTAGGCATAATCAGCCATTAAATGGACAGCATTAGCTAAACCTACTTTCACTGGTCAGTTAGCTTGATTAATTTTTCCCAAAGTGGATTAGTGTGCTCTTACATGATTCACTCTGTTGCAAGTCTGTATGGGTGGTAGTCTCTGTTTGGTGGTGATGAGTAACTCAGGGCAGTAGCTACTCCTGGAAGAGATGATCTATCTGCAGCTCTTAAGTGATGTTTTCTGTTTCAGATGTAATGGGTTTTATTTTTGCCTGCTACTGTTTTTTTAATCAAAACTATTCAAGGAACTGTTGGCTGGAAACTGCTGTCCAGAGATGTGTAATTTCATGTAGTACATGCAGATGATATTTTGGTTGTGAATGAGTTGTAGAACAGCAGTTCTAATAGACTTTCAGTTTTCTGCTCTTAAGCATCATCTTTTATTGTTGACCCTTTTTGTGTAATCAGTGCTAGATGTGACGATTTTTTTTAAACTTGAACAGGTGTGTGGTGCTTTCTCATGTAAGTATGTGTGCATACAGTGTCTGAGTATGTACGTCATGTATTCTCCAGCTGCAGTGTACTTTTCAAAGCTTCATCTTCACTGCATCTGGCAGAGTGGCAACAATCATGATGATGAATTTAGTTCACTCTTTATTGAGTTCCCTCTTCCTGCAGCCATGGGATTCTCCACAGTTTCAGTTTTCCCCTCAAGCTTTAAATGACAACTGAAATAATTACCTCTTGGCTTAAATGAAAAGAACTAATAACTTATTTCTGATGTTTATACAATAAAAATTCATGATTATTACATGCTTGGGACTGACTATATGCATTCTTTTCTAATTAGTGAAAATGGCATTGTGATTACTGACTGTTTCCTTCTCATGTCTTAGAGTACTTAATTTCATGTCTTATTTTGTTCTTTTTCTAAAACGCTTTTACATCCATATGTGGGGTAGTGAGATGAGAAGCTCCTTGTCACAGGAGTGGTATGTAATCTGTCACTGACTTCTCAGGTGGTCCAGGGTAATCCCTGAATTTTTTGCTTGAATCTCAGTCAACAAAGTAGCACTAGTATCTGCGTTAGGCAGTGTGTTTCTCTCAAATATTGCAAGTGTAAAATCATTGTGTTGCATGTCATTGCAGTCATACCTGACCATACTGCATGGCCTTTATTTACTTCAGCTTCTAGAATCATCCAGTTACTAGACCTGCCACTTCTTCTCACAGAACTGGGGTTTTTTGCTTGTTTTGATTTTATCTTGTTGCTGTTTGATTTTTTTTTTTTTTTTGTAATAGATGTTTAGGTTCTGTTTTGGCTGTTAATAGAAACACCTCTGTGTTGGTATATTTTTGGGCCATGATTTAAAAAAATACCCCAAATGGAGGTCTTAATCTTATCCTTTTTCTTTTCCTTTATTTATGATAAATGTGTATCTTGTGGAAAAGGCACTCAAGTATATCAGTATTCAAATATTCAGCTTTTTCTTGTATGTGTGTTTGTTACTTTTCTGTTGAGAAAAACCTAATTCAGAAATAGCGTATTAATTGTCTACACTTGTAGCAAATGTAAAAAACTATAGGGCAGTTGGCATATCTGAGATGGTGATAGTTTTCCTGTATGTGTGCCCAAGTCAGAAGAGACTGGAGCCCCAGGTTTTCAGTCTGAAGAACTGAATCTTTTCCTTGGCTTTTCTTCGTAGTGATTTTGGTCCTGGCAGGGTTGAGATGCTCCTGCTGTCATTCACAGAGTGGTGACGGTTACTGTAAACCCCTGATCTGTCCTGGGTGCTGCTGTCTCAATGGTGAAAAGTTGCTTTAATTTCCTGCCTTTCCAAGGGTAAAATAAACTCTCTATTCCATATGCCAGTACCCGGATTCCTGTGTTTTTAATGCAAGATACAGATCTTTGATCTCTCATGGGAGCTGCAGTTTAAAGTAGTGTGTTGATATTTTCACTGTTCTCCTGTTGCTGCTGCCAATGAAGTTAAACTGTGTAGTAGTTCTTATCTACTGGGATTGCACACCTTGACACAAATGAAGCATTAGTCTTTCAAGAAGATTTTCTTAAATGCTTTGCACAGGGATATTACCTTCTTGTGTATTAGTATGACACCTGGCACAATATGCAGGTGGGGGCATTTCATTCTAGCCATTATTTAGTTGGTAAATGTGTGGTAGTAATACTGCTTGCTTAGAATCATAAAATATGATTTGGAAGAGACCCAATTCTGTGGACGTTGGAAAGATATTCATCAGCACAATACTAGATGTATTTCTGAGATGAAATGTATTTCATTACTTGCAAGATGTTTGACAGGGTGGAGAGTTGACTGGTTTTGCCATGCTTTAGGACAGTGAGACATTTTTCCCTAATGGAGCTGTTGAAGCAGTTGCTTTAAAGAGGGAACTCTCACTATTTCCTCCTTTTCTTCAGCAGAAATGCAAACTTTAGTTTATATTTAAACTTGTAGTGAGAAATGAACGATCTAATGCTGTGTTCAGTCTTGGTAGCAATGTATCAATCTCATGCTGATCTTTTCTGAGCTGACAGCAGTAGCTTTTTGCTTAGCAGCACAGCAGAGCAAAACTGAGTTGACTGTGCAGCAGTTATCCTTCAGACATGGCTAAATTTTTCAGTCTATTTATGAGTATCAACAAACACTTTGTGCATACTTTTGCCATGCGTTGAATGCTTCTATTTTCCTTTAATTTAGCTTAAAACTAGTAATGGAATTCCTGAGGTTTTGAAAGGAATAGCTCTTGGCAAGCCTAGGGCTTTGAAACCAAAGGCAAATTAAGATACCGAGCAAACACAGGGAGGGCTACTTCTTCAGGGAAGTATGCTAAGATTCTTCTGACATCTTAGCGTTTGTTGTAGGGCTTGTTCTTGGTTTGTGGTTTTTTTTTTTAATCTCTTTGAATTACTCATTTAGAGCACAGTTGTTATTATTCTTTTAAAAAATCTTACTGAAACACAAGGGGACTTTTTTTCTCCCTTGATGTCACTCAACCAGTTTAGCCTTTTCAGGCAACCATTACAAGTAGAGGGTATTAGACAACTCTCTTTCTAGCTGTCTGTATTTTTCAGTAACTCCACACTGATTGAAGCATGTAGTTAGAATACAAATTTTAGTTTAACTAAAATATGCTCTTGGTTTTAAATCACCACAGTAATTGTAATTGAAAGTAGATGCTGTTGTGCATCTGTCAGGTGGTACAGCAATATAATTAAAAATTATTTAAATTTTCAAAGCGTAGTTGGGCTTTTTATAAAACACGTAGCTAAGCTGCTTTAGGTTTGTGGGAATGAGAGGATATACGATGTAGGGAAACTTGCCTGGCCGTCACAGGCGTGACCCTCTCCTGTCTTTGTGGTACTGTTTGCTGCAAGCATCTGCCGCTAATCCCAAGGTTTGCAATGTTCCTGGAAATCTCTGCATCTCCTATATTTAGGTTGCTGTATTTCTTTGTAGAGTTTCATGGCTCTTTGTGTGCCTTCCTTCAGTCCTGCATTTCCTTCAAGTGTTTTTTATCATCATAAGCAATTTGAATGTTCCAGAGCTCTTTATCTTCTCTTTCAAACTTAACTCCTTTCTTGCCATTTGCAATGCTGCTGACAGTGGTATAATCCTCCCTCACCCAGGGAGGGCACTTGTTTGGGAGTAGCCCTTTCTTTTTCTTCTTCTCCTTGAATCCACAGTCATGTTTTATTCATATACTCCTTCTTCCTCGTCCAAATAACATTTTCAAGACCACATTTTCTTTTTCTGTCTTTGCAAATGAAGTTTCTGTATCTGCCATCTGGAGTACTTCAAGTACCTTCTCCCTCTGCTGATATTTCTATCTCTGCAATCTGTTCAAAATACAGCTGCTACAATTCTTAAGTAGTCTGACTGCTACTTTCTTCATCAAGCGAAAGCTCGCTTATTGTCTTTGAATTGAAAGACCCACGTCTCATATTTCTGCATCATAGTCCTTTTTTCCTTGCTACTTTTGGCACTTGAATCTCTTTTTTTTCTTCCCCCCCTTCGATGTCATTCGTTTTGTTTCATGTCATGTTCTTTACTTTGATTTACAAAACTACTGAGAATAATTGTATGTTATATATGTTAATACTATTACAAGAGAAAATGACTGCACCTCTAACCTTTCTTCTTGGGTATTAGAGTATCCTGTCGTCCCTTTGCTTATGCAGATAAACTGCATTTTAAACTATGTAAGTTAACAGGGATACATGTTACCTATGGATCTTTTCATACAGATACTCATGAAATGTATGTTGTTGTATATGTTTTAAATCTGATTCATTTGCTCAGTGATTTTACTTTGGAATAAAGTGCACCAGTGGCATGCTTTAAAATCTGTTGTGTGAATACAGTGTCATATTTTGTGGACTTTTAGTATCATATGTGATTTCAGTTAGTAAATATTTTTTTCTGCACTTGGCAGGTTTCTTTGGTGAGGCAGATGTAATCTGCAGCTTTTATTGAAATTATATAAGAATTGAATTAAACTGGCAGCCAAAGTAGTATTAAGTGCTATGTCATGTACTTGACATTGCAGAACTAATGCTGATATTAACAGAGGTAATACTTTTTTTATTATTAAGGAAAGCCAAATGACTCTTAAATATTTTTTTCATGTTACATGAAGTTTTAGTTCTAATGTTTCTGTGGCTTGTGTTTTGCATTTTCTTTGATTTTTTTGGGTTTATTTTGGAGAAAGGTAAACTGCTGTGGCTACTTGTAATTTGAGTTTTTTTGGCTGGTAATATAATGAAAAAGTAAACTAGTTAAAATAGATAAAATAATAAATTTTAGCATACAGTTTGCTGTATGTGTCTTAGAAATGTTTTAGGATAGTATAGTAAAATCATTGGAAATCTCTTCTGTGTCATGGCAGCTGCCTTATGTTTTCTTCTCTTAAAATCTGCTGAGTAGACTTTCATACCTTGAAATTAAGAATGCAGTGTGTGTGTTGCTCATCAGTTTGTATTGCCATAAATGTAAAAGGACTAGGGCAGTTGTAGTCAATTCTCTCAGGTGTACCAATGTTAATACTAAAGTAAGCTGGATGTTTCCTGTCAGACTATACAGTATTTGTGCAGCTTGACTGGAGGTAGTCTTAAATTCTTAAATAATTTCCCCCTACTTTAGGGTTCCAAAAAGCATTGAACTGGCAAATATATAGATCTCAGTGTGAATGTGAATGTTTGCCTTCTTGTCTCTCTGATAGCGATCTCTTTCTTCTGTTGCTGTGTAAGTTTTGGGTGATGGTATTCAGTTCCTGAAAGAGCTTCCTCTGCACCTGCAATTTTATAAAGGAAGGATACCATTATGTTAATCTTTATTATTAAAATGCATTATTTGCATTATTAAATGCATTATATATATTAAAATTTTAGTTAAGACTTTTTAGATCTTGAAAAGTAATGGACAAGCTAATACTAAATCCAATCCAATTGATTGTTCTCTAAGCCTGAACTTTGTGGTATTTATTTTGTATTGTATTAACAATATTGCTGACCCTATATTTAGAGAAATTCTGTGTAATACATGTCAGTTGGTCAGTCCTGCTACTCCAGGGAGTGCTCCATTCCTAAAAATTGCTGGACTAGAAAAGAATGTATACAGGAAAGGAAAAAGGGAAGGTACTACATAGACCTCAGACAAACTATTTTATTTTTTTATATTTTCTTCCCTCCTTTTTTTTTTTTTTTCAGTAGGGAGGTGAACCTTTCTTACATGGTACTTATATCCTCCCTCCCTAAGTTCCAGAACTTTTTCTGATAACAGAGGTTGGGAGAGCATTTCCAGCTTGTCCTGTGGCTCTTTAGTTCTAGAGCAATGTGTGTTTTGTATCAGAGATACAACATATACCAGAAACTTAGATAAGCTTCTAGTTTCTGTAGGACTGTTTGGGTTTAAGTGTACATTATGGCTCTTATTTTAAGATACTTATGGCCACTTAGGGTCTTGAAATATTTCTGCCACTACAAAGTGCTCTTCAAAATCTAAAGTTCAGGTTATTTGTCTTGGATTTTCTCTGCCTGTAGTGTTAAATTGATCATCTGACCTTCACAAATGTGTTTTCTTTTATGATGAGTTTAGTCCCTAAGTGTCAGTACATTTGCTTAATAAATATTTATTTCTTTCTGCTTCAGAGTTCCTTATTCTGTTAAGTCCCTATTAACTAGTCCCATAGAACACAACTTCATGTATGTCTGCTAAATTTAAATTTACTTCTCTTGGAGAGTTTGTATTTCTTATGTCAGCTGTAATATAGAATTCTGTTTGTTAAATGGATGTAACTTACTAATTGTATATGGTACGGTTTTAAAATAGTTTCAAATCAAAGTAAAAAGCACTTTAACATTGCCAGTAGTGTCAAATGAAAGCTACCTTTCTGAAGGTTTGATTCTGCCATTACCATATCAATTTAGCCTTACTGGTTATAAGCTCTCCCTAGGAAGGATGTTTTCTTTGAAGTTCAGAGTAGGTTGATGTCTGAAGAGAAGAAACTTGTTCAACTGAGGCTTTAAGGACAGACTGAAGTACTTAATGATAAGTGGTGTACTCTGGGAGAAGCTCTAAATAAATGATTAAATGTTGACTACCAGGAGATACTTTATGCTGATAAGTAGAGATCTGAATCGGTTGTTGTGTGATATGTCAAACTGCTCTTGCATTGATTGTGACTGGTTGCAGTGGTACTATTTCATTGGTGCCGGTGCTGACTTCTAAAGTGAGCAGTGCATTAAGGAGGGTGCACTGGATTCTTACCAGCAGTGTCCTGTCATACTGTATTGTGAGCTTTTACAGTAGTTGCACTCTAGGTTGTTCTGTATGAAATAGTATTTCTTGAGTGAGCTATACCAGGGAAATGTACCTTTAGAAAGCTGTCCATAATCTTGACTTCGAACCAAACGAGGAAGTATCACAGAAGAATATTGTTGATGATGGAATAATAAAGCCTAGCAGGGGTGAAGAGCAGAAGTGTTTTACATAGTACTTAAAACAGTAAATATTATGGTCTGACAGTGATTTGTGAGAGATCTTGGTTTACATTCATTGCAAAGGCTTTCTATGAATTAATTCCAACACCAAACTATTTCACTGAAGTCACATCATTGATTGCCTTTCAGTGTGAATGAACTGTTTTGAAGTCGGTAGTTGTAGGAAATTTTGTAACTACATAGGGACATGTGAAAAGAACGTAAAACTAGAGAGCATAAGGGAGTGTTGTCTTTGAAATACAAGACTAGAGTTGTGAATAAAATGCAACGTAACCAGAAATGTCTGATGTTAAATTTTGTATGTTAAAAGCTATTTGCTTAGTTACTGATAGGCTAATCCTATTAACAAAGTTTATTTAGACTTTCTTTGGGTTTCAAATCTGTCTTTGTGAATATATTACTCTTATGCTAGTGATGAGAGTAAAACCATTGTTAAATGGAAATTTGGCAAAAATCTCAGAAATCTAGAAGCTGAATTTCCTTTGTCCTTTGCTAAATAGCATGTAATTTGGGACCAGGGACTAGTGCTTTAAAAAAAAAAAATTATAGAAGCACTTTATTGCCAAGGCTTGAAAGTTTTGTGCTGGTGCACATGCACAGTGAGTGGATCATTCCCATTTCCTCTAAGTGTATTTTTAATTTGTTTGAATAGCACAGTTCTGCCCAGCTGCTGTACACCTGGGTGAAGGCAGTTAAACTGGATGTCAGTAGGTTGGGTTTTTTAAGTCAGAAATAGTGACTGCGTATCTTGAGGCAGGTAGTGCACTTTTTTCTATAGTTTGTTTTGCAATCGTCTTGCACATGCATGATTAAACTATTTGTAAATGAGTTTACAGTATGCCTTATGGTATTTTTTTGCTTGTTTGCTCTAAGAAGCCATGGTGTAAACTGCAGCGATTTAGCAGCTGGTTAGTGGGTGGCTCAGTGTTTGTCTCCTGAATAAGGTGGGGATTTTGTTGGGGGGCTGGCACCTAGTGAGTACAGTGAATTTATTGGCTGGCTTCTTGGTGATGGTGGTTGCTACTTCCCAGAACTTCATTTTATTTCCAAGAAAATTGTAAATGCTTCTCTATATAGTGTGTGCATTCACAGGCACACATTAGACCTGTGCCTAATGTAATGAATTGTACTAGTGGGTTTTGTGGTGCCTTGCAGCTTTTCATACAGATTTTAAGCATTATTTATAAATCTATTTTAGTACTTTTTAAAACTAACAAATCTACTAAATGGGCTTCAGCTAAGGTTATCAATTAAGGTTATCAATTCACAATTGATGGTGTAAGTCTATATAGTGACTTGGCAGACATTTTAAACACTTGAAATGTAGAGACTTCTGAAAAGTGTCCACTTTAGAAGATTCCCTAGGGAAACTCTCAAATGAGTCATGTACAGTACCACACAAGTAGCAGACTGAGTTCTTATGATCCTATGATTGCTTCTTGTTCCCTAGGCTGTCTAATGACCATCAAGGAAGCCTAGATATGCTAGAGGTCAAAGCACTTGGCTCTTGGTTCAATACATAGTAAGTTACAAAAATGACTAAAATTAACATACCCATACAAATTTGTTCTATCCAGTTTGGTCGTAGTTCAGTGAATATAGTATAGTACACAAAATGTATTGCCTCAGCAGCCAAGAATTAATGTAATTTAGGTTGAATAATATGAAGATTACACCACTGGGGCTAATTGATTCATGCTGCTGCTGTGTGGGGCTGTTAGGGCAAAGTTAAAATGCTCATGGTCCTGTTTGAAGGTGTGATAGGGCTGCCTGCAAAAGTCACTGCTACAGTAGCAGAATTCACATCAGCCTGCAGCACTAAGGAGGTTACAGAATTTGACAGCAGCCCTCCTTGCATCATACTACAGGCTTTTAGTTGCTGGCAGAGCAGAAGCAAAGTATGAATATAATCTTGCTGCGGTTCTAGCATGTATTATTTAAAAGTTTTCTAACTGCTTATTTTCTCTTCTGCACTACGCTTTGCTTCCCTCTAACTTGAGATGTTACAGATGTATATAGGGTGACTGAAATATTGTAAATTAAAAATCCTCTTTGTTAAACAGTGTTGACTTCCAACTAAACCAAACAGTTTTCTCCTGCTGTAATTTAGGGGGTAATGTACAGAAATTGATCTGCATATTCAGTCAACATAAATGGGTTGGAATTTATGAAGGAATGTAGGGATGTTAGTTTACTGATATTTAAAATGTTCAGGGTTAAATAATTTACTTGGAGCTGTACAACAGTATCAAAGCACCTGTGTTTACAAACACCCTAATAATTAACTTATTTTAATGATCAGCTCTTAGAGAGAATGCATCCAATTCAGATGTAGAACTGGACCTGTGTAAACTTGCAGTGATTCACATAGGTGAGCAGCCTAAAGGTTGGTGGGTTAAAACAGAAGTTGTAGGAGCTGGGCACGATAAGGTAAGGCAGTGAATGAACACAAGGGATTGTATGTGAACTGATAAAGAAAGGGGACTTGGAATCAGTTAGGAAGAATCTTGATTTTGGGAATATTTTGAATTTTGTGTGCTTGACTTAATTTATCCTAATACGGCCTATTACATATAGAATTTGAATTACGGTGTTTTACTGTCTTAAAATTTGCTAATTATCTTGTTTCTTAGTTCTAAATTGCTTTCAAAATACCTGCAATACTTTTAGGCAGGGATGAGTGGCTTCTGTGCTTTTGGGTGTCTTCCAGTATGTACAGAGGGGTTGCAGTAAGTGGATAGTGTATCTGGGATTAAAGTGCACTGTAAGTAGCAAAATAATTATTTCACACTGCTTCTGTAACTGCATCTAAACTTTCTTCAGTTCCTTTCTATTTCTGTTCTAGAAAATAATGTAACTTTTGCAGATTTTATTGTTGGATTGCAGTTTCTGTAATGTACTTTTGTTGACTGATTTCATTATTTCTTGGTTTTAATATGTTGCTTTGACACACACTTGTTTTGTTTGCCTGTACAGTGTTGGACACACCATTTTCATTTGCTTTTGAATTTCTATATTAACTGAAAAGTACAGAGAGAAAGAATAGGAGTAATGGTTTATCTTGGATATCCAAACTTGCTTTGGGATATTACTGCCAAAGGCTATTACTCTTAGTGATTATTATGTTTATGAAATTGTATTTTCTCAAACCACAGTTCTTGTAAAAGGATAATTAAGTTAAGGCTTGGGCTATTCTTTGCAGATTCTGTGCCAGTGCCAAAATATTTTCAGACAATATATAGTTATCACTTCAAAGATATCTTTTTAACTTGAAAGTTAAAAGCTAAGTAGTGTAGTAAGTTTTTAAAACGGTATTTAGTAAACTAGGACAGTAGTAAGTATAAGGTGAAAGCAAATCATTTATCTTCACTGTCATTAGAAATCAGATGTTAAATGTGCTACTTAATATGAAGGCTGAAAGTTTATGTTCATGCTATGAATTAATTTTTCTCCTATTTATCTTTTGCAGATGGGAGGGCCAAAAATATTTCCATTTGTAGCTGTGCTTGCTGAATACTTTAGTGATCAGATTTAGCGAATGACAAACTTCTAAAGGTTTAATGCTCTGTGTTTATGTAATGTATAATTTAAAACTGGGTTGGATAATTTTTGAGCTGGAGTGTGTATGGATGCTTGATATCCATAGTTGACTTTTTGAAAAATGGTGGGAATGACTTCCATCAGTCAACTGAAACAGCTTAACTGTCAGGAGCTTAATCTTAAATTGCACACTTACGTAAAGTTTTGTGTTCCTATTTTAAAGAAACTGTACTTCTGTAAGAAAACAAAATCTGTACTGGCTAAATTGTCACTAATCCTATTCCTAAATATTTAGGAATTTTAGAAGCTGTTTTTGTGCAGAATTTTTGACACTTACACTGCAGTGTAAATGGAAGTTTGAAATAGCACTGTTAGAAGTTGTAGAATGCCAAGAAGCTGCCTGTGTAAGTCTAGATTTAGTAAGTCTTATCAATAAAATTTTTGATGTTGCAACTGAAATACTGTACTTTGTATGTTTAAAACATTTCCCAACTTTTAAACAGATTTACACTTTGCACATGACTTCACCTTTATATGAACTTAGCTTTGCATAAAGTATGTTAAAAGAAGGCACTTTCAGAGGCTACAGATTGGTTTCTTTTCCCTTAGATTTTCTACAGGGTTCTGTAGAAGCGATACACAGGTTAATTTATTTTTTAGCAAATTCCTGAGTAGTATCATCGTAGATTATAGTGAAGCTTTATTTTCATGGTAACTTTGAAATCGTTGAAGTGTGATCTGCTGTGAAAAAAGAAGGTCTGATTTCTCCTTAGGCATCATGGTCCAGCTCCCTTTTGTTGGCGCTGGTCATAGTGTGGTCGTTTGATCTGCAAGACCAGTGCCATAGTTGGGATTGAAGCTTGCCTGGCTAATTGGAACATGGCCAGAGCAGGAGAGATTGTGTCTTTCAGCTGCTGTCACCTTTAGATCAGCTGAGGGGAACACAAAATAGCATTCTGAGAAAGAAAAGCAGTTAATTTAAAATATCCCATCTCACAATGACTCTTTATCAAGTATTGTGAAGCTTTCTTTTTGTAAATGAAACATACAACTATTTTCTGTGCATGTAAGGAAACAATACATCCTTGTTATAAACTGACTTTGTATTATCTCGGAAACATAGGCTTGGTTTTGAAAGAGATGGGTTTTTTGTTACCTCTTATAATGTCAGTTCTAGTAGACATAATTGTGGTAGAGAAAATTTTAAATTTTAAAAGTAATTCTTTTGGCATTTTTGGGCTTCAGTGTCCATCTATAAAGAAGAACGGGTAGGACAGAGGTATGTAAATATTAGTATTGAGTCATCTGGACTTCCCTGTGATTTCACAACAGTGGTGAGAAATTCATTTTGGGGTTTATTTTTCAGGCAAGCAAGCAGAGGTTGGCACTGTAAAAATATATGGAGTAGCCCAATATTTAATCTTTAATGAGCGTTACACAACTGTTTTGATTACCAATATTCCCTGTTTTGGCCTTTTTGTTTTTTTAAAGTTGTACAGTCATCGTAAATTACTCCCTTTATGTAACTAAAGTCAAACACTGTGGTTGAACTACAGGTACTCCTTAAAATGAAAATTATGTTGAGTAGACTACAACTGAATTTCTTCTGTATATGGGATTTTTTTACATCCTTCTTTCTACCTCCCATTCATTCGTGTATCATGTGTCCTCAAATACAACTTCTGGAACATATTTAATGTAACGTATTTTTTTTAAATTGTGAAAGAGAATATTTAAAAGAAACTCAAAAATTTTAAAAGTTTAGCTTTAATCTTGAGGATAAAGTTAAGAGAACTTTCACAGTTTCAACTGTTTTGAAAGCTGTCCGGCTGTAATGTTCAAATCTTTGACATAAAACACAGCCCTTATTAATATGAGCTTGTAAGAGTAGAAAAGGCACCATTTTCTTTTAACCGTAGTGTTTCCTTTTCAGGTTAAATACTTGTTGCTGCCTACAAAATAATTGAACTTTTGGTTTCATGCTGCCTAGATTAGTGTTGTCCTTGGATGTGCACAGTATATTGAAATACAAAATTACTTGGGATTTCTCCTTGCTTTTAAATTCAGAATGATTGAAAGATTACTACAAGAAACTTGAATTTTTAATGTTAACTTGTAGCTCTGCTGACTGTGAGGGGTGTTATTAGACACAGCTGTTCACTTCTTTTCTCTCTTCCCCCCAGAAACATCCTATCTGTCCTTGTTTGCATGAAGACACCAGAAACCCCAGGTTTCTGGAGTTGCAGTGAATCAGTAGGAACCTTGTGGTGTTAATTAGATATTATTAACAACGTCTGGCTTTGCTATTCATACTCCTCTCTTTTTCTGGATAGACTAAATAAACAAGCCCACTTCAGTATTTTGAATTTGAAAGCATCAGTTTCTGGAAATTGAAGATGTGGCTTTTAAGGAATGACTTGGAAAATATTCTAAGGAATACATTTAAGGGATGACTTGGAAAATACATTTAAATTTTAATGACATCTGTTAAGGGTTTATATATGTAAATTTTATGGGAAAATGCACAGAGTATGATATACATGGCTGTGCTATTGTTAATAGGTTGTTTTTAGTGGTGGTTTGAAGGGGCTGTCTCTTAATGTGCGATGATAATCTTTCTCTATGTTGTCACAGATCTGGTCCAACTTTTTGGAGATCCATGTTGATTTTTACAGGTAAGAGGATTTATGTAGCTAGCACAGGCAGCAATAGCAGTGATGAGATGGAGGCACAGGGAGGCAATTGGCAGGTTAAGTTTTATAGAAAGCTCAAAGAGGCTATTCTTTATGAAGTGAGGACCAAAAAGCTATTTCAGAGTTAGTAGAGCAATTGCTGGATTTATGTATGGTCAGACCACATGTAAAATCTGTCCTGCTTAAAATCAGTGACACTGGGTGACTGGGGGTTCTGGTGTGTAGTGAAGCTTTGGAAAGGAGAAACTACATGCTCAGGAACTCTGCATCTGTGTCACCATGGCAATGAGTACAAATGATCGTATCCTTCTGCCAGTTTATTGTGTAGTGTGGGTAAAGATTGAACTTTTTGCATTAGAGACTGTTAACTGGAATAATTCTGTGTATTTTGGGAGTAGGTCGTTAATGGATGTTTCAATACAAGTAATGACCAAAGTTTTTTGAACCAGTCAAGTATACTTGCCAGTGTGTTTCCAAAATATGCCTATATCCAAAATTCCAAATGTGTTGGATCACTTAGGCAGATTGATGAGATCATTTGTGTTCATTTGGTAGAAATAGATCATCCTCAAGACTATTTATTGATCACCATACTGATTCACTAAACCCTTAAGTTGGTACAAAGGAGTCAGTTGTTATTTTCAGGGTATTTGCCAGCGGAGGTCTATGTGGAGATGGAATGCTATATGAAAGACAGCAAAAAGTAACTGAGGTAGACAGAAAAGGAACAAACACTATATTCAGTAATCATGCTTTATGAATCAGTTGTCATATACAATTGTTACCTGAACTGTGTGCTTCTGGAGAACCTCCTCTTAGAGAGTACAGTGAGTTTTCCTTCTTTAGTGTATAGGTGAAAGTCATTATAAATGATACTAGATCGAAAGTACCAGTTATGTTAATGAAATCTGAACGTTTATACTTCAGACTTTGTAGCTTTGCTGCATAGCAAACATTGTGATTTTTCTATCCTAACATCCACATACTTTCTACAAATTGGTGTTCATTGGTGTTATTTCCATGGTTCCATTTTTTGAGATCCTCAGTAATCACTTCTGTAATTTATGTCAGTCTAGTATGTAACATGGTGATATGCTAGAGTTTAGTTCTTGCCAGGAATACATTTCAGCACCAAGTTCAAATGTAGTTTTTATTCTGAAGCTGCTTTTGAAAATCACTAAATATTGGAGAAAGGGTTTTTGTTTTTTTGTTTGATTGGGTTTTTTAATGCCAATGTTTATTCTTTGTTGTAAGTTGCTTAAGACTAGCATGGATGAACCTATCTTGACTCCTTAGTGTTCTGATAAGATATTACATCTCACCCTTTTATTGCAAGCAGTTAACTTTCTACCTAATTATGTATTCCATAAAGTTTTTTGACCTTGATCTTGGAGCTCTTCAAGACATCAAAGCTCCACCAGTTTTCTTGTCATCTTATTGCAGACAATAATTACCATGTATTTATTCTGTGTTTAATTATTTCGTAGTTTTTATAATTAATGGTTTTTAAAAGCTTTTTTCATTCTCAAACATTCTATCAAGTTATCTCATCTTGAAGTGTAAACTTTTTTTCCATGTAGCAAATAGTTTTTGTGTGTAAATATTTATTAACTGTAACTTCTAATCCTAGAACTTGCTTAGGATAAAACAGCTCAGAAATCTGGTAATATCCCATGTCTCTCATACACAAGAGACCACCTCAAAAATAACTGCATTTCTTCACACAATAAAATACATGGATCTCAAGTGGCAGGGTATTCAGCAGAAATTATTTTTAAATTACTGTATTTTGTTATGATAACAAGTAAAAGACAGTCCTCTCAGTGGACAGTGGTAATTCAGTTTAGCTGGTTTAGGTCTTTTGTATATCATTACTTGGACTTCCCTGAGTAGTTGAAATGTGTTGTGGGGAGTGAGAAGATCCTGTAACTACTTCACAGGAGTTTGAATATTAACAGTGGTAACAAGCAATTTCCCTTATTTCAAAAAAAGTTGATAAAATATAAAGGTCACTGCAGAAATGCTAATAAGCTGGAGTAGAGAAACAAAACAAGGGAAATCAGTACTTTATGTATGTTACTGCTTTGAGGTTTCACCTAGAGAGTAAATCTAGAAGGGGCATAGTAAGTCAATTATCTGTTTGATTTGGTTTTTAACTTGCATTCCTCTGTACTTGAAGTCTAGTTTAAGATGTTGAGTCATGTATAAATACGAAATTTAAAATACAAATCTAGTTCTTAGAACTGAGTGAATTAGAGTAGATTTTTGTTTTCTTTCCACTCTTTTCTAAATAAGTGCCAGCAAGCTTTATGGGCTTGTTATTTAAATGGGATTTGTGCCAAATCATATTACATTTCATGTTTTTAAACAAGTGGAGCTGGTTTGCTAGAGACTACAGAGTTTTTACCCACAAAGGGCTGTACTTTTAGCATCTGTGAAGGACTGGGTTTTGTGTCCTTTTTGGGCAGACTTCTAATACTCTGAAACAGCAAATTGGCTGATTGAACTATATAACTAAACTTATGTGTCCTCTTCTAGAAAATTGTTGTATTAGAGTGATATCCATTTTGCTTATTGTAACAGCTTTAAAATTAAGCTCCAAGTCCCATGGATGGGTCAGAATTGTAACTTTCTTTAAATTATTCTGTTAAAAAGAGCCTGCCTAAATCTGAATTCTTCTTTGCTCTGTCCTTTCTTTCAGGTTTTCTGTGACTTTTCATAGACAGTAAGATGTGACTGATTACTTAACTGGAACATGGAATAGAGTAACTACAAAGATCTATCCATAGGCATGGTTTCAAAGAACATTTCTCTTTGTGGTGCTTTCAGTGTGAACAGTGCCAACCTTACTTGTGTTTGAGTGTTCATGTGGTGAACCTGATCAGGAAGCTGGTCCAGGTTAAAAAATAGCTGAGCAAAGAAAATAATGGTTATTTTTAACCCAGAGCAATTATGATTTATGAGTGACCTGCTGATGTTTGGAAGTGTTGGGTAACTGAAAAAAACATTTCTAGAAAGGAAAATCTGAGATAGCTGAAATTCAGGTGGGTATGGGTCTTTATAATTTTTTTTTTTGTTTTCATTTTATTTCTCAGTGGCAATAAATGGTATTTTACATACATTTAGGTAGAGATGTATTAGCTGGGGGAGGAACATAAGTCAGTTTATCCCCTTGAAATTCTACATTGAAATTCTACATTCTCCTGCAAAGAGCTGCTTGAACAGGGGAGAGTAGGAGGAATGGGAAGATGAAATGAACCTCGAGCTTGTGGGCTTCAGTTTGAGGATTGCTGGTTTAGGAGATGGTGGCTAGCTCATGAATAGGGACTCTTCATAAAGGAGGCAACTTGTCTGCTTTAGCCAATAATACTTCAGAATTGGCAACTCACATGGAGGTCTGCAGGGTTTTCAGAGCATCAGTACTCCATTTGTTTTGGTTTCTTGTTTGCAAGGCCTTTATGAAGTTTAATAATAAAAAATTTAACAGAAGAGCTACTGTTTGGACCTTACAAGCTTATGTGCTCTGCCAAGTGGTACTACTTCACTATCCATTAAATGGCACAGCTGGCACAGAGTTATGAGAATGTGATCTGTTGGAGTAGTTATTTGTGAAAGAGAGTATCATATAAATATGAAGAATTAATGTAGTGTACTCTACACATGCTGTTCCCCGTGGCTTCAGTGTGTATGTTTTCCACTGTGGAAGTTCATCAGGAAAATACACAAACTGTGTAGCTGTGGAGGGTAAATTTTAGTCCCAAATAAAGACAAGACTCTGTTGTGGAATTGATACCATTTTCAAAGAGTGCTCTGGGTGCTGCTTTGATGTATTCATGGTTAGTAATGGTAGTAAAGTTTTGGCATCATCATCAGTTTCTAGAATTAATTCTTTATGAGAGAAAACAGGCGTTCAGTATAGCCATCAGATGCTAACAAAATGGATGGGCAAGGGCAAGCTTGTTCATGCTAGCTATAAATCAAATCAGCTTATTTTCCATATGCAAAAATGTTTGGAGTTTGTGTGGTATTTTAAACTACATCAGCCTCTTTTTTATTAAGAAGTTACAGAAGTTTGCAGCACAGAAGACTGAGTCACAAAATATTACAGAAACATGTAGCCAGCATGAATTCGTATGTAGATGTTACCACTGAATGCAGTTGTAGAGAAACAAAACATTTATATGGAGGCTTTGAGGGCTACAGCATTTCAGGTGATACTTGACGCTGTGCAGTGCTCGGAATTCCCCACAGCCAAGGAGAAGAGGTGTGTGAGGTTTGTCTGAGGCTGAAACTTAAGGCTACTGTGTCTGCACCAGGGAAGTTCAGGGCACTTCTTTAGGCCTTTCACCTAGGAGGGCTTTTTTAAACTGAATTGTGTCACTCTTGCTTATTCAGAATCTTCATAGGTATGTATGAATGTAAATCTTGGATACGACTGCTGTGAGAGCATGTAGTGCACACATTCAAGCATCATGATTGTTGATTAAAAAAACATGCATGTGTTATGAAAATGAAAATCCAAAAAAGTTACTTTTTATCCCTAAATATCTGCCACTTAGAGTAATAGGAGATAATTTCAGTAGAAGAAAGTGAGTATGATTTTTCTCTGTAGTTGAATGTACCAGTTCTTCTAAATGTTGTGTGACAAACAAAGATGACAGTTTAATCCTAAAAACCTTGCACAGAAATTATTTTCTAAATGATACCCATTCAGACTTGTTAATAGAAGGAATCTTGTGGAAGGACTTGTTTAATGTATATCTATTTTTCTATTTTCTCTCTGGTTAGGAAAGCTTCATTTTATTGTAAACGTCCTATCTTCAAAATGGGCACCTTCACTATACAAACAGTCTTTCAATCTAAAAATTTGGGACAGTAAAGTGCCAGGAAAATGAGCTTCAGTAATATCTTAAGAAGAGTTAAATTTTACAAAAAGAAGAAGAAAATCAGATTTTTTTCCCCCCTTTTCCCGCCATCTCAAATCCTGTCATCCCAGGCCGTACTCTTCCAGGAAATAGAGTTGGCAATAGAGATTCAAAAAGGTGAGCCAGGGAAAGAAAATTGATTATGTAAATAGTAGCAAATAAGGAGGTCCACAACTGATGGTATTGAGGAATTCTGAATAGTGGCTGTGTTTGCAAGCCATGTGCTCATTCTTATATTACAATTCATTATGTTAGAAACTAAAAGAGAGCAAATGGTTGGTTACTCAGGCTAACTTTGTAATGAAGCCAGTGGTTCTATGACAGTTATTTTACAATATGAATAAAAGATTTCATTTTATTTTTATCTTTTTAGGAAGAATGGTGTAATAAAATTTAGTGCAAGATCCTATGGTGGGGCAAGGTGATATTTGTTTCTCTGGTCTTCAAGTTACCTGAGATGCATTCTCTCACAAATTTAGTTTGCTTGCACTCTAATGTCCGTTTGCTTACCCAGGCAGCGAGACTTGTGCCCAAGTGGTTTAGCCAGCATCCCTTGTGAGTGACACAGGACAAGAAAAAAGCTGTAAAATCTGAATGACATCTCTGGGATCCTTACTGATTGGTAATGTCAAAATGATTTTTGCACGATCTTTTATATGTTTTAATTGTCATGAGATGTTATGATACGCTTTTCTCAATCTTCAGCTTCCATGAATCATAGAAGGGGCATCTGTTAATTTTGTTTTATTTATTTATTTATTTCATATGTCTTAAATATGTGTCAGTAATCTGTTTTGAGGATGTGCTAGCAGGAAAAGGAACAATATACAGAGTAAGATGCAGCCTCAGTGCTGTGCTTGTGTTAGGCTGGAGGCTCTTCTCCTGGCAAGTGTTCTGACCAAGTCTTACAGCTGGGAGTACTCTGTGGGAATGGTGCTCTTCCTTATCAGGGCAGGCTAAGCTTTAATCTCTCTTCTGCTCCTTGTTCTGGTGTGTAGATATTGACACGCATATGCATGCACTGATATCTACATTTCCATTGATATATATTCTCCTAATATTACTTCTATAGCTCTTTAAAATACTAAAAGGAGAGTTATACAAAGCAGACAATATGGGTTCTATTAAAAGATATGTTTATTCTTTGTTAAAAGAAAATGGTGCCTGATGTTAACATTGAACAGCAGTTGTCTAATGTATAAATTATCCGCAACAGAATAAATCCTTGTAGAGCTCTCTATTGAGAGAACTGGGCTACTACAGTCATTTCTGTAGTGTTTCAGCAGTGATCAAGGACACATTTTATAAGACCTTTAATGGAACTTTTTAAAAACATGGAAATATATTATAAGGAAATGGACCTTTTAACTGTGGTAATTGCTATGAATAGAGATTTTCTTGCTTAATGAAACTTTGCTTTCCATTGTACAGGTAGATCAAACTAGTTTTTAGTAGCTTCCATCTCAAATAGGAAAATAATTTTTTGAGCGTGGATCAACTAGACTAATGTGGAGGGTGGTAAATCACTAACAAGGAGTACTCAAATCTAAAGATGTAGTTGTTTAATTACGTAAAATTGACTGTAAGAGATTCAGTAATGAAAAGAAGAAAATAGTTGCTTGGATGCAGAAATGTGATTATAATTGGGTTTTACTTAAATCTGCTGTGCACGTCCTAATAATCAGAATTTTAGTGAGTTGGTATAGCCCAAAGCACAAACGGACATCTACGCAGTCAGGTTACCATGACTTAGCAAATCAGCCACATTAAGTAAATGTTTTTGTGCTCTTCTTCATTGTGAATACAAAGAAAATAAATTTAACATAAGCATGTTTTTTGGCAGTTCAGTGGTGACAAAAGATGCTCTAAGATTGTGGATTTTACTTCAGTGACCAATCTACATAGTTTTAATTTAGAGGCGTAACTAGCTTTTGTTACTCTTTCCCTTTTATGTAAAGAATTGGGGCCACAGGGTAGCTAAGTTTAAATGACTATTAAAGTTTTTCCTTACAGTGGAAAGGACAAAACGTACAAAAGCCCATGAGGAGATATGTAAACAGGACTAAGAAAATTGTGAGCCTTTCAAAAGTGATGGAAAGAGTTCTGTACAGAAAATGGAAAAATGGTAAATACAGAAGGCAAGCGTTTTTTTAAGAACACGGATTTAATGAGATCTTGGGAGGATGTGGTTGTCAGTTTTCCAAGAAATAAAAACCACATATAGAAGCTTGATGTTCAGGTAAGGCTAGATTCTTTGTATCCAAGTGCTAAGAACTTGCTGATAGTGGAACCATTGGAAAGATGAAGAGGGCACATACAGTGGATACATACAGAAATTATACACATAATGTGTTTATTTATTTATTTTTATAAAACACAGTGGCATGGTCTCAGTTTTGATAACTTCTTACTGAATCTGGTTAACATATCAGTAAGAAAAACCTTGTTGGCTTTCCAGAGTTGTTTCTATTAATGGATTAGAAGATTGTGTGTAAAACATGTCAAAAAGATAAAAGCAGAACTTAACCCTTCCTGAAATGTTTGAATGAGCAATATTTCAAAGGTGAAAATATTACAAAATATAAACTTAATGACATTTACTTAATTACAAGATTTGGCACTTTACTGGCTTTGAAAACTTGGCAAGAGCTGCAGGTCTCAAGTTTTAGGAGGCATTTGTGGTTAAATATTGGACAACTGACTCACTATTTAAACAAGTTCAAGTTAGGCTTCCTTTTCAAGAATTAAGCTAGATTCTGTCTTCTTCCTTTGCCCCATTACTTGACTTAATTATTGTAGCCTCCACTTTATTTTGTCATCTCCTTGCTTCACTCCTTGATCCTGTATCCAAAAAGCATTTCCATAGCACAGCTCTTAAAACTTCATTCCCATTTCGCTTGGTTTATTGTTGTATAAAAATGATGCTTTCAGTATATGCCATTCCTTAGACGACATTTTAAAAGAGATTCAGAATTTCCAAGAATAAAATAATTTAGTAATGCTTGCTTTTTTAACCTAATATCATGGTTTGGTGTTTGATGTTCTGGCTGTTTCTTTTAAAAGGATGCAGTTAATCTGGCAGACATTCACAGAAAACAATATGATGGTGTGGATCTGGAGAAATTGTTTTACTAAGAAATTGAAAAATATTTGCATGTGTGTAAGTTGTTTTAAAAATTATACCAAGTAAAACATAAGTGTTGTTCCTCTGGAAGTTTAGAGTAAGAGGATAATTTTTTGGAGAGCAATTAAAGAGTAGAACAAGCAACAATATCCCACATCCTCTGAAGGATTAATGAGAATGGTGGAGCAAACAGCTTTTGTGCTCCTGTTCCAGATTCTTGTTCATTAAAGACCTAGAGTTTTTGAAATGCACTGAGGTGAAAATTTGAAACTTTGTTTCATGCTGTCTATATGTATATATGTGTGAGTGCGTGTTTACCCTTTATATATTGCATTAGGATAGGCCGAAGTATGGGGGTACCACACTCAGGGTAAGGGAATGCAGTTCTCAGAATGTCATGCTAGAGCAAAGTCGAGAGGTGTAGGATTGGTGTTCCATAAATTGGTCTTAAATGTCACGAAGTATTTAGTGTGGGCACAGCATTGCTGCCTGCTATTCTCTCTGCTCATCTTAGCTCAGCTGCTTGACTTGGTCTTTAATCTTCACTTCTTTAATTGTGGTGAATATAAGAGCTTTTCTGTCACAACGGGTGTGTTTTTTAAAGGAATTTCTGTTGAACAGTGTTCCTGCAAATGTTTAACTATCTCACCTAAATTTGAGCATTTTGCTGAAATGATCACTCTTAAGGAGAACTGTAGAGAATGAATAGTGGCATACCATTTCAAATTTTTGCATAATGACTCTTCAAGATCAATGGCTCGTTCTGAATTTAAACAAACAACAAGGCTCCAAGTTTGCTTTTCCTTATGTTTAATTTTATTTCATTTTAGTTTTATTAAATGGTATTGGCTATTTTTATACAGCAGTAAAGCGGATGATATGAAAAGTTTCTGTTCATTTTTAATCCAAATATACGGAAGTGTATACAGCAAAATAGGTCGAGTTGTGAGGTGATCTGAGTATTAAGAAGCAGGAGTAAGGAAAAAAACCTCCTGCTGTCAGTTTGAGGAGCAGGCAGCTGGCAGCAGCAGAAGGAATGCTGCTGAGAGGGCGAGTTCTGGTGCGGTCCTGCATCAGCCTCCTCAAGGCATGTTCAAAGAGGGCTCTGAGGGCACTGCACTTCAACGGCAAGCTAGTGTGCTCAAGCTGGTGTGTGGTTGCAATAATTTTGTTTTCATTGGAGCCAGAAAGCTTTTACAGTTTAGCTTGGGTTTTAGTCAGTTTTGTTGTTTTGTTTTTGTTTTTTTCCTTTGGAAAGGGCTAAAGAGAGAAAAGGAGTGTACATTTATTACCGTGTTTTAATCATAAGTCTGACAACATGCTCATTTAATAAAAATCGTGAGGGAGAACTCCACCTGTTATCATAAGCAAAGTTATAAACTAGATTCTGCAACTTCACCTCAACCATTCATAGTTTGTTTTCCATAATTGCAGCCAGCGGCACCAAACCCTTTCTCAGCATGTTTAGTTTCTTCTTGGATCGCCTTCATTGTAGTTTTTAACTGTGTTATGGTTTGTTGGTACTGCTTTTTTCATCTGCATTTTTCTTTACTGCTTTTTTCTAAGGTACTTAGGCACCTTCAATATTAATTTTCTTAGTAATTGTTGCCAAGTGGATTAAGGGCAAGGACTACATCTGACCTCAGTTCAGTTTGCTTTACTATTAAAGCGCCTTCTTCCCAAAACGCCTTTGCTTCTTGGGTGTGAATTGTTGTTACGCTGTTGTTTGTCAGACTGTGCAAGGCAAGAGCCTTCCAGGACACCTGAAAACAGATGAGTAGATTTGAATGATGGAAGCAGGCGTGGACAGGCGAGAACATTTTGTGCTTCTTTTGCTGTATTTCTCATGGATTTCTTCCTGTCCTCCTGAGCACTCATATCCCATTAAACCCCTGTGTTTAAATGGGAGAACATTCCAGCTTTGGCACCTCTTTTGTCTGTTCTGTCTCCAAACATTAAAGTCAGTCTTTACTGATGTACTGATTTTTTTTTTTTCCCTTTGGGTAATTATAAAGTGAAGAAGTCTTTTTTTGTGACCGTTGGGGAAATAAGGATCTTGGATTTTAAGGCCCTTGGATTTTAGGGCCACACTCAGTAATTACTAGTTCAGTGCAAATGCTTTACTTTGGTGCTTCATCTCTTACGTGCATGTGAGGTCTGGTATGTGGGAGTCCCGTGTACCAGAAATGTCAGTTTTGTTTTCCAGTTGAAAAACTTGGCTTCATGGCAGTGAAGATATGCTAGCCAAAATAAACAGAAGGTCAGAGTATGGGTTATTTTAAGTCCTAAGTAGGATACCAGGATTCTTAAATCGTATAGAATTTGCCAGCATGAATTACATCATGACTCTAAAGATCCAGGATATACCACATCAGATACAGAGGTATCCATTTAATCCATTGTATTAGGCAGTTGTGAAATGGGCAGTATTTGGCTACCAGCAAAATTCAGAGGACTGACTGCAGTACCTTTCAGCCTCCTTCACCTATATTCTGAAATGAATTACATACCATAAAACAATCATTATCTTACTCAGTAACATTTTTCTTACATGGTAATTTGGTTTTTCTTATTTGTCTGTTTGCTGTCTAACACTTTCATACAAAGTTTGTTTTGTGTGGAAAGATTAAAGCTGCTTTGCTGTAGTGACAACTCTGGTTAATGAGTAGAGGGTGTAATGAGTTACTTAGAAATTTTCTATGTATAACCTGCAATGTTCAGTTTGAAACTCTCAGTTTCTATTTAACCTCTGAGGTAACAGTCTCCAGGTAAAATTATCCCCTGCTGTAGAAGAATTTTGACATCAACCAGTGCTCAAAAACTGAGCTGAGAAATTTAGGTATAGTATATCTGTAGGCATTTGGCTGTGTTTTCTTCAAGTATTTCCAATTTGTGTGTGAGATTGCAGGATGGACTGGGCAGGTGTACTGATGGTCATCATAATACTAAATTTGGGATACTTCTCTGAATTTTTGTATAAATGTAAACACCCAAACTCTTGAGGACCATGAATTTTGAACTTTGTGAGGAGGTTATCCAAGTTAGTTTTACCTCTTTCACTGTGTTCAGTTGTCTAGAATATTCTTTGTGATATTTACTCCTAATGTCAAGTTTAGATGCAGTTTAGACAACCAACATTTGGACAGTTTCTTAGACACTAAATGGAAAGACATAACGGAGGACTTAGCACTGGCAGCTAAGGGTTTGGAAGGCCACTTTTTCGTTTGAAAAGGCTGTGTTCAAAAGATGGGTTTACAGACAAGGCACTTTTGCTTCTCCCTACTTCTTCTGAGGTGTGTTTTGATTTGGGATCTTTTCCTTCCCTGATTTTTATGAGGTTTGTGAGAGGAATTTATGTGTACAGAAAATATCTCCCAAAGTTAGTGTTTGATTCTGCAACCAGAGTATGCAGAACTAAGTTAAAACCAGCTTTTCGATCAGCTTTGCAACCATGAGCTGACTTTAATGGGGTGACTAGGAGCAAAATGAGGAATACAGTGGCAGCGTGTCTGTGTGGCCTTTCTTACACAAGGGAACGTACACCTCCTTCGGATCATTCTCAGCCTGGGGACACTGCAGAATTGCAAATATTAGAACTTCTACAAGCTTTTGACTGTTGTTCTTTTTAAAGTATCTACTGTTGTTTATACTGATGCCTTGTGTTCCTTGCCTTGTGAGAGATTAGCATAACTTGCTGGCTCTGCTTAGTCTGTGAGGGAGAGTTTTACTTTATGAAGCCAAGTAATAAATCTTAGTGAAGTTATGGCAGTTCTTACCTTTCACTCTCATTGACAAGTGCTGGTCCTGGTTGGTCTTGCCTGGGATTTTTACCTTGCAATGCAGTAATGAATGTGTTAGGGAGAAGCAGAAAATACTCTCCATCCCCTTCCCCCTCCTTGCATGACTGCACCCAACCACCACTGATGCTTTGTGAATGGGAAATTACAGCTCCTAAATTTGACATTGTAGACATAACTTCGGGTTGTGACTGTGGAAATGTCTACTTCTTCTTGTGTGTTTAAGTTTGGGTAAATATTTTGCAATCTGGGAAAATTTAAGAAAATCCCAAACTGAGTAAATAGCCAACTTGTAATTGGAAGCAAATGTTTGGAGAATTTTCTTACTGCTTTACATTTAAAAGAAGTGCTGTAAGTTTTTGTGCTTTCTTTAATCCGTTATAAAACTGTTTAGATTGTTTAAGAATCATTCTTAGGTAACTGAAATAGGCTAGTCTGCTTTAGGTAGCCAAACCATGTGAAAGCTTTAAAGCTTTGCTAGAAAAATCTCAAGGTGTAAGAACCAGTGCAAACATACCTGCATTAGGATAGCTTGCCTGTAAACATTTTAATTTTAATTATTTTTCTAATGACTGCCTCGTAAGATTTCACCAGAGTGGGTGGGTCAAGTTTTCTGCTCCCTCTTTCCATTCTCCTGTTCTGAAAATTTTAGCAGGGAATTTGGTAAACTTCAATCCCAGTAGTAAGTAAAGTGGCTTATTTTTCTGAAAACTGGGTACAGGTTACTAACACTGTGATTCTGTCCCCAGCTGGCTCTGGCACCTGCTAGACTCTCTGCTAGCTGGTTTGGTACAGTAAGTCAGCAAAAATCTAATCTGACCAAAATCATAGTTTAATTCTACCAGCTAGATTGGGTAGGGCCATCACATGGCCAAAGCTTGTGCTTTTTGCAGAGGGATAGATCCTGCACACAACTGTATGCAAAAGTACATACCTATCAAGCAGTTCAGTAAGTTTACCTTTTGGTACCTTTGTGAAATCTAGGGTTTAGTTTCAAGTTAAGTTGTTAATCATTAATTATTTCTTTCTTTAATATCTTATGGCAGAGCAATCACAAATTTATGCTGAGTTGTCATCCATATATGTTAACTAGAATGGCATTATTGGGTCACACTTGAAATATCAGTTTGTCCAGTATCCTTTTTCTGACAGTAAATAGTAAATTCTGACAGCCAATAGTTAATATATAGGGAAGGGAATAGTAAGAAAGAACATTTTGTGATCATTCCTTAAGACCCTTCTAAAGTATCTGTACCTTAGAGACTTTTTGAGCCAGATGTGACATCCTTGAGTTTAAAAGCTCTTCATAGAGCTTGCATTTGTCCAGTTACTTTCTGAATCTTTAATTTTTTAGAACTCATTCCCACAAGACATTGCAAATCACAGAGTTTAATTACATACCATGTACAAGAAAGAACTTTTGTCTATTTCTTTGAACCCCACCCCTTAATAATATCAACTGCTGTTCCCCAATGCTTGCATTTGGAAAACAGTTGTGCTTTATTCATCTTCTCTATGTCACCTATAATTTTGTATTCATTTTTTCTGCCCTGTGTGCTCCCTTTTTTCAGGCTGAGCCATCTAAGTGGTGTATTTATGCTTTCACTCTGTCTTTTTTGACAGGGGAGGCCTGATGGCATACATTACTACGTCTGTGGGTGCACTATGGGTTCATACAATAGAACTGTATTTTTGGTTTGGCACTTTTAGTTCTTTCCAAACAGTTATGTTTCATATGCTTTGTGATAGCTGTCCAGCTAGAGTTCCCATTGGACTGCATGACCATGTGACTGATCTTTCCTAACAGATAGAACTCCTTTGCTACGTGTGTTATTTTTGCATTTGCCAGTGTTGAATTTCTGGTGTTCTCTTTTACGATCCCTTTACAAGTACAAGGGTTCTGCGACTAGTATAATGATGCCTAGGACCTGGGATGAAATTGGGACCACGTTACTCTTGATATTATGCAAAAAAGCAGGGTGCTTTGGTTTCCCAAGATGATTTTCCAGGGGCAAGACATGGAACACCTGATGAATACAAAGAATTGCAGCAAAAGATTTGTAAGCAAAGCTGCCGTGGTCTCAAAGAAGTTTGCATAGACATCCTGAAAGACTGATAAGGAAGACTAATAATAAAGTATTTTTCCAAGAAATTAGCCCTTCTATTGAGTTTAATAAAAAGCATCAGAGGAAACATCAAGTGCTTGTTTGGCAATTTTACAAACAGAGAACAGAGACTGCCAGCTGTTAGTGTGATGGAAGCAGCAGTTACTTTTCAGTGTTAAATGTGAGCAGATAGCTAGTGTGAGAATAATCCAGGGGTGGGAAGTAAAAGCAAGCACTTTATGGTTAATGTCATGGACCAAGAATCATGAGGGAAGCAGAGAAAGGATGATGTGTTAGCCATACAAGTCAGCATTTGTGTATGTTCAGTTGGAGAAGCAAGAGGGAGTTACACAGAGTAAGTTGTATGTGTTCTTCTGTTTGTCTGCTGTGGTTTGGTTCGGTATGCACTGAGGGTAACGGGAGCTTCACATCTGTCATTTCCACACTGAATTGGGTACACAGTGAGTGGAGAATGAATAGAGTCCCCAGTGTGACAGGCTACACTGCAGAAAGAAATGCCAGATTATTTTCTTTCAAGGCACTGAAATCTCAGGGCAACTCAGAGATCAGTCTTATCTAAAACATCATGAAGACCTTGCTTGACATAATACTCACAAAGTATTTATAAACAAAAGCATGTATTTTTGTTAGTTTACTAACTGGCATCTTAAAACCAAGAAAAAAATTGACATTTTTATTTGCCCTTCTAGTTCTAGGTCCAATGATTAGTTCTGTGACAAGACAGCATGACACTTTGATTATGACAGAAGCCCTGATGCTGCAGCAGAGGCTGGGAATATTAATGGCCAAATCTAGGTGAGTGATTTTTAATTCTGCAAGTTCCCTAGCTGTATAATTTCTTCCTCATAGCCTTGGTTCACATTTCTCCTTTGAAGCAGCATTGTAGTTCTTGGTTTTCCGAAATACTAATATTCGAACATACTTGAGACAAAAAAACCAAGCTTTTATGATTATTGATTGCATACCCTTTCTTGTTCCTGAAATACAGAGGCTATGCTTCAAACATCTTCACATCTTACAGCTTTCTTCTTGCAACCTAGTGATTCCCTCCCCCTCCCCCCCCCCCCAACTGCTTTGCATTTAAGTTCTGGGGTTTTTTAAAAGTTTGCAGGCACTTGCCTCCAACAGACCTGGCCAATTATTTCATGCTGAATGTACAGAGAGTCTGATACTAACAGCATGCAGCTATGTAGTTCTGTTTACACTATGTCAAAACATTTGAAGAGGTCTAAGTCTGGGCTTTGGGTGTGTGTGTTTGTGCCTCAGGGCTGCTAGAGGCATATGCAACAACACTGTATGGACCAGAGTATTCACTGTTAATCTGCATTGAGGCTATTGTCACCTGTTGCTCTTCATAGCAGGGATTCTCAGAGTAGGGCAGTGGCAGTAGGCTGACAAGAGCAATATCTGAACATTACTGTAGTGAGGCACTGTGGGGTGCCAGGGCAGGAAACCAAGGATAGGTGTTATTACCTCTGTCTCCCTTTATAATTAGAAGAGGAAGAAGAAATACTAATAACAACAACAACAATAATAATACTATTTTTAAAATAACAATGGCATGTATGTATGAAGACTATTAAAAGTGGTCCGTAATTGAGAGGGTGATTGGACTGATTAATAAAATTCAAAACTTCACCATAAGAAAAAAAAAAAAAAAAAGAAAAAAAATTGTTTTGTGTAGCATAGTTTCTCTCTGCAGCAGTAGAAGCAAACAAGCAGTCCCCCAGTTTCATCTTGAGTTGGGGAAAAAAACTTTGTCAATAAAATGCATGTTTTCATGTTATGGCCAGAAATGACATTAAAGACTCGATGATTTTGATTAGGTGTCTGGTATTCTGCCTCTTTATGACCGGATTAATTGGAGCAGTGTTCTTACCTGTGCAGGGGATTCTTGGTGGTGGATTTATACAGTGTCTAGTGTAGAAGTATCTCTTTTGAGTGGTTTTTCTGATCAAAAGTCATGGAACAGTTAGCTGTTCTTCATTGTATTCCTTGCACCTTATTCCTTAGCAAACTAAGGAGCTGCATGGATACTAATGCTGCATAGTAATACAGATGCCTGTCTAGAAAACAAGTCATGGTTTTATTAAATGACATTGGGGTTTTTTCCCCTCTAGTCAGGAGGACTTATCAACCCATTCTGTCTTCTTCCTCCTTGATTTCTAATGTCATATCTCTTGTTGACTTAATATCTCTCTTCCGGGATTTTGCCCCATTTTTTATTCATGTGGAAATTTTAGTTCTTACCCAATATAAAGATGATGTAAACGGGTTAAGTTTTCTTTTGTCAAACTTTCTGGTATTTAAGAAATATGAGACAACCCCCTCTGCATGGTGGTAGAGGGTGAAGCAGAAAGTTGTGAGACTTCATTCTGTGAACATTTTATCATATCGTTTTGTGAAAATTTTGCCATACACAAAAAAATCTTTAAAGGAAAATACAAAAAATATAAAATATTTACTTTTGGTTTCATTACTTTAGCCACGCTGTTAGGTGTTACTTGAGTATTTTACTGTTTAATAGTGAATGTGTAACACAATTTAATCCAAATGGAACTTAACAGAAATTTTAAAAAGCCTGTTTTAAAATAGTTGTGCTGAATGTGGGCTTTTTCCCTTCCCTTCGATTACATAGTTTGATGTACACTGCTATATGGTGAGTATTCAAAATTGGAAGCACAGAACCTCACTGTGTGGCTGCCAGCAGAGGGCTGCCTGCAGGCTTGGAATGCCTCCACCCTGGAGCTGCCAAAGCCAGGGCAGCATTTCAGGATTGCCATGTGAGCTCTTTGTGTTGCTTGTGTCTGGTGACTGCCTACAGCCCAGGGCTTCTAGGGACATCACAGGTGCAGTGCTCCTGAGCCAGGGAGTGCTCATTTAGATGGAACTAGAATCCAGGTAGCAGCCTTGGGTAAAAGCCTGGTTTAGGAGATGAAAATCTCACTCAGTAAGTGGTTGGGTTTTGTCTTCCCCCAGCTGCTACCATGGGGATTAAGGTGACAAATCAAATGAGTCTGTTTGGTAGTAACCTCAAGTTGAATTACTGGTAGGACTTTAACAGCTCAGTGTTGCCACTCTTTACTGTCAAATCTAAATTAACTATTACATTTGTAGTATCTATATTGATTTTTTTATTATTTATGACTGCAAAATTAATCATGAAGAATTGTATGTTAGAGAGTAATTTGCATTGGATTGTTTTGTTGGTGTTTCTTTATTTTTACTTCAATTAAATGATTCTTTTGTTGGTTGGGTTTTTTTTTCCACTTTAGAGATCAGATGGTCTTCTAAAGAAGTCATGGGTAGCTGTTGTAGCTGTCCAGATAAAGAAACTGTCCCAGATAACCACCGAAACAAGTTTAAGGTATGCAACTGATGTGGTGTGCTGTGAATTATTTTGTTGCTTTCTTGCAGACTAGATCTGTGCTTAAAAAAAATGTAATGAAAAAATGAAAAAAAATGTAATGAAAATAGAGTGCCAATTTTTGAACAGTTGAAATGTTGCAGAGTTGCAGGTGCCTGTGGCTACAGGTTTCTCTTGCCCGTTTGAGAAACCCTCTTATCAGTGGTGACAGGAATTCCCTAGACAGGGTAGGCTTTTTAGGAGTTTTGATCTTCAGGAGGGAGTAGAAGCCCTGTGATTTTGATCCATCTCCATTTCAGCTGGTAGAGCCCAAGTAATGTCGTTGCCTCCAGAAGGTTACAGAAGTTAGGGAAGGAGTTGTTAGCATAAGGCAATAAATAGCTTTTGGAGAAGTGTGATTATGAACCTGAATGCAGGGTCAGCAAAAGAAGATTTTAGGACTGCTGATTTCACTTGAAGGTCACTGCTGATTATAGCATTTTGAGAACTTTTGTCCTTTTACTTGAAGGACAGAAGAAATATTATGTCTAAATGTCCTTTTATCCCATATATCTCTGGAATTTATAAGCGTGTGAACACTTGTACATATGCTTAACATGCTAAGCATGAAGCTGCTGAAGTCAGTGACTTTAAATAAACATACCTTTGCATAGTCACACAAGTCAGATTTGCTTCTGTGCTCCAGACTGTCTCTGTGAGTTGACAATGGAATGTAATGCTTCCATAGTGAAAAATGATTCATGTGTTGCCTTAGGGCAACAATAAAATGAGCTGTAAAGCCATGGGAATTTCTGGAAGTGTTTAATATTATCAGTTAAGAAAGCTGAAGGATAAAATATTTTTCTGTTTTCTTGCTCTTTGTGCATTTGACATCACTTCATGTTACTAGTTCCTATTTTTCTCCTTGTAGAATTTCTCTATTGTTTGCGTGGGTCACTGATTTAGCATCGGGGGGGAGATGAAAGAATGTAACTTGCAAAATGAGGAAATGGGTGTAAGCCTCAGAGGCAGATGAAACTATTCCTAATTCTCTTCAATTGACTGAATCTCAAGTTGAAAATGTTTCTTTAAGACAAAAATTAATTCCATAGGGAAAATTTTTTGGTAGTTTTTTAAACTGATTAAGAAAGAATCCCACTAAAAGCAACATTGCGAGGTAAAATAAGGGGGAAATATATATTACCCAAATTCTATAAAGGATGCAGATGACCTCAAAAGTGGCTTAAAAGCAGAAAGAATAAGAGTTTATCTTCATACACATCTTTTCACACAAGATAACTATAAGGTATTTGAATTTTTGTTGACTTTGAAAAGGCAGCAAAATATCTAAAACTGTCAGGTGATTCAGCACAATGCAAGGCTATACATGTATGTGAAGAAAGCTTTATCTTGGAGCCACTTACCCTTTCTCATTCCTTTTCCCAAATGTAAGTGGGATTATATGACAAAGCAAATATTTTTTTTTTTTAGAAATGGGGCTCTGAAAGATTCCATTATCTGAGGTATGCCTTATCCATGTGGAAATACTAGAGTATGTACATAAAGCCAGTTTAAAAAAATATTTAACTTACAAATCTCTTGACTTTAAATTTCTCATCAGATTTTACGGTAATGGTAGGCAGTCTCATTTGTATTGCTTTTAAGTAAGTATTATTTCAGTTTTTTAAATTCTAGGTTAGGGTAGCAAAGAAACTAGTTCGTTGAATTATTTTTTTCTTTTAAACGTTCCCTTCAAGGATTGTAACTAATATGACAGCACAGAAGGAGTCCATCAGTCAAGCATTCAGATTAGTAGAAGTGATATTGTTTCTCAAAGGAGTAATTACCTAATGGTTTTTAATTTCTTTTTTATAGGTTATTAATGTGGATGATGATGGTAATGAACTGGGTTCTGGCATAATGGAACTTACAGATACAGAACTAATTTTGTACACCCGCAAAAGGGACTCTGTAAAATGGCACTACCTCTGTCTCCGTCGCTATGGCTATGACTCAAATCTTTTCTCTTTTGAAAGTGGTCGAAGGTGTCAAACTGGACAAGGTATGTGGAAATGTTGTATATAAAGCTTTGTGGAAATGTATTTGATGTTGGAAGATATTTGCCAGCCCTTTGGCGAGATTTATAAAGGCTATAGTTCTATATGTGAATGTAGTTTCTGGAAAAAAATTACCGTATGAGGAATGGTCTGCTGGTAGAATGAGGATTTTAGATGCACGTAGTTTTTGGCATTGTAGGTCTGCAGCACTTCAAGCTCCTACGTGTGTATTCTTTTGGTCAACTTCGGAGGTGGTTTTGACAGGGAAATTCTCTTGCCTCAGAGGCTGACTTGACTCTCAGGGGGAGGCAGTGCAATTTGAAACTGTGGAGGAATCTCAGAATTCAAAGAACTCTCTATTTGTAAGGTTTTAAAAGACTGGAGCACTGATATGAACTGATGTCCCCACCTTATCATTGTCTTCAGTAACACACTTGTGTTTCATCCTCTTCCTAAAGCAAATACCACTTTCATTAATATCAATGACATAATTCTCAAATTTTGACATGTTTTTGTATGAAGTGTGTATACTTCAGCTATGCTCAGTTATTTTTTTTGTGGCTTTTCACTGGAAAAAGATGATTACCTTTCCAGTACCCAGACCATGGCTGCCTTGGCCGAGATTGGCTCCCTCTGAGAAGATTCAGGTGTTTCTCTCTTTCCTGCAGCAGTCCCTGAGGGAACAGCTGTTTCAGTTGAGCTCATAACCTCATTTTGCATCTTCCTACTGTGAGATAGCTGTGTGTAGTTGGAATTCTTATGCATTCATATGTTGTGAAATTAAGTTCCAATGTTTTCCCCAATTTTTAGCATTTACGAGTGTTCTTATCAATAATTTTAGACATTGAGAAATTGCAGGTTTTGTTTTTTAATTTCACTGTAAAAAAAATCAGGAAGATGGAAGAACTTGATCATAAGTAAACCTAGTCAATCTTCATTTTCCAAGCAGAGGTAAAGGAAGACAAGGGATTTTTAATGATAGTTTAGAAGGCACTCTCAGTTCATCTCCTAATGAGAAATGGAGATACTTTCAAACATTGAAGTATACTCCATACTAAACTAAATTTTCAGAGTTCTTAAAATAAAGTTATAAGCTTTGTTTTGAAGATAATAACTTTAACAGGTTTTGCAGGTTTAATTTACTGCTTCTTCTAAACTTTGAAAATAAATACTAAAAATATTTGACTGAAAATACTAATTTGAAGGTTCTTTTCTACAGTCTGTTAGCAAGTCTGCAAAATCTTCCACCAAGTCTAATTGACTTCTCTGCTGTCCTAATTTCTTTCCTTTTTTTAAATAAACAAGATTAAGCAGGCTGTGTAAGCAGCAACCCTTTCCTCCCTCTTTTGTTTCTTGCCTCCCTTATGTAATACTAAAATACTGTGAATATTGAGAAAAAAGAAATCTGGCAGAAAATGTTCTCTGCTGCCCTTTTGCAATGGAACATTGTTTCTGAGACCTACAGTGGGTTTTGTGGGCACAGTTGCAAAACTTCACTTCATGGGATGACCAAGAAGTTTTTCATTTGAGAATTCACTGAATACTGCCAAGCAACTTCTTACATTAGTCAGTATTCTTGTTTCCGATTGCCCTGTAATTTCAAGTTATTTCTATTGGTAAGTTGTGAGAAGCAATGATGATGAAACATGGAATTTGCTAGGTATTAAAAACCTTGAAGACGTATTTTTGGAGCACATCCAATGGATAATTCAGGATATAAAACCTGGAGAAGTTGGTATGTCACCGTGTTGTGTGACAGATCACGTATTTAATGTGCATGTATTTAAAGGCAGCTGAATTTGTAAGAAACATACTGGGAGCTTTTTAAAGTTTGTGAACCTAGGTTTTTTTTTTTTTTTAATTCTGGTTTCTGTCCAGTAAGATTTAAATATCCAGTGTGAATTTTCAGAAATATACAAAATACTAAACATGGACTATTGTACTTGGCTGGATTAGGGGTCAGGAACATAGAATAGTAGAAGCTCTATAGCTGCAGTGTTGCCAACAGGAAGTTTATTCAGTGCAGCAGCTGCATATTAATAGTTGAGCATCATTCCTTGTAGCTCATTTGGTGTATTCCCAGCTGAGGTTGTGTGAACTTCTGCCATGTGAAGTATTTCTGGTGGTTCTGATCTGTCACGGTTTTGTGTCCCTAAATAAATACAGGATGATAGTAATTGCCAGCATATTCACATAACTGCACTTACAGAAGTAGCTATATAGGTAGGTAGTTTTCAGTAAAGAGTGTTTTAAAGATTGTAATACTCACTTTAAAAAATGAGCACCTGCACCCACGTTTAACAAGCATGTCAACTTTAACTTCATGCTTTCAATGGAAGAATAATCCAAAGCTTCGACTTTGCTGGTGAGGGTAAGTTGGGACACTCCCTGCTGTTCAAAGGCAAAGTGGCACAATACACACGCAAAATACACGGTATTGCTGCTAACTTTGTGTTCTGTGTCTATCCTTTAGCCTAAAGCAATTAGTTTGTTACTGTCCGTTTCGCACAGTTTGTCTTACTAGCTTTTCATTTTAGTCTTCTTAAAGAAACTAAACTTTTACCCAGTGTTTAAATCTTTCTCTGTTGTGCAGGTACCTTATTTTTATGGTAGTTTAATAGAAATCTGACTTAGGAAATATGACTTTGTAGCACCACAGTAGTTTCATTAAATGTTTTTTTAATATGTATTTATATAACAGATATCCTTTTTATCAGCTTAAAAAAAAAAGAAAAAAAATCTTGTTGGTTTGTTTTCCCTCTCATTTAGCACTCAAAACTTAGTCTTGCTCCTGACTGAATCAATTTTCTGTTCTAATTTAACTTTTGGTGCATGGGAACATTATTCTTCTGTTAGATAACCACTTTAAAGGTTGTCACAGTAATTTCGTGTATTTCGATGCAATAAGAATTTCATAACTCTTTTGCTCCTTTAACAGGTATTCATTATGTGGATTCCAGTTCTGTTTCTTGAAAGTTATATCTATTGTAAGGCATGTTTCTTAGTTACAGGATTTTGATTTTTGTTTTGGTGTATTTATAGGAATCTTTGCCTTTAAGTGCGCCCGGGCAGAAGAGCTATTTAACATGTTACAAGAGATAATGCAGAATAATAGCATAAATGTGGTAGAAGAACCAGTAGTAGAAAGGAATAATCATCAAACTGAGTTGGAAGTGCCAAGAACCCCTCGAACACCTACCAGTAAGTACAGTTCTACTGTCAGGTAACATACCTGAATGTAATGTGTTACTTAGCTGAAAATAGCATTTGATTTGCATTTAATCTTTTAAGTAATTAAAAAGAAAGCTAATTTAAAGCTAGGAGGCTAATTATCAGTAATGCATTCTCTTGAGGTACTTGCTGAGAATTAAGAAGTAAGTTTTGGGAACTTATTTGATGCATAAGAACACTTATGAATACACCGATTGAATTGCTTTATGATATATCAACATGCTTTACCTGTAGCATTTCTGAGAAATGTTAATGTTGGGCAATGTTCCAAACTTTTTATTAGGGGAAAAAAGGTACAGTTAAAATCACATGTGCAGTGGCTTTGGAATCTTTCATTTGCTCTGAGTAGATGGATGGGTGAATGAAGTATTTACCTAAAATCTTCTGGTATTTTTGAAATCTCAGGCAGATGGCTTGATATTTGAAACTAGGAATTTCAGTTTACTGATGATCTCAGAGAAATGGAAGCCTAGGTAAATGAGTCTCTGTCAGGGAGAGATGCTAATGGTAGAGAGGTTGGATAGGGAGTTTACTGGGAGGACTGTGGTGTGTAATACACCTAGGTTTCAGTGGTTGCGTCAGAAATGTGTTCCAGTAAATACTGGAATGCTGTTCTGTTTTCCATTTCCTTCCTCCAAGCAAAATTGAGCTTTGTGAATATTTAATACTGTTTTACATATTTTAATTTCTCTTTTGAAAATTAAACTTAAGATATAAAGTATCTTATTCATATACAGTAAAATGTTCTATTTTAATATGGTTTTGCTTGTTTTCTAATTGAATCAGCTCCTGGGTTCAATGCACCAGGTTTACCTAATGGCTATCCCAGATACCCATCTTTTGGAGATGCTTCATCACACCCTTCCAGCAGACATCCTTCTGTCGGCAGCGCACGCCTCCCCTCTGTCGGTGAAGAATCAACACATCCTTTACTTGTAGCAGAGGAACAAGTGGGTGGTTTTTTCCTCTCATGCAACTTAGGTTTTACATTACCTGAGATTTTTCTAATGATTGTTCTACAGGCTTTCACTTGTGGTTTTTCAGTACCAGGTGTAATGTGTTTCTACAATATTTTAGCTACCTCAGAGAAGTGTTTACTTTGCCTCTTTAAAATGATACTTTGTAGAAGAGCTTGTGGAGGAATTAATATTCATATTCATCTTTATATTCATATTTATAAAGGTATAGAAAATATGAATTTGCATTATACTATTTTCAAAAATTTCATTAATTATTTTAAAACATGAGTAATTGTACATTATAATGAGAGATCCTGGTCAAAAAGCTCCTTTATATGTGAGTCTTCTATTTGCCAAATAGAAACCATGGAATAATTTAGGTTAGAAGGGATCTCTAGTCCTCTAGATCCAAGTTTTAAGTTAGAGACAGTTACACAGAGCCTTGTCCTGGTCATGTTTTGAATACGACAGGCAAGGGGATTCTACAGAATCTGAGCTGTGTGTTCCAGTGTTTCACCACCTTTGTTGGGAAATAATTTCTTCCTAATAAGAAATCAGATTTTTTCCTGTTGCAGCTGGTGTCCACTGTCTCTTAGCCCTTTGCTGAACATTTCCAAAAAGGATCTGCTTCTGTCTTTGCTTCATCTGTTAGGTAGTTGAAAACAGCTATTAGGTGGTTCCCTGGCCTTCTCCTAGAATGGAACAAGGATGGTGTCCTCAGCTTCTTCTTGTATGTCACATGCTCCACCTTCACTCTAGACATGGCCTTCCACTGGACTTGCTCCAGTGGAGTGATGTCTGTCTTGTACTGGGGAGCTCAGATTCAGTCTTACAAGAGCTGAATTGATGGTAATAATCACTTTACTTAAGTAAGGGCTGCGCTGTTGTTAACACAAACCCGTGCATGTTTGGTTTTCATTGCTGCAAGAGCACACTGCTGACTCGCGTTTGAGTTACCATCCACCTGGACCCCTGATGTTTTGCTGCAAGGCTGTTATCAATCAATTGGTATCTAGCCTCTACTGTTGGTGTTGTTTCATACCAAGCACTGGACTTTGTATTTGCTGTTGCTGAACTTCATAAGGTTTCTATGAGGTCGGTTCTCCAGGCTGCTGAGATCCCTCTCAGTGGAAGTCCTACCAATCTGGATAGACTGAAAACTTTCAGGGTATGTTCTCTCTCATCATTCAGGTTGTTGATGAAAATGATAGTCAAGTTTAATAATGTCATGTGCTTTAGGAAGACTTTCGTGTGTGACAAAAAAGAGTGTTGGAAACCAGAGAAGGTAACCAGAGCAGAGTGCAGCGAACTATCTTATGGGAAGGGATTTATTGGGAGCCCTCACAGAAGAGCTTAGGTGTTATTGTTGCATAGTTAATATTATTGAATAGTTAATGAGTTTAAAAAAATCAGTCTAGGAGTAAAGTGAGCTGGTAAATAACACTTCAGCTCATAGAGCTTGACAGAGAGGTTGGTAAGCTACATGACTGCTGCTGTAAAATACTACTTTTGCTGTTTGGGTATCCAGACATAGAATTAAAATTTAGAGAAGGAATCCAGCCTTGTGTTGATCCACTGTGGGAAATTGGAAGGATAACCTAGGAGTGTATTTCTGCCCTTCTTAGTGATATATGGTGCCAACTTCTGCTTCTTTTTAATTCTGAGTGCCACACTTCATATGGGATTTTTCTTTTTGAGTTCCTGTTATTAGGAGGCTGTTGGCTCTTCAGGAAAGAATGGACTGTTCTTCCCATAGACTCAACCTCTCTTTTTGTTGCTGGAGTAGTACACAAGGCAAGAGGCTGAGGGTTTTCTTAGGTCTCTCTATGGTGTGTTTTTTTGTTGTTGTTGGTTTTGTTTGTTTGGATTTTCTGTTTTGGTTTGGTTTGTTTTTGGTTTGGTTTTGTTTTGTTTTATTTTGTGGACAGTAAATTTCCTTTGCAGTGTGGAAGGTATGAACATAACCTTAGCCAAAGTAATTGTTGGTCACAGGTAAGGGACAACAAAGTAGAGCTCTCACTGATCTGCCCAGGTGAAGTAATGAGCTAAGCTGGAGCAACCCAAGGTTGCCTTGGTTAGAGCCAAGCTGTACTAGACCCTGAAAAGCTGGAACTAGAGCACAACTGAGATAAAACATAAAATAAAAATAATAAGATAAAAGTTCTGTTCTCTTGTTAGAGGAACATTAACATAACTAATAACAAAATTTCAGGGAAAAATCCTAAAAGAGACTACAGTTCAGGAAAATGTGAGAGAGGTGACTTGCTTTTAAATGCCTGCCATCACAAGTTTTTCTTTTCAGGTATATTGATTAGAAAAGTGGGGAGTTAAGCTAATAAATTTGGAGGGGGAGAAAAAGGCACAATAGCATTTGAATTTCCTCTTTTTTCTTCCCCTTTTAGGTGCACACTTATGTAAACACTACTGGAGTACAAGAGGAAAGAAAAAATCGATCGAGTGTGCATGTGCCACTGGAATCAAAGCTTTCAAACACGGAAACAACTAAAGTGAAAGAAGATCAGATGTGTACTGATGACAGAGATGCTCAGGTTCTCCTGGAGCCTGAAGGAGTGAAGTTTGTTTTAGGACCAACACCTGTTCAGAGGCAGTTAATGGAAAGAGAGAAACTGGAACAACTTGGGAGAGATCAAGTTAGTGGCAGCAGCACAAACAACACTGAATGGGACACTGGCTACGACAGTGATGAACGTAGAGAGACGCCATCTGGTAATAAATTGGTGTATGAAAATATAAATAGGTTATCAATCCCTAGTGCCTCAGGGGTCAGGAGAGGTCGCTTGACATCAACCAGTACCTCAGACACCCAGAACATTAACAACTCTGCTCAGAGGAGAACTGCGCTGCTGAACTACGAGAACTTGCCATCCTTGCCTCCTGTTTGGGAAGCCCGCAAGCTGAGCAGAGATGAAGATGACAGTTTAGGACCAAAGACCCCGTCTCTGAATGGCTACCACAATAACCTAGATCTAATGCATAACTATGTCAATACAGAGAATGTAACAGTACCAGCAAG
This sequence comes from Acanthornis magna, assembly GCA_036785705.1. Classification (NCBI taxonomy): domain Eukaryota; kingdom Metazoa; phylum Chordata; class Aves; order Passeriformes; family Acanthizidae; genus Acanthornis; species Acanthornis magna. Next base: position 31,391,723 of record JAWUZG010000001.1, read on the forward strand.
TGCTCATAAAGTAGAATTTACACGACGTCGGGACTGTACCCCAACAGTCTTTAACTTTGACATTAGGCGTCCAAGTTTAGAACACAGGCAGCTCAACTATATACAGGTTGACTTGGAAGGTGGTAGTGACTCTGACAACCCTCAGACTCCAAAAACCCCCACCACTCCACTTCCGCAGACTCCAACCAGGCGCACAGAGCTGTATGCTGTGATAGACATTGAAAGAACTGCTGCTATGTCAAGCTTGCAAAAAGCACTGCCCCGAGATGATGGTACTTCTAGGAAAACTAGACATAACAGTACTGACCTGCCTATGTGAGCCTGGGGAGCATTGAATCATTTGCACCTTTTGTGAAGTTTATAAAATTGAAGATGCGAGTACTTTGCATTTCTTAACACTAACGCCTTTTATAGACTAATAGAACTTTTTCTGCATACTTCATGTACTTGTCTAACTAAAGGGAATTAATGTAGAGCAAGTATTCATTTTAGGTAACACTATTTCATTCTACAGTAGAAGTAATTACTTCATAGCAGCATCACCACCTTTCACAGTGCCTCTTAATTGATTAGAATCTGAGTGACATGCCAGTTTTGAATTTATAAATATTCTGGTCTGGTGCCTATACTCATTAATGGCATTTATAACACTTTTTAAAGCCTCTTGATATGTGCATTAATAGCAGGTAAACCTAATCTTTCAATATGTGTATCTTACGTTCATTCCTCATTGAAGTGGTTCCTCCAGAATGAAATGTATGTAATGTGTTAACTCACTCAGTTTGACATACACAAGATATATTGGTTCATCTCAAGGAATATAAACACCACACCTTTTTTGTCTGTGGGCAAGAAGGCCTCTAATTCCTGACAGTTTTCTTAACTTGTGTGATATTTGAGAGGTCACATTGACGGTTGTTGATCAGAGCTGTAAACACATCAAAAACCAGCCTTAAGCTCCTTCTGCTGGAATAGAATTCCAAGTGACATATCAAATTCCCTGTGAAATCTGACAAAATTTTAGTTTATCAGAGTTTTGGGGTTTTTTGTGAAGGAATTCACAGGTGGGCTGTATGAATTAAGGCTCTCTTGTCATTTCTTAGTTCAGCGTGCCTTCCTTTCTTTGCATTTGTGTGTTTCCTTTTTATTTGTTCCATAATGTCTTGTTTTAAAAGTTAAAATTTTGTACATAGCTTTAATTGTTCAGGATCATCTATGTATTTGTCTTACTCTCTGCATTTGACAAAGAAAGACTCTTGAAGGTCAAATGGTTGTCTTCGTCCAGTGTTCTACTTTTTTATGCCTGACAGAAACATACATACACTTTTTTATGCCTGACAGATGCCCAGCTCTCCAGCAGCACGCATTATTGCACAACTGGAAAGGTTTATTATGCAGTTATTGTCTTCCTCTAAAGCATCAAACACAGATTACACGGGAGGCAGGGTACTGGACTTGATAGTTCTTTATAGAAAGTTGTATGTTCTAGCAATGTGCATCCATAGGTGATAGTATACTTTAATTTAGAAAGATATGTAGTAAAATATCTGAAGGTAGTATTATCTATGAGCATACTTCTTTTCCTTTTGCAGTTGGTGAATTTGGTTACAATGATGGCTGCTCAGTGTTATAGGTACATCCAGGTAGAATGTTGTTTGTTGAAATGCCAGATGCACCCTTAGAAGCTTTTGTTTTGTTTTGTTTATTAATACTCTGAATAATATTAGAATTCTGGCAGTATTGCAGGTGCACCTTGGTACTAGCAGCAGAAGAGATTGCTCTTGAGCCTGTGATTGCAAAGGAACTGACATTTGTGTGAACTGGTATGATGTAAAATAACCCTTGAACTGTGAGGAAAACATGCAAGAAAAGCCATTTGGAGATCTGAAAAAGCATTAAGGGTCTCCCTGCAATATTTGAATTGAAGTTTTATAAAAACCAAACTACAGTTATTTTCTGTCTTTTAAATTGGTGTGTATTTCTGTTCCTCCAACTTCTTTTCTTCGGTCTTCTCTCATTTAGTAGTGGCAGTAGTAGCACCTGAAATACATGTCTCTTGCCACACCATTAGATGGTATCCGGCAACCTTTTCACTCCGACTTTCATTATTCTTTATAGACTGTATGGTACTGAAATACCAGATGGACAAAGAACATAATTTGTAGAAGTAAAAGTTGGGAGTCATTGAGACCACTGTGAGGAACTTAAAAGAGATTTTTTTTAAAAACCCTCATTAATTATTTCACGGTCAGCCTCTCCACACTCTTGTGATAGACTCACTGATTTGTGGGGAGACCTTGGTACTCAAGAAAGTAAAGACTACCTAGAGCTAGGCATTTTAAAAGTCTGCAATCTCTACCTGACAGGAAGTTGTAGCCAGGTGGGGGTCAGTCTCTTCCCCAGTCAACCAGTGACAGGACAAGAGGACACAGTCTTAAGCTGTGCCAGGTAGATGTTAGCAAGAAATTCTTTACAGAAAGGCTGATTAGGCATTGGAATGGGCTGCCCAGAGAGGTGCTGGAGTCACTGGCCCCAGAGGCATTTAAGGAAAGAGTGGACATGGCAGTTGGTGCCATGGTCTGGTTGACAAGGTGGTGTTTGGTCGTAGGTTGGACTCAATGATCTCAGAGGTCTTTTCCAAGCCTACTGATTCTGTGATTCTGTAACTGCTCCCTCACATCTTTGCCATTGCCTCACCTTATGCTATGGACCTCCTGGTCTGTACTGAAGAGAAATTACCATGTATGCCAAATTACTGACTGGGTTAATAATACTGGTGTGATTCTTGTTCTTAGCTTAATTTTGTGCTCGCTTAATTTTGTGAGCTGAACTAATACTTCAGCATGTGTTTTGAGGCAAACATGTTTGATCTAGCTAGCTGCTTAGCAATACATGGTCCTCATCTATATAGTCTGGACTAATTAACTGGACCCTTCAAACACACCTGTGAGGCAGGGAAGTAATAATATTCTTAACTGCTAAATAGGGAAACAGAGGCTTTGGGTAGATCGTAAGTGACCTGCTGAAATTTCAACAACCAGCCATATCCCTCCTTCGTTCCAGTGCACTGTCCTATGCATTTATTCTGAATTGTCTCAGATAAAAAGAATGGTCTGAGCAATTGTTTTATGTTGTTCCAAGTTTCACAATGTATTCTTAGCTCTGGTCTCCAGAATTGAGAACATACTGAAAGTTCAACTGTCTGTAGCCTTAATTATATTAACAAGCCTGATGACGTATTTTCCAGGACTACTTTTTTAACCTGTTACATTTTACAGGTGGGATAATGCTTTCTTGTTTTGTGTACGCTGCAAACATACTGGGTAGTCCCTGTCATCCACACTACTCATCTTTAGCATTCCTTATTTTCTGCCCCTTGAAGTAGATGCAGTTGCAATGCACTTTACCCTTTGAGACTTGGTAAATATTTTTTCAATTCAGTCTCTTTTAAAGGCTGTGATGTTAGATTTAGTGTCTGTAATCTAGGATTCAGTTTTCAGCTGAAATATCTCCATGGTATTTAGATCATATTTATTTTGGGCCCACAGGTGTATAGACTGAGAAACTAGAAATATTGTAACCATTTTCTTTAGTAAATGTGGCATGTTAAGTTTACATAAACTAGGTCCTGTAAAAATGGTAGCATCTCCATCAATTCTACTTTTCATGCATAATGTGCAGTTGGTTGCTGTCCTTCAAGCACATTTGACAAGGGAAAGCCTTTAACTGTAGGTATTCCTTTAGTGCAATGATTTGGGAAAGACATACATTACTGTATCTTTTAAATAAGGAAGCTGAGTTATTAAAGAACACAAAACAGTGACCAAAAGTACATAATAAAGATTGTGCTAGAAATACAGGGAGTGAGAATTTAATCCGTTGTTATATTGGGAAAATAATCTCTTCCTCAAAATGATGTTAGAAGGAGGACCAATTGTTTTAATTTTTGTGGTGTTTTTTGCTGACTTTCTAAAACAATACTGAAAAAGACCATTCTGAAAACCTTGACACTCATTGGAACATGTTTTGTTTCTCCCAGTAAGTACGTTTTGCATTTGACAGGGGTTGAACATGATGGTGCGCATTGAAGCACTATTTCTTTTAAAGTCTGCAGAGCTTTTATAGAAAATTAAAATGTTGAAGTAGACATTTCATATAATAAACTGATAAAATGTCTTGCCCCGCTCCCCTCCCCACCGATGTTTGGATATTTGTGTGTGTTTGCACCTCTGACTAGGGCTTGGGTGTAAAAAGGATCATGGAAATGTGTAAACTGTACTAAGTTCAAACCAATGTCAAAACAGGGCTGCTTTTTGTGGGTGACAGACCAGCAGTTGATTTCGCTGGTTTTACAACACTGTGTATTGTTTCACAATCTGGCTGTTCTTTTGTTTTATATTTAACCACTTCTCAATGAGAGAGATTCAGGAGAGAGCAGATTGTTCTTATTCATTGTCAGTGAAGTGAAAATGGAAGTTCTGATTAATGTCAGTTACTCTTTTGAGCATATAACGATGTATCTGATTTGGACGTCTATTTCTAAGCAGTATTCCTCGCTTCATGTAAGGTGAGATCAATGGTGAAATTCCATTTCTGCACTGTATTAATTTATTTAATGGCTGCAAATAAGATGAAACTAATGGAGTAGGAACTAGTAGTGGACTTAAATCTGAAATTCTCCTATTTCCCCTAAGGATTTTTGTCCTTCATTGTGATAGATAGAGTTAGCTATTTTTGGAATTTAATGATACGATCTTTCCCATCTCTTCCTTGAGGTAGCAATTCAGGCATTTATATTTGACAGTATTTACTTAATATAAACCTAAGTTCATTTATTATATCTTTATTTTTAATTCATATACACTCCAAGAAAAAAAATCCAGAAGAAATTCCACCACAAAAAACTGCGTTAAGATGGAGTCAGGTCTGCTGATGTCCTTCTTACGAGCATATGAAAAAGGAAGTCACGAGATGAGGTTTTTCACAATTTTTAAGAATTACTTCCTCTTTTGGACAAGATAAGTGAATCAGAATAAAAAAAAGAGCAACGTAGCATCTGCAACTCTGACCATGTATACGTTATTTCTTGTGGTATGGTGCTGTAAGGTATGTGACTTAAGTCTGTCAGATGTCTTATGAGGATATTTTGCTAACGCGGTGTTTACTCCAGATTAACGCAGTATTTTGTTTGGAAGTATGTAGGTATATAGATAGAAATAGAATATGAGAAATAAGGTTGATGAAACAAGTGTTGGACATTTCTATATTTTTATGTATTATGAAGGGCATTTTTGAAATTTTTCTTGCAGTTTTAATAATTATTTAGTGTGGTAATATACATATATTGTGGCAATGTCTTCTGCTATATCCATTACTTCAGTGTAATTCTATTTTATGTAGCAAATATGTGTATATACAAAGGAGATTATGTAAAAACTATGATTAAAAAATAGGCTTAAGCCCTTCAGAACAGGGACCATCTTCCTGTGTGTCTGCAAAGTACTAAATGCCTTGGGGTCCCAGCCAGAGCTCCCGTCTGAGACCTGTAGTGACCGAATTGCCAAGTGAGGAGTGTGGGGGAAGCAGCTCCTCTGCTTTCCATGAGAAGCCTTAGTACAGAAGGTGCCATGAAATTCACCCTGCCAGTCCCCAGTGCTGGCGCTGTGCTGTGTCCAGCTGTTCCCAAAACCACCTGCCAAGTGACCCAGAGAGCCCAGAGTCCATGTATCCTTTGCTCTAGTCCTTCCCTTTGGCAGTAGGAAAGGAAGTCTGACAAGGAGCTTTGATGTCATCAGGAAATCTTTGTTAGCAGAGTGACCTTTCCAGAGCTTATTCGGTCCATATGCAGTGTCCTTTGAAGCCGAACAAATAATTTTTGTTGACTTCAAGAGCCACTGAATGTGCTTCTGCAAGATCAAGTTCTGCTGATGTAACAGCTCTGTTACACCTGAGGAGCTGGTTGGTCAACTTCTTCAGGAATGGTCTAAAAAGATGTAAAAATATAAATATATTTAATGACATGTACTGAAAAATCCTATTTGTTGTGGTCAGAGTTCAGATAGTTATGGGAATTTTGGTTTCTTAGCCATACTTGCATATATATTGCTTTAACTGTTGTGTATGAAAGAGGAAGTGATTCTAAAATGTGTGAAAGATCAGGATTACACCTGTTTTTTACTGGTTGTGTTATTTAGGAATGGATGTCAGTGAATTTAACTCCATATTAATGCAGTTTTTTTGCATTGGAATATGTGTGTATATCATACACCCACATTTTATATATAATATATTATATATTTGGTACTAACTTTGTATTTTGAAATTTTGCCAAATCGCAAACACAGATGTTCTCACTTGTATGACTTTGGTACTTAATAATTGAATGTATAAGAAATGCTCTGGTGTGAGAGGAGAGAGTGTTGTATGGTGTCCCACAGTCCAGATGGCTCGACCAGCAGGCATGTTTGCCTTTTTCACGTTTCGCTTCATTGCAGCATCACCTTTGGTCTCCTGGAAAGCAGTCTGTGTCCCAGCCAAACCACAGGCTGGCTGTGCACCGCACTAGCATCAAACCTGACTGGTAGTAGTGATACAATAGTCACCAGTGTGCCACAAATGCATTTATTAAATGCAGAAATAGACATTTCTACAAAGGCCAAAATCTTATGTTGTATGTTCCTTTCTTGTCATTACATTGTATCATATTGTAAGATTATTGTATGTCCTAATTTGCATTATAAAATGTTTTTTCGTACTTAAAGGCATAAATATAGCAACTTTGTATAAAGGTAGCTTTCTAGATTTTTATTTCTTTTATATAAAAAAGTCTAAACAGTGGGAGTACCATTGCCAAATTGTTTATAAAATTTCAAGTAATTTTCCCTGTTTAATGAATTTGTTTTTACAAACATTCCGTATTTCTTATACTATGCAGAAAGAGTGTATTTTTATGCCATTCCACATTAATCCTAAAAAAATAATTTCACTTCTTTTAAGCTGTCATTATTGAGAAAGCTTACCAAATGTGCATTTTAAAAAATATGTGTTGTGTATTATGACAACATTTTCCCCCTTACCAGTGCCAACTTCATTTGGAAAAAAATTGTAGCATGGCAATAAACTATTGATTTTACATTAAAAATTGTCTGTGGGTTACTTCAGTAGTTTGCAGTGTTAGTGTCGCTGTATACTGTTTTGTTTGTATAACCTTTTTTGCTTTTTCTGAAAATCATTGCTACAGGTACCTATCTCTGCCCTCCTCCCTGTCTCTGTATTACAATCATTACTCAGTAGTAAAAAAACCCCCAAAACTGATCATGGTGATCTGAAGTCTGCAAATTTGTCTCCAAGCTTTTGTTTTATTTCTGCTGGTTTTCTGTCACGTCTTTGTAATGCACATAGATTGAGATTGATTTTTTTAAAATGAGATTTTTAAAATGAGGCACTTCTTTCCTTCACATACAGTGCAACTTGAAAAACCGCCCTTGGCACAACAGAGGTGAGGGCACTGTGCAGCTGAGAGAGACAGGAACCCAGAACCAGCACTGGGGCTGTGTTCTTCCTATTCTGGTGTCACTACTTTTACACATTATAAATCATAGCTTAGCAATGGTCAAAACCAAATTTACTAATTTGCTGTAGCAATTTTTTCTCTGAGCATTGGATCTTTCAAAGGCCATGACTTACATAAATCTGATGCACTTTAAAATCTTTTTTCTCCCAACTCACCACAGTAGCAGCAAATGTGAATTGAAATACTACTTCAGTGCAAATCTTTATGAATGCTGTGATTCTGAGAGAGAAGCTGTTAACATTGTTTTATTTGGATTATTTGCCCTAGCCAAAACTTAAATATTTTTCTGCGTAACTATGAGGAAAACTAAAGATATTTAACTTAAATTAGTAGTCTAGTTTTCAGAACAGGGTTGTGGAGGGAAGTGTATCTAACTTTGTGAAGAAAATAGAACAAAAAGCCTAAAGTACTCAAGAACTAATACTAACCAGGTATTGACATACTTAAAATTAGCAGTAAAGGTGAGAGTTGGCAGACTTTTAGTCGTGTTCTTTTTGCCGTCTCCATTGTGATGGATTTCTGTCTTTGGCCAGTTCGAATCGAGAAAAAACAGCTTTGCATATATTCCAAGAGTTTAGTATCTGGCAACAAGAAGAGGGATACCAGCTGGAATTAATTAAGGATGAGTAATACAAAATAATATAGGTTGGTTTTGGTTTGGTTTGTTTGGGTTTTTGGGTTTTTTTGGTGGGGTTTTTAATTTTTTATAATTTTTTTTTTTTTTAAATATAACCAGATAACAGGCTTTTTGTGTAGAGGAAAAGCAGTGAAAAAGCAAGGCTTAGGTGCCGTCTCACACTGGCAAAGCTGCCAAGGGAATAGTTATCAATTTTTCAGTATTGAAATGCAGAGCGTATTGAGTAGGATTGTGCTGGGGATCTCCTGTTCACTGCTTTTAACTGGCGACGTGGTCCAAGAGCAGCCATCTGGGATGGCCTGTCAAGGGCACTGGATGCCAGAAGCAGTAGCTAAAAATGCTTTTGATCTGAGAATTGACCTCCAGGAATATCACAGAAGCGCAGAATCATAAAATAGTTTGAGTTGCAAGGGACCTTACAAATCATCTACCTCCAAACTCCTTGCCATGGGCAGGGATACCTTCCACTAGACCAGGTTGCTCACAGCCCCATCCAACCTGGCCTTGGACACTGCCAGGGATGGGGCACCCACGTTTCCACTGGGCAACTGTTCCGGTGCCTCCCCATGTCCCTTTAGCGAGCTCCTTCCTAAGAGCTCTCCAAGTCCCAGAACCCGCGCCAGCCCCCAGCCGGTGCCGCGCAGCCGCTGAGGGCGCGGGGCCCGGACTGCGGCTCCCAGAGCGCCGCGCGCCGCCGGAAGCGGCGGCCGCTCTGACGCCAGTTCCGGTGGAGCTCGTGGGGCTGCGGCGCGGCGCTGGTTGTCTGCTGAAGGAGGCGGCGGACGGCGGGGTCCCGGCGGCACCATGGTGAGCGACGGGCGGCGGCGGTAGCTTGGCCCGGGGCAGGGCAGGGCCGGGCCGGGCGGAGGGTGCGGCGGGGCCGGGCAGAGCCGCGCTCCACGCGGGCGCGCGGGCGAGGCCTTGAGGCCGCGCCCTTCCTTTCCCCGCGCTGTGCCGCGGGTGGGGGGGCGGCGCTCGCGACCCCGCGCGCGGGCGGCGGGGGGGGCCCCGAAGGTTCTGGAACCGGGGCGGGGCCGGGCGCGCGCGGGGCTAGCCCTGCGACCCCGCCCTGAGTCCCGAGGGCTCTGATGGCGTTTGTTAGGCTGTTTCATCCTGGTTCATTTTGAGGCCTCGGGTGCTTTGCAAATGTTATTCCTTGAAGGCATATATTGGTTACTGCTATCATTAATTTGCTTTGAAATGCAAAGAAAAAAAACTGATCAAGAGTTCAGCCCAGGTACCAAAATGCTAAAGCCTCGGTGTGGTCAGTAAATAGAATTTTTTTTTAGTTGCTGCTGGTCGTGCCCACACTCGGGTTGTACGGAAGGGCCGGTTGGTGGGGCAGAGCAGCAGCGCAGGCCCAGCCATGAAGCGAAGTGCTGCTAGTGGCCTGCGGGGCTCACTCCTCACACTAGTGCCCGTGCACTGCATTCTCTGCTAGCAGGTTGCACTTGGTCTTGTAATTCCTTCACAAGACTATGAGATTGCGAGATAGATTTTTAAGAACCATGACTATTTCTTAAATATAACTTCTATCAAAACAAAATGGGGTATAGAAGTAATTTTAATAAGAAAAACATTGTTTAGGTTGTGTCAGCGATTTGCTTTTAAAACACATGGTTTTATTGAAGCTAGAATAATATTCTTACGTTAACTGTGTTTTAGGCATCCCTTTCTCTTGCTCCTGTGAACATTTTCAAGGCAGGTGCAGATGAAGAGAAAGCAGAAACAGCTCGGTTGGTAAGTTTAATTCTCTTAAGAAACTGATAGTGCTTGAGGTAATTAAACTTTGTCTTTTCTACTACTAAAAATACTTTCAGTATATCATGATGCAGAACTTCTGTCTCTAACTGGCTTTCCTTGTTTCGTGTCTGTGAACAGAAGGGAGGAGGAATGTGGTTAATACTGAAAATTAGAGAAACTTTTCATTGTCAAAACCAAAGTAGCTCTACTGGAGCTCAGTAGATTGGTGTTTTATTGGATGGCATTTCTTCTGGCTTTGAGACAGACTTAGGGTTTCTGTGAGAATAAGTATATTTGATCTGGTTATTGTAATTTAGCAGTTAAGAAAGTTGGATATGGCCTCTGTTGAAAGAGGGCTGTGGAAGGGTTGGGTTAAAATGTCATCTTGAAAGTTATGTGATAGTGTATAATTCTTGTATTACAGTAGAAATAAATTGTTTCCTGAGGAATATTTTTTTTTCATTTCAGTCATCCTTTGTTGGTGCCATTGCCATTGGTGACCTAGTCAAGAGCACCCTGGGGCCTAAAGGCATGGTAAGACAGCGGCAGGCTCTCTGTAGTCATACCTGTTAATTTAATAGTTACTGTGCATTTTTAAACAGTATTCTAAATCTCACATTTGTAGGACAAGATTCTTTTAAGTACCGGGAGAGACAGCTCTGTGACAGTTACCAATGATGGTGCAACCATCCTGAAAGCTATTGGAGTTGACAATCCAGCTGCTAAGGTCTTGGTTGGTGAGTTCTTCAAGGCATGATATTTCTTAATCTGTAATTCTATTACATAGTTTTTATTTGTTCTTAGAAAAGTGTTCTTGAAATACTGTAAAAAATTGAAGGGAGGGGGAACAGAAATCCTAAAGTATGGAGGGCAGGGTACTGCAAGAGTTGTGGAATTCTGCAGAAGTAAAATTGAGGTATATGCTGCTCTTCAAAACTGTGCTTTTCCCTCAGCCCTGGTTTGTCCCAGCAGTCAGAAGGGAAAAAGACAGCCATGTACTCCTCTTTCCAGTGTGAATACTGGTAACAGAAATCTACGGGGCAACAGATCTCTGGTTCTCCCAGATTTAAATTTCTGTCACTCAGTGAGCACTGAACTTCTGGAGAGAGTTTACCTTTGTGATCAACTGTTTACTGTGCCAGTGATGCAGTACTGGTGACAAGCAAGAGATTGGGTGTCAGGTTTCCTAATGATTTTGTGTTTGTTGGGTCCCAGTTTTTCAGCAGTTCATGCGGCAGATGTGGTTATTATAGTCTCTGATCCTGTATCTACACCTTCAAGTTTCCATTAGCTGTACTTCCTTTTGATAACCATCTTTAGGATTGGAAATAGAGGGGAGCATCTTGACCATCACCAGGCTGAAACGGGTGTCTAGGTTGTACATAAAGAGCAGAAATTTGAAGGATGCTGAATTTCATTTGCATCTCGTGGTTTTCTGGGGTTTTTTAGAGTTCCTTCTTTACACAGAGAGTAAGATCTGTTTTTCTCCTCCAAACTAATGCGTGAGAAAAATAGCATTAATACTGTGTTTTCCTTCTTCAGATATGTCAAAGGTTCAAGATGATGAAGTTGGTGATGGAACTACATCTGTCACGGTGTTGGCAGCTGAATTACTGAGGGTGATGTATCACATTTTTTCAGATGTTTGTCAGTGAAGTTCTGTGATTCCACCAGTAGGAGGTGTGTTATCCTATGTTTGTGAAAAGGATTCCCAAAGCATAGGAAGGAATAGCTTGGTCTGTTGCTGTTGAAATTGATAGGGGAAAAAACAACCCTTAGGTATTGCATCATTTGTTTGGTATTATTTTAGACTGTTATTCCTTATGTTATTTTTTATAAACTCTCCAGTAGTTTGACTCTTATAGGTCACTTCCTGGATATTGCATTGGGCAGCTTGCAGCACTGCTTAGCTGTGAGGCTCAGTCCTCTTGAAATCCTTTTCCATAACATTAATGAGAAAAAAGCCCTGCTAAATTCGGTTCTTTGCTCAAGATCTGAATTCATACTGTTCCTTTAAACTCTGCATGGGCTTTGTATTTATGTAAAAATTTACATTGCCAAACTCTAAACCTGAAATTACTATCAAAGAGACTTGAGAAGTGAGTAATTCTTCCCAGCAGAGCTGTGTCAGAAAGTCTTTTCATCTCAGGTCCAGGAACTGAGGTAGGAACATCTGAAGAAATGATCCATCAGCTTGCCAAGTTCCTCAGAAAAATGAAGAGAGTTTTTTTTCAACTACATTTTAAGTTGCATCCATAAATGAACATGTGTTTTCTAGGTAGTGTAGCTGTACTTTTAGGGAAGGAAATAATTGTTGATTTCATTTAAATAGGAGGCAGAATTACTGATTGCAAGGAAGATTCATCCTCAGACAATCATTGCGGGCTGGAGAGCAGCCACTAAGGCTTCAAGAGAGGCGCTTTTGAAAGCAGCTGTGGATCATGGGTTAGTAATGTCCATTTGCTGTAACTCTTCATAAAAAATTACTCAAGATCAAAACATCAATGAGAATTACTGTCCATTGGTAAATTCTTTGTTCTTAAAGTAGTGTGCAGCCTGCATTCGTAAATTCTAACAGTTGAGAAAAAAATACTGGTTTTTTTTTTCCAAGTGAATTACAGAAGCTTTTTGATACTCAAAATTACTTACACTGTGCAGGAGTGAAATACAGTGCTCCCTGGAATAAAAATCTGAGCTGTTACTTCAGATTTCATGCTCACATTTTAAATATAACTATTTCCATTGCCTGGCACTTTGAGAGCACAAACTTTCTAAAGTGGAATGTGAAAATTTTTCTAACAGAACTTGTATTTCACATGGAAGGTTGTGTTGGGGGACAGTAGAGGGATTCTGTGCAGCATTCCTCAGAACAGAATATGGTACATATAGATACAGGCTGGAAGAAGTGGGCAGAGACTCAGGGTGGTAGCTAGCGGTAGTTAAGGCTTTCAGACTTTCCACTTTAACTGAACCGTCTTTATTTTAGTAATGATGAAGTGAAGTTCCGCGAAGACTTGATGAACATTGCGGGAACAACTCTCTCATCAAAATTACTGACTCACCATAAGGATCACTTTGTCAAGCTGGCTGTAGAAGCTGTTCTTAGGTTGAAAGGTTCTGGTAATTTGGAAGCTATCCATGTCATTAAGAAACTTGGTGGAAGTTTGGCTGATTCCTACTTAGATGAAGGTAAGTCTTTGAGTGCTGACTGTATGTGCCCTTGAGAAGTAAAGCTGTTAAAAGTTACACATCTATGTAAATTTGTTGTAGGAAACACATTATTATTAAATTGAATACTAAATATGAGAGGATTTTGTAATTGCTCTCCTTTTTCAATTTTAAGTTTTACAAGACCTTTCTGTTACTACAGGCTTTTTACTTGACAAGAAGATTGGTGTAAATCAGCCAAAAAGAATTGAAAATGCAAAGATCCTTATTGCAAATACTGGTATGGACACAGACAAGATTAAGGTATGTGACAGAACTACTGTTGAGAAACTGAGTTTTTGTAAATAGAATTTTGAGATGGAGCTCTCTTTCCTTTGATTTAGATTTTTGGCTCTCGTGTTAGAGTGGACTCCACAGCGAAAGTGGCAGAAATAGAACAGGCAGAAAAAGAAAAAATGAAGGAGAAAGTGGATCGTATTCTTAAACATGGAATTAATTGCTTTATTAACAGGTACGTATTTCTCAGTAATAGGGGAGAGTTTTGTTACTTCACATAATGTATTCTAGTTCATCCTGCTAGAACAGGCAGTTAACTACCCAGCAGGCACTTAGGATCAAAGGACTTAGAACTGAAAGCATATAGCTGCCTGTGCTTAGTGTGGCAGTGTTTCTTTAGAGGAAGGGTATTTCAAAAACTATCATAGTTTGGATTGATTTAATTTTTCTTAGCTTTGTATGTTTTCCTGTCACTGCATTTACATCTGTGTCGTGTAACCTTCCACGTGTGGCAGATGCCTCATACATTGACTGCTTTAGTAGCTTTCAGAATCTGTCCTGTGTCTGTGCTACTGAGAATGTCCTGTCTTTTGTTACTCTGTTAAGGGTTTGTTCTGTGTGTGATGGCGAGATGTGTTTTAATTTTAGACAGCTGATCTACAACTACCCTGAACACCTCTTTGGAGCTGCTGGTGTCATGGCTATTGAACATGCAGACTTTGCTGGTGTAGAACGTCTGGCTCTTGTCACAGGTGTGTAGAATATCTTGTTGTACGAAACCTGGAGGGGCACATTATTTGTTTGATTATTAGTAAACATTAAACTTATTTAAACATGCTTCTTTTTCTTCAGCATTGTGAATGAAGGATCATAATGCTAAATATGGGATATAATTTAGCAAGTTAGTGCCAGTTAGTAATTTTCGTTCATATTTTAAAAATATTTTCAGTTAAGTTCCTGCTTGATAAGATTTTGAAATGTTTGTTTTCTAAGGAAAAGATGAAACTTAAAAATAGGAAGAATAACTCCATAAGTTAATACTAGTAGTTTTTGATTCTGTGATAATACCACTTTGTACTATATGGCTGTTGGATTATAATGATAGAGAAGACTAAAGAGTCGTCCTTTGTTAAAAATATGGGCCTGAGGTGGTGTGGTGACTTGAGGTGGGCCTCAAATGACATGAACAACCTGGGTATTTTGAGTAGTGGTCAGCATAAATGTGATTCTAGTAACTAATGAAAATGAAATCTCTGGAATGCTACAGTTAATTCTTGTTGCTGAAGATAGAGATAGTTAACTGCAACATCATAGAAAGTTGATTCTGAAAGTGATCAGGAGGATGAAGAATTTGCAGGAGAAAGGAAATGACACTGACTTGTTTCTCTTCGCAAAACTGAAGTAGCAATTGTTTATAACTGTCAGTAGGCACATTGACACAGGCAAATGCTCGACTGAGAGAAACATTGCTTAAATTCAGAAAAATTCAAAGCAAACTTTCTAGGCAGAGCAAATGGGCCATATCAAGCCACACTTGCTCAAATGGTATAGCTGACAAAAGGACAAATTTTTAATATGCACAAACTGTCTGCTGCAAATCTTGTTTGTCCTTGTGGTGCTACAACTACACAGTGCTGCAAGCTACCGTGGAATTATTGAGCATGCACTGGGAATGCGTACATGTAAATAGTTTTCTAATAGAAAGAGGAAACAACTAGAACAATGTTCTGTTCAATGACATTTTGGTCTTTGTAGTGCCTATTTTGTTTACAAAATGGCAGTTTACAAATTGTGCTCAATACTGCTGCTACAGCATGGACTGAGACATGTGATTCAGGAGAATAGTGGCCACTGGTTCTCAACCATCACCAGGCAGGCAAAATGAATACTGTCAGAAGCTCAAGTTCTAAAGCGTCAGAGACTTCATTTAGTATTTTATAAAAACTTAATCAGTTAATACTGTGAAAACTTGAAACGTACTGACATTTTAATGCTAACAAAGATGAAAATTTATTCTGTTACCAGACACAACTCGAAAGCACTGTAGTCCTTGTGATGTGAAACAAAACATTGGTGTTTTAAGGATTTGTCAGCATTGGTTAAAGGTTTCTGGTGCCGTATACTGACATGAGAAAATCTTGGCTTATCAGCATTGTTAATTTAAATTTATTTTGGGGCAATTACAAAGTTAATTTTTTTCACCTCCCCTCCTTGGTTAGACCTTGCCTGAAAGGATGCTTTCATTGTGAGTTCTGATTTTTTTATGATCTTACACTTGTAGGTGGTGAAATTGCGTCAACCTTTGATCACCCTGAGCTAGTAAAACTAGGAAGCTGCAAGCTTATTGAAGAAGTCATGATTGGAGAAGATAAACTCATTCATTTCTCTGGAGTAGCAATGGGTAAGTGTTTTATCACTAATGCTGTGTTGTAACATTTGTGTTAACCCTCTGCTAATGCTGTTCAGTTTCCAGCGAGGCATAGGAATTCTGTAATGATTCATGTAACAATTTTTATTAAAGCTGTGATTTTCAGTTAAAATCCTGCGCACTTTCATGGTTGAAACTGTGGTTGTTTCATGTTGTGAACATTTTTAAGGATGGGAACAAAAAATTCTGCTTTGGGAGATTAAATTGACGAGGAAGGTAGCAATATGTCATTCTTAAAGAGCTTGAGAGCTTGTTCTAGTAAATAACCAATCCTGTAAGTTTTCAAGTGATTTTGAAACCCCTTAATATTAATTTTCTATTAAATTAAATAAGGTGTTAGGGAACCAAATCAATAGCACTGTGTACATAACTTCATTCTGTCTTCGAAATGTCATCATGCTTTCTTTTGCCCCCAAAATTAGGGATACAAAACTTGACTGCTATGATAGCAAAACCATTGTAAATGTTTTGTGATAGCCCATTTTTGTGTCTTGGTTTCTCTTGTTAATCCTTTTGCATTTGTGCTTTCTAGGTGAAGCTTGCACCATAGTTTTGCGTGGAGCCACACAGCAGATTCTAGATGAAGCAGAGAGGTCTTTGCATGATGCTCTCTGTGTCCTGGCCCAGACTGTGAAGGACACAAGAACTGTGTATGGTGGAGGTGAATATCAGATTCTTTGTACATGACACACATTTCCTATTACTGTCCATCAGATACGTAATGTTTGTGTGTCTTCATAGGTTGTTCAGAGATGCTGATGGCTAATGCTGTTGCAGAACTTGCTGTCAGAACACCTGGCAAAGAGTCTGTTGCAATGGAGTCCTTTGCTAAAGCTTTACGAATGGTAGGTTTATTTAATCAGATTGCTGGATTAAGAGACAAAGTTTCATGAGGTTTACTGACTTCTGACATCAGATAGTTGCTTCACTTGAAAAGTTTTGTTTGTCTGAAGTAAAAAAGTGAAGTTTAGCAGCACATTGTGGATAAACAAAGGGGGAAATTAGTACTGGTGTTTCAATAATTCTGCATGTTACAGAATTGCGAATGTTCATATGCTTCTCCTCCTCTTACTGGTTCTTGCTCATCTTGCCTGCTAGCTGAAAGTGCTGCAGAAATAGTACATAAAAATCTCACGTAGTTGACAGCTGATATAGAAGAGAGAAGCCCTTCTGTTCCGTAGATGCTCTAGTGCTGTTCGGGTGCATTGATATTCCAGTACCACCTAGAAGTTTCTAGTCTTGCATTGGAGATTGCATCTTAGCAGGAAATAAGAGTGTCACAAGAAACATTAACAGAATTGTGCTAACAGGCTGTCAATTTGAGAAAAAATTGACTTCTTGCAATTTAAGTTAGGGAAAACCTTTCTCCCACAAAAATTTAATTCAAGAGCATAGTAACACTTGACATTACCTCTTCAGTCAGCACATGCAAATTTGCACTACTGTTGCTAAAAACAGAATGATCAGGTGCTTACCAGCAGGCTTGCATTTTTTAAATGAAAACATTTCTCCAGTTGTAGTCTGAAATGATAGAGGACAACATTCTTTTTTTTTCCATGTTAAATGAACTGGCAAATCTGCTAACAAGCTTCTGTCCTCTTCGGTACTTTCTTACAACAGGGTCTTGAAACTCTTAGAAAGGTAGTTTGGGTTTTTTACTTTTTCCTTGTCTTCTGATCGCAGTAACAGATCATCTGCCATGTTTTTGAGCCCTCTTCTTGAAATTCAGTTGTAAACTAGTAACATCAAAGTGTGTTCTGTGTTTACTAGGGATCAGTCCCTGTGTTAATTAAAAACAACCTGTGTTTATCCCCTTAGATCCCAACAATAATAGCTGATAATGCTGGCTATGACAGTGCTGATTTGGTTGCTCAACTCAGAGCTGCTCACAGTGAAGGGAAGACTACTTATGGACTAGGTAAGGGGCTCAGTTTTACTTCTGTGATTGAATTGCTGTTTGAAGTCCATTAGGTACATTAAAGTTGTTCATGTGTGTCTGTCACATATATTCGGCTGGGAGAACATAGAATGATTCTATGTTGATTAGTTTGCTTTGCATAGAACTTTGGTGTATAGAACCACATTCCTTTACTGTTCTGCCGGGCTTCTGACAGCCGAGTGAGTTGATTTCCACCTCTAAAAACCACTTTGCTTACATTGAGTGTAGTTACAGGAAGCTTAAAAAGAAAACCATTGTTTTAAAACCAGCGACCAACTAAAAACCCAGCAGAACCAAACACATCCTTCCCCTTGTCCCTTTCCTCCCCACCCCCCAAAAAACCCCAACCAAACAGCAACTATGGAGTTGTGAAGAACCTTGAAGTTAATATACTTAAGGAAATAGTGCTGAGACTCTTGTTGGGATCTTGTCTCCACATCACAGTGTATAAAGTTTTTATCATTAGTTGTTTGTTTGTAATTGTAACATTAGGCTTAAATCAGGAGTCTTGAGGTAAACGACTTTATTTAATATCCCTTGCTATCGATATAGTTCATTTGAGCAAGTTAAGTTACTATGCTCTTAGCTTCTTGTAATTTCCTTTAAAATAATGCCAAGTTAAAGAAACAAACCCAAAAGCTACCTCTTAATGTATTTCTTCTTCCAGATATGAAAGGGGGTGTCATTGGAGACATGGCAGTTTTGGGAGTAACAGAAAGTTTCCAGGTCAAGAGACAGGTTTTGCTGAGTGCAGCTGAAGCAGCAGAAATGATTCTTCGTGTAGATGACATCATTAAAGCAGCACCAAGGTATGATCCGAGTATCTGCATGGTCAGTCACTGTGATGTGGAGTAATGTTCTTCTGTGGAAGAGTAATGGTGCAGAAAAGTCTTGTTCTAAAGATGCTTTATTTGAAATAGAGCCTGACATCTGACATGCTGATGTTCATATTAGATAATTTTCTTGCATTAGCAGTATCATTCGGCCCTTAGAGCCATCAGCGAGCTTAAATTGGTGTGCCTGAGTAATGCCTAGTTAATTTTGGGCCACCAGCTACTTCTGTTGTGTATAGCACTAAAACACCTGCACAAATGGCTGACCAAAATGTAAGGGATCATGCTTGCTTTCTTCTTTCGGCAAGAATTGTAGTGAAATGCACAGCTGCTTCTGAGATAGAATCTGCAGCTAAAACAGAAACATGTTTGTTAAAAGGTTTGGGAAGAATTGCTGCTCATAGGCAGGTTATCCCATGCGTGCCTGCTACCAGGTAGTGTTCCCTGCTTTTTGAATCACAGGACTTTTTTTACCATGGTCATGGGTGGTGTGTTAGCTTTGAGGTGATACTGCTTTTTGTGCTATGAGATAAAATTTTCACTGAACACAAAATACCAACTAAAGATTAAAAATCAGGGTGGGTTGGGAGGGGCTGGTGGACATGAGCATGGATGAATTTTCTGATTTTTCTTTTTCTCCCCAGAAAACGTGTACCAGACCATCGCCCCTGTTAAATTTTCTTCAGTACATGAGGATGTGTGGACCAGATCTCACCTCGTAATTTTTTTTAATGGTCTAGTTTTTGTGAGGTTATGGAACAGAAGCTTGAGACAAACAGATCTCCATCAATAGCACTGTCTTCAGTTGGTTTTTACTTACTGGAGCTTTTACGTGTTGTGGGGAAGAATACACTTTCAGGGGTGTATGAACCAGGGGTTTTATACAGCCCTATTCCTTCTGTTCCTTCCAGGTTCCACTTAAAATACACAGAAATAAAAAAAAAAATAAATAAAAAATTCAGATTCCCCAAAGTTGTATTTCTCTCTGTAGAACCAGGAAGGGCAGATCCATTAGGACAGATGTGGTGCACATCCTCAGTCTTTGGATGCTTCAGGCAGTGACTAAGCCCTCATGGCTCACTGGTTCATGTTGACCTGCTGTGTTAAGCGTAAGTGGTGTATTCCAGTCTTGGCTGCATAGGTTTTGAGATACAGGCTCTGAAGTTAGATGTTGTCTTTTTGTAGTGATACTGGAGTATTGCTCTTTTTTTTTTTTTTTTCTGATGATGAGGAGAGAGCGCTGAAGAGGAACCTCACTCAATACCCAGAACTACAAATAAGTGATCTTACAGCTTTTTACAGCACAAATTTTACATTCTGCTGAGGGGAGTTGAGGAACACGCAGTTTGGGAGACATAGCAACATTCTGGACCAAACAGTCTTGAGTGTTGATCTACAAAGTACTGGGCTGACTTTACAAACCCTTATAATAGGGGGCACTTAGCAGAAAGTGTGCCAGGCTGCAACATTCACTTCCTGCCATCTCTGCCCCACCCCTTTCACATCTGTTGTCTCTATTCACTTCTCTACCCTAGTAGTTACTGCAAAGGCAACATGTTTCTCAGTTGGACTGGTTTCTTTGTGCTTAAGTTGTAAGGAAGCCTGTGATGCCTGCAGTAATCTGCATGCAGATTTGTGATGATTGTAAGCACAGACAAGAATGAGCCCTGTCTGTGGGGGCCCAGAACGGTGCCCACCAGGTCTTGTGACTTTTCTGGCTCTTGCAAGTATAATACAGCACCTGGTAAGCACCACGGCAAGTCTGCCAGAGCAGAAAGATTAAATTTAAAGAAGTAGGTATGTGTACAAACATTTTTCTCCCTTGGATTTTTAAAAATGAAGGGAGTCTGCTAACAGAATCCTCCCCTTAACTCTTGGCAGAGATTCTTCAGCTCTCCAGAAGTGACAGTACTATGTGGAGAGAGCTGAGTGAAACACAAGCCATTGACAAACCAGTGAAAGCACCTTCTTCCCCATCCTCTCAGATAAACACAGTACTAGCTCAGTTCTGTGGGATATAAAACACTGACCTTGGATATTAAAAAAAAAAGCCCTGAACTCTCTTCCTTTCCTTTGTGTAGGAAGAAATTGTTGGAACAAGACTAGATAAAGAATTTGCTGTTAATTCCAAAGAAGGATGGTTTAACTTGGCAAGATGCAAGTATGCTTTTATTTAATTTGACTAGTAGCACACTAAATGGGTGCCACCCGGATCCAAATTTGGACTTCATTTAACAAGGCAAGTGCTAGCAGAGTCTATATATTTCCAGATAATTTTTCAAGCATGTAGGTGACATTAAGCAGTCACAAACTGGCATGGAATCAAACATTTTCTGGGAAGTCAACTGCGGCTTCTGCAGGCTACGCTGGTGAGACAGTTCTACTCAAAGAGCATGCCAACCAAGGGCTCTCCACCCTTGTTAAAAAAGCTGTCTTTCGCCTAATTCAACCATGCTACGGAGTCTAATGTTAAAAATGTCCGCTTGAGCCAGATTTCTGTTACCCAAAGCAAAGCTTAAAAAAGTGCGTTTTTAAAGGGGTCTGAACTGGTCCAAATTGCAAGGTCGAGAAATAACCAGCTGAAATTAGCTGAGCAAAGTTTGCCTCAGCTTCAGATTATGTGCAAGGCTATAGTGACAGGCTCACAGCTGTGGGTTTTATTCATGCAAGTTTACCTTTGCAACTCTTGCAGCTTTTCCTTTTTAGTCAGGCTTTGACTTCTGTCTTTGCTCCTACATGAAAACTTGTCTTGTACAGCTGCCCTTAGAGGCGTTGTTGTCAGTAATGAAAATCAGCAGCAAAGCCTCCAGCTTTCCTCACCATCATTTGAAAAGCTTCTCAGCAGTAATGAAACAGTTGTCACAAATTTTGCAGGAAGAAGGCAGCAGCGGTAAGAGGAGAGCTCCTGTATGTATGCACTGTTTCCTTGATAGTGCAGCCAGGACTGCTGGCAGGCAGGGAACCCTTCAAGGTATTGCTGCATTTCAGGTAAGTAATTGGAGACAAATGCTGTAGGTTGCTCTAGAGCTGTGGGTCTCAGCAGTGATCACCTTGAACAGTGGCTTCCAGCTGAGCTTGGACACCTCAGCAAGGTGGAAGGAAGAGTGAGCCCACGGGTGAGGAGCAGCAAGTCCATGTATGCTCCGTGTACTCCACCCATGGAAAAGATCTAAACTGAGTCTTCATCTCTACTGTGAAGTCGAGTGGTCCTGGCATGGGAGGAGGGGGAAAGGGAAGAAGTCTGTTTTAGGGAGAGTGCTGGGTGCTGCACAAAGACAGGTGTCTCTACAAGGATTTTGTTGTCACGTTATCTTCAAGCAGGTGCGCGTACTCCTGATGACTACCAGGCAGTGTGGTGCTCCCTGGACACCAGCAGGCAAGGGAGAGGTAGAGGTTGGGCAGTGGTGTGAGCGCTCTGCCACTTTTGCCAAAAGGGGCAGTGTGAGTGTCAGCAGGGATCGGCGTCTGGCTCGGTCCTGGCAGCAGGAGGTAGCAATGGTTTCTCGTCAAGCGTGATTTCTATCACTGCCCCGGATCGCTTGCGGGGCTCCGGGGTTTCCTCTGCCCATCTCCCCACCCTGCGCACCCCTTTGGCTACTTTGGGTGCATTCCTGCAGGGGTTGTGGTCATAGATCACCAGCTTCAGGCCAGGGAGGTGAGCTAGGCTGGGGAAGAAGCGGATGGAATTGCGATCCACATCGATCACCTCCAGGAAAGGCATGTCCAGGAGCACAGGAGGGAACTCAGACAGCAGGTTTCCTGACAGCCAGATGGTGCGCAGCTCCTGCAGGCGCTGCAGCTGGGGAGGGAGTGTGTGCAGGGCGTTAGAGCCGGCATGCAGGGTCTTGAGCAGGCTGAGCTCGCACACTACCTCGGGCAGGTACTGCAGACAGTTGGACTCGATCCAGAGCGTCTTGAGGTTCTGCAGGAGTCGGAGTTCGAGGGGAAGGCTGCAGAGCTTGTTGTTGCCCAGGTAGAGGATACAAAGCTGCTTCAGTGTGCACACAACTAGGGGCAGTGCTTTGAAGTTGTTGAAGTCCAGTGCCAAGATCTGCAGGTTTTGCAGCTGCTCCAGCTCAGGGGGCAGATGGTTCAAGTTGTTGTCACTCAGGTACAGCTTAACCAATTCCCTAAAAGAGCAAATATGCAGAGGCAGCCGCCTCAGCTGCCTGCCACTCAGATCCACCATTTTATCGACTGGCATCTCTTCTAGGTCTTCTAGGAAGTACTTCTGGCACTTGTTAGAGGGCACAAAAGCAGCTATGGCTTTCAGACTGTTGCCCATCTTGGGATTTTGTTTTGGGATGGCTGGGACTGCGAGGCATAGAGGCTTGCCTCGATCTTCTCCTGCTGTGCACTGGCCTGTTGGTAACTCTGTCTTCCCAATATAAGGCTCTGTTTACATGGCACCAGCCATTAATCTCAAGCGCTCTGAAATGTTTCTGATAACTGAATGAGTGTTTGGTGACAGGGATTATAGACAGGGCGACTCAGGGCCCAGGTCTCCCTCTCTCACCCACACTGCAAGTGCTCGCTCCCCCCGAAAGCATTCTTTCTTGTCTCTTCTTGCACACTGTAAATGTTCCCTGATTTTGCCCCTGTCACACCAGTGCCCCAGCCCCTTGCCTCTTGCTGCAGCTCTGCTGTCTGTGTAGCCAATGCAGCAGAAGGGATGGGCTTGGGAAAGTAAACACCACATCAGACCTAATTTTTAAACTCATATGTGTAACTTTCATGAAACTTCCAGCAGAAATGTTGGATATAATCAAATTGTTGTTTGAAATACCTGTCAAGACTTGCCTTTCAAGACGAGTGGCACTTCCAGGGATGTATTTTGAAAGGTGCCAAATACCTGGATTTCAGAGTGTAACTTGCCACCCAGTACTTATCTTAAAGCTTTAACACAAATACTTGGCAAACTGCTGTCTTGAGCTGTTCTACTGTTTACGTTCCTAATTTAATGGTATTTATTATAGCCTCTGGCACTCCTGACTGTGTAGGGCCTTTTTCATTACATTATGTTTTATTTCTTGTCTGTAGGGCGTTTTTCATTACATTATGTTTTACTCCTTGTCTGAATCCCAATGTAATGTGCTATCACAAACTGCCAAGGCTGTTCTCCATCCACCTTTCAGTTGTGCTACTGCAGTTCTCATGTCTGTACCAAAACCTGTCAAGAAATTCCCATGGATTTGATTCCATCAAGATTCTCACTTGTTATGAGTGAAATAAATATGATGTTGAAAAGTTATGGCTATTGAGATGTGACCGTATAAACTGTTCTTCTTCTCTCATCAAGACCCATTTTGCTATTCAGTTCTAATTTCTAGGAGCATTCCCATGTATAGGAATCTATAGTTCCTATAGTTTGACTTGTTGAGCTGCTGCTCTTTCAGGCTTTCCTGGGGGTTCATATATGTCCCTGCCCATGGCAAGGGGCTTGGAACTACATAATCTTTAAGATTGATTGATTAAGATTGATTGATCTATGATTGTCCTACCTGTGTGTTGGCCATGGCTGTACCATGAACTTTGGATGTGAAAGCAGGCGGAGTGTTTTAAGGTAAAACAGCCTTTTCAGCACCTGGCTCTTTGCTTTGATATCTACAGCTCATTGCTGTCATTTTCCATACTTACCATAATTTAAGCAGAATACTTTCTTCGAACGATCTGCCATTGGTTTTGGGGTATTAGGTGCTTCACTACCAAGATCTGCATTGGCTGAGAGCCATGTGCTCTTGAAAAACAAAAGGCAGAGCAAACAGAAGTTTGAGAAAAAGGCACCAGTTAAGGTGGCCTCTGGATTTCTGGTCAAATCTGGTAATAGAGAGCTCTCTACTATCACGTACTTTCAAATGTAAAGCAGCTTTTAGATATCAGTTTGGTATAGGCTATAGGATGTTCACAACCTCCTCCCCATAAGATGAGTGGCTGTGCCATGCAGCAGTGGTGATATGAAATGTGTGGAGGTCTTCCCTGTGGGAGAACAACAGAGAGGGCACCGGAGAGCCAGTATTGCAGCAGGACAGAGAACAGTGAGTGCTGAGACCTGAGTGCCATAAAATAGGTTTTGGATGAAGAAGCTGGACAGAGTATCAAGCCTGGAGAACAAAGATAATGTCACGTTAAGCAGTGGAATAGAGAGCCTGAAAGTTCCCTCTCTGGTGACAGAAGGCAAGACATGCTGTGCATGGCAGCAAGTGGCCAGTTTGCACTGCGCGAGCATCTCCCTCTAAACACTTCCTTACTGTTTTGACACTGTGCCCTGTCAGAAGACCACTGGGGGAAATGTGTCAGGAGGTTGTTGTATTTGTTTTTCATTTCTAAACAGCTGTGGCACCTTCTGAAGGTAAGGGTCCCTCCCCTTAAGGCTCTGTAGGCTACGAGTGTGGAAAACTAAATGCATTTGGCATTATTAATAATGGATGTACATCCACAGTGGAGACTTGTCTTTTAGAAAAATCTTTTCAGATAACCCACTAATCGTAACAACATAAGAGCATAGGTAAGAATATATTAATAATATAGTTTAGGCATACTTGTCTCAATAATCCATGTGTAGACAAATAACTTTTCAATATACCTTATGTCTGTAGATACAGATATGGATTAATTTTTTTTTCTACTTGAATTATTTCTACTTAATGGAGGTTTTAAGATAACTATTTCTTAGGGATCCTCTGCATTGTAGTTTAATGATTATTCCAGCTTATCAAAAAAGGTCACGATGACCTTTTGTTGCTGCATTTTGTACCTCAGTTAGCTAAATTAATGTCTGCTTGGAACATAGAATGAGATCAGAGAATTTGGGAAAAAATAACCTTTGTGTGCGGATTCATAAAGGACTACACTTGCAATAAAATGAGCAATCGCATTCTTTCTGAGAATCAGTCACTCAGTGGAGGCACTAAGGCAAAGCAGTCCCCACAGAAGACACAGGCGGTGTTTTGAAAGCCACTTCATGTCTTCAAAGTTATCATGATGCCCTCCAACATGAACATTAATGACTTCCCAGAAGCATTTGTAGCATTTGAGGAAAAGTTCAAGTGATAAAGGCACTCAGCACAGACATTGTCTTGCTCTTGTCAAAGCGACACTGCCCTACCCAAGGGTATGACATCTGCTCTGCTGTTCATCAGGTGACAGGTGGAGGCTCCTTGAGAAATGCCTTTGCTTTCTAGAAGTTCACAAATGGCCACATTTTTGCTCACCATTCTCATTTCCAGCACCCAGGTCCTTCACCTCAGTGGCTCAGATGGCTCTGTGACAGAAAATATGATCGTTCACTGATAACTTGTGAAAAACCTCTCAGTCCAGGAGAAATGGGGAATATTACTCAGAGCTCGATAATTGAAAAAAAAATCATAATAAAATAGAAATCAGTATAAAAAGTGCATTTTTAAGATTCTATTATTTTTTGAAACAAGATACTATAATAGACATGCTGGTGTTTTTTCAGATCCAAAGCTCTACCTGCAGCTGTGTGATGACAGCAGGCTCAGCCTTTGCTGAGTTTTTTTAGCTGTTTGGAGGTACATTGGAAAAAGCAAACTGCATATTTCAAAATCCAGGGGAACTAATAAATAGAGCTCTAAACTTATTGATTTGAAGGCTTTCATGTTCCTCCTCAATCAGTCTGACATAGCAAGGGAGGTGACTCAAAGGCTTGCTTTGTATTTCCTTAAAGTCTGTGACAGGCATTTAGGCCCCTTCTTTGCTCACAAATGCTGTGTGTTTGGGTTTTTCTGCTGTTTTTCTTGACATTGCTGCTAGAGTAGATGATGACAACTCCTGCCTCCTCCATGTCCTTTGACATTCACTCTTTGCTGTGCTGTTACACATCTGCTCTCTTTTGGGAGGATTTCTTAGTTCCAGTTCACCTTCCCAATAGTGAGCAGTTTATTTTAAATAAATGGTATGTTGCAAGCAAAAAAATGGGGTTGCTCTTCTCCCAGCATCCTACCATAGCCTTTTGAACAAAATGGCTGATATTCAAATTTAGCTTTAATATATGCTAGGCTACAGTATCTGATTGTTTACTGCACTTTCTTGTGCAGAGGAAAGATTCAAGAAGTCTTGTAAATAAATTGCAGACTCAGTGCTCAGCTTCCTCCCAGGCAGCTGATGGGCTTGGGGTTGTGCTCTGCCAAATCAGTCTCTTTTTGACACCATTATTTCTCTGCAGGCTTGACTTGAACCCAAGTGTCAGGCAGAGGTGGGAGCCACTAACCTCAGGAAACTTGCAGGAAAATAAATCCAAGAGTTCTCTTCCAAGTGTCTTGCTGAAACGTGTGCAAAATTTTTGTTGTTTTTTACTGTATGTTGCAGTATTGTACTGTTGTGTTTTTTACTTTGAAGATCCATTTTATGCAGTGGCAGTCACATTTATGTTTAGACTGGAGCTTTCCCATAAATATGGAATTAAACTGCAGCTGTTAGAGGGTGACTTGTCACCAGCCTATCAAATGTCGGTCTGCTCAGCCCTGCTGAAATGTCTCCATGCAAAGGCGAAATGATTATATTTTATGTCGTCTTTCCCTGCATTGAACACTCCTGAGCAACATCTCACTAAAGCAAGTCTGAAAAGCAGCAAGTCCTTTGACTGCTTCCTCTTTCCCATACTAACAGGAGCCAAGCTCACCCCATGTATTATATTTATGTAAAAGACATTAAGGATTATTAGTGAAATGTCTGTTTGGTCTAGGCTGTGCCCTGGTTATCTGTGCCTGAGTAGCGCCACTGGACACCACTATTTGCACAAACCAGTGGTTAGTCTGAGAGTAAATGAATCAGTTTTCTGCCAAAGCGCTGACCTCTTGCGATTGATTGACCTGGCGAACTGCCCACAGCTGACAACAGGCCATAAAAAAGGGACTTCTGAGAAAAAGAGTGTTATTAGACTCTGAACCGCTTGGAGCCATGAGGGTAGTACTGCTGGCTGTGGTTTACATCCCGTTCATCGTGGCTTTGGAACGGTAAGAAAACTTGTCTGGCATCACTGGCACATGTCTCAGCTGCCTTAATGGGGTGACCTGTGCTTGTTGCTACTCGAGGTTTCAAAAAAGAAACTTTTTTTTTAAGAAAAAAGAGTATATGAGAGTTCCAGAAAGGACAATCAGGTTTTCTTTTGTGTGTGTTTATTTTATTTGCATAGAATCCCCTTGACTCTATTCAAATCTATCAAGAAACAGCTGAAGGAGAAGGGAGAATTAGAGGAATTTTGGAGGAATCACCACCCTGATGTTTTTGCCCGGAGGTATCTGCATTGCTTCCCTGCAGATATTGCTTTATCAGTAGGAACTGCTTCAGAAAGGCTGTATGATTACATGAATGTAAGTACAGTTTTGGTAATGCAGTCATGAGGACTCATCATTCTATTGAAGGCAGATTTTTTTCCCCAGTGCTGAAATCCAGTCTGTCAATGAAATTACAGGGCTTAAGGTGTCTCATTGCTTTATGCTATAAATATTGGATCACAAAAAACCAGTTTGCAATCTGCAAAATAAAACATGTCTAGATCTAGGATAGCATGGGACCTGGGTAGAAAGCTGATGTAGACTAGTTCTGTGACATGTTTTATTTTTGTATAGATCTATACTGGACTTGGTTGGATCCCAAAGAAATATGAGAGGTTTGCCTGTATCAGTCTTGGTGAACTATAGGGGTTTTCATAACAGAATCTGAATTACTTCATTTAGTCATGTTCTATTTACCAGACACTTGGATGCTTCTGTGTTATAAAAAAATCCTCCAAATCTCATTTATTTGATCAGGGGGAGTCATAAATCAGTGATAACAAAGACCTAAGTAGAGTTTTTTATTGTTCTGCTTTTATATCTGGAGTTTAATGTGTATTTAAACATTGGAGACTGACCTGGGAGAATTTACTATCTAAACTAAAAAAGGAAAAATAGTAGTTTCACTGGATCTCAGACAGGCAAGTCAGCAGGTCTACCATTTTGTAAGCTGTCTTTCCTGGTTTTAGCATTTGTCCATTTGCATTGTGTCTGTTTTCTGTTTTATTTTCTTCTGCTGCTATGCTTATCTCAAGGAAAACTAAGCTGCAGAAACGTTGTGAAGGCTTCATCTGAACAGGGAACCGAATAGAAGGGAAGACCAAATTCATTCAGCAAGAACTTACTGACACTTGAGGGCCATAAAGAAATATGTAAAAGGACACTGAAACATTTCAACCTGCTTTAAATCTTATTTCAGAGAGGCATAAATCTCAAAACAACAAAGCAAAACCCAGTTCCCCAGCATATTCAGGTAGCACCAGGAATGGTTTTATTGCAGTGTGTATGAAGGTTTTATTGCAGTATGTATGTGGGTTTTCTGGTTGAAGGTTTCTTGGGGTTTTTGTTTTTTTAATGAACATCCCTTAGGTTTGTTTAATGCAGCAGGAAAGCGAATCCTACTGTATAGTTGGATATTCTCTTAAATGGCATGCTTGCTTGCCTGTTCAAGATCATCTCATTCTGACCGTAAATTCTGGGGTCAGAAACATCAGAGTATTAATTAACAAGTATGCACTTGAAGGTACATATTCAAATACTTGTATTGCTGGAAGAATGTTTGGCACTAGCTATTCCTTTTCTAACTGTGGTTGAATTCCAGAAATGCCTCTTCCTAAAAATAGGTCTCTTAATGCTGAATTGCTCTTCCAGGGCCAGATAGGAGCACTTAGACACTTGTATACGGGATGTGGATAAGCACTTCACTCCAGCATTCACGTGTTCACAGATTATCTCAGTCTCAATTGGTATCCAGGGATGGTCAGTGGTTTCTTCATCCACTGGATGAACTTTGTTCAGTATATCAGGAACAGTTTGTGCAACACAATACTTTTTGACTCGCTATTATAGCTGCTAATTACAAAGGAACAAGGGCAGCCACATATGGCAGTGTTTGTGCCATCGGTCGGAGCCCTCTGAAGCTGGCAGAGGCAGGTCATGCTGACTTTGCAACACTGATTTCTTATTGACATCAGTAAGGAACACCCTGAAAGACTGTGTGGTCATGTGAGAGTTTCTTCTTGGGGATGACCTTGCCACCTCTGAAACCATCGAGAGGGTTTGTTGACTCCATAGGGAACGCAACTGAATGTTTGATTAAAAGGCTTTAAAATGCCACACCGTTGTGCATTCAGCTGGAGTGAAACCTGCTGCCTGAAGCCACTTGTGGGACCAGACACATTTCCGTGTAATGTGCGTTTACATTTAAATGGACTTGCACAGAACCCAGTGAGAAAGCATTGTGTGATGCTCCCAAGCAGGCCTCTTCCTCAGGAATATCTGGCCGGAGGCAGCCTGGGGCTGAGTGGGTTGTTCCTCCCGCAGGCACAGTACTATGGGGTTGTGAGCGTCGGGACACCGCCCCAGAGGTTCACCGTCGTGTTTGACACCGGCTCCTCCAACTTCTGGGTCCCTTCCGCCTACTGCATCAGTGAGGCCTGCAGTAAGGAGTGTTATTCTCCCTGATGCTTCTCTTGTTTTGAGTGCAGAGATCTTGCCTGCTTCTCCTTTCCCAAGAAGCTTGTCTGCTGCAGGGATCTGGAAGGGGGGCAGGATTTGGAGCATCCCTCAGGGCTCTCCTCTCCCCAGTTTGCTCCTCTCTCTCTGCCCCTCATGGCGGCCTGCAGCCAGGGCAGGCGCCAGCTGCAACTGCCCAGAGTGCCTCCGCACTATGAGGTAAAAGGCATGAAAATAGACCTGGGAGACCTACCAACAGAGGTGGAAATGCCCATCTTTTCCTAATTTTTCTTTAAAATGCAAAATTACCTCTCAAGTACAGAAAAACTGGGGTGCAGGGGAACTGAGGTGCCTGCAGTACTTTTTCAACACTTTTCTCATGAGTGAAGCAAAAATCTGGCTCTCCTACATCTCATCTGGTTCTGCATTGGGGAGTGGGTGCATTGCCAGGACCTCCCCTCATTATAGAGATGTAATTTTTTTTGTGTAGGGGTGCACGAGAAATTTAAGTCCTTCAAGTCAGATTCATATGAGCACGGAGGGGAAGCCTTTTCCCTGCAGTATGGCTCGGGACAGCTTCTGGGCATTGCTGGCAAAGACACGCTGCAGGTAAATGTCCACCTAAAATGGGTGTCAACCTCCCCATCAAATGTTTCCAGGGCAGTTCAGATACTGGCCTTGCCCTGGAAAACTTTGCCTGGTTTAGGCAAGGGCAGGGTGAGGTCCCACCAAACTGGGTGCTGAAAGGTGTGGGTGCTGCTCCAGTTTTGGGTTACCAACACAAATGCCTCAGATTTTTTCATTTCTGCTTGTCTTCTTGGATCCTCTTCTGGGCTTATGAACAAGCAACCACGTAATTAAAGCATTCTAAGAAATTGGTGCAGCCTGCCTGCCAAATGGTTATGTGCTATGTTGATGCAAGTCACACAAAGATATCCAGGCTTTATAAACTGAATGAATCCATTGATATGGATCAGAAATATGGCTAATTTCTTGTTATTGATGGAGTCATTACTTTCAGTTGTGGTTGTTCTTTGCTTGGTTGTTTGTTGCTTATTTTTTTTACCAAACAGATAAGTAACATCTCCATCAAGGGACAGGACTTCGGCGAGTCGGTGTTTGAGCCAGGAGCAACTTTTGTCCTTGCCCACTTTGATGGTGTACTGGGCTTAGGCTACCCCTCCTTAGCAGTGGGCAATGCTCTGCCTGTGTTTGACAGCATCATGAACCAGCACCTGGTAGAGGAGCCGGTCTTCTCTTTCTATCTGAAAAGGTGTGTCTTTAAAATGACTCTGCCAAAAAAGAAGTAAATCTATTTTAAGTGTTGATAGAAGCAACTGTGCATCTGTATAAAGCTTCAACTCTGGAAGGAAATTTCCCCCATTTTTTTGATTCTTGGTGTTGTTTTTTTTTCCAATTTGACACTGAAAATTATGGAATGAAAAGAAAAATGTTATGGGGAGGACCATGAATTTCTGGACAGAGATTTGTTCTTGTTGGAGCTGGTCATACAGAAAAGAGAAGTTCCCAGCTCAGACTCTCCATGTCTGTTGCTGGAGGTTTCCCTCTGGCCCATGGAGATGAACAGAAATGCTGTGATACACCCAAATAGCCACATTTCAGAAAAATATTGTTCCCTAATCTGGACCCAGCTGCAACTCCACCTATTTTAGTGTTTATTCTGAGCTGAGAGTAGCAACTGGCTCAGCCTGCTCCTGATGCCTACCTTGGTGTCTACAGTAAGTCTTAGAAGTTGTTTGGAGGGTCTGAGTTGGGACATATGCAGTGATAATTTAGGAATAATCCCTTTCAGCCACCCACATCTGAATTTAGAAAGGGCTGTGATTTGTCTTTTGCTTTTTGAGTGTAATCTCATTGGTGCCTGCTGGCATAATCCCATGTCTGTGTTAACCTGTTTTCTGCTTTCAGAGGAGATGACACAGAGAATGGTGGTGAGTTGATTCTGGGGGGGATAGACCATTCTCTCTACAAAGGTTCCATCCACTGGGTCCCAGTCACTGAGAAAAGCTACTGGCAAATACACGTGAACAAGTATGTATTTATGCATAAAAAACGTGGTGGAATTCACCTCCCTAGGTAAACCCTCAGAGACAGAAACACCTGGTAATATAAGTGCAGGAGGACTCAGCTGCAGTGTTTTACCCTCATGCCTCTCAAAGAGGGGTTCACCAGGATGAGATTGGGGTTTGCTAGTTTTCTAAATTCGCTGTGACACGGGTAGCTGGTTTCTGGGAGAGCATGTTTGTGTGTTTTCAATATGATACACCAGTGGTCAGGTTGAGTCTTGGTGAACTGTTCAGTTAAGAGGTTAAGGCACCCAGGAATGGAACCCAGCTCTGGGTCCTGCTCTCATCTTTCCTTTTTGCGGTCAAAGTTCCTTTGTTCCACCTCTAGCACACTGCCTAAATTGATGAGAACACATTCCTGTGGGTGAGGACAAATTCATTGCCAGGCAGCAAATGATTAGGGCTGTAGGAGTCCCAAGAGAGAAGACTGGGTCCACAGACATTCTTGTCTTTAGCAAAGTTTGGCAGCTAGTTTTAATCATAGAATCACAGAATCGTTAAGGTTGGAAAAGATTTTTGAGTACAACTGTCCACCCAGCACCACTACCAATTGCATCACTAAACCATGTCCTCAAGTGCCACATTCACACATCTTTTGAGCACTTCCAAGGATGGTGACCCTACCACTTCCCTGGGCAGCCTGTTCCAATGCTTTACAACCCTTTCTGTGAAGAATTTTTACCTCCAATTAAACCTACCCTGGTGCAACTTGAGGTAATTTCCTCTTGTCCTGTCACTTGTCTGGGATTAACTTCAGTCAGTACTCTGGTACTTTAGCTAGCAATAAAATGGTGTTTCAGTCACAGTGCATATGCCATTTGCTTAAAGATGCTTTTTTTTTTCACTTGCAGTATAAAGATCCAGGGCCGGGTAGCATTTTGCTCCCATGGCTGCGAAGCCATCGTTGACTCAGGCACTTCTCTTATCACCGGCCCCTCTTCACAAATCAGGCGACTGCAGGAGTATATTGGGGCAAGTCCATCAAATACTGGAGAGGTAAAAACTGTACAGCCAGAAAACAGCTAGAGAGGAAGAGAAACTGGTATTTGAGGCAAAGTGCTTATAGGATTGGAAAATAACCAAAGTAATTGCTTAGACAGGTGCCAGCAAAAGCCTTGTTTCCAGGACAGCACTGAACTCTGAGCCAAACTGGTTTTGACCTATATGCCTAGCCTCAGCCCTCCTCCCAAATGTTCACTTCCTCTTTGATACTGGTGTGTAAGGAAATAGTGGGGATGTCTGTTTGAGGAATTGATCTGTACTCTGTGTGAGAGATAATTTTCTTTTGGAAGCTCAGAGGATTTTCAAGATTCCCAGCTATAGCTGTTGGCTCCCCCAAGTCAGGAGGGATTTGGTGCTGATGGCCAGCTATGTCAATATCAAATGGAAAGGGAATGGTATTTTAATGACAGCCCCACAGTGGTTTCACTGACAGGGCTTCCACTGTCAGCTTGCAGCGGAGCAGTTGGTATTGTGCCAGAGCTCCTGGAGGGGATGCACATCAGTGTCACTCACAATGCTGGCTCCTGGCAGATGAGTCACAGGGTAAAGGACAAGGCTTGCTGTCTCTTACTTTTCCTCCTGAACCTTATTCCTCTGACCCTTTGCTGGTTTTCCTTTTTCCCTGCTGCTATCTCCTATACACCCCTTGCTGACTATCCTCACCACTCTTTCCTGTTCCTTCAGGGAAAGAGCAGCTTATTTCTATCATGCCTTGTTGCTGGCCCTTGGCTGAGTCCCACAGGTCATTAGCACATTGCCACAGCTCCAGCACCCAAGGACAGCTGCCATGCATGGCTTTTATTAACTTTGCATTTCACAGGATATTCTGAAATGGAGGGGACCCACAAGGATAATGAAGTCCAACTGTCAAGTGAATGGCCCATACAGGGATCAAACCGACAACCTTTGTGTTATTAGCAACATGTTCTAACCAACTGAGCTAATCTCAATTTGTCTTCAGCCTGACACAAAACTGCTCTTGGAAGAAAATTAAGAGTATTACATGTGCCCAGTGCACTGGACAAAGAGCAAAGACAAAAGTGGATTCTTAATCCACCTTCATTTGTAAGAGGGGGACTTGGAGTGACATCTATGTAACTCCTGAGGCTCCTAATTCTTTCTCAATTAAACCTTTAACCTTGATTTTGTTCAAATTTTTAGGTACCTGCCAAAGAGTATGCTTTAATAACAAGTTGATTTTATAGTGGTTCATGCTAACATGGAACATAGATAAAATACGTATTTCCAATGTATTTATACTAGCCAAAAAAAACCAAGAACTGGGTCCTTGCCATATAAGTCCATAGACACCAGTGCTGATGTAAGAACACTCAGCTGGCATCTCAGATTCCACAAAAAAGCATCCTGAAAATTAGACTATGACTGATTTTTAGCAATCACAGACAGACTGAGCATTGTGGCTCAAATTTATCCCAGTAAAAGTGAGTGTATCCATCCATGATTTTACCAGAATTTTTATCTCTTTTCAGCAATGATTGATTTGTTCTGGATGTATTATTCTGTATAGCTATGTAAAAGAATTATGTCTCCCTTCTTGTATCCTACAAATCATTTTATTAGGATTTTTTACCCTTGTCCTCTGTATCCCATGCTTTATTTTGTTCTAATGGTACGACAGCTGGTAAGTGTACACAAGATGTAGGGTTATGTTTTCATAAAACAGATTGAAAAAGAGCAAAAAGCAGTTTCTTTCTTCTAGGAAACCTCTAAAACAATTACTTTAAACACAACAGTTTACGGCAAAGATCCCTCTGGGACTTGGAGCATTCTGCAGTGCCATTTCACACATCAGTTATTTAATGCAATAACTAGAAAGGCCAGGAAATTACCTTCTCTATTACTGTAAGTGAATGTATTACTTATGGAAATTAAGGACCATGCCAGAATTTAGCCCTTCTACTCATTAAATCCCACTCCAGGGCAAAGTGTAGGTATACAGCATTGTATTCCTCACTAGCTTATTTTTTCCCTGAGGTGATGGTATTATGGGAGGACCTGGGGTGAACAGCAGCCATAGGGTGCTTTCTCTGTGGCTGGAGCAGCTCCTTCTACCCTGTCAAGGCCAGAGCATTGGAGGACTTTTGCTCAGCAGACCTTGCTGATGTAGGCTCACTGGGGCTCATACACTTAGTTTTGCTTTTGAGTTGCACAGGGGGGATATCAGAGCCCCCCTTCATCTGCTTCCTTTTGGGACTTGCAAGGATTTTCATCAGCCTTGGGTCTCTAGGGACTTTGGTGCAGTGGTCTGGGCTGCTGGGCTGGTTTGACCCAGTACCGGAACTGGAAAGCTGGAGAGCAGTGTTAGGCTGTAAGTCAGCCTGATGCTGTTTGTCCGTAGTAAATTCACTATTACCTACTCCAAAAGCCTTGGATTCAAAGGGCAGTACTTAAAAAAAGACAACATGATCCTGTCTCAGTCAGTGCATCGCGTACAGTTTCTTGTAGACTGCAGAAGATTGTCGAGCTTGCCTCACGTAAGCTTCACGATCGGACACCATGAGTACAAGCTGACAGCAGAGCAGTACATCATAAAGGTGCGTATCCACAGGTTCCTTGCTCCCTGTGCCTCACTCCCTGAGCTGGGGATGGAGCAGGCTGCTGCAGGGACATGTGCTTTCCCTTCCAGGAGTCTATTGATGACCAAACCTTCTGCATGAGCGGCTTTCAGTCTCTTGACATCCCCACTCGCACTGGCTCACTCTGGATTTTAGGAGATGTCTTCATGTCTGCATTTTACTGCATTTTTGACCGTGGGAATGACAGAGTGGGATTTGCAAAAGCTGTTCACAGGAAGGATTACTATTGAGCCATAATAGCATTTATTCTGTCTTAACTCAAATGTTAATGTAATGATCATCAACACATGTGTGAAGAAGAGCTTTTTCTGGGACTCTGGACCTAAATCCACATTGTGTTGTCCCCCTCCAGGTTTTAAGGACTTTGCAGTGATCCTTCTCCCAGATGATACAGTTTGGTTAAATATCTATACATTTATAATGGAGAAACAATTTTTCCTGAGTAACTGACAGACACTGCAGCTCTCAGGATAAAGCAGCAGAACAGCTCAGCACTCAGATTTGCAAAAGATCAGGAAGAATAAAAATGCTGAACTGTGCCAGGCTGACAAGATAGCAGCTATACGTGGGGCAAACTAATCTTAGTCCTCCTTAGTCTGGCTATCCTTTGTCTTCTTCTTGTGTGCTAGTTTCCACCTCATTTCCTACAGCTTTCTTTTTCATCATTATTTTCCATGGTTTGGATTTGTTCAGCTTTGTTTCCTTAGTGCCATGGAAATTCTCTTTAAATTAGCTTGCTTCAATCAGCTTATATAAAAGGGAATTTGAGTGATGTCTGTGTGGCCATTAATTTCGACTACTGTTCCTTGCACAATTTCCTGCTCCTTACATGATCACTTAAACCTGCTTTATCCCTTGAGTTCATCATCCCTTGAAAATCCTCCTCTTTTGGGTCTCAGCATTTGACATCTGCCTTAGGTCAGATGCTGCTTTTAGCACCTGACACCTCTGCCCCTTGGCAGTGCGAGCAGCTGGAGCAGTGTCTATTCACATTACAAAACCCAGACTGCAGCCCGTGCAAAGGGATACCACAGTGTTCCTCCACCTCAGATGAGTTATGGGACCCATGCACCAGCACTACACATCTACTGCCCCTTGCTCAGCCACTTCTTGTCAGCAGTGGCAGCAGTTTCGGATGAAACAGCCACAGGTAGCTACACTGACGTGGCAAAAGAAAATTCACCCAAATTATACCCATTGGAGTATTCGTTTGGATTGTTAAAGCTGATACTGCCCCCATACACATGAATAAAACTTAACCAAATAAAATTTGATCTTAGTGCTGTTTCATTTATATTTTATGTTTTTTTACAGTTGTACCAGTGCTGGAGAGGAAGGGGACCTGAGGGTAGAACAACAATTGAAAATTCAGGTTGCTCTGTGTCCTGGAGGGAAAAACGTGTTGGCGTGTTGGGGCTGCTTGTATCTTCCTGAAGCCAAAAAATGTCTGCAGTCCCAGACCTGTGCACTGGGCACCTCCCCAGCAGGGCAGAAGCATGGGGAGATGGAGACTGGCCCCATGGTGGCATTGCTGGGACAGGGCTTGGTGGCCCCCAGGGATTAACTGCTGCTGTCTGTCTGGATGCGCCTGGCACAGACCAAAGGCAATGTCCATTGCTGGCCGCGGCAGTATCATGATCACAACCCCTCAGATTTTAAGTCTTCAGCTGTAAGACTCAATAAGCATTACAAAAACATGATGGTTTTCCTGTAGGTATCTCTGAAATACTGATCTTGCCTTCCAGTATGAAATACTCCTTCTCCCCGGTGCCTGTTTTCATGACTCTATTTGCAGCCACATTGTGTTACACATTTGGCATCCAAGCTATCAACCTTTAGCAAAGGAGACTCTGCTGCCAGCTGCCTCTTTCTGCAGACAAGATTGAGCTGTGTGAAGTTATTGTGTATTTCAGGCCAATCTTGCCTTAATTCTCCTTTGTCCATGTCACTCTTAAAGAATGAATTGATCTTGAGCTAACTTATTTGTCTAGAAAATGTCATTTTTTTGGCTATGAACCAAGACAAACATCTATAAAGCCCTATTTAACAGCAGCAGGGTATTTTTGTTTTCTCTGCTGTGCAGCAGACTTAACACTGGTACATTTGCATTATTTATAAAATATGTACATATTCCTCAAATATGAGCTTGCACTCAGAGTTAGAGGTGTGTTATTTATGTCAGAAGATTTTAAGGGTGTTGGGACATGTCCCTGCAGCCAGTCGGTCCCAGCACTGACATCTTGGCTCTATGAATTCCAGCACAGAGTGTGAACACATCCTAGAAACAGGTGGAAAGTCAGGCAGCATGCACAGGGACTAGCCCTCTCTTTGTTCTGATATATCGGATCCTGCTCAAGATTAATGCCATTTGATGCGAGCAAACTGCTGTTCTGACCTACTTGTCTATCCTGGTGCTGTTCTATCCTTTTCCAGCTTTGCCAGCTTCTGTAAGTCTGCCTTGCTGTTCCTGGTAGACATCAACTTGATTTGCACAATAGGTCAAACCCTTGCCAGAAGTGCTTCTTTAGAGTTCAGTACAACCAGGACGATGGTGATTCTCAAAGTGCCTTTATTCATGCAATAATTCAACATTGCTTATACCTGTGAACATGAATCGTAGATTGTTCAGTTTGCTGAAATAGTCTATTTACCATGCCAAGGCAAACAGTTTTCTGAGAGAAGGGCCTAAGAGAGCACATAATCCCAAAAGATACTTTAATACAAATTGGAGTCCACAGATGTTTGCAAAAGTGAGATAACAGACTAAATGAGGAGAGGAAATTTTTCTGGTAAGTGATCCCAGCACTAACTTCTTCACAATCAATGAACAGAACGCTATAGCTAATCTGGAGCTGGTCCACTGTGTGAAATGCTGTTTGTGTATTACAGCTTGCATTGCGTGACTTCAGAGCTGTAATTCCTAATTTAGCATGCATCTACGTGTCTAATAGACACCTCTGTGGGGCCTAACTGAAGCTCTTACCTACCTAATGGCTGCTGTGTGGCCACCCTTAGCCTCCATCAAATAATGAACACAGTTTTAGGGCCAGGAAGCGCTGGCAGGGTGAGTGGGAGAGGTAGCGCAATCATTGCTGATCAGATGTATAATGTCCTGGTGAAAAGCAGCAGTGTGCATCCTAGGCAGTGGCCAGGCTGAGAAGAAGATGAGCAGAGCTGGATGATGAGAAGCTGGGAAGGCTTTATCATGTGTAGCAGTGCTGGGATGAAACGAGCTGATGTCTAGGCTGGGGACAAAGAGCACTTTGGTCCGATACCTTAAGTGCTGGTGGAAGTTGTGTGAAGAATTAGAGAGGAGGTATGGTGGGATTGGACTCTCAGTGCAGATTTGTGGTGGACACTTGAGAGTCATCTCTAATTTCTGGCTTAAATTCCTTCACAGCATGAAGCACAGCTCCTCAAGCTTATGTACTCTGAGGAGAGAGCTAAATAATAGGCCAGGCTTCCTTCACAGCTGCTGAGAAACCTTCCTATACATGCATGGCTAGGAAGTGTATGGCCAAACTCCCCAGAAAGTTGTATTGTTCTCCTGACTTTAACAAAGTGCTATAGAGGAGAGCAGCAGTTACTTTTGCTTTGTTTCTAGCTATATGACTGGAGCTGTCTGGCTATCCTTAAAATGCATTGTTTATACTTAAAATTTGCCATTTATATAAGTTAAGCTCATTGCTAAATTAAGTTCCTTTACAATTGCAGATGCAATAAAATTGAGAAAACATTGAATTGAAAATGATGGCTCCAGCTACAAGAAGGAGGGAATCAGGAGGAAAAAGGGAATGCTACCAGAAGCTGGGTAAGGGCCATTCAGAAAATTGGACTTCTAGGCTAAGGTGCTGTTTATTTCAATATAATTTCACTCCATAGAGTTTCTTACTTTGTTGGTCAAACCTTAATGTAGCAACCTGAATTTCCTGAAGACTTGTTGTGGAGTGCAAGAGTGAGGTTGCACCAGAACATGTGACTCCAAACTGTGATCAAATTTCAATAAGCTGCTGTCAGACACCAGGGTCACCTTATCGTTTGGTGTGAAGTCCTTCCATAGGTGCCTGGCAAATCTGTGCTTGGCTTTTCTGCACATCTGGAGTTCATATGAGTTTAAACAATGTTTCCTTGGTCCAAGTGTCCTTTGCTTCCTAAACTGATGGGGATACATGTGTTTTTGTCTAGTGTCTTTGGAGGATTTGAGAGTGTGGCTGTGCTCAGACCATGCCTAATATACAGCAGTAAGAGCCAATTCCCAGGTTCAAGAAGTAGAAGTGGTGAGGGTGGTTGATTTTTTTCAAAGCCTGCCCAGATGAATGTGGTAGCCTGCTACATGGGCTCCTCACCTAAGTTGTTGGCCATAGGAGCAGGACCAGGCAGGTCTGTTCCTTCCCTTCCCAGCTTCAGGGAGTCCTAAACTCTCCCAGGAGCCACTGGTGTTACAGTTACCCAGGCAGAGAGGCTGGTTTGTTTTCTGAAGTGCAATCTTCTGAGCAAGAGAGCAGGGGGGACTTGCTGTCCATGCAGTCCATACTGCTTTTGCTAGCTGTTGCAGACTCATAATTTTCAGTCTCCCCCTCTCTCTGTTCTTTCCAGTCCCTGAGCTACCTCATCTCTCTCTTGTCTGGGGAGACTCTATTCACTCATGGGAGAATGCTCCAGACTGCACTTTTGTAAACGTGGGTGAGAGCTAAAACCAAGGAGCTATAGTTGCTTTCCTGGCCTGCTTTGAGACATCCTGCAGGAGTGAAAGCTGCAAGGCCAGGTCACTACCAGGAGGTTTAGGGAGGTGGCTTGGTCACCCCTGGAGTAGCAGAAGCTACCTAATGCTGACTCAGGTTTGGGTTAATTAAGGATGTGTGCGGTACATCTTGGGAAGCATGGGAATGGGGGAGGGGTTTAGGAAGTGCAGAACAATTTTGCTAGCAGTCTTAGGCCACTTTGTCATCTACCAGGGATGACTACAGCCTGTGCACTTCCAGCTGAAGATTTCCACAAGAGTGGAGTCCTAAGCTTAGTTGCACCTGCAGCTCCATCACCTCTTGAGAGAGTGCTGCAGCCCTGTCATCACTAGGAAGGTGATCTGGAGGCTTCATTTCACAATAAACTGTCACTGGGTATGCCACATATGCGCCTCAAGGCTCAGACCTCCCATGCCCAGCTCATCAGCTGTTTTGCGCCTTCCATTTTTCTTAATCAAGTTAAACATTTATTCCTTTTATTTCTTCCACACTTCAGTAGCACAGCTTCATCAGGAGTAGGGCAGGATACTGCCCCACATAAATGAGGAGCCTGATTTTTCAAGTGTTCCTCCAGGCAGTGAGAGATGGTGGGCTGAATCTCTTCAGGCTGAGAAGGGAATTGAGCCCACATCTTGCCTTTGAGCCACTTGAGTAGAAACCAAAATAGTTGGTGGATCTTACAGGGATGTCATGGACCTTAAGCTGATGGAGCAGACAGAGGCTGCAGAGCTCAGCATGGATCCAAAGTGGACCGAACCATCCCCACTTTTCTGATAACCTTTGTGCTTCCTCTAATTGAGCCTACACAGCTCGCTACTATGTGCACTAGCTGATTTGCATCCACTCCTGGGGCTCCCAGTTCTCCCTGTAAATGTTTTTCCCACAGGGTCACAGATTTCAAGCCAGTGACCACATGGCTTAAAGTATGTCACCACAATTCCTTCTATTTAAGTGCCCAAATCCTCTGCTGGATCTTTTTCATAACTTGTCTGAGTATTGAGTCTGCCCTTCTACACTTTCAGCAAATTTGTGTGAGAACCACATTCAAGAGAAGACAAGAAGTTCAGTGGAAGCCAGAGGAAGAATGGTCAAAGTTTTCTTTCACTTTCCTCATTAGAAAATTCTACTATGGCTGTTTCTTTACTGTCCAGGTCTTCCCATAAGTCCTGCATCTCAAATGTCTGTGGAGCAGATGTAACAGTTTGTCCATCACTGAATGTCCTTTGTTGTGAAGTTGTCCCAGAATCTGCTAAAGGCTGTGCAGCATCAGCATTTGATGCTGTACTAGGACTATGGAAGCTTGGTAAACTCCATCGCTGAAGGTTTCTCTCATGATCTGTTATGAGACCAGCTATGTTACTAACCTGGGGCTCATGTTTGGGCTCTCCTATCACACTAGGAAGTGACTGATGCACCTCTGAACTTGAGAGGTATGGAGTCATTTCTGGGGCAAAAAAAGTTTGGTTCAAAAGAGCCATATTTGCCTCAGCTAGAATCCTTTGGAGCTTCTCTTCTGGCACACTTGCAGAACGCTCTGTTGGCAGGTCTGGTTCGTCCAGCACATCAGGTTCAATCTCCTTGGCTTCAGAGATGATGACCTCAGGAACTGGCCTGTTTATCTCGGGTGAGGTATCACTGTCACTGAACTGTGTCTCGTTCCTTGAGGTTTCAGTTATAGGTCCTAGCTCTCGGCTACCATGAAGTCTGTTACTTCTGTTAACTCCTTCATGCTTCTTCTTGAAGCTTGAGGCGGAGTGCCTCCCTCTTGTGTGCATTTCCTGCAGCCGTCTGATGCGCCCCTTTTCATCTGCTGGGAAAAATACCGAATCCTCACTTGTCTGCCGACTGTAGCGATGGTGAGCTGGGTATGGAGGACCCTCATGGACACTGAGAAACCTCTTGACTCTTCTCAAAACTGAATATTGTCTCTGGTGTTTCTCCTCTTCCCATGGCCACTCTTCCCCATAGAGGAATTCGGTATCAGCCAGCCTGCCAGATAAAGCCAGGTAGTAGGTGTCACTTAAATATAGGAGGCATTAGGTCTCTATGCACATATATTCCTCTGTCTCTGACATAGGAACCAAGGCCCTAGTGTGTCCCTAAAGAAGAACATGAAAAGGATAGGGTGCTAGGAGTGAGTGCCTGTGCTTTTGATTCAGCCAGATCACACAGAGAAATCTCCACATCCAGGTGGAGCAGGATGGGAGGGCATCCAGCCAGGCATCTGGCACCATTCCATATTTGGACTGCAGCCTTCTGGGGCAGCTCCACATGGTTAGGCTTGTGCTTAAGGTGAGGGAAAGGGGAGAAAGAAGTCGTACTCTGTGCTGTAGTTTCTTTTTCCTTCAGTCAAAAATAATAACAATGAAAAAGTTACTGCTGGAAACACAGGGCAATAGTTTCAAAAAATGTTGAAATTACTCACATGACCAAATCTCACTTATTTCTGGGCATGACAGTGTGTCTGAAGGTCTCACCTGTACCTGGTACTCTTCTCCTGCACAGCCTTTATGCTTCCTGAGAACAACTATTGCTGGACCTGCCAGTCAATTCAGTACACATCACTGACTCAGTGCAGCCCAGACGAGCCAAACCGGCCCAGTTACCTGTCCTAAGGGCAAGAATGGCAAAGGGGCTTGGGCCAAATCTGAGGCAAGGAGCACAGGCAGGCAACACTAACCTGGGGGGACAGAGGAACTTCATCCAGCATTTGTGAAGATCATAGAATAGTTTGTGTGGGAAGGGACCTTTAGAGGCATCTAATCCAGCCGCCCTGCAATTAGCAGGGACACCTTCAACTGGATCAGGTTTCTCATTGCCCCATCCAGCCTGGCTCTGAATGTTTCCAGGAATGGGACATCCACCACCTCTTTGGGCAACCTGTTCCAGATTAGTTTGAGGTGACCGGAGAAGAATTTGGGCTGAAGTTTTATATGTTTGCTTTGGAATTGAAAGAATTGTTTAGACCTTGTTTTTGAAGTCTGCATAAGAACTATCCATTATTTTTAGAGATATGAAGAGCGAAACAGTTCAGATAAGAAAATAATTAATAGAAAGTCAACACATCAGAGCTGTTTGCATTTCACAGGGGCTATGAGTGAACTACTTTTCATTCACTCCTTCCTTAACTTCTTGTGTGAAGTGCTTCTTATTAAACAAATTGTTTGCAGACATAATGATGTTTCTTCTTTGCCACCTTTTCCCCTAGCAATTGCTGTAAAATAAATTATATTCTATGAATTTTATTTCTTTACATTTTTTACTTTCTTCTTTACTTTTCTTTTTGCCATTTTATAGTTTTTCCATAAGGAAATAACTTCTGAAAAGGCTATGTGTGATAAAAGGGAATCATATAAATCATTGTCCTTTATAGTAGAATGCATGCAAAAATGAAAAAATAAGAAGAACAAAAATGAGAAAAAAATTTTTGAGGCCAAATGAAACAAAAAATTAAGGACATTTTATTTTGATAAAGGTGGGAAGTGATGGAAAAATTGTAAATATCTTGAGATAATTTTTAAAGTTAAAAAAATGGCTAGTGTAAAGTTTTAAAAAAGATTTTCAGATGAGAATTTCTACTTGCCTGCTAT
The DNA here is from genome assembly GCA_036785705.1 of Acanthornis magna. Lineage (NCBI taxonomy): Eukaryota > Metazoa > Chordata > Aves > Passeriformes > Acanthizidae > Acanthornis > Acanthornis magna. Next base: position 31,435,809 of record JAWUZG010000001.1, read on the forward strand.
TTTTTCAGGCATGATGGTATTTACATTTGCTGACCTATATTACAGCATGTCAGAAGTATTTAAACTAACAGCTTCTAAGCTAAGTGGCCTATCACTGATTTCTCATATAGATCCTGACAACAGGGAGCAATCCTATACCCTCTATGTTTCTTTGTAACCATTGTTCTTTGTCGATCTCTGCAAATAAATCCTCTTCATACCTTCACAAAATCTGACCATTTCAGCCTCCATGCCTAGATTATTAGTCAATGGAAAGTCATACAACATTTAAGATGATTTCTTGTTGATCTTCACAACAATCTGGACTGATTTTAACTGTCATCTGCTAACTAAATGAAAAAAGGAATAGCTATTTTGCTAATTGGGGATGTATGAAGAAGCTGTAGTAAAGAAAGTGTTATTAAGAGAAGTCAGTCACTGTCTTCAGGTGAGACTATCAACAAACCCTCCCTGCAAGCATGCTCTATTTCTTAATTATACAATTTAAGATATGCGTGCACAATTTGGATGAACACATGGACCACTGGAGATATCATCCTGCCAACTCCAGCCTGTCCACTCCCTCCTAATTTCTTTTCCCATTTCCATCTCCCTCACTTGCAGTATCATCAGAGCCCGCATCCTGCGCTGTCTGCCAATCAATGTGGGCTGTCGGGGTGGTGATCTTTCTGACGGCATTAAGGACCCTTAGTGCCACTCACCCCATTTCAATAGTCGATCCAAGAAATGAAGGAATACAGTAATCAGCAGCTGCTTTTGTGTAGGGTGGCCGGGCAGAGGTATCATTCCAGTAAATATCTTTCTCCATCCTTGGCAAGTTCATGTGCATCTCATCCACCGCCAGAAGTGAAACCTTAGATTTTTTTTGGTATAAATTATGTCACTTTCAGCATAGTGCAGTATATGAAATAATCTGCTTTATACTCCCTGAGTCAACATTTCTTTCAGAAACCCACTAACATAAGATGTGTATGATGGCCTGGGCACTAGGAAATATTATAACATAAGCCCTCTATATCTGCCTATACTCATGAAAGCATAAATTTTATCATAACTTGAGTCTTCTGTACTGCAAAGATATTTGTGCCAGATTGAAGTCCTTCCCACATGTATAATGTAGTTAAATGTGCTATGGGAAGTCTGTATAAAGTGTTACACATGTGGTCCTTAAAATGTCCAGAGGTCAAGAATTTTTCTGATAGGCTTCATTGCCATTTAAAGACATTCTGAATCAAGTATGTGAACATCCTTCTGATAAATTTTACACAACAGGCTCTAAGGCACAGTAGCATGAGTACCGTGAATTGGTGATAAGCCAGAGAACATCTTTGTCGGTCTGAAGTCCTTTCCCACTCTTGCATGTACCTGCATTACTTACTTTTCTTACTTTGTTTAATTCGGTGGTTTGCTTGGCCTGCCCTTGCTGCCCCCAACTCCTGGGCTCTGCTTTGCTGTTTCAGTGGTCCCCAGCAGAAGTGGAGTCTGACAGCAGCTCAGCCAGCCCTATGCTTGGCTCCAGGCAAGGGGAGCAGCGGATGCTGTGGGACCTCCTCATGTCTCTGAGCTCCTTCACAGCACAACAGACAGGGGCTCTTTGGGAATCAGGGGTAACTGCAATAAACCTCTACCCTCGTCATCTTAGAGCTCCTGCCACCGAGGACACTGGCTCCTGTGTTGACCACAAATACTGCCATGGGCAGCAGCATCAGAACATGAATCATGGTACTGGCCCTGCTTATTAGTTCAGGGCCCTGCTTGGTCTTCTTAGTATTTTTGCTGCCTTTCTTTTTAAAGGAAGGTTCATATGCAATGTTTTAATCTCAAAACGTTCAGATTAGCAAAATGTGTTCTTATCTATGTGGGAATGACTTTTGGATTTTGCAGGATTGACCTACATTACATGTTTTCCCAGGCATAGAGTGATCTTATAATTTAAGGTCAGCTGTTCGCATGTTTAGTCAGGCATTGTAAATGCCAAATACCAAAATCAAGATGAATTAGCATGTAAAAACAAACTCTGTGGATCCCAGCCATAGGTAGTCCTTTAGGGAAAGAATATGTTTTGCTGACACTTGTTGCCCTAATTTGTTCCTCAATATAAGGCATAGTATTAGATGTAATGATAACCTATGGTAGGGTAAAGCTGGAAGTAGAAATAACAACAGCAACCTGTAAATTTCTATCGATGCACCAGTTAGTTTCAAAATCATCATCATCTTCTCCAAATGGATTAATGAGTTGTTCAGCGACCTGGAAAGAAAATGAGACAGTGAAGAGAGGCTGGCATGCCCTGTCAGGACTACTGCTGCAGAGAAAGTAGAATTGGATTTTTCTCTCTCTCCCTGCCTGTCACTTGCAATCATAGCTTGAGCTCCTGTGTGATGGTTCTGCCAGCCTAGTGAAGGAACAGCTTGTTTTCACTGCAGATTCATATCTCTGTGCCTCGCCGGTGCTGCCAATCATAATTGTCAGTGCTGGCCTACTGGGAACTGAGACATGCCTGGGCCAAGGTAATTGTCACATACAATAGTCATTACCTTTCCTTAATGTTGTCTTTGGCTCATTTAAATGAATGGTTTAGCAGCTAGAGGCTCTCTTATTGCACTATTGTCTGCAATAGTCCACACGCCCATGGGGTCAGTATTTCCAAGCCTTGCACCTGGAGTCTGCTGGAGGGGGTAGAGCTTGTCTTTCCAGCACAGCCCTCAGCCCCTCGTTCTTCATTGGGTGAAGAAGCACCCTGATGGCAACCTTCCAAGGCTTTTGAGGAAAAGCAACCCACAAAAAAACTTGACTCAAGTCAACTCTGTGCATCATGCTAGTCCAATCCAAGGGACAGAATCTGAGTCTGTTCTTTAATTCAGTCTGCTGGCTTGGGTTTCTGTACCTTAAGTGTTTGAAACTGCAGGGCAGAAGCTCATCCTGTGGAGGAGACAATCAAACTGAGCTCAGGCACCTTTGTGGTGAGGCACCTCATTCTGGGAACTAGTCTGGAAAGGGAACCCTCTCTGGCTGCCCATATCCAGTGGAAAAACAACCAGACTATCCCCAATCCTCATGATCACTAAAGAACATTTAGTGGGGAGTAAGCACATAGCTGCTGAGGGAGGAAAAAACAGATTAAATAGGAAAATTTTTAAAAAGAAGTTTTAGGAGATTTAGACTGCTTCTCTATTTCCTAGTTTCTTGGTACACTGACGTTAAATATCCTTTCTCCTCCATGCTTTTCTCCCCCTGGCTTTGAAGCTGATCACATTTTTGATAACCCTTCCGAGCCTTCCTAGTGATTACCAGGGCCATGCACAGGAGCAGCAGTCATGTCCTTGGTTTAATGTGGATATGGGTAAAGCAACTGTAAGATTAAACAGTCCTGTTCATTAACTTTACTATGGACAGCTATGATCTAAACAACTTTTAGCTTGCTGCAGGTTGCTCCCTGGATAGTTTTCCTATGTGCCTCTAGGTTGTACCTGTGGATAAGCACTTGCTGATCCTTTGAGGCCACCACTTCCCAGGCCAGCATTGGCACACAACAGAACTGCTGAGTAGATTAACTACAAAAACACCTGTAAGGAGGGAGGAATGAAAGGAGACAGGGGTCACCTCTGCTCACACTCGTTGACATGGTATTCAATTTTGGGTACAGCTATGAAAGTGCTGCAATAGGGAGGAACCAGGACACAGTCTGTGTTGCAGCTCTCCAGGGAAGACCTAGATGAGCTTCGTGTAAACCAGTGGATCACAACCCAAAAATCCACTATAAAACCTATCACATGACCTTAAAATGTGAGCAGGACTGGGACAGAGCAAACAGCCGTGGTGTCCTTTTTTTGGCTGACCTGGTCCTGGCATGTGAGACATGACTTTATTCTCCAGAAAGGAATGTAGCGCTGGACAACTAAACCCTGTATTTGAACAGTCCATCTGTCCCTGTAATGAAAATGGGATTTAGAAGTGTCTCATGTAATGGGAAACTTTGGCCCTGTATTATAGGTATAACAAACCAGGCTTGAGGCCAAGGAATGAGCTCAGTTTACCCATTATTTCTGAGGAATTGCCAAGTTACTGGAAGTCAATATCTCAGGGCTCTTTTTGCTGCCTGGCAGCCAAAGTCCAACATGCTCAGCAGGAAATTGGCTGTAACCTTCAAGACAAAAATATCCTGACTCGGGGCACTGAAGGTTTGGACAAACCTCCAGTCTGAGGAAACACTGCTGATATTAAATTAACTTTTTAAAACTTCTTCTCCTCCCTTTCATTTCCTTATGCAGAAGATTTTTCAGTTACAATGGCATCTCATACCTGCCATAGTCAGGAGTTGGCAGGAAGCCCTGAGCCTAACTGGAAGAGATCCTATTAACATCCTTGGGTGCTGAAGAAGGAAAACCCATTTCCCCTCAGGAGCACCAGCAGGATGGTCAAGAGGAACAGCTCACAGTTTTGTAACCCACCAGTATAACCCTGGGAGACATTGCCTGGAGATCCAGCCTCACTTTTCTCCAGGAGAAATTGCTACCTTCACCGTACCGGCCTCCCTTCCTCTTTCTCCCACTCCCATCCAGGCTGGTCCTTATGCAGCAAAATCCTTTTGCCCAGGATTTCTTAGGATACAGGATTAGAGGAGCTTGCCCTGCAGGCACATTATTTTTCCTTACAATCTGCCAGTTTGGTGTGCTGCCTTCTCTACTCTGCCCTTTGGAATTGGCTGTGGGAAGGTCTCTAAAATTGGTCAATTTTGTTCAATTTATATTCTAACAGAAATGTTAGGTCTAAGTTTCCAGCCATGATTAGTAGACACAAAAGGAAATCTTAATGTGCATAGATCCCAATGTACCAATTTGCTTTTTATTTGAAACTTCTTTTCCAGTTAGTCTATCACAGAGGAGAGAACCACCTTGAGGTATGTGGCTTAATTACTCGACTATCAGATTGATTGTGATATGTTAGCCTAGCAGTCATCAGTGGGCTGATGGGCAGGATCCAATTCCTCTATAACTCTTCTGTTTAATGAACATATTTATGCAGTGGAGTTCTAGCCAATATTGTCTGTCACTCTTTCAGAGCCCTCTGGAACTGGGAACCTTTAATTGCCTGCATCTGATGAGGTTAACAGTAGGTACTACTGGCTTTGATCATAAGAAGAAAGTATGATTCAGTCCCTTTCAGGTGATGCCAGGTCTGCAGCCATATTTTCCTCTGCAGAATGGAGTGGGGGAAAGGTTTCTTTTTAATCTCTTTTCTGCCACTTTATAGTTCAATCCCGAGACCTGATTTTTGCTGGAGTAATGCTCCACTGGGGAGTTGTTGCTGCATTGGTGCTACTAAAATGGGCTATTTCAGATTAATGATCAATTCTTACCATACAGTCTGTCAGGTGGAATTAAAAAAGTGTTGCATGATATTTCTGTATGACCACAGAACACTTCAGGCTGAATTCAGCTCAGGTATAACTTCAGTAATCATTGGTGATTTTACATGTGTGTAACAGATCCGACACCTTGACCAGCCCCCCGGGAGGGCTCCCCCATCACCTCTCCAGAAAGCTAGTTTACCTTAAGCCATCCTGCGTAGAAGAAGAACTGCAACAGTGTGAAGATTGGAATGTAAATATCTAAGTCGTGTCCCTGATACCCTTGGTCAGTATCCAAAAATTGGCGCCCTATCAGGCAGGCAAAGAAAAAAGTATAGACTGCAAGAGTAACAACCTGCAAAGAACAGAACTTAATTGAAATAATGGAATAATACAATCTTTTGCATAAGGCAACACATACCCAAAGGCTTTTGACTGCCTTTTGCCACATAATTTATAAATCTGTAGGAGGTATTGCAAATACAGAGGCCACAGGAATAATTATGACAGGGAAGAACACTCAGGAAACATAAAAACATTTCAGTGCTTCCCTCTCCTCTTCCAAATTATGCAAGATCTTCAAAACATCTCTGCATTAAATATGCCTTAAATAATTATCCAGGCCTCCATGTGTGAGTGAACCAGTGCTCAATAGCTTAGAGATTCTGGCTGAGACTATGAGTGTTTTAGTTCCATGAGTGCTTTGTACCAATCCCCCCTTTTATGGAAATTGTGTTTTGAAATTTCTACAGGATAATAGCTCAGTACCTGGGTATAGACCAGTGGAATTCCAACCCAGTCATAGCCAAACAAAAGGCTACACCAAGACCGGTACTTATTCATCTCCTAAAAAGGAAAAAAAACCAACCAGCAAGAAACCACAACAAAGTAAAATTCCATGGGGTCCCATTCTGAATTACAAACATTTTGTTACAGTTCATTTTTGCACATATAAAAAGACAGGGAGAAATGAAATGATGGTGTACATAAATTGATACTATAACTGTGTCCAGCACCCCATTTGAATACTGACTTGGTTTATGGAGTTGGAGTGCTTTGTATACTTTGTATTCCTTCACAAATCATCTTCTGTTTCTATCTTATCCATAGTCTAGTAATACATGAAAGAGAATATATTATATCATAAAAAGGATGTTTTACCACTTAATGAAATATTCAGGGAGATTATCTTCTCTGGTATTAAAATCTTCAAAATGCCAAATTATTCTCATTTCTCATATTCTCAGTAATGGAACAAGTACGAATTTACAGTGATGTTACAATAATTTTTTACTCATCAATTTGCTTCTTTTAATACCTTCTTAGTCACATAAAAAGAATCCCTGTGAACGATGCTATGTGTGTTTAAGTGTACATTGGTACACAAAGAAAAGTGGGATAAATCCCAAATAAAGTAATTTAAATGGCACAGGAGATCTGTGCACACTAAATAAAATCAAATATGTAAGTGAAAAGCTACATAGCAATTTCAGAATGGTTTTCTCTAGGTTTGCTTTTTCTACTTACGTTCATCAGTGTCTGCAGATCTACACTGTCTCGAATTCTTCCCTCTTTTCGTGCCTTTGATGCCAAATTTCCAAACCAGACAAATGGAACCCAGTATTTAAGGTGGGGAGACTTAAGGTCATCAAAAAGTTTTCTTTCGTATCTTGTCATAAAACCTGTTTATAAAAAAACCCCAAAACAAAGATCTTTTATTCTGTGCTTTCAGTGCTACTGATACTATAAATTTTTGAATATGTTTCTGTTTATGTATTATTTGCATAGAAATCTACTAAACACAACTTATAATTCTAACTAGTAACCTCCTCTGTTTAAAAAAAATTATTTTTTTTTCCCAGAACAGATCTTGCTTGTAACAACTTCTTTTTACATTAACCACCTCTGCTAAATTCCTCTTTACCAATATAGGCAATAATTCGCTATCACTGTGTTCTCATATCTAACTGCTGACATATGGTAGACACATGGACAAATTACTCTCTACTTTTGTATTCGACTTTCAGAAAAATAAGGAACTGGATATATCAGTCAAGAAAAAAACACTTTCAGCAAGGATGGCTTTCAGCAGCATTTCCACATACATTGTAAGTGCAGTTACATCACTTTCTGATTCTGACAATTTTTTGTTAAACCTGCAAAGCAATGAGCAAGCAACAGAGGATGCAAGTGAATGCATGAAACAGAGAGTGTGCCTTCTGCCAGTGAAATACTTCCCTGACAGATTGTTTCATGTTTTCTTCGGGGTTATGAAGGCAAGCAAAGAGATGAAGAGGGAATCATGCACAGAAATCCCACTGCTAAGGGGACACCGGCCCAGGTGACCTGCTGTGGGGCTGCAGGCTGAAGCTGCTCTCTGCCTGGCAATTTGCCTTGCTGGGGTGCTGGGAAGGTATTAAGTTTCCTGAAGAGTTCCCCTGCCTCGTGAAGCCCTGCTTCCCCCTGCTGCAAACAAGTCCAAGGTCAGATAGCAGGGGAGCCAGAGCTGTGTATGACAAATCCTGCACCAGAGCCAATCACCGCCTGGGACTGGCAAGGGAGCAGCTGGCTTTTGGAGCAACACCTCTACCCCCCTGGGGAAGAGAACTCTGCTCTGCTGTCCTCCTTCCACCCAGCCTTTGACAAAAACAACCTCAGAAAATTCATATTTTCCTTTGTCCAAATCCTGGATTTTCTGGTATTGGAGCAATTGTCATGTTTGGAAGATCTTAGCTTTTGCTCAGGTGTGTGACATCTATCAGGGTGACTATAAAGCTGCTTTTGTTGTGTTAACATTAGCTCTGAAATAGGACAAAGTTAGTAACAGGACAGCCCCAAAATAGGGGACTCAGCCAATCAATTACAAGTTTGAATGCTGAAAATTCGATAAGGAAATTGACAGTAGACTCCAAGTAGTAACTAAGAATATGTCCATTATTGCTAACATTGCTAAATATATATGAGGCAGCAAACAAATAAATATATAGAAACTCAGCTGTGTTGCACAGATTGTGAGCAAAGTTAAAGGAGATTTGCTAAACAGAGTGATCTTAAATATTCTGTTGTTGAGGAAAATGTCACTATTGTACAATTGGAACAAGCCAACATAGGAGGTACTGTAACTTCTGAGAAGGAAGGCAAGGACTTCATAGAAAATATTGTGGAAGAGGAAATATTCAGCAGCAAGACACAGTACTCCCACAGCATCATAGAATTTGAGAACAGAAAAAGGTAAAGCTTTTAAAAGTTCCCTGGGCATTTTGCAGCCATCTCTCATGATCAACTTCACAGATATAATCAGGCAACCAGACAAATTAACCTGCTAGTCATGATTCCTGACTCCTTAAAGTCAATCTTTCAGGCTGCCTTTAGTTTTTGTCTGGCCAGCCTGCTCATTACAGGACAGGCAAAGATGTTTCTGTCAGGCTGAAACAGACAGAGAGAAAAACAAAAAAATGAGTCTGGAGTAAACACTGGATGCAAGCCACTCGGAGGCTCTAGAAAGGCACAGCCTGATGGGGTCATAAAGAACAGCAAGGATCAATTCAGCTTTCTACTGAAACTGGGCACCTTTTGTTCAGGAAAGCTCAACAAAGTCTGGTTCTTTTAACTATGAAGTTCAGTTTGACATTCATTTTAAAGTGTTTGTGTTTATATTGATTAAGTATTCTCTTTGATGAATATTAACAATGCCTAATATTTTTATTGTGGAAAATACTAATTCTGGATTGCTCTTACTATTGGTGAAGGCTCTGGCAATACAGCAACATACAGTTCAGAATAGCTCACTGTTATTGAAGTGGTAAAGAAACACTTTATATTCCATCAAATATAGGGGAGGATATCAAACCTCAGTTACTAAAATTACATGATTTCCAAATATGGTCATCCTATTATTATTTAGGAGTATTCAAAGAATTAACCAAGAAACTCAAGAAACAAAAACACTGGTTTTGACAAGCACTGGAAGACTGGAGCAGCTCCAGAAAACTGGAAATATTTGTCAAATATTGTGCCAAGATCTTGAAAAGGATGATCTAAGGAATGACAGGGCACTGAATCCTTGTGAAAGTATGAGAAGAGTGACATGGAGTGCAATCAATAAATAATCAAAGAATACTAATGTGAACAGTGTCAGCTAAAGAGATCTTACAGAAAAAATATTGATGAGAACACAAGCCTGACTGGAAAAAAATCACTCATGCTCTCCCTTAAGTGATCCAAAGAGTGTTCAGTTCTCCTGTCAAAACTCAATGGTTTGACACAAGACTGGTTCGGGATACCCACACTGAACATTCTGAATACTAGTGGTTAGAGAAGAAGGAAAATGATCAAGTAGATACAAGTTTCATTTTCTGCTTCTGTGTTATGTGAGAAAGGGATAATTTAGGTGCTTCCTTCCAGCAGAGGATTTGGGACTGCACTCTTCAGCCATCTGTAGGTATGCATGTCTCTGAGCTCATACCTTATATTTGTCTTCAGTGTTTCCCATCAGCTCTTTAGAGCTGCTCTCTGCTCAGCTGCTCACTCATTAGTGTTTTTAAGACTTGTCTTCTTGATCATCCAAATTCACTTGTGCACCTTGCAGCCAACAGATTGCTATGCTCAGGACTGCTGCTAGGCATTTGACGCTTATGGTATGTGTGCCCCAGCACTCAGCATCATAAAGGAGTGACTCCACATACATCTACTGCCTACAGTTTCATAAGGAGTGTTAAAACATGAAAAAGAGTCAGGAGGAAGGTCCAGCACTCAAAACTATATCCTATAGGGAGAGACTACACTTGGTGAAGCTCCTGAGTTTCATTCAAGCCTTTATGCAGTCTGCTAATAGGTAGCTATTCAGAGAAAAATGATATTTTCTTCTAATTAAAAAAAGAGAAGAGCCCAAACATATTACAAAATCCAGTGAATACAAGGTGACACTGTGCAAGTTCAGACTGAGAATTAAATTCTACTCTTCAACAGTGAGTTCACTGTTGTGAATGTCTGTTCACCTAGGATGTATTGTAGTTTCCAATATCTCCATCCAAATTTTAAATCTGGGCTGATTATATTCCTAGATGGTATTACAGCTCAGTCAGAAATTGCAGCATGATAAAGGATGCTGCTAGCAAGCTTTTGCACCTTGTGTTACGGATGAGTCAGACTAGATTATCATGGCACTGTTCTCAAATTTAAACGATAAGAATTTAAGCAGTTCATTTGCTGTAAAGAGAAGTGTGTAGCAATAGTTATGTCGTGGCTGCTCTCAGTTTGACAGAAAAATGCAAAATCGTCACAAGTTGTTTCAATGATGACTGTGCTGTAAGTATCAGATTTGTGCTGCTCACATTCATCTTAAACACCTCCCTCCCATGCAGTCTGATATGTAATGCCATTGGGAGCTAGGGAAGGGATGATTGCAGAGTATTGTCTAAGTCACTGGATTTTAATAGGAGCAAAATTTACCCTGAAATGCTCGGTACTGCATCAATAAAAATTCCGCAGCACAATATGCATTAAAACCTACAGAATAAGTACTGAAATCCAGACCTGACTACACTATCAATACTTATATACACAGTTTATAGTAGAATATTTTTCACTGATAAAAAAACAACAATTGAAACTTGCTTTCCAATCTACAGTTTTGGTACAACGCTGTGACATTCTGTCTCTTTGGAACAGATTGTCTTTAGCAATAGGGAGGCAGAGCTGGATTAGCTGCCTGGAAATGTTGTAATTTTCCAGTGTGTAGTAGAAGCAGATTGCTGGGGAGAGTGACAGAAGCTTCCTTGACCTCTCACAGGCTCAGGTAAACAGTTTTATTGAACAGCACAAGGAAGAGAGCTTTAAAATTGAACGAATCTGACATAAATGGTTTGGATTTATTTTTTTTTTTTCAGTAAGATTGGTTCATTCTGCCTGGATTTTTTTTTAATATCCAAAGCTTCTCACACATATTTGAAATGTGTATATGTATATACGCACTGCATATTTTAACTTGCTACAACTTTGCTTACTAATCTCTGCCAAAGGAATAACTTTAAGAAATTCAAGACATTCAGTAGAAAACATGACTTCTTCTATTTGAAACACATCCCCATATCTTTGCATTGGTGTTCTACTTCTGACACTTGCCATGCCAGTCAGAAGGCACAGTGTCACACCTTGCCTTTAAATACCCAGTGGTCCGTCCTTGATAGACAATCAAAGTGTTACATGATTGAACTCTCTTTACCATCATCACACTCACGGTATTATGGAAAGAAACAGAAAACAAAGACATGCCTAATACTTAGTATATTTATCCCTGAAAAACCAGGTTTAAGATAAGGTTTTCAATTTAAAGAAAAAACCCTTGGGGCTGAGGGGTTTTTTGAGTAAATCACAACACTTAAAATGTGCAATCTACTTAAAATGCAGTCTACTTAAAAAAAAAAAAAAAAAAAAAAAAAGAAAGAGATAAAGCTGTACTGGTGAAGTGCCTGCAGAGATCAGTCTCTGACACACCAGACCAAGTAATATCCCAGACATTGAGGCAATGCCAGATAAAAAGACGGCATTCACACTGCATCATGCTATATGGCAACTTTGTTATTTTTCATGCTTTGGAGAATGTTGTACCTTCACCATATGCCTGAGAGTTTGGGGAAGGCCTATTGCCCCCATGGTGTCTGAGAGCAGATTCACATAAGAGTGTCAAACTCATTTGATTTCTATAGTGTTGCTAGATGAAGACTTCAAGAACATTAAAGATGCAGTCTTAAGGTTATGTCATTTGAGTCACTAACAAAAAGGTGATTGCTTTGATGTGGGTTAAAATGAGGCACACATGGGGCCCCAGGAAAGAAAAAATAAGGCTGGCTCCTTCCCTCCCTGAGCCCCTACCTTTTAGGGAAAGGAAAGCAATTTTGGGGAGGCAAACTCTAGTACCTGCTCCTACCACATGGTCCATGGTGGGGAACCTTTTGTACACAGCTGTGCTCACAGAGCGAAAGATCAGCAGAGATGTTAAATTCACATAACGCATGAGAGTCCTCCTTAACAAGCGCCCATATTCATCTCTGCCCTGGACACAGCTGGAGATGAGGAACATCAGACGATCTGGCCATGGCAAATTCACAAACTGGTTCCACCAGCGATTCACCACCAAAGTAACATAGAAACCTGAAAGTTAGAAGGAAAAAAAAAAGCTCAGTGCCTATCAGGATTTCAGTTACTTTAATTTTAGTTTGCAGAGTATTGTTCTTATCACTAAGCTGCTACAGTTCTCAGAATAAATGCAATAAACCATGTCAAAGCCCAGGATGCAATAAATGCTAATTATTTAATAGACATTGCAATGTAACAGTATGTTCCATCTGAGCATCTCATACCCATGAACTGCCAAATTTCCTTTTCTGTAGTAAAACTTACGGTGGATTTAGTTCATTGAAAGATCAAGCACAAGGTATCAGTGCTAATGGGCATGATCAAGATCTAGATATATGTATCAAGATATAGATATATGGAAACCTTTTTTGTTAGTATCTTAAGAACATGAGCATAAATATTGATGTGACAAAAGCAACTTGAACTTAAGAAGACCTATTGGAAGTGGATGATTTATTGTGAACCTCTAACCTCCCACATGCCCCTCAGCTCTGAAATGCTTCCATGCACTGACATTCACAAAATGCCTGAACAGAGATGGAGTTGAAGACTAATTTCACATTTAACCGGTACTTACCAAGCACAAAAGTTACTGGGATTTGTTCAGCATATTTGTCACAGTAAATTGATAATTTTTCAAAGAACCGTTTTTGGCTACCTGTAAGAAAAAATCTGCAGCAAAAATAAAATGTATCTGTCCTTTCATAATATTCTGGCACTAGCTACAAAGTGCAAACATGTATAAATAATCAGATATGTGCACTGGGGAGCAACCTTAGCTAATGTCTTCAAGCAAATTCTTAAAGGGCTGAATACTTTTGGCATGTATTAAAGAAGCTGGGGGAGATGACAGTATTATTCCCTGGTCTTTGTAGTTTTTTCAGGACTAATTTGGATGGCACTAATTGGATCAATATATCTGGAGAATCAGTTTGCTGTCCCATACAGACCAAAGATGATTGCAGCTCTAAGTCTGCAAGCAGAGCTTACTCTCCTTTCTCAGAGTGGAAATGCATAGTGGAAATGCTTAGTGAAAATGCATTTCCATTTAATGAAAATGCTCAGGTCTACTTGAATTGCAAAAGGTTACCAATCTACTTCCTCTGATTTGAAAATGCCACATTGTTGCAACAGTTTTTTTACTCTTGCTCCTATGAAATTTTTCTTCCAGATTAAAATACAACTGTATTTATTTTGCAGTGAGGAAAATATTCACCAAATTATAGCAAATGAATGGACCATATCAGCTTCTGCCCATGGGAAAAGACACCTGAGGAAATACAACAAGCTTCAATATATTTTTTTCATTTGTATAGGTGAGTATTGAAGTTATTCTTTGATTTCATATAGAAGGAACATATAACAAATATTTGGTGCGATTTGTTTACAATTGTGCAATAAAAATTGGAGCACATATAGAGAAATTTCCATGGTGTATTTACCATGGTCTTCAATTGCCTGACATTTCAGAGAAACTAGATTAATTTAAATAACTGGGAGACCCTGGTGTTACTTTACATATTAATGCTATAATTTTCTTTCTGAGTTTACAGGTATAGATTACTGAATAAAAATTAATGATTACTCAGAGACAAACTGAAGCTCATTTTCTCCTCGCTTCAAATAAAAAGCAGAGATCTAATTACAGATCACGGTAAGAACTGAACCATAATTTTGATACTTCTATGTAATGTACTTCATCAACTAAAAGTTTCACTGTACTAATTGATGCATTGCATCTGCCATACAGATGTTTAATTTACACCATGGTGGAAAAACAATTCTTCTCCTAATGTGTTCCTCCCAGGTGCTGGGTGACACACAGATAATAACCATGCCTGGCTTCCCTGAAGTTTTCCTCGGTTCTCTGCAAGCTTAAAAATCAAGTTTGCATGCCTTCCTAGCTTTAAGCAAACCTTCTCACCAAGCAACTGAATATGAAGTTCTGCAGGGAGAACAAAAGGTCTATACCTATCATCTAAAGCAGGGAGGCACGCTCACAACTGACAGTGCAAAGTCAGAATGACAAAAGCCGTATAACCGAGGCTTGCTCTGAGTTTTTATTTAGCCTAATTTCAGTAGGATGGTTGCTCAAACCTGGGCTAAAAGTACAACCAGATGAAAATGATAAACAGCATTAACACCCTACATACTTCCTCTGGAACCTTAAAGTAAATGTGGAAAGGAAAGCACATTAAAAAAGATCCAAGGAAAAGACAATAAGTATATAGCAACCTTCCCCCATCATTCATCAGCCTAAGACTAGGAAGTCTGAAACTTCAGTATATAACATTTAATGAGAGGTGAATTGGAAAGAGTGTACCTGTATAATACACTTATCGCTGTGTAAAGAGTAGCAAAAACAATAAATTCTCTGTACAGCAATTTGTAGATGCTGCCTTTCCACTTTAGGAGTAATCTGTGAAATCCAAAGAAAGTGGCATTTGCTACTTTGCTGGAATAAGTGACTGTCATCGTCTTGGTAGGCTGTGCCTAGAAACAGTAGAAGAGAAGCAGGACACCAACAACATTTTAGACAGCACATCCTATGCTTAATGTACCCTTGTATAGATATATACATAGATATATATGTACATTAAAATATATAATAATATGTGTACATAAATACATGGTGTTTGTATTTATATTTATATATATATATATTTTTTTTTAATATATATATATATATAAAGAGAGGGAAAAATAAAAATCTAGCAGTTACAAGCCCTGCTGAGACCTGCAGATTGACTGATGCAAGGCTGTATTTGGGCTTTACCTCAATTACCACCCAAACCCAGTAGTTCGCACTGAATATGGCCACCTTTCTGGGTGGCAGTGGCAGGGGCATGTTACACCTCTGCTTACTCTTAGTTTGCTCCAATCTGATGTGAACAAAGAATAGGAAGTAAATTTGCTTGAAATTTTTTCATAAACTTTTCAGCTTCTTGGTAAGAGAAGTAAAGCTAAATTCCACAAATGCACATATGTCCCCAGCCAGTATTTTTAGCTGGCTCTGGCAATTATAGTTATTTAAAAACCAAATGAGATTTGGAGACTGCCTCTTTCATTAACAGTTACGACAGCAGCTGAAATCAGCTGAGGAACGCTGTTACTTCAGCGTCTCTTCTAAGTCTCCTTGGCAGCTAGACTTACTCATCAGTACTTCAGCATTGCATGGCCATGCAAAACAAGCCATAGGGTTGCTCAGGTAGGTAGCGTGCAACACAGTGTAAATAAAGTATGCCTGAAAATACACAGGTAAATACTTTGTGCTGGGCTTGGTACTTGCTTACCCAGCATAGGGAGATGCTGCAGGAACTTTTATGTTCTTACAAATCCTAACTCCGAATGTGGATGAAAGCAGTATTATACAGCATGAAAGAAAGAGAGTAGGTAAGATAAGCATAAAAATCTCAAGAAAGTTACTGTGTATCACAAATATGGTTCTTGCCTATATTTTCTTTATGCCACTGTAGCAAAGTTACTCTGGTGGGGGCGCTGAAGTCTGAACTCCTAGTTAATAGATGACTTGGTAGTATTTTGTGCATCTTGGCTGTGTCTCTGATGCAGAGCACAAAGTAAGCCATTAAAATTCAGCTGTAAAAGTGCCACTTTTTATTTTAGTCGCCAAGGGAATCAGCAGGGAAAAGACACCATAAGCCTTGTATTGCTGACAGGCTGTCTCTTTTCCTCTGCAGAATGACTGCTCGATATTTGCCAGCATGGGCTTGGAGATTATTTTTTGTGGTTTTATTTTTAAGAAGCAGGGGTTTTGCTGTTTAGAATCCAAATGAAAAATTTCCTTTTCCTGAGCCTTGGCATAGACCTTTAAATTTTTTGTGGTCATTGTACTACAAGAAGTTCAACGCAAGAGCCAACCTGTCTGACTGACATGTATGGAAATGCAGTCCTGTCTGCTACAAATCTTGTGGTCAGGATGCAATGCTTAAGAAAATGGAGGCAAAGATGTCCATTCTCCAGCAGAAATGGAGCTTTATAAACAATTAAAGAAATCTGTAGCTGGGTTATACATGAGGAATGGGGTAAAAAAATATGCTTAAAAATACACTGTGTTTCCTGGAATTGCAGTAGGAGTCTTTAGACCTTGCCCATTGATGCTGTGGAGTATGCATTTAAGCCATATCATCAACAAGGGTGTCTCTATCTCCCCATTAATAACCACTTCGTAATGGAAATTTCCACTGGGAATGTCTGAATGTCGGGACTTTGATCTAGAAAAGATGTCTGGTAACGGAAGGGCTTATAGCCTGGCAAGAACGCAGACCCTCAGCACAACACAGGGCCACAATGAGAGGATGAAGTGAGACAAATGCGGGACAATGACACAAAACATAAATTTCTAACTGTGGGGGCAGTCAAATATTGGAACAGGGGACTGTTGTCTCCTCTTGTTTAGGATCTTTAAGCTGAGAGCAAATAGTAGGACAGAACATGACCTTCAGAAAGAATTCACATGACTGGGACACACAGGGGCTGAGTGATTCTGCTGGTGTCCCCTGGTGTCTGGGTATCTGTTAAACTTCCTATGAGGTTTCTTCTGTTGTGGGCCATAGAAGAAAAAAGATTACTTGCAGCACCTTCACAGCATCTGCAGCTCTGCAGAAAGGCAGTGATTAGTGTCAAAAACATGATTCTCAGTTTCTTCATGGGAGGTTCAGGAAGGATTCATTCCTCCCAGCTATCAGAGAGTAGAAAGTGTCAGAAACTGGTCAGTGGCTAAGCTCGCTAAATGGGTCTACCTTCTCTACAGATCTGAAGCAAATCTGGTCTTGCAAGGCCTAGTGGATGTGCTTTGGCCACAAATGCAGAGCTGTAGTGATAACAGGAATCAGGATTAAGAATATTTCTCCATGAATTAGACTGGGAAAAGAGAGTTTTATCTATGAAATGCAATTTGTCTGCTTGATTCTAGCAACTTATATTTCACTTAATCACACTCCAGCCATCCCTTAGCACTTTATTCAATGCCCTTGACTCGGAATAGAAGCTTTTGGGAGACAGCGGATGCCCCAATTTTTTCTTTCTGCCTCTGAAATGGGGCAAAGAAAAGTGGGACTGTTACAGCAGTTTTAGGCTTTGGTGCCTTGGTTGCCTTGCGTTTCCTTGCCTGTGGTACACTCTGTTTTATCTTCCTGCTAAGCAAATACTTAACATTTATCATTGGGTTCATATGGGGACTTCCGGATAATATAATTCAATGTCTTAAAATATACATTAGGTCAGATTAGGTGATTATAGAACAGTTTAGACTATGCAAAGCTATGAAGGACAGCTATGTGTTTGTATGGTTAGATTTCTCAACACAGCAGACACAAATTGAAATCTGCGTTTGCGGTTTTTTTCTCTGAGAACAGCTACAAACATTTAAATATGGCCTCCCCTTGCAACGGGAAGTTTTGGCACAAAGCCTTGCACTGTGTCTGGCTCTTGCATGGTGGTCCCAAGCCCTTGGTTCATGGGAAGCATGTCGGCGGAGAGTCCTTCCAATATTACTTATGGCCACAGGAAATTAAAAAGCTAAAACTAAGATGGACAGGAAGAGCAAAGCATAACGATGCCCCCCAGCACATTCCTTCCTGAGCACTCTTTTGGCCAGGGCTGAAGAAGGACAGAGTACATTAGATCAGATACCACAGGCACCACTGTAATGAAAAACGTTCCTATTAATCATGTTGCCCTTAAATTCATCAACAGATACAGGGCTAGGATTTTGTTGGTATGGATTTGTGAGTTTTGAGGACATAACACAAGTTATGCCCATTTGATGCCTGTAAAGACCTTGACTCATATCTATGATGCTGCTTTTTTTTTTTGCTCAGTGTTTATTTCCTTTCTGAAACTTTCACAAGCATAGACTGAAATGTGAGTTATATATTACTCCACTTTTGTTAAGATCATCACAAAACTTTAGGCATAAACACCTAAAAATAAAAGTGAGTCCTCTCCATTAATATTGAACCCAACTTTAAATGGGATTTTTGCTTGGCTGAGAATTTCAGGATGCATTAGGATTCAGAAAGAAACCACAGCAAAAAATAACAGCAATCAGTGTTTCCTAACTGACCATGAAAGGCACGTTACAGAATGTATAAATAAATAGTACCTCTATGCAGACCTACCCCTTGTCATTGTATCACCTTAATTTTTAGTTTATGGCATAGAAGAGAAAGAGAGTGAGAGAGATTTGAGTTAAGCCAACTATAAAAACGTATTAATCTTACGCTGTATCCACTGACCTGCTATTTTGATTCAGCAATCCAAGCCCGAAGGCAAATCGTGGACCCTTCCTCTTTCTCAGACGTCCTAAACCAAGTCCCCTTCAGATTCGCAATAATCACCTTGCTCTTCCCTTAACCTGAAGCAAGGGGTTGCTGCTGCTGAGCCCTAAGAGAAGTGGACTGACAAGAACAGGGGTTAAAATGTCTTTCCACTTCTGGAAGTCTGTTTTTGCCAAGTACTCTGTCCTGTCAGTTACACAGGGAACAAACGCAAGCAGCAGCAGCAGCAGCAGCTGCTGATCTTGCTCTTTTCTAGTCTATAATTATAACGCCACTTGCCATCGGAAGGACCTCTTTCATTTGAATGAAGAATCTTGCAATGGTTTTGGCTGGCACATACAGTTTTTTGCATTTTATTTCCTTCGAAATGCGATGGACAAGAAGGGAGCATTTTCTTCCAAGACTTCTCTTGAAAAGTGTAATGTCTCTAACTCAGACCTGTGAAGACACACCAGTGAATAGCACTGATTAACTATATCTAAATAGGAAGACCAGAGACAACCCCACCAAACCTGAAAATGTGCCACAGCTGCACCTTGATCCCAACCTGGACCACAGCTTTTGTTGCATTTCTGCTTTGTTAATTTGATTTGGGACATCAGGTCTCTGTAGTGTGCCATAGAAATCACTCATCCCTCAAAACAGGCAGAGGGACAGCAGAGACTTTTGCTGCTACCAAAAGTCTCGGTGGACCTATTCACAATGGTATATTTCAGCATGTGAAAACCCTTCTGCAGCTGGAGGATTTACATAGGACTTCTTTCCCTCTTCCCCTTTGTAAAATGAGATGAACTCAGTCTTTTATGACCCATGGCATTAAGAGTGTGCTGTAAAAGGTGATAGACTGTGAAAGCCCAGGAGATATCATATAATGTTGTCATAAATTTCAACAGAGAATGAAATAATGTGACGATGAAATAAATAAAAAAAAATGCAGGGAGAGAGAATAAGCAAGATTTATAGATTTAATTCATTTTATGATGAAAAGGTTTTCCACCTGCCTTAGTCCCATTAAGCTATTTGAGGCCATTTATTTAATCAAAACTCTCTCAGAAAGAATGGAAGTTTCTGCCATTGTTTGCCTTTCTTCTTGTTGTTAATGGCTGAAGTAAGACACTTTGATGTCAAAGCAGGCGAGATATTAGGCTGTGGCATGTGTGTGTCAGGCAGTGGCCTGTGGCGAAAGATGACAAATCATTTTAGCATTCAGTGACTTGGCATGAAGAAACATACTGCCTGATCCTATTACAGAGACTGCCCTCTGCAAGGAAAACTCTCAACAACACGGATATTTTAAGGTCACTGGTAAAATAATTTCTTAGACCTAAAAAATTTTTCTTTGCTGAACATAATCGTTTGCCGGTCTCACTGAGCGGTAAATAATAGCACCTCTGTGTGTCAGTGGGTATCAGGTGGTTTTCCTGGCGGCTCTTCAGTTTTCCTGCAGATTGGAGTAGCTGACATTGTTCTACTGGCTCTGAGCTGTTTTGCAGAAGACTTGAGATTTAGAGCTCCTGTGTTTTCAGAGGCAGAAATAAATACAGGTTTCCAACTGTGTAGCTCCATTGTGACTGGTTCTGTAGGAAGTACTCAGTTTTTTATCACTAAGGTGTCCCTAATTCCTTGGTTATTTCCAAAGACAGGCAATGTTTTTATTTCTCTTCCTCTGTTTCCCTCTAGGGAAATGTGGTTTCATCTACAAAAATAGTTTCCAGAAGTTCCTTTCTAGATACAGTTCTGCTAATGATCACTGATAATGGTGTATTTTGCATCAATTTTTTCTTCATGTACTTTGAACCCACATGAGAGGCAAAAATATTTTTGCACTGTGTAACTAGACAGGTTTCTGCTAGCATCGTCCATGGGTGTTTAATGAGACAGCTCAATGCAACAGATAGTAGAAATCCATAAAAAAAAAAAATTAATATATTTACACTTCCTAATTCTCTTTCCTCTTTATTCTTGGACCCATTTATACTGGAAGATTTCTGGAAGAAATATTAATTCATATTGTGTGCTAGTGAAGCTTCAAGCAAGCGCTTCAGTATTTGTAACAACAACACATAATGTCACTATCCAAAGAAATGCCATAAAAATAGGCTAAAATGTGGTATGAACAACATGAAAGATTTTTCTTATTGAAAGGAAGTGAATAATTAAAGTGTTGGGAAGAAAGCTGTATTAAAGAACCTGCTGTCAGATTTTCTCAGATGAGAATATATTGAGTTTTGCTATACTCTTCTACTTATTGTCACTTGCTGCTGGAATTCCTGTCTTAAATAAATCAGTAAATTAGCATAAAATGTCCTCTGCCTGTAGAATGAACGTGTAGAGACGTGCTGTGCTATCTTACAGTCTCTTTCATGAGAGAAATTGCAATAATTAAAAGTTAATCTAGTGGGAGAGATACCACTGTACTTAGCATCACTCAATGTGGGTTATGGAAATATACTTTAAAGGAGGCTCTTTTATCTCCTGAAGTCACATGGTAGAATACTTGAGAGGATTACAAATGAATTTGTCTGCAGGATAAAGCCTGCTGTCCTGACAGATTAATTCTGAGTACTGTAAAACTGCAATCAGAAACACTATGCTTTGCAACTTCCTTGTAATGAAATAAACATCATTTGTTATGCAGTAGTGCTGAATTTGCTATTAGAAATATTATTACTGTGACTCTTATCAGCCTCAACAATCCTTTTATTGGCAAAACGCATAGACAATGTCACCATGGGACTTATCAGACAAAAGATGAGACCAACAATGCATCCAGGAAAAAGGTGTCCAGGAACTGGATTCAAAAGCCAGTGCCTGCATTGACTGGGAGAGCTTTCTCATGATTTGCGTCTCCAAAGTGCTCCTTATCATGTTCATCTGAAACAGTCTGGGTAGGTTATTTCATATATGCTAGCAGAGTTTAAGTGAAAGCTAAATGGTTAAAAGGCAATCATAGAAGGACAGGTGCTTGATTTTGCTCTATGGACTGGCTTTTCTGAAGTCAGTGTCATTCTGCTTTGCAATATGACTTGGGTTCCAAAACTTCAAATATTAGATACTAGATAATTTCTTTACTTACCTAAAAATGCAGCTGACTGCGCAGCCATTTGCATAATAATTCATTTTTTTTACATGCAGATGCTGCAAAAACCATAATTTCTTTTCTTTTCAATGAAGAAGTTATGTTAAAAAAATTTTGTATTGTTCTGGACATTGAAGAAAATTGACAGTTGATAGTCTGCGCTTCATAATATATGCTAATGTCTCCTGCACTTCTTAGGGAGTTAAATTAGTGAAAGATGAATCTTTTTTCCCATTTAAATGTTTATTTTATACCAAAAATATTAATCTGTCTTAGAGTTAATAATGCATCTTTGTTTGCACAACAGGCATGTTTGTGCTCTCAGTCAAGATTTTTGAGGTAGCACTGGAAGCCTCATAAATTCATGCTGTTTATGGCTGAATGGCCTAGGTTTTCAGGGAGGGATGTTACATCTTGGAATAGCAAATGATGACCCATGTGCCCTGCACGGAAATATAATAAGAGCAGCAATAACATCAACAATAATAATAAAAATAATATGTAAAAATGGACAATATATGTAACAGTACAACTGAGACATTCTGTTTCTCTCACTTGATAATTTATAAGGACAGCTCTGCTCATTTGGAGAAATTCTTCATATGAATATATTTTGATTTGTGTATATGAAAATCCACCTACAAGAATGATGGTCCAGATTAGTGCACTGCTTAAGATAGTAACACCATGCAGTGATGACTGATACAAAACTGTGGAGCAATTCACCATATATAACACTGCTAGAGGTGTGATTAAACCATGCTGCAACTGATGGGAGAAAGTACACCCTTCATTATGTATATTCAAATTAAGGGGGACCTCAACCCAAAATTTAGTCACGGTACAAGCAAATGCAACTGGGACTGTAAGGATGGAGGATTTTCTTGAGTTGTCTCTTGGGCAGAGAGATTTGTTGAAGTATCTGCTTGTATGAGAGACAAAGGGAAAGATAAGACAGAAGAGATTCCAAGAACAAGATAGCAACTAAGAACAGAAGAGCATTTCCAGGGATATGTGTCTAGAAAAGGCAAGTCCTTTTGAGTTAGTTATTGTCTGGAAAGAATTTGAAATAGTTGTTGTTGCTGTATTTGTGAGAATAGGATTATTGGTATTTATGCTAAAAAAGGATTACATTGAGATGACTAACCACAATTAATTTCTTTTTGTAAAGGGAACACCTCACATGAGTTTTTTCTTATTTAACCAGTTTTAGTTCAAAGAACCAAAGAATAAATTCTGGCATTCAAAGTGGCAGTAATACACACATGAAAAGGATAAAACTGAGAACTTTACTCCATGAGCCAGGCAGTCCTGTCAGTCCTGTATTAAAGTTAACTCTGCTTTCCTTTCTTGCATACTTCATTGCTACACATTTCCCTCAGAATTTAATTTGTTCACTTTTCAGATATTGCTTAAGAGGGGGAAAAACCAAAAGAGTGTAAAAAGAGCAAGCAGCATGCAGGAAAAAGAATACTGTGTTTAGTGAACAGAGTTAACTAACTAACCTTTTTCTATAGACAACAAGCTCAATCATTTCCACCTGAATTTCAACAAACCCTCTCATTCTCTGCTCTCTGCAACTTTTCACTTAGAAAAAAAGCCTGAATAGCATGTAAAGTCTCATTGTTCCCCCAGACATGAGGTTCAACCTGTAAGCCAAGAGTAGATGAAACAAACCCTCTGCTTGCTGTGCTGCTGCTGAGCCAGTGCATGGCCCAGAACATGCACGGGCGTTGAATGGTGCTAGCTGGGGAATTTATCCTTCACTCTGCTCTGGGTAAATCCATGCTTTGACTATTTTAATGAGGTGACAGAAAATGTTTCCTACCACGGTGAGTGTGAGAGAACACTTCCAATCAAGGTAACAGAGATGTATATGATACTGGAGACTAGACTCCTGGGAGGCCTAGCACTTTTAAGGTCACTTTGGGAAGCGTAACAGTAATCCCTCTCTTTTGTGCAACTGAAACCGCTCTGGTTTCAATACTACTTCAGCATTTTTTGCCACCTACGCAACTGAGTAAAGAATTCAGATTACTTTTCAGAAATGCCTCTCTGCTGTGCTGAACTTGCAGAGCCTTGCCATCATGAGTGTGCTGAGCTGGAGAAGACAGAAGAAGACAATAAGAAAAGGCCACTCCAAACTGGGAGGCATTCCTATGCCCATGGAGTGATGCCTGTACCAACTGGGTGATGCTAAACAGAAGGTGAATAAAACAGTATTTCTATCACACAGGGAAATGGTTAGTACCTCTAAAAACTTTTCCATAAGATCAGCTTCACCTCATAGAACAGAACTCAGCAATAACTGGCAGGCTTGACTGAAGTCTTAATTTGAATCTCTGTATTGAGTGAAAATAAAGAAAAACCAGCCCATTAAAGCCACATATTCAATTTTCATAGCAACTTCAGTCTGAAAGACTGAAGACCTTCGAAAAATTAATTATTTAAACTTTATCACATCAGTACGTGTTATGGGGAAGGAGGAAGAAGTTTCATGAATTTCATTCAGAGATGGAAAAATTAAGGCACAGGGAGGGTACCCAGGTCCAAAGCAGGCTTGTGAATAAAACACAGGATTCCTAAATTCTTACCTGATGCCTTTCACTGCTTTTATTTCCAGTATTTGGTGGAACTGTTTTTGGAGTCTCACCAAGTAAAAGAATTCTTGAATTTTAACAACAGGTTTGTCAGGGCTACAAAGTTTCTTTGGATGTTTTGAGAGTTAACTTTCATGTGAAAATATATTTCGTATTTTTATTTTCTGATTTCTGAGTTCAGGTTTGGTATCTCTGCTGTCTTCCAACTAGGGATGAACATGTTGTACTATTTTTAATTGCACTCTGGATCCGTCCCTGGCTTGCTTCTAAAGATAAACGAAGCCACATGTCAGTCCTTACATAAGTTGGTAAGGCCATTTCAGTTTTTATGTTTCTTCTACGTAGTATTGTTACATTTATAAACACCTTCAAAAAAACCTAGGGGCATTATTTATGTCATATTCAACAGCATAATCTGTCTAGTTGGGCAGCTTGTTTGCAGAATCAGTCTTACGGTCAAAGTGGACAATTGTAATATAATAAGCATGTAATACATGCTTGAAGGGGAAATTTCTTTTTAATCCTTAATGAAAAATTTATATTCTTTATTAACTTGTATCTTCCCTGGTTAGGCTGTGTTCTGTGCATTCATGTAACAGTGTTGATTTTTTTGTTTTTTTTTTTTTTATTATCAGTAAAGAATGGGCAATCTTCTTATATTGTGTCAGTGAGTTCTGCAGGTTGTTTATAGATATATGCTGTGTATCAAAGGAATTCATTTGCCAAATTTATATTTTTTAGTATTCAAGCCTTGACTTTCAATTAATGAATACAGAGCTTTAATGAGCATTCCCTTTTTAGACATAATTTTAAGCTCTTGTTTCTGACATTGATTTAATGCATGGACAACAGAGGTGATAACACTGATAACAGAGGCAAAGACTATGAAGCAGTTTGAGGTGTTGATGCTGCAACATATTTGTTGCACGATTTGAGCATATCATTTGAAGACAAATGGGAAAGAATCAATATATGTGATACAGATAGAATTTGGTAAGGCTTTTGAAATTCCCTCTTGTGACATCTCATAAGAAAGGGAGTGCCATGCTGTCCAGCATAAATTACTGCAAAAGCAATACAAGGCGGATATGAAAACCCTGCTCAAACCTTGGTCACTGATATATGACAAAGCTTGTGGCTGTTGCCACCTGGCCCTGCTCTTGACTGTGCCCTCATTGGTGACCTTGGCTCTCAGGTCATGATGCCTGGAGGAGTAGCTCTGCCCTGACACTGATGTGCAGCTCGGGAAGGAGCAAAGAGCTGGATAAAAATACTCTTTTAAAATATCTTTTCCTTCTCCTCTTGCCCCCTCAAAATGCTCCTTCTCTTATTTATGACTCTGGATTTAATTCAATTTATTTACTCAATTTATTTTAGCTTTTAATTTTAACCATGTATATTATGCTTTCTGTGGTTTGTTGCTGCCTGACTCTTTAAAGTATTACACACAGCAAAATACATGAGTACTTTGACAAAATAAATCTGTTGGTGATTAATTTTAGCACAGTCAAATGTCTTTGGAACTGTATTGCTTTTATTTCTTGAAATGCAAGGTGTCTAATCTGGTTAAGACAGCAGATTGTCATGCCAAGCACAGTCATTGTACAGGATTAAGAGCTATAGGATTACAGATCCTAATTATAGACTCTTGTTGCTTTACTATGTCTTAATAGGTTGTTTTCAACTTCTGATTCCACTTGTCACATCTCTTTTGCAATCATGTATTTAGTAAATTTTCTGATGCATCTTCTAATTTGCCAAACCTGTATTCTGATAGCACTGCCTGGATTCTATCTCATGTCAGTATTAGCAAATTAAATAATTTAAAGTTCGAGCTCCTTAAACTGAACATCTGTGCTCTTTTGGGTTTTTTACAACAAACTTCAAATTATACTTCTGTTTGAATATTCCACTTTTTGCACTTTGGTTTCTTGAGTTTCAGATTGCTTCCAGAAAAGCTATAGATGATGACTTTCCGCTGCCATTTTTTCTGCCTGAGCTCCATTGTAGTCAGTGTAGATTTGCATACTGAAAAGTAATTTAAAAGATACTAGTATTTATAGGTAGTGTATTTACTTTGTGAGGAATGGCATTGATACATTTGCCTTTTGACATCATCTTTGTCATATTATTTTGCTCTCAATGAACTTCTTGCTTGGTGGATGCCATGGAGAATGTGCCACAGAGAACATTATTTGTCTGTGCCTATATCCTGCAGGACTGGCCAAACAAGATTCTTTCACGTTCAGTGGAAAGCTGTCAAGATAATTAAAGTTTCAATTATTGACTGGAATGCGGCCTAGATTCCTTAACTGATGAATGGGACAAGATCTTGTTTACCGTAGTTTTTTGCTCAAGTTCCTCACCACGCCGCACACGGCTCAGTTCATCTGCACTAACAGCAAGGAAAGTACATGGTCTAGCCAATACTGCTGTCATTTGAAGCATATTTTTTGGCACTGTGATCAGACCAGTGGTGAAATGGAGTCTTATTTATATCAGCTTTATAACATTTTGCCTATTGCCTTTAAAGACATAGGACAGACAGAACAGTACAGACCAGTACTTCAAGTGCATTAAGTACTGTGCTTGTGGCGGGGTGGCAGTGGGGATGGCTTAGGGCAAGCCCAGATGAGATGTGGTAGTAATTACTCTTTATCAAACTACTGGAGCTGGAAAAACACCTCTTCTTAGCAAGTGAGTCCTTTTATAGGACTATACGTGGCCTCATTTCAGAAATTCTGTGTGTACAGTTCAGTCTTTAATTATAGTATACATTAGGGAGGTTAAGAACCTGATTTGGAGCAGTGCATGCCCCATGAATGACAATTACTCCAGTATATCCTTCATTTTCTCATTTTAAATTGTGCAATCCCGTGCCTTTGTTACTGCATCCCATTAAGCGCAGGATTATTAACTTCCTCGTGTTTTTCACGGCAGCACAGCAGTCGGATCGCGCCGCGCAGTGCCGCCGGCGCTCGCACAGCAGCAGCGCTCCTGCGCGCGCCTCTGCCCGGGCGCGGAGCGCAGGCCCCGCGGCTCGCCGCCCCGCCGCTAGGGGGCAGCAGCGGGGGCGGCGCACACCTGCCCCCCCGCCCCGCTGCGGGCGCTGCGCTGCGCATGCGCGGCCCGGCCCCGCAGGTCGGCTGAGGGGACGCGGCGACGGCGGCGGCCGCTGCTCTCTCGAGGCTCGGCAGGTAAGCGTGGCGGGGGCTGCGCGGCCCTGGCCCCAGCTCCGCCGGCGGGAATGTGGGGTGGCCGCACGGGCCGTGGCTCCCCGCTAGTGCTGCTGCACCTGCCCGCCGACGCGCCTCCGGGAGCCTGTGCCCAGGCGGGCGGAGCCAGCGCCGCCGGGGAGCGCTGCCCCTTGCCGGGGCGCCGTGACCGGGCACGGGTGGGTTGTGTCGGCTGTGGGTCCCTGCCTGGAAGAACGTGGGGACAGGTGACGGCCCGGGCCGTGTCGCTGTGCCCGTGTGCGGCGGGAGGGCGCTCCCGGATCCGTCGGGACTTGGGTGGGCACAGAAGGGGCAGTCGGCGGCAAGGATGCGCTTGTCCCCGAGTCCGGCCGCGGTCGAAGGCAAAACTGGACAAAAGTAGTTCTCAGGGATCACCGCGGGAAGCGCCGGGCGCACCTGCCCCGGGGGAGGCGGCGGCGGCGGACAAAGAGCCATCGCACCCCCGGGGCCGGCGGGTCGGAGCGACTGCTGTGCTCCCCACGTAATGCGTGAGCGGGGCCCGAGGGAAGGGCCGCCGGGCCGCCGTGACCGGGACGAGGAGTGGCGAGATGCGAGAAGAAGCTGAGCCAGTGCTGAACGCTTCGCCTCCGCTCACAGACCTCTCGGCCGGCGGGGTGGCAGGTGCGGATCGGGGCAGAGTGCCTAAAGGGGCTAAGAGAGAAGCAGGGGGTGGTCGGGCCGGGCAGGGCCCCTCGTGGGGTTCCCAGATTTTACCCCCCTCGAGGAGTGCTAGAGCAGCGTGGTCAGGGACCGGAGGGGCGTTCTGCGCTATGGGACAGTGGGGCTGCGCTCGCCTGTAGCGTTTCTGGTTGTTTTGTGGTCTGTCGAGCAATATTGAGGGTCATACTTAGTCGCCGATAAGTGGTCTTGTAAGCTGTAGTAGTTAGGTAGCAGACTGCAGTTAGCCTTAATTTCTGATGTAGTTATGTTGGAGAGTAAGGCTCAGGAAGTAAATTCTGGTTACAAGTTGATTTCAGGCTATGAGCTATGCAGAAATTTGTGCTGCCGGAGTGCTGATGCTCCCCTAATTCCCCAAGAGTGGCAGGGCTCTGGAAGTAGGAGGACGCAGAGTGGCCAAAACCTTAATGATACCCTCAGTGTTTGTCTTACTGACGAAAAGCCACAGAGTTTTCATGAGTTTGAAAGTGCTGTCTGTTTTGTTTGCGGATGATGTACTAAGTTTTATGTTGCTTGGTTTGTTTGCTGTGTTAATTTTTAAACATGTTCTTAGGAAGTCTAAAAACCAGTTATCTAGATTGATAAAATAATTAATTCTACAGACTTGCTGTAACTGTGAAATTATCAGCTTCTCTTTTGAAGAAGATGTAAGGTTATTCAGACTAGAAGTATGTATTGGCAGCTACCATCTGTTCAAATAGTTGTAATCCTCACGATAGGGCAAAACCTGAAATCTGGTTGCTTTAATATTTTTATTGTTGTTTCTATAATAGATCTGTTTAATGAGTTTTTGGAAGGGTTAAAGTTTGGCCTTCCGTATTTGTGTCCTGGCAGTCATTCATCTGTTGTGCTTGGTTAATGTTACCTAGTGAGCAAAGAAGGATAAATAATTTACCGTTCTCATTATGCTTTTAATAAATAACAAATGGGAGTGCACCTCACAGCTGCGACTGGAATATCCTTCTTGTTATGCTGTATTTAAAAGGGGATTTTTTTTTCTGTAGCAGAACAGAACAGTCACAAGAAGCATTTTGATTATAGACTGCAGCTATCTTCATAGCTTTTATTGACTTGATTTAAAAATTCATGTAAAATACCAAATGAGCTGGTCACTCACTGTTCCACTTAGGTTTATGGATTTTCTCAGAAAAGAGGTGTGTACTTTGGATTTTTATTTTCAAGATCCTTTGTAATATGGCATGTAAAATACTGTCTTACTGTGACCTGGCTGTCAAGACTTGTATTAGAGACATTATTAGCACTTACTAATACTCTAACCACTTTTTAATAAATTAAGAAAATATTTCTTTAAATGCATTTGCAGATACTATGTCAGGAAATTCATGGTAATTTTACTGAAGCTTAAGTTCAGAAGTTACTGAATATTTTCAGTGTTAACTGAAAACTAGAGGGTCTTTAGGTCCAAGTCTTGGCAAGAATGACACTACAGTCACTGTGATCAGGTTTAAACCTGAGATGGGCTTGTGAAATTGTTTCCAAGATAAGGCAGAACAATACTCTGCTTTAAAAAGAACAGCGTCTACAAAGAGAATCGTATTTTCAGTTTAATTAACTTGGTTTGAGAGTCTTTGTAAACAGAACAGCATTCTTTGAATGTTTGTTTACAATGAAAGTTTGTGGTATTTTTTGCATTTGGAAAGCACTATCTTTTCTCTCTAGTAAGAGGTGTACTATCTACCAGACTCTAAACCATGTTTATTTATAAGTTTCACAAACACTTCATAAATATATAGGTCATTGTATTTTGTGTGCTGCTAGTTTTTGTAAGAGAGTCACTTGCTGTCTATATGTGTATTTTTCTAGTTGAACATACACCTATAATAAAGTTTTAAAAGCTTTTTTAAAAATCATCAGTTCATCAAACAAAAATCCTTTTAACTTATAGAAACCTGCTGTCAAGTAGACTGTGTTTCTTTTAAAACAGTGTGAAATAGTGCTTTCAATGCCTAAAGTGAGAGTAAAAATAGAAGACCCACATTGTAGTTTTATATGACAACACTAGAGGGAATGCAGTCGAAAAATATTCTCACATTAAAGCAAGTGTGTTTCTGCTAGCTGTTAAATTCTGTAGACTTGTGTAACTTACAATTTCCCTTCCATTTACTGTCTTGCCTAATTTATTATCTGTTGATAAATACATGGTGTGAAGTCACTTGTAAATAAAAGTAGAATACGTAAAGGCTGGAGTAGTCCAGTGTTTTCTTTCTTTTCTCTCATATCTTACTAGGTTTAAAAAAAATTAAAAAAAAAAAAGAGTTTTGTTTTGGGCTCCTGAAGCAGAAATATCTATCACAATTGCAAAATTTTAAGAGTG
Organism: Acanthornis magna; assembly: GCA_036785705.1. NCBI lineage: Eukaryota > Metazoa > Chordata > Aves > Passeriformes > Acanthizidae > Acanthornis > Acanthornis magna. The sequence goes on from JAWUZG010000001.1 coordinate 31,466,523, forward strand.
GGAATTATTTTTTGCAAACCTTAAAGGAATTTCTATGCCAAATCTTGAATTGTGTTCATGCAATCAACTGGCGTTGATAATGGTGTTTAAACTTGCTCGAAATCTCTGGCTAAGCTTTAATATAAAACAGTTTAGGAAAAAAAAATCTATCAAACTTTGTCCCATGCCTACATCTCATGAATATCTTATATTGGATAGGTGTAATTGAATTAGTTTTGAACTTGAAATTAGTGCCCATATATGCCTTACAACAATTTAAATTTTAAACTGCTTATTTGCATCTGATAGGTATGAGGTAGCACTACTTAATTGAACTGCTTCTTTAAAAGGTATTCATTCGTCTACTATTCTTAATTCCCTACTGAGTTCTTTAGAGTTTAAAACATACTAGGTTCCAGGCTCTGTAATGCCAAATATTTAATTTTTTTTTCTTAAAGCAACAGAGAAGAATGCAGGCCCAGTGGCAGGTAATCTGCTACCAAATATCCACTCTCCAGACCCCTCCCAAATCATCTGAAGCAGATATTGGCTTCTAATAAATGAAGTGTTTGAGATTCAGTTACATACTAAAAGGCCTGCTGCATGGACGTTAAACCACAGTGGCTGATTTGCACGTTCTTTTGATAAATGATAGCTAGAATTTGCTCTTGGTGAAAATGTTGAGAGGTGTTAACTTTCTTCCTTATGAGATTCTTTTTTCTTTCTATTGGAGCAGGTAGCCATTCTGTTGTGATGGAACTCTTTATTATTAAAGCTAAAAATGAGATTACTGATGTATGAAATGGTTGGTGCTGCTTTTAAATGGACTATAGCAGTTAGGAGATGGTTCAGAGTTGTTATCTTCAAAGTGTCTGGTATTCAAAAGCAATCTGTGAAAGATAAACTCCAGAGTTCGTAGTAGGTGGTTTTCAACATATTTTTTTTTCCAAAAGGAAATAAACCACAATAAATTACTGCCTTTCAGGGAGCTTTTTAGTATTTAGTTATTGAGTGCTTTGATTCAGACAAGTAGCTAAACCCCTCTTAGAGTTATAACAGAAAAATTAGATTAAGCATTTTGATTTGACTGCTGTTAAAAATGTTTGTGGTTCTCGATTTCTTTTAGAAGCTATAGGAAGTGTTAAACCGACCGTTGTTAAAATGATTTCTTTGTAGTACATTTTAGTTTACTATTAGAGAAAATAAGGGATTTGAGCATAGTTTCCTCATGAAGTTGTAGTTAGTCAGCAGTGCTAATGTGACAGCAAAGAGATAATAAAAAGTGACATTTTGTCAGCTCCCACCAAATTTGTATTATTTTCAGATGAAAGCATAAGGAAATGAATTTATTTTGTTGTTTCATTCTGATTTATTACTGTGCTTGACATTTTTTATGTGATCCTAATTGCACACTATCAACTAAGACAAAAATAATCACGTTTGGTAGGCACTAATGTGATTCCAAGCTTTCACCTTATATTAATTTGGTAGAAAAAGTATCAACAAAGTTAATTATTTTATTTAATGAGTGGGCTGCCCTGAAATGTCAGAATATCAGTTTCTGTTCACAGTAGCAGAATTCCTACTGAAGAGTGCTGTGTCAACAGTGTGTGGTTTTTTGCACACAGTCAGCTTGGCTCCTAGTAAAGCTCTCTGCTTCCCATTCGCTTCATGTTCCTTCACAGCGAGGCTGTTCATCGCTGCCTTAGTCAATAATACGAATCCTTCCTGCAAGCCTTAATGAAGCCTCTAATCTTTAATGACACGGAAATTTAGTGTGCTTTTCTAATGCTCCTCCGTTTAGTTGCCATTATTTGAAGAGTTCTTTCCCAAAGAGAGCTTTTAATTTTAGGACCACCTGGCTTTTTGCATGTGTCTTTGGTTTCGTTGATGCGTAATGTGTCTTCAGTTGATGTCCTAGTAACAGCATAATGGTGTTGGTGGGTCTTGAAACTGAGATACTTAATACAGGCTTCTTTGTCTTGTCTGGGTGGTGACCCAGCTTCTGCTTTCTCACTGCCTAGGGAGAAGTAATCTTAGGAAAGAAAAAAGTTGTGAATGGAAAGTGTGTTACACAGATGGTTTGCTTATGAGTGCCCATTTGACAGGCTATGGGAAAAATATAGTTGAGGGACTTTATTTTCAGCTCTTCTAGGAATAACATGTATAACTTTTTAAACTTTTTACTTACTGTGTCAGAAAGAGCTTGTTTTTTGATAACTGACGAGTTACACATGGATTTATTTACTGTTTAGGCTGAGGTCAATATTTAATGTGTAAGCAGAGTGATAGTCTTGTAAATAAAATTCCATCATCTTTTTGGTTTGGGCTTTTTTTCTTTTTTTTTTTTACTGTTAAAAATACTGCAGGATATAGGCAGGTTAGGTGGAAAAGCTGTAAAAAAGGAGTTAGGTGGAGCATTTTTCAAAGGAGTGGGGCCATGTAGGTAGGATAGATTCCTCCCATCCATCCCTCCAAACATACTACTTTGCTATTGTAAATTGATGTGATGGTCCAGAGGGACAGCTAGAAATGCATTTGAACATTTGAAAGATAATAAGTAGGCTTCCAATGGCTTTTTCTCTGTGTGAGCCAGCATGGCCTTCTGTGCTTCAGAATGTAAATGAATTTGTGTCTGTTATCACAAATATATGGAATGGTGCATCTTTTAACCTGTTGCTTGCTCTATGTACTTAAAGCTCCAAACAAATAGCTCTAAGATTTGTACAGAAATAGTAAAATATATTAAAAAACAACAAATAAAATTTTCTTGAGCCTTTTTTATTATTGGAAAAAGCTAAGTAGTATTTTTTTAAAAAATCAGATTTTGGAAAAAAAACTTGCATAGCAAAGTTCAGCCCAATGGGGCATGCAGCTGTAAACAATCAGTGGTACTGGTGATGTGAAGTTCTGTGGTGTCTCTGCTGAATATCAAGGCGGCCTGTGAATTTTAAAAACATCTAGCAATGTGTCTTTCAAACTTAAAACAGAAACTAGTCAACAGCAGGGAGTATGTGACAGAAGTGTGTTCCTGTTTTGCTCTCAGGTGGATCTCAATTTCTGCTTCTGTTTTGTGGATTTGAATGCATTTTCCTAGGCGCTGTAGAAAAGGGAAGGCATCCTGGCAGCCCTTCTGCATCCTTGTTCAGAGCCTGTGGGTTTTTTTTAGTTGTGAAGACTGGAATTCAAAGTATTGGGAATTGGGAGTGACATCTTGGTGTTGTTGCCAGTATAGTGTTTTTGGGTACAGCTGGCTTGGTGGTCAAAGACGAGGAGACTGGTGGGAGCAAAGAAAGGCAAAGTGTTTGTGTGGGTGTGATCCTGACTTGGAGATTTGTGACATGGATGTTTTTCAGCTGGGGTGATGAACTATAAAGAGCAGTTTCTGTAATTTTACTTTTTCAAGATGTCAGTATTTTAGCTTATTAAGTGTAAAACAATGATGTAATAATTGCACTGTAGAGCTGAAAACATTCTTGAAGTTTACCTTTGAAGAAAGGTCCTGTAGCTGTGTCTGTTCCTTCATTTTAATTTGTCTACTCAACAGGCTTTATCATCACATAGAGCATGTAATTATAATGCTTCTAATAGTTAAGAAGAACTATAGGGAAAACAAACAGCAATATTTGCCGAAGTTACTTAAACTCAAAAATAAGCTTTTCATCTCTGTTATAACAGGAAAACTTCAAAGCACAAAACTGTGACAGTGTTTTTCTGTGTGAATCGTATTTGTGCAACTGCTCTTGATAGTTCAGAACAAAACAAATTTCTGCATGAAATTTTCTGTAGAAAAAACCCCCAAAACAAAAGTGTTCCTTTTTATTCATGTAAGGTCCTTTTTGTCCCCTAAGTCTCGGCAGTTTCTTAGAGGGGGCTGGTTTTTTTTTTTAATTTCTAAAAAATTTTTTAAATTAAAAAAAAATTTTTTTTTTTGGAGCAATTAACAGAGGCAGAGAAAAATTAACGTACTCTTGCTGTCTGAACAGTGGGATGTCTCCCACATGTACCTGTTGATGTGATAAAGCTCCTTGTTTCGCACTGGTGTATATACACTGCAATCCTTGAGATGCAGAATAGTTTTGAATAGTGTTCTTTTAGTTTAAGGTGACCAGAAAATCTTAATTTAGCTAAAACATTGCTTCATATGTAATTTTGGGATTCCATTTGTGGTGTCTCCTGTGTGTTTTGTGAAGTAGCTAATGAACTGGACGTACATGTAAGTTGATGGCATCCTCTCTTCATGGTTATGACCATCACCTTTCTAGATCTTCTCCCTGCCTTATCTTTTCAAGTGTAAGATCCAAGCAACTTTCTCTGTAAAATACAGTGGATTATTTTACTTAGATCCACAGTTCATTTTTATTTTCGAACATTAAGTATATTTTTGAGCCTTTTCTCTCTTCTGTATTTATATAATGGGGAGAAGGGTTTTGTTTTTTGTTTTTGTTTTTTTTTTAAAGTGAATAATCAGTGCTAAGTAGTTCCTTCACAAATTTCTCCATACTACTTCCAGCTTACAATTTTGAATTATGCAAAGATTTTTGTCATCTCTGATAAACTGCTGGAAAAGAGGACTTGTAAAAATCATGTATTGTACTTGTTTTCTGTTCATCTTATGAAAAGCATATGTAATTAAAAAAGAAATTGAAAGATTGTCAGTTAAATTGTTAATTCATAGCACTTTTTACCTGTAATATCTTTTTGGTATACTAACTCATATTTGTCATGTTCACTTAATCACGTGATGTGTTAAATATGTATCATCATACTTCGTGAGAAATCGTATTGGCTGAGTCTGTCATTTCAGTGAACAAAGAATAAAAGATCAAATGAGTAATTTAACCAAAACCACTATGGACTGTAATTTATTTAAAGGTTCACTGATTTCTGTCCTAGATTATTTGCTTCATTGAGACGAATAGTAGAAGTCTTAGGTTTAGAAATTTTTTTTTCCTTCACCAATTCCCAGGTTCCCCTCTCTTTCATGAATGAAATATATTTGTTTTGATATGAAACAGCTCTAGATTATATTAAAAATCACATTGTTTTATGGTGTAGAGTGTATTCTTGATTTCATCATCCCATTTAGATGCAGGGTCTGCTCTTAGGTCTTCCAGACTCAACAGTGCAATGGATGGGACAAACATTTTTGGTGGTAGAAGTCTGTACTTATGCAAGAATAGTTCTCAGTTTGCATTCTGTCATTAAATAACCTGAACATATTTGAGTGTTTTTTAATTCAAATAGCTGTCAGATATATTTACGTATTTCCTGTTTGCTCTCTGATAATGTGATTATTTCATTTAGGGATTCATATAATGAGGCTTTTATTATGGCCAGTGACCCCTTGGAAGGCTTTCATGAAGTGAACCTCGCCTCGCCTACTACACCAGATCTTCTTGGAGTAAATGAGCCAGGGACTCAGGAACAAACTACCTCACCCAGTGTAATCTACCGACCACATCCTTCTGTTGTGTCCTCCACACCAATCCAACCCAATGCATTAAATGTGTCTGACCTTCCTACACAACCTGTTTATTCATCTCCCAGACAACTGAATTGTGGAGAAGTATCAGGTGTCAGGTAAATTCCATGTGCCTGTTCATTTAAATTGTTCATGTGTGTTGCATATGAACTTTTCGCTTCATTAAAAATATGATTTTAATATTATTTACCATGTTGTAATATTAAATTGTGTCCATAATTATATATTCAGCATCATTACTGCCATTTCTAAAATACTTACTCTTAATGTATTGTATAAATAAAAAATATATCACTTTCTTTACAGCATCAATGTTACCGACGCTGTGCTTTGTTCTACCTCTGGACCCCAGAGTGGGTCATTCAATCACAGTAATGCCAGGAAGGAGAGCAATAACGTAGACAGAGAGTTTTTGCAGGGCGCTACAGTAGCAGATGTTGCTGAAGGAAATGAAGATATTTTTGGGTTGAGTACAGACAGTTTATCTCACTTACGGAGCCCATCTGTACTGGAAGTAAGAGAAAAGGGCTATGAACGATTGAAAGAAGAACTTGCAAAAGCTCAGAGGGTAAGGTTCGTTGTCTTGTTTTCTCCTGCTTTGTCTCTGTTCAAAGTGTTTCAAGTATTGCAGAATGATAGATGGGCCAGAAGGTGCACTTGAAGTCTACTCATTTCTTGTAGATTTATTATGATGTAATTATTTAATGTAAAATTTTCTAAGTGCAATGATGATGTCTTAGAATTATTCTTTGATAATGTGTTTTTTCCTAGTGCTCCTGCTGCTACTTAACCATGGAAGCTTTTGCTGCAATATCTGGTTAAACACACTCTCTTTTTGAAATGTAGGCTTTCCTTCACTCTGACATTTGAGAATAGGAATAATTTTCTGTCAGTCTGTTGTTACTGAATAAGTATTTATAGACGTTGATTATATACCTTTTGAATCTTCTTTCCTCTAGAGTTTAAAAGTGTAGCATGTGTCATGGAATCTATAAATGCTTTAGAAACAGGGGTGTTTCATAGGGGAATGCCTGCATAGGAAAGAAGCAGTAAAAATGTCTCTGGTGTTCTTTAGAGTACTGTTACACCACACTTCAAATTCAATATGGATACCTTTGAAGACACTGTGTCTCAATTCATTAATATTTGTAAAGCGCTTTGTCTTGTTTGGATGGATGGTGCTATATAAATGCAAAGCCATTATTTATCATTTTAACATTTCTCTGTGCTTAAGTTTTTGAGTAGATTTTGTGCTATTTGTATCTGCCCTTTCTTCTCTAGGTGATTTCATTCTTGTTTAGGTTTAAGCTCATCTTGTGTTTGAACTTGCTGCCCTCTGTTTGCTGCCTCATACTGTTGGATGCAGTCATCATTACTGTCATAGTGAATCTTAACTATGGATTTGGACATTGCTTCTCCTGTCTATTGTTTTATTGCTGAGTAGTGGCTTCCTTTGCTAATGTGTGTGTTTGTATAGTTTTTTACTACTGAAAGAAAACATTAACCTGAGTAAACTTGAGGACCTTGCATGTGAATATATAATCCTAGCAGTTAAACTTGGAACCCTAGAAAATAAGAACAAATTATCATTTAAACTTTAGAAAAACATATCTTTACAGTATACCAAATTACAGCTCATGTACTTGAAAACCACAACTTGGATCTGCTACTGGTAGCTTGGAATGATCTGAAAAATCTTATTCCAGTGTATACCACTTTGTCTCCTAAAGATTGAAATGTTTCCTTTTTCACTCTGAAATTTGTTAAGGCTGTTCTTAAGGAAATGGCATGAAGGCTGCTAGGACATACTTAACTGCATGTTATGTGTTTTCAGACTCTCTGTGTGGTCTTAATAAAAGCAGTTGAGCACTAACTTGAGGCAGTTGATGTCAAAATTCTTGCTAATTCTCAGCTCCTCGTGTGATTCTTACCAGTGTTACACTGGCGGGGTAACTTAGTTTGTCTGCTTGTCTTTCTAAACTTGCAGTGTTTCACAATTGTATCGTCACCTCAGTAGTCTGTACAGACTGTACAGCAATAAACCCTGTTCCTTCCATTATACCCACTTTCTTCCTCTTCCTGCATGAGGGCTGTTTTTTTCTATCCCTAATTCATCTCTGGTATCTTTCTTCCAAAACTCGTAGCTGTTCACACAGTGCTGTATCCTCTCTGTGATACTCTCATATCATGCAATCTTTAAACTTTTGTTTCCAAGCATATTCACTTTTGTTAATGAGTATTCAGTTCAAACCCTGTAGGGATGTAATGATAGGTAGTGTCTTTGTATAACTGGTTGTCTTTTGTGTAATGGCTTTAAATTCTCTGTAGTTCTCTGTACTGGTTACTAGTGAGAAAAATGAGAATTACAATTTGCACTTGAATTTTGTGAGCTCATTGAGCCTGGAAACTTTACAGGCTACAGAGAGTGAACAAAGTAAATACAAATTTGCTCTTTTGCATTTTGCGTTTGTTCCAAATTTCCTACCCAAACTGTGTGCTATTATACTATACATTGAGTGATTTGAAGTTGTTGCAGTTGTGATCAGAAAGGGAACTAGAAAGGAAGTGGGATCCGCTTATTTTTTTTCATGACTTTGCTTGGCGTTCAACTTTTTTCTTAATGTGCTGTCAGGTTTTTTTACATTAGATAATGTATGTATGACGTATAATGGTTAGACATTTCAATATCATTCCTGAATAAATTATTCAGTAATAGAATAAGTATTATTTTATTTTTTTGCTGCTTTGTGTGCCTTGTATTTCTTAAGACTACAGACTTCTCAAAATGAACGGCATTGCCGACAAAACAGTTAAAAATGTCTTTCAAAAATTTGTTTCTTGGTGAGAGAAAAAGACACTTTCTACTTCAATCTAGATCAGCTGCAGCATCAAATCATGTCGTAAGATTGGGAGAAAGGTTGGGTCAGAGGTTAACAGCAGTGCTGAACTCTGTACTAACGGGGCATATAAGATTTTACATACTTTTGCCTTAAAATTGTCCCTTAATTAAAATGATAGATTTTTTTTTCAATCTTTGAGACCATTCAGATAATTTTTTCACTGAAGTTTTAATTCCTGGCTATATTCTGAAGGTGGAGATGGGTACTGTTTGCTTTAGATCATCTGAACCCTTCTTGTTTCACTAATCTAAAGTAGCATCAGGGAAATTGAGAAGGTGTTAAAAGGCTTAGTGATTGTAATGCCTGGGACCTTATGTCCTCACGTCTCTATGTGTTTGTATTTTCTCTGCCATGTTTGGATTGAGCTCTCTCGCTGTGGTTATTGAAGATAGGTCAACTGCATGTAGATAACCTCTGAGAGAATAGTGATAGTATTTTGATATATGGTATTTCTTGATATACAAATTTATTGGAGTCCTTGCAAAGGAATACCTTTTACTTTTCATCTTAGTTAGCCAGCATACTTGCATGTGTTTTGGATAGTTTACCTGTGGTTCTGAGCTTTAGCAGTTCATAGTCATGTTTTCCTTGAATTTTTGTGTGATTTGGCCCAAAGTTATTTCCTTGTCAAACAAATTGATGTTTTACCCCTCTTTGACGAGGAAAGAACAGTCTACCAGAGGTGATCATAACGAGATATTTGGTTTCCATGATTCCCATGGAATTTAGAGTAAGATCTGTACTCTTGTTAGTAACAAGTAAAACCATGTTTGACTTTTTGTAGTAAAATGTGAATTAATTTTATTTTCCTAGTAAAATAAAATTGATTTTTTTCCCCCATTGATACAGTAATTCTTGTGAACGAGGTGACAGCATAGAATGTGGTACTGTCAATTTCAACATAGTTTGAGAGCCTGGTTCTCAGATTTAGATTTTTATTTCAAAGGCTTCAATTTCAATATGCATTCTTCATCTCAGAAACAAACTGAGTGTTATAATTTGATCTCATGTCTTCAGATCTGCAGTAAAACATGATACTTTAAAACTCTGCATGGATTAATAATAAACAGGTTCACAATAACTCTCCAGGAATACCAGTAGTACTATACAGTACATTCAGCATTTTAAAATTTCTGTTCTTTTAAGTTAACAAACAATAAAAATGAAGTTGCTTTAGAACGGTACTGAAGAGTATGCTTTCAGTCTTTTCAAAAATCAAATTGCAGTTGAATTGTAAGCTACAGGCTTGTGATTGTTAAAGATGCATTGATACTCTGAAGGTGTTTTAGCAGTTCTTGGCTGTCTTTGATGAAAGTTTCCACATTTCTTATGCTGTCACAGTGTACTGTAGGCAGAGAAATTTTCTCAGGCGAATAGAAGACTACATGAAAGCAAAATAGAACCATCTTCACCCACACCATAAGATAATTCGATAGTTTGTTAAATGCTGTTAACTTTGAAAAGATATTCTGGATCTTCTATCACATTAAACACCCTTGTGAATCTAGTTACAAAGGACTGATTTTTATGTAGCTTGTTTAACTTGTGTGCTGAGTGAAGACCAGTCAAATAGGAGTGCGTTTAATAGAAATACTTTCTTGACAACTTCAGAATTCAGCAGTATCCCACAGAGTTTTGGTGGTATCTGTAGAAAATGTTCCTTCCTTGGTATTATGCATCTAGTTCTGACTTGGTTAAATTGCTGAGCTAGATGTAGAATGATTTGCTTTCTAGAATGTAAAGTGTGAATGGTTTTGAAGCAGTAATTTGCATTTCTTATCTCACTGGTTCTTTTTAAAGACCCACTCTGTAGTCTGAGAAGATCAAAGAGAAATAAACAACAATATGACTCTTTGATACAGATTTTTTTTTAACTGTAAGGTTTTTCTCCCCCATGCAAGTTAATTTTTTTTCTTGCCTTCTGTGTTTTTGTAGTGTGCTGTATAATAGTTCCTCATTTTCATGTAGTTTTTCAGAACAGTACTGTGTCAAGGATTGCAGCATGAATGGTTAGTCTAGCAGACACAGTTGTCTTTTGTGCTTCTTCATTTGGTATGGCTGGGAAGTCTCCAGTAATGCCTTTAAGACACAGGCAGTAGTAGTAATGTTTCTAATAACTGTTAAGCTTTTTGCTTTGGGCACTCTATTTCTGCCCTGCCTGAAAAAACCTGAGCTTAAATTTGCTTGACAAAAATAAGGTCTTACATTATGCTTCTCCTGAATCATGTCGTGGAAACTTGCCCAGTGTTTTGACAAATCCAGCTAAGCAGCCATGCATAGTAGACTGCCTGATGTTGTCTTTCTGTTTTCGTTAAGAAACTTTACTCATCTGCCTAAATTTTTAGCTAATCTCTTGTAATCTTTCCAGTTGCAGGCAAAATGTAACTGTTTTATGTAAATAGTCTATTGGCAGTGGTAGGTAAACCTGGGGTAGTTTTACTTTCATTGTTAGTTTGACAACTCTTGACCTGAGTATTACTATAATCTCCTTTTAAGATGTATTGATGCATATGTAGCATTGCCCTTACAAATCAGGGAAGTAAGCCAAAGGAAATGTTGGTGTTTCCTCTGCATTTATAGGAAAAATTTCAACATTTTTTGAGCTTTAAGCATTTTGCATCAGAATCTTCCATTTCCTGATTAAGAACCATACTTCATATGGGAAATACTTTAAACCAATACAAAATAATTAAATTTTGTTTCCTGCTTTTTTTTTTTTAACCTCTTTTCCCCCCCTTTTTTTTGGTAGTCCTTTCTCCTTCTCACACCTCCATCTGTAGCTATTTTCCTACTTTTTTTTTCTTCTTTTTAAGAAAGTGATAGGTCACTGTGTGCAGAATAGTAGCTAGTGAGATGTGAATGGAATGAGAAATACCATGTTTGGAAAAATCCCCATCATTCAAGTGGTACTTCAGAAAATAGTTGCATGTGGAAAGCAAAAAAATCCAAATAACAAACAAACTAGACTAGAAATCAATCAAAATGTTCAAAGTTAAAACCAAATAAAAGACAAGTGGAATAATGCCTTTGATACTAAATGATTCTAGAGGAGTCCCTAAACTTTCATCCAGTCTAGGAGCTGAAGTCAAACAGGACCCTTCACCTTACAGAAAAATCTATTGCCAATTTCATTGCAGAAATTGAGAGCAAGACCTAATACCAGCATGCTGCAAGGCATGATGCAGTTTCCCACGTTGTTGTATGCAGCATTACTTCCGTCATGAAGACTTTGGAAGAAATACTATCCACCTTCCAAAAACACAAGGGAAGCTGCCATTTGGGCCATTTTTATGACTCTCTTGTAACTGGCCACCCACAGTTTTCTGAAGGCAGCTGTTTTTTTACTGGCTCGTGGAGATTTTCAGAGCAAATCATTAATAGATTGTACTTTAAGTATTTAACCTACAAGTGACAGTCTTGGGTCTTCCATTTCAGGAATGATGGCAGTGTAATGCCTTTCTTGGCAGGGGGAAGAGGAAAAAGAGGAGATAGATGGGGATGAGAAGGGAGTTAGGGCCAAAAAAAAGTTTGAAAGGTCAGAATTGGCTACTTTTCTTTCTTTTACTTTATCTCTACATCCTCTTTCTGCAGGAGATACCAGGATTATGGATGTGGAAGGGGAGAAGAACTTTGTTTCAAAGTTCTTGTCAGCCTTTCTCTACTTCTCTGCAAATTACCCCACTTCATCCTCAGTATGGATGAGATTGAGCATATATAACTCTTATACTGCCAAGTCTGTGTTAAAATCTTACTGTAGAAATAGTTATGGTCAGACCTTCACTTAAATTTTAGTTGTGTAGGCACTAACATTTTGAATTTCATTAAGTTGCTTTGATTTTGTTAATCTGCATTAACAAGGGCAAGGATATAAATAAAGTATGATTCTGAAAACATTGCAAGGCGATATTTGGAAGGCAGAATTTAGAGTAACATATGTTTTAAGATCAGTTTAGAATTGCGGATTGTCCTGAGACAGTGGTTTTTGATTTTTTAAATTTATTTTTCATTTTTTACAAAGGATTACTTTAAGCATATTTTAAGGAATGGGTAGATGAACTGCTGTTCTGTCTGCCCCAGTAATTAATTTGATATATATTTTATGTGAATACAGCCTTTTATACTTTCAGGAAAAAAACTATTTTTTTACTTCAGAGTATTTTGGAAATGTGGGTGTTTAGCTTAGGTATACATTAGATTGGCCTGGTATAATACTGTACAGCAGGAAGAAACAGCTATATATGCATAGCATTAATTTAATTGTTTTTAGTGTTAAGATGGCTATTTTGAAAGGCTTTGTTTAGCAAAGGTTTTATACTCCTCTGATTTATTTGCTTTTATTTTTGTCCCCCTCTCTTGTGGTATTAGCTTTAAAAGGCCAAATTGCTACTCTAAGTCAGAATAAATAACTTTCAATTTTCCATAGGAGCTGAAGTTAAAAGATGAAGAATGTGAAAGGCTTTCTAAAGTGCGAGATCAACTTGGACAGGAATTGGAAGAACTTACAGCTAGTCTGTTTGAGGTTTGTTGGAGTCTTCGATGTGATATACTTAAGGGAAGCTGAGCCAGATGTTTTATATAGAACTAGTATATTGTATGCTGAATTTTTCTTCAATAAGCATATAAAGGGATTTGTGTCTTGAAGACTTGGGTGTGTTGAAGTAGAGGCTTAAGAGAAAGCAACAGACTTTTCACTTAGATGCAAGACACCTTATTGAGCTTGTCAATCTGCCTAGACACAAAATGAAGAAAATAAGGAAAATATATCAGAAAGCTTATTTTTTGGCATAACTATTTTGAGACAGCTTCTCTGTCTGACAACAAGGCTATCTAGATAAGAGCTAAATTTGGGGTTGCCATGGTGACTAAATAAAAAAAATAACGTAGTTCCAGATGAATGGAGGTTGCAAGTACATAACTTAACCATGCTTTCAGCTTCTGAATTTTGGGTCTGGCAGCATGCTACACCCACAGACTTCAAAAGAAACTTTAGTGCTGAGTGATGCACCAGGGTGAAACCTGGTAACCAAGTGAGAAGCCTGAACTTTAAGTGGGACCTTTGCATTTGAGGAAAAGGCAGTAGTGCCAGCAAAGAATGTGAGATTGTATTACACAGAAAAACAAATGCCAAATCCATAACTTGAAGGAGGATCAGTTCTCTTTTTATCTTAGGAATAGATATAGGAATGCTTTGGGCCTAAATTGTGGTATCTTTAACTGTCAGAATAAATTTGATAATCCATGGATAATTTATATGTTTACTAAATCGTAAGTATAGGCTTTCAGTGTATGCATAAAGATACGACATTAGGCGTGTTTTAGAAGCAATGTTTAAACCTATGATGTATAAAAGTGCTGTTAAATGTTTGAAAATACGGACATTCAAAAATCAAATTACAGACTGCTCTTGGGTTTTGTTTTTCATCCTGGTAGGGCAAGGTTACTTAAAATATTAAGTTCCTTTGTGTAAAAAAATAGAAGAGTGGAAGGGTATTTTTTAGCATAGATACGTGTGTATGGTGGGGGGGGGAGGAAAATGTTGGGTAGGTATTTTAACTGTGGAGGAATGAAAATAAAATTATCAGTGAAATTTTATATTTATGACATTGCGTTGCTTAGAACAATGTGCCAATTTGTTAAAAATATGTTTGAAATACAGTTCACTAGTTGTAATAGTTTGAGTTTGAATTGTCCAGACTGTTATAGGTATGTTACCTAAGTTTTCTTTTGTGATTTGATTTCACTAAGAGGCTCTAACGAGACACAGTGGTGAGGTTTATTGATTTTTTTGCCCTGGGATTTGCAGCCCTTGAATTCATGTTTAATTTTGAATCCCACTAATTTCAGCAGCCATATAAATGGATATACTAGGGCTTATAATATTGCATCCCAGTGGAGGATTGAGACTTGTTTTGCACAGCTGGGTGCATATATTACATTATTACACTGTAATAGCACAGTAATATGCTTTCAAAGGTGCATCACTAAGCAGAAACTGCATGGTCAATGTTAAATGTATTTGTACACATTGTATAAATGTGTATGTTCCCATTCTTGCATGTGTCTTGTTTCTTACGAGAATTTTACAAACCCATATTATACAACTGTGTTGTATGCCAGCGGGAGCCAGATCTTTTGGTATGGTATGATGATGTACAAACATTTTGTTTTATTTATATAGTGTCCAGATGTGCTAGGCGCTTTACAGATATGAAAAGGATCCTATCCCAAGTAATTTGGTTGGTGGCTCTGATATTTCGATTTTTGTTGTCTTCAGTAAGTACCACATGAGAACAGTAATTTGATCATAGATGCAAATTGCTGGATCAGAGCCTAAACAAATACATTATACAGACAAAAGGCTTTAGAGGTATGAGATAAAAGGATGTTTGAAAAACTCTCAGTCCCTTTATGCTTCCTTCTTTATTGGCTTAGCCTTGTTTCTTTACTTGGATTGTTTTTTTTAGTGCTTTTTCCATTCTACTTAAGAAATGTTTATTAAATGATGAACTGTTTTTATGCTGTTGTTTTGTCTGTTTTATTGATGGCAAGAATTTAGACTTCATAGTTGTTTGACTGGTTCCTTCATGCAGAAGTTTACAGTTGTCTAAAACTGGTTATTCTGGCTACAAGAAGGGAGAAGTTCTTTTGAATGTGCTCCTGTGCCTATGTTGCTTTTGTTTCTACTGGTTGAATATTTCTCTTGGGGGTCAAGGAACTTGTCAGCCACCGAAGTGTGACTGGAGCCTGGTGTTCATTACAGGTATTGTTCCTGCTGGAGGGGGCTGGGTGGAGTTGCTGAATTTCTGAATCTGGGCTCAGGACCAAGGAGAAACTTAGTGAGCCAATGATGAATCCAAATGATAGTTTTGTAGGGATTTTTTTTAAATGTAGCTGTTTCATTTCAGACTATTGCACAACTTAATATTCACAAGTAGTCTTCATCAAGCAAAAGTATGTCATTAGTTTTTGGATTTTTCATAAATTTGTGTGAAGCATTTACACTAGCTAAACATCTTTTATAGGAAGCACACAAAATGGTTAAAGAAGCAAATGTCAAACAAGCTGCAGCAGAAAAACAGTTAAAAGAAGCACAAGGAAAGGTGAGTTTTTTCCCAGCTTGTTTACTGTCTTTTCACATGGTTTTAAATCTCAAGTGTGAATCGTAAAGATGTAGATAGAGCATTACCTGTATACATTTTTAGGATATATACTCAGTTGTTTTGTGTTGCTTGACCTACTCTTAGGGAATGCCCATGGACACAGTGTTTCAGCATCATGTCAGCCAGCATGGTGCATAGGAAGCCAGTGTTACTACAATATGAAATTGCATAGGCATCTGTGTGTTAGTGCTGTTGGAAGATGAAGTTTTGATTTGAACGAAGATATCTGGAGATGTTGTTGATTGATTTAACATATTTATAAACTAATATATTTTTGTTTGTTAATTACTTTATTCCCCCCTGCCCTGTGAAGATTGATGTCCTCCAGGCTGAAGTAGCAGCATTGAAAACACTAGTACTGTCTACTTCACCAACATCTCCAACTAAGGAGTTCCAATCTGGTGGAAAAACTCCTTTTAAGAAAGGCCATGCAAGAAACAAGAGTACAAGCAGTGCTATGGGCGGCAGTCATCAGGACCTTACCATGATGCAGCCAATTGTAAAAGACTGTAAAGAGGTAAGGTACAAGAATTGTTCTCTTTTTCCTGATAAACTGACTTTATTGTTATTTTTACTCACAATAAATATAGTATATTTTAAAACTTCATTTAATGCTTACTGTCTTAGAGGTATTTTTCATTAATGAAAGAACTTTCCTTACATACCAATAGGTGTTGATTTTTCCAAGTCTTAGTTACCTTTAAGTCATTAAGGGAAGGTGAGATAAAATTTCAAATATTGGAGTTACACATGGTGATTAAAAAAACACAAACAATAAACTGAACAATATAACTGAATGATAAGTCCTGGTGGCTTTTTAATGAAGTCCATCACTAAAAGTTCATAAACTTTCATAAGCATTGTGTAAACTGTCATAGAAAAGAGGAAGAGTAATTTTATAGATCAGTAGTGGGTGAAAGAAGCCAGAGAAAAGAGGAAATCAGTAATTTATTAGAGAACAGGTGAAGAGTCTCTGGAATCCTGGGGGCTGTGTGTTTTTTTTGTTTGTTTGGGTTGCGGATTTTTTGTTTGTTTGTTTTTTTGGTTGGTTGGTTTGCTTTTTTTTAAAATCTACTTGTGTAACTGAAAATGGGGAAATAATGAGGTGAGATGTAGGTGCTTCAGTCCTTGGAATGGTACTAGCAAAAATTGACCAAAGAGTTGAGAAGGAGCTTACTTTAGGGGGTGGTTAGTAGAAAAGCAGATGAAATTCAAAAATCAATAAATGAGAAATGAGGCATCTAGGAAAAAAATGCAACTAGCAAGCTTGCAGTTGTGAACTTGGAAAGAGCTACATTTTGCTGGAAAAAAAACACAATGTCCTTGTTGATCATTGAAAACCCCATCTCAGTTTTCAGTGATGGTGAAAGACCTACAGAGACTTCGGAGTTCTTAGGAAAGGAATAAATAACAAAAGAAAAAGTATTATACTGCTGTATAAACATGTAGTAAAAATGTCTTTCTATACATGCAGCTGTGATGTATTCATCTCAGAAAAGACATTGTAAAAATACCAGGAAGTGTGACATAGATGGTCGAACCTAATGGAAAGATTTCTGTGTAGAGAGATACTTGAGGTAGAAGAAAAATCTCTGCAATCTCAGGTGACGTGGGGAGGATGAATGATGAACAGTTATTAATGAATTAATGAAAACTTTGGATGCTAAAAGGAAAATAATTTTTAGTTAGTGCAGAATGAAACTTTACTCATTGTCACAAGGAAGCAAGATTAAAAATATGTTAAAAGTAAAGTCATGCAAAGTGACAAAAGAAAAGTCAAGGTATATAGAAGATAAGTATGACATTTGGCTTACAAAACTTCTTTAGCTACAGACTGCTACAAGTTTTGAGGCTGTACATGAATACACATCACTCTCTTTCCTGTCAGATGTCTCTTGAGCCAGCTCTGTGGCTGGTGGCTATTGTCAGAGGGGTGGTATGCCAACTGGATCTTTAATGCAATTCAGGGTGGCCATTTTTATACTTCATTTTGCCAGTCATCATTAACTGCATTTGTACTAGACACCATTTTACTATAAACCTAGAAAATTAAGGCATCTTTCAGTTTGTGTTCCCTACTCAAAAAAAGAAAATCAGATGATTTACAACCTGTTTGCCCACTTTCAGTGGTATCCAGGATATTTTCCTTACTAAAACGGAATCCTTGTTGCCCTTCAGAAAAGTGGAGAAATCCAGTTACTTTGTAAGCATCACACCGAGGTCATGACTCAATGAAATTTTTAAGTGTTGTGTGAGAGTGAGAGATGGGAGAAATCTGTTTTGCCTCAGTTGCTCATGGAAAGAAGGTGATGATTGTGAAGGACATGCTGCAGAAGAACCAGTCTGCCTGACACTTTTCTTTAGTTCAGTCTCCCTTTTGTTGGCTGCATAAGGAGACGCTTCAAGGCTGCTCAGGGCTGCTGAACAGGTGACTTTTTCTTCCAGTCACAGCCCAGGAAATCACTAAGGAACACATGATGGGTTTTCCACCTACTGAGACTTGACTATTTTTATTTATCTTCTGAGCAGGAGTGTTTAATGGAATGTAGAATGGGGTGAAAAAAGCAAGACTGCCTTTGGCATGGTAGTTAGGACATTGTTTTAAGCAGGGGAGACATGCCTTCCCAGCTGTTCCTGTTAGCCAGTGCTTTGTGGTTTTGTTTACTGGTTTTATTTATAGTGAGTCTAAGGTAAATTTTTTTGCATTTCTGGGAGCTCGGGTCTGAAACCGTAGTTCTGTCCCCTCCTTGCTAGTTGTTCTTGCCACTGAGTTGTTACTCTTTGAATTTTATTCTTCGGATTTTGAGTGACTTGACTTCAAATGGGGATCAAGAGTACCCTTACTCAGGGCTACGTATTCGCCCTAAGCCAATAGCTTTGCACCCTTTTAGAGAGTCTGCCACCTAGAGCTTGTGTTTTGGAATGGAGCTGGGTGTAAATACAGATCAGCTCTTGGATTTCTTTGTGGAATGTAGACAGAGTCAGGAGTGGCTGGCTGTCCAGCCTAAATTGCAGTGGAGATAGAAAGGTGCCAACATCCCAGAGGAATATTTCCTAGCATGTGGTGATAACCTCTAGGATAAATAAACATGTCTAATGAATTTATATATTAAAAAGATTGAGATAAGCTTAACAGCTGCCTGGATATTAAGCAGACAGGTAGCATCCCCTCACCTGAAATGTTGTTTAATGCATCAATGTTGTTAAAAGAGCTGAGGTAGTTTGCTGAAGTAATATTTACTGTAATGAAAGCATAAAAAATTAAACTGGAATTATTATTACATTTGTATATTTAATTTCAGGTAATCAAAACTGGGATCTAGTGAAAGCATAAGTAAAGTTAGGGAGGAGATACATGTATATTACACATTGTAGATTGCAAAGGAAGAACACCAAGCTGACAAGTGGTCACTGAACAGTTTTTTTCAAGGCAGCTTCTTTATAAACTTTCGGTTTGGTTAAAACAGAGTAAATCTAGAAAATAACCAAGTAAATAAGAAATGCATCTTAATTTTTAGAATTCTAGAGTACAAATAAAAAATGGATGTTTTTCCTTCTGGTGTCTCTTGATTGTATTAATTTTAAAGCCAGACCTGAGATGAGTTTTAAGTTATGGGAAATGTTTCTTTAGGGAGCAAGTTACACCTATTGAATTTCATTTGTACAATGAAGTTGGTGGCTTAGCAACCAGAACACTTATGGATTAGCTTAATTAAGATAGTTATTCCTGATTGTACCTGAGCGTAATGCAAATAGCTCTAATGAAAAACAGATTTTCCAGTCTAATTTTTGTAGGTTACTTTTCAAGGAAAAAAAGAGAAAAGAAAAAGATTAAAGTTTAACCAAAAACCCCTTAAAGTGGTGAAAGAACTCCCCAGAGCATATATGTAAAAGAATGGCAAAGTGCTGAGAACTCAGAGAAGGGGTAATGCATAGGGAATGAAAAATAGATGGAGGTTAGTTCAAAGCAGCATGCTGATCTTTTAAATAGGATTAAAAATCAATTTTTTAGCATATGGTATTTCCCCATTTCATTATCTTATCTGTATTATTTATTTTTAATTGTACAAAATTTTGAATTCACATCCTGGCTTATCTTTCTCCTGCAGTGAACATTCTTTCTATTGTTTTAGGAGTATAGGTGTGCTGTAGTTCAAGAAAGGGATTTAGACAGTTGGAGGGGAAAAGGTGCTGAAGCAGAATGTCAAAACCAGTCTGAGGATGATGTTGCACTTGGGGAGCAGTATGGCGTTGCATATCCCTTTGGGATTGGCGTTTGTTTTATATGTTGGATTAGGAGCATGTGTCAGAAGCACTCAGCCTCACTCTGCTTGGTTTATGTCCTGCAGCAGTGCTGGAGCTCATGAATGAATTCTTGCTCAAGTAACCCTAAAGCAGATGATGTGCTCTGG
This sequence comes from Acanthornis magna, assembly GCA_036785705.1. Classification (NCBI taxonomy): domain Eukaryota; kingdom Metazoa; phylum Chordata; class Aves; order Passeriformes; family Acanthizidae; genus Acanthornis; species Acanthornis magna. The sequence continues at coordinate 31,486,459 of JAWUZG010000001.1, forward strand.
GAGCACCTCAGTGTGCTCTAGCTGTTAGTGGATATCAAGTCCATGGCTCAGGTTGCTCCATAATGCAGATAGATTTTTAATAGCAACCTAGTACCCATCTTTGGAGCACCACTATGGGTAGGTGCCATCCTACTGCTGACTGATCTCAGCATGGACATGACAAAATAAGGTGTTTTCAAAGCAAGTACAATTATCTTTTCCTAAAACAGTCCTAACATGATTTAATAGTTCATTTTAGCATTTTCTCTTTGACTAGGGGAGCTGTGGGGGGAGCAGGCTCATAAATCATTCCCAGCGAACATCCTTGCCTTTCTGTGGTAGGGAGGTGTAGGAGAGAGTTTGGGCAAAAAGATGAAAAATGAAGAATAACAGTGTACTTTTAATTGAGTTGTACATTGACTTCCTGGTTTTTTTTTTTTTTTAGTATATTTAGTGTGTTAGTCTATTTTCTTTCAGTGTTTGGGTAGCAGCGTGTTAGAGTCAGATGCAGTGTGAACATGTAAAATGTCTAGGATTGCAGTTGTTTTCTTTGAATTTCTCAGCATTTCTGCAACTTATATAAATGGAGGTGGAATAAAATGTTGTAATGAAGATGCATCAAGATGGAAGCTGTCTTCTGGCTCTTCCTAAGTTTCTCAAAGCTATCCTGTAAGCTTAGAAATGGGGGAAAGGTAATTAGCTTGTCCCTGGTGTAGTGGTAACTAGTAGATGCATTATCTCTGTGTATTGAAAATCATATGTTTTGATTTGCTTGAATTTACAGTCTTAGGGAAGTGGATTTAAGAAGGTATTTGTAGCTGAACCATGATAGCATTCTTTCACATTACAATAGAAAGCATTTTAATGCTTATTATTTACCTGTGGATATTTGCAAATGATAGACACTAGTGTGATAATTACATTACTAAAATATGAGAATCTTGTGTGTTCTAGGCTGACCTGTCTCTGTACAATGAATTCAGATCTTGGAAGGATGAGCCTACTATGGACAGAACATGTCCTTTCTTGGACAAAATTTATCGGGAAGATATTTTTCCATGCTTAACCTTCTCCAAAAGTGAGGTAATGGAAATGGTCTAAATGTGGTCACTGACGTCTTCTCCTTAAATATGTTACATGGAGCCAAAAGACTATTATATTGTTTTCAATATGAAGTTTAACAATTTTTGTTTCATTAGTGTTTAGCAATTTACAGTGAAGTGCTAAAGTCTGGTCTGGAGTATTGAAATATCCATTTTTTTTGGTCACTATTCTATTCTATTTATGCTCTTCCAGATACGGCCTTTTTAGGTCTACTTCTTCAAATGTTACTCCTATCCTTCAGAATCTGATGTTTTTAGGAATGGATGGAAGTTCTCTTTCTGATACTTCAAATACAGTGTAGAAGTCATGTTCTGTCTCTTGTTTATATAGGGGGCAGTAGAGGCCAATATATTTAAATTTTGTGGACTGGTTTTCTTTCATATCAGTCAAAGCAAACTGCAAGCACAGTCTGGGCCTTTTCTTGAAGAGATGTTTGAGTTACAAGAATTAGACTTTGGGATTTAAGATTCAACGGGGCAGTTTGTAAATATGTTTTTAGAGGAATCAAATTATGAGACTTTTTTCCATGTGTTATTCCCACACATTCTCCTGTACAGAGGAAAGCCTGGAGTTTCACCTGTCCTGGGAATAACATGGAACTGATTACAGATCCGACTGCTTCACATAGTTTTTGTTCTTAAGCAGCATTTACAGGCTGTAGTTGCAGTATCAGTCAGTAAGGAAAAGGGAACATATTCTTAGATGTTTAGTAAAATAAGAAATTTTGAAGTCCTAAGTATTGATGTTCTTTCCCAATAAAATTAAACACCTCGTGTAGAAAATCCTACATTTTCCTCATATTGTTTATCTGTTGTTTTCAGGAGGTGTTGTGTTCTTTTCCCATGCTTTTCATCTACTGTTACTTGCTGGCCATAGGCACTCCCAGTCTTTTAGTTAATTGTATACCAGTTCGTTATGGTTTGTATCCAGCATCTTATGAGCCTCTCCCACAAAAAAGTTTACTTGGTTACTATGGGAATTAAATTGCTTCTGCAGTACGTGTAACTAGGCCAACCTGTTGTTTTTTGCAGCAACTTAAATTTGGATTTTGTTCTTCAGTGGTAATATAATTGCTGTAGATTTGTATTGCCTCTTAAGGGAAGAACGAGGCTTCTAGCACTTGTCAGTTACACCATTTATTGTTTCCAGATGCCGTGTGTAGTGACCAACTTCTGTTTTCACTTGGCTATTGATAGGCTAGTGTGCAGTTAAACCAAACAATAAATTACACATGTATTGTGTTCTTGAATAATTGAAAATGCAGTTACCTGAATGGTTGAAGTATTACATTAACTCTCAGTAGCCTCTTGCGTGTATATGTAGTGTTTTGTGTTTCGGAGATGGCGGAGAGAGCATTCCATATGAACTACTTTAATAGTAACATTCTGGTTTTAAAAAAATTGAAGTACAATAGGAAAAATACCTTTATTACTCAGTAGGAAGGAACCTTGGCACAAAGTTATTTCATTAGTGACATAAGTTGCACCTTTTTTAAAACCAAGTAATGGCTGTTACTTGAAGCAGTGGTCTAGGGCAAGTGTTCAGTCCAACCAAGCAAAATGATCACATTTCCAGTGTCTAACAATTGTGTATAAAGACTGAACATAAAAAATGTGAGCTAAGTTGCACTTTAAGTAGACTAGTGTTTGAAAGTTGCAGCTGGCTTTTCTGTATTTGGTTCAGTCTTACTTGTTTGAACACCTTGCTAGAGCTGCCTTTAGCTGAAAACCAGTGACATAACATTTACTTGTTTTATTCAAGGTAAAGATGCATGCAGCATCATCTTGTATTTTTCATAGAACACAATAAAATTAGACCAATTTTTTAAAATAAAGTTTGTGCCATATTCAGTCTCTGACAAGAACACAGCATGTACAAAATGCATGTGCTATTTGGGTGTATGAGGAATGGCTGAAAATACGGTTAGAATTTTAAACATGTTTGACTGCATTCCTGGCTGTAAAGAAAGTTAGCTTGCCTCAGGGAAGGCAGGGTTATTTGGAGGGCAGAATTTAAACAGGAGCCTGGAAATGGGACCTCTTGCTCATGATGCAAGTGAAATCTTATTCGTAATATAATTTTTGTTTGGTGGGTTGATTTTTTTTTTTTTTCTGTGTTCTTAACTTTCCAGAAGAAGAATTATGTCACTGCTTTAAGGCAAGGGATGAAGCAGAGCTGTTTTTAACTGCTTTCTAAATTTCTCTTGCAGTTGGCCTCAGCTGTTCTGGAAGCTGTTGAAAACAACACTCTGAGCATTGAACCTGTTGGCTTGCAACCTGTTCGATTTGTGAAAGCTTCTGCAGTTGAATGTGGGGGACCAAAGTATGTTGAGCTAACACAGGGGGATAATCTTGACTCATTTGAGATCTCTTGGCTTGAGAAAACTGCTGTCAACTGATTACCTCAGTCAAATTTGTGTATCTTTCCTAAAATCTAAGACTTCAAGATTGTTGTTAAAAATTTTATAGGAAAGTAAGCTACTAATAAATGAAACTTCAACAAAACCTAATGTAGAACAAACCTTACCTTTTGGGGAGAGCTGTTTGCTTCACTTTTGATGCATTCAAAAGTGGAGTAACATTCACCTCTTTGGAGAAGACCATCTCAATACTTAAAACAGATGCTTTTCAGCTAGGGGCTCTCAGGTGGAAAGCGTCATGAAAGATATAGGTGTTGAAGTAGTACAGGCTGGGTTTCTGACATGTGGAGTACTCATGGCATAAAAGATTTAGGACATGTGTAGGACGCTGATAAAGGTAGCTGAAGTATTTGAGAAATATAGGGAGTTAATCCTCTGAATTTGAGCAGGAGGAATGTAAGTGAGAATGAAGATGAATGAGAGTTTGAACCTAAAGTAGGAAGTATGCTTGAATGACAGGAGGGTTATTTTAGAAATTCTGGAATGGTCCTAGAGGAATGTGAAGCAAGACCTGTTGTCAGGTACTGATATGAACATTGAAGTTAGGTGGGAGGGACTTGCCTGAGGCACTGGGGCTTTGATGATGTGGAGAAGGAAAGGGATTTGTAGGATGCCTTGGTGTATGTCAGAGTAAGAAAGCAGGGTCAATCTGGAGATTAATCTGGAGCCTTCCAAATTTTGACTTAAGACTTGACTTTTCTGTTGGAGATATTTTGGACAAGTTGACAATTTACTCTTAATATTTGATTTGAGAAAGCTCAATTTTACAATAGAAAACTTCCATCAAAATATTTTCCTCTGACTCTTAAGATTTTTTTTTCCTTTCTCATTGCCTTTGCTTTTTAATACTTGTTTTTCCTCTGAGTGGAAGAGAAACTACAATTAACACACCTCAAAATTCTTTATTTTCTCTTTAAAGAAGCTGTATAAAATGAAAATTGTGTTTTATGACAGTCTTTGATCCTTTCTAGGCTACAAAGTTTAAGCATTCAAATATTCTTCAACTTTCTCCTGCCTAGAATTAGAACACACACTTTTTGAGCTGAGGCAGCTTCTCATCAGACCAGTAACAGAGCTACTCAAGGGGTAGTGAATTCCTGTCCCAGATCTGCCACTGTGAGCTGTGTTCCATGAATGCAGTAGAGAATCTGGACAACCAGAAACTACTGGTTTAGTAGTCATGGGTCATTATAGAGCAATTGATAAATGGATTTAAAGTCGTTGTGGTTCAAGCAACTTCCCTACATCTTGATGTGATGAAGTACTTACCCAGAGAGAAGACTCAGTTGCGTAATTTGGAAATTTCTGGGGATTTTTAACCTGTTTTCTCCAGTGTAGGATAACTTTTAAATCAGAACTTAAAAAATCCTTAAATATTTGGCAAGACAGAGATTAACATTTTGAGATGACAATGCACAAGTTGTAATTTAGTTACTTTAGGTATATCAGAAGGTCAGGCAAATTCTTTTCTCCCTTTTCCAGCTCTTCTGTACCAACAAAAACTTCTGTGGTGCTGCTTGTAGATAAGTAATAGGTAAGGAATATGAAGTATTTAAGTGTAATTTGACAGCAGTTATGCTTTGCCTTATGTATTATTACTGGCACTGAATGGGAAACAGGTGTTCCAGTTTTCACTGAATCAGCGTGGCAGTTTCAGGTTTTTATTTTTACACAGTACAAAACACTTTTTTAATTGAAACCGTCTTCTTAAATGGGTAACATAATATAGACAAACTGAAAATAGACAATTACAAAAGCTAGAGTAATGTTTTGAAAGAAGTAATTTTGTTGTACATTTGTATGGGGGAACAGATGCATAAAAATGTGAGTAATAGCTCAAAGAGCATAGTAAGTAGTGGAGGACAGAGGACTGTGATAGTAGTACAGAAAGGTTCTTAATATGCAGACGTTACTGAATGGTGCCTGTGCTGATGTGTAGTAAGTGCTGCCATAACAAAAGACAGCTGGGTTTCCCCAGAAGATTCAAATAATTGTCCCCATGGGGAACAAAGCATGGAGCTGTGTGTGCTGTACAGCACGGAACTGTCACCAGCAGGAACCCTCAGCATTTAACTGCTGTGATGGAAGACAACATAGAGAAGGCAATTATGTAACCAGAAGTAAAAAAGAGTTTTATTTTCCTAGCATTGAAAGTTTTTCTTCTGACAAAAGCTAGACTGAAATTGCGATCCAGTTTGCTTCAGCTATTATGGGATTTCTTGTATCAGTGAACTGCTGTCAGTCCTCATAAATTGCTATGGAAAATTGTATACATGCTTCTATTTTCTCCTGTTTTACATGGTTCTGTGGACCAGCTGCTGGCAATTTAAAAAAGCGTATGAGCCACTGTTCAGAACCACAGAGGCTTAGTAATTTTTGTTTCACTTTTGAAAGGCAGCTTGTTCTTAGACTCCCTAATTTCATGAGGTAGAAATGGGTGAAAGAAGAACCAGCAGCTTTTAAAATTAATGAAACAGTGGTTACCATGACAACCCAATTCATCTGAGATTCTGTAATACAGACATTCCGAATAAATCAAATTCTTCTCATTTAAAAAAATTCATTCTTCTCCTAAATTGTTTTTTTTGGGGAACAATTTGTGGTGACTAATGACCTTTCCTGAATACTGCATAGTTGCAATACACCAGTATTACTATCACTTTCTGTATTGGTGATGGAAAGAATTACTACCAGACAGCCCATTTGCCTTTGTCGCAAAAGATTTTATACTCTGAATGTAAAATATTATTTCAGTTTGTGCATAAATGCAAAGCTGGATTTAAAATGCTTCTAAGAGGAGCTTCAGGGAATTGACTGCTCTTCTGAGGGGCTGATATTTTTTAAATGATGAAATACAATATCAAGTGGAACTTTAAAAAAAATCTGTTTAAATGTTGGCATCAACTGATAATTTAAAAAATGTTTATTTGACACATCAAGAGTTAATTAAAGAAATCCCACTGTGCCAGCGTTGTCAAGCCAACTTAAATTAGTGAATATGGAAGTGCATTCCCAAAGCTGAAGAAAGTTTTAGAATTCAAAAAAAGCATCATAATGCATAAGGCCTAATTAAATTAGGCCTTGTGAAACTAAAATAATTGACAACATAATGTAATAATTGCAGCTTGTAAAATGAAGGTAGAGATTCATCTATCTGTGCCAATATGAAGCAGTTACATTAACACCATAAACATATGCACGTGTTTCGACATTAATGTCAGATTTGTTTATTGAATCATGTGACCTTTATATTTGTAGGAAATGTGCTCTCAGTGGACAAAGTAAGTCATGCAAGCATAGAATCAAATTAGGAGATTCAAGCAGTTATTACTACATTTCTCCTTTCTGTCGTTATAGGGTAAGTAGATTTACTGTGATTTAATTTTGTGTAGTAGTTATTTAGCTATTTTTTCCATATCTTTATACAAAATTGTATTAACCATCGTTATTTTTATATGAGTTCAGATCACTTCTGTGTGCAACTTCTTTACATATATTCGATATATCCAGCAAGGACTGTTGAAGCAGCAAGATGGTGAGTAAAAAAACTCGTGTTTGACATACAGAAAGAGACATTTACTTAGTACTTGTGCCTAAAAGTTGCTATGTGTGCATAATAGCTGTGACTTGGCATTGCAGGAAAGCCATCAGTTCATAGTCATTGTTGTGATTTCAAGAATATGGTGATATTTCACTCTCCAATGAAGTTATTTTTTAAAACAACAAATTAAAATGCATTGATTTTTAGTCCATTAAAAAACCCTTTATACAGTAAGAAATGTTTAAAAAAAATCTAACTAGGGGAATTAGTCACAGTTTTTCCTCACAGCAGTCAAAAACCAAATCTCTCTCACAGAATATGGAGGTATTTTGGATGCAGAAAACTTCAGTTTGGTTTGATCTGGGCCATTTTTTCTTTAGCTTGATGTTCTGGCATGTCTTCTCATTTTGTGCAGTGACAACTGAGACAGCTGTTCTTGTCAGACTATTTTGTCAGGGGGAACTGGCAAGAAAGACAATATTTTGGGTTAAATTGCAAAACGTAAACAGGTAACCTTTTATATATACAGAAAACCTGTAATCGTTCATCTGAGTGCAGCTGAGAAATGAGATCATTGCAGTAGCATGGCAAAAATCTTGATTAGGGCTCTGGCTATAAATGTAACCTTGATCACCCTCCACCCCAAAAGAGAAATGTGTTTTTTACTGCCATTTCTTCAGGCTGTAGCCTGGGGAGGGTTCCCTACCTTTATTACCCAGTTGCTTTGGTCATGTCAGGATATCATATCCAGCAACTGTCTTTTTAAACTCTGTCTGCAGAGTAATTCAGAAATTTGCTTAACTGTGCTATGTGGTTTCAGTATGTCCATTAAAAAAATGATGTGTGAAAACACATGCCCTGTACACCTAGCTACTTAATTCTGGAATTAAAAAATATATTGCATGTTGGAGTCATAGTTTTGTCTTCATTTTCAAGACTATTTTACCTGTTTATAAAAGAAAAGGAAGATGATTTGATTGTGTTTAAACTGCACACAGTTGATTTAGTTGTATTTCCTGTCCAGGGCAGAGAATATTGCCAAACAGCTTTCAGTTAAAATTTTTTTTTTAAACAGGTCATATCACTTAGGCTCCCAGAAACACTGAGCACAGATAGTGGAAAAAGTGTCATTAGCCCTGTGTCAGTAGTAAATTGAAGTATTTGCTTTCACTGTGAAAATGTAAATTTTTTTTAGTTCAGTTGCGTTTTTGAAAGTAAAGTAAAACAGCATTGTAATGCTTATGGATGTCTGTGCATTTCATTATTCCAGTTTTCAAGTCTCTGTGGATGTGCTTCATCCAGAATTTGGCTAGAATTAGCCCCTCTTTGCTACCTCACCTATAGTCGTCTCTTCCTGATGTTTCCAAATTTCAAGAGCTCAGGATTTTAGCAACACGCAAATATTTTGTTTCCATCTCTAACCTGAAGTACTCCTGAGGTGATAGATAGACAGTTCCTTACAAAAAATAATGCTGTTAATTTTCAATGTCAAAGGATCGTGGAATTCACCAGAAATCCAGCTATTTCATACACTAAATTATGTTTAATAAAACCTTTAGATGGTGGTAATTTTTACTGATTTACTGGCATCACTGAAGATCTTAAAATGTGTTATTGAAGTTTTAATGTTGTTTATACTTACAAGGCTTTTACTTCGACCAAAAGGACCCGTGACGTTTCAACTAAAAATTGGTTACTTTGCTATTGAGATTAAAAAAAAAAATCTTAATTAATGTTTTTTTTACATCATATAATGAAATATTTTCAGCATTAACAGATTTATTCATTCTTTGCAGGAAGTTTGTAAAAAAACCTGGGTTTGGTGTTTCAGCTCAATTGTCATCTCTACCACTAAAACATAGAATTTGCATTTGTAACTTTATGTAAGGATTTCAACAATACCTTCACAAGAATGTAGGCACTCATCATAATTGTCTGCATAATGTGCTGCATTCCTTTCTACTAATGCACCATATAATTTTTAAGAGAGAGGTCACTTTTACAAAAGTGGTTTTTGAAATATGGTAGGGAAGACCTTGTACTTGTTTGGGTTAATTATATTTGTCAACATTCTACATCGGGATCTTGACTGCATGGAAATTTTGTCTTGAATAATTATATACTCCATGATTTTGGTTTGTATCGCTGTGATGTCTAGAATTTTAAGGTACACACTAGGCTAATCACGTTTAGGAAAATACAGATGAAATAAGAAAGAAGGGTCTTTCCTACCCAATTTATTCTTGCTGGCAGATTATTGTAGAAAAAAAAGGAGCAAGAACGATTGTAAATGGCAAAATTATAACAAAATTACAGATTCTTTGGTGAAACAATTCTTACTCAACAAGCTCTACTTTTTTCTTTTTGTAGTCATTTAGTTTTAGAGAAAATGAGTCAAAGGGCAGGGAAGCTTAAATAAGAATCTGCAATTAATTGAAGCTGACAAGAAGTACAGATATAGTTCTGTTCTGCATGAAAAAAAATCTAAAATCTGAGGAAATTTTTATAGGACTCTCATTTAGAATTTTTAGAATATATACTTGAACAAATTTTGTCATAACCAAGCATACACATAGCACATACACATATTAATGTTGGTTTTACCAGATATTTGTTATGAACTTTCCCTGAACTCATGTAGAGTAAGGCAACCTGAATACATCAATTGAAATAAAATGTGAATTTGGTATATTTAATAATATTTCTGTCTTTTTTAGTGGATCAGATGTTCTGGGAAGTTATGCAGCTGAGACGAGAGATGTCACTAGCAAAACTTGGCTATTACAAGGAAGAACTCTAAATCTTTTTACTCTTGCACATGCATGAACTTCATCGAATATACATAACTGAAATCGCTCAATCTTTTTTTGTCACTTGATATTTATTTCCACAAAGTGGGTCCAAGATCTTTCTCCTTTTGCAGATGGCACTAAGAAGTACTGTGATTGTTTTAAATTGATCTATGCTGTATATGCCTACATATAATACTTAGTTGAACAAATGTGGTAAGCATTTGCAGGTGTATTAGTGATTGTAATTTACATTTAAAAACAAAAGTTCTGATTAAAGTGTTAATCTGAAACAGTCTCTGTCTTCTGTTCTTTGTGATGCAGAATGATGTGAATCTCCCCAATAAGACACTCCAAAATGCAAAACAGATGTGATTTTATGAAGAGTGAATAAATGCCTGGTATTTTCTTCATTGTAGTGTTTAGGTACATGTATGTAGCTCTCTATGCATGTATGCCAGTACAGTTAATGGCTGGGAGAACTTGGAATTGTTTGAAGTGCTCCATTCCTATACTACGTATTTTAAAAAATATGTATGTAAGAAGAGAAACGCATATAGTAAAGAGTCACAGCACAATAAACCTGAGTATATTCTCTTTAAGGAAGGGTGCTTCTCAAATACGAAGGAACAATAAAATTATCTTGTTTGCTCTTTGGTTAGAAATCTGTTCTGACCCCTGTATGACTGCTAATAACTTTCTCTTTCCCTCTAATTTTCTTTCATTAGAATTTTTTCATTCCTTTAAAGTACTTGATTTTTTTCTCCCATTCTTCTGGGATTTCCAGTTTTCAATGTTTTATGCATCATTTTCCCCACTGTTGTTCTTGAAACTCAGAAATTTCCATTATGTGATTTCTTTAACATGCTGATGATAATTTCCATATAATGTTACATTTTGTGTGTGTGAAAAAACTGATGTCAGAGAATCCAAAAAAAGATCATGGCCTCTTAAGAAAGATGCTATTTCTGTTGGAAGTCTTTGGCACTTGAACTTCAAGTGGTCATTTTTTTCCAGGGTATTGTCTCAGCTGAAAGCAGACAGTTGATGAGGTTACAAGGGACATAGTTGTGAGTATGTACTAGACTTGCCCTTTTGGAAAATCATTAGATCTTAGTCCTGGCAGCCATTTATCACTTGCACGTAAGATTAAAGCTTTGGCAGGTAAACTGACAAACATTAGAAGGAGAGCTTATATAGTTGTGTTTTTAACAAGAAGCATCTCAGTGGATATACATGTGTTTGATGCTGAACAAAACCAACACTATTCATTATTGTCTTACTGTAGTGTTCTCCATTTTCATGAAAATAAATAGAATGAGCAGTGAAATTTAATACCATACTTGGGTTGTTTGTATATGCCTGAAAACACTTTGTAAGTGTTGGCTTTGACTGTTAAGGGCATTTCAATGTTAAGATAAAAACAAACAACTGAACCTAAATATTTCTAGTAATGGAGTATGTATGTTCAACCTGGGCTATTTTAGTACTGAGGGAATACTTTTATCAAATCTCCCCTCACTGGGTACTACTTGCTGTTGTAGAAACCTGGAATAATTCTACCAGCAATTGTTAAAGGATTGTTTATTCTTTCAATAATGCTAAGAAAGTCTGGCTTTACTCACTCCTAGAAAACAAGTTTATTGGTATTAACGTTTTATGTTAGGCTCATAAATGCATCCTAAATGCTTGTTAATCCTTAGTTTAAATAATGAGATAGAACTGTTTCCATGATTAGCTAACAGTAGGCAAATGGTGGCCAGTAGCTGTTGTTATTCTGACTTAATATGCTTTACAACAAAATCCTGTTGCTCATTTAAGCAGAGAGTAGGGTCCTTTATATACATGGTAGTGTCTGAAATGTATTGTGCTGAGGTGATTTTCTTGTATTAGGGATGACAAAGATGCACCCCATGTCGTACATCTCAGTAGTAATGACTGGCTCAATTTCATCAACATCTTGTAAATGCTGACCAGCTTCATGTGTCTTCATGTCCCTACTGCAAAATTCTTTTCTATATTTTTGATACGAGCTGTTTATCATGAGAAACCTCTGTAACTGTGAGTGCCCCAGGCTTGTAAGAATTGGACAACAGTTACTTGTCTGGTGGATATAATTACTTAAAAAAATGTCCTAATTCCAGACTTCATTCGAACTTTTGTTTATAACCAAATGCCTTTTTGAATTCTCCTGTTTGCTTAGTGGTGACAGAATGGGCAGTTTTCAGTGTTTAAGGATGAACTAAGAGAAAGTGGAGTGTGCTGCTAGGCTTAAAGGAGCTTTGTTCCATGTTCTGCTTTCCCATATGTTTTCCAATGTTACCTTAGACAAACAAGTTAATGTGTAATTTAGTTTTGTTAATAATAGTAACAACATGGAAGCTCTACTTCCCTACTAGTGATGGCTTTGCTCTTGCATTTCTGATAACTATTGCTTTCATCACTAGTTTTAATTACACGACCCGTGTGAAAGTACAAAGACAAGATAAGTATTTTTATTGCTCTATTTTTTACACATGTCTAATTACAGTTAGTACTGGGACCAAAGGTCCTTAAAATAAGAACATTAGACTTACTGACCAGATAGGACACACATCACCTTCATCTTGCCTCAAAAGCCGTGTTAGATTCTCCTTTACATGTAGTTTTAAGTCCTTTACATAAAGCCTAAGTATAGCCCTGGCTCTAGTTATGGAGGAATGAATTCAGCTGGGACAAAGACGTGATGTGTGCCTTGGCATGTTCATAATCATCTGGAAGAGAGTGCATTTGTCCCAGCGGGAGCTCTTCAAGCAGTAGGAAAGCAGAGCACTTCTACTGCCTTTTCATGGATGTGGTGGGAGAAAATGAGGCCTTGCAGCAGTTCTTTGAAGGTAAGAGAAGTTTCAAGAGAAGCCTTAACAATTTTTGGTGGCAGCAAAACCAGTAATTGTTTGGGGGTAATTGAGGAAGAAAGAAGGAAGAAAAAATGCCCTGAAATCCAAAGCTGTATTTACACTAAGTTATTATGGAAGACAATACCAGAATGTAATACTACAAATAGTACAGATGTTGCTGCAGTGCCTTTTTCATTGTACTCTGGCCAGAATACTAAAGGGAGGATTAACCCAGCTGAGCCTGCAGTGCTGGTGAGGTAATGGCCTTGAAGAAATACTGGGAATTGACTCAAGACTCATTGCAGTTTAACACTTCTGAAATCTTAGTGATTTTCATGTGGTGAGAGATCTCCCTTCTCAGTTTTAGCATGTCAGGTAAGGAGGGTTTCGTTTCCACTCGTACTCTTCTGAAATGGCCTGATTGTAATTGATAAAGAGGTAATTGTGTCAGTATCCTCAGGATCCTTCTGAGGAGTTAAACTTGGATATTTTTGCCTTTTGCCTGGGATCATCTGTCCTGCCTTTTTCTCCAAGACATTTTCTATTCAAGCTGGTCCAATTAGTTTCATAACTTTCTCTTACTACACTGTTCACTTTCTAATAGATTCCATAATAAAACTGCATTTTTTAGACTCTCTGATAATATGTTCAAAGGCTTTTTACTTTATTTTTTACTAAGTATTTTTTTCCCCTTCAGTTTGCACTTTGCTTTTTGTTTTGTTTTTAATAAAACAACCATTCTGTTCTAGGCTGCTTGTGTTGTATTTGTTTTCCATCTATTACCTGTGCAGGTATTCACTGATCTGAAAGTAACTTGGGAAACTACCTTTTCTGTTGTGATTTTCTTTTTCTCCCACTGCCCCTCTCGGCCTTGGTGAGAGGTGGCAATTGCAACTTTTAAGGTTTAATTTCAAATTAGGAAATTAAAAGTTCTCCAGCATTGATCGAGGAAATACGTTCAAGCCAAGAAATTTAAATTGGTGAGCTACGATCTAGCGGTGCTAGCCAGCAAATGTGTTGTTTATGGATGGTAGGAAATTCATACCATGTTCCTTAAGTTCAGTTTACATCATGGAGTTGAAAAGCTAACATACTTTTTTTGCTTTGCTTTCAGCAACATAGTATTTGTTTATATCAGGCTTTTTTCCCCAACTACTGCATTGCATAGATGTTAAATACTCAAAATAGTGAACATGAATTATATTAAAAAAAAGCTCAAATATTTTTAGGAATCCTCTTGAAAAACACAACATTCTAGGGAGTATAGGTTAGGTTCTGTTGACTTTTTTGACAATGATACTTTGATGGTAAAAGGCATTGCATAGATTTTAGCTGTATGAGCTCTTTAATGAGAATTACTATTTTTAATTATATATTATTACTTTAACTCTTTTTAGAAGCTGTTTCAGTAGTCTGCCAGTGTGAGGGGGAGAAACCCTATTGATTCCTTTTAATTACAGGGAGAACGAAACATCTTGGAATGCCACGTCTCTTCAGTAATGTGTGGTTCTGCTGTGTCACATTAGAATGTGACAAAGGTCTGCTAAGGCCATACAGCATGCAGTGATGCTGTTAGATGGCTGAATTCCATTATGTGGACATAGATACGTGTCAAGGCTGCAAGAGCTAATCATTCATTCAGCATGGAGTAGGCTTCTCTTGCTGTTATAAACCATAGGTAAGTCTGAAAAGGGAGCAAGCTGAAATAAAGAGGTGGTTAGCCCTCTTCAAGCATGGGTTATGTTTACTAAATGCAAAGCCAGCGCTAAGTGATGGCCTTTCTGCAGCTTGGCACAACAGCTTGTGGGCTGGCTTTATAGCTCCTCAATGAGGCAAGACCTCATGAAGGCAAGAGTCATAAACTGCTAGTGTTGATTTCGTAGTTTCTGTGATTAGTCATCACAGTGTTAGAACATTGTTTTTCAATGCTATTAAAAAGCTGAATCTTGTAATATCAAGTGGAGAGTGGTGCTACTGAGTGGCTCCTCAGTGGTTCAGTTTTGGGTTACAAACACATCAGCTGGCAGCTAAATGAATCTATAGATCTCATTTGTAGGATTATTTGAAATTCATGAACAAAAAGTATCCCCTCTACCCTTCGCTTTAGTTCTTCACAGTGCATTTTGATTTGACATTCACTAGTAAGATAAAGTCAAATCTGCAATATCTCAGACAGAGGGGACAGTCTGAAACATGATTTTTTTTCCTAAGGAAAGTGAGATAATGTTTGTTTTCCTCACAATCATTTATTTGAATAGTTGCTAGACCTTTTAGATTAGATATGACTCTGGTATTTGACCTTGGCTTTTTCTCATTCAAGTAAATGGCTTTTGTCTTGTGCAGCTGGGAAGTTCTCTTTTCTTTTTCTGTTTCATTTCACTTGCACATTAGAGATTTCATCTTTGATACAGGTTTTTTTCCTGTTTTTCCTGCTGAAATGAGTATTTATAATTAAAACATTTTGCATTTTAGAGTCAGTGAGTTCCTATTTGTCAAGGGAAGTCAGAGCTCCTGATTAGCTCTTCTGCTTGTGTGTGGCAGCACAATCTGTTCTTGCTGATATTATCAGTGGGTTGAGAGACCTGATGGAAGGTCAGCCTAGTTACACCGTTGAAGTCAGTTTTCTCTTTTGTTGTAAGGTACTTTAAAGTGTCGGAAATGCATGTGTTTTGTCTGTGCTGTCTGTGATCTAAAGAAATCTCTTCCTTAGTGGAATCACTACCGCTCTGTACACTCATGCTCCTGCATGGGTAGCGTAGAATATAGATTAGAATTTGTGGTTCAGAAATGAAGCCACTGAACAAACATGCCCTTAAAACACAAAACACTTAAATCCCCAAGGTGCCACCTACCATTTTAAGGATGAGGGATTGAAACAGTAATAAAAGATGAAATGAAAAATATAAAATATTGATGGTAAGATTTGTTTCTATAGAAAATGTTTCTTCAGGAAAAAAAGTCTATCTTAACACAAACTCACTCCTTACCATTTGGAGTTACAGGCCTTTCTGAAGTTGAATAATCTAGGCTGTGGTACTTCCTGGCTGGCTGCAGCACTGCCAGCTATAGGTGGTTTATCTTTAACTCTGTAGCTCTGCAGCTTCTGTCAATGACACTAGGTCTGTTCCAGTCAAAATGAACGGACTTCTGTGAGCACTTTAAATGGCAACCAGTTCTTGAAGTCCTTTAGCATGACAGAAGGGACTATAAGCCCCATAATTAATACTTATGTAAGTAAGTGTAAGTCAATGAGGTTCAGCTGTACTTTCCACTGAGCCTATATAGTGGAGCTCATAAAGTGCTGAAGCCTGTTTTTGTAAAAAAGATACTTTCATGGTAAAGTGTCTTTAGATCAAAATCAGTTACTAATTCTCAAGCAGAAACACATCCCTCAAGTTGCAAACGTTACGAATTTGTCGGTTCAGCAAGCAGATATTACTGAGCACTGACCGTGTTCTCTGTGCCATTTTTACACCCTGAGCTGTATCTAAGGATAGTTTCCTGTGTAGAGTAGCTGATGTTTTAGCAGTAATCTTATTACAGATAGCTGGACTTGGCTGGGAACTTCCAGGCATCCTCTTCTAATGACAGGAAATTATCAGTTTAGTATTGATTTTTAGTCAACACTCTTTCTCTCTCCCCCATCCTTTGCTTTGCATTTAGATACCACAGAAAAGGAGGCAGCCAATTTAAATGCAGATATATCTAAGGCCACATGAAAATGTTGGGAGAATTGATCAAGGTAGGCTTTTCAGGGATTGAGACTGTTGGTTACAGGACTACAGAGTCAAGCTGAGGAGCCAGGTGATGAGAGCCTCATGTCTGCCAAAGAGTAATTGCCAGACTAGGAGGCTGGAGTTCATACTACTCCTTGGGGGGCTGTGGCTGGGTATTAAGGACATGCTAGGTGAGAATGGACAGGGAAACAGAAGACAATGTACAACTGACAGGTTGTAGACTTGTGGACCAAACAATGGAAGTATCAAGCTTATGAAGAAAGAGAAAAATATATGCAGCCTGTGACTGCAGTGTCTGTTCTGCAAACATCTGTGTATGAACCCCCCACCACAGCACTGCCTTGGCCTTTCACCTTCATCTGTTTGTTGGGTAGCTGGTATTGCTCTGCACAGTGACACTGGAGTTGAATGTGTCACTCAGTGCAGACTCTTCCAGAGATGTCTGGGCACATTGCAGCGTGAACTGTGACCTGCAAGCAGAGATCCCCAAGCACAAGCTGATGACTGAGGCTTCTGACTCCACCCACACATCCTCCAGCAGCTCTTAGCCAGGCACATGGGTCTCTGCAGGAAGCTGTGTTCACAGAGGTCTCTCAGAGGTCTTGTCCTGCCACATACATGCAGTTCTCTGCTCTTACAAGCACCTAAAATCCAGATGATTGAATGGCTTGCATATTGCCCATATCTGTTAAGTACTTACTGTGGTCAAATGCCTGTGAAATGGATGCCACTATTTAAAATAAATTTGCATGTGATCCAACAAGTCCTTCTCTGCTGCAACAGATGCCAGTGCAAGCATGTGATGCCACTGACCTGGAAAGTACATTAACAAAGTTCTAAAGGGCAACAAAATGTACCAGCTGTTCCATGCACCTGCATCAAAAACATTTTTTAGTGGTGGCGTATCTTCTTCCTGGTGTGCTTCCTTCCTCTCCCAGCACTGCTTATTCTTTCATTCTCCTCCTCCCCATTTAACTGTTCATGCAAAGTGGAGAGATTAAGAAGGAATGATAGATATTTCTGTTGTCATCACTTAGCAGCAGAGCTGATCTCTGGACTGTGGCATGTCCTTTTGAAAGGCCTTGTCTGTGTTTGATTTACAGCTGCACTCTTTGATTCAAAAGAGCCTGGTCTTGGTCAAAATGAAGGATTCTTGGTTGTGTGGTACAGGAAAAACACTTTGTATTTGACCTCTGGCCTCAAGTTAGTAATAAAATCATATCATTCTGCATGAGGGTTAGGTGATTTCGACAGGAAGAACAGGTGGGGTAAAGTGATTGAATCATTTTCCTGTGGACTACATTAGTAAAAGGAGAAGGGTTTGTAATTTAAGGTAGGAGTACCCTACATTCAGAAGAATGAAAAGATGAGAATCTAACAGGTTTGAGGAAGGCTGCTAAGGAAAGCCAGGTTCTTTTGTACTCTAGCTGGTTTTGCAAAGTGATCTACTTCTTCTTCCGGACTTTGCGTGTTCTAATTTTGCTGAGGTAAGTTGGTGGGCTGCACCTATTGAATCTGTTCTCTGGTGTGCATGGGACATGTTTGTATACAACATCAATATATTGAGGTGCAAGGATCTATCAGTAGCACACCTGGAAGCTGCTATCCCCCAGTAAAAGGCAGTCAAAATTAAGCCTGCAGCACCAACAAAAAACCAATACCTAGATTATCTATGATCACAAAGCAATTTGGGAAATATTTATTAGCAATGTGAATTTATGTATTAAGACAGACGCATGAAGGAATTCCTGCGCAGGGTGGTGGATTTTTAGATTCTGCTTGCAGTTATGGCCTTCCTAAACACTGGATCAAGAAGGAACAGTATCAGACAAAGACGTCAGAGAAATAACTGTAGATATATTATGGTAAGACTTCATACTATGCAAGGTGTACAGTGAGAAGACAGCAAAGGCACCAAAGGCAGTGACTACTCCTCAGCTCAATGGCAGCCATCAACCTTTTGTGTTCTCAGACACTACCTGAGGGGACATGGTTAGTGTTAGACGCTAGGGCTGAGTCTCACAGCTCTGGATTTGTGGGCTGGTCCATTTTATCATGTGTGAAGTAGGACAGAGGCACTTGCAGGTTAAGCAGGAATGTCAAGGTCCTTACCTTGTTTGCATTCTGACTGGCCACACCTGTATTTGTGGAAGGCTTGCTGGTGAGGTGGGGAGCCTGCAAAGTAGGGCTGTATGGCTAGATTTTTTAGAGAGCTCCCGTTGACTTTCTACGAAAGTTGTTGTGAATTCTGGAAACTTTATGATCATAAAATCTGTTTATAGGCTTCAGTTACTAAGCAACAAAGGACAAAGTACTGAACCTTTCTATTTGCTAATACATTTATCATGTTAGTGGGCTGGTTTTTGCAGGCAGAATAAAAGGAAGCCACCAATTGAACATTTCTGAAGTTTTATTTGGTCTTTATTTAAACTCAGAAGGTGGATTTTTAAACAAAGTGTTTCAGAAACTCACTTGCAGTACTTGTGAGTACTAATGCAGAAAGTGTAAAACAATGTCTGAGCTTCCACCCAACAGACTGTTTTGACCTCAATGTAAAAGAGTTGGAAATTATCTCCAAGACACGTTTTCTCCGTTGCAGACTCGGATCCTTCATCCACCTGCTGTAGTAATTCACTGAAGCGTTAATGCCATGCATTCAGTGGTGTTTGCCCAGTGCTGCACTGTCATCTGCAGTGCCCCTGCACAACCTTAATTACTCTGCATTTCTCATCATACTTTTTCCCAGAGTGACTAAACCAGAAGCATAACCCATTTGTTACACATGAGACAGGACAGATTTGGTTTTCCTTTGTGTAGGAGCATGGGCAGCATTGCTTATTCTGAAACACTGACAATTTCCTCTGAATTTCTATCTTTTTTACTTTTAACTTTAGGGAAAGATGTCCATGGAGCCTTGGAAAATCCCATGGTGGATACAAGTATGTTGGAAGAATTCGTTAGTAGTGACGTAGAGTCTGGAACTTTGTAAGTATAATAGCAACATGTACTTCCTCTCCTTAGCCGAAGCTCTGGAATTGGTTTCATTGGTGTCATGATAAAATCTGAGTTTCAAGAGGATCGCGGCTCTCTTGGCATTGTTTCTTGATGCTGTGTAGGAAGACTTAGAAAAAATGAACTACAGACAGTACTGGAAATATGCTTGTCTTCTTCAACGGAACGAATGATAATGAAGTCTGAGCTGATTCACAGCGCTTGAGCTAATTGTGACATTAAACACAGAGCTGTTACTTTAACATTCCTGTAAGTGCTAGTTTACTGTTTATGCACAGAATAAGTGATAAAAGTGAGGCTACTGTAGAATACATTGAGAGAATAATGGAAATCTCCCACTTTGAAGGATGCAGAGTTACTGTTTTCACCCTAATACTTAATTCAGAGCAGAAACTGTTTGTCAATCTCTTTTCAGACTAACTTTAAAGCTATCAAAGGATACATAGCGCAAAGGTTTAAGGTCAAGGGTGGAAAATTATGTAATATAGATGTATCAAAGACTTAACCCCCAAATCTTTAATCTAGACAAGTGGCAGATGATTGTTGTTCAATGCAAAATGCTATTAATAGTTTAGTTTCTCTTGCCAAGAAGCAGAGCAAGAAGGGATGTTTTAAAAATAATTAAACATTGAGCCTGTTCATTCTGGACAGGCTCAGCAGCACATGTTTACTTACAGTGGGCTAAATAGGCTCCTACCTGCTCTAAATCGTGAATAATGAATTGGTTCTTTTTGCCCACACTATAAAAGTAAAGAAGAATGAAGAGGAGGTTGTATATTAATATCCGTAAACTTTATTTTTAGAGTGACTAAGTGTGTTTTAGGTTAACAAGATTATTGAACTCCTGTATGACAACTTTGAGAAGTTATTATTTTGCTTTTATACACAAAATATAGCAGAAATATAAATATATATATATATACTATTATGTAACTTAAATAAGTTAGATTTTATAGTTACAGTGCCACAAAGTACTTACATGCAAGAAAACCATCTGTAAAACTATTATGGGTTTGGAGGCTGAACAGGACTTTATACTAACACTACAGTCCTACTTTATTTTTTATGGGTTTAAGAACATTTACTGAATCATTAGATCTGTACAGGTCAAAATTATGAAGTATTTGTCTGCTGTGCAGACAAGTTGTGCAGAAACAGAATAGAATCCCATAAAGGAACTTATCAACACATGTCAAAGGAGAAAGATTTTAAAAGCCTCCGTATATGCTTAAAAAATGCAGAACACCATAATGTCAAGTGCAATGAAAAGGGTGCTGCTACCATCAAGGTCTTGTGTGTAACTTGAAATTTTCATTAAAGATCATCATGCATCAGAAAGGCCATCAGGATTACATTTATTCTTCTCTTACATCACATATGAAACACCATGTGATTTCATTGTCTTTTCCTACAGTAATACTTTCCACATCATCAGTGAAAGGAGAAAAAGGGTTGCCATGTCCTTTGCTAGGCAGGCATTTAATTGATATACTATGTTTGTAATATATAATAATTTGAACTACGGATTACTTTTTTTCCTTCAAAAAGCACAGTATCAGTTTCAGTAAAGTTCTTGGAGATATAACCATACTACCTCTGTACTTCATAAATATTTTCTCCTAGAAAGCCTCTGTCTCTGTATTTTACTAAAATACTCTAACTTAAAGCAGAAATCAAGTACCCAAGGCAATATGTGAAACCAGAATATGAACTGAATGTGTAGAAGGGAAGTTTTAGACCTTTATGGATGTATCTTTTAAAATTTTACGAGGCACACTTGGAATTCAGTGTGAATCAAATATCCCACAGGGAAAAGAACTTATTCAAAGTTGAAAACAAGGTTTAGATTGTAGTGATGGTATTTTAAAGCATCAGAGAACATATTCTGAAGGAAATTAAAGAATATTCCTTTTAAAATTTAATTTTAGAATTTATTTTAGAGAGGAGCCATGTGGTTGAAGCTAACCCAAGATGCAGGGCTGTGGATGTGACATGTTAGAAAACCAGTAGCAATATCATTAGGAAATGCACAAGCACATATCAAAAGTAATAGGCTGTAACCAGAAATGAAACAGCTCTCTCTAATGCTATCCAAACTCAGAAATAGAAATCCTGAAATAGAAACAATAGAATGAAAATTTTCCATTTATGCTTGAAAATATTTTCTCTGTGTGTGTGAATACGTCTTTTAAGAATATGAGGTGTCCCTTTAAGGAATTTTATTTTATTCAGCTTCTGTGAGAGCACTAAACTTTAGTAAGGGAGGTGTGTCTCATAAGATTTCTGTCATCGTTCCTCTGCTGTAGCATTTTTAGCCTAACATTCATCTTAAAACTTGCCTTTCATGTTGGGCTTCAGAGCAGTGTTTGAGCTGACAATTCATAGGAGTACTTGAAAGGATTGAGAATCCATTTCTTGAACCTCCATCTATTCCTAACGTAACAGAGGAGCCCTCTGTGTTTCCTTTAAATGGCAGCAAGATGGCATAGGATTTTCTTTTCCTTAAGAGAGATGAAGATGCTGCAGGTCTTTGACCTTTAATTTAGAGAGAATGGGGCTTAAATCCCTTGGGAGTCCCTATAGTCAGAGTCACTGGTGTGCCTGGAGGTAACTGAGGAGCCACCCACGGGAAGGAAGGAGGATTGAAGTAAGCAGGTTGT
Source organism: Acanthornis magna (assembly GCA_036785705.1). NCBI lineage: Eukaryota > Metazoa > Chordata > Aves > Passeriformes > Acanthizidae > Acanthornis > Acanthornis magna. The sequence goes on from JAWUZG010000001.1 coordinate 31,508,576, forward strand.
GAAGGGGGCATTTGGGCAAGAAGTGATGGGCATGGGGCCTTCCTGCACGGCAGAGAAGTGGAAGGCCACAGAAGATGATCTGGTGAAGTGTAAGTGGCATTGCTCCTGTGAGAAAGGGCAGCAAACATGGTGAGCAATGCTTTCTGAAGACCCTTGTCAATGGCCTGATGGTTCCCCTCCACTTGCTTTCAGCATTGGCTGTTGTTGTCCTCCATGTCTTGTTCCAGTGGAAATGAAAATCTTTTCTCATCCCTAGGCAAAGCCAGTTTCCAGACTCCCCACCTGACTCTGGATCAGAACCATGTTCCCCACCACAGCTACAAAGTAGGTGACATGAATTTGGCCTCTCCCAAGCTCATAGGAGAATCTCCAGCTCCTCTTCCTTGTTCTTATTTTCTTATCTGTTTATTGCCCTCAGCCCCATGGTGTCATGCTCTGTGGCCCAGTGGGCTGCAGCCTCTGCTCCCATGCCCATCTGCTGTGGCATCCAGCAAGATTCCCTGCGGCTTCGTGGAGACTTACTCTGACCCCAATGCCACGGGGCATCCCTGCACCATCGCCCAAGGCTGCTGCCTGAAGACACAAAATGCTGTGACTCCATGGAATCATTCTACATCCTCCAGCTGTTTGGGTTTTAATAATTCATACTTTCAGCCTAATGCATCTCAGATTCCTGGGTAAATGATACAGCTTTTATGCAAAGAATGAGACATGCAAAAAACAGTAGAGCTGGTTTAAGATTGGTTGTAAATCCCGGTGGGTGTAGGGTTTTCCACAGGATGGCAGTGTTTAGACATTTTTGAGATACTTGTGGTTGAGGGCTCTTTAAAACATCTTGAAGTTTAGATTGGAAGTAGGAATGGATTTCAATTTTAAAAACTATGGAAGGTTAATGAGCAATCAACAAGTTTTTCATAATTGGATTATAAAAATATTCAGGTGTTTTGCAATGCCTGTTGTAGACATTTGTGCATGGGGATCTTGTAAGTGTTCTAGCAAGTGACATAAGAGAAAAAAAGATTGTAGTATTTATGTAAGCGAGTGAATCAGTAATCACATACTACCTGCCACATTAACCAACCAGTGTGTTGTGAGTGCTCAATTATTTAAAATGCACTAGTATTTTAACATTAACTGGTAAAATACACTTGCCAGTGCAAGCATGCAACAGTAATACCAAGTAAGAAAGAACTGACATGGAGAAACCTTGGTTTGAGTACCTGCTGAGCCTGCCTGAGACCTGGAGTTTGGTGTGTTTTTCTCCCCCAATTCAGAAGGAGTGATCAGCTGTCAGGATCTTCTAGTTTACATTCTACAACATCAAAATTTTGGAATAAGGTTTTTTTCCTTTTGCACGAAGGAGCATTTTTTGAAATCTCTCTTTCACTGGGAAAGGAGAAAATTGCAACTGTTGTTTTTTGTCTAAGAATGAAAGTGCGTTCATGCTCAGTGTAGTACAATTACTTCAGATAAAAGCTGTGTTTTTAATGCAAATGTCAGGAAACTTAACCCCTGCCACTTTTGCACTGTATAAATTTTTAAATGAGATCTACTTCTTTATTCATATGAGATTAAAAAAGTGTTTTGGAAGGAAAAAATTAGATAAATCAGTTTAAAAAACCCAACAACAATTTCCTTCCCCAGCAAATCAGTATTTGGATGACAGTGCAGTTAAAATGAGATAATAGATACCTGGGTGTTCTTTTGTTATGAATTTGTAATATCAAATTTAAACTTATAAATGAGTAATGCAACATGTGTTTTTACAAAAGTATTTCTGCAGCATCAAGCAAAAAAAGGAAGCTCTCCCAATTGCTAGGACATGTCATTGATTCTCCAGTGCAGTTTCAGGATTACAGACAAGGTAAGTGTGTGAAGATGAAATTTAATGTTTTATGCCATAGACATGTGAATACTTGAAGAGCACAGCTCCTGCTGGCTCAGAAAAGATATTGGTGTTAATGGTCTGTCCTCCACTACCAGGTTTGGAGGAATTTACCATTTTGGAAACCAGGACCTATTCATATTTGGCAAAGAGAGAAGAGAACTAGAGGTTCCTGTTTCCTGAGGATTTTCTGGACATAGTATTCTGCCCTTTTCTATATGTGAACCTCCAGTATAGAGATGATAATGTATTTTGCTAACATTGCTTGGCACTAACTTGACTGAGCAAAGAAACCATTTTGGGTCAGCTTAACAGGGAATTAATGTGGTGGATGAGCAAAGAGATTGTGGTTTCCCATTATTATTACCTCCATTCCATGTTTTTTTCTACAAAGTGTATGCATGAGCAAGCTGGGTAAAAGCTGTATGTTCTTTCTCACCCCTTCCCCATATTGATTTGGTTCATTATTTTATCAAGATAAAAGTACTAAGCTTATACCAATGGATACAAAAAAATCTTACCAGGCATGCAAAGAAATTTATCAACTTCTGTGAAATGTGAGGCTATGAATGAACAGTTTGTGATGACCAGTTTATCTGAGGAATTTCACCCATGACTGTTGGTGAAAAATCTGAGAGTTGCTTGTTGTTTCTTCAGAGTGAGTTATTTGTCAGCATTATATCAATCTTTTAGAACACTTTTAATGAGTGGCAATCGGATTTAGTAGGTTGCTTTCCCTTGGTATCTTTTATTTAATCAGTGTTTCTTGGTTGTGTCTAGTCCTCTAAGTCAAGAACTGCTGAACAGAGAAGGCAAGCAGACATTTCTGTATCTGAAATTGCTATTGCTGTTTTTAATACTTAAAGATACAGCTTTGAAACAGACTTTCTTTGAGTGTCATTTGTAATAAAGTGTCACTGACACGTGCATTGGAAAAAGAACACAGACACCGGTGAAAATGGCATGGGGATCATTTAGAAGTGAGGTGTGAATTTCTTTACTGTGGTGTTTTTCTATCTATCTGTCTGTCTATCTATCTATCTATCTATCTATCTATCTATCTTTCTATCTATCTATCTATCTATCAATAAATCTATCTGTCTATCTATCTATCTATCTATCTATCTATCTATCTATCTATCTATTAATAAATCTATCTGTCTGTCTGTCTATCTGTCTATCTATCTGTCTATCTATCTATCTGTCTGTCTGTCTATCTATCTTTGCTGTATGTCAGAAGTGGGGACTTGTAAATGAAGCTTGGGCCTGAAGTGACTGTGAAGGCTCTGTCTCACTGTGCTGTCACTGGCTGTGGATGGATCTTAGTTACATGCTCAATGACATATTTTCTCCCATCCTTACTGCACTCTATTTATCTGTCTCTCTTCTCACATTCTCCTCTGTCTTCATAAAATGTATAAAATCTCAGAGAATTGTGGTTGACCCTGTCTGTCAAAAAATTCTCTAATGTATAGGCAGAAAGCAGTAAGCAGATCGACCAGATGTGGTGGTGAATGTGCTTGCTATTGGAAAACTGTGCCTCCTGCAGTATATTGTTCAATTCAAACCTGAAGTAGAGGGAATAGGAAACAAATGTAATTATTTTGCTTAATTGCTTCTTGCAGTGTTGCAGATGTACAGTAAAATTCTTAGCTTTCCTTCTTTTTTTTCCTTTTTTTTTTAATCCATCCTTTTGGAGAGAATAAAAAATAGGAAATGCTACTTGTGAAATATTTTGCAAATCAGAAAAGCTGAAAAATTTATTTTCTGGGGCAAGAGAATAGAACACAATCTTGTGGAATAACTGCAGAGTACAGGCACATTTAAATATATATGCTATGCATTTGTGATTTATATGTATGTGTATGTATGAAAATATATTAATAAAAATGTCTGTGCAGGATTTTTGGCTAGTCCCAAAAGAAATAGCTGAATTGTCACTATCTCTCTACAGCTACTGTAGAGGACTGTGCTGCTGAAATGCAAGAATATGACAGTGATGGACAGAATGCAGCTTTGGAAAAATGCTGTCAAGGTCTTAGGTGGCAACCATATCAAACTTCTCAGTGGAACAGCTTACTTAACTCCAATTATGAAAAACTGTAAGCATTGTTGTTTGCATTTGAAGAAAATTGGTTTCTTGTGGGTTTTTTTCCTTTATTATCTGTTCTTGTAGTTTTGTAGGAATAAATGATACATTTGCCATCCCTTGTTCTTACTGGAAATAAGAACAGAGGAGGAAATATAACAGGTATGATGAAATACAAACTTGCAGATGTATCAGATAAGCTGAACTTGAAGCACTAGTTGAAATTAATGCCAGGTTTTCTGATTTCCCTTCAGGGATTTAGGGGAAAAAGAAAATATAGTTAAGATACCTGTTTACTTTTGTTTATTTTGTCAAGTGCATGGGGGTAAGTAATTACTAAGCATATGGCACCTTTCCCTCTAGGTGCCTAAAATATTGAAGGAAAACATTAGAATCTACCTGTATTATTTCTGGGCTCATATAAGTTAAGTCTTAATAAATACAGATGTGTGTGTGACATGCAACTCTTTAGTCAAAGATTTAGAGTTTTCCTGTGTAAATCAAACTGTAAATAACTTTTTTTTTGGTCATATGATCTGGAAAAGATCATTCCAAATTCACTTTACATCCCTGATTTTCTCCATTTTAGTATTTATTGTGTGAACGCTTTTAACAAATTAACCCTTTTCTACAGCATCTGGTTAGTTCTAGCACTAGAACTAGTTAGTTCAGTTAGTTGTCACTGTTTCCACAGGACTTAGCACAGTAAATTTTAATGTTCCTCTAGCCCAGTCTGCCAAAACATCTCATGGGAGCTGGGTGTGTATCAGTGTCATTGCTGGACTCTGATGTCCCGTGTTTGCACGCAGTGTCATGGAGGCATTACACATCTTACTGTGTCCCACACAGCGCTTCATCTCAGGCATGGACATGACAAGAGAGCAGACCTTTGCTCTCCTTGGGAGCTGCATGGGCCCAGAAACCTCCAGCTGTGCTTGTGGTATGAATATTCACTTCAAATGGAAGTGGCTTCCAACTCCTGTTACATTTTCAGTCAATGACTACACGAGAGCTGTGTGCTGGTGGTGGGAGATTGCTCTCCTCCCACTACCTGGTTACTTGTTGGTTCCCATCCACCTAAAACTGAGGTTCCAGATTCACAGTTCTTTGTGGCTTGGGTCAATAAAGCCAATGTGATGCTGAACAATAAAGTATCCCAATATATGCTCTGTTGCCATTACTGTGGGAAGGGATTGAGATGTTGCCTGCAGAGGAAATCAGTGTTACTTTTAAGTGAGGTCGGTTACAGTGCTGCTGTTCCAAGATGCACTGTAATTACAGCACATTGCATAGATTTTCTGAGTAGTGGTCCTGTATTCTGTTGGCCTCAAAAGACTCACATGCTTCTCATTGCTTTGTGTCGATGGACTGATCCTGTGCCTTCAAATTGCTGCACCCACTTGAGGGGTGTTTCTCATGCTAATCATTATTTTCCATTTTATTCATACAGTATTTTAACCTCTTAGTTATTTCATTTTCACAACAAAAATGCCCTTAGCTGAGGTAGATTCATTAGAAATGTTATTCTACTATTAATTCTGCCCTTCACTGTGTCTTCTTGGCACCTTCTTGGCCCTTGTCTCATATTGGTGGTGCTCTGTCCCAAAGATGTCTGAGGACTTAAATTCTGAATAGAAAGAGGAATTTGAAACATATTTCAAGTATGGACATTTGTGTGACAGGGATACCCCTTGCTACCTAAAAGTTATTCCAAATTTTACTGTAGTGCTTGGTAAGACTCATCATTCTTTGTGCACAAAACCAAAAAATTTACAACTCTCAATTACTGTAAATTACATACTCAGAAAATTATAATATTAAATTATATATTATAATATTAAATGACTCTTTGGGAGTCATTGTTCTACATACTGCTACTTGGAGACATGGAAATTTGTGATTTTGCTTCTCAAGGTGCTTGCCTGTGTGTGTAGGCAAATAGTCTGAAATTGCATTAAGAATATTGGCTAATGAACTTGCTGTTCACCTAAATATGGAAAAATTAGTTCTTTCCCTACTATGAAGTATACACATTTCCTACATAAATAAAAGAAAAGATCCGCTGTAGGAAGAAACTGAAGAAGTTTTACTTCTTTAGTAATAGTGGTTTGAGGGGATGGTAGAACATTCATTATAATTTTAAATAAGAAATAACACGACTTAGTAGTTTTGAAGTAGTTACAAAGTAGTTTTCTCTTTTTTCCCTGTCCCAGATAATCAGTGGTTGTTTGAAAGGGGACTTCTGTTCATAATTTATAGAAAGATAATAAAGTCTGTATATTTCCTATAAAGTCTGTACATTTTGATTTTTTCAACTAATAATGGAAGACTTATGAAAAGCCATCTTCAGTAATTGTGTTAATGAGAGGTAGCATGAGACAAGATCATCATTATCAAACTTTCATTAGCAAGAAAAGCCAATGTCTATGTAAGAGAACCTTGCCATGTAGTGCTATTATTTCAGAATTATCCATCACTTAAATCAGAGGACTGGAAACACCGTTGGGATGGTGAGTTCATCATCTCTAATTGAAAGATCTTTTGATACCTTTCCTTGTTTATTGTGAATCGTAGAGACAGAATACTCTTGCTCTTTGGGTGACAAATTAGCCCTTTGAATAAATAAAATGGTTGCTTTAGCTGGAGTAGGAAAGACACATACAAAGGAGAGTTTTATAGCCAGACCAGAGGGTCGATACTGGTAGCTTCTCTTTTAGCTTAAGTAAAGCCTTATTTGAATCCCAGTAGCTTCTGCAGAAGCAGTTTGTGTAGGAATTTGTGAAAAAGTGGGGAGCCTTGCTGGCTCATTAGCTCGTTGTCTGCAGCACTCGCTGCAGACTGCTGTTTACGGCAGTGTTATAATGAATGACTGAATACACTAAAAGGTTGGTTTGTGCTCTTAGGTGCACAGAGTTTCTTTATATCAGATTTGTAAGTGAGGATTATGTAAGCCTCTCAGCCTCTGGTTTCCAAACATTTAATTTCAGACTAGAATTAGAGGACATTTTGCATGCATTTTCATTTTTACACCTTTGACAAGCTCAGAAGAAAATTCTGGTAGAACTGATGATTGTAAGGATGTATTTTGGGTCCAGTTTTGTCACTAAAAAACAGATGGAGTTTTGGACCACATTAAAAAAATAGGAACTCGAGATGTTGCTCAAGTATGTCAGTACTGAATGTTGCTATTCCTTCTCCTTGTTTTTGTAGACCTGCTGTAAGATAACACATTGGTACAGATAAAGGATTTAATTTTTCAACAGCAGATGATGCCTTTGTGTGCCAAAAGAAGAATCATTTCCAAATCACAGTTCATGTTAGAATTACTGGACATCCAAAATATGTCAAAAGTCAGCAGGGGAGGAAACCAATAGAAAAGTTTTACTTGAAAGCTTATGGAATTAAGGCAAGTGTGTCTCCTCTTTGAGATTATTACTTTTAATTATATATAGATGTAAATAATTGAACTCTTTTCTTAGAAATTTTTTGACCATGAACATGACCAAGAACCTACTTTATGTAGGTTCAGTTCTCATGTTGAATACCTGCATTTATGCTGTGGCATGGAATGAGCCAATAACAGTTTGGATTCAGAAAGCAATTTTTCTTTTGTAAATTATTGCATGACTTACTTTCCTTTTTCTGTTTCCCCTTTCAAATTGCCTCTGCAGAAGATTTGGTTCTTCAGACTAGATGTCAATTATCAATTGATCAGGAGTCAGCTCCTCTATTAATTTCTATGTAGTTCCATTAGGAGTTTTAGGCACAATTTGCCCATTAATTTCTATTTCAATTTTTATGCCTTTGAAAATTTAATGTTCTTGTAATTTTTGAAAATTAGTTTTCTTTCGTAGGTTGAAGATCCGAATCAAACAATTGCTATTGAACAGTCTCAGTCAGATCGAAGCAAAAAAACTTTTCATCCCATTAAGTAAGAATTTTGAGAAAATGATTCCATTTTATTTCAAGGTGTGTAATTGGTTTGAAATGTGAAGTAGCTGTTTCTTGAAAACTTACAGTAGCTCTAAGCCAGTTTTCTGATTTTTATCCAGATTTCATTGTGGGTGCACACATGGAATCACAGTAGTAATATATACCTGGTCACACTTCATGAAGGAAAATTTTCAGCAGCTTTACAGATGTGTTAAGTGTGTCTATCCAAGATATGTATATTCAGCTAGAAACACTCTTCTATGCTGCTTAGAGCTGTATGGCAGATGCATTTCCCCTCTTAAAAAATGTCAGAATGTTCCTGTCCTATGTGGGCATGAGATACATTCGCAGTGCTTTTTAAGAGGGAGTGCCTCTACTAGAAATATACATGCAGCATCTTCTTGGAACTCTGCCATTTTTGAGCATTTGACTCACTGGCAGAATCAATGTTTATTCTTTTGGCATGAGTTTCTTCTGTTGGAGCTGTTCTGTTGTCTATAAATAATTAAATAAGCCTTATAACACAAAGAGATAAGACAGAGATAAGTGTCAAGTTAGACAGGACAGTGCTGGGATTAAGGCTGCACTATATTATCACCTAAACTGAACTTTGAGCTTTGAAGAAGAGCTTGATTTTTACCAAACAGCCTCTCTCTTGACATTTTTCTTCCTTTTGCGTACTGACAAATAGATTATGTGTGTAGGTAAATTATTTCATGTGTGACTATTTGGTGAAGTCTAATTTTATCTATACAGACTCTTTTTATTATTTATCACTTACTGGAGGACTGCCTCCCTGTATTTGAGACATAGGTGTCTATCGCGTACTTCCAGATGTGCAAATTAGATGCAGATGAAAAGAAGGGCAAGCAGTAAGATCTATGAATCTTAATGTGAAAATTCAGGCCCAATAATAAGCAAGCAGCTATTAACACTGGCAAGCAGCAAATAGCCATCATATGGAACACATATGGTTTTATTATATTCAAGACTATCTACAAACAGACCAAGAAACATAAGACTCTTATTACTAAGAACAGTTTCCTACTGCTGGTGCTTTATCCTGTTTATTTCCTTGATATAGTCACTGGTTTTAATACATTTTTAGAAACCACAGTTACTGCATGTTTACTGGAGTTCCTCTGTTTTATTAATTTGTCAGTTTTTCTCAGAACTGTTTTAATGAGTTTGAGGCAATCTGGTTTGAGCAGTAGATCTCCAAATACTTACTTCCCTGATCTTGTTTCCTTTTCTATTTTAGAGTTGATCTGCCAGGGGACCAGATAACTAAAGTAATACTGGGAAGACTGCATTTCAGTGAAACAACGGCAAATAATATGAGAAAAAAGGGGAAACCTAATCCTGATCAGAGGTATTGCTGTAGCTAGTTGGCCTGTGTGTTAGAAGTAGAAAGAGATGGTCTACTTTGGAATAGAGCTAATGTTTATGAAAAATCTCAGTGCTATCAAATCTGTGTTTTTTTCCAAATTCTGTAATACTTGGTATGTGCTTAAAAGCCTCTTTCTCTACAATCACAGGATGATATGAGAATAAAAAAGCACCAAACTTCATCCTCATGGTTAGTGATAGTTTCAGGAAATCATAGCCAGGATAATGGCTGACAAAATCAGGAAGCCAAAAAACCCAAATAATTATAATTTTCTTCTGAGGCAGGAAAGGTTTTCATCTTTGAGGCTTTATTATTAAATTTGACAAAATTTCTGTATTCTTTGTTAATTTTCAGTGATTGTGGGGAACTGTAAGATCATATTTCTTAAGAGTGAAGGAAATACTTTTTCTTTTATATTGTAAAAAATACATTTTAAAAACATTGTCTTGTTACGTATCAATAATAACAGCTGTATTTAAAACATTTTTTTCTGTGAGAAGGCATTACTTCAACTATTGTCTTGATTAAATCAATTTCAAATTAGATACTTCATGCTGGTAGTTGGACTGTATGCTGTATCTCAGGATGAGATGTATTTATTATCTGCAAATGTCTCTGAAAAGATCATTGTGAGGGTAGGTACAAATCTATATTATTTTGTGTAAAAGTATTTACTGTTTTGATATTCATAGGAGGTTATGAGGGGTCATGATTCTTGGGCAAAAAAATTACCACTCACTCAAGATTGCATGTTGTATGAGCATGCTACCTTTTAATTATCAGAAATTAAAAGTGTTAAAAGTAGAGCTATAGAAAAACTTCAAAAGAAAGCTTGTTATGAGTTCCAGTAAAAAATATATTGATTTTTTCCAGTTTTTTTTTTTAAATTTGAGGTGAAACAATTTACTGCACTTGCCAGAAATTTTGTAAATGCTTTCATTGGCTAGAGTCTTCATTTTCCAAGGAGGATGAGAAAGAAAAAAAAAATAAGGAAAGAATGTCAAGAAGCTCTAGGAAGATTAAGAAGCATAGCTTTGTATTTCCAGTGTGTTTCCAGAGTGTCCCACCTCTCAGTTTGGTGGTAGTAATAAAGGTTTCAAATGAGAAAAAGGAAGAACAATCGCTTTTCCTCTTAACCGTTACTTTTCAGTTCCCTGATTCACAGAAAGTTTTTTTTTAGTACTCAGCTTTAGCCTACAGTTAGACTCAGAAAAGAGAAAAAAACCAGATCTGTAGTGTAAGGAGATATGGAGAATTAGGGTTAGGAGAGAGAGAAAACACAGAGCCCCAGCATGAGTGGGATTGCAAGGGGACTGCCAAGGGAAGGTGGGGGCTGCTGAAAGCTTTCAGTCCTGGCCCCTTTTTCATGGGATCTATAGGTGGTGAACTGGGCTTAGTCTAGAGTTATAGTTATTTCTAGGGTGAATATTATGTGTAGGGCTTAGAAAGATGGGGAATGTGTAGGTGGCATGTGGCGTGGCTGCAAAAGATGGAGAGGGCCTCTGGAAGATTGCAGTGCACTGAACTTTTTCATGTGTATCAATTGAGGAGCTGCTTCTTGTTTGCATGGACTGTTTCTAGCCCTTGGCTTATGAAGAGGAACAGGCTCAGCATTTTGGTTTGGAGTCAAATAAGACCAAGAGCTCTGGTGTGTTCAGTGGAGCTGGGAAGAGGCTTCTAAGGAAAGTCAAGGGCTGTCAAATGCTTTTAGTCCTGACATTATTTTTTGAAGGCCGTTGTTTGGGTCTTTTTTGGCAGCCCATCATCTGCCTAGGCTTGTGACCATGGTCTGGTTTAGCATTTGGGTTTGGAGAGAGGAAAAAGGCAAATCTCCAGCACGCGGGGTGTTGCTCAGCGGTTTCCAAAGGAAGATGAGGGCTTTCAGATGGTCCTGGCTCCTTTTTCATCTGTGTGTCCTCTTGTGCCATAAACCATCTTCCTGCAGTTATGGCTAGGTGTTTGGAGGGCAATATGGCCCAGAGCTCCTTTCTGGATGGAGCTGTGAAAAGGCTTTGAAAGCAATGTGTGCAGTTCAGCAGTTTTTTCTAAAAACTGAGCTGAGAAGTTTTATCATCCTGGCTGCTGCTGTAGGTTTTTTTGCTTCAGGATGCTGAATCAATGTGTTTGCATCATTCCTACATATATTATATAGTTATTTTCCTTTATTTGTCCATTAATTTCCACAATCCTGTTTTCTGAATCTGAAAATAGGATTGAGAGAATCTGAATTTCTCTTTCTGGATCTAACAGTGTTACAGATATCACCTCATTAATAATTTGGGGAAGCTGTTGAATTTTCACATTTGACTCATACTTGTTACTTTACAAGATATATATTTTATGTAAGATTTAGAAATTTACATTTTCCTACTATCTTTAATATTAGATTCTTTTGAAATTTCAATGAAGAGGGCTCCTTCAAAGTATGTGAGACAGTTTTTGAACAGGAATTCATGGGATGAGATTTTGTAAACCTGGCCACTATTTCAGACAAAGGAAAAAGAAAGCAGTAAAGCAGAAAAATCAAGACGTTCAGGTCCAAAGTGGTGACAATATCAACAGGAAAGCTAGAAAGAAAAAAAAAAAATTCTAGGTGTCTAACAGGTCTTCAGTGGCAGGGTAAAGTGAGTCAGCCACTGGCTGCCTTAAAGTGGCAAAGCCATGCAAATGCACTGCAAGAAAAAGCAGCTCATCTTCTGGCCCTTTATACCCTCAAACATAACAAAACTACCAGCTCAGTTGTGCTTGTCAGGCATATCAGATCATGCTCTAATTGTGACAAACAGTGGTGAGTACACAGTGCCAGGCCTTGTAGCTGGCAAAGCCTTGTGGAAGCCTGGCTTCTTTTTATCATGATCTTACTTTGGCCTGAATTCAAAGTTAAAAAAACCCCCAAACAACAAACCAACCCAAAATTAACTGTTGAAATCAAATGCCTTTTTTTGTTATACACATTCTGTTGTTTTATTGGTGTTCTTTAAAAGACTATGCTTCCTTGACATGAAATTTCTAATATGAATTAATTTAAAACATTACAGAGGATTTTATGTGTTTGTGTGTTTTTGTGTATCACATGTGCTTAATCTCTGCCTTTTTTTCTCTTTTCTGTTTTCCAGTCTCAGCTAAAATTTAGTGGTAGATACAGAATGGTTATGCGGTATAATATCAAAGTTAAAATTTGGAAAGCTTTGGACATTGTCAATTTAGCTTAAGGTGCTAATAAAGTAGAATTCAAGGGAAAAAAGCAATGAGGCCAGTGCTGTGTGAGCAGAAACACCCAGCAGTGACTACACTCTGTTTTTCTTCTGTTAGTGTTTTTAAAAGCTCTTGAATACAATTTTAATATTTAAGATTTGGCTTTTCATTTCCCCCGAAGTTCTAACAGAATAAACAATAGTGCATCTATGCTATACCATATCTTTGAACAAAATATTTTCTTCCCGGCATCTAACCCAGGGCAGTTTGAGAATGACAGTGATGTACTGTGGCAGCGAGGACATATTCCAGAGACGACAATCTGTCATGGTCGAGTAGGAATTAACACAGATGCACCAGACGAAGCGCTGGTTGTCTGCGGAAACGCCAAAGTTATGGGCAGAGTCATGCATCCGTCTGACAGCCAAGCAAAACAGAGTATCCGGGAGGTGAGGGCTGTGGAGTATTTAGGGCATTTCTGTTTGCACCACAGCACATGTGGGGATCATTGTTCTGACACGTGAAGCAGCTCCTATACCCTGGCTGTGCTGAAACGCTGGCCTCGAGAAACCAGATGTACCTCCGTGCTCTGTACAGCCATTGCCTGTAGACCTTGGAGGAGGCTCTCCGTAGAAGCTGGGAGTTGTCAAACTGAAGGGTAACTGGCAATACAAATGCACATAGCACTCTGATAGTGGGAAATGGGAAGATAGTCTATATTTTTCAATGTGATGATTGGCCAAATGACTGTGTGTCTCGGATTAGAGACAAATATCCTAGGTGGAAAGCACTCTGAACAGGTGCCTCCCCCCCACAACAAGGTTTCTGGCACCCCTTCCCCCACAACAACAGAATATCCCAGCCTAAAGTGGGAAAAACTGTTTAATTAACAGACCACACAGTGGAAGGGGAAAGGGAAAAAGGGTCATTAAACCTGAATAAACAGCTGATGAACTTTAGTGTCCTTTTCCTCAGGCGTAGCTTCCCCTTTCCGGGGTCCCCGGAGGGGGCCGGGTGGTGTTCCTCCCTGGACGATTCTCGTCCACTGTCCTCCGGGGCTCCTCAGGTTCTCGGATGAGAAAGCAAGTCGAAGAAAAGGATCCAAAAACGATGAGAGGAAAAAAAGGAAAAAAATCCCGGGGGAAAAGAAAGAAAAAAAGAAAAAACTCAAGCAGCAGCCACACCAGTAGCACCAGCAACCAGCCGCAGCAACTGGCTGAGAGCAAAAAAAAAAACCAAAAAAAAACCAGTGTCCCTTCCTCCTTCTCACTCCCCCGTAGGAGAGCCAGGGAAAAAGTTTCAAAACATCCCGCGCGGGCAGAGCTTTCTCCCAGCTGCGTGACACAGTTAAAGCTACAGGACCATATTTCTGCTCAAGTATACAAACGATAGGGAATACAAAATATCATTATGCCACCCCAGGACACTGTGTCAGGGTAGTTGCTCTTTCAGTGGTGTCCTAGATGCCATGCTTAGTATTTCAACATGTAAATCTTGGTATTTTTCCAACTAGGTCGATACAAATGAGCAGTTGAGGAGAATTACACAAATGAGGATGGTGGAATATGACTACAAGCCTGAATTTGCATCTGTTATGGGAATAAAAGATACCCATGAAACAGGTATTAAGTCAGCTTTGTCCCCATTTTTCATTAACATCTACTGGTATTTATTGTGCCGTAGTGCCTTTTAACACCCTGCTATTTCATCCTTATTTCTCAGGATACTTCAGTTATACACTTTGCTGTGTATCTCTGGTGGTGTAAAAACACCAAAATTAGGTATTGCTTGTAATTTTACCACTTCTGTTTCAATTTTTAAAGATGGGAAGCATATTTTCCAGAAATTTAATGAGAATGAAGTATGTGATTACAAACAATTTTGTTCTTACTGCAGGGGAATGAGAATTCTAAAGGTTTCTGGTTTTTTTTTTTTCCTGTGGAATGGAGAAAAATCCCTGAAATCCTGGATTTTCCTACCACAGAGAAATTCTAGATCATCTTTTGCTCTGCCTGTAGTTTTTAGAATGGTCAGCAGGTATGCCATTGTTTCCCGATGTTAGGTTTTTTTTTACCTCATAAACAGGAATAATAGCCCAGGAAGTGAAGGGGCTTTTACCTGAAGCTGTTAGAGAAGTTGGAATAGTTGCTTGTAATGATGGAGAAAAAATAGAAAACTTCCTCATGGTTGACAAGGTATGGTCTTGAGGGAGAAAGGTGGGGTGTGCATTTAGGCTGTTGTTTTGTGTACGGAGCTATGAACACACACTGTGCCTCATACAGAGCTGTAGCTGTCCACATGCATTACAGAAATGGTGTTTGGCAAATCGAGAAAAACTGAACCACTAGCCGTTAGTAAAGGGCTGAATCTTTTAATGACAAGAAGTATCTATATTAAAAACTGATTACAATACTATACAATACTATATTACAATATAAACATACAGTTAAAAAGAAAAAACCCTAACTTTCCTGAATAAAAGTGGATAGTGATTTCGTAGAATTGGTTCAACAGGTGGGACTCCAAGACATTCTTTTGTGTTTAAGTTTTTCCATTAAGTGTTCCAGAAGTGAATTAAACAGGGATGGCATTCAATTTGTTAAATAAAAACTTCCTTACTCTAATCCTGGTATAACCTCTACATACCAAATCCAAGTGCTAGCTCTGTTTGAAGGGGTTTTTTTCTGGCAATCTGAAATTCTTTTTATAGGTTCAAAATCATATGCTATGAAATGGCACACAAAATAATTACCATGCTCGTAGGCTGGAAACATTGCCTAGGTGCTATCCTGTGCTCTCCTCCCCTCCTTTTCCTGTAGGAATAGGACTGCAAGGGACTGTCAGTCACAGAGTGCAGTCACTCAGGACTGCAGACAGCACTCGTCTCAGAGCAGTCCCTCTGCTGAGTGCTGGTTCACTGCACGCCAAAGACTGCTTCCCAGCTTTTTCCCATTTGCAGCTGATAATGAGGGAGATTTTAGATAGGTGACCTTACCTTGTCTGGATGATATCATGAACACAATCCTGCATTAATTAGCATAATGCATTCTTTCAATATTCTACAGAAAACACAAGCTGACACCACCAAACTTGGAGAAAATATCTGTAAAAATATTGTATTTCACTTGTTATCTTTTGATAGTCTATAAATAATTTAAATTCATAGGTGAAATCTTCTAGATTGTATTCCATATAAAAGAAGTAGGAATTAGATACTTGAATAAAGCTGTGGAAAGAGCACTTTCTAGAGATATTGTTGAAAAGGAGACTTATAGAAGATTTGCTCTATGTGGTCAGGGTTCCAGCCTGTAGCTCATTTCTAGATGCTGGTAGAAGAACAGGGGTAGTAGATGGTGAAGCTAGGTTCCTTTTGCCCTTTAGGCCTTCCTATTATATTGGGTGACAGTATAGCTGTAGCATCATTTGCATTTTTGAACGCCCCCAGAATTGCTTTGGGGTAGTCAGTTTTTTTGTCTGACGGACGTTTAGGTTGGAGAATTGAGCTTTTGATTCAAATCTCTTCCCTGCTGAAATATCATATGAAATACCATCTCTAACATTGCCTCACAGCACTGCTGTTTGTGCCCATCATGTTCCCTTTCTTCTGTGTGTCTCTGGAGAGTGCTAGTTGGAATGTCTTCCAGGGATGTGACCTACAAATGGAGAATGCCTACTTTCTACTTTACGCCTGTAGGGCGTGATTCTGCTGCATATGTGGCCCAAGCAGGAATGGATTGTTACAGCAATGGCTTATTTGCTACTTAGCATTTTCTTGACTACTTGTCTAGGTCTGGATCTGGGTTTACTTCACAGACACTTTGGCATTTTAATATGGTCAGACAAATCTGTGCTTTCTCCTCTTTCTCCTAGCACCTGTTCTGTGACAGAACATATGAATGTCCATTCTGTGACCTTTGGGGTGACAGGAGCAGGAGAGATCTGTGTCTAACAGTTTAAGATGTATACTGAATTCGGAGATTTGGAACATCTCTTGTCCATGTGGAGCATCTGATTTAAATTTCTGGAGCTCCCAGCTCCAGAATAGCTCAGCACCATGAGTAGTAAATGGACAGTGCTTCATATATTTTCTTTCAGTTTGGCAGGTGATGAGACCTTGAACTTTGTTATTGCCTATTCCAAGTTTATTTCCAGATAAGTAGGGTGTTGGCTGGTGTTGTGTCTCTTTGTCAGTTCGCTGTTTGGAGCTATTGAACTTATCTCTGTGTGATTAACGTTATGTGTAAACCATGGACAGAAACTCTGGCTTGTCTGAGCCTACCTAATGCCTGTAGGTAGATGGTTGTATGTACATTTTGCTAAGAGATTCTGAAATCTCTGTTCAGCTGCACCACTGAAAATCCAGTAGTAGATGCCTGTTGGAACAGTGTTAAGGTTTCAACAGAGTATGAAGGGAAAATACAATGTAAGTGCTCGGTCTAAAAAGCCCTGTATCTTCTTCAAATTTTTCTGCAAGTCCTCATTTTCAATATACTGCAAATTAAATGTCTAGCAAAAGGGTTTTGTAGTCATATGTGCATCCCATTTACAGTGAGGTAAGTTGTGTTTACATAGGTGAATTCTGCACTCATTTCTGCTTTTTGCATCTGATTGATGAACACACTATTAATATATTATGTACCTACTTTTGTCATTGTTTTTCTTCTCAGGATCAGATCTTTATGGAGAATGCTGGTGCCATAAAGCAGCTTTGTAAACTAACAAACAATCTTGAAGTCAGAATAGAAGAATTCGAACAGTGGAATAAGAAACTAGCCAGGCTGAAATGGATTAGCAGTTTAAAGTCAACAGTCAGTGAGGAGAGCAAAGTCAGGTACCTGTGGCTGGGATGTTCTCTAATAGCTGTCACACAAATGGTTAAAGTGATCTGCATAATAGAAGTGAAAACCGATTTTGCTTGACAGTAAAATTCAGCTAATTTCCAGCATTTAACTTGTGCAAAACATCCCAAATCTCTCATATATTTTTTACTCACTGACAAAATTTTTATTTGAAATGGTTGTTAAATTGCAGTAATTTTTGTAATTGCTTCTGTTGCATAAAGCAAGGGTAGATTATGTCCAGTTACAGCTCTGGAACTTGGAAATTGCTTCTAAGGCAAATCTACAGAACTTCTTCTGCAAGAAAGAGTCTTCATTAGTGCTTCAGTGGAAGTGATGAGTGTTTCCTGTTTCTAAGCCATTTCCCCAAGTTTTCTTTGAAATCGAATGTAGCATTTAGGAGTATTCACCTGAATGAGTTAACCGGAGACCTTTGTCCTTGAAAATGGATCTGCTGACACTTCTGCCTTTCCCCTTGTAAATGCTAAAATTGAAAAAGCAAGTCACATTAACACATTAAAAATGTCTTTTCTTCATTAATTAGCTGCTGAAACATTTGAATGTTAAAGAGATCTTGTCTCTTACAGCAGGTATAGTCGAGCTAATAGTCATTTGCCATCAATAAAATCAGTCTCGCTGAAATCCAGGAAGGTGAGTGAAATTAATCCCTCGCTTGAGTCATTCACTGTGATTTGCTTTCACTTTCTCATGCCTGTATCATGGTATAGAAAGTGGATACTCCTTTTCACAGGAATTATATGAGTGAGGAAATATATATGTTGACCTTTCTCAAGACAGTTTTTCTAGGCTGCCAAGTCCTGTTATTTAAGATGAACCAATGCTCCTTTGCCTACCTTGCTTCGGCCAGTGCCAAAGAGCAAGGAAAATAATAGGTCAAATGTTCTTTGTACCATAATGACAGTCAAATGCTCCATCATCTAAGGTCATCCTACTTGCTTGGAAAAGTGCCTTTCTTCTGTATTTGTACCAGTCCTGGTTTAGCATGGTTTGAGCACGTACTGAAAGCTGCTGAGCTTGTAGTTCTGGCGACTGTTTACTGAGTTCTTAATTTGATTTTGAAATGCTTCAAAAGTATGAAAAATGGCAGGAAGAAAGGACAAAGAGCTGTTATTTTTAGCTATCCTTTCTTCCTCTGTAATGTTTGTGTCCCCAGACTATCAACAATGCGCAGTGCGCTCACAGTCTTAGGGACCCTTTAATTACTGAAATTTTTCTCTGTAGATGTTGACCCCTATGTAAGGGCGACTACAAAAGAAACAAGGGTGACATAAAGTCAGACTAATGTAGTATTTCTTAATCTACTAGCAGTACCTTAGGTATGTGCCACTTATATTAACCAAACTTTTTTTTCCCCTAGGTTTGTTTGTCAAAGACCAAAGAATCTTGCTACATGAAGATTTTCCAGGTGACTTTGATTGCTATTATGGCACTATGGTAACAATTAATTAACAATAATTTGACTTGTTTCTCCCTTCCCCTTTCTACTTATCTGAAAGAATATAGCACTTTTTTCTTCTTTGCACCCTTCCTACTCGGAGAGCGCAATGTATTAAAATTAACAACGAATGTGCCTGGTAATATCGTAAAGTTGAAACCATTGTATAAAAGTGAGGTACTCATGTGATGGACACACAACTGATCTCTCTCCATGTCACAGTGTATGGTGCACCTTGACTGTGCCTCAGTGGCTTGTACTACAGGTGCAAAACTGGACTCTGCATGTTTTATGCAGTCATTCTATGGCTAAGTACCACTTCTGATGTACAGTGATTCTGTTGTGTGACGTGAAGCTGAACTCTTTCCCATTGTGGTGGGCAATTATGTGACTCTGAAAGTTTGACTTGTGAAATTGGACTTGTAGAAAGGAATGTATGCTCTGGACTTCTGAGATTGCCATTTTCTGTTTCTTGTCCAAAAACCTGTGGCTTACAATCTCTTTGTGAGCTGAGTACTTTGAGCTGGTGTTGTGATTCTATTTAGGCTAGAAACTGGCCATATTTTCTGTTGAATACAACTATATGAACAAAAAACTGTATGTAAGTATCTGATCTAAACCCTATTAAATTCAGCTGAAATTTTTCCCACTAAAGGGAAAGTGATCAGATAATTAACACTTACATGACTACATTTGGACACAGTGCTATTCATATTGTGTTGCATAAAAGATGGATGTAAATCTACAGAATAATTCTCTTCCTACAGTGCTTTGACAATATGGAGCCTATATTTACTTAGCAGTCATGACAGCCATTTTGAAAAACATCCGGTTTACAGACAAGTAGTTAAATCACCATTAGTGAATTCAAATTAGTAGAATTCGTAATAGATTGTGGATCAATTTGTTTTGGTCCTCAACTCTAATGTCTGTTTCTTAATGAATTATTTTTCTTCATCAGCAGTACCTCAAGTTCTGTTCTACTCTCTACCACCACAGCAGGTACTGTGTCTCTGCTGTTCTGCATATATGTAACAGGCTATTATAAAGTGCCAGTACACAGCATTTTTAAGAATTATGTTTTGTTTTGATTTTTTTTCTTTAGCATTGCAGAGGGAAAGCACAATTTCTCAGAGCACGCACCCCATCAGCAGGATCCCTGAAGTGAATTTCTGGGACATTTTGCCTCGTGACAAGGTCTATTGTTGTCCAATTCATCAACCAAAAGTCAAATCTCTAAGTTATGAAAAAACGATGCAAAGGAGAAACGTAAGTAAAAAAATTAATTTATATTATTTTCCATTTGAGTACAGACTGTATGAAAAGTGTGGGAGAAGAGGCAAGAATCTTTAAACAAAAGAGTTTAGTCCAGAGGATTTAAAAAAATCTTGATGTAACTAATCATCACTACAGTCAATATGTTTTTGAAAAATCTGGCCTGATTACCCTTAAGAATTTGGGGCCCTAAGATGTTTTGTCAGGTGTCACTGTTCTTCCTGGCCATTCTTAGTAAATTATTTGATGTGAACTGGAAAGTCACTAATCCCTTTAATTAACCTTTGGCTACAGTTGGATGGGAGTTGACTGAGGGTAGTAGAGAATGAATTAACAGATGTAAAAAAATCCAAAAAACTGAATTGCGTCACAATGTGGTAATACTACATCTTTTCTGTGGGCAGAGACAGAGTTTCAAGTGCCTGAAAACATAAAACTTGCACTCAAAACTCTGATTGTTCAGGCAGGGTTTTTGAGTAGTATTATTTGAAGGCAGAGCTCTATAACAGAAAATACTTTTACTGGAACAAATTCTTTTACCAATATTGTTTGTCATATGTTATATGAGTAGTAGAAGACGCATTGTTTACAACTTTTATAATATTTGTAAGAAAGGGTTAATACGTAAAGGTATACTTAAGTTTTGGGAACCTGTACTCCTTTTCCCCAGTCCTTAACATTGCCAGTGTCTGGAAGCAAGTGTTAATATTACTAAACCAGCATTCATACTCTTCCTGTCTTGGCCTTGGGAACAATTCTTGTACCACAGATGACGAAGTGGCGTGAAACTGGGGATGGAAGCAGTTCAGCCTCTGAAGTACCGATGTCTGCCAGGGCAGGCATTACCAATTGCTGTGCCACTCTCAGCACGAGCTGTTTCAGTGGGGCTCACTCGCTGGCCATTCTTCACACTACAGACAAGCTGTATGTAAGTGGTCCTTGTGATTCTTGTGATTAGTGCTGCAGTAAGCCCTGTGGCAGATATAGCTCAACACAGTGCTTTCAAGATGTCATACCTAAGTGATTTGTGTTGCTCTGAAGCCTGAAAGAGTGTTGATTAATTAAAAAGACATTCATCTAATTTATAAATGAGGCAGTTGTAGATGGATGAAAATGATATATGAAAACCTTCTATCCCCAGCTGGCTGCTTCTGATATTAGGTGGAAAGAAAAGATAAGAGTAAATACAAAGCATTACCTTCTCAAGGTCTTATGCTCCAAATAGCATTAAGTGTGGATCCAAGAGTGAAAAATCAGCACAGTACACAAGCCACTGAAAGATTTCAGTTCTGCACAAATTTAATGAACCTGAATATATCCCCAGATGGAAGGTAACAATGTCAATATGAAATTCAAACAGAAGGAAAACCAACAAGCTGTTTAATGTAGCTGTAGCCAAGATAAATGAAAAGGAAAATGTTTTCAGAACAAAAAGCTAAGAGTTAAAGATGGGAAATAATCAAGATAAAAAGTGGATACTTAGGATCAGCTGATTAGTCTGATTCATGGAAAGGTAGAACAGTTTGAAATTGTAGTTGAATTAAATACTAATTTAGGAGTTCACATTTAACAGACCTTTTGCTGTTCCACAGTACGATACCTGAATTTGGTGGGTGCAGGCTACTACTGAGTGCATCCATTGTAGCTCCTAATCCTTTGCATCCCAGATTTGTTGAGGAAAGGCTGTTAGGAAAGTTCAAGTAGAAACAAGAGCATATTCATAAGCAACACAAAATTTATTAAACAAAAACTCAGCATATCTTTATGTTGTCTAGCTTAATGTGGCCTTTTTTCCTCATACTTTCTTTTAACTTATTTCTCTGGAGGATTTAGGCTTTTGAACTTCCGTTGATTTCAGTGGGACTGAGGAATGTGAATACCCTTCACCATTTGGACTTTTTCTGCTCTCTGCTTCCATGCTATTAGTGCCCATTGTTCTCCCCTTAACATTGTGTTGCCAGTGACCAGGAGCTGTCCTTACTTCCTCTGACAGAGTTGTTTCTCCCAGGGTCTCTCCCCTCACAATAAAAGGTTGGTGAGGGCTCCTGCTGGATTTCAGTCAGCCTCATGCATGCACATTTATTGCCTTCAGATGGTAGTTACCAGATTGATGGTAGAGTAACACCACCGTGGGAAATCATCAGCAGATTTTTCCCACACTGCTTACAGAATATTACAACTCACTTGAATTAAAACTAGAAAGTTTGAGAAAAAAAATAGGACACCACATTTATTGGAGGAGTTTTTCTTAATCTTATCTGAAGATGATGGTTTTCCTCATTACATTTATGTCATGCTTGCACTTTTATATTTGTTATTGAACTGGATCTTCACACCCCATGTAGGCCTTGGAGAAAGCCTTCAGAGTTACTATATGTGAAAGAGTGGAATTTTATTTACAATTTATTGAAGGTTGCTGTGGTGCTTTTTGGTAGTTCTTGTTTTTCCTCAATTGGCACTTCGCACTCCAAATTTAGATTGCACCAACTTAAAGGACAATGAAATGGTAATTTTATGATGAGTAAAAACCCAACTTAAAATAAAGTTCTACACTGGTTACTGACTCAGTTTAAATAGCTGAAATCTTAAGGATGTAAATCTGTCTTTATCCTAGTTTTTGTGCAAAATTCTGATACCGCTTAATGCTTTCTTCCATCATCTGCAAAAGAATCACAGTTTTAAGTGTTTTGTAATTCAGAGGTTTTAATAAATATTCCTGCCGACACTTGCATGGCTGAACTATTTTATCTACATGGAGCAACCTTTTACCTCTGCTGGGGGATATAGGCTTTCCTACAGAACAGTTCTCTGTTTGTGAAAATAACAAATTACAGAGTTTAATGCATTGCTAGCATATCTGGACTATTAAGAGAAA
This sequence comes from Acanthornis magna, assembly GCA_036785705.1. Lineage (NCBI taxonomy): Eukaryota > Metazoa > Chordata > Aves > Passeriformes > Acanthizidae > Acanthornis > Acanthornis magna. Next base: position 31,531,512 of record JAWUZG010000001.1, read on the forward strand.
TCAGGAGAAAATGAAGGTGTGACCATTAGTTCGTGAATTGAAAGGAGGAATGAGAGAATGAACAGGCTTTTATTAGATCTGCCACAAAATGACTGTACATGCATAAATGATTGCATGTGCTCAGTACCCATTTTTCTAGGTGTGTGTAACAGTATAATGAAATGGGAAAGCAGATGACTACTAAATGCAGCAGTTACTGCAAAAGCTGGCAGAACTTGTCGATCTGTATGATGAGTTAGTAAATAAAAAATGGATTTGAGGAATAGCTGGCAGCAGTATGAGAGATTCATAAAAAAACACAAAACAGATTAAAATCCCAAAGATGATTTTGTATTACTTTGCTTCTGGGCCCTTGGATTCCAGTTGTTAACATTCCTCCATGCTCTTGGTCACCTACTAGCATGAGAAAAGTCTGGATTTTTTTATTTCCCACTACTGAAATAAAATCCAAATCTGGAATGAATAAGAAAGCAATAAGGTGAACCCTCTCCAAACAAGCTGTCTTGTTTCAGTCTTAGTAATAATGCATTTTGATCCTTCCTTCCTATCTTGAAACAGTCATTCTGAAATCAGAAAGTTTTCTTTGGAAAACATGGCAATGGAGTGTTTTGGTATTCTAGAAATGGTATTTGATGAAGCACGTTAGTTTAGGCAAGATCCACATTTCCCAGTGCCGGTTTATTTGTGACATATCTCTGACCAGATTCTTAGCTGGCAATTTGTGTAGAAGCACAGGAATAGCATTAAACCATTTCCCATGGATTTGAAGGGCCATTTGCCTTTCCCAGGTTGTACTATGGGATGATTATTCAAAAGACCTATAAAGTCCACTTTTCTGGAAAAGTGTTGAGAAAATTAATAGAATAAGAATTTAAAAAAGAAGTAATCAGCTAATATTAACCAGCCTAGTTTGATGTTTGAAGTTACAGAGGTGACACCAGCGAACATGGTGATGGTGTTGTTAGAGCCGTGTATTAGTTTCTTTAATTTGGTCATGCATCCTTTCTCTGAAGAACTGGCTCAGTCCTCAGTATCTTAACATCTTACATTCAAAAATCTGAGTTGTTTCCCCAGCCTATATTTGCATGCCAGATGCCTATAATTACTAATGCCATTTTCTCACTAATAAGAAAGATGAGGCTTTATGATCAGATTTGTGCTGAAGTGCCTGGCTACATATCGACTTTTGCTTTGGCTCTCTGTTATAGAAATGGGTGATGTTCTCTGTGTGTGATGAAGTCTTTTCTATTAGGATATTTTTTGGAAATGGTTTTGATATCCTATGGATTCCAAAAGCTTGTTACTTGTTATCTGCAAACTTAATTTGTGAATGTCTTCTTTTGAATAGAGGATTTTTGTATTTTAGAAATTTCTCTTGTGGTTATGCATGTCTTTATTCAAGAGGTAATTAATGAAGTATCTTCTGATTTTATATTCATACTTTTCTGTTACAATTGTGCAAGGCTAATTTGGGGTATGTTTTTGCATATATCCTTTCACAGGATACAAAAGTGACATGTTGCCGGAATGAGATCCAGTCAAAAAACCTAGCGGAAGACCTGACTTTGGAAACGACTGTAAGTTCTATATTTAAATGAAAAAAAAGTTTAAATGTATACTCACATAACTTTTAAGATCTACTTTTAGGCTTGAAATTCTGCTTCTGGAATTTAGAGAAGTTTCAGTTATAACTCATCATTATAGAGAATTAGCAATTGTGACTCTAGTTCCTGTCAACCACAGGAAACCTGTGATTCACTGTAATTTTCAGTTTATTCTTACATCTTCATTAGATTTTTATAGACATTCTGACTGCCCTCTCTAGAGAGTTCTTAGGCTTGGCTTCAGATACAATAAAATGACAAGTGGCATTTTCCTTGACAGGGGCTGAAATCTTGTGCTTAAGGATATGAGTGTGGTATTTGTGTGCAGGAAACTCATGATACAGTGTAAAGGAAGTGTTTGGGGCTTGCCTCGTCTCGCTAAAGGGATTGAAATGTCAGCTGCTGAAAGGGGCCATCTCTGCCTTCAGATCCTCACACTGCCTGCTTCTGAGGAGATGAAATGAAGTTCCTTGACACAGGAAGTTTGGCTTGGTTTCAGGTTCCCCTTTTAGAGACTGTGCACTGCTGTCAGAGCCAGTCTGGGCTGAAAATATTGATTCTTTTATGTAAAGATGAGTATCTGCTGACTACATATGTTGTAACAGCATGCTCTGGCATTCATTCAGTATGAGCAGGATTGTGCCTTGTGTCTTTTTGGTTTATGTGGATCCTCTGTTTTAAGGCTTGTTCTCAAAAATAAGTATTTGTTTAAAGACTAGGCAATATTTGGATGATGAAACTAGACACTAGCATGCACTTGAAGCAGGTGAGGAATACAATACAGGTTCTGCTTGTTGCCTGGATGTGCCCCGGTGAGATGATGTGGGAAAAATCATTCCCCTTCTGATTTTTTTTGCATGGGTACACACACCTCAGACAAGATCCTCTGAGGCATCACTATGTTACATGTTGTAATGAGATGCTGTGTCACAGGGAAATGTTCTCCTGTGCTAGTTCTCTGAGACGAATATGCTCAATTTCCTTCTGTCACTTGTGGATATTTGCTTGCTGAAAATTAGGTATATACTACCACACAGACATTTTATTATCAAAGAACAGGTCAGCCTATACTCATCAAATTTCTCTGCAAAGTAAGGTTGCTGTAGACCAGAGGAACAGAAAGACAAAACCAGTGTGCACAGTGTAGCGCTAAGAGCTTGAGCCTGCTGAACCAAGTCCTCCTTGTGCTGTCTGCAGCACATTGTGAGGCTTGGTGAAGGGTCTGCAGGGGAAGCTGTATGAGGAGCAGCTGAGGTCACTTGGTTCGTTCAGTGTGGGGAAGAGGAGACTGAGGGGCGACCTCCTAGTAGCCCACAGTTTCCTCATGAGGGGAAGTGAAGGGGCAGGCACTCATCTCTTTGCTGGGGTGATCAGTGATAGGACCCAAGGGAACAGCATGAAGTTGTGTCAGGGGAGGCTTAGGCTGGATATTAGGAAAAGGTTCTTCACCCCGAGGTTGGTCGAGCACTGGAGCAAGCTGCCCAGAGAAGTGGTCATGACACCGAGGCTGCCAGAATTCAGGAAAGATTTGGACAGCGCCCAGACACACAAGGTCCCGTGCAGGGCTAAGAGTTGGGCTCTGTAATCTTGTGGGTCCCTTCCAGCTCAGGATTTTCTGTAATTCTATGATTTTAAATCACCCAGGCTTTTCCCAGTCATTGGCAGCATCAGCCTAGCTCCACTCAAAGGGATTAAATCTGTTCAGCCCCTTGTGTTTAAGGGCCTTCCAGAGTGCAGACTGCAATGGTGTGGTTTAGGAGTCTGAGATGCTGCAGGTTCTAACTATGGGCCTGCCCTGACTGGATGCTGTGGGTGTATCCAGAAGAAATAAGCCTTTCAGGATGCAGCTCAGTGCAGTGATTCCTAGGCCAGCTGTGAAAGCAGAAGCTGTACTCGTGTGTTAGCACCCTGATTCTTGCTACCTATCTCTTCACAGGGCTAATCTGCCTCAGGGAAAAACCATTGCTATACTCATCAACTGTATGTAGAATATTCCAAAACTCTTGCAAAAACAAAAGTTCTTGCAAGTTCAAGGCACCATTTTATGATGAAATTACAATATTCATTAAATTTGGGTAGTATTCTTGCACAGAGTATTAGAAACAAGTTTTGTTGCATTCAGTATTATTTCTCTCAACAAAGATAATGTTTTTCAAGTTACTGGTTACTTGAATGAGTATAGTTTTTAGTGCATTAAAATTGATGTTGACACACTTGTGCTCTGCTGGGGCTGCTATCCAAGTAGCTTTCAATGTCTGCCCAAAAGAAAATGGAACAATATAAGGTTCCCAGAATATTTGTCCTTGCAAACTGAACAAGGATCGTATCTCCAATGGCAGAATGAAGGTAATCAACCGGAGGTTTTTAACTGAGTGCTAATTTAGACCTCCAGCAAGTCCCGTACTGGCAATCAAGGGAGTAGATTAACTGCAGTTTTATTATGCTCTTATGTAAGATTTCTAAGACAATCAAGAATAAACCGTCATTCTTAATATTTTTAGGGACTGATACAACAATCAGTTCCATAAAGATTTTGGAAACTCAGCAAAGCATTGACAATCACTATTGTAGTAAAAATCTGCAGTGCAGGTAGGTGAACTGTTTTCTTATGCTGTGGTGGAATAAAACACCATTAATGTGGCCTGGCTGACTCCTGCTTACAGTTATTTCCTCTAGCATGCAGGAGTCTTTGCTACCTTTTTATGTTTTTTTCTGCTTAAATTTAAATGCAATTTCCATGTTTTGACAAAAATACTGTCCATCTCAAAATCCTATGTATTAATGCAACATTTTTCAGCTCCAGAAACTACAGCTATGTTATTCCTGTTAACAAATACACACCCATGGATGTAGAAATCTCACTGGAAATAAAGTAAGTACAATTAAACAGAATACATACAAAAGACAACAGTGTTTCATTATTTGATAGACATTCTTGCCTGATATCTATTGTGGCACAAATTTGTCCTTTTCAGAAGAGTGGGATAAATCTATGCATAATGAAATTCTCAATGTAGACCTTTGGGTAGATTCCTTGCTGTAGCATAGGCCCAATACAATTCTCAGCCCAAGGAAAATTACACATGATATTGCAGATATTGAAATCCAGAAGTCTTAAGTTCCTAGCCTAATAAAAATCATTTGAGCCCACATGTATGTGTGTATTGGCAGGACTGTAGCCTGTAGCCTAGGGATTTGATTTTTTTTTGTTTGTTTGTTTTTTCATTTGTTTTTTTGTTTGCTTGTTTGTTTGTGTGGTTTTTTTTGTTGATGTTTTTGGGGTTTTTTTGTGGGGAAACATTATTAGAAACATAACATGAGTAACGCCAGAGAGTACCTTTTTGGGGCTTGTTCTGCCAAACCCTGTAAAAGGCAGATTCTTGAGTAGGAACTTCTGGTATTGTGTAAAATTGTGTCTTATGGCAGGGATAAGCAGAAGACTTATTCCTCTCAGCAGGTGTTTTCTTGCCAAAAGCCTACCTTCACTGTGTTCTCCCAGAGGGAACGAGTCCTTTCTTTGGGGTTTTATTCTGAGAAAGGCCAGTGATAGCCAGAACAGCTGCCAAACAATTTGTCTGATGACACTTCATCACTCCTGTCTCTCCAAGAAAGGACTTGTGCAGTCTTTTGATCGTCAATATTATCCTTGTAAACATCTACCTTTTTCAGATAAGATGTAATACAACAGTACTCCTGAAGTGTCTGCCTGTTTTCTACAGCCACTGAAAATTTGTCTTTTAAATGTATGCCATTATAATCTAATAGTACAGCCCTCCTATGTAGGGTTTAATACATCATACTCAGAGTTTCACTGACTATGAATTTATTTTGAATATTTGTTTGTGATTTGGGGGCAACTAATTTTATTTTTAATAAAGTAATTTATCCTTATTTTTCTCCGTTTCTTGAAGCACCACAGAAACATTAATTATATATCTCTGCAAAGTCACATTTGGAAATTATTGCTCCCATTATTCTTCAAGCCAAAACAGTAGGAAGGATTTCCAAGAAACCACACAGGTAAGGTTTTTGCAGTAGTACTCTGGTTTGTGGGGATCATTTTTAAAAAATGAATGGCTGCAAAATTCTGATCTTTGTTAAAGTAATATAAATCCAATAGTACTTTGAGTCTGTCAGTCATGGCTGGCTTTGGCATGACCATAATGAGATGCAATTTTTTGGTTGGAATCAGTTTTCTGCTGACTCTTATAAAAATCTATCCAGTGATTCTCTGCATGGACAGTTTTGATTCTGCTTCAGCCTAAAACACCGCTATAACTCATTATAACTCCAGAGATGCTTAAGAAATGGAAATAACTTATCACTCAGAGCTTTAGGAGACAGAGTCCTCCAAACTCTCATCTACTTTACAGTTTCCATTATGATCTTATGGGTAATGAATTCCAGTTTAAAAGTCTTGAATTTGCTGGTAAAAATGGTAGCATTCCCCTTTAATTCTGTGTGAACAGGAGTTTACCAATAAATCCCTCTAGGGAAAATTCTTCATTTTAAAAGCAAAAATTCTTTACATGTCATTCTCTGGATTGCCTCAATGGGGATAAAAGCCCTTAAAACATGTTAGCTTTTCCCAGTTAAAAAAATAATTTAGTAACAAGGTCTTGTAAATCTTTAAGCGTCTCCAGTAAATTGATGAAGGCTTCAAACTTCTTCAAGTTCCCTGGAAATACAAGACTCCTTCAAGGCCCTAATTTGTTGATATTTGTTTGGAAATGTTTATTCTGGCTAAAACAGTGGGAAAGGCAGAAGCAGTAATAACAGCATTTCTGAACACATTGTAGGAGAAACATCCCCGAATTTGGAAGTAACTTAAGAGTCTTCTTCAGAATTCTGATCTATGCTGCCATACATAATATGTTCTTAATTAATTTTAATTTTTTTTTGGTGGTTTGTCAAATTAGAGCACTTGAAGTACCTCCAATCTTAAGCTGGCTTTCTACTCAACTTTTCAAGTGTCTTTGCAAAAAGTTGCAGGCTTCTTTGTAACTGTGGCAAAGTCATCAGAAAGCCAAAATTTTCCAAGTTTTGACCTGTCCGTTGTAATTTCTACAGAATTGAAATTAATTCAGGCATAGAGAGTTTTGCAATGTGGAAATGTCCTTGAAGCTTACTGACAAAACTGGTCAAAGAGATTTCCTGTGTCAACCTGAAATCCACATCAAAGACTAAAGCTAACTAGCCTCCAGCAGCAGTGAGCATTCAGATTTGATGTGACTCAGAATAGAAATGCTGCCTAGCTGAAGAGGTTTCTTTCAAGAGGATTTTTCTAGGGATTGGAAGGCTTATTCCCTACCAAAAGTCAGAACAGCAATCATTTGGACTCAGCAGTCCCACATAAGTTTTGTCATGTGAACATATCTCCAGCAGAGAGAATGTGTCAGAAAGTGAAGCAAGGAGAGAAAGATGAAAGAGTTGAGACACTAGAAATAAAAGTTACCATGGATGATTAGGTCAAAGAGAGGTGAGGATTGAATTTTGTTTTATTCATTGTAGAATAAGCATCTCAGGTACAAAATATGTTGTTTCACTTGTACAGGGCAGAACACTGTAATAAAAATAGCATGAAACCTTGCAGGCATCTGTTTTTGAAATACTGAATGAAGGCACTACCCATATCTTTAGAATGTATAGAGGAAATTTGCTGTCTTCTGAGTGCTGCTGAAGTTGCTGTCCCAAAATCAGCAGAACTGCCATTTGCTACTATTACAACTTTAAGATCTCAGGCCTCCTGGCACATGAGGAGCAATCCCAATTTATTTTGGGATTTGCTTAGAGAACTAGTGAGGGAATCCAGTTATTCAGAGCCAGCTGAGTATCACTGGGAGTCAGATGCTTGCCAGTTGCCATGTGGAGCTGACCAGAGTAAACCCACATTTGCCAGGGTTTAAAGTCATCACTTGGTCTTTAAATACTTTGACTACAGCTATGAAGGCTTGGTATCATAATTACTTTGCACTGCATTTGTCAGTTAAATATTTCCAGAGCCTATCCTTCTCTCAATTTCATGTGAAATAAAGTTATCTAATGTGTGTCTTTTTTATCCCCTAGGGATGCCAGCATGTTTGGGCTCTCCCTGTAGCTAAGCTGTACGACAGCGTGTACTCCTTCCGCGTAGCTGTGCCGGTAAGCCTTTTCAAATGACAACACAGCAGAAGTCAAATAGCATTTGAACTGAAAGAAGTTCGCATATGAATCTCCTTTATTTTTCTTCTGCAGGGCTTTGCTAGCTGCTCGACAGACCCTTATTTTGCTGGAATGTTTTTTCCTGATTACTACTTCTACTTTTATCGGCAGTGTAACTAAAATGTTGCCAAACATTTTGTTCTTTGGGGAAAAGGTGAGGAAACACTTGATATGAAAAAGAGACTTGCAAATGACCCTGGATATTTTTTAAACCTCTTTCTGACTTGTATGGGACTTTCTTGGTTTTTTTTCCACTCTTAAATGGAAAAAAAAAAAAGTAGAAAGATGAAGTGTTTGACAACAACCATAGCTCTGCATTTCCAGAAACTGTTTCTAAAAAGATATGAGGGAATGAAGTATATGATGTTGTTGTGGGTGGAGTGGGAGCTTCAAAGTTTATTAGGGAAGCCCTCCCATTGAGTCACAAGGTGCAGAAAGTACCTCTGACTTTCTAAACTCCTTCTCAGAGAGGAGCCTAAGTGCAGTTGGATCCAATCTTAGCCCCAGACTTGGTCAATAGTTTAAGTCTAAGGAATTATGCAGGCGTGATTGAACCTTTGTACAATTTTGTCATGCAGAATTAAGGATGGCCAGATGTATAAAAATGAATGATTTATTATGATAAATGATTAGACAAAAAGATCTTAATCAGAATTACTTACCACATAGTATAGAAACTAATTCTACTAGTATAGAATAGTATAATGTACTGTATCAAAGCAATTATATTAAAGCTATCAAAAAAGAAATGATTGTTGAGTAGAGACCAATGTTACTCACCCATATCAATGATTGTGGGCAAACATCTTTAACTCACTTTAAGAGGTGTCCCCACCCAAGAGAGGAATCTCCACACGTGCTCCGAAAAGGAGTATGCTAGAAATACCTGCCATTTTAAAGTGAGACCATACTTTTATAGTATAAAGTGATTCACTGTCAGTCATATGTCTCAGGTCAGCAGTGTGAGCACAGCATCTTTAGATAAGGATACTTTACTATATCTGTCACACCTTCAATTCATTATCCGGATGTTTAACTTTGGGGTTGTTGAGTCAGATTGGTTTTTGCATAACTCAACACCAAAAGCAGCATGACACCTCCTCTCAGTTCACCACTGATAGCTTTGCAAAATTTGCATTGCTAAAGTTGTTTTACTGCATCCCAGGCAGAGCATCCTACTACAGATGTGTAAATAAAATGATTGTATTGATCATAGTGAAGTTGTATGATATTGTACATGTAGCAGATGAGCAGATGGGTAGGAGCACTGCTGAGCTGGGATACACTTCAGCTGTCAGAAGATGGGAAGATGATAAAATGTTATTTGGTCAGGAGAACTGCTTCTGTCGTACAGGCATATGCCTTCTTTTAGTATCTGCTGGCCCTTTAAAAAATATGTATCTATTTGGGTTTTTTGCTAACAAAACCAAAACCAATCAAAACTCTAAAAGAGAAACGTAGCATTGCGCAAATTCCCTCTAAAATCCCTAAGTGTAAGTTAGGAAACAACAGGTCAATTCATTGGTCTGTGTAAGTGTTTCCATTTTGGAAAGCAGTCCAGTCATTACCGCCACAGTTGTGTGACTTAACAACATACTGCTATTTCAATGAGGTATGTTTTTGCTACCTTTTTTTTTCCCCTCTGGGACTGTATAGCAGGAATGAACTATTTACTCCTAAATTCAGTCTATATTCTTTGTTGGTGTTTGTGATTTGTGTTAGTGTGATGAAAGAATAGAAATATTGAGAAGAAGAATATCTTGCCTGCATGGCTTTTTAAGTTGCATATGAATACACACCTGCATGGGAAAATCCTTTCTGTTTATATTTAGGAAATACATTTTAAAGGAAAAGCTATTTGAATAAACTTTACATTAGTTACTCAGAAGGAAATCAGATGTAATAAACAAGTAAAGTATAGATAGTGTTGTAGGGTATGTTTAGTTCAATCCTTTTTGTGTAGGGAAGAGAAAGTAAATATAATGGAGAGACTCTAGGCTTTTAAAGATTTATGGTGTGAAAGTTACATTTGAACAACTGTTCTCTGAATGAAATTATTTGGCAGTGAAAGGGAAACATTAGAAAGAAAAATGAATGTCTGAAAAAGACCTTGCCACAGTCTTTGTAAACACCAGTGTGTCTTAATTGCATATTTATTGCCTGACAATGTGATGGGAGAGTTTAATTTGTTTCTGTGCCTTCATTGGGCATTTCTTTTGTCACTATTTTGGGATTTCCTTTAAGGATGCCCTTCTCACTGTTTTTTTAGATGTATGTGCTTAGTAGGGGTCAGTTGCAATGTTTGGTTTTTTTTTCCTTAAATGACTCACTAGTTTGACCTTTTGTGTTTAAGGGTTTTTTTGTTTGAGTTTTTTTCTTCCCTGGGAAGTATTTATGGTGTTAACCACTGGAACTCTGGATACAAAATAATCAGAAGTCTGTGCCTTTAGTTTTTTGTAGTTCATACTTGAGGGAAGAGTCAACTGGTCACTGATGAAAATGCATGTGCATTTTGAACAAAAATTGTACCTTTTTAGGCCCATCTGGTTTTCATCACACTATTCTGGATTGTAATACTCTTTCTGGTGGCACAGAACACTGCTGCAGGAGAATATAAGCTCCAAGTGTTTCCTGTCATCAAAAAGCTTTCTGTAATTAGAGTTTAGGGTGATATGCATGTGGGATAGCAACTATTTTATTTCTTAAAAAGCTTGTGGTGGTTTTATTACACATCACTTCGCCCATTTAAGAGTTTTCAACTAGTTCTTTACTCCTGTCATATGTTCGTAGGAAGATGCTGTTGAAGATCTCGTTCAGATTTAAGGTGACATGTGGCTGTATGAAGGCTGTGTTCTAACATGTCTGAGATAACAAATACCAACCTGGGCAAAAGCTAGGCAAGACCTAGCAGAAATTAAATACTTGTTAAAAGAACTGTGGTGGGGTGCTGTTTAGCTGCTTACTGAGGTTAAACTGTAACACAGCCCCACCAGATAGACAGTGAGTGACTGACCTACATGACCAGTTTTTGATCCATTATAGACTGGAAATACAGGAGCTCTAGGAATAATTCTTATTCCCCCATCTGCCAAACCTTCACTGTGTTTGGGGAAGTGGAACTCATCTTGACAGCACTGGACTGGTGACATTCTTGGTCTCCTGCTGTCCTTCTCCCTTGTATGACATTGAACTAAAACTACCACAGAAGAATACCACAGGGAAAACATGGCCAGCAGCATTTTCTGTTCTGTACAGCCAAAGGAAATATGGTTTTTTTCCAAATGAAAAGGTTCTAAAAAATTTAAGCATGTCCATTGTTTTTTTGTTGTTGTTGGGGGGGGGGGTTGGTTTGTTTTCTTCCTTTTTTTTGTTTTTGTTTGTTTTGTTTTGTTTTCCATTTTTGTGTTCTCAGTTACAAAGTTACAACATTTTTTAATAGTGATCATTCTAATTTGGAACAGTTTTTGTGATACTGAATAATGAATTACTGACGGTTTGCACACATTCTATTTGGAACAGGAAATTCTCTTTCCCTTATCTATTTTTATCATCATGTAGTTGTACGAGACCTTCAGACATCCATCACTGGAATGCCTAACTTAAGAGGGAGCTGAGGCAAAGAAAGCTTCCAGTCTGTGTGAATGTCACAGCTGTAAGTTGCAGGAGGCAAATGCAGGGCTAGAATGGGATGATCTGGTACCATCCGGTCTGGGTTTCAAACCATGCTGTGCATACCAAGAACATGATGTTGCAATTCATGTTTTTACTTGTGTGATTGTAACACAAATTACTTCTGTGTGCTTTCACTAAGTCTGATCTAGCAGTGGCAGTGGCATTTGAAGTAAGAACCCGAGATCACTTCAAAGCCCAAAGCATTAAGCCAAGAAGCTGTGTAGGCTGAAAATCCTGCATGGTCACCCCACGGAAAGGCAAGGCAAGGCAGAAGAGCAGAATGAGTGGTTCTGAAGTGTGAGTCTGCAGCTGGAATTGCTGGTAGCCTTTGGCACAGCCCCAGCTGAAGCTTTAGACAGCTGTGAGCGAAGAGGCATTTTGGTCTCTTACTACAGCTCAGTTCAAGTGACTCTTTAGTTCAGAAGAGGCCTGGTAGGTAGTGAGAAGGTGTCTGGTGACATGATGTGAGCCCACCCTGAGAAGTTAGCAATCCCAAAACGGAGTCCTGCACAGCACAAGGCTGAAGGGCGACATGGAGTTGAGCTTTTGATTAAGTCCCGCTTATCTACATTTTTCTAGGATTTTAGCTCGCTTTATAAAATCAGAAAAATATTTTCATTAAGATTTGCTATTGGGTTAAATTCTGCTCACAGTGCAAGAAGTTGCTCACTCAATTCTTTAACACAAATCTGTTGCACAGAGCCTAAGCCAATCCATCTGCAAAATGCAAACCTGGTTTATATCAGGTCTACTCTTTCTATTGATACGAGTGCTAGCATGTTTAAAATAAGACAATTCATTTTAGGTACAGAAACTACTTCCAAAATACACAGAAAATTAATCATAATTTTAAATTGCAGTACTGTAAGAATGTAATATGATGTGTTGCTTTATATGAAGACATGGCTTTTATATGTGACATTATAGTACACTTGGAAGCATAGAACACAACTGGTGGAAACTCATGAAAAGGAATAATTTACTGATCCTACCTCCATCCTGGAATAATTCTATTAATGTCCCAGATAAATTGTGCTACAGAGAAACCACTTCCTTCAGATCCTGTATCACTGATAGCCTGCCACTGCAAAAATCCCAGTTGCTCTGCTGGCTTTTGTGGATTGCTCCTCCACAAGATGTTTGCTTCCTCCCATGTTCCCTAATGTTGGACAAGGCAAAATGCAGGACTGGCTTTGATTTGAGCTTTTCTCATACTGAAGGGGAATAACTGGCTGCTCCCTCATACAGGGATTTCCTACTCGCCTTTGGAAATATTAAATAGTTGCTGTCTGTTTCTTTCTGTGGGCACGTGTTTTGTATTTTTTCACTTCTTGGCTTCAGATTTTCTTGAATCTTGTAGAAACATAATTTGGCTGAGCCCCAATCAAATTTGACTGTAATTGGTCAACCTTAAAATTATTGGTAAGTAGAACAGTGAGGCTGATCGTATCAGCTTGTGAATTTGACGTTCAGTTAAAAGCCAGGATTTAGTTCATTCCAGACAAAAGAATCTTGAGTGATGTCTCTCAGGTTTCTTAAGGGAGATGGTTCTTTTTGAAACAGGATGTTTGGGAAGTTTTAGTTTGTAGCTCCAGAGCTTTGGATAACATCAGTGACACAAGGAGGCTCGGATGCAGTCTTGCTCCTTTGTAGACCTGGGGCCACTGATGAATGTAGACATGGGTCCTTCATGCCTCCATTGCTCACTAATAAAACTTTGCTAATTGTGTTTTCCCTTCATGAAGGGGAGGAGGGTCTGGAAATGGGTCAGTGTTGTAAGGGTAAATGAATTAGGCACACTGAGAGGCTCAGATGTGTCAGGATTGTATATGTTTGGGACTAAACAAACAGGTCCTGTTTTAGCAAAATGGTGTGCTCAGCACTTTTGAAAAATCAGGCCCAGTGAGGAGTGCATTAGGTCTAGATTTAGCTTTTCAGCTTGAATACTTTTTGATCCTGGCATATTAACTCAAAATCCTTGTTAAGTTGCAGAAACATTTCTCCAGAAAAAGTATGACTGATTTTTTTCCGTACAGTGGGGATCAAGTAATTGTAAGAAACTGTTTTCACTGTTACATTTCTACACCCCCTCCCCTGCTCTTATGCCTGCATAATATTTGTTAAATTTTTGTAATACAGACAGAGTAATTTTAATTAACGTCTGCAGACCATCACATAATACCTGGCGTGGCAGTTGCTGGCTATGAGTTGTGCATTTAGCTGAAAGAACAGTGCTTTCCAGGGAAAGGCCAAGGCATAAGCATGTCCCAGTCCTAGATTACATATATTTGCCCAGTGACTTGCTTCCCCTCCTGCTTATCTTGGGGCTGTGCTGGCAGGGGGTCAGTAGTGGCCTGGCTGATGCACCCAGGGCACTGTGGGCATTGCCTGGAGCCTCAGGGAGATGCAAGACATGTTATGGCACTTTATGTGTCTTATCCAAGCACAGTGCAAGGAAAAAAATAAATTAATGCACTCACAGCACTTTAGGCACTGTTTTCCTCATAAGTATAGTTTCCTCTTCCCTATTCAGCTTCACCAAATAACATGTTTTCTGTCAAAACAGCACGTGAATGAACATTTTCAGTGCAAAGCCTATATTCAGAATAACAGGTTTTGCACTGGCAATCCTGACCCAATTTTAACCCTGGTTGCTATGGTGCTCTGCGGGCTGGGCGGCCGGCAGGGCAGGATGGTGTGGGGATGGCACACAAGCCTTTTGTTGCTCCTTGGCCAGGGTCCAGCCAGCTTTTTTCCCCCTTCTCCCTCCACCCCATAGCAGCTGGCAGCAGCCTACACCTGCTGACCAGGAGCAGTGGTCAGGCTGCAGCCTCTGATGCCTCTCTGGATCAGTGTCCTGGAGGAGAGACCTTCTCCCAGGCACCCAAAGCTGTTCCTCTGCAGACCACAACTCCCATCCTTTGGCTGCATGCCCCTCTATTGGATAAGCCTTCATCTTTCTGCTCCTGGGGTTTTGAGCAGACTCCCTCTCCTCATCCCTCACTGGTTGCTTTCCAGACATACTGTGTCCTGCTTTACTCCATCCAGAAAAGGAACTTATCACAATACTTTTAAAGGATGAGATCTAAAATAGGTCATCTTGTTAGTAATGGGCGGAAAGTGACTTTTCTGAACAGGATTTGAAACAAAACTCATTATTTTAAAGGCAGATTTTAAAATTTCTAGTTGATGTTAAATATATCACAATTGCCTAAATGCAGTAATATAAGCACAGAATTTGCAAATTTGAGTTTAATGTTAATTTAGCTGGTAGATAGTCTGCAGGGTAATCAGTGCTTTGCATTTTTCCTTCAATCTTAATGTTACACTTTGCCTTCCACAATATAATCCAAACCACAGACCAGCTGGCTGTGTTGATTAAAATCCTTTTTCTGCTTTTTATTAATCTTCATGGTTTTGCCCTAGAATTATGAAGTGGTCATGGTCTATCAGGAAGGTAATCAGCTGGGCCAGAATGCAGTATTTACAAGTTGAGATTTCTGCCTAAAGCATGTTGCTGATTCCTAAAATACGTTGTGTCCTGAATGCTTTGTTAAATCTGCAGAGCTTTACATGAGTTTGGAGCAAAGCTCTTCAGGTTAAATTACTTACAAATAATTCATTATGCATTTGGCTGACACATATCCTCACTGAAAACCTAGATTAAGAAAATATCATTAGGGGGTGAAGGTGACAGAGGACTTTTGTAGTCAATAGGGCTAATCCTGCATTTTGGAGGCACAGTCATGCAAACTTTTCCTGCGGACCCTCATGGCCTTTACCTTGATGGTAGAGGGAGAATGGAGGGGTCAGGGTATTGATGCAAGGGGGAACACTGATCCATGCATCAGAGGTTCCTCAGGATGCACAGCAAAGGGACAAGTATAATTCTCAAACTGCAGGTGATGGAGCAGCAGGGAAGGATGCTCTGATTCCCAAAATTAGCCCAAAGGCTGGTGGAATGCAGTCTTGATTTTCCTTCCTCTGTGAAGTTCCTTGCACAAACGCTGTTTGTTCAGTCTGGGTGAGATAGAACCCAAACAGGTAATGTGCTCTGTGTGTTGTTGCTTTTTTGAAAATAACTATTTGATCATGATGAATTGATTTTTTAAAAACAAGTTTGATGTGATGATTAGGCAATCACTTTAGCATGTATTTTTTCAATTATCTCTTGTTAACAAAATGAGGCAGTAACTAAGCATGATCTATATTTTCTGATTTCTCGCAGTGTTAATTAGAGACTGTGAATATTCTTGCTGATGTGTTTGGATATCTTTGCATCTAGCGGTGGTTATAGCAGTTATATCCTGTAGTTATGCCACCGATACTTTGGCCTAGGTCCTACACTGAAGGATGGTACTCAGTGAAAATGTTACATAGGTAGACAGATCTGCTTAAGGGTGTTTGCTCACTCTTCCCTTCCCTGCTCTGTGTTGCTGCTGGGGACTGTGTCAGCGCATACATTTGGGGCAGAGAGAACACTGTATGAAGATGCTTATAAATAATGCCTATTAATTCCTCCGAGTTTTGCTGCAGGGAGTTCAGTTGGGTGTTAGGGTTTACTCTTTTTTCCCCATAGTTGCACTTAACTGCAAACATGCATTTTTACTGTTCAGAGTAAATTGCCTTTTGAATTTCGTACTATTACAATCTGCTTTGAGCTTTAGCAAGGGGATGTGAGAGGTGCAGGTTGACGAGTCAAGGCCCCAGATTTTTCTAGAAGGTTTTCTTTCACTCTGAGGAATGATATGCCTCAGTTCAACATGTCTTTCACCATCGCAGGGGTATCCATCCTACAGCAGAGTAGGACGGAGATGGGCTGTGGAGACATGAAATGCCTGCAGCATGAAGCCCATGGCCTTCCAAGATAGCAAGAAGAAAGAAGTTTCCTCTGAGCCAGATCTGCTGTGACTTGAATGGTTGAGCGGAAACAGGCTATCTGTGAATGGGGTTGTTCTCAGTCTTACTGCAGGTGTTGTAAGATTTTATAGGGTGCCCTTTCCTCAAATTCATGATTCTCACTTTCTAGGTAGTTTGGAGTCTGCTGCAACCTTATCATGTTGCAATTTTATACTTCAAAAAGCAATTTCTTTTTCTTCCTTTGGAGGGTCTTGGCTGCAAAAAAAACCAAAACAAAACAAAAAGGTGACTTCCTGTCTTTCCAATTTATTTTTGTCAGTTTTTTAGGCATTTCTGAAGTTCTGATTTCTTCAGGCAAAGAAAGTTGCACTTGCAACTGGCTGTGGTAACTTCGTTGCTGGTAGGGTGCTGGTGAGCATTGCTTGCCTGGCTGCTGAAGGCTCGTGGGCACTGCTTAAAAAAGCAAACTATAAAGGCTACTAGGTGGGGCAGGTTAATTGCCTTGTTTTTTCCCTCATGACTTCACAGCTTGCTCTTCCCATTGGGCTTTTGCCATCGCAGGTGTTCTCTTTGCTAAAGCACTGTAACAGCTGGGCTCTGGCCTCTGAAGTGACTGGTAGTGGCATTCATTCCTCTCTCCCCCTGTAGCCTCCCATCTAGCTTCCCCCTACAGCATCAGGGCTGAAGCAGCAGAAATTATCCTCTTGTCAGTTGTTTTTTCACTTTCCTTGGCGATCTACTTGTTTTGAGGATCTGACTATTGCCTTGTGTCTTGCTAAATATTATCCCAAAATTAAAATTCTTACCATTATCTTCCAGAACTGTTCAATGGGCTTGGGATCTCAATGCTGGCTTTTTTTATTTCTCCTGCCTTCTGGGCCATCACATTTGTCCCTATACTTTCTCACATAAATCCCTCTTTCAGGTCACTATTTCCCACAAAAACTAACCTAACTCATCAAATGCTCAAACCATGCCACCAAATACATATTTCATGAACTTTCAAATCATACTTTTGTTTCTTCAATGTCTTCTGTGTTTGTGGATGATCTTACTGACTTCCGCTGGTGCTCCAGGTAGCACTGATGGGCCTCTGGGAACAAATAGCAGACCTCCAGGTGCTTTATCAGCATGTGCTCCTGGGCACACAGCACAAGCTGGACACTTCACAAGCAGAAAACATGAAAAATATGTTAGTTAGGTTAGTTAGAAGTGTTTAACAAAAAGAACGGAAACTCTGTGTTTCTGATTCACTTTACTGTCCCTTAAGGATTTATTTTTGCATTAAGTTCTGTGGTTATATATGTTTTTCAAGACAATAAAGAGTGACGTGAAGGATCTCAGTTCATCCATCTGTCCTGGCAAGGTTTAGTTTCCTTGCTTCTGTTTAGACAGCTACTAAGAACCATATCCCCTGCGTTTACTTATTTAAACTGAATTAGGTATGATGGTTACACAAATCAAAACAAAAATGGTCTGCGTATTCAAGAAGAAATGATGTTCTGTTTCTGGAATAAGATACATTAGATTTTTTTTTCAATGTAGAAGGAATTTTAAAAATCTGAATCTGTCAAAGTCAAGCATATTAAAGCAGATGGCTGAAAGAAGACCCATATGCTGTACATAGTATACGATTTTCTTTCTCTTCCTTGTCTGCCCTCTGTGAGATGAAAAACTACAAGGGCTGAAACTGAAAGCATCATTAAATGTTAATCTGCTGGGGCTTCCTTAGTGCTAGCGAGGTCAAGCTCTGCTGCAGAGCACGGTGACAGATGGAGCATCCTCTGTGAAATCGCTCTGTGCTGCCAAACGCCGCAGAGAGACGCGCGGTCTGTCACCGTGCCCGTGCTCTGACCGCCCGCCCCGTGAGCTCCCAGGGGTGGGAGAGCTCCCAGGGACCCGGCCCCGAGCAGGAGGATGGTGGCACGGGCATGTTGTGTGGACACCAAGGCACGGAGGATGGCCTTTAAATTAGGGCCGGTAATGAGCTTTCTGCCTCTGTGAGCATATTGTAACCTGCAGGCAGGAAAATGCGGTTTTTGAAAATGGTTTGCCCTGGCGTAGTGCTGAGCCGGGGATCTCTAAATCCCTCTGAAGGGCAATGTCCCTGCTGAGCCTGGTTCCTGTGTTTTTCATTGCCTTGTATGAGAAAGGCTCAAATCTTGGAGATTTACCAGGTTTGCAAAATTAACTTGAAAGCTCCTGACTTGACAGCCTTAAGGGCTTTTCACATAAGCACATAAAGCTATACTGCAGCTTTGGCAGAAGGATAGGCTTTGCCTGGTCTCTAGATACACCTGCTTGTGACCAGGCTCCCTGCATTGCTGTGCTTTTGGCATCACCACTTTGTAACTCAGTAGCTAATTTAGTCATGAAGCTGCTGACAGGAAAACAAACCAGATGAGTTCCTCCCTAAAGCTTTGGCTCAGCAAAAACGGGAATGATACCCAAATCAATGCCTGCCCCAGCTCCTTTTTGCCAAAATCCTTTGCAGTGGAGGAGCTGAAGCTGCTCCCCAGGGCTGCCAGAGGCAGCATTTCAGACACCGTGCCTTAGGACCTGTCTGCTCTCATTCAGGAGGGAGATAACACAAGTGCTAGTTCAATGTGACCTCCCCCAGTGGCACTGCACACAGTTGTCTGCAAGCCTCGTCTCTGTTACCCTCTGCTGCAGTGTAAACCTGTGCCATAAGAGTGAATGCTCTGCTATGTGATGCTTTCAGGGAGAAGTGGGCAAGCCAGCTAGAAGCCCACCCCAAAAATATCAGTGAGGTGTCTACAAGTATTGCTGATGAGCCCTGTAGCAGTGTAACTAGAGAGCCCTCACAACTTGTGAAAGCCCTCTTGGCATTTCCATCAAGGATTAGGGAAAGAAGAATGGCCCTCTTGACTCCTCAGGAGAGGTCTTCTGACATCTGCTGGAGGGTAGTCATGGTCCTTATCACAGTTTCCATAAATATGAATTTCACTTTGGGGAATCTGGGTGGGAGAGTTTATGTCAGCTCAAGTATTGAAAGGAATCATGTATAATTTTCTTGGTGGTCCAGGTTAAACATCAGTTTCCACAACACTGAGTGATTCACTGGAGGTTTTCTCACTTGCATTGCTTGCATCTGAGCTCTGAGCCAGAGTGTGTCAAGGTGGCTTCTGTGGGGCACAATGGCCACTGGGAGCCACCTCAATCCTCCATAAGCAAAGCCATCCTCAGTACTGACCATTAGCCTTGCCTGCGATGAGCAGCAACTCTTCTCTGTTTTCCATATTGTTGGTGCTTTTTCCTTTGTAATAAGAATTGGTTATTTTGACCCATTCTTTGTTGTTTTTCTTAATGAGCTCCTCTAAAGAACATTGTTTAAGCAAACGAAATTTGAAATGTGAACTTTACAAATATTTAACATACACGTGTATCTTTGGCAGGATTCAAGCACAGAAAAGAGGGAAGCGAGAAACTGACAGAAGGAAAAAGATACAGCTTGGGATACAGGAGGAATTGCCCCATGAATGGGCCTCTTTAACACGTGAGGCTGCTTTGTACTCACTAGCTTTACTTTCATTTGGATTATAATGTCAACAGAGCTAAAATAACTGAAGCACAGTCATACTTGAAGAAAATGACACAATTAACCACTTCACTGCTTGAGGAGAAAGTACCTTAGGTGAGGAGAAAGTACCTTCGGCACAAGCTAGATGGTGCTAGAGCATACAGCTAAGATGATGTTCACCTAACAGCTGTGTGAAATTAAAATATGATGACCGAAACAGACTTTAGTAAGGGAAACTCTGCAATGTTAGAGGCTTTTTAACACCTGGTTTTGTCTGTTGCTTTTGTTCTCACTATATAAAAGTAGTTTCTATTTCCCTGAGCCTCTCAAAATGCCCTGTCAAATATATCAACTTATGGACACGTCTCTTTGATATTCTTGTTTTGAACTGATTAATACAGACAACCCCACTCTGTGATTTGAAGTGAGGTCAGTTTTGTCTCTCTCTTTCACTTCTCTATTTGCATTACATCAGGAGAGCAGTCAGACACTCCCCATTGCCAAAGGGCAGTGCTGCTCTCGGCATGGAGCTTGCAAAGAAAGATGTGCATTGTAGAGTAAGTGTTCAAAAGCGTTTGTGGGACTGAAGGGCATAATTCCCATTGAAAACCAGTGGGAGCAGTACTTAGGAGTTTCTAAGCTGCAGAGCTTCCCCCAGCATGCTTATGTCTGTTCATGCTCAGGAGAAAAACCACGCGTGGTTGTGATTTAAACGATTAAGTGAATTTTAGAAGTTTTGACATGCTTAAAGTATGAATTAGTTTGACCTGAGGATGAAAAAATGTCACTCTTTCAGTTGTAACTGCAGTAAAAAATTTGTGACCATAAATATAGTCAGAGGACCTAATAATGCCTCTGGGGCCTGTGCTGCTGCTGTGCATTTTGTTAGGACTTCAGGGCAATGTACCCCATGCAACAGAGTCCAGAGTGCCGTTGATTGGGAGTGTGCATTTGCTTCAGAGCAGAAAGGAGAGGGATATAGTACCACGCAAGTTTAACATTTAAAAAAATTTTAAAAAAAAATTATTTTACTTTTACAGATTTTGAAATGCAGTATTTTTACACTTTTTAGTGCATGGCCTACAAAGACTTTAAGGTGCATATAACTTTATATAAGAAGTTAAACAGAAAAAAAAAGAGTGTTCAGTTAGGTAAAACTCCCATGTGCTTTAGGCTATCATACTTCATGTCTTTGTTTTTACTTGTACAACTTTATCAGCATCTGGCAGACACAACAATGTCCCTGCACTGAAATGTGATGTGATGGATGGAGCATTGTGTGGTGAGTCAGGAGGCATTTCTCCTGGCTCTTCCCTTGACTTGCCATATGATATTCTGCAGGGCTTGGTCTCTGCTATTCTTCACTTACAAAATGTTATAAAAATGTTTTCCTAGCCACATAGAGTGCTGTGACATGTATGGGTCACTGAGTGTAGCAAAAGGAGTAAAACTGGAAGAGCTGAGTATGTTCGATGCATGTAAATACGCCTGGAGGTTAATAATTTAATTGGCAGAGTGCCCTATTTTTCTGGCTAATGGGCCTGTTTAGTGAGCTCCTGTGGTGCCTGACATACTGGCCTGCTGCTGTTCAGACACAGTTGTACATCTGCTGATCCGAGCTGCGCTGCTCCATCTCTCCAGCCCCTTTGGTGAGTGTGTCAGAGCTGAGGTGACACTGAAATACTCAGCCAAAGATCTGTGCTTTTGTCTGAGGCTTGAAGAGGTGCAGGAAGTGGTCCTTTTCACAGTGTGCAAGGTGCTGTGCGGGCACAGTGGGAAACTGCTGCCATGTGTGGAAGAAATGGTGCTTGCAGAGCACTGGTGCTGCTCCGTGAGGTGTACACGTAGGAATATAGGTCAGTGAAACATCCAGAGGGGTTGCACAGCTGCAAAGGGCATATTTACACACACAGGGTGCAGATGGCAGGCTTGAGCTAGGCAAGCTGCTGCTGAGTAGCCTGGTGTGTGCCTGGGGAGGGGGGTGCCAACACACATTGTCCCAGCCTAGTCCTCAGAAATAGCTACAGTGCTGTGGTCCAGAGCTGCCCTCAGGCTGGCATGGCTATTTTGTCTCTGGGTGGGGTGTCTGTGACACAGAACTGTGGGCCATGAGGATTGCCCAGGTTCCATGGCTTCCCTGCAAGTCCTGGAAGGGCTATGTGCCTGGTTCTTGGAGCTGCACTGGGCTTGGTCAGAGAGAGTGTGAGCAAGGTGAGGCTTGGGGTACTGTCTGTGTTTTCCAGCTGTATCAACTGAACAGATGTGGGCTTGGATCCACAAGCCTTTTTTCATGCCTGAAGCAGTGGCAGTCCGTTTTGCTCTTAAGCAAGCCAAAATTGTGCAGCTTCACTTGCATTAGCTGGTGAAATATAGGTTTGTACTATGAGGTGACCCAAGTCTCTTGGTCCCTTCCTGTTTACATCTGTGTGCACCTTCTTGTAAAATTTATGTGTTCTTTGTTGCTTGTGTTTATTTGACTGCCATGATTACCCTGGTACCAATACAAGCTGAAGGATGAAGGGACTGAGAGCAGCCCTGTGGAGAAGGATTTGGGGGTGCTGGTGGATGAGAAGCTGGATATGTGCCAACAACAATGTGTGCTTGAAGCCCTGAGAGCCAAACATATCCTGGGCTTCATCCAAAGCAGCGTGGCCAGCAAGGCAAGGGAGGGGATTCTGCCCCTCTGCTCTGCTCTTGTGAGACCCCACCTGCAGTGCTCCATCCAGCCCTGAGGTCCCCAGCACAGGAAAGATATGGACCTGTTAGAGGAGGTCCAGAGGACAGCCATGAAAATAATCAGAGGGCTGGAACACCTCTGCTATGAGGAAAAGCTGAGAGAGTTAGGGTTGTTCAGCTGGGGCAAAAGAAGGCTCCAGTCTCCAGGGAGACATTATTGCAGCTCCGCAACACCTAAAGGGGGCTTATAAGGAAGATGGGGAAAAACTGTTTCGTAGGACCTGCAGCGATAGGACAAGGGGTAATGGTTTTAAACTAAAAGGGGGGAGCTTCAGATTAAATATAAGGAAGGGAATTTTTGTCATGACGGTGGTAAAACACTGGAACAGTGTCCCTGTTGCCTGAGTTTGGAAGGCACATGCAACTCAGCATGGAGGTCTTGCTGCCTCTTAAGTGTTGAAAGTTTTTGGCTTAAATGTTATGTGATGCTATCCAAGCAGATGTTTAGCTGACAACCTTGCCTTACTCTGTTGTTCTGTCCTCTGTGAAAACACGGAAAACATACTACCTTGTGTCTTTCTGGAGGAGAAATTTGAGTCTGTGAGTTTGCTCAAGAAACGAAAAAAAAGCTTGCTCAAAAAGAGTTTGCTGACCATGGCAGCCAGGTGTTCCCACTGGGCATTCAGTGTGTTTCCCTGCCCATCTTAGAGTGAAGCTGCAAAGTTGGGTTCAGTGGAGCCCTTCTGAGTTTGTTGCCTGGACTATTTTATGAAATAAGCTCAATAAAACCTTTTATTTTACCAGAAAACCTATTGGTTTGTGATACCACAGCTGAGCATGTTCATGGCTATTTAATCCCTTCCAGAATAAGGCAAAGATTTTCTCTACAAGGAATTTTAAGTCAAATGTTAGTTCTGCCTTAGCCTGGATTATGCATGCGCTGACAAAAATTAATTTGGTGGTTTATTTCTGCTATGAGCAACTCAGGATTTTCCTTTGGGGATACTAAGATTGTTCTTACCTAGTAATTAAATCTTAATGATGTTTTTGCCAAAAAAAGTATATTTGGCTTGCAAGGGGGGAGATCTCTCTGTATCTATCTGTCCCTCCTCCTCCTCCCGGTTGTGTTTGCCTTGTCAGTTTTTCAGTCTCTGACTCTGCAGACTGATACCTAGATCTGCCGTGCTTGAAAAATCCCTGTTCTGCATCCTGCCAGGAGTCATTTTGTTTTGTTCCCCTGGCATCCAGAGGAGGTTTTCCTTCCCGGAAATGACACGCTTTCTCTGCCAGGAGCCACAGACACTCAGTGAGGCTGGCACAGGGCCATGGTGTGCGGTACCTGCCCACTGCCAAGCGGGGACATGCGGCTGAGATCAAAGGGCTCCAGGCAGGAGGCCCTGGAGAGCTGCTGCTTTTCATCCATCCTGAGGGATTTCCTGGCAGAGTTACCTTGGGTAAATGACTTCTGCCCTTGTAATAACCAGCCCAGAAAATTGTATGTGCATGACAGAGCAGGGAAACTTGCTAGATTTAGAAAAAGGTAGTGTGTAATGCTGTGTGCAGATCTATTTGTGTATATAGTGTTTCATCGACATCAATGATCGTAGATGTTTATCCTGCTGTGTAATTAATCCCATATATATCCTACCCTGGATTCTGGTATTGTCTTTGTCTTGCCAGCACTTGTGTCCTTTCTTTGTCCTCTCCAAACCCACAGAATCGCAAAATCAAGGTGTTAGGAAAAGACCTCTGAGATCAAGTCCAACCTATAACTGAACACCACCTTGTCAACCAGACCATGGCACTGAGTGCCACATCCAGTCTTTCCTCAAACACCTCCAGGGACAGTGACTCCATCACCTCCCTGGACAGCCCATTCCAATGCCCAGTCATCCTTTCTGTGAAGAATTTCTGCTTAATATCCAGCCTAAACTTCCCCTGGTGCAGATTAAGACTGTGTCCACTTGTCCTGTTGCTGGCTGCCTGGGAGAAGAGACTGACCCTCACCTGGCTACAACCTCCTGTCAGGCAGCTGTAGAGGGTGAAAAGGTCTCCTCTGAGCCTCCTCTTCTTCGGGCTAAAAAGCCTTTCCTGTCTCTTGCTTAGACTACTACATATATATGTCTAGATGACAAATCTTTAGAATTAGATATGGATTTGGTTTTATCTAAGGACAAAGTATGACAATACAATCTAGACTAGAGGGTTTTTTTATTGTTTTCATTCTGGAGCCATGTTCTTGACTATAGGGCTTTCCAATATAATGTACAAACCTTTTTTTTTTTTCCAGTCAAGAATCAAACATATATATATATATATATGAATGCTCGTTTCTGTAACAATTTCTTTGTTTTTACCTTTGGGAATACACATAAATGTCACTAGATGTGAAATGTTTAGAGCATGTAGGGCTGAAAAATGTGGTGATACCACCTTAGCTTTATCACGGCTTTGTCCTTTGCACGACTCAAGGACTTACTCTGCTATGAAAAGTAAATGCATATTCTTGGAGAAACCTTTTTTTTCCTTTCTTTGCTTTGTTTACTTTTACAGACATAGTCTACACGATGGTGATAAAAATTAAACCTCTGTAGAATTTTGCCAGGAAGAATATTAGGATACTTTCCCATTCTGCTCTTGTTTGTCTTAGGGGACTTGAGGAGGATCTGTTTTGGTTCTGGTTGCCACTGACATGTGCATTGCAGATGCCAGAAAGACCTTCGGTAGACTCAAACACTTTCATGCAGGAGCTACCAGAAGAAACAACTGCATGTGATTTAGAGAAGGCATTTGCAAATTCCATCTGTTCTTCTCACATGAGTTTGTGAAAACGGACCAAAATGGTGGTTTCCATTGCTCAAGCTCATGACCAGTGTGAAGGAATAAAGCTTTTTTTGTGAGTCAAATTGTCTGCAGCACATACCAGTGTTCAGAGTCATGACACCACAGCCAGAGCATTTCAGTATGGAGCGTGTTGCGAGAAGCTTCTGTCACCCATTCTGAAAATTGAAAAGCCTTCAAGATGTGCATATGTGTCTCAGTCAGCAGTAATTGGTTTAATGTCGAGCTTTGATATGAGATTGGGTTTGGATTTTGTCTATCTGAAGTAACATAGCAGTTAAGATTTACCTAGCTTATAGTGTTAAGAATTGCATTCAAAGCTATCTACCTAATGGCTAGTACCTGAATTAATTTCCTTCAGGCACTCTTCTTGGGCAAATCCACTGAAAAGGAGATGCTGCCTTCACTCTCCCAATGGTAGGATCCATACCCTATCCTCTAGCTTGGATAGACTTCCTTATACTAGGTAGGGCATTCAACTTTTTGAATGCCTTTAAAAATGAAAGTAATGTGACAATATTATGTGACATCCCTAGCTGTGTCAGTGTTCCCTCTGGATGTTCACTCTGAGCAACCTGCTTTCCTCCTCTCCCACCCACAGACAATCAGACCCTTCTTCAGACGTCCTCTTCCCACATTTCCCTGTCTTCCTCTGGCTCCCAAGAGCCATTTCCAGTGCCACCCTCCCAGTATCTTGCCAGTGGCAGAAGCCAAGTAAGCTGCAGCTAGTTTGAGTCAATGCATTTCCTCCCATTTTATGCCCTCTGGGTTGTGCTCAGGTCAGCCACTTCTGCTTTGCCCCCAGTGCAGCACTGCACTGAGCTGCACTTGGTTTAGCAGGAGAATTAGTGCCATTTAAGAGAGTATGGTCATTCTCCTGGTGATTAAAGAGGCAGAAGTTGAGGGATGGCCAATAAGATCCCCGCTGGTCAGTGCCAATACCCCAGTGAGCACCCTGGCAATGCCATTACATCCTTAGTGGCTTCCCTTTGAGTCAGCCGTGAATGCGTGAGGATAAAGCCAGGGTTCGGTTCCCCATTCACTCCAGTTCTAGAAATCCAGCTGGAGACTTTTTTGGTGGGGGGTGGGTGTTGGATTCAAGCATCAGCAGGTCTTGAAACTGCAAAAGGCACTCAGTCTTTCAGGTGCCTTCTGTGGATTTATGAAAGTCAGGCTCCTCCAGAGGAACAGGGAAGGTATTCCAAGGGATAATGTGAGCTCCTGGAGAGCCAATTGCCTGCTTATTCATGTAGACTGTTTCCCCTGCCTCCAGTTTTCATCTGTGTTATGCTTAGATAAGGATGAGGAGAAGGCAAAGTCAAGGCTCTTCATGTTGATTATGTTTTGGCAGTGGATTGCTCCAGTATTACTGATGCAATGGGGCAGTGGCAGCAGGAGGGATGGGAGTTACCTGCTCCTGGCTGGTTTCCTGCCTCTTAGGATAAATCTACAGCTTACATTTTTTTCTGCAGCCTTCATCTTGCTGACACTGATGTCAGTCTGTGCTGACTCGTTTTTTCTCCGCGAACACAAACAGCGTTTGATGTGCATATTGTCATTTTCACAGCCCATATGGTCTTCTCAGGTTCCTCAGGTGCTTGGCGGAAAGGGGTTATTCAGCAGCAGCTTTGATTCACGGCACGTTGGGGAGTCAGGGATGGTCCTCAAGGAGGGCAAGTAGCTAATCCCAAGCCTAGCACTAATCTCTGTCTAGGACAGTCTGGTATGGAGCATGGGAATAATTTAAGAAAAAAATTAACTTCCCTGAGAAAGGAACAGTTCCTGAAGTTACTGTCAAACTGTGTGTCTACAAGGGCACCCAGCTGGACCTTTGGGGCTGTAGACTTTTACTGCCTTGAACATGGAGCTGGCAGTCCAGGGGAAAAGGCAATGAAGTGCAAAAGCTTCAAAGACTTCAGCTACTGTTTTTTTTCTGCCTGGGGTCAACTCCCTTAGAAGTGAGACTTTATGGATAAATGAGCCTAGGAGACACGGGAATTTCTGCGAGTGCAGAGAGGCTGGGTAATCAGTCACATTAATTTTGGCTAAGTGAAGCATGAATGAGGCCTTTACTATTCATTCAATGTTAATCATATTGTTAGCTAGAATAACAAAACTGACTCTGTAGAAATCCAGACTAATTTCCTTTTGTTGTAAAGTTAATCCAACCATGTTGTTATTGCATAGAAGTTCTGTCTTCCTAAAAGATCTTTGACATTGCCTTAACATCTCTTTCATAAGCTTAATTCTCCCAATTGAATACTGTTTTGGTAATTAACAGAGAGAACCACTCCACACATTTTGTGAAAATAAACTTTTAATCATCTGTATACCCTTGAAAAGGGAGACTAGCAAACATGCATCTAGGCAGAGTATGATAAGTCTGAAATAATAGTCAGGTGAGAAATCATAATAGTGACATAGACATTGTCCAAAAGGTAAAATCACATAAGAAATATTAAGTATATCTCCCCCAGAGATAAGACAGGCAGATATGTTTATAGTCATTTTGTGGGGAAAGAAAACAAGGCTTGGGAAAGATGTCTTAATCACTGTTATTTAAGGTGTATTTTGACTCAATAAACAATTAGATCAGATGTATTGCCTAAACTTTGGCTAATGATGTTTCTTCCTTAATATGTCCTTAAAATACAGAATCACACTGAAGAAAAGGTTTAGGTCAGTTAATTGAATCCATCCCAACTTTGACTTTTGATGATGATATAATCAAATAAGTTGAAAAATACAATTAAATCCTATTTTCAAGTCTGACTTTTGAGCATGCCTTGTGCCCCTGCACAAAATATTGCCTCCTGGTACCTTATGGGCATGACTGAGGTGCCAAGTCCACACTGAAAGGAGGTGTTGTTTTTCTCTTAGGCAGAAAGGAGCACCAAGAAAGGGCACCCCAAATTCCATCATCTTTGAAAGCCGGGGAGGTTGTACTACATTTTAGCTCACGGCAGTCCTGCAGACTTGTTACCTGGAGGTTCTGGTTGTTATCAGTGCAAAGTGGTTGTCTCTGCCTGCAGGTACCGAGGTGGGGTAATACAGGGCCATAAATCACCACTGGGGAAGGACTTTCCCTGGTATTTGTTGTCTCTTGACTTCGTGTGTCATAAAATAACTAACAGATGTCTGTGAGAGATTCTTACTAATGGGTTGTTGTCACTGTTTTGTGGATGTAGGAACTGCCTTCCAGGATAATCCCAGGTCCACACCTAGGTCAGTGACCTTTGTTCCATACTGGTCAGTGTTGCTGGGAAAAATGCCCATAAACTCTGTAATAACATGTTGCCCATGTGTTCCCATTGACCTATGTGCGATGCCAGAGTACCAATAAAGCTTTTATTTTTTTCTCAAGTGTGTTGAGGAAAATGAGAACATTTTTGTCAGCTGCATCTTAGGGAAAGTGTCCTGAGGACTGTCTAATGCTCCCAAGGTCTCTGAGTGCTACAAAAATATGACATAAATTTATAAGCACATTTCAGTTGTAGTGCTAATCAGCTGAGGCTGACATCCAGCATTTTGTTGAGGAAGGCTTTCAATCCTACAGTGCTTTTTAAAGCTCTTTTCCTGCATGCATCTATTGCTAGGCTTATTGTCTGCTACGTGGTCCACAGTACTCCCAGTGTCCTTCACGTGTGCGAGAGGGGCAATTTCTGACTGGGAGGGCAGGGGGTCTCTGCATCCTCATCTTCAGGTGTTCCTGGTGAGACTGCAGCTCCAGCCCTGTGAGCAGGAAGGCTGTGAGGTGAGCCATGTGGGACATCTCCAGTGCAGCAGCTCTGTCATGAGCCCCCCCAGCCACCTCTAACTGTCCGTCAGGTGCTTTAGCAGGCAAAGGTAAGTGCAAGGTCAGATGGTTGCCAGATCGTGTCTGTTGGGGTTGTGGCTCAGGTGTTGCATTTTTTCTTATTGTTAGTTGGTATTACATTTGCCTGCTTGTGTTGCAGAGATATTTTTAATTTGCCATTTCAAAGTCTCGTAAATGAGACAGTCTTAGTTGCCATATCCTTTTCACGGTCATGACTTCTTATTTCTCCTCTTCTGTTTGACTTCAGATTTTTTTTTTTAATGAAACTTTTCGGCTTTGCACCTCAGTGCACAGGGTATAATGGCCCATTGAGAATTATTTTTCTGCATCAGAGGCTGGGGGACAATGGTTCACCTCTGGGGAGGTCATGGCTGGGTGAAGGCCAGTAGACATGACCAGCATCTTTTCACACTACCTTGGAACAGTTTCATGTGACAGAGGTGCCCTCTTTTGTCCCTCAGGATAAATTTGATTTCTTCCAACTCACTCTTATTTTGCAAGAAGCTGGGGGCAGAAACTGTCCTCAAGAAATTTTGTTATGAAAATGTGTTGGGGCTTTGGCTCTTAATAGAGTTAACAGATGGAATCAAATGTACAAAGTTCTTTTCATTTTGACTGAATGGTATAAGGTTAATTAATTGCAAATTGATTTTTGCAAACAATATTGGAGAAAAGGAATTATTAAACATAAAATTAGTTGCAAAGTTATCAATCTTCAAAATTATTGTTTTTCATCATGTGCCTTTTAATTAATCTATTCAATATAATCAATTGTTGCTTTGTATTTAAATTTGTTTTGTGATCGCTAAATTCTAATTAAAGAACAATATATTATTTAAAATTGAAGAAGGGAAAATGATCTGCTCTGATAATGTCTTACTTTGAGCATAGATTTCTGCTGCCCTGCCTGCACCCCTGCCAGTGCTGGCCCCATCTGACATCAGTAATATTTTCTGTTGGGAGAAACACTGCTTCTCCCTGAGATGTAATTAAGCAGTAAATTAACATTGGTCACACAAATGGTGAAAACTCCGGAGTTCTTTGCTGGTGTGTGCAGTGACACCGCTCCCAGCCGAGAGCCGAGGGTGTGCAGAGCTCCACCAGCCCTGCCCAGGGCAGATCTTGGGGTGTGAGTGTGAGATGGGGAGCCCTCCTGTGCCCATCCTGCCAGAGCACCCTGCTCTCCCTCCAGGGCCGTGACGAGGATGTGCTTCGGCACTGAGGAGCGTGGCAAACTCATGGCTGATCTGATGTGGGTGGAAAAGCAGTGGAATTGGGTGCTGTAATCCACAGGTCCTTGGTATGTGTCTTTCGGCACGTCTTCTTAGGCAAGTTAACTTTTAGGTTTTCTTCTCGTTGGTCAAGAAGAATATGAAAGGCATATAGCGGCTGATACACAATAAACAGGAACAGAGTAATCAGTTGTATCATTAAGGAAGGTGTCAGGTGGTACAGGGATGTCCAGCAAGCAGGATTTTGGAGAGGCAGCGCATGAGAGGGCAGAACCTTCTTGTGCATAGGTTAGGAGCAAAGGTTGCTGCCCCTTGTCAGTTTTCACTCATAGCTGTGACAATCATGGGACACGGTATCATGGATGTTATTTTGTGTGTTATTCAACCACAGTCAAGGAAGCCTCTTGCAAAAGCTGGTATTGTAGAAGCACTTTGCTGCTCCCTATTTTGGCAGAGAGATCAGGGATGAGCCAGGAGAGATTTTTTTCATGCTCTGAAAGCCACACTCTTTCCCATAAGACATGGAAACATGAAGACGAGTTGGTTTGTAGGAGCTGATGCTGCATTTGTGTCTCTGTAAGGCGTCTCTGAATAAAGGAGCACAGCTTCCAGCACTGTTTTTTCAGCACTTTGCCTACTTCAAACACAATGACAGGTGTTGTTTTGAATTAGTGGCAAAGCAGTCACCATCAAAATTACACTTACAATATGATGAGCTTTAGCATTTACCAAGAGCTATGCATCTTCAGTATGTTTATCAGTATTTAATCTGCAGGATTGGATTGCCTCAGCAGAAAAGTTGATATTGAACTGCTTTCTGGATTCTCTCAAGCACCGTAAAATCTTTACTCAAGCACTCTGCAGATAAACTAGAAAACGGATTGCTCTCAAATATTATCCTTACAATCTTGTAAAAGCACTGAAATAGCTCCTGTAACCTAAAAATCCCAGTGAGAACAATTTTTGTTATTCTACATAGTTACTTGAGGCCAAGCCTATAAGTTGTTTAGTTGAGGTTCACCTCAGTGGTATTCAGGTTAAAAACAAGAAATTGATCTGATTGTTTTTTCTGACAGTTTTGCACTCAGCCAGCCCAGTAGGATTGCTTTCCCCGTGAGGATACTGAGGCTCTGTCACACAGAGTCAATGCTTTGAGGCTTGAAGTGAGTCCAACCTCTCAGTGGCCACATCTCAACACTTCCAAGGGGAAGAGCTCCTCGGGAGCTGTGGCTGTGTCCTTTCAGTGAGCTCAGAGGGAAGGATTTGCATTGAACTGAGTAGCTCTGATGCCCTGAATGGATTGTGGAAATAACTTGGCTCAAATCAAGCAGGTAGGTAATAGGCAAAGCAAACAGACTTTTGCCACCTTTTTCTCCTAATCAAAAGAGAAAGGAAGTAATTGGTTTTGAAATTGGCACTGTTCAGCAGGCCAGCACTTCCACTTTCTGTAGGTGAGCCACTGAGTTATTTGCTCAGTGCATAAATCATCTCAAAAAGGGGCAATAAGACAATAGATCCATAGTTGGCAAATGACATCAAACATTAAAGTCAGAAAAGGAAAAAAAAAGAAAATATGCAAATGCTTAATTTATTATTCATTGGCACTAGCTATTTCCCCTTAGAGCAGGCAGATTGGGAAGAACAATTAACTAAGGTCTTGCGTTTTGGTGTGCACAAGGGGGGAGCACAACCCATTCAGGTTACAGCACGCAGTGGAGTCAGAAAGTACTTCTGTCCCTCTTGAATGATGAATGACAGCAAGCCCTAATCCCACCTCTTGCCAAGAGGCAATATTCCCTGTGTCTTTGTGCCAAGGGGTGGCCTGGCCCTCGCCCTGGGACAGGACTCAGCCTGGTGTGGCACTGAGCAGCTGTGTCCCAGCTGAGGTGACAAGGTCTGGGATCAGTGCTTGCGCTGGTGAGCCAGCCAGGACCTTCACAATCTGCTGACAGGAGTGATTTGAACCATGAATTTACCCCAGGGAATGCTGGATTAATTTGCAGACAGGATGGAGGGAAAAAGCTAGATGTGACTGACGACAGAACACAGAAAACCTCCAGCTGATGTAGTTAGTGGTTTAAAAACAGCAACTCAAGTGCCAGATTGTGTAAGGGATAAAGTGGAAAAAAAATTACACGGGGTTATTATTTTTCCTTTCGAGGAATTTGCTGTCCACTTTACTAGGAACATGACTTCTGTTTGCCTGTTGTTTAGCAGAGCAGAGAGTGCTCTGGACCAGGCAATAAAAATTAATGAGAGCAGGAAAAGATCTCCGGGAAATACAACAGAAAAAAATAGATTTTTTCAGCTAGAGTGGAGATGAATGCAGAGACATGTGGAAGGATGTACATTAACAAACAGTACAGAGAAAGCAAATTGGCCCAACTGACTTTCTTTCTAGTACTAGCATAAGAGGGGATTTTGTAAAATGAATGCATTAATGTAAAATGAAAGACTTAAAAGAAAGTGTTAGCAATCTTACAGAAAGGAACAAGCCCAATATATTTCAAAAGCCCTGCATATCCTCAATCATCCAATTATACAGCCTTTGCAGTAATTGTATCGCTATCACAGTATTACCATTTTACAAAATGTCACATTGAAATACGGCTTTTTTTGTGATGACAGGTTTCAGTAAAGAGTAGAGTGGTTTTATGGTTAGAATAGCCTAAATGTTCACCATCCCCACTTCAAATATGTAATTGTGCATTTGTTTGATAGCTAGCTAGGGGCAAACACTGCAGATTTTTTTGTCCTGCCTTATAAGAGAAAAGAAATAAAACATGTCAGAGAGATTTTGGGTTGAGATGCTGATGAAATCCAACACTCAGCTCATGAGAAACAAAGGGGCTTTTTGTGAGGGGCCATGGGGCACACCACTGATCTGCCAAGGCAGTGCCATGGGGCAGGGATACAGCCCTCATGTGTCTGTGGCCAATAAGTGCATTCTTCTTGATGCTCGTGGGAGAAATCATTTGGATCTTTGCAGTGATGTGGAAAGGCTAAATCTTGTTTCAGACCTGAGGAGCACTTACTTTGGCATCACCAGAATAATGGGTCAGATCAGAGGTCCCCCACTCCTTGGTTTTAGTCTCAAACATTTTACTGTGTCCCCCCTTGGTCACTGGGGGTTTCTAGTGCCTTTCAGTACCATCCAGCAAAGTCCATCTCCAAAATCTATCTTTTTTGTTTTTTTCTAGGTGACTGATGAATATGTGGGAGTGCGCACAGTGTGACACAGGCCTTACCTCCTGCAAAATGGAGAGATCTGCAGAGCTGAGCCTCCCTCTGGTTCCAATCAAACTTGTCCAGTGAAGTTCTTGCATAAAAGTAAGCAAATCCATCCACTTTTTTTTTTTTTTGTTTGTTTTTTTTTTTTTTTTTTTTTTTTTTAAATACTCAGTATTTTCATAGGTATTTCTCTAGAATTGCTCTGCTGGTCAACTAAAAAATGTTTTTATTGTTGTCATAGTGTAATGAAGTTTCGCTTTGAGATTTTTATATGTACCTTTCAAAGAAGGACCAAACCAACTACAGTTGGTTTCTTATGACATTGAAATTGTAAAGACTGCAGAGATTATTTTTTCCCCTCTCTTTCATTTTAAATTGGTTTCTGATCTACCCTTTTATATAAAACTGCTTACCTGGGACAATAATTTTTGAAGTGCCACATATTCTACTATTTCTGTGTTTGTTTGTTTGGGTTTTTTCCCTTGAAATATGAAAGTAATTCCTAGTAATTAGTGCAACAATTCATGCCAAAGCTAGTAAATTAAAGGCTTGAGCTAAAGCATGAGGTCATCTCTCTATTTTTATTCATCTCTCTACTTTTATTCATCTAGTAGTAAGCACAGATGTCAAAAGTACTCTTCTAGTTCCTGCTCCATGCTCAGAGCAGGCAGAGAGGCACCCACAGAAAGCTATATAACCTGCAAATCTGAAACCCTTAAGGAGATGATCTGCTATTTGGAGATGCTCTCTTTCCCCTTTGCCAGAGCAGGAAGGCTGCATGATTAGGTTAGATTACTCTAGCCTACACCTAGGTAAAACAAGTGCCATCCCAATTTACCGACTGACTTAGACACTTAAAAAAGTCCTTAGACCACAAGGTTGTACAATATTCCACTGGCCCGAGTGTTCCTTGAGAATGCTCAGAATAGTCCTGGTTTGGTACCTGGACTGGAACGCAAAATTTATTCAAGGAAAAAACCATCTCATAACAATGTTAAACAAAAAGTGCTGTCTTAGTTAAATAATTCTAAGTACCATGATGTTTAAATTTAATTAAAATGTCTCATTTTCATTAGCAATTGTTTCTTTTCTTTTTCTGCCGTCATCCCTATTATATATGCCATTTGTACAATGAACAAATTGAGGAGATTCAACAAATATTCTTCAATGGAAATCGAATTTAGCCAAGAATAGAAATGACAGATCCAAAGGCTGAACCTCAGTTGTTTAAACCCCAGTCCCTCCTATAAGGACTCCTATAAGTCCCTCCTATAAGCCTCATCTCTGGATAAGGCTCTATTTAGTATAAAAAAGGAGGTTTTGAAAGTTTGAGGGGTTTTTTTTGCTCTTCTGCCTTGTCCTCTGATACCTTCTGTAAGCTCCCATCCACCTTCTCTTTTAGGATGGAAAGACCCTGAAATTAAGGAACTCTGGGGTTTCATACCATGAGAAAGCCATTTTCCAGCCAGAGTTAATCTCAGCCACAGTACCCTTGGAGGAATTGATGAGGTGAGGTGAGCTTTATTTAAAAAAATTAAATTAGCATTGATTTTATTAAAACTACTTTTTCTATCTAAATATTCATAGGCCACAGCAAGGTACCCCCGAAAAAGCCATTATAAAGACACTAGAAAGTTTTAATCCTTCTTCTCTTTTTTTCCTCCTGTTATTGTTGTTTAGCAGCTGCTTCAAGTCAGAGTCTGCAGGTAAAATGTCCCTTGGTTTTCTCCTCATTTGCAATCCTCACCATATGAAATGCACAGCCATGGCTAGCCCCAGGGGGTCACAGCTAAACCTCTTCTCTCAAAGAGTAATGCAAGGTTTACCAATTTTTTTCTGGCAAGAAGTGATTTATCCACAGTTTGATAGCAACACACTGCAGGTCCAAGAGTGGTGTCATTGCAAAGGGGACTTAGGCTTTTCTCATTGATTTTGTACCTCCATTGCTTAGTTTTAGATGTGTTTGTATGAAGTGCTTTTAATTAAAGTATTAGTCAAAACTTTCCTATTCCTTATTGGGGCTCAAAAATCCTTGGATGAAGGACTGTCCTGTCTGGCAGGCAGCAGGGAAGTGTTCTCTCTTTTTCTGTGATTTCTGATGCTGCACAGGGAAACTGCCTGCATCCTGATCTGATTTAGATTATTATGGGGTCTAGGGGAGTGACATTCAGATCAAACATCTTTTAAAAAAATCCCATATGCCATGAATTCCAAACAAAGCTGAAGTTTTCCTGGGATGTAATGACACCAGCCTGTTGTGCTCTTCTGCAACAGCCTGTAATTATATCGCTCCTCAAACTGTGCATATATCATTGAGGAGGCTGATATATAAATAAAAAGGCTGCATTAATTTCAAGCTACATTAGGAATGCAGGAGTAAAAATAGCCTGATAGAAGAAAGGGCAAAATTAGAATAAACTTGACTGTGAGGTTTCTAGGGAAATATAGAGCGGGGCGGGGGGGCAATGTCAGAAAGCCAAAAAGTTTGCTGTTGCTGCAGGATTACATACAGCATGTGGGCTCTGTGGCTTCCTGCAGGTGTTACTCTTGCGGAATCATTTAGGCTGGAAAAGACCTTTAAGATCCTAATGTCCCACAATAAACCCAGCACTGCCAAGTTCACCGCTAAACCTTGTCACCAAGTGCCACATCCACACATCTTTAAATACCTCCAGGGATGGTGACTCAACCAGTTCCCTGGGCAGCCTGCTGCAATGCTTGACAACGCTTTCCATAGATTTTTGCTAATATCCAATCTAAACCTTCCCTGGTTTGATCATTACAGGCTGGGAAAAGGCAGGCCTGCAAAGGCAAAGAGAAACCCCTGCTTTTTCATCTTGTCTTCTTCAAGGTCGTGAGGAAAATGTGATCACATGAAGCCCAGTGTGATTTTCTAAATTGCACTGTTTCTTCAGAAGGCGAACATTTTACAAAAATGGGTAGATGGAGCTGGCAGAGGCTATCAGGGAGGTGATGGATACTTTTGCTTTCCCTCTGTTATTCTGGCGTCTGCAGTTCAACTTCAAAAGCTTTGGTGTGCCTGAGTACCAGCTATTTGAAATAGTGGATTATATTGGGACTGAACTTTCACATGAAGCTTGAATTTGACATGATAAATCAAGGTCCCTTCCCATCCTCCCTGTTTCACATCTGGTCAGTTTATCTCTTGCATCTAAACAAAGATATCCTCCATGCTCTCCCAAGAGATGCTGTTTTGGCTTTGAAAACAAGCTCTTTCAGGCTAAGGGACATTCTTTTGTAATTTTTTGTTTTTCCATGTGTGCTGTGTATAACCAGGGAGGAGTTGGCTGTACTTTTCAAACCAGCATGTTACAAGTTAAGCTTTTAAATCCATGATTAGGTACACAAATAAGAGTGATTCAGTTCCTGGAAGAGCTGAGCATCCACATATTCTGCTGAAATCCCAAGGGTGACCATTTTGGCTAGCAGAGAATGTATGCTATATACAGAGGTTTTAAAACAAACCAAATAAATTCTGATCTTACATATTTACAAGGCCCTTGTTAGAAGAAAGGAGCATCAGGATGAGTTACCTGCCTGCTGTGCAGCCATGTCCTTCATGGAGAGGTTGCTGACACCTGTCCCAGAGGTGGTCAGCACTTGGTCTCGCTGCTTTATTTTTCTTCAGCTCATAAACCAGGTATAACTTTCCTGGCTAGGAACCAAACAGGGACTCACATCAGCACCACCCTCTCGGAAATCTCGGTCCAGGTTTGTGTCAGGGGCTCTTCCTGAAGAAAAAGCCTGATGCTCCTGGCCCTAGAAAGGGAGCTGGTGCCTAGAGCCAGAAGGGAGGACAGGGCTGAGGTGGGGTCCCGCAGAGCCCTGCTGTGAGTGGGGGCAGCAGCAGCAGCAGAGTCAGGAAGGGCTGACAGTGTTTGGGTAGTGAATGCTTCAGATGGGCAGGAGAGGTGACACCTGGCCTTGAGTCCCCATCCTGCCTCATGCAGGGGAGTACTCTGTGGGCGAACAGGGCCCTGAGCACCCCAGAGTCCCATGAAAGTGTGAGCTGGTGGTTGTCCAGTGTTTGGGGGCTTTCCTGTGCTATTTCTGAATGTGCAAGGCCTTCCTTGTAATCTGATCCCAAATCTAACTGGAATTCAAGGTTTTATTTTCTCTCTTCCTTACTTCAGGATTTGGGAAATAGTAATGAACTAAAAAGAAACAGAAATTTCTGTTTGGTTTTAAAGGACCATAGCATTAGCCAGTTTTCTGTGTGATGTAGTAATGCTTAAAGAGTTACCAAGGGCAAGCAATGAGCAACCAAGGTTTTTTTAAAATGCAAGGTGTTTTACAGAAATCTGTTAAAACCTGAGTGTTGATAGATCATACTTTCCACTAGAGTTTAGGATTACATTGCTGCACATTACTTATGTTATGACTAGTGTTGTAGCCTAAATTCAATTACGGGTATTCTGTGGCAGGTTTTACTCGACTGTATATCCAAGTTAATCTCTGTCGCTTGATTGAACTGCACCAGTAAGAAACCTGATTCATGCAACACAAGCTAACAACTTGCTCCCCTATAAATACTCGAGAACTGGCTTTTTCTTGAGTGCTTCCAGGAGCCAATCCAAATTAATTCTTCTGGCAGAGGCTGCTGAAGGACATGGAGTAACTACATTAGACTGCAGAAATACTGAAGTAACAAGTGATTGTTTGGGAAAAGGTGTCAATGTTTTTCCTCCTTTCTTTCTTTTCTCATCATTATCTGTTGCTTGCTCTTTTCCACATCAGTCTCTTTAAATGGGGATCTGTTCCAGCTGCATCAAAATAATCTTCTTTTAAGGGTGCCTGTTTTTCCCTTGTTGATCAAAAGCAATTAGAGAGAGAAGAGCTGACAGTTTCACTGAACTGTCAATGAAAATACCGTAATGAACAGTTCATTTTGAAATAGCCAATTCTCCCATTAAATTATCTGTAGCCCTGGAGGGAGAAGAACTGCGTGGGGACAAGATGTATTGTTTGTTGCAGCGTTTATGTGTTGATCTTTTGATATTTTCTAGGAACACAGTGGTATCAGTATTTTGAAAGGAACATTGGGAAGAGTGAAAGAGGCTACAATGTACCAAGATCTGACCACACACTGGTGACCACAAGAAGTTTCCTTCTCATTTCAGGAACATTTGGGTGTTTTTCCTCTGTCAGAGCTTTGCCAGAAACATAGAGCTCTGTGAACCTCTATTAAAAATGGGAGAAGGATGCCAAGCCTAGCTCTCTGGTCTTAAATAATATCTTAATAATATCTATTAATTGCTTCATAATCCCAACTATACGGGTGATTAATGAAACATTGTCCTCTTACCCTGGTTTTGTAGGACACCACATCTCCTCGATGTGGGCTGTTAGGTATGCACATATACATATCTTTACATAATTTCATAGGCAATTGTATCCAAGTAGCATCAGCAGTTGTTAAAGCAGCACATCTCTGCACCAGGCAGGGCCCACCTGAAAGACCCCAGAGGCTCTTTGTGATATCAGTCTCGTGTGGCTTTTGCCTGCCCTGCCCAAAAGAGAACTGAACAGCCCAAGGACCTGCTCATGAGGAGATGTAGGCACAGAACCCAGATGCTAGAAAGATCTTACACCCTCAGTGGAGTATCAGAGGAGTTTGCTCCCCTCCATGTGCTCAACATATTTTAGATACACATCAATTAACCTACAATCCATTAAAGAAAATGTACATGTTGGTAATAGACTGTACCAGAAGTAAAACTCATTTTGTGCTCTTAAATGCTCCTTCTCCCTGAACTTCCCCTGGACTACCTATGGCCAGACTTTTCCTACTTCCTCCTTTCCTTTTCATGACCATCCACATTTTATACATCTATGGCTTTCCCCCTTTCCTAGAAAAGCTCATGTCTGGTCCTCTCAGCTCCATCCCCTCTCTCCTGTTATTCTTTGCCCAGACAGCCTCTCCCCAAGCTGAGCCTAATGCTCAGGTTTATGAAAGCATGAGAGAGAAGAATCTCCTCTGCTCTTTGCTGTCTGATCCCAGGTGACTCCCTGTTGTGCTTGACCTATTTCCAGGCAGGGAACCACCACAGCTGAGCGGCTGCTACTCCTCTCTGCAGCTCACAGACACAACCTGTACTGCACTGCTTTACAGCCACAGCAAAAGGAGACAGACCAACCACCTCCCTCTTGATCTGCTGATGTTAGGGAGGGTCTACCTCCCTAACAAGCAGGGAGAATATCTTGTGCCTGGCATTGCAAGACCCCTCCAGGAAGGGAACTTTCTCAAGACACATCTGAAGCTAACCTGTCTCAGAAATGGTAGAGCTCAGAGTTTTCTCTAAGTGTTTTCACCTTATCCTGGAGTTTGAAGAACTTCTCTACTTTGCTACTAGGCCAGAAGTCCCAAAGATATGGAAGAAAAACTGCCTTCCTCAAGTATCTTGTGGTTTAGTGTATGATAGACAGTGCTTAAAGACCTCGCTGCATTTCACAATGGGCTACTTGAAAGGTATGATAACTTAGCCAATGTAATTAGCAAGAATTCAGACATAGCATTGAATGCAATAAAAAATGGATGATCAAATTGGTGTCTTGTCTCCCAAAGATCTGGAAAAGGGAACTTTTTCTTTTCTACCAGACTAGTTAAATTCCCCAGATGTTACAGCAACCCTCAGACTACTGCTTCACATTTCCACTCCAGTGTGTTCAGCTGAGAATTCCGAACTCATTACATATTTTCTGGTTATGCCTATTTTCTTAGAACAATTTCTTTTACATACCCTTCAGGTATGCAAGAAAAAAAAAATATTTTATTTAATTTCTGTGGTAATAAGAACCTGTGAAAAGCCTTTTCAGGAGGGCAAAATGGATCTCAAATCTCTGCGCAGTTATTGTTTCTTTTCCCAGTTATTGTTTCCAAATAAAACTTGTCAGTTTATGCCTTCTGCCCCAGATGTAATTATAGCGTGGCTGTCTAATAAGAGCTGGTTTAGTGCCAGCAGCTGGGAAGCCTCCTGCATAGAGACATAAGGAGACCGTTACTTGCAGCTTCTCTTACAGGGTTTGGGTCCTATTTAAATAATGAGAAAACAGCTGTCTGTCTCCAGGAGAATACTATGAATGGCTGCCTTGGTGTGGTTTTGGATGGGATAGAGTTAATTTTCCTCCTAGTAACTGGTACAGTGCTGTGTTTAGGGTGTAATATGAGAATAATGTTGATAACACACTGATGTTTCTATTTGTTGCCAAGCAGTGCTTACACTACACCAAGGACTTTTCAGCTTCTCACACCCTGCCTGTGAAAAGGCTGGAGAGGCACAAGAAAGTGGGAGGAGACACAGCTAGGACAGCTGACCCAAACTGGCTGAAGGGATATTCCAGACCATGAGATGTCATGCTTAGTGTATAAACTGGGGGTAAAATTGGCCAGGGGCTACTGCACAGGGACTGGCCGGCCATCAGTTGGCAGGTGATGAGCAATTGTTTTATA
Organism: Acanthornis magna; assembly: GCA_036785705.1. Taxonomy (NCBI): domain Eukaryota; kingdom Metazoa; phylum Chordata; class Aves; order Passeriformes; family Acanthizidae; genus Acanthornis; species Acanthornis magna. Next base: position 31,572,658 of record JAWUZG010000001.1, read on the forward strand.
TACTCTAATAATGTTATTGTTATTAATATTATTATTATTATTATTACAATTTCTATCATTATCTTCATTTTCTGTCCTGTTAAACTCCCTTATCTCAACCAATGAGTTTTCTTACTTTTACTTTTCAATCCCCCATTCCACTGGAGGGGATTGAATGAGGGCTGGGTGATGCTTGGTTGGCAGCTGACAAACCACAACATGGCCTTTGAGTGAAATGTTTGGTGTGGGTTTCATGCTTTTTTGCAACAGCATGCTGCTTCAGTACAGTCTGATACCACCTCTGATGTATCCAAGCTGGAGATGAGAAACAGCAAACATAACAAGTTTACTGGGCTGTTTGTAAGGAGTTTCTTTTTCCAGTTCTCAGGGAGGTCCCAGCTCTGTGAGTTGCAGAAGTGACTTCCTGTTACTCTCCCTGAGGCTGGAGCTTCACCCCTGCTGGAAGCCATGCCAGACAAAGTTTCCAGGTGTCTGCTGATGCTAAAGCCATGCCCCAAGCCTTATTTCTCCATGCTGAGCTCCATCAGAAAGATGACACAGGATGGAGTTGAAAACTATCACCTGAACCTGCAAGCTTCCAAGCAGTGAAAGGGCTGTCACTCCATTTATTCCACTACCTGCTCTATGGGATGATCACCCTATTTTGCTTTGTTTGGAGGCACAAACCTTATTGGTGTTATCCCTGCTTCTGGGTTACAGCAGCAATCCTGAGTTTGGTGTGAGTAACATATACTTCCCACTTCCCAGAAAGTGGTAGTAACATTAGCTATTATTAGTAACATTTATTAGTAGTCTCTGTGGTTAAAGCAAACAATGCTCAAAAACCTTAACTTCCCATGCAGCTTTCATACCACTCAGGGGCTGGGCTCTCCACCACCCTCTTGATGCGAAGGTAAGGTACTGGCAGTCATGGAAGCAGTGCTGAGTTTGGCATGTTGGGCACTTGTGTGTAACACACTCTGGAGTGATCAGCACTATATATGTAAGAAGTAGCCTTGCGCTGTTTCTAGTACTGATGCAACCTGCCCAAAAGAACTACCTCACCAAGCAATGCAGTGCTGGGCAAGTACACAGGGACAGGTTGGACATCCTCACTCAAGTGCTGTGGCATCTCCCACCCACCTTTCCCTTTCCTTCTTCTGCAGGACACATCCTGCCCACCCTGACCATCTCCTTGCCCTGGCCCAGCTGCAGATCAGCGTGTGCGTCCTCCTGACGGATCCAGCAGCACTCCTGCTGCTGAGCAAGCCAGGTGTACCACCTGCGTGGCCTGTGTGTGCAGGGGCCATGACACCCTGTGGAAGCACCACAGCCTCTGTGCTGATCCCCCACTCTGGTCAGAGCAAGTTCCCAGGTCTCTACTCTGACTGCTTGGGGCTTACAAGGAAGGCTGCAATGGCTGGATGCTGGGGCATGATAGATGCATCTGGAAAGAATGCAACCAGGAGAGAATGCAACCAGGAAAGAATGCAACCAGGGATGACTTCGTGCTGCAGCCACCTGGTCAAGTAGATTTGCTAAGCTGGGGCTGTGCTGCAAAGTTCACAGCAGTGCACTGGCAGGCAGTGTTATACAAAATACCACAGCCTGCAACAGTTCAGCACAATCAAGTAATTAGAAGCTCATAAAGGACTGGGTAAACCCATAAAACTGTTGGACTAATAATGCAGACACTTGCAGCCTAAAGGAACCAAGTGATGGTAAATGAGGTACCAAGGTATTATGCTCCAGTCTGTTGTTACCCTAGTTTGTAAACTTGCAGGCATCAAGCCTGATATTGATGAAAATGGAATTGCCTGTATTTGAGAAGCTGGACTTTAATTTTCAGCAGAGGTACAAAACCCATAAATGCAGCAAAACCAATCAGCAATTAGGAACATTTTTCTGAACATCTAGATTTACTCACAGCAGTAGAAAATTAAGTGCCCATCGCTGTGATTTTGGCACTCAGTGCTGGATCAGTGCCTGATGCTAAGGAGCAAAGATATTTTACAGCACCACAGTTACATCTTCTACATCAGGTTAATGAAATTACCCCAAAGTAGAAAAGGTGCCTTTGCAAAGAAGGAGGTTGAGAGCACTACAAGAGCCCCTGCTTGCAAACACATGGAATATATGTGAACTGGAGATCATGCCTATTCCATGTATAACCTTAACATGTGAGTAATAGAATAAAGAAAATATTAGTCTTCAGGTTATGGTTGTCTTGATAAATCAAGCTTGCTTACACTGCCCATTTCCTGGGTATTGTCCGATGATGAATATTCATATGCCAGAGATTCAGTTGGCACTAATATAATTGTTTTGTGTCACTGGAGTTTCATTTCACAGCAGATATATCTACCTTGATGTCACAGGGACCTGATCGTTAGACACAGGACAATGGCTTCAAGTGCTGAATTTGTTGTCCATACACTTGCTGTCATTAGTTGTTGTAAACGTGAGTGTACTTTCTTTTTTCTGCTGTGATGAAAATTACAAGCCCTCAGGTCTTGCTGTGAGCATGTGAGTGATGCTGGGTGAGAGGTGCTCAGTACACAAACCTAGCCCACTGCCTTTAAGTATAGAATATGGCATATTGGGTTCCACAATAACAGTAAATAAATACAGGCCTGAATTTGCATCTAGAGTCCCCTTTATGTGCTAAGCAGGTTCATTCCACACCTGCACACCTAAAGGCATGAAGGCAGTTCCATTTATTCAAATTTTTATTAACATTTAACAGCAACAAAAGTTAACGCATCTGAATATTACAGAGGATTGTGAAGCCAAAACTGAGGTTTTGTGTTATTAGACCCTTTGGTGAGGAATCATTTGACAGATGGACATTGGTCTCAACAAACATAGAAAGAGTCTTCCTGCAGTGATGCTCTCCTCCCTGTAGAAATCAGGGTGAAAAGCTTAAGCTAGTGGTACTTTTGGCCTGAATGCAGCAGTCAGATCCATACAACCAGCTTCACTCTGCAGGTCTGGTAGATGAGTGGATTCCATGCAGATCCAAATGCAGCTTGTCCACATTGATGGCTGAATTCACACCTTTGCTCACCACTTCACTAAATGGCCTGTATATTGCAGAAGAAACCCAAATGATCTGTCTTAACTTAGCACTATGAGTTCCTCCATTGTAAGTGAAGAGAAAGGGGCCCAAGGAAATGCAAGGAGAGGTGTTATTTCTTACGGCCATTCAGTCCTCTTCCTCCTTGAGCCAACGATGGCCTGTAATGCCAATTGCTTCCAAGATCTGTTCCCCAGTGGGTAATTTAAGGCCTAACCTTTTATAGCAAAAGGTGGTTTTTTTAATGCAGAAGGTCCAGGAAGTTTCCTGAAGTTACTCTGGGAATCAATCCAAAGAACAGGACAAATCCTGGCAAAAGGCCAGCCCTCCCTTTGAGCCACCTGGGTTGGGGCTGTTCTCAGGCAAGAACTCCTAGCAAAGGTTTTCTCCTCAGTTGGTGCTTTGCCTGCATGTAGCTATTTCAGGCTATGGTAAAAGCTAAATTGGAAAGTTATGCTCTGAGAAACTTGGCTCCACTCTAATTACATATTTAGTTACACCATTATTAGAATATTGGAAATATGTTTAAAAGTGGAACAACAGTCTGCATTTTATGTGCAGTTTGGTAGCTCCTACCTTGGGCGATGTTTACCTCTGTGAGCACATGAAATATTTCTGAAGCCCAGAGGAAGCTTCTCCCAGACAAACCCAGCAGAAGTGAAGTTCTTTACCCTAAATTCTTGCTGAAGAAGTGCAGCAGCTTGGCTGCCAGTGGGCATAAGGATTTGGGTCACTGCAACACAGGTGAGTGAGCAACCTGTTTATGGTGACCTTTCCTGTGAATATGCCAGAAGGTTTGAAAATGGGTAGGAAAATACCCCTGTGAACTGGAGGATGGCTTCATGAGTTTCTCTGTGTATAACTGTAAATCTGCTTGAGCTTTTGCACAGTTTTTTTCCTGATAACTGCAGCTGGATGGAAATAGAAAACAAAAGAAGTTTCAGTCTTTTTGTCCTGAAAGTGGATTTTTTTTAGTAGACTCTATTCCAGTTACCACGATGATATGGTTACTGGTTCTCTGTAAAATAGATGTATACGGTCAGTTACCGGCTAATGGGAAGCAGATGTTGTCCAGAAAAGAATTCCGTGTGCACACAGCGTGCACACTGAGCTTCCTGCTGCTGTGCCAGGGCTGCCACCTCTGCATGGAGCAGGGCACCCTCAGTCACAGGGCAGGGAGGAAGAGGGTTCTATTCTACCTTTGCTTTTACTGATTTGGGAATTTTTGAGACCAGGCACTTGCACATCTTGATCAAAGATGTTTTATTTCATTTACATGAGAGCATTTTCAGAGCAGACAGCAGGGCTGCAGCTGGGAGCATCACACACTGGCTCAGATTCTGACCTTGTAACTGCAGGTCTCCAGGGCCCTCCATTCCTTCCATCAGCCTCCAGAGCTGAATGGAGTTCAGCTGGGAAACCAAAAGGCTTTACTTGCATTAAATACAGCTGTGAATTTTTGTGCAACAAACATTTTGGTTTAAAACAAAAATTAACAGATTTTAGCACGTTCTTTGGCTACAGGTCCTTGATGGATGGAAGTTACTGTGACCAGTGTAAGGAAATAAGGGTTTTTTCTCTCTAGCAAACTAGAGAGTGCAGTGCACCAGGGGTACCTGTCACCTCATGAGGACAGGGTAGAGGCTACACCAAACACTCAATACCATTGTTTCCTCATGAAACCAGGTGAGTATTTAATGTGACAAGCATTTTTTATTAGCAAAATATGATATGTTTCTTTTCTATGCACCTACCCATCTGCTGATGGTAGACTAAAAATGCCTCAGTGTATTTATGTGTATTGCTCCTTACTGAGACATCCTGTCTGGGGTATGCTGCTGGTGTGCGCTCCGTACTGACAGTGCAGGCTGGTTTGCAGCACCTTCTGACAGCTGGCACATAGGAACCCTGAAAAAGGTGGGAGGTTCACTTTATGAGACTACCTCTGAGGCAGAATAAAATCATAGCAATATATATCTATTTCTTTTCTTACTTTTGTAATAAGTAGTGGGACATCTGCACAGCAGAACCTTGCTTTATTTCTGTAACTCAATAGGATCTCCATAGATTGGCACTGAAATTGTTTAGCCACTGTAATCTGGCATCATAATGGCATCACCAGGAGGTCCTTCTGTGCATATGCAAGGTCCATTACCCAAACACCCACCTCCTTCTGCTGTGGCGGTTCTACCTAATAATGACTTTTTAATGAGTTTTTCCAGAGCTGAGGGTTTTTCTTTTAAATCCAACATTTTAATGATGTTTTTTATGGCATAATCAGATGGTCTCCTCTAACTGTTCGACTGTTTTTGCCTAATTGTGAATCTCAGTAGCAGAGAATAAGTGCTTTACCTATTTAGGTACCTGGCTGCAACACTTAGAAACCCCACAATAGACAAAGGCAGGGGTGTGCAAGGGAGAGCTCGAAAAATGAGGCAATATCGTGCCCAATGCAGAGGGCTTCACCTCTGCAGCAGACAGAACCGCAGCACATGAGGGCAGGTGGGCAACAAAGGTTTCTGCACAGTCTCCAGCCTGTGGCTCTGAGTGCAGCAAGGCCAGGGCGCCTGGGCAGACATCTCCATTACACAGGAGGATTTTGAGCGGATGAGCTGCCAGACTGTCCTAAGCTGTCACCAGCTGCCACTATCTTGTTTTGTAACTTACTTAATTTCCTTCCCCCCACCAATTGCTTTCCCTCCCTTTTAGAGTGAGGATTAGCAAATTGTCCACTTTCCCATTTATGAATGTGATTTTAATCACAACCTTTTTTATATGAATGACAAATGTTTCTGCAGGGAGGGAGAACTAGTGTTAAATCCTTGTTTTGTACAACCTTCCATGTAAAATGTATCTTGGCCTGTTTATCTTCCACTTTCAGTCCCACCACTTCTACCCAAATCCCTCTACTCAGAGGGAGACCTCAGGTCCCATTTCGGTGCTGTTTTCAGATGTTGCATGTTATTGGTGCCTTGCTGTGCTGGCCCAGATTTGCAGGAGAACACTTTGAGAGGGTGAGCAGCCAGGCTTAAGCTAAGTTGGTGGGACAGACAATTGCTTAGAAACAGTGTCTTCCCATGGGCCCCTGAGAGGGCGAAGGGGCTCTCTCAGCCCTATCCTGGCCATTTGGCCTGGACAGCCCCATCTGTGCTGTTGGGTGCAGGGCACCCACTGGCAGCACTCCTGTTCACCTCTCAGGCCCATCCAGAGGTCCTCAGGTGAATGCGCAGCAAACTTTACAGTTCCAGCCCCTGGCTTTTCTCTGTGTATCAGTTGCATTGCCTTTCTGGGTTTAATTTTTCTTTTTTTCCTAAGTCTGATCTGTTTCTTTAACGCAAGACTTTGTGGCTGGCTCAGCACAGAAAACATTCAGGGTTTTGCTGTGAGTTTGCTGGTCCAGTTATTTTGTCTGCTGTTGAATCTGCATGTGCTGCCTCCCCGGCTCAGCAGCCCACCCCTCGGCTGCTCTCTGCCCGGGTTAAACAGGAGCTCTGCCACCTCCAGCCCTCTGCAACAGCGATTGAAACCCCCTCTGAGCAGAGATTAACATTCATTTGTTTGAAGTGATGGTTCATAGCTCTGACAGGCTCTTCGCACAGCCACGGCGCTCTGGCCTGGGGCACATGCGACACAACCTTTACAGGTCTCGGAGACTTTCTCCCCCTGAGAGCTGTGCAGAGGATGTGCAGCCCAGCACATGCTCACATCCCAGCTCCCTGGCTGAGGCTGCTGCAGGCTCAGCACTGAGTATTTGCAGCCTGGGGTGGCTCTGGGGTGGTGCCTTTGCGGTGGCTGCTCCCTCCCGATGGGGTGGCTCCTCTCTGCACACAGAGGTTGTGTCCCTGCCTTTCTGGGGTGGCATCTTCTCTTATGACACAGTGCTCTGGTCATGCTCCCAAGAGGGTCTGAACCTCTGTCTCTCTACCAGCTTTCCCCAGGCACCGTGGGCACCAGGCTGTGGGAGGGACTGGGCTTTCTGCCGGGGACACTGGGAATGCTGAGCTGGGGAAGACATCCAGACAGTGCCTTTTTTGTCCATGGGCTGGGCCATTGGGCATAAGCACTCGAAATGTTTTCTCAGGGGGGAAAGAAGCTTCAATGGGATAAATGGTGAGAGCAGGAGAGCTTTCAGGTAGCAGACAAGGTGCTGTGGAGTTCAGCTGAGAAGGACAGAATTTAGGGTTAAGGTGCCACCTTCCCCTTCAGGCACCAGGATCTCCTTTAGTATCTGTCCCAACATCCCTACGTGGGTTTAGCCCTTCATGTTTGTGGCTTCTTCAAAACTGAAGTGCAGCTTTCCCTGGTGTTTCAGTGCTGGTCTTATTTTCTTTACTAAGGCCAAATTGAACCACTTTTTATAAACTAAATTCCTATTCTTGATAAACACACAAAGATAAGAGCTTTGCTTTGGCCATTGTGTCTGAAAGCTCTCACAGTTCAGCTTAGCAAAATGAGGATTGTTTGGGCTAGAACTGCCCAAAATGCGCTTTTCCAGCTCTTTTGAAGAGAATATTTTTAATAAAGCCTTTCTTTTGTCTTGACATCTGTTCAGCTCCCAGCTTTAATCACAAGTGAGAACAGGAGTTCTCATGAAAGAAAAGTACAAAAAAAGAGCAGACCTTCATTTTTTAACTGTTCTTTGGACAGGTTTTGGCAATGAGAAGCCAGCTGGTTGGGAGGGAGGACAGTTTTAGTGCAGTGAGGCCATCAAGCGATGGTGGCTTTTCAGGCTGAGTCGAGTCAGCCGTGTGTCATCTGGGGGTTGTCCTCACTGCAGGAGTAGGATCACAGGCTATATACAGCAGTTAATCCCTGTCCTTTCACATCCCTCTGCCTGCTTCTGTCTCTTTTCTCCTTCTAACTGTGTATAAAAGGGTGTTTGCTGTGCCCTGAGCCCCTGTCCAAAAACCCTCTTCTCCCATTTGGCCCCCTGTCCTCCAGTCACTGGCTGCCAGTGCCTACACCCACTTGTTTCCTCCTCACACCCCACTGCACCTCCTGGCTCCCCCTCCAGCCCCTGTGCTCCCTGGGGAATGTCAGAAGAATCATTTCAGCACAGGAATATACGTGAATGGATCTGCACTGGAATCAGCTGCAGCAGTGACAGCACCTTTTGTTTCTCCCATGTGCACATTAACTTTATCAGCCGTTAGACCTTGAAATTGCATTCTACCCTTAAATATACTGTTGGGAAATGAATTCAGCTGAGTAAACTGCAGCTCTCTTCAAATGTATATAGGCTTGGGCCAGCTGGTATTTAAATTTCTTTTTAGTGTACACTTTCTCATGGGCCACAAAGCGTGTGTGTGCAGTTCAGAAAGAAAATAAAAAAGGACTTTGCTGCAAGGAGATAATTTTCAAATATTGAGCGAGTGCATATGAATTTTGCAGTGTAATTAGTATGATGAAGTTGGTGTTTACACAGGGAAGTTCGTTTGGCAAACGTGTGTTTGAGAGATGTGTCTGTAGAAATTGTATTGAAAGACCCGGGTTATGTCTGTCTTCTGAAATGAATCCTCTTCTCCATCCATCCTGATGAACAACCCTGAGCTGCAGAACTCCTTCCAGCACAAAGTAATTAATTTTTTAATATTAGCTTCCTGTGTGCATATATTCAAACCCTTTAACTCACGCCACAAGTGTGTAGTAAAATCCACCATGACCATGTTCTTCAAAGAAGATAAATCTAAAAGACTTGGCATAAATGTCACACATAAAAAGCACAAAAGAAATAAGGTGACACAGTTTAAACAGCAGAAAGAGAGGACAGCATCTTTTCCCTGAAAGTGCAAGGTTTTCCTTCTCACACATAACCTCCCATTTAGAACACTGATGTACATCAGCCTTAGAGAATTAGAAATATGGCTGCACGTAGGCCTTTGTGACCACACAGATAATAACTTAGGGTCCCACGCTGAGCAGATCTTAGATTCACACCCTCCTGCTGTGCCTGTTATGTGAACTGAGGAACTTCAATTCTAAATAATTTGATTAGTAAAAATCAGGGCAAATTTAAAGAAACTCATTGAAAGAATATAAATAGACTTTTATATTAGGTAATATGTATGTAACTGAAGTCAGGTTTGTATCTGATTAAATACAAAAAGTGTGAATATTAGAAAAAAGTCATATATTCATATGTTGTTGGTTTCTGGGCTGGGTCTGTGGAAAATACTGTAAGCATTTTTGGATATCAATGAAGTGTACAGCAGCAGTGAACAGCACACATTAATGCTGATTAAATGTTCATAAAGGCTCATTAAATAGCAATAGAAACTTCTGCACTGAGTAGTACAAACAGAATATATGTGTGTATATATATAAAGTCTCTGAAATGCTTCAATACTGTTTCTAATCTCAAGAAAAAACATAACTTAGAAAAGATTCAAGAGAGAATAACAAAATTCTTACAATTAACAAAGAGGATACAAACAAAACCAGGGAATGGTTATCTTGGGGAGAAAGATAATGCGGGGAGAAAGATAATGCAGGGAGAACTTGATTGATTATGATGGGTATAGCACTAATCAATCAGTCCTCTTGACTGTATTTTTTAATTAAGGAGCAGAATGATGCTTACATAAAAGGGCAGTAAAACTGTAAGCAATAAAAAGACTCCCACAGGAAGTTTGTGGTGGACAGTGCTGGAAGAGGTCATCTGAGCAGGCATCAGGGCAAGGTTTACACAAATGTGCATCGCACAGAGCAGCTGATGTGTTTTCAGACAGCACCATGGGGACCCTCATTCTTCCAAAAAGGGGTGCAGCCCTGTCATGCCTATGGCATCTTAGATTGGAAAAAAGTATTAATATATTCTAGGATGGGAGGCCAGAGGAAACACTGTGGTCATAGAACCAGATTTGCTGAAAGTGAATTCCTCCATTCCATATCCACACAGGATTTAGCTGTATGATGCCTTTCATTTGAAACCATTGGAGTCAACACCAATTCTAGCTGTATCATATACACAACAGTTTAAGATTACTGAAAATACAAGAGGTGCACTCTGATTATGTCAATGCGTTTTCATAGTCTGCATGAAATATGCCCTCCTTTCATATTACATAAATTCTCTGCTCACCTGCAGTTGCTATGTCTTGGTTTACACCACCACTAATTTAACAGCATATTTGTGAAATAATTAATTAATGACCTTACCAGACACTCAAAACTTTTTCACAAAGTTATTTTTGCAACATTGTTTTTGGGAAGTTGTGTTGTTGTTGTTATTGTAGCAAATTTCTTAATTATCAGGCAACATGCTAATTTAAACAAGTCTATGCTTATCTCTGGGAATAAGGTTCTTAATATATAATTAACTAAAACAACATTTTATTTAGCTATGGTTTTCATGCTCATATTGTATTTTTAAATATGCCTTCAGCAGGATGGTGTTATCTTTTCATTTTTCCCTGGCAGTGTCAGCTCCACTCTGTCCCTGTCTCCAGTGGCTGCCAGCACCCCCCTTTTTCCTGGCTGATCTGAGAGCACAGTTAAACTTCCACCAGGTTTGTCCCCACCCAGACACTGGAAGATGTCATTGCTGCAGCTCTTTCTGGCAAAACCTGAAGCTATGTTTCTTCCTACTTTACCCTGGTTCCTGCTTCTGCCCTTAACTTGCTCCAGCACCTGGTCCAGCGTGATCTTCTTGTCTTCTCTTACTCTAACGTCTGACCATGCTCTTGACCTGTCTGCTCTGGTGTGCTCCCTGTTTCTCTTGTCTAATGCCCAGCCCAGACTCCCTGCTCATGCCTGGACTGAGGGCAGCTTTTGCAGTGACTTTGGTTGTGCCACTATAGCACAGTGTCCTGAGTCTCCAGCAGGAGCCCAGCCTTGCTATGAGGACTGAGACAACCCGGCACAAAATTAAACATACACAGCAGAATGGAGGTCTCAGCCTAGTCTGTGTTTCCCCAGTAACCTCTGGCAGCCCCAGAGTGTGATCCCTCCTAGCTCTCAGCTCCCGCTCCCCTGGAGATGATGGTGCAGAGCTTTTATGCAGTGGAGCTTTGGCATATCTCCAGATCTTGCTCTCTTCATCCCCTGGTGCCTGTTTTCAATGAGGATTTCAGCAGTTTCAAGGCAGACAGTGTGTGCTCCTACTCCATCTCGCAAATGTCCTCCAAAGATGAACACTGGATTAACTAATGGCATCTTGGGCTCGCTGCTGAGGTGTGGCAGCCTCATTAAGGAGGGGTCATTTATGCCCACCCAGAAGATGTGCCACCATTTGTAGCAGGTTGAACATGGCAGCATTATTCTGTCAGTGAGGAAAGAGAAGAAAGTACCTATTGTTACAGCTACAGCTGTGGAAAGTGCCAATATTGCATCTGCTGTTCCATCTTTAGGCTGATTAATTCTGTACAAAAAAGCTTGTGGAAAGCAGAGATTCACATCAGATCTATCCACAAAAATCAAGGTATTTAGCAATCCCTCTATCCTCAATTAATCCTTAGCTTATACCAGGTCTAGGAGCCCTTTGACAGCTGTAATGGTGTTCTCTGAAGGTAAGGAAGACAATTGTGTGGGCCGAATGGCTTGTTCCATAAAGTCTCTTTGTCAGGAGGCAATTAGTTAAGCTATTTAGATGTCTAGCTCTTAGATACCTTACTTCTATTGGAATTGTTGCAAACTGAGTGCTTAAGTAGCTTATTATGTCAATTGTTTTTAACAGGTTTCGGTAAAAGGAATAAAAAAATATATACCCTTTTTTTTTTCTTTAAAGAAACCTACCCAAATCCATACTTGTTAATGAAAACATTAAATTTTCAAGTGATAAAAACCAGAAAAATTTCCAAAAGAGAAAATTAGCTGCAAAAATGTGTTTGGGTGAGAAAATATTCTTTTCTAAGATAGTTTTTATGCCCATTCCCCCCTGCAAGTATGAACCTTTCTGTGCTAATTTCTGAAATAAAAGAAATCCTAATTTGAGAATCCAATGCATGGTGATTTGACAAAGGGAGAAGGGATATGCTAATGCAAAATAAATAGATGTAATTAAATTTATTCAGGTCTTTGCAGTGCAAGGGAAAGGAAGGAGAAAGTTCTTATATTGGAACAATGCTGGAATGAGTTTTGTAAAATGCTGGCTCTCTAGTTTTTATCCCTTTGGAGCAAGAAAGCGCAAAACGAAGTCCAGAATTTGAAAAAGTGAAACAAACCCTAAGGATACAAGCAGGCAATCTGATGAATCCAATGAGATTGCTTCTGCAAGAACTTCCTTTTCCTCCACCAAACTCTGCTTGTGGAGATGTCCTCTCTGTGCATGCTGCACTTCCTCTAGCGTCATTTGCTCATGTTTCTAAGTCATCTCTGGTCTCTCCATGTTTCTCCTCCAGCTGTACCCAAACTCTGCGCTGAGCAGGGCAGCAGACCCAGGGATGCCCTCCAGCCTCAAGGCAAGCACTGAGCACTGGGTGCACCTCAGGCAGCGCAGGTATCTCTGCCTCTGGACAGCAGCTCCAGCGAGTCCCTTGCCTCCCATGCTCCAGCCGCCTGTCTGCAAATCATGCTGAAGTGGAAAGGAGACTGGGAAGGACACAGAATTGGGCTGAGATCCAGGATACCCATTTGTGGAGCTGTTGCCGTATTAACCTCCCTCCGAAGCCAGGAGTTTGCTTCCTTTTGCTTTACCCAAAATAATTCATGAGGCTTTTAAAATGTATCCTGCATGTACTAAACAGGGAAGCCCATAGAGTGCACCTGAAAGATGGCATGAGAAAATAGGATATCTGAGGAGGTGCTAACAGTTTTATTGGGTCTTAATGACTGGAGGAAAATTTTAAAGGCTGCTGGAAGACAGAGATTTCTTTTTCCCCAAGCGTAACAACATGCTCCTCCCAGGGACAGCATGGAGGTGTGCAGGCCTTGGCTGCTCCGCACACAAAAATGATACTGAAAACCCTCGAGTGGGCAATGCAGAAGAAGCTCAGGCAGCAGTTTGGTGTCTTCCTACTGTCCCTTGTGCAGCAGCACGTGTGACACCATCCACACCCGCTTGGCTACACACAGCCTCAGTACAAGCGGAGCGCCTCAGCAGAGGTGCTGAGGGCTCCTCCTAATTGCCTGCAGACTGGCTGCCTTCTGGGAATTCTTGTTTTACAAGTTTTAAAAAAACAAACCCTCCACCAAACCAGCTCTCTGGAGAGTCTGGCATGTTGTCAATCCTGAAATGTCTGCAGGCTTTTAGTCCTGTCTGAGTGAGTGTGTGTGTGTATGATTATTCTGTATTTCAAGTTTACAAGCATGCACATGCCTCTCTCTTGATGGGTAAGTTAGTCACATCAGTTCTCCTCCCATGCAGAAGCACAAGCACTCAGAGTCAACACCTCTATCAACAAAAACCAGGTTTTATGATATTATATATGATATACAGGCACATGTAGGCATACACACACACAGAGTGGACAATCTATTGTTTTCACCCATATTTTCCTAGAGAGATGTCTGACCTGCACATGACATAATCCTCAACACATCCTTGGTGCAGCTAACCCAACAAACAGAGTTATTCTGAGGCTCAATAATGAAAGGCGTGAAGTACAACAAAAATGCTGTTGCCTTAGCAAGTGAAACATGCTCTGTATAGCATATACCCACTTATCCAATGGCCCTTGGTCAGGCACAGACACAGCTATCACTGATTCTGCACCTTGTGCATTGACAAATCAAACACCAACCTTCCAGCTGCTAAGGAGAAATATTACACTGTGAAGGAAACCCAGACATTTCTGAGGGCAGGACAGATGAAGGCAAATACAGTACAAAGAATTTCTTTTTTCCCCTTCTTGTTACAGTAGCCCCTGTAAACTTGCTTGTTGAAAAGGTTATTTCTTCTAATGCACATTTAACAGTCCTCTGTTTGGCATGCTCTCGCACTGCCTTGTGATTTATGAACCATTTCCATTTTAGGCAATGAAATTTTGACATGTGACATGGGATGTATGGAGCTGCTCTCAACTACCCTTGGGGCTAATTTTAAGCAAATCAATCTGGAGTCTGACTGTTGCCAAAAGCTTCAAATGGGTGCATCCTTTCCTTGGCAATCCCTTTTATGCTATGTGATCTCTTTATGGGCATTAGCTGATTGGGATGCATAAACTTCTGTTTACTATTTTCAGTAGCAACTGATACTTTCAAAGATGCTAAGAGCTAGATCATTAGTTCTGAAGTAGTGGTATGAGTGACTGACATGCAAATCAGCCCTTAACATGGTTCATCTGCCTCTCTGAAGGTATCTCCAGCATCAGGAAGCCCCCAGGGGTCACACAGCTACTGCATCTGCCCCCCCCAGCCTGGGGGCTGGCATTTTGGCATTCACTCCAAGGTGGCAGCCCTCAGCACTGCTGGAACGGCCCCCAAGGTTGGTAACATGATTTGTGGCAACCATCATGTTTCCTCATTTACAGCTAAGATATGGCCAGCACGGCTCTGCAGCAGCAGGGAGTGGCACAGGCAGCCACGTACTGCTTCACCTCCTGTCGCTCACCATCTGTGCCCCTGGGGTCTGTCACACTGCCCACAGGATCAGGAGAGGGTGTAGCCAGTGTAAAACTCCAGAAATAACCTAATATGCTCTGACAAATGAGAGAATGGCCCAGCTTCACCTCATCCACCAAGCCACCTCCATCCTTCAGAAAGGCAGCTCATTTTGCTACTGCCTTTTGAAGCCTGGTGGGCTCCTTGAGCATGGCTGGTGACCCTGGATGCACTGATCAGTGAGGGTTTACACAGCTGACCTGATTTTCCAAATAAGTGAAAATTAACAGTAGTCTCTGCAGCAGCTGCAGCTTATGGATGTGAGATCATTTGTTTACCCACAGAGATAAAGAAATCACTCTTCTGCCTTTGACCAGAGGTTTCTCTGAGCACCTGGAACATATTTGGTACCTGATAAATGATTTGCAAACTGTTTGTTAAATTTAGTTAGCGCCAGCAGAGAGCTCTCCCTCAAACACATTGTTTGGCTCTCTCAATGTACAATCCAGGCTTGGGGCCATGTGTGTCACTTCATTGTGTGAAGTAGTTTGAACTGTCAATGAACTTATAAAATGTAAGATTTTCTCACTGCTTTTCTTAAAGCAAATATTTCATGATCAGTGTTGTTATTACAGAATATTCTAACAGTTCAACTTTTCAGTAGGGATCACATTAAAAACAAGGAATTCAAAGAGAAAATTATTGTCCTTGGCTCACTGGTACTTGAAGACTTTCAGAAGTCACAAAGAAGGAAGATGCCTTAGAAAGTGTGCAGATAAAGATTCTGCATGGGAATACCCACACAGAACAGATGATGGGTGAAAATTTCTTTCTGATGGTAAGATTCCTTGTTCAGAGGGTTTTCTTGAGATAATTAGAAGCTTGTTTTTGTTTTAACTTCAAAGAACTTTACAAGCTAAGGGAGGGGCTCAGGAGACCTGGAAACTTTCATATACATTTATTTTGTGATCTGTAATCATATGTATCCGCTCCATATGAGAAGCTAGCAATTCTTTGAGTAAAACAAAATGAGTTTTGAACAACTCAGCTCTTAATAGTAACTGTGTGTGACACTTTGTGAAGTATTTTAAACCATAGCTCAGAGATGTTCAGGCAGTTCTCCATTTTAGTGAGTTTTCCTAACTTTGGCGCTATTTAAAACATAGTCTCTGCCCAAGGATCCTCTCAGAAAGGGCAGAGGAAGAGAGTCAGTGGGTGAAGCTGCAGCACTGCTGGTCATTAGCTCTGGTGGGACTCACTGGACCCCATGCATCAGAGGTAAGACATTCTCAGAGGTGCTTTCGTAAACAAGAAGCCTCAAAGAGGACTTTTCTTACCATGGCAGCATTTGCATAGCCCCCGTCTTGGAGAACTTGGGCTGTCCATTAAAAAATGTTTCCATGCTAATTTGCTTGCTGTTTGGGGTCTGCTGCTGAGGGAACTCAGCAAGGAAAATTAGGTGAATAAATTAAGCTTCATTAATAACAGATGATCCCCATTATCTGTAGAAAATAATAAGACCGAGTTGTTTAGCTGATGCAGTAGGACCTGTTTAAATCACTTCTATAAGCAGTAAGGTTTAGAAAAGTGCAAGTAGTGCAAGTTATTCTACATTTTAATAGTGTATCTTTTTGTGTAATTGGAAACTGGAAGGCAAAAAGCACAGCAGAAACCAAATTTTTGCAGGGAAAGCAGTACTGAAACAAAAATTATTTCTTCTATGTTCATGATATAAAAATAACCAAAATGAGATTTCCCAGTCTACCAGAAATAGCAAGAAATGAAGAAGTGGGGGAGGGAAATTATCTAGCTTTGAAAGAAAAGGAAACAAATAGAGAAATAGCCTCATGCTGTGGTAGAACCTGGTTTTGCATTGAGAACGAGGCAAATTTCCTTTTGACTTTTACAGGAGCCAAACCTTAGTTCTCATCAGAGCTGCCTGTGCTGGGCCTGTGACAATGTGTCTTCTTAACCACATAGCTTTAGCTCATGCTTGGGTTAATATCCTGCTTGAGAGCAGCCAGACTTGGGCTATTTGGGATTTTGTTTAACACAGAGACAGAGAGACAGCATCTATAGCCTAAACCACATCCCATCATTACATGAGAAGGTTCCAAGTCCCTATGTAGCACTAAAACCTTCACCTTGGACCTTCACAAAGCCTCAGACCTCAGCCACCTTCCCTCCTGCATTAAGAGTATAGATGGCAGCCTTGACAATCTAGACTTGCAAACCACATTAGATTTATGTTTAATGCAGTAAATTCATAATTACACCATGAGCACATGGGGCTAGGACAAGCTGAGAAAGATGCAGCTCAGTGTGAGAGAGCCAGTCTGTATGACAAGGGTGATGTGTGCCAATGGCTCACCTGTGGGTGCCAGGAGAATGAACCTGCCCTCTGGATAAGGACTGCCAGAGAAGCTGTAGATTCCTCCTCCATGCATTATTTATGAAGGTGGATACACGGAAAATGCTGCAACATTGGAAAGCAATGGGAAGATAACCTGTGAGAAGAGAATAGTTGAAAGTGCAGTGTCTGGAGGGGAAAGGACTTGGGAAGAGTAAAGAAGGGGAAAGTAAGGGCCAAAATCGATGCAGTAAAGCTGTCATAGTGAAGGGGTTTTAAGTTTCTGAAATATTAATACTGACCATTTTCGTAACAGTTTCGTATGTTTATCAAGTAGATGAATATAAGAAGCGACCAACAAGCACGCCAACAAAGACTGATAAAGTAAATGGTTAAGGAGAATATTTATAAACATATTTTCCCATATATTTACTTGAATAACTAGAGATATAGCAGCCAAACTTAGAGGCAAGGCACAGAGATAGCATGATGTGATGATGTTCTCTCTCTGTAATTAGACAAACACTACTATCCTAAGCCTAGCTTCGTTTCCTGACAACTGCACTGTTATTTTCACTGCGTGATGTGATACCTGGCTATTACCAAAATGTCTTTTTCCTCTGGAAGGACTATGCTGATGAGATACAATTCTTTTACCTCTTTACAATCAACAGGTTTGAATTTTTACAGGGTATGTTTTCTAATCCCTGATTCTACAAATCAAGTTAGACTAATGTAACCAAATAATAATCTAATGACTATGAATACAGAAACATTGTGTATTTCTTACCACATCTTAACTAATGTAAGTAGTTTTTTCATTGCTTATGACTAATTGTTGTTGTGTCAAAAGCAGTAGACAGGAAAATTGGTGTTTTTTCCAAACATATCATTACAGTCACTAAAGTAATGAGAAATACATCAGATATTTTTAGGTCATAATTTTTTTGTCAGGGAAAATAGCAACCTTTTTGAATAAACTGAAAATCATTATTGCTTCCAATGGGATTCACACTGAATGCACTAATTATGGTGAATTCATTTGGTACTGACAAAGTTACAACGAAGTAATTTCCTCCATGATAAATTGGAGTGGGCCAAGTTGTCCCTGGGCCAGAAACTTGTCTTTGTCTCTGCCAAGCAGTCTGTCCCCTGATGAGGTGCCAGAGGGAGAACAAACTGGGTGGAGAGGGTGCAAATCCCAATCCCCAACAGTCCTCTGGGATTGCCCTCCTAACTCCTGCATCCATGGACCCCATGTAGGAGAAGAATGGACACCCTGGAGCTAGGGGAGAGTCCAGGTGCAGCCTCGCCCTGCTGCAGGGCTTTGGGGCATCTTTGGGAGCAGTATTGCACACACAGGAGTGCTCAGGGGTTCTCCTTGCAAAATAACTTCATGTACAGATACATCCTCAGGAAATTAATCTGCGTTAACTAGAGGTAAGTGTGTAAAATACCTCATTAATCCACAGCAGGCTGCAGTACACAGATGTTCACCAGACCTTCAATGAACCAAAGCAAAGCTGTCTTGCTTTCAGCCAGGAGAGTCTCAGTGCAGTCTGAGAAGTGTGGATATCAAGCACAGTGTTTGATTCCTCCTTCACATGCCTCAGCCATAATACCAGCTTCAGGCTCTTCTTCCCTGACACGTCCTGGTGACAAGCTGCTACCACTGTTTGTGGGGCTGAGCAATGAGTCCTACCAGGGAACTGCTCTAGGTGGAAAACAAAGCCTTCCCTCTTTTCATATAGGCTTTCTTTTATTGTGAATCAATTATCTGATATAATTTTATATTTGGCTATAAAAACAGCTGAGTAGGCACAGCTGAGAAGGTGATGGGGAGCAGGAGTGGGAGGCTGAAGTCTGGTGGAAATATTTTAGCCAGTATTAGCATGGAAATTAAACTGTGGCACATGGATTTCACTTGGATGTTAGCGTCCTTTCCCTCAGAGTGTCCTTGTGATCCTCTGTGCTTCTAAGATGCCAAAATGCTCAGGTACTGTCCTAGAACAGACACTGAACCCAATTTAAAAAGTGAGAAACATCCACAGAAGCAACAGCTTGGATGCCTTCTCGTAACTATGGCTCACAGAACCACCAGAAAATACTTCCTTTTGTTTTTTAAATCTTGAAATTCAAGGGAAGGGGAGGGCAGGGCCCATCCTAACAGCACCTCCACTTTCCTTGGCTGTTAAGAGGATCATCTGCACAAACACAGCTGATTTGCCAGGAATAGAGTTACCACTGCAATCACTTCCCTACTTGAGCCCCCCTCATCACTATTTTTTGATTTGTGCTGAAATTTGTTTGTTTTGTACAGTTGACCGTAGAGGCAATTCTGCTCCTCACAACATTCCAAAGTGACTCCTGTGTGAAACATCCCAGGTGGGAGTGAGCAATGTTGTTAGTCAAAAGCAGCTGAATGTTCAAAACTAGGAATATTTAATTACACATTTAATTTCCAAGGACAGTCATAGGAGAACCAACATTTTCTGTTATTCTCCATTAATGAAATTATGTTTTTAGCTTTTTACTGATTATTTTTACATTCTCGACTGGAAACTAATTGTCTGAACTAGAACAATAGGGTGATGTGGTTTGGTTGGCTTTTTTAAAGTAGAAAGTATTAAAAATATAAATCAATTTGGCTCCTTATTTATTTAGAATTAATATCTTGGCATTGACTGCAAACAATCTCTCAGATTTTTTTTTAAATTCACATCACAATCTTGTATTTTATCACTTTAAAATCTTAATATGCTGAAGTGAGCTTAACAAGTATTGTTAAAATTTTTCCTAACTGATAGGCAGTTCTGGAACAAAAAAAGTACCGTAAGAGATGTTAAAAAGTCCTGCATGGTTTCTGTTAAAAAAAAGAGAAAGAAACAAAAAAGAGCTAATTGAGCAACTTACCTAAAAATCAACATGCCTAAGCCATTCTATAGATGCAAACCACTAGCATGAGTATATCATCCTGTTCCTCAAAGGTGTCATGGATCAAAACTCAGTGTTATATTTCTGAACGCACTGAGTTTCCAAATGAGATGGTCATAACCAAAGTATTCATGTTTACTTACTTTTTTTAGGTCAAAGATTTGCCTCAAAGAGTGGTTCCCATTGCGGGTAGGAGAGTGATCAGAAAATGAGGATGGATTTCACTACAGTAGGCAGAATTAAACAGAGCTACTGATTCAGCTTAATTTAGCAGAAAGGTAATTAATGTTTTAAATAATGAAATGTATTGCAAATTGATTAATGGTCACTTCCATGAAGCCTTCTCTCTTTTATCTCAGTTCATTATTTGGAAGCTCAGGACTCGATTTTTCCTTCTCTTCCGTCAAAAGTCCATATTAAAGGTTTCCTTCTGTGGTCACCAAATGGCTGTGTTTTGCAAACTCATCTCCTCTGCCGCATTAGCCATGACACCTCCATGACCACCGGAGACCGGAGGAGCTTTCCCATAACCAAACCCAGCAGTGAAACCCCTAAACTCTTCAGGCAGCACTGAGCCCTGGGAGCCCTGTTGGCTTGTTTCAGTGGGCACTCTGGGATGCACAGGGGATCCTGCAGACAGAGTATCTGGATATGGCAGAGCCCTTTGAAAGGCAACCTTGCAATTTTTTCGTTTGGTTTGGTTTTATGAAAAACTGTCTGTGTTTTTATATTTCATACGTCACAAAAGTAAGTCTGTCTGCATCAGTGAGCACTCAGGTCCCAGAAGCATTGCTAAAGGATTAGCATCAGCCTATAAGAGCAGATATCAGCTCAGACACCTTTAAATATGTGAATTATCTCAATTTCAACATTTCTTTGATGCACTAAATTCTGGCAACTAATTGGGAAAAACCTCTGTGCAATGCTTGGAGGTGTTTCAAGACTTCCAGGAGTGAAACCTAAGAAGACTTAGAGTCTTAAATGACATTGTGGCTTCTGAAGATGTCACAGTCATGCTGGGAAATAGCAATACAAAATTGGTGGAAAAGATAGCTCCACATCACTTTCTGTGGTGTACAAAGACTTCCCTCAGAACGCTGTAGCTTCACAGCACCAATTCTTGACATCTGCTAAACCTGTCATTCAGACATGGGTCTGTGCCCTTCCAGCGGGGATCAGGATTTTTGGTCTCCTGTCCACAGGTACATATGGGTTAAAAGACAACCACGGAATGCAAATCTATTGCCAGTGGGCTGAAATCCACTGTGCAAGGATTGGCATCTCAGCTGGAGGTCATCAGCATGTACTTTGCTACCTATAATCAAGTGCCTTCATAGGTTCACAAAGGCATTGTATTAGAGAACATTTGGATAAAACCTTGGCGCTGCTAAAGTCAACAAGAGCTTTAACTGTGATTTTCTGGGTCTTTATCTGCAATACTGCTTCATTTTTTGAAGGTCAGCTGAAAGGGTTGGGTAGTTTTATGTTTACATGGTAACATGAAAAGAATGACAAGGTTGAAAAGCTTAATGATAGTTAATTTAGGGGCACTATTAAGGCTGAGTAAAAGTCAGTATTTAGAGATATAAGTGGATTAATTAATTTCTTGAAAATGGTAGAATTATTATAGTATCAGAATAGAGTATTTTGTAATAGTTTTTCAGAAAATGTCTGTTCCGGGATAGAAGGAAAATTTATATGTTCTTAAGCTTTCATATATTTTATATAAAAAACCTGCTCTCCACATTAATTTACTTGCAATTACATTTAGCAGCTTCTTTTTTTTTTTTTTTTTTTTTTTGCATCATTCGCAGTAAACCCTGTGATATTCTTGATACTTTCACTGGACATAAGGACACACTTGAAGCCTTTTTGCTGTTTGTGTCTGAGTAAATAGTCTTTTCAATGCCCCTTGCTTGGTGACTGGTGTCCTGTTATACAAAGGGATTGTGACCTAAGATTTATCATCCCAGGCATTGTCTTTGCAGAGAAAATGGAAATTACTGAGCTTCCTGGCATTCAGGAGGGACCACAGAGATGTGTATGCATGTATGACCTACTTTTGTCTGTACAACCTGCATTTGAGGAGACATACAAATTGCCAGATCTGGTGAAACTGTGGAAACTGGCACAGCCAGAGTCAGACTGGAAGTCCTGAGTCCTCAGTCTTTATGTAACAACTAGAACATAAGCTGCTCCGTAGCCACGGGACTGTATTTCTCTGGACAGATGTAACCATTTGAAATAATTACATAAAGTGTGTAAAGACTGTGTTCACATCAGGTTAAACATAGACAAACGGAGACTCAGTTTGGTGAGAGAGGACTCTGCATCTGTGCCATTGGAGGGTACTTCCCTCACAGCACTGCACATTTTGCTGAAATGGAGCTCCTGAATCGATTTAGCTGACTGTTGTATATAAAAAACCATGTGATTTTGGCTTAGCTTGCTAGCTGCAAGAACAGTGTCACCAACCATAATAAACAAACTGTCTCACCCAGCTTAAAGATGCCATTGTATTTTCTTTCCATTGCTGTTGAGAGCAGAGGGAAAATAGGAAGGCCTGAACTCCAGAAAGGCACAGAGGCAGCAAGAAGAATAGGTCTCTAGAGGTAAATGAGCAGTGTAAATTACACCTTTTCAGTTTATTAAGTACTAATTAAGGGTTGCAAGCCTGGCATTCTTTTACCAGGCGTGTGGTGCCAGGAGAGCAGCCACCCGTGTGTTCGGAGGTTGATTGCTATCCTGTGATTATACAGAATCTAAGCGTGGCTTTTTCTTTTTTGGGTATTGCTGCCATTTGAATAATATATCCCCAGCATGCCTGGCTGGGCAATCCATTATTCACATGCGGTTATCATCCAAAGGGCTGTGTGACTGCTTCAGGGAGCTCATGTGACGCCCAGGCAGCCTGCCCATGCGCTGGGAGACTCCTGAAGGTCTGAATGACCTCAGGAGACAGAAAAAAGGTTCCCTGGCCATCCCCCAGAAGCAGTGAGAATGAGCTAATCCCTGGTATCTTTAGGCTGGATATTCCTGACTCTGAATGGAGCTGTCGCTACTGAATATACTACAAATCTTCATGTAGCTCCAGGTAAAGAACACATGCTCCCCAAACCCCTCCTCTGTGAGGAACGTTTCTTCTGCAGAAGGTTTATTCTGGTTTTCTTCTGCAGAGAAGCAACGAACTACAGAACATTTGCAGCATGGCTGCCACCAAGTGTGTTACTGCTTTTGAAGCCAGACGGAGGGTGAAGGAAGGGAGCATAAAAGGATGACAAGGTAGGTCCAGGGGTGCTTACAGGGAGCATCCTGCAAGCAGGAAAGTGCACGAAGGACCTGGTTTGAAAATTAGTGACAAAGGTTAAGATGAAACAGGATCCCCTCCTGATACCTAAGGAGAAAGGGAAGTTTGTTAAGGGGTGGGGAACAGTAGAGACAGGGAAGTGGAATAAACACTGGGGAGCTGTACCAGTGAGGACAAGCATCCTGTGCTGCAGAAGAGGGAGGAAAGGGAGATGATGTAGAGGAGATCAGCAAGGAGAGTGCTCTCTGCAGCCCTGTTGTGCCAAGGCCAAACAGAAGCATGCAGTGGAACCTCAGTTTTGAGATGATGAGGACTCAGATGGGAGCTTTGCCTACGAGTCCAGCTTAACTGTCTGGAGCGAATTTAGTCATGAACTAAAATGTTTTTCTCCCACATTCCAGCCAGAAGCAAACAATAGTAACTTAGCCAGACTTTTAGTGGCAGTGAAACCAATGTGAGATCAAGGGTGGCCAGCTGGGTCATGCACCATATGATCTGCAAGCTTCAGACAAGAAGCTGACTTACTCCTGGCTGCTCTCACCATGCCTGTCTTTGTGCAGTCACTTTGTGTTGCTCTACAAAGGCAGCTTGATCTAAGCTATATTTTACCCATACTCTGTCAATGTTTACAGTGAGCATCTCCCAAGCAGGAAAAGAAGCATGAGGGATGTTCCTGCTAAATCCCATACCAGCTAAACCCCAGCTATCTGAACATCTTCAGCATAATTCCAAATAATCCACTTGACTGAACTACAGATGAATAGAAGAAAGGTTAGGTAAGGTTAGGTTACTGGTTTTCTTTCAATGTTTTAAATGTTTTGCTTTCCCTCTCTTAAGCTGCATTAACAAATGTTAAAATAATGTCTTCTTTCACAACTTAAGGGAACAGGGTTATGACAAGTTTTTCAGTTTACTGACATAAAAAAAACCAGGAACGCCCCCCCTGCCCCCCACCCCCCCATCCCTGTTCACTTTTAAGATGTTTCAAACTGCTTTACTTTTCTTACGAAGCTAAAAGCATTTGGGAAAGAAATTTTGAGGACAGATGAAATTGGCTTTTAGTTTTATGCTTGTGTAGTAATAAAAGAAGAATAGTTAGGCTGAAAAGCTTAACAAAAGTTAGTCCAGGATAATTATTTAGCTAAAACACAATGTAGTAGTTAGAGATATAAAAAGATAGAAGTTTTCAGAAAAGGTATGTTCTGGGAAAATAAGACTAGGAAATGCAAAACCTTAGTGTGCACTTCCCTTAAGAGTTGAATGGCAAAATACATCTCAGGCCATTGCAGACCCCAAGGTAGCGCCTGCATATCCCTAATTTGGCTTTGTAATTACCCAAGTATTAGTGGTGGATATCAGCATAAAGCTGTTCTTTGGGCTGACTACATCTAAGCTGATGTGTGCAGAACAGTATTGTGTGGCACAAACAGGAGAGAGTATCATTTCAGAGCAATCCCTCCCCAAGTGGCATTCCTTAATATTGCAACCACTTTGCTTAATTATGCAAATACTACTGAGTATTAAAGGAAAAAGCTGGGATCTCTAATTGTGTGGCTCTCCTTGTCTATATTATGGATGCATCCAACCATTAAGCTGCAATACTTTTGAGACTATTTGTTGTAGCTCACTTACAGTGCTTACTGTATTCTGCACAAATGAATTACTGAATCTTTCTAACTCTGGAAGAGACTCCTCCATTTTTGTCAATCATAGTTTGAACTATAAAATAATTAGTTGATAGATACGTGTTTTAATCTAATCAGACATTAGTTCTACAACGATTCCTGCTGAAATGTGTAGAAATAAGATTTCAAATTTTGACTTAAAAATAGTACAAATGAAATGTGGACCAAATACCTTTTTTTTCAAATATTCCCACCTCCGTTTACAAAAAAAGCAACCAAATTAATAATATCAAGGTAACAAATTCCCAATCCTACATTGCTAGGATAGCAATAAATAAGTATAAAGAACTCCAAACATTGTAAAAATTGTCTTTGAATCTCACACCTGTGGGCCAGATGGCTTACCTGGAATATAACAATACATAAGCACATCAATTTAAGTCTGAATTATTTTAAGGTGCTCAGGAGGAGGGTTTCATCCAAACCCACCTTCCATCATCACATGCGACTGAATGTAAGAAAGATTTACTCATCTGAATGGAAACAAGGAGAAACATAACACAGTCACATACTTTGATCTCTCACTCCGTAGGTTTTTTAAAGACTTTTCTATTAATGTGTTTGCATTGTTCATATTTTTCTCTAATGTATCAATATACCATGGGATGCAGAAGCAAATTACATCATCTCTAACAGATTTTTTCAACTGGATGATTATAGATTTACCTCTGGGATCATATTTGAATCTCTGCTACCACTTTTGCACCTTACATCAGGAGGAGAGAAAGAAGAGTGTGATCAGGAGAAAGCCTCAGTAAAGCTGCTGATGGCAGCAAAAGTGGCTGGAGAAACTTGTGTTAAATTGCAGTGAATCAGTGCCTCAGCAAGAAAGGGGATTAATTACTGGGCACAAGTATGCAGTCAGTAATAGCAGATAATTTGGAATGAAGATTAATTGTTTCCCTAATATGTTACATTTGTTGGCCAGACTCTGCTTGCCCGGCTGCCACAGCCTTGTGGGAGCCCTGCCAAACAGTCTCTTAGGACCATGTGAAAAAACTGAGGGATTATCCCTTCATGTGCTCTTTATGGCAACTCCAAATATTTCAGTTTAGACTGCTCGTGTCACCACATCAAACTAAGATTGCTCCTGAGGCTGATTCATGCTATGAAGCTCTCCACTTCCTCAGGCAGAAAGCTTTTGGGTTTGGAGGGGTCCGGGAAAATGGACAAGCTGGCAAATAAATAAGTAATATAAGGTCTATAGAAGGTCAGTATTCATTCTGTAAGGATCACTTTTCTTTAAGGAGACTGGGACTTAGTGAAGCTGTCATTCTGAAACATCTGTCTCCATCTTGGGAGGGTCCTCATCTGAGCCTGCTGGGTGATGCATGGCATCAAGGAGGCCACCTTCAGGCTCACTTTTGTCACAATTAACACTAAAAATTACTCATCTGCAGGGCCTTGGTTTCTGTGCTTACTTGCATCTCACAAGCTGTAATCACAACTTTCTTCTAACTCCAGAGAAGCTACTTACCTATATGGTGATCCTAGAGGAAAGGAGAATCAGGCTGTGTGTCAATCCTATAAAAACCTTGTCATCTTGGAGCCAGTGGCAGAAATTGTCATTACTGGACTAGGAGCTGACTTTTAGAGAAATGAAGAGTGTCCTCAAAGGTGTATCCAAGCCTGGAGTATTGATGAGACAGATCACGAATGACAGTTTGTATTAAAAGTACAGCAGCAAGAAAGTTGAAGTTCCGCAAGCTTAAGCACTTGAAAACTTTTCATTATTATATGAACAGAGTTCCTCACAGTTTGGATGTCTTGGGATCTCAGATATTTACAGACTCATTCAGCTGTCTGCAGGCAGTTGACCAAAATACACCCAGGTCTTTATTAATTGATGCTTGCAAGTGACTCTGGTCCTGGCAGCATAATTCCCCAGGAGCACTTGGATGCATCACAAAAGTGACCAAGAACTGCATCCTTCTCTGTAATCCCAGTTATAGGACTAAGTAGTAAATGGCTGTGTAACCTGAATTATCCCTTTCCTTTAGGAGGTGGTTCTTGCAGATAAGGAACAACTTGGAGGAAGAGGGCTTGAATTTTCTGTTCAGGTGTTGAATCTACATTTGTTCTTGACACTTATTTGCTTGCAATAAGCACTGCATTATTTTTCACAGCACTAGAGTTGAAATCCTACTTTGGCACTGAAAATGCAAATACCAAAGAAAAATAAAAGGCAGCAGCAAAGATGGCCTTAAGGGATGGATCTTCACGGACACTAGAGTTGCTTTGTATGCCCATGGTGAGGCAGTAATTCCTTGTTTCACTGGACTAGAGAAATGCATGAAGAATTACAAAATCAATGCATGATATCCATAAAAATAGGAATTTTTATGAATGTCATGTATTAACCCCTCTGATCTAGTAGCACAGTTGCAGAATATAATTAGCAGCTCTATCAGCAGGAGTCAACATTTGTCAAATTATCATTACATTAAAATTGGCTTTATACATGCATCTTGAATAATCATAGAAGCCAAGTTCTTGCATCTTTTCAAACAACAAATCCAGCCTTCCTGTAGGGATCCAACTGACTTCTTTATGTGCTCCAAGAGTTAGGGTGATAGAGAGCACCTGGTTAAGGTTATATAAGCACCTGGCCCTAAGTGCTCTGTCGTGTTCTCAGTGCCTAGATAAGGTGGGAGAGAGTGAAAGCACATTGATGTAACACGATGTAAAGCCCTTCTTAGCCCAAATTATTATGGGTCTCCTCACAAGAGCTATGAGTGCAAAATGTAAGGGTAGGGAGATGAGAATGGAAAAAGAGGCATGTGGCAGTGAAAAGGTAAGTCATCTACAGTTCTTAGAATTTATTCAGGTACATAAAGTATTATTTTAATTTTAAGCAAGGACTAGACAGATTGTTGATAAGGACTGGTTGTAATTATGACTTCCTGTGAATTATGACTTGTAAATTTGAGCTTCTAACTGTGCTACTTGCAGAGCTGTTTGATCTTTATCCAAATGTACTGCTGCTGCAGCAAGACATGGCCTTTCAGTGCAGTGAGTGGTCTGATAGTTTCAATAACTTTAACATTGCAACAAAAGTTCACTGCTTTTTAGTCTCATTTGTTACTCGTGATTATTAAAGAATCCTATATGTAAGGCTTTCTATACTTAGCAATCCTCATAGCGCAACATTATAAACCTTTCCCTTGTAGTGGTAAAGATATGTGACTTCAACATGTAATTTAATTAGCATTTTAAGTACTGTGGGGTTTCCTGCTGAATAAATTTGGATGCATTTCTTATGGTTTGATACCATACCCATGCAGTGCCAAATTCTGCTCTCATGTGTGTAACTGCAAGCTCACTGGTACTAATTGCATCTTGCTGAAGTCAGACATCTAATGAAGTGAAGCATGTATTCACCTCGACTTCCAGTCGATGGAGAAATTTCAGGGGACTAATAAGCCAACAGGAAGATACCTCTGTCCCTTATTGATGATTGAGCATGCCCAGACATTGAAATAGATGAGATGAATCTGAGCCACTGAACTAAGATATCCTTAATATTTGAACTGTTCACTATGCATATACTCAACAAATTAGTTCCGAGAATCATCAAAAATACAGTATCTTTCTTGGAAAAAAAAAGCCCACAATAATCAGTCAAAGTTAGGGTTTATTTTTTCTCATGTTGCTCTCCACACTGGTGGTATTGGTCACAACTTGGTATACAGATACTTCTTTCTTCTTTTTACTTACTTCTTATCAATCTAAATTAAAAGTTTAAATAATTTGTGGACTTTTTAAGCTCATTTGGGGAGAATGCATACTATTTTATCTCAGAAAGAAATGTCAAAAACTAGATCACAATATAAAAAACTTGAGTGTGGTCCTTCAAGGTCACACTTAATATTACTTAATAGTGCATCTAAAAGTAATATTTTGGACTGAAGCCTGATGGACAGGAAAAATCAATAAATTCAGCTTGCGTTGGAATCTTCCATCAAAAGCAAGCACCATGTAAAGGATGATATTGCAGGCAAACAAAATTAATGTTTAACTGATTGGCAGATAGGACTTACACACTGCATGGATGTAGCTCTCTGATGCTCTCTGCTTCTTGTCCTCTCTTGTGATTGACAGTATGTCAATTAATACATCACGAGGTTTGTGCTCTGTGGTGGAGGCTTGTCTTGGTGAAGAGGTAGACTGAAGCTGCCAGCAGAAACTTCCAGTCACCATTTTTCAAGTGTCTTCTACGTTTCATCTCTGGGGTGGTGTTGTGTTTGGTAGTCCAGAAATGAACAGAATTACACTAGCCTAAAATCTCCAAATAAACCAGTCTCAGGTTTTGAGTGAAGTTGATTCATATGGCTGAGCCAGTATTACGAATTTCCTAACTTGCAGTGTTTCATTGCAAAGCCCTCAAAAGTTTCTGAGTATTGCATGCAGTATTTATTTCACTTAGTCCTTAAAGCATAGCTGAAATTCTTAAATTTTAACAGTGTCACTTGCAGAGGTGAGCTCCCTCTTCTCCTCCCCACAAAAGAAATATAATGTATTTGAAAATCTCCAAATATGAAAATCAGTGAAAATAGCTCCAATAATACATGCATCCCAAAACCTCTTGGTAAATGCAAAGGAGAAAAGCAGAGTTTACTATAAGCTAAATTTAAAAAGCCACTATTTGATTTTCAAAGTTACACTAAAGAAAGAACTGTTCTTGTGGGTATACAGAAAATGCACTCACTAACATTTCTTGTTTTCAAGAAGTCTTCTAACAGCATTGAGTAATGTGAGAAAAATCTTTATCTTTGTTTTTGATTTCATATTTTTGTTGGCATATACTTTTTTATCCCCATCCCAAAAAATTTCAAAGGTGTTTTACAAACAGATAATAAAACAAAGTGTTGAGAAAATGTTAAAAAAGTTGGAGAAAATATGTATGTAAAGATGGAAAGCTAGTATTTTTTCTTTCCATGGTTCTTGGCTATCTAGCTATGTTGAAAATATTGCCATGTCTATCTACTGTTACTAGAGAATGAAAAATTTAAGATACTGGAGATAGCAGAAGGAAATAGAAATTGCCTGGTTAAAATACCAATTTGGACCTGGACCACTCTCATGTTTTTGTCTTTTAATCAAAAGTATTCTTTCCTTCTGACCATATTGATGGTATATGTGGATCTTTACATTTACAAAAAAACCCAAACCCATCTGCATTTTTGCTGGGATGCATACACATTTTCATTAATATTAATGGAACAGTCTGTTCTATGGAAATACATTGATTGCTGTCAATATGAGCTACATTTATAGGTCCTAAAAAATGTAACATCTTCACCTTCAGAAATTTGAAAGTAAGGCTCACTTCCTTTACCAAAATTGAGAGACCAAAGCATTCTCCTGGACAAATGAATCAGAATCCCACAATGGACTGACTTATAAATGGATAAGAAAATAAAAAAGTTTGGCTTAGAAGGAAGACATATACAGCTGATGAAGAAGGACAGAGCAATACTTCTCCTAATATAGACTTCCAGCATCTGGCAATATCTACATTATTCTTGGAGCTGCTCCTCACCATGACGTATCAGATTACTTGCAGCAGCTGGAATCAACTAGCATGCTAAGCAGCATTTAAAATGCCATATATGTTGGCCAGTGTTACGAAAGAAGTTTTACAGCAGGAACTACTGCATTCTTTTCCTGTAGTATTAAATTTCTATTTCAGTCACTAGCAGCATGAAGTTGATCAGATAACGTCTTTGTAAAGGCTGGACTTTGATCCTGGGAACTCCCTGCAACAACATAGCATTCCAGGAAGATAAACTGGTGTACATGAATCAGAACATAGAAACTATTCTATTTATTAATGGTGCCAGGAAATTTTCAATTATAATAATAAGCCTCTATACGTAAACTTGAAAAGTAATTCTGTATGGAAACTTTCTCTCCTTTTTTAAAGAGGAACTTGTGAGGACAAACTCACAAGAGATGAGGTAATTTCTTCCAATAGGAAAAATCAACATAGAGATTAAAAATCTCAGAAATTAAAACTCTGAAATGCAAAGTTTATATTAAGTTTTGGTTTACCATATTGATGCAAAGAAGTAGAACAACTTGACATGTGTGAGCTGTACATTGCCTGGGCTAGTCTAGGATAGGCTTTGCCTTATCCATTTTGAAGTTTGCAACAAGATGCTGGAAACCATACCTTTTTAGCCTCCAGCTGCTCCTGTAGCTCTGCTCCCTGATTTCCCCCTGCACCCCTTGCACATGGCTTCCTAGCACTGCATCCACTCTGCTTCTGGGCAGGCCTCACAATCTTTGTTCCACAATGTCTCCATTGCAGGCTCACCATGAAGTGTGTGGAAACTTCCACGCCTCCTCCTTAAAGCAAATGACAGCGTAATGGGCTTTGGGCAGACTGCCAGGGCAGCACATTTGCACTGCTCATCAGAGGGCTCGTCGATGGGCAAAGCTGGTTGTCAGTACCTCAAATTTCATGAGGACAAAATGTCACTTGGAAAAGTACGTGTGTTGAACCAATTGCTTACAGAGACAGCCTCCCAGGGTTGAACACAGCTCTTTCACTAGTGCTTAGTCCTGTAGGCTGGCCTGCAGAAGTCAGTGATGCTGGCATCCTTTATTCATTAATACTGAATTAATGCTGAAGCCTGGAGAAGAACAACTTCAGTCTTGCCCAGGCATGTCTGCAGGCTGCAGATAAGTTAACCCATCCACATGACAAAGTTCATGTTTCCAGCCTGGCTGTGGCAACAAAGGCATTACCTGATCTGATAGAAACTAAAAGTAGCAAAGACAGACAATACATGATCAGACATAAACACTGTTGATTCAAATAATTCACACTTTTGGAGCAAAGTTGAATTATGAGTATATAACACGGGATACATACTGGTGCCCAGCGTGGTTTTGATCTGGCTTCAGGAACCTCACCAATACCCTTCTTGCATGGTCCAGCCAGGGCCTGAGGTTTGCTTGCAAACGCTGTACATCCCACTTCCCGAAGATCATGTCAGAAGAAGAGAGCAGCCAAGGTATAGGAGCACTGAATAGTCTCAAAAAAGGTCACACTTCAAATCTGCTTGATGTTCCTGTTGTCAGATATGCAAATGATTATACAAGCAGTTATACAGATATTCAAATGTAGCAGCATGGGCATTGTGGGACAGGCTACTTTAAGACAGACCAACAGAGTCAGATTTCAGCATTTATTTAGATTCCTAGTTTTGCCCTTGCATATGTTGGCTCTTTTCTTTTCATGTTTTTTTTTTTCCTAAAATGGCTCAATTAGACCTAATGTCTAGCACATATTCCCTGCAGAGGGCTGCCAAGCTGAACTATGACATACACTTATTATTTCAAGCTCTTCTATTGTTACTTGGAGTGATTTTAGTTACACCAGTACTACTCATGTTCTTCCTAAACCAATTAATCAGATGGAGTCTGTGGTCCTCCACAATTTTGAAGAGCCATGCTGCAGAGATGTGAAAGCGGGGAAAGAAATCTGCGATCACCTATTCAAAGATTTTCAGCTGTTCTATTTATTTAAGATCCCTCCTTGGTAAAATAAGGGGAACCTAGGAAAAAAACCTTTGGCAAAGCAAATTAAAGTCCATGGACAAAGGTACCAGACAATAAGGTTTAGGTGTTATAAGACTTAGTTCTTAATGAAGAATTTTCTTCCTTCCCTGTGAGATTGCTATGCCATTCCACCTAGATTGCCATCATTATTTTTCTCTCCAGTACTTTCTTGCATTTGATATGTTTTTTACTATTTTTGACAGTAGAAAAGACCTTATAGTGACCTCTTTACAAGGATATTAATAATTTAAACTCCCTGAGAATGAAACTCCTTTTGTCACTTATCTTCAGCCTCATATAGAGGACTTCCTTAGGATATGAAATTTGATTTCCAATTAGTCTCTTCTTGTGGCCTGAATTTCTTCTTTCATGTCCTCTCTTGCATTTTAACACTGTGGAGATGTTTGAAGACAGCAACAAGCTGCAGAAGATTTTCATTGCAAGCATTTCTTTGAAAAAGAAGCCTTGCTATGGCCACTCCAGTCTCTATTCGCAGAGAAAGCCTTTGAAATGCAGGAGGCTCCACAGCATGGTCATAGTAATGATGAGCATACACACACACACACAAAATCCCAAACAAAAAACAAACACACACATATACACTAAAAAAATTAAAAAAAAAAAGAAAGAAAAGAAAAAAGAAAAAAGAGTTGTTTGTTTAAACTATTGGTAGCCACCATATAATTAAAGTGATGAGAAGGTCTGGAGTCTGTCTTTCAGAGGAAGGTTACTCACACAGTGGTTTCTGCTTTACTACGGGTTGGGTCAGCTATACCCCTGCAACTCACGCTGTGACTGCCTTGTTATTTATTGTTTCCCAGACAGATTTGGCTCTTGCATCTTGTCACAGTGCCTCAGTGTTTCCCTGCTAACTCGTGACTGTCTGCTGCAGAGTAAATTGAGGTTACCCACGCAGTGCAACACCTCCAGAGCAGCCGCAGGACGTCTGGCCTGGGAGGCTGCCCACAGCCCTTAAGGTCCGAGAGACAGGACAGACCCAGCGGTGGTTTGGCCCTGGCCCCAGGAGGGTTGCTGTCATTCAGCAGAGCAGGTACAAGGTAAAATAATCCCTGGGGCGCTCAGAAGCCATGTGATGGGCCCAGAGCAGGGAGGGCAAGGGCCCCAGCATCTGCACCAGGCCCTGGGGAAGTGCATCACTCCTCGGCGCGGTGTCCTGCCAGTGGCAACCCTGCTCTGTGCAGGGGCAGGTAGTGCTGGCACTGAGGGACTGCAGCTGGAGATGTACTTAGAACATGTTTGCTTGTCTTGGTGAGCCTTCAGCTGCTGGGCCCGACTGACAAACCCCTCCAGGCGAGACCTCACCGCAGCCTCGAGCCAACAGTGAACACCGTAGGGGTAAGTCCTGGGAGAAGTAATTTCCAACAAAGTAATGCGAAGAGAGCAAAGAAATGAGTCAGGCTGTTTCATCCTATCTGTAAGCGCACAAAAGTACTCAGTTACTCTGTCAGGTAATCCTGGCCTGGATAGAATTAAGTTTGTTAGTCCCTTCAGTAAAGCAGCATTAGCTAAAATGAGAGCGCATTATATTCCATCTATCAAGCTAATCTGCTGTGCTAATGCGATAATCTTGGAAAGACAATTTGTGGGAGATCTCTAGGAAGCTGAGGGTTACTTTTTCTTTTTGCCATTTTTATGAGAGTTGTAGGCTAAATATATGAAATGTCCAACTACTGAGAAGGTATTGGAATTAAAAAGGATTCATATACAACAATATAGCTCCATCCATGGAATCA
The DNA here is from genome assembly GCA_036785705.1 of Acanthornis magna. Lineage (NCBI taxonomy): Eukaryota > Metazoa > Chordata > Aves > Passeriformes > Acanthizidae > Acanthornis > Acanthornis magna. The sequence goes on from JAWUZG010000001.1 coordinate 31,606,790, forward strand.
CAAATAACTTCATCATTGCAAAATAAGCCTTTTGTTACCATTGTGGCAAAGCTTTTCTATAGTGCATTTCAGAATGTAGCCATGGAAGACTGGACAAATATGCTGACAAGAATGCAAAATATGAGATTTTACATGTGTGTAGGAGAAAAAAACCAATGTGGATTACACACCCTCTTATATGCTCCTGCAGATTAGCCTCTCCACAGCATCTGCTCTGCCTTGTCCACACCTGTGAACCTTAACAATAAAAATGGCAAAGCTCACATTTAGAGGTGTCTATCTTTTTAACTTCATGGAGTTTGGATCAGGCCTGGAGGATCACAGGGCACAAAACGATCTTAACAGAACACTAAGGTGTTTTTGAGTTTAATGCCATCTGGAGGGAATAATTTCCATGACAAAATGAACCATGGCAGTGTGGATACTTCACTGATAGGGCTTTGTCACAGACAGGCAAATACTCTGATTAGCTTGGCAAACTTGAGGTCTTACCAATTTCCTCTCATGACCAGGTGACCTGTAGCAAACACCCACAACAGTGCCACCCCTATTAACCTGCCCCTTAATTCTTAGCCATAAACCCTTGACTCATTGTTCATCCACCCCTAGTCAGTGCTCCACACATTCCAACCACTCTCTCTCAGAAGCAGTAGCTCCACCATTTTGTCTTGCTGGCCTGTCTTACCTAAGAGGTCCCTGGCCATCCGTGACAGCACTCCCACCCCATGAGCTGTGCCACCGTGTCTCTGTAATTGCAATGAGGTCGCCGTGCTGTGACCACACCCAGATCTCTAATTATTCCTGTTTATTCCCTGCGCTGCCAGTGTTGGTGTAATCAAGCACCCAGACTTTCCAGGAGGGGTGCAAGAGGATCCACCACAGCTATATACACCCTTGAGGTGGTTTACTTTCTCATCTAGGGAGGTAGCTAAGGAATATTTGTTGCTGCTCTAGTTGGCCTGGCTTATTCCCCAGAAAGCCACTTTGGATTATTCCCTAAAAATTCCTCAAAGCCATTTTTGTAATGTTGTGCTTCTTTCAGACCACTTAAGACAATGTATCCCTATTCAAAGGGACATCTCTGATATAATATGGTGAGCATTGTATGTAAGGGGCTGGAAAACCTGTCTGTGCTGTAATCACCTTGAATTCAGTGATAGTACAGATACAGGTGCTCTATACGTGTAGCCTATAACTTTTATGAATCCAGCTAGATGGATATGTGAAAATACTTAGATTTTATTCACCAGTGGTATCTGGGACTTGTTGAAATTTTTATTTTCATTAAATATGCAAGAACACTATGTACTGTGGTGTGATTTGAATGTGTAATTTAGAGGCAAAATGATTTCTTTATATTTTATGAGGGTTGTTTGCTGCCATTTCTGCCTACAGTTTACTAAATAAGATTTTTTTGGTAAAACCAGTTACATATAAGGTAATGGAGGATGCAGCACTGCATTTACAGATTCTTTTGCCAAAAGCAATACTAATCATGTACTTACATAACTTCAAAAACCATTTTTGTTAGTCCTTACAAACCAGCTAAAATCTATGTTTTTTAACAAAAAGAATCTACGGAATATGAAATGTTGACAAGTAATTCCCTGTATAATAGATTCATCAGGTCAGAGTAATTATAATAAATACGGATTGTCTGCCCAGATTTCTGCAGACAAAATCTCTGAGTCACCTCTGCCTTTACAACTGCAAAGGTTACTTGGTTGGATCCCACACTTTTAGTTTCCCCATTCATCTGAACTTCATCATTGTTCCATTGCTTTCTTCTGCAGTGAAATCCAGCAGAAAATTTCCTAGGCCTGTATTGGTTTTGATGTAATCCCATCAGCTGCACTCAATCACATACCGCTCCAGACACTCTAAAAAACCTATTCTCCTGTACATGAATTTTATCAGGTCACTTATTAGTAAAGTTTACTTTATGATAAGCATGTTCACCATGGAGAGAGCAGATTATGAATATTAATATCACAATATATAATTGCAGTGTTTAGTGTGAAATTCAAAACGCAGATACAGATATGCACCATAAAGCTCCTGCTTCCACCAAGTCCACTGAAGTAGAAAATAATTTTGAAGCTAAGCAAGGCATGATCAAATAAAATCCCTTGACTGATTCTCTGGATTTTTAAACTTGCTTAATTTTATGTGCCTTCATCAAGTAATTTTCTACAGTTTACAAACTACTATTGACCACAGAGCTGAAAAATGTGATCTGGTATTTTAAAGGTCTTTCAGATTTTCAGGAAAATACATCACTATGTCATATCTGTTACAATGCATTAACATTGGTGACTATTTTGTTCTGTTTGTGGGATGTACTACTTTATCTAAACTACATTACAACAGCAGAATTGCTAGCCTCCTCATGAAGAACTTCAAAAACATTAAGAGGTTGGTTAAATTTTGATTGCAAAAATTTTTACTAGAAAAAAATAGGACTTAAATTGGAGAGGAGAGGAAAAATACCCCACTATTTTCTTTCAAATTCCATTTTAAAAAGCTAGAAAAAGACAGAATAAAGTGAAAATAGTGGGAAGGCAAATAGCTTAGCTATATATATATTTGCTGGAAATGATGTGTGTATTATCATGAAGTGCTTGTAGCATTCACTTTTACAAACCTTAACAGGGAAAAAAATTTCTCTGGTTGGTGTGCAGAGCTAGAGAGGCAATGTAGAGCTTGATTTCATCTGTGCCATGGAAGCGCTTAACTGTGGAGGGTTTGTATTTGAGGTATTTGAGGACCAGGGAGGATATCCTGGGCCAAATGGGAATGGAAATTTTGTCCCAGGTCTCAGCATGGTATGATGCCTTCCACTCAGCACAAGCACCTGGACCTAGTGGGGTCAGGCAGCAGCAAACAGGGAGGGCAGTGTCCATGAATTTCCTCTGGTGTCCTCCCAGGATGTCACACTGCCGCTCAGTCAGCCATGCTTCATGTTCTCACTTGGCAAATAGACCCTTAAATCTGACATGACAGATGACATTTTCCATTTTCATACTTTTAAGCTCTGCTTCGTCTTTGCTGAACTTTCACTGATGCCCTGAACATGGGCTCATTAAAGCTTTTCTGTGATATCACCAAGGTGTTTCCACCTTGGTTTGCTGGTGCCTATATATTGTGCCAGGGACGGCCAAATTTAGCTACGTTTAACAAGTGATGCATGATGACGTGTGTGTACTTGTCATTCCCATGCTTTAACATGTGCTGTCATGGCGTTAGCAGAGCAAGGATTTATTTTGTAGTGGGAACCCTCATAAGGAGGTACTAGAAGGGATCTGTGTGATGGGATGCAAAGTGCTGTTAAGAGCTGGCAGGATGCCTGAAATTATCTCACTAATACTTCCCGCTATAATGTGGTAATCACAGGGGACTGAGATTATTTATAGGTGACTGGGTGGGGAGTCTCAGAAATTGTTTGACACACATGGGGAAAAGTATTCAGGCTGTTTCTGGTTTCAAGACACCCAAGGAACATGAAAAATAGCTAATCCTTTGGCCAGAAATGGTTAAGGACAGACAAATGTGTTGTTTTGAGGCAGTTGACATGATTCAGCAGCTAGAGGCAGTGGCCATGTGATCTAAATTTAGAACTGAGCTGGAAAGTCCAAAAGCCACCCCTAGTTTTCTCAACTTGTATCCCCAGCCTCATCTCCTGTTATCACCAATGCGTGTCACTCTCACCTTCCTCCTCGGAGGGAAAGCAGCATGAAAGGAGACAGTGAGGCCAGCTGGATGCCTGCTCAGCATGGATGCCCATAATATGAAGAAGAGCATGCCCTTAGCTACTGAAAGGCCTGAAAACCATGGAAGACAGCGGCAGCTGCAATGGAGCACAGCAGCATCCCTCTCTGTGCACTGCCGGGCTGTGAGGAGGGATGTGAAGAGGAGCATCAGGAACACATTGCTCCCTACTACTTGTACCATGTAACAAGAAGGAGACAGATTTGGTTCCCTGGCCCAGGTTACTGCGAGAAGCCCATCTCAGCACACGTGTGGCATCTCTGGTGGCCAGTGAAATACCGAGAGGGCCACTAGAGGGCTCAGAAACTGCTACTGAGGAGACACCCAAATCCCATAGAATTGCCATGTCCTGCAACTCAGTCATCGCTGCAGCACATATCTGTGTGATTTACTGTGGTGCTTACTTCACTGACCACTACCAGGAATAAATAGCATCTGAAAAATATTTTCTTGTGGGTTTGAGACATCTGTCAATTTACACAGTGATGCATGTCAGCATCATCAAGTAGGACGTGCAAATGCAGGGCATTAATTGTTACTGAAACAGAGTCTCCAGAAGTTGAAAGCAATTACTTAAAGAGTGAATGAATTCCAAATTGCCACCTACAGGGGATTTCCCATTTTGGAAAAGTTTTTACTTTCATCTTACTGAAAAAAAAAGAGGTAATAATATACTGAATACTTCAAAGGTAATACAATAGGGAATCATGTCACAGTTTCAGGTTATAGTGTGTGCAGCTTATCTGTGTTTCTCAATTACTGAATAAAAAGGCAAGCTGTTGCTCATGTCGAAATTACTGATTTCTGCACTACTTTTTTTACATAGCCTGTGAAAGCTGTTCAAAAGCATTTTGGTGGAACTGTGTTCTGTCATTAAAATACAAATATTTTGTAAGAGTGTTTCAATTTAAACAAAGTAAAAGATGAAATAAAATTCTGACATAAGGTTTCATCATGTCAAATTTTATTCTTTTTTCATGTTGATTATTAGCTCAGTGACTCCACCAGAACATCTCCACCGAATAGCTAAAACGGACTGCTGTAACATGTCAGCTTTTTCTGGTATTCTTCCTGGATCTTAATCTGCTGAGTTCTGACACGTAATAATGTGAAGTAATATATTTTCAAAATGCAAAAAAATCTTTCACTAAGGAAAGTGCGTGACCTGATGTACTCTTATTTATTTTCACTATTTAAGTTGTAAGTTTAAAGTACCCGGCTCACAGTTCATGTTCTTATTGTCACCTATCCACCTATAAAACAAAGTATTGTCTAAGTATCATCAAATTGCTGCTTAATTCTGCAAACAGGGTGTTTGTGTTTATTTTGATTTTAAATATAGTACCATTAATTTTATCATGAAGACATCATGACATAGTTAAATAATGTCAAGAAAGCTAAGTTTACCAGCATAAGTAATGTGATCTTAAATTATTGCCCTTAAAATAAAATAAACAATGAGATGTGCGGTGGCTTCCATTTCACTTCTTACTATGAAGTGTGTAGGTAGGGATAACACATTTATTAAATCAGCTGACACAGATTAATTAAATGAACATGCTGTCAGACAAACAGTTCTTATCTCAGTCTAACAACATTACATCAGAAGAACATATTTTTAGTCTTGGGTTTTTGACCCTTTCTTGCTAGAGCGGATGGAGACACTGTGTGCTCAAAAGTTTCTCCTAGTTTTTGCAGATGGTTTAACAAAAATATCACCTCTTTCTACAAGCACTTGCTTGTACTGCATTTCAGAACACCAAGCTTAAAACATTACTATGATAGGTATTTGCTGAAACACTGATTCTTTGTTGCCTGAAAGAATATGCTTTAAACATTAATTTAAAAAAATATATTTCTGTGCATCATTGATTATTTTTGGTTCACTACCAGTAAATACCCATTTCAGTGCTTCTATCATCAAAGAAGTCTACTGGGGAACTGTATTTTCTTAGACCTGGGAAGATTCTTCCTGTCTGAGTTACAGCCCCTTTTTGTTTGTACCAGTGAATTACACTGTCCTTCCCATTATTAAATATTTCACTGAAGTAGCTCAGTCTAAAAATCTATGATATAATACAACGAAATGTCAGTGCTTCAATACCAAAAAAACTCAGAGCAAAATTCAGCACACGCCAGGATTTAACCCTGGTGGAAGGTGCCTACTGCATAACCCCAAATTACTGCACAATGTGTGTTGACTACAAGACCCTGCTGTGAGCTGCCAACACCAGAGACCTACAGGGACCTAAGCATGGTGCAGAGAATAAAGACAGTCTGTTCTGAGAGGGGTGCTCCTGTTAGAGAAAAATTTTGCTATTTACCTGTTTTCTCTCCTGGTCACCCAATAAGTGCTAAAGAACCTCACTGTCAACAAACAACTTTTTTGTTGGTTTCAGAAGATGGAGACAGCCCCTGTTGATGCCTCAGCATCCTGACAGGGCATTGATTCTACAGTGACTCAGAAGGAAATGTGTCACGAAATGAGTCACCAGCACTGCTACTCCCAACACCTCTGCTTTAGCAATTTAGGTCTCTCATATAAACTGACAGTGACCTCATCTTACTTGTGGTTCCTTGGGACAGTGAAAGCAAGAGATGTCATTACTATGAGGCAAAAATATAGTGGAGACTGCTCAGCTGTTACTCTGGAGTGTGACATCTGAAGTCCTTGGCACTTAAACTCTCCTTCCTTTTCTTTGTTTTTGATAATGACAAACAACTGCTCAGGTTTTCAAGAAGTGAAAAGCCAGGACAGCATTTACAGTACACTGTGGCCACTATCAGGATAAGGATCAATCATACTTACGTACACTTAAAACTACGGACTTCTAACTATGATCCACAGCTGGAGAAAAATTGGAAAATGTGTCCTTTCCTTTTTTCTTTTTTATTTTAATCTATTAAAACACTACCACAAGGAAGAATCTGTTCACTTACAAAGAAAACTGGAAATTAAGAGGCCATTAAAGGAAGCAGAATCTACCCCAAAGGAGTTATTCCTAAATAATATCAACTCTTTCAGAGGAGGACCTAATGCAGTAAAGAATCCCATACTTTGTTTCCATTTAGATAAAGGTTTTGAGTTTTACTTTTTAATTTTTTGTTTATTTTAATTTTAAATTTAATATTTAATTTTTTTAAAACAAATCAGTTTTAATTTAATTAATTTTTAATTTAAGTGGGTGTTTTGTTTCCTGTGCTAGTGTTTTTAACAACTGCCCCACTCTCTCTAGTCTAGCTACTCAGGAAACACAACAAGATAGAGTAGCACCCTGTTAAGGGAAAGATGCTTCTCTAAAAGCTGGTATTTCTGGTAATAAAATACCATAAAACGTTTTTGCTTCTATGTCTCTTACCAGAAGTGGATCACATTCCTCTGAAGATTTGAAATCTCTTTGGAAATGCACCAAGCACCTGAAAAATGAGAGCCTGCCATAAGGTGCCATATGACCTTTGCCTTGTCACTCCAAACCTGGGTGCCACAGAGCATTGAACACTGATGTCTAAAAGATGGCTGGAGTCAAAGAGCGTGACCAGAAGCGCTGCTGTGCTGGCATCAGGCATCCTTGCAGAATTTAATCTCATGATTAAAAACACCTTGCATAATCAATGAGGCTCTGTATGAGACAGAATTTCTGAAACATCAGCAGTTTGGTGACATGCTTTTATGAGACCTGTCATCAACCAATATGCATATAAAGGCTTTTGATTTTCTAATCAAAAGGGTGAATTTATCTTGGTTCTCCATATGCTCAGTAAGATTGGTTAGTGAAAGATATAAGGTATTAAAACTTCAGCTGATTATAATTAAGACTAAATTATTCATTGCAAATAAGTTGTCTGACAAGCTGGCTATTATCCTGTTTCTGAACCAATCAAAAAGCAATCTAGGATTCTCGATCTGTATTTTGCAAGTTATTTCCAAGTACTGACAATACAGGACAAAAACATTTCAGAAGACAAACATGGGCACTTATGTTGATTGTCCATCAATGTAAGATGGACAAGTCTGGATAATTTGGACTGCTCTTTGAAGTTTTACTGAATGTCTGAAAAAATATACAGGTACATCTTATGCATCTTCCAGTACAACACTCTTACACATGTATTTTCTGTATCCTGCTAGAAGATATTTAATTGTTAAGAACTTGTTTTCAGTTAGAGGAGGGGCACAGTGAGGCATTTTCTACTGTGTTTTTATTTCTGGAGAGGTGGGCCTGAACAGCTGCAGGATGCAAAATGGTGGTCAAGACCTTACAGCCTTTTTCATGTTTTTTGTGTAATGCAAGGCCATAATAACCCCTTTCTTCTTTATGAAACGATCTTTACACACAGTAATAGTGTTTTTCTACCTATACCACCTCAAAGCTTCCTGCTGCTTTCAAAGGATCAGTCTAGCAAACGATTTCTGTATTTCACACTGACAGGTTGCTAAGGAAGCAGCGTAACACACCAGCTTGCCGTGTTGCCCTGTGGTGGCAACAGGCCCTGGCATACCAGTGGGACATGGCCCTGGCTCCACTGGCCACCACCTGCAGAGCTGGGACTGGTAGTCTCCCAACAGCTGTCCGGCTGCCCCCAGCTTCCTTCGAGGCTCAGTAGCCACTAGCTAGGTAACACTGCAGGAAAGTGAGTGAAAGCTTTTGTAACCCCAAATGCTGCTATTTGTGGCATTGTGGGATACCAGATATCTTGCGATGCCTGTGTGCTCAAACAGCCCCATGGCGCAGCTGCCTGGATGCAGTGGTGCCTGTGATGGGGACAGAGCTATCTACACCCACATCGTGGCACTGGTTGGCGCCTAAGGCTGGCACAAGCCCTTGCCAGTTGGCTGGATGCCACATGAACAGATGAAAAGCAGCACAGCTGTGCCAGGGATCTGGCTGACTTCATCCCAGGAGCAGCAGCACCGGGGTCAGCAGCATCACACCTGCGAGCTCTTGGTGCCAATGTGCTTGGCTAAACATTCAAGACTGAGGTTAGTAAGGGGTGGGCTACATGGATTGAGGAGCATGTTTGTGTCACTCCAGGCCAGAAGTAGATTTTACTGAAAATTTTAAATCAGCATTTAGTGGCTGCATGTGAGAAACTGTTGGACTGAGTTTTTAAATGAACAAACAGGAAACAATTTTTTGCAAGGAAGGTTTGGGCAGGGGTTTGTCTTTTGGAGGGTTTTCAGGCTGTCAGATGTTTTGCATTTCAGAGTCATCAGATTAGAAATCCTGTTTGAATTCTTCACACTAGAAGATGACTAGCATGACTGGTGTCTGAATTTTGATCAGGTTTTTGAACATTTTTCTTCTTTCAAACTAAAATATCTACGTAAATGCATCTTTCAAGGAAAAATGTCACCAAGTTTGTTCATAATTAGAAAGATGTTCCATGAAAGCAAAAGCTTTTATCTACCTTTTAAACATGAATGCCATATTTCCATTTGACTGGGAGGGTGAGGTGCATAAAATGCATTTTGAGGGAGAAAAATGCTATGTTATTGAGCAAGGCTGCAGTTATTTAGAACCAATCCTCCTGTCATAGTTCTTTCAGACAGAAAGAAGACGTAAGCAGCAAAGTGTAAAGCAGCTGTGGGTTCTGTCTTTATTATTCTCTCTTTTTCCAGTCTCCTTTTGCAAGGGGATTGGCTACAGAGGGGCATAATTTACAGAGAATCGTGTTCCTCATAAGTATTGCACACCCTGGGTTGCCAGACTCATGTGTGGGTAGCTACTAATAGCAATGCCAGACTTTTTTCTAATCCCAGCACCTTTTAGCTACAATCCTTTTCACTTCTATGATGCAACTTCATGTGTGACGCCAAAGCACAACTGTAAGTGAGGCCAAGGCTCGGAGAGCCGGAACATGACAAGCAGCATCCTGATGCACCTGAAGCTGCACTCCAGCCATTGTTGCCTTCCACAGTGAGAGTTTTCATGATGAATAGTCATGGTTGCCACATGCTTGGCCTTAGAGGTGATCCTCCATGGTGTGTCGTTGTTAGAAAGAAGTAGTTGCCCCCAAGGTGGGGTTCCCAGATGTAAAAGCTTGTTTTGGCATGGTGGGGGATCAGTACAATCCCTGATGTACCAGTGTGCTCTGATGGCACTGAAGAAATATGTGTACAATACCTTCCCTCTGAGAGCAGCATAATAGCTAAAGGCTTATAAGAATCCTGTCATGCATAAGAGTAAAGAGAAGCTAAAAAGGTCATTAAGACTTCACACTGAGAAGATAGGGAGGATGCTAAAGAAAGTGCTGGATGGAGACAAGTGTAGATTGCAGAACTAAACCAAGCAGGGAACACAAAACAAAGGTTGAAGCAAATATCCAGGCTAGCAAAGTGCTTGCCAAAATCTGAGATATTGAGAACAGTCTAAAAGACAGAGGTTTATGGGCAAGAGTGCCCTTTTCCACTGATGAGCCAAATGGAGCTGAAGAAATTGTCAAAGGCCAGAGGGAGAAAGAAAGAAAGAGTCCCTGATAAGATGAAGAGAGTAACCTAGAAGGGAATCCCAGAAGAATAGCGAGTAGGTATGTTGAATGGTGTAATGAACAATAAAAATTTACTGACCTAAATCCCAAAGGACAGTAAAATGCAGTAAGGAAATCAAGTAGAGATTTATATGTTAAATTTCTTATGCTATTTAAAATGAAATTAAGTTGAATGTATTTAATTCTGAAATAGTGTTTCCCCAGGATTTGGATTCCCGGACAACACAAACTAAACTAACAGGGGGTATTCAGTGGTTATCACTGCTCCAGAGATGTTCACCACAGCTGTACTGGACCATCCCACACGTAGTTAGTAGATCATGATATAGAGATCTCTATATCATAGACCTATACTACCTACACTGACACAGGAAACCCGAGAGTGCCCTGAAGGGACCAACGGCAGAGGCAGTGCTGTGGGTTACCCAGCCCAGGAGAGGCTGGCATCTACACAGGTCAGTGCTGGCACACAGCACCTAGACATGCAGTGGATGTCCAGCATGGACTGTTGTCTTAGCTTATGACACGCTCCAGGCACTTCATGCAAGATCAGAATTTCATTTCAAAAGGTAGGCTTCAAATAATTCAATGCTGGATATATGAGTTAGAGAGTACCAATGGATGGAAAATGTTTCTTTTACAAGATGGGAAAAGAAAATCACTCAGGTCACTCCTTTGAGAAGGAAAACAGAAAATATTTTTATATGTAAGCTATAAACAAAGTAGCAATGTATCTACAGTAGAACTGATGTAGGGAGGTGAATATCTCTGACATTTCTGCTGTGTAATGGCATTTTGGTTCCTTCTGTATGTGAAGTGAATTTCATTTCTCTGGCAATTTTGGTTTGGTGTAGAAGTAGTGTTTCAATGCTTCTAACCACTGACATACAATAATCAGGGTATATGCCCTCTGGAAGAGTTCAGTGTAAAATAAACAAGAACTTGGACTTGAGAAGTACGTCTGTCGGCCGATGAGTGCAAATGCCAGCTACATCTGGCAGATGAGAAATCAGAACGTATTTTAAAAATACCTTGGTTTTACCAAATTTTTTCAGTAAATTGTTATACCATAATTTCATGGAGGGAATGTTTATGGGAAAATTGTAACTGAGCATCTCTTTTTCTCAAGAAACCCAAAAGAAAAAGAAAGTCATGTAACATGCAGTGGCAGGGATGACTAGTGAGCTTTTACTTCCATCCCAGGAGATGGGTTTAGAAAGTAGGATCCACAACTTCTCTGTTCCTCTCCAGAGAACTGTAACAGTACAGTATTCACACACATGACACACATGCATGTGACACAGCCCTTAAAACACAATTCTTAGTTATTTTCCTTGCTGTGGGTGGGTAAAGCCTCAGTGCTCTCATAAAGAAGTGAAAGACTGCCCAATTTGGAGAATACAAATGAGGAATTATTCTAAACTAATTCAATAGCTTTTCTTTTCCCCAAACTGCCATAAAATGTAAAATATTTGATAACATTGTAAACAAAAACATCATTATTTGCACTTTTCCAGATGAATTTGTACAAATTACTGCTATATTATACCACAGAGATTTTAATTATATGTTGCAAATGATAAATTCTTTAATGCATTAGAAATGATTAAACTTATGAAAATGCTCAGTAGTGGTAAAAAACATATAAAGATAGATTTTTATGACTAGGGTTAATTCCTTCCTCCAACATAGTTTTTATCTGTAACATCAGGAATATCTTCTATGGAAACTACTGTGAGGCCAAGACACAGAAGTCACTTCACAGTAGACTTAAGATATTTATTTCCTGATAACTACTGAAAATTTCATAGAATCATGCATTTCTTTGTTAACAATGGCAACAGATAACGGATGGAAAAGTCGAGGATGGACACTTGTAACAGAGCAGCCATCTGGAGAAACACAGAGAGAGCAGGCTGCTTCTGGGGGCAGGGCTAAAGTGATCTGCCCCAGGCTTTGCTGGAAACCAATAACCCTGGCTCCACAGCAGCTGGTTGCCGTTCTGGGAACCTTTCAGGACAGGTCCAGACCTAACACACTGCAACCTGGGCTCAGTTAAACACAAATCTTCCACAGGTAATCAGCAACTATAACAATGATAATACCCGTAGTAGTACCAATAATAATGTTGAATCTTGTCTCCCCAAATCCTGCTTATGAATGGCTATGGGAATTGCAAGGGAGTATATAAAACTCCTTAGGTAAATGTGAATTCACTCATAAAAAGATAATTCATCAGATGTTAATGCCTAGCAGTGTTTCAGTTTCAGCTCAGACCCAGATAATTTTGGCAATGAGTGTCCTACAGTGCACTCCCTTTTATTGCTTTGTTGGTTCCACAACTAGAAGTGATGGCTACAGATACCGCCTTAATGTTTGATGGGACAGTGAAACCCCCATCTGTGCCAGAGGAGAGAGCAGTGCCATCTCAAGAACCCCAAAGGCTGTGATGATGCCTGACTCATGCACTTCACCCAAGAAAATGGGGAAGAAGCACAAAACTTCCTAGTGCTTCCCTGCACAGCAGAGCAACATCCAGAGCTGATGTTTTGCAGACAGATGTGAGGCCTCTCCCACAGCTCATGCTCCCAGAAAACAACACAACTTTGTTAGCTGAGCACAGAGATCTAATTATTAGGATTCCTAGGCTAAGCAGCTTTTTGTCAGTTTGCAATGTGACTAGCTGTGGAAAAGAAAACCCAACTCAAGACACGGCTATCTACCCTCAGGCTGTGATGTCATGATGGCTCATGCCAGATCTGTACACTGCTGGATCACTGCACACTCTGGTCCATCTCAGCATGGGCTTGCTGACCCACACAGAGATAGTTCAAAGCTTTTCCCAATTTTATGTCCACTGCTGAAGAACGGACAGTACATGGTCTGGCATGAAGCTGGGCTCTTAATTTGGCACAAGGCCTGCTGCCACAAAATTATTCCATTTACATTTTTCTAAGCAAATATGAACCAACAGAAGGATGGCCACAGTACTTGAGAAACAATATTGAGAATTATGAAGTCAGATCTATTTTCTGACCAACCCTCCCTTGGTGTCAGTGCTCAGAGCACCAACTATCTTTTTATTGGCTGAGCATGAGAAATATCCATAAATGTCCTCAATAAAGTAACATTGGAGGCTGAGTGGGGAAGTTGGCACAGGGCCAGAGTGTATCTGGTCCACTGAAGATATCTCAGATTATCTTATATTTGTACACTTTAAAAAAAAAATCATACCCCTCAGCCTTTGGCTAGTAGTTTACTTGGGTGCTAGTACAGATTGCTAACAAGGGTGTGAGAACCACAACTGTTCATCACAACATCTTTTGCCATTCTAACAATATTAAAAATAAGAAAATCCTTGCTCATGATATTCCATGTTTGAATATAAACTGTGATTTTTTAACACTATTTTTCTCCTGAAGGAACACTTGAACTGGAAAGGCCAAGCTAACTGTAGGGTAATCTAGCCCATCTGAAGTCCCAGTCAGCAGCTTTAACTCCTCACTGGAGCTTGGGAGAGGATACTGTTATATGATTTTAGCAAGTTGCTTCAGTTTTTTCTCATCATCTCCTCCATTTCTGTCTTGTCTGTTTTGACAGTAAGCACTCAGGAAAGATTTGTCCAGCTATGTATTTATAACACTAGAACCTTGATCTCTGGAGCTTGTAATTTAAAATAAATATGCCTTCATACTAAAAAAAACCAGACATAACTCAATCAATATGAAAACAGGGGATGTTAGATTTGATGCCTACATTTTATGAAGTTAGTAACAATTTCACGTTAAGAAATTGGTTTCCTGCAGTTGATTTTTCCAGCCCAGAAAAAGGCAGGGTCCTCTTTAAATATCTTTTAGGAATATACATTAGGGTTACATTATTTTATGTCTAGGATCTTCCTACTAAACCATATCTTGCAATCAAGAGAATATTTCTGATTTTCTTATGTCTACATAATATTTCACCATGTATTTTACCGTATAGCGTACAAAAGAGAGACCTTTGTGCATCCTTTCCAAACACAGGCCCTGAGCAGCAGATCTTTGTATTCGTGCAGAAACTTATTTTCTAGGAAACACCTCCTGAATATGCAGAACAAGTAATATTTAGGCTTTTCACTTGAGGAAACAGACTGTACAATTTCTCCCAGCTAGCACCAGCCATCCAAGTGCCACACATCCCACCAATGCCAGACCCTAGCAGGGACACCCACCCTCAGGAGGCAGCACAAGGAGTAAAAATTCCCATCTCTCCCCACTGATGTGCAGGAAGACTGGATGAATAGCTTGGATCAGGCACCTCCTTCTCAGATGGCTAAAGGTGGTGAGATGAATCGTATCTTTAGCTTTCAAATTCATCTGACTTAACATCAAAAGAAAATATAAAAAGTAAACTACATTTGTATATATGAGATGCACAACTCCTGCCAGTATGTGATACTGTATCCTTTCAGTTACCAGTGGGAACCAGCCTTACTCCACTGCTTAGTTAGAAGGACTACCTGTCCCTGTGCCCTGTGTCACCACCTGCCACTTCTGCCTGAGACAGTGCTGCAGAAATGGGGCTTTAATGTTTCCATTTCTAGCTATCACTATCCATAATGAAATAGGAAACATCCTGGATGCAGGTATCATAATCATAAATTTTGCACAATATGAGCTGTGTGTTTCAGGCCTGTACCAAAATCTATAGGGGTCCCCAATAGGCACAGCAGTTTGTTTGCACAGGAGCCACAGCCAGAGTGAGGTTAGTCTCTTGTACTGGAATGATTTACTGCTTACTACAAGAATATTTGTATCACTGTGCATGTGATCACAATAAGACAGCAAGAGGAGAGAAAGAGATAAATTGAGAATGAGAAAGAGGAGGAGGAGAGACAGAGGGAGAAAGAGAAAAAGAATATTATCTTACTTTTCTTCTCTGAACATACTTTCTTCAGTGCTGACCCAAGCAAGAAGCAGACCTAGCAAGGAGTACGGCTGCAAATAGGAACCCTGGACTCTGTGGAAGGTGACGGGAGCATGGCAGGCTGCTGAGTTTAAAATTCTGCTTATTTCTGTGGAGACATGTCTGACTGAGGAGGCAGCAAACTGTCTTGGTCAGTTGATCTCCACATGCAAAACAACCCTGTTGCTCTCAGATGTGAGCATTTCTTCCACTAAAAGTACTGAAAATGACAAGCAGGATTGGAGTTGGAAGAAGCGTGAGAGGTTCAAATATTTGTGCATGCAATATTTACAGCTGAATTTCTCTATAATGAGATTTCTCAAATAGCTTGGCTTCATGGTAAACAAAAGTCAGAATTTATGGTCCTGAATGGGACAGGAGTAGAGAACCATGCTGGTATCCAAGGTGCCTGGGACAGTTATTTATTAAACCAGCACCCAATCAACTTCAGCAAAACTGAGATCAAGGAAACTTCTGAAGGGTTCTGAGATGAAATGTGCACATATTTATATATCTCGTTGGGCAGTGTAACAAAGGTGCATAAAAGGTCAAAAGTAGCTGCTGTTGCCCCATTAGAGAACACTATAATCCATGATACAGTGGTGCTGCTCAGCTGGAAAGGCTCAGTCACAGCCCTGTGATGGTAACAGCTAATGGAGTTTCCCAGAATTTGGGTTTATGCAAGCCAGAATAGAGAAAGCAATACAATTCAGTGTGCTGGTTGCAGACAGAGATCAGCTTTGATGCAGCAAGTTGCCTCTTGCATTGGCCTAGCAGCACGTTGCTGCTTGAATTGGCTAAGGAGGTAAGCAACAGCTCTAGACTTATCTGGGTTTCAGCCTTCACAGAGATGAACACAGATACACCAGACTCTCTGCTGATGTTCAGAGTCATCAAATGTGATGATCAGCATCCCAGCAAAGCTGTCAAAGTAGCTTAACAGCTGACTCTCCTTTTCAAGCAAGCGCAAAGCCCAGACAAATACTTCTACAGACAAGTACCCTGGCTCTGTCCCCATGTGAAACTATCTGCAGGCTGCGGAGCCAGCATGAGACACAGGTAGTTAAGACCACACTGGGGAGCTCAGGAGCTCTTCCCCAAGTACAACCAATCTTCTAATAAAAGAATGAGTTGGCTAACTTGGGCAGCCCAGGCAGCAGTCTCTTGGGGTCTTCTGTAGTTTCATGCTGGCAACTTGCTTGAACAGGGCACGGGCCATGCTCTCATCATGCTGCTTGGTGGAACAGTGATACTGGAGTCCTTTGGCTTCCAGTGGGATGGCAGACTACCATTAGCTTGTGTAGCTAGAGTTCATTTGTTGTGCTCATTAACACTTATTTAGGGGAGAGCACATTTTTGGAAATAGGCCTGACTGTCAATCTTGGAAAACTGTCAAAACCCAAGAACTAGAATTCAGCACTTTCTAGCCCTCCCAGCTGTTCCCTTCCCCAGCAGAGACCTGTCATAAGGGAAACGAATCATCCTTTTGCCTTAGAGACTGTGATGGTTTTCCTCAGGATGCTGGTTTTATATTTGCCCATCATTGTTGAACAAACTGTTGCAATAACTCTT
Organism: Acanthornis magna; assembly: GCA_036785705.1. NCBI lineage: Eukaryota > Metazoa > Chordata > Aves > Passeriformes > Acanthizidae > Acanthornis > Acanthornis magna. The sequence goes on from JAWUZG010000001.1 coordinate 31,623,566, forward strand.
TATTCCCAGCTTAACTTTTAATTATGACCATCTTAAACACTTAAGTTTATGTTTTTATCAATAGACACTGCAGTTTAATGGAGAGAATGTCCTATGTGGCTCATATTCATTTTAACTACGACAGTTAGTCACATGGAAAAGTCATGTCAAAGAGACCTCAACACCTGAAATAAAGCATTGCCTGTCTTTTGAGATGATCACAAGTGATGTACCATAGGGCTCAGTATTGGGGCCAGTTCTGTTTAATATCTTTATTAATGGTCTGGATGTGGGAATTGAATGCACTCTCAGTAAGTTTATAGATCACACCAAGTTGGGTGGGAGTGTTGATCTGCAAGAGGGCAGGAAGGCTCCGCAGAGGGATCTGGACAGGCTGGATCAATGAGCCAAGGCCAATTGTATGAAGTTCAAAAAGGTGAAGCACTAGGTCCTGCACTTGGGTCACAACAACCCCACACAATGCTACAGGCTGGCAGCAGAGTGGCTGGAAAGCTGGCCATCAGAGAAGGACCTGAATCAACAGTGGCTGAACATGAGCCAGCAGTGCCCAGGTGGCCAATGGCATCCTGGCCTGTATTAGCAATAGTGAGGCCAGCAGGACCAGGGTTGTGATTGCCCTTGTACTTGGCCCTGGTGAAGATGTGCCTCGAATCCTGTGTTCCAGTTTTGGAACTGCAAGAAGGACTTTGAGGCTCTGAAGTATGTCTAGAGAAGGGCAACAAAGCTGGTGAAGGGTCTGGAGCACAAGTCTGATGAGCGGCAGCTGAGGGAGGTGGGGTTGTTTAGCCTGGATAAAAGGAGGCTTAAGGGAGACCTCCCTCCTCTCTACAACTACCTGGAAGCATTTGTAGCCAGGTAAGGATTCCTCTCTTTGCCCAAATAACATGCACCAGGACAAGAAGAAATGGTCTTGAGTTGCAAGAGCAGACAGGTTGGGTATTAGGAAAAATTTGTTCACTGAAGGTTTTGTCAGGCATTGGAACTGGCTGCCTGGGGAAATGATGGCATTATTGTCCATGGAAGCATTCAAAGAATGTGTGGAAGTGGCACTTGGGGACACAGGTTAGTGACAAACCTAGCAATACTGGATTAACAGTTGGCCTTTATGTTCTTAAAGGTCTTTTCCAACCTAAGCAATTCTATGATTCCATGACTGAATCATTTCAAAACAGAACTAACATTTCTGACCTGGCACCTCTCCAATGACCACCAGCTGACTGCAATCTTGAGAACTAAGATAAGAATGGTTTCTCTTTCACCACTTCCATAACTCCCATCTCTTTGGGGATAATGTTGTTCAGGAATGCCAGTCAGCACCTACTCTGGCACTTGCTTGTGTCTCTAATGCTTCTCTCCTCTGGAAAACATATTTCCATCTGCATCCTTATCCTTTTCTTTGTCTGAAGGAGCACTTGAAACTGCTATCTCTAATTCTTGATTTATCCTCTCATTTACTAGCGCTCTGGCAGACCTCTTAGTTGCTATACAGCAATGTGAAGTATCTTATTTTGGGAAAATGCTACATTTTATCTCCTCTTTGGGGTCATATTATTTTCCAGAATTGGCAGACTTCTTTTTAAACTTGGTATTTTTTTCCCCCTGATACTCTGTTATAATTAGCACTATATCAGACATTGAAGGCACTAGAGCAGAAGGCTGAGAAAAGGGTTTCCTGGTAGTAAAAATATGAAAGACTGAGATAAAGATACTTCTGCTCCCAATATTCCCTCCTGGAAACTACAAATCCAGCAGATGAGAAGCCATCTGTGTGGATACCTTGTGATGCATTTTAACGCTAAAATAGTAATTGAGCTGCACTTCTAGGGCTTCCCTTGCCAGCAGCCATCCCCGGAAATCCCCTGTAGGAGTGAAAGGATAGATAAGGACAGTGCCATGGAAACAACTGATCCTTCCCTTACCTTTCCTAAATACACTAGCAAATGGAGACTACCATGCAAAAGTAAAGCTAACCAATTCTGCACAAATCTAAATGTTTTGTGCTTGATTTGAGTGTAATAGTTAAGAACGATGAGAAAATACAGCAAGAAAATGTGTGGTCTCAGTGATTTTACTCTTGAAAAAAAAAATGCTTTGTCAACACCTCTTTGTGGTGAGATCTCCAAAATTAGATTTGTTGTACACTTGGACATACCTTTATCCTTGTGTTTTAGAAATATTTTAGAAAATCAAATAGGGTATACTGATGAAAAGTATCTGCGACGTTCTTCTAGGGCAAAGATTAATGCAGAGCAGTGCTGTAACTCTACAACCTTCCAAAGAAAGCAATGGAGAGACTTTTGAACATCATTCAGTAAGAAAGACATTAGGGAGAAGCTGCAGCTCCAAATTCATGAGTCTCATGCTCACAATTATAAGCCCAGCAGAAATCAGAAACCTCTGTCTTCTGCCAAAGAGGTATTTCAGTTTCAGCTAATCAAATGCACCTTGCAATCAAGGGGCAGTGTCTTTTGGTCCAAGGGACTTAATCCCTAGTCTGAGAAAGGAAAGCACAGCCTGTTTCACCACTGCTGAAAAGCTGCCAACTCTTGCTCTAGGTGATTGCACTGTATTTGTTTTTCCTGAAGAATACTGTGACAATATGTAGGTGGGAGAAGGAAAGAACCCTGCTGTGTTCCAATTAACTTTTTTGTTCTATTTAAAAATTACTAATAAGGTTGCTTATTCACCATGTTCTGCCTCCACTCATAACTGAGGATGGTGGTCTTACTATGATTAATTTAATTTCTTGTTTTGGTGAAGTTGAACAGCCTAAATCTGCCCTACACATAGTCTGGGCCGTTTCTCCCACTTCTAGAACTGCACTGCCCACATCAATTGGTGACACTTTGAATCATCAAGCACCCACAAACTCCCTGGAGCTAAGCTTCAGAAAAACTGTGGAGAATTCCCAGTGAACATTGAGATCCGTAAAGCATTTGGGGATTCTAAGCACACCTGACTCTCTTGATGACCTCTTCCCAAATTTTCCAACAAAGTGCTGTAGGCTTTTAGCCCTCTGTAGGCATTAGAAGCATTAGCCAGTGGAGTCCAAACAGCTGGTAGACGAGTCATGACTGCTTCAGAACACGCACGTTCAGGGCCCAGCTCTCAGGAATATTAGGTAGAAGGCTGTGTCACATAGATTGTTGACTGCAGGGGCCTGCACACACAATCACATGCAGGACAGGTTTTCTGTAGTCATGTTTTATAGTTCCTTCACCTGTGCTCCTATAGACAAAGTTTTCAGATTGACTCCTACAGGCATTCTTACTTTGATTTAAGACAGATGTGTATCAGCCTAGTCAGTGAAGCAAGACAAAAGAAAGAGATCATTGATTAAATGAGATTAAAAGCAACAGATGCATATCTGTTTGTAGACAAAGACTTAAACAAGGAGGTAAAACTGTACCACATATGGTTCAAAAAGGATTAGGAGTGTCCACACACTCTTAGCAATCCTTATATTAAATGAGCTCAGGGCACTTCTTTAATTAAGCAGGTGCAACTATGGGAAACAGGCCTCACCTTTGCAGAAAAATGTACTGAGTCAAGACTAAAAGTAGAAAATGTATGAACACATACTTGACAATACACCCTCTTTAGTGGCTTCAGAGGTTATTTTAACACGTTAAAACACTAAGTGCTTTCACTTTCTTTAAGAAAACAAATGAGGAAGTGGAATACACATCTACTACAGCCTGAGTAATGAGCTTCCTCAACTAAACACAGTTTTAGGCAGGAGGACAGGTTAGATTTTTTCAACTAACAGAATTTAAATCACAATTTACACACATTGTGCTAGTTAGGCTGTTTATCCTAAGCTAATAAGTCTAAGACAAGATAACACACTTTTTTTCCCCCATTACCTAGCTCTGTTGAACTGTTCAGGCTTCTTGTCCTACGTTAATTGATTTGCATGTAAACTGTAACTTTGTAATGGACAGAGAGATCAGTCCATGCAGATGCAATGACAACACCAGGTTTTTAGTTTACTTGCATCATATTGTTGGGTACTGTCCTAAATGACTTCTCTTTGGGAAAATGGAACAAAAATTAGCTTTTGAAAAAGAAACTCAGATCAGTAAGGTGTGAAATGAAACATAATGAAGCAGAATGTTTATAAATGGGTATAAAAGAATCAGACTATCCAAATGCTTATTTAGTAACACTAAAGATTATTAGCATTGATTGTATTTTTCAGTCTAAAAGTACTGCTTTTATATTTGATTTGTGTTATGAAGAAATGTTTGATTTTTCAGATTGAACAACAAAAGTAGTCCAGAAGTTCCTACTCTAAACAGTGTGTCACTTTTGGTGCTTTATAATGGTTTGATTTTAGAAAATGCATGAATATTTGACTCACAACGGAAAGGTTTATGATTAGAATAATAAAATGCAGTGCTTTCCTGGATGGTGTATATAGACATTCATTTCAATGACATGGCAGCCATGCCTATCACACAACTGTACAGTACATAAAGGTGGTGGCATTAAGAAACTGGTCTCCTCGCTTAGATGAAAGACTGTTCTTTTATCTTCAAAATATATTTGACAGACATGCTATTGTAGTACCAATGTTTCCATAAAATATTAGTGTTCTGTAACCCACTGAATTCTTCAGTAATTCTAAATTCAGTTTGGAGGTTCAAAATGAAATCTGAGAAGAAAGCATGTGTGCAACTATTGAAAGAAACCTGCTATTTCTGACACGTATTATATGGTCTTTTTGCTAGAAATTTTAAACTTTATGATGATTCTACAACAAAACTAAGGTGTAAGTACCGTTGTTTTTCTTAAAGGAGCAGAGCAGACAGTTCACAAATAATGTTGGCCTTCTTCCCGTAAACATTTGTGCATAGGCTTTTATACCATTGACAGTCTCACTGAACTCAAGGGGATTATTTGCATGAGTGTTTTGTGCATCAGCACTTGCTGTATTCAAGACATTGCTGTAACATATATGTTTTGAGGGTCAATAAATTAAAAGTCGAGTTGTGTCACCTTGGAAATACTTTTCCACTTTATTAATACACAAAGTGGATAGCAGGACCTGTCTGCCCACTGCTACCACGCTGCAGAGAAAAGAAGAACTTTCACGCACTTTATCCCATCGTCGGGTGGTTCCTGACCTAAATCCCCTGCAGGATAACACACAAAGCTTGCGGCGAGGCCAGGCCGTTCCTTCTGCGCTCTGCAGCCTAAAAGGGACTTGACAGACCGGGGCCGCGGGGGATGGGACACCCCCTCTGGAAGCTGGGGCGCTTCCCAGGGGAGCGCGTCCACTCGGGATAGTCTCCACAGGTCCCTGGCAGCCCTGGGGGTGCAGGGGTGTGGGGAGGACGGGGGAGCCCCGCTGCGCCCTGACCGTGCTCACCCCCACGCCCCGATCCGGCCCGGCGCTCCAGGCCTGCGCGCCGCCCTCTCCCCGCACAGAACGGGATCCGAGCCGGCCGCGTCCCCGGCCAGCAGCGTCTCAGTGGGGCCGGCGGAGCGCGGCGGGATCCGGCAGCCCCGCGGCCTGCGGGCCCTGCCCCCAGCACTGGGCCGCGTCTCCCGCGGGAGGCGGAGGGAGCGCAGCCGAGGGAGCCTCGCTGCTCCTTCCTCCTCCCCTTCCTCCCCGTCCCCCTCAGCCCCTCCGCAGGGCCGGGCCGTTGCGGGCGGTGCGGCGGCGCTGCCCCCGCCCCTCGGCGCTGGCGGCCGGGCCGAGCGGCGGCGGGGTCACGGCGGCGGCCGGGTCAGAGGGTAAAGGTTGCTCCCCCAGCATCCTCCGTGCTGGATACTCAGCCATCTTGGATTCGCGGGACAAGAAAATTCATGCGGTGAGTCCGGCCCCGGCCGCCCCTCCCCGGCCCCGTCGCCGACCCGGGCCTCGCCGCCGTCCCGGCCGCGGCCCGATGTGGGAGGCCCGGGCGGCGGCGCGGCCCTCGGCGGGGCTCGGCGGGTCTGGGGCCGCCCCGCCGGGTTTCCGTTTGCTTTTGTCTCCGAGGGGGAGCGGGGGGAACGCGCGGCGCCCGAGCCGGGGGCGCAGCCGCAGGCCCGGCCCGGCTCGCCGCCCCCTGCCCTCCTTCGCGGCCGCGGGCGGCGGCGGCCGCCGGGCGCCGCTCCGGGGCCGGGCGAGGCCGCGGCCCGGCGGTGCCCGGGCCCCGCATCCCTGCGGCCGCCGTTGGCAGCTCGCCCTGCGGCCCGCTCGGCCCGCCCGGCCCGCCCGAACGGCTCCTTCCCGCCGCCGCCCCGCCGGCTGCTCCCGGGCCTCCCCCGTTCCTCCGAACCCGGCCCCGCGGCGCTGCACGGCCGCGCGGCCCCCGCCCGCCGCCTTCCCCGGGCCCGGCGCTGGGGCAGCGGAACCTGCCGCCCACGGCCGGGGCTGCGCCGGCCCCGCGCCTCGCCGAGCGGCCGTGCGGCCTGCACCGCGGGCCCCGGGCGGAGAAAGGGGGTGAGAAGGGGCTGTTGCTGGCTGGCTTTCGGTTGAAAAATATTTTTTTTTTTTGCCTGTGCCTGTTTCACTCTCCTCCTGGCGGCGGTTAAGGCGGTGTGTAAACAGGTTCTGCCTTTCCCTCGGACGTGTTTGTAAAACAAACTTGAAAGAGACCGAGCGCGGTCGCCGGAGGAAGGAGCCAGCCTTCCCCTGCCCGCCGGGGAGGCGATGACAAGCTCTGGCGTGAACCTGACCCGAGCTGGGAGAGAGGTGGCACAGGGTGACAGGTTAGGGATAAGAGGGGGACCGTAGAGCGGTGGGGAAAGATGCAAGGGTCAGTATTAGCAGTTTAGTTAGTGTACCTGTGCTCCTGGCGAAAACAAGATACCGGCTAATGGGTATTCTTGGGTTTTGGATGGGGTTTTTTTGGTGAAGTTACAAGTAACTTTGTTTTGGAGGCCCTGTAATGTGGGAAAATGAAAATATGCTTGTGTAAGGTGTTAGTAGCTTCTGCTGCTGATTCACATCTAACACAAGCATGTTTTCATTTCTGCTGTCTCTTTTATCAGGGAAAAAGTTGTTTCCAACTTTGCCCTGTTTTATCCCCAGGGGAGGATAAGAACTTTCTGTGTATCTTTCATGAACAGATACAGATATATAGATATAGATAGAGATATAGATATAGATATGTGTATGTATATAGGGGTGTGCGTGTGTGTGACTTGAGTATGTGAAGGAGACATTCCTGTGTGCCTGCACAGCAGCAACATCTGGTGCTGGTGACTGGCTGCTAGTCTTAACTGTTCAGCTGGAGAAAGAGAGATGATCAAACCTGCTGTCACATCCGCTATTGGAAAACTTTATGTTTTGGGAAACTTGGTTTTGTTTCACACTGTTCAGACTTGTGAAGATCTGCATGAGGAAAATAATTGTTGAAGTTTATATTGTAAAGGCATCTTTCTTTGGACCTGGTAGAAGTGTTGTGTATGTGTTGATATACTTTGAGTTCTCTTACAATGAAATGTTAATAGAACACAACTTGCGGGATCGAGTTTTGTGATCTCAAACTTGATATGTCTGTCCCATGCCTTTTTTTTCTGTCCTCTTTGCCCCCAACTTCCACTATTGTTTATGTTTAGTATTCAGCTGGTATGCTAAACTTCGAGGCGTTGACTGCTTCTGATTTTAGAAAGGGATTTGAATACTCACTTATCAAGAGCTGACTGACTCGACTTGCAAGTGTATTTCCGTTTCATTTTCAGGAAGCTTTTGATAAAGCTAAGAGTGTAGTAGTAGATAAACCTTGTCTACACATCTCTTCTAGAAACTTAATATTGCTGTCAAAGTAGTCATTGTTATTGCAACCCATTTGTGTGTTAGCTCTATCAACAAATGAAAGAAAAGCCCTTGACTAAAAACTGAAAATAAAGATACCCCAGAAACTGATATTAAAAAAATCTCTTTAACAGAATCTATTTTTAGATAGTTGTTATTTAGTGGAAAAAATAGGGCAGTTAGTGTGTCTTAAAGTTTAGTGCTAAAAAATTGTCCCATAAGTGGTTGTTTTCACCTGAAAATCTTGGTCTTTTCTTCAGTCGCTTCATATGAAAATTCTGTGTGCCTGCAGTGGACTGGTAGATCTCAGAAAGTATTTCTGTTATATTTTCTATCTTTCTAAATGCAATTCTGTCTAGGTAGAGATTAGCTTTGAAATCAGGACCATTGTTGCTTTTTTAGCCTCTGCTGTAGCTTTCTTAAAAATTACCCTAATTTTCATGTTGGTGTGAGGTCTGATTCGTAGTTATTGCTAAGTTGTAGCCTCATTATGGCTTTAAAGGAGCCTTGTATCATGACTTTTTTTATTCAAAAATATCTTCCACCTCCTTCTTTATATGGACTCAAGAAGTGAATAGGACTTAAAAATACACCATAATTGAATTAAAATAGAGGTTTCTATCACCTGGCTTTCTGACTTGATCTGGAAATTGAAGAGAAATATTGAGTGGCTTGAGATAAAAAGTGCGCCAAGTCCAGGATTTTGTTGTAAAGGAAGTAGACCCCTGCATCTAGCTATTTAAAACTATGTCTTCACTTAAAGCTGTAATGTGCCTGAATACAGATTTTTAAAAGGCACATTAAAAAAAGTGTTCTTAAAAAAAAAAAAAAAAGAAAAATTCTTAAATTCTTGGCAGAACAATTACTGCATTTGTTGTTTGTGTTTATAAATTTTAGCTTAAATAGAAAGCCCTGTGCCATTTTCTATAGAAGTATAGTACCTTAGGAACCAATATTTTTTACCCCAGATTTAAATGATTGCTTTGTAATGATACAGTTTTTTCTCATTTTAAAAATTACTAATAGTACAGTGTATGCAAATTTCAAGGATTGACAAGAGCTTAGAAGTTCAAGTTAGGTTAACTTTGCTCTATCTGGCCTTTTCAGACATAAATAAGTATGAAACTGTATGAAAGTATTCTGCTATGCAACAGAGATCTGCTAATATATTTGCTTGAAATTTATCTTTATGCTCAGATGCACTGTACTGATCAATTAAATACAACTTGTTTCAGTTGTCTTTTCTGAATAGAAATGGTCTTTCCACCCCCCCCCTTTTTTTTTTCTTTCCAGATGTGCTTTAGCACATAGGTGCTGTGTTTGTACGTGTTTTGTTGGTCTTCTGACCCAGGTTCCTGGAAAAGGATATGAACACCTGGAAGTTTGTGTGTAGTCTCATTGACTTAAAAGCACCTGCTCGCATGTTGACGGTTAACTTTGTGTATGAGAGTTTTCAGGATGGATGTTGTATTTTGACAGCTAACTGTGCTTTTATTGAGCATTGTAATGGTGTAGGAAGAATTGTGTCAAGTGAAAATACTGTGCAGTAGGAGATTTTGAATTGTGCTTGTGCAATTATTCTGGTTTTGGAGCAGGTGTGTGTATACCAAGCATGGTCTGTGCTAATCTGCAAGAGATTCTTACATAGGATTGAAAATATTTTTGTGTTTTTATATGCAAAAATGAAAAAGAAACCTAACAAAAAACTAAAAACACAAACATAAAATGTTCATATTGCTTTTAATTTAAATAAACTGAAAACTGGTATGAAATGCTGCTGTATTTGTGGTACATAAAATGGAAGGTCCTACTTTGCATTGCTCTCCCTGAGCAGACAGTAATGCAATGGATTGAGTTGGACCATGCTTTCTGTCTGAGTTACCTACTGGAGTGATGGGTTACTCTGGGTAAGTCATTTAGCCAATTTATAGCCAAGTTCTAGTCTGTGGTAGGAGGTTAATGGTTTCCCATGTTTTTCTTGCCCGGTTTAAGGCTTCTGTGGAACCAGGTAGCAGCAATAGTTAGCACATATAGATAGCAAAAACAATGTTAACCCCCCTAAAATGGTCCTATACCAAGTTCAGTAGGTGGCAGTTGTATTGTTTGTCCTCACACGTTTCAGAATTCCATGTCCACAACATTTTCATTACAGTCTAAATATGTATGCATTTGGAAACAATAGCAAGGAGTTTCCAGGCACCAAAAAGAGGCAGTCAGGCTCGTTATGGCCAACTATTTTGAATTATAAAATGTTAATGTTTAGATTTGTAGGCAACTTCTTGGCAAGCAAGTTTTTCTAAGGCTTTCTTTGTAACACAGATGATAATGCAATATCATATCTTTTCTGTCAGAGGGTTGTAGGAAGATGCCTGTCCTGCTTTAAAATGAGTAACTAGTGCTTGTGTCAGTGGACTGTGTACTTGCAGTCTTTATGATTGTGTGAGTTTTTGCTTTGAGCTTCAATGGAATAGTGTTTTTCCCCTTCCAGCTTACAAAAAAACCTTGCATTATTTGGGGTAAAATGACTATTCCTTGTAAGTATTTTTAATGCATTTTTTATTTGAATTGTGAATACTACTCTTGCAAAGGAAATGTTGCCAGAGAATTATAATGATGGAAAAAATGTCTGCCAACCTTCCTTCTGTTGCTCTGCTGTGTAGGGGACTTGTTTGGGTATATGCTTGACGTCTTTTACCATTCAGTAGTGATGAGGTTTATGGGAAAGTGTTTGTTGCATATAAATACTTACTTTTTGAAAGTTATAAAACAGGAAAATAGCTGTGAAGCAGGTATTTCATGTAATGACCAAGTATAGAAGGACATCTCTCAAATGTTTGTACCATGTGTTGTGATGTGGAGAAGTGGAAATCTGAAAGGTTTTCAAAAAGAAATCAGCCATAAGCAATGTCAGCTTTTGAAAGACTGACATGATGAGCAATTCTGAATGTTAAAGTGCCTTGTGAGACTGTGTCCACTTATAAAACTGTTTGATGCAGAAAAATCCTTTTCATGAGATGTTTGATTATTTATTGCAGTGTTGGTACTGGTCTTGATACTTCGCTGTGTGGCGTATCTTTTCCAACGTGTCAGAATCATCATTGTAAAGTAGAAAGGTACCTTATGTTGAAATCTTAACTTGTTGCCTTATTTTCTGGATGTGGATGCACATTTCTAGTAAGTTGATCAAGATCTAGTAAGTTGATTAAGATCAGCATTACACATGAGAATAAATCAGTATCACTTTTTATTTCATGGTGGAAGTCAAAGTAAATTCAGGTTCCTTTTCTAATGTGGCACGGAGTTAATTTGTTTTTTCTTTCTTTTAGGAAACTGGCATTTTCAGGATGATATGTCTTGGTCAATAAATACATGTTTTGTTTCCCCCAGTTTCATGGAAATTTAGTTAGGCAAGAACATAAATGTTGTGAGACATTTATGATGACGCAGGGAATATCCAAATTTCTTACAAGAATAACATTTAGTTTTCAGGAGTTGGGTGCTCTTCTGAGCTTACTTTAGGTCAGTGTGTATTGTGAGTACCAGCAGTATAGGGTTGATGGTAAGTAGTATTTTCATTGGGATTAGTATTTTAATTAGGAATTTGCAAACTGTTAATATTAGCTGTGATATTTTATTGTCTCTGAAAGACATGTAGCTAGTTTAAATGAGCTTTTTTTTAAAAGCAGCTGGCAGTTCTTTTAGGGTCCTCAGCGTAGCTTCAGTTTCACACTAGTCTGAGTTAGGTTTTATAGCAAGAGCTCAGCAAGTCTTGAAAAGCTGGGATGACCAAGTGTAGGTCTGTTTGGTAAACCAGGAGTGAGTCACTAAGAGCAGGCGTCTTTAAATCCCCCTTAACAGTGTATTCCAGTGTATAGCTGATGGACTTTTCTATACTAATGAATACCTGCATCTGCTGAGTCCAGTTATTAAAACAAAATCCTTTTGAGCAGTGTGTTTTGAAACTCGGTAGACTAAAGGTACTTCACAGGCCCTGGTGTTAATGTACCTAGGAGAGAGCTTGGAGGGGAGTAACAGAGGCAGCAAATGTATAAACGGTGGTAGTAAAATGCTGATAGTAGAATGTGCTTCATGGATTATTCTATGTTTGTAACTTCAAGGGACATAAACATTTAAAATAGATCATGTATATACAGGTAATGCTGCTTTTGAGTTAACTCAAAAGTTAAGCATTTAACTGAATTTATATTTTATGTAAATATGCTTATATATGGAAACTTGAATCAGAAGGAGAAGTTAAGATTCTAATTATGGTCCTACAGACCTCATAAAATTGTTTCTAGGTGGAGGAAGGAATTTCAAATTAGTGCACCCTCTTGGAAAAGAAATAGTCAGATGAGATCTGGTATGTATTCGGTAGGATGGCAGCTGGTCAGGCATCCTGTAAGCACATGCAGACTTTCAGAGTGTCTGCACCACAACTCTTTTCCCTGAAGTGGGGGGAGAGTCATGAAGAGATATAGAAAAGAAGGAAGTTGAGGGTTATTGTGGTTTAAGTATTAAGAAACAGAAGAAGTCTGTAAGGAACTAATTTTTATTAATTCTGCTGCTCATAGAAAAGAATAGGTGTATATATAATCTTTATGATTAGTAGTTTTTTGTGTTTTGTTTTGTTTTTTCTGTATTTACTGAATATAAATTAAATTTTATGGTCTCAAATGGTTCAGTATTTTTTGGGACTGTCAGGAGAACTTCAGTCTGAGTCGAATCTAATACTCTGCTCCAACTGAGCAATTGTTCTTTGTGCATATTGATGTAACTGTCCATGGCTCTGCAACAGATTCCAGTGCAGTACTTAATTTTGTAATGTGCTTCTAAAAATAAGTGCATAGTCTTATGTAACACATCTTGTATTGTTAGCACCTAGAGGCTTCATCCCCACTGGTATGAAGTGGAACACATCCCACATAATTTTCGATTGTGGGTATTTACATCTGAAATATTTTCCCTGTCAGTGTCTATGGGCAAAGAGTAGCTTTGTTTCAGGAATGAGTAGTAGTTTTAGGAATATCAGATATCTTGTTTGCATGGTTAAGTATGTTACTCCTCTGCATATTTGAGCAAAACAACAGTTGGAAAGGTACTATATAGTTCAGTAGACATTTGTTTCCCTAAAGAAGCTTCGTGGATTCCTGCTCACAGGTATGTGCGCTTTCTCAGAAAGCTCTCACTTTTTTCACGATTTGGCTCTGCGCTGTAACTCTAAGAGTTCTGAAAGTATGTGGATGCTGCAGACATGAAAACGAGATGTTAATCATATTAATGCAGCTTTGAGGGCAAACTCAAAATCTTCTTGAAAAGAAAGGTGACATTTATGATCAAATTACACTGTTCCATTAGGTCTTGTACAGTTCTTGCTGTAGTCTTAGCAATGTTTTGATCTCTTTAATGTGGCTTTTCTCATGCTTTTTGAATTCAGGCTGCAAATAACATGTTAAATTAGATGATAAAATGCATCATGTCTTGCTGATAGGATGACACCTGTACAGAACAAACTTGTCATATGTAAATAATTTAAGGGATAGAAATCAAATTTATCAAGAATTACAGCTTTATTACTGAGTAACTTGGTTCTCATTTTTCACCACTTGAAGTAGGTGCTATACTTTTGTGTTAGGGGCACAGCTGAAATTTCAGAGTAGGGGATTGAAAGTTTGTGTCAAAGTCTGAGGCCAAAACAGAGGCAACCATTGTTTATTCTATTAATGTCTTTCTAGAAGTTAATTTTTTATAGTGTTGTTCACTGACACCCCAAGTGCTTCACTTTACAAGGTCCTCCTTTTTCCATGAGAGATCTGGTAGTTCAGTGAAGAATGAATTCAAAAGGATCTGAAATCTGAAGGAATAGATATTTGTAAAACTAAACAAACAGGTCATCTCTTGATTAGGTTGCATCTTTAACAATAAATGAGATTTTTGTAGATGCTTTTAATGATTGTTTTATCTGAACAATTAAAATGATTTAATTTTCTACCAATGTTTAGGTCAGGTATCCATAACTTTGGGGCAGGGGAAATACTGTCAGCCCTAAGACTTTCTTGTCAACTATGGAGATAGTCTGGAAAGATTGAAAATGTGAGGCTTGGTATTTATGACACCAGAAGCCCAAGCTTCAGTGTGAAGGTTACCTTTGACAAAATATGGGTTACCTTTTGTCCTTCTGAGGCCAAACAGCAGATACACATATTCAGGTAGTCAGATTTGTGACATTTCTACACATGTAGGATTTGTTCTTTGTATAGAAGGGCCAAGACTGTGCCCTAATCCTGGTAGAGCCAGCATACACCTTTGATAGGCAAGGCACGGGGAAGATGGGCGAGCATGGGAAGCATCCCAGAAAGGAAGAGCCTGTTCAGACCATGCCATGTTGTTCTGATCCTGGTGTGTCAGCCCAGGCCTAGCCTGTCACTTTGTACTGTGCTTGTAGAGAAGAAATGCAATATTGTTACAGCAAATACGTTCTTCTGTTCTGTTTGGTATTTTTTGCTCTTGAGTAAGAGTCCAGGGAGCCAAATGCAAGAATAATGCATTGGTTGTGTATTTCAGCATTTTTGTGCCCAGTTTTTTGGTTTTTTTAAAGAATGTATCTCAGAATTTCCTCACCACAGCTGTCTGCTGTCTGTCTGTCCACTGGTAAGAGAGGATTGCTAATGTGAAGTAGATCCTGGCAGTTGGCATTTTATCACTGAGCCTTCTTGTCCTGCTTTAAGCAGGGCTGTGTCAGGAAACTGTTGGTATCACCAGGTTCAAGGGGGTTGTTAGGTGAGGGGACTTCTGTGGAAAGAATTTGCCATTTATTTTTGTGTGGAGAATCTGTATACACTTTTCATTTTAAATACGTAATTGTCCTGTTAATATACTTTGTGAAGTTAGTGTGTTTATCGTGTACTCATCATATAACATGCTCTTTATGAAAACTTAGATTTTTGTGGAAGATGGTATAACCTCCCTTTCCTGTCTGATTAAGGAAAACTTTGAAGTTTTATGTGAGGTTTATTCAATGTCCACCTTTTTGACTTGCAGCTTATAGAATGAATGGATAGTCTATTTTATTGATTCACACAGGGTCAGAATGAACTCACATCCCTCTAATTTTCCCCTTACCATGGCATGCTATAAAATTGTGTGGGTATGTTTTGATCCTTCTGAGGTATGGATATTTTGGCTGTGAACATATTTTCTGTGAAAACTTTTAGTCACTAATAATTGTAGTGACACTCAAAAGTATCTGTTACTGTTTTTACTGGAAAAGCAAAAAGTGCCTAAGACCACAAAAGAATGACGGATTTTGCTCTAGAAGGTAAGCTTCTGAAATTGGTATGCATGAAGACCATTCAAAATAATCCAGTTGTCAGTGTTAGTAAACTAATACTGAAACAGGAAAAAAGTGAAAATGGTCTTGCTTAATCAGTTGTCCTCATGCTTTGTAGTGTCAAACCCAGAAGACATACCAAATTTTGCCTTGGTTTGCAAAAGAAAATTCCCTTTGGTAGTGTGTTTCTTCTGTGTGTATGAATGCAGCTACCATGGTTCTGCCCACATCATACTTCTTTCTTGTCTTTTTTTCTCTGCTCTCTATTTTCCTCTCAGAGGTAAGAGTCCAGTGGTGGTAAGGATAAGGGTGGTAAGGGTGCTATCTTGGAAAAAGATAGACAGCTGCTAATAGAATAGGTTTGTTTTGGGTTCCACAGCAAGGCCTTGTCATTCACTGGAAATGTCACCAGGTCCTGCTCCTGTCAGCAGTCTGACTTCTGTGGAAACTGCCAAACTGGCAAAGTAAAATCGGCAAAAAATCAGAATTACGAATTGCAGGGTTACTAATGAAAATGTGTCCCTTGAGTAAGAATGAGACTCCTAGTGGTACCTTGTAATTACATGTCTATTATGAGTTTCTAATCTAAATTTGAGGTTGATGTTTGAAGTGTTGGAAACCCTATGCAACACTGCTAAGATGGTCATATTCTTCACATATAGGTTCTTTAATATCAAATATGCTTTAAAATTTTAGCTATCAGAAGTTTAAAATTTTTTTCACTTAGTGTGAGAAGCTTTGAGTTGGGTTCATACATAAACCTGGAGGGAGCAGCTATGTTCCATCAAGCGATGAGGACTTTCCAGTGTTAATAGAGGCACATGATGCTGAGAACTAAAGTTCTATCTGAAGACTGGGGTTTAGGTAAATGCAAGGCACTCCAGGTAGCACTTTTTGTTGGGTGGTTTGGTTTTGTTTGGTTTTGGTTTTCTTTGTCCTTGTGCTTTTCTTACTGTTTCATCACTTCTTTTCACTGAGTTTCATTTCTTCCCCAATAATTTAAGATTGAAAAGTGACGTTTTGGATTACCTCCTTGTTCTTCCTGATGCTTAGTCTTTGTATTGCAGTGTCAGACTTGTCTCATTTTCAGTTCATAAACTGAGAGGGATGTAGGTCACTGTTTAAATGAGTGTTTCAAGTTTCAAACAAACTCCTCCCTCAGTATGTAAAACCCTGCTTCAGTGGCTATTAAAATTGCCAACTCAAGGGAATCCGAATTCAAGGAGTGATGGAATGAAAGATTTCTTTCCCATCTTAAGTCAGGTTCCATCTGCATGTCATGGTTTACACAGGGGTTTTTTTGATCAAATAGTATTTTTCCCAGAGCGCTCTGGTCTCATTGGTTAGAGAGGATGCATGGTGTTCTCACTCTGAGGTTTTTCATTTTCAATCCCATTGTTCAGTTCATGCTATCCAAAATTAAAGGTAAATAAGGCATTAATGTTTTCTCTCAAATTTCTTCATTGCAGTTTCATGGAAGTGCTTTATAATATGTTTTTGAAAAAGTTTTATTTTTATATTGTCTCACTGAAGTGACAGCCATGCATTACAAATAGAGAAACTAGACACTGGCTTAGTATTTCATAACAGAAATACCTTAATTTAATTTTCAGCTGTGAATAGTTAATGCTTCTCCATAGACTCATGAAATATTTCAAGCAGAAGTCACTTGTGAAAATCTTTGTGTGGCTCCCTCAGCATTATTAAAAAAAAGAATACAGAACTTAAGAGACAGGCATAAAATTGGTTTACATATGTGGCATTTAAACATCTTAGCCAGATATGTTTTCTTTCTATAGTCTCTGTGTCATTAATTAGAAGAGGATAGAGGTACATCTTGTTCCTTTGGTCAAAAGAATGAGAAAATCCAGAAAGGGTGGGTTCAGGATCTGAAACCCTGCATGCTGTAGTGCGTGGGTCTTTGGGACTCCGCTGTCCCATAAGCATCTTACACATCTGTCTCTTTCTTTCTGCAGTTTTGTTTTCTGTTCCTGTTCTAAACTGCAATTCCTCTTCTGGTTTCCTCCTCCGCTGTGTTCTAGCTGTTCTCCTGATAGCACCCAACTGGTATTTAAGACAATTACTAGTATTTCTCAGTTCTAGGATGACAGGTCCTTAGCTATCTTATACATCCACACCATCACGCAGCGGTCTTGTGCAAGAAGGTGAAATGTGTCGTAGATCAGCAGAGAGTCTGTAAAATCTCAGTGTAGCATGTGAGCAGGGTGGTGCAGAGCATTGTAGCTGAAGCAGATTTGAGCAGGTCTTCATTGTGATGGTACACAGTGGCTTCCTAAGACAAGAACAGACTGTACTTGTCACTGTTGCACAGCATTCAAGTACTACAGCATCCCAATAGACTAGATTTCGAAATACTTTGAGCTGGAGGGGGGTATTTTTCTGTTGATAAACATCCAGAGAAAACAGAACTATTTTAGCTGCTCTGAAAAAGAATAAATTTGATCAGTTTGGCCTGAAAGATGGTTAAAGGTTGTGTTTGGTCATAAAAGGCTTATGCATTCTGTAATTTGGCCAAGTGAACGAACATGGGGTCTTAATGACTAAGATTATACAACACAGTATTGCTGCCTGTGCTTTCTGTAACAATTTAAGTTGCTCTTTATTTAGTAAAACTGAATCGGTATGTTTTCATAGCTTTTTCTTCTTCCGAAGTAGTGCATTTGAAGGCAGTTTCAAACAAGGCCCAGATTAAAGTGCATTTCACATGCATGCAATTTATTTTGCTGTTCTGAACATGAAGTATAAGAAGAGCTATAGAAAATTTTTTGAAAATCCTTAGAGTAGAAGTGTTGGATAACCTTCAAATTACAGGATTTTGTTTCAAAAGTCCTGGCTTTAAAATATAGTACAGTTTTCAAAGGGAGCTATCTGCCCAAGATTTCTTTTGAAAATGACTCTGGAGTTAAATGCTTAAGAAAAAGTATTTTTGAGTTATTGATTTTTATTTTATTTGATTTTCTGGAAGGAAGTGTCAGTTGTCGAGATAAGTTGTATCCATAGGAAGATTACTGATATTTTTAGAAATAGATTAGAAAGCAGTTAGCTGTTAACTTCATGGTTAAGGAATGACTACCATGGTTTACGTTGTAAAAAACAATACTTCACATATAAGGGTATAGGAGGATTATATCATGAGAAAAAGGGTGAAGCAATTAAAAGTGAAAGTGTTACAAGAGGAGTGAATGTTCTCAGGTGAGGTGAAGGTTTTAGTTTTATTTGGTGTATTCACCTGCATTAAAACTACTGTGAAAATAGTAAAGTTGTTTATTTAAGGAATATGTGACTCATTTTCTCCACGTCTTTGTGTTTTACAAGTGGGACTTAATACCCAGACTCAGTTACAAGTCTTTGGGTGTCAGCTGTAAGATCCAGATTTATCCCGCGTATCTTTCTCCACTTAGTTTTATTGCTTGAGGTGAAATTGCTGTATTCTGACTTCAGCTGGGTAAGAGATAGGCATGTAGGCCTCTGGAAGTCAAGGTATAGAAATGAAAGAACTTAAGTATCCTTGAAAATGCATGCATAGAGCAGATAGGAGCGTTTGCTTTCTGAATGAAGAAGCATAACTGAAAGAGTATGTGTGTTATGGCAATGTGTATAACAGGTCACAGAGACATTGTAAACATTGCTGTACCCTTTTCCTCCTTTTCAGACTGTGCTTGTGGCAGTAAACATACAGCCAATCTTTATGTTGTGCAGATACGCTGGAAATAATAATCAGGGATTTTCACTAGGATGGACTTAAATGTGTGAGTTGCTGACACTGTGAGTTGCTGAACTAAAACTTCCCCTCTTTATGCTTCAATTTATAGTTAGGGGTATTTTTTCTAACTATGTAGGTCTTATTTTCAGTGTGTAAGCCAAGGTTTGGGTAAAAATCTTCCTATGTAAACAAGCAGTAAAGCTGCTGGACTTGTGCTAAAGCATAAGAAGCCTAATAAACCTGGTATCACTGTAGCAATTATTATATAGTAATGATTGAGAAACCTTTGAATAATCTTTAAATCCCCCCCCCAAAACCCCAAACCAAACCCTGTGCTACAGTGTATAGTCAGTAGGATCCCTATGGGATTAGGCATCTTTTGAAGACTGCCTCTGTGTGCCTATGTGAGTAGTGATTATTGAGATCTCAAATGAGAATATAGTTAGCATATTTTCCTGTTAGGGATTGTTTCTGGACTCATATTCTGCCCCACTCTGTCCTCCTTGTGTTGTGGTGCTTGTTCTTCTTGGTGAAGGCCTGTATTGAATTATGGTTTGTTTACTGGCTCTTCATAGGCTGCTTACTGCTTGCTTTTTAGGCACAGCGCCTCTGGGATCTTTCCTCTTTAACCTTCTTTGTCTGACAAAGCCAGAGTTTGTAGTTGATAAAATTAATTTAGATTCTTTTGGTCAAGAAGTGTGATAAATTCTTAATGTATGATTTTATAAGGATGTGTAGTGTTACTGCAGGTTTGTTATTTTCGCAGTCTCTGATGTCTGCTTCCCCTTTCAGATACATATATAAATAGTTGCTATTTCTGACTTTAAAATGTGTTTAAGTTACAGTTTCATGCTTTTTTTGCTTTTTGTTTTTTAGAGAATCAGAACAGTATAAATTGGATGAGGTGTAGAACATTCAGAATAAAAAGTTTGCAAGCTGTGTAATTTTTGCTTTTTTGCTTAGTCAATGACTCAGTGTCCTCTCTAATTGTGTACTTCTCTTGAGATCTATTGTGAGAAAGTCCTTACTGGGCCACCATGCTGACAGTATAAAGTTAACCCAAGGTATATACTTTGCTAGTAAAAACCTCCTTGAAATATGAGCTGTAGTTATTGTCACCAGTTTCTGTGTCCTAACAAAGTTCAAAATCAGGCTACATTGCCTTCCGGTTTTTTCAATTATTTTTATTGATTTTTTTTTTTTGGTCAAGTATGTAATGTACTCAAGAATCACTGAGTTTTATTAGTGTTAAAATTTATCTTTCTGATGTGTTTGTTCTTTAAAATTTCTGTTAGCCTTTCTGACTGTAAAAATGTGCTTGATACTGATGGGTTTATGTAAACTGGTGGTTTTGCTTATAAACAGTTACTTGAATTTTTTTTTAAGAAAGAGTTCTGGATCATTAACAAATTTAATGGAAAAAAAAAAATTTCTGAATGGTTAGGGGAGCATCCATTAGGGCAGCAGACATACATTACTCCCATATACACCACATAACTGACATGTTAATCATGGTGCGCTTCAAAGGAGTAAACTACTCAAACAATTCCTTTCAATTAGGCTTTTATCTAACTGCCAATTAGAAAAGATCATGACACTCTTTCATACTTTATTTAAAACTTTTAACTTATGTTTCATGAGGTTTTGAAGATACTTGAAGGGCCAATTCTTTTAAAAGGTGAAATGTCTTTTGTATTACGTGTCAGCCTCGTTGGACTTAATTTCAATATTAAAACCAATAGTTTCTCAATATTGCAGTAAATAAATTTAATTGTGAAGATTTCTTTTGTGTGGGTATGTGTCATCCTCTTTCAGAGAAGTCTTGAGATTTCTGGATTTTTGTTTTTCTGGTTTTGCTAATTCTTTAGTGAAGAGTATGTGTTTACTCATAATTTGCAAATGTGAGTTGGAATCTCCAAACTGATATGCCATCAGATATATATTCCAAGATAAGACAGTTGGGTTTTTTTTAATGTATGGATTTGTTTTGAGGGATGATATAACCTGAGGTTGTGGATATGGTACATTTTTCTTTTTTGCAGAATTAAGTAAGCAGTTCTCAAGTGAATGTCCTCCTTATAGAACCTTCTTATGGGGAATACACCAAAATTAAAAGCATGATATCCATTTAAAAATACCTTTAGCTTGTGTGCAGATAGGAGACAGAGAGTACTGTCTTACTTGTTTCAAAGTACACTTTTGTTAAGCGAACACTTTGGATTATTGGGATGCTTAAAATGACCTGATGGACTTCCTAAGTAAGGTCTTGTCTCTAATGTCTCTGTTAACCCTTTAACTAAGTGTCTGTTGAAGGGTTGACACAGACATTACTTAGGCATTAAGTCTGGCTTTCCTCAGTTAATTCCAAGGAACTTCCCATAGGGTTGTTGTGGAAAGTAAGTGTCCAGATCCAGGGATTCCACTGTTGCGGCCAAATTAGGAGCGGGAAGACAGATTCTGAATCTCCTGTCTTGGCTTTCAGTGTCCTGGAAAATACTGGTAGTTGATAAACAGACACCATTAAAGACTGGAAGGAGGGTGTCCCCTGGAAGCTGTTAAAGGGTTTATAACGTGGAAGTTATTAAGCTGTTCTTCATTTATGTGATTCTCTGATTCCTTGCAGTTGGTCTTGCACCTCACCATTCCAAGGGCAGAGAGGAATAAGCTTTGTCTCAGAATTATTTTTACTTATGTGTCATTTTTTGAGAATGCTGGTGTTACCGTTTATAGCCTACAAAAGGTGTTTTCTCTAGGAGGTTTTAGTGGGTTTGGCTGAGATGAATTTGTTTTCCCACAGCAGCCCTCACAGTGCTGTGCTTTGCCTTGGTGGCTAGAAAGGGGTTGATAACACACCAGTGTTTTGGCTGCAGCTGAGCAGCGCTGGCACAGCATCAGTGCTGTATCTCCAGCATTTCCCCCACATCTGTAGGCTGGGGGTGGGCAAAATCCTGGGTGGGGACACAGCTGGGCCAGCTGACCCAAAATAACCAAAGGGATATTCCATACCATATGAAGTCAGCTCAGATGTAAAAACTAAGACAAAGAGGAGAAAGGTTGTTATTTTACAGTGTTTGCCTTCTGCAGCAATCACTACATGTGCTGAAGCCCGGGTTCCTGGGAAGTGGCTTGCTGATGGGCAGTGGAGAATAAACTTTTTTTTTCCTTTTTGCTTCTGCATGTGCAGACTTTTGGTTTTTCTTTAATAAACTGACTTAATTCTAGAGTTGTTTTTCATCTTACTTTCTCTCTCCTGTGCATTTGGGAAGGGAGAGTGATAGAGCAGCTTGGTGGGCACCTGGTGTCCAGCCAAGGTCAACCCATCACAGAAATGAAAAGCATTAGATGGAGAGGATTTAGCAAAAATGTAGGAATTAAGTTTTTGAACAATGTGGACTTTTCAAAACAGTGTCATGTTTTTCTCTCTTGGAAGCAAGAGACAGAAACCATTTATGCAAGGTGCTGGTTTACCCTAGACAGAGATTATGGAAGAACTATATAACCATAATCTGTGGTGTCAGCCTAACAGGTGAAATGTTAGCTGCAGAGCAATAGCTTTGATACAGCTGTGTCTGAGCAAACTATATAGGATCATCACCACCAAAAAAGCTTTGGGCTTCCTGTTTTCCTTGCCCTCATAAATGCCTCCTGGCAAACAATGGTCTGACAGCGCATGTACCTGTATGACAGGGAAGTGAGCAACTAAACAAACCCGAGAGATCCTGCCAGTCAGTCAACTGGCTGGAAAGTTGCTGTGAGAACCAATGGAGAAGTTGATTGGCAGAGCCTGCCCTGATAAATGTGGAAAGTAATTTTTAAATTGTTCATTGCTAGACAGGCTTGCAAGCACTGCCTTAGGCTCTAACAATTATCTCTGATTTCCAGCAAGGCAGCTGAATTAAAGAGAACTGCTACATCAGGAAAAGAGGAACAAGTTTCTTAAGAGATACTTCAGGTAGTTTGCTGCATCTTTCTCCAGCTTAATTGTGATCTAGGAAGCTCTTGCTGTTCTTGGTTCTTCTCACAAAATTAGATTTTGGAGGTCACAGATGGGAATATTTCATCGATGGAGCAAGACCTTGGCTCAGCAATTAATTTAAACATGTCATTGAACTAAGATGTTTTGAGTCTGTTCATGGTGTGACTAATGTGATATTTCACAGAGTATCCATTGGAAATTAGCTGAGTCCCAAGTGAAGTCCAAGATTCTTTCTGTACAGTATCCCGTTTTCTATAACTGTCTGTAGCAAGCATACTTCTTTTGCACAACAGTTCCAGAAAAATTTCTGCTTTTTACAAACATCACTTAGTAAGCTACTAACCCAAAATAGAACAGTTCAGTTGGGATGAATTTGTGAAACGAGTTACAGTAAAATTAAACTTTATGGAGGAAAATCTTCTAATCTGCCATCTTGCATGCCACTCAGTCTTTTTTTCATGTTGGTTTTGTTTAGTTTTTATCTGTATGCCTGTCTTATCCAAAGGTAGTTTTCTGATATTTTCCTAACAGTCAAATTCTCATCTTCAAGTGTGTCTGTTTCCAGGAGCCAGGCCCGTCCGCCTTTATAGTAGTAAGTCCTAAGTCTAGCTCTTGGCTGCTGTAGGCTGAGTATCCATTATAATAGACTTAGGGAATTTATTTCGCTAAGAATAGCAGTTTTTATAGTAGGTTCCATAGTGTTGCTTCTCAAACTTTAAATGGAGACAGAAGCTGCATTCTTTGCATTCTATCCATAGTGAGGGAATGAAGGAAGGAACTCGTGCCTTTCAGTAAAGAGTATAAACCTGGGATTTGCTCTTCTGTGTAGCTGAAAAATATGCTAACAATTCCCTGCAACTTTTGTTTGTGCTGCTACTCTCAGCTGGTTAAGATCTGTCCAGAACTAAAAAAAAAATTTAGTGCAAAATTTTTATCTTTAGAGTCTCTTTGATAATATGCAAAGGAAGAAAAAATAAAAAAACTCCTATCATGTTAATTCTCATTGCCAATCTTAGGGACAGTGGGCCTTACAGTATTACCAGTCTTTTGCTATTGGTGTTTAAATGGTACTGTCTGAGACCTTTGGGGTTTTTTCCCTGGTCTCAGTTGCTCTTTATACTCCTGTCAGAAGAGATGGAAAATGAATATAGGCATGTTTAGCTAAAACCAAACTCTAAAAGTGACCTATTATTTAATCATATTCTTAACATATATTGTTCTGTTATGCTTTTTTCAAATCTTTTGATTTGTTCTGTTACGCTTTTTTGTTTCAAGAGTGTGTTGAACTTTCAAAAAAATGTTTTGCATATTGATACTGTAAACATAAAACATACTCAGAGTCCTGATATGTATAAAAGCAGAGATTATACCACCATTATGTTTTAATTGATTTGCCATGGAAGGGTTTTAAATACTTGTTTTGTTGTTGTATTGTTACAGGAGCTATTTTTAAGGGACAAAAGGCTGGCAAATATGTAGCAAGATGTATTGGAATATAAGGTAGCTTGAGATGAAACTATTGGGAAAATTTACTAAAAATACTATATCTTCTTATATTTAAATCTATGTAAATATCATGATCTCTATCATTGACTTTGGAGTATTTTTTGGATGATACATATCTTTTAATTACATATAATCAGTTGAGATAGTCTCTGGGTGCTCATTTCTAGATGCTTAATTAATATTAAATACTGCAGGAGAAGGCATTATTTAGCATACACAGTAACATTTGTAATAATGAAATTTGACTTAGTCTTAAATGTTCTAGTGTATCTTCCCTTAAAAGAATGGTTCTTAATATATTGTAAAATAATCAAAGCAGTGCTTAGTATAGCTCCATTTCTAAGAGTGTTCGTGTAATGACACATTTTTAATTGCAGGGTCATTGTGCTTTCTGATATATCTGTGCTTATGTTAGAAAGTTGGTTTTTTTTTCTTTAGCTGCCATCTGAATATTACTAGTGCCTTATGAACTGGTCGGTGGAATTACTGTTCTGGTCCATCAAGAAATTGAGTGTAGGGTAGCACAGACAATACTGAAGTAATAATTTGACCCAAAGAGTTCTTGCATTATCACCTGCAATACATCAAAAGGAAAGTTTGCCGTTTAGCTATTCCAATTTAAAGAGTAAAAGGCTGAATAGTTCACTGACTTGAGAGCTGAGCAGGTTTATGAGAGATGAAGTGAATAAACTTCATGTTTGAATTTACCAATTAGGAATAAAAAGATGTTTTCTAATCAAAGGCAAAAATAACCTGGACACCGATCAGCTGGAAGAGATGTGCACTTTGCTTAATTGTCAGTACTACCTTGCTACTTCTTATTAAATGAGTGTAAAACCTGGATGAGCCTTGGAAGAAGTAATTATAGACTTATTTTTCATGTTAAGTGCACTTAGATTTTGGTAATTTTAATTGAGAGTTACAAGTGCTCTGCAAAGACTAAATTGTTTTATCTGTTGCCCAGTGTCTAAACATAAGCAATAAAGTCTAAATTGTTAGTGTACCTGGCCAAAGACAGTTTTCAGGTAAACATTCAGTTACAAGAGACTGTGCTGGGATATTTAATGTGAAACTCAGCTTTTTTTTAAATTCCCATATTAAGGATACGTTATTACTGGGCAG
The DNA here is from genome assembly GCA_036785705.1 of Acanthornis magna. Classification (NCBI taxonomy): domain Eukaryota; kingdom Metazoa; phylum Chordata; class Aves; order Passeriformes; family Acanthizidae; genus Acanthornis; species Acanthornis magna. Next base: position 31,648,974 of record JAWUZG010000001.1, read on the forward strand.
TTATATATCATGGTGCTTTTTTTGGGTATTTTTCTTCTTGAATTTTTCTTCCTTGCTGTCTGTTTAAAACAAGAGGACGGCAAAATGAAGGGAAAGGTAAAAGTCTCTTCTACAACCCTCTTTCCTTCCGTACAAAAAGGGGAATGGATACAACTTAATTTTCAGACCCTAATTTAAAATAGCCTGTGCCCTTTTAGTATCAGTAAAATTCCCTGTGTGCAAAAGCATTTGAATTGGGGGAGGGATTGGCCCCAATCCCAAACTAAACATAGCTTGATTTAAGTAATGAGTTTCTGATTTGACTTCAGTGAGGCTCATTGTGTACATGGTGTTTTCACTTAAGAGTATATTGTGTAAAAATAAAGTAGAAGAGCTATTGAAGGAGCACTGCTGATTTGTTTTAAGTTGACATTTTCCAATAATGCATTTTGAATACTTTACCGTGAGGCCTTTTCATTTATTCAAATACACCTTTTTTCCCCCGTGCATATCACTTGCTGATCTACAATTTGGTGCAGAAACTTTTGCTTGTCAGCAAGGGTGTCTTGCTACTCTGGTCTCCTTGGGCACTGTCTGCTGTCTCTTCAGGGGCAGGGTTGTTGCCTTTGTTGCTCTTGTGCACTTTGGTTGGTGTGGGCAGGTGAGAGTGTGTGAGCAGAGCACAGCATCCATGGATGAACCATGAAGGGCCAGTAAGAGTGAAACCAGTGACCTGCAAAGCGCTCTCAAACCAAACAAGCAAAAAGGCTAATGATATTTGGAATTAACGTTCCTCTGTGATTTGGCATTTGTTTGCGAGCAGAGCTGACAAGAGCATAAAACACTGTTGTATGGTTTTAATAAAGTCCACAAGGGGTATTTATTGAAGTCACGTGCTCTTGATTCTCTACAGAGTATGTGTATATTAAGGGTGAAGACATATCTCCTTACCCCTGTATTACTGGCTCCTACTTACGAGATATGTAACTGTTTATCATGAATTGCACTTTTATTTTGTTCTGTTATTAATGTTGCTGCATTACTGTAAAATTGCTCTACTAGCAAACTAAAAATAAGGGCATTTTGTAGTTATCTAATATCCACTTAAATAGCAGTGGATACAATTCTTGAAACATACATGGGATAATGTACTGTGGTGTTGAGTTAAATGGAGTGATTGGAGAAAAAAGATACGTCCATTTCTGGGCTGTGTTGTTTGAATAAATGAAATAAAATAGATCTGCGTCAGTGCCTGAATGGGCTAGACTAACACAGGTGTATGCTTATAGCTCCACATAAATATATGATGCTTGAAGAATTAAGCAGAAGAAAACTTAGAGAAGTCAGAATGCATTAGATGAAATAGAATGAAATTCAGTTTCATTGTATGAATTGATTTAGCTGCAATGGTGTATACTGACCAACTTCAAAAAAGCGGGAATGCAGATGTGCTCAGATGAGTGGTGTTGATGTGTGCTGAGCTCCCGGTGTCCGGAGGCTGGCTTGTTGCTGTTGGGACTGTCTTGGTTCCATTTCTGCACACATTGTGTCAAAGGCTGCGTGTGCTCTAAAGCTGGAGCTTGGAGCCTGCATACAGCACTTGGAAAAATAGTTAACCTGTTAACTTATTTACCCAAACATCTAATTGAATGTAATGCTCCTTTAACTATACTAAACAAATGAACAAAAAAATTGTTTTTGCAGGTTTTTAACATATGTGAAGATTGCTTTATGTTTGAGACATGAGTCACATAGGTGTTCATACAGAGATCCTTGTATGCTCACAGCTATTTGAATTAGAGACCTCTTCTATTTGTAAGTGCTATTTAGCTGGAGTATTCTTGGTGCCCTCCTCTGTTTGCTGACAACACTGGGCTATTTTTGTTTTTCCCTGAGCTGTGCAGTTTTTCACTTGGAGTTTTTGGCCTTCAAATCTACTTGCCCTGCTTGTCATTGGCGTCTGTGGTAGTGGCTTTATGGTCTCTTCAAGCTGTGTTTATTGTAGGACAGGGCTAAAAGATGGTGGCTAGGTGCAAAAGCTTCTCAACAGCAGATGAGGTAGATGCTTGTTAACTTAACCTGTCTGGGCATGTGCTGCAGGCTGCGGATTTGTGGGGTATGTTAGTGGATCTCTGTCTTGCCCACATTCATCTGGGAATGAAATAACTTTATAATACAGTATGGGTCTGCAGCCATCTTTGTCCATCAGAGAGAGCACCATCCCTAGGTGTTAGTAGGATAATGGCTTTGCTTCTAGTTTAGCTGAAGGCGCTGCTCTGTTCTATGTATTAGAAACAGAAAAGGGAAGGGAAGCATCCCACAACCCCACAGATGCTCTGCAGTAGCTAGGTTGTTCTTACCTGCAGGTATGGCCAAAGCACAGCTCTTCTCCACTGCTGACTTCTACTTCCTTGGCTGTAGGAAAGAAAGGTCAGGAGTTCTAGCTGAGGAGGATATTTTTGGTGTTGCCTTCATGTCTGGCTGTCTTGACACAATCAGAGAAATTTAAAAGTTTAGGGATAGGCAGGAATATACCTGTGTTTTGCCAAAGCCTTGTGTCTGTTGTAGAGGATCTGCCTGTGCTGTTTGACCTGAAAACAGATGGTCTTTCATTTTTTCAGGGTTTCTAGCTGACAGCATCCTTTCTTTTGCCTCTTCTATTTTTGAGGTTTTTTCCCCCAAATAAGGTGGCTTTTACATTGCTTGGAGTCCTTGGCTTCAGCTTTTCCTTACTCTCTTTTCAGGCTTGAAGAAAAATAGTCACAGTTGAAAGCTTTATAAGCTTCACCTCCAGCTCTAGTGACCCATTTGTATTCACTCTGTTGCTGTCACTGTAGGTGTTCCAGCAGGTTCACATTGCCCACTTTGTCCCCCCTGCCTGCAGATTCCCTTCTCTAAAGTGAAAAAACCCCCAAACCAAACAACCAACCCAAACCCACAACAAACTCTCCTGTTATTGATGTGCTTAGCCACAAGTCTTACCAGTCAAGCACGAGCTACAGTTTGTCACTACCTTTCTTGTTCGGGAGTCAGTGTAGAATTTTGCTGTATAAAGTTTCATCGCACTACAGAGGGAAAGGATTTTTTACAGCCTGTTTTTCTAATATCAAAAAGGAGGAGAAAGATGGAATAATTTTATTCTGAAGCCTTTGTCTTCTCTCCCTTTTGCTTCAGGCTTTTGGGACTGGCCATTCTGTAAGCCATTCAGGGAAGTAGTTGGTGTCTCTCTTGATTTTAAGACACTGCAATTGAAATATGGAAGTGAGTGTCACAGAGGAAGTATCTGTATTTTTTTAGTGATGCAGATCTGCTAACAGTGAAATACGTGATTGATTGGCTTTATGGCACTAAAGTATGGTGATGTTGTCTCCTTCCATAGCAGTGAAACAGGGCTCTCTTAACTGAGATTTAAGAAGCTGTACTGTTGACTTGAAGCATCCTTTTTTTTTCCTCAGTGGAAGACTGAACTTCAGGCCCAGTGCCCAGACATTTTTCCTATGTCCTGTTCAGTTGGATACAGCTGAATGGGGTAATTTGTCCTGCTACCTACAGTAAGGCCCTTAGGTTTGTTTTCATAATGGCTTACTGCTTCCAATGTAAAGTTTAATTAGGATTAGTTTTACTTCATATAGGATGGGGTGCACAGGTCTTTCACTTTAGAGTTGTCCATCCCAGAGAAACAGAAATGTCACATCATCTTTCTGTAGCTGGTCAGTGAAGTGGAGAGACAGAGGTCGCTGTCTTTGGGTGACAATGTTGGTGTATATCACTACAGTATAACGATATTGAAGAAAATGCTGTGAAGTCACGTGATGTTCGCCAAGACAAAACAATTTAATGTGTCAGGGATTGAGTTTGTGTTTTGTTGTTCTCTGGGTGTTTTGAATACCTTAGCAAAAGTCTCAGTTACTTCATGGCTTGGATCCTGAGTGGGAGATTTGGACCTGTGAGGCAGACATCTATGGACAGATCTGTCATCTCTATTATGCATTCAGAGAATAATTCTTGAAATATCAATTCTGTTTATGATTGTGCTGAAGTGGTGTGTGTTGGGATTTGAACACCTTAGCGCACAGCAGGGTCAAAATTTTGCCTCAGACCAGTGAGAACGTTTGTTGCTCTTTTAAGTAATACCCATGTTCCTGTTTGGACTTGCTTCTGCCTGTTATTGAAAGCCTGAAGATACTTCTCATTTTCCCAGCAGTAATGTCTTCCAATTTTTCGGATAATATTAGTCTAATATTCCTGAATTAAAATTTGGGGTTAAAATAGTGATCACCTACAATGGATGTTTTGAAATATCGTTATTGAGAAGAAAAACACTGAAAAACAGCTTAATGGTTTGGGTAGCTGTAATTTCTAAGTAATAGAAGAGATATGAGACCATAAAAGCAGGTAGTGTCAACAGGAAATTGTGTAATTTCACTGACATTTTAAACACTTACCTTATACTGGCCCAAACCGTATACTTAGTACTACCTTTTTTTTTTTTTTTTTTCCCTTTTTTTCCTTTTTTGCTCTTTTTTTTACCACATACCCATTTGAAGTTGCTTTTATCTGCATGTTTATTCCCATTTTGGGTTATTTCAGCCCTGGGAATGGCTCAGTATTACAGTGATGTCAATTTAGCCGCTTTTCACTCTTTCACTGTATAGCACATTAAGATTTTCTTGCTAGCATATTGTCTAAAAAGACTACTGGTGTTTATTCTTACCACTCCTCTTTGTAGGAAGCCTCTGTTACGTCTATACAATATGGGCCAAGGCAGTGTATGTGCTCTCCCAGATGCTGAGAAAGACAGGAGTTTGTGCACATATAAGAGATGTTGATTTTAGTTATGTTGTCAGAGGTGCAATATGTGGAGGAATTAAAAGTGAAAGATGAAAAGGAGTTGTCAAGTCATATAGGCTAATGAAGAATTTTGAAAGAAGCAGTTGAGAAATGCAATTGAATGTGAGTGTGGTTAGCCAGAAACTGAATATTGTCTTAGGTTTTATGAGTTTGAGCACTCTTCTGTTGCTCTTTGTGATCTTTTCAGGGTAGGAGGGATAAAAAGGAAGTTTATATTATGAAAGTTTTATATTAACAAATTTTTTAAAAAGTCCTACGAGTTGGTAAGGCAATTGAAGTCTACAGTCTGTAGGGAGACCTCCTTGTTGAGATCAGCAAGTACACGTATTTGCGTGCACATGTATGGTTTGTATCTTTATGTCTTGATCTATGGATTGTTATACACCTGCCCCTTAAGTTTGGTGAAATAAGAATCTTTGTTCTGCTGGAATTGTTAGGTTTTCTGTGTGATGCAAGTGAAAGAATGTGGTTGTAAGGTGCCAAGTAGGGAGGTTTATTTTTGTTTATAATTGACAGAAAAGAATTCAGAAATGTGAATGTTTTAGGATTATCTTTCCATTAATATATTAAAGCTAGTAATTAATAAGACTGCATTATTTTTGTTCCTAATTATCAGATGGTGACTCTTCCTGAATGGAAACTGTTACTGTAATTTGGACTTACGTATGCAAAGAAAGGTGATGGTGATTTTATTTCACAAAGAGGTTGAAGGGGAGACTGATACTAGAACAAGCTCCAAGTATTTCTTTTTCCCTACTTAATTTTACCTGGATAGTTAGATTAACTTGGATATTTCTGTGCATCTGTACTTACTAAGTGTGACACTGGAATTTTGGAGGTGAACTTGTCTGTAAAGTCGTCGTTCTGCTTTGAGAGCTGTCTCCCACTTAAGTTAATAGAGGTAGTACCTGTAGTAAAAGATCATTCAGGATTACAGGGCCTTTGTGCTTAGTGTTTGTTTTCTGTTAACTGTCTTTGTGTAGTTGTTTTGTGCTCTTGCCAAAGGTCTACATGTTTGAGTAGTTTATAAATAATTTTTGATTCTCCTAAGTACAGTTTATTGGTGCCTGTTTTACTCTAGGGTTCAAGTGCTGCATCCTGACATACTGAGGTCAATGTAGAGCTGTCTTAGGCCAGTGTAAGATACAGTTGAAATAGAGTATGTGAGAGAATAATTAAATGAGCTGCAGATAAATACAGTAAGTGATAAAATTTGTTTTACTTTATTGTGCATGGTTGTTTAGTATTTCATTTTAGATGCTGGTTGCATATCTGTGTGACAGATGAAATGATGGTATTCTCTTTAGCATGAGGCATTAGAATTCTGGTGCGACAAATCTAGGATTATTGGCTTTGTTCCAATCTGTAAGTTCAGTGGAAATGTGAAGTATGCTCAGTTAGATGTAGTGACTAGGTCTGCCTCAGTTACATTTATCTACTACTACCAAGTTTGAAATCTGACTCACCTGCCTCTTCAGACATCTTTTATAGGCAGTGGCTTGAAATCCCTCCAGGAGTGATTCATTCCCTGGCACTTCTCTTGCCTGTTGGTAAAGCAAGCCTAAGTGTTGTTTTTGAAAGCAGGATTCTTAATGCAGCTGTTTCTGAATTCTTCAGTTACTGGAAAAGAACCTGTACTACAGACTTGGTTGGTTTGGTGGAGCATATAAAAGGGCCTCATTACCTAGAGAAACCTTTTTAAAATTATTTATGCATTAGTACACACAGGAGAGCAATGCTATTTCTCCATAAGAGGAGAAAAAAAAAATCTGAACAGTTTGTTCCTGAAAATGACCTGAAGTGATTGGGATTAGGATCACTGATCAGATGAAGGTTTTTCAAGTGTGTTAAGTCAAAGCATAAGAATATTTGAATTTAAAGAGCAATGCTGGACTAAAATTAATATTCAACTCTGACAAATGCAAATCAAAATTAAAAATAATGAAATGTCCATCAGTCAAGACTATTGAGTCTGAGGCTACAGAGAAAACATCTTTCAAAGTAATTCTTCTACAGGGAAAAATGCAGGCAACTTTTTCCACTACTAAAAATGCAATTAAACTAATGTATCACAAATAAAAGCAGACTTAGAAAACTATGTCTGAGTTTAGTGTGGTGGGAATTTTGCAAAATGACATGCATATTTTGATGTGCCTTAGTATAAACACTATTTTGACTGGAAGTTTCACTGGAATTTGAAAATTAAATAATGAAATCTTTCCAATAGTGAAATACTTCCTGTTGCTTTTGCCCTATGTGACCTAAGGTTTTAATGTCAGAAGCATCTTTGTTTTAGCTTTGCATTAATCTGTATTAAAGCTTGGAATGCTTGAAGAACTATTTGTCAGTTTTTCTAGCCCTAATTATGTGTGTTCTGGGATTTTTTTTTACTAGGATTTTTTTGTATGGAGTTAGTTGTCCAAGCTGTATTGTCTGAAATTCAAAGTGGGACTTCTCACTGTGAATAGTGCATACTATTTCTGAAAATCAAAGGGAGGAGGGATTGTTTGGGGTTTTTTTTTTGTTTGGTTTTTTGGGTGGTTTTTTTTTTGTTTTGGGGGTTTTTTTGTTGTTGTTGGGGTTTTTTGTTTGTTTTTTGTTTGGCTAGTATTTTTGTTTGTTTGGGGTTTTCTTGGTGGTTGGGTGGGGTTTTTTGGGGGGGTGGTTTTGGGGGGGTGGTTTTGGGGGGGGTTTGGGTTGGGTTTTTGCTTGGGGTTTTTTTTGTTAGCTGTTTTTTTGGGGTTTTTTAAATTCTTTTTTATCTTTCTTTCCCTTATTTTCTCAATAAAGTAAGTTGTCTCTTGGAGGTGATTTTTTTTTTTCCTTCTTTGGATTTGGAAATAGGGATTTTGCACTCTCAGCTTCCAGTTTTGTCTTTCCAGACATCGCTGAAAACTGTTGATCCATGAATTTGATCTTGTTCTTTTGCTGTCCCAAGCATTGGGTTTGGAAGCATTTCTGTCTTTTTGTAAGGAGGAAGAGTTCCCTGTAAGGTGGATAATAGAGTTGTCAGTATTCAAGTTCTGTTGGGGTTAGCAGAGAATAAACTACACACAGTTAAAAATGACTTTGGGGGCATTTGTGATTTCTTATGTGGTTTTCTTATGAGACAGATCTGTATTACTAGAATAACTTGTCTTTACAGGATCAAGGCATCAATGGCTTTCTGTTTGGAGAAAGGATCTCTACATACTGTAGATCTAGATCTCTGCAGTCTTTAATTTTTTTTTTTCTGGAAAAAAGACCCCAGCACTTATAGCTGATCCATCTTTTTCCTTAATCTTCAAGCGAGTAATAATTTTGGTTTTAAAATTAAATTTCTCTAGTTAATGACTCTTGCGTTAGTTTGGGTGTGATTATTTTTTTTATTTCATTTATTTTATTGTTGTGCTTTAAAACTACTCAGAACCTTTGTATTTTATTTTCATATTATTTTCAGTATATAAAATATTTTCAAATGGATTTTTTCCTGTTTATGGCAGAAGGAATTGTAAGAAGGTTGGAAGATATTAATATATTTTACTAATCATGTTTTATCAATCTACTTCATTTACAGGAAGCAGTCGTCAGTCAAAATTTGCTTACGTCAGTAGAGACAAAAAATTAATGGGCAAAAGTACAGTGTGTAGGTAGGTTGTGATTTTCAGTGCACTTTAGGTTCGTTGGGGAGAACCTCATTCTGAGGGAGTGCTATCAAAAGATAAGATTTTTGTCTTCAAAATATTTCGGTAGTAGATTCAACAATGAGGTGTTGACGGAACTGGCTTTGAAGTGTATTAATCTGCTCCCTTGGAATAATGTGTATGTGCATTTGAGTGGTCGAGAGAAATTAAAACAATTCTATTTATTTGTATATGTGCTTTAAAAATTTTTGTAGATACGTTTCTCTAAGATTTGTAAACACAGTGTTCCCAAAAGTGATAGTCTTCCCAAATTTGAACATAACTAATTTATAAAGTGATTTGGCACAGGTATCTTTATTTGTTGATGAGTGGTGTTGTACTACATTCAGTATGTTGAAACATAGTGCAATAGTAGTTACACTTCAATATAATTTACTGCAGTGTGTAATCATAACAAAAGTTAGTCGAGGTTCTGTGATTGTAAATTTGCAGCAGCTGTACCATACAGTGAGTGGATAAGTTCTGCATTTTGGCATATGAATAACAAACACGTTTTATTTATCCCCTTTAAAAAAGAAAAAATCCTTCATATTAACAGTCTGCTTTACATATAAACATTCTTTGGAATCCCTAGTATTCCTTCAGCTAAAATGGCAAAGGCTAAAAAGATCCACAAAAAAAACCCCTTGCTTTTGCTCATAGAGAAATGTGTGTTGTTAATAATTATATGGAATACTTTGAGATAGCGTTGCATTTAATTCAATAAAATCATCTTTCTAAATGAAAGGTTCAATTTCAGGACTGTTTTGGTTTTTGGTTTTTTGGGGTTTTTTGCATCAGTAAATAGAAATTCAGTGGCTTTGTTTTTTATTGCAAATCTCAAACTGTGGTGCTATGCAGTGAAGCCAGTTTTTACATTTATGGCCTCAGTATAGAGTAGGAAGGAGGTGACATTTCTAAGTTGAGTGTTATGCCATTTTAAATGTAAAATTTGTTACATTCCTGTGAATTGGGGAGGAATTTGAGTGGATTGGAGTCTGTGGGTTAGTAAAAGCCTACAAATTATTGGGAGAAAAAGTGAATATGGTGAAGCATGAAGTTAAAAACAGATGAGTTAGCTTTGGGGTTTTGCCAAATTGCATTTTAAAGTAGCATGGTCACGTTCCCAGGAACATGTCATGACATGCTTAAGATTCATTAAGCTAAGACGAGCAGAAGAGTCAGTAAACCTCAAGAGTAGCTTGCTTTTGTGATTACTCTGTTTTACATTTTGGCAATATGTGTTTGAATTTAATGATACACTGTGGAAAGTCCCAGAAGTAATTTTGAAGTTTTTCCTTTCTGTTGTCACGTATGGTTTGTTATGCTCAGTTAGAATTCAGTTTGAGGATTTAAATGTGAATGTGAACTTTCTCCTATGGGCTCCTAGCTCTTGTCCCAGAATCCCAAATGGCTGGGAAAAAGCTATGCTTGCCACAGGTTGGTTTCTTGTTCCTCAGGGTAATTTATCAGTGTGCTGCTATTACATCGAAGATAGTCTTCCAGATTGTTTTGGCAAGGCTGGGTAGGTAGTTTGCCATTAGAGACTGTGGCTTTTCACCAGTAATTTCTGAGAATGATTTTTGTGGCACAGTGTGTTTCTCTTCAGTCTCCCATGTAGTGCTTGAAAGAAGCTGAGATGTGAGCCTGTGGTGTGGAATTGCAGTTCCCTGTGCAGGTGAGAGCCAGTGTTTAAAATGCAGCAATGGAGTATGCAGACTGGTAACCAGGAGTTTGAGAAATTGTAGTTCCAGATATCCTTGATGTCAGGATGAGGAAAGTTGTCCTGACTTAATTACTATGTTAAGGAAGGCAGATGAGTGTTCTCATTTGTGAATTTATGTATTCTGAACCAAGGCAATAGGATCCCTTCTTAAAGCCAGAAATGCTTGAGACATATGCAGGTACCAGGGTAGGAGAAATTAGGGCTGGTATAGCTTGAGAGCCCCTAGGGATGTGATGCAGGAGTGGCACTGCGGCTCTGCTTATTTAAATTTGGACTAGATCTGATACTTCATGAAGCAGTACCAGACAGACCTGTTTTGAAATACTGGATCCACAGATGAAAAGTCATTCATTTATTAAGAGTAATCTTCAGCTTTGTTCTTTTTGAAGTATTAAAATGGGTTTGTCTTGTAAAAGAAACCTTCTTTGGTTGTGCACTTCTAAGTCTATGTTGTCTCTCATTTCCAGTCTCTAGCACTTTTGGTACCAAGGAATTTTACAGAAGCCTCTCACGCAAGACTGTACTTTGTGTGTTTTGCTTCCTTTAAAAACAGGTATTTTAGGACAGAGCTTAGAACTGAGGAATACTTTTGTGAGAATGTTTTCAGATGTAGATTTTTGTTTGTATTAAATGCTTACAACCAGATTTGTTGATTTGAACAAGAATGAGGCAGTTTTATTTCAGAGCCCCTGATTCAGAAAATATGACTGTCCCTATGAAGATATATGGGAAGAGGGAGCAAACTGTAAAGCTCTACTTTACTATGAAGTGCAAGACCAATTATAAAATTTAGTAGTCTTTAGAGAAGGGGACTGGAGAATTGCTATAGAGAACCGCATGCATATTTTGGTCTTGATGAGAAGAAATTCTGAAACATCAATACAGAGTAGAAGATCAGATAAGTATTGGAAGTCACAAAGTTCCCAGAGGGACTCCTGTCTTTTTCCTAACTAGGCTAAGCCACAACTTTTCTTTCTTGTTTGTTGGATCACTATAAATAATTGATATTTGAAATAATTTATCATCTGAAATTTTTCAGCATTTTAAGAAAGAAGGCTGTTAAACTGGAAAACAATAACAAAAGGAGAAAACCAGAATTATCCAAGGATGGACTTTCTATACAGAAAGTAGAAAACCTAAAGGTTTTCATTTTAATCTTTTGCCAGTTAATCTAACCGTAGACTTCACAGGAAACCCATAAAAATGAATACACAGAGGATTCAGAGAATACTTGCAAAGTGCACAGAGCCATAGTATACTGAAAGTCTTCATAGAATTAATTCTTCTGTAAATAACCTGAAAGGTAGAAACTTGTAAGTCCTTTTGAAAAGAAAATGTACAGCTCCTTAATTTTATCTGCTTAACTAGGGTTATGCATGCCCAAGCTATCTTTTAATGTAAAGTTTACCAAATTTATCTTTATTAACAAAAAGAAGGTGCTTCAGATCGTGCATCTTTTCTTTGTATGTTCTTCATGGCTTGCTGACAGATTATTTTCCTTTAGTGTTGTTTTTAAATCGTTAATTAACAGGCATTGGTCAATATTTTGTTCTTTTCAACTGAAATTTTAGACTGGGGGTTAATGTTTGGTGTTACGTGAGAAACATGAAGGTAACAATAGTTAAGATCTTTTAGTACCCTTGGGTATATTAGGGTTTTGTTGTCATTCTTTCCCAGTGAAAAGACAATTGAACAAATAAAGAAAACTGTACACAGCTGCTGTGTGCTGATTGGCGCCCTGTGCAGGGGAAGTGGGGTGATGTGTGTGGTTATTCCCCTCGCTTATTCCCCTGTGTTCTTGCTCCTGTCTCCGGTACTTGCTGTAGGGATGGTTGGACAAGGTATGTAGCAAATCCTATATGAACTTCGCTATAACCTGCAAGAAGTAAATTGGTGGTACCTCAGTTGCTACTTGTGTTTGCAGGTTGTCAGCAGCCCCTGTGGAGCAGTCATGGTGGAAAAATGTAGGATGCCAACTTCGTGGGTCCCCCTAGTTCAATTTTACCACTACACATGTTCAGTTAGTTATTATATTTGTTTAATAGTGTTTTACATCATACAAGAATTCATCCTTTTGATAAAGTGCGCTTGGACAACAGGGTGTTTGCCTTGGTCTTCAGATACAGTTTCTTGGCTGTTAAGATACTGTAAATTGGGGCTGTGGCTATTACATTGTCCCACCTGCTGTGTCATAGTTTAACCGCTGCTGGAACCACCCTGCACAGCTGGCCCAAGAACCCAGCTGGCTGAAAACTTAAGGGGCCAGCCAAGAGCAGGACTGTGACAGTAGACCTTACTGCTGTGAACCATTATGCCTTGTGAAAATCCTGCTCAGTGATGATTCACACTGTTGTGAATCTTCCACTATAAAACAAAACTTAAAAAAAATCTTCCTATTCAAACCCTCAGTATAAGAATTATATTCTTAATGTAAGAATTGTCCACTGAATGTGTAGGTTTCTCACTGTCACTTCAAAACCCAAAAAGCTTGCTTACCATTGAAATTTTGTAGCTGCAGCCTGTAGTGGATCATGATTGTGTTTGTATTCCACCATCCCTGTAACTGATTTACTGTCACTTTTAAACTGATTTTAAAGTATCCTGAACAACCTTCTTATTCTCAAGGAGTGCTTTGAGACTTAGTAAACTGTATTCTACCAGCTATCTGTAATATGTCTGGTTTTCCTTGTTCTTCTTCCAACACTTACGTTAGGTATTTAGTTTATTGAGTCATCTAAACCTTTCTTTGCAGTTGCTTAAAAAAATTCAGACCTTTACTTTAGAAGGAGTGGATCCTCCTTTCCAGGAATCTCCAGTATTGGAGGCAAATGGTTTGTGTGCAATAGAATTTGCTTGATAACTGTTTAGGTTCAGATTCTTTAAAAAAATAATTTCCTTGTGACTGATCTTTTTTTCTGCATTTCACTTAGATGTGGGTGATATATTCTTATCAAGGTTTTTTTTCTGTTAATAAGCAAAAAGCTTTTGATGTATGATATATATCCGGTCATTATATGAAATACATATTTTTGGCTCTTTTATACTTACATGTATACATTAATACGTTAATATATACGTTAATAATAGTATTGCTGTTTCTGAACTAGTTTCAAGGTAATTCTGGTCAGAGCTAGAAAAATATACTTTTTGCGTGTGGCTAGGTTTTGGGAGTTACAAATTGTGCACAATGCTTGCTCTGTAGGCTGTTCATGTATGCTGCCTGTGGGAACATTATTCTTCATAGCAATAAACCTTTGGGTAAGTTCCCTTTTAAAAAGGGGGAAGGGTTAATAAAAGCCGCAAGGAATATATTTGTTTAGCAGTGCAGTAAAAAAGCTTATGGCACCACAGAGATATATAAAAAAATTTTAAAAAAATGACAGTAGTGAAGGAGATCAAACACAAAAAATACTTCAGTATTTGTAATCACTTTTGATATTTTCAGTTTTTTAGAGCTAGTTATTGTACCCTTCAGTCGCTTAAAGAGAGCTGCAGTATCTGGGCGGTATTTTGTTTAAATTAAGAATAGCTATAAATTTATGCAGCATGGAGCTGCCTTCAGTTATCCAGTATATAGGTCCTTGATGAAATGTATCACCCTCTATATTCTTGCCAGCCTGATGCTAAGAGGAAGACATATTCATGACTTTAGAGTATTCATTTAGATTTTGAAAATATTGTAAAGAAATTAGTCTTTATCTTTCCTGAACACGATTTAATTCTGGAATTATGTTTCTTTTTAAAAGCAAAACTTTTAAGATTCTGCCTCAAAATTGTGCAGGCCGGGGGAGGGCAGGGAAGGGATTGTATCACTCAAGAAGTAAGAACTTCTTTCAGAACTTGGCTGGCCCTGAGAATACTTCAAAGAATTTGGCATCAGTTTGGGGTGTAGTGATTTATATCTCCTCTGTTTTCCCCCTCTACAGTGCTGGTAAAATGTGTTAAGACTAAAATTCATTTGAGTGTTTTGCTATTGCAAGTTTAGATGAACGCAAAGTAATGCTGCTGGTCAGAATAACTTCTGAATCTTGTGAAACTGGAAGTAGGACCTGTGAGCAAAGTGTATACATTAGCTGAAGATTGAGTAGTCCCAATTTCAGTAAAAGTACTCTTTTTTAAATGAGACCAGAATAACAGGAAGCAATTCCCTATTGCTTGTTTTACCAGGGTGTTGAGGCACTAAACATTGCTGACCACTTTTGGAACTCTACATACAGTTGTTTTTTGAGAAACTGTGAGGAAGGGATGAGATGGAGGGGACCATCCCCTGTCTGGGGCTTGGGCCAGGTCTCAGCAACATTTGCAGTCTGAGCGTAGACTGCCAATTTGAGGTTGCTCTGTTTTGAAATGTTGTGGTGTAAAGTCTCCCTTCCAAGAAGAGTTGCTTTTTATTTAAAACTGGTGTGTTATTTCAGTTTCTGATATTTGAACAAAGTTTACAGTGTATATTAAGCCAAAGTTTTTTACAATATGGGAATCTGACTGAAGTCCATGTGCATAAATAAGAGGGTGCATAGCTAGTCTAATTCATTTTTTTACAACCTTAATGGAAGACGGAGTGATTGGAGAGATTTAAATTAAGCCTGTGGAAGATTAGTACAGTGAAAAGGGCATGATAGGTGAATTTACCACTTTCTTAATTTTACTTGTTTGCATTTGCAATAGCATGGTAGGGAGCTCATTCGTAATTTTGAGGAATTGCAGTTCAGAAATTTATAGTCTTAAATAAATCTGGTACTTTTCCATTATCATTTTCAAAAAATTAGCAATTTTTTAAAAAAACTGATTTTGTCCTTGTACTTTAGACATGATGTAAAAACATTTGAAATTGTCCTGTCATACTTTATTTTATGTCTGAACCTGGTACAGCTGTAACCGCAGCATAGCCTGGCTGTGTAGTCAGGAGGTTACAAGAAACAGGCCCTGGAATATTTAGGAAGCATTTTAAGACTTTCATGAAAAAAAACCAAAAACCAGTAAATAACTAAACAGAGGACAGAAGTCTGTAATTTTGACTTGGATTTTTGCATTTGCCCTGAAGAGTCATAGACTCATATGTATGTTTTAGGAGGGCACTAAAAAGCCATACATGAATTTAACCTGTCTGTGCTCCGGGGAAATGTTTCTGCTTTTGCAGACTGTAACATTAGTCTGGAGAAGGAGAGTCACTGAGAGGCAAGTATGCTGCCAGGAAGTTGTGGCAGCTCGTAAATATTTCTTTTCCTTCAAGCTCTCAATATATTAAACGTACTTAATGTTTTGAATTTTCCAGTTGTGTTTTAAGGTAAGACAAGATGTTTGATGTGCTGTGTGTGCAGAATAAATTTTCTGGCCAGAATATTCCCAGCTATTTCTATTTTTAGAATACCTCTGTGAGGAAAAAAAAAGCCCGAACCAAAGTGAAGCCTGTATTTCTTAAAATTAAACTTAAATTGAAAATAGTGTTATTACCTCTTTCTTGAGGTGCTTCCAACAAATGGTTAGCAGCTTGTATTAAATACTGTATGTGTGAATGTACTGATAAAAGATAAAATTATCTGTTCTTTTCCTCAGTTAAAAGATTTATCTATCTTGTGCTCCCTGTACAAAAAGCCCCCGCAAAAACATGAACATACCTTCCCCTACCCCCCACCCTGGCAGAAGCTAGAGTAGAAATGGGTCTGGTACTGATTTATTTAATGCCAACAAGCTCCATCAGAGTAATGAAAGAAAAAAGTTGTCTGTTGTTACTGTGTTAATCATTCTGTACATCTCACTGTACAGTGCTTAACTTCAGGAAACGTTCAGTAAACTAGGGCTTATTTAAAATACAATGTTTTAGATTAACCAAACATGAAGGTTTTGACTCTATCCAGGAAGAAATAGGTAGGCAGTGCAGTTCTCTTAAAAAGTTAGGGGAATTGGTGCTGTGCTTGGAAAAAATGATAAAAAATAAAGAAAGAAAATAAATAGATAACTGCAGTATTCCTGGAAAGAGGAGCCTGTTCAAAATTGTTGTGGAGATGTCCCAGCTGGAGCGATGGTTACCCTTTTAGCTGAAGCACAGATGCAGAAATCTAGCCTCCTGGCTGAGAGTCTCAGCTGAAAGCAAATTAAAGTCAAAGGAGTCCTATTCTTTAATTTTTAATCTTTTATTCTTCTCATACAGTGAAGGAGATTTGACATGATGAAAACACCTAAATCCTGTGATCATGAACTGAAATTGAATTAACACTTCAAAGTTTGTTTTTTCTATTTGGTTTACAAGCTTTTATCTCCCTGTCTGATATATAGTGCAAAAGTTTTTAAATGGTAAATGAACCAATGAAAGATAGTGTCCAGTCAACAGATGCTGACTACCTAGTAGATACTGTGGCATACATCATTTAATAAGACTTGGTATTTACAGATATACAGACTAGAAACCTTATCAATGGGCATTTTTGGTTTCAGCTGATTTGGGTGTGTAGGAAGTGTTAGATATTCCTTGAACAGTAGGTAAGGTAATGACTCTACAGAGGTAGCTGGAGGCTCTCAGCAGATGAAACTGTGTCAGCTTGGCTTAGATGTGATGTAGGGGACCACAACAAGATTCAGAGAAAGCGGAAAAAACCACTCTCCCAACGACAGAGCATGCGTGTGGTCACTGACAAGCCTATCAACACTGTCCTTGCAATCATCTTCCCTTGCCTGTGAGGCCCGGCTGACCTTCATGTTTCCGACTCATCTGCTCCCATCCCCGTGCTACCACCTCCTGCCCTGACAGTGTCCTTGATGCAGGCCGTTTTCACTTTTGCACCCCCTGGAGGGTTACAGCCTCCCTAAAATCTGAGACTGTTGGTTTCCTCTTTTCCTCACCACCAGCTTTCCTAGTAAAAATTTCTGATTTGGCAGATTCTGATTTCAGTGTAAAAGTTTGCATGTTACTCCACCAGGGGTTTTCTTTTGTTTTGATCGCTTCTTAGAGGACTCATCAACATAAAAGGTGTCTGAGATGCTCCTTATAATGAAACCTTTGTATAATTGCTTTGATACTAGCAGCAGTTATCACTGCTTCAGAAGTCAGACTATAGTGTGGGCTTGGACTAGAGGAGGATCTGGTTTGTTTTCCAGTTTAAGCTGTGTTGGTCCATTTGTGCATTGTCTGAGTTGTCTGTTTGTGGGAAAAATTTTTGAGCAGCTGGGAGCAATACCAATCATCAGAGGTGGCAAAGTATGTCATGCTGATATCAAAGCTGTAACACTTGGTAGAGAAGAAATGCTTTAGCACTGCAGCTCTCTTAATTGTAAAAGGCTAGTGTCCAAACTACTTAATCTTACTAAGTTCTGTTATAATTGCTATTAAAAATGTCTTTTTTGAATATGTGATGACTGTTGAGTCCCATGATGAATGAAAAGTCTTAAAGTGTTTTTCTTCTCCCAAAACTGTTAAAAGCTTTTTATCAAAAGTCATGCTGTATTTCTTCAGTTTTTTTAAACATATTTGACCTGTCTGAGGATTCAATGAATTAAGGTGCTAGAATTCCAAACCTGGCTTATGGCTTGTCTGATTATCTCTTAACCTGCTTCACTCTCTTCACGGAAGTGCATTTATGTCCCTTAAGAATCTTTTCTCTGCTACACGCCCATACACGTGTTGTGAAACATGTATTAATCAACTGCCCTGTTTTGGTGCCTTGTGGCAGAGGGAGAGTACTACCTGAAGAAAGGACCAGTACTCTAAGGTCAGAATGGCATGTCTCTGTTTTCTGTTTCCAGTACAAACTACAACAAATTTTTTCAGACTCAAGCTTCTTATTCCCTCTATCTGCTTTGCCTCGTCTTGGCACCCCTCTTTGAGTTTTCAGCTGAAGTTACTTATAACCGGTTCTAGGACTTAATTCATGCAGAAAAGGGTTTTTAGAGTAGGAAGTGCAAACTTCTTTGAACTGTTGGCTTTTTTTGGTCAGAATTTCCTTTTTTACTTCCATGACAAATTTACAGACTCTGTCAGAGAGTACTCTTAAGTACTTCAGAACAATGTGCATGTGCTTAGTGTGATTCTATTTTATGGTTTCATTTCTCCAGTTACCTGATCCAGCTTTCAGACTGAACATGCATCATGTGAGTTTGCTGCAAGAGAATTTTGCTGAACACAGAAGTTGCATTTTTATCAATTTGCTCTGAGGATTGTAGTTTTTAAAAAAATGCCAAATTCCAACTTCTTTCTCTGGGGCCTGGTGGAAATGGTAGGATTTTGTTATTTCTGAAGAACTTAGTGCAGTAGGGTTTTCCTAATGTCTTAAAACTGGGCTTTACAATTGTATATGCTCTATTAATTAATTCTCCAGAGGGTATCTGAGTAGATCTAGAATTTCTAATTGGGTAAAGTGTCTTTTTTATTTATTTTATAAAAAGAACATGCCACAAAGCAACAAAAAAGGCAAGCCCAGGTATGAAACAGGAAGTAAAATTCAAATAGATGAACTTGCTAAATAAGAGGTTACCTTACTCTAATTGTTGTAAAAGGGTAATTTCTGAAAAATGGCAAAACTTGTTGAGTGAGATACTCAAAAGCACTAATGGGAAATATTCATATGGGAAACAGCAATGTTTTTCAATTACAAAATCAATTTTTAGTGTAAACTGCAACTAATTTTCATGCAGTTTGTTTCTGAATTACCTAATGGGATGAGTCAAAGGTTATCAAGCAAAAGAAGGTAGGAAGTTGCCATTCTTATACCTTCCAATGACATTTTTTTCTTACAGCTGATGTGCAAAATACTGATTGAGAGAAACTCACAAAGTAAACTTTTGAGGAGCAGGGAAAAGTGCCACTGTAGTAGTAAGGTTATTATGAGAGTATTTGAAGACATTTCATTATCTTTCTGGAATGGATTTTTGAGGGGTTTTGCTTATTTATTTACAAACTTTACTGCTGAGTTTCTGAGGTTCTAATTTCTCCTTTCTAAGATTGCCCCATTTTTACATTAACCAAGTACCAGTTTTCATAGGGAAAGTTTATTTTTATAATAATATCAGACAAGTAGTCATTGTTCCCAATGGACAAAATTCCTAAACCATGTCCTTGATGGAAAATACAGCAGTGTGTTTTATATTATGTGTGTGGGTGTGCAGATGTGTGCAGTAGTCAGGACTTGTGACTTCATTGCCGTGTCTACGAAGGAGACACTCCTCCTCAGGTCATATCACTGACTAAGGTGGAATGTATGTGGCATCTTCTTGGTTTCTCCTCAAGCTGCTCTAGATGGAATGCGAGTTTGTTTGCCCCTGTCGCTTTTGCAAATTTCTTGCTGCCTTTCTTGTATTTGAAAAGTCTTCCTGGTGTGTGTTTGCATTTTATTGAATGACCTGTCAGAAGATTATTTTGTTAACGAGTATTAACTCATTGATCAGACCCATAAAAGGTATCCAACTTAATGAAAAGTCTTACCCCCAACTACTCTTGGTTTCTAATATATTCCAAGTGTTGTGCTTGTAATTAGTAGGAGAACCTGCAGGACTCTGGTCCAGGATGGGCATGGTGTCAAACCATGTTATGACATGAAATGGAGTTTCTTGTAATCACAATTTGCAAGTTCAGCTTTAACAATTCCAGTGTTGGTTTATTCTTTTTTTAATGTAGGATAGTTTTTCTTACTCCTCCTGTGCTCTTCTATTTCAGGAGTGTTTAAAAATGTTTATTTCGTAAGAATTAAAGATGGTTTAAAGCAGTTAGCATGTCAGTCTTGTTCAGGAGAATTTCTGTAGCTTATTTGATATTAGGGACTCCATTTCTTGATATAGTTTGCATGCAGCAGAGAGTCACAGTTTTAGTATAGCTTTTGAATGCATTATTATACTTCATAGAACACTTGTAAACTTTTACCGTGTAGATGATGGTTCTTGAGAATATGAGTGCAGGGTAGTGTAAAATCATAACTATGTGTCCTTTATTTCCTTGGTGCTCAAAATTTTTGTGTGGAGTTCCTGCATAGAAGTTTCTGTGCACCTTGGCTGTCATAGTTTCTTTTTGAGAGGAAAGACTATGCAGTGTTTTAAGGAGATCAGTTACATCTTCAGCTACTTGGAGACTTGACCTGAATAAGTCTATGATTGCTATTATTTTCTGCAGTGCTGTGTGAATTTGGAAAATAATCAATTTATGTATCACATGACACAAGCACCTGGAGTTTATTCTAAAGGCTATCCAACTTTAAAGTTTTTTGACAGATTTGTTTCTCATATTGTGGTGGTCTTAGAGTCTTCCATGTTTCTGAGATTGAAACTTAAAGGCTTACATAATTTAAAAGAATACAAAGCCGGTTGTTGAAGATCATAGAATCTTTAGGGTTGGAAGGGACTTCTGGAAATCATCCAGTCCAGCCCCCTGCCAAGGAAGGGTCACCTAGCGCAGGTCACACAGAAACAAAAGATGAACAAAACACATATTATACTATTGTATTCTTACAAAGGGTGTAAAACTATGGCAGTATTAAGCTAATCAAGGAAAAAAGCTTTTTAACAAGAAGAGAAATATAGTGAAATATTCCATTTGCCATGATGATGCCATGATGACAACAATGTTGTTGTTTGAAGGACTATCGCACCATAATCATACAGTGTACTGGTAGAGGTTATCATTCACCTTGGAGAAGTGGACAGAGTGCGCTTGTGAAATGAAATGAGAGAACAAAGGATCTCAACTTCTAGCTTTGTTTTGTCTTTCATGTAGAAAATAAAATGTATCTATTTGTACCAGTGTATTTTTCATGGTTTTTGTTTTTTGTTTTTTTAAAATATCTGTAACTTATCACTGAAGGGTTGGGGTTTGAAAGATTTTTTGCATTTAACAACTTGGTAATGTGTATTCTGTTGTATATCAGTTCCACTTTGGGCTAAATAGGAATTATCTTTGACACTGAGAAATAGGCCCAACAGTAGTAGTTTTTACTATAAATTGAATTTATGCTAGCTAACCAACTGATGGAATTCCGAATTCTGTATTTTGACTTAATTTGCAGGCTGATTTGGTAGTTCACGTGATTTTTGGTAGGCATTTTCAGAGACGCTAATTTCTCACTGAAAGGCTCATTAGGGGTCACTTTTGCAGGTACTTCGGGTGTGCAAGTATGTTATGTGGAAACAGTGATTTGTGACAGAAAAGAAATAAATTATTGCCTTTGCTTGTTAAGACCTGGACAGCAACATCAGAAGCAGTAGTATTGGATAGAAGGTCTGTAACATCAGACTGAGATTGCAGCTTCTAATTGCTTCCATGTAATGATAGCATGTATGTTGACAAACTGGAGAGGCAGGATAGGGAAGATATTGCTAGAATTCCTGAAATGGTTTCTTTGGTTCCGTTTGTTTGTTTGTTTGTTTGTTTGTTTGTTTGTTTTTAATGTTTGTTACTGTGTAGAGTTTTCAGCTCTCTTGAAGATGACGAGTTTCATCACTTGTAGTTGAATGTTGGCTTTTCTACTCTATGGAAAATTAAAAGCATTCTCCTGTGAGATTTTATAGTATCTGTTTAGATTTGTCTGTGTTAATGGTGTGAGTGAGCTTTCCTTGGGCACTACCTATAGTAATATGGCAAACCAAAAATTAATTAATTTTCATTTTTTAATAGTGTTGTTTGCTTCAGGCTGTTTAACCAACATATTAATATACAATCATAGTACTGCTTTATAAGTAAATTTTAAAGACTTTCTTGCAGCTTAAGACAAAATTTTTAATTCTTTTTCCTTACAAATTCTGTTTCAATAAGATATTTTCAGTTATTGGTAATGTTTTTGTGTGCTGAAGTACACTATACTGCAGTGTTCCTCACAATTATAAATATTTATCTTTAAATCTTTTTAAAAATAAGTATTGATTGTTGTTTTGTGTTATGTTCTCAGCTGAAGGATGAAGGTCAATGATCACAGCAAACTGGTTATTAGATCCTTCAAGTTTGTAACATTTGTACAGTGCTTCTAGTTCCCCTGTAGTGGTTGTTGGGAAAAATTCCACAGAAGAATTTAAAGCTCTTACCAGGTTTCTGACTGCATTTAGCTTGATTAACATTAGCTTGAAGTTGTGAGTTTTAAACATGGAATCCTGGACTGGAAGGGACCATAAAGATTATTAAGTTCCAAATCCCTGCCATGGCAAGAGGTACCTTCCATTAGATCAGGTTGCTCACAGCCCCATCCAACCTGAAAACTGTGGGAATGGGGCATCCACAACTTCTCTGGGCAGCTTATGTCATTGCTTCATCACCCTCACAGTAAGGAATTTCTTCTTAACAATCTAAACCTACTCTCTGTCAGTTTAAAGCCGTTCCCTCTTGTCCTGTCACTACACGATCCGTATTTCGTGTAGGCTCCCTAAAGGTAGTGGAACGCCACAGTTAAGTCACCCCTAAACCTTCTCTTCCAGGCTGAACAATCCCAATTCTCTCAGCCTTTCCTCATAGGAGAGGTGCTCCATCCCGGTAACCATCTTGGTGGCCCTTCTGTGGATTCATTCCATCCGGTCAATGACCTTCCTGTGCTGAGGACCCCAGAGGTGGATGCAGAATTCCAGGAGGGGTCTCATCAGAGCAGAGCAGAATGGCAGAATTCCCTCCCTTGCCCTGCTGGCCACACTGCTTTGGATGCCTACGATCCAGTTGGCTTTCTGGGCTGTGAGTGCGCATTGCTGGCACATGTCCAGCCTCTCATTCATCAGTGCATCCAAGTCCTTCTTGGCAGGTCTGCTCTCAATCTGTTCATCCCCCAGCCTGTGTTGATACGAAATGTTGCCCAGAGTCAGGTGCAGCTTGTGCTTTGAAAGAAGCACATGTGTTCGCTTGATCAGAGGTGGACGTGGTTTTGTGGCTGTGTGGCTAAGTAGTTCTTTTAACTCCATCCTAACATGTAATTCCTTCCCTTTCTTTCCTCTGTCACCATGAATATTTTCTAATAATATTTTGCATGGGCCTACCAGTGGGAGTTGTAAGAACTTTTGCAATATTACGCTAAAGGATGAATTGACATAAGTGCACCATTTTTACATTTTTAATGAATGATTACACTGCCAGTGTGTCTTGTGCAACAGAGAACTGATTTCCCACAGTAGAACAGAAAGAGTAGTTAAAGGATTAGAAGAGGGATCTGTGTAACATTAGTCTGAGAGAGAAGAATTCTTTGCTTAATAAAATAGCCATGCAATTGGCATACCACTTCTGAGAGATTGTATTGGCATATGTGTGTGTGTGTATGTATATGTATGAATGAGGAACTTAAATACAAGAGCTGATTCCCACCTTTCTTCACCTCACCAGTCTAGACCCTGTACCTGAAGGTACAAAACCTCAGATCACTGTTACTTTCCAAAGTTTAAAATATGTTTGTAAGTGCTACATGAACTTTGCTATATTTTCTTTCTTAGCTGATTTGACCATGATCTGTCAGTCTGTGTAAAAGGAGCTGCAGTCCATATATGAGGTTTCTTGGTGGCTTCTTGTCCTAGGAAATAAGTAACTTAAGTTCCATCTGCAGATCAGCCTGCAGTTTGGTGCAGACCCAGTTACTCTCACACCTTCTTACAAAGAGTACCACAATAGTGTTCTTCCAATGTCTGTGCATATGCTTGTAGTATGAGTGACAAATGGGTATGTTAGTGAATACTGGAATATGTTAACATGGATCGGAAGGTGCCTGCTGCTCACCCGGCAATGGTATGACACTACCATTGCATAAACCTGCTGCAGTATAAAAGTCTGCATGGGAATAAGTGCTCAGAAGTCTGCCAGCTGTTTACTGTCACTGGTAACTACTGGGAAGTAGATAAACTGGCTGCTGGTTTTAGCTTCAGAATGAGCAAGAAGTAAGCAACGTGGCTACAGCAGCTGCAGCTTAAGTCTCTAATCCCAGTTCCTGCTCTTTCTGTTACTGGTTTTTAGCAGCTTGCCTCATGTTATTGTGCTGTTAGTTTTGTGACAGAGCTGGATAGTAGTGTGAATTGTGTCACCACGTTTCTCTGTTGTGATCTGTGCTGTGGTTCACCCTAAGAACAGGTGACAGTTCTTTCTAGTGGAGTGGAATTCTGTTAGGGGTACAGGCAGTTGCCAGAATGCCCTCCAGTGCCTGTGCCACTTCCCTCAGTGGGTATGTGGACGGCTTGAGCACTGCATGCGACTGTTTCACTTGGCAGCATTGAACAACACAAAAGCACTTAAAAAAATGCTGCTGTGGGGAAGTGTCAGTCCCTGCAAAAAGTTTTTGGAGGTTTTCTGGGTATCTGGGTGCAGCGATGCAGCTGGGTTAGCAGACAGGGCTCCTCAGCCTTCCCCTGCAGCTGCAGCCTGCAGTGCACTGCTCTATTCTCTGGAGTTCATCAGCACAGCTCTGTTAGGTGTTGTGTAGAAATATGGATTTCCAATAAAAATATCAATATTTATCTAATTATTAAAAGTTTTCTTCATTTCTTAATAACCATGGTCTTGTCAGACTCCATGTTAGTATCATTGTACTTCATCAGTTTTCAGGGCATAGTCTTGATTAGTTTTTTGGGCCACTGTCATATATGATTATCACTATAGAAAATAATCTTTTAGAAAGCTTGAATTAAGTTGAGAATTTAAAATATCTTTCAGCTTTCCAGTAGAAAGATTTTATATTTGGACTTACTAACTTTCCTGCAGCAGCTGTAGACATATTTTGAGAGCTCTGACCCACTGACTCAGAAATCTTTACAGTGCAAGTGTAGCCAGCCACGTGTAAACCTTTGCAGAAATAAGATCAGAGTCTGTAGGGTCAAAGACAGAATAGTTTTTTCCGCTTATATAGCTCCTGTATTGTAGCTCAAGGTTAAGTGTTACATTAGTACAGTACCAGGTATGCTTCAGTGACTTGCTTTCTATCACAATTCAGTTCTTATTCTGATGATGTATCATGAGCGAAGGTTATGTGGCAAAATAAACCAATTCCTTATCCCAGGTATTTTTGAAGGAGCACCAAAGATTTCCTTGGGACCTGTGAGAAGCTGCCTTTCTGCTTCTCAAGAGCTGTAGTTGGATGAGACTCCATCTTCTTGTCTTTGCTGAAGATAGCTTTGCCAAAGCATTTCACTATCCTTTTTACTGCCGTTAAAGGCAACTGCTCATCCCTCTGCACTTTACTCAGGCAGAGCAAAGGACAAGATAATCCCCTTAGCCTGTTAAATGCTCCATCCCGTCTGGTAGGTGATAATTGCATTGTAAGGGGATTAACACAGTGGGATATGCTTACAGTGTAATGAAAGCTTCACTGTAAGTGTGAAAGTCAGCTGAATGCATTCTAGCACTTTGCAAACTTACATTTGCACAGACTTTGTAAAAAGCATAAAATACAAGTTTCATGTGGGAAAGGTATGCAGTACCTCTACATGCCGTCCTTCACATGTTTGTAAAAGATTCTACATTTGTTCTGGAATATCAGTAGTCTGAAATCCTCTTATAGGAGTAGTGGAATAGACTTTTGTTTAGCCAAATATTTTGGAACCATTTGGTGAGTATAGCTGTATTAAATACATCCCAGGTGTTGACTACTTTTATTCAAAAGTACTGTGACTTTGAAATCATGGGGTTTAGTTGTTACCAGTATAGGAACAGCCATGTTATTTAAACACTGCCTAGAAATCTTCATCAGTAAAGGTGAAATTTGAATAAGCCACACAGTAAGGCATATCACAGTAATTTTGGGTCAGTGGGGATTTCTGTCAAGAGGATTTCTGGCCAAAAGTAAGTCTTCTTGCAGCCAACCAAAATAATTATTTTGAAGTTTCAGTTTCAGACATGAGCCTAAGGTAGTGCAAACTGATTCTTTTTTTTAAAAAAATGTTTAAAATCCTATGTTTTTTAAGTTTATGTAATGCTGTAGTGAAGATAGTAAATCTTAAGGTTCAGAGCATTTCATTCCCTAACTGTACCTTAACTTCCTTACCTTTCAAGTTGATAAAGATCCTTGTGAAGCTAAGTTACGTAGGGTGGTAGCTCAGGGTTGATTATCAGCCTGTTGGTTGCACTCTCTCCAGTCACCCCATATGGTACGAGAAACTGGGCAAGTTGCTCTGTGCTGACCTGCATGTGCCGCTTCGCTGGTTTGAACATTAACCTCTTAGTTAAAACAGGGCTTGGTTAGCCCACACTGTGCTGGGATAGAATTTCATAGTCAGATGATTAAATGAAAGTCAGGTATATAAATATGCACTGTGTGCAGTAGATGCTTTAGTGACATTGTATGACCTTGCTGCAGGATTAAATTTTCTAATGAATTAAGGTTCTGTGACCAGCTGTGTGGTTGCTGCTTCTTTAGTTTCCATTTCCTGACTTAGCAGCTCTGTGTCTGTGTGTGTGTGTGTGTGTGTGTGTGTGTGTGTGTGTGCGCTTCTGGGAGTAAGGGTAAAATAAAATCTAGTGGGTTTTTATGGGTGTCTGCAGTAACTTTGCCAGTCTGTGATGAGGTTGTTGAGTGTGGTTAAACTCAGCCTTCTCTTACTTAATCATGGATCTGAGTGGGGTCAAGTAGAAAGCTCATTTTCCAAGTTCTGGTGTTGAGACATGGTAGTGATTTCACAGATAATTTTTTTTCTTCTCTTTTATTTTTGTTGTTTCTTTTAAGGTGGCTGAGCTCCAGAGAATATTCCTTAATTATTTCCTTTTAGGTTGAAAATGTATACCTGAGGAGAGGAAACCTAGGGAAGTTTGCTCTTTTGTTTTCTGACACATTGTAGTTTTGAATAAGCTTGGGTGTAAGGTCATGGAACGCAAAAAACAATCAACAACATGAAATGATGGGGTTTTTTTTCATTTTCCAAAAAATGAAACATGTCTCCTCTTCCCACCCCAGTTGTTTCTGGAATATGAGTTCATGTCACATGAAAATCCCTTTTGAAAGAACCATTACATTGGCAATATATGGGAAGTATTTTTAAGAGGAATTTTCAGATATTTAGAAACAAGGTTTTTTAACAATCCTTACACACACACACATATATATATATTTAAAATATATACCAGGTATGTGGCAAACTAAATCATATATGGCATATAATAATAAAGTTTTCTTCTTATTTAGGTGACAAACAGCATGTTTGGTGCTTCAAGGAAGAAGTTTGTAGAGGGGGTTGATGGTGACTACCACGATGAGAACATGTACTACAGCCAATCATCGATGTTCCCACATCGGTCAGAAAAAGATGTAAGTTGAATAAGCTTGTTTTTTCTCCTTTCAGTACTGAGATAGTTTCAGGTACATGAAATATATGTGAGGAAGGGCTTCATTCAGCTTTAAGCTGTACATGGCTGTTTCCAGTAGTAAGTGCTTTAATTTTAGTGAATTTATACATGCAAATTTCAGCCATATGCTTGCAAGGTTTTTTTTTTGTTAATCTTGAAGAGGTGTATTTGTAATTTAAATTGAGTTATTGATTATATCTTGTGCTTACATCCCATGTCTACAAGTTTTTTTGTTGGGGTTTTGGGTTTTACATCTTTAGTAATTTTAGTTTCTGAAAAAGAATTGTGCAGTTTGTTTGCCAAAGTATTCTAAGGTTTTTCTCCTATTTGTAATGCCACAAAGTTATGAAACTGATAATTCCTGAACTTTTTTCCCCCTTGGTAATGACAAATTGTATGTTAGAACTGCCTTGGCATTATTGAAGCTCTGCTGCTTCTTACCAAAGCTAAATAAATTAGGCAGTAAAGTATTTCAGTTTTATATGGAGTATCATGTAGAAATACATGGAGGATTTGAAAGTGTGACTTGAAGTTCATGTTGCCTGAAGGTCAGTAATATCATCTTGTGGCAGGCTTGCATTTAATATGTGTAGGCAACATATTCTTTCTAATTAAAAAAGAAAATACATCCGTTCAAACTTTCAAAAAGGTGCATGTGCTTCAAGTCTGTCTCCAAGACTGTCCAGAAATATAGTTAATAGCTGTCATGAACATGGTCTTGATAGACCTTGACCCTGTATCAACATAAGCACTTCCTACAGACACTTACTTGAATTTTAATTCTGATTTTCAAAGAGAAGGAAATAGGTTTAGAGTAGAAGGCCTTTTCAAACAAAATTAAACAAAATAAAAAAGCATAAAGGCAGCTTTCCAATTCAGTTTCATAAACTAATTTGATAAGAAATTTCAGGTGAGCCAGCAAAGAATTAAAATGTAATACAGTGTAAAGAAAACTAAATGGGCTGCTCCTTTCTCTTTATGTTAATTGCATGTATGCATGTACCACAGATGCACATAGGCACAGTGGAATATTTATGATGTTGAATGTACATCCTTTCTGTGGTCACCAGGAGGTGCAGCTAGCACTCCCAAAAACAGTAGACACTATTTCTCCAAAGTGAGTTTTGTACATTAAATCCCTGTTTTTAGATTTGATGCACTGAGGGAAAAATCATTATAGTGTAGTAAGAAAGGTAAAGTGAGATAAATGCTATTCTGCACAGTGTACACAGTGAAAGCTGATGGCTTGGCACACTGTTGTTACAGTGAATGAGTGTTTTAGTTGCCTACTTTTTCTGTAGGCACAGTTGCAGAAGTGGGTCTTAGAATGGCATGTCAAGAGAAGGAAGGTGGGTGTTCCAGACACGAGGAATGACAAATGAAAAATCCTGAAAGCTTGTGTGAGAAGTGGCCAAAATGGGTCAGAGAAACCTGCTGTAGTTGGCAGAAGAATGATGTCATTCCAACAGGAAATAGAAGAGTGGATTTGCAAAAGCTTTTAAAAATTTTATTTCCAAAGAATTTTTAATGTTCCTCTTGCCCCCGGTAGCTTCACTATTGACCATTACAACTCTGAGTTCATGCTTATGAAATTTTAAACTGTTATATGCTATTGTAATTTTTTTATAAGTTTATAAAAATAAATTTATGGAGATAATACTGACTGTACACCTTTGATCACTTCATGTATAGCTAAATAGTTATTCTGTATTACATGTTCCTTTGCTGTTTCATTTGGCTCATAGTAGATAAGAAGGGTTGGAAAGGCTGTTACATTCTTAGTTTCCAACTTCTTTTGCAGCTCTGCAAACCTTTTCCTACTGAAAATAACCATGTTTTCAAATAGTCTTTCAACTAGACTTCTGCTTAAAAGGTTGTATATGAGAGTACAATAAATAAATGGACTCTGTTGTTTGGATAACAGTATTGACAGGCTAAAATAAAATTGCTCAGAATTTTCTCCAAGTAAGCTAATGAAGACTAATGTTCAAAACCTAGATCCAGTTTCATGAACACCTGGGGGGAAAATTCCGGCATTCTAGATTTTGAAGCACTTTCTGTCTTCACATCTGCTATGGGAATAAAATAAAGGTAGAAGAAATGCTGGGGAAAGCAGTAAATTGCTCTTTAATTGTCTGAACAAGGTGCAGTTTTACTGCAATTTAAATTATTTATCTTTTTTCATTTTCAGCTTTGTTTATGTCTTCACTGAAAACAGATAAAATTAATGTTGCAAGGTTTTGCAGCTGACCTGTAAAAAAATTAGTTAAATGCTAGAGTTTTTTTCCTCTCCAGTGTATGATACGTATATATGAATGCAGAGTCCTTCATTTATGCTTATTTATCCTCTAGAGTTCTTCAAACTGAAATAGAATGGTTTTGGTGGAAGCCTCCTTAAATACTGTTCTTCAGGAACTGTTGAAGGTTGTTTAGTATTTACCCTTATACTGGATATGACTAGGTGATTCTGTTTCTCACTTTGTTGAAGTTTTACTGATTCTGATGTTGAAAGTTGCTACCTTCCAAGGAACTGTTGTTGCTGGTCATGTGTATGTATACTACAAGCTGAGAAACATAGGGAATGGTGAAATCCTCCTAAAATTTGGACTGAAGACTATTACTGCAAGTGTATTTGTATAAACTTCTAAACTTACTTTTCACTTTATTTTTACAGTAAAGTCAAGCCAGGTCCTGTCTTAAACCTCAAAGACTTTTGACATGGGGAAAGAGCTAGCAGCAAATAATTTTGGACATGTTGCTCTTATTTGAGCCTCAGTATAGCTAAGAGCTAAAAGTTTTCTTTTAAATTACCTGGTTTTTCACTAGAGAAAGCAGTTCTAGATAAACAGGATTAATATGGTAATTGAAATGGAAGAGATGCATGTTGCATGCACAAGTGCTTCTAAGATCATATGGATACTGATTGGATGAGTTATTGTAGGCTCACAATTATGGTTCCTTAGATGAGATCACATCTTGCTCAAGCCATTTTATGCTTCTTTTTTACTAAGTAAATTGCTTTGCCTTGAATCATCACACACTTGCTGAGCTAAGTAGGGAAGTGGAACAGAGTATATGCATGAATGCTCTGTCTGTGAGTTTTTCTGCACTTGGTCAGTGCATGATAATCAGGTCAATAATCCTTTGGCAAAGAAATTAGGTGTTTTATAGTACTTTCAGAACACAGAACAGATTAAAAAAATAGTTTAACATTTGGCTGGAAGCAGGTGGGGTCCTTGTAGTATAAATTGACAAGATGATGCACTGTGTGCCCACAAAATAATTGCAGAACTTATTTGTGGGCAATTTCACCAACTTAATCAGCAAAATGATTTTCAGGACATGGATACATACATTTTTATGTGGATAGAATGACAGTGATAGAAATTGGTAACTCAAGGCCCTCATGTACTTTTGAAACTACAGTTGTCAAATGAATAAAACAAAATTGCAGATGACCTTTGAGAAAAGACTGGACCTGTTCAGTCTGAACTTCTTTGATTTCTCATGTATGAAAATGTAAGAAGGTCTCCACAAAGTTTGACCAATCCACTGATGATGTGTATATGAGAATACAAGATCAGAGCATCTTCTGTTTCTCTGAAC